>OX336394.1:418505023-423305023 GCA_946902985.2 Meconema thalassinum | reverse complement strand
AACACTTCCGGTGAAAGGAACTTGCTTGGCCTTGCCCTACATTCCCTCCCGGGCCCGCTACGATCATCTCACATGGGGAGCACTTAAGGAGACGTGAGTGTGACACATTCCTGGCGTGAAAACCTTCATGTTAACTGAGACTATATCGTAGAGTAGTGGCTAGCACCCCTGAGGCACCCGTCTGATTCCCGACTCCGCCAAGAAATGTTGCTGTCATAGAAGTGAATTTCCGTGGTTTCGCACCCCAGGCAAATTCCGGGATGATTCCTGAACTAAAAGCCACGGCCGTAACACTCCCACTAGTTCTAATTCGTTATTTCATATTTAAATTTTGTTAAGAAGATAATATAATGCTATAAGTAGGTTTGCCTTCTGCGGTATACATAAACGATATTTCCTTACTCTGCTGAACGTGATATTCATCACACAGATTTCATAATGTATCCTAGATCTTTAAAATAATGCTATTACACATATAACAAATTGACTTAACTTACTTCTGACGAATGTACACTCTTATTGTGTCGAGACTTCCATAGAACAAGGAAAAATAATCGTAGATTGTTGAAGTGTCTAAGCCAAGATCAATAGTGTCATAAACAATGGACGTATTGATGTATGTTCTTGTATCAGCGAATGTAATATCGTTTATTCTAATTATTCTAATTATTATTATTATTATTATTATTATTATTATTATTCTTTTTGTTTTTTATAATCGTTTCGGTCTTCTATGGACCACGTTATTTCAACTGCCTTTTCCCTCTTTCTTTCACATTGGCCCAATATCCGCGCATTCTTCTTCGGTGAGCTTCCTTCCGTTCTTCGGTCCACTTCTTGCCGGTTTTCAATATAGGTTTTGGCTGAAAACTCTGTATCTCCCCAAGTTTCTTCTTCAAAGAGTCACGTTCCAAGATGTCCTCATACGGTATCCCTAGTTCTTGTAGGTCTCTTTCCACCTCTATAAACCAGATCCCTTTGGTTTTCTTTCCCACAAAGTAGGCACAGATTCGATTGGACAATCTTCCAGAGTTAATTCGTGTTAAATGGCCATAAAAGGAGAGTCTTCTTTTGCGAATAGTGTCCGTTATTTTCTCCACATGTAGATAAAGTTCATCGTTGTTTTGTCTTTTATACTCTCCTCGTTCCTTGACCGGGCCCAAGAGCTTTCTCAGAATCTCCCTCTCTTTGGTTTCGAGTTGTTCTGCCAGGCCCTTCCTATTCATCGCCAGGCATTCTGATGCATATAACGCCTCCGGGCGAATAGCGGTAACGTAGTGCCTCAGTTTGGCCTTGAAGGACATTATTATTATTATTATTATTATTATTATTATTATTATTATTATTTGCGAATGGACCCAGATGGATCACGCAGTACTTTTATGATTAGCCTTTCTGATCTTCCATATGGCCATCTCTCCAGGGGCCAACCTGTAAATTTTAACTTATCAGAGAAGCAGGCGGCTTCGGTGGCGTAGTCGGTAGCATGCTGAGCTTCTATGCCCAAGATAGCGGGTTCAAACCCGGCCGAAGCCGTCGGATTTTTTAAGAGCGTTAAAAATCCCTCAGTATGCCTTCCTTCGGAGGGGAAGTAAAGCCGGCGGTCCATGTCATAGATTTATGGCATGTTAAAGAACCTTCCACTAATTGCACCTGTGTGAAGCTAAATTGGATAGGCTAAGAATGTAAACAACGCTCTTAGGTTTCTACGTTCGTTGCCAAGAGCCGACTGCGGTGCCGTCTAGTAGTTAAGTTCTGAACTTGGCCTAGTAGTCGTTGACGGTGGCACTTGGTGGCAAAAGTAGGAACTATTTGAAAAATTCTAAGTTGCAGTACTTAAAATTAAAAAACAGATAACACACACTATTACAGTCATCACAATTAACACCGGTTATCAGACAGATTCTACACACACCCAAAGTACACAGGGCTACATGACCGCGTTGACGCAGCCCCTAAACTTAAGAACCAACCAACTAAATCAGAGAAGCAATAACCTTAAAATATCTAGTGTTGGACTGTATGTTGTTTTTATTAACTAATCCAAAATCAAAATCCCATTTTTATACCTAGGTATTTATTTTTATTTTGAGACAAATCGAAATTAACATTTTTCTGCACACACTTGATTTATCTCCAAACCAGGTGAAGAACCCTAAAGAAAATTATTCCCTAAAATCAGTAGTTGTTGCTTCATTCTAGTGCAAAAATTCATATTCTTTGATCCGAAATCACATCGCAACGAGAAGCATTTTTTATTGTTCCACCATGCCTTTTGAAATCATGGATAAACTCCAACTGTAGAGGACAGACGTCTACAAAATGCTCCGTTACTTATTTCTGGTAGCAAAAATCCTAAGTAAAGTAGTATTAATAATGTCCAACAGATGGCAGAATATGCCAGAGATCGACTCGGCACTGGAGAGCGAACGGGGACTGTGAAGGAATTGAAGTTCTTGTGCACCGTCTATAGACGGGCGTAGCAGTCAAAGGGTAAAGAGCTTGCCTTTTGTGAAACATACACCTTAGCGTTTAATGCTAATAATTATGATGATAATAATAATTATAACCAGGTAATAATTAAATAGTTGATGGCCAAGGAACCTATCGTGTAGTGTACAGTACAAGACTTGTAAGGTAGAAAATAAAATGTCTTACGCAGTATGCGAGTGAGTGCCCTTGTATAAGACAACATTCATTCATCGTGTGTTCTCGCGGTTGACTGAAGTAGCCTACTCGTATTTTGGAACGACATTTTTCTTGAGTAATTGAGTGTCGTAAGTCCGAATGATTTTCATTGAAGGATGCCCGTTCTGGAAACATCTGGCAAAGTTGAAAGTGACAACAATAAATGAGGGATATGAACGCGTGGGTTACCAACCTTGTCCTCGGGTCACCAGATATTATCAAAGAGGTTACATAACGCACGCACATCTCGTCCTGCAAGAGAAGGTTATGTCGGAGCTGGAGCATTGCCAGCAAGACCCGACCTCAACTTCTTTGAAGGAGATATGCCAACATTGATTGATTTATTTATTTATATATCATTATTGCCCTTATGGACAGTGTTTGAACTTAAATATCTCACGATGACACAATTTTCACTTCTCTCCCTTCTTCCCCTTCTCTTCCCAAAATCTCTTCATCCTTTGACTCTGCTTCTGTTTCCGTATTTATGAATTTATTTATTTACTAGCAGAAGTACGGTACCCGCTCTTCGAACGGTCTTCGGTAATAATAACCAGACGTTATCAATTGAGATACTGTTCCAATGGTTAGGGGCTTGTCATTCCTTCATACGTTTGTCAGAACGAAGTTAGTTTTCTGGGTATATCGCAGACACTGTTAATTTAAGGGCCGTAAAATGTGGTTTTGGAGATCTTTATGGACTCCATAGTGTTGTGTCACACATTGAGAAGCGCAACATATGCTTTGGTCGTCTTCTATGATAATTTTTATTTTTCGCTATTTTAGCATGTATTTTGAAAAGTTGTTCCTTATACCCACCCCTCTATGAGAAGTACGTTGAAGAGTTTTCTAAATGATTGGTTTATTGACTCATGGTTACAATACCTAATTTTACGATGCTCCAAGCACCCGAACATGAATTATAGGCGTACATAAACATAAAGATATATCAACCACACAGTATCAAACAAAATCATCTTTACGATGAACCCGTTTGTCGACAAAAATATGATTACTTAAAATGTGCTCTCAAACTAAATTCACCTAACGTTGACGTGAAAATAATATTGAAAACCTCGTAGACGAAACGCAATATATGTCAAATTAAAACTGACCCTCACCGTTGTGGAAAGTCCCCATCCCCAGGAAGACCCCTTTAATAAATTATAAGGGCTCGTGGTGCATGAAAATTCGGGATTTTTAACCTCCAGTGGTCCAAATTCCCAAAAGCTGCAAAAAACACTATTCCAATTCAGGAATTTTTGAAAATAATGTTGCTGTTTGGAGATATAATAGACCTTCTGTACCACATATCGCATATCGCAAGTGTAAGTCACGTGTAAAAATTCTAGAGTACCCCATGACCCCCTTAATCGCATTGTTGAATTTTAAAGTCTATGTTTGATTCCACGATAACCGTATAGCCATTTTCAAACTTTAACAGAAATTTAATAAATTGAGTGGCATTGCTTCTTACAGAAATAGATGGAAAGTTGGATGTTACCTCTTGTGGCACTGTTGTCATGGTTACCGAATTGCATTACTTCATTAGTTTCTTCTTGTTATTCTTCTTCTTTTGGATGGGCCAGCTAAGGACCAAGACGTTCAACTTTTCAGCTTGGCGAGGGACTTGATGTTTTCCCAATATTCGTGCATTCTCTGGCTATGTTTCTCCTTCCTCTCTTTTGTCCAGATGATGCCGGTTTTCTTACAGGGTGGTCTGTCCTGAAAACTTTTCTATATAAGTATCTTTCTGAGATGTGATCGGTTTCGAATATCACTTTTCATTATCTTCAGGTCTTGGATATTCTTGCTAACTACTGTTAGCGACGGTGTCACGCTCTTTCTCTTCCCCCCAGTAGTTGATAAGCCGGTTGGTTAGTCTTGTTGGGTTCATCCATGAGACATGTCCATAGAAAGACAGACGTCTCTTCCTGGCCACATCTGTGATTTTCTCAGTATATCTATTGAACCCTTTATCCTCTGATGGATAAATGATTCGATGTTTTATTTCTTCAATTAATAAATATTTCCACCAGCGTCATGAAAATAGCCAGACGGAGATGAGGAAATTTCAAGCATTTGTTGGAGACAATGGGGACATACCTGCAGCAGTTTGACAAAAGGCTAAATACTTAGGATTGTGAAAAGAAAGACCATAGCAATGTTTCAGAAGGACAGGTGGTGGCTACCTCAAAATAGAAGGGACGCGCAGTGAGACACGCTTATGGTATGTTCATTGTAATATTCGCGCCTGGAAAAAATATGATGCAGTAACGTGAGTGGCTGATGAATATACTAGACACTCCTACGAGGCCAAGGTCTGATAAAAACCGCCAAGTTATTGAAAATGTGGAACCAATGAGAAATGAATGCTTACCAGCGCGGCAAGTCTAAGGACGTAGACACTTATACTTTTGCGTGTCATGAGGACACAGAAATTATTAATAAATGTGTTAAATTCAGTGATAGATAGTCACAGTACTATATTTTGTAGGGACAGTAGCATCGACAATTCGCCAACAGACTGTTCCGGGGAAAGTAGTACCTGAAACGGCGAATTTAGTAGTCAGATATCGAGTGTATAATAATCTAACTTTTGAATCAGCACGAGAGATGACATCGCCTATCCTGGAAGAAGTTTGGAACTATCAACACTCCGTCCAGATGGCTGAGATGAGCTAAGAAGCATTCAGTTGGGAGATGGCAGCTGATATCCTTTGACGGGTGACTGGCCGAGGATGAGTACAAAATATAATATTCTTATTATCTGATAAATTAACTTATGGTATATGGGACATATTTTTGTAAATATTTTGTTAGTGTGATTAACGTAGTATATTTAGTTTTGGTCTGACACACTTTTTGCATGGAAACAGCTCGCATAAATGTTATTAGTAGAAGGTTCTTGTTTGTTTGTTGTTTTAACTAACGTAGCTATGTGGACGACCGTGTTTGCATATGTTACGCAATGCGGTTAAAAACGTCTCTCAGAGATATGTTGTGTTTCAGAAGTAGGACTGAATTAATATAATTATACAGTAGATTGGAGGGTAATTAATCTTTTTTAAGGTTTATTATTGATCAGATTCAGTGAGATTATTGCCTTTGGAGCAATGTGATTTGTGACGAAGAGCAGTCAGCTCTATCGTAGGTTTTAATATTTTTAAATAGTTTGTGAGCATCTATTCAACCGACCTGTGTGAAAAACGTCATGTCATTCCCAGAAGTGTGAGTGTGTGTATTTTGTGGTCATTACAAGCGGGAATTTCAGCGTAGACTGATTTCTGTCAACTTGGTGCCAAGTCCATATTGTTACCTTGCGAGGGCAATTGTGGCTATTTTGATTAATGTCTGAACATATGTTTAGGTGGTTGAGATTTGTTGCTGTTGATTCTTTGAGATAACGGCACAGCTGGTCAGTTATTTTTATACACCGGAGTTGGGGCAATGACAAGTATTGAGGAAGGGGGAGCTGTTTCACAAGGCGGACTGAAGGTTGCAAGCGAGGTCATTAGTGGGGAGTGCTTTGGCTCTCTAATTACTTGAAATACAGAATTAAGAACTGATCAATGGTAAAAATTGTTTAAATAAATGGGAGTTGCCTACGAATCACGATAATCTCCGAAGCGTTAGCTTAACATGCAGTTTTGTTCATATAAAGTAATCTCAGCCGGCCAGGCTTTTGTTGTTGTTGGTTTAGTCCATGTTTATATTCCATATCAGTGACCCGTGAAGTCACGTGCGATGCTGTCTTTTCCTTGTTTGTGTATTGAGCAATTGGCCGGAGTTGGCAGCTCATTTTGTCAAGTGCGTCATCGCGCTAATGGAGGGTCTCGAGGGAGATTCCTGTAAATAGTAGATTTTTAGTGTGTGTGTCAGCATTAAATTTTTAAGGGTTTTTATTAATGTCAAGTCCCATATCCGTAAACGTTGATGTACGAGATGATTGTTCGTAAGCATCGTGGCTGTTAACCCGCTGTAAACGAACGGTTATCCAAGTACTCATTCCTCGTAGTTAGTCATTACGCGTACATAAAATCCAAATGCAAGTTAGTGGAACTAGGATCCACATTTTTATAAAGGGGAGATCCGTCTGACTCCTCAACATTGATAGATATTCCTGTCATGGGAAAAATTCAGGGAAGATTTTTTTATTATTGTTGTTTATATTCTTTTTATGCACTATTAGTCATTAAATCATGTTATTATTTTACGTCTTGTCACCTTTCTTTCTTAATTATAGTTTTAATCCTATGACCCTTACCTCAGTAGAGCATGTTGTTTGGCGAACGTAAACATCACACTAGGAACTGAGCGCGACCCCTTGATCAAGATTCTTGCATATAAACACTGCTATTCTGAAGGGTTCACTATATAGCTCCTGGTTTGGTCTTCTTCTGTATTCGTCATCTATTTATTCGTTTATAAAATAAAAGAGTGCCATATCCCCTCCAGGGACGTAGGCGACCTGAATAAGAGCCCTTGACTAAGTCTAGAGATCACTAACTAGGCATCCCGAGCCGGAGTTTGCGTGTGGTAGGGTGGTCAGTTCCTTTCCACTCCTCCTACTCCTCCTACCATAGCATCCGGCAGGTTCCCATTTTTCATCACGAGGCTGGGAGACCTCGTACCAGACCATACCAAAACATTTAAATTCTTGGCAGAGCCGGGGATCGAACCCGGTACCTCGGGGGTGACAGCCAACAATGCTAGCCACTGCGCCACGAGGTGGTCTTTATTAGTTTATTAAATGAAATTAGTTTTTTGGGAATATCTCAGAAACGTGGTTTTAGAGCCTTAAAACGTAGTAGCCTCCGAGCCACTGAGGGGCTGAAAATGAGTTTTGCTCGTCCTTGTACGCCATAATATAATAATATTCATAATAATAATTTAATAATATAGGGATAGGGATATAATAGACCTTTAGTACCCCTTGACCCCCTTAAGCGCATTATATACGTATTGATGAATTTTACGGCTTAAGTTGGCTCCGTGATAACCTTAAAGCCGTTTGCGAACGTTCACAGTAATGCAATAAATGGAATGGCATTGCGTCTTACAGAAATAGATGGATTTCAGAGATTGTGTTGCCATGGTAACCGGCTTGCATTCCTTCAATAGCTTAATAAATGAAATTAGTTTTCTGGGTATATCTCAAAAACTGTTGGTTTTAGGACCTTAAAATGTGGTTTTCGGGGCCCGTAGGGCTCCCGAGTTTTGTTTCTCACATTGAGACGCTGAAAATGAGCTTTGTCTCGTTTTTCTACGCCCTTTTCAGCAGGCATTTTAAGGGGGTAGGCCCTCTTTTAAGATTAGAGGCCGATAACCTAGATGTTAGGCCCCTTAAAACAACAATTATCATCATCACTTTTATGAGAGGTACGGAGAAGAGATACATCAATGATGGGGGTCGTGCCTCTGATGGATATCAGTACCAAATTATACGTCGATCCACCAGGCCATTCTCCAGTTATAAGGGAACAAAATTGTCCACAGACAGACAGACAAACAAACAAACATACAGACAGACAGACAGACAAAAAGATATTTTTGCGCGAATCCATCATAAAACATTCTGAAACGCGTTAATAACGCAAATTTCCGTAGAAATTCAATAAAAACAGACAAACTTTCATTCTTATATATAGAGAGATACAGATATTTTAGTCTGCTCAATGGGGCAAAATTCACGCTAGAGACAAGCAAAAAGCATAGATACAGGTGACTGGCAGATATTTTGCACGATAGCAATTGAGATCTTGGCATGAAAATATAATATAAATCACAGTAAATTATTTTGATGTCATGCTTAATTATGGTGTTTGAAGCCATTTTCAGTGTTGCCTTAGTACAGTAATAGAAATTTGATTTTTCAGTCGGTAAACACGATTGTACACAAATGTGATGGGTTATTCCCTAATATTGAAACAATTAGCCCACATGAGATTAATAAATACACTTGGATGACCAGTTTCGATCGTCAAGCGATCATCACCAGATTTATTACACTTAGCCTATTAAATCTATGTCTAAAAGTATGGGTGAAAGAATATTCACTCATTTAGTTGCAGTATGAGTTAAAATAATCCAAATATTGATATTTACTGAAAGTGGTGATTGTCCTCCAAATTTGTTTGCTTAGAGTGAATATGTGATTGTAGTTAAATGGTCAGTTCAGATCGTATTGTACAGGCTACTTATCAGGGTGAGTCTTTCGACGTCCGGACGAGAGCATGTAATGGGTTATTGTATTTAGAGAGTGTTACTGTTAATAGTAAAAGCGCTCCACTGTTGGGCGTCATTTGTAATGGTTTATAGGACTTAGAGAGATCTTAAACTTGATTACTGTTAATAAGAATAAAGTTAATAAAAAAAGGTTAATATGCAAAGCTCATTATTTAAATAGTCGCCCACTTTTGGGTGATCAAAATGAAACATTTAATTGTGTATTAATCTAATAGTGTATCTGTATTGTTGTCAGCTTCACTAAAAAAAAGTACATAATGTGTAGTATCATATGTATTGCCAGGGCGCCAGATCATTTATATATCATGATCAAAATAATATATTAAACCTCGGTTAAACAAAGGTAGAGCATCGAAATTCCTATCTCCAGCCGTAGTGAAACTTACGTAATCTAACCTTACGATAATTAGTTCAGGAGTATAGTGTTGCCTTATAGTAATTTCTAGCTACTAAAGGAAACCAGTCAAACATTTGAATTTAAAATGAATTTAATATATAAAAACAACAAGTGCAAAAAGAATAAAATACTAAAGATAATAATAATAATAAATTAAATTAAAGAATCTACTGAATTTACTTGTATTATGGGTCTTGATTGGAAATTGGAGTATACTGAGTTAATTGAATAGAATATATTGAATTTAATAAGCATGATAGCCTTCTGATTTGACTGGAGTATAACTGTTTACATCGCTCACCGCATTGAAGATCTTTGTAGTTGGATTGTTGCGTAGAGAGTTCCAGACGGCCCTGATCTTCCTCAAAGTAATTAATTTATATGTGGATGACGGAATAAATTCCAAAAAGCATCCCTGTGACAATAGCCTCGTACACAACCATGTCACAGTTTGATGAGACAGAATGTCTTATCATATTCACATACTTAATAGTCAACTGTCTAGTTTAGAACTGCGTTATAGACTCCATCTCGCTACAAGTTCCTCTGCTCCACTCAGCATCATTCCCTCTCCTCCAGCAATTCAATAATCATAATCCATTTGGGCGGCCGTCGTATATATAACGTTCCCAGGTAAGGCACGTGTCAATCCCCTCTACTGAAGTCGCTAGGTAAGATTAGCCCGCCTTTCACATATCAACAATGACAATACTTCATTGTAGCATTTCTCGGGAGGTCCAGCCCACCTTTTGTATATAGTTGCAAAGGACTCATTCATCGGCCCAGCATTGTTAGTGGCCAGTCTTCATAGAATCCCTTCTTAGTATGATTTGTATACTGGAAGAATACTTGATGTGAATGACATAAGTGTCCATTTATGTCATTTCCAAGAAGCGGTATATAAGCCGGCCTTCTGTGAACAACCCTCTTCTTCTCTTGTTCGTATTTTCTTCAGAAATAATATTCAGTCAAGCGTCTAACTTATTTCAAATATAATGTGTATCGCTCCAAGTCCTTTCAATTGCCATAATATTCTACATTACCGCATAATAATAGATATAAACATATTAGTTAACATAATAACTAATAAAAGGTAAAATGTAAAATTAAAAAAATATTGATAGTAATAATAATAATAATTATTATTATTATTATTATAAAATATATAAAATTATTTCATTCTGGTCACAAATTGGGACCATCACATATTCGCCCCAGAGAATTATGGTATATGTCAACAATCATATCACCATACTTCTCTTCAACACTTGTACAAATATAAAATATTATACCCTACAAAGAAATTACAAACATCGACAATATTATACCCTTCAAAGCAATTACCAACATCAAAAAATTATACCCTTCAAGTTTTATATATATATATATTTAAATCTCATCATTTCAGTCTTTCACTGTTCATAATGTCTTTTTCTTTCTTCTTTACATAATTAAAGCGACCTGTAAACAATGTACATCAAAATACTCTTCACTTTTATATTCTTGTTTTGGACATAAGTCATCGTTGCACTTATGTATATTTGGGTGGCATACACCTTTGCTTTATATCTTGAGGACGTAGAATTCAATTTTCAGCCTGGTGTCGAACTGAATACACTATGGCTAGTTGGTGGGACTGCCAATTGATTAATTCACTTTATCACTTCACAATACTTGGTACGTGATGCGAATTACCAGATCTACTCCAGTCTCTCAGGAATTATATGTATCTAGTAACACAGGCATATTATAGAAAAAATGAAACTTTATTAGCTTATAATACCTAAGGCAACATCATTCAGTGCAAATATAGTGCGCTAATTTACCCCACATATGTATATTTATATCCTACTCAAATACACCAGCCTATAGCCGACAAATTATTCTTTATATTTCCTCTGTGCTCTCCAAGACACACAATATCATAGGTTGATGCAAACCCTCGCCATTACCCTCTCGTTCAGACCACAATCATTCACTTAATATTAAGCGACTTTCCTTACTTACCATCAGCTTCACTTCTTATTACTCATGATACATATTTCCTTAAGGATCTCACATTGTACGTGCCGTATAATCGTTTTCCTGCATTTTCTGATTACTCACCTTCTTAACCGTATTTACTCACCTTTTTAACCTTAGTTACTCGCCTTTTAACCGTAGTTATTCCCCTTATTTGTCACAATTACACTCCATTCAGCTCAAGATTACACATCTTAATCACATGTAGATACTCACCTTTTTCTCAAAAATACACTTCTTTCTACTTAAGATTGATTACCTTTTTATCACCCGTAGTTATTCACATTATTTCTCAAAATTATACTTCTTTCTATTCAAGATTACCTTTCTTTATCATCCGTAATTACTTACATTATTTCTCAAAATTACACTTCTTTCTACTCATGATTACCTTTGTTTGTCACCCGTAGTTATTCACCTTATTTCTCAAAATTACCTTTCTTTCGCGAAATCCGTATGACCGATAAAATTTACTTTCTCCATTACAAAAAATGACTTTCCTTTAAATCCTTGCATTACCATCCTAGCTACTGAAATATTAACTGTTCACAAAATCTGCCTAATTAAATTTCGGGCATCAAAATATAGCTTTATTTTCTTTTCTGACTTGGGAACTACCCTTAACGAATTAATATATATATGGGCTAATATATATAGGGTTCTATAATTTTATCTTGCAACATGCTCTCAATCTGCCTACTCACAGCTTCCTGAAATTTGTAAGACACGGGGTAGCGATGACCTACAAAAATACTATGATCATGTACATATAATGAGTGTTCGTAGCAATTAGCTAATCCAATACGGTTCTCAAATATATACTAATTCCCTTACAACTCCTTCAACACTCGATCCACACGATCAACAATCGATCCACACGATCACACTCTAACGCACTCTGTAATGCAGCCTCACGCAAGGAATCCTCTAGATAATCCTTCGTCATCATACTGCCTAAAAATGTAAAAAAACAAGGTTCCCTCTCAAGAGATACCCCAACAATCTCACCACTCACCACCTCACTACAAATATCGACTCCTTTAGTCATTAATACCTCCTCAATCATACATATCTTCTTAGAACCACCATACAACTTACTTCAATTATTAAATGACATGATCATATTTTCATTCATCCATCTGAATTTAACATTACCCTCTTTATAGCATAGCTGTGCAGAATGTTGCGACATCCAGTCCGAACCCATAATCAGTGATTAAACAAGATTTGGAATCACTAAACAAACATGAGTTCCAATCTTACCTCCTATTAAAATTTCTACAACCACTTGTTTAGAAATTATGTGAGATTTCTTGCCCACCGCAGTTAACACGAAAGTAGTTCTAATTGGAATTTCCTCAATTTTAATACAATTTTCCTTCCTATTATTATAAAATGCTGCACTGATGCAAGAAACCTGACAGCCACTGTCAAAAAGTGTATCGATACACGCCCCTAACACTTGTAATTTTAAGACTGAGTTAAAATTAATAACGGTAGGTTCTTTAGATACCTCAATAAATTCACTTAATAAATCATTACGGATATTTAGGTCATACGGTTCGCTCAAAATAGTAATACCGACTCACATAACTACTCTATCTGGCATTTTTAAGTTCTTATCACCCTCTTCTTCGCTTCTATATTTATTTATAGTTACACTTTCCTCTTACATCATAACAACAGTTTCTTCCTCCTCCATATTATATTTATTAATAGTAACACTGTGTTTCGCATCTCCGCCTATCACTTCCCCTATTCTACCTTCTATGGCACGCCACTGCACCTGATAATCTTTCTCTCTCTCTTTCATCCCATTTTCCCTTTCCTCTATCACCTTAATCCTTTTCTCTTTCATTTTACTTCTAAAAGTTCTTCCTGCATACCTTCCCTTCGTTTCTCCACTATCTCTCCCCATCATTTCCTCTAACATCGTGCTTTGCTTGTGCTTTTTCTTCCTATTCTTGAGATTCCTTATCTCAGTCTTCTGCTTTCCTTGTTCAATAATTATGTCTTTCTGACTGTGCCTTAACGCACGCTTCTCTATCTCTGTTAACTTCATATTGACTTCCTTTATATAGGCTCTGACTTCTTCCCTTGTCTGCCTATTTTGTTCCTCTATAATTTTCTGCAATTTTATTTCTTGAGTGCTTATCACTTTCTTTATTTTTCCTACTTCTATTCCTATCTTGTCTTTAACCTTCATCTCTTCTTTCTTGCTACGTTCCATAATCTCTACCTTCACGTCTTCTACTCTTTCCCTTACCTCTTGATTAATCTTTTCTACTTTCTTGCCTATAACTTCAAACTTTTCCCCCACTTCTATCCTAACTTCAGCTATGGTTTTCTTTAACTCACTTTGCAATTCCTTTCTTATTATTTCTTTGAATTCTGACATATTCTCCTTGATCCTCTCATACTTCTTATTTAACTCCTCATTCACCTTTTCCATCTTATTTAGCTTCTGATTAATTTCTTTATTATCTTTACATATCGCCTCTTTTATCTCCCTACTCCTCTCCTGATTTTGCCTACTTATTTCCTCTCTCATCTCCCTACTCATCTCCTGATTTTGCCTATTCATTTCCTGATTTTGCCTATTCATCTCCTGATTTTGCTTACTTATCTCCCTACTCATCTCCTGATTATTTTTATTGCTATCTTCTAGCTTCTTGTCTATTGCCTTGCTTATCTCCTGATTTTGCCTATTCATCTCCTGATTTTGCCTATTCATCTCCTGATTTTGCCTATTCATCTCCTGAAACATTCCCATGATCTCATCTAATTTGTTTTCCGAAATATCCAAAGGCTTTTGTTTCTCCTTCCCTCCACTAGTCTCAGGATTTATTTCAGGATGTACCTCTATATTCGTCTCAGGGTTAACCTCGGGATTATTCTCAGGGTTACTCTCAAGATTTACCTCCGACATCTTGGTATAATCCTCTACACTCTCAGACTCAGTACAACTATCAACTTTCGTATAATTAGCTTTCTCGCCTTTACCCTTACTCCTCAATTTCCTTTGTTCCTCATCCGCCATCTCGAAGTACACCGTATAAAGTTTACCGTTCCAAAATTCACCTCACTTTCCCCAAAATCAATCACTAATAATACACTAATTCACTTCACTTTCCCCCAAAATCACTGACAATTTGCACTGAAATTACACTCACTCTTTCCGTAAATATCGTTAGGTTTTCGTGCCGCACAGTTGGGTGCCATTTGTAATGGGTTATTGAGAGCTTTAGGGTTTTATTAATAATAAGAAAAGCGCTCCGCTAGTTGGGCGTTATTTGTAATGGTTTAAAGAACTACTTTACTGTTAATAGTAAAAGCGCTCTACTGTTGGGCGTTATTTGTAATGGTTTAAAGAACTTAATAAGAAAAATGTTAATAAGAAACTGATTAATATGCAAAGCTCATTATTTAAATAGTCGCCCACTTTTGGGTGATCAAAATGAAACATTTAATTGTGTATTAATCTAATAGTGTATCTGTATTGTTGTCAGCTTCACTAAAAAAAGTACATAATGTGTAGTATCATATGTATTGCCAGGGCGCCAGATCATTTATATATCATGATCAAAATAATATATTAAACCTCGGTTAAACAAAGGTAGAGCATCGAAATTCCTATCTCCAGCCGTAGTGAAACTTACGTAATCTAACCTTACGATAATTAGTTCAGGAGTATAGTGTTGCCTTATAGTAATTTCTAGCTACTAAAGGAAACCAGTCAAACATTTGAATTTAAAATGAATTTAATATATAAAAACAACAAGTGCAAAAAGAATAAAATACTAAAGATAATAATAATAATAAATTAAATTAAAGAATCTACTGAATTTACTTGTATTATGGGTCTTGATTGGAAATTGGAGTATACTGAGTTAATTGAATAGAATATATTGAATTTAATAAGCATGATAGCCTTCTGATTTGACTGGAGTATAACTGTTTACATCGCTCACCGCATTGAAGATCTTTGTAGTTGGATTGTTGCGTAGAGAGTTCCAGACGGCCCTGATCTTCCTCAAAGTAATTAATGTGTATGTGGATGACGGAATAAATTCCAAAAATCATCCCTGTGACAATAGCCTCGTACACAACCATGTCACAGTTTGATGAGACAGAATGTCTTATCATATTCACATACTTAATAGTCAACTGTCTAGTTTAGAACTGCGTTATAGACTCCATCTCGCTACAAGTTCCTCTGCTCCACTCAGCATCATTCCCTCTCCTCCAGCAATTCAATAATCATAATCCATTTGGGCGGCCGTCGTATATATAACGTTCCCAGGTAAGGCACGTGTCAATCCCCTCTACTGAAGTCGCTAGGTAAGATTAGCACGCCTTTCACATATCAACAATGACAATACTTCATTGTAGCATTTCTCGGGAGGTCCAGCCCACCTTTTGTATATAGTTGCAAAGGTCTCATTCATCGGCCCAGCATTGTTAGTGGCCAGTCTTCATAGAATCCCTTCTTAGTATGATTTGTATACTGGAAGAATACTTGATGTGAATGACATAAGTGTCTATTTATGTCATTTCCAAGAAGCGGTATATAAGCCGGCCTTCTGTGAACAACCCTCTTCTTCTCTTGTTCGTATTTTCTTCAGAAATAATATTCAGTCAAGCGTCTAACTTATTTCAAATATAATGTGTATCGCTCCAAGTCCTTTCAATTGCCATAATATTCTACATTACCGCATAATAATAGATATAAACATATTAGTTAACATAATAACTAATAAAAGGTAAAATGTAAAATTAAAAAAATATTGATAGTAATAATAATAATAATAATAATAATAATTATTATTATTATTATAAAATATATAAAATTATTTCATTCTGGTCACAAATTGGGACCATCACAAGCAGTTAACTTCGTCACTGTCTGCTCTCGATACTTTCGACCGTCCTTGAAATGGTTTTCCGTGGTTTCTTGTGTTCAGTTCCAGGCAAATGCCGGGATAGTACCTTATTTCAAATCCCGCGGCGCCAACCCCATCTCTGTTCCTAACACACAAGTTATATACCTCGCCTGGTATTGAACACCAGCCTATGTCTCCTAATGAATTTAACTTCAAAAATTATTATTAGTCGCCTCCGTAGCGTAGCAGTCAGCATGGTTATTTGCCGCCTCGGAGGTCCTGGGTTCGATTCCCGGCTCTGCCACGAAATTTGAAAAGTGGTATGAGGACTGGAACGGGGTCTACTCAGCCTCGGGTGGCCCAAATGAGTAGAGGGGGTTCGATTTCCACCTCAGCCATCCTCGAAGTGGTTTTCCTTGGTTTCCCACTACGTCTTCGGGCAAATGCCGGGATGGTTCCTACTGTAAGGCCACGGCCGCCTCCTTCCCACTTCCTTGCCTAACCGTCCCACTCTTCCCATCCCTTCATCAGGCCGCCTGTTCACTTTGCAGGTGAGGCCACCTGGTCGTAGTGTTGGTCACACACCCCAGTTGTATCCCTGACTCAGAGTCTCAAGCTCCAGGACACTGCCCTCAGTGGCGGTAGAGGTGGTATCCCTCGCTTAGTCCGTCGCAAAAGCCAACCCTGGAGGGTAAAACAATAGCGAAAAATTATTATTATTATTATTATTCCTCTCAATACAAATAAGTCACACAAGAGACCATCTAGGCTTGGTTTCTGGGAACAGAAACAGACCCTCAAATCAACTTGAAAGAATAGTCATGTAGTTCACTTCCAGCGAACAAGACCACTGCATTTGAAAACAAGGTTACTTTAGATAAATTATCAGAACAAGCATTCTCAATTCTCCAACAAGAGTGTTGTTGTGAACAAACATTCACGTTTCCCAGGAATCCTTGTATGTTCCAAAGACCATCCAAGGAATATTGTGATTTGTTGGTCTTTGCACCCCCATTGGTTATTCACTAAAGTAAAGAGCCTCTTGGCTGGCTAAATATTTCGGGGAGACTCGTAACCCTCAGTTCTCCCCCACTATACCAACCACCTGTATAAAATATGATATTTTGTATCACATTACTCTCTTGCAACTCTTGCAACTTTGTATTTCTGCATCTTCAGTACTGCCAACTACGCAGTCAGGCGTTATGCTTTAAGAACTTGTAAATATCTCCAAATGTAATAGTTACAGGTGGACGAATAAACAGCATATTTGGGAAATCTTCGCTTCATTTGAAATAGATCTCACTCAGACCCGTGGAGAACCAATGAGAACCTAGCTTAATAACTCAACAAGCTAAACACGACTTTATTAAACATTGTTAAGCAACAAACTTAACACACACACTACTACAGTCAACACAGGAATACAGGTTATCAGCCAAGTTCAACACACACTCAACTACACGGGGCTGATGACCAAGATGTCCCAAACCTCTCAATTCAATTAACAACATCGTTCCACAAGGAATAGAAAGCGACATTCCAAGAGGGAAATGGACTAATGTTACCGGCCTGCTCCGGTTATAGAGACACCTGTGTACCGGAATTTCGCCCTGAAGGGGGTCTTTAACGAGTCAGTAAATCTGACACCGGTCACTCGTATTTTAAGCTCATTCAAGTGCAAACTGACTGCACCACCTTGGACGCAAAAGGCGATTATCTTACGGTCTCGGCGTACGTATTGAGGGTCAAGTTCCAAAAATCCTGTCCAGAGAGTAATGGTGCAGTGGTCAAGCTGCTTGCCTCTCATCAAGGCGGACTGGATTCGATGCCCGCTTAATGCATGTGTGATTTTTGAAGTGAAGTGAAATGTCACGTCCTGTGGTTCCAAGTAGAAAGGAGGATCCGTTGCTCATAATCGCGAAATTAACGGCTACGTAAAATTACAAGCTTTTTAGCTTGATTTCAACAAGGTCATGGGTTTGATTAACCCTTTATAGGTTAGCTGTCAGTATATTAACCACATACATTAAGGCCAATTTATATTGTCAAAGTTGCTGATAGTTGAGTCTTTCAGTGATATTTTCTTGTGGAAGTGTTAATATTTCTGAAAACCAAATAATCATGTCCTTGATCAAAGGTGATAAAATAAAAATATTTTAAATAAAAACTATTGAAATTGTTACGTGCAATGCACGTCCCAATGTTTTTTAAATCCCTCTTCCCTGTTTTCGGGTGTTCCATTACATTTTGAATCGACCGCCTGCTGACTTGATTCCGTTTGTCAACACGAGATAGCACCTGCTGTTGGACTTCGGGAGTTACTCCAAGTAGTTCCTGCTCCTCCGCTAGAGAGTGTTTGCTGTGTCTTATAAAACTCTTCATATTCATGGCATAATTGAAAGACAATTATATTCTACGACATGAAACAAATGCCTGTGTGTTCATGATACCGCCAAATTATTTACTAAATAATGACATTGTTGATTGATGTGTCAAGCCTTGATTGGACGATAAATATTTACATGAATGCAGTTCGGCATCTGACGGGGGATTGTCTCCGCCATCTTGTGAAGTCGATTGTCTGTCGTCGAAGAAGCAACTTAACTGCTGGTGTGACTGAGTATCTCTTCAAGGGCTGGGGGCGCCCTTTGGCCCCCAGCTTTTACAAATATGAATGCCAATTCTACTAGGAAATTGCCTGTTCTCTTCAGGCTGTGAATTTCATCGGTTCGCCGTGAAGTGGACGTGTGAAATGTAATCGAATCTCGATGCAGACCTGCGCTTGTGACCAAAACGAAGCATGTGCTGGGCGGGCATGTTCAAGGCAATATAGTGCCATATTTTATTTTATTTAAAATGTGTTAGTTTTTTTATTTTCATTGTGTCTCCACTGTGAAGTTTTAAGGTACGTAATTATTGTATATATTTAATTATTTTATTTTGGGAGCTCCAATTTTGGCCTTGTATGAATGTTTGATCTTCTGTTTTGTTTTGCCTGATAGGCCTAAAATTTCTTTTATGTTTTAATAACGTTTCCTTATATATATTAATTTTGTTATTATTTTTTGTACCTTCTGGAGACACATTTATAAGTTTATTTTACGTTTAAATTATTATTTATTTTCATTTGGCAATCTTGGGAGTGTCATATTATTATTCTAATGTAAGATCTGTCGAGACATAAAACCGACTAGTGTTAATAGTTTTTAGATGTAATTGTTTTCCGCCTTTCATTCCGATCTGGGGATTCTAAATTAATTTAATGCTAATTGTTTGCCGTAGTTTCGATCAGGCATGCGGTCTCCTGTTTTTTTTTAGTGGCCATGTTTGTTTTTTGATTTGACGAGATGCATTCTGGTCTCGAGAAACGTGTTGTGTGTTAGCTTAATTTTTTTTAATGTAATCTTGTTGATTTTACTTTGTGGTTTTTGGTAACTGTTCCTGTGTTTTTCGCCGTCGTGCTTATCATATATTTATTTTCTAATCCCATTTTATTGTGTTAATTTAAATTTTTCTTTCTCGTTTCATCGTGGCCGGGATCTCCGCATGTCGGATCGCTATTGCATTCCCTTGTAAATTATCAAGCCCTTTCTCATTGTGTTATGCCTGTAATTTTTATTTTTATCTTTGGGCTGTATAACATTTTAATTTCAATTTGAGTCTTGTCCTTTTGTTTGTAAGCAAGCATGTTCTGTTTCTGTTGAGGGTGCTCCTTTAAATTTTTAACATTAAATTTTTATTATAAATTTTTAATCAACTGTTGTGGCATTATTTCGCCGACAGCAATTCTGTCGGTTATTGGGGGGTGTCTGTATAATAGCCTATGCGTTCCCCTTCTCCCCTTTCCTTCCACCCCTTTGGAGCTCTTCTGTTGGTACATGTCATCTGGAGGTGAGTTTGTTGCTGTGGAAACGACGCGGACCTCTAAATAAACGGTAAGTTGGCCCATCCACGCTGGCCTTTGGGCGGTGTCATTCTGGTGAAGCAGAGCGTTGGGTATCGAGTTACCGACGTGCTGCTGGCCATAAGCCGCCGCCGGTTGCATTCTGGTAGCAGACCGCGCTCGAGTTCGCTTCCGTAACCCTCCCCTTCCTCCATACCCGCAGGCTCGTTTTATGGACCCCTTTAGTGCTGATGGAGCGGTTGTTGGTGGGATCTTGTCAGGCCAGTGCACTTGATGTTATGTAAAGCTAATCCTTGTCGTTTGTTTTATTTCATGTTTGCCTCTGGATATCCGTGTGCTGTATGTAAGTGACCTGTTTAGAAGCGAGGCGTTTGCTGCTGTATTTTGTCTTGTTTGTGTGCAACATCCCCACTGAAGATGAAGCTCGGTGAGTGACTGACATGTGTTCTTGGCATGGGAAATGGGATTTCTTAATATTCTGATAGCCTACATGCTTCGAGTGAAGGAGTCCTGGAGCCCTGTCGGAAGCTGTTAGCCAGATGTTTTGTGCCAATTTTTGTAATTTAGCTTCCTGTTCTCGAGCCAAGCAGGCGGTGACGTATGCAGTTCTGGGCAGCTTGGTGCATGATTTTGTGTAGTATGGTGGCTGTGTTCGAGTGTCAGCCTAATCTATGGTGAAGGTAATTGGTGGTTGTGGTACTGTTGTGAAAGTGTAAACTGTCCTCGTAACTCCTAAAATTTGTTTCCTTCTGTATTGTCTGTCTGCATTCTGTGTTCTTTAAAATGGCCGACAACAATAGTGTTTTCGATTTAATTGACTTAAGAGATAACCTTGTGAATTTGGAGAGTTCTTCTGGGGTTGAACGTGAATCACCTCTGTTTACTAGGTCTGTGGTTTTGGAATCGATTTCTAGTAGTGGTTTGCCTGCCCCTCTTTTGTCTGGTTCTGGCTCGCCCAGACCTCTTAACCCTGCATACGGTCATTCTTCTCACGTTAGGTCACCTAATGATTTCCTGGGTACTGCCGACCCGTTGCATCCCAGTTCTTTCTCTGGCAATGTAAATGTTTTGTCTCCTGTAGAGGGTGTGCGAGCGGGCTACCCTGGTAACAATGTCTCTTTTCCTAATGCTACATTCTCGCCTACCGTTAATTATGGGTCGATTCCTCATCCTATTTCTGGTTTCTTAACTAAGTTAAAGCATTTCAACCTAGATGACGTTACCCAAGTGGTACAATTTTTAAAGCAAGTAGTCCAATTGGGTAACCATGCCTCGATTTTTGGGATGTCGGAAAATCAGATGTTCCAACTGTTATATCCGGTTGCTTCCGGTATGCTGCGCGATAAGCTAATTGAAGCTATCCATCTCCGCATGTCCTAAGCCATGTTTATTAGGGAAGTGTTGTGGTTTTTTGTCCCTGCGAGTGCCCTTAGTGCTCTCGAGCAAAGGTTTTTATATCGTGTCCAAAGGTTGGACGAGTCCCTTAGCGACTATGTCAGTGACATTAAGGTGTATGCCCAGGTATTTGCATCCCCTTTAACTGAACGACAGTTGGTGTCATCGATTGTAAATGGGTTTTCGCCTCAATATAGGTCATACATGGCTATGTGTACCAGGCCTTCGTCATTTGTCGAGCTGAAACAGGTCGTTATTGAGGCTATGGCTGTGAAACATGCAGATTCCCTTCGTGTAGCTAATGTTCCTCCTCCTTCCTTGATGTCTCGCCCCCCTCCTTCCTTGATGTCTCGTCCCCCGCCTAAGGTTATGTTCCACCCAAGACCCAATATTAAGTGCCACACGTGCGGTGGCGTGGGACATGTCAAGAAGGTGTGTCCGAGTAACCAGGTGGTGTATCGCCAATGACGGAATGTTGTGGAGACCAACTCGGGTGTTACTTCTAAGGATATTTCTGTGCATGTGAATTTGGGAAAACCCTGTGAAGTTTCTGGTCGCCCTACCAATGAAAGTCTTGATAACTCGTTGAAAACTAAATCTTCACGTGCTAATTCTGCTTATGTCGCTGACCTACCTCACCTGTCGGTGAGCAATGTCGTGGCAAGTCAGCCTAATTCTAAACATAATGTGAAACCTGTGGTGCGAGTGTCCTCGTCATCTAAATGTAATCGTTTTAGAGTGAGTAATGATCTTGGAATTTCTCCCGTGGCTAAAGGAATATCCCCGTTTATTGAAATTTGTGTTAATGACGAGCCCGTTTCTGCATTGCTTGATTCTGGTAGTGTCGCATCCTTTATAAGCGAGGACTGGTTTTTATCTATGAAGAGTGTTTGCAAATTTCCTGAGTTAGAGCCTAACAATGAATCCTTTATTTCGGCAAATTGTTCAAACTTAAATATTTTGGGTAGTATAACAGTCAAAATTCATATTCTAAATTTTTCTTGGAAGTTTAAATATTTTGTTGCCAGAAATCTTTCTTGTTCTGTGGTCATTGGAGCTAATTTCACGTCACACGTTGGTATGCTTCTTGATTTTGGTGCTCGCAACTTATGGTTTAAGTTTAATCCGCAAAGTAAGTTATCGTTTAACCCGGTTTTATCTTCTCCTGCTGTCAATTCTGTTAGTGAACCTGTGACTATTGAGGATCTCGATCTGGAAAATTTAACGAATCTTCAAAAGGATGCCATTTAGAGGTTATGTCAGGAGTATAGTGATGTATTTACGGACAAGTTGGGTGTAACCCATTTGATGGAGTACAAGATTGAGCTAACCGATTCTGTGCCGGTGCGTTCCAGCCCGTATCGCCTTGCCCCGCCCAAGATGGCTGAACTTCGTAAGATTATCGATAAGATGTTAGAAGAAGGTGTAATCCAACCCTCTATCTCTGCCTACTCATCCCCTGTATTTCTTGTGCCAAAACCTAACGGTGGTTTTCGGCCGGTGGTCGACTATAGGGCTCTTAATCAAAAAGTTGTTTTGCAGTCCATCCCTTTGCCGGACCTTCATACATGCTTTAGTTGGTTTCGCAACGCGAAGGTGTTCACGATCCTCGATTTAAATTCTTCTTACTTCCAAATTACCCTCTCTCCTGAATCCAGGCATGTTACTGCTTTTTCCACTGACTGGAACCTGTTTGAGTATGCCCGTGTCCCGTTTGGCCTATCCACCGGAGCCGCTGTGTTGAGCAGACTTCTGGACAAGGTGTTTTCTGACATTAAATTCAAGTTTGTGTACCACTACCTTGACGATGTGGTGATCTATTCTGAGTCCTTCGAGGAACACGTTGATCATCTGAAAATTGTACTTGATCGGTTGCGTGACGCTGGCCTTACCTTCAAATTGTCCAAGGTTTCCTTTGCCAAGCCCAAAATTTCCTTCTTGGGACATATTGTTTCTGAATCTGGTATCTCCGTGGACCAGTCTCGTACGCAGGCCATCAGAGATTTTAAACCCCCCAAGAACGCCAAGGGTGTTGCTCGTTACATTGGTATGGTGAACTTCTTCCGTAAGTTTATCAGTAACTTTGCCGACCGTGCTGCTCCTCTAAATCAATTACGCAAAAAGGCTGTGAAGTTTGAGTGGGGTCCCTCTCAGCAAGCAGCCTTCGAAGATCTTAAGCTTGCGCTCTCTAACGCCCCTGTATTAGCCATTCCGGATTTTGGGAAGCAGTTCATTGTGCAGACTGATGCGGCTGGTCGTGGTGTTGGTTGTGTCCTACTGCAGGAATCTGATCTGGGTAGGCAACCCGTTGCATACGCTTCTCGTACCTTAACGGACGCAGAGAGGAAGTATTCCATATACGAACTTGAGGGTTTAGCTGTGTTGTTCGCTCTAGAAAAATTCCGTATGTATCTTGAGCACACTAAGTTTCTCCTTGAGACCGATAACCAAGCCTTGAACTGGGTCTTAGGGAAACCCCGTAAAACTGGTAGGATTGCCAGATGGGCAACTAGGATTCTGTCATTCCAGTTCACTGTCCACCATATTCGTGGGTCCGAAAATGCGGTAGCCGATTCATTAAGCCGCATGTACGAGGAAACAGCTGAAGAGGATATTCAAGAATGTGAACCCGTAAACCTTGTATCTGCTGTAAATTGTGTCAATGCCGTTCTTAGCAATTCCCCTGTGCTTTTTGAGGATGTGAGACGATTCCAGAAAGAAGATCCCTCCTTATCTAGCCTTATTGACCGAATCAATTCTGGTGAAGTGATCAAGCCCTTCTCTCTGAAGGACGGTGTATTGTGTTGTTCGTCTCGTCATGACCGCTTACCTAAAATTGTGCTCTCGTCTGTCCTAATTCCGGAAATCTTTCGTTACTATCACGAATCTCCTATTGGTGGCCACCTAGGAGTATTCAAGACCCGAGCTAAAATCAGACAGTTTTTCATTTGGCAAAGTATGGATGGTGACATTAGGAGGCTCATTAGGAATTGTGCTGCATGTAGTATTAGCAAACCTCCAGTTTCTACTAAGGTTGGCCTGTTGTCATCTGAACCGGCATCTAGACCCATGGAGAGGCTTTTTATCGAACATGTTGGGCCGTTCCCTCGCTCTTGTCGGGGAAACCAATTTGCGCCTGTTTGCACTGACGGTTTCACCCGGTTTAGTTGGATTTTCCCCACCAGACAGGCTACGACCTGTTCCGTCATAAAGTGTCTTAATTCCATCTTTTCATCTTTTGGGCCATGTCAGTACCTGGTGTCAGATAATGCCAAGTGCTTTGTATCTCATCAGTTCCGTCAATTTTTGTTTGATTATGCTATTTCGCATGTAACCACCACTCGCTATTTTCCTAACCCGTCTCTCGCTGAGCGAGTCAATCGTAATCTCCGCTCTGCTCTGATTGCTTTCCACCACGACGACCATTGCAAGTGGGATTCTAATTTGCATTGGCTCAATTTTGCTTTCAACACCGCCGTGCATGAGAGCACGCAAGCCACCCCTTTTTCGTTAATGTTTTCCTTTATGGCCAATTCTCCGTTGTCTAATCTGTGGAACCTGCACGATCTCCTTCCAGACAGTTTCACGCCCGAGGATATGAGGGCGAAATTCGACAAGGCTAGAGAGAATATTAAGGTATCGCATGACCAACTTGCCAAGCGACACAATGCCTGTCGCAAGCCAACGGATTTGGAAATTGGTGATGTTGTGTACGTTCGCAATTTCGAGCCCAAGGGCGTCAGTAATCTAGTTTCAAGCAAGTTGACCCCTCGTTTCAAGGGCCCATGTTATGTAGAGGCATTCCTGACTCCCGTTACTCTGCTTATTAGAAACCCCAAAGCAAAGAAAATTTCCAGAGTGCATCTGTCGCACATTAAACAAGGTGGAGAGGTTTCTAATGAGGAAATGCTACCATAAGTTTTGTAAACTGATTTTGTATAATGTAGAGTATCCCTAACCTTCATTGAAGCCTTCAGGCATCTGTTCTTTCTGGAATTTTGAACTGGATTTGCAAACTCTACTGGGATAGAAATGTAATTGTTGGGTATTTCCCATTTTATGGTATATTGTAAAATTGAAACTAATTTTGATATTTTCATAGAAGATGCTAACATGTAAGTTGGACTCAGTGGGAGACCTAACTCATGATATCTTGTATACATGTTCCCTTGGGAATTTGAGTGGTCATTCCTCTACCGTAGTTCCTTCTAAATGTATAGTCGTTTAACTCTTGTCATCTTGAAAGGTACTTCTAGTCTGTAAAAAGGTAATTTTTAAATGAAATTTTGTAAACACGGATCTAGGTCATTGTCAGAAATGTTTTCTTCATATAAATTCAACTTTGTTTCTCTTTTGTAAAATGTAGTAAGAATTAGTAATTCTGTAAACCTTTTTTGAAATTAGATTAACTTCTATTTTTGTAAATGGCTGCCCACGCGTCGAATGATATATGGCACATTGCTTCCACCTACTTCGTCTAAAGCGAACTACATTGGACTTGTTGAAAATTTTCCTAACGTGTCTCGGACTATGAAAGCACTGCAGGTGCTGGTGTTCTGCGTTTCTGAAGAATTATGGACACAGGGAAGCTGTTAACTAAGTGGTTTGCGAGGTGATCAATTATCCATTCCCTGATAATCTGACCCTGCACTCTTCTTAACCAAAACGATGCGGTTGTTATCCATCAATTGGAGTTAACTGGTGAACATTTTCTTCTGGAAACATGCTTGGTGAATCGACTAGTTAAGGAGTACTGCCTATGCCTAGGCATATTCGTGAACGGTGTTCACGCTTAAGGGAGGGAGACTGTTACGTGCAATGCACGTCCCAATGTTTTTTAAATCCCTCTTCCCTGTTTTCGGGTGTTCCATGACATTTTGAATCGACCGCCTGCTGACTTGATTCCGTTTGTCAACACGAGATAGCACCTGCTGTCGGACTTCGGGGGTTACTCCAAGTAGTTCCTGCTCCTCCGCTAGAGAGTGTTTGCTGTGTCTTATAAAACTCTTCATATTCATGGCATAATTGAAAGCCAATTATATTCTACGTCATGAAACAAATGCCTGTGTGTTCATGATACCGCCAAATTATTTACTAAATAATGACATTGTTGATTGATGTGTCAAGCCTTGATTGGACGATAAATATTTACATGAATGCAGTTCAGCATCTGACGGGGGATTGTCTCCGCCATCTTGTGAAGTCGATTGTCTGTCGTCGAAGAAGCAACTTAACTGCTGGTGTGATGGCCCCCAGCTTTTACAAATATGAATGCCAATTCTACTAGGAAATTGCCTGTTCTCTTCAGGCTGTGAATTTCATCGTTTCGCCGTGAAGTGGACGTGTGAAATGTAATCGCATCTCGATGCAGACCTGCGCTTGTGACCAAAACGAAGCATGTGCTGGGCGGGCATGTTCAAGGCAATATAGTGCCATATTTTATTTTATTTAAAATGTGTTAGTTTTTTTTATTTTCATTGTGTCTCCACTGTGAAGTTTTAAGGTACGTGGCTTAGGCGGCAGCACGTCGGCCTCTCACCGCTGAGTCCGTGGTTCAAATCCCGGTCACTCCATGTGAGATCTGTGCTGGACAAAACGGAGGCAGACAGGTTTTTCTCCGGGTACTCCGGTTTTCCCTGTCAAAATTTCATTCCAGCAACACTCTCCACTATCATTTCATTTCATCTGTCATTCATTTAATCACTGCCCCAGAGGAGTGCGTCAGGCCTCGGCAGCCGGCACAGTTCATATCCTCGCCGCAAGATGGGGGCTTCATTCATTCCATTCCTGACCCGGTCGGAGACTGGAAGCAGGCTGTGGATTTTCATTTTCAATTATTGAATATATTTAATTATTTTATTTTGGGATCTCCAATTTTGGCCTTGTATGAATGTTTGATCTTCTGTTTTGTTTTGCCTGATAGGCCTAAAATTTCTTTTAAGATTTAATAAAGTTTCCTTATATATATTAATTTTGTTATTATCTTTTGTACCTTCTGGAGACACATTTATAAGTTTATTTTACGTTTAAATTATTATTTATTTTCATTTGGCAATCTTGGGAGTGTCATATTATTATTCTAATGTAAGATCTGTCGAGACATAAAACCGACTAGTGTTAATAGTTTTTAGATGTAATTGTGTTCCGCCTTTCATTCCGATCTGGGGATTCTAAATTAATTTAATGCTAATTGTTTGTCGTAGTTTCGATCAGGCATGCGGTCTCCTGTTTTTTTAGTGGCCATGTGTGTTTTTTGTTTTGACGAGATGCATTCTGGTCTCGAGGTCAGTCTCTTGGCGCCGGCCACGAAACTCAAACGTGTTGTGTGTTAGCTTAATTTTTTTTTAATGTAATCTTGTTGATTTTACTTGGTGGTTTTTGGTAACTGTTCCTGTGTTTTTCGCCGTCGTGCTAATCATATATTTATTTTCTAATCCCATTTTATTTTGTCAATTTAAATTTTTCTTTCTCGTTTCATCATGGCCGGGATCTCCGCATGTCGGATCGCTATTGCATTCCCTTGTAAATTATCAAGCCCTTTCTCATTGTGTTATGCCTGTAATTTTTATTTTTATCTTTGGGCTGTATAACATTTTAATTTCAATTTGATTCTTGTCCTTTTGTTTGTAAGCAAGCATGTTCTGTTTCTGGTGAGGGTGCTCCTTTAAATTTTTAACATTAAATTTTTATTTTAAATTTTTAATCAACTGTTGTGGCATTATTTCGCCGACAGCAATTCTGTCGGTTATTGGGGGGTGTCTGTATAATAGCCTGTGCGTTCCCCTTCTCCCCTTTCCTTCCACCCCTTTGGAGCTCTTCTGTTGGGACATGTCATCTGGAGGTGAGTTTGTTGCTGTGGAAGCGACGCGGACCTCTAAATAAACGGTAAGTTGGCCCATCCACGCTGGCCTTTGGGCGGTGTCATTCTGGTGAAGTAGAGTGTTGGTTATCGAGTTACCGACGTGCTGCTGGCCTTAAGCCGCCGCCTGGTAGCAGAAATTAACATTTAAACAAATGATAGTTAAAATCAGAATTAAAATAAATATGGTTGTAAAAATAAGCATATAAAATATGAAATTATAATAATTTAAAAATATTACTTTTAAGATTATAAAAATAACATGAGAATTCAAATTTTAGAAACAAGTAGTTCCGTGAAGAACTAAAGCCTATTTTCATATATCCTACTAATGTTAATTAACACTATCAACATACAACATTTCAATTTGATTGCTGTAATAGATTCGTAGATATTGAGAACCGACTGAATATTACGGATGGTCGCCATTTTGGATTTTTATATATGTAGGTCGTAGAGTTATGTAGACTACTGTTACATGAAGATTATTTTGTACCTGTAGTAAGTTATTCAAACTTCAATCGCATGATTAGGACACAAGATGTAAAAACGAGATTTAAAATTTCGCACAACTGCCATCTTTAGGTTATGGAAACAATTGAAAAAATTAGATGCCAGTGGATAAACATTTGTATAAAGATTTACTGTACCAAGTTTCACTGCACTCGGATGGATAAATTGCGAGTAACGTCCATGTGAATATTTTTACTTCGCGTCGCCGCCATGTTGGATTTGTGATCGTTAGGTCCTATAAGTGAAGTTATGTTCATAGACCCTATGAACATAAAAAATGCAGTTTGACAGCTTTAATTGATTCGTAGATATTGAGAACCGTCTAAATATTTTGGATGGTCGCCATGTCGGATTGTTATATGTATAGGCCATAGAGTCATGTACCATTAAAGGAAAATTATTGCGTAGGTTCGTTATTCAAAATTCACTTCGATTGCATGAATACGACACAAGAAATAGAAACTTAATTTTAAAATTCGCATAGCCGCCATCTTGAGGTTATGTAAACAATTTAACTAAATTAGATACCAGTGGATTACAATGTATATATACATTTCCTGTACCAAGTTTCATTGCGTTTGGAACATTAAATCGCGAGAAAAGTCTATTTAAAACGTTCAAATTTGCATGGCCGCCAAGTTCGTTTTGTAGTTAACCGGTTTCTGAAAGTCTCATAGATGAACTTCCAGTAGTGCCCTTTATCTCTGTACAAAATTTCAGGGTGATACCGGTAATAGTTTCATAGATATTAAATGCTGGTGAAATATTTCACACAACCACCATGTTGGATTGGTGAGACGGTACAAAATTTGAAGGGTACGGTCGGAGTCGTCCGGAATAGTGCTATGAACTTACCGAGTTTCATTGAAATCGCTCCAGTCGTTTAGAAGTTATTATTGGGAGACACACACACACGAATCACACAGGCACAGACGGACAGACACACGAACAAAAGGTGATCTGATAGGCCTATTTTTTCATAAATGAAAATTGGCGAATAAATGTAAACATTAAAATGGCAATGAAAACAAAAATTAAAACTAATAATAATTAATATTAGGCTAAAATAAGTAAAATTAATGTATTGTAAATAACAATAAAATATATTCAATATTCTGCCCTATAAAGGGTTAAGGCTGTGTGAGGGCTGGAACGAGGTGAGGAAGAACGCATCTACGCCAAGCAAATGCTGATATGATGCCTAATTTATGGCCAATGCGTCCTTCTTTCCAATTGTAACTCCCAATTAAAATACACATTAATGCAGACCCCACAATGACACGGGTTATCAGACAGCCTTTCGTTGTTTTCTTTCATATTAGAGTTTACGTTTACATGAACACTAGCAACCCGCCTCAGCTTCGCCCGGGAACAGTTGTGAATGCATTACGTGATAAGCGCTTTCTTTTTGATGTCAATGAACTAAGACCAATATCCGTTTTACGTCTCGGCATGATGGGTTAATATCGCTGATTGGACTATTAATTATATTATCATGGAGAAGCATGTGCAACAAATTCTTGACAGACGTAACTTAAGAATGGCGAGGTGCATGAAACACAAATACTCCTTAACTTGACTGTGTATTCTTCGGAACGAAAAGTTCACAGGCAAAATGAAGAAAAGCCGAGTTGCACTTCCAGGGAAACTCCAAACACAACCACTCTTCTCTGAAGCCTTAACTCAACACGACTCAACAGTTTGCTGCTGGCTGTATCTGGGATGATAGGCACGCCCGATAAGTAGGCTGTATCTGGGGTGATAGACTCGCCCAATAGGTAGGCTGTAACTGATGGTGATAGGCTCACCCCTAGCTAGCTCGTAAACTGTCGCCTCAGTAATTGAATGAAGATTGTTGGAAGAAATGAAATCGTAAAAACACTTATAGTGGGCGATGTATTGAAAATAGGGATATGCTCTCGCGGCCTTTTTTTTTTTTTTTTTAGAACTATTCATGCTGAACAATTCTTACACACATAGTATATTGATATTTTTAACGGTTTGCCCAACGTAAGCTTAAAAAGCGCACGGACACTAGGTCTTTTTCGACTTTTTCACTGATATCGTTACTGCTTGGCTTCCTTTGATCATAAATACATTATTTTCTACAGAAACTTTCCTCGAAATATCCTTTAGAGAATGGTTATAACCGCATTAAAATCCATTCAGTGGTTCTCGAGATTACCCGTGACATCCAAGAATCGGGGACTTTGTTTTATACTAAGTAGATATGAGTTGATTTTATGTACTTTATGATGACTGAATAACAAATGTTGCAGGACCAGAACATTTATCTATTCGTATTATAAGTAGTCCCGAAGATTTGTGTATGGTCATTGCGCAAGTTTCAATGCGTGGGAACTAAGTGCATTTAGACTTGTTGCCATGGAAACTAGATGTCGGAAACTTCGCCAATTCCAGAGAGATTCTCAGCCAAAAAATATTTGCACGTTAAAATACTATATCGGCACATTGCTTTAAAGTTCCGTTAATCTTTCTGTTAAGTCCCTAAACCTAAGAACCCTTCATTTGAAGTATCTTTTTCTTAAAAATACAAAAGGTTCTGTACCAACAGGTGGTTGGTGCTGAAATCTAGCGGTGAACTAATAAGAATAATATGTACGTGTCCAAGTACTGAATGAGCAGGCGGTTTACAGCAGCCAGGTGGGTGTGATCGAGCAGGCAGTGGGCAGTTCGAACAGTGTTAAACTATGCATAACACAACCCCTTGCCAAGCAAGGTCCGAAACTAAAACATGGATCGCTCCAGGTAAGATCATGTGCACACAACAGCGCCTCCCTGACTACCTCTACTAGATCATAGGGCTATTCGCTTGGTACAAAAGTAAACTCTACTTAGCTTCTCTGCATATTTGAGATCGATACAAAAATATTACGCAATTTTCCAGTATTTTAATCTCTGTCCGAACATTTCTTTATACAATAAGAAATGCTGCTAAAGGTGGACTACAGTGAGTGCAATCTAGCGGGCAGCGAAACAAGTGAAGTTGGGGAACCCAGTTAAACCCGCAATATTAAGGGTTTATGGTAAATACGATAAATAAGGGATTTATTAGCCTACTTTTCTCGTTTTGCAGAAATGAGGAAAAAGTAGACTTATGATATCGATCCGGTTAAATGTGTGTCTGTCCTTCTGTCTGTCTGTTTCCCCCCTTATCAACTCCTAAATGGCTGCAGCTATCGAAACCAAATTTGGTATGAGTAAATACCTATACCTGAGTATTTCACGACCATATTTTAAAATGCTGTCAGTGCTACCAACTGCTGAAAAATCGCAATTGAAATTTGAGCTCTATGTTAGATATCTCAGAAGTTATGCATGTGAACTATTCCAAAATTGGCACACACAGAGATAATAACATTCCAGATTAATTTTCAGGAGTCCATACATGACAGTGGTGTCAACATGATTCTAAGCCTGCCGATAGGTCTAATTTTCAAATGCGTGTAACGTCTATACTATCGATTGGATTTCAACCAAATTCCGTATGTACTATGTGTACTATACCAGATATAACTGTGCGTATTCTAATGAGACACCAGGGCTGCCAACAGTTAATAAATGATCTCTCCACTTTTATCCTAATACCAATATATCAGAAAGTATGCAAGCCAACAGCTCTAAACTTTGCACACGTATAGTACCTGACACTCTAGATTAGTGTGGTGCAACTTATATACATTAGTGCTGCCAACATGATTCTAAGCCTGCTAATAGGTCCACTTTTTAATTACATGTAACTTCTATGCTAACAAATGTAATTTATTAAACATTGGCACTATGATAGATCGTAATATTTCAGATTAATTCAGAGCATGACATTGTTGCCAACATGATTTTACGCGCACTGATAGATCCAATATCTAACAGCATGTAACGTTCATACTATCCATTAGACTTGAACCAAATTTTGTATGTGCATTCTATACCTTAAGAGATGGAACTAAGAGTATATTCAGAGTCACCAGGGCTGCCAACTGTAGTACTCTATTAGGCTACACTGTATTTCAAGCTACAGTACTTAGAAATGTTAGTATTAACAAATTGATTACATCATTATTCTATTATAGATAGGTCTATGAAGATTAATCATTGGCATGAATCTTAAATTTTAAGAAAAGTAGGCTCTATAGTTCGTCACGGAACTACTTGTTTTTTTTATCATTTTAAGTATTAACAAAGATAATAAATTAGTATACACTGCCGGTCAAAAGTTTTTGAACGAGACGTTCAGCGTAGCCTTATTTCATAATCCAGCAAACCAATTAAGGAGCTGTACATGCTTTTCTTTAGGTTGTCCAGTGAATTAATTTTGTCCAAACACGTTTGACCGACAGTGTACAGTATAACCGTAAGATACATTCAGTACTTAAAATTAACATTTCGTCTGATATCTAATACAAAAAGTGGCTGTATTTCCTCATCTGCAATAAGTCTAATGCATAACTAATGCTGGAAGTAATTATCTTTGTTTGGCATGTCCTTACAAACACTCAACTATAGGTGTTCACACCAGATGGTAGAATGACTAGTTCACTCAACACAACTGGCGTGATGAACTCGTCTCTCGCGCTAACATCAAGACGAGTATTCATGATATAAAATGAATTTATGATCATAGATGGTTGTGATTGGTTGATTTTATCGTTTCAAATGATCTTCGTCGTTATGCTTTGGGTCTAACGTTACGCGAGACGGAGACGGTTGCGTTACGGAGACTGTGACGTCATGCAGCCGCGCGGGAAGCCTAAGTTAATGGGTAAAGGACGACGAGTGCGTGACGTCATGCAGCCACGCGGGAAGCCTAAGTTAACTGTTAATGGAGTCTGTTGAAAGAGTCCTGGGACCTCGAGTGACCTGGGGCTTCGAGCGAAGCGAAAAGAATACAGGGTGACTCCTAAAGAGGTGTACAAGACGGCAGAGAAGAATACAGGGTGACTCCTAAAGAGGTGCACAAGATGTCAGACAAGAATACAGGGTGACTCATAAAGAAGTGCACAAGATGTCACACAAGAAAACAGGGTGACTTCTAAAGAGATATACAAGATGCCAGATAAGAATACAGGGTGCCTCCTAAAAATGTGTGCAGGATGTCAGAGCAAAATACAGTACAAGATGCCAGATAGGAATACAGGGTGACTCCTAAAGAGATATACAAAATGCCAGATAAGAATACAAGGTGTCTCTTAAAGAGGTGTACAAGATGGCAGAGAAGAATACAGGGTGACTCCTAAATAGGTGCACAAGATGGCAGACAAGAATACAGGGTGACTTCTAAAGAGGTGTACAAGATGTCACACAAGAATACAGGGTGACTTCTAAAGAGATATACAAGATGCCAGATAAGAATACAGGGTGCCTCCTAAAGGGGCGTGCAGGATGTCAGAGCAAAATACAGGGTGACACTTAACGAGGTGTACAGTAAGTTAGATTCAATCAAATACAGGGTGACCCTTAAAGAGGTTTGCAGGATATCAGATCCAAATAATGGGTGACCCTTAAAGAGTTGTAAAATATGTCAGACTCAAATACTGGGTAACCCTTAAAGAGGTGTCCGTGCGGGAAGCCTAAATTAATGGGTAATGGAGTCTGTTGAAAGAGACTGAGCCTTTCTAACATGTGTAGCATTTGTAGCATGCGTCATTTGAAATGATATAACGTTTAGTCTTTCAGACTGACTATAATTTTTTTTATTACTCTTACGCTGGAGTTGTACTAGGGCAATTGAAGATATGGAAGTAAATACCGGAAACTGTTCCAGTTTCTTGGAAGTAGGGTCATGTTGGAGGTAAACCACACATGGTCGCACCTGAAGGTTCAGAGCTGACCCACAGTGAGAACAAGGTGTTTCATCAGCACTTCCGCCTCTTGCCGACCATGTCAGGGCCGAACAACCACTACGTGCACTTGCATACTACTGCAAGCTTCTCCGAGATTTATGTCTCAGCCATTAATGTTCACAGCCAGGGGCGGTGCGTCATTAAGGGCTAAAAGGGCGCCGCCCACCCAGGGCCGTATTGCACAAGATGTGTTTAGTCAATCAATAGATATTCTACTTTTCCCTTCTGGAATCTCTAAAAAGAATTCAGTTTACATAACTCATCCCTAGCTCACAGTCCCGTACGGGGTATTGTAATAGCGAGCTCTGTGGATGGAGTTAACTTCTATAAATTATTTTATTCTAACTTTTGTGGTCTTTTGCTTAGTTATATAATGTGCTGATTGAGGGCGACATAGGAAAATGAGTGAAGTAGAATTTTTATTAACAAATCCATTTTAGCCTATATGTATTCTTATTTATGAAAAAAAATAGACCTATGAGATCACCTTTTGTCCGTGTGTGTGTGTGTGTGTGTGTGTGTGCGTCCGTGGGTGTCCCCCTAATAACTTCTTAACGGTTGGAGAGATTTCAATGAAACTCAGTAACGTCCTAGTACTACTAGACGTACACCTATGAGACTTTCAAGAACCTGCTAACTACAAAACGAACATGGCGGCCAAGCGATTTTGAAACATTTTAATAGACTTTTTCTCGCGATTTAACCATCCGAACGCAGTGAATCTTGGTACAGCAAATGACTATACAAATTGCAATGCACTGACATTTAATTTAGTTCAATTGTTTACATAACGTCAAGATGGCGGCTATGCGAATTTTTTTTCTTGTGTCCTAATCATGCGATCGAAGTCAACGTTTGAATAATGAACCTACACAATAATCCTCATTTAATAGTACATAACCCTATGGCCTATATATATATTTATATCCAACATGGCGACAATGCGAAATATTTTGACGGTTCTCAATATCTAAGAATCTACACACATCAAAAAAAGTTTTGCATCACCTCGGTTCCAAGAGTTCCGGAACCGTGAAATACAAAGGGAATAGAGATCAACACAAACAACATTTCAGCTCGTTTTATTGCTCATGAGACCCACACATTGCATGTTGTACCATCATACAGCTAGACTTTCAGCATTTGTGGTCCAGATTGCAGTACACACCACTACCTCTAATACCCAGTAGCACGTCCTCTTGCATTGATGCATGCCTGTATTCGCCGTGGCATACTATCCACAAGTTCATCAAGACACTGTTGGTCCAAATTGTCCCACTCCTCAACGACAATTCGGCGTAAATCTCTCAGAGTGGTTGGTGGGTCAAGACGTCCATAAACAGCCCTTTTCAACATATCCCAGGCATGTTCGATAGGGTTCATGTCTGGCGAACATGCTGGCCACTGTAGTCGAGCGATGTCGTTATCTTGAAGGAACGCATTCACAAGATGTGCACGATGAGGTCGAGAATTGTCGTCCATGAAGACAAATGCCTCTCCAATATTCTGCCGATATGGGTGCACTATGGGTCGGAGGATGTCATTCAGGTATCGTAAAGCCGTTTCGGAGCCTTCCATGACCACCAGTGGCGTACGTCGGCCCCACATAATGCCACCCCAAAACATCAGGGAACCACCACCTTGCTGCACTCGCTGGACAGTGTGTCTAAGACGTTCAGCCTGACCAGGGTGCCTCCAAACACGTCTCCGACGATTGTCTGGTTGAAGGCATATGCGACACTCATCGGTGAAGAGAACGTGATGCCAATTCCGTGGGGTCCATTCAGCATGTTGTTGGGCCCATCTGTACCGCGCTGCATGGTGTCGGGGTTGCAAAGCTGGACCTCGCCATGGACGTCGGGAGTGAAGTTGCGCATCATGCAGCCTATTGCGCACAGTTTGAGTTGAAACACGACGTCCTGTGGCTGAACGAAACGCATTATTCAACATGGTGGCATTGCTGTCAGGGTTCCTCCGAGCGGCAATCCGTAAGTAGCGGTCATCCACTACAGTTGTAGCCCTTGGGCGGCCTGAGCGAGGCCTGTCATCGACAGTTCCTGTATCTCTGTACCTCCTCCATGTCCGAACAACATCGCTTTGGTTCACTCTGAGACGCCTGGAAACTTCCCTTGTTGAGAGCCCTTCTTGACACAAAGTAACAATGCGGACGCGATCGAACTGCGGTATTGACCTTCTAGGCATGGTAGAACTACAGACAACATGAGCAGCGTACCTTCGTCCTGGTGGAATGACTGGAACTGATCGGCTGTCGTACCCCCTCCGTCTAATAGGCCCTGCTCATGCATGGTTGTTTACATCTTTGAGCAGTTTTAGTGACATCTATGAACAGTCAAAGGGACTGTATCTTGGATACAATATACACAGTCAACGTCTATATGCCGGAGATCTGGGAACCGAGGTGATGCAAAACTTTTTTTGATGTGTGTATTACAGCAATCAAACTGAAAATGTGTATGTTAAGGCTATAAACATAAGTAGGATACATGAAAATAGGCCGTATAGTTCTTCACGGAACTACTTGTCTTTACCTCTGAATACAAGGGTTAGAAATTAAAAAAACACGACCTCATCAATTTGCTTCATCCAAGCACAGGAAAGGAGAATATATTTACAAATAAGGACCCAGGTGAGTACATTTTTTAATGCATCAACTATTAATTAAAATTTGTTTCAGATGTTGCGTTGTGTGGATAATGGCAATATTGGCAACAGTGAATGCCAAATAATAATAATAAACCCTGGCACTACAGCCCATGAAGGGCCTTGCTGTACCAAGCGACCGCTCCTCAGCCATTTGGCCTGCAGATATTGGGTGGCGCGTGGTCAGTGATCGTATCCCCTCGGCCGTTAATCTTGGTTTTCGTAACAGGGGCGCTGCCTCACTGTCAGACAGCTACCCAATTGGGAACATGCGTAATTTTCAAAAAAATAATTTTTGAAAAGTACACCCATCAAATAGTATGGAAACATATTGCATTGTGATAAGTTGCTTTGTTTTCTGTCATTAAAAAAATATTTAAAAGTCTCTTTCCGCAAGGCGAGTAAAACGTCCTGTGACGTAAGCGGCGGGATGTGACGTCACCGTTTAGCACCGCATGAAGCTTCGCCAGCCATCGTGCATCTGCTGCTACTAAAAGCCGAATAATCATTATTCGTGATTGCGAAAAAAAAACACAAGTGATTTCAAAATGACAGAAGAAGGCTTTAAAAGAGCACAGTCTGACAATCTACCATGTGTGGATGCCATCATGGTAGCATCATTCTTGAAAACTAATGACTGTTTTGTGGCTGCAGAAATTCGCGGATCAAAAGCAAATAGGCAAGTGGGATCTTGTATATACGTTCTGTAACTCTTAGTGTTAGGATAACAAGGAACGTGAAAAGAAACATATCACTTAAGTCCCATTTCCCATATTTCTTTCTAGATTGGTTCACATGTTAGAAAATACAATCAATTTTCACCATTACCAAGGTATGGTACGGATCAAGACGGGCCTAAAACTAACATAAAAAACGCAAATTTAGGCCTAAAAACTTTTTAAACATAACTCTTATGCTTAGGAGTACAATTATTGTACAATTTCAAAAATAAATGCTCCTATAATCTATCAATCTTGAAAATAGGTAGATTTTTAGTTGGGGCAACTGCCCTCCCCCTCCAAAGGCCAATGAAAAGGAAACATTAAGTAACTTCAGTTAATTTCCTTGCATCTATATTGTACAATAAAATATAATATTGTTACAGTGCTGGCAGAGAAAATTATGGTGACAGCGCTATAGGGTATGTTCAAGTGAAGCGACAAAGTGGGAAATGCATAGTAAAATGCAAAATATGTCCTGAGCACAAGGTCAGATCCAAAAATTATACAGTCACACTAATTGTAGATGAAGAACAGTACTGCATAGATAGTGTAGAATGCCATGACTGTGCTGCATCATCTGGTGAGTAGCCTATATAAACTTGGTAAACAGCATATTTAGGCCTAAAAATTTTAACTCTTATGCTAAGGAGTAGACCCCTTCGAGGAAAATAAAATGATATCAATAATAATTGCAAGTACTGGTAATCTTAAGTTTGAAAAATTATAATATAAACAGAAAAAAAGAAGATAGCCTACAGTATGTAGGCCTACATAAAACCACCAAAGAGGAAAATATAAAATTCTGTCATACTATTATTTGTATTATTATCTTATTATTTCATCATTTCGTACATTATAATTTTTATTGTTATTATTTTCAAAATACAAACACAGCCTATGGGTTTCTCTCCCTTTGCCCATTTATATGTAAATCCATAGGTGCTGTCATTTTGATTTCTTTCCATACAGGTGGTTGTAAACATGCAATAGCATTTCTGATGTGGGTGCATCGTCGAAGTGAGGAGAAAGCCACGACATCTGTGAAGTGCTACTGGAAAAAATCAGAGCTATCTGCTGTTGGGACATCGAAGAAATTTATCACTGCAAAGGACTTGGGTAAAAAGAAGCAAAGTACTGAGGTAACAACTGACAGTAGTTCCTCTAATGGCAGCTTCTTAAATGCTGTAGTTGTTGCAGGTAAAGAGCTTAAAATTGAAAACCAACTGTGCAGGTATTTCACTGAAAGTGACTGCATCAAGAAGCTGTCATTGCACTATCTTGCGATTAAACTTGCAGAAAGAGGTGGAGATAGTGATTCTTTTCTCACATTTGCAAAAGAGAACATGGACTTCGAGTCTATTAAGTTGGCAGAAAGGCAAACTTTGAAACAACATAATGATCCAGCTTGGCATGAACTCAGATATATGAGAATCACAGCCTCCAAGCTCCATGAAGCAACTAGGTGCAGAACATCTGATGGGACATTTGTGGAACGAGTGATCGGTGCTGTGAAAACAACACAGACTAAAGCAATGAAAAGGGGATGTACTCTTGAAACTAAAGTCATAGCCACTTTACAAGCCCTACTTGGCACCAAAATACAAAAGAGTGGTCTCCTGCTTTCTGCATCACATCCTGTAATGGGAGCTTCACCAGATGGCATTGGAAAGGACTTTGTTGTGGAAGTTAAGTCTCCAGCTAGAGAAGCTTCAGTAGGAAATTATGTCAACAATGGCAAAATAAGTGAAAAGTTCCTACTGCAGATTCAAATGCAGATGCATTTTTCAAAAATGGAAAAGGGTGTTTTTTGTGTTGCAGATCCAAGTTTCGAAGCAACAAAGCGTATTTCTATTTTTTGGGTAGAATACGATGAGGAACTGGCTATTAGAGCCATTAATGAAGCTGAAAAGTTCTGGAAAGAATGCATATTTCCAGTACTAATGAGGAGTGTTAAGCCCATAGCCTAAGTGGTTAGTAGGCTGATCATTGTTTATATTTTGATTCATATTATGAAGTTCCTTTTGTAGTAAAATAGGCCTACTATATTTCCCCATATGTACTCTATAAGATTATACCATATACTAAAATGGATTAACATGAGAATAATAGGCCTAAACTGTTCTTCGTGTAATACATGTGTGTGTTAAAAGGCTCCACAGAAAACATTCCTAAGAAAAATTAAATAAGATTGTGCCATTAACACCAATATGTAAAATAAAGTAAGTAGGCTTAACTTACTTCAAACTGTAAATACAATACAATTACATACACATATATATGTAAGCCTACATGTAGGTATACACAGTATGGACAGTCTGACTATATACGAATGGTTTCATTGATTCAATGAGTCTAAGTTACTCGTCTTAATACCTTACCAGTGGTGCTTGCAAATTAATCAGTGCAATAACTTCATCAATCACTGGTATTAAATTATGGTCAACACATGCATGAGGCTTCAACATATTGAATTCTCTTAGTCTTCTAATTAAACGTTCTATATGAATTCTTAAGCTGGCTATTCTCTTGGTCTGCATTACATCTTCCTTTGATATTTTTTCTCCATTACCTACACTAGGTGGTCGAACCAGCGAGCATCTATTTTGTATCAGAAGTGGTTCCACATGTTTAAACCCCCTGTCAGCCATAACTGCACAGTCAGAAGGTAGCTTTTTGAGAAAGTCACATCTTTCAAACAAGTGGGAATCACTTATACGACCACTATACCCTTCAGAAATGAAATTAATGAAACCATCTGGTGTGGAAGATATAAGGTACTTAATAGTATTGCAGTGCTTATATTCTGACCAAGTAAGTGCTTGGTGCATTGAATTGGATGGTTTCTCAATTTCTATTTCTAGACAGTCAATAATAGACTGGACATTACTGTATCTTGCTCTGAAAGGCATGGGCAAAAGTTCTACAATTTTCTTTCTTTCAGGCCAGAATATTAACTCCTTAAGACACAGTGCTAATAATGGGACAGTTTTACAAAATATACGACTAGCACAACTGGCTGAAATTCCAAAGTCATCTGCGAGAATTGAGAATGGTTCAGCTAGCCTAATTTTTTTTAGTGTTAGTAAAATGTGGTTCATTTCAAGGTTAATTTGCTTGACAAGTAAATCCAGTACATATAAACTTTGCTCTGGCAAACCAAGATACAATTTAGTATTACGTTTAATTATTACTTCAAGTCGACCCTTGACTACTTCATTTTTGTTTAATAACGAAATTTCACGTGCAAGTTCCTCATCTAGTTCTTCGTCACTGTCACCATCTGCGACTTTAAAATCGGAGTCCCTACTCTCACAGTCAGAACTACAGCTTTGCTCGAAAGTGTCTGTTTCAATTGGAGGTGGAATTGGACACTTAAATTTAATTGGAGATGAGGCAGTACTTGTCACAGGGAATTTAATTTGAATAGTCTTACTTCTAAAATGAGGAACTAGGTTTACTTGAATTCCAACATCTGAACTACCAGTAGGCCTACTGGTATTTAGTGTACACTTTTCGTAGTTTTGTGAAGACAAGGTACTTCCAGTATCTACTTCTACACCCTCAAAATCACTTTCCATAGCTATGTTCTGTGATAGGGGTATTTCTTGTGTTTCCTTTGACCTAAGTGCTTCTTCAATCACCTCAGCTCGCAAACGTTTGGCAGCAGCAGGCCTTGGTGAATGAATCATTGTTCTCCTCCTGTCTGACTGGCATTGAAATATATGGGGGATGACTCCAGACTTCATTTTAATTGGACATCCAATGATTCTGAATTTAACCCAGTTTTCCATATCATTTTCCAGCTGGAAAAACAGGATTAGCACAATGTAAAAATCCTAACAAAGTTTTCATGCATAAATGATACAAGCTTTGCTGACCATGTGCTACTTTTCTGAAGATGAATTTGACTTCATCTAACTTTTCACACAGTTTTAGCATATCAAGCAAGAACAGTGTCTTGGTGGCATTAAGTCACATAATATAGGAATGTCTTTGGGTGCTGTGATTTTATTTATTGATTTACCCTTTTTTTCTTGTAACTTGAACTAAGTTAGGACAATATTTTTAACTCATCACCATTATTTGTAGTATGGTAGGCCTAATGTAGGAATATGTATTTTGTTAAAATTACTGTGCTGTGTAATTAATAAAAATCATTGTAATTCATTACTGTTATTATTATTAATCAGCATATTTCACTTATAAGACTTGAGACCACCCGAACTGACAAGCATTGTTTTTTTTTTACAGATGTTGCCTACACTTGTTCTTTATAAATTCTTTTTCATGCTGTACATAGGCCTACTTTGCTTTTTGTTACATTAGGCCTAAGGCCCTAGAGTAGGCTACTGGTATTTTGTTGTAGCCTAAATGTGTTTACAAAAGTAAGCTTTTCAATAACTACTTACCTAACTGTCACATGCCAAGATAAATTGGTATAACTTGAGAAATCAATTTGGATCGTGAAACCTTGGTTTAGGCCTATTATTAGGGACATGGGAAACTCTAAAAGTTAGGTTAGGTTGGAGAATATTTTAATAATCTCCATTAACTTATGGACTGTTCATTACTTTCATATTTCAAAATTTAATTCATGTATCATAGATTCAAATTCAAAATCACCAGAAAAGCAGACGTGGTTAAATGATCAAGAGTCCTTTCAAACTAATTCAACTTACATTAAAATGATCTTCACAGCAAAAAAAACTGTAGACTTCTCCGATATATCACTGACATTTCTCCGGCACGCCAAAATCCATTTCTTCCTAGTTTTTGGGTCCTTTGGGACATTGATAAATAACTTATATGGAGTAGCATGCGATGTATACGTGCACATTGGAACTATACACCATCTATAACCTTTCTGCCTCACTAACTGCGCTGAATTCATGTTAAGTACAAAACTTCACACTTAGAATTACTCAACGCAATGCAGATTGAACCGAAGTTTACTGGTCACTAAAATGTAACAGAAATACGAGTACTGTGTCTCAAAGCACAACATCTGTTTATTCCGCCTCAAACACCACCAACATAAACGATGACGTCAGACCAATAAGATCGTGTACTCGCGTCACATGACATTTTGCGTATTATATTTCAGATTTTTATCATGTTTGGAGTTATTATTCGTACATTCTGACCACATTTTTGAATTCTGCATGACATTTTGAATCAGATTAGCGCATTTTAAATTTAAAAAACCGGATCATGCATGTTCCCTAACAGGAGGCTGAGTGCACGCCGTTCCAACCCACACGTGCACATGTATGTTTCTAAAATCCCTGATGGAGCCGGAAATCGAACCCGGAGTCTCCGTATGAGAGGCAGGCGCACTATCCCAATACCACGGGGCCATCTGAATATCTGGCCCACCCTAATCAAGAGCCGCCCCTGTCCACAGCCTCGCTACCAGAGTTACAAGGGGTAGCATGGAACAATCTGGCTCACCCTAATCAAGAGCCGTCCCTGTCCACAGCCTCGCTACCAGAGTTACAAGGGGTTGCATGGAACAATCTGGCCCACCCTAATCAAGAGCAGTCCCTGTCCACAGCCTCGCTACCAGAGTTACAAGGGGTAGCATGGAACAATCTGGCCCACCCTAATCAAGAGCCGTCCCTGTCCACAGCCTCGCTACCAGAGTTACAAGGGGTAGCATGGAACAATCTGGCCCACCGTAATCAAGAGCAGTCCCTGTCCACAGCCTCGCTACCAGAGTTACAAGGGGTAGCATGGAACAATCTGGCCCACCCTAATCAAGAGCCGTCCCTGTCCACAGCCTCGCTACCAGAGTTACAAGGGGTAGCATGGAACAATCTGGCCCACCCTAATCAAGAGCCGTCCCTGTCCACAGCCTCGCTACCAGAGTTACAAGGGGTAGCATGGAACAATCTGGCCCACCCTAATCAAGAGCCGCCCCTGTCCACAGCCTCGCTACCAGAGTTACAAGGGGTAGCATGGAACAATCTGGCCCACCCTAATCAAGAGCCATCCCTGTCCACAGCCCCGCTACCAGAGTTACAAGGGGTAGCATGGAACAATCTGGCCCACCCTAATCAAGAGCCGCCCCTGTCCACAGCCTCGCTACCAGAGTTACAAGGGGTAGCATGGAACAATCTGGCCCACCCTAATCAAGAGCCGTCCCTGTCCACAGCCTCGCTACCAGAGTTACAAGGGGTAGCATGGAACAATCTGGCCCACCCTAATCAAGAGCCGTCCCTGTCCACAGCCTCGCTACCAGAGTTACAAGGGGTAGCATGGAACAATCTGGCCCACCCTAATCAAGAGCCGCCCCTGTCCACAGCCTCGCTACCAGAGTTACAAGGGGTAGCATGGAACAATCTGGCCCACCCTAATCAAGAGCCATCCCTGTCCACAGCCCCGCTACCAGAGTTACAAGGGGTAGCATGGAACAATCTGGCCCACCCTAATCAAGAGCCGCCCCTGTCCACAGCCTCGCTACCAGAGTTACAAGGGCTAGCATGGAACAATCTGGCCCACCCTAATCAAGAGCCGTCCCTGTCCACAGCCTCGCTACCAGAGTTACAAGGGGTAGCATGGAACAATCTGCCCCCCCACCCCTAATCAAGAGCTGTCCCTGTCCACAGCCTCGCTACCAGAGTTACAAGGGGTAGCATGGAACAATCTGGCCCACCCTAATCAAGAGCCGTCCCTGTCCACAGCCTCGCTACCAGAGTTACAAGGGGTAGCATGGAACAATCTGGCCCACCTTAATCAAGAGCCGTCCCTGTCCACAGCCTCGCTACCAGAGTTACAAGGGGTAGCATGGAACAATCTGGCCCACCCTAATAAAGAACCGTCCCTGTCCACAGCCTCGCTACCAGAGTAACAAGGGGTAGCATGGAACAATCTGGCCCACCCTAATCAAGAGCCGTCCCTGTCCACAGCCTCGCTACCAGAGTTACAAGGGGTAGCATGGAACAATCTGGCCCACCCTAATCAAGAGCCGTCCCTGTCCACAGCCAGGGTCACTACAGCCTCGCTACCAGAGTTACAAGGGGTAGCATGGAACAATCTGGTTCACCCTAATCAAGAGCCGTCCCTGTCCACAGCCTCGCTACCAGAGTTACAAGGGGTAGCATGGAACAATCTGGCCCACCCTAATCAAGAGCCGTCCCTGTCCACAGCATCGCTACCAGAGTTACAAGGGGTAGCATGGAACATTCTGGCTCACCCTAATCAAGAGCCGTCCCTGTCCACAGCCTCGCTACCAGAGTTACAAGGGGTAGCATGGAACAATCTGGCCCACCCTAATCAAGAGCCGTCCCTGTCCACAGCCTGGCTACCAGAGTTACAAGGGGTAGCATGGAACAATCTGGCCCACCCTAATCAAGAGCCGTCCCTGTCTACAGCCAGGGTCACTACAGCCTCGCTACCAGAGTTACAAGGGGTAGCATGGAACAATCTGGCTCACCGTAATCAAGAGCCGTCCCTGTCCACAGCCTCGCTACCAGAGTTACAAGGGGTAGCATGGAACAATCTGGCCACCCTAATCAAGAGCCGTCCCTGTCCACAGCCTCGCTACCAGAGTTACAAGGGGTAGCATGGAACAATCTGGCTCACCGTAATCAAGAGCCGTCCCTGTCCACAGCCTCGCTACCAGAGTTACAAGGGGTAGCATGGAACAATCTGGCTCACCGTAATCAAGAGCCGTCCCTGTCCACAGCCTCGCTACCAGAGTTACAAGGGGTAGCATGGAACAATCTGGCTCACCCTAATCAAGAGCCGTCCCTGTCCACAGCCTCGCTACCAGAGTTACAAGGGGTAGCATGGAACAATCTGGCCCACCCTAATCAAGAGCCGTCCCTGTCCACAGCCTCGCTACCAGAGTTACAAGGGGTAGCATGGAACAATCTGGCCCACTCTAATCAAGAGCCGTCCCTGTCCACAGCCTCGCTACCAGAGTTACAAGGGGTAGCATGGAACAATCTGGCCCACCCTAATCAAGAGCCGTCCCTGTCCACAGCCTCGCTACCAGAGTTACAAGGGGTAGCATGGAACAATCTGGCCCACCCTAATCAAGAGCCGCCCCTGTCCACAGCCTCGCTACCAGAGTTACAAGGGATAGCATGGAACAATCTGGCCCACCCTAATCAAGAGCCGTCCCTGTCCACAGCCTCGCTACCAGAGTTACAAGGGGTAGCATGGAACAATCTGGCCCACCCTAATCAAGAGCCGTCCCTGTCCACAGCCTCGCTACCAGAGTTACAAGGGGTAGCATGGAACAATCTGGCCCACCCTAATCAAGAGCCGTCCCTGTCCACAGCCTCGCTACCAGAGTTACAAGGGGTAGCATGGAACAATCTGGCCCACCCTTATCATGAGCCGTCCCTGTCCACAGCCTCGCTACCAGAGATACAAGGGGTAGCATGGAACAATCTGGCTCACCCTAATCAAGAGCCGTCCCTGTCCACAGCCAGGGTCACTACAGCCTCGCTACCAGAGATACAAGGGGTAGCATGGAACAATCTGGTCCACCCTAATCAAGAGCCGTCCCTGTCCACAGCCAGGGTCACTACAGCCTCGCTACCAGAGTTACAGGGGGTAGCATGGAACAATCTGGCCCACCCTAATCAAGAGCCGTCCCTGTCCACAGCCTCGCTACCAGAGTTACAAGGGGTAGCATGGAACAATCTGGCCCACCTTAATCAAGAGCCGTCCCTGTCCACAGCCTCGCTACCAGAGTTACAAGGGGTAGCATGGAACAATCTGGCCCACCCTAATCAAGAGCCGTCCCTGTCCACAGCCTCGCTACCAGAGTTACAAGGGGTAGCATGGAACAATCTGGCCCACCCTAATCAAGAGCCGTCCCTGTCCACAGCCTCGCTACCAGAGTTACAAGGGGTAGCATGGAACAATCTGGCCCACCCTAATCAAGAGCCGTCCCTGTCCACAGCCAGGGTCACTACAGCCTCGCTACCAGAGATACAAGGGGTAGCATGGAACAATCTGGCCCACCCTAATCAAGAGCCGTCCCTGTCCACAGCCTCGCTACCAGAGTTACAAGGGGTAGCATGGAACAATCTGGCCCACCCTAATCAAGAGCCATCCCTGTCCACAGCCAGGGTCACTACAGCCTCGCTACCAGAGATACAAGGGGTAGCATGGAACAATCTGCCCACCCTAATCAAGAGCCGTCCCTGTCCACAGCCAGGGTCACTACAGCCTCGCTACCAGAGTTACAAGGGGTAGCATGGAACAATCTGGCCCACCCTAATCAAGAGCCGTCCCTGTCCACAGCCAGGGTCACTACAGCCTCGCTACCAGAGTTACAAGGGGTAGCATGGAACAATCTGGCCCACCTTAATCAAGAGCCGTCCCTGTCCACAGCCTCGCTACCAGAGTTACAAGGGGTAGCATGGAACAATCTGGCCCACCCTAATCAAGAGCCGTCCCTGTCCACAGCCTCGCTACCAGAGTTACAAGGGGTAGCATGGAACAATCTGGCCCACCCTAATCAAGAGCCGTCCCTGTCCACAGCCTCGCTACCAGAGTTACAAGGGGTAGCATGGAACAATCTGGCCCACCCTAATCAAGAGCCGTCCCTGTCCACAGCCAGGGTCACTACAGCCTCGCTACCAGAGATACAAGGGGTAGCATGGAACAATCTGGCCCACCCTAATCAAGAGCCGTCCCTGTCCACAGCCTCGCTACCAGAGTTACAAGGGGTAGCATGGAACAATCTGGCCCACCCTAATCAAGAGCCATCCCTGTCCACACCCAGGGTCACTACAGCCTCGCTACCAGAGATACAAGGGGTAGCATGGAACAATCTGCCCACCCTAATCAAGAGCCGTCCCTGTGCACAGCCAGGGTCACTACAGCCTCGCTACCAGAGTTGCAAGGGGTAGCATGGAACAATCTGGCCCACCCTAATCAAGAGCCGTCCCTGTCCACAGCCAGAGTCACTACAGCCTCGCTACCAGAGATACAAGGGGTAGCATGGAACAATCTGCCCCACCCTAATCAAGAGCCGTCCCTGTCCACAGCCTCGCTACCAGAGTTACAAGGGGTAGCATGGAACAATCTGGCCCACCCTAATCAAGAGCCGTCCCTGTCCACAGCCAGAGTCACTACAGCCTCGCTACCAGAGTTACAAGGGGTAGCATGGAACAATCTGGCCCACCCTAATCAAGAGCCGTCCCTGTCCACAGCCTCGCTACCAGAGTTACAAGGGGTAGCATGGAACAATCTGGCTCACCGTAATCAAGAGCCGTCCCTGTCCACAGCCTCGCTACCAGAGTTACAAGGGGTAGCATGGAACAATCTGGCCCACCCTAATCAAGAGCCGTCCCTGTCCACAGCCTCGCTACCAGAGTTACAAGGGGTAGCATGGAACAATCTGGCCCACCCTAATCAAGAGCCGCCCCTGTCCACAGCCTCGCTACCAGAGTTACAAGGGATAGCATGGAACAATCTGGCCCACCCTAATCAAGAGCCGTCCCTGTCCACAGCCTCGCTACCAGAGTTACAAGGGGTAGCATGGAACAATCTGGCCCACCCTAATCAAGAGCCGTCCCTGTCCACAGCCTCGCTACCAGAGTTACAAGGGGTAGCATGGAACAATCTGGCCCACCCTAATCAAGAGCCGTCCCTGTCCACAGCCTCGCTACCAGAGTTACAAGGGGTAGCATGGAACAATCTGGCCCACCCTTATCATGAGCCGTCCCTGTCCACAGCCTCGCTACCAGAGATACAAGGGGTAGCATGGAACAATCTGGCTCACCCTAATCAAGAGCCGTCCCTGTCCACAGCCAGGGTCACTACAGCCTCGCTACCAGAGATACAAGGGGTAGCATGGAACAATCTGGTCCACCCTAATCAAGAGCCGTCCCTGTCCACAGCCAGGGTCACTACAGCCTCGCTACCAGAGTTACAAGGGGTAGCATGGAACAATCTGGCCCACCCTAATCAAGAGCCGTCCCTGTCCACAGCCTCGCTACCAGAGTTACAAGGGGTAGCATGGAACAATCTGGCCCACCTTAATCAAGAGCCGTCCCTGTCCACAGCCTCGCTACCAGAGTTACAAGGGGTAGCATGGAACAATCTGGCCCACCCTAATCAAGAGCCGTCCCTGTCCACAGCCTCGCTACCAGAGTTACAAGGGGTAGCATGGAACAATCTGGCCCACCCTAATCAAGAGCCGTCCCTGTCCACAGCCTCGCTACCAGAGTTACAAGGGGTAGCATGGAACAATCTGGCCCACCCTAATCAAGAGCCGTCCCTGTCCACAGCCAGGGTCACTACAGCCTCGCTACCAGAGATACAAGGGGTAGCATGGAACAATCTGGCCCACCCTAATCAAGAGCCGTCCCTGTCCACAGCCTCGCTACCAGAGTTACAAGGGGTAGCATGGAACAATCTGGCCCACCCTAATCAAGAGCCATCCCTGTCCACAGCCAGGGTCACTACAGCCTCGCTACCAGAGATACAAGGGGTAGCATGGAACAATCTGCCCACCCTAATCAAGAGCCGTCCCTGTGCACAGCCAGGGTCACTACAGCCTCGCTACCAGAGTTACAAGGGGTAGCATGGAACAATCTGGCCCACCCTAATCAAGAGCCGTCCCTGTCCACAGCCAGAGTCACTACAGCCTCGCTACCAGAGATACAAGGGGTAGCATGGAACAATCTGCCCCACCCTAATCAAGAGCCGTCCCTGTCCACAGCCAGAGTCACTACAGCCTCGCTACCAGAGATACAAGGGGTAGCATGGAACAATCTGCCCCACCCTAATCAAGCGCCGTCCCTGTCCACAGCCTCGCTACCAGAGTTACAAGGGGTAGCATGGAACAATCTGGCCCACCCTAATCAAGGGCCGTCCCTGTCCACAGCCAGAGTCACTACAGCCTCGCTACCAGAGTTACAAGGGGTAGCATGGAACAATCTGGCCCACCCTAATCAAGAGCCGTCCCTGTCCACAGCCTCGCTACCAGAGTTACAAGGGGTAGCATGGAACAATCTGGCCCACCCTAATCAAGAGCCGTCCCTGTCCACAGCCTCGCTACCAGAGTTACAAGGGGTAGCATGGAACAATCTGGCCCACCCTAATCAAGAGCCGTCCCTGTCCACAGCCTCGCTACCAGAGTTACAAGGGGTAGCATGGAACAATCTGGCCCTCCCTAATCAAGAGCCGTCCCTGTCCACAGCCTCGCTACCAGAGATACAAGGGGTAGCATGGAACAATCTGGCTCACCCTAATCAAGAGCCGTCCCTGTCCACAGCCAGGGTCACTACAGCCTCGCTACCAGAGATACAAGGGGTAGCATGGAACAATCTGGTCCACCCAAATCAAGAGCCATCCCTGTCCACAGCCAGGGTCACTACAGCCTCGCTACCAGAGTTACAAGGGGTAGCATGGAACAATCTGGCCCACCCTAATCAAGAGCCGTCCCTGTCCACAGCCTTGCTACCAGAGTTACAAGGGGTAGCATGGAACTATCTGGCCCACCTTAATCAAGAGCCGTCCCTGTCCACAGCCTCGCTACCAGAGTTACAAGGGGTAGCATGGAACAATCTGGCCCACCCGAATCAAGAGCCGTCCCTGTCCACAGCCTCGCTACCAGAGTTACAAGGGGTAGCATGGAACAATCTGGCCCACCCTAATCAAGAGCCGTCCCTGTCCACAGCCTCGCTACCAGAGTTACAAGGGGTAGCATGGAACAATCTGGCCCACCCTAATCAAGAGCCGTCCCTGTCCACAGCCTCGCTACCAGAGTTACAAGGGGTAGCATGGAACAATCTGGCCCACCCTAATCAAGAGCCGTCCCTGTCCACAGCCAGAGTCACTACAGCCTCGCTACCAGAGATACAAGGGGTAGCATGGAACAATCTGCCCCACCCTAATCAAGAGCCGTCCCTGTCCACAGCCTCGCTACCAGAGTTACAAGGGGTAGCATGGAACAATCTGGCCCACCCTAATCAAGAGCCGTCCCTGTCCACAGCCAGAGTCACTACAGCCTCGCTACCAGAGTTACAAGGGGTAGCATGGAACAATCTGGCCCACCCTAATCAAGAGCCGTCCCTGTCCACAGCCTCGCTACCAGAGTTACAAGGGGTAGCATGGAACAATCTGGCCCACCCTAATCAAGAGCCGTCCCTGTCCACAGCCTCGCTACCAGAGTTACAAGGGGTAGCATGGAACAATCTGGCCCACCCTAATCAAGAGCCGTCCCTGTCCACAGCCTCGCTACCAGAGTTACAAGGGGTAGCATGGAACAATCTGGCCCTCCCTAATCAAGAGCCGTCCCTGTCCACAGCCTCGCTACCAGAGTTACAAGGGGTAGCATGGAAAAATCTGGCCCACCCTAATCTAGAGCCGTCCCTGTCCACAGCCTCGCTACCAGAGTTACAAGGGGTAGCATGGAACAATCTGGCCCACCCTAATCAAGAGCCGTCCCTGTCCACAGCCTCGCTACCAGAGATACAAGGGGTAGCATGGAACAATCTGGCTCACCCTAATCAAGAGCCCTCCCTGTCCACAGCCTCGCTGCCAGAGTTACAAGGGGTAGCATGGAACAATCTGGCCCACCCTAATCAAGAGCCGTCCCTGTCCACAGCCAGGGTCACTACAGCCTCGCTACCAGAGATACAAGGGGTAGCATGGAACAATCTGGTCCACCCTAATCAAGAGCCATCCCTGTCCACAGCCAGGGTCACTACAGCCTCGCTACCAGAGTTACAAGGGGTAGCATGGAACAATCTGGCCCACCCTAATCAAGAGCCGTCCCTGTCCACAGCCTCGCTACCAGAGTTACAAGGGGTAGCATGGAACAATCTGGCCCACCTTAATCAAGAGCCGTCCCTGTCCACAGCCTCGCTACCAGAGTTACAAGGGGTAGCATGGAACAATCTGGCCCACCCGAATCAAGAGCCGTCCCTGTCCACAGCCTCGCTACCAGAGTTACAAGGGGTAGCATGGAACAATCTGGCCCACCCTAATCAAGAGCCGTCCCTGTCCACAGCCTCGCTACCAGAGTTACAAGGGGTAGCATGGAACAATCTGGCCCACCCTAAGCAAGAGCCGCCCCTGTCCACAGCCAGGGTCACTACAGCCTCGCTACCAGAGATACAAGGGGTAGCATGGGACAATCTGGCCCACCCTAATCAAGAGCCGTTCCTGTCCACAGCCTCGCTACCAGAGTTACAAGGGGTAGCATGGAACAATCTGGCCCACCCTAATCAAGAGCCATCCCTGTCCACAGCCAGGGTCACTACAGCCTCGCTACCAGAGATACAAGGGGTAGCATGGAACAATCTGCCCACCCTAATCAAGAGCCGTCCCTGTGCACAGCCAGGGTCACTACAGCCTCGCTACCAGAGTTACAAGGGGTAGCATGGAACAATCTGGCCCACCCTAATCAAGAGCCGTCCCTGTCCACAGCCAGAGTCACTACAGCCTCGCTACCAGAGATACAAGGGGTAGCATGGAACAATCTGCCCCATCCTAATCAAGAGCCGTCCCTGTCCACAGCCTCGCTACCAGAGTTACAAGGGGTAGCATGGAACAATCTGGCCCACCCTAATCAAAAGCCGTCCCTGTCCACAGCCAGAGTCACTACAGCCTCGCTACCAGAGTTACAAGGGGTAGCATGGAACAATCTGGCCCACCCTAATCAAGAGCCGTCCCTGTCCACAGCCTCGCTACCAGAGTTACAAGGGGTAGCATGGAACAATCTGGCCCACCCTAATCAAGAGCCGTCCCTGTCCACAGCCTCGCTACCAGAGTTACAAGGGGTAGCATGGAACAATCTGGCCCACCCTAATCAAGAGCCGTCCCTGTCCACAGCCTCGCTACCAGAGATACAAGGGGTAGCATGGAACAATCTGGCTCACCCTAATCAAGAGCCGTCCCTGTCCACAGCCTCGCTACCAGAGTTACAAGGGGTAGCATGGAACAATCTGGCCCACCCTAATCAAGGGCCGTCCCTGTCCACAGCCTCGCTACCAGAGTTACAAGGGGTAGCATGGAACAATCTGGCTCACCCTAATCAAGAGCCGTCCCTGTCCACAGCCAGGGACACTACAGCCTCGCTACCAGAGTTACAAGGGGTAGCATGGAACAATCTGGCCCACCCTAATCAAGAGCCGTCCCTGTCCACAGCCAGGGTCACTACAGCCTCGCTACCAGAGATACAAGGGGTAGCATGGAACAATCTGGCACACCCTAATCAAGAGCCGTCCCTGTCCACAGCCAGGGTCACTACAGCCTCGCTACCAGAGTTACAAGGGGTAGCATGGAACAATCTGGCCCACCCTAATCAAGAGCCGTCCCTGTCCACAGCCTCGCTACCAGAGTTACAAGGGGTAGCATGGAACAATCTGGCCCACCATAATCAAGAGCCGTCCCTGTACACTGCCTCGCTACCAGAGTTACAAGGGGTAGCATGGAACAATCTGGCCCACCCTAATCAAGAGCCGGCCCTGTCCACAGCCTCGGTACCAGAGTTACAAGGGGTAGCATGGAACAATCTGGCCCACCCTAATCAAGAGCCGTCCCTGTCCACAGCCTCGCTACCAGAGTTACAAGGGGTAGCATGGAACAATCTGGCTCACCCTAATCAAGAGCCGCCCCTGTCCACAGCCTCGCTACCAGAGTTACAAGGGGTAGCATGGAACAATCTGGCCCACCCTAATCAAGAGCCGTCCCTGTCCACAGCCTCGCTACCAGAGTTACAAGGGGTGGCATGGAACAATCTGGCCCACCCTAATCAGGAGCCGTCCCTGTCCACAGCCTCGCTACCAGAGTTACAAGGGGTAGCATGGAACAATCTGGCCCACCCTAATCAAGAGCCGTTCCTGTCCACAGCCTCGCTACCAGAGTTACAAGGGGTAGCATGGAACAATCTGGCCCACCCTAATCAGGAGCCGTCCCTGTCCACAGCCTCGCTACCAGAGTTACAAGGGGTAGCATGGAACAATCTGGCCCACCCTAATCAAGAGCCGTCCCTGTCCACAGCCTCGCTACCAGAGTTACAAGGGGTAGCATGGAACAATCTGGCCCACCCTGATCAAGAGCCGTCCCTGTCCACAGCCTCGCTACCAGAGATACAAGGGGTAGCATGGAACAATCTGGCTCACCCTAATCAAGAGCCGTCCCTGTCCACAGCCAGGGTCACTACAGCCTCGCTACCAGAGATACAAGGGGTAGCATGGAACAATCTGCCCACCCTAATCAAGAGCCGTCCCTGTGCACAGCCAGGGTCACTACAGCCTCGCTACCAGAGTTACAAGGGGTAGCATGGAACAATCTGGCCCACCCTAATCAAGAGCCTCCCTGTCCACAGCCAGGGTCACTACAGCCTCGCTACCAGAGATACAAGGGGTAGCATGGAACAATCTGCCCCACCCTAATCAAGAGCCGTCCCTGTCCACAGCCAGGGTCACTACAGCCTCGCTACCAGAGTTACAAGGGGTAGCATGGAACAATCTGGCCCACCCTAATCAAGAGCCGTCCCTGTCCACAGCCTCGCTACCAGAGTTACAAGGGGTAGCATGGAACAATCTGGCCCACCCTAATCAAGAGCCGTCCCTGTCCACAGCCTCGCTACCAGAGTTACAAGGGGTAGCATGGAACAATCTGGCCCACCCTAATCAATAGCCGTCCCTGTCCACAGCCTCGCTACCAGAGTTACAAGGGGTAGCATGGAAAAATCTGGCCCACCCTTATCAAGAGCCGTCCCTGTCCACAGCCTCGCTACCAGAGTTACAAGGGGTAGCATGGAACAATCTGGCCCACCCTAATCAAGAGCCGTCCCTGTCCACAGCCTCGCTACCAGAGATACAAGGGGTAGCATGGAACAATCTGGCTCACCCTAATCAAGAGCCGTCCCTGTCCACAGCCTCGCTACCAGAGTTACAAGGGGTAGCATGGAACAATCTGGCCCACCCTAATCAAGAGCCGTCCCTGTCCACAGCCTCGCTATCAGAGTTACAAGGGGTAGCATGGAACAATCTGGCTCACCCTAATCATGAGCCGTCCCTGTCCACAGCCAGGGTCACTACATCCTCGCTACCAGAGTTACAAGGGGTAGCATGGAACAATCTGGCCCACCCTAATCAAGAGCCGTCCCTGTCCACAGCCAGGGTCACTACAGCCTCGCTACCAGAGATACAAGGGGTAGCATGGAACAATCTGGCCCACCCTAATCAAGAGCCATCCCTGTCCATTGCCAGGGTCACTACAGCCTCGCTACCAGAGTTACAAGGGGTAGCATGGAACAATCTGGCCCACCCTAATCAAGAGCCGTCCCTGTCCACAGCCTCGCTACCAGAGTTACAAGGGGGAGCATGGAACAATCTGGCCCACCATAATCAAGAGCCGTCCCTGTCCACAGCCTCGCTACTAGAGTTACAAGGGGTAGCATGGAACAATCTGGCCCACCCTAATCAAGAGCCGTCCCTGTCCACAGCCTCGCTACCAAAGTTACAAGGGGTAGCATGGAACAATCTGGCCCACCCTAATCAAGAGCCGTCCCTGTCCACAGCCTCGCTACCAGAGTTACAAGGGGTAGCATGGAACAATCTGGCTCACCCTAATCAAGAGCCGCCCCTGTCCACAGCCTCGCTACCAGAGTTACAAGGGGTAGCATGGAACAATCTGGCCCACCATAATCAAGAGCCGTCCCTGCCCACAGCCTCGCTACCAGAGTTACAAGGGGTAGCATGGAACAATCTGGCCCACCTTAATCAAGAGCCGTCCCTGTCCACAGCCTCGCTACCAGAGTTACAAGGGGTAGCATGGAACAATCTGGCCCACCCTAATCAAGAGCCGCCCCTGGTCACTACAGCCTCGCTACCAGAGTTACAAGGGGTAGCATGGAACAATCTGGCCCACCCTAATCAAGAGCCGTCCAAGTCCACAGCCTCGATACCAGATTTACAAGGGGTAGCATGGAACAATCTGGCTCACCCTAATCAAGAGCCGTCCCTGTCCACAGCCTCGCTACCAGAGTTACAAGGGGTAGCATGGAACAACCTGCCCCCCCCCTAATCAAGACCCGTCCCTGTCCACAGCCAGGGTCACTCACTACAGCCTCGCTACCAGAGTTACAAGGGGTAGCATGGAACAATCTGGCCCACCCTAATCAAGAGCCGTCCCTGTCCACAGCCAGGGTCACTACAGCCTCGCTACCAGAGTTACAAGGGGTAGCATGGAACAATCTGGCTCAATCTAATTAAGAGCCGTCCCTGTCCACAGCCTCGCTACCAGAGATACAAGGGGTAGCATGGAACAATCTGGCCCACCCTAATCAAGAGCCGTCCCTGTCCACACCCTCGCTACCAGAGTTACAAGGGGTAGCATGGAACAATCTGGCCGACCCTAATCAAGAGCCGTCCCTGTCCACAGCCTCGCTACCAGAGTTACGAAGGGTACCATGGAACAATCTGGCCCACCCTAATCAACAGCCGTCCCTGTCCACAGCCTCGCTACCAGAGTTACAAGGGGTAGCATGGAACAATCTGGCCCACCCTAATCAAGAGCCGACCCTGTCCACAGCCTCGCTACCAGAGTTACGAGGGGTACCATGGAACAATCTGGCCCACCCTAATCAAGAGCCGTCCCTGTCCACAGCCTCGCTACCAGAGTTACAAAGGGTAGCATGGAACAATCTGGCCCACCCTAATCAAGAGCCGTCCCTGTCCACAGCCTCGCTACCAGAGTTACAAGGGGTAGCATGGAACAATCTGGCCCACCCTAATCAAGAGCCGCCCCTGGTCACTACAGCCTCGCTACCAGAGTTACAAGGGGTAGCATGGAACAATCTGGCCCACCCTAATCAAGAGCCGTCCCAGTCCACAGCCTCGCTACCAGACTTACAAGGGGTAGCATGGAACAATCTGGCTCACCCAAATCAAGAGCCGTCCCTGTCCACAGACTCGCTACCAGAGTTACAAGGGGTAGCATGGAACAATCTGCCCCTCCCCTAATCAAGAGCCGTCCCTGTCCACAGCCAGGGTCACTACAGCCTCGCTACCAGAGTTACAAGGGGTAGCATGGACTAATCTGGCCCACCCTAATCAAGAGCCGTCCCTGTCCACAGCCAGGGTCACTACAGCCTCGCTACCAGAGTTACAAGGGGTAGCATGGAACAATCTGGCTCACCCTAATCAAGAGCCGTCCCTGTCCACAGCCTCGCTACCAGAGATACAAGGGGTAGCATGGAACAATCTGGCCCACCCTAATCAAGAGCCGTCCCTGTCCACAGCCTCGCTACCAGAGTTACAAGTGGTAGCATGGAACAATCTGGCCCACCCTAATCAAGAGCCGTCCCTGTCCACAGCCTCGCTACCAGAGTTACGAGGGGTACCATGGAACATTCTGGCCCATCCTAATCAAGAGCCGTCCCTGTCCACAGCCTCGCTAACAGAGTTACAAGGGGTAGCATGGAACAATCTGGCCCACCCTAATCAAGAGCCGTCCCTGTCCACAGCCTCGCTACCAGAGTTACAAGGGGTAGCATGGAACAATCTGGCTCACCCTAATCAAGAGCCGTCCCTGTCCACAGCCTCGATACCAGAGTTACAAGGGGTAGCATGGAACAATCTGGCCCACCCTAATCAAGAGCAGCCCCTGGTCAGTACAGCCTCAATACCAGAGTTACAAGGGGTAGCATGGAACAATCTGGCCCACCCTAATCAAGAGCTGTCCCTGTCCACAGCCTCGCTACCAGACTTACAAGGGGTAGCATGGAACAATCTGGCCCACCCTAATCAAGAGCCGTCCCCGTCCACAGCCTCGCTACCAGAGTTACAAGGGGTAGCATGGAACAATCTGGCCCACCCTAATCAAGAGCCGTCCCTGTCCACAGCCTCGCTACCAGAGTTACAAGGGGTAGCATGGAACAATCTGGCCCCCCCTAATCAAGAGCCGTCCCTGTCCACAGCCTCGCTACCAGAGTTACAAGGGGAAGCATGGAACAATCTGGCCCACCCTAATCAAGAGCCGCCCCTGGTCACTACAGCCTCGCTACCAGAGTTACAAGGGGTAGCATGGAACAATCTGGCTCACCCTAATCAAGAGCCGTCCCTGTCCACAGCCTCGCTACCAGAGTTACAAGGGGTAGCATGGAACAATCTGGCCCACCGTAATCAAGAGCGTCCCTGTCCACAGCCTCGCTACCAGAGTTACAAGGGGTAGCAAGGAACAATTTGGCTCACCCTAATCAAGAGCCGTCCCTGTCCACAGCCTCGCTACCAGAGTTACAAGGGGTAGCATGGAACAATCTGGCTCACCCTAATCAAGAGCCGCCCCTGTCCACAGCCTCGCTACCAGAGTTACAAGGGGTAGCATGGAACAATCTGGCCCACCCTAATCAAGAGCCGTCCCTGTCCACAGCCTCGCTACCAGAGTTACAAGGGGTAGCATGGAACAATCTGGCTCACCCTAATCAAGAGCCGTCCCTGTCCACAGCCTCGCTACCAGAGTTACAAGGGGTAGCATGGAACAATCTGGCCCACCCTAATCAAGAGCCGTCCCTGTCCACAGCCTCGCTACCAGAGTTACAAGGGGTAGCATGGAACAATCTGGCTCACCCTAATCAAGAGCCGTCCCTGTCCACAGCCTCGCTACCAGAGTTACAAGGGGTAGCACGGAACAATCTGGCCCACCGTAATCAAGAGCCGTCCCTGTCCACAGCCTCGCTACCAGAGTTACAAGGGGTAGCATGGAACAATCTGGCCCACCCTAATCAAGAGCAGTCCCTGTCCACAGCCTCGCTACCAGCGTTACAAGGGGTAGCATGGAACAAATGGCCCACCCTAATCAAGAGCCGTCCCTGTCCACAGCCTCGCTACCAGAGTTACAAGGGGTAGCATGGAACAATCTGGCCCACCCTAATCAAGAGCCGTCCCTGTCCACAGCCTCGCTACCAGAGGTACGAGGGGTAGCATGGAACAATCCGGCTCACCCTAATCAAGAGCCGTCCCTGTCCACAGCCTCGCTACCAGAGTTACAAGGGGTAGCATGGAACAATCTGGCCCTTCCTAATCAAGAGTCGTCCCTGTCCACAGCCTCGCTACCAGAGTTACAAGGGGTAGCATGGAACAATCTGGCCCACCCTAATCAAGAGCCGTCCCTGTCCACAGCCTCGCTACCAGAGTTACAAGGGGTAGCATGGAACAATCTGGCCCACCCTATTCAAGAGCCGTCCCTGTCCACAGCCTCGCTACCAGAGTTACAAGGGGTAGCATGGAACAATCTGGCCCACCCTAATCAAGAGCCGCCCCTGTCCACAGCCTCGCTACCGGAGTTACAAGGGGTAGCATGGAACAATCTGGCCCACCCTAATCAAGAGCCGTCCCTGTCCACAGCCAGGGTCACTACAGCCTCGCTACCAGAGTTAAAAGGGGTAGCATGGAACAATCTGGCTCACCCTAATCAAGAGCCGTCCCTGTCCACAACCTCGCTACCAGAGATACAAGGGTTAGCATGGAACAATCTGGCCCACCCTAATCAAGAGCCGTCCCTGTCCTCAGCCTCGCTACCAGAGTTACAAGGGGTAGCATGGAACAATCTGGCCCACCCTAATCAAGAGCCTCCCTGTCCGCAGCCTCGCTACCAGAGTTACAAGGGGTAGCATGGAACAATCTGGCTCACCCTAATCAAGAGCCGTCCCTGTCCACAGCCTCGCTACCAGAGATACAAGGGGTAGCATGGAACAATCTGGCCCACCCTAATCAAGAGCCGTCCCTGTCCACAGCCTCGCTACCAGAGTTACAAGGGGTAGCATGGAACAATCTGGCCCACCCTAATCAAGAGCCGTCCCTGTCCACAGCCTCGCTACCAGAGTTACAAGGGGTAGCATGGAACAATCTGGCCCACCCTAATCAAGAGCCGCCCCTGGTCACTACAGCCTCGCTACCAGAGATACAAGGGGTAGCATGGCTGGCCCACCCTAATCAAGAGCCGTCCCTGTCCACAGCCAGGGTCACTACAACCTCGCTACCAGAGTTACAAGGGGTAGCATGGAACAATCTGGCCCACCCTAATCAAGAGCCGTCCCTGTCCACAGCCTCGCTACCAGAGTTACAAGGGGTAGCATGGAACAATCTGGCCCACCCTATTCAAGAGCCGCCCCTGTCGACAGCCTCGCTACCAGAGTTACAAGGGGTAGCATGGAACAATCTGGCCCACCCTATTCAAGAGCCGTCCCTGTCCACAGCCTCGCTACCAGAGTTACAAGGGGTAGCATGGAACAATCTGGCCCACCCTAATCAAGAGCCGTCCCTGTCCACAGCCTCGCTACCGGAGTTACAAGGGGTAGCATGGAACAATCTGGCCCACCCTAATCAAGAGCCGTCCCTGTCCACAGCCAGGGTCACTACAGCCTCGCTACCAGAGTTAAAAGGGGTAGCATGGAACAATCTGGCTCACCCTAATCAAGAGCCGTCCCTGTCCACAGCCTCGCTACCAGAGATACAAGGGTTAGCATGGAACAATCTGGCCCACCCTAATCAAGAGCCGTCCCTGTCCACAGCCTCGCTACCAGAGTTACAAGGGGTAGCATGGAACAATCTGGCCCACCCTAATCAAGAGCCGTCCCTGTCCTCAGCCTCGCTACCAGAGTTACAAGGGGTAGCATGGAACAATCTGGCCCACCCTAATCAAGAGCCGTCCCTGTCCGCAGCCTCGCTACCAGAGTTACAAGGGGTAGCATGGAACAATCTGGCTTACCCTAATCAAGAACCGTCCCTGTCCACAGCCTCGCTACCAGAGATACAAGTGGTAGCAAGGAACAATCTGGCCCACCCTAATCAAGAGCCGTCCCTGTCCACAGCCTCGCTACCAGAGTTACAAGGGGTAGCATGGAACAATCTGGCCCACCCTAATCAAGAGCCGTCCCTGTCCACAGCCTCGCTACCAGAGTTACAAGGGGTAGCATGGAACAATCTGGCCCACCCTAATCAAGAGCCGCCCCTGGTCACTACAGCCTCGCTACGAGAGATACAAGGGGTAGCATGGCTGGCCCACCCTAATCAAGAGCCGTCCCTGTCCACAGCCAGGGTCACTACAACCTCGCTACCAGAGTTACAAGGGGTAGCATGGAACAATCTGGCCCACCCTAATCAAGAGCCGTCCCTGTCCACAGCCTCGCTACCAGAGTTACAAGGGGTAGCATGGAACAATCTGGCTCACCCTAATCAAGAGCCGCCCCAGTCCACAGCCTCGCTACCAGAGTTACAAGGGGTAGCATGGAACAATCTGGCCCACCCTAATCAAGAGCCGTCCCTGTCCACAGCCTCGCTACCAGAGTTACAAGGGGTAGCATGGAACAATCTGGCCCACCCTAATCAAGAGCCGTCCCTGTCCACAGCCTCGCTACCAGAGTTACAAGGGGTAGCATGGAACAATCTGGCCCACCCTAATCAAGAGCCGCCCCTGGTCACTACAGCCTCGCTACCAGAGTTACAAGGGGTAGCATGGAACAATCTGGCCCACCCTAATCAAGAGCCGTCCCAGTCCACAGCCTCGCTACCAGAGTTACAAGGGGTAGCATGGAACAATCTGGCTCACCCTAATCAAGAGCCGTCCCTGTCCACAGCCTCGCTACCAGAGTTACAAGGGGTAGCATGGAACAATCTGGCTCACCCTAATCAAGAGCCATCCCTGTCCACAGCCTCGCTACCAGAGTTACAAGGGGTAGCATGGAACAATCTGGCCCACCCTAATCAAGAGCCGTCCCTGTCCACAGCCTCGCTACCAGAGTTACAAGGGGTAGCATGGAACAATCTGGCTCACCCTAATCAAGAGCCGTCCCTGTCCACAGCCTCGCTACCAGAGTTACAAGGGGTAGCATGGAACAATCTGGCTCACCCTAATCAAGACCCGCCCCTGTCCACAGCCTCGCTACCAGAGTTACAAGGGGTAGCATGAAACGATCTGGCCCACCCTAATCAAGAGCCGTCCCTGTCCACAGCCTCGCTACCAGAGTTACAAGGGGTAGCATGGAACAATCTGGCTCACCCTAATCAAGAGCCGTCCCTGTCCACAGCCTCGCTACCAGAGTTACAAGGGGTAGCATGGAACAATCTGGCCCACCCTAATCATGAGCCGTCCCTGTCCACAGCCTCGCTACCAGAGTTACAAAGGGTAGTATGGAACAATCTGGCTCACCCTAATCAAGAGCCGTCCCTGTCCACAGCCTCGCTACCAGAGTTACAAGGGGTAGCACGGAACAATCTGGCCCACCGTAATCAAGACCCGTCCCTGTCCACAGCCTCGCTACCAGTGTTACAAGGGGTAGCATGGAACAATCTGGCCCACCCTAATCAAGAGCAGTCCCTGTCCACAGCCTCGCTACCAGAGTTACAAGGGGTAGCATGGAACAATCTGGCCCACCCTAATGAATAGCCGTCCCTGTCCACAGCCTCGCTACCAGAGTTACAAGGGGTAGCATGGAACAATCTGGCCCACCCTAATCAAGAGCCGTCCCTGTCCACAGCCTCGCTACCAGAGTTACAAGGGGTAGCATGGAACAATCTGGCCCACCCTAATCAAGAGCCGTCCCTGTCCACAGCCTCGCTACCGGAGTTACAAGGGGTAGCATGGAACAATCTGGCCGACCCTAATCAAGAGCCGTCCCTGTCCACAGCCTCGCTACCAGAGTTACAAGGGGTAGCATGGAACAATCTCGCTCACCCTAATCAAGAGCCGTCCCTGTCCACAGCCTCGCTACCAGAGTTACAAGGGGTAGCATGGAACAATCTGGCCCACCCTAATCAAGAGTCGTCCCTGTCCACAGCCTCGCTACCAGAGTTACAAGGGGTAGCATGGAACAATCTGGCCCACCCTAATCAAGAGCCGTCCCTGTCCACAGCCTCGCTACCAGAGTTACAAGGGGTAGCATGGAACAATCTGGCTCACCCTAATCAAGAGCCGTCCCTGTCCACAGCCTCGCTACCAGAGTTACAAGGGGTAGCATGGAACAATCTGGCCCACCCTAATCAAGAGTCGTCCCTGTCCACAGCCTCGCTACCAGAGTTACAAGGGGTAGCATGGAACAATCTGGCCCACCCTAATCAAGAGCCGTCCCTGTCCACAGCCTCGCTACCAGAGTTACAAGGGGGAGCATGGAACAATCTGGCCCACCATAATCAAGAGCCGTCCCTGTCCACAGCCTCGCTACTAGAGTTACAAGGGGTAGCATGGAACAATCTGGCCCACCCTAATCAAGAGCCGTCCCTGTCCACAGCCTCGCTACCAAAGTTACAAGGGGTAGCATGGAACAATCTGGCCCACCCTAATCAAGAGCCGTCCCTGTCCACAGCCTCGCTACCAGAGTTACAAGGGGTAGCATGGAACAATCTGGCTCACCCTAATCAAGAGCCGCCCCTGTCCACAGCCTCGCTACCAGAGTTACAAGGGGTAGCATGGAACAATCTGGCCCACCATAATCAAGAGCCGTCCCTGTCCACAGCCTCGCTACCAGAGTTACAAGGGGTAGCATGGAACAATCTGGCCCACCCTAATCAAGAGCCGTCCCTGTCCACAGCCTCGCTACCAGAGTTACAAGGGGTAGCATGGAACAATCTGGCCCACCCTAATCAAGAGCCGTCCCTGTCCACAGCCTCGCTACCAGAGTTACAAGGGGTAGCATGGAACAATCTGGCCCACCCTAATCAAGAGCCGCCCCTGGTCACTACAGCCTCGCTACCAGAGTTACAAGGGGTAGCATGGAACAATCTGGCCCACCCTAATCAAGAGCCGTCCCAGTCCACAGCCTCGCTACCAGAGTTACAAGGGGTAGCATGGAACAATCTGGCTCACCCAAATCAAGAGCCGTCCCTGTCCACAGACTCGCTACCAGAGTTACAACGGGGAGCATGGAACAATCTGCCCCCCCCCTAATCAAGAGCCGTCCCTGTCCACAGCCAGGGTCACTACAGCCTCGCTACCAGAGTTACAAGGGGTAGCATGGACTAATCTGGCCCACCCTAATCAAGAGCCGTCCCTGTCCACAGCCAGGGTCACTACAGCCTCGCTACCAGAGTTACAAGGGGTAGCATGGAACAATCTGGCTCACCCTAATCAAGAGCCGTCCCTGTCCACAGCCTCGCTACCAGAGATACAAGGGGTAGCATGGAACAATCTGGCCCACCCTAATCAAGAGCCGTCCCTGTCCACAGCCTCGCTACCAGAGTTACAAGTGGTAGCATGGAACAATCTGGCCCACCCTAATCAAGAGCCGTCCCTGTCCACAGCCTCGCTACCAGAGTTACGAGGGGTACCATGGAACATTCTGGCCCATCCTAATCAAGAGCCGTCCCTGTCCACAGCCTCGCTACCAGAGTTACAAGGGGTAGCATGGAACAATCTGGCCCACCCTAATCAAGAGCCGTCCCTGTCCACAGCCTCGCTACCAGAGTTACAAGGGGTAGCATGGAACAATCTGGCTCACCCTAATCAAGAGCCGTCCCTGTCCACAGCCTCGATACCAGAGTTACAAGGGGTAGCATGGAACAATCTGGCCCACCCTAATCAAGAGCACCCCCTGGTCAGTACAGCCTCAATACCAGAGTTACAAGGGGTAGCATGGAACAATCTGGCCCACCCTAATCAAGAGCCGTCCCTGTCCACAGCCTCGCTACCAGACTTACAAGGGGTAGCATGGAACAATCTGGCCCACCCTAATCAAGAGCCGTCCCCGTCCACAGCCTCGCTACCAGAGTTACAAGGGGTAGCATGGAACAATCTGGCCCACCCTATTCAAGAGCCGTCCCTGTCCACAGCCTCGCTACCAGAGTTACAAGGGGTAGCATGGAACAATCTGGCCCCCCCTAATCAAGAGCCGTCCCTGTCCACAGCCTCGCTACCAGAGTTACAAGGGGTAGCAAGGAACAATTTGGCTCACCCTAATCAAGAGCCGTCCCTGTCCACAGCCTCGCTACCAGAGTTACAAGGGGTAGCATGGAACAATCTGGCTCACCCTAATCAAGAGCCGCCCCTGTCCACAGCCTCGCTACCAGAGTTACAAGGGGTAGCATGGAACAATCTGGCCCACCCTAATCAAGAGCCGTCCCTGTCCACAGCCTCGCTACCAGAGTTACAAGGGGTAGCATGGAACAATCTGGCTCACCCTAATCAAGAGCCGTCCCTGTCCACAGCCTCGCTACCAGAGTTACAAGGGGTAGCATGGAACAATCTGGCCCACCCTAATCAAGAGCCGTCCCTGTCCACAGCCTCGCTACCAGAGTTACAAGGGGTAGCATGGAACAATCTGGCTCACCCTAATCAAGAGCCGTCCCTGTCCACAGCCTCGCTACCAGAGTTACAAGGGGTAGCACGGAACAATCTGGCCCACCGTAATCAAGAGCCGTCCCTGTCCACAGCCTCGCTACCAGAGTTACAAGGGGTAGCATGGAACAATCTGGCCCACCCTAATCAAGAGCAGTCCCTGTCCACAGCCTCGCTACCAGCGTTACAAGGGGTAGCATGGAACAATCTGGCCCACCCTAATCAAGAGCCGTCCCTGTCCACAGCCTCGCTACCAGAGTTACAAGGGGTAGCATGGAACAATCTGGCCCACCCTAATCAAGAGCCGTCCCTGTCCACAGCCTCGCTACCAGAGTTACAAGGGGTAGCATGGAACAATCTGGCCCACCCTAATCAAGAGCCGTCCCTGTCCACAGCCTCGCTACCAGAGTTACAAGGGGAAGCATGGAACAATCTGGCCCACCCTAATCAAGAGCCGTCCCTGTCCACAGCCTCGCTACCAGAGGTACGAGGGGTAGCATGGAACAATCTGGCTCACCCTAATCAAGAGCCGTCCCTGTCCACAGCCTCGCTACCAGAGTTACAAGGGGTAGCATGGAACAATCTGGCCCTTCCTAATCAAGAGTCGTCCCTGTCCACAGCCTCGCTACCAGAGTTACAAGGGGTAGCATGGAACAATCTGGCCCACCCTAATCAAGAGCCGTCCCTGTCCACAGCCTCGCTACCAGAGTTACAAGGGGTAGCATGGAACAATCTGGCCCACCCTATTCAAGAGCCGTCCCTGTCCACAGCCTCGCTACCAGAGTTACAAGGGGTAGCATGGAACAATCTGGCCCACCCTAATCAAGAGCCGCCCCTGTCCACAGCCTCGCTACCGGAGTTACAAGGGGTAGCATGGAACAATCTGGCCCACCCTAATCAAGAGCCGTCCCTGTCCACAGCCAGGGTCACTACAGCCTCGCTACCAGAGTTAAAAGGGGTAGCATGGAACAATCTGGCTCACCCTAATCAAGAGCCGTCCCTGTCCACAGCCTCGCTACCAGAGATACAAGGGTTAGCATGGAACAATCTGGCCCACCCTAATCAAGAGCCGTCCCTGTCCTCAGCCTCGCTACCAGAGTTACAAGGGGTAGCATGGAACAATCTGGCCCACCCTAATCAAGAGCCGTCCCTGTCCGCAGCCTCGCTACCAGAGTTACAAGGGGTAGCATGGAACAATCTGGCTCACCCTAATCAAGAGCCGTCCCTGTCCACAGCCTCGCTACCAGAGATACAAGGGGTAGCATGGAACAATCTGGCCCACGCTAATCAAGAGCTGTCCCTGTCCACAGCCTCGCTACCAGAGTTACAAGGGGTAGCATGGAACAATCTGGCCCACCCTAATCAAGAGGCGTCCCTGTCCACAGCCTCGCTACCAGAGTTACAAGGGGTAGCATGGAACAATCTGGCCCACCCTAATCAAGAGCCGCCCCTGGTCACTACAGCCTCGCTACCAGAGATACAAGGGGTAGCATGGCTGGCCCACCCTAATCAAGAGCCGTCCCTGTCCACAGCCAGGGTCACTACAACCTCGCTACCAGAGTTACAAGGGGTAGCATGGAACAATCTGGCCCACCCTAATCAAGAGCCGTCCCTGTCCACAGCTTCGCTACCAGAGTTACAAGGGGTAGCATGGAACAATCTGGCCCACCCTATTCAAGAGCCGCCCCTGTCGACAGCCTCGCTACCAGAGTTACAAGGGGTAGCATGGAACAATCTGGCCCACCCTATTCAAGAGCCGTCCCTGTCCACAGCCTCGCTACCAGAGTTACAAGGGGTAGCATGGAACAATCTGGCCCACCCTAATCAAGAGCCGTCCCTGTCCACAGCCTCGCTACCGGAGTTACAAGGGGTAGCATGGAACAATCTGGCCCACCCTAATCAAGAGCCGTCCCTGTCCACAGCCAGGGTCACTACAGCCTCGCTACCAGAGTTAAAAGGGGTAGCATGGAACAATCTGGCTCACCCTAATCAAGAGCCGTCCCTGTCCACAGCCTCGCTACCAGAGATACAAGGGTTAGCATGGAACAATCTGGCCCACCCTAATCAAGAGCCGTCCCTGTCCACAGCCTCGCTACCAGAGTTACAAGGAGTAGCATGGAACAATCTGGCCCACCCTAATCAAGAGCCGTCCCTGTCCTCAGCCTCGCTACCAGAGTTACAAGGGGTAGCATGGAACAATCTGGCCCACCCTAATCAAGAGCCGTCCCTGTCCGCAGCCTCGCTACCAGAGTTACAAGGGGTAGCATGGAACAATCTGGCTTACCCTAATCAAGAGCCGTCCCTGTCCACAGCCTCGCTACCAGAGATACAAGTGGTAGCAAGGAACAATCTGGCCCACCCTAATCAAGAGCCGTCCCTGTCCACAGCCTCGCTACCAGAGTTACAAGGGGTAGCATGGAACAATCTGGCCCACCCTAATCAAGAGCCGTCCCTGTCCACAGCCTCGCTACCAGAGTTACAAGGGGTAGCATGGAACAATCTGGCCCACCCTAATCAAGAGCCGCCCCTGGTCACTACAGCCTCGCTACGAGAGATACAAGGGGTAGCATGGCTGGCCCACCCTAATCAAGAGCCGTCCCTGTCCACAGCCAGGGTCACTACAACCTCGCTACCAGAGTTACAAGGGGTAGCATGGAACAATCTGGCCCACCCTAATCAAGAGCCGTCCCTGTCCACAGCCTCGCTACCAGAGTTACAAGGGGTAGCATGGAACAATCTGGCTCACCCTAATCAAGAGCCGCCCCAGTCCACAGCCTCGCTACCAGAGTTACAAGGGGTAGCATGGAACAATCTGGCCCACCCTAATCAAGAGCCGTCCCTGTCCACAGCCTCGCTACCAGAGTTACAAGGGGTAGCATGGAACAATCTGGCCCACCCTAATCAAGAGCCGTCCCTGTCCACAGCCTCGCTACCAGAGTTACAAGGGGTAGCATGGAACAATCTGGCCCACCCTAATCAAGAGCCGCCCCTGGTCACTACAGCCTCGCTACCAGAGTTACAAGGGGTAGCATGGAACAATCTGGCCCACCCTAATCAAGAGCCGTCCCAGTCCACAGCCTCGCTACCAGAGTTACAAGGGGTAGCATGGAACAATCTGGCTCACCCTAATCAAGAGCCGTCCCTGTCCACAGCCTCGCTACCAGAGTTACAAGGGGTAGCATGGAACAATCTGGCTCACCCTAATCAAGAGCCATCCCTGTCCACAGCCTCGCTACCAGAGTTACAAGGGGTAGCATGGAACAATCTGGCCCACCCTAATCAAGAGCCGTCCCTGTCAACAGCCTCGCTACCAGAGTTACAAGGGGTAGCATGGAACAATCTGGCTCACCCTAATCAAGAGCCGTCCCTGTCCACAGCCTCGCTACCAGAGTTACAAGGGGTAGCATGGAACAATCTGGCTCACCCTAATCAAGACCCGCCCCTGTCCACAGCCTCGCTACCAGAGTTACAAGGGGTAGCATGAAACGATCTGGCCCACCCTAATCAAGAGCCGTCCCTGTCCACAGCCTCGCTACCAGAGTTACAAGGGGTAGCATGGAACAATCTGGCTCACCCTAATCAAGAGCCGTCCCTGTCCACAGCCTCGCTACCAGAGTTACAAGGGGTAGCATGGAACAATCTGGCCCACCCTAATCATGAGCCGTCCCTGTCCACAGCCTCGCTACCAGAGTTACAAAGGGTAGTATGGAACAATCTGGCTCACCCTAATCAAGAGCCGTCCCTGTCCACAGCCTCGCTACCAGAGTTACAAGGGGTAGCACGGAACAATCTGGCCCACCGTAATCAAGACCCGTCCCTGTCCACAGCCTCGCTACCAGTGTTACAAGGGGTAGCATGGAACAATCTGGCCCACCCTAATCAAGAGCAGTCCCTGTCCACAGCCTCGCTACCAGAGTTACAAGGGGTAGCATGGAACAATCTGGCCCACCCTAATCAATAGCCGTCCCTGTCCACAGCCTCGCTACCAGAGTTACAAGGGGTAGCATGGAACAATCTGGCCCACCCTAATCAAGAGCCGTCCCTGTCCACAGCCTCGCTACCAGAGTTACAAGGGGTAGCATGGAACAATCTGGCCCACCCTAATCAAGAGCCGTCCCTGTCCACAGCCTCGCTACCAGAGTTACAAGGGGTAGCATGGAACAATCTGGCCGACCCTAATCAAGAGCCGTCCCTGTCCACAGCCTCGCTACCAGAGTTACAAGGGGTAGCATGGAACAATCTCGCTCACCCTAATCAAGAGCCGTCCCTGTCCACAGCCTCGCTACCAGAGTTACAAGGGGTAGCATGGAACAATCTGGCCCACCCTAATCAAGAGTCGTCCCTGTCCACAGCCTCGCTACCAGAGTTACAAGGGGTAGCATGGAACAATCTGGCCCACCCTAATCAAGAGCCGTCCCTGTCCACAGCCTCGCTACCAGAGTTACAAGGGGTAGCATGGAACAATCTGGCTCACCCTAATCAAGAGCCGTCCCTGTCCACAGCCTCGCTACCAGAGTTACAAGGGGTAGCATGGAACAATCTGGCCCACCCTAATCAAGAGTCGTCCCTGTCCACAGCCTCGCTACCAGAGTTACAAGGGGTAGCATGGAACAATCTGGCCCACCCTAATCAAGAGCCGTCCCTGTCCACAGCCTCGCTACCAGAGTTACAAGGGGTAGCATGGAACAATCTGGCCCACCCTATTCAAGAGCCGTCCCTGTCCACAGCCTCGCTACCAGAATTACAAGGGGTAGCATGGAACAATCTGGCCCACCCTAATCAAGAGCCGCCCCTGTCCACAGCCTCGCTACCAGAGTTACAAGGGGTAGCATGGAACAATCTGGCTCACCCTAATCAAGAGCCGTCCCTGTCCACAGCCTCGCTACCAGAGTTACAAGGGGTAGCACGGAACAATCTGGCCCACCGTAATCAAGAGCCGTCCCTGTCCACAGCCTCGCTACCAGAGTTACAAGGGGTAGCATGGAACAATCTGGCCCACCCTAATCAAGAGCAGTCTCTGTCCACAGCCTCGCTACCAGCGTTACAAGGGGTAGCATGGAACAATCTGGCCCACCCTAATCAAGAGCCGTCCCTGTCCACAGCCTCGCTACCAGAGTTACAAGGGGTAGCATGGAACAATCTGGCCCACCCTAATCAAGAGCCGTCCCTGTCCACAGCCTCGCTACCAGAGTTACAAGGGGTAGCATGGAACAATCTGGCCCACCCTAATCAAGAGCCGTCCCTGTCCACAGCCTCGCTACCAGAGTTACAAGGGGAAGCATGGAACAATCTGGCCCACCCTAATCAAGAGCCGTCCCTGTCCACAGCCTCGCTACCAGAGGTACGAGGGGTAGCATGGAACAATCTGGCTCACCCTAATCAAGAGCCGTCCCTGTCCACAGCCTCGCTACCAGAGTTACAAGGGGTAGCATGGAACAATCTGGCCCTTCCTAATCAAGAGTCGTCCCTGTCCACAGCCTCGCTACCAGAGTTACAAGGGGTAGCATGGAACAATCTGGCCCACCCTAATCAAGAGCCGTCCCTGTCCACAGCCTCGCTACCAGAGTTACAAGGGGTAGCATGGAACAATCTGGCCCACCCTATTCAAGAGCCGTCCCTGTCCACAGCCTCGCTACCAGAGTTACAAGGGGTAGCATGGAACAATCTGGCCCACCCTAATCAAGAGCCGCCCCTGTCCACAGCCTCGCTACCGGAGTTACAAGGGGTAGCATGGAACAATCTGGCCCACCCTAATCAAGAGCCGTCCCTGTCCACAGCCAGGGTCACTACAGCCTCGCTACCAGAGTTAAAAGGGGTAGCATGGAACAATCTGGCTCACCCTAATCAAGAGCCGTCCCTGTCCACAGCCTCGCTACCAGAGATACAAGGGTTAGCATGGAACAATCTGGCCCACCCTAATCAAGAGCCGTCCCTGTCCTCAGCCTCGCTACCAGAGTTACAAGGGGTAGCATGGAACAATCTGGCCCACCCTAATCAAGAGCCGTCCCTGTCCGCAGCCTCGCTACCAGAGTTACAAGGGGTAGCATGGAACAATCTGGCTCACCCTAATCAAGAGCCGTCCCTGTCCACAGCCTCGCTACCAGAGATACAAGGGGTAGCATGGAACAATCTGGCCCACGCTAATCAAGAGCCGTCCCTGTCCACAGCCTCGCTACCAGAGTTACAAGGGGTAGCATGGAACAATCTGGCCCACCCTAATCAAGAGGCGTCCCTGTCCACAGCCTCGCTACCAGAGTTACAAGGGGTAGCATGGAACAATCTGGCCCACCCTAATCAAGAGCCGCCCCTGGTCACTACAGCCTCGCTACCAGAGATACAAGGGGTAGCATGGCTGGCCCACCCTAATCAAGAGCCGTCCCTGTCCACAGCCAGGGTCACTACAACCTCGCTACCAGAGTTACAAGGGGTAGCATGGAACAATCTGGCCCACCCTAATCAAGAGCCGTCCCTGTCCACAGCTTCGCTACCAGAGTTACAAGGGGTAGCATGGAACAATCTGGCCCACCCTATTCAAGAGCCGCCCCTGTCGACAGCCTCGCTACCAGAGTTACAAGGGGTAGCATGGAACAATCTGGCCCACCCTATTCAAGAGCCGTCCCTGTCCACAGCCTCGCTACCAGAGTTACAAGGGGTAGCATGGAACAATCTGGCCCACCCTAATCAAGAGCCGTCCCTGTCCACAGCCTCGCTACCGGAGTTACAAGGGGTAGCATGGAACAATCTGGCCCACCCTAATCAAGAGCCGTCCCTGTCCACAGCCAGGGTCACTACAGCCTCGCTACCAGAGTTAAAAGGGGTAGCATGGAACAATCTGGCTCACCCTAATCAAGAGCCGTCCCTGTCCACAGCCTCGCTACCAGAGATACAAGGGTTAGCTTGGAACAATCTGGCCCACCCTAATCAAGAGCCGTCCCTGTCCACAGCCTCGCTACCAGAGTTACAAGGAGTAGCATGGAACAATCTGGCCCACCCTAATCAAGAGCCGTCCCTGTCCTCAGCCTCGCTACCAGAGTTACAAGGGGTAGCATGGAACAATCTGGCCCACCCTAATCAAGAGCCGTCCCTGTCCGCAGCCTCGCTACCAGAGTTACAAGGGGTAGCATGGAACAATCTGGCTTACCCTAATCAAGAGCCGTCCCTGTCCACAGCCTCGCTACCAGAGATACAAGTGGTAGCAAGGAACAATCTGGCCCACCCTAATCAAGAGCCGTCCCTGTCCACAGCCTCGCTACCAGAGTTACAAGGGGTAGCATGGAACAATCTGGCCCACCCTAATCAAGAGCCGTCCCTGTCCACAGCCTCGCTACCAGAGTTACAAGGGGTAGCATGGAACAATCTGGCCCACCCTAATCAAGAGCCGCCCCTGGTCACTACAGCCTCGCTACGAGAGATACAAGGGGTAGCATGGCTGGCCCACCCTAATCAAGAGCCGTCCCTGTCCACAGCCAGGGTCACTACAACCTCGCTACCAGAGTTACAAGGGGTAGCATGGAACAATCTGGCCCACCCTAATCAAGAGCCGTCCCTGTCCACAGCCTCGCTACCAGAGTTACAAGGGGTAGCATGGAACAATCTGGCTCACCCTAATCAAGAGCCGCCCCAGTCCACAGCCTCGCTACCAGAGTTACAAGGGGTAGCATGGAACAATCTGGCCCACCCTAATCAAGAGCCGTCCCTGTCCACAGCCTCGCTACCAGAGTTACAAGGGGTAGCATGGAACAATCTGGCCCACCCTAATCAAGAGCCGTCCCTGTCCACAGCCTCGCTACCAGAGTTACAAGGGGTAGCATGGAACAATCTGGCCCACCCTAATCAAGAGCCGCCCCTGGTCACTACAGCCTCGCTACCAGAGTTACAAGGGGTAGCATGGAACAATCTGGCCCACCCTAATCAAGAGCCGTCCCAGTCCACAGCCTCGCTACCAGAGTTACAAGGGGTAGCATGGAACAATCTGGCTCACCCTAATCAAGAGCCGTCCCTGTCCACAGCCTCGCTACCAGAGTTACAAGGGGTAGCATGGAACAATCTGGCTCACCCTAATCAAGAGCCATCCCTGTCCACAGCCTCGCTACCAGAGTTACAAGGGGTAGCATGGAACAATCTGGCCCACCCTAATCAAGAGCCGTCCCTGTCAACAGCCTCGCTACCAGAGTTACAAGGGGTAGCATGGAACAATCTGGCTCACCCTAATCAAGAGCCGTCCCTGTCCACAGCCTCGCTACCAGAGTTACAAGGGGTAGCATGGAACAATCTGGCTCACCCTAATCAAGACCCGCCCCTGTCCACAGCCTCGCTACCAGAGTTACAAGGGGTAGCATGAAACGATCTGGCCCACCCTAATCAAGAGCCGTCCCTGTCCACAGCCTCGCTACCAGAGTTACAAGGGGTAGCATGGAACAATCTGGCTCACCCTAATCAAGAGCCGTCCCTGTCCACAGCCTCGCTACCAGAGTTACAAGGGGTAGCATGGAACAATCTGGCCCACCCTAATCATGAGCCGTCCCTGTCCACAGCCTCGCTACCAGAGTTACAAAGGGTAGTATGGAACAATCTGGCTCACCCTAATCAAGAGCCGTCCCTGTCCACAGCCTCGCTACCAGAGTTACAAGGGGTAGCACGGAACAATCTGGCCCACCGTAATCAAGACCCGTCCCTGTCCACAGCCTCGCTACCAGTGTTACAAGGGGTAGCATGGAACAATCTGGCCCACCCTAATCAAGAGCAGTCCCTGTCCACAGCCTCGCTACCAGAGTTACAAGGGGTAGCATGGAACAATCTGGCCCACCCTAATCAATAGCAGTCCCTGTCCACAGCCTCGCTACCAGAGTTACAAGGGGTAGCATGGAACAATCTGGCCCACCCTAATCAAGAGCCGTCCCTGTCCACAGCCTCGCTACCAGAGTTACAAGGGGTAGCATGGAACAATCTGGCCCACCCTAATCAAGAGCCGTCCCTGTCCACAGCCTCGCTACCAGAGTTACAAGGGGTAGCATGGAACAATCTGGCCGACCCTAATCAAGAGCCGTCCCTGTCCACAGCCTCGCTACCAGAGTTACAAGGGGTAGCATGGAACAATCTCGCTCACCCTAATCAAGAGCCGTCCCTGTCCACAGCCTCGCTACCAGAGTTACAAGGGGTAGCATGGAACAATCTGGCCCACCCTAATCAAGAGTCGTCCCTGTCCACAGCCTCGCTACCAGAGTTACAAGGGGTAGCATGGAACAATCTGGCCCACCCTAATCAAGAGCCGTCCCTGTCCACAGCCTCGCTACCAGAGTTACAAGGGGTAGCATGGAACAATCTGGCTCACCCTAATCAAGAGCCGTCCCTGTCCACAGCCTCGCTACCAGAGTTACAAGGGGTAGCATGGAACAATCTGGCCCACCCTAATCAAGAGTCGTCCCTGTCCACAGCCTCGCTACCAGAGTTACAAGGGGTAGCATGGAACAATCTGGCCCACCCTAATCAAGAGCCGTCCCTGTCCACAGCCTCGCTACCAGAGTTACAAGGGGTAGCATGGAACAATCTGGCCCACCCTATTCAAGAGCCGTCCCTGTCCACAGCCTCGCTACCAGAATTACAAGGGGTAGCATGGAACAATCTGGCCCACCCTAATCAAGAGCCGCCCCTGTCCACAGCCTCGCTACCAGAGTTACAAGGGGTAGCATGGAACAATCTGGCTCACCCTAATCAAGAGCCGTCCCTGTCCACAGCCTCGCTACCAGAGATACAAGGGGTAGCATGGAACAATCTGGCCCACCCTAATCAAGAGCCGTCCCTGTCCACAGCCTCGCTACCAGAGTTACAAGGGGTAGCATGGAACAATCTGGCCCACCCTAATCAAGAGCCGTCCCTGTCCACAGCCTCGCTACCAGAGTTACAAGGGGTAGCATGGAACAATCTGGCCCACCCTAATCAAGAGCCGTCCCTGTCCACACCCTCGCTACCAGAGTTACATGGGGTAGCATGGAACAATCTGGCTTACCCTAATCAAGAGCCGTCCCTGGTCACTACAGCCTCGCTACCGGAGTTACAAGGGGTCGCATGGAACAATCTGGCTCACCCTAATCAAGAGCCGTCCCTGTCCACAGCCTCGCTACCAGAGTTACAAGGGGTAGCATGGAACAATCTGGCACACCCTAATCAAGAGCCGTCCCTGTCCACAGCCTCGCTACCAGAGTTACAAGGGGTAGCATGGAACAATCTGGCTCACCCTAATCAAGAGCCGTCCCTGTCCACAGCCTCGCTACCAGAGTTACAAGGGGTAGCATGGAACAATCTGGCCCAGCCTAATCAAGAGCCGTCCCTGTCCACAGCCTCGCTACCAGAGTTACAAGGGGTGGCATGGAACAATCTGGCTCACCCTAATCAAGAGCCGCCCCTGTCCACAGCCTCGCTAACAGAGTTACAAGGGGTAGCATGGGACAATCTGGCCCACCCTAATCAAGAGCCGTCCCTGTCCACAGCCTCGCTACCAGAGTTACAAGGGGTAGCATGGAACAATCTGGCTCACCCTAATCAAGAGCCGTCCCTGTCCACAGCCTCGCTACCAGCGTTACAAGGGGTAGCATGGAACAATCTGGCCCACCCTAATCAAGAGCCGTTCCTGTCCACAGCCTCGCTACCAGAGTTACAAGGGGTAGCATGGAACAATCTGGCTCACCCTAATCAAGAGTCGTCCCTGTCCACAGCCTCGCTACCAGAGTTACAAGGGGTAGCACGGAACAATCTGGCCCACAGTAATCAAGAGCCGTCCCTGTCCACAGCCTCGCTACCAGAGTTACAAGGGGTAGCATGGAACAATCTGGCCCACCCTAATCAAGAGCAGTCCCTGTCCACAGCCTCGCTACCAGAGTTAAAAGGGGTAGCATGGAACAATCTGGCCCACCCTAATCAAGAGCCGTCCCTGTCCACAGCCTCGCTACCAGAGTTACAAGGGGTAGCATGGAACAATCTGGCCCACCCTAATCAAGAGCCGTCCCTGTCCACAGCCACGCTACCAGTTATACAAGGGGTAGCATGGAACAATCTGGCCCACCCTAATCAAGAGCCGTCCCTGTCCACAGCCTCGCTACCAGAGTTACAAGGGGTAGCATGGAACAATCTGGCCGACCCTAATCAAGAGCCGTCCCTGTCCACAGCCTCGCTACCAGAGTTACAAGGGGTAGCATGGAACAATTTGGCTCACCCTAATCAAGAGCCGTCCCTGTCCACAGCCTCGCTACCAGAGTTACAAGGGGTAGCATGGAACAATCTGGCCCACCCTAATCAAGAGTCGTCCCTGTCCACAGCCTCGCTACCAGAGTTACAAGGGGTAGCATGGAACAATCTGGCCCACAGTAATCAAGAGCCGTCCCAGTCCACAGCCTCGCTACCAGAGTTACAAGGGGTAGCATGGAACAATCTGGCCCACCCAATTCAAGAGCCGTCCCTGTCCACAGCCTCGCTACCAGAGTTACAAGGGGTAGCATGGAACAATCTGGCCCACCCTAATCAAGAGCCGCCCCTGTCCACAGCCTCGCTAACAGAGTTACAAGGGGTAGCATGGAACAATCTGGCCCTCCCTAATCGAGAGCCGCCCCTGTCCACAGCCTCGCTACCAGAGTTACAAGGGGTAGCATGGAACAATCTGGCCCACCCTAATCAAGAGCCGCCCCTGTCCACAGCCTCGCTAGCAGAGTTACAAGGGGTAGCATGGAACAATCTGGCCCACCCTAATCAAGAGCCGCCCCTGTCCACTGCCTCGCTAACAGAGTTACAAGGGGTAGCATGGAACAATCTGGCCCACCCTAATCAAGAGCCGCCCCTGTCCACAGCCTCGCTAACAGAGTTACAAGGGGTAGCATGGAACAATCTGGCCCACCCTAATCAAGAGCCGTCCCTGTCCACAGCCTCGCTACCAGAGTTACAAGGGGTAGCATGGAACAATCTGGCCCACCCTAATCAAGAGCTGCCCCTGTCCACAGCCTCGCTAACAGAGTTACAAGGGGTAGCATGGAACAATCTGGCCCACCCTAATCAAGAGCCGTCCCTGTCCACAGCCTCGCTACCAGAGTTACAAGGGGTAGCATGGAACAATCTGGCTCACCCTAATCAAGAGCCGCCCATGTCCACAGCCTCGCTACCAGAGTTACAAGGGGTAGCATGGGACAATCTGGCCCACCCCTAATCAAGAGCCGTCCCTGGTCACTACAGCCTCGCCACCAGAGTTACAAGGGGTAGCATAGAACAATCTGGCCCACCCTAATCAAGAGCCGTCCCTGTCCACAGCCTCGCTACCAGAGTTACAAGGGGTAGCATGGAACAATCTGGCCCACCCTAATCAAGAGCCGTCCCTGTCCACAGCCTCGCTACCAGAGTTACAAGGCGTAGCATGGAACAATCTGGCCCACCCTAATCAAGAGCCGCCCCTGGTCACTACAGCCTCGCTACCAGAGTTACAAGGGGTAGCATGGAACAATCTGGCTCACCCAAATCAAGAGCCGTCCCTGTCCACAGCCTCGCTACCAGAGTTACAAGGGGTAGCATGGAACAATCTGGCCCACCCTAATCAAGAGCCGTCCCTGTCCACAGCCTCGCTACCAAAGTTACAAGGGGTAGCATGGAACAATCTGGCCCACCCTAATCAAGAGCCGTCCCTGTCCACAGCCTCGCTACCAGAGTTACAAGGGGTAGCATGGAACAATCTGGCTCACCCTAATCAAGAGCCGCCCCTGTCCACAGCCTCGCTACCAGAGTTACAAGGGGTAGCATGGAACAATCTGGCCCACCCTAATCAAGAGCCGTCCCTGTCCACAGCCTCGCTACCAGAGTTACAAGGGGTAGCATGGAACAATCTGGCCCACCCTAATCAAGAGCGGTCCCTGTCCACAGCCTCGCTACCAGAGTTACAAGGGGTACCATGGAACAATCTGGCCCACCCTAATCAAGAGCCGCCCCTGGTCACTACAGCCTCGCTACCAGAGTTACAAGGGGTAGCATGGAACAATCTGGCCCACCCTAATCAAGAGCCGTCCAAGTCCACAGCCTCGATACCAGAGTTACAAGGGGTAGCATGGAACAATCTGGCTCACCCTAATCAAGAGCCGTCCCTGTCCACAGCCTCGCTACCAGAGTTACAAGGGGTAGCATGGAACAACCTGCCCCCCCCTAATCAAGACCCGTCCCTGTCCACAGCCAGGGTCACTACAGCCTCGCTACCAGAGTTACAAGGGGTAGCATGGAACAATCTGGCCCACCCTAATCAAGAGACGTCCCTGTCCACAGCCAGGGTCACTACAGCCTCGCTACCAGAGTTAAAAGGGGTAGCATGGAACAATCTGGCCCACCCTAATCAAGAGCCGTCCCTGTCCACAGCCTCGCTACCAGAGTTACAAGGGGTAGCATGGAACAATCTGGCCGACCCTAATCAAGAGCCGTCCCTGTCCACAGCCTCGCTACCAGAGTTACAAGGGGTAGCATGGAACAATTTGGCTCACCCTAATCAAGAGCCGTCCCTGTCCACAGCCTCGCTACCAGAGTTACAAGGGGTAGCATGGAACAATCTGGCCCACCCTAATCAAGAGTCGTCCCTGTCCACAGCCTCGCTACCAGAGTTACAAGGGGTAGCATGGAACAATCTGGCCCACCCTAATCAAGAGCCGTCCCAGTCCACAGCCTCGCTACCAGAGTTACAAGGGGTAGCATGGAACAATCTGGCCCACCCAATTCAAGAGCCGTCCCTGTCCACAGCCTCGCTACCAGAGTTACAAGGGGTAGCATGGAACAATCTGGCCCACCCTAATCAAGAGCCGCCCCTGTCCACAGCCTCGCTAACAGAGTTACAAGGGGTAGCATGGAACAATCTAGCCCTCCCTAATCGAGAGCCGCCCCTGTCCACAGCCTCGCTACCAGAGTTACAAGGGGTAGCATGGAACAATCTGGCCCACCCTAATCAAGAGCCGCCCCTGTCCACAGCCTCGCTAACAGAGTTACAAGGGGTAGCATGGAACAATCTGGCCCACCCTAATCAAGAGCCGCCCCTGTCCACTGCCTCGCTAACAGAGTTACAAGGGGTAGCATGGAACAATGTGGCCCACCCTAATCAAGAGCCGCCCCTGTCCACAGCCTCGCTAACAGAGTTACAAGGGGTAGCATGGAACAATCTGGCCCACCCTAATCAAGAGCCGTCCCTGTCCACAGCCTCGCTACCAGAGTTACAAGGGGTAGCATGGAACAATCTGGCCCACCCTAATCAAGAGCTGCCCCTGTCCACAGCCTCGCTAACAGAGTTACAAGGGGTAGCATGGAACAATCTGGCCCACCCTAATCAAGAGCCGTCCCTGTCCACAGCCTCGCTACCAGAGTTACAAGGGGTAGCATGGAACAATCTGGCTCACCCTAATCAAGAGCCGCCCATGTCCACAGCCTCGCTACCAGAGTTACAAGGGGTAGCATGGGACAATCTGGCCCACCCCTAATCAAGAGCCGTCCCTGGTCACTACAGCCTCGCCACCAGAGTTACAAGGGGTAGCATAGAACAATCTGGCCCACCCTAATCAAGAGCCGTCCCTGTCCACAGCCTCGCTACCAGAGTTACAAGGGGTAGCATGGAACAATCTGGCCCACCCTAATCAAGAGCCGTCCCTGTCCACAGCCTCGCTACCAGAGTTACAAGGCGTAGCATGGAACAATCTGGCCCACCCTAATCAAGAGCCGCCCCTGGTCACTACAGCCTCGCTACCAGAGTTACAAGGGGTAGCATGGAACAATCTGGCTCACCCAAATCAAGAGCCGTCCCTGTCCACAGCCTCGCTACCAGAGTTACAAGGGGTAGCATGGAACAATCTGGCCCACCCTAATCAAGAGCCGTCCCTGTCCACAGCCTCGCTACCAAAGTTACAAGGGGTAGCATGGAACAATCTGGCCCACCCTAATCAAGAGCCGTCCCTGTCCACAGCCTCGCTACCAGAGTTACAAGGGGTAGCATGGAACAATCTGGCTCACCCTAATCAAGAGCCGCCCCTGTCCACAGCCTCGCTACCAGAGTTACAAGGGGTAGCATGGAACAATCTGGCCCACCCTAATCAAGAGCCGTCCCTGTCCACAGCCTCGCTACCAGAGTTACAAGGGGTAGCATGGAACAATCTGGCCCACCCTAATCAAGAGCGGTCCCTGTCCACAGCCTCGCTACCAGAGTTACAAGGGGTACCATGGAACAATCTGGCCCACCCTAATCAAGAGCCGCCCCTGGTCACTACAGCCTCGCTACAGGAGTTACAAGGGGTAGCATGGAACAATCTGGCCCACCCTAATCAAGAGCCGTCCAAGTCCACAGCCTCGATACCAGAGTTACAAGGGGTAGCATGGAACAATCTGGCTCACCCTAATCAAGAGCCGTCCCTGTCCACAGCCTCGCTACCAGAGTTACAAGGGGTAGCATGGAACAACCTGCCCCCCCCCCTAATCAAGACCCGTCCCTGTCCACAGCCAGGGTCACTACAGCCTCGCTACCAGAGTTACAAGGGGTAGCATGGAACAATCTGGCCCACCCTAATCAAGAGACGTCCCTGTCCACAGCCAGGGTCACTACAGCCTCGCTACCAGAGTTACAAGGGGTAGCATGGAACAATCTGGCCCACCCTAATCAAGAGCCGTCCCTGTCCACACCCGCGCTACCAGAGTTACAAGGGGTAGCATGGAACAATCTGGCCGACCCTAATCAAGAGCCGTCCCTGTCCACAGCCTCGCTACCAGAGTTACGAGGGGTACCATGGAACAATCTGGCCCACCCTAATCAAGAGCCGTCCCTGTCCACAGACTCGCTACCAGAGTTACAAGGGGTAGCATGGAACAATCTGGCCCACCCTAATCAGGAGCCGTCCCTGTCCACAGCCTCGCTACCAGAGTTACAAGGGGTAGCATGGAACAATCTGGCCCACCCTAATCAAGAGCCGTCCCTGTCCACAGCCTCGCTACCAGAGTTACAAGGGGTAGCATGGAACAATCTGGCCCACCCTAATCAAGAGCCGCCCCTGGTCACTACAGCCTCGCTACCAGAGTTACAAGGGGTAGCATGGAACAATCTGGCCCACCCTAATCAAGAGCCGTCCCAGTCCACAGCCTCGCTACCAGAGATACAAGGGGTAGCATGGAACAATCTGGCTCACCCTAATCAAGAGCCGTCCCTGTCCACAGCCTCGCTACCAGAGTTACAAGGGGTAGCATGGAACAATCTGCCCCCCCCCCTAATCAAGAGCCGTCCCTGTCCACAGCCAGGGTCACTACAGCCTCGCTACCAGAGTTACAAGGGTAGCATGGAACAATCTGGCCCACCCTAAACAAGAGCCGTCCCTGTCCACAGCCAGGGTCACTACAGCCTCGAAACCAGAGTTACAAGGGGTAGCATGGAACAATCTGGCTCACCCTAATCAAGAGCTGTCCCTGTCCACAGCCTCGCTACCAGAGTTACAAGGGGTAGCATGGAACAATCTGGCCCACCCTAATCAAGAGCCGTCCCTGTCCACAGCCTCGCTACCAGACTTACAAGGGGTAGCATGGAACAATCTGGCCCACCCTATTCAAGAGCCGTCCCTGTCCACAGCCTCACTACCAGAGTTACAAGGGGTAGCATGGAACAATCTGGCCCACCCTAATCAAGAGCCGTCCCTGTCCACAGCCTCGCTACCAGAGTTACAAGGGGTAGCATGGAACAATCTGGCCCCCTCTAATCAAGAGCCGTCCCTGTCCACAGCCTCGCTACCAGAGTTACAAGGGGTAGCATGGAACAATCTGGCCCACCCTAATCAAGAGCCGCCCCTGGTCACTACAGCCTCGCTACCAGAGATACAAGGGGTAGCATGGAACAATCTGGCTCACCCCAATCAAGAGCCGTCCCTGTCCACAGCCTCGCTACCAGAGTTACAAGGGGTAGCATGGAACAATCTGGCCCACCCTAATCAAGAGCGTCCCTGTCCACAGCCTCGCTACCAGAGTTACAAGGGGTAGCAAGGAACAATCTGGCTCACCCTAATCATGAGCCGTCCCTGTCCACAGCCTCCCTACCAGAGTTACAAGGGGTAGCATAGAACAATCTGGCTCACCCTAATCAAGAGCCGCCCCTGTCCACAGCCTCGCTACCAGAGTTACAAGGGGTAGCATGGAACAATCTGGCCCACCCTAATCAAGAGCCGTCCCTGTCCACAGCCTCGCTACCAGAGTTACAAGGGGTAGCATGGAACAATCTGGCTCACCCTAATCAAGAGCCGTCCCTGTCCACAGCCTCGCTACCAGAGTTACAAGGGGTAGCATGGAACAATCTGGCCCACCCTAATCAAGAGCCGTCCCTGTCCACAGCCTCGCTACCAGAGTTACTAGGGGTAGCATGGAACAATCTGGCTCACCCTAATCAAGAGCCGTCCCTGTCCACAGCCTCGCTACCAGAGTTACAAGGGGTAGCACGGAACAATCTGGCCCAACGTAATCAAGAGCCGTCCCTGTCCACAGCCTCGCTACCAGAGTTACAAGGGGTAGCATGGAACAATCTGTCCCACCCTAATCAAGAGCAGTCCCTGTCCACAGCCTCGCTACCAGCGTTACAAGGGGTAGCATGGAACAATCTGGCCCATCCTAATCAAGAGCCGTCCCTGTCCACAGCCTCGCTACCAGAGTTACAAGGGGTAGCATGGAACAATCTGGCCCACCCTAATCAAGAGCCGTCCCTGTCCACAGCCTCGCTACCAGAGTTACAAGGGGTAGCATGGAACAATCTGGCCCACCCTAATCAAGAGCCGTCCCTGTCCACAGCCTCGCTACCAGAGATACAAGGGGTAGCATGGAACAATCTGGCCGACCCTAATCAAGAGCCGTCCCTGTCCACAGCCTCGCTACCAGAGTTACGAGGGGTAGCATGGAACAATCTGGCTCACCCTAATCAAGAGCCGTCCCTGTCCACAGCCTCGCTACCAGAGTTACAAGGGGTAGCATGGAAAAATCTGGCCCTCCCTAATCAAGAGTCGTCCCTGTCCACAGCCTCGCTACCAGAGTTACAAGGGGTAGCATGGAACAATCTGGCCCACCCTAATCAAGAGCCGTCCCTGTCCACAGCCTCGCTACCAGAGTTACAAGGGGTAGCATGGAACAATCAGGCCCACCCTATTCAAGAGCCGTCCCTGTCCACAGCCTCGCTACCAGAGTTACAAGGGGTAGCATGGAACAATCTGGCCCACCCTAATCAAGAGCCGCCCCTGTCCACAGCCTCGCTACCGGAGTTACAAGGGGTAGCATGGAACAATCTGGCCCACCCTAATCAAGAGCCGTCCCTGTCCACAGCCAGGGTCACTACAGCCTCGCTACCAGAGTTAAAAGCGGTAGCATGGAACAATCTGGCTCACCCTAATCAAGAGCCGTCCCTGTCCACAGCCTCGCTACCAGAGATACAAGGGTTAGCATGGAACAATCTGGCCCACCCTAATCAAGAGCCGTCCCTGTCCACAGCCTCGCTACCAGAGTTACAAGGGGTAGCATGGAACAATCTGGCCCACCCTAATCAAGAGCCGTCCCTGTCCTCAGCCTCGCTACCAGAGTTACAAGGGGTAGCATGGAACAATCTGGCCCACCCTAATCAAGAGCCGTCCCTGTCCGCAGCCTCGCTACCAGAGTTACAAGGGGTAGCATGGATCAATCTGGCTCACACTAATCAAGAGCCGTCCCTGTCAACAGCCTCGCTACCAGAGATACAAGGGGTAGCATGGAACAATCTGGCCCACCCTAATCAAGAGCCGTCCCTGTCCACAGCCTCGCTACCAGAGTTACAAGGGGTAGCATGGAACAATCTGGCCCACCCTAATCAAGAGCCGTCCCTGTCCACAGCCTCGCTACCAGAGTTAAAAGGGGTAGCATGGAACAATCTGGCCCACCCTAATCAAGAGCCGCCCCTGGTCACTACAGCTTCGCTACCAGAGATACAAGGGGTAGCATGGCTGGCCCACCCTAATCAAGAGCCGTCCCTGTCCACAGCCAGGGTAACTAAAACCTCGCTACCAGAGTTACAAGGGGTAGCATGGCACAATCTGGCCCACCCTAATCAAGAGCCGTCCCTGTCCACAGCCTCGCTACCAGAGTTACAAGGGGTAGCATGGAACAATCTGGCCCACCCTATTCAAGAGCCGCCCCTGTCCACAGCCTCGCTACCAGAAATACAAGGGGTAGCATGGAACAATCTGGCCCACCCTATTCAAGAGCCGTCCCTGTCCACAGCCTCGCTACCAGAGTTACAAGGGGTAGCATGGAACAATCTGGCCCACCCTAATCAAGAGCCGCCCCTGTCCACAGCCTCGCTACCGGAGTTACAAGGGGTAGCATGGAACAATCTGGCCCACCCTAATCAAGAGCCGTCCCTGTCCACAGCCTCGCTACCAGAGTTACAAGGGGTAGCATGGAACAATCTGGCCCACCATAATCAAGAGCCGTCCCTGTCCACAGCCTCGCTACCAGAGTTACAAGGGGTAGCATGGAACAATCTGGCCCACCCTAATAAAGAGCCGTCCCTGTCCACAGCCTCGCTACCAGAGTTACAAGGGGTAGCATGGAACAATCTGGCCCACCCTAATCAAGAGCCGTCCCTGTCCACAGCCTCGCTACCAGAGTTACAAGTGGTAGCATGGAACAATCTGGCTCACCCTAATCAAGAGCCGCCCCTGTCCACAGCCTCGCTACCAGAGTTACAAGGGGTAGCATGGAACAATCTGGCCCACCCTAATCAAGAGCCGTCCCTGTCCACAGCCTCGCTACCAGAGTTACAAGGGGTAGCATGGAACAATCTGGCCCACCCTAATCAAGAGCCGTCCCTGTCCACAGCCTCGCTACCAGAGTTACAAGGGGTAGCATGGAACAATCTGGCCCACCCTAATCAAGAGCCGCCCCTGGTCACTACAGCCTCGCTACCAGAGTTACAAGGGGTAGCATGGAACAATCTGGCCCACCCTAATCAAGAGCCGTCCCAGTCAACAGCCTCGCTACCAGAGTTACAAGGGGTAGCATGGAACAATCTGGCTCACCCTAATCAAGAGCCGTCCCTGTCCACAGCCTCGCTACCAGAGTTACAAGGGGTAGCATGGAACAATCTGGCCCACCCTAATCAAGAGCGTCCCTGTCCACAGCCTCGCTACCAGAGTTACAAGGGGTAGCAAGGAACAATCTGGCTCACCCTAATCATGAGCCGTCCCTGTCCACAGCCTCCCTACCAGAGTTACAAGGGGTAGCATAGAACAATCTGGCTCACCCTAATCAAGAGCCGCCCCTGTCCACAGCCTCGCTACCAGAGTTACAAGGGGTAGCATGGAACAATCTGGCCCACCCTAATCAAGAGCCGTCCCTGTCCACAGCCTCGCTACCAGAGTTACAAGGGGTAGCATGGAACAATCTGGCTCACCCTAATCAAGAGCCGTCCCTGTCCACAGCCTCGCTACCAGAGTTACAAGGGGTAGCATGGAACAATCTGGCCCACCCTAATCAAGAGCCGTCCCTGTCCACAGCCTCGCTACCAGAGTTACTAGGGGTAGCATGGAACAATCTGGCTCACCCTAATCAAGAGCCGTCCCTGTCCACAGCCTCGCTACCAGAGTTACCAGGGGTAGCACGGAACAATCTGGCCCAACGTAATCAAGAGCCGTCCCTGTCCACAGCCTCGCTACCAGAGTTACAAGGGGTAGCATGGAACAATCTGTCCCACCCTAATCAAGAGCAGTCCCTGTCCACAGCCTCGCTACCAGCGTTACAAGGGGTAGCATGGAACAATCTGGCCCATCCTAATCAAGAGCCGTCCCTGTCCACAGCCTCGCTACCAGAGTTACAAGGGGTAGCATGGAACAATCTGGCCCACCCTAATCAAGAGCCGTCCCTGTCCACAGCCTCGCTACCAGAGTTACAAGGGGTAGCATGGAACAATCTGGCCCACCCTAATCAAGAGCCGTCCCTGTCCACAGCCTCGCTACCAGAGATACAAGGGGTAGCATGGAACAATCTGGCCGACCCTAATCAAGAGCCGTCCCTGTCCACAGCCTCGCTACCAGAGTTACGAGGGGTAGCATGGAACAATCTCGCTCACCCTAATCAAGAGCCGTCCCTGTCCACAGCCTCGCTACCAGAGTTACAAGGGGTAGCATGGAAAAATCTGGCCCTCCCTAATCAAGAGTCGTCCCTGTCCACAGCCTCGCTACCAGAGTTACAAGGGGTAGCATGGAACAATCTGGCCCACCCTAATCAAGAGCCGTCCCTGTCCACAGCCTCGCTACCAGAGTTACAAGGGGTAGCATGGAACAATCTGGCCCACCCTATTCAAGAGCCGTCCCTGTCCACAGCCTCGCTACCAGAGTTACAAGGGGTAGCATGGAACAATCTGGCCCACCCTAATCAAGAGCCGCCCCTGTCCACAGCCTCGCTACCGGAGTTACAAGGGGTAGCATGGAACAATCTGGCCCACCCTAATCAAGAGCCGTCCCTGTCCACAGCCAGGGTCACTACAGCCTCGCTACCAGAGTTAAAAGCGTTAGCATGGAACAATCTGGCTCACCCTAATCAAGAGCCGTCCCTGTCCACAGCCTCGCTACCAGAGATACAAGGGTTAGCATGGAACAATCTGGCCCACCCTAATCAAGAGCCGTCCCTGTCCACAGCCTCGCTACCAGAGATACAAGGGTTAGCATGGAACAATCTGGCCCACCCTAATCAAGAGCCGTCCCTGTCCACAGCCTCGCTACCAGAGTTACAAGGGGTAGCATGGAACAATCTGGCCCACCCTAATCAAGAGCCGTCCCTGTCCTCAGCCTCGCTACCAGAGTTACAAGGGGTAGCATGGAACAATCTGGCCCACCCTAATCAAGAGCCGTCCCTGTCCGCAGCCTCGCTACCAGAGTTACAAGGGGTAGCATGGAACAATCTGGCTCACACTAATCAAGAGCCGTCCCTGTCCACAGCCTCGCTACCAGAGATACAAGGGGTAGCATGGAACAATCTGGCCCACCCTAATCAAGAGCCGTCCCTGTCCACAGCCTCGCTACCAGAGTTACAAGGGGTAGCATGGAACAATCTGGCCCACCCTAATCAAGAGCCGTCCCTGTCCACAGCCTCGCTACCAGAGTTAAAAGGGGTAGCATGGAACAATCTGGCCCACCCTAATCAAGAGCCGCCCCTGGTCACTACAGCTTCGCTACCAGAGATACAAGGGGTAGCATGGCTGGCCCACCCTAATCAAGAGCCGTCCCTGTCCACAGCCAGGGTCACTAAAACCTCGCTACCAGAGTTACAAGGGGTAGCATGGCACAATCTGGCCCACCCTAATCAAGAGCCGTCCCTGTCCACAGCCTCGCTACCAGAGTTACAAGGGGTAGCATGGAACAATCTGGCCCACCCTATTCAAGAGCCGCCCCTGTCCACAGCCTCGCTACCAGAAATACAAGGGGTAGCATGGAACAATCTGGCCCACCCTATTCAAGAGCCGTCCCTGTCCACAGCCTCGCTACCAGAGTTACAAGGGTAGCATGGAACAATCTGGCCCACCCTAATCAAGAGCCGCCCCTGTCCACAGCCTCGCTACCGGAGTTACAAGGGGTAGCATGGAACAATCTGGCCCACCCTAATCAAGAGCCGTCCCTGTCCACAGCCTCGCTACCAGAGTTACAAGGGGTAGCATGGAACAATCTGGCCCACCATAATCAAGAGCCGTCCCTGTCCACAGCCTCGCTACCAGAGTAACAAGGGGTAGCATGGAACAATCTGGCCCACCCTAATCAAGAGCCGTCCCTGTCCACAGCCTCGCTACCAGAGTTACAAGGGGTAGCATGGAACAATCTGGCCCACCCTAATCAAGAGCCGTCCCTGTCCACAGCCTCGCTACCAGAGTTACAAGTGGTAGCATGGAACAATCTGGCTCACCCTAATCAAGAGCCGCCCCTGTCCACAGCCTCGCTACCAGAGTTACAAGGGGTAGCATGGAACAATCTGGCCCACCCTAATCAAGAGCCGTCCCTGTCCACAGCCTCGCTACCAGAGTTACAAGGGGTAGCATGGAACAATCTGGCCCACCCTAATCAAGAGCCGTCCCTGTCCACAGCCTCGCTACCAGAGTTACAAGGGGTAGCATGGAACAATCTGGCCCACCCTAATCAAGAGCCGCCCCTGGTCACTACAGCCTCGCTACCAGAGTTACAAGGGGTAGCATGGAACAATCTGGCCCACCCTGATCAAGAGCCGTCCCAGTCAACAGCCTCGCTACCAGAGTTACCAGGGGTAGCATGGAACAATCTGGCTCACCCTAATCAAGAGCCATCCCTGTCCACAGCCTCGCTACCAGAGTTACAAGGGGTAGCATGGAACAATCTGCCCCCCCCCCTAATCAAGAGCCGTCCCTGTCCACAGCCAGGGTCACTACAGCCTCGCTACCAGAGTTACAAGGGGTAGCATGGAACAATCTGGCCCACCCTAATCAAGAGCCGTCCCTGTCCACAGCCAGGGTCACTACAGCCTCGCTACCAGAGTTACAAGGGGTAGCATGGAACAATCTGGCTCACCCTAATCAAGAGCCGTCCCTGTCCACAGCCTCGCTACCAGAGATACAAGGGGTAGCATGGAACAATCTGGCCCACCCTAATCAACAGCCGTCCCTGTCCACAGCCTCGCTACCAGAGTTACAAGGGGTAGCATGGAACAATCTGGCCCACCCTAATCAAGAGCCGTCCCTGTCCACAGCCTCGCTACCAGAGTTACAAGGGGTAGCATGGAACAATCTGGCCCACCCTAATCAAGAGCCGTCCCTGTCCACAGCCTCGCTACCAGAGTTACAAGTGGTAGCATGGAACAATCTGGCTCACCCTAATCAAGAGCCGCCCCTGTCCACAGCCTCGCTACCAGAGTTACAAGGGGTAGCATGGAACAATCTGGCCCACCCTAATCAAGAGCCGTCCCTGTCCACAGCCTCGCTACCAGAGTTACAAGGGGTAGCATGGAACAATCTGGCCCACCCTAATCAAGAGCCGTCCCTGTCCACAGCCTCGCTACCAGAGTTACAAGGGGTAGCATGGAACAATCTGGCTCACCCTAATCAAGAGCCGTCCCTGTCCACAGCCTCGCTACCAGAGTTACAAGGGGTAGCATGGAACAATCTGGCCCACCCTAATCAAGAGCCGTCCCTGTCCACAGCCTCGCTACCAGAGTTACAAGGGGTAGCATGGAACAATCTGGCTCACCCTAATCAAGAGTCGTCCCTGTCCACAGCCTCGCTACCAGAGTTACAAGGGGTAGCACGGAACAATCTGGCCCACAGTAATCAAGAGCCGTCCCTGTCCACAGCCTCGCTACCAGAGTTACAAGGGGTAGCATGGAACAATCTGGCCCACCCTAATCAAGAGCAGTCCCTGTCCACAGCCTCGCTACCAGAGTTAAAAGGGGTAGCATGGAACAATCTGGCCCACCCTAATCAAGAGCCGTCCCTGTCCACAGCCTCGCTACCAGAGTTACAAGGGGTAGCATGGAACAATCTGGCCCACCCTAATCAAGAGCCGTCCCTGTCCACAGCCACGCTACCAGTTATACAAGGAGTAGCATGGAACAATCTGGCCCACCCTAATCAAGAGCCGTCCCTGTCCACAGCCTCGCTACCAGAGTTACAAGGGGTAGCATGGAACAATCTGGCCGACCCTAATCAAGAGCCGTCCCTGTCCACAGCCTCGCTACCAGAGTTACAAGGGGTAGCATGGAACAATTTGGCTCACCCTAATCAAGAGCCGTCCCTGTCCACAGCCTCGCTACCAGAGTTACAAGGGGTAGCATGGAACAATCTGGCCCACCCTAATCAAGAGTCGTCCCTGTCCACAGCCTCGCTACCAGAGTTACAAGGGGTAGCATGGAACAATCTGGCCCACCCTAATCAAGAGCCGTCCCAGTCCACAGCCTCGCTACCAGAGTTACAAGGGGTAGCATGGAACAATCTGGCCCACCCAATTCAAGAGCCGTCCCTGTCCACAGCCTCGCTACCAGAGTTACAAGGGGTAGCATGGAACAATCTGGCCCACCCTAATCAAGAGCCGCCCCTGTCCACAGCCTCGCTACCAGAGTTACAAGGGGTAGCATGGAACAACCTGCCCCCCCCTAATCAAGACCCGTCCCTGTCCACAGCCAGGGTCACTACAGCCTCGCTACCAGAGTTACAAGGGGTAGCATGGAACAATCTGGCCCACCCTAATCAAGAGACGTCCCTGTCCACAGCCAGGGTCACTACAGCCTCGCTACCAGAGTTACAAGGGGTAGCATGGAACAATCTGGCCCACCCTAATCAAGAGCCGTCCCTGTCCACACCCTCGCTACCAGAGTTACAAGGGGTAGCATGGAACAATCTGGCCGACCCTAATCAAGAGCCGTCCCTGTCCACAGCCTCGCTACCAGAGTTACGAGGGGTACCATGGAACAATCTGGCCCACCCTAATCAAGAGCCGTCCCTGTCCACAGACTCGCTACCAGAGTTACAAGGGGTAGCATGGAACAATCTGGCCCACCCTAATCAGGAGCCGTCCCTGTCCACAGCCTCGCTACCAGAGTTACAAGGGGTAGCATGGAACAATCTGCCCCCCCCCCTAATCAAGAGCCGTCCCTGTCCACAGCCAGGGTCACTACAGCCTCGCTACCAGAGTTACAAGGGGTAGCATGGAACAATCTGGCCCACCCTAATCAAGAGCCGTCCCAGTCCACAGCCTCGCTACCAGAGATACAAGGGGTAGCATGGAACAATCTGGCTCACCCTAATCAAGAGCCGTCCCTGTCCACAGCCTCGCTACCAGAGTTACAAGGGGTAGCATGGAACAATCTGCCCCCCCCCCTAATCAAGAGCCGTCCCTGTCCACAGCCAGGGTCACTACAGCCTCGCTACCAGAGTTACAAGGGTAGCATGGAACAATCTGGCCCACCCTAAACAAGAGCCGTCCCTGTCCACAGCCAGGGTCACTACAGCCTCGAAACCAGAGTTACAAGGGGTAGCATGGAACAATCTGGCTCACCCTAATCAAGAGCTGTCCCTGTCCACAGCCTCGCAACCAGAGTTACAAGGGGTAGCATGGAACAATCTGGCCCACCCTAATCAAGAGCCGTCCCTGTCCACAGCCTCGCTACCAGACTTACAAGGGGTAGCATGGAACAATCTGGCCCACCCTATTCAAGAGCCGTCCCTGTCCACAGCCTCACTACCAGAGTTACAAGGGGTAGCATGGAACAATCTGGCCCACCCTAATCAAGAGCCGTCCCTGTCCACAGCCTCGCTACCAGAGTTACAAGGGGTAGCATGGAACAATCTGGCCCCCTCTAATCAAGAGCCGTCCCTGTCCACAGCCTCGCTACCAGAGTTACAAGGGGTAGCATGGAACAATCTGGCCCACCCTAATCAAGAGCCGCCCCTGGTCACTACAGCCTCGCTACCAGAGATACAAGGGGTAGCATGGAACAATCTGGCTCACCCCAATCAAGAGCCGTCCCTGTCCACAGCCTCGCTACCAGAGTTACAAGGGGTAGCATGGAACAATCTGGCCCACCCTAAACAAGAGCGTCCCTGTCCACAGCCTCGCTACCAGAGTTACAAGGGGTAGCAAGGAACAATCTGGCTCACCCTAATCATGAGCCGTCCCTGTCCACAGCCTCCCTACCAGAGTTACAAGGGGTAGCATAGAACAATCTGGCTCACCCTAATCAAGAGCCGCCCCTGTCCACAGCCTCGCTACCAGAGTTACAAGGGGTAGCATGGAACAATCTGGCCCACCCTAATCAAGAGCCGTCCCTGTCCACAGCCTCGCTACCAGAGTTACAAGGGGTAGCATGGAACAATCTGGCTCACCCTAATCAAGAGCCGTCCCTGTCCACAGCCTCGCTACCAGAGTTACAAGGGGTAGCATGGAACAATCTGGCCCACCCTAATCAAGAGCCGTCCCTGTCCACAGCCTCGCTACCAGAGTTACTAGGGGTAGCATGGAACAATCTGGCTCACCCTAATCAAGAGCCGTCCCTGTCCACAGCCTCGCTACCAGAGTTACAAGGGGTAGCACGGAACAATCTGGCCCAACGTAATCAAGAGCCGTCCCTGTCCACAGCCTCGCTACCAGAGTTACAAGGGGTAGCATGGAACAATCTGTCCCACCCTAATCAAGAGCAGTCCCTGTCCACAGCCTCGCTACCAGCGTTACAAGGGGTAGCATGGAACAATCTGGCCCATCCTAATCAAGAGCCGTCCCTGTCCACAGCCTCGCTACCAGAGTTACAAGGGGTAGCATGGAACAATCTGGCCCACCCTAATCAAGAGCCGTCCCTGTCCACAGCCTCGCTACCAGAGTTACAAGGGGTAGCATGGAACAATCTGGCCCACCCTAATCAAGAGCCGTCCCTGTCCACAGCCTCGCTACCAGAGATACAAGGGGTAGCATGGAACAATCTGGCCGACCCTAATCAAGAGCCGTCCCTGTCCACAGCCTCGCTACCAGAGTTACGAGGGGTAGCATGGAACAATCTGGCTCACCCTAATCAAGAGCCGTCCCTGTCCACAGCCTCGCTACCAGAGTTACAAGGGGTAGCATGGAAAAATCTGGCCCTCCCTAATCAAGAGTCGTCCCTGTCCACAGCCTCGCTACCAGAGTTACAAGGGGTAGCATGGAACAATCTGGCCCACCCTAATCAAGAGCCGTCCCTGTCCACAGCCTCGCTACCAGAGTTACAAGGGGTAGCATGGAACAATCAGGCCCACCCTATTCAAGAGCCGTCCCTGTCCACAGCCTCGCTACCAGAGTTACAAGGGGTAGCATGGAACAATCTGGCCCACCCTAATCAAGAGCCGCCCCTGTCCACAGCCTCGCTACCGGAGTTACAAGGGGTAGCATGGAACAATCTGGCCCACCCTAATCAAGAGCCGTCCCTGTCCACAGCCAGGGTCACTACAGCCTCGCTACCAGAGTTAAAAGCGGTAGCATGGAACAATCTGGCTCACCCTAATCAAGAGCCGTCCCTGTCCACAGCCTCGCTACCAGAGATACAAGGGTTAGCATGGAACAATCTGGCCCACCCTAATCAAGAGCCGTCCCTGTCCACAGCCTCGCTACCAGAGTTACAAGGGGTAGCATGGAACAATCTGGCCCACCCTAATCAAGAGCCGTCCCTGTCCTCAGCCTCGCTACCAGAGTTACAAGGGGTAGCATGGAACAATCTGGCCCACCCTAATCAAGAGCCGTCCCTGTCCGCAGCCTCGCTACCAGAGTTACAAGGGGTAGCATGGATCAATCTGGCTCACACTAATCAAGAGCCGTCCCTGTCAACAGCCTCGCTACCAGAGATACAAGGGGTAGCATGGAACAATCTGGCCCACCCTAATCAAGAGCCGTCCCTGTCCACAGCCTCGCTACCAGAGTTACAAGGGGTAGCATGGAACAATCTGGCCCACCCTAATCAAGAGCCGTCCCTGTCCACAGCCTCGCTACCAGAGTTAAAAGGGGTAGCATGGAACAATCTGGCCCACCCTAATCAAGAGCCGCCCCTGGTCACTACAGCTTCGCTACCAGAGATACAAGGGGTAGCATGGCTGGCCCACCCTAATCAAGAGCCGTCCCTGTCCACAGCCAGGGTAACTAAAACCTCGCTACCAGAGTTACAAGGGGTAGCATGGCACAATCTGGCCCACCCTAATCAAGAGCCGTCCCTGTCCACAGCCTCGCTACCAGAGTTACAAGGGGTAGCATGGAACAATCTGGCCCACCCTATTCAAGAGCCGCCCCTGTCCACAGCCTCGCTACCAGAAATACAAGGGGTAGCATGGAACAATCTGGCCCACCCTATTCAAGAGCCGTCCCTGTCCACAGCCTCGCTACCAGAGTTACAAGGGGTAGCATGGAACAATCTGGCCCACCCTAATCAAGAGCCGCCCCTGTCCACAGCCTCGCTACCGGAGTTACAAGGGGTAGCATGGAACAATCTGGCCCACCCTAATCAAGAGCCGTCCCTGTCCACAGCCTCGCTACCAGAGTTACAAGGGGTAGCATGGAACAATCTGGCCCACCATAATCAAGAGCCGTCCCTGTCCACAGCCTCGCTACCAGAGTTACAAGGGGTAGCATGGAACAATCTGGCCCACCCTAATCAAGAGCCGTCCCTGTCCACAGCCTCGCTACCAGAGTTACAAGGGGTAGCATGGAACAATCTGGCCCACCCTAATCAAGAGCCGTCCCTGTCCACAGCCTCGCTACCAGAGTTACAAGTGGTAGCATGGAACAATCTGGCTCACCCTAATCAAGAGCCGCCCCTGTCCACAGCCTCGCTACCAGAGTTACAAGGGGTAGCATGGAACAATCTGGCCCACCCTAATCAAGAGCCGTCCCTGTCCACAGCCTCGCTACCAGAGTTACAAGGGGTAGCATGGAACAATCTGGCCCACCCTAATCAAGAGCCGTCCCTGTCCACAGCCTCGCTACCAGAGTTACAAGGGGTAGCATGGAACAATCTGGCCCACCCTAATCAAGAGCCGCCCCTGGTCACTACAGCCTCGCTACCAGAGTTACAAGGGGTAGCATGGAACAATCTGGCCCACCCTAATCAAGAGCCGTCCCAGTCAACAGCCTCGCTACCAGAGTTACAAGGGGTAGCATGGAACAATCTGGCTCACCCTAATCAAGAGCCGTCCCTGTCCACAGCCTCGCTACCAGAGTTACAAGGGGTAGCATGGAACAATCTGGCCCACCCTAATCAAGAGCGTCCCTGTCCACAGCCTCGCTACCAGAGTTACAAGGGGTAGCAAGGAACAATCTGGCTCACCCTAATCATGAGCCGTCCCTGTCCACAGCCTCCCTACCAGAGTTACAAGGGGTAGCATAGAACAATCTGGCTCACCCTAATCAAGAGCCGCCCCTGTCCACAGCCTCGCTACCAGAGTTACAAGGGGTAGCATGGAACAATCTGGCCCACCCTAATCAAGAGCCGTCCCTGTCCACAGCCTCGCTACCAGAGTTACAAGGGGTAGCATGGAACAATCTGGCTCACCCTAATCAAGAGCCGTCCCTGTCCACAGCCTCGCTACCAGAGTTACAAGGGTTAGCATGGAACAATCTGGCCCACCCTAATCAAGAGCCGTCCCTGTCCACAGCCTCGCTACCAGAGTTACTAGGGGTAGCATGGAACAATCTGGCTCACCCTAATCAAGAGCCGTCCCTGTCCACAGCCTCGCTACCAGAGTTACAAGGGGTAGCACGGAACAATCTGGCCCAACGTAATCAAGAGCCGTCCCTGTCCACAGCCTCGCTACCAGAGTTACAAGGGGTAGCATGGAACAATCTGTCCCACCCTAATCAAGAGCAGTCCCTGTCCACAGCCTCGCTACCAGCGTTACAAGGGGTAGCATGGAACAATCTGGCCCATCCTAATCAAGAGCCGTCCCTGTCCACAGCCTCGCTACCAGAGTTACAAGGGGTAGCATGGAACAATCTGGCCCACCCTAATCAAGAGCCGTCCCTGTCCACAGCCTCGCTACCAGAGTTACAAGGGGTAGCATGGAACAATCTGGCCCACCCTAATCAAGAGCCGTCCCTGTCCACAGCCTCGCTACCAGAGATACAAGGGGTAGCATGGAACAATCTGGCCGACCCTAATCAAGAGCCGTCCCTGTCCACAGCCTCGCTACCAGAGTTACGAGGGGTAGCATGGAACAATCTCGCTCACCCTAATCAAGAGCCGTCCCTGTCCACAGCCTCGCTACCAGAGTTACAAGGGGTAGCATGGAAAAATCTGGCCCTCCCTAATCAAGAGTCGTCCCTGTCCACAGCCTCGCTACCAGAGTTACAAGGGGTAGCATGGAACAATCTGGCCCACCCTAATCAAGAGCCGTCCCTGTCCACAGCCTCGCTACCAGAGTTACAAGGGGTAGCATGGAACAATCTGGCCCACCCTATTCAAGAGCCGTCCCTGTCCACAGCCTCGCTACCAGAGTTACAAGGGGTAGCATGGAACAATCTGGCCCACCCTAATCAAGAGCCGCCCCTGTCCACAGCCTCGCTACCGGAGTTACAAGGGGTAGCATGGAACAATCTGGCCCACCCTAATCAAGAGCCGTCCCTGTCCACAGCCAGGGTCACTACAGCCTCGCTACCAGAGTTAAAAGCGGTAGCATGGAACAATCTGGCTCACCCTAATCAAGAGCCGTCCCTGTCCACAGCCTCGCTACCAGAGATACAAGGGTTAGCATGGAACAATCTGGCCCACCCTAATCAAGAGCCGTCCCTGTCCACAGCCTCGCTACCAGAGATACAAGGGTTAGCATGGAACAATCTGGCCCACCCTAATCAAGAGCCGTCCCTGTCCACAGCCTCGCTACCAGAGTTACAAGGGGTAGCATGGAACAATCTGGCCCACCCTAATCAAGAGCCGTCCCTGTCCTCAGCCTCGCTACCAGAGTTACAAGGGGTAGCATGGAACAATCTGGCCCACCCTAATCAAGAGCCGTCCCTGTCCGCAGCCTCGCTACCAGAGTTACAAGGGGTAGCATGGAACAATCTGGCTCACACTAATCAAGAGCCGTCCCTGTCCACAGCCTCGCTACCAGAGATACAAGGGGTAGCATGGAACAATCTGGCCCACCCTAATCAAGAGCCGTCCCTGTCCACAGCCTCGCTACCAGAGTTACAAGGGGTAGCATGGAACAATCTGGCCCACCCTAATCAAGAGCCGTCCCTGTCCACAGCCTCGCTACCAGAGTTAAAAGGGGTAGCATGGAACAATCTGGCCCACCCTAATCAAGAGCCGCCCCTGGTCACTACAGCTTCGCTACCAGAGATACAAGGGGTAGCATGGCTGGCCCACCCTAATCAAGAGCCGTCCCTGTCCACAGCCAGGGTCACTAAAACCTCGCTACCAGAGTTACAAGGGGTAGCATGGCACAATCTGGCCCACCCTAATCAAGAGCCGTCCCTGTCCACAGCCTCGCTACCAGAGTTACAAGGGGTAGCATGGAACAATCTGGCCCACCCTATTCAAGAGCCGCCCCTGTCCACAGCCTCGCTACCAGAAATACAAGGGGTAGCATGGAACAATCTGGCCCACCCTATTCAAGAGCCGTCCCTGTCCACAGCCTCGCTACCAGAGTTACAAGGGTAGCATGGAACAATCTGGCCCACCCTAATCAAGAGCCGCCCCTGTCCACAGCCTCGCTACCGGAGTTACAAGGGGTAGCATGGAACAATCTGGCCCACCCTAATCAAGAGCCGTCCCTGTCCACAGCCTCGCTACCAGAGTTACAAGGGGTAGCATGGAACAATCTGGCCCACCATAATCAAGAGCCGTCCCTGTCCACAGCCTCGCTACCAGAGTTACAAGGGGTAGCATGGAACAATCTGGCCCACCCTAATCAAGAGCCGTCCCTGTCCACAGCCTCGCTACCAGAGTTACAAGGGGTAGCATGGAACAATCTGGCCCACCCTAATCAAGAGCCGTCCCTGTCCACAGCCTCGCTACCAGAGTTACAAGTGGTAGCATGGAACAATCTGGCTCACCCTAATCAAGAGCCGCCCCTGTCCACAGCCTCGCTACCAGAGTTACAAGGGGTAGCATGGAACAATCTGGCCCACCCTAATCAAGAGCCGTCCCTGTCCACAGCCTCGCTACCAGAGTTACAAGGGGTAGCATGGAACAATCTGGCCCACCCTAATCAAGAGCCGTCCCTGTCCACAGCCTCGCTACCAGAGTTACAAGGGGTAGCATGGAACAATCTGGCCCACCCTAATCAAGAGCCGCCCCTGGTCACTACAGCCTCGCTACCAGAGTTACAAGGGGTAGCATGGAACAATCTGGCCCACCCTAATCAAGAGCCGTCCCAGTCAACAGCCTCGCTACCAGAGTTACCAGGGGTAGCATGGAACAATCTGGCTCACCCTAATCAAGAGCCATCCCTGTCCACAGCCTCGCTACCAGAGTTACAAGGGGTAGCATGGAACAATCTGCCCCCCCCCTAATCAAGAGCCGTCCCTGTCCACAGCCAGGGTCACTACAGCCTCGCTACCAGAGTTACAAGGGGTAGCATGGAACAATCTGGCCCACCCTAATCAAGAGCCGTCCCTGTCCACAGCCAGGGTCACTACAGCCTCGCTACCAGAGTTACAAGGGGTAGCATGGAACAATCTGGCTCACCCTAATCAAGAGCCGTCCCTGTCCACAGCCTCGCTACCAGAGATACAAGGGGTAGCATGGAACAATCTGGCCCACCCTAATCAACAGCCGTCCCTGTCCACAGCCTCGCTACCAGAGTTACAAGGGGTAGCATGGAACAATCTGGCCCACCCTAATCAAGAGCCGTCCCTGTCCACAGCCTCGCTACCAGAGTTACAAGGGGTAGCATGGAACAATCTGGCCCACCCTAATCATGAGCCGTCCCTGTCCACAGCCTCGCTACCAGAGTTACAAGTGGTAGCATGGAACAATCTGGCTCACCCTAATCAAGAGCCGCCCCTGTCCACAGCCTCGCTACCAGAGTTACAAGGGGTAGCATGGAACAATCTGGCCCACCCTAATCAAGAGCCGTCCCTGTCCACAGCCTCGCTACCAGAGTTACAAGGGGTAGCATGGAACAATCTGGCCCACCCTAATCAAGAGCCGTCCCTGTCCACAGCCTCGCTACCAGAGTTACAAGGGGTAGCATGGAACAATCTGGCTCACCCTAATCAAGAGCCGTCCCTGTCCACAGCCTCGCTACCAGAGTTACAAGGGGTAGCATGGAACAATCTGGCCCACCCTAATCAAGAGCCGTCCCTGTCCACAGCCTCGCTACCAGAGTTACAAGGGGTAGCATGGAACAATCTGGCTCACCCTAATCAAGAGTCGTCCCTGTCCACAGCCTCGCTACCAGAGTTACAAGGGGTAGCACGGAACAATCTGGCCCACAGTAATCAAGAGCCGTCCCTGTCCACAGCCTCGCTACCAGAGTTACAAGGGGTAGCATGGAACAATCTGGCCCACCCTAATCAAGAGCAGTCCCTGTCCACAGCCTCGCTACCAGAGTTAAAAGGGGTAGCATGGAACAATCTGGCCCACCCTAATCAAGAGCCGTCCCTGTCCACAGCCTCGCTACCAGAGTTACAAGGGGTAGCATGGAACAATCTGGCCCACCCTAATCAAGAGCCGTCCCTGTCCACAGCCACGCTACCAGTTATACAAGGAGTAGCATGGAACAATCTGGCCCACCCTAATCAAGAGCCGTCCCTGTCCACAGCCTCGCTACCAGAGTTACAAGGGGTAGCATGGAACAATCTGGCCGACCCTAATCAAGAGCCGTCCCTGTCCACAGCCTCGCTACCAGAGTTACAAGGGGTAGCATGGAACTATTTGGCTCACCCTAATCAAGAGCCGTCCCTGTCCACAGCCTCGCTACCAGAGTTACAAGGGGTAGCATGGAACAATCTGGCCCACCCTAATCAAGAGTCGTCCCTGTCCACAGCCTCGCTACCAGAGTTACAAGGGGTAGCATGGAACAATCTGGCCCACCCTAATCAAGAGCCGTCCCAGTCCACAGCCTCGCTACCAGAGTTACAAGGGGTAGCATGGAACAATCTGGCCCACCCAATTCAAGAGCCGTCCCTGTCCACAGCCTCGCTACCAGAGTTACAAGGGGTAGCATGGAACAATCTGGCCCACCCTAATCAAGAGCCGCCCCTGTCCACAGCCTCGCTAACAGAGTTACAAGGGTTAGCATGGAACAATCTGGCCCTCCCTAATCGAGAGCCGCCCCTGTCCACAGCCTCGCTACCAGAGTTACAAGGGGTAGCATGGAACAATCTGGCCCACCCTAATCAAGAGCCGCCCCTGTCCACAGCCTCGCTAACAGAGTTACAAGGGGTAGCATGGAACAATCTGGCCCACCCTAATCAAGAGCCGCCCCTGTCCACTGCCTCGCTAACAGAGTTACAAGGGGTAGCATGGAACAATCTGGCCCACCCTAATCAAGAGCCGCCCCTGTCCACAGCCTCGCTACCAGAGTTACAAGGGGTAGCATGGAACAATCTGGCCCACCCTAATCAAGAGCCGCCCCTGTCCACAGCCTCGCTACCAGAGTTACAAGGGGTAGCATGGAACAATCTGGCTCACCCTAATCAAGAGCCGCCCATGTCCACAGCCTCGCTACCAGAGTTACAAGGGGTAGCATGGGACAATCTGGCCCACCCCTAATCAAGAGCCGTCCCTGGTCACTACAGCCTCGCCACCAGAGTTACAAGGGGTAGCATGGAACAATCTGGCCCACCCTAATCAAGAGCCGTCCCTGTCCACAGCCTCGCTACCAGAGTTACAAGGGGTAGCATGGAACAATCTGGCCCACCCTAATCAAGAGCCGTCCCTGTCCACAGCCTCGCTACCAGAGTTACAAGGCGTAGCATGGAACAATCTGGCCCACCCTAATCAAGAGCCGTCCCTGTCCACAGCCTCGCTACCAGAGTTACAAGGGGTAGCATGGAACAATCTGGCCCACCCTAATCAAGAGCCGCCCCTGGTCACTACAGCCTCGCTACCAGAGTTACAAGGGGTAGCATGGAACAATCTGGCTCACCCAAATCAAGAGCCGTCCCTGTCCACAGCCTCGCTACCAGAGTTACAAGGGGTAGCATGGAACAATCTGGCCCACCCTAATCAAGAGCCGTCCCTGTCCACAGCCTCGCTACCAAAGTTACAAGGGGTAGCATGGAACAATCTGGCCCACCCTAATCAAGAGCCGTCCCTGTCCACAGCCTCGCTACCAGAGTTACAAGGGGTAGCATGGAACAATCTGGCTCACCCTAATCAAGAGCCGCCCCTGTCCACAGCCTCGCTACCAGAGTTACAAGGGGTAGCATGGAACAATCTGGCCCACCCTAATCAAGAGCCGTCCCTGTCCACAGCCTCGCTACCAGAGTTACAAGGGGTAGCATGGAACAATCTGGCCCACCCTAATCAAGAGCGGTCCCTGTCCACAGCCTCGCTACCAGAGTTACAAGGGGTACCATGGAACAATCTGGCCCACCCTAATCAAGAGCCGCCCCTGGTCACTACAGCCTCGCTACCAGAGTTACAAGGGGTAGCATGGAACAATCTGGCCCACCCTAATCAAGAGCCGTCCAAGTCCACAGCCTCGATACCAGAGTTACAAGGGGTAGCATGGAACAATCTGGCTCACCCTAATCAAGAGCCGTCCCTGTCCACAGCCTCGCTACCAGAGTTACAAGGGGTAGCATGGAACAACCTGCCCCCCCCCCTAATCAAGACCCGTCCCTGTCCACAGCCAGGGTCACTACAGCCTCGCTACCAGAGTTACAAGGGGTAGCATGGAACAATCTGGCCCACCCTAATCAAGAGACGTCCCTGTCCACAGCCAGGGTCATTACAGCCTCGCTACCAGAGTTACAAGGGGTAGCATGGAACAATCTGGCCCACCCTAATCAAGAGGCGTCCCTGTCCACACCCTCGCTACCAGAGTTACAAGGGGTAGCATGGAACAATCTGGCCGACCCTAATCAAGAGCCGTCCCTGTCCACAGCCTCGCTACCAGAGTTACGAGGGGTACCATGGAACAATCTGGCCCACCCTAATCAAGAGCCGTCCCTGTCCACAGACTCGCTACCAGAGTTACAAGGGGTAGCATGGAACAATCTGGCCCACCCTAATCAGGAGCCGTCCCTGTCCACAGCCTCGCTACCAGAGTTACAAGGGGTAGCATGGAACAATCTGGCCCACCCTAATCAAGAGCCGTCCCTGTCCACAGCCTCGCTACCAGAGTTACAAGGGGTAGCATGGAACAATCTGGCCCACCCTAATCAAGAGCCGCCCCTGGTCACTACAGCCTCGCTACCAGAGTTACAAGGGGTAGCATGGAACAATCTGGCCCACCCTAATCAAGAGCCGTCCCAGTCCACAGCCTCGCTACCAGAGATACAAGGGGTAGCATGGAACAATCTGGCCCACCCTAATCAAGAGCCGCCCCTGGTCACTACAGCCTCGCTACCAGAGATACAAGGGGTAGCATGGAACAATCTGGCTCACCCTAATCAAGAGCCGTCCCTGTCCACAGCCTCGCTACCAGAGTTACAAGGGGTAGCATGGAACAATCTGGCCCACCCTAATCAAGAGCGTCCCTGTCCACAGCCTCGCTACCAGAGTTACAAGGGGTAGCAAGGAACAATCTGGCTCACCCTAATCATGAGCCGTCCCTGTCCACAGCCTCCCTACCAGAGTTACAAGGGGTAGCATAGGACAATCTGGCTCACCCTAATCAAGAGCCGCCCCTGTCCACAGCCTCGCTACCAGAGTTACAAGGGGTAGCATGGAACAATCTGGCCCACCCTAATCAAGAGCCGTCCCTGTCCACAGCCTCGCTACCAGAGTTACAAGGGGTAGCATGGAACAATCTGGCTCACCCTAATCAAGAGCCGTCCCTGTCCACAGCCTCGCTACCAGAGTTACAAGGGGTAGCATGGAACAATCTGGCCCACCCTAATCAAGAGCCGTCCCTGTCCACAGCCTCGCTACCAGAGTTACTAGGGGTAGCATGGAACAATCTGGCTCACCCTAATCAAGAGCCGTCCCTGTCCACAGCCTCGCTACCAGAGTTACAAGGGGTAGCACGGAACAATCTGGCCCACCGTAATCAAGAGCCGTCCCTGTCCACAGCCTCGCTACCAGAGTTACAAGGAGTAGCATGGAACAATCTGGCCCACCCTAATCAAGAGCAGTCCCTGTCCACAGCCTCGCTACCAGCGTTACAAGGGGTAGCATGGAACAATCTGGCCCACCCTAATCAAGAGCCGTCCCTGTCCACAGCCTCGCTACCAGAGTTACAAGGGGTAGCATGGAACAATCTGGCCCACCCTAATCAAGAGCCGTCCCTGTCCACAGCCTCGCTACCAGAGCTACAAGGGGTAGCATGGAACAATCTGGCCCACCCTAATCAAGAGCCGTCCCTGTCCACAGCCTCGCTACCAGAGATACAAGGGGTAGCATGGAACAATCTGGCCGACCCTAATCAAGAGCCGTCCCTGTCCACAGCCTCGCTACCAGAGTTACGAGGGGTAGCATGGAACAATCTGGCTCACCCTAATCAAGAGCCGTCCCTGTCCACAGCCTCGCTACCAGAGTTACAAGGGGTAGCATGGAAAAATCTGGCCCTCCCTAATCAAGAGTCGTCCCTGTCCACAGCCTCGCTACCAGAGTTACAAGGGGTAGCATGGAACAATCTGGCCCACCCTAATCAAGAGCCGTCCCTGTCCACAGCCTCGCTACCAGAGTTACAAGGGGTAGCATGGAACAATCTGGCCCACCCTATTCAAGAGCCGTCCCTGTCCACAGCCTCGCTACCAGAGTTACAAGGGGTAGCATGGAACAATCTGGCCCAACCTAATCAAGAGCCGCCCCTGTCCACAGCCTCGCTACCGGAGTTACAAGGGGTAGCATGGAACAATCTGGCCCACCCTAATCAAGAGCCGTCCCTGTCCACAGCCAGGGTCACTACAGCCTCGCTACCAGAGTTAAAAGCGGTAGCATGGAACAATCTGGCTCACCCTAATCAAGAGCCGTCCCTGTCCACAGCCTCGCTACCAGAGATACAAGGGTTAGCATGGAACAATCTGGCCCACCCTAATCAAGAGCCGTCCCTGTCCACAGCCTCGCTACCAGAGTTACAAGGGGTAGCATGGAACAATCTGGCCCACCCTAATCAAGAGCCGTCCCTGTCCTCAGCCTCGCTACCAGAGTTACAAGGGGTAGCATGGAACAATCTGGCCCACCCTAATCAAGAGCCGTCCCTGTCCGCAGCCTCGCTACCAGAGTTACAAGGGGTAGCATGGAACAATCTGGCTCACACTAATCAAGAGCCGTCCCTGTCCACAGCCTCGCTACCAGAGATACAAGGGGTAGCATGGAACAATCTGGCCCACCCTAATCAAGAGCCGTCCCTGTCCACAGCCTCGCTACCAGAGTTACAAGGGGTAGCATGGAACAATCTGGCCCACCCTAATCAAGAGCCGTCCCTGTCCACAGCCTCGCTACCAGAGTTAAAAGGGGTAGCATGGAACAATCTGGCCCACCCTAATCAAGAGCCGCCCCTGGTCACTACAGCTTCGCTACCAGAGATACAAGGGGTAGCATGGCTGGCCCACCCTAATCAAGAGCCGTCCCTGTCCACAGCCAGGGTCACTAAAACCTCGCTACCAGAGTTACAAGGGGTAGCATGGCACAATCTGGCCCACCCTAATCAAGAGCCGTCCCTGTCCACAGCCTCGCTACCAGAGTTACAAGGGGTAGCATGGAACAATCTGGCCCACCCTATTCAAGAGCCGCCCCTGTCCACAGCCTCGCTACCAGAAATACAAGGGGTAGCATGGAACAATCTGGCCCACCCTATTCAAGAGCCGTCCCTGTCCACAGCCTCGCTACCAGCGTTACAAGGGGTAGCATGGAACAATCTGGCCCACCCTAATCAAGAGCCGCCCCTGTCCACAGCCTCGCTACCGGAGTTACAAGGGGTAGCATGGAACAGTCTGGCCCACCCTAATCAAGAGCCGTCCCTGTCCACAGCCTCGCTACCAGAGTTACAAGGGGTAGCATGGAACAATCTGGCCCACCATAATCAAGAGCCGTCCCTGTCCACAGCCTCGCTACCAGAGTTACAAGGGGTAGCATGGAACAATCTGGCCCACCCTAATCAAGAGCCGTCCCTGTCCACAGCCTCGCTACCAGAGTTACAAGGGGTAGCATGGAACAATCTGGCCCACCCTAATCAAGAGCCGTCCCTGTCCACAGCCTCGCTACCAGAGTTACAAGTGGTAGCATGGAACAATCTGGCTCACCCTAATCAAGAGCCGCCCCTGTCCACAGCCTCGCTACCAGAGTTACAAGGGGTAGCATGGAACAATCTGGCCCACCCTAATCAAGAGCCGTCCCTGTCCACAGCCTCGCTACCAGAGTTACAAGGGGTAGCATGGAACAATCTGGCCCACCCTAATCAAGAGCCGTCCCTGTCCACAGCCTCGCTACCAGAGTTACAAGGGGTAGCATGGAACAATCTGGCCCACCCTAATCAAGAGCCGCCCCTGGTCACTACAGCCTCGCTACCAGAGTTACAAGGGGTAGCATGGAACAAACTGGCCCACCCTAATCAAGAGCCGTCCCAGTCAACAGCCTCGCTACCAGAGTTACAAGGGGTAGCATGGAACAATCTGGCTCACCCTAATCAAGAGCCATCCCTGTCCACAGCCTCGCTACCAGAGTTACAAGGGGTAGCATGGAACAATCTGCCCCCCCCTAATCAAGAGCCGTCCCTGTCCACAGCCAGGGTCACTACAGCCTCGCTACCAGAGTTACAAGGGGTAGCATGGAACAATCTGGCCCACCCTAATCAAGAGCCGTCCCTGTCCACAGCCAGGGTCACTACAGCCTCGCTACCAGAGTTACAAGGGGTAGCATGGAACAATCTGGCTCACCCTAATCAAGAGCCGTCCCTGTCCACAGCCTCGCTACCAGAGATACAAGGGGTAGCATGGAACAATCTGGCCCACCCTAATCAACAGCCGTCCCTGTCCACAGCCTCGCTACCAGAGTTACAAGGGGTAGCATGGAACAATCTGGCCCACCCTAATCAAGAGCCGTCCCTGTCCACAGCCTCGCTACCAGAGTTACAAGGGGTAGCATGGAACAATCTGGCCCACCCTAATCAAGAGCCGTCCCTGTCCACAGCCTCGCTACCAGAGTTACAAGTGGTAGCATGGAACAATCTGGCTCACCCTAATCAAGAGCCGCCCCTGTCCACAGCCTCGCTACCAGAGTTACAAGGGGTAGCATGGAACAATCTGGCCCACCCTAATCAAGAGCCGTCCCTGTCCACAGCCTCGCTACCAGAGTTACAAGGGGTAGCATGGAACAATCTGGCCCACCCTAATCAAGAGCCGTCCCTGTCCACAGCCTCGCTACCAGAGTTACAAGGGGTAGCATGGAACAATCTGGCCCAAACTAATCAAGAGCCGCCCCTGGTCACTACAGCCTCGCTACCAGAGTTACAAGGGGTAGCATGGAACAATCTGGCCCACCCTAATCAAGAGCCGTCCCAGTCAACAGCCTCGCTACCAGAGTTACAAGGGGTAGCATGGAACAATCTGGCTCACCCTAATCAAGAGCCATCCCTGTCCACAGCCTCGCTACCAAAGTTACAAGGGGTAGCATGGAACAATCTGCACCCCCCCCTAATCAAGAGCCGTCCCTGTCCACAGCCAGGGTCACTACAGCCTCGCTACCAGAGTTACAAGGGGTAGCATGGAACAATCTGGCCCACCCTAATCAAGAGCCGTCCCTGTCCACAGCCAGGGTCACTACAGCCTCGCTACCAGAGTTACAAGGGGTAGCATGGAACAATCTGGCTCACCCTAATCAAGAGCCGTCCCTGTCCACAGCCTCGCTACCAGAGTTACAAGGGGTAGCATGGAACAATCTGGCCCACCCTAATCAACAGCCGTCCCTGTCCACAGCCTCGCTACCAGAGTTACAAGGGGTAGCATGGAACAATCTGGCCCACCCTAAACAAGAGCCGTCCCTGTCCACAGCCTCGCTACCAGAGTTACGAGGGGTACCATGGAACAATCTGGCCCACCCTAATCAAGAGCCGTCCCTGTCCACAGCCTCGCTACCAGAGTTACAAGGGGTAGCATGGAACAATCTGGCCCACCCTAATCAAGAGCCGTCCCTGTCCACAGCCTCGCTACCAGAGTTACAAGGGGTAGCATGGAACAATCTGGCTCACCCTAATCAAGAGCCGTCCCTGTCCACAGCCTCGCTACCAGAGTTACAAGGGGTAGCATGGAACAATCTGGCTCACCCTAATCAAGAGCCGTCCCTGTCCACAGCCTCGCTACCAGAGTTACAAGGGGTAGCATGGAACAATCTGGCCCACCCTAATCAAGAGCCGTCCCTGTCCACAGCCTCGCTACCAGAGTTACAAGGGGTAGCATGGAACAATCTGGCCCACCCTAATCAAAGCCGTCCCTGTCCACAGCCTCGCTACCAGAGTTACAAGGGGTAGCATGGAACAATCTGGCCCACCCTAATCAAGAGCCGTCCCTGTCCACAGCCTCGCTACCAGAGTTACAAGGGGTAGCATGGAACAATCTGGCTCACCCTTATCAAGAGCCATCCCTGTCCACAGCCTCGCTACCAGAACTACAAGGGGTAGCATGGAACAATCTGGCCCACCCTAATCAAGAGCCGTCCCTGTCCACAGCCTCGCTACCAGATTTACAAGGGGTAGCATGGAACAATCTGGCTCACCCTAATCAAGAGCCGTCCCTGTCCACAGCCTCGCTACCAGAGTTACAAAGGGTAGCATGGAACAATCTGGCTCACCCTAATCAAGACCCGCCCCTGTCCACAGCCTCGCTACCAGAGTTACAAGGGGTAGCATGGAACAATCTGGCCCACCCTAATCAAGAGCCGTCCCTGTCCACAGCCTCGCTACCAGAGTTACAAGGGGTAGCATGGAACAATCTGGCTCACCCTAATCAAGAGCCGTCCCTGTCCACAGCCTCGCTACCAGAGTTACAAGGGGTAGCATGGAACAATCTGGTCCACCCTAATCATGAGCCGTCCCTGTCCACAGCCTCGCTACCAGAGTTACAAAGGGTAGTATGGAACAATCTGGCTCACCCTAATCAAGAGCCGTCCCTGTCCACAGCCTCGCTACCAGAGTTACAAGGGGTAGCACGGAACAATCTGGCCCACCGTAATCAAGACCCGTCCCTGTCCACAGCCTCGCTACCAGAGTTACAAGGGGTAGCATGGAACAATCTGGCCCACCCTAATCAAGAGCAGTCCCTGTCCACAGCCTCGCTACCAGAGTTACAAGGGGTAGCATGGAACAATCTGGCCCACCCTAATCAATAGCCGTCCCTGTCCACAGCCTCGCTACCAGAGTTACAAGGGGTAGCATGGAACAATCTGGCCCACCCTAATCAAGAGCCGTCCCTGTCCACAGCCTCGCTACCAGAGTTACAAGGGGTAGCATGAGACAATCTGGCCCACCCTAATAAAGAGCCGTCCCTGTCCACAGCCTCGCTACCAGAGTTACAAGGGGTAGCATGGAACAATCTGGCCGACCCTAATCAAGAGCCGTCCCTGTCCACAGCCTCGCTACCAGAGTTACAAGGGGTAGCATGGAACAATCTGGCTCAACCTAATCAAGAGCCGTCCCTGTCCACAGCCTCGCTACCAGAGTTAGAAGGGGTAGCATGGAACAATCTGGCCCACCCTAATCAAGAGTCGTCCCTGTCCACAGCCTCGCTACCAGAGTTACAAGGGGTAGCATGGAACAATCTGGCCCACCCTAATCAAGAGCCGTCCCTGTCCACAGCCTCGCTACCAGAGTTACAAGGGGTAGCATGGAACAATCTGGCTCACCCTAATCAAGAGCCGTCCCTGTCCACAGCCTCGCTACCAGAGTTACAAGGGGTAGCATGGAACAATCTGGCCCACCCTAATCAAGAGTCGTCCCTGTCCACAGCCTCGCTACCAGAGTTACAAGGGGTAGCATGGAACAATCTGGCCCACCCTAATCAAGAGCCGTCCCTGTCCACAGCCTCGCTACCAGAGTTACAAAGGGTAGCATGGAACAATCTGGCCCACCCTATTCAAGAGCCGTCCCTGTCCACAGCCTCGCTACCAGAATTACAAGGGGTAGCATGGAACAATCTGGCCCACCCTAATCAAGAGCCGCCCCTGTCCACAGCCTCGCTACCAGAGTTACAAGGGGTAGCATGGAACAATCTGGCTCACCCTAATCAAGAGCCGTCCCTGTCCACAGCCTCGCTACCAGAGATACAAGGGATAGCATCGAACAATCTGGCCCACCCTAATCAAGAGCCGTCCCTGTCCACAGCCTCGCTACCAGAGTTACAAGGGGTAGCATGGAACAATCTGGCCCACCCTAATCAAGAGCCGTCCCTGTCCACAGCCTCGCTACCAGAGTTACAAGGGGTAGCATGGAACAATCTGGCCCACCCCAATCAAGAGCCGCCCCTGGTCACTACAGCTTCGCTACCAGAGATACAAGGGGTAGCATGGCTGGCCCACCCTAATCAAGAGCCGTCCCTGTCCACAGCCAGGGTCACTAAAACTTCGCTACCAGAGTTACAAGGGGTAGCATGGCACAATCTGGCCCACCCTAATCAAGAGCCGTCCCTGTCCACAGCCTCGCTACCAGAGTTACAAGGGGTAGCATGGAACAATCTGGCCCACCCTATTCAAGAGCCGCCCCTGTCCACAGCCTCGCTACCAGAAATACAAGGGGTAGCATGGAACAATCTGGCCCACCCTATTCAAGAGCCGTCCCTGTCCACAGCCTCGCTACCAGAGTTACAAGGGGTAGCATGGAACAATCTGGCCCACCCTAATCAAGAGCCGCCCCTGTCAACAGCCTCGCTACCGGAGTTACAAGGGGTAGCATGGAACAATCTGGCCCACCCTAATCAAGAGCCGTCCCTGTCCACAGCCTCGCTACCAGATTTACAAGGGGTAGTATGGAACAATCTGGCCCACCATAATCAAGAGCCGTCCCTGTCCACAGCCTCGCTACCAGAGTTACAAGGGGTAGCATGGAACAATCTGGCCCACCCTAATCAAGAGCCGTCCCTGTCCACAGCCTCGCTACCAGAGTTACAAGGGGTAGCATGGAACAATCTGGCCCACCCTAATCAAGAGCCGTCCCTGTCCACAGCCTCGCTACCAGAGTTACAAGTGGTAGCATGGAACAATCTGGCTCACCCTAATCAAGAGCCGCCCCTGTCCACAGCCTCGCTACCAGAGTTACAAGGGGTAGCATGGAACAATCTGGCCCACCCTAATCAAGAGCCGTCCCTGTCCACAGCCTCGCTACCAGAGTTACAAGGGGTAGCATGGAACAATCTGGCCCACCCTAATCAAGAGCCGTCCCTGTCCACAGCCTCGCTACCAGAGTTACAAGGGGTAGCATGGAACAATCTGGCCCACCCTAATCAAGAGCCGCCCCTGGTCACTACAGCCTCGCTACCAGAGTTACAAGGGGTAGCATGGAACCATCTGGCCCACCCTAATCAAGAGCCGTCCCAGTCAACAGCCTCGCTACCAGAGTTACAAGGGGTAGCATGGAACAATCTGGCTCACCCTAATCAAGAGCCATCCCTGTCCACAGCCTCGCTACCAGAGTTACAAGGGGTAGCATGGAACAATCTGCCCCCCCCCCTAATCAAGAGCCGTCCCTGTCCACAGCCAGGGTCACTACAGCCTCGCTACCAGAGTTACAAGGGGTAGCATGGAACAATCTGGCCCACCCTAATCAAGAGCCGTCCCTGTCCACAGCCAGGGTCACTACAGCCTCGCTACCAGAGTTACAAGGGGTAGCATGGAACAATCTGGCTCACCCTAATCAAGAGCCGTCCCTGTCCACAGCCTCGCTACCAGAGATACAAGGGGTAGCATGGAACAATCTGGCCCACCCTAATCAACAGCCGTCCCTGTCCACAGCCTCGCTACCAGAGTTACAAGGGGTAGCATGGAACAATCTGGCCCACCCTAATCAAGAGCCGTCCCTGCCCACAGCCTCGCTACCAGAGTTACAAGGGGTAGCATGGAACAATCTGGCCCACCCTAATCAAGAGCCGTCCCTGTCCACAGCCTCGCTACCAGAGTTACAAGTGGTAGCATGGAACAATCTGGCTCACCCTAATCAAGAGCCGCCCCTGTCCACAGCCTCGCTACCAGAGTTACAAGGGGTAGCATGGAACAATCTGGCCCACCCTAATCAAGAGCCGTCCCTGTCCACAGCCTCGCTACCAGAGTAACAAGGGGTAGCATGGAACAATCTGGCCCACCCTAATCAAGAGCCGTCCCTGTCCACAGCCTCGCTACCAGAGTTACAAGGGGTAGCATGGAACAATCTGGCCCACCCTAAACAAGAGCCGCCCCTGGTCACTACAGCCTCGCTACCAGAGTTACAAGGGGTAGCATGGAACAATCTGGCCCACCCTAATCAAGAGCCGTCCCAGTCAACAGCCTCGCTACCAGAGTTACAAGGGGTAGCATGGAACAATCTGGCTCACCCTAATCAAGAGCCATCCCTGTCCACAGCCTCGCTACCAGAGTTACAAGGGGTAGCATGGAACAATCTGCACCCCCCCCTAATCAAGAGCCGTCCCTGTCCACAGCCAGGGTCACTACAGCCTCGCTACCAGAGTTACAAGGGGTAGCATGGAACAATCTGGCCCACCCTAATCAAGAGCCGTCCCTGTCCACAGCCAGGGTCACTACAGCCTCGCTACCAGAGTTACAAGGGGTAGCATGGAACAATCTGGCTCACCCTAATCAAGAGCCGTCCCTGTCCACAGCCTCGCTACCAGAGATACAAGGGGTAGCATGGAACAATCTGGCCCACCCTAATCAACAGCCGTCCCTGTCCACAGCCTCGCTACCAGAGTTACAAGGGGTAGCATGGAACAATCTGGCCCACCCTAAACAAGAGCCGTCCCTGTCCACAGCCTCGCTACCAGAGTTACGAGGGGTACCATGGAACAATCTGGCCCACCCTAATCAAGAGCCGTCCCTGTCCACAGCCTCGCTACCAGAGTTACAAGGGGTAGCATGGAACAATCTGGCCCACCCTAATCAAGAGCCGTCCCTGTCCACAGCCTCGCTACCAGAGTTACAAGGGGTAGCATGGAACAATCTGGCTCACCCTAATCAAGAGCCGTCCCTGTCCACAGCCTCGCTACCAGAGTTACAAGGGGTAGCATGGAACAATCTGGCTCACCCTAATCAAGAGCCGTCCCTGTCCACAGCCTCGCTACCAGAGTTACAAGGGGTAGCATGGAACAATCTGGCCCACCCTAATCAAGAGCCGTCCCTGTCCACAGCCTCGCTACCAGAGTTACAAGGGGTAGCATGGAACAATCTGGCCCACCCTAATCAAGAGCCGTCCCTGTCCACAGCCTCGCTACCAGAGTTACAAGGGGTAGCATGGAACAATCTGGCCCACCCTAATCAAGAGCGGTCCCTGTCCACAGCCTCGCTACCAGAGTTACAAGGGGTACCATGGAACAATCTGGCCCACCCTAATCAAGAGCCGCCCCTGGTCACTACAGCCTCGCTACCAGAGTTACAAGGGGTAGCATGGAACAATCTGGCCCACCCTAATCAAGAGCCGTCCAAGTCCACAGCCTCGATACCAGAGTTACAAGGGGTAGCATGGAACAATCTGGCTCACCCTAATCAAGAGCCGTCCCTGTCCACAGCCTCGCTACCAGAGTTACAAGGGGTAGCATGGAACAACCTGCCCCCCCCCTAATCAAGACCCGTCCCTGTCCACAGCCAGGGTCACTACAGCCTCGCTACCAGAGTTACAAGGGGTAGCATGGAACAATCTGGCCCACCCTAATCAAGAGACGTCCCTGTCCACAGCCAGGGTCATTACAGCCTCGCTACCAGAGTTACAAGGGGTAGCATGGAACAATCTGGCCCACCCTAATCAAGAGCCGTCCCTGTCCACACCCTCGCTACCAGAGTTACAAGGGGTAGCATGGAACAATCTGGCCGACCCTAATCAAGAGCCGTCCCTGTCCACAGCCTCGCTACCAGAGTTACGAGGGGTACCATGGAACAATCTGGCCCACCCTAATCAAGAGCCGTCCCTGTCCACAGACTCGCTACCAGAGTTACAAGGGGTAGCATGGAACAATCTGGCCCACCCTAATCAGGAGCCGTCCCTGTCCACAGCCTCGCTACCAGAGTTACAAGGGGTAGCATGGAACAATCTGGCCCACCCTAATCAAGAGCCGTCCCTGTCCACAGCCTCGCTACCAGAGTTACAAGGGGTAGCATGGAACAATCTGGCCCACCCTAATCAAGAGCCGCCCCTGGTCACTACAGCCTCGCTACCAGAGTTACAAGGGGTAGCATGGAACAATCTGGCCCACCCTAATCAAGAGCCGTCCCAGTCCACAGCCTCGCTACCAGAGATACAAGGGGTAGCATGGAACAATCTGGCTCACCCTAATCAAGAGCCGTCCCTGTCCACAGCCTCGCTACCAGAGTTACAAGGGGTAGCATGGAACAATCTGGCCCACCCTAATCAAGAGCCGTCCCTGTCCACAGCCTCGCTACCAGACTTACAAGGGGTAGCATGGAACAATCTGGCCCACCCTATTCAAGAGCCGTCCCTGTCCACAGCCTCACTACCAGAGTTACAAGGGGTAGCATGGAACAATCTGGCCCACCCTAATCAAGAGCCGTCCCTGTCCACAGCCTCGCTACCAGAGTTACAAGGGGTAGCATGGAACAATCTGGCCCCCCCTAATCAAGAGCCGTCCCTGTCCACAGCCTCGCTACCAGAGTTACAAGGGGTAGCATGGAACAATCTGGCCCACCCTAATCAAGAGCCGCCCCTGGTCACTACAGCCTCGCTACCAGAGATACAAGGGGTAGCATGGAACAATCTGGCTCACCCTAATCAAGAGCCGTCCCTGTCCACAGCCTCGCTACCAGAGTTACAAGGGGTAGCATGGAACAATCTGGCCCACCCTAATCAAGAGCGTCCCTGTCCACAGCCTCGCTACCAGAGTTACAAGGGGTAGCAAGGAACAATCTGGCTCACCCTAATCATGAGCCGTCCCTGTCCACAGCCTCCCTACCAGAGTTACAAGGGGTAGCATAGAACAATCTGGCTCACCCTAATCAAGAGCCGCCCCTGTCCACAGCCTCGCTACCAGAGTTACAAGGGGTAGCATGGAACAATCTGGCCCACCCTAATCAAGAGCCGTCCCTGTCCACAGCCTCGCTACCAGAGTTACAAGGGGTAGCATGGAACAATCTGGCTCACCCTAATCAAGAGCCGTCCCTGTCCACAGCCTCGCTACCAGAGTTACAAGGGGTAGCATGGAACAATCTGGCCCACCCTAATCAAGAGCCGTCCCTGTCCACTGCCTCGCTACCAGAGTTACTAGGGGTAGCATGGAACAATCTGGCTCACCCTAATCAAGAGCCGTCCCTGTCCACAGCCTCGCTACCAGAGTTACAAGGGGTAGCACGGAACAATCTGGCCCACCGTAATCAAGAGCCGTCCATGTCCACAGCCTCGCTACCAGAGTTACAAGGGGTAGCATGGAACAATCTGGCCCACCCTAATCAAGAGCAGTCCCTGTCCACAGCCTCGCTACCAGCGTTACAAGGGGTAGCATGGAACAATCTGGCCCACCCTAATCAAGAGCCGTCCCTGTCCACAGCCTCGCTACCAGAGTTACAAGGGGTAGCATGGAACAATCTGGCCCACCCTAATCAAGAGCCGTCCCTGTCCACAGCCTCGCTACCAGAGTTACAAGGGGTAGCATAGAACAATCTGGCCCACCCTAATCAAGAGCCGTCCTTGTCCACAGCCTCGCTACCAGAGATACAAGGGGTAGCATGGAACAATCTGGCCGACCCTAATCAAGAGCCGTCCCTGTCCACAGCCTCGCTACCAGAGTTACGAGGGGTAGCATGGAACAATCTGGCTCACCCTAATCAAGAGCCGTCCCTGTCCACAGCCTCGCTACCAGAGTTACAAGGGGTAGCATGGAAAAATCTGGCCCTCCCTAATCAAGAGTCGTCCCTGTCCACAGCCTCGCTACCAGAGTTACAAGGGGTAGCATGGAACAATCTGGCCCACCCTAATCAAGAGCCGTCCCTGTCCACAGCCTCGCTACCAGAGTTACAAGGGGTAGCATGGAACAATCTGGCCCACCCTATTCAAGAGCCGTCCCTGTCCACAGCCTCGCTACCAGAGTTACAAGGGGTAGCATGGAACAATCTGGCCCAACCTAATCAAGAGCCGCCCCTGTCCACAGCCTCGCTACCGGAGTTACAAGGGGTAGCATGGAACAATCTGGCCCACCCTAATCAAGAGCCGTCCCTGTCCACAGCCAGGGTCACTACAGCCTCGCTACCAGAGTTAAAAGCGGTAGCATGGAACAATCTGGCTCACCCTAATCAAGAGCCGTCCCTGTCCACAGCCTCGCTACCAGAGATACAAGGGTTAGCATGGAACAATCTGGCCCACCCTAATCAAGAGCCGTCCCTGTCCACAGCCTCGCTACCAGAGTTACAAGGGGTAGCATGGAACAATCTGGCCCACCCTAATCAAGAGCCGTCCCTGTCCTCAGCCTCGCTACCAGAGTTACAAGGGGTAGCATGGAACAATCTGGCTCACACTAATCAAGAGCCGTCCCTGTCCACAGCCTCGCTACCAGAGATACAAGGGGTAGCATGGAACAATCTGGCCCACCCTAATCAAGAGCCGTCCCTGTCCACAGCCTCGCTACCAGAGTTACAAGGGGTAGCATGGAACAATCTGGCCCACCCTAATCAAGAGCCGTCCCTGTCCACAGCCTCGCTACCAGAGTTAAAAGGGGTAGCATGGAACAATCTGGCCCACCCTAATCAAGAGCCGCCCCTGGTCACTACAGCTTCGCTACCAGAGATACAAGGGGTAGCATGGCTGGCCCACCCTAATCAAGAGCCGTCCCTGTCCACAGCCAGGGTCACTAAAACCTCGCTACCAGAGTTACAAGGGGTAGCATGGCACAATCTGGCCCACCCTAATCAAGAGCCGTCCCTGTCCACAGCCTCGCTACCAGAGTTACAAGGGGTAGCATGGAACAATCTGGCCCACCCTATTCAAGAGCCGCCCCTGTCCACAGCCTCGCTACCAGAAATACAAGGGGTAGCATGGAACAATCTGGCCCACCCTATTCAAGAGCCGTCCCTGTCCACAGCCTCGCTACCAGAGTTACAAGGGGTAGCATGGAACAATCTGGCCCACCCTAATCAAGAGCCGCCCCTGTCCACAGCCTCGCTACCGGAGTTACAAGGGGTAGCATGGAACAGTCTGGCCCACCCTAATCAAGAGCCGTCCCTGTCCACAGCCTCGCTACCAGAGTTACAAGGGGTAGCATGGAACAATCTGGCCCACCATAATCAAGAGCCGTCCCTGTCCACAGCCTCGCTACCAGAGTTACAAGGGGTAGCATGGAACAATCTGGCCCACCCTAATCAAGAGCCGTCCCTGTCCACAGCCTCGCTACCAGAGTTACAAGGGGTAGCATGGAACAATCTGGCCCACCCTAATCAAGAGCCGTCCCTGTCCACAGCCTCGCTACCAGAGTTACAAGTGGTAGCATGGAACAATCTGGCTCACCCTAATCAAGAGCCGCCCCTGTCCACAGCCTCGCTACCAGAGTTACAAGGGGTAGCATGGAACAATCTGGCCCACCCTAATCAAGAGCCGTCCCTGTCCACAGCCTCGCTACCAGAGTTACAAGGGGTAGCATGGAACAATCTGGCCCACCCTAATCAAGAGCCGTCCCTGTCCACAGCCTCGCTACCAGAGTTACAAGGGGTAGCATGGAACAATCTGGCCCACCCTAATCAAGAGCCGCCCCTGGTCACTACAGCCTCGCTACCAGAGTTACAAGGGGTAGCATGGAACAAACTGGCCCACCCTAATCAAGAGCCGTCCCAGTCAACAGCCTCGCTACCAGAGTTACAAGGGGTAGCATGGAACAATCTGGCTCACCCTAATCAAGAGCCATCCCTGTCCACAGCCTCGCTACCAGAGTTACAAGGGGTAGCATGGAACAATCTGCCCCCCCCCCTAATCAAGAGCCGTCCCTGTCCACAGCCAGGGTCACTACAGCCTCGCTACCAGAGTTACAAGGGGTAGCATGGAACAATCTGGCCCACCCTAATCAAGAGCCGTCCCTGTCCACAGCCAGGGTCACTACAGCCTCGCTACCAGAGTTACAAGGGGTAGCATGGAACAATCTGGCTCACCCTAATCAAGAGCCGTCCCTGTCCACAGCCTCGCTACCAGAGATACAAGGGGTAGCATGGAAAAATCTGGCCCACCCTAATCAACAGCCGTCCCTGTCCACAGCCTCGCTACCAGAGTTACAAGGGGTAGCATGGAACAATCTGGCCCACCCTAATCAAGAGCCGTCCCTGTCCACAGCCTCGCTACCAGAGTTACAAGGGGTAGCATGGAACAATCTGGCCCACCCTAATCAAGAGCCGTCCCTGTCCACAGCCTCGCTACCAGAGTTACAAGTGGTAGCATGGAACAATCTGGCTCACCCTAATCAAGAGCCGCCCCTGTCCACAGCCTCGCTACCAGAGTTACAAGGGGTAGCATGGAACAATCTGGCCCACCCTAATCAAGAGCCGTCCCTGTCCACAGCCTCGCTACCAGAGTTACAAGGGGTAGCATGGAACAATCTGGCCCACCCTAATCAAGAGCCGTCCCTGTCCACAGCCTCGCTACCAGAGTTACAAGGGGTAGCATGGAACAATCTGGCCCAAACTAATCAAGAGCCGCCCCTGGTCACGACAGCCTCGCTACCAGAGTTACAAGGGGTAGCATGGAACAATCTGGCCCACCCTAATCAAGAGCCGTCCCAGTCAACAGCCTCGCTACCAGAGTTACAAGGGGTAGCATGGAACAATCTGGCTCACCCTAATCAAGAGCCATCCCTGTCCACAGCCTCGCTACCAAAGTTACAAGGGGTAGCATGGAACAATCTGCACCCCCCCCTAATCAAGAGCCGTCCCTGTCCACAGCCAGGGTCACTACAGCCTCGCTACCAGAGTTACAAGGGGTAGCATGGAACAATCTGGCCCACCCTAATCAAGAGCCGTCCCTGTCCACAGCCAGGGTCACTACAGCCTCGCTACCAGAGTTACAAGGGGTAGCATGGAACAATCTGGCTCACCCTAATCAAGAGCCGTCCCTGTCCACAGCCTCGCTACCAGAGTTACAAGGGGTAGCATGGAACAATCTGGCCCACCCTAATCAACAGCCGTCCCTGTCCACAGCCTCGCTACCAGAGTTACAAGGGGTAGCATGGAACAATCTGGCCCACCCTAAACAAGAGCCGTCCCTGTCCACAGCCTCGCTACCAGAGTTACGAGGGGTACCATGGAACAATCTGGCCCACCCTAATCAAGAGCCGTCCCTGTCCACAGCCTCGCTACCAGAGTTACAAGGGGTAGCATGGAACAATCTGGCCCACCCTAATCAAGAGCCGTCCCTGTCCACAGCCTCGCTACCAGAGTTACAAGGGGTAGCATGGAACAATCTGGCTCACCCTAATCAAGAGCCGTCCCTGTCCACAGCCTCGCTACCAGAGTTACAAGGGGTAGCATGGAACAATCTGGCTCACCCTAATCAAGAGCCGTCCCTGTCCACAGCCTCGCTACCAGAGTTACAAGGGGTAGCATGGAACAATCTGGCCCACCCTAATCAAGAGCCGTCCCTGTCCACAGCCTCGCTACCAGAGTTACAAGGGGTAGCATGGAACAATCTGGCCCACCCTAATCAAAGCCGTCCCTGTCCACAGCCTCGCTACCAGAGTTACAAGGGGTAGCATGGAACAATCTGGCCCACCCTAATCAAGAGCCGTCCCTGTCCACAGCCTCGCTACCAGAGTTACAAGGGGTAGCATGGAACAATCTGGCTCACCCTAATCAAGAGCCATCCCTGTCCACAGCCTCGCTACCAGAGTTACAAGGGGTAGCATGGAACAATCTGGCCCACCCTAATCAAGAGCCGTCCCTGTCCACAGCCTCGCTACCAGAGTTACAAGGGGTAGCATGGAACAATCTGGCTCACCCTAATCAAGAGCCGTCCCTGTCCACAGCCTCGCTACCAGAGTTACAAAGGGTAGCATGGAACAATCTGGCTCACCCTAATCAAGACCCGCCCCTGTCCACAGCCTCGCTACCAGAGTTACAAGGGGTAGCATGGAACAATCTGGCCCACCCTAATCAAGAGCCGTCCCTGTCCACAGCCTCGCTACCAGAGTTACAAGGGGTAGCATGGAACAATCTGGCTCACCCTAATCAAGAGCCGTCCCTGTCCACAGCCTCGCTACCAGAGTTACAAGGGGTAGCATGGAACAATCTGGCCCACCCTAATCATGAGCCGTCCCTGTCCACAGCCTCGCTACCAGAGTTACAAAGGGTAGTATGGAACAATCTGGCTCACCCTAATCAAGAGCCGTCCCTGTCCACAGCCTCGCTACCAGAGTTACAAGGGGTAGCACGGAACAATCTGGCCCACCGTAATCAAGACCCGTCCCTGTCCACAGCCTCGCTACCAGAGTTACAAGGGGTAGCATGGAACAATCTGGCCCACCCTAATCAAGAGCAGTCCCTGTCCACAGCCTCGCTACCAGAGTTACAAGGGGTAGCATGGAACAATCTGGCCCACCCTAATCAATAGCCGTCCCTGTCCACAGCCTCGCTACCAGAGTTACAAGGGGTAGCATGGAACAATCTGGCCCACCCTAATCAAGAGCCGTCCCTGTCCACAGCCTCGCTACCAGAGTTACAAGGGGTTGCATGAGACAATCTGGCCCACCCTAATAAAGAGCCGTCCCTGTCCACAGCCTCGCTACCAGAGTTACAAGGGGTAACATGGAACAATCTGGCCGACCCTAATCAAGAGCCATCCCTGTCCACAGCCTCGCTACCAGAGTTACAAGGGGTAGCATGGAACAATCTGGCTCAACCTAATCAAGAGCTGTCCCTGTCCACAGCCTCGCTACCAGAGTTACAAGGGGTAGCATGGAACAATCTGGCCCACCCTAATCAAGAGTCGTCCCTGTCCACAGCCTCGCTACCAGAGTTACAAGGGGTAGCATGGAACAATCTGGCCCACCCTAATCAAGAGCCGTCCCTGTCCACAGCCTCGCTACCAGAGTTACAAGGGGTAGCATGGAACAATCTGGCTCACCCTAATCAAGAGCCGTCCCTGTCCACAGCCTCGCTACCAGAGTTACAAGGGGTAGCATGGAACAATCTGGCCCACCCTAATCAAGAGTCGTCCCTGTCCACAGCCTCGCTACCAGAGTTACAAGGGGTAGCATGGAACAATCTGGCCCACCCTAATCAAGAGCCGTCCCTGTCCACAGCCTCGCTACCAGAGTTTCAAAGGGTAGCATGGAACAATCTGGCCCACCCTATTCAAGAGCCGTCCCTGTCCACAGCCTCGCTACCAGAATTACAAGGGGTAGCATGGAACAATCTGGCCCACCCTAATCAAGAGCCGCCCCTGTCCACAGCCTCGCTACCAGAGTTACAAGGGGTAGCATGGAACAATCTGGCTCACCCTAATCAAGAGCCGTCCCTGTCCACAGCCTCGCTACCAGAGATACAAGGGATAGCATGGAACAATCTGGCCCACCCTAATCAAGAGCCGTCCCTGTCCACAGCCTCGCTACCAGAGTTACAAGGGGTAGCATGGAACAATCTGGCCCACCCTAATCAAGAGCCGTCCCTGTCCACAGCCTCGCTACCAGAGTTACAAGGGGTAGCATGGAACAATCTGGCCCACCCCAATCAAGAGCCGCCCCTGGTCACTACAGCTTCGCTACCAGAGATACAAGGGGTAGCATGGCTGGCCCACCCTAATCAAGAGCCGTCCCTGTCCACAGCCAGGGTCACTAAAACTTCGCTACCAGAGTTACAAGGGGTAGCATGGCACAATCTGGCCCACCCTAATCAAGAGCCGTCCCTGTCCACAGCCTCGCTACCAGAGTTACAAGGGGTAGCATGGAACAATCTGGCCCACCCTATTCAAGAGCCGCCCCTGTCCACAGCCTCGCTACCAGAAATACAAGGGGTAGCATGGAACAATCTGGCCCACCCTATTCAAGAGCCGTCCCTGTCCACAGCCTCGCTACCAGAGTTACAAGGGGTAGCATGGAACAATCTGGCCCACCCTAATCAAGAGCCGCCCCTGTCCACAGCCTCGCTACCGGAGTTACAAGGGGTAGCATGGAACAATCTGGCCCACCCTAATCAAGAGCCGTCCCTGTCCACAGCCTCGCTACCAGAGTTACAAGGGGTAGTATGGAACAATCTGGCCCACCATAATCAAGAGCCGTCCCTGTCCACAGCCTCGCTACCAGAGTTACAAGGGGTAGCATGGATCAATCTGGCCCACCCTAATCAAGAGCCGTCCCTGTCCACAGCCTCGCTACCAGAGTTACAAGGGGTAGCATGGAACAATCTGGCCCACCCTAATCAATAGCCGTCCCTGTCCACAGCCTCGCTACCAGAGTTACAAGTGGTAGCATGGAACAATCTGGCTCACCCTAATCAAGAGCCGCCCCTGTCCACAGCCTCGCTACCAGAGTTACAAGGGGTAGCATGGAACAATCTGGCCCACCCTAATCAAGAGCCGTCCCTGTCCACAGCCTCGCTACCAGAGTTACAAGGGGTAGCATGGAACAATCTGGCCCACCCTAATCAAGAGCCGTCCCTGTCCACAGCCTCGCTACCAGAGTTACAAGGGGTAGCATGGAACAATCTGGCCCACCCTAATCAAGAGCCGCCCCTGGTCACTACAGCCTCGCTACCAGAGTTACAAGGGGTAGCATGGAACCATCTGGCCCACCCTAATCAAGAGCCGTCCCAGTCAACAGCCTCGCTACCAGAGTTACAAGGGGTAGCATGGAACAATCTGGCTCACCCTAATCAAGAGCCATCCCTGTCCACAGCCTCGCTACCAGAGTTACAAGGGGTAGCATGGAACAATCTGCCCCCCCCCCTAATCAAGAGCCGTCCCTGTCCACAGCCAGGGTCACTACAGCCTCGCTACCAGAGTTACAAGGGGTAGCATGGAACAATCTGGCCCACCCTAATCAAGAGCCGTCCCTGTCCACAGCCAGGGTCACTACAGCCTCTCTACCAGAGTTACAAGGGGTAGCATGGAACAATCTGGCTCACCCTAATCAAGAGCCGTCCCTGTCCACAGCCTCGCTACCAGAGATACAAGGGGTAGCATGGAACAATCTGGCCCACCCTAATCAACAGCCGTCCCTGTCCACAGCCTCGCTACCAGAGTTACAAGGGGTAGCATGGAACAATCTGGCCCACCCTAATCAAGAGCCGTCCCTGTCCACAGCCTCGCTACCAGAGTTACAAGGGGTAGCATGGAACAATCTGGCCCACCCTAATCAAGAGCCGTCCCTGTCCACAGCCTCGCTACCAGAGTTACAAGTGGTAGCATGGAACAATCTGGCTCACCCTAATCAAGAGCCGCCCCTGTCCACAGCCTCGCTACCAGAGTTACAAGGGGTAGCATGGAACAATCTGGCCCACCCTAATCAAGAGCCGTCCCTGTCCAGAGCCTCGCTACCAGAGTTACAAGGGGTAGCATGGAACAATCTGGCCCACCCTAATCAAGAGCCGTCCCTGTCCACAGCCTCGCTACCAGAGTTACAAGGGGTAGCATGGAACAATCTGGCCCACCCTAATCAAGAGCCGCCCCTGGTCACTACAGCCTCGCTACCAGAGTTACAAGGGGTAGCATGGAACAATCTGGCCCACCCTAATCAAGAGCCGTCCCAGTCAACAGCCTCGCTACCAGAGTTACAAGGGGTAGCATGGAACAATCTGGCTCACCCTAATCAAGAGCCATCCCTGTCCACAGCCTCGCTACCAGAGTTACAAGGGGTAGCATGGAACAATCTGCACCCCCCCCCCTAATCAAGAGCCGTCCCTGTCCACAGCCAGGGTCACTACAGCCTCGCTACCAGAGTTACAAGGGGTAGCATGGAACAATCTGGCCCACCCTAATCAAGAGCCGTCCCTGTCCACAGCCAGGGTCACTACAGCCTCGCTACCAGAGTTACAAGGGGTAGCATGGAACAATCTGGCTCACCCTAATCAAGAGCCGTCCCTGTCCACAGCCTCGCTACCAGAGATACAAGGGGTAGCATGGAACAATCTGGCCCACCCTAATCAACAGCCGTCCCTGTCCACAGCCTCGCTACCAGAGTTACAAGGGGTAGCATGGAACAATCTGGCCCACCCTAAACAAGAGCCGTCCCTGTCCACAGCCTCGCTACCAGAGTTACGAGGGGTACCATGGAACAATCTGGCCCACCCTAATCAAGAGCCGTCCCTGTCCACAGCCTCGCTACCAGAGTTACAAGGGGTAGCATGGAACAATCTGGCCCACCCTAATCAAGAGCCGTCCCTGTCCACAGCCTCGCTACCAGAGTTACAAGGGGTAGCATGGAACAATTCGGCTCACCCTAATCAAGAGCCGTCCCTGTCCACAGCCTCGCTACCAGAGTTACAAGGGGTAGCATGGAACAATCTGGCTCACCCTAATCAAGAGCCGTCCCTGTCCACAGCCTCGCTACCAGAGTTACAAGGGGTAGCATGGAACAATCTGGCCCACCCTAATCAAGAGCCGTCCCTGTCCACAGCCTCGCTACCAGAGTTACAAGGGGTAGCATGGAACAATCTGGCCCACCCTAATCAAGAGCCGTCCCTGTCCACAGCCTCGCTACCAGAGTTACAAGGGGTAGCATGGAACAATCTGGCCCACCCTAATCAAGAGCCGTCCCTGTCCACAGCCTCGCTACCAGAGTTACAAGGGGTAGCATGGAACAATCTGGCTCACCCTAATCAAGAGCCATCCCTGTCCACAGCCTCGCTACCAGAGTTACAAGGGGTAGCATGGAACAATCTGGCCCACCCTAATCAAGAGCCGTCCCTGTCCACAGCCTCGCTACCAGAGTTACAAGGGGTAGCATGGAACAATCTGGCTCACCCTAATCAAGAGCCGTCCCTGTCCACAGCCTCGCTACCAGAGTTACAAAGGGTAGCATGGAACAATCTGGCTCACCCTAATCAAGACCCGCCCCTGTCCACAGCCTCGCTACCAGAGTTACAAGGGGTAGCATGGAACAATCTGGCCCACCCTAATCAAGAGCCGTCCCTGTCCACAGCCTCGCTACCAGAGTTACAAGGGGTAGCATGGAACAATCTGGCTCACCCTAATCAAGAGCCGTCCCTGTCCACAGCCTCGCTACCAGAGTTACAAGGGGTAGCATGGAACAATCTGGCCCACCCTAATCATGAGCCGTCCCTGTCCACAGCCTCGCTACCAGAGTTACAAAGGGTAGTATGGAACAATCTGGCTCACCCTAATCAAGAGCCGTCCCTGTCCACAGCCTCGCTACCAGAGTTACAAGGGGTAGCACGGAACAATCTGGCCCACCCTAATCAAGACCCGTCCCTGTCCACAGCCTCGCTACCAGAGTTACAAGGGGTAGCATGGAACAATCTGGCCCACCCTAATCAAGAGCAGTCCCTGTCCACAGCCTCGCTACCAGAGTTACAAGGGGTAGCATGGAACAATCTGGCCCACCCTAATCAATAGCCGTCCCTGTCCACAGCCTCGCTACCAGAGTTACAAGGGGTAGCATGGAACAATCTGGCCCACCCTAATCAAGAGCCGTCCCTGTCCACAGCCTCGCTACCAGAGTTACAAGGGGTAGCATGAGACAATCTGGCCCACCCTAATAAAGAGCCGTCCCTGTCCACAGCCTCGCTACCAGAGTTACAAGGGGTAGCATGGAACAATCTGGCCGACCCTAATCAAGAGCCGTCCCTGTCCACAGCCTCGCTACCAGAGTTACAAGGGGTAGCATGGAACAATCTGGCTCACCCTAATCAAGAGCCGTCCCTGTCCACAGCCTCGCTACCAGAGTTACAAGGGGTAGCATGGAACAATCTGGCCCACCCTAATCAAGAGTCGTCCCTGTCCACAGCCTCGCTACCAGAGTTACAAGGGGTAGCATGGAACAATCTGGCCCACCCTAATCAAGAGCCGTCCCTGTCCACAGCCTCGCTACCAGAGTTACAAGGGGTAGCATGGAACAATCTGGCTCACCCTAATCAAGAGCCGTCCCTGTCCACAGCCTCGCTACCAGAGTTACAAGGGGTAGCATGGAACAATCTGGTCCACCCTAATCAAGAGTCGTCCCTGTCCACAGCCTCGCTACCAGAGTTACAAGGGGTAGCATGGAACAATCTGGCCCACCCTAATCAAGAGCCGTCCCTGTCCACAGCCTCGCTACCAGAGTTACAAAGGGTAGCATGGAACAATCTGGCCCACCCTATTCAAGAGCCGTCCCTGTCCACAGCCTCGCTACCAGAATTACAAGGGGTAGCATGGAACAATCTGGCCCACCCTAATCAAGAGCCGCCCCTGTCCACAGCCTCGCTACCAGAGTTACAAGGGGTAGCATGGAACAATCTGGCTCACCCTAATCAAGAGCCGTCCCTGTCCACAGCCTCGCTACCAGAGATACAAGGGATAGCATGGAACAATCTGGCCCACCCTAATCAAGAGCCGTCCCTGTCCACAGCCTCGCTACCAGAGTTACAAGGGGTAGCATGGAACAATCTGGCCCACCCTAATCAAGAGCCGTCCCTGTCCACAGCCTCGCTACCAGAGTTACAAGGGGTAGCATGGAACAATCTGGCCCACCCTAATCAAGAGCCGTCCCTGTCCACACCCTCGCTACCAGAGTTACAAGGGGTAGCATGGAACAATCTGGCTTACCCTAATCAAGAGCCGCCCCTGGTCACTACAGCCTCGCTACCAGAGTTACAAGGGGTCGCATGGAACAATCTGGCTCACCCTAATCAAGAGCCGTCCCTGTCCACAGCCTCGCTACCAGAGTTACAAGGGGTAGCATGGAACAATCTGGCCCACCCTAATCAAGAGCCGTCCCTGTCCACAGCCTCGCTACCAGAGTTACAAGGGGTAGCATGGAACAATCTGGCTCACCCTAATCAAGAGCCGTCCCTGTCCACAGCCTCGCTACCAGAGTTACAAGGGGTAGCATGGAACAATCTGGCCCACCCTAATCAAGATCCGTCCCTGTCCACAGCCTCGCTACCAGAGTTACAAGGGGTGGCATGGAACAATCTGGCTCACCCTAATCAAGATCCGCCCCTGTCCACAGCCTCGCTAACAGAATTACAAGGGGTAGCATGGAACAATCTGGCCCACCCTAATCAAGAGCCGACCCTGTCCACAGCCTCGCTACCAGAGTTACAAGGGGTAGCATGGAACAATCTGGCTCACCCTAATCAAGAGCCGTCCCTGTCCACTGCCTCGCTACCAGAGTTACAAGGGGTAGCATGGAACAATCTGGCCCACCCTAATCAAGAGCCGTCCCTGTCCACAGCCTCGCTACCAGAGTTACTAGGGGTAGCATGGAACAATCTGGCTCACCCTAATCAAGAGCCGTCCCTGTCCACAGCCTCGCTACCAGAGTTACAAGGGGTAGCACGGAACAATCTGGCCCACAGTAATCAAGAGCCGTCCCTGTCCACAGCCTCGCTACCAGAGTTACAAGGGGTAGCATGGAACAATCTGGCCCACCCTAATCAAGAGCCGCCCCTGTCCACAGCCTCGCTACCAGAGTTACAAGGGGTAGCATGGAACAATCTGGCCCACCCTATTCAAGAGCCGTCCCTGTCCACAGCCTCGCTACCAGAATTACAAGGGGTAGCATGGAACAATCTGGCCCACCCTAATCAAGAGCCGCCCCTGTCCACAGCCTCGCTACCAGAGTTACAAGGGGTAGCATGGAACAATCTGGCTCACCCTAATCAAGAGCCGTCCCTGTCCACAGCCTCGCTACCAGAGATACAAGGGGTAGCATGGAACAATCTGGCCCACCCTAATCAAGAGCCGTCCCTGTCCACAGCCTCGCTACCAGAGTTACAAGGGGTAGCATGGAACAATCTGGCCCACCCTAATCAAGAGCCGTCCCTGTCCACAGCCTCGCTACCGGAGTTACAAGGGGTAGCATGGAACAATCTGGCCCACCCTAATCAAGAGCCGTCCCTGTCCACACCCTCGCTACCAGAGTTACAAGGGGTAGCATGGAACAATCTGGCTTACCCTAATCAAGAGCCGCCCCTGGTCACTACAGCCTCGCTACCAGAGTTACAAGGGGTCGCATGGAACAATCTGGCCCACCCTAATCAAGAGCCGTCCCTGTCCACAGCCTCGCTACCAGAGTTACAAGGGGTAGCATGGAACAATCTGGCCCACCCTAATCAAGAGCCGTCCCTGTCCACAGCCTCGCTACCGGAGTTACAAGGGGTAGCATGGAACAATCTGGCCCACCCTAATCAAGAGCCGTCCCTGTCCACAGCCTCGCTACCAGAGTTACAAGGGGTAGCATGGAACAATCTCTCCCACCCTAATCAAGAGCCGTCCCTGTCCACAGCCTCGCTACCAGAGTTACAAGGGGTAGCATGGAACAATCTGGCCCACCCTAATCAAGAGCCGCCCCTGGTCACTACAGCCTCGCTACCAGAGTTACAAGGGGTAGCATGGAACAATCTGGCCCACCCTAATCAAGAGCCGTCCCAGTCAACAGCCTCGCTACCAGAGTTACAAGGGGTAGCATGGAACAATCTGGCTCACCCTAATCAAGAGCCATCCCTGTCCACAGCCTCGCTACCAGAGTTACAAGGGGTAGCATGGAACAATATGCACCCCCCCCCTAATCAAGAGCCGTCCCTGTCCACAGCCAGGGTCACTACAGCCTCGCTACCAGAGTTACAAGGGGTAGCATGGAACAATCTGGCCCACCCTAATCAAGAGCCGTCCCTGTCCACAGCCAGGGTCACTACAGCCTCGCTACCAGAGTTACAAGGGGTAGCATGGAACAATCTGGCTCACCCTAATCAAGAGCCGTCCCTGTCCACAGCCTCGCTACCAGGGATACAAGGGGTAGCATGGAACAATCTGGCCCACCCTAATCAACAGCCGTCCCTGTCCACAGCCTCGCTACCAGAGTTACAAGGGGTAGCATGGAACAATCTGGCCCACCCTAAACAAGAGCCGTCCCTGTCCACAGCCTCGCTACCAGAGTTACGAGGGGTACCATGGAACAATCTGGCCCACCCTAATCAAGAGCCGTCCCTGTCCACAGCCTCGCTACCAGAGTTACAAGGGGTAGCATGGAACAATCTGGCCCACCCTAATCAAGAGCCGTCCCTGTCCACAGCCTCGCTACCAGAGTTACAAGGGGTAGCATGGAACAATCTGGCTCACCCTAATCAAGAGCCGTCCCTGTCCACAGCCTCGCTACCAGAGTTACAAGGGGTAGCATGGAACAATCTGGCTCACCCTAATCAAAAGCCGTCCCTGTCCACAGCCTCGCTACCAGAGTTACAAGGGGTAGCATGGAACAATCTGGCCCACCCTAATCAAGAGCCGTCCCTGTCCACAGCCTCGCTACCAGAGTTACAAGGGGTAGCATGGAACAATCTGGCCCACCCTAATCAAGAGCCGTCCCTGTCCACAGCCTCGCTACCAGAGTTACAAGGGGTAGCATGGAACAATCTGGCCCACCCTAATCAAGAGCCGTCCCTGTCCACAGCCTCGCTACCAGAGTTACAAGGGGTAGCATGGAACAATCTGGCTCACCCTAATCAAGAGCCATCCCTGTCCACAGCCTCGCTACCAGAGTTACAAGGGGTAGCATGGAACAATCTGGCCCACCCTAATCAAGAGCCGTCCCTGTCCACAGCCTCGCTACCAGAGTTACAAGGGGTAGCATGGAACAATCTGGCTCACCCTAATCAAGAGCCGTCCCTGTCCACAGCCTCGCTACCAGAGTTACAAAGGGTAGCATGGAACAATCTGGCTCACCCTAATCAAGACCCGCCCCTGTCCACAGCCTCGCTACCAGAGTTACAAGGGGTAGCATGGAACAATCTGGCCCACCCTAATCAAGAGCCGTCCCTGTCCACAGCCTCGCTACCAGAGTTACAAGGGGTAGCATGGAACAATCTGGCTCACCCTAATCAAGAGCCGTCCCTGTCCACAGCCTCGCTACCAGAGTTACAAGGGGTAGCATGGAACAATCTGGCCCACCCTAATCATGAGCCGTCCCTGTCCACAGCCTCGCTACCAGAGTTACAAAGGGTAGTATGGAACAATCTGGCTCACCCTAATCAAGAGCCGTCCCTGTCCACAGCCTCGCTACCAGAGTTACAAGGGGTAGCACGGAACAATCTGGCCCACCCTAATCAAGACCCGTCCCTGTCCACAGCCTCGCTACCAGAGTTACAAGGGGTAGCATGGAACAATCTGGCCCACCCTAATCAAGAGCAGTCCCTGTCCACAGCCTCGCTACCAGAGTTACAAGGGGTAGCATGGAACAATCTGGCCCAACCTAATCAATAGCCGTCCCTGTCCACAGCCTCGCTACCAGAGTTACAAGGGGTAGCATGGAACAATCTGGCCCACCCTAATCAAGAGCCGTCCCTGTCCACAGCCTCGCTACCAGAGTTACAAGGGGTAGCATGAGACAATCTGGCCCACCCTAATAAAGAGCCGTCCCTGTCCACAGCCTCGCTACCAGAGTTACAAGGGGTAGCATGGAACAATCTGGCCGACCCTAATCAAGAGCCGTCCCTGTCCACAGCCTCGCTACCAGAGTTACAAGGGGTAGCATGGAACAATCTGGCTCACCCTAATCAAGAGCCGTCCCTGTCCACAGCCTCGCTACCAGAGTTACAAGGGGTAGCATGGAACAATCTGGCCCACCCTAATCAAGAGTCGTCCCTGTCCACAGCCTCGCTACCAGAGTTACAAGGGGTAGCATGGAACAATCTGGCCCACCCTAATCAAGAGCCGTCCCTGTCCACAGCCTCGCTACCAGAGTTACAAGGGGTAGCATGGAACAATCTGGCTCACCCTAATCAAGAGCCGTCCCTGTCCACAGCCTCGCTACCAGAGTTACAAGGGGTAGCATGGAACAATCTGGCCCACCCTAATAAAGAGCCGTCCCTGTCCACAGCCTCGCTACCAGAGTTACAAGGGGTAGCATGGAACAATCTGGCCCACCCTAATCAAGAGCCGTCCCTGTCCACACCCTCGCTACCAGAGTTACAAGGGGTAGCATGGAACAATCTGGCTTACCCTAATCAAGAGCCGCCCCTGGTCACTACAGCCTCGCTACCAGAGTTACAAGGGGTCGCATGGAACAATCTGGCTCACCCTAATCAAGAGCCGTCCCTGTCCACAGCCTCGCTACCAGAGTTACAAGGGGTAGCATGGAACAATCTGGCCCACTCTAATCAAGAGCCGTCCCTGTCCACAGCCTCGCTACCAGAGTTACAAGGGGTAGCATGGAACAATCTGGCTCACCCTAATCAAGAGCCGTCCCTGTCCACAGCCTCGCTACCAGAGTTACAAGGGGTAGCATGGAACAATCTGGCCCACCCTAATCAAGATCCGTCCCTGTCCACAGCCTCGCTACCAGAGTTACAAGGGGTGGCATGGAACAATCTGGCTCACCCTAATCAAGATCCGCCCCTGTCCACAGCCTCGCTAACAGAATTACAAGGGGTAGCATGGAACAATCTGGCCCACCCTAATCAAGAGCCGACCCTGTCCACAGCCTCGCTACCAGAGTTACAAGGGGTAGCATGGAACAATCTGGCTCACCCTAATCAAGAGCCGTCCCTGTCCACTGCCTCGCTACCAGAGTTACAAGGGGTAGCATGGAACAATCTGGCCCACCCTAATCAAGAGCCGTCCCTGTCCACAGCCTCGCTACCAGAGTTACAAGGGGTAGCATGGAACAATCTGGCTCACCCTAATCAAGAGCCGTCCCTGTCCACAGCCTCGCTACCAGAGTTACAAGGGGTAGCACGGAACAATCTGGCCCACAGTAATCAAGAGCCGTCCCTGTCCACAGCCTCGCTACCAGAGTTACAAGGGGTAGCATGGAACAATCTGGCCCACCCTAATCAAGAGCCGCCCCTGTCCACAGCCTCGCTACCAGAGTTACAAGGGGTAGCATGGAACAATCTGGCCCACCCTATTCAAGAGCCGTCCCTGTCCACAGCCTCGCTACCAGAATTACAAGGGGTAGCATGGAACAATCTGGCCCACCCTAATCAAGAGCCGCCCCTGTCCACAGCCTCGCTACCAGAGTTACAAGGGGTAGCATGGAACAATCTGGCTCACCCTAATCAAGAGCCGTCCCTGTCCACAGCCTCGCTACCAGAGATACAAGGGGTAGCATGGAACAATCTGGCCCACCCTAATCAAGAGCCGTCCCTGTCCACAGCCTCGCTACCAGAGTTACAAGGGGTAGCATGGAACAATCTGGCCCACCCTAATCAAGAGCCGTCCCTGTCCACAGCCTCGCTACCAGAGTTACAAGGGGTAGCATGGAACAATCTGGCCGACCCTAATCAAGAGCCGTCCCTGTCCACAGCCTCGCTACCAGAGTTACAAGGGGTAGCATGGAACAATCTGGCCCACCCTAATCAAGAGCCGTCCCTGTCCACAGCCTCGCTACCAGAGTTACAAGGGGTAGCATGAGACAATCTGGCCCACCCTAATAAAGAGCCGTCCCTGTCCACAGCCTCGCTACCAGAGTTACAAGGGGTAGCATGGAACAATCTGGCCGACCCTAATCAAGAGCCGTCCCTGTCCACAGCCTCGCTACCAGAGTTACAAGGGGTAGCATGGAACAATCTGGCTCACCCTAATCAAGAGCCGTCCCTGTCCACAGCCTCGCTACCAGAGTTACAAGGGGTAGCATGGAACAATCTGGCCCACCCTAATCAAGAGTCGTCCCTGTCCACAGCCTCGCTACCAGAGTTACAAGGGGTAGCATGGAACAATCTGGCCCACCCTAATCAAGAGCCGTCCCTGTCCACAGCCTCGCTACCAGAGTTACAAGGGGTAGCATGGAACAATCTGGCTCACCCTAATCAAGAGCCGTCCCTGTCCACAGCCTCGCTACCAGAGTTACAAGGGGTAGCACGGAACAATCTGGCCCACAGTAATCAAGAGCCGTCCCTGTCCACAGCCTCGCTACCAGAGTTACAAGGGGTAGCATGGAACAATCTGGCCCACCCTAATCAAGAGCAGTCCCTGTCCACAGCCTCGCTACCAGAGTTAAAAGGGGTAGCATGGAACAATCTGGCCCACCCTAATCAAGAGCCGTCCCTGTCCACAGCCTCGCTACCAGAGTTACAAGGGGTAGCATGGAACAATCTGGCCCACCCTAATCAAGAGCCGTCCCTGTCCACAGCCACGCTACCAGTTATACAAGGGGTAGCATGGAACAATCTGGCCCACCCTAATCAAGAGCCGTCCCTGTCCACAGCCTCGCTACCAGAGTTACAAGGGGTAGCATGGAACAATCTGGCCGACCCTAATCAAGAGCCGTCCCTGTCCACAGCCTCGCTACCAGAGTTACAAGGGGTAGCATGGAACAATTTGGCTCACCCTAATCAAGAGCCGTCCCTGTCCACAGCCTCGCTACCAGAGTTACAAGGGGTAGCATGGAACAACCTGGCCCACCCTAATCAAGAGTCGTCCCTGTCCACAGCCTCGCTACCAGAGTTACAAGGGGTAGCATGGAACAATCTGGCCCACCCTAATCAAGAGCCGTCCCTGTCCACAGCCTCGCTACCAGAGTTACAAGGGGTAGCATGGAACAATCTGGCCCACCCTATTCAAGAGCCGTCCCTGTCCACAGCCTCGCTACCAGAGTTACAAGGGGTAGCATGGAACAATCTGGAGCACCCTAATCAAGAGCCGCCCCTGTCCACAGCCTCGCTAACAGAGTTACAAGGGGTAGCATGGAACAATCTGGCCCTCCCTAATCAAGAGCCGCCCATGTCCACAGCCTCGCTACCAGAGTTACAAGGGGTAGCATGGAACAATCTGGCCCACCCTAATCAAGAGCCGCCCCTGTCCACAGCCTCGCTAACAGAGTTACAAGGGGTAGCATGGAACAATCTGGCCCACCCTAATCGAGAGCCGCCCCTGTCCACAGCCTCGCTAACAGAGTTACAAGGGGTAGCATGGAACAATCTGGCCCACCCTAATCAAGAGCCGCCCCTGTCCACAGCCTCGCTAACAGAGTTACAAGGGGTAGCATGGAACAATCTGGCCCACCCTAATCAAGAGCCGTCCCTGTCCACAGCCTCGCTACCAGAGTTACAAGGGGTAGCATGGAACAATCTGGCCCACCCTAATCAAGAGCTGCCCCTGTCCACAGCCTCGCTAACAGAGTTACAAGGGGTAGCATGGAACAATCTGGCCCTCCCTAATCAAGAGCCGTCCCTGTCCACAGCCTCGCTACCAGAGTTACAAGGGGTAGCATGGAACAATCTGGCTCACCCTAATCAAGAGCCGCCCATGTCGACAGCCTCGCTACCAGAGTTACAAGGGGTAGCATGGGACAATCTGGCCCACCCCTAATCAAGAGCCGTCCCTGGTCACTACAGCCTCGCCACCAGAGTTACAAGGGGTAGCATGGATCAATCTGGCCCACCCTAATCAAGAGCCGTCCCTGTCCACAGCCTCGCTACCAGAGTTACAAGGGGTAGCATGGAACAATCTGGCCCACCCTAATCAAGAGCCGTCCCTGTCCACAGCCTCGCTACCAGAGTTACAAGGGGTAGCATGGAACAATCTGGCCCACCCTAATCAAGAGCCGTCCCTGTCCACAGCCTCGCTACCAGAGTTACAAGGGGTAGCATGGAACAATCTGGCCCACCCTAATCAAGAGCCGCCCCTGGTCACTACAGCCTCGCTACCAGAGTTACAAGGGGTAGCATGGAACAATCTGGCTCACCCTAATCAAGAGCCGTCCCTGTTCACAGCCTCGCTACCAGAGTTACAAGGGGTAGCATGGAACAATCTGGCTCACCCTAATCAAGAGCCGTCCCTGTCCACAGCCTCGCTACCAGAGTTACAAGGGGTAGCATGGAACAATCTGGCTCACCCTAATCAAGAGCCGTCCCTGTCCACAGCCTCGCTACCAGAGTTACAAGGGGTAGCATAGAACAATCTGGCTCACCCTTATCAAGAGCCGCCCCAGTCCACAGCCTCGCTACCAGAGTTACAAGGGGTAGCATGGAACAATCTGGCCCACCCTAATCAAGAGCCGTCCCTGTCCACAGCCTCGCTACCAGAGTTACAAGGGGTAGCATGGAACAATCTGGCTCACCCTAATCATGAGCCGTCCCTGTCCACAGCCTCGCTACCAGAGTTACAAGGGGTAGCATGGAACAATCTGGCCCACCCTAATCAAGAGCCGTCCCTGTCCACAGCCTCGCTACCAGAGTTACCAGGGGTTAGCATGGAACAATCTGGCTCACCCTAATCAAGAGCCGTCCCTGTCCACAGCCTCGCTACCAGAGTTACAAGGGGTAGCACGGAACAATCTGGCCCACCGTAATCATGAGCCGTCCCTGTCTACAGCCTCGCTACCAGAGTTACAAGGGGTAGCATGGAACAATCTGGCCCACCCTAATCAAGAGCAGTCCCTGTCCACAGCCTCGCTACCAGAGTTACAAGGGGTAGCATGGAACAATCTGGCCCACCCTAATCAAGAGCCGTCCCTGTCCACAGCCTCGCTACCAGAGTTACAAGGGGTAGCATGGAACAATCTGGCCCACCCTAATCAAGAGCCGTCCCTGTCCACAGCCTCGCTACCAGAGTTACAAGGGGTAGCATGGAACAATCTGGCCCACCCTAATCAAGAGCCGTCCCTGTCCCAGCCTCGCTACCAGAGTTACAAGGGATAGCATGGAACAATCTGGCCGACCCTAATCAAGAGCCGTCCCTGTCCACAGCCTCGCTACCAGAGTTACAAGGGGTAGCATGGAACAATCTGGCTCACCCTAATCAAGAGCCGTCCCTGTCCACAGCCTCGCTACCAGAGTTACAAGGGGTAGCATGGAACAATCTGGCCCACCCTAATCAAGAGTCGTCCCTGTCCACAGTCTCGCTACCAGAGTTACAAGGGGTAGCATGGAACAATCTGGCCCACCCTAATCAAGAGCCGTCCCTGTCCACAGCCTCGCTACCAGAGTTACAAGGGGTAGCAGGGAACAATCTGGCCCACCCTATTCAAGAGCCGTCCCTGTCCACAGCCTCGCTATCAGAGTTACTAGGGGTAGCATGGAACAATCTGGCCCACCCTAATCAAGAGCCGCCCCTGTCCACAGCCTCGCTACCAGAGTTACAAGGGGTAGCATGGAACAATCTGGCCCACCCTAATCAAGAGCCGTCCCTGTCCACAGCCAGGGTCACTACAGCCTCGCTACCAGAGTTACAAGGGGTAGCATGGAACAATCTGGCCCACCCTAATCAAGAGTCGTCCCTGTCCACAGCCTCGCTACCAGAGTTACAAGGGGTAGCATGGAACAATCTGGCCCACCCTAATCAAGAGCCTCCCCTAGTCACTACAGCCTCGCTACCAGAGTTACAAGGGGTAGCATGGAACAATCTGGCTCACCCTAATCAAGAGCCGTCCCTGTCCACAGCCTCGCTAACAGAGATACAAGGGGTAGCATGGAACAATCTGGCCCACCCTAATCAAGAGCCATCCCTGTCCACAGCCTCGCTACCAGAGTTACAAGGGGTGGCATGGAACAATCTGGCTCACCCTAATCAAGAGCCACCCCTGTCCACAGCCTCGCTAACAGAGTTAAAAGGGGTAGCATGGAACAATCTGGCCCACCCTAATCAAGAGCCGTCCCTGTCCACAGCCTCGCTACCAGAGTTACAAGGGGTAGCATGGAACAATCTGGCCCACCCTAATCAAGAGCCGTCCCTGTCCACAGCCTCGCTACCAGAGTTACCAGGGGTTAGCATGGAACAATCTGGCTCACCCTAATCAAGAGCCGTCCCTGTCCACAGCCTCGCTACCAGAGTTACAAGGGGTAGCATGGAACAATCTGGCCCACCCTAATCAAGAGCCGTCCCTGTCCACAGCCTCGCTACCAGAGTTACAAGGGGTGGCATGGAACAATCTGGCTCACCCTAATCAAGAGCCACCCCTGTCCACAGCCTCGCTAACAGAGTTAAAAGGGGTAGCATGGAACAATCTGGCCCACCCTAATCAAGAGCCGTCCCTGTCCACAGCCTCGCTACCAGAGTTACAAGGGGTAGCATGGAACAATCTGGCCCACCCTAATCAAGAGCCGTCCCTGTCCACAGCCTCGCTACCAGAGTTACCAGGGGTTAGCATGGAACAATCTGGCTCACCCTAATCAAGAGCCGTCCCTGTCCACAGCCTCGCTACCAGAGTTACAAGGGGTGGCACGGAACAATCTGGCCCACCGTAATCAAGAGCCGTCCCTGTCTACAGCCTCGCTACCAGAGTTACAAGGGGTAGCATGGAACAATCTGGCCCACCCTAATCAAGAGCAGTCCCTGTCCACAGCCTCGCTACCAGAGTTACAAGGGGTAGCATGGAACAATCTGGCCCACCCTAATCAAGAGCCGTCCCTGTCCACAGCCTCGCTACCAGAGTTACAAGCGGTAGCATGGAACAATCTGGCCCACCCTAATCAAGAGCCGTCCCTGTCCCAGCCTCGCTACCAGAGTTACAAGGGATAGCATGGAACAATCTGGCCGACCCTAATCAAGAAAGTCCCTGTCCACAGCCTCGCTACCAGAGTTACAAGGGGTAGCATGGAACAATCTGGCTCACCCTAATCAAGAGCCGTCCCTGTCCACAGCCTCGCTACCAGAGTTACAAGGGGTAGCATGGAACAATCTGGCCCACCCTAATCAAGAGTCGTCCCTGTCCACAGCCTCGCTACCAGAGTTACAAGGGGTAGCATGGAACAAACTGGCCCACCCTAATCAAGAGCCGTCCCTGTCCACAGCCTCGCTACCAGAGTTACAAGGGGTAGCATGGAACAATCTGGCCCACCCTATTCAAGAGCCGTCCCTGTCCACAGCCTCGCTACCAGAGTTACTAGGGGTAGCATGGAACAATCTGGCCCAACCTAATCAAGAGCCGCCCCTGTCCACAGCCTCGCTACCAGAGTTACAAGGGGTAGCATGGAACAATCTGGCCCACCCTAATCAAGAGCCGTCCCTGTCCACAGCCAGGGTCACTACAGCCTCGCTACCAGAGTTACAAGGGGTAGCATGGAACAATCTGGCTCACCCTGATCAAGAGCCGTCCCTGTCCACAGCCTCGCTACCAGAGATACAAGGGGTAGCATGGAACAATCTGGCCCACCCTAATCAAGAGCCGTCCCTGTCCACAGCCTCGCTACCAGAGTTACAAGGGGTAGCATGGAACAATCTGGCCCACACTAATCAAGAGCCGTCCCTGTCCTCAGCCTCGCTACCAGAGTTACAAGGGGTAGCATGGAACAATCTGGCCCACCCTAATCAAGAGCCGTCCCTGTCCACAGCCAGGGTCACTACAGCCTCGCTACCAGAGTTACAAGGGGTAGCATGGAACAATCTGGCCCACCCTAATCAAGAGCCGTCCCAGTCCACAGCCTCGCTACCAGAGTTACAAGGGGTAGCATGGAACAATCTGGCCCACCCTATTCAAGAGCCGTCCCTGTCCACAGCCTCGCTACCAGAGTTACAAGGGGTAGCATGGAACAATCTGGCCCACCCTAATCAAGAGCCGCCCCTGTCCACAGCCTCGCTAACAGAGTTACAAGGGGTAGCATGGAACAATCTGGCCCACCCTAATCAAGAGCCGTCCCTGTCCACAGCCAGGGTCACTACAGCCTCGCTACCAGAGTTACAAGGGGTAGCATGGAACAATCTGGCTCACCCTAATCGAGAGCCGTCCCTGTCCACAGCCTCGCTAACAGAGTTACAAGGGGTAGCATGGAACAATCTGGCCCACCCGAATCAAGAGCCGGCCCTGTCCACAGCCTCGCTAACAGAGTTACAAGGGGTAGCATGGAACAATCTGGCCCACCCTAATCAAGAGCCGCCCCTGTCCACAGCCTCGCTAACAGAGTTACAAGGGGTAGCATGGAACAATCTGGCCCACCCTAATCAAGAGCCGTCCCTGTCCACAGCCTCGCTACCAGAGTTACAAGGGGTAGCATGGAACAATCTGGCCCACCCTAATCAAGAGCTGCCCCTGTCCACAGCCTCGCTAACAGAGTTACAAGGGGTAGCATGGAACAATCTGGCCCACCCTAATCAAGAGCCGTCCCTGTCCACAGCCTCGCTACCAGAGTTACAAGGGGTAGCATGGAACAATCTGGCTCACCCTAATCAAGAGCCGCCCATGTCCACAGCCTCGCTACCAGAGTTACAAGGGGTAGCATGGAACAATCTGGCCCACCCCTAATCAAGAGCCGTCCCTGGTCACTACAGCCTCGCCACCAGAGTTACAAGGGGTAGCATGGAACAATCTGGCCCACCCTAATCAAGAGCCGTCCCTGTCCACAGCCTCGCTACCAGAGTTACAAGGGGTAGCATGGAACAATCTGGCCCACCCTAATCAAGAGCCGTCCCTGTCAACAGCCTCGCTACCAGAGTTACAAGGGGTAGCATGGAACAATCTGGCACACCCTAATCAAGAGCCGTCCCTGTCCACAGCCTCGCTACCAGAGTTACAAGGGGTAGCATGGAACAATCTGGCCCACCCTAATCAAGAGCCGCCCCTGGTCACTACAGCCTCGCTACCAGAGTTACAAGGGGTAGCATGGAACAATCTGGCTCACCCTAATCAAGAGCCGTCCCTGTCCACAGCCTCGCTACCAGAGTTACAAGGGGTAGCATGGAACAATCTGGCCCACCCTAATCAAGAGCCGTCCCTGTCCACAGCCTCGCTACCAGAGTTACAAGGGGTAGCATGGAACAATCTGGCTCACCCTAATCAAGACCCGTCCCTGTCCACAGCCTCGCTACCAGAGTTACAAGGGGTAGCATGGAACAATCTGGCTCACCCTAATCAAGAGCCGCCCCTGTCCACAGCCTCGCTACCAGAGTTACAAGGGGTAGCATGGAACAATCTGGCCCACCCTAATCAAGAGCCGTCCCTGTCCACAGCCTCGCTACCAGAGTTACAAGGGGTAGCATGGAACAATCTGGCTCACCCTAATCATGAGCCGTCCCTGTCCACAGCCTCGCTACCAGAGTTACAAGGGGTAGCATGGAACAATCGGGCCCACCCTAATCAAGAGCCGTCCCTGTCCACAGCCTCGCTACCAGAGTTATCAGGGGTTAGCATGGAACAATCTGGCTCACCCTAATCAAGAGCCGTCCCTGTCCACAGCCTCGCTACCAGAGTTACAAGGGGTAGCACGGAACAATCTGGCCCACCGTAATCAAGAGCCGTCCCTGTCTACAGCCTCGCTACCAGAGTTACAAGGGGTAGCATGGAACAATCTGGCCCACCCTAATCAAGAGCAGTCCCTGTCCACAGCCTCGCTACCAGAGTTACAAGGGGTAGCATGGAACAATCTGGCCCACCCTAATCAAGAGCCGTCACTGTCCACAGCCTCGCTACCAGAGTTACAAGGGGTGGCATGGAACAATCTGGCTCACCCTAATCAAGAGCCACCCCTGTCCACAGCCTCGCTAACAGAGTTAAAAGGGGTAGCATGGAACAATCTGGCCCACCCTAATCAAGAGCCGTCCCTGTCCACAGCCTCGCTACCAGAGTTACAAGGGGTAGCATGGAACAATCTGGCCCACCCTAATCAAGAGCCGTCCCTGTCCACAGCCTCGCTACCAGAGTTACCGGGGGTTAGCATGGAACAATCTGGCTCACCCTAATCAAGAGCCGTCCCTGTCCACAGCCTCGCTACCAGAGTTACAAGGGGTAGCACGGAACAATCTGGCCCACCGTAATCAAGAGCCGTCCCTGTCTACAGCCTCGCTACCAGAGTTACAAGGGGTAGCATGGAACAATCTGGCCCACCCTAATCAAGAGCAGTCCCTGTCCACAGCCTCGCTACCAGAGTTACAAGGGGTAGCATGGAACAATCTGGCCCACCCTAATCAAGAGCCGTCCCTGTCCACAGCCTCGCTACCAGAGTTACAAGGGGTAGCATGGAACAATCTGGCCCACCCTAATCAAGAGCCGTCCCTGTCCCAGCCTCGCTACCAGAGTTACAAGGGATAGCATGGAACAATCTGGCCGACCCTAATCAAGAGCCGTCCCTGTCCACAGCCTCGCTACCAGAGTTACAAGGGGTAGCATGGAACAATCTGGCTCACCCTAATCAAGAGCCGTCCCTGTCCACAGCCTCGCTACCAGAGTTACAAGGGGTAGCATGGAACAATCTGGCCCACCCTAATCAAGAGTCGTCCCTGTCCACAGCCTGGCTACCAGAGTTACAAGGGGTAGCATGGAACAAACTGGCCCACCCTAATCAAGAGCCGTCCCTGTCCACAGCCTCGCTACCAGAGTTACAAGGGGTAGCATGGAACAATCTGGCCCACCCTATTCAAGAGCCGTCCCTGTCCACAGCCTCGCTACCAGAGTTACTAGGGGTAGCATGGAACAATCTGGCCCAACCTAATCAAGAGCCGCCCCTGTCCACAGCCTCGCTACCAGAGTTACAAGGGGTAGCATGGAACAATCTGGCCCACCCTAATCAAGAGCCGCCCCTGTCCACAGCCAGGGTCACTACAGCCTCGCTACCAGAGTTACAAGGGGTAGCATGGAACAATCTGGCTCACCCTAATCAAGAGCCGTCCCTGTCCACAGCCTCGCTACCAGAGATACAAGGGGTAGCATGGAACAATCTGGCCCACCCTAATCAAGAGCCGTCCCTGTCCACAGCCTCGCTACCAGAGTTACAAGGGTTAGCATGGAACAATCTGGCCCACACTAATCAAGAGCCGTCCCTGTCCTCAGCCTCGCTACCAGAGTTACAAGGGGTAGCATGGAACAATCTGGCCCACCCTAATCAAGAGCCGTCCCTGTCCACAGCCAGGGTCACTACAGCCTCGCTACCAGAGTTACAAGGGGTAGCATGGAACAATCTGGCCCACCCTAATCAAGAGCCGTCCCAGTCCACAGCCTCGCTACCAGAGTTACAAGGGGTAGCATGGAACAATCTGGCCCACCCTATTCAAGAGCCGTCCCTGTCCACAGCCTCGCTACCAGAGTTACAAGGGGTAGCATGGAACAATCTGGCCCACCCTAATCAAGAGCCGCCCCTGTCCACAGCCTCGCTAACAGAGTTACAAGGGGTAGCATGGAACAATCTGGCCCACCCTAATCAAGAGCCGTCCCTGTCCACAGCCAGGGTCACTACAGCCTCGCTACCAGAGTTACAAGGGGTAGCATGGAACAATCTGGCTCACCCTAATCAAGAGCCGTCCCTGTCCACAGCCTCGCTAACAGAGTTACAAGGGGTAGCATGGAACAATCTGGCCCACCCTAATCAAGAGCCGGCCCTGTCCACAGCCTCGCTAACAGAGTTACAAGGGGTAGCATGGAACAATCTGGCCCACCCTAATCAAGAGCCGCCCCTGTCCACAGCCTCGCTAACAGAGTTACAAGGGGTAGCATGGAACAATCTGGCCCACCCTAATCAAGAGCCGTCCCTGTCCACAGCCTCGCTACCAGAGTTACAAGGGGTAGCATGGAACAATCTGGCCCACCCTAATCAAGAGCTGCCCCTGTCCACAGCCTCGCTAACAGAGTTACAAGGGGTAGCATGGAACAATCTGGCCCACCCTAATCAAGAGCCGTCCCTGTCCACAGCCTCGCTACCAGAGTTACAAGGGGTAGCATGGAACAATCTGGCTCACCCTAATCAAGAGCCGCCCATGTCCACAGCCTCGCTACCAGAGTTACAAGGGGTAGCATGGAACAATCTGGCCCACCCCTAATCAAGAGCCGTCCCTGGTCACTACAGCCTCGCCACCAGAGTTACAAGGGGTAGCATGGAACAATCTGGCCCACCCTAATCAAGAGCCGTCCCTGTCCACAGCCTCGCTACCAGAGTTACAAGGGGTAGCATGGAGCAATCTGGCCCACCCTAATCAAGAGCCGTCCCTGTCAACAGCCTCGCTACCAGAGTTACAAGGGGTAGCATGGAACAATCTGGCCCACCCTAATCAAGAGCCGTCCCTGTCCACATCCTCGCTACCAGAGTTACAAGGGGTAGCATGGAACAATCCGGCCCACCCTAATCAAGAGCCGCCCCTGGTCACTACAGCCTCGCTACCAGAGTTACAAGGGGTAGCATGGAACAATCTGGCTCACCCTAATCAAGAGCCGTCCCTGTCCACAGCCTCGCTACCAGAGTTACAAGGGGTAGTATGGAACAATCTGGCCCACCCTAATCAAGAGCCGTCCCTGTCCACAGCCTCGCTACCAGAGTTACAAGGGGTAGCATGGAACAATCTGGCTCACCCTAATCAAGAGCCGTCCCTGTCCACAGTCTCGCTACCAGAGTTACAAGGGGTAGCATGGAACAATCTGGCTCACCCTAATCAAGAGCCGCCCCTGTCCACAGCCTCGCTACCAGAGTTACAAGGGGTAGCATGGAACAATCTGGCCCACCCTAATCAAGAGCCGTCCCTGTCCACAGCCTCGCTACCAGAGTTACAAGGGGTAGCATGGAACAATCTGGCTCACCCTAATCATGAGCCGTCCCTGTCCACAGCCTCGCTACCAGAGTTACAAGGGGTAGCATGGAACAATCTGGCCCACCCTAATCAAGAGCCGTCCCTGTCCACAGCCTCGCTACCAGAGTTACAAGGGGTTAGCATGGAACAATCTGGCTCACCCTAATCAAGAGCCGTCCCTGTCCACAGCCTCGCTACCAGAGTTACAAGGGGTAGCACGGAACAATCTGGCCCACCGTAATCAAGAGCCGTCCCTGTCTACAGCCTCGCTACCAGAGTTACAAGGGGTAGCATGGAACAATCTGGCCCACCCGAATCAAGAGCAGTCCCTGTCCACAGCCTCGCTACCAGAGTTACAAGGGGTAGCATGGAACAATCTGGCCCACCCTAATCAAGAGCCGTCCCTGTCCACAGCCTCGCTACCAGAGTTACAAGGGGTAGCATGGAACAATCTGGCCCACCCTAATCAAGAGCCGTCCCTGTCCACAGCCTCGCTACCAGAGTTACAAGGGGTAGCATGGAAAAATCTGGCCCACCCTAATCAAGAGCCGTCCCTGTCCACAGCCTCGCTACCAGAGTTACAAGGGGTAGCATGGAACAATCTGGCCGACCCTAATCAAGAGCCGTCCCTGTCCACAGCCTCGCTACCTGAGTTACAAGGGGTAGCATGGAACAATCTGGCTCACCCTAATCAAGAGCCGTCCCTGTCCACAGCCTCGCTACCAGAGTTACAAGGGGTAGCATGGAACAATCTGGCCCACCCTAATCAAGAGTCGTCCCTGTCGACAGCCTCGCTACCAGAGTTACAAGGCTTAGCATGGAACAATCTGGCCCACCCTAATCAAGAGCCGTCCCTGTCCACAGCTTCGCTACCAGAGTTACAAGGGGTAGCATGGAACAATCTGGCCGACCCTAATCAAGAGCCGTCCCTGTCCACAGCCTCGCTACCTGAGTTACAAGGGGTAGCATGGAACAATCTGGCCCACCCTATTCAAGAGCCGTCCCTGTCCACAGCCTCGCTACCAGAGTTACTAGGGGTAGCATGGAACAATCTGGCCCACCCTAATCAAGAGCCGCCCCTGTCCACAGCCTCGCTACCAGAGTTACAAGGGGTAGCATGGAACAATCTGGCCCACCCTAATCAAGAGCCGTCCCTGTCCACAGCCAGGGTCACTACAGCCTCGCTACCAGAGTTACAAGGGGTAGCATGGAACAATCTGGCTCACCCTAATCAAGAGCCGTCCCTGTCCACAGCCTCGCTACCAGAGATACAAGGGGTAGCATGGAACAATCTGGCCCACCCTAATCAAGAGCCGTCCCTGTCCACAGCCTCGCTACCAGAGTTACAAGGGGTAGCATGGAACAATCAGGCCCACCCTAATCAAGAGCCGTCCCTGTCCACAGCCTCGCTACCAGAGTTACAAGGGGTGGCATGGAACAATCTGGCTCACCCTAATCAAGAGCCGCCCCTGTCCACAGCCTCGCTAACAGAGTTACAAGGGGTAGCATGGAACAATCTGGCCCACCCTAATCAAGAGCCGTCCCTGTCCACAGCCTCGCTACCAGAGTTACAAGGGGTAGCATGGAACAATCTGGCTCACCCTAATCAAGAGCCGTCCCTGTCCACAGCCTCGCTACCAGAGTTACAAGGGGTAGCATGGAACAATCTGGCCCACCCTAATCAAGAGCCGTCCCTGTCCACAGCCTCGCTACCAGAGTTACAAGGGGTAGCATGGAACAATCTGGCTCACCCTAATCAAGAGCCGTCCCTGTCCACAGCCTCGCTACCAGAGTTACAAGGGGTAGCACGGAACAATCTGGCCCACAGTAATCAAGAGCCGTCCCTGTCCACAGCCTCGCTACCAGAGTTACAAGGGGTAGCATGGAACAATCTGGCCCACCCTAATCAAGAGCAGTCCCTGTCCACAGCCTCGCTACCAGAGTTACTAGGGGTAGCATGGAACAATCTGGCTCACCCTAATCAAGAGCCGTCCCTGTCCACAGCCTCGCTACCAGAGTTACAAGGGGTAGCACGGAACAATCTGGCCCACAGTAATCAAGAGCCGCCCCTGTCCACAGCCTCGCTAACAGAGTTACAAGGGGTAGCATGGAACAATCTGGCCCACCCTAATCAAGAGCCGTCCCTGTCCACAGCCAGGGTCACTACAGCCTCGCTACCAGAGTTACAAGGGGTAGCATGGAACAATCTGGCTCACCCTAATCAAGAGCCGTCCCTGTCCACAGCCTCGCTAACAGAGTTACAAGGGGTAGCATGGAACAATCTGGCCCACCCGAATCAAGAGTCGGCCCTGTCCACAGCCTCGCTAACAGAGTTACAAGGGGTAGCATGGAACAATCTGGCCCACCCTAATCAAGAGCCGCCCCTGTCCACAGCCTCGCTAACAGAGTTACAAGGGGTAGCATGGAACAATCTGGCCCACCCTAATCAAGAGCCGTCCCTGTCCACAGCCTCGCTACCAGAGTTACAAGGGGTAGCATGGAACAATCTGGCCCACCCTAATCAAGAGCTGCCCCTGTCCACAGCCTCGCTAACAGAGTTACAAGGGGTAGCATGGAACAATCTGGCCCACCCTAATCAAGAGCCGTCCCTGTCCACAGCCTCGCTACCAGAGTTACAAGGTGTAGCATGGAACAATCTGGCTCACCCTAATGAAGAGCCGCCCATGTCCACAGCCTCGCTACCAGAGTTACAAGGGGTAGCATGGAACAATCTGGCCCACCCCTAATCAAGAGCCGTCCCTGGTCACTACAGCCTCGCCACCAGAGTTACAAGGGGTAGCATGGAACAATCTGGCCCACCCTAATCAAGAGCCGTCCCTGTCCACAGCCTCGCTACCAGAGTTACAAGGGGTAGCATGGAACAATCTGGCCCATCCTAATCAAGAGCCGTCCCTGTCAACAGCCTCGCTACCAGAGTTACAAGGGGTAGCATGGAACAATCTGGCACACCCTAATCAAGAGCCGTCCCTGTCCACAGCCTCGCTACCAGAGTTACAAGGGGTAGCATGGAACAATCTGGCCCACCCTAATCAAGAGCCGCCCCTGGTCACTACAGCCTCGCTACCAGAGTTACAAGGGGTAGCATGGAACAATCTGGCTCACCCTAATCAAGAGCCGTCCCTGTCCACAGCCTCGCTACCAGAGTTACAAGGGGTAGCATGGAACAATCTGGCCCACCCTAATCAAGAGCCGTCCCTGTCCACAGCCTCGCTACCAGAGTTACAAGGGGTAGCATGGAACAATCTGGCTCACCCTAATCAAGAGCCGTCCCTGTCCACAGCCTCGCTACCAGAGTTACAAGGGGTAGCATGGAACAATCTGGCTCACCCTAATCAAGAGCCGCCCCTGTCCACAGCCTCGCTACCAGAGTTACAAGGGGTAGCATGGAACAATCTGGCCCACCCTAATCAAGAGCCGTCCCTGTCCACAGCCTCGCTACCAGAGTTACAAGGGGTAGCATGGAACAATCTGGCTCACCCTAATCATGAGCCGTCCCTGTCCACAGCCTCGCTACCAGAGTTACAAGGGGTAGCATGGAACAATCTGGCCCACCCTAATCTAGAGCCGTCCCTGTCCACAGCCTCGCTACCAGAGTTACCAGGGGTTAGCATGGAACAATCTGGCTCACCCTAATCAAGAGCCGTCCCTGTCCACAGCCTCGCTACCAGAGTTACAAGGGGTAGCACGGAACAATCTGGCCCACCGTAATCAAGAGCCGTCCCTGTCTACAGCCTCGCTACCAGAGTTACAAGGGGTAGCATGGAACAATCTGGCCCACCCTAATCAAGAGCAGTCCCTGTCCACAGCCTCGCTACCAGAGTTACAAGGGGTAGCATGGAACAATCTGGCCCACCCTAATCAAGAGCCGTCACTGTCCACAGCCTCGCTACCAGAGTTACAAGGGGTGGCATGGAACAATCTGGCTCACCCTAATCAAGAGCCACCCCTGTCCACAGCCTCGCTAACAGAGTTACAAGGGGTAGCATGGAACAATCTGGCCCACCCTAATCAAGAGCCGTCCCTGTCCACAGCCTCGCTACCAGAGTTACAAGGGGTAGCATGGAACAATCTGGCCCACCCTAATCAAGAGCCGTCCCTGTCCACAGCCTCGCTACCAGAGTTACCAGGGGTTAGCATGGAACAATCTGGCTCACCCTAATCAAGAGCCGTCCCTGTCCACAGCCTCGCTACCAGAGTTACAAGGGGTGGCACGGAACAATCTGGCCCACCGTAATCAAGAGCCGTCCCTGTCTACAGCCTCGCTACCAGAGTTACAAGGGGTAGCATGGAACAATCTGGCCCACCCTAATCAAGAGCAGTCCCTGTCCACAGCCTCGCTACCAGAGTTACAAGGGGTAGCATGGAACAATCTGGCCCACCCTAATCAAGAGCCGTCCCTGTCCACAGCCTCGCTACCAGAGTTACAAGGGGTAGCATGGAACAATCTGGCCCACCCTAATCAAGAGCCGTCCCTGTCCTAGCCTCGCTACCAGAGTTACAAGGGATAGCATGGAACAATCTGGCCGACCCTAATCAAGAGCCCTCCCTGTCCACAGCCTCGCTACCAGAGTTACAAGGGGTAGCATGGAACAATCTGGCTCACCCTAATCAAGAGCCGTCCCTGTCCACAGCCTCGCTACCAGAGTTACAAGGGGTAGCATGGAACAATCTGGCCCACCCTAATCAAGAGTCGTCCCTGTCCACAGCCTCGCTACCAGAGTTACAAGGGGTAGCATGGAACAAACTGGCCCACCCTAATCAAGAGCCGTCCCTGTCCACAGCCTCGCTACCAGAGTTACAAGGGGTAGCATGGAACAATCTGGCCCACCCTATTCAAGAGCCGTCCCTGTCCACAGCCTCGCTACCAGAGTTACTAGGGGTAGCATGGATCAATCTGGCCCAACCTAATCAAGAGCCTCCCCTGTCCACAGCCTCGCTACCAGAGTTACAAGGGGTAGCATGGAACAATCTGGCCCACCCTAATAAAGAGCCGTCCCTGTCCGCAGCCAGGGTCACTACAGCCTCGCTACCAGAGTTACAAGGGGTAGCATGGAACAATCTGGCTCACCCTGATCAGGAGCCGTCCCTGTCCACAGCCTCGCTACCAGAGATACAAGGGGTAGCATGGAACAATCTGGCCCACCCTAATCAAGAGCCGTCCCTGTCCACAGCCTCGCTACCAGAGTTACAAGTGGTAGCATGGAACAATCTGGCCCACACTAATCAAGAGCCGTCCCTGTCCTCAGCCTCGCTACCAGAGTTACAAGGGGTAGCATGGAACAATCTGGCCCACCCTAATCAAGAGCCGTCCCTGTCCACAGCCAGGGTCACTACAGCCTCGCTACCAGAGTTACAAGGGGTAGCATGGAACAATCTGGCCCACCCTAATCAAGAGCCGTCCCAGTCCACAGCCTCGCTACCAGAGTTACAAGGGGTAGCATGGAACAATCTGGCCCACCCTATTCAAGAGCCGTCCCTGTCCACAGCCTCGCTACCAGAGTTACAAGGGGTAGCATGGAACAATCTGGCCCACCCTAATCAAGAGCCGCCCCTGTCCACAGCCTCGCTAACAGAGTTACAAGGGGTAGCATGGAACAATCTGGCCCACCCTAATCCAGAGCCGTCCCTGTCCACAGCCAGGGTCACTACAGCCTCGCTACCAGAGTTACAAGGGGTAGCATGGAACAATCTGGCTCACCCTAATCAAGAGCCGTCCCTGTCCACAGCCTCGCTAACAGAGTTACAAGGGGTAGCATGGAACAATCTGGCCCACCCGAATCAAGAGCCGGCCCTGTCCACAGCCTCGCTAACAGAGTTACAAGGGGTAGCATGGAACAATCTGGCCCACCCTAATCAAGAGCCGCCCCTGTCCACAGCCTCGCTAACAGAGTTACAAGGGGTAGCATGGAACAATCTGGCCCACCCTAATCAAGAGCCGTCCCTGTCCACAGCCTCGCTACCAGAGTTACAAGGGGTAGCATGGAACAATCTGGCCCACCCTAATCAAGAGCTGCCCCTGTCCACAGCCTCGCTAACAGAGTTACAAGGGGTAGCATGGAACAATCTGGTCCACCCTAATCAAGAGCCGTCCCTGTCCACAGCCTCGCTACCAGAGTTACAAGGGGTAGCATGGAACAATCTGGCTCACCCTAATCAAGAGCCGCCCATGTCCACAGCCTCGCTACCAGATTTACAAGGGGTAGCATGGAACAATCTGGCCCACCCCTAATCAAGAGCCGTCCCTGGTCACTACAGCCTCGCCACCAGAGTTACAAGGGGTAGCATGGAACAATCTGGCCCACCCTAATCAAGAGCCGTCCCTGTCCACAGCCTCGCTACCAGAGTTACAAGGGGTAGCATGGAACAATCTGGCCCACCCTAATCAAGAGCCGTCCCTGTCAACAGCCTCGCTACCAGAGTTACAAGGGGTAGCATGGAACAATCTGGCACACCCTAATCAAGAGCCGTCCCTGTCCACAGCCTCGCTACCAGAGTTACAAGGGGTAGCATGGAACAATCTGGCCCACCCTAATCAAGAGCCGCCCCTGGTCACTACAGCCTCGCTACCAGAGTTACAAGGGGTAGCATGGAACAATCTGGCTCACCCTAATCAAGAGCCGTCCCTGTCCACAGCCTCGCTACCAGAGTTACAAGGGGTAGCATGGAACAATCTGGCCCACCCTAATCAAGAGCCGTCCCTGTCCACAGCCTCGCTACCAGAGTTACAAGGGGTAGCATGGAACAATCTGGCTCACCCTAATCAAGAGCCGTCCCTGTCCACAGCCTCGCTACCAGAGTTACAAGGGGTAGCATGGAACAATCTGGCTCACCCTAATCAAGAGCCGCCCCTGTCCACAGCCTCGCTACCAGAGTTACAAGGGGTAGCATGGAACAATCTGGCCCACCCTAATCAAGAGCCGTCCCTGTCCACAGCCTCGCTACCAGAGTTACAAGGGGTAGCATGGAACAAACTGGCTCACCCTAATCATGAGCCGTCCCTGTCCACAGCCTCGCTACCAGAGTTACAAGGGGTAGCATGGAACAATCTGGCCCACCCTAATCAAGAGCCGTCCCTGTCCACAGCCTCGCTACCAGAGTTACCAGGGGTTAGCATGGAACAATCTGGCTCACCCTAATCAAGAGCCGTCCCTGTCCACAGCCTCGCTACCAGAGTTACAAGGGGTAGCACGGAACAATCTGGCCCACCGTAATCAAGAGCCGTCCCTGTCTACAGCCTCGCTACCAGAGTTACAAGGGGTAGCATGGAACAATCTGGCCCACCCTAATCAAGAGCAGTCCCTGTCCACAGCCTCGCTACCAGAGTTACAAGGGGTAGCATGGAACAATCTGGCCCACCCTAATCAAGAGCCGTCACTGTCCACAGCCTCGCTACCAGAGTTACAAGGGGTGGCATGGAACAATCTGGCTCACCCTAATCAAGAGCCACCCCTGTCCACAGCCTCGCTAACAGAGTTACAAGGGGTAGCATGGAACAATCTGGCCCACCCTAATCAAGAGCCGTCCCTGTCCACAGCCTCGCTACCAGAGTTACAAGGGGTAGCATGGAACAATCTGGCCCACCCTAATCAAGAGCCGTCCCTGTCCACAGCCTCGCTACCAGAGTTACCAGGGGTTAGCATGGAACAATCTGGCTCACCCTAATCAAGAGCCGTCCCTGTCCACAGCCTCGCTACCAGAGTTACAAGGGGTAGCACGGAACAATCTGGCCCACCGTAATCAAGAGCCGTCCCTGTCTACAGCCTCGCTACCAGAGTTACAAGGGGTAGCATGGAACAATCTGGCCCACCCTAATCAAGAGCAGTCCCTGTCCACAGCCTCGCTACCAGAGTTACAAGGGGTAGCATGGAACAATCTGGCCCACCCTAATCAAGAGCCGTCCCTGTCCACAGCCTCGCTACCAGAGTTACAAGGGGTAGCATGGAACAATCTGGCCCACCCTAATCAAGAGCCGTCCCTGTCCCAGCCTCGCTACCAGAGTTACAAGGGATAGCATGGAACAATCTGGCCGACCCTAATCAAGAGCCGTCCCTGTCCACAGCCTCGCTACCAGAGTTACAAGGGGTAGCATGGAACAATCTGGCTCACCCTAATCAAGAGCCGTCCCTGTCCACAGCCTCGCTACCAGAGTTACAAGGGGTAGCATGGAACAATCTGGCCCACCCTAATCAAGAGTCGTCCCTGTCCACAGCCTGGCTACCAGATTTACAAGGGGTAGCATGGAACAAACTGGCCCACCCTAATCAAGAGCCGTCCCTGTCCACAGCCTCGCTACCAGAGTTACAAGGGGTAGCATGGAACAATCTGGCCCACCCTATTCAAGAGCCGTCCCTGTCCACAGCCTCGCTACCAGAGTTACTAGGGGTAGCATGGAACAATCTGGCCCAACCTAATCAAGAGCCGCCCCTGTCCACAGCCTCGCTACCAGAGTTACAAGGGGTAGCATGGAACAATCTGGCCCACCCTAATCAAGAGCCGTCCCTGTCCACAGCCAGGGTCACTACAGCCTCGCTACCAGAGTTACAAGGGGTAGCATGGAACAATCTGGCTCACCCTAATCAAGAGCCGTCCCTGTCCACAGCCTCGCTACCAGAGATACAAGGGGTAGCATGGAACAATCTGGCCCACCCTAATCAAGAGCCGTCCCTGTCCACAGCCTCGCTACCAGAGTTACAAGGGGTAGCATGGAACAATCTGGCCCACACTAATCAAGAGCCGTCCCTGTCCTCAGCCTCGCTACCAGAGTTACAAGGGGTAGCATGGAACAATCTGGCCCACCCTAATCAAGAGCCGTCCCTGTCCACAGCCAGGGTCACTACAGCCTCGCTACCAGAGTTACAAGGGGTAGCATGGAACAATCTGGCCCACCCTAATAAAGAGCCGTCCCAGTCCACAGCCTCGCTACCAGAGTTACAAGGGGTAGCATGGAACAATCTGGCCCACCCTATTCAAGAGCCGTCCCTGTCCACAGCCTCGCTACCAGAGTTACAAGGGGTAGCATGGAACAATCTGGCCCACCCTAATCAAGAGCCGCCCCTGTCCACAGCCTCGCTAACAGAGTTACAAGGGGTAGCATGGAACAATCTGGCCCACCCTAATCAAGAGCCGTCCCTGTCCACAGCCAGGGTCACTACAGCCTCGCTACCAGAGTTACAAGGGGTAGCATGGAACAATCTGGCTCACCCTAATCAAGAGCCGTCCCTGTCCACAGCCTCGCTAACAGAGTTACAAGGGGTAGCATGGAACAATCTGGCCCACCCTAATCAAGAGCCGGCCCTGTCCACAGCCCCGCTAACAGAGTTACAAGGGGTAGCATGGAACAATCTGGCCCACCCTAATCAAGAGCCGCCCCTGTCCACAGCCTCGCTAACAGAGTTACAAGGGGTAGCATGGAACAATCTGGCCCACCCTAATCAAGAGCCGTCCCTGTCCACAGCCTCGCTACCAGAGTTACAAGGGGTAGCATGGAACAATCTGGCCCACCCTAATCAAGAGCTGCCCCTGTCCACAGCCTCGCTAACAGAGTTACAAGGGGTAGCATGGAACAATCTGGCCCACCCTAATCAAGAGCCGTCCCTGTCCACAGCCTCGCTACCAGAGTTACAAGGGGTAGCATGGAACAATCTGGCTCACCCTAATCAAGAGCCGCCCATGTCCACAGCCTCGCTACCAGAGTTACAAGGGGTAGCATGGAACAATCTGGCCCACCCCTAATCAAGAGCCGTCCCTGGTCACTACAGCCTCGCCACCAGAGTTACAAGGGGTAGCATGGAACAATCTGGCCCACCCTAATCAAGAGCCGTCCCTGTCCACAGCCTCGCTACCAGAGTTACAAGGGGTAGCATGGAACAATCTGGCCCACCCTAATCAAGAGCCGTCCCTGTCAACAGCCTCGCTACCAGAGTTACAAGGGGTAGCATGGAACAATCTGGCCCACCCTAATCAAGAGCCGTCCCTGTCCACAGCCTCGCTACCAGAGTTACAAGGGGTAGCATGGAACAATCCGGCCCACCCTAATCAAGAGCCGCCCCTGGTCACTACAGCCTCGCTACCAGAGTTACAAGGGGTAGCATGGAACAATCTGGCTCACCCTAATCAAGAGCCGTCCCTGTCCACAGCCTCGCTACCAGAGTTACAAGGGGTAGCATGGAACAATCTGGCCCACCCTAATCAAGAGCCGTCCCTGTCCACAGCCTCGCTACCAGAGTTACAAGGGGTAGTATGGAACAATCTGGCCCACCCTAATCAAGAGCCGTCCCTGTCCACAGCCTCGCTACCAGAGTTACAAGGGGTAGCATGGAACAATCTGGCTCACCCTAATCAAGAGCCGTCCCTGTCCACAGCCTCGCTACCAGAGTTACAAGGGGTAGCATGGAACAATCTGGCTCACCCTAATCAAGAGCCGCCCCTGTCCACAGCCTCGCTACCAGAGTTACAAGGGGTAGCATGGAACAATCTGGCCCACCCTAATCAAGAGCCGTCCCTGTCCACAGCCTCGCTACCAGAGTTACAAGGGGTAGCATGGAACAATCTGGCTCACCCTAATCATGAGCCGTCCCTGTCCACAGCCTCGCTACCAGAGTTACAAGGGGTAGCATGGAACAATCTGGCCCACCCTAATCAAGAGCCGTCCCTGTCCACAGCCTCGCTACCAGAGTTACAAGGGGTTAGCATGGAACAATCTGGCTCACCCTAATCAAGAGCCGTCCCTGTCCACAGCCTCGCTACCAGAGTTACAAGGGTTAGCACGGAACAATCTGGCCCACCGTAATCAAGAGCCGTCCCTGTCTACAGCCTCGCTACCAGAGTTACAAGGGGTAGCATGGAACAATCTGGCCCACCCGAATCAAGAGCAGTCCCTGTCCACAGCCTCGCTACCAGAGTTACAAGGGGTAGCATGGAACAATCTGGCCCACCCTAATCAAGAGCCGTCCCTGTCCACAGCCTCGCTACCAGAGTTACAAGGGGTAGCATGGAACAATCTGGCCCACCCTAATCAAGAGCCGTCCCTGTCCACAGCCTCGCTACCAGAGTTACAAGGGGTAGCATGGAACAATCTGGCCCACCCTAATCAAGAGCCGTCCCTGTCCACAGCCTCGCTACCAGAGTTACAAGGGGTAGCATGGAACAATCTGGCCGACCCTAATCAAGAGCCGTCCCTGTCCACAGCCTCGCTACCTGAGTTACAAGGGGTAGCATGGAACAATCTGGCTCACCCTAATCAAGAGCCGTCCCTGTCCACAGCCTCGCTACCAGAGTTACAAGGGGTAGCATGGAACAATCTGGCCCACACTAATCAAGAGTCGTCCCTGTCGACAGCCTCGCTACCAGAGTTACAAGGCTTAGCATGGAACAATCTGGCCCACCCTAATCAAGAGCCGTCCCTGTCCACAGCTTCGCTACCAGAGTTACAAGGGGTAGCATGAAACAATCTGGCCCACCCTATTCAAGAGCCGTCCCTGTCCACAGCCTCGCTACCAGAGTTACTAGGGGTAGCATGGAACAATCTGGCCCACCCTAATCAAGAGCCGCCCCTGTCCACAGCCTCGCTACCAGAGTTACAAGGGGTAGCATGGAACAATCTGGCCCACCCTAATCAAGAGCCGTCCCTGTCCACAGCCAGGGTCACTACAGCCTCGCTACCAGAGTTACAAGGGGTAGCATGGAACAATCTGGCTCACCCTAATCAAGAGCCGTCCCTGTCCACAGCCTCGCTACCAGAGATACAAGGGGTAGCATGGAACAATCTGGCCCACCCTAATCAAGAGCCGTCCCTGTCCACAGCCTCGCTACCAGAGTTACAAGGGGTAGCATGGAACAATCAGGCCCACCCTAATCAAGAGCCGTCCCTGTCCACAGCCTCGCTACCAGAGTAACAAGGGGTGGCATGGAACAATCTGGCTCACCCTAATCAAGAGCCGCCCCTGTCCACAGCCTCGCTAACAGAGTTACAAGGGGTAGCATGGAACAATCTGGCCCACCCTAATCAAGAGCCGTCCCTGTCCACAGCCTCGCTACCAGAGTTACAAGGGGTAGCATGGAACTATCTGGCTCACACTAATCAAGAGCCGTCCCTGTCCACAGCCTCGCTACCAGAGTTACAAGGGGTAGCATGGAACAATCTGGCCCACCCTAATCAAGAGCCGTCCCTGTCCACAGCCTCGCTACCAGAGTTACAAGGGGTAGCATGGAACAATCTGGCTCACCCTAATCAAGAGCCGTCCCTGGCCACAGCCTCGCTACCAGAGTTACAAGGGTTAGCACGGAAAAATCTGGCCCACAGTAATCAAGAGCCGTCCCTGTCCACAGCCTCGCTACCAGAGTTACAAGGGGTAGCATGGAACAATCTGGCCCACCCTAATCAAGAGCAGTCCCTGTCCACAGCCTCGCTACCAGAGTTACAAGGGGTAGCATGGAACAATCTGGCCCACCCTAATCAAGAGCCGCCCCTGTCCACAGCCTCGCTAACAGAGTTACAAGGGGTAGCATGGAACAATCTGGCCCACCCTAATCAAGAGCCGTCCCTGTCCACAGCCAGGGTCACTACAGCCTCGCTACCAGAGTTACAAGGGGTAGCATGGAACAATCTGGCTCACCCTAATCAAGAGCCGTCCCTGTCCACAGCCTCGCTAACAGAGTTACAAGGGGTAGCATGGAACAATCTGGCCCACCCGAATCAAGAGCCGGCCCTGTCCACAGCCTCGCTAACAGAGTTACAAGGGGTAGCATGGAACAATCTGGCCCACCCTAATCAAGAGCCGCCCCTGTCCACAGCCTCGCTAACAGAGTTACAAGGGGTAGCATGGAACAATCTGGCCCACCCTAATCAAGAGCCGTCCCTGTCCACAGCCTCGCTACCAGAGTTACAAGGGGTAGCATGGAACAATCTGGCCCACCCTAATCAAGAGCCGTCCCTGTCCACAGCCTCGCTACCAGAGTTACAAGGGGTAGCATGGAACAATCTGGCTCACCCTAATCAAGAGCCGCCCATGTCCACAGCCTCGCTACCAGAGTTACAAGGGGTAGCATGGAACAATCTGGCCCACCCCTAATCAGGAGCCGTCCCTGGTCACTACAGCCTCGCCACCAGAGTTACAAGGGGTAGCATGGAACAATCTGGCCCACCCTAATCAAGAGCCGTCCCTGTCCACAGCCTCGCTACCAGAGTTACAAGGGGTAGCATGGAACAATCTGGCCCACCCTAATCAAGAGCCGTCCCTGTCAACAGCCTCGCTACCAGAGTTACAAGGGGTAGCATGGAACAATCTGGCACACCCTAATCAAGAGCCGTCCCTGTCCACAGCCTCGCTACCAGAGTTACAAGGGGTAGCATGGAACAATCTGGCCCACCCTAATCAAGAGCCGCCCCTGGTCACTACAGCCTCGCTACCAGAGTTACAAGGGGTAGCATGGAACAATCTGGCTCACCCTAATCAAGAGCCGTCCCTGTCCACAGCCTCGCTACCAGAGTTACAAGGGGTAGCATGGAACAATCTGGCCCACCCTAATCAAGAGCCGTCCCTGTCCACAGCCTCGCTACCAGAGTTACAAGGGGTAGCATGGAACAATCTGGCTCACCCTAATCAAGAGCCGTCCCTGTCCACAGCCTCGCTACCAGAGTTACAAGGGGTAGCATGGAACAATCTGGCTCACCCTAATCAAGAGCCGCCCCTGTCCACAGCCTCGCTACCAGAGTTACAAGGGGTAGCATGGAACAATCTGGCCCACCCTAATCAAGAGCCGTCCCTGTCCACAGCCTCGCTACCAGAGTTACAAGGGGTAGCATGGAACAATCTGGCTCACCCTAATCATGAGCCGTCCCTGTCCACAGCCTCGCTACCAGAGTTACAAGGGGTAGCATGGAACAATCTGGCCCACCCTAATCAAGAGCCGTCCCTGTCCACAGCCTCGCTACCAGAGTTACCAGGGGTTAGCATGGAACAATCTGGCTCACCCTAATCAAGAGCCGTCCCTGTCCACAGCCTCGCTACCAGAGTTACAAGGGGTAGCACGGAACAATCTGGCCCACCGTAATCAAGAGCCGTCCCTGTCTACAGCCTCGCTACCAGAGTTACAAGGGGTAGCATGGAACAATCTGGCCCACCCTAATAAAGAGCAGTCCCTGTCCACAGCCTCGCTACCAGAGTTACAAGGGGTAGCATGGAACAATCTGGCCCACCGTAATCAAGAGCCGTCCCTGTCTACAGCCTCGCTACCAGAGTTACAAGGGGTAGCATGGAACAATCTGGCCCACCCTAATCAAGAGCAGTCCCTGTCCACAGCCTCGCTACCAGAGTTACAAGGGGTAGCATGGAACAATCTGGCCCACCCTAATCAAGAGCCGTCCCTGTCCACAGCCTCGCTACCAGAGTTACAAGGGGTAGCATGGAACAATCTGGCTCACCCTAATCAAGAGCCGTCCCTGTCCACAGCCTCGCTACCAGAGTTACAAGGGGTAGCATGGAACAATCTGGCCCACCCTAATCAAGAGTCGTCCCTGTCCACAGCCTCGCTACCAGAGTTACAAGGGGTAGCATGGAACAAACTGGCCCACCCTAATCAAGAGCCGTCCCTGTCCACAGCCTCGCTACCAGAGTTACAAGGGGTAGCATGGAACAATCTGGCCCACCCTATTCAAGAGCCGTCCCTGTCCACAGCCTCGCTACCAGAGTTACTAGGGGTAGCATGGAACAATCTGGCCCAACCTAATCAAGAGCCGCCCCTGTCCACAGCCTCGCTACCAGAGTTACAAGGGGTAGCATGGAACAATCTGGCCCAGCCTAATCAAGAGCCGTCCCTGTCCACAGCCAGGGTCACTACAGCCTCGCTACCAGAGTTACAAGGGGTAGCATGGAACAATCTGGCTCACCCTAATCAAGAGCCGTCCCTGTCCACAGCCTCGCTACCACAGATACAAGGGGTAGCATGGAACAATCTGGCCCACCCTAATCAAGAGCCGTCCCTGTCCACAGCCTCGCTACCAGAGTTACAAGGGGTAGCATGGAACAATCTGGCCCACACTAATCAAGAGCCGTCCCTGTCCTCAGCCTCGCTACCAGAGTTACAAGGGGTAGCATGGAACAATCTGGCCCACCCTAATCAAGAGCCGTCCCTGTCCACAGCCAGGGTCACTACAGCCTCGCTACCAGAGTTACAAGGGGTAGCATGGAACAATCTGGCCCACCCTAATCAAGAGCCGTCCCAGTCCACAGCCTCGCTACCAGAGTTACAAGGGGTAGCATGGAACAATCTGGCCCACCTTATTCAAGAGCCGTCCCTGTCCACAGCCTCGCTACCAGAGTTACAAGGGGTAGCATGGAACAATCTGGCCCACCCTATTCAAGAGGAGCCCCTGTCCACAGCCTCGCTAACAGAGTTACAAGGGGTAGCATTGAACAATCTGGCCCACCCTAATCAAGAGCCGTCCCTGTCCACAGCCAGGGTCACTACAGCCTCGCTACCAGAGTTACAAGGGGTAGCATGGAACAATCTGGCTCACCCTAATCAAGAGCCGTCCCTGTCCACAGCCTCGCTAACAGAGTTACAAGGGGTAGCATGGAACAATCTGGCCCACCCTAATCAAGAGCCGGCCCTGTCCACAGCCTCGCTAACAGAGTTACAAGGGGTAGCATGGAACAATCTGGCCCACCCTAATCAAGAGCCGCCCCTGTCCACAGCCTCGCTAACAGAGTTACAAGGGGTAGCATGGAACAATCTGGCCCACCCTAATCAAGAGCCGTCCCTGTCCACAGCCTCGCTACCAGAGTTACAAGGGGTAGCATGGAACAATCTGGCCCACCCTAATCAAGAGCTGCCCCTGTCCACAGCCTCGCTAACAGAGTTACAAGGGGTAGCATGGAACAATCTGGCCCACCCTAATCAAGAGCCGTCCCTGTCCACAGCCTCGCTACCAGAGTTACAAGGGGTAGCATGGAACAATCTGGCTCACCCTAATCAAGAGCCGCCCATGTCCACAGCCTCGCTACCAGAGTTACAAGGGGTAGCATGGAACAATCTGGCCCACCCCTAATCAAGAGCCGTCCCGGGTCACTACAGCCTCGCCACCAGAGTTACAAGGGGTAGCATGGAACAATCTGGCCCACCCTAATCAAGAGCCGTCCCTGTCCACAGCCTCGCTACCAGAGTTACAAGGGGTAGCATGGAACAATCTGGCCCACCCTAATCAAGAGCCGTCCCTGTCAACAGCCTCGCTACCAGAGTTACAAGGGGTAGCATGGAACAATCTGGCCCACCCTAATCAAGAGCCGTCCCTGTCCACAGCCTCGCTACCAGAGTTACAAGGGGTAGCATGGAACAATCCGGCCCACCCTAATCAAGAGCCGCCCCTGGTCACTACAGCCTCGCTACCAGAGTTACAAGGGGTAGCATGGAACAATCTGGCTCACCCTAATCAAGAGCCGTCCCTGTCCACAGCCTCGCTACCAGAGTTACAAGGGGTAGCATGGAACAATCTGGCTCACCCTAATCAAGAGCCGTCCCTGTCCACAGCATCGCTACCAGAGTTACAAGGGGTAGCATGGAACAATCTGGCCCACCCTAATCAAGAGCCGTCCCTGTGCACAGCCTCGCTACCAGAGTTACAAGGGGTAGCATGGAACAATCTGGCTCACCCTAATCATGAGCCGTCCCTGTCCACAGCCTCGCTACCAGAGTTACAAGGGGTAGCATGGAACAATCTGGCCCACCCTAATCAAGAGCCGTCCCTGTCCACAGCCTCGCTACCAGAGTTACAAGGGGTAGCACGGAACAATCTGGCCCACAGTAATCAAGAGCCGTCCCTGTCCACAGCCTCGCTACCAGAGTTACAAGGGGTAGCATGGAACAATCTGGCCCACCCTAATCAAGAGCAGTCCCTGTCCACAGCCTCGCTACCAGAGTTACAAGGGGTAGCATGGAACAATCTGGCCCACCCTAATCAAGAGCCGCCCCTGTCCACAGCCTCGCTAACAGAGTTACAAGGGGTAGCATGGAACAATCTGGCCCACCCTAATCAAGAGCCGTCCCTGTCCACAGCCAGGGTCACTACAGCCTCGCTACCAGAGTTACAAGGGGTAGCATGGAACAATCTGGCTCACCCTAATCAAGAGCCGTCCCTGTCCACAGCCTCGCTAACAGAGTTACAAGGGGTAGCATGGAACAATCTGGCCCACCCGAATCAAGAGCCGGCCCTGTCCACAGCCTCGCTAACAGAGTTACAAGGGGTAGCATGGAACAATCTGGCCCACCCTAATCAAGAGCCGCCCCTGTCCACAGCCTCGCTAACAGAGTTACAAGGGGTAGCATGGAACAATCTGGCCCACCCTAATCAAGAGCCGTCCCTGTCCACAGCCTCGCTACCAGAGTTACAAGGGGTAGCATGGAACAATCTGGCCCACCCTAATCAAGAGCTGCCCCTGTCCACAGCCTCGCTAACAGAGTTACAAGGGGTAGCATGGAACAATCTGGCCCACCCCTAATCAGGAGCCGTCCCTGGTCACTACAGCCTCGCCACCAGAGTTACAAGGGGTAGCATGGAACAATCTGGCCCACCCTAATCAAGAGCCGTCCCTGTCCACAGCCTCGCTACCAGAGTTACAAGGGGTAGCATGGAACAATCTGGCCCACCCTAATCAAGAGCCGTCCCTGTCAACAGCCTCGCTACCAGAATTACAAGGGGTAGCATGGAACAATCTGGCACACCCTAATCAAGAGCCGTCCCTGTCCACAGCCTCGCTACCAGAGTTACAAGGGGTAGCATGGAACAATCTGGCCCACCCTAATCAAGAGCCGCCCCTGGTCACTACAGCCTCGCTACCAGAGTTACAAGGGGTAGCATGGAACAATCTGGCTCACCCTAATCAAGAGCCGTCCCTGTCCACAGCCTCGCTACCAGAGTTACAAGGGGTAGCATGGAACAATCTGGCCCACCCTAATCAAGAGCCGTCCCTGTCCACAGCCTCGCTACCAGAGTTACAAGGGATAGCATGGAACAATCTGGCTCACCCTAATCAAGAGCCGTCCCTGTCCACAGCCTCGCTACCAGAGTTACAAGGGGTAGCATGGAACAATCTGGCTCACCCTAATCAAGAGCCACCCCTGTCCACAGCCTCGCTACCAGAGTTACAAGGGGTAGCATGGAACAATCTGGCCCACCCTAATCAAGAGCCGTCCCTGTCCACAGCCTCGCTACCAGAGTTACAAGGGGTAGCATGGAACAATCTGGCTCACCCTAATCATGAGCCGTCCCTGTCCACAGCCTCGCTACCAGAGATACAAGGGGTAGCATGGAACAATCTGGCTCACCCTAATCAAGAGCCGTCCCTGTCCACAGCCTCGCTACCAGAGTTACAAGGGGTAGCACGGAACAATCTGGCCCACCGTAATCAAGAGCCGTCCCTGTCTACAGCCTCGCTACCAGAGTTACAAGGGGTAGCATGGAACAATCTGGCCCACCCTAATCAAGAGCAGTCCCTGTCCACAGCCTCGCTACCAGAGTTACAAGGGGTAGCATGGAACAATCTGGCCCACCCTAATCAAGAGCCGTCCCTGTCCACAGCCTCGCTACCAGAGTTACAAGGGGTAGCATGGAACAATCTGGCTCACCCTAATCAAGAGCCGTCCCTGTCCACAGCCTCGCTACCAGAGTTACAAGGGGTAGCATGGAACAATCTGGCCCACCCTAATCAAGAGTCGTCCCTGTCCACAGCCTCGCTACCAGAGTTACAAGGGGTAGCATGGAACAAACTGGCCCACCCTAATCAAGAGCCGTCCCTGTCCACAGCCTCGCTACCAGAGTTACAAGGGGTAGCATGGAACAATCTGGCCCACCCTATTCAAGAGCCGTCCCTGTCCACAGCCTCGCTACCAGAGTTACTAGGGGTAGCATGGAACAATCTGGCCCAACCTAATCAAGAGCCGCCCCTGTCCACAGCCTCGCTACCAGAGTTACAAGGGGTAGCATGGAACAATCTGGCCCAGCCTAATCAAGAGCCGTCCCTGTCCACAGCCAGGGTCACTACAGCCTCGCTACCAGAGTTACAAGGGGTAGCATGGAACAATCTGGCTCACCCTAATCAAGAGCCGTCCCTGTCCACAGCCTCGCTACCACAGATACAAGGGGTAGCATGGAACAATCTGGCCCACCCTAATCAAGAGCCGTCCCTGTCCACAGCCTCGCTACCAGAGTTACAAGGGGTAGCATGGAACAATCTGGCCCACACTAATCAAGAGCCGTCCCTGTCCTCAGCCTCGCTACCAGAGTTACAAGGGGTAGCATGGAACAATCTGGCCCACCCTAATCAAGAGCCGTCCCTGTCCACAGCCAGGGTCACTACAGCCTCGCTACCAGAGTTACAAGGGGTAGCATGGAAAAATCTGGCCCACCCTAATCAAGAGCCGTCCCAGTCCACAGCCTCGCTACCAGAGTTACAAGGGGTAGCATGGAACAATCTGGCCCACCTTATTCAAGAGCCGTCCCTGTCCACAGCCTCGCTACGAGAGTTACAAGGGGTAGCATGGAACAATCTGGCCCACCCTAATCAAGAGCCGCCCCTGTCCACAGCCTCGCTAACAGAGTTACAAGGGGTAGCATGGAACAATCTGGCCCACCCTAATCAAGAGCCGTCCCTGTCCACAGCCAGGGTCACTACAGCCTCGCTACCAGAGTTACAAGGGGTAGCATGGAACAATCTGGCTCACCCTAATGAAGAGCCGTCCCTGTCCACAGCCTCGCTAACAGAGTTACAAGGGGTAGCATGGAACAATCTGGCCCACCCTAATCAAGAACCGGCCCTGTCCACAGCCTCGCTAACAGAGTTACAAGGGGTAGCATGGAACAATCTGGCCCACCCTAATCAAGAGCCGCCCCTGTCCACAGCCTCGCTAACAGAGTTACAAGGGGTAGCATGGAACAATCTGGCCCACCCTAATCAAGAGCCGTCCCTGTCCACAGCCTCGCTACCAGAGTTACAAGGGGTAGCATGGAACAATCTGGCCCACCCTAATCAAGAGCTGCCCCTGTCCACAGCCTCGCTAACAGAGTTACAAGGGGTAGCATGGAACAATCTGGCCCACCCTAATCAAGAGCCGTCCCTGTCCACAGCCTCGCTACCAGAGTTACAAGGGGTAGCATGGAACAATCTGGCTCACCCTAATCAAGAGCCGCCCATGTCCACAGCCTCGCTACCAGAGTTACAAGGGGTAGCATGGAACAATCTGGCCCACCCCTAATCAAGAGCCGTCCCTGGTCACTACAGCCTCGCCACCAGAGTTACAAGGGGTAGCATGGAACAATCTGGCCCACCCTAATCAAGAGCCGTCCCTGTCCACAGCCTCGCTACCAGAGTTACAAGGGGTAGCATGGAACAATCTGGCCCACCCTAATCAAGAGCCGTCCCTGTCAACAGCCTCGCTACCAGAGTTACAAGGGGTAGCATGGAACAATCTGGCCCACCCTAATCAAGAGCCGTCCCTGTCCACAGCCTCGCTACCAGAGTTACAAGGGTTAGCATGGAACAATCCGGCCCACCCTAATCAAGAGCCGCCCCTGGTCACTACAGCCTCGCTACCAGAGTTACAAGGGGTAGCATGGAACAATCTGGCTCACCCTAATCAAGAGCCGTCCCTGTCCACAGCCTCGCTACCAGAGTTACAAGGGGTAGTATGGAACAATCTGGCCCACCCTAATCAAGAGCCGTCCCTGTCCACAGCCTCGCTACCAGAGTTACAAGGGGTAGCATGGAACAATCTGGCTCACCCTAATCAAGAGCCGTCCCTGTCCACAGCCTCGCTACCAGAGTTACAAGGGGTAGCATGGAACAATCTGGCTCACCCTAATCAAGAGCCGCCCCTGTCCACAGCCTCGCTACCAGAGTTACAAGGGGTAGCATGGAACAATCTGGCCCACCCTAATCAAGAGCCGTCCCTGTCCACAGCCTCGCTACCAGAGTTACAAGGGGTAGCATGGAACAATCTGGCTCACCCTAATCATGAGCCGTCCCTGTCCACAGCCTCGCTACCAGAGTTACAAGGGGTAGCATGGAACAATCTGGCCCACCCTAATCAAGAGCCGTCCCTGTCCACAGCCTCGCTACCAGAGTTACAAGGGGTTAGCATGGAACAATCTGGCTCACCCTAATCAAGAGCCGTCCCTGTCCACAGCCTCGCTACCAGAGTTACAAGGGGTAGCACGGAAAAATCTGGCCCACCGTAATCAAGAGCCGTCCCTGTCTACAGCCTCGCTACCAGAGTTACAAGGGGTAGCATGGAACAATCTGGCCCACCCGAATCAAGAGCAGTCCCTGTCCACAGCCTCGCTACCAGAGTTACAAGGGGTAGCATGGAACAATCTGGCCCACCCTAATCAAGAGCCGTCCCTGTCCACAGCCTCGCTACCAGAGTTACAAGGGGTAGCATGGAACAATCTGGCCCACCCTAATCAAGAGCCGTCCCTGTCCACAGCCTCGCTACCAGAGTTACAAGGGGTAGCATGGAACAATCTGGCCCACCCTAATCAAGAGCCGTCCCTGTCCACAGCCTCGCTACCAGAGTTACAAGGGGTAGCATGGAACAATCTGGCCGACCCTAATCAAGAGCCGTCCCTGTCCACAGCCTCGCTACCTGAGTTACAAGGGGTAGCATGGAACAATCTGGCTCACCCTAATCAAGAGCCGTCCCTGTCCACAGCCTCGCTACCAGAGTTACAAGGGGTAGCATGGAACAATCTGGCCCACCCTAATCAAGAGTCGTCCCTGTCGACAGCCTCGCTACAAGAGTTACAAGGCTTAGCATGGAACAATCTGGCCCACCCTAATCAAGAGCCGTCCCTGTCCACAGCCTCGCTACCAGAGTTACAAGGGGTAGCATGAAACAATCTGGCCCACCCTATTCAAGAGCCGTCCCTGTCCACAGCCTCGCTACCAGAGTTACTAGGGGTAGCATGGAACAATCTGGCCCACCCTAATCAAGAGCCGCCCCTGTCCACAGCCTCGCTACCAGAGTTACAAGGGGTAGCATGGAACAATCTGGCCCACCCTAATCAAGAGCCGTCCCTGTCCACATCCAGGGTCACTACAGCCTCGCTACCAGAGTTACAAGGGGTAGCATGGAACAATCTGGCTCACCCTAATCAAGAGCCGTCCCTGTCCACAGCCTCGCTACCAGAGATACAAGGGGTAGCATGGAACAATCTGGCCCACCCTAATCAAGAGCCGTCCCTGTCCACAGCCTCGCTACCAGAGTTACAAGGGGTAGCATGGAACAATCAGGCCCACCCTAATCAAGAGCCGTCCCTGTCCACAGCCTCGCTACCAGAGTTACATGGGGTGGCATGGAACAATCTGGCTCACCCTAATCAAGAGCCGCCCCTGTCCACAGCCTCGCTAACAGAGTTACAAGGGGTAGCATGGAACAATCTGGCCCACCCTAATCAAGAGCCGTCCCTGTCCACAGCCTCGCTACCAGAGTTACAAGGGGTAGCATGGAACAATCTGGCTCACCCTAATCAAGAGCCGCCCCTGTCCACAGCCTCGCTACCAGAGTTACAAGGGGTAGCATGGAACAATCTGGCCCACCCTAATCAAGAGCCGTCCCTGTCCACAGCCTCGCTACCAGAGTTACAAGGGGTAGCATGGAACAATCTGGCTCACCCTAATCATGAGCCGTCCCTGTCCACAGCCTCGCTACCAGAGTTACAAGGGGTAGCATGGAACAATCTGGCCCACCCTAATCAAGAGCCGTCCCTGTCCACAGCCTCGCTACCAGAGTTACAAGGGGTTAGCATGGAACAATCTGGCTCACCCTAATCAAGAGCCGTCCCTGTCCACAGCCTCGCTACCAGAGTTACAAGGGGTAGCACGGAAAAATCTGGCCCACCGTAATCAAGAGCCGTCCCTGTCTACAGCCTCGCTACCAGAGTTACAAGGGGTAGCATGGAACAATCTGGCCCACCCGAATCAAGAGCAGTCCTTGTCCACAGCCTCACTACCAGAGTTACAAGGGGTAGCATGGAACAATCTGGCCCACCCTAATCAAGAGCCGTTCCTGTCCACAGCCTCGCTACCAGAGTTACAAGGGGTAGCATGGAACAATCTGGCCCACCCTAATCAAGAGCCGTCCCTGTCCACAGCCTCGCTACCAGAGTTACAAGGGGTAGCATGGAACAATCTGGCCCACCCTAATCAAGAGCCGTCCCTGTCCACAGCCTCGCTACCAGAGTTACAAGGGGTAGCATGGAACAATCTGGCCGACCCTAATCAAGAGCCGTCCCTGTCCACAGCCTCGCTACCTGAGTTACAAGGGGTAGCATGGAACAATCTGGCTCACCCTAATCAAGAGCCGTCCCTGTCCACAGCCTCGCTACCAGAGTTACAAGGGGTAGCATGGAACAATCTGGCCCACCCTAATCAAGAGTCGTCCCTGTCGACAGCCTCGCTACAAGAGTTACAAGGCTTAGCATGGAACAATCTGGCCCACCCTAATCAAGAGCCGTCCCTGTCCACAGCCTCGCTACCAGAGTTACAAGGGGTAGCATGAAACAATCTGGCCCACCCTATTCAAGAGCCGTCCCTGTCCACAGCCTCGCTACCAGAGTTACTAGGGGTAGCATGGAACAATCTGGCCCACCCTAATCAAGAGCCGCCCCTGTCCACAGCCTCGCTACCAGAGTTACAAGGGGTAGCATGGAACAATCTGGCCCACCCTAATCAAGAGCCGTCCCTGTCCACAGCCAGGGTCACTACAGCCTCGCTACCAGAGTAACAAGGGGTAGCATGGAACAATCTGGCTCACCCTAATCAAGAGCCGTCCCTGTCCACAGCCTCGCTACCAGAGATACAAGGGGTAGCATGGAACAATCTGGCCCACCCTAATCAAGAGCCGTCCCTGTCCACAGCCTCGCTACCAGAGTTACAAGGGGTAGCATGGAACAATCAGGCCCACCCTAATCAAGAGCCGTCCCTGTCCACAGCCTCGCTACCAGAGTTACAAGGGGTGGCATGGAACAATCTGGCTCACCCTAATCAAGAGCCGCCCCTGTCCACAGCCTCGCTAACAGAGTTACAAGGGGTAGCATGGAACAATCTGGCCCACCCTAATCAAGAGCCGTCCCTGTCCACAGCCTCGCTACCAGAGTTACAAGGGGTAGCATGGAACAATCTGGCTCACCCTAATCAAGAGCCGTCCCTGTCCACAGCCTCGCTACCAGAGTTACAAGGGGTAGCATGGAACAATCTGGCCCACCCTAATCAAGAGCCGTCCCTGTCCACAGCCTCGCTACCAGAGTTACAAGGGGTAGCATGGAACAATCTGGCTCACCCTAATCAAGAGCCGTCCCTGTCCACAGCCTCGCTACCAGAGTTACAAGGGGTAGCATGGAACAATCTGGCCCACCGTAATCAAGAGCCGTCCCTGTCCACAGCCTCGCTACCAGAGTTACAAGGGGTAGCATGGAACAATCTGGCCCACCCTAATCAAGAGCAGTCCCTGTCCACAGCCTCGCTACCAGAGTTAAAAGGGGTAGCATGGAACAATCTGGCCCACCCTAATCAAGAGCCGTCCCTGTCCACAGCCTCGCTACCAGAGTTACAAGGGGTAGCATGGAACAATCTGGCCCACCTTAATCAAGAGCCGTCCCTGTCCACAGCCACGCTACCAGTGTTACAAGGGGTAGCATGGAACAATCTGGCCCACTCTAATCAAGAGCCGTCCCTGTCCACAGCCTCGCTACCAGAGTTACAAGGGGTAGCATGGAACAATCTGGCCGACCCTAATCAAGAGCCGTCCCTGTCGACAGCCTCGCTACCAGAGTTACAAGGGGTAGCATGGAACAATTTGGCTCACCCTAATCAAGAGCCGTCCCTGTCCACAGCCTCGCTACCAGAGTTACAAGGGGTAGCATGGAACAATCTGGCCCACCCTAATCAAGAGTCGTCACTGTCCACAGCCTCGCTACCAGAGTTACAAGGGGTAGCATGGAACAATCTGGCCCACCCTAATCAAGAGCCGTCCCAGTCCACAGCCTCGCTACCAGAGTTACAAGGGGTAGCATGGAACAATCTGGCCCACCCTATTCAAGAGCCGTCCCTGTCCACAGCCTCGCTACCAGAGTTACAAGGGGTAGCATGGAACAATCTGGCCCACCCTAATCAAGAGCCGCCCCTGTCCACAGCCTCGCTAACAGAGTTACAAGGGGTAGCATGGAACAATCTGGCCCTCCTTAATCAAGAGCCGCCCCTGTCCACAGCCTCGCTACCAGAGTTACAAGGGGTAGCATGGAACAATCGGGCCCACCATAATCAAGAGCCGCCCCTGTCCACAGCCTCGCTAACAGAGTTACAAGGGGTAGCACGGAACAATCTGGCCCACCCTAATCAAGAGCCGCCCCTGTCCACAGCCTCGCTAACAGAGTTACAAGGGGTAGCATGGAACAATCTGGCCCACCCTAATCAAGAGCCGTCCCTGTCCACAGCCTCGCTACCAGAGTTACAAGGGGTAGCATGGAACAATCTGGCCCACCCTAATCAAGAGCTGCCCCTGTCCACAGCCTCGCTAACAGAGTTACAAGGGGTAGCATGGAACAATCTGGCCCACCCTAATCAAGAGCCGTCCCTGTCCACAGCCTCGCTACCAGAGTTACAAGGGGTAGCATGGAACAATCTGGCTCACCCTAATCAAGAGCCGCCCATGTCCACAGCCTCGCTACCAGAGTTACAAGGGGTAGCATGGGACAATCTGGCCCACCCCTAATCAAGAGCCGTCCCTGGTCACTACAGCCTCGCCACCAGAGTTACAAGGGGTAGCATGGAACAATCTGGCCCACCCTAATCAAGAGCCGTCCCTGTCCACAGCCTCGCTACCAGAGTTACAAGGGGTAACATGGAACAATCTGGCCCACCCTAATCAAGAGCCGTCCCTGTCCACAGCCTCGCTACCAGAGTTACAAGGGGTAGCATGGAACAATCTGGCCCACCCTAATCAAGAGCCGTCCCTGTCCACAGCCTCGCTACCAGAGTTACAAGGGGTAGCATGGAACAATCTGGCCCACCCTAATCAAGAGCCGCCCCTGGTCACTACAGCCTCGCTACCAGAGTTACAAGGGGTAGCATGGAACAATCTGGCTCACCCTAATCAAGAGCCGTCCCTGTCCACAGCCTCGCTACCTGAGTTACAAGGGGTAGCATGGAACAATCTGGCCCACCCTAATCAAGAGCCGTCCCTGTCCACAGCCTCGCTACCAGAGTTACAAGGGGTAGCATGGAACAATCTGGCTCACCCTAATCAAGGGCCGTCCCTGTCCACAGCCTCGCTACCAGAGTTACAAGGGGTAGCATGGAACAATCTGGCTCACCCTAATCAAGAGCCGCCCCTGTCCACAGCCTCGCTACCGGAGTTACAAGGGGTAGCATGGAACAATCTGGCCCACCCTAATCAAGAGCCGTCCCTGTCCACAACCTCGCTACCAGAGTTACAAGGGGTAGCATGGAACAATCTGGCTCACCCTAATCATGAGCCGTCCCTGTCCACAGCCTCGCTACCAGAGTTACAAGGGGTAGCAGGGAACAATCTGGCCCACCCTAATCAAGAGCCGTCCCTGTCCACAGCCTCGCTACCAGAGTTACCAGGGGTTAGCATGGAACAATCTGGCTCACCCTAATCAAGAGCCGTCCCTGTCCACAGCCTCGCTACCAGAGTTACAAGGGGTAGCACGGAACAATCTGGCCCACCGTAATCAAGAGCCGTCCCTGTCTACAGCCTCGCTACCAGAGTTACAAGGGGTAGCATGGAACAATCTGGCCCACCCTAATCAAGAGCAGTCCCTGTCCACAGCCTCGCTACCAGAGTTACAAGGGGTAGCATGGAACAATCTGGCCCACCCTAATCAAGAGCCGTCCCTGTCCACAGCCTCGCTACCAGAGTTACAAGGGGTAGCATGGAACAATCTGGCCCACCTTAATCAAGAGCCGTCCCTGTCCACAGCCACGCTACCAGTGTTACAAGGGGTAGCATGGAACAATCTGGCCCACTCTAATCAAGAGCCGTCCCTGTCCACAGCCTCGCTACCAGAGTTACAAGGGGTAGCATGGAACAATCTGGCCGACCCTAATCAAGAGCCGTCCCTGTCGACAGCCTCGCTACCAGAGTTACAAGGGGTAGCATGGAACAATTTGGCTCACCCTAATCAAGAGCCGTCCCTGTCCACTGCCTCGCTACCAGAGTTACAAGGGGTAGCATGGAACAATCTGGCCCACCCTAATCAAGAGTCGTCCCTGTCCACAGCCTCGCTACCAGAGTTACAAGGGGTAGCATGGAACAATCTGGCCCACCCTAATCAAGAGCCGTCCCAGTCCACAGCCTCGCTACCAGAGTTACAAGGGGTAGCATGGAACAATCTGGCCCACCCTATTCAAGAGCCGTCCCTGTCCACAGCCTCGCTACCAGAGTTACAAGGGGTAGCATGGAACAATCTGGCCCACCCTAATCAAGAGCCGCCCCTGTCCACAGCCTCGCTAACAGAGTTACAAGGGGTAGCATGGAACAATCTGGCCCTCCTTAATCAAGAGCCGCCCCTGTCCACAGCCTCGCTACCAGAGTTACAAGGGGTAGCATGGAACAATCTGGCCCACCATAATCAAGAGCCGCCCCTGTCCACAGCCTCGCTAACAGAGTTACAAGGGGTAGCATGGAACAATCTGGCCCACCCTAATCAAGAGCCGCCCCTGTCCACAGCCTCGCTAACAGAGTTACAAGGGGTAGCACGGAACAATCTGGCCCACCCTAATCAAGAGCCGCCCCTGTCCACAGCCTCGCTAACAGAGTTACAAGGGGTAGCATGGAACAATCTGGCCCACCCTAATCAAGAGCCGTCCCTGTCCACAGCCTCGCTACCAGAGTTACAAGGGGTAGCATGGAACAATCTGGCCCACCCTAATCAAGAGCTGCCCCTGTCCACAGCCTCGCTAACAGAGTTACAAGGGGTAGCATGGAACAATCTGGCCCACCCTAATCAAGAGCCGTCCCTGTCCACAGCCTCGCTACCAGAGTTACAAGGGGTAGCATGGAACAATCTGGCTCACCCTAATCAAGAGCCGCCCATGTCCACAGCCTCGCTACCAGAGTTACAAGGGGTAGCATGGGACAATCTGGCCCACCCCTAATCAAGAGCCGTCCCTGGTCACTACAGCCTCGCCACCAGAGTTACAAGGGGTAGCATGGAACAATCTGGCCCAACCTAATCAAGAGCCGTCCCTGTCCACAGCCTCGCTACCAGAGTTACAAGGGGTAACATGGAACAATCTGGCCCACCCTAATCAAGAGCCGTCCCTGTCCACAGCCTCGCTACCAGAGTTACAAGGGGTAGCATGGAACAATCTGGCCCACCCTAATCAAGAGCCGTCCCTGTCCACAGCCTCGCTACCAGAGTTACAAGGGGTAGCATGGAACAATCTGGCCCACCCTAATCAAGAGCCGCCCCTGGTCACTACAGCCTCGCTACCAGAGTTACAAGGGGTAGCATGGAACAATCTGGCTCACCCTAATCAAGAGCCGTCCCTGTCCACAGCCTCGCTACCTGAGTTACAAGGGGTAGCATGGAACAATCTGGCCCACCCTAATCAAGAGCCGTCCCTGTCCACAGCCTCGCTACCAGAGTTACAAGGGGTAGCATGGAACAATCTGGCTCACCCTAATCAAGGGCCGTCCCTGTCCACAGCCTCGCTACCAGAGTTACAAGGGGTAGCATGGAACAATCTGGCTCACCCTAATCAAGAGCCGCCCCTGTCCACAGCCTCGCTACCAGAGTTACAAGGGGTAGCATGGAACAATCTGGCCCACCCTAATCAAGAGCCGTCCCTGTCCACAACCTCGCTACCAGAGTTACAAGGGGTAGCATGGAACAATCTGGCTCACCCTAATCATGAGCCGTCCCTGTCCACAGCCTCGCTACAAGAGTTACAAGGGGTAGCAGGGAACAATCTGGCCCACCCTAATCAAGAGCCGTCCCTGTCCACAGCCTCGCTACCAGAGTTACCAGGGGTTAGCATGGAACAATCTGGCTCACCCTAATCAAGAGCCGTCCCTGTCCACAGCCTCGCTACCAGAGTTACAAGGGGTAGCACGGAACAATCTGGCCCACCGTAATCAAGAGCCGTCCCTGTCTACAGCCTCGCTACCAGAGTTACAAGGGGTAGCATGGAACAATCTGGCCCACCCTAATCAAGAGCAGTCCCTGTCCACAGCCTCGCTACCAGAGTTACAAGGGGTAGCATGGAACAATCTGGCCCACCCTAATCAAGAGCCGTCCCTGTCCACAGCCTCGCTACCAGAGTTACAAGGGGTAGCATGGAACAATCTGGCCCACCCTAATCAAGAGCCGTCCCTGTCCACAGCCTCGCTACCAGAGTTACAAGGGGTAGCATGGAACAATCTGGCCCACCCTAATCAAGAGCCGTCCCTGTCCACAGCCTCGCTACCAGAGTTACAAGGGGTAGCATGGAACAATCTGGCCGACCCTAATCAAGAGCCGTCCCTGTCCACAGCCTCGCTACCAGAGTTACAAGGGGTAGCATGGAACAATCTGGCTCACCCTAATCAAGAGCCGTCCCTGTCCACAGCCTCGCTACCAGAGTTACAAGGGGTAGCATGGAGCAATCTGGCCCACCCTAATCAAGAGTCGTCCCTGTCCACAGCCTCGCTAACAGAGTTACAAGGGGTAGCATGGAACAATCTGGCCCACCCTAATCAAGAGCCGTCCCTGTCCACAGCCTCGCTACCAGAGTTACAAGGGGTAGCATGGAACAATCTGGCCCACCCTATTCAAGAGCCGTCCTTGTCCACAGCCTCGCTACCAGAGTTACTAGGGGTAGCATGGAACAATCTGGCCAACCCTAATCAAGAGCCGCCCCTGTCCACAGCCTCGCTACCAGAGTTACAAGGGGTAGCATGGAACAATCTGGCCCACCCTAATCAAGAGCCGTCCCTGTCCACAGCCAGGGTCACTACAGCCTCGCTACCAGAGTTACAAGGGGTAGCATGGAACAATCTGGCTCACCCTAATCAAGAGCCGTCCCTGTCCACAGCCTCGCTACCACAGATACAAGGGGTAGCATGGAACAATCTGGCCCACCCTAATCAAGAGCCGTTTCTGTCCACAGCCTCGCTACCAGAGTTACAAGGGGTAGCATGGAACAACCTGGCCCACACTAATCAAGAGCCGTCCCTGTCCTCAGCCTCGCTACCAGAGTTACAAGGGGTAGCAAGGAACAATCTGGCCCACCCTAATCAAGAGCCTCCCCTGGTCACTACAGCCTCGCTACCAGAGTTACAAGGGGTAGCATGGAACAATCTGGCTCACCCTAATCAAGAGCCGTCCCTGTCCACAGCCTCGCTACCAGAGATACAAGGGGTAGCATGGATCAATCTGGCCCACCCTAATCAAGAGCCGTCCCTGTCCACAGCCTCGCTACCAGAGTTACAAGGGGTAGCATGGAACAATCTGGTCACCCTAATCAAGAGCCGTCCCTGTCCACAGCCTCGCTACCAGAGTTACAAGGGGTAGCATGGAACAATCTGGCTCACCCTAATCAAGAGCCGTCCCTGTCCACAGCCTCGCTACCAGAGTTACAAGGGGTAGCATGGAACAATCTGGCCCACCCTAATCAAGAGCCGTCCCTGTCCACAGCCTCGCTACCAGAGTTACAAGGGGTGGCATGGAACAATCTGGCTCACCCAAATCAAGAGCCGCCCCTGTCCACAGCCTCGCTAACAGAGTTACAAGGGGTAGCATGGAACAATCTGGCCCACCCTAATCAAGAGCCGTCCCTGTCCACAGCCTCGCTACCAGAGTTACAAGGGGTAGCATGGAACAATCTGGCTCACCCTAATCAAGAGCCGTCCCTGTCCACAGCCTCGCTACCAGAGTTACAAGGGGTAGCATGGAACAATCTGGCCCACCCTAATCAAGAGCCGTCCCTGTCCACAGCCTCGCTACCAGAGTTACAAGGGGTAGCATGGAACAATCTGGCTCACCCTAATCAAGAGCCGTCCCTGTCCACAGCCTCGCTACCAGAGTTACAAGGGGTAGCACGGAACAATCTGGCCCACAGTAATCAAGAGCCGTCCCTGTCCACAGCCTCGCTACCAGAGTTACAAGGGGTAGCATGGAACAATCTGGCCCACCCTAATCAAGAGCAGTCCCTGTCCACAGCCTCGCTACCAGAGTTAAAAGGGGTAGCATGGAACAATCTGGCCCACCCTAATCAAGAGCCGTCCCTGTCCACAGCCTCGCTACCAGAGTTACAAGGGGTAGCATGGAACAATCTGGCCCACCCTAATCAAGAGCCGTCCCTGTCCACAGCCACGCTACCAGTGTTACAAGGGGTAGCAAGGAACAATCTGGCCCACTCTAATCAAGAGCCGTCCCTGTCCACAGCCTCGCTACCAGAGTTACAAGGGGTAGCATGGAACAATCTGGCCGACCCTAATCAAGAGCCGTCCCTGTCGACAGCCTCGCTACCAGAGTTACAAGGGGTAGCATGGAACAATTTGGCTCACCCTAATCAAGAGCCGTCCCTGTCCACAGCCTCGCTACCAGAGTTACAAGGGGTAGCATGGAACAATCTGGCCCACCCTAATCAAGAGTCGTCCCTGTCCACAGCCTCGCTACCAGAGTTACAAGGGGTAGCATGGAACAATCTGGCCCACCCTAATCAAGAGCCGTCCCAGTCCACAGCCTCGCTACCAGAGTTACAAGGGGTAGCATGGAACAATCTGGCCCACCCTATTCAAGAGCCGTCCCTGTCCACAGCCTCGCTACCAGAGTTACAAGGGGTAGCATGGAACAATCTGGCCCACCCTAATCAAGAGCCGCCCCTGTCCACAGCCTCGCTAACAGAGTTACAAGGGGTAGCATGGAACAATCTGGCCCTCCTTAATCAAGAGCCGCCCCTGTCCACAGCCTCGCTACCAGAGTTACAAGGGGTAGCATGGAACAATCTGGCCCACCATAATCAAGAGCCGCCCCTGTCCACAGCCTCGCTAACAGAGTTACAAGGGGTAGCATGGAACAATCTGGCCCACCCTAATCAAGAGCCGCCCCTGTCCACAGCCTCCCTAACAGAGTTACAAGGGGTAGCACGGAACAATCTGGCCCACCCTAATCAAGAGCCACCCCTGTCCACAGCCTCGCTAACAGAGTTACAAGGGGTAGCATGGAACAATCTGGCCCACCCTAATCAAGAGCCGTCCCTGTCCACAGCCTCGCTACCAGAGTTACAAGGGGTAGCATGGAACAATCTGGCCCACCCTAATCAAGAGCTGCCCCTGTCCACAGCCTCGTTAACAGAGTTACAAGGGGTAGCATGGAACAATCTGGCCCACCCAAATCAAGAGCCGTCCCTGTCCACAGCCTCGCTACCAGAGTTACAAGGGGTAGCATGGAACAATCTGGCTCACCCTAATCAAGAGCCGCCCATGTCCACAGCCTCGCTACCAGAGTTACAAGGGGTAGCATGGGACAATCTGGCCCACCCCTAATCAAGAGCCGTCCCTGGTCACTACAGCCTCGCCACCAGAGTTACAAGGGGTAGCATGGAACAATCTGGCCCACCCTAATCAAGAGCCGTCCCTGTCCACAGCCTCGCTACCAGAGTTACAAGGGGTAACATGGAACAATCTGGCCCACCCTAATCAAGAGCCGTCCCTGTCCACAGCCTCGCTACCAGAGTTACAAGGGGTAGCATGGAACAATCTGGCCCACCCTAATCAAGAGCCGTCCCTGTCCACAGCCTCGCTACCAGAGTTACAAGGGGTAGCATGGAACAATCTGGCCCACCCTAATCAAGAGCCGCCCCTGGTCACTACAGCCTCGCTACCAGAGTTACAAGGGGTAGCATGGAACAATCTGGCTCACCCTAATCAAGAGCCGTCCCTGTCCACAGCCTCGCTACCTGAGTTACAAGGGGTAGCATGGAACAATCTGGCCCACCCTAATCAAGAGCCGTCCCTGTCCACAGCCTCGCTACCAGAGTTACAAGGGGTAGCATGGAACAATCTGGCTCACCCTAATCAAGGGCCGTCCCTGTCCACAGCCTCGCTACCAGAGTTACAAGGGGTAGCATGGAACAATCTGGCTCACCCTAATCAAGAGCCGCCCCTGTCCACAGCCTCGCTACCAGAGTTACAAGGGGTAGCATGGAACAATCTGGCCCACCCTAATCAAGAGCCGTCCCTGTCCACAGCCTCGCTACCAGAGTTACAAGGGGTAGCATGGAACAATCTGGCTCACCCTAATCATGAGCCGTCCCTGTCCACAGCCTCGCTACCAGAGTTACAAGGGGTAGCATGGAACAATCTGGCCCACCCTAATCAAGAGCCGTCCCAGTCCACAGCCTCGCTACCAGAGTTACCAGGGGTTAGCATGGAACAATCTGGCTCACCCCAATTTAAGAGCCGTCCCTGTCCACAGCCTCGCTACCAGAGTTACAAGGGGTAGCACGGAACAATCTGGCCCACCGTAATCAAGAGCCGTCCCTGTCTACAGCCTCGCTACCAGAGTTACAAGGGGTAGCATGGAACAATCTGGCCCACCCTAATCAAGAGCAGTCCCTGTCCACAGCCTCGCTACCAGAGTTTCAAGGGGTAGCATGGAACAATCTGGCCCACCCTAATCAAGAGCCGTCCCTGTCCACAGCCTCGCTACCAGAGTTACAAGGGGTAGCATGGAACAATCTGGCCCACCCTAATCAAGAGCCGTCCCTGTCCACAGCCTCGCTACCAGAGTTACAAGGGGTAGCATGGAACAATCTGGCCCACCCTAATCAAGAGCCGTCCCTGTCCACAGCCTCGCTACCAGAGTTACAAGGGGTAGCATGGAACAATCTGGCCGACCCTAATCAAGAGCCGTCCCTGTCCACAGCCTCGCTACCAGAGTTACAAGGGGTAGCATGGAGTAATCTGGCTCACCCTAATCAAGAGCCGTCCCTGTCAACAGCCTCGCTACCAGAGTTACAAGGGGTTGCATGGAACAATCTGGCCTACCCTAATCAAGAGTCGTCCCTGTCCACAGCCTCGCTACCAGAGTTACAAGGGGTAGCATGGAACAATCTGGCCCACCCTAATCAAGAGCCGTCCCTGTCCACAGCCTCGCTACCAGAGTTACAAGGGGTAGCATGGAACAATCTGGCCCACCCTATTCAAGAGCCGTCCCTGTCCACAGCCTCGCTACCAGAGTTACTAGGGGTAGCATGGAACAATCTGGCCAACCCTAATCAAGAGCCGCCCCTGTCCACAGCCTCGCTACCAGAGTTACAAGGGGTAGCATGGAACAATCTGGCCCACCCTAATCAAGAGCCGTCCCTGTCCACAGCCAGGGTCACTACAGCCTCGCTACCAGAGTTACAAGGGGTAGCATGGAACAATCTGGCTCACCCTAATCAAGAGCCGTCCCTGTCCACAGCCTCGTTACCAGAGTTACAAGGGGTAGCATGGAACAATCTGGCTCACCCTAATCAAGAGCCGTCCCTGTCCACAGCCTCGCTACCAGAGTTACAAGGGGTAGCATGGAACAATCTGGCCCACCCTAATCAAGAGCCGTCCTTGTCCACAGCCTCGCTACCAGAGTTACAAGGAGTAGCATGGAACAATCTGGCTCACCCTTATCAAGAGCCGTCCCTGTCCACAGCCTCGCTACCAGAGTTACAAGGGGTAGCACGGAACAATCTGGCCCACAGTAATCAAGAGCCGTCCCTGTCCACAGCCTCGCTACCAGAGTTACAAGGGGTAGCATGGAACAATCTGGCCCACCCTAATCAAGAGCAGTCCCTGTCCACAGCCTCGCTACCAGAGTTAAAAGGGGTAGCATGGAACAATCTGGCCCACCCTAATCAAGAGCCGTCCCTGTCCACAGCCTCGCTACCAGAGTTACAAGGGGTAGCATGGAACAATCTGGCCCACCCGAATCAAGAGCCGTCCCTGTCCACAGCCACGCTACCAGTGTTACAAGGGGTAGCATGGAACAATCTGGCCCACCCTAATCAAGAGCCGTCCCTGTCCACAGCCTCGCTACCAGAGTTACAAGGGGTAGCATGGAACAATCTGGCCGACCCTAATCAAGAGCCGTCCCTGTCCACAGCCTCGCTGCCAGAGTTACAAGGGGTAGCATGGAACAATTTGGCTCACCCTAATCAAGAGCCGTCCCTGTCCTCAGCCTCGCTACCAGAGTTACAAGGGGTAGCATGGAACAATCTGGCCCACCCTAATCAAGAGTCGTCCCTGTCCACAGCCTCGCTACCAGAGTTACAAGGGGTAGCATGGAACAATCTGGCCCACCCTAATCAAGAGCCGTCACTATCCACAGCCTCGCTACCAGAGTTACAAGGGGTGGCATGGAACAATCTGGCTCACCCTAATCAAGAGCCACCCCTGTCCACAGCCTCGCTAACAGAGTTACAAGGGGTAGCATGGAACAATCTGGCCCACCCTAATCAAGAGCCGTCCCTGTCCACAGCCTCGCTACCAGAGTTACAAGGGGTAGCATGGAACAATCTGGCCCACCCTAATCAAGAGCCGTCCCTGTCCACAGCCTCGCTACCAGAATTACCAGGGGTTAGCATGGAACAATCTGGCTCACCCTAATCAAGAGCCGTCCCTGTCCACAGCCTCGCTACCAGAGTTACAAGGGGTAGCACGGAACAATCTGGCCCACCGTAATCAAGAGCCGTCCCTGTCTACAGCCTCGCTACCAGAGTTACAAGGGGTAGCATGGAACAATCTGGCCCACCCTAATCAAGAGCAGTCCCTGTCCACAGCCTCGCTACCAGAGTTACAAGGGGTAGCATGGAACAATCTGGCCCACCCTAATCAAGAGCCGTCCCTGTCCACAGCCTCGCTACCAGAGTTACAAGGGGTAGCATGGAACAATCTGGCCCACCCTAATCAAGAGCCGTCCCTGTCCCAGCCTCGCTACCAGAGTTACAAGGGATAGCATGGAACAATTTGGCCGACCCTAATCAAGAGCCGTCCCTGTCCACAGCCTCGCTACCAGAGGTACAAGGGGTAGCATGGAACAATCTGGCTCACCCTAATCAAGAGCCGTCCCTGTCCACAGCCTCGCTACCAGAGTTACAAGGGGTAGCATGGAACAATCTGGCCCACCCTAATCAAGAGCCGTCCCTGTCCACAGCCTCGCTACCAGAATTACCAGGGGTTAGCATGGAACAATCTGGCTCACCCTAATCAAGAGCCGTCCCTGTCCACAGCCTCGCTACCAGAGTTACAAGGGGTAGCACGGAACAATCTGGCCCACCGTAATCAAGAGCCGTCCCTGTCTACAGCCTCGCTACCAGAGTTACAAGGGGTAGCATGGAACAATCTGGCCCACCCTAATCAAGAGCAGTCCCTGTCCACAGCCTCGCTACCAGAGTTACAAGGGGTAGCATGGAACAATCTGGCTCACCCTAATCAAGAGCCGTCCCTGTCCACAGCCTCGCTACCAGAGATACAAGGGGTAGCATGGAACAATCTGGCCCACCCTAATCAAGAGCCGTCCCTGTCCACAGCCTCGCTACCAGAGTTACAAGGGGTAGCATGGAACAATCTGGCCCACACTAATCAAGAGCCGTCCCTGTCCTCAGCCTCGCTACCAGAGTTACAAGGGGTAGCATGGAACAATCTGGCCCACCCTAATCAAGAGCCGTCCCTGTCCACAGCCAGGGTCACTACAGCCTCGCTACCAGAGTTACAAGGGGTAGCATGGAACAATCTGGCCCACCCTAATCAAGAGCCGTCCCAGTCCACAGCCTCGCTACCAGAGTTACAAGGGGTAGCATGGAACAATCTGGCCCACCCTATTCAAGAGCCGTCCCTGTCCACAGCCTCGCTACCAGAGTTACAAGGGGTAGCATGGAACAATCTGGCCCACCCTAATCAAGAGCCGCCCCTGTCCACAGCCTCGCTAACAGAGTTACAAGGGGTAGCATAGAACAATCTGGCCCACCCTAATCAAGAGCCGTCCCTGTCCACAGCCAGGGTCACTACAGCCTCGCTACCAGATTTACAAGGGGTAGCATGGAACAATCTGGCTCACCCTAATCAAGAGCCGTCCCTGTCCACAGCCTCGCTAGCAGAGTTACAAGGGGTAGCATGGAACAATCTGGCCCACCCTAATCAAGAGCCGTCCCTGTCCACAGCCTCGCTACCAGAGTTACAAGGGGTAGCATGGAACAATCTGGCTCACCCTAATCATGAGTTGTCCCTGTCCACAGCCTCGCTACCAGAGTTACAAGGGGTAGCATGGAACAATCTGGCCCACCCTAATCAAGAGCCGTCCCTGTCCACAGCCTCGCTACCAGAGTTACCAGGGGTTAGCATGGAACAATCTGGCTCAACCTAATCAAGAGCCGTCCCTGTCCACAGCCTCGCTACCAGAGTTACAAGGGGTAGCACGGAACAATCTGGCCCACCGTAATCAAGAGCCGTCCCTGTCTACAGCCTCGCTACCAGAGTTACAAGGGGTGGCATGGAACAATCTGGCTCACCCTAATCAAGAGCCGTCCCTGTCCACAGCCTCGCTACCAGAGTTACAAGGGGTAGCATGGAACAATCTGGCCCACCCTAATCTAGAGCAGTCCCTGTCCACAGCCTCGCTACCAGAGTTACAAGGGGTAGCATGGAACAATCTGGCCCACCCTAATCAAGAGCCGTCCCTGTCCACAGCCTCGCTACCAGAGTTACAAGGGGTAGCATGGAACAATCTGGCCCACCCTAATCAAGAGCCGTCCCTGTCCACAGCCTCGCAACCAGAGTTACAATGGGTAGCATGGAACAATCTGGCCCACCCTAATCAAGAGCCGTCCCTGTCCACAGCCTCGCTACCAGAGTTACAAGGGGTAGCATGGAACAATCTGGCCGACCCTAATCAAGAGCCGTCCCTGTCCACAGCCTCGCTACCTGAGTTACAAGGGGTAGCATGGAACAATCTGGCTCACCCTAATCAAGAGCCGTCCCTGTCCACAGCCTCGCTACCAGAGTTACAAGGGGTAGCATGGAACAATCTGGCCCACCCTAATCAAGAGTCGTCCCTGTCGACAGCCTCGCTACCAGAGTTACAAGGGGTAGCATGGAACAATCTGGCCCACCCTAATCAAGAGCCGTCCCTGTCCACAGCCTCGCTACCAGAGTTACAAGGGGTAGCATGAAACAATCTGGCCCACCCTATTCAAGAGCCGTCCCTGTCCACAGCCTCGCTACCAGAGTTACTAGGGGTAGCATGGAACAATCTGGCCCACCCTAATCAAGAGCCGTCCCTGTCCACAGCCTCGCTACCAGAGATACAAGGGGTAGCATGGATCAATCTGGCCCACCCTAATCAAGAGCCGGCCCTGTCCACAGCCTCGCTACCAGAGTTACAAGGGGTAGCATGGAACAATCTGGTCACCCTAATCAAGAGCCGTCCCTGTCCACAGCCTCGCTACCAGAGTTACAAGGGGTAGCATGGAACAATCTGGCTCACCCTAATCAAGAGCCGTCCCTGTCCACAGCCTCGCTACCAGAGTTACAAGGGGTAGCATGGAACAATCTGGCCCACCCTAATCAAGAGCCGTCCCTGTCCACAGCCTCGCTACCAGAGTTACAAGGGGTAGCATGGAACAATCTGGCTCACCCTAATCAAGAGCCGTCCCTGTCCACAGCCTCGCTAGCAGAGTTACAAGGGGTAGCATGGAACAATCTGGCCCACCCTAATCAAGAGCCGTCCCTGTCCACAGCCTCGCTACCAGAGTTACAAGGGGTAGCATGGAACAATCTGGCTCACCCTAATCATGAGTTGTCCCTGTCCACAGCCTCGCTACCAGAGTTACAAGGGGTAGCATGGAACAATCTGGCCCACCCTAATCAAGAGCCGTCCCTGTCCACAGCCTCGCTACCAGAGTTACCAGGGGTTAGCATGGAACAATCTGGCTCAACCTAATCAAGAGCCGTCCCTGTCCACAGCCTCGCTACCAGAGTTACAAGGGGTTGCACGGAACAATCTGGCCCACCGTAATCAAGAGCCGTCCCTGTCTACAGCCTCGCTACCAGAGTTACAAGGGGTGGCATGGAACAATCTGGCTCACCCTAATCAAGAGCCGTCCCTGTCCACAGCCTCGCTACCAGAGTTACAAGGGGTAGCATGGAACAATCTGGCCCACCCTAATCTAGAGCAGTCCCTGTCCACAGCCTCGCTACCAGAGTTACAAGGGGTAGCATGGAACAATCTGGCCCACCCTAATCAAGAGCCGTCCCTGTCCACAGCCTCGCTACCAGAGTTACAAGGGGTAGCATGGAACAATCTGGCCCACCCTAATCAAGAGCCGTCCCTGTCCACAGCCTCGCAACCAGAGTTACAATGGGTAGCATGGAACAATCTGGCCCACCCTAATCAAGAGCCGTCCCTGTCCACAGCCTCGCTACCAGAGTTACAAGGGGTAGCATGGAACAATCTGGCCGACCCTAATCAAGAGCCGTCCCTGTCCACAGCCTCGCTACCTGAGTTACAAGGGGTAGCATGGAACAATCTGGCTCACCCTAATCAAGAGCCGTCCCTGTCCACAGCCTCGCTACCAGAGTTACAAGGGGTAGCATGGAACAATCTGGCCCACCCTAATCAAGAGTCGTCCCTGTCGACAGCCTCGCTACCAGAGTTACAAGGGGTAGCATGGAACAATCTGGCCCACCCTAATCAAGAGCCGTCCCTGTCCACAGCCTCGCTACCAGAGTTACAAGGGGTAGCATGAAACAATCTGGCCCACCCTATTCAAGAGCCGTCCCTGTCCACAGCCTCGCTACCAGAGTTACTAGGGGTAGCATGGAACAATCTGGCCCACCCTAATCAAGAGCCGTCCCTGTCCACAGCCTCGCTACCAGAGATACAAGGGGTAGCATGGATCAATCTGGCCCACCCTAATCAAGAGCCGGCCCTGTCCACAGCCTCGCTACCAGAGTTACAAGGGGTAGCATGGAACAATCTGGTCACCCTAATCAAGAGCCGTCCCTGTCCACAGCCTCGCTACCAGAGTTACAAGGGGTAGCATGGAACAATCTGGCTCACCCTAATCAAGAGCCGTCCCTGTCCACAGCCTCGCTACCAGAGTTACAAGGGGTAGCATGGAACAATCTGGCCCACCCTAATCAAGAGCCGTCCCTGTCCACAGCCTCGCTACCAGAGTTACAAGGGGTGGCATGGAACAATCTGGCTCACCCTAATCAAGAGCCGCCCCTGTCCACAGCCTCGCTAACAGAGTTACAAGGGGTAGCATGGAACAATCTGGCCCACCCTAATCAAGAGCCGTCCCTGTCCACAGCCTCGCTACCAGAGTTACAAGGGGTAGCATGGAACAATCTGGCTCACCCTAATCAAGAGCCGTCCCTGTCCACAGCCTCGCTACCAGAGTTACAAGGGGTAGCATGGAAAAATCTGGCCCACCCTAATCAAGAGCCGTCCCTGTCCACAGCCTCGCTACCAGAGTTACAAGGGGTAGCATGGAACAATCTGGCTCACCCTAATCAAGAGCCGTCCCTGTCCACAGCCTCGCTACCAGAGTTACAAGGGGTAGCACGGAACAATCTGGCCCACAGTAATCAAGAGCCGTCCCTGTCCACAGCGTCGCTACCAGAGTTACAAGGGGTAGCATGGAACAATCTGGCCCACCCTAATCAAGAGCAGTCCCTGTCCACAGCCTCGCTACCAGAGTTAAAAGGGGTAGCATGGAACAATCTGGCCCACCCTAATCAAGAGCCGTCCCTGTCCACAGCCTCGCTACCAGAGTTACAAGGGGTAGCATGGAACAATCTGGCCCACCCTAATCAAGAGTCGTCCCTGTCCACAGCCTCGCTACCAGAGTTACAAGGGGTAGCATGGAACAATCTGGCCCACCCTAATCAAGAGCCGTCCCAGTCCACAGCCTCGCTACCAGAGTTACAAGGGGTAGCATGGAACAATCTGGCCCACCCTAATCAAGAGCCGTCCCTGTCCACAGCCTCGCTACCAGAGTTACAAGGGGTAGCATGGAACAATCTGGCCCACCGTAATCAAGAGCCGTCCCTGTCCACAGCCACGTTACCAGTGTTACAAGGGGTAGCATGGAACAATCTGGCCCACTCTAATCAAGAGCCGTCCCTGTCCACAGCCTCGCTACCAGAGTTACAAGGTGTAGCATGGAACAATCTGGCCCACCCTAATCAAGAGCCGCCCCTGGTCACTACAACCTCGCTACCAGAGTTACAAGGGGTAGCATGGAACAATTTGGCTCACCCTAATCAAGAGCCGTCCCTGTCCACAGCCTCGCTACCAGAGTTACAAGGGGTAGCATGGAACAATCTGGCCCACCCTAATCAAGAGTCGTCCCTGTCCACAGCCTCGCTACCAGAGTTACAAGGGGTAGCATGGAACAATCTGGCCCACCCTAATCAAGAGCCGTCCCAGTCCACAGCCTCGCTACCAGAGTTACAAGGGGTAGCATGGAACAATCTGGCCCACCCTATTCAAGAGCCGTCCCTGTCCACAGCCTCGCTACCAGAGTTACAAGGGGTAGCATGGAACAATCTGGCCCACCCTAATCAAGAGCCGCCCCTGTCCACAGCCTCGCTAACAGAGTTACAAGGGGTAGAATGGAACAATCTGGCCCTCCTTAATCAAGAGCCGCCCCTGTCCACAGCCTCGCTACCAGAGTTACAAGGGGTAGCATGGAACAATCTGGCCCACCATAATCAAGAGCCGCCCCTGTCCACAGCCTCGCTAACAGAGTTACAAGGGGTAGCATGGAACAATCTGGCCCACCCTAATCAAGAGCCGCCCCTGTCCACAGCCTCGCTAACAGAGTTACAAGGGGTAGCACGGAACAATCTGGCCCACCCTAATCAAGAGCCGCCCCTGTCCACAGCCTCGCTAACAGAGTTACAAGGGGTAGCATGGAACAATCTGGCCCACCCTAATCAAGAGCCGTCCCTGTCCACAGCCTCGCTACCAGAGTTACAAGGGGTAGCATGGAACAATCTGGCCCACCCTAATCAAGAGCTGCCCCTGTCCACAGCCTCGCTAACAGAGTTACAAGGGGTAGCATGGAACAATCTGGCCCACCCTAATCAAGAGCCGTCCCTGTCCACAGCCTCGCTACCAGAGTTACAAGGGGTAGCATGGAACAATCTGGCTCACCCTAATCAAGAGCCGCCCATGTCCACAGCCTCGCTACCAGAGTTACAAGGGGTAGCATGGGACAATCTGGCCCACCCCTAATCAAGAGCCGTCCCTGGTCACTACAGCCTCGCCACCAGAGTAACAAGGGGTAGCATGGAACAATCTGGCCCACCCTAATCAAGAGCCGTCCCTGTCCACAGCCTCGCTACCAGAGTTACAAGGGGTAACATGGAACAATCTGGCCCACCCTAATCAAGAGCCGTCCCTGTCCACAGCCTCGCTACCAGAGTTACAAGGGGTAGCATGGAACAATCTGGCCCACCCTAATCAAGAGCCGTCCCTGTCCACAGCCTCGCTACCAGAGTTACAAGGGGTAGCATGGAACAATCTGGCCCACCCTAATCAAGAGCCGCCCCTGGTCACTACAGCCTCGCTACCAGAGTTACAAGGGGTAGCATGGAACAATCTGGCTCACCCTAATCAAGAGCCGTCCCTGTCCACAGCCTCGCTACCTGAGTTACAAGGGGTAGCATGGAACAATCTGGCCCACCCTAATCAAGAGCCGTCCCTGTCCACAGCCTCGCTACCAGAGTTACAAGGGGTAGCATGGAACAATCTGGCTCACCCTAATCAAGGGCCGTCCCTGTCCACAGCCTCGCTACCAGAGTTACAAGGGGTAGCATGGAACAATCTGGCTCACCCTAATCAAGAGCCGCCCCTGTCCACAGCCTCGCTACCAGAGTTACAAGGGGTAGCATGGAACAATCTGGCCCACCCTAATCAAGAGTCGTCCCTGTCCACAGCCTCGCTACCAGAGTTACAAGGGGTAGCATGGAACAATCTGGCTCACCCTAATCATGAGCCGTCCCTGTCCACAGCCTCGCTACCAGAGTTACAAGGGGTAGCATGGAACAATCTGGCCCACCCTAATCAAGAGCCGTCCCTGTCCACAGCCTCGCTACCAGAGTTACCAGGGGTTAGCATGGAACAATCTGGCTCACCCTAATCAAGAGCCGTCCCTGTCCACAGCCTCGCTACCAGAGTTACAAGGGGTAGCATGGAACAATCTGGCCCACCCTAATCAAGAGCCGTCCCTGTCCACAGCCTCGCTACCAGAGTTACAAGGGGTGGCATGGAACAATCTGGCTCACCCAAATCAAGAGCCGCCCCTGTCCACAGCCTCGCTAACAGAGTTACAAGGGGTAGCATGGAACAATCTGGCCCACCCTAATCAAGAGCCGTCCCTGTCCACAGCCTCGCTACCAGAGATACAAGGGGTAGCATGGAACAATCTGGCTCACCCTAATCAAGAGCCGTCCCTGTCCACAGCCTCGCTACCAGAGTTACAAGGGGTAGCATGGAACAATCTGGCCCACCCTAATCAAGAGCCGTCCCTGTCCACAGCCTCGCTACCAGAGTTACAAGGGGTAGCATGGAACAATCTGGCTCACCCTAATCAAGAGCCGTCCCTGTCCACAGCCTCGCTACCAGAGTTACAAGGGGTAGCACGGAACAATCTGGCCCACAGTAATCAAGAGCCGTCCCTGTCCACAGCCTCGCTACCAGAGTTACAAGGGGTAGCATGGAACAATCTGGCCCACCCTAATCAAGAGCAGTCCCTGTCCACAGCCTCGCTACCAGAGTTAAAAGAGGTAGCATGGAACAATCTGGCCCACCCTAATCAAGAGCCGTCCCTGTCCACAGCCTCGCTACCAGAGTTACAAGGGGTAGCATGGAACAATCTGGCCCACCCTAATCAAGAGCCGTCCCTGTCCACAGCCTCGCTACCTGAGTTACAAGGGGTAGCATGGAACAATCTGGCCCACCCTAATCAAGAGCCGTCCCTGTCCACAGCCTCGCTACCAGAGTTACAAGGGGTAGCATGGAACAATCTGGCTCACCCTAATCAAGGGCCGTCCCTGTCCACAGCCTCGCTACCAGAGTTACAAGGGGTAGCATGGAACAATCTGGCTCACCCTAATCAAGAGCCGCCCCTGTCCACAGCCTCGCTACCAGAGTTACAAGGGGTAGCATGGAACAATCTGGCCCACCCTAATCAAGAGTCGTCCCTGTCCACAGCCTCGCTACCAGAGTTACAAGGGGTAGCATGGAACAATCTGGCTCACCCTAATCATGAGCCGTCCCTGTCCACAGCCTCGCTACCAGAGTTACAAGGGGTAGCATGGAACAATCTGGCCCACCCTAATCAAGAGCCGTCCCTGTCCACAGCCTCGCTACCAGAGTTACCAGGGGTTAGCATGGAACAATCTGGCTCACCCTAATCAAGAGCCGTCCCTGTCCACAGCCTCGCTACCAGAGTTACAAGGGGTAGCATGGAACAATCTGGCCCACCCTAATCAAGAGCCGTCCCTGTCCACAGCCTCGCTACCAGAGTTACAAGGGGTGGCATGGAACAATCTGGCTCACCCAAATCAAGAGCCGCCCCTGTCCACAGCCTCGCTAACAGAGTTACAAGGGGTAGCATGGAACAATCTGGCCCACCCTAATCAAGAGCCGTCCCTGTCCACAGCCTCGCTACCAGAGTTACAAGGGGTAGCATGGAACAATCTGGCTCACCCTAATCAAGAGCCGTCCCTGTCCACAGCCTCGCTACCAGAGTTACAAGGGGTAGCATGGAACAATCTGGCCCACCCTAATCAAGAGCCGTCCCTGTCCACAGCCTCGCTACCAGAGTTACAAGGGGTAGCATGGAACAATCTGGCTCACCCTAATCAAGAGCCGTCCCTGTCCACAGCCTCGCTACCAGAGTTACAAGGGGTAGCACGGAACAATCTGGCCCACAGTAATCAAGAGCCGTCCCTGTCCACAGCCTCGCTACCAGAGTTACAAGGGGTAGCATGGAACAATCTGGCCCACCCTAATCAAGAGCAGTCCCTGTCCACAGCCTCGCTACCAGAGTTAAAAGGGGTAGCATGGAACAATCTGGCCCACCCTAATCAAGAGCCGTCCCTGTCCACAGCCTCGCTACCAGAGTTACAAGGGGTAGCATGGAACAATCTGGCCCACCCTAATCAAGAGCCGTCCCTGTCCACAGCCACGCTACCAGTGTTACAAGGGGTAGCATGGAACAATCTGGCCCACTCTAATCAAGAGCCGTCCCTGTCCACAGCCTCGCTACCAGAGTTACAAGGGGTAGCATGGAACAATCTGGCCGACCCTAATCAAGAGCCGTCCCTGTCGACAGCCTCGCTACCAGAGTTACAAGGGGTAGCATGGAACAATTTGGCTCACCCTAATCAAGAGCCGTCCCTGTCCACAGCCTCGCTACCAGAGTTACAAGGGGTAGCATGGAACAATCTGGCCCACCCTAATCAAGAGTCGTCCCTGTCCACAGCCTCGCTACCAGAGTTACAAGGGGTAGCATGGAACAATCTGGCCCACCCTAATCAAGAGCCGTCCCAGTCCACAGCCTCGCTACCAGAGTTACAAGGGGTAGCATGGAACAATCTGGCCCACCCTATTCAAGAGCCGTCCCTGTCCACAGCCTCGCTACCAGAGTTACAAGGGGTAGCATGGAACAATCTGGCCCACCCTAATCAAGAGCCGCCCCTGTCCACAGCCTCGCTAACAGAGTTACAAGGGGTAGCATGGAACAATCTGGCCCTCCTTAATCAAGAGCCGCCCCTGTCCACAGCCTCGCTACCAGAGTTACAAGGGGTAGCATGGAACAATCTGGCCCACCATAATCAAGAGCCGCCCCTGTCCACAGCCTCGCTAACAGAGTTACAAGGGGTAGCATGGAACAATCTGGCCCACCCTAATCAAGAGCCGCCCCTGTCCACAGCCTCGCTAACAGAGTTACAAGGGGTAGCACGGAACAATCTGGCCCACCCTAATCAAGAGCCACCCCTGTCCACAGCCTCGCTAACAGAGTTACAAGGGGTAGCATGGAACAATCTGGCCCACCCTAATCAAGAGCCGTCCCTGTCCACAGCCTCGCTACCAGAGTTACAAGGGGTAGCATGGAACAATCTGGCCCACCCTAATCAAGAGCTGCCCCTGTCCACAGCCTCGCTAACAGAGTTACAAGGGGTAGCATGGAACAATCTGGCCCACCCAAATCAAGAGCCGTCCCTGTCCACAGCCTCGCTACCAGAGTTACAAGGGGTAGCATGGAACAATCTGGCTCACCCTAATCAAGAGCCGCCCATGTCCACAGCCTCGCTACCAGAGTTACAAGGGGTAGCATGGGACAATCTGGCCCACCCCTAATCAAGAGCCGTCCCTGGTCACTACAGCCTCGCCACCAGAGTTACAAGGGGTAGCATGGAACAATCTGGCCCACCCTAATCAAGAGCCGTCCCTGTCCACAGCCTCGCTACCAGAGTTACAAGGGGTAACATGGAACAATCTGGCCCACCCTAATCAAGAGCCGTCCCTGTCCACAGCCTCGCTACCAGAGTTACAAGGGGTAGCATGGAACAATCTGGCCCACCCTAATCAAGAGCCGTCCCTGTCCACAGCCTCGCTACCAGAGTTACAAGGGGTAGCATGGAACAATCTGGCCCACCCTAATCAAGAGCCGCCCCTGGTCACTACAGCCTCGCTACCAGAGTTACAAGGGGTAGCATGGAACAATCTGGCTCACCCTAATCAAGAGCCGTCCCTGTCCACAGCCTCGCTACCTGAGTTACAAGGGGTAGCATGGAACAATCTGGCCCACCCTAATCAAGAGCCGTCCCTGTCCACAGCCTCGCTACCAGAGTTACAAGGGGTAGCATGGAACAATCTGGCTCACCCTAATCAAGGGCCGTCCCTGTCCACAGCCTCGCTACCAGAGTTACAAGGGGTAGCATGGAACAATCTGGCTCACCCTAATCATGAGCCGTCCCTGTCCACAGCCTCGCTACCAGAGTTACAAGGGGTAGCATGGAACAATCTGGCCCACCCTAATCAAGAGCCGTCCCAGTCCACAGCCTCGCTACCAGAGTTACCAGGGGTTAGCATGGAACAATCTGGCTCACCCCAATTTAAGAGCCGTCCCTGTCCACAGCCTCGCTACCAGAGTTACAAGGGGTAGCACGGAACAATCTGGCCCACCGTAATCAAGAGCCGTCCCTGTCTACAGCCTCGCTACCAGAGTTACAAGGGGTAGCATGGAACAATCTGGCCCACCCTAATCAAGAGCAGTCCCTGTCCACAGCCTCGCTACCAGAGTTTCAAGGGGTAGCATGGAACAATCTGGCCCACCCTAATCAAGAGCCGTCCCTGTCCACAGCCTCGCTACCAGAGTTACAAGGGGTAGCATGGAACAATCTGGCCCACCCTAATCAAGAGCCGTCCCTGTCCACAGCCTCGCTACCAGAGTTACAAGGGGTAGCATGGAACAATCTGGCCCACCCTAATCAAGAGCCGTCCCTGTCCACAGCCTCGCTACCAGAGTTACAAGGGGTAGCATGGAACAATCTGGCCGACCCTAATCAAGAGCCGTCCCTGTCCACAGCCTCGCTACCAGAGTTACAAGGGGTAGCATGGAGTAATCTGGCTCACCCTAATCAAGAGCCGTCCCTGTCAACAGCCTCGCTACCAGAGTTACAAGGGGTTGCATGGAACAATCTGGCCTACCCTAATCAAGAGTCGTCCCTGTCCACAGCCTCGCTACCAGAGTTACAAGGGGTAGCATGGAACAATCTGGCCCACCCTAATCAAGAGCCGTCCCTGTCCACAGCCTCGCTACCAGAGTTACAAGGGGTAGCATGGAACAATCTGGCCCACCCTATTCAAGAGCCGTCCCTGTCCACAGCCTCGCTACCAGAGTTACTAGGGGTAGCATGGAACAATCTGGCCAACCCTAATCAAGAGCCGCCCCTGTCCACAGCCTCGCTACCAGAGTTACAAGGGGTAGCATGGAACAATCTGGCCCACCCTAATCAAGAGCCGTCCCTGTCCACAGCCAGGGTCACTACAGCCTCGCTACCAGAGTTACAAGGGGTAGCATGGAACAATCTGGCTCACCCTAATCAAGAGCCGTCCCTGTCCACAGCCTCGCTACCAGAGTTACAAGGGGTAGCATGGAACAATCTGGCTCACCCTAATCAAGAGCCGTCCCTGTCCACAGCCTCGCTACCAGAGTTACAAGGGGTAGCATGGAACAATCTGGCCCACCCTAATCAAGAGCCGTCCTTGTCCACAGCCTCGCTACCAGAGTTACAAGGAGTAGCATGGAACAATCTGGCTCACCCTAATCAAGAGCCGTCCCTGTCCACAGCCTCGCTACCAGAGTTACAAGGGGTAGCACGGAACAATCTGGCCCACAGTAATCAAGAGCCGTCCCTGTCCACAGCCTCGCTACCAGAGTTACAAGGGGTAGCATGGAACAATCTGGCCCACCCTAATCAAGAGCAGTCCCTGTCCACAGCCTCGCTACCAGAGTTAAAAGGGGTAGCATGGAACAATCTGGCCCACCCTAATCAAGAGCCGTCCCTGTCCACAGCCTCGCTACCAGAGTTACAAGGGGTAGCATGGAACAATCTGGCCCACCCGAATCAAGAGCCGTCCCTGTCCACAGCCACGCTACCAGTGTTACAAGGGGTAGCATGGAACAATCTGGCCCACCCTAATCAAGAGCCGTCCCTGTCCACAGCCTCGCTACCAGAGTTACAAGGGGTAGCATGGAACAATCTGGCCGACCCTAATCAAGAGCCGTCCCTGTCCACAGCCTCGCTGCCAGAGTTACAAGGGGTAGCATGGAACAATTTGGCTCACCCTAATCAAGAGCCGTCCCTGTCCTCAGCCTCGCTACCAGAGTTACAAGGGGTAGCATGGAACAATCTGGCCCACCCTAATCAAGAGTCGTCCCTGTCCACAGCCTCGCTACCAGAGTTACAAGGGGTAGCATGGAACAATCTGGCCCACCCTAATCAAGAGCCGTCACTGTCCACAGCCTCGCTACCAGAGTTACAAGGGGTGGCATGGAACAATCTGGCTCACCCTAATCAAGAGCCACCCCTGTCCACAGCCTCGCTAACAGAGTTACAAGGGGTAGCATGGAACAATCTGGCCCACCCTAATCAAGAGCCGTCCCTGTCCACAGCCTCGCTACCAGAGTTACAAGGGGTAGCATGGAACAATCTGGCCCACCCTAATCAAGAGCCGTCCCTGTCCACAGCCTCGCTACCAGAATTACCAGGGGTTAGCATGGAACAATCTGGCTCACCCTAATCAAGAGCCGTCCCTGTCCACAGCCTCGCTACCAGAGTTACAAGGGGTAGCACGGAACAATCTGGCCCACCGTAATCAAGAGCCGTCCCTGTCTACAGCCTCGCTACCAGAGTTACAAGGGGTAGCATGGAACAATCTGGCCCACCCTAATCAAGAGCAGTCCCTGTCCACAGCCTCGCTACCAGAGTTACAAGGGGTAGCATGGAACAATCTGGCCCACCCTAATCAAGAGCCGTCCCTGTCCACAGCCTCGCTACCAGAGTTACAATGGGTAGCATGGAACAATCTGGCCCACCCTAATCAAGAGCCGTCCCTGTCCCAGCCTCGCTACCAGAGTTACAAGGGATAGCATGGAACAATTTGGCCGACCCTAATCAAGAGCCGTCCCTGTCCACAGCCTCGCTACCAGAGGTACAAGGGGTAGCATGGAACAATCTGGCTCACCCTAATCAAGAGCCGTCCCTGTCCACAGCCTCGCTACCAGAGTTACAAGGGGTAGCATGGAACAATCTGGCCCACCCTAATCAAGAGTCGTCCCTGTCCACAGCCTCGCTACCAGAGTTACAAGGGGTAGCATGGAACAAACTGGCCCACCCTAATCAAGAGCCGTCCCTGTCCACAGCCTCGCTACCAGAGTTACAAGGGGTAGCATGGAACAATCTGGCCCACCCTATTCAAGAGCCGTCCCTGTCCACAGCCTCGCTACCAGAGTTACTAGGGGTAGCATGGAACAATCTGGCCCAACCTAATCAAGAGCCGCCCCTGTCCACAGCCTCGCTACCAGAGTTACAAGGGGTAGCATGGAACAATCTGGCCCACCCTAATCAAGAGCCGTCACTGTCCACAGCCAGGGTCACTACAGCCTCGCTACCAGAGTTACAAGGGGTAGCATGGAACAATCTGGCTCACCCTAATCAAGAGCCGTCCCTGTCCACAGCCTCGCTACCAGAGATACAAGGGGTAGCATGGAACAATCTGGCCCACCCTAATCAAGAGCCGTCCCTGTCCACAGCCTCGCTACCAGAGTTACAAGGGGTAGCATGGAACAATCTGGCCCACACTAATCAAGAGCCGTCCCTGTCCTCAGCCTCGCTACCAGAGTTACAAGGGGTAGCATGGAACAATCTGGCCCACCCTAATCAAGAGCCGTCCCTGTCCACAGCCAGGGTCACTACAGCCTCGCTACCAGAGTTACAAGGGGTAGCATGGAACAATCTGGCCCACCCTAATCAAGAGCCGTCCCAGTCCACAGCCTCGCTACCAGAGTTACAAGGGGTAGCATGGAACAATCTGGCCCACCCTATTCAAGAGCCGTCCCTGTCCACAGCCTCGCTACCAGAGTTACAAGGGGTAGCATGGAACAATCTGGCCCACCCTAATCAAGAGCCGCCCCTGTCCACAGCCTCGCTAACAGAGTTACAAGGGGTAGCATGGAACAATCTGGCCCACCCTAATCAAGAGCCGTCCCTGTCCACAGCCAGGGTCACTACAGCCTCGCTACCAGATTTACAAGGGGTAGCATGGAACAATCTGGCTCACCCTAATCAAGAGCCGTCCCTGTCCACAGCCTCGCTAGCAGAGTTACAAGGGGTAGCATGGAACAATCTGGCCCACCCTAATCAAGAGCCGTCCCTGTCCACAGCCTCGCTACCAGAGTTACAAGGGGTAGCATGGAACAATCTGGCTCACCCTAATCATGAGTTGTCCCTGTCCACAGCCTCGCTACCAGAGTTACAAGGGGTAGCATGGAACAATCTGGCCCACCCTAATCAAGAGCCGTCCCTGTCCACAGCCTCGCTACCAGAGTTACCAGGGGTTAGCATGGAACAATCTGGCTCAACCTAATCAAGAGCCGTCCCTGTCCACAGCCTCGCTACCAGAGTTACAAGGGGTAGCACGGAACAATCTGGCCCACCGTAATCAAGAGCCGTCCCTGTCTACAGCCTCGCTACCAGAGTTACAAGGGGTGGCATGGAACAATCTGGCTCACCCTAATCAAGAGCCGTCCCTGTCCACAGCCTCGCTACCAGAGTTACAAGGGGTAGCATGGAACAATCTGGCCCACCCTAATCTAGAGCAGTCCCTGTCCACAGCCTCGCTACCAGAGTTACAAGGGGTAGCATGGAACAATCTGGCCCACCCTAATCAAGAGCCGTCCCTGTCCACAGCCTCGCTACCAGAGTTACAAGGGGTAGCATGGAACAATCTGGCCCACCCTAATCAAGAGCCGTCCCTGTCCACAGCCTCGCAACCAGAGTTACAATGGGTAGCATGGAACAATCTGGCCCACCCTAATCAAGAGCCGTCCCTGTCCACAGCCTCGCTACCAGAGTTACAAGGGGTAGCATGGAACAATCTGGCCGACCCTAATCAAGAGCCGTCCCTGTCCACAGCCTCGCTACCTGAGTTACAAGGGGTAGCATGGAACAATCTGGCTCACCCTAATCAAGAGCCGTCCCTGTCCACAGCCTCGCTACCAGAGTTACAAGGGGTAGCATGGAACAATCTGGCCCACCCTAATCAAGAGTCGTCCCTGTCGACAGCCTCGCTACCAGAGTTACAAGGGGTAGCATGGAACAATCTGGCCCACCCTAATCAAGAGCCGTCCCTGTCCACAGCCTCGCTACCAGAGTTACAAGGGGTAGCATGAAACAATCTGGCCCACCCTATTCAAGAGCCGTCCCTGTCCACAGCCTCGCTACCAGAGTTACTAGGGGTAGCATGGAACAATCTGGCCCACCCTAATCAAGAGCCGTCCCTGTCCACAGCCTCGCTACCAGAGATACAAGGGGTAGCATGGATCAATCTGGCCCACCCTAATCAAGAGCCGGCCCTGTCCACAGCCTCGCTACCAGAGTTACAAGGGGTAGCATGGAACAATCTGGTCACCCTAATCAAGAGCCGTCCCTGTCCACAGCCTCGCTACCAGAGTTACAAGGGGTAGCATGGAACAATCTGGCTCACCCTAATCAAGAGCCGTCCCTGTCCACAGCCTCGCTACCAGAGTTACAAGGGGTAGCATGGAACAATCTGGCCCACCCTAATCAAGAGCCGTCCCTGTCCACAGCCTCGCTACCAGAGTTACAAGGGGTAGCATGGAACAATCTGGCTCACCCTAATCAAGAGCCGTCCCTGTCCACAGCCTCGCTAGCAGAGTTACAAGGGGTAGCATGGAACAATCTGGCCCACCCTAATCAAGAGCCGTCCCTGTCCACAGCCTCGCTACCAGAGTTACAAGGGGTAGCATGGAACAATCTGGCTCACCCTAATCATGAGTTGTCCCTGTCCACAGCCTCGCTACCAGAGTTACAAGGGGTAGCATGGAACAATCTGGCCCACCCTAATCAAGAGCCGTCCCTGTCCACAGCCTCGCTACCAGAGTTACCAGGGGTTAGCATGGAACAATCTGGCTCAACCTAATCAAGAGCCGTCCCTGTCCACAGCCTCGCTACCAGAGTTACAAGGGGTAGCACGGAACAATCTGGCCCACCGTAATCAAGAGCCGTCCCTGTCTACAGCCTCGCTACCAGAGTTACAAGGGGTGGCATGGAACAATCTGGCTCACCCTAATCAAGAGCCGTCCCTGTCCACAGCCTCGCTACCAGAGTTACAAGGGGTAGCATGGAACAATCTGGCCCACCCTAATCTAGAGCAGTCCCTGTCCACAGCCTCGCTACCAGAGTTACAAGGGGTAGCATGGAACAATCTGGCCCACCCTAATCAAGAGCCGTCCCTGTCCACAGCCTCGCTACCAGAGTTACAAGGGGTAGCATGGAACAATCTGGCCCACCCTAATCAAGAGCCGTCCCTGTCCACAGCCTCGCAACCAGAGTTACAATGGGTAGCATGGAACAATCTGGCCCACCCTAATCAAGAGCCGTCCCTGTCCACAGCCTCGCTACCAGAGTTACAAGGGGTAGCATGGAACAATCTGGCCGACCCTAATCAAGAGCCGTCCCTGTCCACAGCCTCGCTACCTGAGTTACAAGGGGTAGCATGGAACAATCTGGCTCACCCTAATCAAGAGCCGTCCCTGTCCACAGCCTCGCTACCAGAGTTACAAGGGGTAGCATGGAACAATCTGGCCCACCCTAATCAAGAGTCGTCCCTGTCGACAGCCTCGCTACCAGAGTTACAAGGGGTAGCATGGAACAATCTGGCCCACCCTATTCAAGAGCCGTCCCTGTCCACAGCCTCGCTACCAGAGTTACAAGGGGTAGCATGAAACAATCTGGCCCACCCTATTCAAGAGCCGTCCCTGTCCACAGCCTCGCTACCAGAGTTACTAGGGGTAGCATGGAACAATCTGGCCCACCCTAATCAAGAGCCGTCCCTGTCCACAGCCTCGCTACCAGAGATACAAGGGGTAGCATGGATCAATCTGGCCCACCCTAATCAAGAGCCGGCCCTGTCCACAGCCTCGCTACCAGAGTTACAAGGGGTAGCATGGAACAATCTGGTCACCCTAATCAAGAGCCGTCCCTGTCCACAGCCTCGCTACCAGAGTTACAAGGGGTAGCATGGAACAATCTGGCTCACCCTAATCAAGAGCCGTCCCTGTCCACAGCCTCGCTACCAGAGTTACAAGGGGTAGCATGGAACAATCTGGCCCACCCTAATCAAGAGCCGTCCCTGTCCACAGCCTCGCTACCAGAGTTACAAGGGGTGGCATGGAACAATCTGGCTCACCCTAATCAAGAGCCGCCCCTGTCCACAGCCTCGCTAACAGAGTTACAAGGGGTAGCATGGAACAATCTGGCCCACCCTAATCAAGAGCCGTCCCTGTCCACAGCCTCGCTACCAGAGTTACAAGGGGTAGCATGGAACAATCTGGCTCACCCTAATCAAGAGCCGTCCCTGTCCACAGCCTCGCTACCAGAGTTACAAGGGGTAGCATGGAAAAATCTGGCCCACCCTAATCAAGAGCCGTCCCTGTCCACAGCCTCGCTACCAGAGTTACAAGGGGTAGCATGGAACAATCTGGCTCACCCTAATCAAGAGCCGTCCCTGTCCACAGCCTCGCTACCAGAGTTACAAGGGGTAGCACGGAACAATCTGGCCCACAGTAATCAAGAGCCGTCCCTGTCCACAGCGTCGCTACCAGAGTTACAAGGGGTAGCATGGAACAATCTGGCCCACCCTAATCAAGAGCAGTCCCTGTCCACAGCCTCGCTACCAGAGTTAAAAGGGGTAGCATGGAACAATCTGGCCCACCCTAATCAAGAGCCGTCCCTGTCCACAGCCTCGCTACCAGAGTTACAAGGGGTAGCATGGAACAATCTGGCCCACCCTAATCAAGAGTCGTCCCTGTCCACAGCCTCGCTACCAGAGTTACAAGGGGTAGCATGGAACAATCTGGCCCACCCTAATCAAGAGCCGTCCCAGTCCACAGCCTCGCTACCAGAGTTACAAGGGGTAGCATGGAACAATCTGGCCCACCCTAATCAAGAGCCGTCCCTGTCCACAGCCTCGCTACCAGAGTTACAAGGGGTAGCATGGAACAATCTGGCCCACCGTAATCAAGAGCCGTCCCTGTCCACAGCCACGTTACCAGTGTTACAAGGGGTAGCATGGAACAATCTGGCCCACTCTAATCAAGAGCCGTCCCTGTCCACAGCCTCGCTACCAGAGTTACAAGGGGTAGCATGGAACAATCTGGCCCACCCTAATCAAGAGCCGCCCCTGGTCACTACAACCTCGCTACCAGAGTTACAAGGGGTAGCATGGAACAATTTGGCTCACCCTAATCAAGAGCCGTCCCTGTCCACAGCCTCGCTACCAGAGTTACAAGGGGTAGCATGGAACAATCTGGCCCACCCTAATCAAGAGTCGTCCCTGTCCACAGCCTCGCTACCAGAGTTACAAGGGGTAGCATGGAACAATCTGGCCCACCCTAATCAAGAGCCGTCCCAGTCCACAGCCTCGCTACCAGAGTTACAAGGGGTAGCATGGAACAATCTGGCCCACCCTATTCAAGAGCCGTCCCTGTCCACAGCCTCGCTACCAGAGTTACAAGGGGTAGCATGGAACAATCTGGCCCACCCTAATCAAGAGCCGCCCCTGTCCACAGCCTCGCTAACAGAGTTACAAGGGGTAGAATGGAACAATCTGGCCCTCCTTAATCAAGAGCCGCCCCTGTCCACAGCCTCGCTACCAGAGTTACAAGGGGTAGCATGGAACAATCTGGCCCACCATAATCAAGAGCCGCCCCTGTCCACAGCCTCGCTAACAGAGTTACAAGGGGTAGCATGGAACAATTTGGCCCACCCTAATCAAGAGCCGCCCCTGTCCACAGCCTCGCTAACAGAGTTACAAGGGGTAGCACGGAACAATCTGGCCCACCCTAATCAAGAGCCGCCCCTGTCCACAGCCTCGCTAACAGAGTTACAAGGGGTAGCATGGAACAATCTGGCCCACCCTAATCAAGAGCCGTCCCTGTCCACAGCCTCGCTACCAGAGTTACAAGGGGTAGCATGGAACAATCTGGCCCACCCTAATCAAGAGCTGCCCCTGTCCACAGCCTCGCTAACAGAGTTACAAGGGGTAGCATGGAACAATCTGGCCCACCCTAATCAAGAGCCGTCCCTGTCCACAGCCTCGCTACCAGAGTTACAAGGGGTAGCATGGAACAATCTGGCTCACCCTAATCAAGAGCCGCCCATGTCCACAGCCTCGCTACCAGAGTTACAAGGGGTAGCATGGGACAATCTGGCCCACCCCTAATCAAGAGCCGTCCCTGGTCACTACAGCCTCGCCACCAGAGTTACAAGGGGTAGCATGAAACAATCTGGCCCACCCTAATCAAGAGCCGTCCCTGTCCACAGCCTCGCTACCAGAGTTACAAGGGGTAACATGGAACAATCTGGCCCACCCTAATCAAGAGCCGTCCCTGTCCACAGCCTCGCTACCAGAGTTACAAGGGGTAGCATGGAACAATCTGGCCCACCCTAATCAAGAGCCGTCCCTGTCCACAGCCTCGCTACCAGAGTTACAAGGGGTAGCATGGAACAATCTGGCCCACCCTAATCAAGAGCCGCCCCTGGTCACTACAGCCTCGCTACCAGAGTTACAAGGGGTAGCATGGAACAATCTGGCTCACCCTAATCAAGAGCCGTCCCTGTCCACAGCCTCGCTACCTGAGTTACAAGGGGTAGCATGGAACAATCTGGCCCACCCTAATCAAGAGCCGTCCCTGTCCACAGCCTCGCTACCAGAGTTACAAGGGGTAGCATGGAACAATCTGGCTCACCCTAATCAAGGGCCGTCCCTGTCCACAGCCTCGCTACCAGAGTTACAAGGGGTAGCATGGAACAATCTGGCTCACCCTAATCAAGAGCCGCCCCTGTCCACAGCCTCGCTACCAGAGTTACAAGGGGTAGCATGGAACAATCTGGCCCACCCTAATCAAGAGTCGTCCCTGTCCACAGCCTCGCTACCAGAGTTACAAGGGGTAGCATGGAACAATCTGGCTCACCCTAATCATGAGCCGTCCCTGTCCACAGCCTCGCTACCAGAGTTACAAGGGGTAGCATGGAACAATCTGGCCCACCCTAATCAAGAGCCGTCCCTGTCCACAGCCTCGCTACCAGAGTTACCAGGGGTTAGCATGGAACAATCTGGCTCACCCTAATCAAGAGCCGTCCCTGTCCACAGCCTCGCTACCAGAGTTACAAGGGGTAGCACGGAACAATCTGGCCCACCGTAATCAAGAGCCGTCCCTGTCTACAGCCTCGCTACCAGAGTTACAAGGGGTAGCATGGAACAATCTGGCCCACCCTAATCAAGAGCAGTCCCTGTCCACAGCCTCGCTACCAGAGTTACAAGGGGTAGCATGGAACAATCTGGCTCACCCTAATCAAGAGCCGTCCCTGTCCACAGCCTCGCTACCAGAGTTACAAGGGGTAGCATGGAACAATCTGGCCCACCCTAATCAAGAGTCGTCCCTGTCCACAGCCTCGCTACCAGAGTTACAAGGGGTAGCATGGAACAATCTGGCCCACCCTAATCAAGAGCCGTCCCTGTCCACAGCCTCGCTACCAGAGTTACAAGGGGTAGCATGGAACAATCTGGCCCACCCTATTCAAGAGCCGTCCCTGTCCACAGCCTCGCTACCAGAGTTACTAGGGGTAGCATGGAACAATCTGGCCAACCCTAACCAAGAGCCGCCCCTGTCCACAGCCTCGCTACCAGAGTTACAAGGGGTAGCATGGAACAATCTGGCCCACCCTAATCAAGAGCCGCCCCTGGTCACTACAGCCTCGCTACCAGAGTTACAAGGGGTAGCATGGAACAATCTGGCTCACCCTAATCAAGAGCCGTCCCTGTCCACAGCCTCGCTACCAGAGATACAAGGGGTAGCATGGAACAATCTGGCCCACCCTAATCAAGAGCCGTTTCTGTCCACAGCCTCGCTACCAGAGTTACAAGGGGTAGCATGGAACAATCTGGCCCACACTAATCAAGAGCCGTCCCTGTCCTCAGCCTCGCTACCAGAGTTACAAGGGGTAGCATGGAACAATCTGGCCCACCCTAATCAAGAGCCTCCCCTGGTCACTACAGCCTCGCTACCAGAGATACAAGGGGTAGCATGGATCAATCTGGCCCACCCTAATCAAGAGCCGTCCCTGTCCACAGCCTCGCTACCAGAGTTACAAGGGGTAGCATGGAACAATCTGGTCACCCTAATCAAGAGCCGTCCCGGTCCACAGCCTCGCTACCAGAGTTACAAGGGGTAGCATGGAACAATCTGGCTCACCCTAATCAAGAGCCGTCCCTGTCCACAGCCTCGCTACCAGAGTTACAAGGGGTAGCATGGAACAATCTGGCCCACCCTAATCAAGAGCCGTCCCTGTCCACAGCCTCGCTACCAGGGTTACAAGGGGTGGCATGGAACAATCTGGCTCACCCTAATCAAGAGCCGCCCCTGTCCACAGCCTCGCTAACAGAGTTACAAGGGGTAGCATGGAACAATCTGGCCCACCCTAATCAAGAGCCGTCCCTGTCCACAGCCTCGCTACCAGAGTTACAAGGGGTAGCATGGAACAATCTGGCTCACCCTAATCAAGAGCCGTCCCTGTCCACAGCCTTGCTACCAGAGTTACAAGGGGTAGCATGGAACAATCTGGCCCACCCTAATCAAGAGCCGTCCTTGTCCACAGCCTCGCTACCAGAGTTACAAGGGGTAGCATGGAACAATCTGGCTCACCCTAATCAAGAGCCGTCCCTGTCCACAGCCTCGCTACCAGAGTTACAAGGGGTAGCACGGAACAATCTGGCCCACAGTAATCAAGAGCCGTCCCTGGCCACAGCATCGCTACCAGAGTTACAAGGGGTAGCATGGAACAATCTGGCCCACCCTAATCAAGAGCAGTCCCTGTCCACAGCCTCGCTACCAGAGTTAAAAGGGGTAGCATGGAACAATCTGGCCCACCCTAATCAAGAGCCGTCCCTGTCCACAGCCTCGCTACCAGAGTTACAAGGGGTAGCATGGAACAATCTGGCCCACCCTAATCAAGAGCCGTCCCTGTCCACAGCCACGCTACCAGTGTTACAAGGGGTAGCATGGAACAATCTGGCCCACCCTAATCAAGAGCCGTCCCTGTCCACAGCCTCGCTACCAGAGTTACAAGGGGTAGCATGGAACAATCTGGCCGACCCTAATCAAGAGCCGTCCCTGTCCACAGCCTCGCTGCCAGAGTTACAAGGGGTAGCATGGAACAATTTGGCTCACCCTAATCAAGAGCCGTCCCTGTCCTCAGCCTCGCTACCAGAGTTACAAGGGGTAGCATGGAACAATCTGGCCCACCCTAATCAAGAGTCGTCCCTGTCCACAGCCTCGCTACCAGAGTTACAAGTTGTAGCATGGAACAATCTGGCCCACCCTCATCAAGAGCCGTCCCAGTCCACAGCCTTGCTACCAGAGTTACAAGGGGTAGCATGGAACAATCTGGCCCACCCTATTCAAGAGCCGTCCCTGTCCACAGCCTCGCTACCAGAGTTACAAGGGGTAGCATGGAACAATCTGGCCCACCCTAATCAAGAGCCGCCCCTGTCCACAGCCTCGCTAACAGAGTTACAAGGGGTAGCATGGAACAATCTGGCCCTCCCTAATCAAGAGCCGCCCCTGTCCACAGCCTCGCTACCAGAGTTACAAGGGGTAGCATGGAACAATCTGGCCCACCCTCATCAAGAGCCGCCCCTGTCCACAGCCTCGCTAACAGAGTTACAAGGGGTAGCATGGAACAATCTGGCCCACCCTAATCAAGAGCCGCCCCTGTCCACAGCCTCGCTAACAGAGTTACAAGGGGTAGCATGGAAAAATCTGGCCCACCCTAATCAAGAGCCGCCCCTGTCCACAGCCTCGCTAACAGAGTTACAAGGGGTAGCATGGAACAATCTGGCCCACCCTAATCAAGAGCCGTCCCTGTCCACAGCCTCGCTACCAGAGTTACAAGGGGTAGCATGGAACAATCTGGCCCACCCTAATCAAGAGCTGCCCCTGTCCACAGCCTCGCTAAGAGAGTTACAAGGGGTAGCATGGAACAATCTGGCCCACCCTAATCAAGAGCCGTCCCTGTCCACAGCCTCGCTACCAGAGTTACAAGGGGTAGCATGGAACAATCTGGCTCACCCTAATCAAGAGCCGCCCATGTCCACAGCCTCGCTACCAGAGTTACAAGGGGTAGCATGGAACAATCTGGCCCACCCCTAATCAAGAGCCGTCCCTGGTCACTACAGCCTCGCCACCAGAGTTACAAGTGGTAGCATGGAACAATCTGGCCCACCCTAATCAAGAGCCGTCCCTGTCCACAGCCTCGCTACCAGAGTTACAAGGGGTAGCATGGAACAATCTGGCCCACCCTAATCAAGAGCCGTCCCTGTCCACAGCCTCGCTACCAGTGTTACAAGGGGTAGCATGGAACAATCTGGCCCACCCTAATCAAGAGCCGTCCCTGTCCACAGCCTCGCAACCAGAGTTACAAGGGGTAGCATGGAACAATCTGGCCCACCCTAATCAAGAGCCGCCCCTGGTCACTACAACCTCGCTACCAGAGTTACAAGGGGTAGCATGGAACAATCTGGCTCACCCTAATCAAGAGCCGTCCCTGTCCACAGCCTCGCTACCAGAGTTACAAGGGGTAGCATGGAACAATCTGGCCCACCCTAATCAAGAGCCGTCCCTGTCCACAGCCTCGCTACCAGAGTTACAAGGGGTAGCATGGAACAATCTGGCTCACCCTAATCAAGAGCCGTCCCTGTCCACAGCCTCGCTACCAGAGTTACAAGGGGTAGCATGGAACAATCTGGCTCACCCTAATCAAGAGCCGCCCCTGTCCACAGCCTCGCTACCAGAGTTACAAGGGGTAGCATGGAACAATCTGGCCCACCCTAATCAAGAGCCGTCCCTGTCCACAGCCTCGCTACCAGAGTTACAAGGGGTAGCATGGAACAATCTGGCTCACCCTAATCATGAGCCGTCCCTGTCCACAGCCTCGCTACCAGAGTTACAAGGGGTAGCATGGAACAATATGGCCCACCCTAATCAAGAGCGGTCCCGTTCCACAGCCTCGCTACCAGAGTTACCAGGGGTTAGCATCGAACAATCTGGCTCACCCGAATCAAGAGCCGTCGCTGTCCACAGCCTCGCTACCAGAGTTACAAGGGGTAGCACGGAACAATCTGGCCCACCGTAATCAAGAGCCGTCCCTGTCTACAGCCTCGCTACCAGAGTTACAAGGGGTAGCATGGAACAATCTGGCCCACCCTAATCAAGAGCAGTCCCTGTCCACAGCCTCGCTACCAGAGTTACAAGGGGTAGCATGGAACAATCTGGCCCACCCTAATCAAGAGCCGTCCCTGTCCACAGCCTCGCTACCAGAGTTACAAGGGGTAGCATGGAACAATCTGGCCCACCCTAATCAAGAGCCGTCCCTGTCCACAGCCTCGCTACCAGAGTTACAAGGGGTAGCATGGAACAATCTGGCCCACCCTAATCAAGAGCCGTCCCTGTCCACAGCCTCGCTACCAGAGTTACAAGGGGTAGCATGGAACAATCTGGCCGACCCTAATCAAGAGCCGTCCCTGTCCACAGCCTCGCTACCAGAGTTACAAGGGGTAGCATGGAACAATCTGGCTCACCCTAATCAAGAGCCGTCCCTGTCCACAGCCTCGCTACCAGAGTTACAAGGGGTAGCATGGAACAATCTGGCCCACCCTAATCAAGAGTCGTCCCTGTCCACAGCCTCGCTACCAGAGTTACAAGGGGTAGCATGGAACAATCTGGCCCACCCTAATCAAGAGCCGTCCCTGTCCACAGCCTCGCTATCAGAGTTACAAGCGGTAATATGGAACAATATGGCCCACCCTATTCAAGAGCCGTCCCTGTCCACAGCCTCGCTAAGAGAGTTACTAGGGGTAGCATGGAACAATCTGGCCCACCCTAATCAAGAGCCGCCCCTGTCCACAGCCTCGCTACCAGAGTTACAAGGGGTAGCATGGAACAATCTGGCCCACCCTAATCAAGAGCCGTCCCTGTCCACAGCCAGGGTCACTACAGCCTCGCTACCAGAGTTACAAGGTGTAGCATGGAACAATCTGGCTCACCCTAATCAAGAGCCGTCCCTGTCCACAGCCTCGCTACCAGAGATACAAGGGGTAGCATGGAACAATCTGGCCCACCCTAATCAAGAGCCGTCCCTGTCCACAGCCTCGCTACCAGAGTTACAAGGGGTAGCATGGAACAATCTGGCCCACACTAATCAAGAGCCGTCCCTGTCCTCAGCCTCGCTACCAGAGTTACAAGGGGTAGCATGGAACAATCTGGTCCACCCTAATCAAGAACCTCCTCTGGTCACTACAGCCTCGCTACCAGAGTTACAAGGGGTAGCATGGAACAATCTGGCTCACCCTAATCAAGAGCCGTCCCTGTCCACAGCCTCGCTACCAGAGATACAAGGGGTAGCATGGAACAATCTGGCCCACCCTAATCAAGAGCCGTCCCTGTCCACAGCCTCGCTACCAGAGTTACAAGGTGTAGCATGGAACAATCTGGCCCACCCTAATCAAGAGCCGTCCCTGTCCACAGCCTCGCTACCAGAGTTACAAGGGGTAGCATGGAACAATCTGGCCCACCCTAATCAAGAGCCGTCCCTGTCCACAGCCTCGCTACCAGAGTTACAAGGGGTAGCATGGAACAATCTGGCCCACCCTAATCAAGAGCCGTCCCTGTCCACAGCCTCGCTACCAGAGTTACAAGGGGTAGCATGGAACAATCTGGCCCACCCTAATCATGAGCCGCCCCTGGTCACTACAGCCTCGCTACCAGAGTTACAAGGGGTAGCATGGAACAATCTGGCTCACCCTTATCAAGAGCCGTCCCTGTCCACAGCCTCGCACCCAGAGATACAAGGGGTAGAATGGAACAATCTGGCCCACCCTAATCAAGAGCCGTCCCTGTCCACAGCCTCGCTACCAGAGTTACAAGGGGTAGCATGGAACAATCTGGCCCACCCTAATCAAGAGCTGTCCCTGTCCACAGCCTCGCTACCAGAGTTACAAGGGGTAGCATGGAACAATCTGGCCCACCCTAATCAAGAGCCGTCCCTGTCCACAGCCTCGCTTTCAGAGTTACAAGGGGTAGCATGGAACAATCTGGCCCACCCTAATCAAGAGCCGCCCCAGGTCACTACAGCCTCGCTACCAAAGTTACAAGGGGTAGCATGGAACAATCTGGCTCACCCTAATCAAGAGCCGTCCCTGTCAACAGCCTCGCTACCAGAGTTACAAGGGGTAGCATGGAACAATCTGGCCCACCCTAATCAAGAGCCGTCCCTGTCCACAGCCTCGCTACCAGAGTTACAAGGGGTAGCATGGAACAATCTGTCTCACCCTAATCAAGAGCCGTCCCCGTCCACAGCCTCGCTACCAGAGTTACAAGGGGTAGCATGGAACAATCTGGCCCACCCTAATCAAGAGCCGTCCCTGTCCACAGCCTCGCTACCAGAGTTACAAGGGGTGTCATGGAACAATCTGGCTCACCCTAATCAAGAGCCGCCCCTGTCCACAGCCTCGCTAACAGAGTTACAAGGGGTAGCATGGAACAATCTGGCCCACCCTAATCAAGAGCCGTCCCTGTCCACAGCCTCGCTACCAGAGTTACAAGGGGTAGCACGGAATAATCTGGCCCACAGTAATCAAGAGCCGTCCCTGTCTACAGCGTCGCTACCAGAGTTACAAGGGGTAGCATGGAACAATCTGGCCCACCCTAATCAAGAGCAGTCCCTGTCCACAGCCTCGCTACCAGAGTTAAAAGGGGTAGCATGGAACAATCTGGCCCACCCTAATCAAGAGCCGTCCCTGTCCACAGCCTCGCTACCAGAGTTACAAGGGGTAGCATGGAACAATCTGGCCCACCCTAATCAAGAGTCGTCCCTGTCCACAGCCTCGCTACCAGAGTTACAAGGGGTAGCATGGAACAATCTGGCCCACCCTAATCAAGAGCCGTCCCAGTCCACAGCCTCGCTACCAGAGTTACAAGGGGTAGCATGGAACAATCTGGCCCACCCTAATCAAGAGCCGTCCCTGTCCACAGCCTCGCTACCAGAGTTACAAGGGGTAGCATGGAACAATCTGGCCCACCCTAATCAAGAGCCGTCCCTGTCCACAGCCACGTTACCAGTGTTACAAGGGGTAGCATGGAACAATCTGGCCCACTCTAATCAAGAGCCGTCCCTGTCCACAGCCTCGCTACCAGAGTTACAAGGGGTAGCATGGAACAATCTGGCCCACCCTAATCAAGAGCCGCCCCTGGTCACTACAACCTCGCTACCAGAGTTACAAGGGGTAGCATGGAACAATTTGGCTCACCCTAATCAAGAGCCGTCCCTGTCCACAGCCTCGCTACCGGAGTTACAAGGGGTAGCATGGAACAATCTGGCCCACCCTAATCAAGAGTCGTCCCTGTCCACAGCCTCGCTACCAGAGTTACAAGGGGTAGCATGGAACAATCTGGCCCACCCTAATCAAGAGCCGTCCCAGTCCACAGCCTCGCTACCAGAGTTACAAGGGGTAGCATGGAACAATCTGGCCCACCCTATTCAAGAGCCGTCCCTGTCCACAGCCTCGCTACCAGAGTTACAAGGGGTAGCATGGAACAATCTGGCCCACCCTAATCAAGAGCCGCCCCTGTCCACAGCCTCGCTAACAGAGTTACAAGGGGTAGAATGGAACAATCTGGCCCTCCTTAATCAAGAGCCGCCCCTGTCCACAGCCTCGCTACCAGAGTTACAAGGGGTAGCATGGAACAATCTGGCCCACCATAATCAAGAGCCGCCCCTGTCCACAGCCTCGCTAACAGAGTTACTAGGGGTAGCATGGAACAATCTGGCCCACCCTAATCAAGAGCCGCCCCTGTCCACAGCCTCGCTAACAGAGTTACAAGGGGTAGCACGGAACAATCTGGCCCACCCTAATCAAGAGCCGCCCCTGTCCACAGCCTCGCTAACAGAGTTACAAGGGGTAGCATGGAACAATCTGGCCCACACTAATCAAGAGCCGTCCCTGTCCACAGCCTCGCTACCAGAGTTACAAGGGGTAGCATGGAACAATCTGGCCCACCCTAATCAAGAGCTGCCCCTGTCCACAGCCTCGCTAACAGAGTTACAAGGGGTAGCATGGAACAATCTGGCCCACCCTAATCAAGAGCCGTCCCTGTCCACAGCCTCGCTACCAGAGTTACAAGGGGTAGCATGGAACAATCTGGCTCACCCTAATCAAGAGCCGCCCATGTCCACAGCCTCGCTACCAGAGTTACAAGGGGTAGCATGGGACAATCTGGCCCACCCCTAATCAAGAGCCGTCCCTGGTCACTACAGCCTCGCCACCAGAGTTACAAGGGGTAGCATGGAACAATCTGGCCCACCCTAATCAAGAGCCGTCCCTGTCCACAGCCTCGCTACCAGAGTTACAAGGGGTAACATGGAACAATCTGGCCCACCCTAATCAAGAGCCGTCCCTGTCCACAGCCTCGCTACCAGAGTTACAAGGGGTAGCATGGAACAATCTGGCCCACCCTAATCAAGAGCCGTCCCTGTCCACAGCCTCGCTACCAGAGTTACAAGGGGTAGCATGGAACAATCTGGCCCACCCTAATCAAGAGCCGCCCCTGGTCACTACAGCCTCGCTACCAGAGTTACAAGGGGTAGCATGGAACAATCTGGCTCACCCTAATCAAGAGCCGTCCCTGTCCACAGCCTCGCTACCTGAGTTACAAGGGGTAGCATGGAACAATCTGGCCCACCCTAATCAAGAGCCGTCCCTGTCCACAGCCTCGCTACCAGAGTTACAAGGGGTAGCATGGAACAATCTGGCTCACCCTAATCAAGGGCCGTCCCTGTCCACAGCCTCGCTACCAGAGTTACAAGGGGTAGCATGGAACAATCTGGCTCACCCTAATCAAGAGCCGCCCCTGTCCACAGCCTCGCTACCAGAGTTACAAGGGGTAGCATGGAACAATCTGGCCCACCCTAATCAAGAGCCGTCCCTGTCCACAGCCTCGCTACCAGAGTTACAAGGGGTAGCATGGAACAATCTGGCTCACCCTAATCATGAGCCGTCCCTGTCCACAGCCTCGCTACCAGAGTTACAAGGGGTAGCATGGAACAATCTGGCCCACCCTAATCAAGAGCCGTCCCTGTCCACAGCCTCGCTACCAGAGTTACCAGGGGTTAGCATGGAACAATCTGGCTCACCCTAATCAAGAGCCGTCCCTGTCCACAGCCTCGCTACCAGAGTTACAAGGGGTAGCACGGAACAATCTGGCCCACCGTAATCAAGAGCCGTCCCTGTCTACAGCCTCGCTACCAGAGTTACAAGGGGTAGCATGGAACAATCTGGCCCACCCTAATCAAGAGCAGTCCCTGTCCACAGCCTCGCTACCAGAGTTACAAGGGGTAGCATGGAACAATCTGGCTCACCCTAATCAAGAGCCGTCCCTGTCCACAGCCTCGCTACCAGAGTTACAAGGGGTAGCATGGAACAATCTGGCCCACCCTAATCAAGAGTCGTCCCTGTCCACAGCCTCGCTACCAGAGTTACAAGGGGTAGCATGGAACAATCTGGCCCACCCTAATCAAGAGCCGTCCCTGTCCACAGCCTCGCTACCAGAGTTACAAGGGGTAGCATGGAACAATCTGGCCCACCCTATTCAAGAGCCGTCCCTGTCCACAGCCTCGCTACCAGAGTTACTAGGGGTAGCATGGAACAATCTGGCCAACCCTAATCAAGAGCCGCCCCTGTCCACAGCCTCGCTACCAGAGTTACAAGGGGTAGCATGGAACAATCTGGCCCACCCTAATCAAGAGCCGCCCCTGGTCACTACAGCCTCGCTACCAGAGTTACAAGGGGTAGCATGGAACAATCTGGCTCACCCTAATCAAGAGCCGTCCCTGTCCACAGCCTCGCTACCAGAGATACAAGGGGTAGCATGGAACAATCTGGCCCACCCTAATCAAGAGCCGTTTCTGTCCACAGCCTCGCTACCAGAGTTACAAGGGGTAGCATGGAACAATCTGGCCCACACTAATCAAGAGCCGTCCCTGTCCTCAGCCTCGCTACCAGAGTTACAAGGGGTAGCATGGAACAATCTGGCCCACCCTAATCAAGAGCCTCCCCTGGTCACTACAGCCTCGCTACCAGAGATACAAGGGGTAGCATGGATCAATCTGGCCCACCCTAATCAAGAGCCGTCCCTGTCCACAGCCTCGCTACCAGAGTTACAAGGGGTAGCATGGAACAATCTGGTCACCCTAATCAAGAGCCGTCCCTGTCCACAGCCTCGCTACCAGAGTTACAAGGGGTAGCATGGAACAATCTGGCTCACCCTAATCAAGAGCCGTCCCTGTCCACAGCCTCGCTACCAGAGTTACAAGGGGTAGCATGGAACAATCTGGCCCACCCTAATCAAGAGCCGTCCCTGTCCACAGCCTCGCTACCAGAGTTACAAGGGGTGGCATGGAACAATCTGGCTCACCCTAATCAAGAGCCGCCCCTGTCCACAGCCTCGCTAACAGAGTTACAAGGGGTAGCATGGAACAATCTGGCCCACCCTAATCAAGAGCCGTCCCTGTCCACAGCCTCGCTACCAGAGTTACAAGGGGTAGCATGGAACAATCTGGCTCACCCTAATCAAGAGCCGTCCCTGTCCACAGCCTCGCTACCAGAGTTACAAGGGGTAGCATGGAACAATCTGGCCCACCCTAATCAAGAGCCGTCCTTGTCCACAGCCTCGCTACCAGAGTTACAAGGGGTAGCATGGAACAATCTGGCTCACCCTAATCAAGAGCCGTCCCTGTCCACAGCCTCGCTACCAGAGTTACAAGGGGTAGCACGGAACAATCTGGCCCACAGTAATCAAGAGCCGTCCCTGGCCACAGCATCGCTACCAGAGTTACAAGGGGTAGCATGGAACAATCTGGCCCACCCTAATCAAGAGCAGTCCCTGTCCACAGCCTCGCTACCAGAGTTAAAAAGGGTAGCATGGAACAATCTGGCCCACCCTAATCAAGAGCCGTCCCTGTCCACAGCCTCGCTACCAGAGTTACAAGGGGTAGCATGGAACAATCTGGCCCACCCTAATCAAGAGCCGTCCCTGTCCACAGCCACGCTACCAGTGTTACAAGGGGTAGCATGGAACAATCTGGCCCACCCTAATCAAGAGCCGTCCCTGTCCACAGCCTCGCTACCAGAGTTACAAGGGGTAGCATGGAACAATCTGGCCGACCCTAATCAAGAGCCGTCCCTGTCCACAGCCTCGCTGCCAGAGTTACAAGGGGTAGCATGGAACAATTTGGCTCACCCTAATCAAGAGCCGTCCCTGTCCTCAGCCTCGCTACCAGAGTTACAAGGGGTAGCATGGAACAATCTGGCCCACCCTAATCAAGAGTCGTCCCTGTCCACAGCCTCGCTACCAGAGTTACAAGTTGTAGCATGGAACTATCTGGCCCACCCTAATCAAGAGCCGTCCCAGTCCACAGCCTTGCTACCAGAGTTACAAGGGGTAGCATGGAACAATCTGGCCCACCCTATTCAAGAGCCGTCCCTGTCCACAGCCTCGCTACCAGAGTTACAAGGGGTAGCATGGAACAATCTGGCCCACCCTAATCAAGAGCCGCCCCTGTCCACAGCCTCGCTAACAGAGTTACAAGGGGTAGCATGGAACAATCTGGCCCTCCCTAATCAAGAGCCGCCCCTGTCCACAGCCTCGCTACCAGAGTTACAAGGGGTAGCATGGAACAATCTGGCCCACCCTCATCAAGAGCCGCCCCTGTCCACAGCCTCGCTAACAGAGTTACAAGGGGTAGCATGGAACAATCTGGCCCACCCTAATCAAGAGCCGCCCCTGTCCACAGCCTCGCTAACAGAGTTACAAGGGGTAGCATGGAAAAATCTGGCCCACCCTAATCAAGAGCCGCCCCTGTCCACAGCCTCGCTAACAGAGTTACAAGGGGTAGCATGGAACAATCTGGCCCACCCTAATCAAGAGCCGTCCCTGTCCACAGCCTCGCTACCAGAGTTACAAGGGGTAGCATGGAACAATCTGGCCAACCCTAATCAAGAGCTGCCCCTGTCCACAGCCTCGCTAAGAGAGTTACAAGGGGTAGCATGGAACAATCTGGCCCACCCTAATCAAGAGCCGTCCCTGTCCACAGCCTCGCTACCAGAGTTACAAGGGATAGCATGGAACAATCTGGCTCACCCTAATCAAGAGCCGCCCATGTCCACAGCCTCGCTACCAGAGTTACAAGGGGTAGCATGGAACAATCTGGCCCACCCCTAATCAAGAGCCGTCCCTGGCCACTACAGCCTCGCCACCAGAGTTACAAGTGGTAGCATGGAACAATCTGGCCCACCCTAATCAAGAGCCGTCCCTGTCCACAGCCTCGCTACCAGAGTTACAAGGGGTAGCATGGAACAATCTGGCCCATCCTAATCAAGAGCCGTCCCTGTCCACAGCCTCGCTACCAGTGTTACAAGGGGTAGCATGGAACAATCTGGCCCACCCTAATCAAGAGCCGTCCCTGTCCACAGCCTCGCAACCAGAGTTACAAGGGGTAGCATGGAACAATCTGGCCCACCCTAATCAAGAGCCGCCCCTGGTCACTACAACCTCGCTACCAGAGTTACAAGGGGTAGCATGGATCAATCTGGCTCACCCTAATCAAGAGCCGTCCCTGTCCACAGCCTCGCTACCAGAGTTACAAGGGGTAGCATGGAACAATCTGGCCCACCCTAATCAAGAGCCGTCCCTGTCCACAGCCTCGCTACCAGAGTTACAAGGGGTAGCATGGAACAATCTGGCTCACCCTAATCAAGAGCCGTCCCTGTCCACAGCCTCGCTACCAGAGTTACAAGGGGTAGCATGGAACAATCTGGCTCACCCTAATCAAGAGCCGCCCCTGTCCACAGCCTCGCAACCAGAGTTACAAGGGGTAGCATGGAACAATATGGCCCACCCTAATCAAGAGCCGTCCCTGTCCACAGCCTCGCTACCAGAGTTACAAGGGGTAGCATGGAACAATCTGGCTCACCCTAATCATGAGCCGTCCCTGTCCACAGCCTCGCTACCAGAGTTACAAGGGGTAGCATGGAACAATCTGGCCCACCCTAATCAAGAGCCGTCCCGTTCCACAGCCTCGCTACCAGAGTTACCAGGGGTTAGCATGGAACAATCTGGCTCACCCGAATCAAGAGCCGTCGCTGTCCACAGCCTCGCTACCAGAGTTACAAGGGGTAGCACGGAACAATCTGGCCCACCGTAATCAAGAGCCGTCCCTGTCTACAGCCTCGCTACCAGAGTTACAAGGGGTAGCATGGAACAATCTGGCCCACCCTAATCAAGAGCAGTCCCTTTCCACAGCCTCGCTACCAGAGTTACAAGGGGTAGCATGGAACAATCTGGCCCACCCTAATCAAGAGCCGTCCCTGTCCACAGCCTCGCTACCAGAGTTACAAGGGGTAGCATGGAACAATCTGGCCCACCCTAATCAAGAGCCGTCCCTGTCCACAGCCTCGCTACCAGAGTTACAAGGGGTAGCATGGAACAATCTGGCCCACCCTAATCAAGAGCCGTCCCTGTCCACAGCCTCGCTACCAGAGTTACAAGGGGTAGCATGGAACAATCTGGCCGACCCTAATCAAGAGCCGTCCCTGTCCACAGCCTCGCTACCAGAGTTACAAGGGGTAGCATGGAACAATCTGGCTCACCCTAATCAAGAGCCGTCCCTGTCCACAGCCTCGCTACCAGAGTTACAAGGGGTAGCATGGAACAATCTGGCCCACCCTAATCAAGAGTCGTCCCTGTCCACAGCCTCGCTACCAGAGTTACAAGGGGTAGCATGGAACAATCTGGCCCACCCTAATCAAGAGCCGTCCCTGTCCACAGCCTCGCTACCAGAGTTACAAGCGGTAATATGGAACAATATGGCCCACCCTATTCAAGAGCCGTCCCTGTCCACAGCCTCGCTACCAGAGTTACTAGGGGTAGCATGGAACAATCTGGCCCACCCTAATCAAGAGCCGCCCCTGTCCACAGCCTCGCTACCAGAGTTACAAGGGGTAGCATGGAACAATCTGGCCCACCCTAATCAAGAGCCGTCCCTGTCCACAGCCAGGGTCACTACAGCCTCGCTACCAGAGTTACAAGGTGTAGCATGGAACAATCTGGCTCACCCTAATCAAGAGCCGTCCCTGTCCACAGCCTCGCTACCAGAGATACAAGGGGTAGCATGGAACAATCTGGCCCACCCTAATCAAGAGCCGTCCCTGTCCACAGCCTCGCTACCAGAGTTACAAGGGGTAGCATGGAACAATCTGGCCCACACTAATCAAGAGCCGTCCCTGTCCTCAGCCTCGCTACCAGAGTTACAAGGGGTAGCATGGAACAATCTGGTCCACCCTAATCAAGAACCTCCACTGGTCACTACAGCCTCGCTACCAGAGTTACAAGGGGTAGCATGGAACAATCTGGCTCACCCTAATCAAGAGCCGTCCCTGTCCACAGCCTCGCTACCAGAGATACAAGGGGTAGCATGGAACAATCTGGCCCACCCTAATCAAGAGCCGTCCCTGTCCACAGCCTCGCTACCAGAGTTACAAGGGGTAGCATGGAACAATCTGGCCCACCCTAATCAAGAGCCGTCCCTGTCCACAGCCTCGCTACCAGAGTTACAAGGGGTAGCATGGAACAATCTGGCCCACCCTAATCAAGAGCCGTCCCTGTCCACAGCCTCGCTACCAGAGTTACAAGGGGTAGCATGGAACAATCTGGCCCACCCTAATCAAGAGCCGTCCCTGTCCACAGCCTCGCTACCAGAGTTACAAGGGGTAGCATGGAACAATCTGGCCCACCCTAATCATGAGCCGCCCCTGGTCACTACAGCCTCGCTACCAGAGTTACAAGGGGTAGCATGGAACAATCTGGCTCACCCTTATCAAGAGCCGTCCCTGTCCACAGCCTCGCACCCAGAGATACAAGGGGTAGAATGGAACAATCTGGCCCACCCTAATCAAGAGCCGTCCCTGTCCACAGCCTCGCTACCAGAGTTACAAGGGGTAGCATGGAACAATCTGGCCCACCCTAATCAAGAGCTGTCCCTGTCCACAGCCTCGCTACCAGAGTTACAAGGGGTAGCATGGAACAATCTGGCCCACCCTAATCAAGAGCCGTCCCTGTCCACAGCCTCGCTTTCAGATTTACAAGGGGTAGCATGGAACAATCTGGCCCACCCTAATCAAGAGCCGCCCCAGGTCACTACAGCCTCGCTACCAGAGTTACAAGGGGTAGCATGGAACAATCTGGCTCACCCTAATCAAGAGCCGTCCCTGTCAACAGCCTCGCTACCAGAGTTACAAGGGGTAGCATGGAACAATCTGGCCCACCCTAATCAAGAGCCGTCCCTGTCCACAGCCTCGCTACCAGAGTTACAAGGGGTAGCATGGAACAATCTGTCTCACCCTAATCAAGAGCCGTCCCCGTCCACAGCCTCGCTACCAGAGTTACAAGGGGTAGCATTGAACAATCTGGCCCACCCTAATCAAGAGCCGTCCCTGTCCACAGCCTCGCTACCAGAGTTACAAGGGGGTGTCATGGAACAATCTGGCTCACCCTAATCAAGAGCCGCCCCTGTCCACAGCCTCGCTAACAGAGTTACAAGGGGTAGCATGGAACAATCTGGCCCACCCTAATCAAGAGCCGTCCCTGTCCACAGCCTCGCTACCAGAGTTACAAGGGGTAGCATGGACCAATTTGGCTCACCCTAATCAAGAGCCGTCCCTGTCCACAGCTTCGCTACCAGAGTTACAAGGGGTAGCATGGAACAATCTGGCCCACCCTAATCAAGAGTCGTCCCTGTCCACAGCCTCGCTACCAGAGTTACAAGGGGTAGCATGGAACAATCTGGCCCACCCTAATCAAGAGCCGTCCCAGTCCACAGCCTCGCTACCAGAGTTACAAAGGGTAGCATGGAACAATCTGGCCCACCCTATTCAAGAACCGTCCCTGTCCACAGCCTCGCTACCAGAGTTGCAAGGGGTAGCAAGGAACAATCTGGCTCACCCTAATCAAGAGCCGTCCCTGTCCACAGCCTCGCTACCAGAGTTACAAGGGGTAGCATGGAACAATCTGGCCCACCCTAATCAAGAGCCGTCCCTGTCCACAGCCTCGCTACCAGAGTTACAAGGGGTAGCATGGAACAATCTGGCTCACCCTAATCAAGAGCCGTCCCTGTCCACAGCCTCGCTACCAGAGTTACAAGGGGTAGCATGGAACAATCTGGCTCACCCTAATCAAGAGCCGCCCCTGTCCACAGCCTCGCTACCAGAGTTACAAGGGGTAGCATGGAACAATCTGGCCCACCCTAATCAAGAGCCGTCCCTGTCCACAGCCTCGCTACCAGAGTTACAAGGGGTAGCATGGAACAATCTGGCTCACCCTAATCATGAGCCGTCCCTGTCCACAGCCTCGCTACCAGAGTTACAAGGGGTAGCATGGAACAATCTGGCCCACCCTAATCAAGAGCCGTCCCGTTCCACAGCCTCGCTACCAGAGTTACCAGGGGTTAGCATGGAACAATCTGGCTCACCCGAATCAAGAGCCGTCGCTGTCCACAGCCTCGCTACCAGAGTTACAAGGGGTAGCACGGAACAATCTGGCCCACCGTAATCAAGAGCCGTCCCTGTCTACAGCCTCGCTACCAGAGTTACAAGGGGTAGCATGGAACAATCTGGCCCACCCTAATCAAGAGCAGTCCCTGTCCACAGCCTCGCTACCAGAGTTACAAGGGGTAGCATGGAACAATCTGGCCCACCCTAATCAAGAGCCGTCCCTGTCCACAGCCTCGCTACCAGAGTTACAAGGGGTAGCATGGAACAATCTGGCCCACCCTAATCAAGAGCCGTCCCTGTCCACAGCCTCGCTACCAGAGTTACAAGGGGTAGCATGGAACAATCTGGCCCACCCTAATCAAGAGCCGTCCCTGTCCACAGCCTCGCTACCAGAGTTACAAGGGGTAGCATGGAACAATCTGGCCGACCCTAATCAAGAGCCGTCCCTGTCCACAGCCTCGCTACCAGAGTTACAAGGGGTAGCATGGAACAATCTGGCTCACCCTAATCAAGAGCCGTCCCTGTCCACAGCCTCACTACCAGAGTTACAAGGGGTAGCATGGAACAATCTGGCCCACCCTAATCAAGAGTCGTCCCTGTCCACAGCCTCGCTACCAGAGTTACAAGCGGTAATATGGAACAATATGGCCCACCCTATTCAAGAGCCGTCCCTGTCCACAGTCTCGCTACCAGAGTTACTAGGGGTAGCATGGAACAATCTGGCCCACCCTAATCAAGAGCCGCCCCTGTCCACAGCCTCGCTACCAGAGTTACAAGGGGTAGCATGGAACAATCTGGCCCACCCTAATCAAGAGCCGTCCCTGTCCACAGCCAGGGTCACTACAGCCTCGCTACCAGAGTTACAAGGTGTAGCATGGAACAATCTGGCTCACCCTAATCAAGAGCCGTCCCTGTCCACAGCCTCGCTACCAGAGATACAAGGGGTAGCATGGAACAATCTGGCCCACCCTAATCAAGAGCCGTCCCTGTCCACAGCCTCGCTACCAGAGTTACAAGGGGTAGCATGGAACAATCTGGCCCACACTAATCAAGAGCCGTCCCTGTCCTCAGCCTCGCTACCAGAGTTACAAGGGGTAGCATGGAACAATCTGGTCCACCCTAATCAAGAACCTCCTCTGGTCACTACAGCCTCGCTACCAGAGTTACAAGGGGTAGCATGGAACAATCTGGCTCACCCTAATCAAGAGCCGTCCCTGTCCACAGCCTCGCTACCAGAGATACAAGGGGTAGCATGGAACAATCTGGCCCACCCTAATCAAGAGCCGTCCCTGTCCACAGCCTCGCTACCAGAGTTACAAGGGGTAGCATGGAACAATCTGGCCCACCCTAATCAAGAGCCGTCCCTGTCCACAGCCTCGCTACCAGAGTTACAAGGGGTAGCATGGAACAATCTGGCCCACCCTAATCAAGAGCCGTCCCTGTCCACAGCCTCGCTACCAGAGTTACAAGGGGTAGCATGGAACAATCTGGCCCACCCTAATCAAGAGCCGTCCCTGTCCACAGCCTCGCTACCAGAGTTACAAAGGGTAGCATGGAACAATCTGGCCCACCCTAATCATGAGCCGCCCCTGGTCACTACAGCCTCGCTACCAGAGTTACAAGGGGTAGCATGGAACAATCTGGCTCACCCTTATCAAGAGCCGTCCCTGTCCACAGCCTCGCACCCAGAGATACAAGGGGTAGAATGGAACAATCTGGCCCACCCTAATCAAGAGCCGTCCCTGTCCACAGCCTCGCTACCAGAGTTACAAGGGGTAGCATGGAACAATCTGGCCCACCCTAATCAAGAGCTGTCCCTGTCCACAGCCTCGCTACCAGAGTTACAAGGGGTAGCATGGAACAATCTGGCCCACCCTAATCAAGAGCCGTCCCTGTCCACAGCCTCGCTTTCAGAGTTACAAGGGGTAGCATGGAACAATCTGGCCCACCCTAATCAAGAGCCGCCCCAGGTCACTACAGCCTCGCTACCAGAGTTACAAGGGGTAGCATGGAACAATCTGGCTCACCCTAATCAAGAGCCGTCCCTGTCAACAGCCTCGCTACCAGAGTTACAAGGGGTAGCATGGAACAATCTGGCCCACCCTAATCAAGAGCCGTCCCTGTCCACAGCCTCGCTACCAGAGTTACAAGGGGTAGTATGGAACAATCTGTCTCACCCTAATCAAGAGCCGTCCCCGTCCACAGCCTCGCTACCAGAGTTACAAGGGGTAGCATTGAACAATCTGGCCCACCCTAATCAAGAGCCGTCCCTGTCCACAGCCTCGCTACCAGAGTTACAAGGGGTGTCATGGAACAATCTGGCTCACCCTAATCAAGAGCCGCCCCTGTCCACAGCCTCGCTAACAGAGTTACAAGGGGTAGCATGGAACAATCTGGCCCACCCTAATCAAGAGCCGTCCCTGTCCACAGCCTCGCTACCAGAGTTACAAGGGGTAGCATGGACCAATTTGGCTCACCCTAATCAAGAGCCGTCCCTGTCCACAGCTTCGCTACCAGAGTTACAAGGGGTAGCATGGAACAATCTGGCCCACTCTAATCAAGAGTCGTCCCTGTCCACAGCCTCGCTACCAGAGTTACAAGGGGTAGCATGGAACAATCTGGCCCACCCTAATCAAGAGCCGTCCCAGTCCACAGCCTCGCTACCAGAGTTACAAAGGGTAGCATGGAACAATCTGGCCCACCCTATTCAAGAACCGTCCCTGTCCACAGCCTCGCTACCAGAGTTGCAAGGGGTAGCAAGGAACAATCTGGCCCACCCTAATCAAGAGCCGCCCCTGTCCACAGCCTCGCTAACAGAGTTACAAGGGGTAGCATGGAACAATCTGGCCCTCCCTAATCAAGAGCCGCCCCTGTCCACAGCCTCGCTACCAGAGTTACAAGGGGTAGCATGGAACAATCTGGCCCACCCTAATCAAGAGCCGCCCCTGTCCACAGCCTCGCTAACAGAGTTACAAGGGGTAGCATGGAACAATCTGGCCCACCCTAATCAAGAGCAGTCCCTGTCCACAGCCTCGCTACCAGAGTTACAAGGGGTAGCATGGAACAATCTGGCCCACCCTAATCAAGAGCCGTCCCAGTCCACAGCCTCGCTACCAGAGTTACAAGGGGTAGCATGGAACAATCTGGCCCACCCTATTCAAGAGCCGTCCCTGTCCACAGCCTCGCTACCAGAGTTACAAGGGGTAGCATGGAACATTCTGGCCCACCCTAATCAAGAGCCGCCCCTGTCCACAGCCTCGCTAACAGAGTTACAAGGGGTAGCATGGAACAATCTGGCCCTCCCTAATCAAGAGCCGCCCCTGTCCACAGCCTCGCTACCAGAGTTACAAGGGGTAGCATGGAACAATCTGGCCCACACTAATCAAGAGCCGCCCCTGTCCACAGCCTCGCTAACAGAGTTACAAGGGGTAGCATGGAACAATCTGGCCCACCCTAATCAAGAGCCGCCCCTGTCCACAGCCTCGCTAACAGAGTTACAAGGGGTAGCATGGAACAATCTGGCCCACCCTAATCAAGAGCCGTCCCTGTCCACAGCCTCGCTACCAGAGTTACAAGGGGTAGCATGGACCAATTTGGCTCACCCTAATCAAGAGCCGTCCCTGTCCACAGCTTCGCTACCAGAGTTACAAGGGGTAGCATGGAACAATCTGGCCCACCCTAATCAAGAGTCGTCCCTGTCCACAGCCTCGCTACCAGAGTTACAAGGGGTAGCATGGAACAATCTGGCCCACCCTAATCATGAGCCGCCCCTGGTCACTACAGCCTCGCTACCAGAGTTACAAGGGGTAGCATGGAACAATCTGGCTCACCCTTATCAAGAGCCGTCCCTGTCCACAGCCTCGCACCCAGAGATACAAGGGGTAGAATGGAACAATCTGGCCCACCCTAATCAAGAGCCGTCCCTGTCCACAGCCTCGCTACCAGAGTTACAAGGGGTAGCATGGAACAATCTGGCCCACCCTAATCAAGAGCTGTCCCTGTCCACAGCCTCGCTACCAGAGTTACAAGGGGTAGCATGGAACAATCTGGCCCACCCTAATCAAGAGCCGTCCCTGTCCACAGCCTCGCTTTCAGATTTACAAGGGGTAGCATGGAACAATCTGGCCCACCCTAATCAAGAGCCGCCCCAGGTCACTACAGCCTCGCTACCAGAGTTACAAGGGGTAGCATGGAACAATCTGGCTCACCCTAATCAAGAGCCGTCCCTGTCAACAGCCTCGCTACCAGAGTTACAAGGGGTAGCATGGAACAATCTGGCCCACCCTAATCAAGAGCCGTCCCTGTCCACAGCCTCGCTACCAGAGTTACAAGGGGTAGCATGGAACAATCTGTCTCACCCTAATCAAGAGCCGTCCCCGTCCACAGCCTCGCTACCAGAGTTACAAGGGGTAGCATTGAACAATCTGGCCCACCCTAATCAAGAGCCGTCCCTGTCCACAGCCTCGCTACCAGAGTTACAAGGGGTGTCATGGAACAATCTGGCTCACCCTAATCAAGAGCCGCCCCTGTCCACAGCCTCGCTAACAGAGTTACAAGGGGTAGCATGGAACAATCTGGCCCACCCTAATCAAGAGCCGTCCCTGTCCACAGCCTCGCTACCAGAGTTACAAGGGGTAGCATGGACCAATTTGGCTCACCCTAATCAAGAGCCGTCCCTGTCCACAGCTTCGCTACCAGAGTTACAAGGGGTAGCATGGAACAATCTGGCCCACCCTAATCAAGAGTCGTCCCTGTCCACAGCCTCGCTACCAGAGTTACAAGGGGTAGCATGGAACAATCTGGCCCACCCTAATCAAGAGCCGTCCCAGTCCACAGCCTCGCTACCAGAGTTACAAAGGGTAGCATGGAACAATCTGGCCCACCCTATTCAAGAACCGTCCCTGTCCACAGCCTCGCTACCAGAGTTGCAAGGGGTAGCAAGGAACAATCTGGCTCACCCTAATCAAGAGCCGTCCCTGTCCACAGCCTCGCTACCAGAGTTACAAGGGGTAGCATGGAACAATCTGGCCCACCCTAATCAAGAGCCGTCCCTGTCCACAGCCTCGCTACCAGAGTTACAAGGGGTAGCATGGAACAATCTGGCTCACCCTAATCAAGAGCCGTCCCTGTCCACAGCCTCGCTACCAGAGTTACAAGGGGTAGCATGGAACAATCTGGCTCACCCTAATCAAGAGCCGCCCCTGTCCACAGCCTCGCTACCAGAGTTACAAGGGGTAGCATGGAACAATCTGGCCCACCCTAATCAAGAGCCGTCCCTGTCCACAGCCTCGCTACCAGAGTTACAAGGGGTAGCATGGAACAATCTGGCTCACCCTAATCATGAGCCGTCCCTGTCCACAGCCTCGCTACCAGAGTTACAAGGGGTAGCATGGAACAATCTGGCCCACCCTAATCAAGAGCCGTCCCGTTCCACAGCCTCGCTACCAGAGTTACCAGGGGTTAGCATGGAACAATCTGGCTCACCCGAATCAAGAGCCGTCGCTGTCCACAGCCTCGCTACCAGAGTTACAAGGGGTAGCACGGAACAATCTGGCCCACCGTAATCAAGAGCCGTCCCTGTCTACAGCCTCGCTACCAGAGTTACAAGGGGTAGCATGGAACAATCTGGCCCACCCTAATCAAGAGCAGTCCCTGTCCACAGCCTCGCTACCAGAGTTACAAGGGGTAGCATGGAACAATCTGGCCCACCCTAATCAAGAGCCGTCCCTGTCCACAGCCTCGCTACCAGAGTTACAAGGGGTAGCATGGAACAATCTGGCCCACCCTAATCAAGAGCCGTCCCTGTCCACAGCCTCGCTACCAGAGTTACAAGGGGTAGCATGGAACAATCTGGCCCACCCTAATCAAGAGCCGTCCCTGTCCACAGCCTCGCTACCAGAGTTACAAGGGGTAGCATGGAACAATCTGGCCGACCCTAATCAAGAGCCGTCCCTGTCCACAGCCTCGCTACCAGAGTTACAAGGGGTAGCATGGAACAATCTGGCTCACCCTAATCAAGAGCCGTCCCTGTCCACAGCCTCACTACCAGAGTTACAAGGGGTAGCATGGAACAATCTGGCCCACCCTAATCAAGAGTCGTCCCTGTCCACAGCCTCGCTACCAGAGTTACAAGGGGTAGCATGGAACAATCTGGCCCACCCTAATCAAGAGCCGTCCCTGTCCACAGCCTCGCTACCAGAGTTACAAGCGGTAATATGGAACAATATGGCCCACCCTATTCAAGAGCCGTCCCTGTCCACAGTCTCGCTACCAGAGTTACTAGGGGTAGCATGGAACAATCTGGCCCACCCTAATCAAGAGCCGCCCCTGTCCACAGCCTCGCTACCAGAGTTACAAGGGGTAGCATGGAACAATCTGGCCCACCCTAATCAAGAGCCGTCCCTGTCCACAGCCAGGGTCACTACAGCCTCGCTACCAGAGTTACAAGGTGTAGCATGGAACAATCTGGCTCACCCTAATCAAGAGCCGTCCCTGTCCACAGCCTCGCTACCAGAGATACAAGGGGTAGCATGGAACAATCTGGCCCACCCTAATCAAGAGCCGTCCCTGTCCACAGCCTCGCTACCAGAGTTACAAGGGGTAGCATGGAACAATCTGGCCCACACTAATCAAGAGCCGTCCCTGTCCTCAGCCTCGCTACCAGAGTTACAAGGGGTAGCATGGAACAATCTGGTCCACCCTAATCAAGAACCTCCTCTGGTCACTACAGCCTCGCTACCAGAGTTACAAGGGGTAGCATGGAACAATCTGGCTCACCCTAATCAAGAGCCGTCCCTGTCCACAGCCTCGCTACCAGAGATACAAGGGGTAGCATGGAACAATCTGGCCCACCCTAATCAAGAGCCGTCCCTGTCCACAGCCTCGCTACCAGAGTTACAAGGGGTAGCATGGAACAATCTGGCCCACCCTAATCAAGAGCCGTCCCTGTCCACAGCCTCGCTACCAGAGTTACAAGGGGTAGCATGGAACAATCTGGCCCACCCTAATCAAGAGCCGTCCCTGTCCACAGCCTCGCTACCAGAGTTACAAGGGGTAGCATGGAACAATCTGGCCCACCCTAATCAAGAGCCGTCCCTGTCCACAGCCTCGCTACCAGAGTTACAAAGGGTAGCATGGAACAATCTGGCCCACCCTAATCATGAGCCGCCCCTGGTCACTACAGCCTCGCTACCAGAGTTACAAGGGGTAGCATGGAACAATCTGGCTCACCCTTATCAAGAGCCGTCCCTGTCCACAGCCTCGCACCCAGAGATACAAGGGGTAGAATGGAACAATCTGGCCCACCCTAATCAAGAGCCGTCCCTGTCCACAGCCTCGCTACCAGAGTTACAAGGGGTAGCATGGAACAATCTGGCCCACCCTAATCAAGAGCTGTCCCTGTCCACAGCCTCGCTACCAGAGTTACAAGGGGTAGCATGGAACAATCTGGCCCACCCTAATCAAGAGCCGTCCCTGTCCACAGCCTCGCTTTCAGAGTTACAAGGGGTAGCATGGAACAATCTGGCCCACCCTAATCAAGAGCCGCCCCAGGTCACTACAGCCTCGCTACCAGAGTTACAAGGGGTAGCATGGAACAATCTGGCTCACCCTAATCAAGAGCCGTCCCTGTCAACAGCCTCGCTACCAGAGTTACAAGGGGTAGCATGGAACAATCTGGCCCACCCTAATCAAGAGCCGTCCCTGTCCACAGCCTCGCTACCAGAGTTACAAGGGGTAGCATGGAACAATCTGTCTCACCCTAATCAAGAGCCGTCCCCGTCCACAGCCTCGCTACCAGAGTTACAAGGGGTAGCATTGAACAATCTGGCCCACCCTAATCAAGAGTCGTCCCTGTCCACAGCCTCGCTACCAGAGTTACAAGGGGTAGCATGGAACAATCTGGCCCACCCTAATCATGAGCCGCCCCTGGTCACTACAGCCTCGCTACCAGAGTTACAAGGGGTAGCATGGAACAATCTGGCTCACCCTTATCAAGAGCCGTCCCTGTCCACAGCCTCGCACCCAGAGATACAAGGGGTAGAATGGAACAATCTGGCCCACCCTAATCAAGAGCCGTCCCTGTCCACAGCCTCGCTACCAGAGTTACAAGGGGTAGCATGGAACAATCTGGCCCACCCTAATCAAGAGCTGTCCCTGTCCACAGCCTCGCTACCAGAGTTACAAGGGGTAGCATGGAACAATCTGGCCCACCCTAATCAAGAGCCGTCCCTGTCCACAGCCTCGCTTTCAGATTTACAAGGGGTAGCATGGAACAATCTGGCCCACCCTAATCAAGAGCCGCCCCAGGTCACTACAGCCTCGCTACCAGAGTTACAAGGGGTAGCATGGAACAATCTGGCTCACCCTAATCAAGAGCCGTCCCTGTCAACAGCCTCGCTACCAGAGTTACAAGGGGTAGCATGGAACAATCTGGCCCACCCTAATCAAGAGCCGTCCCTGTCCACAGCCTCGCTACCAGAGTTACAAGGGGTAGCATGGAACAATCTGTCTCACCCTAATCAAGAGCCGTCCCCGTCCACAGCCTCGCTACCAGAGTTACAAGGGGTAGCATTGAACAATCTGGCCCACCCTAATCAAGAGCCGTCCCTGTCCACAGCCTCGCTACCAGAGTTACAAGGGGTGTCATGGAACAATCTGGCTCACCCTAATCAAGAGCCGCCCCTGTCCACAGCCTCGCTAACAGAGTTACAAGGGGTAGCATGGAACAATCTGGCCCACCCTAATCAAGAGCCGTCCCTGTCCACAGCCTCGCTACCAGAGTTACAAGGGGTAGCATGGACCAATTTGGCTCACCCTAATCAAGAGCCGTCCCTGTCCACAGCTTCGCTACCAGAGTTACAAGGGGTAGCATGGAACAATCTGGCCCACCCTAATCAAGAGTCGTCCCTGTCCACAGCCTCGCTACCAGAGTTACAAGGGGTAGCATGGAACAATCTGGCCCACCCTAATCAAGAGCCGTCCCAGTCCACAGCCTCGCTACCAGAGTTACAAAGGGTAGCATGGAACAATCTGGCCCACCCTATTCAAGAACCGTCCCTGTCCACAGCCTCGCTACCAGAGTTGCAAGGGGTAGCAAGGAACAATCTGGCTCACCCTAATCAAGAGCCGTCCCTGTCCACAGCCTCGCTACCAGAGTTACAAGGGGTAGCATGGAACAATCTGGCCCACCCTAATCAAGAGCCGTCCCTGTCCACAGCCTCGCTACCAGAGTTACAAGGGGTAGCATGGAACAATCTGGCTCACCCTAATCAAGAGCCGTCCCTGTCCACAGCCTCGCTACCAGAGTTACAAGGGGTAGCATGGAACAATCTGGCTCACCCTAATCAAGAGCCGCCCCTGTCCACAGCCTCGCTACCAGAGTTACAAGGGGTAGCATGGAACAATCTGGCCCACCCTAATCAAGAGCCGTCCCTGTCCACAGCCTCGCTACCAGAGTTACAAGGGGTAGCATGGAACAATCTGGCTCACCCTAATCATGAGCCGTCCCTGTCCACAGCCTCGCTACCAGAGTTACAAGGGGTAGCATGGAACAATCTGGCCCACCCTAATCAAGAGCCGTCCCGTTCCACAGCCTCGCTACCAGAGTTACCAGGGGTTAGCATGGAACAATCTGGCTCACCCGAATCAAGAGCCGTCGCTGTCCACAGCCTCGCTACCAGAGTTACAAGGGGTAGCACGGAACAATCTGGCCCACCGTAATCAAGAGCCGTCCCTGTCTACAGCCTCGCTACCAGAGTTACAAGGGGTAGCATGGAACAATCTGGCCCACCCTAATCAAGAGCAGTCCCTGTCCACAGCCTCGCTACCAGAGTTACAAGGGGTAGCATGGAACAATCTGGCCCACCCTAATCAAGAGCCGTCCCTGTCCACAGCCTCGCTACCAGAGTTACAAGGGGTAGCATGGAACAATCTGGCCCACCCTAATCAAGAGCCGTCCCTGTCCACAGCCTCGCTACCAGAGTTACAAGGGGTAGCATGGAACAATCTGGCCCACCCTAATCAAGAGCCGTCCCTGTCCACAGCCTCGCTACCAGAGTTACAAGGGGTAGCATGGAACAATCTGGCCGACCCTAATCAAGAGCCGTCCCTGTCCACAGCCTCGCTACCAGAGTTACAAGGGGTAGCATGGAACAATCTGGCTCACCCTAATCAAGAGCCGTCCCTGTCCACAGCCTCACTACCAGAGTTACAAGGGGTAGCATGGAACAATCTGGCCCACCCTAATCAAGAGTCGTCCCTGTCCACAGCCTCGCTACCAGAGTTACAAGGGGTAGCATGGAACAATCTGGCCCACCCTAATCAAGAGCCGTCCCTGTCCACAGCCTCGCTACCAGAGTTACAAGCGGTAATATGGAACAATATGGCCCACCCTATTCAAGAGCCGTCCCTGTCCACAGTCTCGCTACCAGAGTTACTAGGGGTAGCATGGAACAATCTGGCCCACCCTAATCAAGAGCCGCCCCTGTCCACAGCCTCGCTACCAGAGTTACAAGGGGTAGCATGGAACAATCTGGCCCACCCTAATCAAGAGCCGTCCCTGTCCACAGCCAGGGTCACTACAGCCTCGCTACCAGAGTTACAAGGTGTAGCATGGAACAATCTGGCTCACCCTAATCAAGAGCCGTCCCTGTCCACAGCCTCGCTACCAGAGATACAAGGGGTAGCATGGAACAATCTGGCCCACCCTAATCAAGAGCCGTCCCTGTCCACAGCCTCGCTACCAGAGTTACAAGGGGTAGCATGGAACAATCTGGCCCACACTAATCAAGAGCCGTCCCTGTCCTCAGCCTCGCTACCAGAGTTACAAGGGGTAGCATGGAACAATCTGGTCCACCCTAATCAAGAACCTCCTCTGGTCACTACAGCCTCGCTACCAGAGTTACAAGGGGTAGCATGGAACAATCTGGCTCACCCTAATCAAGAGCCGTCCCTGTCCACAGCCTCGCTACCAGAGATACAAGGGGTAGCATGGAACAATCTGGCCCACCCTAATCAAGAGCCGTCCCTGTCCACAGCCTCGCTACCAGAGTTACAAGGGGTAGCATGGAACAATCTGGCCCACCCTAATCAAGAGCCGTCCCTGTCCACAGCCTCGCTACCAGAGTTACAAGGGGTAGCATGGAACAATCTGGCCCACCCTAATCAAGAGCCGTCCCTGTCCACAGCCTCGCTACCAGAGTTACAAGGGGTAGCATGGAACAATCTGGCCCACCCTAATCAAGAGCCGTCCCTGTCCACAGCCTCGCTACCAGAGTTACAAAGGGTAGCATGGAACAATCTGGCCCACCCTAATCATGAGCCGCCCCTGGTCACTACAGCCTCGCTACCAGAGTTACAAGGGGTAGCATGGAACAATCTGGCTCACCCTTATCAAGAGCCGTCCCTGTCCACAGCCTCGCACCCAGAGATACAAGGGGTAGAATGGAACAATCTGGCCCACCCTAATCAAGAGCCGTCCCTGTCCACAGCCTCGCTACCAGAGTTACAAGGGGTAGCATGGAACAATCTGGCCCACCCTAATCAAGAGCTGTCCCTGTCCACAGCCTCGCTACCAGAGTTACAAGGGGTAGCATGGAACAATCTGGCCCACCCTAATCAAGAGCCGTCCCTGTCCACAGCCTCGCTTTCAGAGTTACAAGGGGTAGCATGGAACAATCTGGCCCACCCTAATCAAGAGCCGCCCCAGGTCACTACAGCCTCGCTACCAGAGTTACAAGGGGTAGCATGGAACAATCTGGCTCACCCTAATCAAGAGCCGTCCCTGTCAACAGCCTCGCTACCAGAGTTACAAGGGGTAGCATGGAACAATCTGGCCCACCCTAATCAAGAGCCGTCCCTGTCCACAGCCTCGCTACCAGAGTTACAAGGGGTAGCATGGAACAATCTGTCTCACCCTAATCAAGAGCCGTCCCCGTCCACAGCCTCGCTACCAGAGTTACAAGGGGTAGCATTGAACAATCTGGCCCACCCTAATCAAGAGCCGTCCCTGTCCACAGCCTCGCTACCAGAGTTACAAGGGGTGTCATGGAACAATCTGGCTCACCCTAATCAAGAGCCGCCCCTGTCCACAGCCTCGCTAACAGAGTTACAAGGGGTAGCATGGAACAATCTGGCCCACCCTAATCAAGAGCCGTCCCTGTCCACAGCCTCGCTACCAGAGTTACAAGGGGTAGCATGGACCAATTTGGCTCACCCTAATCAAGAGCCGTCCCTGTCCACAGCTTCGCTACCAGAGTTACAAGGGGTAGCATGGAACAATCTGGCCCACCCTAATCAAGAGTCGTCCCTGTCCACAGCCTCGCTACCAGAGTTACAAGGGGTAGCATGGAACAATCTGGCCCACCCTAATCAAGAGCCGTCCCAGTCCACAGCCTCGCTACCAGAGTTACAAAGGGTAGCATGGAACAATCTGGCCCACCCTATTCAAGAACCGTCCCTGTCCACAGCCTCGCTACCAGAGTTGCAAGGGGTAGCAAGGAACAATCTGGCCCACCCTAATCAAGAGCCGCCCCTGTCCACAGCCTCGCTAACAGAGTTACAAGGGGTAGCATGGAACAATCTGGCCCTCCCTAATCAAGAGCCGCCCCTGTCCACAGCCTCGCTACCAGAGTTACAAGGGGTAGCATGGAACAATCTGGCCCACCCTAATCAAGAGCCGCCCCTGTCCACAGCCTCGCTAACAGAGTTACAAGGGGTAGCATGGAACAATCTGGCCCACCCTAATCAAGAGCAGTCCCTGTCCACAGCCTCGCTACCAGAGTTACAAGGGGTAGCATGGAACAATCTGGCCCACCCTAATCAAGAGCCGTCCCAGTCCACAGCCTCGCTACCAGAGTTACAAGGGGTAGCATGGAACAATCTGGCCCACCCTATTCAAGAGCCGTCCCTGTCCACAGCCTCGCTACCAGAGTTACAAGGGGTAGCATGGAACATTCTGGCCCACCCTAATCAAGAGCCGCCCCTGTCCACAGCCTCGCTAACAGAGTTACAAGGGGTAGCATGGAACAATCTGGCCCTCCCTAATCAAGAGCCGCCCCTGTCCACAGCCTCGCTACCAGAGTTACAAGGGGTAGCATGGAACAATCTGGCCCACACTAATCAAGAGCCGCCCCTGTCCACAGCCTCGCTAACAGAGTTACAAGGGGTAGCATGGAACAATCTGGCCCACCCTAATCAAGAGCCGCCCCTGTCCACAGCCTCGCTAACAGAGTTACAAGGGGTAGCATGGAACAATCTGGCCCACCCTAATCAAGAGCCGTCCCTGTCCACAGCCTCGCTACCAGAGTTACAAGGGGTAGCATGGACCAATTTGGCTCACCCTAATCAAGAGCCGTCCCTGTCCACAGCTTCGCTACCAGAGTTACAAGGGGTAGCATGGAACAATCTGGCCCACCCTAATCAAGAGTCGTCCCTGTCCACAGCCTCGCTACCAGAGTTACAAGGGGTAGCATGGAACAATCTGGCCCACCCTAATCAAGAGCCGTCCCAGTCCACAGCCTCGCTACCAGAGTTACAAAGGGTAGCATGGAACAATCTGGCCCACCCTATTCAAGAACCGTCCCTGTCCACAGCCTCGCTACCAGAGTTGCAAGGGGTAGCAAGGAACAATCTGGCTCACCCTAATCAAGAGCCGTCCCTGTCCACAGCCTCGCTACCAGAGTTACAAGGGGTAGCATGGAACAATCTGGCCCACCCTAATCAAGAGCCGTCCCTGTCCACAGCCTCGCTACCAGAGTTACAAGGGGTAGCATGGAACAATCTGGCTCACCCTAATCAAGAGCCGTCCCTGTCCACAGCCTCGCTACCAGAGTTACAAGGGGTAGCATGGAACAATCTGGCTCACCCTAATCAAGAGCCGCCCCTGTCCACAGCCTCGCTACCAGAGTTACAAGGGGTAGCATGGAACAATCTGGCCCACCCTAATCAAGAGCCGTCCCTGTCCACAGCCTCGCTACCAGAGTTACAAGGGGTAGCATGGAACAATCTGGCTCACCCTAATCATGAGCCGTCCCTGTCCACAGCCTCGCTACCAGAGTTACAAGGGGTAGCATGGAACAATCTGGCCCACCCTAATCAAGAGCCGTCCCGTTCCACAGCCTCGCTACCAGAGTTACCAGGGGTTAGCATGGAACAATCTGGCTCACCCGAATCAAGAGCCGTCGCTGTCCACAGCCTCGCTACCAGAGTTACAAGGGGTAGCACGGAACAATCTGGCCCACCGTAATCAAGAGCCGTCCCTGTCTACAGCCTCGCTACCAGAGTTACAAGGGGTAGCATGGAACAATCTGGCCCACCCTAATCAAGAGCAGTCCCTGTCCACAGCCTCGCTACCAGAGTTACAAGGGGTAGCATGGAACAATCTGGCCCACCCTAATCAAGAGCCGTCCCTGTCCACAGCCTCGCTACCAGAGTTACAAGGGGTAGCATGGAACAATCTGGCCCACCCTAATCAAGAGCCGTCCCTGTCCACAGCCTCGCTACCAGAGTTACAAGGGGTAGCATGGAACAATCTGGCCCACCCTAATCAAGAGCCGTCCCTGTCCACAGCCTCGCTACCAGAGTTACAAGGGGTAGCATGGAACAATCTGGCCGACCCTAATCAAGAGCCGTCCCTGTCCACAGCCTCGCTACCAGAGTTACAAGGGGTAGCATGGAACAATCTGGCTCACCCTAATCAAGAGCCGTCCCTGTCCACAGCCTCACTACCAGAGTTACAAGGGGTAGCATGGAACAATCTGGCCCACCCTAATCAAGAGTCGTCCCTGTCCACAGCCTCGCTACCAGAGTTACAAGGGGTAGCATGGAACAATCTGGCCCACCCTAATCAAGAGCCGTCCCTGTCCACAGCCTCGCTACCAGAGTTACAAGCGGTAATATGGAACAATATGGCCCACCCTATTCAAGAGCCGTCCCTGTCCACAGTCTCGCTACCAGAGTTACTAGGGGTAGCATGGAACAATCTGGCCCACCCTAATCAAGAGCCGCCCCTGTCCACAGCCTCGCTACCAGAGTTACAAGGGGTAGCATGGAACAATCTGGCCCACCCTAATCAAGAGCCGTCCCTGTCCACAGCCAGGGTCACTACAGCCTCGCTACCAGAGTTACAAGGTGTAGCATGGAACAATCTGGCTCACCCTAATCAAGAGCCGTCCCTGTCCACAGCCTCGCTACCAGAGATACAAGGGGTAGCATGGAACAATCTGGCCCACCCTAATCAAGAGCCGTCCCTGTCCACAGCCTCGCTACCAGAGTTACAAGGGGTAGCATGGAACAATCTGGCCCACACTAATCAAGAGCCGTCCCTGTCCTCAGCCTCGCTACCAGAGTTACAAGGGGTAGCATGGAACAATCTGGTCCACCCTAATCAAGAACCTCCTCTGGTCACTACAGCCTCGCTACCAGAGTTACAAGGGGTAGCATGGAACAATCTGGCTCACCCTAATCAAGAGCCGTCCCTGTCCACAGCCTCGCTACCAGAGATACAAGGGGTAGCATGGAACAATCTGGCCCACCCTAATCAAGAGCCGTCCCTGTCCACAGCCTCGCTACCAGAGTTACAAGGGGTAGCATGGAACAATCTGGCCCACCCTAATCAAGAGCCGTCCCTGTCCACAGCCTCGCTACCAGAGTTACAAGGGGTAGCATGGAACAATCTGGCCCACCCTAATCAAGAGCCGTCCCTGTCCACAGCCTCGCTACCAGAGTTACAAGGGGTAGCATGGAACAATCTGGCCCACCCTAATCAAGAGCCGTCCCTGTCCACAGCCTCGCTACCAGAGTTACAAGGGGTAGCATGGAACAATCTGGCCCACCCTAATCATGAGCCGCCCCTGGTCACTACAGCCTCGCTACCAGAGTTACAAGGGGTAGCATGGAACAATCTGGCTCACCCTTATCAAGAGCCGTCCCTGTCCACAGCCTCGCACCCAGAGATACAAGGGGTAGAATGGAACAATCTGGCCCACCCTAATCAAGAGCCGTCCCTGTCCACAGCCTCGCTTTCAGAGTTACAAGGGGTAGCATGGAACAATCTGGCCCACCCTAATCAAGAGCCGTCCCTGTCCACAGCCTCGCTTTCAGAGTTACAAGGGGTAGCATGGAACAATCTGGCCCACCCTAATCAAGAGCCGCCCCAGGTCACTACAGCCTCGCTACCAGAGTTACAAGGGGTAGCATGGAACAATCTGGCTCACCCTAATCAAGAGCCGTCCCTGTCAACAGCCTCGCTACCAGAGTTACAAGGGGTAGCATGGAACAATCTGGCCCACCCTAATCAAGAGCCGTCCCTGTCCACAGCCTCGCTACCAGAGTTACAAGGGGTAGCATGGAACAATCTGTCTCACCCTAATCAAGAGCCGTCCCCGTCCACAGCCTCGCTACCAGAGTTACAAGGGGTAGCATTGAACAATCTGGCCCACCCTAATCAAGAGCCGTCCCTGTCCACAGCCTCGCTACCAGAGTTACAAGGGGTGTCATGGAACAATCTGGCTCACCCTAATCAAGAGCCGCCCCTGTCCACAGCCTCGCTAACAGAGTTACAAGGGGTAGCATGGAACAATCTGGCCCACCCTAATCAAGAGCCGTCCCTGTCCACAGCCTCGCTACCAGAGTTACAAGGGGTAGCATGGACCAATTTGGCTCACCCTAATCAAGAGCCGTCCCTGTCCACAGCTTCGCTACCAGAGTTACAAGGGGTAGCATGGAACAATCTGGCCCACCCTAATCAAGAGTCGTCCCTGTCCACAGCCTCGCTACCAGAGTTACAAGGGGTAGCATGGAACAATCTGGCCCACCCTAATCAAGAGCCGTCCCAGTCCACAGCCTCGCTACCAGAGTTACAAAGGGTAGCATGGAACAATCTGGCCCACCCTATTCAAGAACCGTCCCTGTCCACAGCCTCGCTACCAGAGTTGCAAGGGGTAGCAAGGAACAATCTGGCCCACCCTAATCAAGAGCCGTCCCTGTCCACAGCCTCGCTAACAGAGTTACAAGGAGTAGCATGGAACAATCTGGCCCTCCCTAATCAAGAGCCGCCCCTGTCCACAGCCTCGCTACCAGAGTTACAAGGGGTAGCATGGAACAATCTGGCCCACCCTAATCAAGAGCCGCCCCTGTCCACAGCCTCGCTAACAGAGTTACAAGGGGTAGCATGGAACAATCTGGCCCACCCTAATCAAGAGCAGTCCCTGTCCACAGCCTCGCTACCAGAGTTACAAGGGGTAGCATGGAACAATCTGGCCCACCCTAATCAAGAGCCGTCCCAGTCCACAGCCTCGCTACCAGAGTTACAAGGGGTAGCATGGAACAATCTGGCCCACCCTATTCAAGAGCCGTCCCTGTCCACAGCCTCGCTACCAGAGTTACAAGGGGTAGCATGGAACATTCTGGCCCACCCTAATCAAGAGCCGCCCCTGTCCACAGCCTCGCTAACAGAGTTACAAGGGGTAGCATGGAACAATCTGGCCCTCCCTAATCAAGAGCCGCCCCTGTCCACAGCCTCGCTACCAGAGTTACAAGGGGTAGCATGGAACAATCTGGCCCACACTAATCAAGAGCCGCCCCTGTCCACAGCCTCGCTAACAGAGTTACAAGGGGTAGCATGGAACAATCTGGCCCACCCTAATCAAGAGCCGCCCCTGTCCACAGCCTCGCTAACAGAGTTACAAGGGGTAGCATGGAACAATCTGGTCCACCCTAATCAAGAGCCGCCCCTGTCCACAGCCTCGCTAACAGAGTTACAAGGGGTAGCATGGAACAATCTGGCCCACCCTAATCAAGAGCCGTCCCTGTCCACAGCCTCGCTACCAGAGTTACAAGGGGTAGCATGGAACAATCTGGCCCACCCTAATCAAGAGCTGCCCCTGACCACAGCCACGCTAACAGAGTTACAAGGGGTATAATGGAACAATCTGGCCCACCCTAATCAAGAGCCGTCCCTGTCCACAGCCTCGCTACCAGAGTTACAAGGGGTAGCATGGAACAATCTGGCTCACCCTAATCAAGAGCCGCCCATGTCCGCAGCCTCGCTACCAGAGTTACAAGGGGTAGCATGGAACAATCTGGCCCACCCTAATCAAGAGCCGTCCCTGTCCACAGCCTCGCTACCAGAGTTACAAGGGGTAGCATGGAACAATCTGGCCCACCCTAATCAAGAGCTGCCCCTGTCCACAGCCTCGCTAACAGAGTTACAAGGGGTATAATGGAACAATCTGGCCCACCCTAATCAAGAGCCGTCCCGTTCCACAGCCTCGCTACCAGAGTTACCAGGGGTTAGCATGGAACAATCTGGCTCACCCGAATCAAGAGCCGTCGCTGTCCACAGCCTCGCTACCAGAGTTACAAGGGGTAGCACGGAACAATCTGGCCCACCGTAATCAAGAGCCGTCCCTGTCTACAGCCTCGCTACCAGAGTTACAAGGGGTAGCATGGAACAATCTGGCCCACCCTAATCAAGAGCAGTCCCTGTCCACAGCCTCGCTACCAGAGTTACAAGGGGTAGCATGGAACAATCTGGCCCACCCTAATCAAGAGCCGTCCCTGTCCACAGCCTCGCTACCAGAGTTACAAGGGGTAGCATGGAACAATCTGGCCCACCCTAATCAGGAGCCGTCCCTGTCCACAGCCTCGCTACCTGAGTTACAAGCGGTAGCATGGAACAATCTGGCCCACCCTAATCAAGAACCGTCCCTGTCCACAGCCTCGCTACCAGAGTTACAAGGGTTAGCATGGAACAATCTGGCCGACCCTAATCAAGAGCCGTCCCTGTCCACAGCCTCGCTACCAGAGTTACAAGGGGTAGCATGGAACAATCTGGCTCACCCTAATCAAGAGCCGTCCCTGTCCACAGCCTCGCTACCAGAGTTACAAGGGGTAGCATGGAACAATCTGGCCCACCCTAATCAAGAGTCGTCCCTGTCCACAGCCTCGCTACCAGAGTTACAAGGGGTAGCATGGAACAATCTGGCCCACCCTAATCAAGAGCCGTCCCTGTCCACAGCCTCGCTACCAGAGTTACAAGCGGTAGCATGGAACAATCTGGCCCACCCTATTCAAGAGCCGTCCCTGTCCACAGCCTCGCTACCAGAGTTACTAGGGGTAGCATGGAACAATCTGGCCCACCCTAATCAAGAGCCGCCCCTGTCCACAGCCTCGCTACCAGAGTTACAAGGGGTAGCATGGAACAATCTGGCCCAACCTAATCAAGAGCCGTCCCTGTCCACAGCCAGGGTCACTACAGCCTCGCTACCAGAGTTACAAGGGGTAGCATGGAACAATCTGGCTCACCCTAATCAAGAGCCGTCCCCGTCCACAGCCTCGCTACCAGAGATACAAGGGGTAGCATGGAACAATCTGGCCCACCCTAATCAAGAGCCGTCCCTGTCCACAGCCTCGCTACCAGAGTTACAAGGGGTAGCATGGAACAATCTGGCCCACACTAATCAAGAGCCGTCCCTGTCCTCAGCCTCGCTACCAGAGTTACAAGGGGTAGCATGGAACAATCTGGCCCACCCTAATCAAGAACCTCCCCTGGTCACTACAGCCTCGCTACCAGAGTTACAAGGGGTAGCATGGAACAATCTGGCTCACCCTAATCAAGAGCCGTCCCTGTCCACAGCCTCGCTACCAGAGATACAAGGGGTAGCATGGAACAATCTGGCCCACCCTAATCAAGAGCCGTCCCTGTCCACAGCCTCGCTACCAGAGTTACAAGGGGTAGCATGGAACAATCTGGCCCACCCTAATCAAGAGCCGTCCCTGTCCACAGCCTCGCTACCAGAGTTACAAGGGGTAGCATGGAACAATCTGGCCCACCCTAATCAAGAGCCGTCCCTGTCCACAGCCTCGCTACCAGAGTTACAAGGGGTAGCATGGAACAATCTGGCCCACCCTAATCAAGAGCCGCCCCTGGTCACTACAGCCTCGCTACCAGAGTTACAAGGGGTAGCATGGAACAATCTGGCTCACCCTAATCAAGAGCCGCCCCTGTCCACAGCCTCGCTAACAGAGTTACAAGGGGTAGCATGGAACAATCTGGCCCACCCTAATCAAGAGCCGTCCCTGTCCACAGCCTCGCTACCAGAGTTACAAGGGGTAGCATGGAACAATCTGGCCCACCCTAATCAAGAGCCGTCCCTGTCCACAGCCTCGCTACCAGAGTTACAAGGGGTAGCATTGAACAATCTGGCCGACCCTAATCAAGAGCCGTCCCTGTCCACAGCCTCGCTACCAGAGTTACAAGGGGTAGCATGGACCAATTTGGCTCACCCTAATCAAGAGCCGTCCCTGTCCACAGCTTCGCTACCAGAGTTACAAGGGGTAGCATGGAACAATCTGGCCCACCCTAATCAAGAGTCGTCCCTGTCCACAGCCTCGCTACCAGAGTTACAAGGGGTAGCATGGAACAATCTGGCCCACCCTAATCAAGAGCCGTCCCAGTCCACAGCCTCGCTACCAGAGTTACAAGGGTAGCATGGAACAATCTGGCCCACCCTATTCAAGAACCGTCCCTGTCCACAGCCTCGCTACCAGAGTTGCAAGGGACAGCAAGGAACAATCTGGCCCACCCTAATCAAGAGCCGCCCCTGTCCACAGCCTCGCTAACAGAGTTACAAGGGGTAGCATGGAACAATCTGGCCCTCCCTAATCAAGAGCCGCCCCTGTCCACAGCCTCGCTACCAGAGTTACAAGGGGTAGCATGGAACAATCTGGCCCACCCTAATCAAGAGCCGCCCCTGTCCACAGCCTCGCTAACAGAGTTACAAGGGGTAGCATGGAACAATCTGGCCCTCCCTAATCAAGAGCCGCCCCTGTCCACAGCCTCGCTACCAGAGTTACAAGGGGTAGCATGGAACAATCTGGCCCACCCTAATCAAGAGCCGCCCCTGTCCACAGCCTCGCTAACAGAGTTACAAGGGGTAGCATGGAACAATCTGGCCCACCCTAATCAAGATCACCCCTGTCCACAGCCTCGCTAACAGAGTTACAATGGGTAGCATGGAACAATCTGGCCCACCCTAATCAAGAGCCGCCCCTGTCCACAGACTCGCTAACAGAGTTACAAGGGGTAGCATGGAACAATCTGGCCCACCCTAATCAAGAGCCGTCCCTGTCCACAGCCTCGCTACCAGAGTTACAAGGGGTAGCATGGAACAATCTGGCCCACCCTAATCAAGAGCTGTCCCTGTCCACAGCCTCGCTAACAGAGTTACAAGGGGTAGCATGGAACAATCTGGCCCACCCTAATCAAGAGCCGTCCCTGTCCACAGCCTCGCTACCAGAGTTACAAGGGGTAGCATGGAACAATCTGGCTCACCCTAATCAAGAGCCGCCCATGTCCACAGCCTCGGTACCAGAGTTACAAGGGGTAGCATGGAACAATCTGGCCCACCCCTAATCAAGAGCCGTCCCTGGTCACTACAGCCTCGCCACCAGAGTTACAAGTGGTAGCATGGAACAATCTGGCCCACCCTAATCAAGAGCCGTCCCTGTCCACAGCCTCGCTACCAGAGTTACAAGGGGTAGCATGGAACAATCTGGCCCACCCTAATCAAGAGCCGTCCCTGTCCACAGCCTCGCTACCAGTGTTACAAGGGGTAGCATGGAACAATCTGGCCCACCCTAATCAAGAGCCGTCCCTGTCCACAGCCTCGCTACCAGAGTTACAAGGGGTAGCATGGAACAATCCGGCCCACCCTAATCAAGAGCCGCCCCTGGTCACTACAACCTCGCTACCAGAGTTACAAGGGGTAGCATGGAACAATCTGGCTCACCCTAATCAAGAGCCGTCCCTGTCCACTGCCTCGCTACCAGAGTTACAAGGGGTAGCATGGAACAATCTGGCCCACCCTAATCAAGAGCCGTCCCTGTCCACAGCCTCGCTACCAGAGTTACAAGGGGTAGCATGGAACAATCTGGCTCACCCTAATCAAGAGCCGTCCCTGTCCACAGCCTCGCTACCAGAGTTACAAGGGGTAGCATGGAACAATCTGGCTCACCCTAATCAAGAGCCGCCCCTGTCCACAGCCTCGCTACCAGAGTTACAAGGGGTAGCATGGAACAATCTGGCCCACCCTAATCAAGAGCCGTCCCTGTCCACAGCCTCGCTACCAGAGTTACAAGGGGTAGCATGGAACAATCTGGCTCACCCTAATCATGAGCCGTCCCTGTCCACAGCCTCGCTACCAGAGTTACAAGGGGTAGCATGGAACAATCTGGCCAACCCTAATCAAGAGCCGTCCCGTTCCACAGCCTCGCTACCAGAGTTACCAGGGGTTAGCATGGAACAATCTGGCTCACCCGAATCAAGAGCCGTCGCTGTCCACAGCCTCGCTACCAGAGTTACAAGGGGTAGCATGGAACAATCTGGCCCACCCTAATCAAGAGTCGTCCCTGTCCACAGCCTCGCTACCAGAGTTACAAGGGGTAGCACGGAACAATCTGGCCCACCGTAATCAAGAGCCGTCCCTGTCTACAGCCTCGCTACCAGAGTTACAAGGGGTAGCATGGAACAATCTGGCCCACCCTAATCAAGAGCAGTCCCTGTCCACAGCCTCGCTACCAGAGTTACAAGGGGTAGCATGGAACAATCTGGCCCACCCTAATCAAGAGCCGTCCCTGTCCACAGCCTCGCTACCAGAGTTACAAGGGGTAGCATGGAACAAACTGGCCCACCCTAATCAAGAGCCGTCCCTGTCCACAGCCTCGCTACCAGAGTTACAAGGGGTAGCATGGAACAATCTGGCCCACCCTAATCAAGAGCCGTCCCTGTCCACAGCCTCGCTACCAGAGTTACAAGGGGTAGCATGGAACAATCTGGCCGACCCTAATCAAGAGCCGTCCCTGTCCACAGCCTCGCTACCAGAGTTACAAGGGGTAGCATGGAACAATCTGGCTCACCCTAACCAAGAGCCGTCCCTGTCCACAGCCTCGCTACCAGAGTTACAAGGGGTAGCATGGAACAATCTGGCCCACCCTAATCAAGAGTCGTCCCTGTCCACAGCCTCGCTACCAGAGTTACAAGGGGTAGCATGGAACAATCTGGCCCACCCTAATCAAGAGCCGTCCCTGTCCACAGCCTCGCTACCAGAGTTACAAGCGGTAGCATGGAACAATCTGGCCCACCCTATTCAAGAGCCGTCCCTGTCCACAGCCTCGCTACCAGAGTTACTAGGGGTAGCATGGAACAATCTGGCCCACCCTAATCAAGAGCCGCCCCTGTCCACAGCCTCGCTACCAGAGTTACAAGGGGTAGCATGGAACAATCTGGTCCACCCTAATCAAGAGCCGTCCCTGTCCACAGCCAGGGTCACTACAGCCTCGCTACCAGAGTTACAAGGGGTAGCATGGAACAATCTGGCTCACCCTAATCAAGAGCCGTCCCCGTCCACAGCCTCGCTACCAGAGATACAAGGGGTAGCATGGAACAATCTGGCCCACCCTAATCAAGAGCCGTCCCTGTCCACAGCCTCGCTACCAGAGTTACAAGGGGTAGCATGGAACAATCTGGCCCACACTAATCAAGAGCCATCCCTGTCCTCAGCCTCGCTACCAGAGTTACAAGGGGTAGCATGGAACAATCTGGCCCACCCTAATCAAGAACCTCCCCTGGTCACTACAGCCTCGCTACCAGAGTTACAAGGGGTAGCATGGAACAATCTGGCTCACCCTAATCAAGAGCCGTCCCTGTCCACAGCCTCGCTACCAGAGATACAAGGGGTAGCATGGAACAATCTGGCCCACCCTAATCAAGAGCCGTCCCTGTCCACAGCCTCGCTACCAGAGTTACAAGGGGTAGCATGGAACAATCTGGCCCACCCTAATCAAGAGCCGTCCCTGTCCACAGCCTCGCTACCAGAGTTACAAGGGGTAGCATGGAACAATCTGGCCCACCCTAATCAAGAGCCGTCCCTGTCCACAGCCTCGCTACCAGAGTTACAAGGGGTAGCATGGAACAATCTGGCCCACCCTAATCAAGAGCCGTCCCTGTCCACAGCCTCGCTACCAGAGTTACAAGGGGTAGCATGGAACAATCTGGCCCACCCTAATCAAGAGCCGCCCCTGGTCACTACAGCCTCGCTACCAGAGTTACAAGGGGTAGCATGGAACAATCTGGCTCACCCTTATCAAGAGCCGTCCCTGTCCACAGCCTCGCTACCAGAGATACAAGGGGTAGAATGGAACAATCTGGCCCACCCTAATCAAGAGCCGTCCCTGTCCACAGCCTCGCTACCCGAGTTACAAGGGGTAGCATGGAACAATCTGGCCCACCCTAATCAAGAGCTGTCCCTGTCCACAGCCTCGCTACCAGAGTTACAAGGGGTAGCATGGAACAATCTGGCCCACCCTAATCAAGAGCCGTCCCTGTCCACAGCCTCGCTACCAGAGTTACAAGGGGTAGCATGGAACAATCTGGCGCACCCTAATGAAGAGCCGTCCCTGTCCACAGCCTCGCTACCAGAGTTACAAGGGGTAGCATGGAACAATCTGGCCCACCCTAATCAAGAGCCGCCCCAGGTCACTACAGCCTCGCTACCAGAGTTACAAGGGGTAGCATGGAACAATCTGGCTCACCCTAATCAAGAGCCGTCCCTGTCAACAGCCTCGCTACCAGAGTTACAAGGGGTAGCATGGAACAATCTGGCCCACCCTAATCAAGAGCCGTCCCTGTCCACAGCCTCGCTACCAGAGTTACAAGGGGTAGCATGGAACAATCTGGCTCACCCTAATCAAGAGCCGTTCCCGTCCACAGCCTCGCTACCAGAGTTACAAGGGGTAGCATGGAACAATCTGGCCCACCCTAATCAAGAGCCGTCCCTGTCCACAGCCTCGCTACCAGAGTTGCAAGGGGTGGCATGGAACAATCTGGCTCACCCTAATCAAGAGCCGCCCCTGTCCACAGCCTCGCTAACAGAGTTACAAGGGGTAGCATGGAACAATCTGGCCCACCCTAATCAAGAGCCGTCCCTGTCAACAGCTTCGCTACCAGAGTTACAAGGGGTAGCATGGAACAATCTGGCCCACCCTAATCAAGAGCCGTCCCTGTCCACAGCCTCGCTACCAGAGTTACAAGGGGTAGCATTGAACAATCTGGCCGACCCTAATCAAGAGCCGTCCCTGTCCACAGCCTCGCTACCAGAGTTACAAGGGGTAGCATGGACCAATTTGGCTCACCCTAATCAAGAGCCGTCCCTGTCCACAGCTTCGCTACCAGAGTTACAAGGGGTAGCATGGAACAATCTGGCCCACCCTAATCAAGAGTCGTCCCTGTCCACAGCCTCGCTACCAGAGTTACAAGGGGTAGCATGGAACAATCTGGCCCACCCTAATCAAGAGCCGTCCCAGTCCACAGCCTCGCTACCAGAGTTACAAAGGGTAGCATGGAACAATCTGGCCCACCCTATTCAAGAACCGTCCCTGTCCACAGCCTCGCTACCAGAGTTGCAAGGGGTAGCAAGGAACAATCTGGCCCACCCTAATCAAGAGCCGCCCCTGTCCACAGCCTTGCTAACAGAGTTACAAGGGGTAGCATGGAACAATCTGGCCCTCCCTAATCAAGAGCCGCCCCTGTCCACAGCCTCGCTACCAGAGTTACAAGGGGTAGCATGGAACAATCTGGCCCACTCTAATCAAGAGCCGCCCCTGTCCACAGCCTCGCTAACAGAGTTACAAGGGGTAGCATGGAACAATCTGGCCCACCCTAATCAAGAGCCGTCCCTGGCCACAGCCTCGCTACCAGAGTTACAAGGGGTAGCATGGAACAATCTGGCCCACCCTAAACAAGAGCCGTCCCTGTCCACAGCCTCGCTACCAGAGTTACGAGGGGTAGCATGGAACAATCTGGGCCACCCTAATCAAGAGCCGTCCCTGTCCACAGCCACGCTACCAGAGTTACAAGGGGTAGCATGGAACAATCTGGCACACCCTAATCAAGAGCCGCCCCTGTCCACAGCCTCGCTACCAGAGTTACGAGGGGTAGCATGGATCAATCTGGCCCACCCTAATCAAGAGCCGTCCCTGTCCACAGCCTCGCTACCAGAGTTACAAGGGGTAGCATGGAACAATCTGGCTCACCCTAATCAAGAGCCGTCCCTGTCCACAGCCTCGCTACCAGAGTTACAAGGGGTAGCATGGAACAATCTGGCCCACCCTAATCAAGAGCCGTCCCTGTCCACAGCCTCGCTACCAGAGTTACAAGGGGTAGCATGGAACAATCTGGCCCACCCTAATCAAGAGCCGTCCCTGTCCACAGCCTCGCTACCAGAGTTACAAGGGGTAGCATGGAACAATCTGGCCCACCCTAATCAAGAGCCGCCCCTGGTCACTACAGCCTCGCTACCAGAGTTACAAGGGGTAGCATGGAACAATCTGGCTCACCCTAATCAAGAGCCGTCCCTGTCCACAGCCTCGCTACCAGAGTTACAAGGGGTAGCATGGAACAATCTGGCCCACCCTAATCAAGAGCCGTCCCTGTCCACAGCCTCGCTACCAGAGTTACAAGGGGTAGCATGGAACAATCTGGCCCACCCTATTCAAGAGCCGTCCCTGTCCACAGCCTCGGTACCAGAGTTACTAGGGGTAGCATGGAACAATCTGGCCAACCCTAATCAAGAGCCGCCCCTGTCCACAGCCTCGCTACCAGAGTTACAAGGGGTAGCATGGAACAATCTGGCCCACCCTCATCAAGAGCCGTCCCTGTCCACAGCCTCGCTACCAGAGTTACAAGGGGTAGCATGGAACAATCTGGCCCACCCTATTCAAGAGCCGTCCCTGTCCACAGCCTCGCTACCAGAGTTACAAGGGGTAGCAAGGAACAATCTGGCTCACCCTAATCAAGAGCCGTCCCTGTCCACAGCCTCGCTACCAGAGATACAAGGGGTAGCATGGAACAATCTGGCCCACCCTAATCAAGAGCCGTCCCTGTCCACAGCCTCGCTACCAGAGTTACAAGGGGTAGCATGGAACAATCTGGCCCACACTAATCAAGAGCCGTCCCTGTCCTCAGCCTCGCTACCAGAGTTACAAGTGTAGCATGGAACAATCTGGCCCACCCTAATCAAGAGCCTCCCCTGGTCACTACAGCCTCGCTACCAGAGTTACAAAGGGTAGCATGGAAAAATCTGGCTCACCCTAATCAAGAGCCGTCCCTGTCCACAGCCTCGCTACCAGAGATACAAGGGGTAGCATGGAACAATCTGGCCCACCCTAATCAAGAGCCGTCCCTGTCCACAGCCTCGCTACCAGAGTTACAAGGGGTAGCATGGAACAATCTGGCCACCCTAATCAAGAGCCGTCCCTGTCCACAGCCTGGCTCCCAGAGTTACAAGGGGTAGCATGGAACAATCTGGCTCACCCTAATCAAGAGCCGTCCCTGTCCACAGCCTCGCTACCAGAGTTACAAGGGGTAGCATGGAACAATCTGGCCCACCCTAATCAAGAGCCGTCCCTGTCCACAGCCTCGCTACCAGAGTTACAAGGGGTGGCATGGAACAATCTGGCTCACCCTAATCAAGAGCCGCCCCTGTCCACAGCCTCGCTAACAGAGTTACAAGGGGTAGCATGGAACAATCTGGCCCACCCTAATCAAGACCCGTCCCTGTCCACAGCCTCGCTACCAGAGTTACAAGGGGTAGCATGGAACAATCTGGCTCACCCTAATCAAGAGCCGTCCCTGTCCACAGCCTCGCTACCAGAGTTACAAGGGGTAGCATGGAACAATCTGGCCCACCCTAATCAAGAGCCGTCCTTGTCCACAGCCTCGCTACCAGAGTTACAAGGGGTAGCATGGAACAATCTGGCTCACCCTAATCAAGAGCCGTCCCTGTCCACAGCCTCGCTACCAGAGTTACAAGGGGTAGCACGGAACAATCTGGCCCACAGTAATCAAGAGCCGTCCCTGTCCACAGCCTCGCTACCAGAGTTACAAGGGGTAGCATGGAACAATCTGGCCCACCCTAATCAAGAGCAGTCCCTGTCCACAGCCTCGCTACCAGAGTTAAAAGGGGTAGCATGGAACAATCTGGCCCACCCTAATCAAGAGCCGTCCCTGTCCACAGCCTCGCTACCAGAGTTACAAGGGGTAGCATGGAACAATCTGGCCCACCCTAATCAAGAACCGTCCCTGTCCACAGCCACGCTACCAGTGTTACAAGGGGTAGCATGGAACAATCTGGCCCACCCTAATCAAGAGCCGTCCCTGTCCACAGCCTCGCTACCAGAGTTACAAGGGGTAGCATGGAACAATCTGGCCGACCCTAATCAAGAGCCGTCCCTGTCCACAGCCTCGCTACCAGAGTTACAAGGGGTAGCATGGAACAATTTGGCTCACCCTAATCAAGAGCCGTCCCTGTCCTCAGCCTCGCTACCAGAGTTACAAGGGGTAGCATGGAACAATCTGGCCCACCCTAATCAAGAGTCGTCCCTGTCCACAGCCTCGCTACCAGAGTTACAAGGGGTAGCATGGAACAATCTGGCCCACCCTAATCAAGAGCCGTCCCAGTCCACAGCCTCGCTACCAGAGTTACAAGGGGTAGCATGGAACAATCTGGCCCACCCTATTCAAGAGCCGTCCCTGTCCACAGCCTCGCTACCAGAGTTACAAGGGGTAGCATGGAACAATCTGGCCCACCCTAATCAAGAGCCGTCCCTGTCCACAGCCTCGCTAACAGAGTTACAAGGGGTAGCATGGAACAATCTGGCCCACCCTAATCAAAGGCCGCCCCTGGTCCCTACAACCTCGCTACCAGAGTTACAAGGGGTAGCATGGAACAATCTGGCTCACCCTAATCAAGAGCCGTCCCTGTCCACAGCCTCGCTACCAGAGTTACAAGGGGTAGCATGGAACAATCTGGCCCACCCTAATCAAGAGCCGTCCCTGTCCACAGCCTCGCTACCAGAGTTACAAGGGGTAGCATGGAACAATCTGGCTCACCCTAATCAAGAGCCGTCCCTGTCCACAGCCTCGCTACCAGAGTTACAAGGGGTAGCATGGAACAATCTGGCTCACCCTAATCAAGAGCCGCCCCTGTCCACAGCCTCGCTACCAGAGTTACAAGGGGTAGCATGGAACAATCTGGCCCACCCTAATCAAGAGCCGTCCCTGTCCACAGCCTCGCTACCAGAGTTACAAGGGGTAGCATGGAACAATCTGGCTCACCCTAATCATGAGCCGTCCCTGTCCACAGCCTTGCTAACAGAGTTACAAGGGGTAGCATGGAACAATCTGGCCCACCCTAATCAAGAGCCGTCCCGTTCCACAGCCTCGCTACCAGAGTTACCAGGGGTTAGCATGGAACAATCTGGCTCACCCTAATCAAGACCCGTCGCTGTCCACAGCCTCGCTACCAGAGTTACAAGGGGTAGCACGGAACAATCTGGCCCACCGTAATCAAGAGCCGTCCCTGTCTACAGCCTCGCTACCAGAGTTACAAGGGGTAGCATGGAACAATCTGGCCCACCCTAATCAAGAGCAGTCCCTGTCCACAGCCTCGCTACCAGAGTTACAAGGGGTAGCAAGGAACAATCTGGCCCACCCTAATCAAGAGCCGTCCCTGTCCACAGCCTCGCTACCAGAGTTACAAGGGGTAGCATGGAACAATCTGGCCCACCCTAATCAAGAGCCGTCCCTGTCCACAGCCTCGCTACCAGAGTTACAAGGGGTAGCATGGAACAATCTGGCCCACCCTAATCAAGAGCCGTCCCTGTCCACAGCCTCGCTACCAGAGTTACAAGGGGTAGCATGGAACAATCTGGCCGACCCTAATCAAGAGCCGTCCCTGTCCACAGCCTCGCTACCAGAGTTACAAGGGGTAGCATGGAACAATCTGGCTCACCCTAATCAAGAGCCGTCCCTGTCCACAGCCTCGCTACCAGAGTTACAAGGGGTAGCATGGAACAATCTGGCCCACCCTAATCAAGAGTCGTCCCTGTCCACAGCCTCGCTACCAGAGTTACAAGGGGTAGCATGGAACAATCTGGCCCACCCTAATCAAGAGCCGTCCCTGTCCACAGCCTCGCTACCAGAGTTACAAGCGGTAGCATGGAACAATCTGGCCCACCCTATTCAAGAGCCGTCCCTGTCCACAGCCTCGCTACCAGAGTTACTAGGGGTAGCATGGAACAATCTGGCCCAACCTAATCAAGAGCCGCCCCTGTCCACAGCCTCGCTACCAGAGTTACAAGGGGTAGCATGGAACAATCTGGCCCACCCTAATCAAGAGCCGTCCCTGTCCACAGCCAGGGTCACTACAGCCTCGCTACCAGAGTTACAAGGGGTAGCATGGAACAATCTGGCTCACCCTAATCAAGAGCCGTCCCTGTCCACAGCCTCGCTACCAGAGATACAAGGGGTAGCATGGAACAATCTGGCCCACCCTAATCAAGAGCCGTCCCTGTCCACAGCCTCGCTACCAGAGTTACAAGGGGTAGCATGGAACAATCTGGCCCACACTAATCAAGAGCCGTCCCTGTCCTCAGCCTCGCTACCAGAGTTACAAGGGGTAGCATGGAACAATCTGGCCCACACTAATCAAGAACCTCCCCTGGTCACTACAGCCTCGCTACCAGAGTTACAAGGGGTAGCATGGAACAATCTGGCTCACCCTAATCAAGAGCCGTCCCTGTCCACAGCCTCGCTACCAGAGATACAAGGGGTAGCATGGAACAATTTGGCCCACCCTAATCAAGAGCCGTCCCTGTCCACAGCCTCGCTACCAGAGTTACAAGGGGTAGCATGGAACAATCTGGCCCACCCTAATCAAGAGCCGTCCCTGTCCACAGCCTCGCTACCAGTGTTACAAGGGGTAGCATGGAACAATCTGGCCCACCCTAATCAAGAGCCGTCCCTGTCCACAGCCTCGCTACCAGAGTTACAAGGGGTAGCATGGAACAATCCGGCCCACCCTAATCAAGAGCCGCCCCTGGTCACTACAACCTCGCTACCAGAGTTACAAGGGGTAGCATGGAACAATCTGGCTCACCCTAATCAAGAGCCGTCCCTGTCCACAGCCTCGCTACCAGAGTTACAAGGGGTAGCATGGAACAATCTGGCCCACCCTAATCAAGAGCCGTCCCTGTCCACAGCCTCGCTACCAGAGTTACAAGGGGTAGCATGGAACAATCTGGCTCACCCTAATCAAGAGCCGTCCCTGTCCACAGCCTCGCTACCAGAGTTACAAGGGGTAGCATGGAACAATCTGGCTCACCCTAATCAAGAGCCGCCCCTGTCCACAGCCTCGCTACCAGAGTTACAAGGGGTAGCATGGAACAATCTGGCCCACCCTAATCAAGAGCCGTCCCTGTCCACAGCCTCGCTACCAGAGTTACAAGGGGTAGCATGGAACAATCTGGCTCACCCTAATCATGAGCCGTCCCTGTCCACAGCCTCGCTACCAGAGTTACAAGGGGTAGCATGGAACAATCTGGCCAACCCTAATCAAGAGCCGTCCCGTTCCACAGCCTCGCTACCAGAGTTACCAGGGGTTAGCATGGAACAATCTGGCTCACCCGAATCAAGAGCCGTCGCTGTCCACAGCCTCGCTACCAGAGTTACAAGGGGTAGCATGGAACAATCTGGCCCACCCTAATCAAGAGTCGTCCCTGTCCACAGCCTCGCTACCAGAGTTACAAGGGGTAGCACGGAACAATCTGGCCCACCGTAATCAAGAGCCGTCCCTGTCTACAGCCTCGCTACCAGAGTTACAAGGGGTAGCATGGAACAATCTGGCCCACCCTAATCAAGAGCAGTCCCTGTCCACAGCCTCGCTACCAGAGTTACAAGGGGTAGCATGGAACAATCTGGCCCACCCTAATCAAGAGCCGTCCCTGTCCACAGCCTCGCTACCAGAGTTACAAGGGGTAGCATGGAACAAACTGGCCCACCCTAATCAAGAGCCGTCCCTGTCCACAGCCTCGCTACCAGAGTTACAAGGGGTAGCATGGAACAATCTGGCCCACCCTAATCAAGAGCCGTCCCTGTCCACAGCCTCGCTACCAGAGTTACAAGGGGTAGCATGGAACAATCTGGCCGACCCTAATCAAGAGCCGTCCCTGTCCACAGCCTCGCTACCAGAGTTACAAGGGGTAGCATGGAACAATCTGGCTCACCCTAACCAAGAGCCGTCCCTGTCCACAGCCTCGCTACCAGAGTTACAAGGGGTAGCATGGAACAATCTGGCCCACCCTAATCAAGAGTCGTCCCTGTCCACAGCCTCGCTACCAGAGTTACAAGGGGTAGCATGGAACAATCTGGCCCACCCTAATCAAGAGCCGTCCCTGTCCACAGCCTCGCTACCAGAGTTACAAGCGGTAGCATGGAACAATCTGGCCCACCCTATTCAAGAGCCGTCCCTGTCCACAGCCTCGCTACCAGAGTTACTAGGGGTAGCATGGAACAATCTGGCCCACCCTAATCAAGAGCCGCCCCTGTCCACAGCCTCGCTACCAGAGTTACAAGGGGTAGCATGGAACAATCTGGTCCACCCTAATCAAGAGCCGTCCCTGTCCACAGCCAGGGTCACTACAGCCTCGCTACCAGAGTTACAAGGGGTAGCATGGAACAATCTGGCTCACCCTAATCAAGAGCCGTCCCCGTCCACAGCCTCGCTACCAGAGATACAAGGGGTAGCATGGAACAATCTGGCCCACCCTAATCAAGAGCCGTCCCTGTCCACAGCCTCGCTACCAGAGTTACAAGGGGTAGCATGGAACAATCTGGCCCACACTAATCAAGAGCCATCCCTGTCCTCAGCCTCGCTACCAGTGTTACAAGGGGTAGCATGGAACAATCTGGCCCACCCTAATCAAGAACCTCCCCTGGTCACTACAGCCTCGCTACCAGAGTTACAAGGGGTAGCATGGAACAATCTGGCTCACCCTAATCAAGAGCCGTCCCTGTCCACAGCCTCGCTACCAGAGATACAAGGGGTAGCATGGAACAATCTGGCCCACCCTAATCAAGAGCCGTCCCTGTCCACAGCCTCGCTACCAGAGTTACAAGGGGTAGCATGGAACAATCTGGCCCACCCTAATCAAGAGCCGTCCCTGTCCACAGCCTCGCTACCAGAGTTACAAGGGGTAGCATGGAACAATCTGGCCCACCCTAATCAAGAGCCGTCCCTGTCCACAGCCTCGCTACCAGAGTTACAAGGGGTAGCATGGAACAATCTGGCCCACCCTAATCAAGAGCCGTCCCTGTCCACAGCCTCGCTACCAGAGTTACAAGGGGTAGCATGGAACAATCTGGCCCACCCTAATCAAGAGCCGCCCCTGGTCACTACAGCCTCGCTACCAGAGTTACAAGGGGTAGCATGGAACAATCTGGCTCACCCTTATCAAGAGCCGTCCCTGTCCACAGCCTCGCTACCAGAGATACAAGGGGTAGAATGGAACAATCTGGCCCACCCTAATCAAGAGCCGTCCCTGTCCACAGCCTCGCTACCCGAGTTACAAGGGGTAGCATGGAACAATCTGGCCCACCCTAATCAAGAGCTGTCCCTGTCCACAGCCTCGCTACCAGAGTTACAAGGGGTAGCATGGAACAATCTGGCCCACCCTAATCAAGAGCCGTCCCTGTCCACAGCCTCGCTACCAGAGTTACAAGGGGTAGCATGGAACAATCTGGCGCACCCTAATGAAGAGCCGTCCCTGTCCACAGCCTCGCTACCAGAGTTACAAGGGGTAGCATGGAACAATCTGGCCCACCCTAATCAAGAGCCGCCCCAGGTCACTACAGCCTCGCTACCAGAGTTACAAGGGGTAGCATGGAACAATCTGGCTCACCCTAATCAAGAGCCGTCCCTGTCAACAGCCTCGCTACCAGAGTTACAAGGGGTAGCATGGAACAATCTGGCCCACCCTAATCAAGAGCCGTCCCTGTCCACAGCCTCGCTACCAGAGTTACAAGGGGTAGCATGGAACAATCTGGCTCACCCTAATCAAGAGCCGTCCCCGTCCACAGCCTCGCTACCAGAGTTACAAGGGGTAGCATGGAACAATCTGGCCCACCCTAATCAAGAGCCGTCCCTGTCCACAGCCTCGCTACCAGAGTTGCAAGGGGTGGCATGGAACAATCTGGCTCACCCTAATCAAGAGCCGCCCCTGTCCACAGCCTCGCTAACAGAGTTACAAGGGGTAGCATGGAACAATCTGGCCCACCCTAATCAAGAGCCGTCCCTGTCAACAGCTTCGCTACCAGAGTTACAAGGGGTAGCATGGAACAATCTGGCCCACCCTAATCAAGAGCCGTCCCTGTCCACAGCCTCGCTACCAGAGTTACAAGGGGTAGCATTGAACAATCTGGCCGACCCTAATCAAGAGCCGTCCCTGTCCACAGCCTCGCTACCAGAGTTACAAGGGGTAGCATGGACCAATTTGGCTCACCCTAATCAAGAGCCGTCCCTGTCCACAGCTTCGCTACCAGAGTTACAAGGGGTAGCATGGAACAATCTGGCCCACCCTAATCAAGAGTCGTCCCTGTCCACAGCCTCGCTACCAGAGTTACAAGGGGTAGCATGGAACAATCTGGCCCACCCTAATCAAGAGCCGTCCCAGTCCACAGCCTCGCTACCAGAGTTACAAAGGGTAGCATGGAACAATCTGGCCCACCCTATTCAAGAACCGTCCCTGTCCACAGCCTCGCTACCAGAGTTGCAAGGGGTAGCAAGGAACAATCTGGCCCACCCTAATCAAGAGCCGCCCCTGTCCACAGCCTTGCTAACAGAGTTACAAGGGGTAGCATGGAACAATCTGGCCCTCCCTAATCAAGAGCCGCCCCTGTCCACAGCCTCGCTACCAGAGTTACAAGGGGTAGCATGGAACAATCTGGCCCACTCTAATCAAGAGCCGCCCCTGTCCACAGCCTCGCTAACAGAGTTACAAGGGGTAGCATGGAACAATCTGGCCCACCCTAATCAAGAGCCGTCCCTGGCCACAGCCTCGCTACCAGAGTTACAAGGGGTAGCATGGAACAATCTGGCCCACCCTAAACAAGAGCCGTCCCTGTCCACAGCCTCGCTACCAGAGTTACGAGGGGTAGCATGGAACAATCTGGGCCACCCTAATCAAGAGCCGTCCCTGTCCACAGCCACGCTACCAGAGTTACAAGGGGTAGCATGGAACAATCTGGCACACCCTAATCAAGAGCCGCCCCTGTCCACAGCCTCGCTACCAGAGTTACGAGGGGTAGCATGGAACAATCTGGCCCACCCTAATCAAGAGCCGTCCCTGTCCACAGCCTCGCTACCAGAGTTACAAGGGGTAGCATGGAACAATCTGGCTCACCCTAATCAAGAGCCGTCCCTGTCCACAGCCTCGCTACCAGAGTTACAAGGGGTAGCATGGAACAATCTGGCCCACCCTAATCAAGAGCCGTCCCTGTCCACAGCCTCGCTACCAGAGTTACAAGGGGTAGCATGGAACAATCTGGCCCACCCTAATCAAGAGCCGTCCCTGTCCACAGCCTCGCTACCAGAGTTACAAGGGGTAGCATGGAACAATCTGGCCCACCCTAATCAAGAGCCGCCCCTGGTCACTACAGCCTCGCTACCAGAGTTACAAGGGGTAGCATGGAACAATCTGGCTCACCCTAATCAAGAGCCGTCCCTGTCCACAGCCTCGCTACCAGAGTTACAAGGGGTAGCATGGAACAATCTGGCCCACCCTAATCAAGAGCCGTCCCTGTCCACAGCCTCGCTACCAGAGTTACAAGGGGTAGCATGGAACAATCTGGCCCACCCTATTCAAGAGCCGTCCCTGTCCACAGCCTCGGTACCAGAGTTACTAGGGGTAGCATGGAACAATCTGGCCAACCCTAATCAAGAGCCGCCCCTGTCCACAGCCTCGCTACCAGAGTTACAAGGGGTAGCATGGAACAATCTGGCCCACCCTCATCAAGAGCCGTCCCTGTCCACAGCCTCGCTACCAGAGTTACAAGGGGTAGCATGGAACAATCTGGCCCACCCTATTCAAGAGCCGTCCCTGTCCACAGCCTCGCTACCAGAGTTACAAGGGGTAGCAAGGAACAATCTGGCTCACCCTAATCAAGAGCCGTCCCTGTCCACAGCCTCGCTACCAGAGATACAAGGGGTAGCATGGAACAATCTGGCCCACCCTAATCAAGAGCCGTCCCTGTCCACAGCCTCGCTACCAGAGTTACAAGGGGTAGCATGGAACAATCTGGCCCACACTAATCAAGAGCCGTCCCTGTCCTCAGCCTCGCTACCAGAGTTACAAGTGTAGCATGGAACAATCTGGCCCACCCTAATCAAGAGCCTCCCCTGGTCACTACAGCCTCGCTACCAGAGTTACAAAGGGTAGCATGGAAAAATCTGGCTCACCCTAATCAAGAGCCGTCCCTGTCCACAGCCTCGCTACCAGAGATACAAGGGGTAGCATGGAACAATCTGGCCCACCCTAATCAAGAGCCGTCCCTGTCCACAGCCTCGCTACCAGAGTTACAAGGGGTAGCATGGAACAATCTGGCCACCCTAATCAAGAGCCGTCCCTGTCCACAGCCTGGCTCCCAGAGTTACAAGGGGTAGCATGGAACAATCTGGCTCACCCTAATCAAGAGCCGTCCCTGTCCACAGCCTCGCTACCAGAGTTACAAGGGGTAGCATGGAACAATCTGGCCCACCCTAATCAAGAGCCGTCCCTGTCCACAGCCTCGCTACCAGAGTTACAAGGGGTGGCATGGAACAATCTGGCTCACCCTAATCAAGAGCCGCCCCTGTCCACAGCCTCGCTAACAGAGTTACAAGGGGTAGCATGGAACAATCTGGCCCACCCTAATCAAGACCCGTCCCTGTCCACAGCCTCGCTACCAGAGTTACAAGGGGTAGCATGGAACAATCTGGCTCACCCTAATCAAGAGCCGTCCCTGTCCACAGCCTCGCTACCAGAGTTACAAGGGGTAGCATGGAACAATCTGGCCCACCCTAATCAAGAGCCGTCCTTGTCCACAGCCTCGCTACCAGAGTTACAAGGGGTAGCATGGAACAATCTGGCTCACCCTAATCAAGAGCCGTCCCTGTCCACAGCCTCGCTACCAGAGTTACAAGGGGTAGCACGGAACAATCTGGCCCACAGTAATCAAGAGCCGTCCCTGTCCACAGCCTCGCTACCAGAGTTACAAGGGGTAGCATGGAACAATCTGGCCCACCCTAATCAAGAGCAGTCCCTGTCCACAGCCTCGCTACCAGAGTTAAAAGGGGTAGCATGGAACAATCTGGCCCACCCTAATCAAGAGCCGTCCCTGTCCACAGCCTCGCTACCAGAGTTACAAGGGGTAGCATGGAACAATCTGGCCCACCCTAATCAAGAACCGTCCCTGTCCACAGCCACGCTACCAGTGTTACAAGGGGTAGCATGGAACAATCTGGCCCACCCTAATCAAGAGCCGTCCCTGTCCACAGCCTCGCTACCAGAGTTACAAGGGGTAGCATGGAACAATCTGGCCGACCCTAATCAAGAGCCGTCCCTGTCCACAGCCTCGCTACCAGAGTTACAAGGGGTAGCATGGAACAATTTGGCTCACCCTAATCAAGAGCCGTCCCTGTCCTCAGCCTCGCTACCAGAGTTACAAGGGGTAGCATGGAACAATCTGGCCCACCCTAATCAAGAGTCGTCCCTGTCCACAGCCTCGCTACCAGAGTTACAAGGGGTAGCATGGAACAATCTGGCCCACCCTAATCAAGAGCCGTCCCAGTCCACAGCCTCGCTACCAGAGTTACAAGGGGTAGCATGGAACAATCTGGCCCACCCTATTCAAGAGCCGTCCCTGTCCACAGCCTCGCTACCAGAGTTACAAGGGGTAGCATGGAACAATCTGGCCCACCCTAATCAAGAGCCGTCCCTGTCCACAGCCTCGCTAACAGAGTTACAAGGGGTAGCATGGAACAATCTGGCCCACCCTAATCAAAGGCCGCCCCTGGTCCCTACAACCTCGCTACCAGAGTTACAAGGGGTAGCATGGAACAATCTGGCTCACCCTAATCAAGAGCCGTCCCTGTCCACAGCCTCGCTACCAGAGTTACAAGGGGTAGCATGGAACAATCTGGCCCACCCTAATCAAGAGCCGTCCCTGTCCACAGCCTCGCTACCAGAGTTACAAGGGGTAGCATGGAACAATCTGGCTCACCCTAATCAAGAGCCGTCCCTGTCCACAGCCTCGCTACCAGAGTTACAAGGGGTAGCATGGAACAATCTGGCTCACCCTAATCAAGAGCCGCCCCTGTCCACAGCCTCGCTACCAGAGTTACAAGGGGTAGCATGGAACAATCTGGCCCACCCTAATCAAGAGCCGTCCCTGTCCACAGCCTCGCTACCAGAGTTACAAGGGGTAGCATGGAACAATCTGGCTCACCCTAATCATGAGCCGTCCCTGTCCACAGCCTTGCTAACAGAGTTACAAGGGGTAGCATGGAACAATCTGGCCCACCCTAATCAAGAGCCGTCCCGTTCCACAGCCTCGCTACCAGAGTTACCAGGGGTTAGCATGGAACAATCTGGCTCACCCTAATCAAGACCCGTCGCTGTCCACAGCCTCGCTACCAGAGTTACAAGGGGTAGCACGGAACAATCTGGCCCACCGTAATCAAGAGCCGTCCCTGTCTACAGCCTCGCTACCAGAGTTACAAGGGGTAGCATGGAACAATCTGGCCCACCCTAATCAAGAGCAGTCCCTGTCCACAGCCTCGCTACCAGAGTTACAAGGGGTAGCAAGGAACAATCTGGCCCACCCTAATCAAGAGCCGTCCCTGTCCACAGCCTCGCTACCAGAGTTACAAGGGGTAGCATGGAACAATCTGGCCCACCCTAATCAAGAGCCGTCCCTGTCCACAGCCTCGCTACCAGAGTTACAAGGGGTAGCATGGAACAATCTGGCCCACCCTAATCAAGAGCCGTCCCTGTCCACAGCCTCGCTACCAGAGTTACAAGGGGTAGCATGGAACAATCTGGCCGACCCTAATCAAGAGCCGTCCCTGTCCACAGCCTCGCTACCAGAGTTACAAGGGGTAGCATGGAACAATCTGGCTCACCCTAATCAAGAGCCGTCCCTGTCCACAGCCTCGCTACCAGAGTTACAAGGGGTAGCATGGAACAATCTGGCCCACCCTAATCAAGAGTCGTCCCTGTCCACAGCCTCGCTACCAGAGTTACAAGGGGTAGCATGGAACAATCTGGCCCACCCTAATCAAGAGCCGTCCCTGTCCACAGCCTCGCTACCAGAGTTACAAGCGGTAGCATGGAACAATCTGGCCCACCCTATTCAAGAGCCGTCCCTGTCCACAGCCTCGCTACCAGAGTTACTAGGGGTAGCATGGAACAATCTGGCCCAACCTAATCAAGAGCCGCCCCTGTCCACAGCCTCGCTACCAGAGTTACAAGGGGTAGCATGGAACAATCTGGCCCACCCTAATCAAGAGCCGTCCCTGTCCACAGCCAGGGTCACTACAGCCTCGCTACCAGAGTTACAAGGGGTAGCATGGAACAATCTGGCTCACCCTAATCAAGAGCCGTCCCTGTCCACAGCCTCGCTACCAGAGATACAAGGGGTAGCATGGAACAATCTGGCCCACCCTAATCAAGAGCCGTCCCTGTCCACAGCCTCGCTACCAGAGTTACAAGGGGTAGCATGGAACAATCTGGCCCACACTAATCAAGAGCCGTCCCTGTCCTCAGCCTCGCTACCAGAGTTACAAGGGGTAGCATGGAACAATCTGGCCCACACTAATCAAGAACCTCCCCTGGTCACTACAGCCTCGCTACCAGAGTTACAAGGGGTAGCATGGAACAATCTGGCTCACCCTAATCAAGAGCCGTCCCTGTCCACAGCCTCGCTACCAGAGATACAAGGGGTAGCATGGAACAATTTGGCCCACCCTAATCAAGAGCCGTCCCTGTCCACAGCCTCGCTACCAGAGTTACAAGGGGTAGCATGGAACAATCTGGCCCACCCTAATCAAGAGCCGTCCCTGTCCACAGCCTCGCTACCAGAGTTACAAGGGATAGCATGGAACAATCTGGCCCACCCTAATCAAGAGCCGTCCCTGTCCACAGCCTCGCTTCCAGAGTTACAAGGGGTAGCATGGAACAATCTGGCCCACCCTAATCAAGAGCCGTCCCTGTCCACAGCCTCGCTACCAGAGTTACAAGGGGTAGCATGGAACAATCTGGCCCACCCTAATCAAGAGCCGCCCCTGGTCACTACAGCCTCACTACCAGAGTTACAAGGGGTAGCATGGAACAATCTGGCTCACCCTTATCAAGAGCCGTCCCTGTCCACAGCCTCGCTACCAGAGATACAAGGGGTAGCATGGAACAATCTGGCCCACCCTAATCAAGAGCCGTCCCTGTCCACAGCCTCGCTACCAGAGTTACAAGGGGTAGCATGGAACAATCTGGCCCACCCTAATCAAGAGCTGTCCCTGTCCACAGCCTCGCTACCAGAGTTACAAGGGGTAGCATGGAACAATCTGGCCCACACTAATCAAGAGCCGTCCCTGTCCACATCCTCGCTACCAGAGTTACAAGGGGTAGCATGGAACAATCTGGCGCACCCTAATGAAGAGCCGTCCCTGTCCACAGCCTCGCTACCAGAGTTACAAGGGGTAGCATGGAACAATCTGGCCCACCCTAATCAAGAGCCGCCCCTGGTCACTACAGCCTCGCTACCAGAGTTACAAGGGGTAGCATGGAACAATCTGGCTCACCCTAATCAAGAGCCGACCCTGTCAACAGCCTCGCTACCAGAGTTACAAGGGGTAGCATGGAACAATCTGGCCCACCCTAATCAAGAGCCGTCCCTGTCCACAGCCTCGCTACCAGAGTTACAAGGGGTAGCATGGAACAATCTGGCTCACCCTAATCAAGAGCCGTCCCCGTCCACAGCCTCGCTACCAGAGTTACAAGGGGTAGCATGGAACAATCTGGCCCACCCTAATCAAGAGCCGTCCCTGTCCACAGCCTCGCTACCAGAGTTACAAGGGGTGGCATGGAACAATCTGGCTCACCCTAATCAAGAGCCGCCCCTGTCCACAGCCTCGCTAACAGAGTTACAAGGGGTAGCATGGAACAATCTGGCCCACCCTAATCAAGAGCCGTCCCTGTCCACAGCCTCGCTACCAGAGTTACAAGGGGTAGCATGGAACAATCTGGCCCACCCTAATCAAGAGCCGTCCCTGTCCACAGCCTCGCTACCAGAGTTACAAGGGGTAGCATGGAACAATCTGGCCGACCCTAATCAAGAGCCGTCCCTGTCCACAGCCTCGCTACCAGAGTTACAAGGGGTAGCATGGACCAATTTGGCTCATCCTAATCAAGAGCCGTCCCTGTCCACAGCTTCGCTACCAGAGTTACAAGGGGTAGCATGGAACAATCTGGCCCACCCTAATCAAGAGTCGTCCCTGTCCACAGCCTCGCTACCAGAGTTACAAGGGGTAGCATGGAACAATCTGGCCCACCCTAATCAAGAGCCGTCCCAGTCCACAGCCTCGCTACCAGAGTTACAAAGGGTAGCATGGAACAATCTGGCCCACCCTATTCAAGAGCCGTCCCTGTCCACAGCCTCGCTACCAGAGTTGCAAGGGGTAGCAAGGAACAATCTGGCCCACCCTAATCAAGAGCCGCCCCTGTCCACAGCCTCGCTAACAGAGTTACAAGGGGTAGCATGGAACAATCTGGCCCACCCTAATCAAGAGCCGTCCCTGTCCACAGCCTCGCTACCAGAGTTACAAGGGGTAGCATGGAACAATCTGGCTCACCCTAATCAAGAGCCGTCCCTGTCCACAGCCTCGCTACCAGAGTTACAAGGGGGAGCATGGAACAATCTGGCCCACCCTAATCAAGAGCCGTCCCTGTCCACAGCCTCGCTACCAGAGATACAAGGGGTAGCATGGAACAATCTGGCCCACCCTAATCAAGAGCCGTCCCTGTCCACAGCCTCGCTACCAGAGTTACAAGGGGTAGCAAGGAACAATCTGGCCCACCCTAATCAAGAGCCGTCCCTGTCCACAGCCTCGCTACAAGAGTTACAAGGGGTAGCATGGAACAATCTGGCCCACCCTAATCAAGAGCCGTCCATGTCCACAGCCTCGCTACCAGAGTTACAAGGGTTAGCATGGAACAATCTGGCCCACCCTAATCAAGAGCCGCCCCTGGTCACTACAGCCTCGCTACCAGAGTTACAAGGGGTAGCATGGAACAATCTGGCTCACCCTAATCAAGAGCCGTCCCTGTCCACAGCCTCGCTACCAGAGTTACAAGGGGTAGCATGGAACAATCTGGCCCACCCTAATCAAGAGCCGTCCCTGTCCACAGCCTCGCTACCAGAGTTACAAGGGGTAGCATGGAACAATCTGGCTCACCCTAATCAAGAGCCGTCCCTGTCCACAGCCTCGCTACCAGAGTTACAAGGGGTAGCATGGAACAATCTGGCTCACCCTAATCAAGAGCCGCCCCTGTCCACAGCCTCGCTACCAGAGTTACAAGGGGTAGCATGGAACAATCTGGCCCACCCTAATCAAGAGCCGTCTCTGTTCACAGCCTCGCTACCAGAGTTACAAGGGGTAGCATGGAACAATCTGGCTCACCCTAATCAAGAGCCGTCCCTGTCCACAGCCTCGCTACCAGAGTTACAAGGGGTAGCATGGAACAATCTGGCCCACCCTAATCAAGAGCTGTCCCTGTCCACAGCTTCGCTACCAGAGTTACAAGGGGTAGCATGGAACAATCTGGCCCACCCTAATCAAGAGTCGTCCCTGTCCACAGCCTCGCTACCAGAGTTACAAGGGGTAGCATGGAACAATCTGGCCCACCCTAATCAAGAGCCGTCCCAGTCCACAGCCTCGCTACCTGAGTTACAAAGGGTAGCATGGAACAATCTGGCCCACCCTATTCAAGAACCGTCCCTGTCCACAGCCTCGCTACCAGAGTTGCAAGGGGTAGCAAGGAACAATCTGGCCCACCCTAATCAAGAGCCGCCCCTGTCCACAGCCTCGCTAACAGAGTTACAAGGGGTAGCATGGAACAATCTGGCCCTCCCTAATCAAGAGCCGCCCCTGTCCACAGCCTCGCTACCAGAGTTACAAGGGGTAGCATGGAACAATCTGGCCCACCCTACTCAAGAGCCGCCCCTGTCCACAGCCTCGCTAACAGAGTTACAAGGGGTAGCATGGAACAATCTGGCCCACCCTAATCAAGAGCCGTCCCTGGCCACAGCCTCGCTACCAGAGTTACAAGGGGTAGCATGGAACAATCTGGCCCACCCTAAACAAGAGCCGTCCCTGTCCACAGCCTCGCTACCAGAGTTACGAGGGGTAGCATGGAACAATCTGGGCCACCCTAATCAAGAGCCGTCCCTGTCCACAGCCACGCTACCAGTGTTACAAGGGGTAGCATGGAACAATCTGGCACACCCTAATCAAGAGCCGCCCCTGTCCACAGCCTCGCTACCAGAGTTACGAGGGGTAGCATGGAACAATCTGGCCCACCCTAATCAAGAGCCGTCCCTGTCCACAGCCTCGCTACCAGAGTTACAAGGCGTAGCATGGAACAATCTGGCTCACCCTAATCAAGAGCCGTCCCTGTCCTCAGCCTCGCTACCAGAGTTACAAGGGGTAGCATGGAACAATCTGGCCCACCCTAATCAAGAGCCGTCCCTGTCCACAGCCTCGCTACCAGAGTTACAAGGGGTAGCATGGAACGATCTGGCCCACCCTAATCAAGAGCCGTCCCTGTCCACAGCCTCGCTACCAGAGTTACAAGGGGTAGCATGGAACAATCTGGCCCACCCTAATCAAGAGCCGCCCCTGGTCACTACAGCCTCGCTACCAGAGTTACAAGGGGTAGCATGGAACAATCTGGCTCACCCTAATCAAGAGCCGTCCCTGTCCACAGCCTCGCTACCAGAGTTACAAGGGGTAGCATGGAACAATCTGGCCCACCCTAATCAAGAGCCGTCCCTGTCCACAGCCTCGCTACCAGAGTTACAAGGGGTAGCATGGAACAATCTGGCTCACCCTAATCAAGAGCCGTCCCTGTCCACAGCCTCGCTACCAGAGTTACAAGGGGTAGCATGGAACAATCTGGCCCACCCTCATCAAGAGCCGTCCCTGTCCACAGCCAGGGTCACTACAGCCTCGCTACCAGAGTTACAAGGGGTAGCAAGGAACAATCTGGCTCACCCTAATCAAGAGCCGTCCCTGTCCACAGCCTCGCTACCAGAGATACAAGGGGTAGCATGGAACAATCTGGCCCACCCTAATCAAGAGCCGTCCCTGTCCACAGCCTCGCTACCAGAGTTACAAGGGGTAGCATGGAACAATCTGGCCCACACTAATCAAGAGCCGTCCCTGTCCTCAGCCTCGCTACCAGAGTTACAAGGGGTAGCATGGAACAATCTGGCCCACCCTAATCAAGAGCCTCCCCTGGTCACTACAGCCTCGCTACCAGAGTTACAAGGGGTAGCATGGAAAAATCTGGCTCACCCTAATCAAGAGCCGTCCCTGTCCACAACCTCGCTACCAGAGATACAAGGGGTAGCATGGAACAATCTGGCCCACCCTAATCAAGAGCCGTCCCTGTCCACAGCCTCGCTACCAGAGTTACAAGGGGTAGCATGGAACAATCTGGCCACCCTAATCAAGAGCCGTCCCTGTCCACAGCCTGGCTACCAGAGTTACAAGGGGTAGCATGGAACAATCTGGCTCACCCTAATCAAGAGCCGTCCCTGTCCACAGCCTCGCTACCAGAGTTACAAGGGGTAGCATGGAACAATCTGGCCCACCCTAATCAAGAGCCGTCCCTGTCCACAGCCTCGCTACCAGAGTTACAAGGGGTGGCATGGAACAATCTGGCTCACCCTAATCAAGAGCCCCCCCTGTCCACAGCCTCGCTAACAGAGTTACAAGGGGTAGCATGGAACAATCTGGCCCACCCTAATCAAGACCCGTCCCTGTCCACAGGCTCGCTACCGGAGTTACAAGGGGTAGCATGGAACAATCTGGCTCACCCTAATCAAGAGCCGTCCCTGTCCACAGCCTCGCTACCAGAGTTACAAGGGGTAGCACGGGACAATCTGGCCCACAGTAATCAAGAGCCGTCCCTGTCCACAGCCTCGCTACCAGAGTTACAAGGGGTAGCATGGAACAATCTGGCCCACCCTAATCAAGAGCAGTCCCTGTCCACAGCCTCGCTACCAGAGTTAAAAGGGGTAGCATGGAACAATCTGGCCCACCCTAATCAAGAGTCGTCCCTGTCCACAGCCTCGCTACCAGAGTTACAAGGGGTAGCATGGAACAATCTGGCCCACCCTAATCAAGAGCTGTCCCAGTCCACAGCCTCGCTACCAGAGTTACAAGGGGTAGCATGGAACAATCTGGCCCACCCTATTCAAGAGCCGTCCCTGTCCACAGCCTCGCTACCAGAGTTACAAGGGGTAGCATGGAACAATCTGGCCCACCCTAATCAAGAGCCGTCCCTGTCCACAGCCTCGCTAACAGAGTTACAAGGGGTAGCATGGAACAATCTGGCCCTCCCTAATCAAGAGCCGCCCCTGTCCACAGCCTCGCTACCAGAGTTACAAGGGGTAGCATGGAACAATCTGGCCCACCCTAATCAAGAGCCGCCCCTGTCCACAGCCTCGCTAACAGAGTTACAAGGGGTAGCATGGAACAATCTGGCCCACCCTAATCAAGAGCCGCCCCTGTCCACAGCCTCGCTAACAGAGTTACAAGGGGTAGCATGGAACAATTTGGCCCACCCTAATCAAGAGCCGCCCCTGTCCACAGCCTCGCTAACAGTGTTACAAGGGGTAGCATGGAACAATCTGGCCCACCCTAATCAAGAGCCGTCCCTGTCCACAGCCTCGCTACCAGAGTTACAAGGGGTAGCATGGAACAATCTGGCCCACCCTAATCAAGAGCTGCCCCTGTCCACAGCCTCGCTAACAGAGTTACAAGGGGTAGCATGGAACAATCTGGCTCACCCTAATCAAGAGCCGCCCATGTCCACAGCCTCGCTACCAGAGTTACAAGGGGTAGCCTGGAACAATCTGGCCCACCCCTAATCAAGAGCCGTCCCTGGTCACTACAGCCTCGCCACCAGAGTTACAAGTGGTAGCATGGAACAATCTGGCCCACCCTAATCAAGAGCCGTCCTTGTCCACAGCCTCGCTACCAGAGTTACAAGGGGTAGCATGGAACAATCTGGCCCACCCTAATCAAGAGCCGTCCCTGTCCACAGCCTCGCTACCAGAGTTACAAGGGGTAGCATGGAACAATCTGGCCCACCCTAATCAAGAGCCGTCCCTGTCCACAGCCTCGCTACCAGAGTTACAAGGGGTAGCATGGAACAATCTGGCCCACCCTAATCAAGAGCCGCCCCTGGTCACTACAACCTCGCTACCAGAGTTACAAGGGGTAGCATGGATCAATCTGGCTCACCCTAATCAAGAGCCGTCCCTGTCCACAGCCTCGCTACCAGAGTTACAAGGGGTAGCATGGAACAATCTGGCCCACCCTAATCAAGAGCCGTCCCTGTCCACAGCCTCGCTACCAGAGTTACAAGGGGTAGCATGGAACAATCTGGCCCACCCTAATCAAGAGCCGTCCCTGTCCACAGCCTCGCTACCAGAGTTACAAGGGTTAGCATGGAACAATCTGGCTCACCCTAATCAAGAGCCGCCCCTGTCCACAGCCTCGCTACCAGAGTTACAAGGGTTAGCATGGAACAATCTGGCCCACCCTAATCAAGAGCCGTCCCTGTCCACAGCCTCGCTACCAGAGATACAAGGGGTAGCATGGAACAATCTGGCCCACCCTAATCAAGAGCCGTCCCTGTCCACAGCCTCGCTACCAGAGTTACAAGGGGTAGCATGGAACAATCTGGCCCACCCTAATCAAGAGCCGTCCCTGTCCACAGCCTCGCTACCAGAGTTACAAGGGGTAGCATGGAACAATCTGGCCCACCCTAATCAAGAGCCGTCCCTGTCCACAGCCTCGCTACCAGAGTTACAAGGGGTAGCATGGAACAATCTGGCCCACCCTAATCAAGAGCCGTCCCTGTCCACAGCCTCGCTACCAGAGTTACAAGGGGTAGCATGGAACAATCTGGCCCACCCTAATCATGAGCCGCCCCTGGTCACTACAGCCTCGCTACCAGAGTTACAAGGGGTAGCATGGAACAATCTGGCTCACCCTTATCAAGAGCCGTCCCTGTCCACAGCCTCGCTACCAGAGATACAAGGGGTAGAATGGAACAATCTGGCCCACCCTAATCAAGAGCCGTCCCTGTCCACAGCCTCGCTACCAGAGTTACAAGGGGTAGCATGGAACAATCTGGCCCACCCTAATCAAGAGCTGTCCCTGTCCACAGCCTCGCTACCAGAGTTACAAGGGGTAGCATGGAACAATCTGGCCCACCCTAATCAAGAGCCGTCCCTGTCCACAGCCTCGCTACCAGAGTTACAAGGGGTAGCATGGAACAATCTGGCCCACCCTAATCAAGAGCCGCCCCAGGTCACTACAGCCTCGCTACCAGAGTTACAAGGGGTAGCATGGAACAATCTGGCTCACCCTAATCAAGAGCCGTCCCTGTCAACAGCCTCGCTACCAGAGTTACAAGGGGTAGCATGGAACAATCTGGCCCACCCTAATCAAGAGCCGTCCCTGTCCACAGCCTCGCTACCAGAGTTACAAGGGGTAGCATGGAACAATCTGGCCCACCCTAATCAAGAGCCGTCCCAGTCCACAGCCTCGCTACCTGAGTTACAAAGGGTAGCATGGAACAATCTGGCCCACCCTATTCAAGAACCGTCCCTGTCCACAGCCTCGCTACCAGAGTTGCAAGGGGTAGCAAGGAACAATCTGGCCCACCCTAATCAAGAGCCGCCCCTGTCCACAGCCTCGCTAACAGAGTTACAAGGGGTAGCATGGAACAATCTGGCCCTCCCTAATCAAGAGCCGCCCCTGTCCACAGCCTCGCTACCAGAGTTACAAGGGGTAGCATGGAACAATCTGGCCCACCCTACTCAAGAGCCGCCCCTGTCCACAGCCTCGCTAACAGAGTTACAAGGGGTAGCATGGAACAATCTGGCCCACCCTAATCAAGAGCCGTCCCTGGCCACAGCCTCGCTACCAGAGTTACAAGGGGTAGCATGGAACAATCTGGCCCACCCTAAACAAGAGCCGTCCCTGTCCACAGCCTCGCTACCAGAGTTACGAGGGGTAGCATGGAACAATCTGGGCCACCCTAATCAAGAGCCGTCCCTGTCCACAGCCACGCTACCAGAGTTACAAGGGGTAGCATGGAACAATCTGGCACACCCTAATCAAGAGCCGCCCCTGTCCACAGCCTCGCTACCAGAGTTACGAGGGGTAGCATGGAACAATCTGGCCCACCCTAATCAAGAGCCGTCCCTGTCCACAGCCTCGCTACCAGAGTTACAAGGGGTAGCATGGAACAATCTGGCTCACCCTAATCAAGAGCCGTCCCTGTCCTCAGCCTCGCTACCAGAGTTACAAGGGGTAGCATGGAACAATCTGGCCCACCCTAATCAAGAGCCGTCCCTGTCCACAGCCTCGCTACCAGAGTTACAAGGGGTAGCATGGAACGATCTGGCCCACCCTAATCAAGAGCCGTCCCTGTCCACAGCCTCGCTACCAGAGTTACAAGGGGTAGCATGGAACAATCTGGCCCACCCTAATCAAGAGCCGCCCCTGGTCACTACAGCCTCGCTACCAGAGTTACAAGGGGTAGCATGGAACAATCTGGCTCACCCTAATCAAGAGCCGTCCCTGTCTACAGCCTCGCTACCAGAGTTACAAGGGGTAGCATGGAACAATCTGGCCCACCCTAATCAAGAGCCGTCCCTGTCCACAGCCTCGCTACCAGAGTTACAAGGGGTAGCATGGAACAATCTGGCTCACCCTAATCAAGAGCCGTCCCTGTCCACAGCCTCGCTACCAGAGTTACAAGGGGTAGCATGGAACAATCTGGCCCACCCTCATCAAGAGCCGTCCCTGTCCACAGCCAGGGTCACTACAGCCTCGCTACCAGAGTTACAAGGGGTAGCAAGGAACAATCTGGCTCACCCTAATCAAGAGCCGTCCCTGTCCACAGCCTCGCTACCAGAGATACAAGGGGTAGCATGGAACAATCTGGCCCACCCTAATCAAGAGCCGTCCCTGTCCACAGCCTCGCTACCAGAGTTACAAGGGGTAGCATGGAACAATCTGGCCCACACTAATCAAGAGCCGTCCCTGTCCTCAGCCTCGCTACCAGAGTTACAAGGGGTAGCATGGAACAATCTGGCCCACCCTAATCAAGAGCCTCCCCTGGTCACTACAGCCTCGCTACCAGAGTTACAAGGGGTAGCATGGAAAAATCTGGCTCACCCTAATCAAGAGCCGTCCCTGTCCACAGCCTCGCTACCAGAGATACAAGGGGTAGCATGGAACAATCTGGCCCACCCTAATCAAGAGCCGTCCCTGTCCACAGCCTCGCTACCAGAGTTACAAGGGGTAGCATGGAACAATCTGGCCACCCTAATCAAGAGCCGTCCCTGTCCACAGCCTGGCTACCAGAGTTACAAGGGGTAGCATGGAACAATCTGGCTCACCCTAATCAAGAGCCGTCCCTGTCCACAGCCTCGCTACCAGAGTTACAAGGGGTAGCATGGAACAATCTGGCCCACCCTAATCAAGAGCCGTCCCTGTCCACAGCCTCGCTACCAGAGTTACAAGGGGTGGCATGGAACAATCTGGCTCACCCTAATCAAGAGCCCCCCCTGTCCACAGCCTCGCTAACAGAGTTACAAGGGGTAGCATGGAACAATCTGGCCCACCCTAATCAAGACCCGTCCCTGTCCACAGCCTCGCTACCGGAGTTACAAGGGGTAGCATGGAACAATCTGGCTCACCCTAATCAAGAGCCGTCCCTGTCCACAGCCTCGCTACCAGAGTTACAAGGGGTAGCACGGAACAATCTGGCCCACAGTAATCAAGAGCCGTCCCTGTCCACAGCCTCGCTACCAGAGTTACAAGGGGTAGCATGGAACAATCTGGCCCACCCTAATCAAGAGCAGTCCCTGTCCACAGCCTCGCTACCAGAGTTAAAAGGGGTAGCATGGAACAATCTGGCCCACCCTAATCAAGAGTCGTCCCTGTCCACAGCCTCGCTACCAGAGTTACAAGGGGTAGCATGGAACAATCTGGCCCACCCTAATCAAGAGCTGTCCCAGTCCACAGCCTCGCTACCAGAGTTACAAGGGGTAGCATGGAACAATCTGGCCCACCCTATTCAAGAGCCGTCCCTGTCCACAGCCTCGCTACCAGAGTTACAAGGGGTAGCATGGAACAATCTGGCCCACCCTAATCAAGAGCCGTCCCTGTCCACAGCCTCGCTAACAGAGTTACAAGGGGTAGCATGGTACAATCTGGCCCTCCCTAATCAAGAGCCGCCCCTGTCCACAGCCTCGCTACCAGAGTTACAAGGGGTAGCATGGAACAATCTGGCCCACCCTAATCAAGAGCCGCCCCTGTCCACAGCCTCGCTAACAGAGTTACAAGGGGTAGCATGGAACAATCTGGCCCACCCTAATCAAGAGCCGCCCCTGTCCACAGCCTCGCTAACAGAGTTACAAGGGGTAGCATGGAACAATTTGGCCCACCCTAATCTAGAGCCGCCCCTGTCCACAGCCTCGCTAACAGTGTTACAAGGGGTAGCATGGAACAATCTGGCCCACCCTAATCAAGAGCCGTCCCTGTCCACAGCCTCGCTACCAGAGTTACAAGGGGTAGCATGGAACAATCTGGCCCACCCTAATCAAGAGCTGCCCCTGTCCACAGCCTCGCTAACAGAGTTACAAGAGGTAGCATGGAACAATCTGGCTCACCCTAATCAAGAGCCGCCCATGTCCACAGCCTCGCTACCAGAGTTACAAAGGGTAGCCTGGAACAATCTGGCCCACCCCTAATCAAGAGCCGTCCCTGGTCACTACAGCCTCGCCACCAGAGTTACAAGTGGTAGCATGGAACAATCTGGCCCACCCTAATCAAGAGCCGTCCCTGTCCACAGCCTCGCTACCAGAGTTACAAGGTGTAGCATGGAACAATCTGGCCCACCCTAATCAAGAGCCGTCCCTGTCCACAGCCTCGCTACCAGAGTTACAAGGGGTAGCATGGAACAATCTGGCCCACCCTAATCAAGAGCCGTCCCTGTCCACAGCCTCGCTACCAGAGTTACAAGGGGTAGCATGGAACAATCTGGCCCACCCTAATCAAGAGCCGCCCCTGGTCACTACAACCTCGCTACCAGAGTTACAAGGGGTAGCATGGATCAATCTGGCTCACCCTAATCAAGAGCCGTCCCTGTCCACAGCCTCGCTACCAGAGTTACAAGGGGTAGCATGGAACAATCTGGCCCACCCTAATCAAGAGCCGTCCCTGTCCACAGCCTCGCTACCAGAGTTACAAGGGGTAGCATGGAACAATCTGGCTCACCCTAATCAAGAGCCGTCCCTGTCCACAGCCTCGCTACCAGAGTTACAAGGGTTAGCATGGAACAATCTGGCTCACCCTAATCAAGAGCCGCCCCTGTCCACAGCCTCGCTACCAGAGTTACAAGGGTTAGCATGGAACAATCTGGCCCACCCTAATCAAGAGCCGTCCCTGTCCACAGCCTCGCTACCAGAGATACAAGGGGTAGCATGGAACAATCTGGCCCACCCTAATCAAGAGCCGTCCCTGTCCACAGCCTCGCTACCAGAGTTACAAGGGGTAGCATGGAACAATCTGGCCCACCCTAATCAAGAGCCGTCCCTGTCCACAGCCTCGCTACCAGAGTTACAAGGGGTAGCATGGAACAATCTGGCCCACCCTAATCAAGAGCCGTCCCTGTCCACAGCCTCGCTACCAGAGTTACAAGGGGTAGCATGGAACAATCTGGCCCACCCTAATCAAGAGACGTCCCTGTCCACAGCCTCGCTACCAGAGTTACAAGGGGTAGCATGGAACAATCTGGCCCACCCTAATCATGAGCCGCCCCTGGTCACTACAGCCTCGCTACCAGAGTTACAAGGGGTAGCATGGAACAATCTGGCTCACACTTATCAAGAGCCGTCCCTGTCCACAGCCTCGCTACCAGAGATACAAGGGGTAGAATGGAACAATCTGGCCCACCCTAATCAAGAGCCGTCCCTGTCCACAGCCTCGCTACCAGAGTTACAAGGGGTAGCATGGAACAATCTGGCCCACCCTAATCAAGAGCTGTCCCTGTCCACAGCCTCGCTACCAGAGTTACAAGGGGTAGCATGGAACAATCTGGCCCACCCTAATCAAGAGCCGTCCCTGTCCACAGCCTCGCTACCAGAGTTACAAGGGGTAGCATGGAACAATCTGGCCCACCCTAATCAAGAGCCGCCCCAGGTCACTACAGCCTCGCTACCAGAGTTACAAGGGGTAGCATGGAACAATCTGGCTCACCCTAATCAAGAGCCGTCCCTGTCAACAGCCTCGCTACCAGAGTTACAAGGGGTAGCATGGAACAATCTGGCCCACCCTAATCAAGAGCCGTCCCTGTCCACAGCCTCGCTACCAGAGTTACAAGGGGTAGCATGGAACAATCTGTCTCACCCAAATCAAGAGCCGTCCCCGTCCACAGCCTCGCTACCAGAGTTACAAGGGGTAGCATGGAACAATCTGGCCCACCCTAATCAAGAGCCGTCCCTGTCCACAGCCTCGCTACCAGAGTTACAAGGGGTGGCATGGAACAATCTGGCTCACCCTAATCAAGAGCCGCCCCTGTCCACAGCCTCGCTAACAGAGTTACAAGGGGTAGCATGGAACAATCTGGCCCACCCTAATCAAGAGCCGTCCCTGTCCACAGCCTCGCTACCAGAGTTACAAGGGGTAGCATGAACCAATTTGGCTCACCCTAATCAAGAGCCGTCCCTGTCCACAGCTTCGCTACCAGAGTTACAAGGGGTAGCATGGAACAATCTGGCCCACCCTAATCAAGAGTCGTCCCTGTCCACAGCCTCGCTACCAGAGTTACAAGGGGTAGCATGGAACAATCTGGCCCACCCTAATCAAGAGCCGTCCCTGTCCACAGCCTCGCTACCAGAGTTACAAGGGGTGGCATGGAACAATCTGGCCCACCCTAATCAAGAGCTGTCCCTGTCCACAGCCTCGCTACCAGAGTTACAAGGGGTAGCATGGAACAATCTGGCCCACCCTAATCAAGAGCCGTCCCTGTCCACAGCCTCGCTACCAGAGTTACAAGGGGTAGCATGGAACAATCTGGCCCACCCTAATCAAGAGCCGCCCCAGGTCACTACAGCCTCGCTGCCAGAGTTACAAGGGGTAGCATGGAACAATCTGGCTCACCCTAATCAAGAGCCGTCCCTGTCAACAGCCTCGCTACCAGAGTTACAAGGGGTAGCATGGAACAATCTGGCCCACCCTAATCAAGAGCCGTCCCTGTCCACAGCCTCGCTACCAGAGTTACAAGGGGTAGCATGGAACAATCTGTCTCACCCTAATCAAGAGCCGTCCCTGTCCACAGCCTCGCTACCAGAGTTACAAGGGGTAGCATGGAACAATCTGGCAGACCCTAATCAAGAGCCGTCCCTGTCCACAGCCTCCTACCAGAGTTACAAGGGCTTAGCATGGAACAATCTGGCTCACCCTAATCAAGAGCCGTCCCTGTCCACAGCCTCGCTACCAGAGTTACAAGGGGTAGCATGGAACAATCTGGCCCACCCTAATCAAGAGTCGTCCCTGTCCACAGCCTCGCTACCAGAGTTACAAGGGGTAGCATGGAACAATCTGGCCCACCCTAATCAAGAGCCGTCCCTGTCCACAGCCTCGCTACCAGAGTTACAAGCGGTAGCATGGAACAATCTGGCCCACCCTATTCAAGAGCCGTCCCTGTCCACAGCCTCGCTACCAGAGTTACTAGGGGTAGCATGGAACAATCTGGCCCAACCTAATCAAGAGCCGCCCCTGTCCACAGCCTCGCTACCAGAGTTACAAGGGGTAGCATGGAACAATCTGGCCCACCCTAATCAAGAGCCGTCCCTGTCCACAGCCAGGGTCACTACAGCCTCGCTACCAGAGTTACAAGGGGTAGCATGGAACAATCTGGCTCACCCTAATCAAGAGCCGTCCCTGTCCACAGCCTCGCTACCAGAGATACAAGGGGTAGCATGGAACAATCTGGCCCACCCTAATCAAGAGCCGTCCCTGTCCACAGCCTCGCTACCAGAGTTACAAGGGGTAGCATGGAACAATCTGGCCCACACTAATCAAGAGCCGTCCCTGTCCTCAGCCTCGCTACCAGAGTTACAAGGGGTAGCATGGATCAATCTGGCCCACCCTAGTCAAGAACCTCCCCTGGTCACAGAGCCGTCCCTGTCCACAGCCTCGCTACCAGAGTTACAAGGGGTAGCATGGAACAATCTGGCCCACCCTAATCAAGAGCCGCCCCAGGTCACTACAGCCTCGCTACCAGAGTTACAAGGGGTAGCATGGAACAATCTGGCTCACCCTAATCAAGAGCCGTCCCTGTCAACAGCCTCGCTACCAGAGTTACAAGGGGTAGCATGGAACAATCTGGCCCACCCTAATCAAGAGCCGTCCCTGTCCACAGCCTCGCTACCAGAGTTACAAGGGGTAGCATGGAACAATCTGTCTCACCCTAATCAAGAGCCGTCCCCGTCCACAGCCTCGCTACCAGAGTTACAAGGGGTAGCATGGAACAATCTGGCCCACCCTAATCAAGAGCCGTCCCTGTCCACAGCCTCGCTACCAGAGTTACAAGGGGTGGCATGGAACAATCTGGCTCACCCTAATCAAGAGCCGCCCCTGTCCACAGCCTCGCTAACAGAGTTACAAGGGGTAGCATGGAACAATCTGGCCCACCCTAATCAAGAGCCGTCCCTGTCCACAGCCTCGCTACCAGAGTTACAAGGGGTAGCATGGACCAATTTGGCTCACCCTAATCAAGAGCCGTCCCTGTCCACAGCTTCGCTACCAGAGTTACAAGGGGTAGCATGGAACAATCTGGCCCACCCTAATCAAGAGTCGTCCCTGTCCACAGCCTCGCTACCAGAGTTACAAGGGGTAGCATGGAACAATCTGGCCCACCCTAATCAAGAGCCGTCCCTGTCCACAGCCTCGCTACCAGAGTTACAAGGGGTGGCATGGAACAATCTGGCCCACCCTAATCAAGAGCTGTCCCTGTCCACAGCCTCGCTACCAGAGTTACAAGGGGTAGCATGGAACAATCTGGCCCACCCTAATCAAGAGCCGTCCCTGTCCACAGCCTCGCTACCAGAGTTACAAGGGGTAGCATGGAACAATCTGGCCCACCCTAATCAAGAGCCGCCCCAGGTCACTACAGCCTCGCTGCCAGAGTTACAAGGGGTAGCATGGAACAATCTGGCTCACCCTAATCAAGAGCCGTCCCTGTCAACAGCCTCGCTACCAGAGTTACAAGGGGTAGCATGGAACAATCTGGCCCACCCTAATCAAGAGCCGTCCCTGTCCACAGCCTCGCTACCAGAGTTACAAGGGGTAGCATGGAACAATCTGTCTCACCCTAATCAAGAGCCGTCCCTGTCCACAGCCTCGCTACCAGAGTTACAAGGGGTAGCATGGAACAATCTGGCAGACCCTAATCAAGAGCCGTCCCTGTCCACAGCCTCCTACCAGAGTTACAAGGGGTAGCATGGAACAATCTGGCTCACCCTAATCAAGAGCCGTCCCTGTCCACAGCCTCGCTACCAGAGTTACTAGGGGTAGCATGGAACAATCTGGCCCACCCTAATCAAGAGTCGTCCCTGTCCACAGCCTCGCTACCAGAGTTACAAGGGGTAGCATGGAACAATCTGGCCCACCCTAATCAAGAGCCGTCCCTGTCCACAGCCTCGCTACCAGAGTTACAAGCGGTAGCATGGAACAATCTGGCCCACCCTATTCAAGAGCCGTCCCTGTCCACAGCCTCGCTACCAGAGTTACTAGGGGTAGCATGGAACAATCTGGCCCAACCTAATCAAGAGCCGCCCCTGTCCACAGCCTCGCTACCAGAGTTACAAGGGGTAGCATGGAACAATCTGGCCCACCCTAATCAAGAGCCGTCCCTGTCCACAGCCAGGGTCACTACAGCCTCGCTACCAGAGTTACAAGGGGTAGCATGGAACAATCTGGCTCACCCTAATCAAGAGCCGTCCCTGTCCACAGCCTCGCTACCAGAGATACAAGGGGTAGCATGGAACAACCTGGCCCACCCTAATCAAGAGCCGTCCCTGTCCACAGCCTCGCTACCAGAGTTACAAGGGGTAGCATGGAACAATCTGGCCCACACTAATCAAGAGCCGTCCCTGTCCTCAGCCTCGCTACCAGAGTTACAAGGGGTAGCATGGATCAATCTGGCCCACCCTAGTCAAGAACCTCCCCTGGTCACAGAGCCGTCCCTGTCCACAGCCTCGCTACCAGAGTTACAAGGGGTAGCATGGAACAATCTGGCCCACCCTAATCAAGAGCCGCCCCAGGTCACTACAGCCTCGCTACCAGAGTTACAAGGGGTAGCATGGAACAATCTGGCTCACCCTAATCAATAGCCGTCCCTGTCCACAGCCTCGCTACCAGAGATACAAGGGGTAGCATGGAAGAATTTGGCCCACCCTAATCAAGAGCCGTCCCTGTCCACAGCCTCGCTACCAGAGTTACAAGGGGTAGCATGGAACAATCTGGCCCACCCTAATCAAGAGCCGTCCCTGTCCACAGCCTCGCTACCAGAGTTACAAGGGGTAGCATGGAACAATCTGGCCCACCCTAATCAAGAGCCGTCCCTGTCCACAGCCTCGCTACCAGAGTTACAAGGGGTAGCATGGAACAATCTGGCCCACCCTAATCAAGAGCCGTCCCTGTCCACAGCCTCGCTACCAGAGTTACAAGGGGTAGCATGGAACAATCTGGCCCACCCTAATCAAGAGCCGCCCCTGGTCACTACAGCCTCACTACCAGAGTTACAAGGGGTAGCATGGAACAATCTGGCTCACCCTTATCAAGAGCCGTCCCTGTCCACAGCCTCGCTACCAGAGATACAAGGGGTAGCATGGAACAATCTGGCCCACCCTAATCAAGAGCCGTCCCTGTCCACAGCCTCGCTACCAGAGTTACAAGGGGTAGCATGGAACAATCTGGCCCACCCTAATCAAGAGCTGTCCCTGTCCACAGCCTCGCTACCAGAGTTACAAGGGGTAGCATGGAACAATCTGGCCCACCCTAATCAAGAGCCGTCCCTGTCCACAGCCTCGCTACCAGAGTTACAAGGGGTAGCATGGAACAATCTGGCGCACCCTAATGAAGAGCCGTCCCTGTCCACAGCCTCGCTACCAGAGTTACAAGGGGTAGCATGGAACAATCTGGCCCACCCTAATCAAGAGCCGCCCCTGGTCACTACAGCCTCGCTACCAGAGTTACAATGGGTAGCATGGAACAATCTGGCTCACCCTAATCAAGAGCCGACCCTGTCAACAGCCTCGCTACCAGAGTTACAAGGGGTAGCATGGAACAATCTGGCCCACCCTAATCAAGAGCCGTCCCTGTCCACAGCCTCGCTACCAGAGTTACAAGGGGTAGCATGGAACAATCTGGCTCACCCTAATCAAGAGCCGTCCCCGTCCACAGCCTCGCTACCAGAGTTACAAGGGGTAGCATGGAACAATCTGGCCCACCCTAATGAAGAGCCGTCCCTGTCCACAGCCTCGCTACCAGAGTTACAAGGGGTAGCATGGAACAATCTGGCCCACCCTAATCAAGAGCCGCCCCTGGTCACTACAGCCTCGCTACCAGAGTTACAATGGGTAGCATGGAACAATCTGGCTCACCCTAATCAAGAGCCGACCCTGTCCACAGCCTCGCTACCAGAGTTACAAGGGGTGGCATGGAACAATCTGGCTCACCCTAATCAAGAGCCGCCCCTGTCCACAGCCTCGCTAACAGAGTTACAAGGGGTAGCATGGAACAATCTGGCCCACCCTAATCAAGAGCCGTCCCTGTCCACAGCCTCGCTACCAGAGTTACAAGGGGTAGCATGGAACAATCTGGCCCACCCTAATCAAGAGCCGTCCCTGTCCACAGCCTCGCTACCAGAGTTACAAGGGGTAGCATGGAACAATCTGGCCGACCCTAATCAAGAGCCGTCCCTGTCCACAGCCTCGCTACCAGAGTTACAAGGGGTAGCATGGACCAATTTGGCTCACCCTAATCAAGAGCCGTCCCTGTCCACAGCTTCGCTACCAGAGTTACAAGGGGTAGCATGGAACAATCTGGCCCACCCTAATCAAGAGTCGTCCCTGTCCACAGCCTCGCTACCAGAGTTACAAGGGGTAGCATGGAACAATCTGGCCCACCCTAATCAAGAGCCGTCCCAGTCCACAGCCTCGCTACCAGAGTTACAAAGGGTAGCATGGAACAATCTGGCCCACCCTATTCAAGAGCCGTCCCTGTCCACAGCCTCGCTACCAGAGTTGCAAGGGGTAGCAAGGAACAATCTGGCCCACCCTAATCAAGAGCCGCCCCTGTCCACAGCCTCGCTAACAGAGTTACAAGGGGTAGCATGGAACAATCTGGCCCACCCTAATCAAGAGCCGTCCCTGTCCACAGCCTCGCTACCAGAGTTACAAGGGGTAGCATGGAACAATCTGGCTCACCCTAATCAAGAGCCGTCCCTGTCCACAGCCTCGCTACCAGAGTTACAAGGGGTAGCATGGAACAATCTGGCCCACCCTAATCAAGAGCCGTCCCTGTCCACAGCCTCGCTACCAGAGATACAAGGGGTAGCATGGAACAATCTGGCCCACCCTAATCAAGAGCCGTCCCTGTCCACAGCCTCGCTACCAGAGTTACAAGGGGTAGCAAGGAACAATCTGGCCCACCCTAATCAAGAGCCGTCCCTGTCCACAGCCTCGCTACAAGAGTTACAAGGGGTAGCATGGAACAATCTGGCCCACCCTAATCAAGAGCCGTCCCTGTCCACAGCCTCGCTACCAGAGTTACAAGGGTTAGCATGGAACAATCTGGCCCACCCTAATCAAGAGCCGCCCCTGGTCACTACAGCCTCGCTACCAGAGTTACAAGGGGTAGCATGGAACAATCTGGCTCACCCTAATCAAGAGCCGTCCCTGTCCACAGCCTCGCTACCAGAGTTACAAGGGGTAGCATGGAACAATCTGGCCCACCCTAATCAAGAGCCGTCCCTGTCCACAGCCTCGCTACCAGAGTTACAAGGGGTAGCATGGAACAATCTGGCTCACCCTAATCAAGAGCCGTCCCTGTCCACAGCCTCGCTACCAGAGTTACAAGGGGTAGCATGGAACAATCTGGCTCACCCTAATCAAGAGCCGCCCCTGTCCACAGCCTCGCTACCAGAGTTACAAGGGGTAGCATGGAACAATCTGGCCCACCCTAATCAAGAGCCGTCTCTGTCCCCAGCCTCGCTACCAGAGTTACAAGGGGTAGCATGGAACAATCTGGTTCACCCTAATCAAGAGCCGTCCCTGTCCACAGCCTCGCTACCAGAGTTACAAGGGGTAGCATGGAACAATCTGGCCCACCCTAATCAAGAGCTGTCCCTGTCCACAGCTTCGCTACCAGAGTTACAAGGGGTAGCATGGAACAATCTGGCCCACCCTAATCAAGAGTCGTCCCTGTCCACAGCCTCGCTACCAGAGTTACAAGGGGTAGCATGGAACAATCTGGCCCACCCTAATCAAGAGCCGTCCCAGTCCACAGCCTCGCTACCAGAGTTACAAAGGGTAGCATGGAACAATCTGGCCCACCCTATTCAAGAACCGTCCCTGTCCACAGCCTCGCTACCAGAGTTGCAAGGGGTAGCAAGGAACAATCTGGCCCACCCTAATCAAGAGCCGCCCCTGTCCACAGCCTCGCTAACAGAGTTACAAGGGGTAGCATGGAACAATCTGGCCCTCCCTAATCAAGAGCCGCCCCTGTCCACAGCCTCGCTACCAGAGTTACAAGGGGTAGCATGGAACAATCTGGCCCACCCTACTCAAGAGCCGCCCCTGTCCACAGCCTCGCTAACAGAGTTACAAGGGGTAGCATGGAACAATCTGGCCCACCCTAATCAAGAGCCGTCCCTGGCCACAGCCTCGCTACCAGAGTTACAAGGGGTAGCATGGAACAATCTGGCCCACCCTAAACAAGAGCCGTCCCTGTCCACAGCCTCGCTACCAGAGTTACGAGGGGTAGCATGGAACAATCTGGGCCACCCTAATCAAGAGCCGTCCCTGTCCACAGCCACGCTACCAGAGTTACAAGGGGTAGCATGGAACAATCGGGCACACCCTAATCAAGAGCCGCCCCTGTCCACAGCCTCGCTACCAGAGTTACGAGGGGTAGCATGGAACAATCTGGCCCACCCTAATCAAGAGCCGTCCCTGTCCACAGCCTCGCTACCAGAGTTACAAGGGGTAGCATGGAACAATCTGGCTCACCCTAATCAAGAGCCGTCCCTGTCCACAGCCTCGCTACCAGAGTTACAAGGGGTAGCATGGAACAATCTGGCCCACCCTAATCAAGAGCCGTCCCTGTCCACAGCCTCGCTACTAGAGTTACAAGGGGTAGCATGGAACAATCTGGCCCACCCTAATCAAGAGCCGTCCCTGTCCACAGCCTCGCTACCAGAGTTACAAGGGGTAGCATGGAACAATCTGGCCCACCCTAATCAAGAGCCGCCCCTGGTCACTACAGCCTCGCTACCAGAGTTACAAGGGGTAGCATGGAACAATCTGGCTCACCCTAATCAAGAGCCGTCCCTGTCCACAGCCTCGCTACCAGAGTTACAAGGGGTAGCATGGAACAATCTGGCCCACCCTAATCAAGAGCCGTCCCTGTCCACAGCCTCGCTACCAGAGTTACAAGGGGTAGCATGGAACAATCTGGCCCACCCTATTCAAGAGCCGTCCCTGTCCACAGCCTCGCTACCAGAGTTACTAGGGGTAGCATGGAACAATCTGGCCAACCCTAATCAAGAGCCGCCCCTGTCCACAGCCTCGCTACCAGAGTTACAAGGGGTAGCATGGAACAATCTGGCCCACCCTCATCAAGAGCCGTCCCTGTCCACAGCCAGGGTCACTACAGCCTCGCTACCAGAGTTACAAGGGGTAGCAAGGAACAATCTGGCTCACCCTAATCAAGAGCCGTCCCTGTCCACAGCCTCGCTACCAGAGATACAAGGGGTAGCATGGAACAATCTGGCCCACCCTAATCAAGAGCCGTCCCTGTCCACAGCTTCGCTACCAGAGTTACAAGGGGTAGCATGGAACAATCTGGCCCACACTAATCAAGAGCCGTCCCTGTCCTCAGCCTCGCTACCAGAGTTACAATGGGTAGCATGGAACAATCTGGCCCACCCTAATCAAGAGCCTCCCCTGGTCACTACAGCCTCGCTACCAGAGTTACAAGGGGTAGCATGGAAAAATCTGGCTCACCCTAATCAAGAGCCGTCCCTGTCCACAGCCTCGCTACCAGAGATACAAGGGGTAGCATGGAACAATCTGGCCCACCCTAATCAAGAGCCGTCCCTGTCCACAGCCTCGCTACCAGAGTTACAAGGGGTAGCAAGGAACAATCTGGCCACCCTTATCAAGAGCCGTCCCTGTCCACAGCCTGGCTACCAGAGTTACAAGGGGTAGCATGGAACAATCTGGCTCACCCTAATCAAGAGCCGTCCCTGTCCACAGCCTCGCTACCAGAGTTACAAGGGGTAGCATGGAACAATCTGGCCCACCCTAATCAAGAGCCGTCCCTGTCCACAGCCTCGCTACCAGAGTTACAAGGGGTGGCATGGAACAATCTGGCTCACCCTAATCAAGAGCCCCCCCTGTCCACAGCCTCGCTAACAGAGTTACAAGGGGTAGCATGGAACAATCTGGCCCACCCTAATCAAGACCCGTCCCTGTCCACAGCCTCGCTACCAGAGTTACAAGGGGTAGCATGGAACAATCTGGCTCACCCTAATCAAGAGCCGTCCCTGTCCACAGCCTCGCTACCAGAGTTACAAGGGGTAGCACGGAACAATCTGGCCCACAGTAATCAAGAGCCGTCCCTGTCCACAGCCTCGCTACCAGAGTTACAAGGGGTAGCATGGAACAATCTGGCCCACCCTAATCAAGAGCAGTCCCTGTCCACAGCCTCGCTACCAGAGTTAAAAGGGGTAGCATGGAACAATCTGGCCCACCCTAATCAAGAGTCGTCCCTGTCCACAGCCTCGCTACCAGAGTTACAAGGGGTAGCATGGAACAATCTGGCCCACCCTAATCAAGAGCTGTCCCAGTCCACAGCCTCGCTACCAGAGTTACAAGGGGTAGCATGGAACAATCTGGCCCACCCTATTCAAGAGCCGTCCCTGTCCACAGCCTCGCTACCAGAGTTACAAGGGGTAGCATGGAACAATCTGGCCCACCCTAATCAAGAGCCGTCCCTGTCCACAGCCTCGCTAACAGAGTTACAAGGGGTAGCATGGAACAATCTGGCCCTCCCTAATCAAGAGCCGCCCCTGTCCACAGCCTCGCTACCAGAGTTACAAGGGGTAGCATGGAACAATCTGGCCCACCCTAATCAAGAGCCGCCCCTGTCCACAGCCTCGCTAACAGAGTTACAAGGGGTAGCATGGAACAATCTGGCCCACCCTAATCAAGAGCCGCCCCTGTCCACAGCCTCGCTAACAGAGTTACAAGGGGTAGCATGGAACAATTTGGCCCACCCTAATCAAGAGCCGCCCCTGTCCACAGCCTCGCTAACAGTGTTACAAGGGGTAGCATGGAACAATCTGGCCCACCCTAATCAAGAGCCGTCCCTGTCCACAGCCTCGCTACCAGAGTTACAAGGGGTAGCATGGAACAATCTGGCCCACCCTAATCAAGAGCTGCCCCTGTCCACAGCCTCGCTAACAGAGTTACAAGGGGTAGCATGGAACAATCTGGCTCACCCTAATCAAGAGCCGCCCATGTCCACAGCCTCGCTACCAGAGTTACAAGGGGTAGCCTGGAACAATCTGGCCCACCCCTAATCAAGAGCCGTCCCTGGTCACTACAGCCTCGCCACCAGAGTTACAAGTGGTAGCATGGAACAATCTGGCCCACCCTAATCAAGAGCCGTCCCTGTCCACAGCCTCGCTACCAGAGTTACAAGGGGTAGCATGGAACAATCTGGCCCACCCTAATCAAGAGCCGTCCCTGTCCACAGCCTCGCTACCAGAGTTACAAGGGGTAGCATGGAACAATCTGGCCCACCCTAATCAAGAGCCGTCCCTGTCCACAGCCTCGCTACCAGAGTTACAAGGGGTAGCATGGAACAATCTGGCCCACCCTAATCAAGAGCCGCCCCTGGTCACTACAACCTCGCTACCAGAGTTACAAGGGGTAGCATGGATCAATCTGGCTCACCCTAATCAAGAGCCGTCCCTGTCCACAGCCTCGCTACCAGAGTTACAAGGGGTAGCATGGAACAATCTGGCCCACCCTAATCAAGAGCCGTCCCTGTCCACAGCCTCGCTACCAGAGTTACAAGGGGTAGCATGGAACAATCTGGCTCACCCTAATCAAGAGCCGTCCCTGTCCACAGCCTCGCTACCAGAGTTACAAGGGTTAGCATGGAACAATCTGGCTCACCCTAATCAAGAGCCGCCCCTGTCCACAGCCTCGCTACCAGAGTTACAAGGGGTAGCATGGAACAATCTGGCCCACCCTAATCAAGAGCCGTCCCTGTCCACAGCCTCGCTACCAGAGATACAAGGGGTAGCATGGAACAATCTGGCCCACCCTAATCAAGAGCCGTCCCTGTCCACAGCCTCGCTACCAGAGTTACAAGGGGTAGCATGGAACAATCTGGCCCACCCTAATCAAGAGCCGTCCCTGTCCACAGCCTCGCTACCAGAGTTACAAGGGGTAGCATGGAACAATCTGGCCCACCCTAATCAAGAGCCGTCCCTGTCCACAGCCTCGCTACCAGAGTTACAAGGGGTAGCATGGAACAATCTGGCCCACCCTAATCAAGAGCCGTGCCTGTCCACAGCCTCGCTACCAGAGTTACAAGGGGTAGCATGGAACAATCTGGCCCACCCTAATCATGAGCCGCCCCTGGTCACTACAGCCTCGCTACCAGAGTTACAAGGGGTAGCATGGAACAATCTGGCTCACCCTTATCAAGAGCCGTCCCTGTCCACAGCCTCGCTACCAGAGATACAAGGGGTAGAATGGAACAATCTGGCCCACCCTAATCAAGAGCCGTCCCTGTCCACAGCCTCGCTACCAGAGTTACAAGGGGTAGCATGGAACAATCTGGCCCACCCTAATCAAGAGCTGTCCCTGTCCACAGCCTCGCTACCAGAGTTACAAGGGGTAGCATGGAACAATCTGGCCCACCCTAATCAAGAGCCGTCCCTGTCCACAGCCTCGCTACCAGAGTTACAAGGGGTAGCATGGAACAATCTGGCCCACCCTAATCAAGAGCCGCCCCAGGTCACTACAGCCTCGCTACCAGAGTTACAAGGGGTAGCATGGAACAATCTGGCTCACCCTAATCAAGAGCCGTCCCTGTCAACAGCCTCGCTACCAGAGTTACAAGGGGTAGCATGGAACAATCTGGCCCACCCTAATCAAGAGCCGTCCCTGTCCACAGCCTCGCTACCAGAGTTACAAGGGGTAGCATGGAACAATCTGTCTCACCCTAATCAAGAGCCGTCCCCGTCCACAGCCTCGCTACCAGAGTTACAAGGGGTAGCATGGAACAATCTGGCCCACCCTAATCAAGAGCCGTCCCTGTCCACAGCCTCGCTACCAGAGTTACAAGGGGTGGCATGGAACAATCTGGCTCACCCTAATCAAGAGCCGCCCCTGTCCACAGCCTCGCTAACAGAGTTACAAGGGGTAGCATGGAACAATCTGGCCCACCCTAATCAAGAGCCGTCCCTGTCCACAGCCTCGCTACCAGAGTTACATGGGGTAGCATGGACCAATTTGGCTCACCCTAATCAAGAGCCGTCCCTGTCCACAGCTTCGCTACCAGAGTTACAAGGGGTAGCATGGAACAATCTGGCCCACCCTAATCAAGAGTCGTCCCTGTCCACAGCCTCGCTACCAGAGTTACAAGGGGTAGCATGGAACAATCTGGCCCACCCTAATCAAGAGCCGTCCCAGTCCACAGCCTCGCTACCAGAGTTACAAAGGGTAGCATGGAACAATCTGGCCCACCCTATTCAAGAACCGTCCCTGTCCACAGCCTCGCTACCAGAGTTGCAAGGGGTAGCAAGGAACAATCTGGCCCACCCTAATCAAGAGCCGTCCCTGTCCACAGCCTCGCTAACAGAGTTACAAGGGGTAGCATGGAACAATCTGGCCCTCCCTAATCAAGAGCCGCCCCTGTCCACAGCCTCGCTACCAGAGTTACAAGGGGTAGCATGGAACAATCTGGCCCACCCTAATCAGAGGCCGCCCCTGTCCACAGCCTCGCTAACAGAGTTACAAGGGGTAGCATGGAACAATCTGGCCCACCCTAATCAAGAGCAGTCCCTGTCCACAGCCTCGCTACCAGAGTTACAAGGGGTAGCATGGAACAATCTGGCCCACCCTAATCAAGAGCCGTCCCAGTCCACAGCCTCGCTACCAGAGTTACAAGGGGTAGCATGGAACAATCTGGCCCACCCTATTCAAGAGCCGTCCCTGTCCACAGCCTCGCTACCAGAGTTACAAGGGGTAGCATGGAACATTCTGGCCCACCCTAATCAAGAGCCGCCCCTGTCCACAGCCTCGCTAACAGAGTTACAAGGGGTAGCATGGAACAATCTGGCCCTCCCTAATCAAGAGCCGCCCCTGTCCACAGCCTCGCTACCAGAGTTACAAGGGGTAGCATGGAACAATCTGGCCCACACTAATCAAGAGCCGCCCCTGTCCACAGCCTCGCTAACAGAGTTACAAGGGGTAGCATGGAACAATCTGGCCCACCCTAATCAAGAGCCGCCCCTGTCCACAGCCTCGCTAACAGAGTTACAAGGGGTAGCATGGAACAATCTGGCCCACCCTAATCAAGAGCTGCCCCTGTCCACAGCCTCGCTAACAGAGTTACAAGGGGTAGCATGGAACAATCTGGCCCATCCTAATCAAGAGCCGTCCCTGTCCACAGCCTCGCTACCAGAGTTACAAGGGGTAGCATGGAACAATCTGTCCCACCCTAATCAAGAGCTGCCCCTGTCCACAGCCTCGCTAACAGAGTTACAAGGGGTATAATGGAACAATCTGGCCCACCCTAATCAAGAGCCGTCCCTGTCCACAGCCTCGCAACCAGAGTTACAAGGGGTAGCATGGAACAATCTGGCTCACCCTAATCAAGAGCCGCCCATGTCCACAGCCTCGCTACCAGAGTTACAAGGGGTAGCATGGAACAATCTGGCCCACCCCTAATCAAGAGCCGTCCCTGGTCACTACAGCCTCGCCACCAGAGTTACAAGTGGTAGCATGGAACAATCTGGCCCACCCTAATCAAGAGCCGTCCCTGTCCACAGCCTCGCTACCAGAGTTACAAGGGGTAGCATGGAACAATCTGGCCCACCCTAATCAAGAGCCGTCCCTGTCCACAGCCTCGCTACCAGTGTTACAAGGGGTAGCATGGAACAATCTGGCCCACCCTAATCAAGAGCCGTCCCTGTCCACAGCCTCGCTACCAGAGTTACAAGGGGTAGCATGGAACAATCTGGCCCACCCTAATCAAGAGCCGCCCCTTGTCACTACAACCTCGCTACCAGAGTTACAAGGGGTAGCATGGAACAATCTGGCTCACCCTAATCAAGAGCCGTCCCTGTCCACAGCCTCGCTACCAGAGTTACAAGGGGTAGCATGGAACAATCTGGCTCACCCTAATCAAGAGCCGCCCCTATCCACAGCCTCGCTACCAGAGTTACAAGGGGTAGCATGGAACAATCTGGCCCACCCTAATCAAGAGCCGTCCCTGTCCACAGCCTCGCTACCAGAGTTACAAGGGGTAGCATGGAACAATCTGGCTCACCCTAATCATGAGCCGTCCCTGTCCACAGCCTCGCTACCAGAGTTACAAGGGGTAGCATGGAACAATCTGGCCCACCCTAATCAAGAGCCGTCCCGTTCCACAGCCTCGCTACCAGAGTTACCAGGGGTTAGCATGGAACAATCTGGCTCACCCGAATCAAGAGCCGTCGCTGTCCACAGCCTCGCTACCAGAGTTACAAGGGGTAGCACGGAACAATCTGGCCCACCGTAATCAAGAGCCGTCCCTGTCTACAGCCTCGCTACCAGAGTTACAAGGGGTAGCATGGAACAATCTGGCCCACCCTAATCAAGAGCAGTCCCTGTCCACAGCCTCGCTACCAGAGTTACAAGGGGTAGCATGGAACAATCTGGCCCACCCTAATCAAGAGCCGTCCCTGTCCACAGCCTCGCTACCAGAGTTACAAGGGGTAGCATGGAACAATCTGGCCCACCCTAATCAAGAGCCGTCCCTGTCCACAGCCTCGCTACCAGAGTTACAAGCGGTAGCATGGAACAATCTGGCCCACCCTAATCAAGAGCCGTCCCTGTCCACAGCCTCGCTACCAGAGTTACAAGGGTTAGCATGGAACAATCTGGCCGACCCTAATCAAGAGCCGTCCCTGTCCCCAGCCTCGCTACCAGAGTTACAAGGGGTAGCATGGAACAATCTGGCTCACCCTAATCAAGAGCCGTCCCTGTCCACAGCCTCGCTACCAGAGTTACAAGGGGTAGCATGGAACAATCTGGCCCACCCTAATCAAGAGTCGTCCCTGTCCACAGCCTCGCTACCAGAGTTACAAGGGGTAGCATGGAACAATCTGGCCCACCCTAATCAAGAGCCGTCCCTGTCCACAGCCTCGCTACCAGAGTTACAAGCGGTAGCATGGAACAATCTGGCCCACCCTATTCAAGAGCCGTCCCTGTCCACAGCCTCGCTACCAGAGTTACTAGGGGTAGCATGGAACAATCTGGCCCACCCTAATCAAGAGCCGCCCCTGTCCACAGCCTCGCTACCAGAGTTACAAGGGGTAGCATGGAACAATCTGGCCCACCCTAATCAAGAGCCGTCCCTGTCCACAGCCAGGGTCACTACAGCCTCGCTACCAGAGTTACAAGGGGTAGCATGGAACAATCTGGCTCACCCTAATCAAGAGCCGTCCCCGTCCACAGCCTCGCTACCAGAGATACAAGGGGTAGCATGGAACAATCTGGCCCACCCTAATCAAGAGCCGTCCCTGTCCACAGCCTCGCTACCAGAGTTACAAGGGGTAGCATGGAACAATCTGGCCCACACTAATCAAGAGCCGTCCCTGTCCTCAGCCTCGCTACCAGAGTTACAAGGGGTAGCATGGAACAATCTGGCCCACCCTAATCAAGAACCTCCCCTGGTCACTACAGCCTCGCTACCAGAGTTACAAGGGGTAGCATGGAACAATCTGGCTCACCCTAATCAAGAGCCGTCCCTGTCCACAGCCTCGCTACCAGAGATACAAGGGGTAGCATGGAACAATCTGGCCCACCCTAATCAAGAGCCGTCCCTGTCCACAGCCTCGCTACCAGAGTTACAAGGGGTAGCATGGAACAATCTGGCCCACCCTAATCAAGAGCCGTCCCTGTCCACAGCCTCGCTACCAGAGTTACAAGGGGTAGCATGGAACAATCTGGCCCACCCTAATCAAGAGCCGTCCCTGTCCACAGCCTCGCTACCAGAGTTACAAGGGGTAGCATGGAACAATCTGGCCCACCCTAATCAAGAGCCGCCCCTGGTCACTACAGCCTCGCTACCAGAGTTACAAGGGGTAGCATGGAACAATCTGGCTCACCCTTATCAAGAGCCGTCCCTGTCCACAGCCTCGCTACCAGAGATACAAGGGGTAGAATGGAACAATCTGGCCCACCCTAATCAAGAGCCGTCCCTGTCCACAGCCTCGCTACCAGAGATACAAGGGGTAGCATGGAACAATCTGGCCCACCCTAATCAAGAGCTGTCCCTGTCCACAGCCTCGCTACCAGAGTTACAAGGGGTAGCATGGAACAATCTGGCCCACCCTAATCAAGAGCCGTCCCTGTCCACAGCCTCGCTACCAGAGTTACAAGGGGTAGCATGGAACAATCTGGCACACCCTAATGAAGAGCCGTCCCTGTCCACAGCCTCGCTACCAGAGTTACAAGGGGTAGCATGGAACAATCTGGCCCACCCTAATCAAGAGCCGCCCCAGGTCACTACAGCCTCGCTACCAGAGTTACAAGGGGTAGCATGGAACAATCTGGCTCACCCTAATCAAGAGCCGTCCCTGTCAACAGCCTCGCTACCAGTGTTACAAGGGGTAGCATGGAACAATCTGGCCCACCCTAATCAAGAGCCGTCCCTGTCCACAGCCTCGCTACCAGAGTTACAAGGGGTAGCATGGAACAATCTGGCTCACCCTAATCAAGAGCCGTCCCCGTCCACAGCCTCGCTACCAGAGTTACAAGGGGTAGCATGGAACAATCTGGCCCACCCTAATCAAGAGCCGTCCCTGTCCACAGCCTCGCTACCAGAGTTACAAGGGGTGGCATGGAACAATCTGGCTCACCCTAATCAAGAGCCGCCCCTGTCCACAGCCTCGCTAACAGAGTTACAAGGGGTAGCATGGAACAATCTGGCCCACCCTAATCAAGAGCCGTCCCTGTCCACAGCCTCGCTACCAGAGTTACAAGGGGTAGCATGGAACAATCTGGCCCACCCTAATCAAGAGCCGCCCCTGTCCACAGCCTCGCTAACAGAGTTACAAGGGGTAGCAGGGAACAATCTGGCCCTCCCTAATCAAGAGCCGCCCCTGTCCACAGCCTCGCTACCAGAGTTACAAGGGGTAGCATGGAACAATCTGGCCCACCCTAATCAAGAGCCGTCCCAGTCCACAGCCTCGCTACCAGAGTTACAAGGGGTAGCATGGAACAATCTGGCCCACCCTATTCAAGAGCCGTCCCTGTCCACAGCCTCGCTACCAGAGTTACAAGGGGTAGCATGGAACATTCTGGCCCACCCTAATCAAGAGCCGCCCCTGTCCACAGCCTCGCTAACAGAGTTACAAAGGGTAGCATGGAACAATCTGGCCCTCCCTAATCAAGAGCCGCCTCTGTCCACAGCCTCGCTACCAGAGTTACAAGGGGTAGCATGGAACAATCTGGCCCACACTAATCAAGAGCCGCCCCTGTCCACAGCCTCGCTAACAGAGTTACAAGGGGTAGCATGGAACAATCTGGCCCACCCTAATCAAGAGCCGCCCCTGTCCACAGCCTCGCTAACAGAGTTACAAGGGGTAGCATGGAACAATCTGGCCCACCCTAATCAAGAGCCGCCCCTGTCCACAGCCTCGCTAACAGAGTTACAAGGGGTAGCATGGAACAATCTGGCCCACCCTAATCAAGAGCCGTCCCTGTCCACAGCCTCGCTACCAGAGTTACAAGGGGTAGCATGGAACAATCTGGCCCACCCTAATCAAGAGCTGCCCCTGTCCACAGCCTCGCTAACAGAGTTACAAGGGGTATAATGGAACAATCTGGCCCACCCTAATCAAGAGCCGTCCCTGTCCACAGCCTCGCTACCAGAGTTACAAGGGGTAGCATGGAACAATCTGGCTCACCCTAATCAAGAGCCGCCCATGTCCACAGCCTCGCTACCAGAGTTACAAGGGGTAGCATGGAACAATCTGGCCCACCCCTAATCAAGAGCCGTCCCTGGTCACTACAGCCTCGCCACCAGAGTTACAAGTGGTAGCATGGAACAATCTGGCCCACCCTAATCAAGAGCCGTCCCTGTCCACAGCCTCGCTACCAGAGTTACAAGGGGTAGCATGGAACAATCTGGCCCACCCTAATCAAGAGCCGTCCCTGTCCACAGCCTCGCTACCAGTGTTACAAGGGGTAGCATGGAACAATCTGGCCCACCCTAATCAAGAGCCGTCCCTGTCCACAGCCTCGCTACCAGAGTTACAAGGGGTAGCATGGAACAATCTGGCCCACCCTAATCAAGAGCCGCCCCTAGTCACTACAACCTCGCTACCAGAGTTACAAGGGGTAGCATGGAACAATCTGGCTCACCCTAATCAAGAGCCGTCCCTGTCCTCAGCCTCGCTACCAGAGTTACAAGGGGTAGCATGGAACAATCTGGCTCACCCTAATCAAGAGCCGCCCCTATCCACAGCCTCGCTACCAGAGTTACAAGGGGTAGCATGGAACAATCTGGCCCACCCTAATCAAGAGCCGTCCCTGTCCACAGCCTCGCTACCAGAGTTACAAGGGGTAGCATGGAACAATCTGGCTCACCCTAATCATGAGCCGTCCCTGTCCACAGCCTCGCTACCAGAGTTACAAGGGGTAGCATGGAACAATCTGGCCCACCCTAATCAAGAGCCGTCCCGTTCCACAGCCTCGCTACCAGAGTTACCAGGGGTTAGCATGGAACAATCTGGCTCACCCGAATCAAGAGCCGTCGCTGTCCACAGCCTCGCTACCAGAGTTACAAGGGGTAGCACGGAACAATCTGGCCCACCGTAATCAAGAGCCGTCCCTGTCTACAGCCTCGCTACCAGAGTTACAAGGGGTAGCATGGAACAATCTGGCCCACCCTAATCAAGAGCAGTCCCTGTCCACAGCCTCGCTACCAGAGTTACAAGGGGTAGCATGGAACAATCTGGCCCACCCTAATCAAGAGCCGTCCCTGTCCACAGCCTCGCTACCAGAGTTACAAGGGGTAGCATGGAACAATCTGGCCCACCCTAATCAAGAGCCGTCCCTGTCCACAGCCTCGCTACCAGAGTTACAAGCGGTAGCATGGAACAATCTGGCCCACCCTAATCAAGAGCCGTCCCTGTCCACAGCCTCGCTACCAGAGTTACAAGGGTTAGCATGGAACAATCTGGCCGACCCTAATCAAGAGCCGTCCCTGTCCACAGCCTCGCTACCAGAGTTACAAGGGGTAGCATGGAACAATCTGGCTCACCCTAATCAAGAGCCGTCCCTGTCCACAGCCTCGCTACCAGAGTTACAAGGGGTAGCATGGAACAATCTGGCCCACCCTAATCAAGAGTCGTCCCTGTCCACAGCCTCGCTACCAGAGTTACAAGGGGTAGCATGGAACAATCTGGCCCACCCTAATCAAGAGCCGTCCCTGTCCACAGCCTCGCTACCAGAGTTACAAGGGTTAGCATGGAACAATCTGGCCGACCCTAATCAAGAGCCGTCCCTGTCCACAGCCTCGCTACCAGAGTTACAAGGGGTAGCATGGAACAATCTGGCTCACCCTAATCAAGAGCCGTCCCTGTCCACAGCCTCGCTACCAGAGTTACAAGGGGTAGCATGGAACAATCTGGCCCACCCTAATCAAGAGCAGTCCCTGTCCACAGCCTCGCTACCAGAGTTACAAGGGGTAGCATGGAACAATCTGGCCCACCCTAATCAAGAGCCGTCCCTGTCCACAGCCTCGCTACCAGAGTTACAAGGGGTAGCATGGAACAATCTGGCCCACCCTAATCAAGAGCCGTCCCTGTCCACAGCCTCGCTACCAGAGTTACAAGCGGTAGCATGGAACAATCTGGCCCACCCTAATCAAGAGCCGTCCATGTCCACAGCCTCGCTACCAGAGTTACAAGGGTTAGCATGGAACAATCTGGCCGACCCTAATCAAGAGCCGTCCCTGTCCCCAGCCTCGCTACCAGAGTTACAAGGGGTAGCATGGAACAATCTGGCTCACCCTAATCAAGAGCCGTCCCTGTCCACAGCCTCGCTACCAGAGTTACAAGGGGTAGCATGGAACAATCTGGCCCACCCTAATCAAGAGTCGTCCCTGTCCACAGCCTCGCTACCAGAGTTACAAGGGGTAGCATGGAACAATCTGGCCCACCCTAATCAAGAGCCGTCCCTGTCCACAGCCTCGCTACCAGAGTTACAAGCGGTAGCATGGAACAATCTGGCCCACCCTATTCAAGAGCCGTCCCTGTCCACAGCCTCGCTACCAGAGTTACTAGGGGTAGCATGGAACAATCTGGCCCACCCTAATCAAGAGCCGCCCCTGTCCACAGCCTCGCTACCAGAGTTACAAGGGGTAGCATGGAACAATCTGGCCCACCCTAATCAAGAGCCGTCCCTGTCCACAGCCAGGGTCACTACAGCCTCGCTACCAGAGTTACAAGGGGTAGCATGGAACAATCTGGCTCACCCTAATCAAGAGCCGTCCCCGTCCACAGCCTCGCTACCAGAGATACAAGGGGTAGCATGGAACAATCTGGCCCACCCTAATCAAGAGCCGTCCCTGTCCACAGCCTCGCTACCAGAGTTACAAGGGGTAGCATGGAACAATCTGGCCCACACTAATCAAGAGCCGTCCCTGTCCTCAGCCTCGCTACCAGAGTTACAAGGGGTAGCATGGAACAATCTGGCCCACCCTAATCAAGAACCTCCCCTGGTCACTACAGCCTCGCTACCAGAGTTACAAGGGGTAGCATGGAACAATCTGGCTCACCCTAATCAAGAGCCGTCCCTGTCCACAGCCTCGCTACCAGAGATACAAGGGGTAGCATGGAACAATCTGGCCCACCCTAATCAAGAGCCGTCCCTGTCCACAGCCTCGCTACCAGAGTTACAAGGGGTAGCATGGAACAATCTGGCCCACCCTAATCAAGAGCCGTCCCTGTCCACAGCCTCGCTACCAGAGTTACAAGGGGTAGCATGGAACAATCTGGCCCACCCTAATCAAGAGCCGTCCCTGTCCACAGCCTCGCTACCAGAGTTACAAGGGGTAGCATGGAACAATCTGGCCCACCCTAATCAAGAGCCGCCCCTGGTCACTACAGCCTCGCTACCAGAGTTACAAGGGGTAGCATGGAACAATCTGGCTCACCCTTATCAAGAGCCGTCCCTGTCCACAGCCTCGCTACCAGAGATACAAGGGGTAGAATGGAACAATCTGGCCCACCCTAATCAAGAGCCGTCCCTGTCCACAGCCTCGCTACCAGAGATACAAGGGGTAGCATGGAACAATCTGGCCCACCCTAATCAAGAGCTGTCCCTGTCCACAGCCTCGCTACCAGAGTTACAAGGGGTAGCATGGAACAATCTGGCCCACCCTAATCAAGAGCCGTCCCTGTCCACAGCCTCGCTACCAGAGTTACAAGGGGTAGCATGGAACAATCTGGCACACCCTAATGAAGAGCCGTCCCTGTCCACAGCCTCGCTACCAGAGTTACAAGGGGTAGCATGGAACAATCTGGCCCACCCTAATCAAGAGCCGCCCCAGGTCACTACAGCCTCGCTACCAGAGTTACAAGGGGTAGCATGGAACAATCTGGCTCACCCTAATCAAGAGCCGTCCCTGTCAACAGCCTCGCTACCAGTGTTACAAGGGGTAGCATGGAACAATCTGGCCCACCCTAATCAAGAGCCGTCCCTGTCCACAGCCTCGCTACCAGAGTTACAAGGGGTAGCATGGAACAATCTGGCTCACCCTAATCAAGAGCCGTCCCCGTCCACAGCCTCGCTACCAGAGTTACAAGGGGTAGCATGGAACAATCTGGCCCACCCTAATCAAGAGCCGTCCCTGTCCACAGCCTCGCTACCAGAGTTACAAGGGGTGGCATGGAACAATCTGGCTCACCCTAATCAAGAGCCGCCCCTGTCCACAGCCTCGCTAACAGAGTTACAAGGGGTAGCATGGAACAATCTGGCCCACCCTAATCAAGAGCCGTCCCTGTCCACAGCCTCGCTACCAGAGTTACAAGGGGTAGCATGGAACAATCTGGCCCACCCTAATCAAGAGCCGCCCCTGTCCACAGCCTCGCTAACAGAGTTACAAGGGGTAGCAGGGAACAATCTGGCCCTCCCTAATCAAGAGCCGCCCCTGTCCACAGCCTCGCTACCAGAGTTACAAGGGGTAGCATGGAACAATCTGGCCCACCCTAATCAAGAGCCGTCCCAGTCCACAGCCTCGCTACCAGAGTTACAAGGGGTAGCATGGAACAATCTGGCCCACCCTATTCAAGAGCCGTCCCTGTCCACAGCCTCGCTACCAGAGTTACAAGGGGTAGCATGGAACATTCTGGCCCACCCTAATCAAGAGCCGCCCCTGTCCACAGCCTCGCTAACAGAGTTACAAGGGGTAGCATGGAACAATCTGGCCCTCCCTAATCAAGAGCCGCCTCTGTCCACAGCCTCGCTACCAGAGTTACAAGGGGTAGCATGGAACAATCTGGCCCACACTAATCAAGAGCCGCCCCTGTCCACAGCCTCGCTAACAGAGTTACAAGGGGTAGCATGGAACAATCTGGCCCACCCTAATCAAGAGCCGCCCCTGTCCACAGCCTCGCTAACAGAGTTACAAGGGGTAGCATGGAACAATCTGGCCCACCCTAATCAAGAGCCGCCCCTGTCCACAGCCTCGCTAACAGAGTTACAAGGGGTAGCATGGAACAATCTGGCCCACCATAATCAAGAGCCGTCCCTGTCCACAGCCTCGCTACCAGAGTTACAAGGGGTAGCATGGAACAATCTGGCCCACCCTAATCAAGAGCTGCCCCTGTCCACAGCCTCGCTAACAGAGTTACAAGGGGTATAATGGAACAATCTGGCCCACCCTAATCAAGAGCCGTCCCTGTCCACAGCCTCGCTACCAGAGTTACAAGGGGTAGCATGGAACAATCTGGCTCACCCTAATCAAGAGCCGCCCATGTCCACAGCCTCGCTACCAGAGTTACAAGGGGTAGCATGGAACAATCTGGCCCACCCCTAATCAAGAGCCGTCCCTGGTCACTACAGCCTCGCCACCAGAGTTACAAGTGGTAGCATGGAACAATCTGGCCCACCCTAATCAAGAGCCGTCCCTGTCCACAGCCTCGCTACCAGAGTTACAAGGGGTAGCATGGAACAATCTGGCCCACCCTAATCAAGAGCCGTCCCTGTCCACAGCCTCGCTACCAGTGTTACAAGGGGTAGCATGGAACAATCTGGCCCACCCTAATCAAGAGCCGTCCCTGTCCACAGCCTCGCTACCAGAGTTACAAGGGGTAGCATGGAACAATCTGGCCCACCCTAATCAAGAGCCGCCCCTAGTCACTACAACCTCGCTACCAGAGTTACAAGGGGTAGCATGGAACAATCTGGCTCACCCTAATCAAGAGCCGTCCCTGTCCTCAGCCTCGCTACCAGAGTTACAAGGGGTAGCATGGAACAATCTGGCTCACCCTAATCAAGAGCTGCCCCTATCCACAGCCTCGCTACCAGAGTTACAAGGGGTAGCATGGAACAATCTGGCCCACCCTAATCAAGAGCCGTCCCTGTCCACAGCCTCGCTACCAGAGTTACAAGGGGTAGCATGGAACAATCTGGCTCACCCTAATCATGAGCCGTCCCTGTCCACAGCCTCGCTACCAGAGTTACAAGGGGTAGCATGGAACAATCTGGCCCACCCTAATCAAGAGCCGTCCCGTTCCACAGCCTCGCTACCAGAGTTACCAGGGGTTAGCATGGAACAATCTGGCTCACCCGAATCAAGAGCCGTCGCTGTCCACAGCCTCGCTACCAGAGTTACAAGGGGTAGCACGGAACAATCTGGCCCACCGTAATCAAGAGCCGTCCCTGTCTACAGCCTCGCTACCAGAGTTACAAGGGGTAGCATGGAACAATCTGGCCCACCCTAATCAAGAGCAGTCCCTGTCCACAGCCTCGCTACCAGAGTTACAAGGGGTAGCATGGAACAATCTGGCCCACCCTAATCAAGAGCCGTCCCTGTCCACAGCCTCGCTACCAGAGTTACAAGGGGTAGCATGGAACAATCTGGCCCACCCTAATCAAGAGCCGTCCCTGTCCACAGCCTCGCTACCAGAGTTACAAGCGGTAGCATGGAACAATCTGGCCCACCCTAATCAAGAGCCGTCCCTGTCCACAGCCTCGCTACCAGAGTTACAAGGGTTAGCATGGAACAATCTGGCCGACCCTAATCAAGAGCCGTCCCTGTCCACAGCCTCGCTACCAGAGTTACAAGGGGTAGCATGGAACAATCTGGCTCACCCTAATCAAGAGCCGTCCCTGTCCACAGCCTCGCTACCAGAGTTACAAGGGGTAGCATGGAACAATCTGGCCCACCCTAATCAAGAGTCGTCCCTGTCCACAGCCTCGCTACCAGAGTTACAAGGGGTAGCATGGAACAATCTGGCCCACCCTAATCAAGAGCCGTCCCTGTCCACAGCCTCGCTACCAGAGTTACAAGGGTTAGCATGGAACAATCTGGCCGACCCTAATCAAGAGCCGTCCCTGTCCACAGCCTCGCTACCAGAGTTACAAGGGGTAGCATGGAACAATCTGGCTCACCCTAATCAAGAGCCGTCCCTGTCCACAGCCTCGCTACCAGAGTTACAAGGGGTAGCATGGAACAATCTGGCCCACCCTAATCAAGAGTCGTCCCTGTCCACAGCCTCGCTACCAGAGTTACAAGGGGTAGCATGGAACAATCTGGCCCACCCTAATCAAGAGCCGTCCCTGTCCACAGCCTCGCTACCAGAGTTACAAGCGGTAGCATGGAACAATCTGGCCCACCCTATTCAAGAGCCGTCCCTGTCCACAGCCTCGCTACCAGAGTTACTAGGGGTAGCATGGAACAATCTGGCCCACCCTAATCAAGAGCCGCCCCTGTCCACAGCCTCGCTACCAGTGTTACAAGGGGTAGCATGGAACAATCTGGCCCACCCTAATCAAGAGCCGTCCCTGTCCACAGCCAGGGTCACTACAGCCTCGCTACCAGAGTTACAAGGGGTAGCATGGAACAATCTGGCTCACCCTAATCAAGAGCCGTCCCCGTCCACAGCCTCGCTACCAGAGATACAAGGGGTAGCATGGAACAATCTGGCCCACCCTAATCAAGAGCCGTCCCTGTCAACAGCCTCGCTACCAGAGTTACAAGGGGTAGCATGGAACAATCTGGCCCACACTAATCAAGAGCCGTCCCTGTCCTCAGCATCGCTACCAGAGTTACAAGGGGTAGCATGGAACAATCTGGCCCACCCTAATCAAGAACCTCCCCTGGTCACTACAGCCTCGCTACCAGAGTTACAAGGGGTAGCATGGAACAATCTGGCTCACCCTAATCAAGAGCCGTCCCTGTCCACAGCCTCGCTACCAGAGATACAAGGGGTAGCATGGAACAATCTGGCCCACCCTAATCAAGAGCCGTCCCTGTCCACAGCCTCGCTACCAGAGTTACAAGGGGTAGCATGGAACAATCTGGCCCACCCTAATCAAGAGCCGTCCCTGTCCACAGCCTCGCTACCAGAGTTACAAGGGGTAGCATGGAACAATCTGGCCCACCCTAATCAAGAGCCGTCCCTGTCCACAGCCTCGCTACCAGAGTTACAAGGGGTAGCATGGAACAATCTGGCCCACCCTAATCAAGAGCCGCCCCTGGTCACTACAGCCTCGCTACCAGAGTTACAAGAGGTAGCATGGAACAATCTGGCTCACCCTTATCAAGAGCCGTCCCTGTCCACAGCCTCGCTACCAGAGATACAAGGGGTAGAATGGAACAATCTGGCCCACCCTAATCAAGAGCCGTCCCTGTCCACAGCCTCGCTACCAGAGTTACAAGGGGTAGCATGGAACAATCTGGCCCACACTAATCAAGAGCTGTCCCTGTCCACAGCCTCGCTACCAGAGTTACAAGGGGTAGCATGGAACAATCTGGCCCACCCTAATCAAGAGCCGTCCCTGTCCACAGCCTCGCTACCAGAGTTACAAGGGGTAGCATGGAACAATCTGGCGCACCCTAATGAAGAGCCGTCCCTGTCCACAGCCTCGCTACCAGAGTTACAAGGGGTAGCATGGAACAATCTGGCCCACCCTAATCAAGAGCCGCCCCAGGTCACTACAGCCTCGCTACCAGAGTTACAAGGGGTAGCATGGAACAATCTGGCTCACCCTAATCAAGAGCCGTCCCTGTCAACAGCCTCGCTACCAGAGTTACAAGGGGTAGCATGGAACAATCTGGCCCACCCTAATCAAGAGCCGTCCCTGTCCACAGCCTCGCTACCAGAGTTACAAGGGGTAGCATGGAACAATCTGGCTCACCCTAATCAAGAGCCGTCCCCGTCCACAGCCTCGCTACCAGAGTTACAAGGGGTAGCATGGAACAATCTGGCCCACCCTAATCAAGAGCCGTCCCTGTCCACAGCCTCGCTACCAGAGTTACAAGGGGTGGCATGGAACAATCTGGCTCACCCTAATCAAGAGCCGCCCCTGTCCACAGCCTCGCTAACAGAGTTACAAGGGGTAGCATGGAACAATCTGGCCCACCCTAATCAAGAGCCGTCCCTGTCCACAGCCTCGCTACCAGAGTTACAAGGGGTAGCATGGAACAATCTGGCCCACCCTAATCAAGAGCCGTCCCTGTCCACAGCCTCGCTACCAGAGTTACAAGGGGTAGCATTGAACAATCTGGCCGACCCTAATCAAGAGCCGTCCCTGTCCACAGCCTCGCTACCAGAGTTACAAGGGGTAGCATGGACCAATTTGGCTCACCCTAATCAAGAGCCGTCCCTGTCCACAGCTTCGCTACCAGAGTTACAAGGGGTAGCATGGAACAATCTGGCCCACCCTAATCAAGAGTCGTCCCTGTCCACAGCCTCGCTACCAGAGTTACAAGGGGTAGCATGGAACAATCTGGCCCACCCTAATCAAGAGCCGTCCCAGTCCACAGCCTCGCTACCAGAGTTACAAAGGGTAGCATGGAACAATCTGGCCCACCCTATTCAAGAACCGTCCCTGTCCACAGCCTCGCTACCAGAGTTGCAAGGGGTAGCAAGGAACAATCTGGCCCACCCTAATCAAGAGCCGTCCCTGTCCACAGCCTCGCTAACAGAGTTACAAGGGGTAGCAGGGAACAATCTGGCCCTCCCTAATCAAGAGCCGCCCCTGTCCACAGCCTCGCTACCAGAGTTACAAGGGGTAGCATGGAACAATCTGGCCCACCCTAATCAAGAGCCGCCCCTGTCCACAGCCTCGCTAACAGAGTTACAAGGGGTAGCATGGAACAATCTGGCCCTCCCTAATCAAGAGCCGCCCTTGTCCACAGCCTCGCTACCAGAGTTACAAGGGGTAGCATGGAACAATCTGTCCCACCCTAATCAAGAGCCGCCCCTGTCCACAGCCTCGCTAACAGAGTTACAAGGGGTAGCATGGAACAATCTGGCCCACCCTAATCAAGAGCCGCCCCTGTCCACAGCCTCGCTAACAGAGTTACAATGGGTAGCATGGAACAATCTGGCCCACCCTAATCAAGAGCCGCCCCTGTCCACAGCCTCGCTAACAGAGTTACAAGGGGTAGCATGGAACAATCTGGCCCACCCTAATCAAGAGCCGTCCCTGTCCACAGCCTCGCTACCAGAGTTACAAGGGGTAGCATGGAACAATCTGGCCCACCCTAATCAAGAGCTGCCCCTGTCCACAGCCTCGCTAACAGAGTTACAAGGGGTAGCATGGAACAATCTGGCCCACCCTAATCAAGAGCCGTCCCTGTCCACAGCCTCGCTACCAGAGTTACAAGGGGTAGCATGGAACAATCTGGCTCACCCTAATCAAGAGCCGCCCATGTCCACAGCCTCGCTACCAGAGTTACAAGGGGTAGCATGGAACAATCTGGCCCACCCCTAATCAAGAGCCGTCCCTGGTCACTACAGCCTCGCCACCAGAGTTACAAGTGGTAGCATGGAACAATCTGGCCCACCCTAATCAAGAGCCGTCCCTGTCCACAGCCTCGCTACCAGAGTTACAAGGGGTAGCATGGAACAATCTGGCCCACCCTAATCAAGAGCCGTCCCTGTCCACAGCCTCGCTACCAGTGTTACAAGGGGTAGCATGGAACAATCTGGCCCACCCTAATCAAGAGCCGTCCCTGTCCACAGCCTCGCTACCAGAGTTACAAGGGGTAGCATGGAACAATCCGGCCCACCCTAATCAAGAGCCGCCCCTGGTCACTACAACCTCGCTACCAGAGTTACAAGGGGTAGCATGGAACAATCTGGCTCACCCTAATCAAGAGCCGTCCCTGTCCACAGCCTCGCTACCAGAGTTACAAGGGGTAGCATGGAACAATCTGGCCCACCCTAATCAAGAGCCGTCCCTGTCCACAGCCTCGCTACCAGAGTTACAAGGGGTAGCATGGAACAATCTGGCTCACCCTAATCAAGAGCCGTCCCTGTCCACAGCCTCGCTACCAGAGTTACAAGGGGTAGCATGGAACAATCTGGCTCACCCTAATCAAGAGCCGCCCCTGTCCACAGCCTCGCTACCAGAGTTACAAGGGGTAGCATGGAACAATCTGGCCCACCCTAATCAAGAGCCGTCCCTGTCCACAGCCTCGCTACCAGAGTTACAAGGGGTAGCATGGAACAATCTGGCTCACCCTAATCATGAGCCGTCCCTGTCCACAGCCTCGCTACCAGAGTTACAAGGGGTAGCATGGAACAATCTGGCCCACCCTAATCAAGAGCCGTCCCGTTCCACAGCCTCGCTACCAGAGTTACCAGGGGTTAGCATGGAACAATCTGGCTCACCCGAATCAAGAGCCGTCGCTGTCCACAGCCTCGCTACCAGAGTTACAAGGGGTAGCACGGAACAATCTGGCCCACCGTAATCAAGAGCCGTCCCTGTCTACAGCCTCGCTACCACAGTTACAAGGGGTAGCATGGAACAATCTGGCCCACCCTAATCAAGAGCAGTCCCTGTCCACAGCCTCGCTACCAGAGTTACAAGGGGTAGCATGGAACAATATGGCCCACCCTAATCAAGAGCCGTCCCTGTCCACAGCCTCGCTACCAGAGTTACAAGGGGTAGCATGGAACAATCTGGCCCACCCTAATCAAGAGCCGTCCCTGTCCACAGCCTCGCTACCAGAGTTACAAGGGGTAGCATGGAACAATCTGGCCCACCCTAATCAAGAGCCGTCCCTGTCCACAGCCTCGCTACCAGAGTTACAAGGGGTAGCATGGAACAATCTGGCCGACCCTAATCAAGAGCCGTCCCTGTCCACAGCCTCGCTACCAGAGTTACAAGGGGTAGCATGGAACAATCTGGCTCACCCTAATCAAGAGCCGTCCCTGTCCACAGCCTCGCTACCAGAGTTACAAGGGGTAGCATGGAACAATCTGGCCCACCCTAATCAAGAGTCGTCCCTGTCCACAGCCTCGCTACCAGAGTTACAAGGGGTAGCATGGAACAATCTGGCCCACCCTAATCAAGAGCCGTCCCTGTCCACAGCCTCGCTACCAGAGTTACAAGCGGTAGCATGGAACAATCTGGCCCACCCTATTCAAGAGCCGTCCCTGTCCACAGCCTCGCTACCAGAGTTACTAGGGGTAGCATGGAACAATCTGGCCCACCCTAATCAAGAGCCGCCCCTGTCCACAGCCTCGCTACCAGAGTTACAAGGGGTAGCATGGAACAATCTGGCCCACCCTAATCAAGAGCCGTCCCTGTCCACAGCCAGGGTCACTACAGCCTCGCTACCAGAGTTACAAGGGGTAGCATGGAACAATCTGGCTCACCCTAATCAAGAGCCGTCCCCGTCCACAGCCTCGCTACCAGAGATACAAGGGGTAGCATGGAACAATCTGGCCCACCCTAATCAAGAGCCGTCCCTGTCCACAGCCTCGCTACCTGAGTTACAAGGGGTAGCATGGAACAATCTGGCCCACACTAATCAAGAGCCGTCCCTGTCCTCAGCCTCGCTACCAGAGTTACAAGGGGTAGCATGGAACAATCTGGCCCACCCTAATCAAGAACCTCCCCTGGTCACTACAGCCTCGCTACCAGAGTTACAAGGGGTAGCATGGAACAATCTGGCTCACCCTAATCAAGAGCCGTCCCTGTCCACAGCCTCGCTACCAGAGATTCAAGGGGTAGCATGGAACAATCTGGCCCACCCTAATCAAGAGCCGTCCCTGTCCACAGCCTCGCTACCAGAGTTACAAGGGGTAGCATGGAACAATCTGGCCCACCCTAATCAAGAGCCGTCCCTGTCCACAGCCTCGCTACCAGAGTAACAAGGGGTAGCATGGAACAATCTGGCCCACCCTAATCAAGAGCCGTCCCTGTCCACAGCCTCGCTACCAGAGTTACAAGGGGTAGCATGGAACAATCTGGCCCGCCCTAATCAAGAGCCGTCCCTGTCCACCGCCTCGCTACCAGAGTTACAAGGGGTAGCATGGAACAATCTGGCCCACCCTAATCAAGAGCCGCCTCTGGTCACTACAGCCTCGCTACCAGAGTTACAAGGGGTAGCATGGAACAATCTGGCTCACCCTTATCAAGAGCCGTCCCTGTCCACAGCCTCGCTACCAGAGATACAAGGGGTAGAATGGAACAATCTGGCCCACCCTAATCAAGAGCCGTCCCTGTCCACAGCCTCGCTACCAGAGTTACAAGGGGTAGCATGGAACAATCTGGCCCACCCTAATCAAGAGCTGTCCCTGTCCACAGCCTCGCTACCAGAGTTACAAGGGGTAGCATGGAACAATCTGGCCCACCCTAATCAAGAGCCGTCCCTGTCCACAGCCTCGCTACCAGAGTTACAAGGGGTAGCATGGAACAATCTGGCGCACCCTAATGAAGAGCCGTCCCTGTCCACAGCCTCGCTACCAGAGTTACAAGGGGTAGCATGGAACAATCTGGCCCACCCTAATCAAGAGCCGCCCCAGGTCACTACAGCCTCGCTACCAGAGTTACAAGGGGTAGCATGGAACAATCTGGCTCACCCTAATCAAGAGCCGTCCCTGTCAACAGCCTCGCTACCAGAGTTACAAGGGGTAGCATGGAACAATCTGGCCCACCCTAATCAAGAGCCGTCCCTGTCCACAGCCTCGCTACCAGAGTTACAAGGGGTAGCATGGAACAATCTGGCTCACCCTAATCAAGAGCCGTCCCCGTCCACAGCCTCGCTACCAGAGTTACAAGGGGTAGCATGGAACAATCTGGCCCACCCTAATCAAGAGCCGTCCCTGTCCACAGCCTCGCTACCAGAGTTACAAGGTTTGGCATGGAACAATCTGGCTCACCCTAATCAAGAGCCGCCCCTGTCCACAGCCTCGCTAACAGAGTTACAAGGGGTAGCATGGAACAATCTGGCCCACCCTAATCAAGAGCCGTCCCTGTCAACAGCCTCGCTACCAGAGTTACAAGGGGTAGCATGGAACAATCTGGCCCACCCTAATCAAGAGCCGTCCCTGTCCACAGCCTCGCTACCAGAGTTACAAGGGGTAGCATTGAACAATCTGGCCGACCCTAATCAAGAGCCGTCCCTGTCCACAGCCTCGCTACCAGAGTTACAAGGGGTAGCATGGACCAATTTGGCTCACCCTAATCAAGAGCCGTCCCTGTCCACAGCTTCGCTACCAGAGTTACAAGGGGTAGCATGGAACAATCTGGCCCACCCTAATCAAGAGTCGTCCCTGTCCACAGCCTCGCTACCAGAGTTACAAGGGGTAGCATGGAACAATCTGGCCCACCCTAATCAAGAGCCGTCCCAGTCCACAGCCTCGCTACCAGAGTTACAAAGTGTAGCATGGAACAATCTGGCCCACCCTATTCAAGAACCGTCCCTGTCCACAGCCTCGCTACCAGAGTTGCAAGGGGTAGCAAGGAACAATCTGGCCCACCCTAATCAAGAGCCGCCCCTGTCCACAGCCTTGCTAACAGAGTTACAAGGTGTAGCATGGAACAATCTGGCCCTCCCTAATCAAGAGCCGCCCCTGTCCACAGCCTCGCTACCAGAGTTACAAGGGGTAGCATGGAACAATCTGGCCCACCCTAATCAAGAGCCGCCCCTGTCCACAGCCTCGCTAACAGAGTTACAAGGGGTAGCATGGAACAATCTGGCCCACCCTAATCAAGAGCCGTCCCTGGCCACAGCCTCGCTACCAGAGTTACAAGGGGTAGCATGGAACAATCTGGCCCACCCTAAACAAGAGCCGTCCCTGTCCACAGCCTCGCTACCAGAGTTACGAGGGGTAGCATGGAACAATCTGGGCCACCCTAATCAAGAGCCGTCCCTGTCCACAGCCACGCTACCAGAGTTACAAGGGGTAGCATGGAACAATCTGGCACACCCTAATCAAGAGCCGCCCCTGTCCACAGCCTCGCTACCAGAGTTACGAGGGGTAGCATGGAACAATCTGGCCCACCCTAATCAAGAGCCGTCCCTGTCCACAGCCTCGCTACCAGAGTTACAAGGGGTAGCATGGAACAATCTGGCTCACCCTAATCAAGAGCCGTCCCTGTCCACAGCCTCGCTACCAGAGTTACAAGGGGTAGCATGGAACAATCTGGCCCACCCTAATCAAGAGCCGTCCCTGTCCACAGCCTCGCTACCAGAGTTACAAGGGGTAGCATGGAACAATCTGGCCCACCCTAATCAAGAGCCGTCCCTGTCCACAGCCTCGCTACCAGAGTTACAAGGGGTAGCATGGAACAATCTGGCCCACCCTAATCAAGAGCCGCCCCTGGTCACTACAGCCTCGCTACCAGAGTTACAAGGGGTAGCATGGAACAATCTGGCTCACCCTAATCAAGAGCCGTCCCTGTCCACAGCCTCGCTACCAGAGTTACAAGGGGTAGCAAGGAACAATCTGGCCCACCCTAATCAAGAGCCGTCCCTGTCCACAGCCTCGCTACCAGAGTTACAAGGGGTAGCATGGAATAATCTGGCCCACCCTATTCAAGAGCCGTCCCTGTCCACAGCCTCGCTACCAGAGTTACTAGGGGTAGCATGGAACAATCTGGCCAACCCTAATCAAGAGCCGCCCCTGTCCACAGCCTCGCTACCAGAGTTACAAGGGGTAGCATGGAACAATCTGGCCCACCCTCATCAAGAGCCGTCCCTGTCCACAGCCAGGGTCACTACAGCCTCGCTACCAGAGTTACAAGGGGTAGCAAGGAACAATCTGGCTCACCCTAATCAAGAGCCGTCCCTGTCCACAGCCTCGCTACCAGAGATACAAGGGGTAGCATGGAACAATCTGGCCCACCCTAATCAAGAGCCGTCCCTGTCCACAGCCTCGCTACCAGAGTTACAAGGGGTAGCATGGAACAATCTGGCCCACCCTAATCAAGAGCCGTCCCTGTCCACAGCCTCGCTACCAGAGTTACAAGGGGTAGCATGGAACAATCCGGCCCACCCTAATCAAGAGCCGCCCCTGGTCACTACAACCTCGCTACCAGAGTTACAAGGGGTAGCATGGAACAATCTGGCTCACCCTAATCAAGAGCCGTCCCTGTCCACAGCCTCGCTACCAGAGTTACAAGGGGTAGCATGGAACAATCTGGCCCACCCTAATCAAGAGCCGTCCCTGTCCACAGCCTCGCTACCAGAGTTACAAGGGGTAGCATGGAACAATCTGGCTCACCCTAATCAAGAGCCGTCCCTGTCCACAGCCTCGCTACCAGAGTTACAAGGGGTAGCATGGAACAATCTGGCTCACCCTAATCAAGAGCCGCCCCTGTCCACAGCCTCGCTACCAGAGTTACAAGGGGTAGCATGGAACAATCTGGCCCACCCTAATCAAGAGCCGTCCCTGTCCACAGCCTCGCTACCAGAGTTACAAGGGGTAGCATGGAACAATCTGGCTCACCCTAATCATGAGCCGTCCCTGTCCACAGCCTCGCTACCAGAGTTACAAGGGGTAGCATGGAACAATCTGGCCCACCCTAATCAAGAGCCGTCCCGTTCCACAGCCTCGCTACCAGAGTTACCAGGGGTTAGCATGGAACAATCTGGCTCACCCGAATCAAGAGCCGTCGCTGTCCACAGCCTCGCTACCAGAGTTACAAGGGGTAGCACGGAACAATCTGGCCCACCGTAATGAAGAGCCGTCCCTGTCTACAGCCTCGCTACCACAGTTACAAGGGGTAGCATGGAACAATCTGGCCCACCCTAATCAAGAGCAGTCCCTGTCCACAGCCTCGCTACCAGAGTTACAAGGGGTAGCATGGAACAATCTGGCCCACCCTAATCAAGAGCCGTCCCTGTCCACAGCCTCGCTACCAGAGTTACAAGGGGTAGCATGGAACAATCTGGCCCACCCTAATCAAGAGCCGTCCCTGTCCACAGCCTCGCTACCAGAGTTACAAGGGGTAGCATGGAACAATCTGGCCCACCCTAATCAAGAGCCGTCCCTGTCCACAGCCTCGCTACCAGAGTTACAAGGGGTAGCATGGAACAATCCTGCCGACCCTAATCAAGAGCCGTCCCTGTCCACAGCCTCGCTACCAGAGTTACAAGGGGTAGCATGGAACAATCTGGCTCACCCTAATCAAGAGCCGTCCCTGTCCACAGCCTCGCTACCAGAGTTACAAGGGGTAGCATGGAACAATCTGGCCCACCCTAATCAAGAGTCGTCCCTGTCCACAGCCTCGCTACCAGAGTTACAAGGGGTAGCATGGAACAATCTGGCCCACCCTAATCAAGAGCCGTCCCTGTCCACAGCCTCGCTACCAGAGTTACAAGCGGTAGCATGGAACAATCTGGCCCACCCTATTCAAGAGCCGTCCCTGTCCACAGCCTCGCTACCAGAGTTACTAGGGGTAGCATGGAACAATCTGGCCCACCCTAATCAAGAGCCGCCCCTGTCCACAGCCTCGCTACCAGAGTTACAAGGGGTAGCATGGAACAATCTGGCCCACCCTAATCAAGAGCCGTCCCTGTCCACAGCCAGGGTCACTACAGCCTCGCTACCAGAGTTACAAGGGGTAGCATGGAACAATCTGGCTCACCCTAATCAAGAGCCGTCCCCGTCCACAGCCTCGCTACCAGAGATACAAGGGGTAGCATGGAACAATCTGGCCCACCCTAATCAAGAGCCGTCCCTGTCCACAGCCTCGCTACCTGAGTTACAAGGGGTAGCATGGAACAATCTGGCCCACACTAATCAAGAGCCGTCCCTGTCCTCAGCCTCGCTACCAGAGTTACAAGGGGTAGCATGGAACAATCTGGCCCACCCTAATCAAGAACCTCCCCTGGTCACTACAGCCTCGCTACCAGAGTTACAAGGGGTAGCATGGAACAATCTGGCTCACCCTAATCAAGAGCCGTCCCTGTCCACAGCCTCGCTACCAGAGATACAAGGGGTAGCATGGAACAATCTGGCCCACCCTAATCAAGAGCCGTCCCTGTCCACAGCCTCGCTACCAGAGTTACAAGGGGTAGCATGGAACAATCTGGCCCACCCTAATCAAGAGCCGTCCCTGTCCACAGCCTCGCTACCAGAGTAACAAGGGGTAGCATGGAACAATCTGGCCCACCCTAATCAAGAGCCGTCCCTGTCCACAGCCTCGCTACCAGAGTTACAAGGGGTAGCATGGAACAATCTGGCCCGCCCTAATCAAGAGCCGTCCCTGTCCACCGCCTCGCTACCAGAGTTACAAGGGGTAGCATGGAACAATCTGGCCCACCCTAATCAAGAGCCGCCTCTGGTCACTACAGCCTCGCTACCAGAGTTACAAGGGGTAGCATGGAACAATCTGGCTCACCCTTATCAAGAGCCGTCCCTGTCCACAGCCTCGCTACCAGAGATACAAGGGGTAGAATGGAACAATCTGGCCCACCCTAATCAAGAGCCGTCCCTGTCCACAGCCTCGCTACCAGAGTTACAAGGGGTAGCATGGAACAATCTGGCCCACCCTAATCAAGAGCTGTCCCTGTCCACAGCCTCGCTACCAGAGTTACAAGGGGTAGCATGGAACAATCTGGCCCACCCTAATCAAGAGCCGTCCCTGTCCACAGCCTCGCTACCAGAGTTACAAGGGGTAGCATGGAACAATCTGGCGCACCCTTATGAAGAGCCGTCCCTGTCCACAGCCTCGCTACCAGAGTTACAAGGGGTAGCATGGAACAATCTGGCCCACCCTAATCAAGAGCCGCCCCAGGTCACTACAGCCTCGCTACCAGAGTTACAAGGGGTAGCATGGAACAATCTGGCTCACCCTAATCAAGAGCCGTCCCTGTCAACAGCCTCGCTACCAGAGTTACAAGGGGTAGCATGGAACAATCTGGCCCACCCTAATCAAGAGCCGTCCCTGTCCACAGCCTCGCTACCAGAGTTACAAGGGGTAGCATGGAACAATCTGGCTCACCCTAATCAAGAGCCGTCCCCGTCCACAGCCTCGCTACCAGAGTTACAAGGGGTAGCATGGAACAATCTGGCCCACCCTAATCAAGAGCCGTCCCTGTCCACAGCCTCGCTACCAGAGTTACAAGGTGTGGCATGGAACAATCTGGCTCACCCTAATCAAGAGCCGCCCCTGTCCACAGCCTCGCTAACAGAGTTACAAGGGGTAGCATGGAACAATCTGGCCCACCCTAATCAAGAGCCGTCCCTGTCAACAGCCTCGCTACCAGAGTTACAAGGGGTAGCATGGAACAATCTGGCCCACCCTAATCAAGAGCCGTCCCTGTCCACAGCCTCGCTACCAGAGTTACAAGGGGTAGCATTGAACAATCTGGCCGACCCTAATCAAGAGCCGTCCCTGTCCACAGCCTCGCTACCAGAGTTACAAGGGGTAGCATGGACCAATTTGGCTCACCCTAATCAAGAGCCGTCCCTGTCCACAGCTTCGCTACCAGAGTTACAAGGGGTAGCATGGAACAATCTGGCCCACCCTAATCAAGAGTCGTCCCTGTCCACAGCCTCGCTACCAGAGTTACAAGGGGTAGCATGGAACAATCTGGCCCACCCTAATCAAGAGCCGTCCCAGTCCACAGCCTCGCTACCAGAGTTACAAAGTGTAGCATGGAACAATCTGGCCCACCCTATTCAAGAACCGTCCCTGTCCACAGCCTCGCTACCAGAGTTGCAAGGGGTAGCAAGGAACAATCTGGCCCACCCTAATCAAGAGCCGCCCCTGTCCACAGCCTTGCTAACAGAGTTACAAGGTGTAGCATGGAACAATCTGGCCCTCCCTAATCAAGAGCCGCCCCTGTCCACAGCCTCGCTACCAGAGTTACAAGGGGTAGCATGGATCAATCTGGCCCACCCTAATCAAGAGCCGCCCCTGTCCACAGCCTCGCTAACAGAGTTACAAGGGGTAGCATGGAACAATCTGGCCCACCCTAATCAAGAGCCGTCCCTGGCCACAGCCTCGCTACCAGAGTTACAAGGGGTAGCATGGAACAATCTGGCCCACCCTAAACAAGAGCCGTCCCTGTCCACAGCCTCGCTACCAGAGTTACGAGGGGTAGCATGGAACAATCTGGGCCACCCTAATCAAGAGCCGTCCCTGTCCACAGCCACGCTACCAGAGTTACAAGGGGTAGCATGGAACAATCTGGCACACCCTAATCAAGAGCCGCCCCTGTCCACAGCCTCGCTACCAGAGCTACGAGGGGTAGCATGGAACAATCTGGCCCACCCTAATCAAGAGCCGTCCCTGTCCACAGCCTCGCTACCAGAGTTACAAGGGGTAGCATGGAACAATCTGGCTCACCCTAATCAAGAGCCGTCCCTGTCCACAGCCTCGCTACCAGAGTTACAAGGGGTAGCATGGAACAATCTGGCCCACCCTAATCAAGAGCCGTCCCTGTCCACAGCCTCGCTACCAGAGTTACAAGGGGTAGCATGGAACAATCTGGCCCACCCTAATCAAGAGCCGTCCCTGTCCACAGCCTCGCTACCAGAGTTACAAGGGGTAGCATGGAACAATCTGGCCCACCCTAATCAAGAGCCGCCCCTGGTCACTACAGCCTCGCTACCAGAGTTACAAGGGGTAGCATGGAACAATCTGGCTCACCCTAATCAAGAGCCGTCCCTGTCCACAGCCTCGCTACCAGAGTTACAAGGGGTAGCAAGGAACAATCTGGCCCACCCTAATCAAGAGCCGTCCCTGTCCACAGCCTCGCTACCAGAGTTACAAGGGGTAGCATGGAACAATCTGGCCCACCCTATTCAAGAGCCGTCCCTGTCCACAGCCTCGCTACCAGAGTTACTAGGGGTAGCATGGAACAATCTGGCCAACCCTAATCAAGAGCCGCCCCTGTCCACAGCCTCGCTACCAGAGTTACAAGGGGTAGCATGGAACAATCTGGCCCACCCTCATCAAGAGCCGTCCCTGTCCACAGCCAGGGTCACTACAGCCTCGCTACCAGAGTTACAAGGGGTAGCAAGGAACAATCTGGCTCACCCTAATCAAGAGCCGTCCCTGTCCACAGCCTCGCTACCAGAGATACAAGGGGTAGCATGGAACAATCTGGCCCACCCTAATCAAGAGCCGTCCCTGTCCACAGCCTCGCTACCAGAGTTACTAGGGGTAGCATGGAACAATCTGGCCAACCCTAATCAAGAGCCGTCCCTGTCCACAGCCTCGCTACCAGAGTTACAAGGGGTAGCATGGAACAATCTGGCCCACCCTAATCAAGAGCCGCCCCAGGTCACTACAGCCTCGCTACCAGAGTTACAAGGGGTAGCATGGAACAATCTGGCTCACCCTAATCAAGAGCCGTCCCTGTCAACAGCCTCGCTACCAGAGTTACAAGGGGTAGCATGGAACAATCTGGCCCACCCTAATCAAGAGCCGTCCCTGTCCACAGCCTCGCTACCAGAGTTACAAGGGGTAGCATGGAACAATCTGGCTCACCCTAATCAAGAGCCGTCCCCGTCCACAGCCTCGCTACCAGAGTTACAAGGGGTAGCATGGAACAATCTGGCCCACCCTAATCAAGAGCCGTCCCTGTCCACAGCCTCGCTACCAGAGTTACATGGTGTGGCATGGAACAATCTGGCTCACCCTAATCAAGAGCCGCCCCTGTCCACAGCCTCGCTAACAGAGTTACAAGGGGTAGCATGGAACAATCTGGCCCACCCTAATCAAGAGCCGTCCCTGTCAACAGCCTCGCTACCAGAGTTACAAGGGGTAGCATGGAACAATCTGGCCCACCCTAATCAAGAGCCGTCCCTGTCCACAGCCTCGCTACCAGAGTTACAAGGGGTAGCATTGAACAATCTGGCCGACCCTAATCAAGAGCCGTCCCTGTCCACAGCCTCGCTACCAGAGTTACAAGGGGTAGCATGGACCAATTTGGCTCACCCTAATCAAGAGCCGTCCCTGTCCACAGCTTCGCTACCAGAGTTACAAGGGGTAGCATGGAACAATCTGGCCCACCCTAATCAAGAGTCGTCCCTGTCCACAGCCTCGCTACCAGAGTTACAAGGGGTAGCATGGAACAATCTGGCCCACCCTAATCAAGAGCCGTCCCAGTCCACAGCCTCGCTACCAGAGTTACAAAGTGTAGCATGGAACAATCTGGCCCACCCTATTCAAGAACCGTCCCTGTCCACAGCCTCGCTACCAGAGTTGCAAGGGGTAGCAAGGAACAATCTGGCCCACCCTAATCAAGAGCCGCCCCTGTCCACAGCCTTGCTAACAGAGTTACAAGGTGTAGCATGGAACAATCTGGCCCTCCCTAATCAGGAGCCGCCCCTGTCCACAGCCTCGCTACCAGAGTTACAAGGGGTAGCATGGATCAATCTGGCCCACCCTAATCAAGAGCCGCCCCTGTCCACAGCCTCGCTAACAGAGTTACAAGGGGTAGCATGGAACAATCTGGCCCACCCTAATCAAGAGCCGTCCCTGGCCACAGCCTCGCTACCAGAGTTACAAGGGGTAGCATGGAACAATCTGGCCCACCCTAAACAAGAGCCGTCCCTGTCCACAGCCTCGCTACCAGAGTTACGAGGGGTAGCATGGAACAATCTGGGCCACCCTAATCAAGAGCCGTCCCTGTCCACAGCCACGCTACCAGAGTTACAAGGGGTAGCATGGAACAATCTGGCACACCCTAATCAAGAGCCGCCCCTGTCCACAGCCTCGCTACCAGAGTTACGAGGGGTAGCATGGAACAATCTGGCCCACCCTAATCAAGAGCCGTCCCTGTCCACAGCCTCGCTACCAGAGTTACAAGGGGTAGCATGGAACAATCTGGCTCACCCTAATCAAGAGCCGTCCCTGTCCACAGCCTCGCTACCAGAGTTACAAGGGGTAGCATGGAACAATCTGGCCCACCCTAATCAAGAGCCGTCCCTGTCCACAGCCTCGCTACCAGAGTTACAAGGGGTAGCATGGAACAATCTGGCCCACCCTAATCAAGAGCCGTCCCTGTCCACAGCCTCGCTACCAGAGTTACAAGGGGTAGCATGGAACAATCTGGCCCACCCTAATCAAGAGCCGCCCCTGGTCACTACAGCCTCGCTACCAGAGTTACAAGGGGTAGCATGGAACAATCTGGCTCACCCTAATCAAGAGCCGTCCCTGTCCACAGCCTCGCTACCAGAGTTACAAGGGGTAGCAAGGAACAATCTGGCCCACCCTAATCAAGAGCCGTCCCTGTCCACAGCCTCGCTACCAGAGTTACAAGGGGTAGCATGGAACAATCTGGCCCACCCTATTCAAGAGCCGTCCCTGTCCACAGCCTCGCTACCAGAGTTACTAGGGGTAGCATGGAACAATCTGGCCAACCCTAATCAAGAGCCGCCCCTGTCCACAGCCTCGCTACCAGAGTTACAAGGGGTAGCATGGAACAATCTGGCCCACCCTCATCAAGAGCCGTCCCTGTCCACAGCCAGGGTCACTACAGCCTCGCTACCAGAGTTACAAGGGGTAGCAAGGAACAATCTGGCTCACCCTAATCAAGAGCCGTCCCTGTCCACAGCCTCGCTACCAGAGATACAAGGGGTAGCATGGAACAATCTGGCCCACCCTAATCAAGAGCCGTCCCTGTCCACAGCCTCGCTACCAGAGTTACAAGGGGTAGCATGGAACAATCTGGCCCACACTAATCAAGAGCCGTCCCTGTCCTCAGCCTCACTACCAGAGTTACAAGGGGTAGCATGGAACAATCTGGCCCACCCTAATCAAGAGCCTCCCCTGGTCACTACAGCCTCGCTACCAGAGTTACAAGGGGTAGCATGGAAAAATCTGGCTCACCCTAATCAAGAGCCGTCCCTGTCCACAGCCTCGCTACCAGAGATACAAGGGGTAGCATGGAACAATCTGGCCCACCCTAATCAAGAGCCGTCCCTGTCCACAGCCTGGCTCCCAGAGTTACAAGGGGTAGCATGGAACAATCTGGCTCACCCTAATCAAGAGCCGTCCCTGTCCACAGCCTCGCTACCAGAGTTACAAGGGGTAGCATGGATCAATCTGGCCCACCCTAATCAAGAGCCGTCCCTGTCCACAGCCTCGCTACCAGAGTTACAAGGGGTGGCATGGAACAATCTGGCTCACCCTAATCAAGAGCCGCCCCTGTCCACAGCCTCGCTAACAGAGTTACAAGGGGTAGCATGGAACAATCTGGCCCACCCTAATCAAGACCCGTCCCTGTCCACAGCCTCGCTACCAGAGTTACAAGGGGTAGCATGGAACAATCTGGCTCACCCTAATCAAGAGCCGTCCCTGTCCACAGCCTCGCTACCAGAGTTACAAGGGGTAGCATGGAACAATCTGGCCCACCCTAATCAAGAGCCTTCCTTGTCCACAGCCTCGCTACCAGAGTTACAAGGGGTAGAATGGAACAATCTGGCTCACCCTAATCAAGAGCCGTCCCTGTCCACAGCCTCGCTACCAGAGTTACAAGGGGTAGCACGGAACAATCTGGCCCACAGTAATCAAGAGCCGTCCCTGTCCACAGCCTCGCTACCAGAGTTACAAGGGGTAGCATGGAACAATCTGGCCCACCCTAATCAAGAGCAGTCCCTGTCCACAGCCTCGCTACCAGAGTTAAAAGGGGTAGCATGGAACAATCTGGCCCACCCTAATCAAGAGCCGTCCCTGTCCACAGCCTCGCTACCAGAGTTACAAGGGGTAGCATGGAACAATCTGGCCCACCCTAATCAAGAGCCGTCCCTGTCCACAGCCACGCTACCAGTGTTACAAGGGGTAGCATGGAACAATCTGGCCCACCCTAATCAAGAGCCGTCCCTGTCCACATGCTCCGCTACCAGAGTTACAAGGGGTAGCATGGAACAATCTGGCCGACCCTAATCAAGAGCCGTCCCTGTCCACAGCCTCGCTACCAGAGTTACAAGGGGTAGCATGGAACAATTTGGCTCACCCTAATCAAGAGCCGTCCCTGTCCTCAGCCTCGCTACCAGAGTTACAAGGGGTAGCATGGAACAATCTGGCCCACCCTAATCAAGAGTCGTCCCTGTCCACAGCCTCGCTACCAGAGTTACAAGGGATAGCATGGAACAATCTGGCCCACCCTAATCAAGAGCCGTCCCAGTCCACAGCCTCGCTACCAGAGTTACAAGGGGTAGCATGGAACAATCTGGCCCACCCTATTCAAGAGCCGTCCCTGTCCACAGCCTCGCTACCAGAGTTACAAAGGGTAGCATGGAACAATCTGGCCCACCCTAATCAAGAGCCGTCCCTGTCCACAGCCTCGCTAACAGAGTTACAAGGGGTAGCATGGAACAATCTGGCCCTTTCTAATCAAGAGCCGCCCCTGTCCACAGCCTCGCTACCAGAGTTACAAGGGGTAGCATGGAACAATCTGGCCCACCCTAATCAAGAGCCGCCCCTGTCCACAGCCTCGCTAACAGAGTTACAAGGGGTAGCATGGAACAATCTGGCCCACCCTAATCAAGAGCCGCCCCTGTCCACAGCCTCGCTAACAGAGTTACAAGGGGTAGCATGGAACAATCTGGCCCACCCTAATCAAGAGCCGCCCCTGTCCACAGCCTCGCTAACAGTGTTACAAGGGGTAGCTTGGAACAATCTGGCCCACCCTAATCAAGAGCCGTCCCTGTCCACAGCCTCGCTACTAGAGTTACAAGGGGTAGCATGGAACAATCTGGCCCACCCTAATCAAGAGCTGCCCCTGTCCACAGCCTCGCTAACAGAGTTACAAGGGGTAGCATGGAACAATCTTGCTCACCCTAATCAAGAGCCGCCCATGTCCACAGCCTCGCTACCAGAGTTACAAGGGGTAGCCTGGAACAATCTGGCCCACCCCTAATCAAGAGCCGTCCCTGGTCACTACAGCCTCGCCACCAGAGTTACAAGTGGTAGCATGGAACAATCTGGCCCACCCTAATCAAGAGCCGTCCCTGTCCACAGCCTCGCTACCAGAGTTACAAGGGGTAGCATGGAACAATCTGGCCCACCCTAATCAAGAGCCGTCCCTGTCCACAGCCTCGCTACCAGAGTTACAAGGGGTAGCATGGAACAATCTGGCCCACCCTAATCAAGAGCCGTCCCTGTCCACAGCCTCGCTACCAGAGTTACAAGGGGTAGCATGGAACAATCTGGCCCACCCTAATCAAGAGCCGCCCCTGGTCCCTACAACCTCGCTACCAGAGTTACAAGGGGTAGCATGGAACAATCTGGCTCACCCTAATCAAGAGCCGTCCCTGTCCACAGCCTCGCTACCAGAGTTACAAGGGGTAGCATGGAACAATCTGGCCACCCTAATCAAGAGCCGTCCCTGTCCACAGCCTCGCTACCAGAGTTACAAGGGGTAGCATGGAACAATCTGGCTCACCCTAATCAAGAGCCGTCCCTGTCCACAGCCTCGCTACCAGAGTTACAAGGGGTAGCATGGAACAATCTGGCTCACCCTAATCACGAGCCGCCCCTGTCCACAGCCTCGCTACCAGAGTTACAAGGGGTAGCATGGAACAATCTGGCCCACCCTAATCAAGAGCCGTCCCTGTCCACAGCCTCGCTACCAGAGTTACAAGGGGTAGCATGGAACAATCTGGCTCACCCTAATCAAGAGCCGCCCCTGTCCACAGCCTCGCTACCAGAGTTACAAGGGGTAGCATGGAACAATCTGGCCCACCCTAATCAAGAGCCGTCCCTGTCCACAGCCTCGCTACCAGAGTTACAAGGGGTAGCATGGAACAATCTGGCTCACCCTAATCATGAGCCGTCCCTGTCCACAGCCTCGCTACCAGAGTTACAAGGGGTAGCATGGAACAATCTGGCCCACCCTAATCAAGAGCCGTCCCGTTCCACAGCCTCGCTACCAGAGTTACCAGGGGTTAGCATGGAACAATCTGGCTCACCCGAATCAAGAGCCGTCGCTGTCCACAGCCTCGCTACCAGAGTTACAAGGGGTAGCACGGAACAATCTGGCCCACCGTAATGAAGAGCCGTCCCTGTCTACAGCCTCGCTACCACAGTTACAAGGGGTAGCATGGAACAATCTGGCCCACCCTAATCAAGAGCAGTCCCTGTCCACAGCCTCGCTACCAGAGTTACAAGGGGTAGCATGGAACAATCTGGCCCACCCTAATCAAGAGCCGTCCCTGTCCACAGCCTCGCTACCAGAGTTACAAGGGGTAGCATGGAACAATCTGGCCCACCCTAATCAAGAGCCGTCCCTGTCCACAGCCTCGCTACCAGAGTTACAAGGGGTAGCATGGAACAATCTGGCCCACCCTAATCAAGAGCCGTCCCTGTCCACAGCCTCGCTACCAGAGTTACAAGGGGTAGCATGGAACAATCCTGCCGACCCTAATCAAGAGCCGTCCCTGTCCACAGCCTCGCTACCAGAGTTACAAGGGGTAGCATGGAACAATCTGGCTCACCCTAATCAAGAGCCGTCCCTGTCCACAGCCTCGCTACCAGAGTTACAAGGGGTAGCATGGAACAATCTGGCCCACCCTAATCAAGAGTCGTCCCTGTCCACAGCCTCGCTACCAGAGTTACAAGGGGTAGCATGGAACAATCTGGCCCACCCTAATCAAGAGCCGTCCCTGTCCACAGCCTCGCTACCAGAGTTACAAGCGGTAGCATGGAACAATCTGGCCCACCCTATTCAAGAGCCGTCCCTGTCCACAGCCTCGCTACCAGAGTTACTAGGGGTAGCATGGAACAATCTGGCCCACCCTAATCAAGAGCCGCCCCTGTCCACAGCCTCGCTACCAGAGTTACAAGGGGTAGCATGGAACAATCTGGCCCACCCTAATCAAGAGCCGTCCCTGTCCACAGCCAGGGTCACTACAGCCTCGCTACCAGAGTTACAAGGGGTAGCATGGAACAATCTGGCTCACCCTAATCAAGAGCCGTCCCCGTCCACAGCCTCGCTACCAGAGATACAAGGGGTAGCATGGAACAATCTGGCCCACCCTAATCAAGAGCCGTCCCTGTCCACAGCCTCGCTACCTGAGTTACAAGGGGTAGCATGGAACAATCTGGCCCACACTAATCAAGAGCCGTCCCTGTCCTCAGCCTCGCTACCAGAGTTACAAGGGGTAGCATGGAACAATCTGGCCCACCCTAATCAAGAACCTCCCCTGGTCACTACAGCCTCGCTACCAGAGTTACAAGGGGTAGCATGGAACAATCTGGCTCACCCTAATCAAGAGCCGTCCCTGTCCACAGCCTCGCTACCAGAGATACAAGGGGTAGCATGGAACAATCTGGCCCACCCTAATCAAGAGCCGTCCCTGTCCACAGCCTCGCTACCAGAGTTACAAGGGGTAGCATGGAACAATCTGGCCCACCCTAATCAAGAGCCGTCCCTGTCCACAGCCTCGCTACCAGAGTAACAAGGGGTAGCATGGAACAATCTGGCCCACCCTAATCAAGAGCCGTCCCTGTCCACAGCCTCGCTACCAGAGTTACAAGGGGTAGCATGGAACAATCTGGCCCGCCCTAATCAAGAGCCGTCCCTGTCCACCGCCTCGCTACCAGAGTTACAAGGGGTAGCATGGAACAATCTGGCCCACCCTAATCAAGAGCCGCCTCTGGTCACTACAGCCTCGCTACCAGAGTTACAAGGGGTAGCATGGAACAATCTGGCTCACCCTTATCAAGAGCCGTCCCTGTCCACAGCCTCGCTACCAGAGATACAAGGGGTAGAATGGAACAATCTGGCCCACCCTAATCAAGAGCCGTCCCTGTCCACAGCCTCGCTACCAGAGTTACAAGGGGTAGCATGGAACAATCTGGCCCACCCTAATCAAGAGCTGTCCCTGTCCACAGCCTCGCTACCAGAGTTACAAGGGGTAGCATGGAACAATCTGGCCCACCCTAATCAAGAGCCGTCCCTGTCCACAGCCTCGCTACCAGAGTTACAAGGGGTAGCATGGAACAATCTGGCGCACCCTTATGAAGAGCCGTCCCTGTCCACAGCCTCGCTACCAGAGTTACAAGGGGTAGCATGGAACAATCTGGCCCACCCTAATCAAGAGCCGCCCCAGGTCACTACAGCCTCGCTACCAGAGTTACAAGGGGTAGCATGGAACAATCTGGCTCACCCTAATCAAGAGCCGTCCCTGTCAACAGCCTCGCTACCAGAGTTACAAGGGGTAGCATGGAACAATCTGGCCCACCCTAATCAAGAGCCGTCCCTGTCCACAGCCTCGCTACCAGAGTTACAAGGGGTAGCATGGAACAATCTGGCTCACCCTAATCAAGAGCCGTCCCCGTCCACAGCCTCGCTACCAGAGTTACAAGGGGTAGCATGGAACAATCTGGCCCACCCTAATCAAGAGCCGTCCCTGTCCACAGCCTCGCTACCAGAGTTACAAGGTGTGGCATGGAACAATCTGGCTCACCCTAATCAAGAGCCGCCCCTGTCCACAGCCTCGCTAACAGAGTTACAAGGGGTAGCATGGAACAATCTGGCCCACCCTAATCAAGAGCCGTCCCTGTCAACAGCCTCGCTACCAGAGTTACAAGGGGTAGCATGGAACAATCTGGCCCACCCTAATCAAGAGCCGTCCCTGTCCACAGCCTCGCTACCAGAGTTACAAGGGGTAGCATTGAACAATCTGGCCGACCCTAATCAAGAGCCGTCCCTGTCCACAGCCTCGCTACCAGAGTTACAAGGGGTAGCATGGACCAATTTGGCTCACCCTAATCAAGAGCCGTCCCTGTCCACAGCTTCGCTACCAGAGTTACAAGGGGTAGCATGGAACAATCTGGCCCACCCTAATCAAGAGTCGTCCCTGTCCACAGCCTCGCTACCAGAGTTACAAGGGGTAGCATGGAACAATCTGGCCCACCCTAATCAAGAGCCGTCCCAGTCCACAGCCTCGCTACCAGAGTTACAAAGTGTAGCATGGAACAATCTGGCCCACCCTATTCAAGAACCGTCCCTGTCCACAGCCTCGCTACCAGAGTTGCAAGGGGTAGCAAGGAACAATCTGGCCCACCCTAATCAAGAGCCGCCCCTGTCCACAGCCTTGCTAACAGAGTTACAAGGTGTAGCATGGAACAATCTGGCCCTCCCTAATCAAGAGCCGCCCCTGTCCACAGCCTCGCTACCAGAGTTACAAGGGGTAGCATGGATCAATCTGGCCCACCCTAATCAAGAGCCGCCCCTGTCCACAGCCTCGCTAACAGAGTTACAAGGGGTAGCATGGAACAATCTGGCCCACCCTAATCAAGAGCCGTCCCTGGCCACAGCCTCGCTACCAGAGTTACAAGGGGTAGCATGGAACAATCTGGCCCACCCTAAACAAGAGCCGTCCCTGTCCACAGCCTCGCTACCAGAGTTACGAGGGGTAGCATGGAACAATCTGGGCCACCCTAATCAAGAGCCGTCCCTGTCCACAGCCACGCTACCAGAGTTACAAGGGGTAGCATGGAACAATCTGGCACACCCTAATCAAGAGCCGCCCCTGTCCACAGCCTCGCTACCAGAGCTACGAGGGGTAGCATGGAACAATCTGGCCCACCCTAATCAAGAGCCGTCCCTGTCCACAGCCTCGCTACCAGAGTTACAAGGGGTAGCATGGAACAATCTGGCTCACCCTAATCAAGAGCCGTCCCTGTCCACAGCCTCGCTACCAGAGTTACAAGGGGTAGCATGGAACAATCTGGCCCACCCTAATCAAGAGCCGTCCCTGTCCACAGCCTCGCTACCAGAGTTACAAGGGGTAGCATGGAACAATCTGGCCCACCCTAATCAAGAGCCGTCCCTGTCCACAGCCTCGCTACCAGAGTTACAAGGGGTAGCATGGAACAATCTGGCCCACCCTAATCAAGAGCCGCCCCTGGTCACTACAGCCTCGCTACCAGAGTTACAAGGGGTAGCATGGAACAATCTGGCTCACCCTAATCAAGAGCCGTCCCTGTCCACAGCCTCGCTACCAGAGTTACAAGGGGTAGCAAGGAACAATCTGGCCCACCCTAATCAAGAGCCGTCCCTGTCCACAGCCTCGCTACCAGAGTTACAAGGGGTAGCATGGAACAATCTGGCCCACCCTATTCAAGAGCCGTCCCTGTCCACAGCCTCGCTACCAGAGTTACTAGGGGTAGCATGGAACAATCTGGCCAACCCTAATCAAGAGCCGCCCCTGTCCACAGCCTCGCTACCAGAGTTACAAGGGGTAGCATGGAACAATCTGGCCCACCCTCATCAAGAGCCGTCCCTGTCCACAGCCAGGGTCACTACAGCCTCGCTACCAGAGTTACAAGGGGTAGCAAGGAACAATCTGGCTCACCCTAATCAAGAGCCGTCCCTGTCCACAGCCTCGCTACCAGAGATACAAGGGGTAGCATGGAACAATCTGGCCCACCCTAATCAAGAGCCGTCCCTGTCCACAGCCTCGCTACCAGAGTTACTAGGGGTAGCATGGAACAATCTGGCCAACCCTAATCAAGAGCCGTCCCTGTCCACAGCCTCGCTACCAGAGTTACAAGGGGTAGCATGGAACAATCTGGCCCACCCTAATCAAGAGCCGCCCCAGGTCACTACAGCCTCGCTACCAGAGTTACAAGGGGTAGCATGGAACAATCTGGCTCACCCTAATCAAGAGCCGTCCCTGTCAACAGCCTCGCTACCAGAGTTACAAGGGGTAGCATGGAACAATCTGGCCCACCCTAATCAAGAGCCGTCCCTGTCCACAGCCTCGCTACCAGAGTTACAAGGGGTAGCATGGAACAATCTGGCTCACCCTAATCAAGAGCCGTCCCCGTCCACAGCCTCGCTACCAGAGTTACAAGGGGTAGCATGGAACAATCTGGCCCACCCTAATCAAGAGCCGTCCCTGTCCACAGCCTCGCTACCAGAGTTACATGGTGTGGCATGGAACAATCTGGCTCACCCTAATCAAGAGCCGCCCCTGTCCACAGCCTCGCTAACAGAGTTACAAGGGGTAGCATGGAACAATCTGGCCCACCCTAATCAAGAGCCGTCCCTGTCAACAGCCTCGCTACCAGAGTTACAAGGGGTAGCATGGAACAATCTGGCCCACCCTAATCAAGAGCCGTCCCTGTCCACAGCCTCGCTACCAGAGTTACAAGGGGTAGCATTGAACAATCTGGCCGACCCTAATCAAGAGCCGTCCCTGTCCACAGCCTCGCTACCAGAGTTACAAGGGGTAGCATGGACCAATTTGGCTCACCCTAATCAAGAGCCGTCCCTGTCCACAGCTTCGCTACCAGAGTTACAAGGGGTAGCATGGAACAATCTGGCCCACCCTAATCAAGAGTCGTCCCTGTCCACAGTCTCGCTACCAGAGTTACAAGGGGTAGCATGGAACAATCTGGCCCACCCTAATCAAGAGCCGTCCCAGTCCACAGCCTCGCTACCAGAGTTACAAAGTGTAGCATGGAACAATCTGGCCCACCCTATTCAAGAACCGTCCCTGTCCACAGCCTCGCTACCAGAGTTGCAAGGGGTAGCAAGGAACAATCTGGCCCACCCTAATCAAGAGCCGCCCCTGTCCACAGCCTTGCTAACAGAGTTACAAGGTGTAGCATGGAACAATCTGGCCCTCCCTAATCAGGAGCCGCCCCTGTCCACAGCCTCGCTACCAGAGTTACAAGGGGTAGCATGGATCAATCTGGCCCACCCTAATCAAGAGCCGCCCCTGTCCACAGCCTCGCTAACAGAGTTACAAGGGGTAGCATGGAACAATCTGGCCCACCCTAATCAAGAGCCGTCCCTGGCCACAGCCTCGCTACCAGAGTTACAAGGGGTAGCATGGAACAATCTGGCCCACCCTAAACAAGAGCCGTCCCTGTCCACAGCCTCGCTACCAGAGTTACGAGGGGTAGCATGGAACAATCTGGGCCACCCTAATCAAGAGCCGTCCCTGTCCACAGCCACGCTACCAGAGTTACAAGGGGTAGCATGGAACAATCTGGCACACCCTAATCAAGAGCCGCCCCTGTCCACAGCCTCGCTACCAGAGTTACGAGGGGTAGCATGGAACAATCTGGCCCACCCTAATCAAGAGCCGTCCCTGTCCACAGCCTCGCTACCAGAGTTACAAGGGGTAGCATGGAACAATCTGGCTCACCCTAATCAAGAGCCGTCCCTGTCCACAGCCTCGCTACCAGAGTTACAAGGGGTAGCATGGAACAATCTGGCCCACCCTAATCAAGAGCCGTCCCTGTCCACAGCCTCGCTACCAGAGTTACAAGGGGTAGCATGGAACAATCTGGCCCACCCTAATCAAGAGCCGTCCCTGTCCACAGCCTCGCTACCAGAGTTACAAGGGGTAGCATGGAACAATCTGGCCCACCCTAATCAAGAGCCGCCCCTGGTCACTACAGCCTCGCTACCAGAGTTACAAGGGGTAGCATGGAACAATCTGGCTCACCCTAATCAAGAGCCGTCCCTGTCCACAGCCTCGCTACCAGAGTTACAAGGGGTAGCAAGGAACAATCTGGCCCACCCTAATCAAGAGCCGTCCCTGTCCACAGCCTCGCTACCAGAGTTACAAGGGGTAGCATGGAACAATCTGGCCCACCCTATTCAAGAGCCGTCCCTGTCCACAGCCTCGCTACCAGAGTTACTAGGGGTAGCATGGAACAATCTGGCCAACCCTAATCAAGAGCCGCCCCTGTCCACAGCCTCGCTACCAGAGTTACAAGGGGTAGCATGGAACAATCTGGCCCACCCTCATCAAGAGCCGTCCCTGTCCACAGCCAGGGTCACTACAGCCTCGCTACCAGAGTTACAAGGGGTAGCAAGGAACAATCTGGCTCACCCTAATCAAGAGCCGTCCCTGTCCACAGCCTCGCTACCAGAGATACAAGGGGTAGCATGGAACAATCTGGCCCACCCTAATCAAGAGCCGTCCCTGTCCACAGCCTCGCTACCAGAGTTACAAGGGGTAGCATGGAACAATCTGGCCCACACTAATCAAGAGCCGTCCCTGTCCTCAGCCTCACTACCAGAGTTACAAGGGGTAGCATGGTACAATCTGGCCCACCCTAATCAAGAGCCTCCCCTGGTCACTACAGCCTCGCTACCAGAGTTACAAGGGGTAGCATGGAAAAATCTGGCTCACCCTAATCAAGAGCCGTCCCTGTCCACAGCCTCGCTACCAGAGATACAAGGGGTAGCATGGAACAATCTGGCCCACCCTAATCAAGAGCCGTCCCTGTCCACAGCCTGGCTCCCAGAGTTACAAGGGGTAGCATGGAACAATCTGGCTCACCCTAATCAAGAGCCGTCCCTGTCCACAGCCTCGCTACCAGAGTTACAAGGGGTAGCATGGATCAATCTGGCCCACCCTAATCAAGAGCCGTCCCTGTCCACAGCCTCGCTACCAGAGTTACAAGGGGTGGCATGGAACAATCTGGCTCACCCTAATCAAGAGCCGCCCCTGTCCACAGCCTCGCTAACAGAGTTACAAGGGGTAGCATGGAACAATCTGGCCCACCCTAATCAAGACCCGTCCCTGTCCACAGCCTCGCTACCAGAGTTACAAGGGGTAGCATGGAACAATCTGGCTCACCCTAATCAAGAGCCGTCCCTGTCCACAGCCTCGCTACCAGAGTTACAAGGGGTAGCATGGAACAATCTGGCCCACCCTAATCAAGAGCCTTCCTTGTCCACAGCCTCGCTACCAGAGTTACAAGGGGTAGAATGGAACAATCTGGCTCACCCTAATCAAGAGCCGTCCCTGTCCACAGCCTCGCTACCAGAGTTACAAGGGGTAGCACGGAACAATCTGGCCCACAGTAATCAAGAGCCGTCCCTGTCCACAGCCTCGCTACCAGAGTTACAAGGGGTAGCATGGAACAATCTGGCCCACCCTAATCAAGAGCAGTCCCTGTCCACAGCCTCGCTACCAGAGTTAAAAGGGGTAGCATGGAACAATCTGGCCCACCCTAATCAAGAGCCGTCCCTGTCCACAGCCTCGCTACCAGAGTTACAAGGGGTAGCATGGAACAATCTGGCCCACCCTAATCAAGAGCCGTCCCTGTCCACAGCCACGCTACCAGTGTTACAAGGGGTAGCATGGAACAATCTGGCCCACCCTAATCAAGAGCCGTCCCTGTCCACATGCTCCGCTACCAGAGTTACAAGGGGTAGCATGGAACAATCTGGCCGACCCTAATCAAGAGCCGTCCCTGTCCACAGCCTCGCTACCAGAGTTACAAGGGGTAGCATGGAACAATTTGGCTCACCCTAATCAAGAGCCGTCCCTGTCCTCAGCCTCGCTACCAGAGTTACAAGGGGTAGCATGGAACAATCTGGCCCACCCTAATCAAGAGTCGTCCCTGTCCACAGCCTCGCTACCAGAGTTACAAGGGATAGCATGGAACAATCTGGCCCACCCTAATCAAGAGCCGTCCCAGTCCACAGCCTCGCTACCAGAGTTACAAGGGGTAGCATGGAACAATCTGGCCCACCCTATTCAAGAGCCGTCCCTGTCCACAGCCTCGCTACCAGAGTTACAAAGGGTAGCATGGAACAATCTGGCCCACCCTAATCAAGAGCCGTCCCTGTCCACAGCCTCGCTAACAGAGTTACAAGGGGTAGCATGGAACAATCTGGCCCTTTCTAATCAAGAGCCGCCCCTGTCCACAGCCTCGCTACCAGAGTTACAAGGGGTAGCATGGAACAATCTGGCCCACCCTAATCAAGAGCCGCCCCTGTCCACAGCCTCGCTAACAGAGTTACAAGGGGTAGCATGGAACAATCTGGCCCACCCTAATCAAGAGCCGCCCCTGTCCACAGCCTCGCTAACAGAGTTACAAGGGGTAGCATGGAACAATCTGGCCCACCCTAATCAAGAGCCGCCCCTGTCCACAGCCTCGCTAACAGTGTTACAAGGGGTAGCTTGGAACAATCTGGCCCACCCTAATCAAGAGCCGTCCCTGTCCACAGCCTCGCTACTAGAGTTACAAGGGGTAGCATGGAACAATCTGGCCCACCCTAATCAAGAGCTGCCCCTGTCCACAGCCTCGCTAACAGAGTTACAAGGGGTAGCATGGAACAATCTTGCTCACCCTAATCAAGAGCCGCCCATGTCCACAGCCTCGCTACCAGAGTTACAAGGGGTAGCCTGGAACAATCTGGCCCACCCCTAATCAAGAGCCGTCCCTGGTCACTACAGCCTCGCCACCAGAGTTACAAGTGGTAGCATGGAACAATCTGGCCCACCCTAATCAAGAGCCGTCCCTGTCCACAGCCTCGCTACCAGAGTTACAAGGGGTAGCATGGAACAATCTGGCCCACCCTAATCAAGAGCCGTCCCTGTCCACAGCCTCGCTACCAGAGTTACAAGGGGTAGCATGGAACAATCTGGCCCACCCTAATCAAGAGCCGTCCCTGTCCACAGCCTCGCTACCAGAGTTACAAGGGGTAGCATGGAACAATCTGGCCCACCCTAATCAAGAGCCGCCCCTGGTCCCTACAACCTCGCTACCAGAGTTACAAGGGGTAGCATGGAACAATCTGGCTCACCCTAATCAAGAGCCGTCCCTGTCCACAGCCTCGCTACCAGAGTTACAAGGGGTAGCATGGAACAATCTGGCCACCCTAATCAAGAGCCGTCCCTGTCCACAGCCTCGCTACCAGAGTTACAAGGGGTAGCATGGAACAATCTGGCTCACCCTAATCAAGAGCCGTCCCTGTCCACAGCCTCGCTACCAGAGTTACAAGGGGTAGCATGGAACAATCTGGCTCACCCTAATCACGAGCCGCCCCTGTCCACAGCCTCGCTACCAGAGTTACAAGGGGTAGCATGGAACAATCTGGCCCACCCTAATCAAGAGCCGTCCCTGTCCACAGCCTCGCTACCAGAGTTACAAGGGGTAGCATGGAACAATCTGGCTCACCCTAATCATGAGCCGTCCCTGTCCACAGCCTCGCTACCAGAGTTACAAGGGGTAGCATGGAACAATCTGGCCCACCCTAATCAAGAGCCGTCCCGTTCCACAGCCTCGCTACCAGAGTTACCAGGGGTTAGCATGGAACAATCTGGCTCACCCTAATCAAGACCCGTCGCTGTCCACAGCCTCGCTACCAGAGTTACAAGGGGTAGCACGGAACAATCTGGCCCACCGTAATCAAGAGCCGTCCCTGTCTACAGCCTCGCTACCAGAGTTACAAGGGGTAGCATGGAACAATCTGGCCCACCCTAATCAAGAGCAGTCCCTGTCCACAGCCTCGCTACCAGAGTTACAAGGGGTAGCAAGGAACAATCTGGCCCACCCTAATCAAGAGCCGTCCCTGTCCACAGCCTCGCTACCAGAGTTACAAGGGGTAGCATGGAACAATCTGGCCCTCCCTAATCAAGAGCCGTCCCTGTCCACAGCCTCGCTACCAGAGTTACAAGGGGTAGCATGGAACAATCTGGCCCACCCTAATCAAGAGCCGTCCCTGTCCACAGCCTCGCTACCAGAGTTACAAGGGGTAGCATGGAACAATCTGGCGGACCCTAATCAAGAGCCGTCCCTGTCCACAGCCTCGCTACCAGAGTTACAAGGGGTAGCATGGAACAATCTGGCTCACCCTAATCAAGAGCCGTCCCTGTCCACAGCCTCGCTACCAGAGTTACAAGGGGTAGCATGGAACAATCTGGCCCACCCTAATCAAGAGTCGTCCCTGTCCACAGCCTCGCTACCAGAGTTACAAGGGGTAGCATGGAACAATCTGGCCCACCCTAATCAAGAGCCGTCCCTGTCCACAGCCTCGCTACCAGAGTTACAAGCGGTAGCATGGAACAATCTGGCCCACCCTATTCAAGAGCCGTCCCTGTCCACAGCCTCGCTACCAGAGTTACTAGGGGTAGCATGGAACAATCTGGCCCAACCTAATCAAGAGCCGCCCCTGTCCACAGCCTCGCTACCAGAGTTACAAGGGGTAGCATGGAACAATCTGGCCCACCCTAATCAAGAGCCGTCCCTGTCCACAGCCAGGGTCACTACAGCCTCGCTACCAGAGTTACAAGGGGTAGCATGGAACAATCTGGCTCACCCTAATCAAGAGCCGTCCCTGTCCACAGCCTCGCTACCAGAGATACAAGGGGTAGCATGGAACAATTTGGCCCACCCTAATCAAGAGCCGTCCCTGTCCACAGCCTCGCTACCAGAGTTACAAGGGGTAGCATGGAACAATCTGGCCCACCCTAATCAAGAGCCGTCCCTGTCCACAGCCTCGCTACCAGAGTTACAAGGGGTAGCATGGAACAATCTGGCCCACCCTAATCAAGAGCCGTCCCTGTCCACAGCCTCGCTACCAGAGTTACAAGGGGTAGCATGGAACAATCTGGCCCACCCTAATCAAGAGCCGTCCCTGTCCACAGCCTCGCTACCAGAGTTACAAGGGGTAGCATGGAACAATCTGGCCCACCCTAATCAAGAGCCGCCCCTGGTCACTACAGCCTCACTACCAGAGTTACAAGGGGTAGCATGGAACAATCTGGCTCACCCTTATCAAGAGCCGTCCCTGTCCACAGCCTCGCTACCAGAGATACAAGGGGTAGCATGGAACAATCTGGCCCACCCTAATCAAGAGCCGTCCCTGTCCACAGCCTCGCTACCAGAGTTACAAGGGGTAGCATGGAACAATCTGGCCCACCCTAATCAAGAGCTGTCCCTGTCCACAACCTCGCTACCAGAGTTACAAGGGGTAGCATGGAACAATCTGGCCCACCCTAATCAAGAGCCGTCCCTGTCCACAGCCTCGCTACCAGAGTTACAAGGGGTAGCATGGAACAATCTGGCGCACCCTATTGAAGAGCCGTCCCTGTCCACAGCCTCGCTACCAGAGTTACAAGGGGTAGCATGGAACAATCTGGCCCACCCTAATCAAGAGCCGCCCCTGGTCACTACAGCCTCGCTACCAGAGTTACAAGGGGTAGCATGGAACAATCTGGCTCACCCTAATAAAGAGCCGACCCTGTCAACAGCCTCGCTACCAGAGTTACAAGGGGTAGCATGGAACAATCTGGCCCACCCTAATCAAGAGCCGTCCCTGTCCACAGCCTCGCTACCAGAGTTACAAGGGGTAGCATGGAACAATCTGGCTCACCCTAATCAAGAGCCCTCCCCGTCCACAGCCTCGCTACCAGAGTTACAAGGGGTAGCATGGAACAATCTGGCCCACCCTAATCAAGAGCCGTCCCTGTCCACAGCCACGCTACCAGTGTTACAAGGGGTAGCATGGAACAATCTGGCCCACCCTAATCAAGAGCCGTCCCTGTCCACATGCTCCGCTACCAGAGTTACAAGGGGTAGCATGGAACAATCTGGCCGACCCTAATCAAGAGCCGTCCCTGTCCACAGCCTCGCTACCAGAGTTACAAGGGGTAGCATGGAACAATTTGGCTCACCCTAATCAAGAGCCGTCCCTGTCCTCAGCATCGCTACCAGAGTTACAAGGGGTAGCATGGAACAATCTGGCCCACCCTAATCAAGAGTCGTCCCTGTCCACAGCCTCGCTACCAGAGTTACAAGGGATAGCATGGAACAATCTGGCCCACCCTAATCAAGAGCCGTCCCAGTCCACAGCCTCGCTACCAGAGTTACAAGGGGTAGCATGGAACAATCTGGCCCACCCTATTCAAGAGCCGTCCCTGTCCACAGCCTCGCTACCAGAGTTACAAAGGGTAGCATGGAACAATCTGGCCCACCCTAATCAAGAGCCGTCCCTGTCCACAGCCTCGCTAACAGAGTTACAAGGGGTAGCATGGAACAATCTGGCCCTTTCTAATCAAGAGCCGCCCCTGTCCACAGCCTCGCTACCAGAGTTACAAGGGGTAGCATGGAACAATCTGGCCCACCCTAATCAAGAGCCGCCCCTGTCCACAGCCTCGCTAACAGAGTTACAAGGGGTAGCATGGAACAATCTGGCCCACCCTAATCAAGAGCCGCCCCTGTCCACAGCCTCGCTAACAGAGTTACAAGGGGTAGCATGGAACAATCTGGCCCACCCTAATCAAGAGCCGCCCCTGTCCACAGCCTCGCTAACAGTGTTACAAGGGGTAGCTTGGAACAATCTGGCCCACCCTAATCAAGAGCCGTCCCTGTCCACAGCCTCGCTACTAGAGTTACAAGGGGTAGCATGGAACAATCTGGCCCACCCTAATCAAGAGCTGCCCCTGTCCACAGCCTCGCTAACAGAGTTACAAGGGGTAGCATGGAACAATCTTGCTCACCCTAATCAAGAGCCGCCCATGTCCACAGCCTCGCTACCAGAGTTACAAGGGGTAGCCTGGAACAATCTGGCCCACCCCTAATCAAGAGCCGTCCCTGGTCACTACAGCCTCGCCACCAGAGTTACAAGTGGTAGCATGGAACAATCTGGCCCACCCTAATCAAGAGCCGTCCCTGTCCACAGCCTCGCTACCAGAGTTACAAGGGGTAGCATGGAACAATCTGGCCCACCCTAATCAAGAGCCGTCCCTGTCCACAGCCTCGCTACCAGAGTTACAAGGGGTAGCATGGAACAATCTGGCCCACCCTAATCAAGAGCCGTCCCTGTCCACAGCCTCGCTACCAGAGTTACAAGGGGTAGCATGGAACAATCTGGCCCACCCTAATCAAGAGCCGCCCCTGGTCCCTACAACCTCGCTACCAGAGTTACAAGGGGTAGCATGGAACAATCTGGCTCACCCTAATCAAGAGCCGTCCCTGTCCACAGCCTCGCTACCAGAGTTACAAGGGGTAGCATGGAACAATCTGGCCACCCTAATCAAGAGCCGTCCCTGTCCACAGCCTCGCTACCAGAGTTACAAGGGGTAGCATGGAACAATCTGGCTCACCCTAATCAAGAGCCGTCCCTGTCCACAGCCTCGCTACCAGAGTTACAAGGGGTAGCATGGAACAATCTGGCTCACCCTAATCACGAGCCGCCCCTGTCCACAGCCTCGCTACCAGAGTTACAAGGGGTAGCATGGAACAATCTGGCCCACCCTAATCAAGAGCCGTCCCTGTCCACAGCCTCGCTACCAGAGTTACAAGGGGTAGCATGGAACAATCTGGCTCACCCTAATCATGAGCCGTCCCTGTCCACAGCCTCGCTACCAGAGTTACAAGGGGTAGCATGGAACAATCTGGCCCACCCTAATCAAGAGCCGTCCCGTTCCACAGCCTCGCTACCAGAGTTACCAGGGGTTAGCATGGAACAATCTGGCTCACCCTAATCAAGACCCGTCGCTGTCCACAGCCTCGCTACCAGAGTTACAAGGGGTAGCACGGAACAATCTGGCCCACCGTAATCAAGAGCCGTCCCTGTCTACAGCCTCGCTACCAGAGTTACAAGGGGTAGCATGGAACAATCTGGCCCACCCTAATCAAGAGCAGTCCCTGTCCACAGCCTCGCTACCAGAGTTACAAGGGGTAGCAAGGAACAATCTGGCCCACCCTAATCAAGAGCCGTCCCTGTCCACAGCCTCGCTACCAGAGTTACAAGGGGTAGCATGGAACAATCTGGCCCTCCCTAATCAAGAGCCGTCCCTGTCCACAGCCTCGCTACCAGAGTTACAAGGGGTAGCATGGAACAATCTGGCCCACCCTAATCAAGAGCCGTCCCTGTCCACAGCCTCGCTACCAGAGTTACAAGGGGTAGCATGGAACAATCTGGCGGACCCTAATCAAGAGCCGTCCCTGTCCACAGCCTCGCTACCAGAGTTACAAGGGGTAGCATGGAACAATCTGGCTCACCCTAATCAAGAGCCGTCCCTGTCCACAGCCTCGCTACCAGAGTTACAAGGGGTAGCATGGAACAATCTGGCCCACCCTAATCAAGAGTCGTCCCTGTCCACAGCCTCGCTACCAGAGTTACAAGGGGTAGCATGGAACAATCTGGCCCACCCTAATCAAGAGCCGTCCCTGTCCACAGCCTCGCTACCAGAGTTACAAGCGGTAGCATGGAACAATCTGGCCCACCCTATTCAAGAGCCGTCCCTGTCCACAGCCTCGCTACCAGAGTTACTAGGGGTAGCATGGAACAATCTGGCCCAACCTAATCAAGAGCCGCCCCTGTCCACAGCCTCGCTACCAGAGTTACAAGGGGTAGCATGGAACAATCTGGCCCACCCTAATCAAGAGCCGTCCCTGTCCACAGCCAGGGTCACTACAGCCTCGCTACCAGAGTTACAAGGGGTAGCATGGAACAATCTGGCTCACCCTAATCAAGAGCCGTCCCTGTCCACAGCCTCGCTACCAGAGATACAAGGGGTAGCATGGAACAATTTGGCCCACCCTAATCAAGAGCCGTCCCTGTCCACAGCCTCGCTACCAGAGTTACAAGGGGTAGCATGGAACAATCTGGCCCACCCTAATCAAGAGCCGTCCCTGTCCACAGCCTCGCTACCAGAGTTACAAGGGGTAGCATGGAACAATCTGGCCCACCCTAATCAAGAGCCGTCCCTGTCCACAGCCTCGCTACCAGAGTTACAAGGGGTAGCATGGAACAATCTGGCCCACCCTAATCAAGAGCCGTCCCTGTCCACAGCCTCGCTACCAGAGTTACAAGGGGTAGCATGGAACAATCTGGCCCACCCTAATCAAGAGCCGCCCCTGGTCACTACAGCCTCACTACCAGAGTTACAAGGGGTAGCATGGAACAATCTGGCTCACCCTTATCAAGAGCCGTCCCTGTCCACAGCCTCGCTACCAGAGATACAAGGGGTAGCATGGAACAATCTGGCCAACCCTAATCAAGAGCCGTCCCTGTCCACAGCCTCGCTACCAGAGTTACAAGGGGTAGCATGGAACAATCTGGCCCACCCTAATCAAGAGCTGTCCCTGTCCACAACCTCGCTACCAGAGTTACAAGGGGTAGCATGGAACAATCTGGCCCACCCTAATCAAGAGCCGTCCCTGTCCACAGCCTCGCTACCAGAGTTACAAGGGGTAGCATGGAACAATCTGGCGCACCCTATTGAAGAGCCGTCCCTGTCCACAGCCTCGCTACCAGAGTTACAAGGGGTAGCATGGAACAATCTGGCCCACCCTAATCAAGAGCCGCCCCTGGTCACTACAGCCTCGCTACCAGAGTTACAAGGGGTAGCATGGAACAATCTGGCTCACCCTAATAAAGAGCCGACCCTGTCAACAGCCTCGCTACCAGAGTTACAAGGGGTAGCATGGAACAATCTGGCCCACCCTAATCAAGAGCCGTCCCTGTCCACAGCCTCGCTACCAGAGTTACAAGGGGTAGCATGGAACAATCTGGCTCACCCTAATCAAGAGCCCTCCCCGTCCACAGCCTCGCTACCAGAGTTACAAGGGGTAGCATGGAACAATCTGGCCCACCCTAATCAAGAGCCGTCCCTGTCCACAGCCTCGCTACCAGAGTTACAAGGGGTAGCATGGAACAATCTGGCTCACCCTAATCAAGAGCCGTCCCCGTCCACAGCCTCGCTACCAGAGTTACAAGGGGTAGCATGGAACAATCTGGCCCACCCTAATCAAGAGCCGTCCCTGTCCACAGCCTCGCTACCAGAGTTACAAGGGGTGGCATGGAACAATCTGGCTCACCCTATTCAAGAGCCGCCCCTGTCCACAGCCTCGCTAACAGAGTTACAAGGGGTAGCATGGAACAATCTGGCCCACCCTAATCAAGAGCCGTCCCTGTCCACAGCCTCGCTACCAGAGTTACAAGGGGTAGCATGGAACAATCTGGCCCACCCTAATCAAGAACCGTCCCTGTCCACAGCCTCGCTACCAGAGTTACAAGGGGTAGCATGGAACAATCTGGCCGACCCTAATCAAGAGCCGTCCCTGTCCACAGCCTCGCTACCAGAGTTACAAGGGGTAGCATGGACCAATTTGGCTCACCCTAATCAAGAGCCGTCCCTGTCCACAGCTTCGCTACCAGAGTTACAAGGGGTAGCATGGAACAATCTGGCCCACCCTAATCAAGAGTCGTCCCTGTCCACAGCCTCGCTACCAGAGTTACAAGGGGTAGCATGGAACAATCTGGCCCACCCTAATCAAGAGCCGTCCCAGTCCACAGCCTCGCTACCAGAGTTACAAAGGGTAGCATGGAACAATCTGGCCCACCCTATTCAAGAGCCGTCCCTGTCCACAGCCTCGCTACCAGAGTTGCAAGGGGTAGCAAGGAACAATCTGGCCCACCCTAATCAAGAGCCGCCCCTGTCCACAGCCTCGCTAACAGAGTTACAAGGGGTAGCATGGAACAATCTGGCCCACCCTAATCAAGAGCCGTCCCTGTCCACAGCCTCGCTACCAGAGTTACAAGGGGTAGCATGGAACAATCTGGCTCACCCTAATCAAGAGCCGTCCCTGTCCACAGCCTCGCTACCAGAGTTACAAGGGGTAGCATGGAACAATCTGGCCCACCCTAATCAAGAGCCGTCCCTGTCCACAGCCTCGCTACCAGAGATACAAGGGGTAGCATGGAACAATCTGGCCCACCCTAATCAAGAGCCGTCCCTGTCCACAGCCTCGCTACCAGAGTTACAAGGGGTAGCAAGGAACAATCTGGCCCACCCTAATCAAGAGCCGTCCCTGTCCACAGCATCGCTACAAGAGTTACAAGGGGTAGCATGGAACAATCTGGCCCACCCTAATCAAGAGCCGTCCCTGTCCACAGCCTCGCTACCAGAGTTACAAGGGTTAGCATGGAACAATCTGGCCCACCCTAATCAAGAGCCGCCCCTGGTCACTACAGCCTCGCTACCAGAGTTACAAGAGGTAGCATGGAACAATCTGGCTCACCCTAATCAAGAGCCGTCCCTGTCCACAGCCTCGCTACCAGAGTTACAAGGGGTAGCATGGAACAATCTGGCCCACCCTAATCAAGAGCCGTCCCTGTCCACAGCCTCGCTACCAGAGTTACAAGGGGTAGCATGGAACAATCTGGCTCACCCTAATCAAGAGCCGTCCCTGTCTACAGCCTCGCTACCAGAGTTACAAGGGGTAGCATGGAACAATCTGGCTCACCCTAATCAAGAGCCGCCCCTGTCCACAGCCTCGCTACCAGAGTTACAAGGGGTAGCATGGAACAATCTGGCCCACCCTAATCAAGAGCCGTCTCTGTCCACAGCCTCGCTACCAGAGTTACAAGGGTTAGCATGGAACAATCTGGCTCACCCTAATCAAGAGCCGTCCCTGTCCACAGCCTCGCTACCAGAGTTACAAGGGGTAGCATGGAACAATCTGGCCCACCCTAATCAAGAGCTGTCCCTGTCCACAGCTTCGCTACCAGAGTTACAAGGGGTAGCATGGAACAATCTGGCCCACCCTAATCAAGAGTCGTCCCTGTCCACAGCCTCGCTACCAGAGTTACAAGGGGTAGCATGGAACAATCTGGCCCACCCTAATCAAGAGCCGTCCCAGTCCACAGCCTCGCTACCAGAGTTACAAAGGGTAGCATGGAACAATCTGGCCCACCCTATTCAAGAACCGTCCCTGTCCACAGCCTCGCTACCAGAGTTGCAAGGGGTAGCAAGGAACAATCTGGCCCACCCTAATCAAGAGCCGCCCCTGTCCACAGCCTCGCTAACAGAGTTACAAGGGGTAGCATGGAACAATCTGGCCCTCCCTAATCAAGAGCCGCCCCTGTCCACAGCCTCGCTACCAGAGTTACAAGGGGTAGCATGGAACAATCTGGCCCACCCTAATCAAGAGCCGCCCCTGTCCACAGCCTCGCTAACAGAGTTACAAGGGGTAGCATGGAACAATCTGGCCCACCCTAATCAAGAGCCGTCCCTGGCCACAGCCTCGCTACAAGAGTTACAAGGGGTAGCATGGAACAATCTGGCCCACCCTAAACAAGAGCCGTCCCTGTCCACAGCCTCGCTACCAGAGTTACGAGGGGTAGCATGGAACAATCTGGGCCACCCTAATCAAGAGCCGTCCCTGTCCACAGCCACGCTACCAGAGTTACAAGGGGTAGCATGGAACAATCTGGCACACCCTAATCAAGAGCCGCCCCTGTCCACAGCCTCGCTACCAGAGTTACGAGGGGTAGCATGGAACAATCTGGCCCACCCTAATCAAGAGCCGTCCCTGTCCACAGCCTCGCTACCAGAGTTACAAGGGGTAGCATGGAACAATCTGGCTCACCCTAATCAAGAGCCGTCCCTGTCCACAGCCTCGCTACCAGAGTTACAAGGGGTAGCATGGAACAATCTGGCCCACCCTAATCAAGAGCCGTCCCTGTCCACAGCCTCGCTACCAGAGTTACAAGGGGTAGCATGGAACAATCTGGCCCACCCTAATCAAGAGCCGTCCCTGTCCACAGCCTCGCTACCAGAGTTACAAGGGGTAGCATGGAACAATCTGGCCCACCCTAATCAAGAGCCGCCCCTGGTCACTACAGCCACGCTACCAGAGTTACAAGGGGTAGCATGGAACAATCTGGCTCACCCTAATCAAGAGCCGTCCCTGTCCACAGCCTCGCTACCAGAGTTACAAGGGGTAGCACGGAACAATCTGGCCCACCCTAATCAAGAGCCGTCCCTGTCCACAGCCTCGCTACCAGAGTTACAAGGGGTAGCATGGAACAATCTGGCCCACCCTATTCAAGAGCCGTCCCTGTCCACAGCCTCGCTACCAGAGTTACTAGGGGTAGCATGGAACAATCTGGCCAACCCTAATCAAGAGCCGCCCCTGTCCACAGCCTCGCTACCAGAGTTACAAGGGGTAGCATGGAACAATCTGGCCCACCCTCATCAAGAGCCGTCCCTGTCCACAGCCAGGGTCACTACTGCCTCGCTACCAGAGTTACAAGGGGTAGCAAGGAACAATCTGGCTCACCCTAATCAAGAGCCGTCCCTGTCCACAGCCTCGCTACCAGAGATACAAGGGGTAGCATGGAACAATCTGGCCCACCCTAATCAAGAGCCGTCCCTGTCCACAGCCTCGCTACCAGAGTTACAAGGGGTAGCATGGGACAATCTGGCCCACACTAATCAAGAGCCGTCCCTGTCCTCAGCCTCGCTACCAGAGTTACAAGGGGTAGCATGGAACAATCTGGCCCACCCTAATCAAGAGCCTCCCCTGGTCACTACAGCCTCGCTACCAGAGTTACAAGGGGTAGCATGGAAAAATCTGGCTCACCCTAATGAAGAGCCGTCCCTGTCCACAGCCTCGCTACCAGAGATACAAGGGGTAGCATGGAACAATCTGGCCCACCCTAATCAAGAGCCGTCCCTGTCCACAGCCTCGCTACCAGAGTTACAAGGGGTAGCATGGAACAATCTGGCCACCCTAATCAAGAGCCGTCCCTGTCCACAGCCTGGCTACCAGAGTTACAAGGGGTAGCATGGAACAATCTGGCTCACCCTAATCAAGAGCCGTCCCTGTCCACAGCCTCGCTACCAGAGTTACAAGGGGTAGCATGGAACAATCTGGCCCACCCTAATCAAGAGCCGTCCCTGTCCACAGCCTCGCTACCAGAGTTACAAGGGGTGGCATGGAACAATCTGGCTCACCCTAATCAAGAGCCCCCCCTGTCCACAGCCTCGCTAACAGAGTTACAAGGGGTAGCATGGAACAATCTGGCCCACCCTAATCAAGACCCGTCCCTGTCCACAGCCTCGCTACCAGAGTTACAAGGGGTAGCATGGAACAATCTGGCTCACCCTAATCAAGAGCCGTCCCTGTCCACAGCCTCGCTACCAGAGTTACAAGGGGTAGCATGGAACAATCTGGCCCACCCTAATCAAGAGCCGTCCTTGTCCACAGCCTCGCTACCAGAGTTACAAGGGGTAGCATGGAACAATCTGGCTCACCCTAATCAAGAGCCGTCCCTGTCCACAGCCTCGCTACCAGAGTTACAAGGGGTAGCACGGAACAATCTGGCCCACAGTAATCAAGAGCCGTCCCTGTCCACAGCCTCGCTACCAGAGTTACAAGGGGTAGCATGGAACAATCTGGCCCACCCTAATCAAGAGCAGTCCCTGTCCACAGCCTCGCTACCAGAGTTAAAAGGGGTAGCATGGAACAATCTGGCCCACCCTAATCAAGAGCCGTCCCTGTCCACAGCCTCGCTACCAGAGTTACAAGGGGTAGCATGGAACAATCTGGCCCACCCTAATCAAGAGCCGTCCCTGTCCACAGCCACGCTACCAGTGTTACAAGGGGTAGCATGGAACAATCTGGCCCACCCTAATCAAGAGCCGTCCCTGTCCACAGCCTCGCTACCAGAGTTACAAGGGGTAGCATGGAACAATCTGGCCGACCCTAATCAAGAGCCGTCCCTGTCCACAGCCTCGCTACCAGAGTTACAAGGGGTAGCATGGAACAATTTGGCTCACCCTAATCAAGAGCCGTCCCTGTCCTCAGCCTCGCTACCAGAGTTACAAGGGGTAGCATGGAACAATCTGGCCCACCCTAATCAAGAGTCGTCCCTGTCCACAGCCTCGCTACCAGAGTTACAAGGGGTAGCATGGAACAATCTGGACCACCCTAATCAAGAGCCGTCCCAGTCCACAGCCTCGCTACCAGAGTTACAAGGGGTAGCATGGAACAATCTGGCCCACCCTATTCAAGAGCCGTCCCTGTCCACAGCCTCGCTACCAGAGTTACAAGGGGTAGCATGGAACAATCTGGCCCACCCTAATCAAGAGCCGTCCCTGTCCACAGCCTCGCTAACAGAGTTACAAGGGGTAGCATGGAACAATCTGGCCCTCCCTAATCAAGAGCCGCCCCTGTCCACAGCCTCGCTACCAGAGTTACAAGGGGGTAGCATGGAACAATCTGGCCCACCCTAATCAAGAGCCGCCCCTGTCCACAGCCTCGCTAACAGAGTTACAAGGGGTAGCATGGAACAATCTGGCCCACCCTAATCAAGAGCCGCCCCTGTCCACAGCCTCGCTAACAGAGTTACAAGGGGTAGCATGGAACAATCTGGCCCACCCTAATCAAGAGCCGCCCCTGTCCACAGCCTCGCTAACAGTGTTACAAGGGGTAGCATGGAACAATCTGGCCCACCCTAATCAAGAGCCGTCCCTGTCCACAGCCTCGCTACCAGAGTTACAAGGGGTAGCATGGAACAATCTGGCACACCCTAATCAAGAGCTGCCCCTGTCCACAGCCTCGCTAACAGAGTTGCAAGGGGTAGCATGGAACAATCTGGCTCACCCTAATCAAGAGCCGCCCATGTCCACAGCCTCGCTACCAGAGTTACAAGGGGTAGCCTGGAACAATCTGGCCCACCCCTAATCAAGAGCCGTCCCTGGTCACTACAGCCTCGCCACCAGAGTTACAAGTGGTAGCATGGAACAATCTGGCCCACCCTAATCAAGAGCCGTCCCTGTCCACAGCCTCGCTACCAGAGTTACAAGGGGTAGCATGGAACAATCTGGCCCACCCTAATCAAGAGCCGTCCCTGTCCACAGCCTCGCTACCAGAGTTACAAGGGGTAGCATGGAACAATCTGGCCCACACTAATCAAGAGCCGTCCCTGTCCACAGCCTCGCTACCAGAGTTACAAGGGGTAGCATGGAACAATCTGGCCCACCCTAATCAAGAGCCGCCCCTGGTCACTACAACCTCGCTACCAGAATTACAAGGGGTAGCATGGAACAATCTGGCTCACCCTAATCAAGAGCCATCCCTTTCCACAGCCTCGCTACCAGAGTTACAAGGGGTAGCATGGAACAATCTGGCCCACCCTAATCAAGAGCCGTCCCTGTCCACAGCCTCGCTACCAGAGTTACAAGGGGTAGCATGGAACAATCTGGCTCACCCTAATCAAGAGCCGTCCCTGTCCACAGCCTCGCTACCAGAGTTACAAGGGGTAGCATGGAACAATCTGGCTCACCCTAATCAAGAGCCGCCCCTGTCCACAGCCTCGCTACCAGAGTTACAAGGGGTAGCATGGAACAATCTGGCCCACCCTAATCAAGAGCCGTCCCTGTCCACAGCCTCGCTACCAGAGTTACAAGGGGTAGCATGGAACAATCTGGCTCACCCTAATCATGAGCCGTCCCTGTCCACAGCCTCGCTACCAGAGTTACAAGGGGTAGCATGGAACAATCTGGCCCACCCTAATCAAGAGCCGTCCCGTTCCACAGCCTCGCTACCAGAGTTACCAGGGGTTAGCATGGAACAATCTGGCTCACCCTAATCAAGACCCGTCGCTGTCCACAGCCTCGCTACCAGAGTTACAAGGGGTAGCACGGAACAATCTGGCCCACCGTAATCAAGAGCCGTCCCTGTCTACAGCCTCGCTACCAGAGTTACAAGGGGTAGCATGGAACAATCTGGCCCACCCTAATCAAGAGCAGTCCCTGTCCACAGCCTCGCTACCAGAGTTACAAGGGGTAGCAAGGAACAATCTGGCCCACCCTAATCAAGAGCCGTCCCTGTCCACAGCCTCGCTACCAGAGTTACAAGGGGTAGCATGGAACAATCTGGCCCACCCTAATCAAGAGCCGTCCCTGTCCACAGCCTCGCTACCAGAGTTACAAGGGGTAGCATGGAACAATCTGGCCCACCCTAATCAAGAGCCGTCCCTGTCCACAGCCTCGCTACCAGAGTTAAAAGGGGTAGCATGGAACAATCTGGCCGACCCTAATCAAGAGCCGTCCCTGTCCACAGCCTCGCTACCAGAGTTACAAGGGGTAGCATGGAACAATCTGGCTCACCCTAATCAAGAGCCGTCCCTGTCCACAGCCTCGCTACCAGAGTTACAAGGGGTAGCTTGGAACAATCTGGCCCACCCTAATCAAGAGCCGTCCCTGTCCACAGCCTCGCTACCAGAGTTACAAGCGGTAGCATGGAACAATCTGGCCCACCCTATTCAAGAGCCGTCCCTGTCCACAGCCTCGCTACCAGAGTTACTAGGGGTAGCATGGAACAATCTGGCCCACCCTAATCAAGAGCCGCCCCTGTCCACAGCCTCGCTACCAGAGTTACAAGGGGTAGCATGGAACAATCTGGCCCACCCTAATCTAGAGCCGTCCCTGTCCACAGCCAGGGTCACTACAGCCTCGCTACCAGAGTTACAAGGGGTAGCATGGAACAATCTGGCTCACCCTAATCAAGAGCCGTCCCTGTCCACAGCCTCGCTACCAGAGATACAAGGGGTAGCATGGAACAATCTGGCCCACCCTAATCTAGAGCCGTCCCTGTCCACAGCCAGGGTCACTACAGCCTCGCTACCAGAGTTACAAGGGGTAGCATGGAACAATCTGGCTCACCCTAATCAAGAGCCGTCCCTGTCCACAGCCTCGCTACCAGAGTTACAAGGGGTAGCATGGAACAATCTGGCCCACCCTAATCAAGAGCCGTCCCTGTCCACAGCTTCGCTACCAGAGTTACAAGGGGTAGCATGGAACAATCTGGCCCACCCTAATCAAGAGTCGTCCCTGTCCACAGCCTCGCTACCAGAGTTACAAGGGGTAGCATGGAACAATCTGGCCCTCCCTAATCAAGAGCCGCCCCTGTCCACAGCCTCGCTACCAGAGTTACAAGGGGTAGCATGGTACAATCTGGCCCACCCTAATCAAGAGCCGCCCCTGTCCACAGCCTCGCTAACAGAGTTCCAAGGGGTAGCATGGAACAATCTGGCCCACCCTAATCAAGAGCCGTCCCTGGCCACAGCCTCGCTACCAGAGTTACAAGGGGTAGCATGGAACAATCTGGCCCACCCTAAACAAGAGCCGTCCCTGTCCACAGCCTCGCTACCAGAGTAACGAGGGGTAGCATGGAACAATCTGGGCCACCCTAATCAAGAGCCGTCCCTGTCCACAGCCACGCTACCAGAGTTACAAGGGGTAGCATGGAACAATCTGGCACACCCTAATCAAGAGCCGCCCCTGTCCACAGCCTCGCTACCAGAGTTACGAGGGGTAGCATGGAACAATCTGGCCCACCCTAATCTTGAGCCGTCCCTGTCCACAGCCAGGGTCACTACAGCCTCGCTACCAGAGTTACAAGGGGTAGCATGGAACAATCTGGCTCACCCTAATCAAGAGCCGTCCCTGTCCACAGCCTCGCTACCAGAGTTACAAGGGGTAGCATGGAACAATCTGGCCCACCCTAATCAAGAGCCGTCCCTGTCCACAGCTTCGCTACCAGAGTTACAAGGGGTAGCATGGAACAATCTGGCCCACCCTAATCAAGAGTCGTCCCTGTCCACAGCCTCGCTACCAGATTTACAAGGGGTAGCATGGAACAATCTGGCCCACCCTAATCAAGAGCCGTCCCAGTCCACAGCCTCGCTACCAGAGTTACAAAGGGTAGCATGGAACAATCTGGCCCACCCTATTCAAGAACCGTCCCTGTCCACAGCCTCGCTACCAGAGTTGCAAGGGGTAGCAAGGAACAATCTGGCCCACCCTAATCAAGAGCCGCCCCTGTCCACAGCCTCGCTAACAGAGTTACAAGGGGTAGCATGGAACAATCTGGCCCTCCCTAATCAAGAGCCGCCCCTGTCCACAGCCTCGCTACCAGAGTTACAAGGGGTAGCATGGAACAATCTGGCCCACACTAATCAAGAGCCGCCCCTGTCCACAGCCTCGCTAACAGAGTTACAAGGGGTAGCATGGAACAATCTGGCCCACCCTAATCAAGAGCCGTCCCTGGCCACAGCCTCGCTACCAGAGTTACAAGGGGTAGCATGGAACAATCTGGCCCACCCTAAACAAGAGCCGTCCCTGTCCACAGCCTCGCTACCAGAGTTACGAGGGGTAGCATGGAACAATCTGGGCCACCCTAATCAAGAGCCGTCCCTGTCCACAGCCACGCTACCAGAGTTACAAGGGGTAGCATGGAACAATCTGGCACACCCTAATCAAGAGCCGCCCCTGTCCACAGCCTCGCTACCAGAGTTACGAGGGGTAGCATGGAACAATCTGGCCCACCCTAATCAAGAGCCGTCCCTGTCCACAGCCTCGCTACCAGAGTTACAAGGGGTAGCATGGAACAATCTGGCTCACCCTAATCAAGAGCCGTCCCTGTCCACAGCCTCGCTACCAGAGTTACAAGGGGTAGCATGGAACAATCTGGCCCACCCTAATCAAGAGCCGTCCCTGTCCACAGCCTCGCTACCAGAGTTACAAGGGGTAGCATGGAACAATCTGGCTCACCCTAATCAAGAGCCGTCCCTGTCCACAGCCTCGCTACCAGAGTTACAAGGGGTAGCATGGAACAATCTGGCCCACCCTAATCAAGAGCCGCCCCTGGTCACTACAGCCTCGCTACCAGAGTTACAAGGGGTAGCATGGAACAATCTGGCTCACCCTAATCAAGAGCCGTCCCTGTCCACAGCCTCGCTACCAGAGTTACAAGGGGTAGCATGGAACAATCTGGCCCACCCTAATCAAGAGCCGTCCCTGTCCACAGCCTCGCTACCAGAGTTACAAGGGGTAGCATGGAACAATCTGGCCCACCCTATTCAAGAGCCGTCCCTGTCCACAGCCTCGCTACCAGAATTACTAGGGGTAGCATGGAACAATCTGGCCAACCCTAATCAAGAGCCGCCCCTGTCCACAGCCTCGCTACCAGAGTTACAAGGGGTAGCATGGAACAATCTGTCCCACCCTCATCAAGAGCCGTCCCTGTCCACAGCCAGGGTCACTACAGCCTCGCTACCAGTGTTACAAGGGGTAGCAAGGAACAATCTGGCTCACCCTAATCAAGAGCCGTCCCTGTCCACAGCCTCGCTACCAGAGATACAAGGGGTAGCATGGAACAATCTGGCCCACCCTAATCAAGAGCCGTCCCTGTCCACAGCCTCGCTACCAGAGTTACAAGGGGTAGCATGGAACAATCTGGCCCACCCTAATCAAGAGCAGTCCCTGTCCACAGCCTCGCTACCAGAGTTACAAGGGGTAGCAAGGAACAATCTGGCCCACCCTAATCAAGAGCCGTCCCTGTCCACAGCCTCGCTACCAGAGTTACAAGGGGTAGCATGGAACAATCTGGCCCACCCTAATCAAGAGCCGTCCCTGTCCACAGCCTCGCTACCAGAGTTACAAGGGGTAGCATGGAACAATCTGGCCCACCCTAATCAAGAGCCGTCCCTGTCCACAGCCTCGCTAACAGAGTTACAAGGGGTAGCATGGAACAATCTGGCCGACCCTAATCAAGAGCCGTCCCTGTCCACAGCTTCGCTACCAGAGTTACAAGGGGTAGCATGGAACAATCTGGCTCACCCTAATCAAGAGCCGTCCCTGTCCACAGCCTCGCTACCAGAGTTACAAGGGGTAGCATGGAACAATCTGGCCCACCCTAATCAAGAGTCGTCCCTGTCCACAGCCTCGCTACCAGAGTTACAAGGGGTAGCATGGAACAATCTGGCCCACCCTAATCAAGAGCCGTCCCTGTCCACAGCCTCGCTACCAGAGTTACAAGCGGTAGCATGGAACAATCTGGCCCACCCTATTCAAGAGCCGTCCCTGTCCACAGCCTCGCTACCAGAGTTACTAGGGGTAGCATGGAACAATCTGGCCCACCCTAATCAAGAGCCGCCCCTGTCCACAGCCTCGCTACCAGAGTTACAAGGGGTAGCATGGAACAATCTGGCCCACCCTAATCAAGAGCCGTCCCTGTCCACAGCCAGGGTCACTACAGCCTCGCTACCAGAGTTACAAGGGGTAGCATGGAACAATCTGGCTCACCCTAATCAAGAGCCGTCCCTGTCCACAGCCTCGCTACCAGAGATACAAGGGGTAGCATGGAACAATCTGGCCCACCCTAATCAAGAGCCGTCCCTGTCCACAGCCTCGCTACCAGAGTTACAAGGGGTAGCATGGAACAATCTGGCCCACACTAATCAAGAGCCGTCCCTGTCCTCAGCCTCGCTACCAGAGTTACAAGGGGTAGCATGGAACTATCTGGCCCACCCTAATCAAGAACCTCCCCTGGTCACTACAGCCTCGCTACCAGAGTTACAAGGGGTAGCATGGAACAATCTGGCTCACCCTAATCAAGAGCCGTCCCTGTCCACAGCCTCGCTACCAGAGATACAAGGGGTAGCATGGAACAATTTGGCCCACCCTAATCAAGAGCCGTCCCTGTCCACAGCCTCGCTACCAGAGTTACAAGGGGTAGCATGGAACAATCTGGCCCACCCTAATCAAGAGCCGTCCCTGTCCACAGCCTCGCTACCAGAGTTACAAGGGGTAGCATGGAACAATCTGGCCCACCCTAATCAAGAGCCGTCCCTGTCCACAGCCTCGCTACCAGAGTTACAAGGGGTAGCATGGAACAATCTGGCGCACCCTAATGAAGAGCCGTCCCTGTCCACAGCCTCGCTACCAGAGTTACAAGGGGTAGCATGGAACAATCTGGCCCACCCTAATCAAGAGCCGCCCCTGGTCACTACAGCCTCACTACCAGAGTTACAAGGGGTAGCATGGAACAATCTGGCTCACCCTTATCAAGAGCCGTCCCTGTCCACAGCCTCGCTACCAGAGTTACAAGGGGTAGCATGGAACAATCTGGCCCACCCTAATCAAGAGCTGTCCCTGTCCACAGCCTCGCTACCAGAGTTACAAGGGGTAGCATGGAACAATCTGGCCCACCCTAATCAAGAGCCGTCCCTGTCCACAGCCTCGCTACCAGAGTTACAAGGGGTAGCATGGAAAAATCTGGCGCACCCTTATGAAGAGCCGTCCCTGTCCACAGCCTCGCTACCAGAGTTACAAGGGGTAGCATGGAACAATCTGGCCCACCCTAATCAAGAGCCGCCCCTGGTCACTACAGCCTCGCTACCAGAGTTACAAGGGGTAGCATGGAACAATCTGGCTCACCCTAATCAAGAGCCGACCCTGTCAACAGCCTCGCTACCAGAGTTACAAGGGGTAGCATGGAACAATCTGGCCCACCCTAATCAAGAGCCGTCCCTGTCCACAGCCTCGCTACCAGAGTTACAAGGGGTAGCATGGAACAATCTGGCTCACCCTAATCAAGAGCCGTCCCCGTCCACAGCCTCGCTACCAGAGTTACAAGGGGTAGCATGGAACAATCTGGCCCACCCTAATCAAGAGCCGTCCCTGTCCACAGCCTCGCTACCAGAGTTACAAGGGGTGGCATGGAACAATCTGGCTCACCCTAATCAAGAGCCGCCCCTGTCCACAGCCTCGCTAACAGAGTTACAAGGGTTAGCATGGAACAATCTGGCCCACCCTAATCAAGAGCCGTCCCTGTCCACAGCCTCGCTACCAGAGTTACAAGGGGTAGCATGGAACAATCTGGCCCACCCTAATCAAGAGCCGTCCCTGTCCACAGCCTCGCTACCAGAGTTACAAGGGGTAGCATGGAACAATCTGGCCGACCCTAATCAAGAGCCGTCCCTGTCCACAGCCTCGCTACCAGAGTTACAAGGGGTAGCATGGACCAATTTGGCTCACCCTAATCAAGAGCCGTCCCTGTCCACAGCTTCGCAACCAGAGTTACAAGGGGTAGCATGGAACAATCTGGCCCACCCTAATCAAGAGTCGTCCCTGTCCACAGCCTCGCTACCAGAGTTACAAGGGGTAGCATGGAACAATCTGGCCCACCCTAATCAAGAGCCGTCCCAGTCCACAGCCTCGCTACCAGAGTTACAAAGGGTAGCATGGAACAATCTGGCCCACCCTATTCAAGAGCCGTCCCTGTCCACAGCCTCGCTACCAGAGTTGCAAGGGGTAGCAAGGAACAATCTGGCCCACCCTAATCAAGAGCCGCCCCTGTCCACAGCCTCGCTAACAGAGTTACAAGGGGTAGCATGGAACAATCTGGCCCACCCTAATCAAGAGCCGCCCCTGTCCACAGCCTCGCTAACAGAGTTACAAGGGGTAGCATGGAACAATCTAGCCCACCCTAATCAAGAGCCGTCCCTGTCCACAGCCTCGCTACCAGAGTTACAAGGGGTAGCATGGAACAATCTGGCTCACCCTAATCAAGAGCCGTCCCTGTCCACAGCCTCGCTACCAGAGTTACAAGGGTTAGCATGGAACAATCTGGCCCACCCTAATCAAGAGCCGCCCCTGGTCACTACAGCCTCGCTACCAGAGTTACAAGGGGTAGCATGGAACAATCTGGCTCACCCTAATCAAGAGCCGTCCCTGTCCACAGCCTCGCTACCAGAGTTACAAGGGGTAGCATGGAACAATCTGGCTCACCCTAATCAAGAGTCGTCCCTGTCCACAGCCTCGCTACCAGAGTTACAAGGGGTAGCATGGAACAATCTGGCCCACCCTAATCAAGAGTCGTCCCTGTCCACAGCCTCGCTACCAGAGTTACAAGGGGTAGCATGGAACAATCTGGCCCACCCTAATCAAGAGCCGTCCCTGTCCACAGCCTCGCTACCAGAGTTACAAGCGGTAGCATGGAACAATCTGGCCCACCCTATTCAAGAGCCGTCCCTGTCCACAGCCTCGCTACCAGAGTTACTAGGGGTAGCATGGAACAATCTTGCCCACCCTAATCAAGAGCCGCCCCTGTCCACAGCCTCGCTACCAGAGTTACAAGGGGTAGCATGGAACAATCTGGCCCACCCTATTCAAGAGCCGTCCCTGTCCACAGCCAGGGTCACTACAGCCTCGCTACCAGAGTTACAAGGGGTAGCATGGAACAATCTGGCTCACCCTAATCAAGAGCCGTCCCTGTCCACAGCCTCGCTACCAGAGATACAAGGGGTAGCATGGAACAATCTGGCCCACCCTAATCAAGAGCCGTCCCTGTCCTCAGCCTCGCTACCAGAGTTACAAGGGGTAGCATGGAACTATCTGGCCCACCCTAATCAAGAACCTCCCCTGGTCACTACAGCCTCGCTACCAGAGTTACAAGGGGTAGCATGGAACAATCTGGCTCACCCTAATCAAGAGCCGTCCCTGTCCACAGCCTCGCTACCAGAGATACAAGGGGTAGCATGGAACAATTTGGCCCACCCTAATCAAGAGCCGTCCCTGTCCACAGCCTCGCTACCAGAGTTACAAGGGGTAGCATGGAACAATCTGGCCCACCCTAATCAAGAGCCGTCCCTGTCCACAGCCTCGCTACCAGAGTTACAAGGGGTAGCATGGAACAATCTGGCCCACCCTAATCAAGAGCCGTCCCTGTCCACAGCCTCGCTACCAGAGTTACAAGAGGTAGCATGGAACAATCTGGCGCACCCTAATGAAGAGCCGTCCCTGTCCACAGCCTCGCTACCAGAGTTACAAGGGGTATCATGGAACAATCTGGCCCACCCTAATCAAGAGCCACCCCTGGTCACTACAGCCTCACTACCAGAGTTACAAGGGGTAGCATGGAACAATCTGGCTCACCCTTATCAAGAGCCGTCCCTGTCCACAGCCTCGCTACCAGAGTTACAAGGGGTAGCATGGAACAATCTGGCCCACCCTAATCAAGAGCCGTCCCTGTCCACAGCCTCGCTACAAGAGTTACAAGGGGTAGCATGGAAAAATCTGGCGCACCCTAATGAAGAGCCGTCCCTGTCCACAGCCTCGCTACCAGAGTTACAAGGGGTAGCATGGAACAATCTGGCCCACCCTAATCAAGAGCCGCCCCTGGTCACTACAGCCTCGCTACCAGAGTTACAAGGGGTAGCACGGAACAATCTGGCTCACCCTAATCAAGAGCCGACCCTGTCAACAGCCTCGCTACCAGAGTTACAAGGGGTAGCATGGAACAATCTGGCCCACCCTAATCAAGAGCCGTCCCTGTCCACAGCCTCGCTACCAGAGTTACAAGGGGTAGCATGGAACAATCTGGCTCACCCTAATCAAGAGCCGTCCCCGTCCACAGCCTCGCTACCAGAGTTAAAAGGGGTAGCATGGAACAATCTGGCCCACCCTAATCAAGAGCCGTCCCTGTCCACAGCCTCGCTACCAGAGTTACAAGGGGTGGCATGGAACAATCTGGCTCACCCTAATCAAGAGCCGCCCCTGTCCACAGCCTCGCTAACAGAGTTACAAGGGGTAGCATGGAACAATCTGGCCCACCCTAATCAAGAGCCGTCCCTGTCCACAGCCTCGCTACCAGAGTTACAAGGGGTAGCATGGAACAATCTGGCCCACCCTAATCAAGAGCCGTCCCTGTCCACAGCCTCGCTACCAGAGTTACAAGGGGTAGCATGGAACAATCTGGCCGACCCTAATCAAGAGCCGTCCCTGTCCACAGCCTCGCTACCAGAGTTACAAGGGGTAGCATGGACCAATTTGGCTCACCCTAATCAAGAGCCGTCCCTGTCCACAGCTTCGCAACCAGAGTTACAAGGGGTAGCATGGAACAATCTGGCCACCCTAATCAAGAGTCGTCCCTGTCCACAGCCTCGCTACCAGAGTTACAAGGGGTAGCATGGAACAATCTGGCCCACCCTAATCAAGAGCCGTCCCAGTCCACAGCCTCGCTACCAGAGTTACAAAGGGTAGCATGGAACAATCTGGCCCACCCTATTCAAGAGCCGTCCCTGTCCACAGCCTCGCTACCAGAGTTGCAAGGGGTAGCAAGGAACAATCTGGCCCACCCTAATCAAGAGCCGCCCCTGTCCACAGCCTCGCTAACAGAGTTACAAGGGGTAGCATGGAACAATCTGGCCCACCCTAATCAAGAGCCGTCCCTGTCCACAGCCTCGCTACCAGAGTTACAAGGGGTAGCATGGAACAATCTGGCTCACCCTAATCAAGAGCCGTCCCTGTCCACAGCCTCGCTACCAGAGTTACAAGGGGTAGCATGGAACAATCTGGCCCACCCTAATCAAGAGCCGTCCCTGTCCACAGCCTCGCTACCAGAGATACAAGGGGTAGCATGGAACAATCTGGCCCACCCTAATCAAGAGCCGTCCCTGTCCACAGCCTCGCTACCAGAGTTACAAGGGGTAGCAAGGAACAATCTGGCCCACCCTAATCAAGAGCCGTCCCTGTCCACAGCCTCGCTACAAGAGTTACAAGGGGTAGCATGGAACAATCTGGCCCACCCTAATCAAGAGCCGTCCCTGTCCACAGCCTCGCTACCAGAGTTACAAGGGTTAGCATGGAACAATCTGGCCCACCCTAATCAAGAGCCGCCCCTGGTCACTACAGCCTCGCTACCAGAGTTACAAGGGGTAGCATGGAACAATCTGGCTCACCCTAATCAAGAGCCGTCCCTGTCCACAGCCTCGCTACCAGAGTTACAAGGGGTAGCATGGAACAATCTGGCCCACCCTAATCAAGAGCCGTCCCTGTCCACAGCCTCGCTACCAGAGTTACAAGGGGTAGCATGGAACAATCTGGCTCACCCTAATCAAGAGCCGTCCCTGTCCACAGCCTCGCTACCAGAGTTACAAGGGGTAGCATGGAACAATCTGGCTCACCCTAATCAAGAGCCGCCCCTGTCCACAGCCTCGCTACCAGAGTTACAAGGGGTAGCATGGAACAATCTGGCCCACCCTAATCAAGAGCCGTCCCAGTCCACAGCCTCGCTACCAGAGTTACAAAGGGTAGCATGGAACAATCTGGCCCACCCTATTCAAGAACCGTCCCTGTCCACAGCCTCGCTACCAGAGTTGCAAGGGGTAGCAAGGAACAATCTGGCCCACCCTAATCAAGAGCCGCCCCTGTCCACAGCCTCGCTACCAGAGTTACAAGGGGTAGCATGGAACAATCTGGCCCACCCTAATCAAGAGCCGTCCCTGTCCACAGCCTCGCTACCAGAGTTACAAGGGGTGGCATGGAACAATCTGGCTCACCCTAATCAAGAGCCGCCCCTGTCCACAGCCTCGCTAACAGAGTTACAAGGGTTAGCATGGAACAATCTGGCCCACCCTAATCAAGAGCCGTCCCTGTCCACAGCCTCGCTACCAGAGTTACAAGGGGTAGCATGGAACAATCTGGCCCACCCTAATCAAGAGCCGTCCCTGTCCACAGCCTCGCTACCAGAGTTACAAGGGGTAGCATGGAACAATCTGGCCGACCCTAATCAAGAGCCGTCCCTGTCCACAGCCTCGCTACCAGAGTTACAAGGGGTAGCATGGACCAATTTGGCTCACCCTAATCAAGAGCCGTCCCTGTCCACAGCTTCGCAACCAGAGTTACAAGGGGTAGCATGGAACAATCTGGCCCACCCTAATCAAGAGTCGTCCCTGTCCACAGCCTCGCTACCAGAGTTACAAGGGGTAGCATGGAACAATCTGGCCCACCCTAATCAAGAGCCGTCCCAGTCCACAGCCTCGCTACCAGAGTTACAAAGGGTAGCATGGAACAATCTGGCCCACCCTATTCAAGAGCCGTCCCTGTCCACAGCCTCGCTACCAGAGTTGCAAGGGGTAGCAAGGAACAATCTGGCCCACCCTAATCAAGAGCCGCCCCTGTCCACAGCCTCGCTAACAGAGTTACAAGGGGTAGCATGGAACAATCTGGCCCACCCTAATCAAGAGCCGCCCCTGTCCACAGCCTCGCTAACAGAGTTACAAGGGGTAGCATGGAACAATCTAGCCCACCCTAATCAAGAGCCGTCCCTGTCCACAGCCTCGCTACCAGAGTTACAAGGGGTAGCATGGAACAATCTGGCTCACCCTAATCAAGAGCCGTCCCTGTCCACAGCCTCGCTACCAGAGTTACAAGGGTTAGCATGGAACAATCTGGCCCACCCTAATCAAGAGCCGCCCCTGGTCACTACAGCCTCGCTACCAGAGTTACAAGGGGTAGCATGGAACAATCTGGCTCACCCTAATCAAGAGCCGTCCCTGTCCACAGCCTCGCTACCAGAGTTACAAGGGGTAGCATGGAACAATCTGGCTCACCCTAATCAAGAGTCGTCCCTGTCCACAGCCTCGCTACCAGAGTTACAAGGGGTAGCATGGAACAATCTGGCCCACCCTAATCAAGAGTCGTCCCTGTCCACAGCCTCGCTACCAGAGTTACAAGGGGTAGCATGGAACAATCTGGCCCACCCTAATCAAGAGCCGTCCCTGTCCACAGCCTCGCTACCAGAGTTACAAGCGGTAGCATGGAACAATCTGGCCCACCCTATTCAAGAGCCGTCCCTGTCCACAGCCTCGCTACCAGAGTTACTAGGGGTAGCATGGAACAATCTTGCCCACCCTAATCAAGAGCCGCCCCTGTCCACAGCCTCGCTACCAGAGTTACAAGGGGTAGCATGGAACAATCTGGCCCACCCTATTCAAGAGCCGTCCCTGTCCACAGCCAGGGTCACTACAGCCTCGCTACCAGAGTTACAAGGGGTAGCATGGAACAATCTGGCTCACCCTAATCAAGAGCCGTCCCTGTCCACAGCCTCGCTACCAGAGATACAAGGGGTAGCATGGAACAATCTGGCCCACCCTAATCAAGAGCCGTCCCTGTCCTCAGCCTCGCTACCAGAGTTACAAGGGGTAGCATGGAACTATCTGGCCCACCCTAATCAAGAACCTCCCCTGGTCACTACAGCCTCGCTACCAGAGTTACAAGGGGTAGCATGGAACAATCTGGCTCACCCTAATCAAGAGCCGTCCCTGTCCACAGCCTCGCTACCAGAGATACAAGGGGTAGCATGGAACAATTTGGCCCACCCTAATCAAGAGCCGTCCCTGTCCACAGCCTCGCTACCAGAGTTACAAGGGGTAGCATGGAACAATCTGGCCCACCCTAATCAAGAGCCGTCCCTGTCCACAGCCTCGCTACCAGAGTTACAAGGGGTAGCATGGAACAATCTGGCCCACCCTAATCAAGAGCCGTCCCTGTCCACAGCCTCGCTACCAGAGTTACAAGAGGTAGCATGGAACAATCTGGCGCACCCTAATGAAGAGCCGTCCCTGTCCACAGCCTCGCTACCAGAGTTACAAGGGGTATCATGGAACAATCTGGCCCACCCTAATCAAGAGCCACCCCTGGTCACTACAGCCTCACTACCAGAGTTACAAGGGGTAGCATGGAACAATCTGGCTCACCCTTATCAAGAGCCGTCCCTGTCCACAGCCTCGCTACCAGAGTTACAAGGGGTAGCATGGAACAATCTGGCCCACCCTAATCAAGAGCCGTCCCTGTCCACAGCCTCGCTACAAGAGTTACAAGGGGTAGCATGGAAAAATCTGGCGCACCCTAATGAAGAGCCGTCCCTGTCCACAGCCTCGCTACCAGAGTTACAAGGGGTAGCATGGAACAATCTGGCCCACCCTAATCAAGAGCCGCCCCTGGTCACTACAGCCTCGCTACCAGAGTTACAAGGGGTAGCACGGAACAATCTGGCTCACCCTAATCAAGAGCCGACCCTGTCAACAGCCTCGCTACCAGAGTTACAAGGGGTAGCATGGAACAATCTGGCCCACCCTAATCAAGAGCCGTCCCTGTCCACAGCCTCGCTACCAGAGTTACAAGGGGTAGCATGGAACAATCTGGCTCACCCTAATCAAGAGCCGTCCCCGTCCACAGCCTCGCTACCAGAGTTAAAAGGGGTAGCATGGAACAATCTGGCCCACCCTAATCAAGAGCCGTCCCTGTCCACAGCCTCGCTACCAGAGTTACAAGGGGTGGCATGGAACAATCTGGCTCACCCTAATCAAGAGCCGCCCCTGTCCACAGCCTCGCTAACAGAGTTACAAGGGGTAGCATGGAACAATCTGGCCCACCCTAATCAAGAGCCGTCCCTGTCCACAGCCTCGCTACCAGAGTTACAAGGGGTAGCATGGAACAATCTGGCCCACCCTAATCAAGAGCCGTCCCTGTCCACAGCCTCGCTACCAGAGTTACAAGGGGTAGCATGGAACAATCTGGCCGACCCTAATCAAGAGCCGTCCCTGTCCACAGCCTCGCTACCAGAGTTACAAGGGGTAGCATGGACCAATTTGGCTCACCCTAATCAAGAGCCGTCCCTGTCCACAGCTTCGCAACCAGAGTTACAAGGGGTAGCATGGAACAATCTGGCCACCCTAATCAAGAGTCGTCCCTGTCCACAGCCTCGCTACCAGAGTTACAAGGGGTAGCATGGAACAATCTGGCCCACCCTAATCAAGAGCCGTCCCAGTCCACAGCCTCGCTACCAGAGTTACAAAGGGTAGCATGGAACAATCTGGCCCACCCTATTCAAGAGCCGTCCCTGTCCACAGCCTCGCTACCAGAGTTGCAAGGGGTAGCAAGGAACAATCTGGCCCACCCTAATCAAGAGCCGCCCCTGTCCACAGCCTCGCTAACAGAGTTACAAGGGGTAGCATGGAACAATCTGGCCCACCCTAATCAAGAGCCGTCCCTGTCCACAGCCTCGCTACCAGAGTTACAAGGGGTAGCATGGAACAATCTGGCTCACCCTAATCAAGAGCCGTCCCTGTCCACAGCCTCGCTACCAGAGTTACAAGGGGTAGCATGGAACAATCTGGCCCACCCTAATCAAGAGCCGTCCCTGTCCACAGCCTCGCTACCAGAGATACAAGGGGTAGCATGGAACAATCTGGCCCACCCTAATCAAGAGCCGTCCCTGTCCACAGCCTCGCTACCAGAGTTACAAGGGGTAGCAAGGAACAATCTGGCCCACCCTAATCAAGAGCCGTCCCTGTCCACAGCCTCGCTACAAGAGTTACAAGGGGTAGCATGGAACAATCTGGCCCACCCTAATCAAGAGCCGTCCCTGTCCACAGCCTCGCTACCAGAGTTACAAGGGTTAGCATGGAACAATCTGGCCCACCCTAATCAAGAGCCGCCCCTGGTCACTACAGCCTCGCTACCAGAGTTACAAGGGGTAGCATGGAACAATCTGGCTCACCCTAATCAAGAGCCGTCCCTGTCCACAGCCTCGCTACCAGAGTTACAAGGGGTAGCATGGAACAATCTGGCCCACCCTAATCAAGAGCCGTCCCTGTCCACAGCCTCGCTACCAGAGTTACAAGGGGTAGCATGGAACAATCTGGCTCACCCTAATCAAGAGCCGTCCCTGTCCACAGCCTCGCTACCAGAGTTACAAGGGGTAGCATGGAACAATCTGGCTCACCCTAATCAAGAGCCGCCCCTGTCCACAGCCTCGCTACCAGAGTTACAAGGGGTAGCATGGAACAATCTGGCCCACCCTAATCAAGAGCCGTCCCAGTCCACAGCCTCGCTACCAGAGTTACAAAGGGTAGCATGGAACAATCTGGCCCACCCTATTCAAGAACCGTCCCTGTCCACAGCCTCGCTACCAGAGTTGCAAGGGGTAGCAAGGAACAATCTGGCCCACCCTAATCAAGAGCCGCCCCTGTCCACAGCCTCGCTAACAGAGTTACAAGGGGTAGCATGGAACAATCTGGCCCTCCCTAATCAAGAGCCGCCCCTGTCCACAGCCTCGCTACCAGAGTTACAAGGGGTAGCATGGATCAATCTGGCCCACCCTAATCAAGAGCCGCCCCTGACCACAGCCTCGCTAACAGAGTTACAAGGGGTAGCATGGAACAATCTGGCCCACCCTAATCAAGAGCCGTCCCTGGCCACAGCCTCGCTACCAGAGTTACAAGGGGTAGCATGGAACAATCTGGCCCACCCTAAACAAGAGCCGTCCCTGTCCACAGCCTCGCTACCAGAGTTACGAGGGGTAGCATGGAACAATCTGGGCCACCCTAATCAAGAGCCGTCCCTGTCCACAGCCACGCTACCAGAGTTACAAGGGGTAGCATGGAACAATCTGGCACACCCTAATCAAGAGCCGCCCCTGTCCACAGCCTCGCTACCAGAGTTACGAGGGGTAGCATGGAACAATCTGGCCCACCCTAATCAAGAGCCGTCCCTGTCCACAGCCTCGCTACCAGAGTTACAAGGGGTAGCATGGAACAATCTGGCTCACCCTAATCAAGAGCCGTCCCTGTCCACAGCCTCGCTACCAGAGTTACAAGGGGTAGCATGGAACAATCTGGCCCACCCTAATCAAGAGCCGTCCCTGTCCACAGCCTCGCTACCAGAGTTACAAGGGGTAGCATGGAATAATCTGGCCCACCCTAATCAAGAGCCGTCCCTGTCCACAGCCTCGCTACCAGAGTTACAAGGGGTAGCATGGAACAATCTGGCCCACCCTAATCAAGAGCCGCCCCTGGTCACTACAGCCTCGCTACCAGAGTTACAAGGGGTAGCATGGAACAATCTGGCTCACCCTAATCAAGAGCCGTCCCTGTCCACAGCCTCGCTACCAGAGTTACAAGGGGTAGCATGGAACAATCTGGCCCACCCTAATCAAGAGCCGTCCCTGTCCACAGCCTCGCTACCAGAGTTACAAGGGGTAGCATGGAACAATCTGGCCCTCCCTATTCAAGAGCCGTCCCTGTCCACAGCCTCGCTACCAGAGTTACTAGGGGTAGCATGGAACAATCTGGCCAACCCTAATCAAGAGCCGCCCCTGTCCACAGCCTCGCTACCAGAGTTACAAGGGGTAGCATGGAACAATCTGGCCCACCCTCATCAAGAGCCGTCCCTGTCCACAGCTAGGGTCACTACAGCCTCGCTACCAGAGTTACAAGGGGTAGCAAGGAACAATCTGGCTCACCCTAATCAAGAGCCGTCCCTGTCCACAGCCTCGCTACCAGAGATACAAGGGGTAGCATGGAACAATCTGGCCCACCCTAATCAAGAGCCGTCCCTGTCCACAGCCTCGCTACCAGAGTTACAAGGGGTAGCATGGAACAATCTGGCCCACACTAATCAAGAGCCGTCCCTGTCCTCAGCCTCGCTACCAGAGTTACAAGGGGTAGCATGGAGCAATCTGGCCCACCCTAATCAAGAGCCTCCCCTGGTCACTACAGCCTCGCTACCAGAGTTACAAGGGGTAGCATGGAAAAATCTGGCTCACCCTAATCAAGAGCCGTCCCTGTCCACAGCCTCGCTACCAGAGATACAAGGGGTAGCATGGAACAATCTGGCCCACCCTAATCAAGAGCCGTCCCTGTCCACAGCCTCGCTACCAGAGTTACAAGGGGTAGCAAGGAACAATCTGGCCACCCTAATCAAGAGCCGTCCCTGTCCACAGCCTGACTACCAGAGTTACAAGGGGTAGCATGGAACAATCTGGCTCACCCTAATCAAGAGCCGTCCCTGTCCACAGCCTCGCTACCAGAGTTACAAGGGGTAGCATGGAACAATCTGGCCCACCCTAATCAAGAGCCGTCCCTGTCCACAGCCTCGCTACCAGAGTTACAAGGGGTGGCATGGAACAATCTGGCTCACTCTAATCAAGAGCCGCCCCTGACCACAGCCTCGCTAACAGAGTTACAAGGGGTAGCATGGAACAATCTGGCCCACCCTAATCAAGACCCGTCCCTGTCCACAGCCTCGCTACCAGAGTTACAAGGGGTAGCATGGAACAATCTGGCTCACCCTAATCAAGAGCCGTCCCTGTCCACAGCCTCGCTACCAGAGTTACAAGGGGCAGCATGGAACAATCTGGCCCACCCTATTCAAGAGCCGTCCTTGTCCACAGCCTCGCTACCAGAGTTACAAGGGGTAGCATGGAACAATCTGGCTCACCCTAATCAAGAGCCGTCCCTGTCCACAGCCTCGCTACCAGAGTTACAAGGGGTAGCACGGAACAATCTGGCACACAGTAATCAAGAGCCGTCCCTGTCCACAGCCTCGCTACCAGAGTTACAAGGGGTAGCATGGAACAATCTGGCCCACCCTAATCAAGAGCAGTCCCTGTCCACAGCCTCGCTACCAGAGTTAAAAGGGGTAGCATGGAACAATCTGGCCCACCCTAATCAAGAGCCGTCCCTGTCCACAGCCTCGCTACCAGAGTTACAAGGGGTAGCATGGAACAATCTGGCCCACCCTAATCAAGAGCCGTCCCTGTCCACAGCCACGCTACCAGTGTTACAAGGGGTAGCATGGAACAATCTGGCCCACCCTAATCAAGAGCCGTCCCTGTCCACAGCCTCGCTACCAGAGTTACAAGGGGTAGCATGGAACAATCTGGCCGACCCTAATCAAGATCCGTCCCTGTCCACAGCCTCGCTACCAGAGTTACAAGGGGTAGCATGGAACAATTTGGCTCACCCTAATCAAGAGCCGTCCCTGTCCTCAGCCTCGCTACCAGAGTTACAAGGGGTAGCATGGAACAATCTGGCCCACCCTAATCAAGAGTCGTCCCTGTCCACAGCCTCGCTACCAGAGTTACAAGGGGTAGCATGGAACAATCTGGCCCACCCTAATCAAGAGCCGTCCCAGTCCACAGCCTCGCTACCAGAGTTACAAGGGGTAGCATGGAACAATCTGGCCCACCCTATTCAAGAGCCGTCCCTGTCCACAGCCTCGCTACCAGAGTTACAAGGGGTAGCATGGAACAATCTGGCCCACCCTAATCAAGAGCCGTCCCCGTCCACAGCCTCGCTAACAGAGTTACAAGGGGTAGCATGGAACAATCTGGCCCTCCCTAATCAAGAGCCGCCCCTGTCCACAGCCTCGCTACCAGAGTTACAAGGGGTAGCATGGAACAATCTGGCCCACCCTAATCAAGAGCCGCCCCTGTCCACAGCCTCGCTACCAGAGTTACAAGGGGTAGCCTGGAACAATCTGGCCCACCCCTAATCAAGAGCCGTCCCTGGTCACTACAGCCTCGCCACCAGAGTTACAAGTGGTAGCATGGAACAATCTGGCCCACCCTAATCAAGAGCCGTCCCTGTCCACAGCCTCGCTACCAGAGTTACAAGGGGTAGCATGGAACAATCTGGCCCACACTAATCAAGAGCCGTCCCTGTCCACAGCCTCGCTACCAGAGTTACAAGGGGTAGCATGGAACAATCTGGCCCACACTAATCAAGAGCCGTCCCTGTCCACAGCCTCGCTACCAGAGTTACAAGGGGTAGCATGGAACAATCTGGCCCACCCTAATCAAGAGCCGCCCCTGGTCACTACAACCTCGCTACCAGAATTACAAGGGGTAGCATGGAACAATCTGGCTCACCCTAATCAAGAGCCGTCCCTTTCCACAGCCTCGCTACCAGAGTTACAAGGGGTAGCATGGAACAATCTGGCCCACCCTAATCAAGAGCCGTCCCTGTCCACAGCCTCGCTACCAGAGTTACAAGGGGTAGCATGGAACAATCTGGCTCACCCTAATCAAGAGCCGTCCCTGTCCACAGCCTCGCTACCAGAGTTACAAGGGGTAGCATGGAACAATCTGGTTCACCCTAATCAAGAGCCGCCCCTGTCCACAGCCTCGCTACCAGAGTTACAAGGGGTAGCATGGAACAATCTGGCCCACCCTAATCAAGAGCCGTCCCTGTCCACAGCCTCGCTACCAGAGTTACAAGGGGTAGCATGGAACAATCTGGCTCACCCTAATCATGAGCCGTCCCTGTCCACAGCCTCGCTACCAGAGTTACAAGGGGTAGCATGGAACAATCTGGCCCACCCTAATCAAGAGCCGTCCCGTTCCACAGCCTCGCTACCAGAGTTACCAGGGGTTAGCATGGAACAATCTGGCTCACCCTAATCAAGACCCGTCGCTGTCCACAGCCTCGCTACCAGAGTTACAAGGGGTAGCACGGAACAATCTGGCCCACCGTAATCAAGAGCCGTCCCTGTCTACAGCCTCGCTACCAGAGTTACAAGGGGTAGCATGGAACAATCTGGCCCACCCTAATCAAGAGCAGTCCCTGTCCACAGCCTCGCTACCAGAGTTACAAGGGGTAGCAAGGAACAATCTGGCCCACCCTAATCAAGAGCCGTCCCTGTCCACAGCCTCGCTACCAGAGTTACAAGGGGTAGCATGGAACAATCTGGCCCACCCTAATCAAGAGCCGTCCCTGTCCACAGCCTCGCTACCAGAGTTACAAGGGGTAGCATGGAACAATCTGGCCCACCCTAATCAAGAGCCGTCCCTGTCCACAGCCTCGCTACCAGAGTTAAAAGTGGTAGCATGGAACAATCTGGCCGACCCTAATCAAGAGCCGTCCCTGTCCACAGCCTCGCTACCAGAGTTACAAGGGGTAGCATGGAACAATCTGGCTCACCCTAATCAAGAGCCGTCCCTGTCCACAGCCTCGCTACCAGAGTTACAAGGGGTAGCATGGAACAATCTGGCCCACCCTAATCAAGAGTCGTCCCTGTCCACAGCCTCGCTACCAGAGTTACAAGGGGTAGCATGGAACAATCTGGCCCACCCTAATCAAGAGCCGTCCCTGTCCACAGCCTCGCTACCAGAGTTACAAGCGGTAGCATGGAACAATCTGGCCCACCCTATTCAAGAGCCGTCCCTGTCCACAGCCTCGCTACCAGAGTTACTAGGGGTAGCATGGAACAATCTGGCCCACCCTAATCAAGAGCCGCCCCTGTCCACAGCCTCGCTACCAGAGTTACAAGGGGTAGCATGGAACAATCTGGCCCACCCTAATCTAGAGCCGTCCCTGTCCACAGCCAGGGTCACTACAGCCTCGCTACCAGAGTTACAAGGGGTAGCATGGAACAATCTGGCTCACCCTAATCAAGAGCCGTCCCTGTCCACAGCCTCGCTACCAGAGATACAAGGGGTAGCATGGAACAATCTGGCCCACCCTAATCTAGAGCCGTCCCTGTCCACAGCCAGGGTCACTACAGCCTCGCTACCAGAGTTACAAGGGGTAGCATGGAACAATCTGGCTCACCCTAATCAAGAGCCGTCCCTGTCCACAGCCTCGCTACCAGAGTTACAAGGGGTAGCATGGAACAATCTGGCCCACCCTAATCAAGAGCCGTCCCTGTCCACAGCTTCGCTACCAGAGTTACAAGGGGTAGCATGGAACAATCTGGCCCACCCTAATCAAGAGTCGTCCCTGTCCACAGCCTCGCTACCAGAGTTACAAGGGGTAGCATGGAACAATCTGGCCCACCCTAATCAAGAGCCGTCCCAGTCCACAGCCTCGCTACCAGAGTTACAAAGGGTAGCATGGAACAATCTGGCCCACCCTATTCAAGAACCGTCCCTGTCCACAGCCTCGCTACCAGAGTTGCAAGGGGTAGCAAGGAACAATCTGGCCCACCCTAATCAAGAGCCGCCCCTGTCCACAGCCTCGCTAACAGAGTTACAAGGGGTAGCATGGAACAATCTGGCCCTCCCTAATCAAGAGCCGCCCCTGTCCACAGCCTCGCTACCAGAGTTACAAGGGGTAGCATGGAACAATCTGGCCCACCCTAATCAAGAGCCGCCCCTGTCCACAGCCTCGCTAACAGAGTTACAAGGGGTAGCATGGAACAATCTGGCCCACCCTAATCAAGAGCCGTCCCTGGCCACAGCCTCGCTACCAGAGTTACAAGGGGTAGCATGGAACAATCTGGCCCACCCTAAACAAGAGCCGTCCCTGTCCACAGCCTCGCTACCAGAGTTACGAGGGGTAGCATGGAACAATCTGGGCCACCCTAATCAAGAGCCGTCCCTGTCCACAGCCACGCTACCAGAGTTACAAGGGGTAGCATGGAACAATCTGGCACACCCTAATCAAGAGCCGCCCCTGTCCACAGCCTCGCTACCAGAGTTACGAGGGGTAGCATGGAACAATCTGGCCCACCCTAATCAAGAGCCGTCCCTGTCCACAGCCTCGCTTCCAGAGTTACAAGGGGTAGCATGGAACAATCTGGCTCACCCTAATCAAGAGCCGTCCCTGTCCACAGCCTCGCTACCAGAGTTACAAGGGGTAGCATGGAACAATCTGGCCCACCCTAATCAAGAGCCGTCCCTGTCCACAGCCTCGCTACCAGAGTTACAAGGGGTAGCATGGAACAATCTGGCCCACCCTAATCAAGAGCCGTCCCTGTCCACAGCCTCGCTACCAGAGTTACAAGGGGTAGCATGGAACAATCTGGCCCACCCTAATCAAGAGCCGCCCCTGTTCACTACAGCCTCGCTACCAGAGTTACAAGGGGTAGCATGGAACAATCTGGCTCACCCTAATCAAGAGCCGTCCCTGTCCACAGCCTCGCTACCAGAGTTACAAGGGGTAGCATGGAACAATCTGGCCCACCCTAATCAAGAGCCGTCCCTGTCCACAGCCTCGCTACCAGAGTTACTAGGGGTAGCATGGAACAATCTGGCCCACCCTATTCAAGAGCCGTCCCTGTCCACAGCCTCGCTACCAGAGTTACTAGGGGTAGCATGGAACAATCTGGCCAACCCTAATCAAGAGCCGCCCCTGTCCACAGCCTCGCTACCAGAGTTACAAGGGGTAGCATGGAACAATCTGGCCCACCCTCATCAAGAGCCGTCCCTCTCCACAGCTAGGGTCACTACAGCCTCGCTACCAGAGTTACAAGGGGTAGCAAGGAACAATCTGGCTCACCCTAATCAAGAGCCGTCCCTGTCCACAGCCTCGCTACCAGAGATACAAGGGGTAGCATGGAACAATCTGGCCCACCCTAATCAAGAGCCGTCCCTGTCCACAGCCTCGCTACCAGAGTTACAAGGGGTAGCATGGAACAATCTGGCCCACACTAATCAAGAGCCGTCCCTGTCCTCAGCCTCGCTACCAGAGTTACAAGGGGTAGCATGGAGCAATCTGGCCCACCCTAATCAAGAGCCTCCCCTGGTCACTACAGCCTCGCTACCAGAGTTACAAGGGGTAGCATGGAAAAATCTGGCTCACCCTAATCAAGAGCCGTCCCTGTCCACAGCCTCGCTACCAGAGATACAAGGGGTAGCATGGAACAATCTGGCCCACCCTAATCAAGAGCCGTCCCTGTCCACAGCCTCGCTACCAGAGTTACAAGGGGTAGCATGGAACAATCTGGCCACCCTAATCAAGAGCCGTCCCTGTCCACAGCCTGACTACCAGAGTTACAAGGGGTAGCATGGAACAATCTGGCTCACCCTAATCAAGAGCCGTCCCTGTCCACAGCCTCGCTACCAGAGTTACAAGGGGTAGCATGGGACAATCTGGCCCACCCTAATCAAGAGCCGTCCCTGTCCACAGCCTCGCTACCAGAGTTACAAGGGGTGGCATGGAACAATCTGGCTCACCCTAATCAAGAGCCGCCCCTGACCACAGCCTCGCTAACAGAGTTACAAGGGGTAGCATGGAACAATCTGGCCCACCCTAATCAAGACCCGTCCCTGTCCACAGCCTCGCTACCAGAGTTACAAGGGGTAGCATGGAACAATCTGGCTCACCCTAATCAAGAGCCGTCCCTGTCCACAGCCTCGCTACCAGAGTTACAAGGGGTAGCATGGAACAATCTGGCCCACCCTAATCAAGAGCCGTCCTTGTCCACAGCCTCGCTACCAGAGTTACAAGGGGTAGCATGGAACAATCTGGCTCACCCTAATCAAGAGCCGTCCCTGTCCACAGCCTCGCTACCAGAGTTACAAGGGGTAGCACGGAACAATCTGGCCCACAGTAATCAAGAGCCGTCCCTGTCCACAGCCTCGCTACCAGAGTTACAAGGGGTAGCATGGAACAATCTGGCCCACCCTAATCAAGAGCAGTCCCTGTCCACAGCCTCGCTACCAGAGTTAAAAGGGGTAGCATGGAACAATCTGGCCCACCCTAATCAAGAGCCGTCCCTGTCCACAGCCTCGCTACCAGAGTTACCAGGGGTAGCATGGAACAATCTGGCCCACCCTAATCAAGAGCCGTCCCTGTCCACAGCCACGCTACCAGTGTTACAAGGGGTAGCATGGAACAATCTGGCCCACCCTAATCAAGAGCCGTCCCTGTCCACAGCCTCGCTACCAGAGTTACAAGGGGTAGCATGGAACAATCTGGCCGACCCTAATCAAGATCCGTCCCTGTCCACAGCCTCGCTACCAGAGTTACAAGGGGTAGCATGGAACAATTTGGCTCACCCTAATCAAGAGCCGTCCCTGTCCTCAGCCTCGCTACCAGAGTTACAAGGGGTAGCATGGAACAATCTGGCCCACCCTAATCAAGAGTCGTCCCTGTCCACAGCCTCGCTACCAGAGTTACAAGGGGTAGCATGGAACAATCTGGCCCACCCTAATCAAGAGCCGTCCCAGTCCACAGCCTCGCTACCAGAGTTACAAGGGGTAGCATGGAACAATCTGGCCCACCCTATTCAAGAGCCGTCCCTGTCCACAGCCTCGCTACCAGAGTTACAAGGGGTAGCATGGAACAATCTGGCCCACCCTAATCAAGAGCCGTCCCCGTCCACAGCCTCGCTAACAGAGTTACAAGGGGTAGCATGGAACAATCTGGCCCTCCCTAATCAAGAGCCGCCCCTGTCCACAGCCTCGCTACCAGAGTTACAAGGGGTAGCATGGAACAATCTGGCCCACCCTAATCAAGAGCCGCCCCTGTCCACAGCCTCGCTACCAGAGTTACAAGGGGTAGCCTGGAACAATCTGGCCCACCCCTAATCAAGAGCCGTCCCTGGTCACTACAGCCTCGCCACCAGAGTTACAAGTGGTAGCATGGAACAATCTGGCCCACCCTAATCAAGAGCCGTCCCTGTCCACAGCCTCGCTACCAGAGTTACAAGGGGTAGCATGGAACAATCTGGCCCACCCTAATCAAGAGCCGTCCCTGTCCACAGCCTCGCTACCAGAGTTACAAGGGGTAGCATGGAACAATCTGGCCCACACTAATCAAGAGCCGTCCCTGTCCACAGCCTCGCTACCAGAGTTACAAGGGGTAGCATGGAACAATCTGGCCCACCCTAATCAAGAGCCGCCCCTGGTCACTACAACCTCGCTACCAGAATTACAAGGGGTAGCATGGAACAATCTGGCTCACCCTAATCAAGAGCCGTCCCTTTCCACAGCCTCGCTACCAGAGTTACAAGGGGTAGCATGGAACAATCTGGCCCACCCTAATCAAGAGCCGTCCCTGTCCACAGCCTCGCTACCAGAGTTACAAGGGGTAGCATGGAACAATCTGGCTCACCCTAATCAAGAGCCGTCCCTGTCCACAGCCTCGCTACCAGAGTTACAAGGGGTAGCATGGAACAATCTGGTTCACCCTAATCAAGAGCCGCCCCTGTCCACAGCCTCGCTACCAGAGTTACAAGGGGTAGCATGGAACAATCTGGCCCACCCTAATCAAGAGCCGTCCCTGTCCACAGCCTCGCTACCAGAGTTACAAGGGGTAGCATGGAACAATCTGGCTCACCCTAATCATGAGCCGTCCCTGTCCACAGCCTCGCTACCAGAGTTACAAGGGGTAGCATGGAACAATCTGGCCCACCCTAATCAAGAGCCGTCCCGTTCCACAGCCTCGCTACCAGAGTTACCAGGGGTTAGCATGGAACAATCTGGCTCACCCTAATCAAGACCCGTCGCTGTCCACAGCCTCGCTACCAGAGTTACAAGGGGTAGCACGGAACAATCTGGCCTACCGTAATCAAGAGCCGTCCCTGTCTACAGCCTCGCTACCAGAGTTACAAGGGGTAGCATGGAACAATCTGGCCCACCCTAATCAAGAGCAGTCCCTGTCCACAGCCTCGCTACCAGAGTTACAAGGGGTAGCAAGGAACAATCTGGCCCACCCTAATCAAGAGCCGTCCCTGTCCACAGCCTCGCTACCAGAGTTACAAGGGGTAGCATGGAACAATCTGGCCCACCCTAATCAAGAGCCGTCCCTGTCCACAGCCTCGCTACCAGAGTTACAAGGGGTAGCATGGAACAATCTGGCCGACCCTAATCAAGAGCCGTCCCTGTCCACAGCCTCGCTACCAGAGTTACAAGGGGTAGCATGGAACAATCTGGCTCACCCTAATCAAGAGCCATCCCTGTCCACAGCCTCGCTACCAGAGTTACAAGGGGTAGCATGGAACAATCTGGCCCACCCTAATCAAGAGTCGTCCCTGTCCACAGCCTCGCTACCAGAGTTACAAGGGGTAGCATGGAATAATCTGGCCCACCCTAATCAAGAGCCGTCCCTGTCCACAGCCTCGCTACCAGAGTTACAAGCGGTAGCATGGAACAATCTGGCCCACCCTATTCAAGAGCCGTCCCTGTCCACAGCCTCGCTACCAGAGTTACTAGGGGTAGCATGGAACAATCTGGCCCACCCTAATCAAGAGCCGCCCCTGTCCACAGCCTCGCTACCAGAGTTACAAGGGGTAGCATGGAACAATCTGGCCCACCCTAATCTAGAGCCGTCCCTGTCCACAGCCAGGGTCACTACAGCCTCGCTACCAGAGTTACAAGGGGTAGCATGGAACAATCTGGCTCACCCTAATCAAGAGACGTCCCTGTCCACAGCCTCGCTACCAGAGATACAAGGGGTAGCATGGAACAATCTGGCCCACCCTAATCTAGAGCCGTCCCTGTCCACAGCCAGGGTCACTACAGCCTCGCTACCAGAGTTACAAGGGGTAGCATGGAGCAATCTGGCTCACCCTAATCAAGAGCCGTCCCTGTCCACAGCCTCGCTACCAGAGTTACAAGGGGTAGCATGGAACAATCTGGCCCACCCTAATCAAGAGCCGTCCCTGTCCACAGCTTCGCTACCAGAGTTACAAGGGGTAGCATGGAACAATCTGGCCCACCCTAATCAAGAGTCGTCCCTGTCCACAGCCTCGCTACCAGAGTTACAAGGGGTAGCATGGAACAATCTGGCCCACCCTAATCAAGAGCCGTCCCAGTCCACAGCCTCGCTACCAGAGTTACAAAGGGTAGCATGGAACAATCTGGCCCACCCTATTCAAGAACCGTCCCTGTCCACAGCCTCGCTACCAGAGTTGCAAGGGGTAGCAAGGAACAATCTGGCCCACCCTAATCAAGAGCCGCCCCTGTCCACAGCCTCGCTAACAGAGTTACAAAGGGTAGCATGGAACAATCTGGCCCTCCCTAATCAAGAGCCGCCCCTGTCCACAGCCTCGCTACCAGAGTTACAAGGGGTAGCATGGAACAATCTGGCCCACCCTATTCAAGAGCCGTCCCTGTCCACAGCCTCGCTACCAGAGTTACTAGGGGTAGCATGGAACAATCTGGCCAACCCTAATCAAGAGCCGCCCCTGTCCACAGCCTCGCTACCAGAGTTACAAGGGGTAGCATGGAACAATCTGGCCCACCCTCATCAAGAGCCGTCCCTGTCCACAGCTAGGGTCACTACAGCCTCGCTACCAGAGTTACAAGGGGTAGCAAGGAACAATCTGGCTCACCCTAATCAAGAGCCGTCCCTGTCCACAGCCTCGCTACCAGAGATACAAGGGGTAGCATGGAACAATCTGGCCCACCCTAATCAAGAACCGTCCCTGTCCACAGCCTCGCTACCAGAGTTACAAGGGGTAGCATGGAACAATCTGGCTCACCCTAATCAAGAGCCGTCCCTGTCCACAGCCTCGCTACTAGAGTTACAAGGGGTAGCATGGAACAATCTGGCCCACCCTAATCAAGAGCCGTCCCTGTCCACAGCCTCGCTACCAGAGTTACAAGGGGTAGCATGGAACAATCTGGCCCACCCTATTCAAGAGCCGTCCCTGTCCACAGCCTCGCTACCAGAGTTACTAGGGGTAGCATGGAACAATCTGGCCAACCCTAATCAAGAGCCGCCCCTGTCCACAGCCTCGCTACCAGAGTTACAAGGGGTAGCATGGAACAATCTGGCCCACCCTCATCAAGAGCCGTCCCTGTCCACAGCTAGGGTCACTACAGCCTCGCTACCAGAGTTACAAGGGGTAGCAAGGAACAATCTGGCTCACCCTAATCAAGAGCCGTCCCTGTCCACAGCCTCGCTACCAGAGATACAAGGGGTAGCATGGAACAATCTGGCCCACCCTAATCAAGAACCGTCCCTGTCCACAGCCTCGCTACCAGAGTTACAAGGGGTAGCATGGAACAATCTGGCTCACCCTAATCAAGAGCCGTCCCTGTCCACAGCCTCGCTACCAGAGATACAAGGGGTAGCATGGAACAATCTGGCCCACCCTAATCAAGAGCCGTCCCTGTCCACAGCCTCGCTACCAGAGTTACAAGGGGTAGCATGGAACAATCTGGCCACCCTAATCAAGAGCCGTCCCTGTCCACAGCCTGGCTACCAGAGTTACAAGGGGTAGCATGGAACAATCTGGCTCACCCTAATCAAGAGCCGTCCCTGTCCACAGCCTCGCTACCAGAGTTACAATGGGTAGCATGGAACAATCTGGCCCACCCTAATCAAGAGCCGTCCCTGTCCACAGCCTCGCTACCAGAGTTACAAGGGGTGGCATGGAACAATCTGGCTCACCCTAATCAAGAGCCGCCCCTGTCCACAGCCTCGCTAACAGAGTTACAAGGGGTAGCATGGAACAATCTGGCCCACCCTAATCAAGACCCGTCCCTGTCCACAGCCTCGCTACCAGAGTTACAAGGGGTAGCATGGAACAATCTGGCTCACCCTAATCAAGAGCCGTCCCTGTCCACAGCCTCGCTACCAGAGTTACAAGGGGTAGCATGGAACAATCTGGCCCACCCTAATCAAGAGCCGTCCTTGTCCACAGCCTCGCTACCAGAGTTACAAGGGGTAGCATGGAACAATCTGGCTCACCCTAATCAAGAGCCGTCCCTGTCCACAGCCTCGCTACCAGAGTTACAAGGGGTAGCACGGAACAATCTGGCCCACAGTAATCAAGAGCCGTCCCTGTCCACAGCCTCGCTACCAGAGTTACAAGGGGTAGCATGGAACAATCTGGCCCACCCTAATCAAGAGCAGTCCCTGTCCACAGCCTCGCTACCAGAGTTAAAAGGGGTAGCATGGAACAATCTGGCCCACCCTAATCAAGAGCCGTCCCTGGTCTCTACAGCCTCGCCACCAGAGTTACAAGTGGTAGCATGGAACAATCTGGCCCACCCTAATCAAGAGCCGTCCCTGTCCACAGCCTCGCTACCAGAGTTACAAGGGGTAGCATGGAACAATCTGGCCCACCCTAATCAAGAGCCGTCCCTGTCCACAGCCTCGCTACCAGAGTTACAAGGGGTAGCATGGAACAATCTGGCCCACACTAATCAAGAGCCGTCCCTGTCCACAGCCTCGCTACCAGAGTTACAAGGGGTAGCATGGAACAATCTGGCCCACCCTAATCAAGAGCCGCCCCTGGTCACTACAACCTCGCTACCAGAATTACAAGGGGTAGCATGGAACAATCTGGCTCACCCTAATCAAGAGCCGTCCCTTTCCACAGCCTCGCTACCAGAGTTACAAGGGGTAGCATGGAACAATCTGGCCCACCCTAACCAAGAGCCGTCCCTGTCCACAGCCTCGCTACCAGAGTTACAAGGGGTAGCAAGGAACAATCTGGCTCACCCTAATCAAGAGCCGTCCCTGTCCACAGCCTCGCTACCAGAGTTACAAGGGTTAGCATGGAACAATCTGGCTCACCCTAATCAAGAGCCGCGCCTGTCCACAGCCTCGCTACCAGAGTTACAAGGGGTAGCATGGAACAATCTGGCCCACCCTAATCAAGAGCCGTCCCTGTCCACAGCCTCGCTACCAGAGTTACAAGGGGTAGCATGGAACAATCTGGCTCACCCTAATCATGAGCCGTCCCTGTCCACAGCCTCGCTACCAGAGTTACAAGGGGTAGCATGGAACAATCTGGCCCACCCTAATCAAGAGCCGTCCCGTTCCACAGCCTCGCTACCAGAGTTACCAGGGGTTAGCATGGAACAATCTGGCTCACCCTAATCAAGACCCGTCGCTGTCCACAGCCTCGCTACCAGAGTTACAAGGGGTAGCACGGAACAATCTGGCCCACCGTAATCAAGAGCCGTCCCTGTCTACAGCCTCGCTACCAGATTTACAAGGGGTAGCATGGAACAATCTGGCCCACCCTAATCAAGAGCAGTCCCTGTCCACAGCCTCGCTACCAGAGTTACAAGGGGTAGCAAGGAACAATCTGGCCCACCCTAATCAAGAGCCGTCCCTGTCCACAGCCTCGCTACCAGAGTTACAAGGGGTAGCATGGAACAATCTGGCCCACCCTAATCAAGAGCCGTCCCTGTCCACAGCCTCGCTACCAGAGTTACAAGGGGTAGCATGGAACAATCTGGCCCACCCTAATCAAGAGCCGTCCCTGTCCACAGCCTCGCTACCAGAGTTAAAAGGGGTAGCATGGAACAATCTGGCCGACCCTAATCAAGAGCCGTCCCTGTCCACAGCCTCGCTACCAGAGTTACAAGGGGTAGCATGGAACAATCTGGCTCACCCTAATCAAGAGCCGTCCCTGTCCACAGCCTCGCTACCAGAGTTACAAGGGATAGCATGGAACAATCTGGCCCACCCTAATCAAGAGTCGTCCCTGTCCACAGCCTCGCTACCAGAGTTACAAGGGGTAGCATGGAACAATCTGGCCCACCCTAGTCAAGAGCCGTCCCTGTCCACAGCCTCGCTACCAGAGTTACAAGCGGTAGCATGGAACAATCTGGCCCACCCTATTCAAGAGCCGTCCCTGTCCACAGCCTCGCTACCAGAGTTACTAGGGGTAGCATGGAACAATCTGGCCCACCCTAATCAAGAGCCGTCCCTGTCCACAGCCTCGCTACCAGAGTTACAAGGGGTTGCATGGAACAATCTGGCCCACCCTAATCTAGAGCCGTCCCTGTCCACAGCCAGGGTCACTACAGCCTCGCTACCAGAGTTACAAGGGGTAGCATGGAACAATCTGGCTCACCCTAATCAAGAGCCGTCCCTGTCCACAGCCTCGCTACCAGAGATACAAGGGGTAGCATGGAACAATCTGGCCCACCCTAATCTAGAGCCGTCCCTGTCCACAGCCAGGGTCACTACAGCCTCGCTACCAGAGTTACAAGGGGTAGCATGGAACAATCTGGCTCACCCTAATCAAGAGCCGTCCCTGTCCACAGCCTCGCTACCAGAGTTACAAGGGGTAGCATGGAACAATCTGGCCCACCCTAATCAAGAGCCGTCCCTGTCCACAGCTTCGCTACCAGAGTTACAAGGGGTAGCATGGAACAATCTGGCCCACCCTAATCAAGAGTCGTCCCTGTCCACAGCCTCGCTACCAGAGTTACAAGGGGTAGCATGGAACAATCTGGCCCACCCTAATCAAGAGCCGTCCCAGTCCACAGCCTCGCTACCAGAGTTACAAAGGGTAGCATGGAACAATCTGGCCCACCCTATTCAAGAACCGTCCCTATCCACAGCCTCGCTACCAGAGTTGCAAGGGGTAGCAAGGAACAATCTGGCCCACCCTAATCAAGAGCCGCCCCTGTCCACAGCCTCGCTAACAGAGTTACAAGGGGTAGCATGGAACAATCTGGCCCTCCCTAATCAAGAGCCGCCCCTGTCCACAGCCTCGCTATCAGAGTTACAAGGGGTAGCATGGAACAATCTGGCCCACCCTAATCAAGAGCCGCCCCTGTCCACAGCCTCGCTAACAGAGTTACAAGGGGTAGCATGGAACAATCTGGCCCACCCTAATCAAGAGCCGTCCCTGGCCACAGCCTCGCTACCAGTTACAAGGGGTAGCATGGAACAATCTGGCCCACCCTAAACAAGAGCCGTCCCTGTCCACAGCCTCGCTACCAGAGTTACGAGGGGTAGCATGGAACAATCTGGGCCACCCTTATCAAGAGCCGTCCCTGTCAACAGCCACGCTACCAGAGTTACAAGGGGTAGCATGGAACAATCTGGCACACCCTAATCAAGAGCCGCCCCTGTCCACAGCCTCGCTACCAGAGTTACGAGGGGTAGCATGGAACAATCTGGCCCACCCTAATCAAGAGCCGTCCCTGTCCACAGCCTCGCTACCAGAGTTACAAGGGGTAGCATGGAACAATCTGGCTCACCCTAATCAAGAGCCGTCCCTGTCCACAGCCTCGCTACCAGAGTTACAAGGGGTAGCATGGAACAATCTGGCCCACCCTAATCAAGAGCCGTCCCTGTCCACAGCCTCGCTACCAGAGTTACAAGGGGTAGCATGGAACAATCTGGCCCACCCTAATCAAGAGCCGTCCCTGTCCACAGCCTCGCTACCAGATTTACAAGGGGTAGCATGGAACAATCTGGCTCACCCTAATCAAGAGCCGCCCCTGGTCACTACAGCCTCGCTACCAGAGTTACAAGGGGTAGCATGGAACAATCTGGCTCACCCTAATCAAGAGCCGTCCCTGTCCACAGCCTCGCTACCAGAGTTACAAGGGGTAGCATGGAACAATCTGGCCCACCCTAATCAAGAGCCGTCCCTGTCCACAGCCTCGCTACCAGAGTTACAAGGGGTAGCATGGAACAATCTGGCCCACCCTATTCAAGAGCCGTCCCTGTCCACAGCCTCGCTACCAGAGTTACTAGGGGTAGCATGGAACAATCTGGCCAACCCTAATCAAGAGCCGCCCCTGTCCACAGCCTCGCTACCAGAGTTACAAGGGGTAGCATGGAACAATCTGGCCCACCCTCATCAAGAGCCGTCCCTGTCCACAGCCAGGGTCACTACAGCCTCGCTACCAGAGTTACAAGGGGTAGCAAGGAACAATCTGGCTCACCCTAATCAAGAGCCGTCCCTGTCCACAGCCTCGCTACCAGAGATACAAGGGGTAGCATGGAACAATCTGGCCCACCCTAATCAAGAGCCGTCCCTGTCCACAGCCTCGCTACCAGAGTTACAAGGGGTAGCATGGAACAATCTGGCCCACACTAATCAAGAGCCGTCCCTGTCCTCAGCCTCGCTACCAGAGTTACAAGGGGTAGCATGGAACAATCTGGCCCACCCTAATCAAGAGCCTCCCCTGGTCACTACAGCCTCGCTACCAGAGTTACAAGGGGTGGCATGGAACAATCTGGCTCACCCTAATCAAGAGCCGCCCCTGTCTACAGCCTCGCTAACAGAGTTACAAGGGGTAGCATGGAACAATCTGGCCCACCCTAATCAAGACCCGTCCCTGTCCACAGCCTCGCTACCAGAGTTACAAGGGGTAGCATGGAACAATCTCTCTCACCCTAATCAAGAGCCGTCCCTGTCCACAGCCTCGCTACCAGAGTTACAAGGGGTAGCATGGAACAATCTGGCCCACCCTAATCAAGAGCCGTCCTTGTCCACAGCCTCGCTACCAGAGTTACAAGGGGTAGCATGGAACAATCTGGCTCACCCTAATCAAGAGCCGTCCCTGTCCACAGCCTCGCTACCAGAGTTACAAGGGGTAGCACGGAACAATCTGGCCCACAGTAATCAAGAGCCGTCCCTGTCCACAGCCTCGCTACCAGAGTTACAAGGGGTAGCATGGAACAATCTGGCCCACCCTAATAAAGAGCAGTCCCTGTCCACAGCCTCGCTACCAGAGTTAAAAGGGGTAGCATGGAACAATCTGGCCCACCCTAATCAAGAGCCGTCCCTGTCCACAGCCTCGCTACCAGAGATACAAGGGGTAGCATGGAACAATCTGGCCCACCCTAATCAAGAGCCGTCCCTGTCCACAGCCACGCTACCAGTGTTACAAGGGGTAGCATGGAACAATCTGGCCCACCCTAATCAAGAGCCGTCCCTGTCCACAGCCTCGCTACCAGAGTTACAAGGGGTAGCATGGAACAATCTGGCCGACCCTAATCAAGAGCCGTCCCTGTCCACAGCCTCGCTACCAGAGTTACAAGGGGTAGCATGGAACAATTTGGCTCACCCTAATCAAGAGCCGTCCCTGTCCTCAGCCTCGCTACCAGAGTTACAAGGGGTAGCATGGAACAATCTGGCCCACCCTAATCAAGAGTCGTCCCTGTCCACAGCCTCGCTACCAGAGTTACAAGGGGTAGCATGGAACAATCTGGCCCACCCTAATCAAGAGCCGTCCCAGTCCACAGCCTCGCTACCAGAGTTACAAGGGGTAGCATGGAACAATCTGGCCCACCCTATTCAAGAGCCGTCCCTGTCCACAGCCTCGCTACCAGAGTTACAAGGGGTAGCATGGAACAATCTGGCCCACCCTAATCAAGAGCCGTCCCTGTCCACAGCCTCGCTAACAGAGTTACAAGGGGTAGCATGGAACAATCTGGCCCTCCCTAATCAAGAGCCGCCCCTGTCCACAGCCTCGCTACCAGAGTTACAAGGGGTAGCATGGAACAATCTGGCCCACCCTAATCAAGAGCCGCCCCTGTCCACAGCCTCGCTAACAGAGTTACAAGGGTTAGCATGGAACAATCTGGCCCACCCTAATCAAGAGCCGCCCCTGTCCACAGCCTCGCTAACAGAGTTACAAGGGGTAGCATGGAACAATCTGGCCCACTCTAATCAAGAGCCGCCCCTGTCCACAGCCTCGCTAACAGTGTTACAAGGGGTAGCATGGAACAATCTGGCCCACCCTAATCAAGAGCCGCCCCTGTCCACAGCCTCTCTAACAGTGTTACAAGGGGTAGCATGGAACAATCTGGCCCACCCTAATCAAGAGCCGTCCCGTTCCACAGCCTCGCTACCAGAGTTACCAGGGGTTAGCATGGAACAATCTGGCTCACCCTAATCAAGACCCGTCGCTGTCCACAGCCTCGCTACCAGAGTTACAAGGGGTAGCACGGAACAATCTGGCCCACCGTAATCAAGAGCCGTCCCTGTCTACAGCCTCGCTACCAGAGTTACAAGGGGTAGCATGGAACAATCTGGCCCACCCTAATCAAGAGCAGTCCCTGTCCACAGCCTCGCTACCAGAGTTACAAGGGGTAGCATGGAACAATCTGGCCCACCCTAATCTAGAGCCGTCCCTGTCCACAGCCAGGGTCACTACAGCCTCGCTACCAGAGTTACAAGGGGTAGCATGGAACAATCTGGCTCACCCTAATCAAGAGCCGTCCCTGTCCACAGCCTCGCTACCAGAGTTACAAGGGGTAGCATGGAACAATCTGGCCCACCCTAATCAAGAGCCGTCCCTGTCCACAGCTTCGCTACCAGAGTTACAAGGGGTAGCATGGAACAATCTGGCCCACCCTAATCAAGAGTCGTCCCTGTCCACAGCCTCGCTACCAGAGTTACAAGGGGTAGCATGGAACAATCTGGCCCACCCTAATCAAGAGCCGTCCCAGTCCACAGCCTCGCTACCAGAGTTACAAAGGGTAGCATGGAACAATCTGGCCCACCCTATTCAAGAACCGTCCCTATCCACAGCCTCGCTACCAGAGTTGCAAGGGGTAGCAAGGAACAATCTGGCCCACCCTAATCAAGAGCCGCCCCTGTCCACAGCCTCGCTAACAGAGTTACAAGGGGTAGCATGGAACAATCTGGCCCTCCCTAATCAAGAGCCGCCCCTGTCCACAGCCTCGCTATCAGAGTTACAAGGGGTAGCATGGAACAATCTGGCCCACCCTAATCAAGAGCCGCCCCTGTCCACAGCCTCGCTAACAGAGTTACAAGGGGTAGCATGGAACAATCTGGCCCACCCTAATCAAGAGCCGTCCCTGGCCACAGCCTCGCTACCAGTTACAAGGGGTAGCATGGAACAATCTGGCCCACCCTAAACAAGAGCCGTCCCTGTCCACAGCCTCGCTACCAGAGTTACGAGGGGTAGCATGGAACAATCTGGGCCACCCTTATCAAGAGCCGTCCCTGTCAACAGCCACGCTACCAGAGTTACAAGGGGTAGCATGGAACAATCTGGCACACCCTAATCAAGAGCCGCCCCTGTCCACAGCCTCGCTACCAGAGTTACGAGGGGTAGCATGGAACAATCTGGCCCACCCTAATCAAGAGCCGTCCCTGTCCACAGCCTCGCTACCAGAGTTACAAGGGGTAGCATGGAACAATCTGGCTCACCCTAATCAAGAGCCGTCCCTGTCCACAGCCTCGCTACCAGAGTTACAAGGGGTAGCATGGAACAATCTGGCCCACCCTAATCAAGAGCCGTCCCTGTCCACAGCCTCGCTACCAGAGTTACAAGGGGTAGCATGGAACAATCTGGCCCACCCTAATCAAGAGCCGTCCCTGTCCACAGCCTCGCTACCAGAGTTACAAGGGGTAGCATGGAACAATCTGGCTCACCCTAATCAAGAGCCGCCCCTGGTCACTACAGCCTCGCTACCAGAGTTACAAGGGGTAGCATGGAACAATCTGGCTCACCCTAATCAAGAGCCGTCCCTGTCCACAGCCTCGCTACCAGAGTTACAAGGGGTAGCATGGAACAATCTGGCCCACCCTAATCAAGAGCCGTCCCTGTCCACAGCCTCGCTACCAGAGTTACAAGGGGTAGCATGGAACAATCTGGCCCACCCTATTCAAGAGCCGTCCCTGTCCACAGCCTCGCTACCAGAGTTACTAGGGGTAGCATGGAACAATCTGGCCAACCCTAATCAAGAGCCGCCCCTGTCCACAGCCTCGCTACCAGAGTTACAAGGGGTAGCATGGAACAATCTGGCCCACCCTCATCAAGAGCCGTCCCTGTCCACAGCCAGGGTCACTACAGCCTCGCTACCAGAGTTACAAGGGGTAGCAAGGAACAATCTGGCTCACCCTAATCAAGAGCCGTCCCTGTCCACAGCCTCGCTACCAGAGATACAAGGGGTAGCATGGAACAATCTGGCCCACCCTAATCAAGAGCCGTCCCTGTCCACAGCCTCGCTACCAGAGTTACAAGGGGTAGCATGGAACAATCTGGCCCACACTAATCAAGAGCCGTCCCTGTCCTCAGCCTCGCTACCAGAGTTACAAGGGGTAGCATGGAACAATCTGGCCCACCCTAATCAAGAGCCTCCCCTGGTCACTACAGCCTCGCTACCAGAGTTACAAGGGGTGGCATGGAACAATCTGGCTCACCCTAATCAAGAGCCGCCCCTGTCCACAGCCTCGCTAACAGAGTTACAAGGGGTAGCATGGAACAATCTGGCCCACCCTAATCAAGACCCGTCCCTGTCCACAGCCTCGCTACCAGAGTTACAAGGGGTAGCATGGAACAATCTGGCTCACCCTAATCAAGAGCCGTCCCTGTCCACAGCCTCGCTACCAGAGTTACAAGGGGTAGCATGGAACAATCTGGCCCACCCTAATCAAGAGCCGTCCTTGTCCACAGCCTCGCTACCAGAGTTACAAGGGGTAGCATGGAACAATCTGGCTCACCCTAATCAAGAGCCGTCCCTGTCCACAGCCTCGCTACCAGAGTTACAAGGGGTAGCACGGAACAATCTGGCCCACAGTAATCAAGAGCCGTCCCTGTCCACAGCCTCGCTACCAGAGTTACAAGGGGTAGCATGGAACAATCTGGCCCACCCTAATCAAGAGCAGTCCCTGTCCACAGCCTCGCTACCAGAGTTAAAAGGGGTAGCATGGAACAATCTGGCCCACCCTAATCAAGAGCCGTCCCTGTCCACAGCCTCGCTACCAGAGATACAAGGGGTAGCATGGAACAATCTGGCCCACCCTAATCAAGAGCCGTCCCTGTCCACAGCCACGCTACCAGTGTTACAAGGGGTAGCATGGAACAATCTGGCCCACCCTAATCAAGAGCCGTCCCTGTCCACAGCCTCGCTACCAGAGTTACAAGGGGTAGCATGGAACAATCTGGCCGACCCTAATCAAGAGCCGTCCCTGTCCACAGCCTCGCTACCAGAGTTACAAGGGGTAGCATGGAACAATTTGGCTCACCCTAATCAAGAGCCGTCCCTGTCCTCAGCCTCGCTACCAGAGTTACAAGGGGTAGCATGGAACAATCTGGCCCACCCTAATCAAGAGTCGTCCCTGTCCACAGCCTCGCTACCAGAGTTACAAGGGGTAGCATGGAACAATCTGGCCCACCCTAATCAAGAGCCGTCCCAGTCCACAGCCTCGCTACCAGAGTTACAAGGGGTAGCATGGAACAATCTGGCCCACCCTATTCAAGAGCCGTCCCTGTCCACAGCCTCGCTACCAGAGTTACAAGGGGTAGCATGGAACAATCTGGCCCACCCTAATCAAGAGCCGTCCCTGTCCACAGCCTCGCTAACAGAGTTACAAGGGGTAGCATGGAACAATCTGGCCCTCCCTAATCAAGAGCCGCCCCTGTCCACAGCCTCGCTACCAGAGTTACAAGGGGTAGCATGGAACAATCTGGCCCACCCTAATCAAGAGCCGCCCCTGTCCACAGCCTCGCTAACAGAGTTACAAGGGTTAGCATGGAACAATCTGGCCCACCCTAATCAAGAGCCGCCCCTGTCCACAGCCTCGCTAACAGAGTTACAAGGGGTAGCATGGAACAATCTGGCCCACCCTAATCAAGAGCCGCCCCTGTCCACAGCCTCGCTAACAGTGTTACAAGGGGTAGCATGGAACAATCTGGCCCACCCTAATCAAGAGCCGCCCCTGTCCACAGCCTCGCTAACAGTGTTACAAGGGGTAGCATGGAACAATCTGGCCCACCCTAATCAAGAGCCGTCCCGTTCCACAGCCTCGCTACCAGAGTTACCAGGGGTTAGCATGGAACAATCTGGCTCACCCTAATCAAGACCCGTCGCTGTCCACAGCCTCGCTACCAGAGTTACAAGGGGTAGCACGGAACAATCTGGCCCACCGTAATCAAGAGCCGTCCCTGTCTACAGCCTCGCTACCAGAGTTACAAGGGGTAGCATGGAACAATCTGGCCCACCCTAATCAAGAGCAGTCCCTGTCCACAGCCTCGCTACCAGAGTTACAAGGGGTAGCAAGGAACAATCTGGCCCACCCTAATCAAGAGCCGTCCCCGTCCACAGCCTAGCTACCAGAGTTACAAGGGGTAGCATGGAACAATCTGGCCCACCCTAATCAAGAGCCGTCCCTGTCCACAGCCTCGCTACCAGAATTACAAGGGGTAGCATGGAACAATCTGGCCCACCCTAATCAAGAGCCGTCCCTGTCCACAGCCTCGCTACCAGAGTTAAAAGGGGTAGCATGGAACAATCTGGCCGACCCTAATCAAGAGCCGTCCCTGTCCACAGCCTCGCTACCAGAGTTACAAGGGGTAGCATGGAACAATCTGGCTCACCCTAATCAAGAGCCGTCCCTGTCCACAGCCTCGCTACCAGAGTTACAAGGGATAGCATGGAACAATCTGGCCCACCCTAATCAAGAGTCGTCCCTGTCCACAGCCTCGCTACCAGAGTTACAAGGGGTAGCATGGAACAATCTGGCCCACCCTAGTCAAGAGCCGTCCCTGTCCACAGCCTCGCTACCAGAGTTACAAGCGGTAGCATGGAACAATCTGGCCCACCCTATTCAAGAGCCGTCCCTGTCCACAGCCTCGCTACCAGAGTTACTAGGGGTAGCATGGAACAATCTGGCCCACCCTAATCAAGAGCCGTCCCTGTCCACAGCCTCGCTACCAGAGTTACAAGGGGTTGCATGGAACAATCTGGCCCACCCTAATCTAGAGCCGTCCCTGTCCACAGCCAGGGTCACTACAGCCTCGCTACCAGAGTTACAAGGGGTAGCATGGAACAATCTGGCTCACCCTAATCAAGAGCCGTCCCTGTCCACAACCTCGCTACCAGAGATACAAGGGGTAGCATGGAACAATCTGGCCCACCCTAATCTAGAGCCGTCCCTGTCCACAGCCAGGGTCACTACAGCCTCGCTACCAGAGTTACAAGGGGTAGCATGGAACAATCTGGCTCACCCTAATCAAGAGCCGTCCCTGTCCACAGCCTCGCTACCAGAGTTACAAGGGGTAGCATGGAACAATCTGGCCCACCCTAATCAAGAGCCGTCCCTGTCCACAGCTTCGCTACCAGAGTTACAAGGGGTAGCATGGAACAATCTGGCCCACCCTAATCAAGAGTCGTCCCTGTCCACAGCCTCGCTACCAGAGTTACAAGGGGTAGCATGGAACAATCTGGCCCACCCTAATCAAGAGCCGTCCCAGTCCACAGCCTCGCTACCAGAGTTACAAAGGGTAGCATGGAACAATCTGGCCCACCCTATTCAAGAACCGTCCCTATCCACAGCCTCGCTACCAGAGTTGCAAGGGGTAGCAAGGAACAATCTGGCCCACCCTAATCAAGAGCCGCCCCTGTCCACAGCCTCGCTAACAGAGTTACAAGGGGTAGCATGGAACAATCTGGCCCTCCCTAATCAAGAGCCGCCCCTGTCCACAGCCTCGCTATCAGAGTTACAAGGGGTAGCATGGAACAATCTGGCCCACCCTAATCAAGAGCCGCCCCTGTCCACAGCCTCGCCAACAGAGTTACAAGGGGTAGCATGGAACAATCTGGCCCACCCTAATCAAGAGCCGTCCCTGGCCACAGCCTCGCTACCAGTTACAAGGGGTAGCATGGAACAATCTGGCCCACCCTAAACAAGAGCCGTCCCTGTCCACAGCCTCGCTACCAGAGTTACGAGGGGTAGCATGGAACAATCTGGGCCACCCTAATCAAGAGCCGTCCCTGTCCACAGCCACGCTACCAGAGTTACAAGGGGTAGCATGGAACAATCTGGCACACCCTAATCAAGAGCCGCCCCTGTCCACAGCCTCGCTACCAGAGTTACGAGGGGTAGCATGGAACAATCTGGCCCACCCTAATCAAGAGCCGTCCCTGTCCACAGCCTCGCTACCAGAGTTACAAGGGGTAGCATGGAACAATCTGGCTCACCCTAATCAAGAGCCGTCCCTGTCCACAGCCTCGCTACCAGAGTTACAAGGGGTAGCATGGAACAATCTGGCCCACCCTAATCAAGAGCCGTCCCTGTCCACAGCCTCGCTACCAGAGTTACAAGGGGTAGCATGGAACAATCTGGCCCACCCTAATCAACAGCCGTCCCTGTCCACAGCCTCGCTACCAGAGTTACAAGGGGTAGCATGGAACAATCTGGCTCACCCTAATCAAGAGCCGCCCCTGGTCACTACAGCCTCGCTACCAGAGTTACAAGGGGTAGCATGGAACAATCTGGCTCACCCTAATCAAGAGCCGTCCCTGTCCACAGCCTCGCTACCAGAGTTACAAGGGGTAGCATGGAACAATCTGGCCCACCCTAATCAAGAGCCGTCCCTGTCCACAGCCTCGCTACCAGAGTTACAAGGGGTAGCATGGAACAATCTGGCCCACCCTATTCAAGAGCCGTCCCTGTCCACAGCCTCGCTACCAGAGTTACTAGGGGTAGCATGGAACAATCTGGCCAACCCTAATCAAGAGCCGCCCCTGTCCACAGCCTCGCTACCAGAGTTACAAGGGGTAGCATGGAACAATCTGGCCCACCCTCATCAAGAGCCGTCCCTGTCCACAGCCAGGGTCACTACAGCCTCGCTACCAGAGATACAAGGGGTAGCAAGGAACAATCTGGCTCACCCTAATCAAGAGCCGTCCCTGTCCACAGCCTCGCTACCAGAGATACAAGGGGTAGCATGGAACAATCTGGCCCACCCTAATCAAGAGCCGTCCCTGTCCACAGCCTCGCTACCAGAGTTACAAGGGGTAGCATGGAACAATCTGGCCCTCACTAATCAAGAGCCGTCCCTGTCCTCAGCCTCGCTACCAGAGTTACAAGGGGTAGCATGGAACAATCTGGCCCACCCTAATCAAGAGCCTCCCCTGGTCACTACAGCCTCGCTACCAGAGTTACAAGGGGTGGCATGGAACAATCTGGCTCACCCTAATCAAGAGCCGCCCCTGTCCACAGCCTCGCTAACAGAGTTACAAGGGGTAGCATGGAACAATCTGGCCCACCCTAATCAAGACCCGTCCCTGTCCACAGCCTCGCTACCAGAGTTACAAGGGGTAGCATGGAACAATCTGGCTCACCCTAATCAAGAGCCGTCCCTGTCCACAGCCTCGCTACCAGAGTTACAAGGGGTAGCATGGAACAATCTGGCCCACCCTAATCAAGAGCCGTCCTTGTCCACAGCCTCGCTACCAGAGTTACAAGGGGTAGCATGGAACAATCTGGCTCACCCTAATCAAGAGCCGTCCCTGTCCACAGCCTCGCTACCAGAGTTACAAGGGGTAGCACGGAACAATCTGGCCCACAGTAATCAAGAGCCGTCCCTGTCCACAGCCTCGCTACCAGAGTTACAAGGGGTAGCATGGAACAATCTGGCCCACCCTAATCAAGAGCAGTCCCTGTCCACAGCCTCGCTACCAGAGTTAAAAGGGGTAGCATGGAACAATCTGGCCCACCCTAATCAAGAGCCGTCCCTGTCCACAGCCTCGCTACCAGAGATACAAGGGGTAGCATGGAACAATCTGGCCCACCCTAATCAAGAGCCGTCCCTGTCCACAGCCACGCTACCAGTGTTACAAGGGGTAGCATGGAACAATCTGGCCCACCCTAATCAAGAGCCGTCCCTGTCCACAGCCTCGCTACCAGAGTTACAAGGGGTAGCATGGAACAATCTGGCCGACCCTAATCAAGAGCCGTCCCTGTCCACAGCCTCGCTACCAGAGTTACAAGGGGTAGCATGGAACAATTTGGCTCACCCTAATCAAGAGCCGTCCCTGTCCTCAGCCTCGCTACCAGAGTTACAAGGGGTAGCATGGAACAATCTGGCCCACCCTAATCAAGAGTCGTCCCTGTCCACAGCCTCGCTACCAGAGTTACAAGGGGTAGCATGGAACAATCTGGCCCACCCTAATCAAGAGCCGTCCCAGTCCACAGCCTCGCTACCAGAGTTACAAGGGGTAGCATGGAACAATCTGGCCCACCCTATTCAAGAGCCGTCCCTGTCCACAGCCTCGCTACCAGAGTTACAAGGGGTAGCATGGAACAATCTGGCCCACCCTAATCAAGAGCCGTCCCTGTCCACAGCCTCGCTAACAGAGTTACAAGGGGTAGCATGGAACAATCTGGCCCTCCCTAATCAAGAGCCGCCCCTGTCCACAGCCTCGCTACCAGAGTTACAAGGGGTAGCATGGAACAATCTGGCCCACCCTAATCAAGAGCCGCCCCTGTCCACAGCCTCGCTAACAGAGTTACAAGGGTTAGCATGGAACAATCTGGCCCACCCTAATCAAGAGCCGCCCCTGTCCACAGCCTCGCTAACAGAGTTACAAGGGGTAGCATGGAACAATCTGGCCCACCCTAATCAAGAGCCGCCCCTGTCCACAGCCTCGCTAACAGTGTTACAAGGGGTAGCATGGAACAATCTGGCCCACCCTAATCAAGAGCCGTCCCTGTCCACAGCCTCGCTACCAGAGTTACAAGGGGTAGCATGGAACAATCTGGCCCACCCTAATCAAGAGCTGCCCCTGTCCACAGCCTCGCTAACAGAGTTACAAGGGGTAGCATGGAACAATCTGGCTCACCCTAATCAAGAGCCGCCCATGTCCACAGCCTCGCTACCAGAGTTACAAGGGGTAGCCTGGAACAATCTGGCCCACCCCTAATCAAGAGCCGTCCCTGGTCACTACAGCCTCGCCACCAGAGTTACAAGTGGTAGCATGGAACAATCTGGCCCACCCTAATCAATAGCCGTCCCTGTCCACAGCCTCGCTACCAGAGTTACAAGGGGTAGCATGGAACAATCTGGCCCACCCTAATCAAGAGCCGTCCCTGTCCACAGCCTCGCTACCAGAGTTACAAGGGGTAGCATGGAACAATCTGGCCCACCCTAATCAAGAGCCGTCCCTGTCCACAGCCTCGCTACCAGAGTTACAAGGGGTAGCATGGAACAATCTGGCCCACCCTAATCAAGAGCCGCCCCTGGTCACTACAACCTCGCTACGAGAGTTACAAGGGGTAGCATGGAACAATCTGGCTCACCCTAATCAAGAGCCGTCCCTGTCCACAGCCTCGCTACCAGAGTTACAAGGGGTAGCATGGAACAATCTGGCTCACCCTAATCAAGAGCCGCCCCTGTCCACAGCCTCGCTACCAGAGTTACAAGGGGTAGCATGGAACAATCTGGCCCACCCTAATCAAGAGCCGTCCCTGTCCACAGCCTCGCTACCAGAGTTACAAGGGGTAGCATGGAACAATCTGGCTCACCCTAATCATGAGCCGTCCCTGTCCACAGCCTCGCTACCAGAGTTACAAGGGGTAGCATGGAACAATCTGGCCCACCCTAATCAAGAGCCGTCCCGTTCCACAGCCTCGCTACCAGAGTTACCAGGGGTTAGCATGGAACAATCTGGCTCACCCTAATCAAGACCCGTCGCTGTCCACAGCCTCGCTACCAGAGTTACAAGGGGTAGCACGGAACAATCTGGCCCACCGTAATCAAGAGCCGTCCCTGTCTACAGCCTCGCTACCAGAGTTACAAGGGGTAGCATGGAACAATCTGGCCCACCCTAATCAAGAGCAGTCCCTGTCCACAGCCACGCTACCAGAGTTACAAGGGGTAGCAAGGAACAATCTGGCCCACCCTAATCAAGAGCCGTCCCTGTCCACAGCCTCGCTACCAGAGTTACAAGGGGTAGCATGGAACAATCTGGCCCACCCTAATCAAGAGCCGTCCCTGTCCACAGCCTCGCTACCAGAGTTACAAGGGGTAGCATGGAACAATCTGGCCCACCCTAATCAAGAGCCATCCCTGTCCACAGCCTCGCTACCAGAGTTAAAAGGGGTAGCATGGAACAATCTGGCCGACCCTAATCAAGAGCCGTCCCTGTCCACAGCCTCGCTACCAGAGTTACAAGGGGTAGCATGGAACAATCTGGCTCACCCTAATCAAGAGCCGTCCCTGTCCACAGCCTCGCTACCAGAGTTACAAGGGGTAGCATGGAACAATCTGGCCCACCCTAATCAAGAGTCGTCCGTGTCCACAGCCTCGCTACCAGAGTTACAAGGGGTAGCATGGAACAATCTGGCCCACTCTAATCAAGAGCCGTCCCAGTCCACAGCCTCGCTACCAGAGTTACAAGCGGTAGCATGGAACAATCTGGCCCACCCTATTCAAGAGCCGTCCCTGTCCACAGCCTCGCTACCAGAGTTACTAGGGGTAGCATGGAACAATCTGGCCCACCCTAATCAAGAGCCGCCCCTGTCCACAGCCTCGCTACCAGAGTTACAAGGGGTAGCATGGAACAATCTGGCCCACCCTAATCTAGAGCCGTCCCTGTCCACAGCCAGGGTCACTACAGCCTCGCTACCAGAGTTACAAGGGATAGCATGGAACAATCTGGCTCACCCTAATCAAGAGCCGTCCCTGTCCACAGCCTCGCTACCAGAGATACAAGGGGTAGCATGGAACAATCTGGCCCACCTTAATCAAGAGCCGTCCCTGTCCACAGCCTCGCTACCAGAGTTACAAGGGGTAGCATGGAACAATCTGGCCCACACTAATCAAGAGCCGTCCCTGTCCTCAGCCTCGCTACCAGAGTTACAAGGGGTAGCATGGAACAATCTGGCCCACCCTAATCAAGAACCTCCCCTGGTCACTACAGCCTCGCTACCAGAGTTACAAGGGGTAGCATGGAACAATCTGGCTCACCCTAATCAGGAGCCGTCCCTGTCCACAGCCTCGCTACCAGAGATACAAGGGGTAGCATGGAACAATTTGGCCCACCCTAATCAAGAGCCGTCCCTGTCCACAGCCTCGCTACCAGAGTTACAAGGGGTAGCATGGAACAATCTGGCCCACCCTAATCAAGAGCCGTCCCTGTCCACAGCCTCGCTACCAGAGTTACAAGGGGTAGCATGGAACAATCTGGCCCACCCTAATCAAGAGCCGTCCCTGTCCACAGCCTCGCTACCAGAGTTACAAGGGGTAGCATGGAACAATCTGGCCACCCTAATCAAGAGCCGTCCCTGTCCACAGCCTCGCTACCAGAGTTACAAGGGGTAGCATGGAACAATCTGGCCCACCCTAATCAAGAGCCGCCCCTGGTCACTACAGCCTCACTACCAGAGTTACAAGGGGTAGCATGGAACAATCTGGCTCACCCTTATCAAGAGCCGTCCCTGTCCACAGCCTCGCTACCAGAGATACAAGGGGTAGCATGGAACAATCCGGCCCACCCTAATCAAGAGCCGTCCCTGTCCACAGCCTCGCTACCAGAGTTACAAGGGGTAGCATGGAACAATCTGGCCCACCCTAATCAAGAGCTGTCCCTGTCCACAGCCTCGCTACCAGAGTTACAAGGGGTAGCATGGAACAATCTGGCCCACCCTAATCAAGAGCCGTCCCTGTCCACAGCCTCGCTACCAGAGTTACAAGGGGTAGCATGGAACAATCTGGCTCACCCTAATCAAGAGCCGTCCCTGTCCACAGCCTCGCTACCAGAGTTACAAGGGGTAGCATGGAACAATCTGGCCCACCCTAATCAAGAGCCGCCCCTGGTCACTACAGCCTCGCCACCAGAGTTACAAGGGGTAGCATGGAACAATCTGGCTCACCCTAATCAAGAGCCGACCCTGTCAACAGCCTCGCTACCAGAGTTACAAGGGGTAGCATGGAACAATCTGGCCCACCCTAATCAAGAGCCGTCCCTGTCCACAGCCTCGCTACCAGAGTTACAAGGGGTAGCATGGAACAATCTGGCTCACCCTAATCAAGAGCCGTCCCCGTCCACAGCCTCGCTACCAGAGTTAGAAGGGGTAGCATGGAACAATCTGGCCCACCCTAATCAAGAGCCGTCCCTGTCCACAGCCTCGCTACCAGAGTTACAAGGGGTGGCATGGAACAATCTGGCTCACCCTAATCAAGAGCCGCCCCTGTCCACAGCCTCGCTAACAGAGTTACAAGGGGTAGCATGGAACAATCTGGCCCACCCTAATCAAGAGCCGTCCCTGTCCACAGCCTCGCTACCAGAGTTACAAGGGGTAGCATGGAACAATCTGGCCCACCCTAATCAAGAGCCGTCCCTGTCCACAGCCTCGCTACCAGAGTTACAAGGGGTAGCATGGAACAATCTGGCCGACCCTAATCAAGAGCCGTCCCTGTCCACAGCCTCGCTACCAGAGTTACAAGGGGTAGCATGGACCAATTTGGCTCACCCTAATCAAGAGCCGTCCCTGTCCACAGCTTCGCTACCAGAGTTACAAGGGGTAGCATGGAACAATCTGGCCCACCCTAATCAAGAGTCGTCCCTGTCCACAGCCTCGCTACCAGAGTTACAAGGGGTAGCATGGAACAATCTGGCCCACCCTAATCAAGAGCCGTCCCTGTCCACAGCCACGCTACCAGTGTTACAAGGGGTAGCATGGAACAATCTCGCCACCCTAATCAAGAGCCGTCCCTGTCCACAGCCTGGCTACCAGAGTTACAAGGGGTAGCATGGAACAATCTGGCTCACCCTAATCAAGAGCCGTCCCTGTCCACAGCCTCGCTACCAGAGTTACAAGGGGTAGCATGGAACAATCTGGCCCACCCTAATCAAGAGCCGTCCCTGTCCACAGCCTCGCTACCAGAGTTACAAGGGGTAGCATGGAACAATCTGGCTCACCCTAATCAAGAGCCGTCCCTGTCCACAGCCTCGCTACCAGAGTTACAAGGGGTAGCATGGAACAATCTGGCCCACCCTAATCAAGAGCCGTCCTTGTCCACAGCCTCGCTACCAGAGTTACAAGGGGTAGCATGGAACAATCTGGCTCACCCTAATCAAGAGCCGTCCCTGTCCACAGCCTCGCTACCAGAGTTACAAGGGGTAGCACGGAACAATCTGGCCCACAGTAATCAAGAGCCGTCCCTGTCCACAGCCTCGCTACCAGAGTTACAAGGGGTAGCATGGAACAATCTGGCCCACCCTAATCAAGAGCAGTCCCTGTCCACAGCCTCGCTACCAGAGTTAAAAGGGGTAGCATGGAACAATCTGGCCCACCCTAATCAAGAGCCGTCCCTGTCCACAGCCTCGCTACCAGAGGTACAAGGGGTAGCATGGAACAATCTGGCCCACCCTAATCAAGAGCCGTCCCTGTCCACAGCCACGCTACCAGTGTTACAAGGGGTAGCATGGAACAATCTGGGCCACCCTAATCAAGAGCCGTCCCTGTCCACAGCCTCGCTACCAGAGTTACAAGGGGTAGCATGGAACAATCTGGCCGACCCTAATCAAGAGCCGTCCCTGTCCACAGCCTCGCTACCAGAGTTACAAGGGGTAGCATGGAACAATTTGGCTCACCCTAATCAAGAGCCGTCCCTGTCCTCAGCCTCGCTACCAGAGTTACAAGGGGTAGCATGGAACAATCTGGCCCACCCTAATCAAGAGTCGTCCCTGTCCGCAGCCTCGCTACCAGAGTTACAAGGGGTAGCATGGAACAATCTGGCCCACCCTAATCAAGAGCCGTCCCTGTCCACAGCCTCGCTAACAGAGTTACAAGGGGTAGCATGGAACAATCTGGCCCTCCCTAATCAAGAGCCGCCCCTGTCCACAGCCTCGCTACCAGAGTTACAAGGGGTAGCATGGAACAATCTGGCCCACTCTAATCAAGAGCCGCCCCTGTCCACAGCCTCGCTAACAGAGTTACAAGGGTTAGCATGGAACAATCTGGCCCACCCTAATCAAGAGCCGCCCCTGTCCACAGCCTCGCTAACAGAGTTACAAGGGGTAGCATGGAACAATCTGGCCCACCCTAATCAAGAGCCGCCCCTGTCCACAGCCTCGCTAACAGTGTTACAAGGGGTTGCATGGAACAATCTGGCCCACCCTAATCAAGAGCCGTCCCTGTCCACAGCCTCGCTACCAGAGTTACAAGGGGTAGCATGGAACAATCTGGCCCACCCTAATCAAGAGCTGCCCCTGTCCACAGCCTCGCTACCAGAGTTACAAGGGGTAGCATGGAACAATCTGGCCCACCCTAATCAAGAGCCGTCCCTGTCCACAGCCTCGCTACCAGAGTTACAAGGGGTTGCATGGAACAATCTGGCTCACCCTAATCAAGAGCCGTCCCTGTCCACAGCCTCGCTACCAGAGTTACAAGGGGTAGCATGGAACAATCTGGCTCACCCTAATCAAGAGCCGCCCCTGTCCACAGCCTCGCTACCAGAGTTACAAGGGGTAGCATGGAACAATCTGGCCCACCCTAATCAAGAGCCGTCCCTGTCCACAGCCTCGCTACCAGAGTTACAAGGGGTAGCATGGAACAATCTGGCTCACCCTAATCATGAGCCGTCCCTGTCCACAGCCTCGCTACCAGAGTTACAAGGGGTAGCATGGAACAATCTGGCCCACCCTAATCAAGAGCCGTCCCGTTCCACAGCCTCGCTACCAGAGTTACCAGGGGATAGCATGGAACAATCTGGCTCACCCTAATCAAGACCCGTCGCTGTCCACAGCCTCGCTACCAGAGTTACAAGGGGTAGCACGGAACAATCTGGCCCACCGTAATCAAGAGCCGTCCCTGTCTACAGCCTCGCTACCAGAGTTACAAGGGGTAGCATGGAACAATCTGGCCCTCCCTAATCAAGAGCAGTCCCTGTCCACAGCCTCGCTACCAGAGTTACAAGGGGTAGCAAGGAACAATCTGGCCCACCCTAATCAAGAGCCGTCCCTGTCCACAGCCTCGCTACCAGAGTTACAAGGGGTAGCATGGAACAATCTGGCCCACCCTAATCAAGAGCCGTCCCTGTCCACAGCCTCGCTACCAGAGTTACAAGGGGTAGCATGGAACAATCTGGCCCACCCTAATCAAGAGCCATCCCTGTCCACAGCCTCGCTACCAGAGTTAAAAGAGGTAGCATGGAACAATCTGGCCGACCCTAATCAAGAGCCGTCCCTGTCCACAGCCTCGCTACCAGAGTTACAAGGGGTAGCATGGAACAATCTGGCTCACCCTAATCAAGAGCCGTCCCTGTCCACAGCCTCGCTACCAGAGTTACAAGGGGTAGCATGGAACAATCTGGCCCACCCTAATCAAGAGTCGTCCCTGTCCACAGCCTCGCTACCAGAGTTACAAGGGGTAGCATGGAACAATCTGGCCCACCCTAATCAAGAGCCGTCCCTGTCCACAGCCTCGCTACCAGAGTTACAAGCGGTAGCATGGAACAATCTGGCCCACCCTATTCAAGAGCCGTCCCTGTCCACAGCCTGGCTACCAGAGTTACTAGGGGTAGCATGGAACAATCTGGCCCACCCTAATCAAGAGCCGCCCCTGTCCACAGCCTCGCTACCAGAGTTACAAGGGGTTGCATGGAACAATCTGGCCCACCCTAATCTAGAGCCGTCCCTGTCCACAGCCAGGGTCACTACAGCCTCGCTACCAGAGTTACAAGGGGTAGCATGGAACAATCTGGCTCACCCTAATCAATAGCCGTCCCTGTCCACAGCCTCGCTACCAGAGATACAAGGGGTAGCATGGAACAATCTGGCCCACCTTAATCAAGAGCCGTCCCTGTCCACAGCCTCGCTACCAGAGTTACAAGGGGTAGCATGGAACAATCTGGCCCACACTAATCAAGAGCCGTCCCTGTCCTCAGCCTCGCTACCAGAGTTACAAGGGGTAGCATGGAACAATCTGGCCCACCCTAATCAAGAACCTCCCCTGGTCACTACAGCCTCGCTACCAGAGTTACAAGGGGTAGCATGGAACAATCTGGCTCACCCTAATCAAGAGCCGTCCCTGTCCACAGCCTCGCTACCAGAGATACAAGGGGTAGCATGGAACAATTTGGCCCACCCTAATCAAGAGCCGTCCCTGTCCACAGCCTCGCTACCAGAGTTACAAGGGGTAGCATGGAACAATCTGGCCCACCCTAATCAAGAGCCGTCCCTGTCCACAGCCTCGCTACCAGAGTTACAAGGGGTAGCATGGAACAATCTGGCCCACCCTAATCAAGAGCCGTCCCTGTCCACAGCCTCGCTACCAGAGTTACAAGGGGTAGCATGGAACAATCTGGCCCACCCTAATCAAGAGCCGTCCCTGTCCACAGCCTCGCTACCAGAGTTACAAGGGGTAGCATGGAACAATCTGGCCCACCCTAATCAAGAGCCGCCCCTGGTCACTACAGCCTCACTACCAGAGTTACAAGGGGTAGCATGGAACAATCTGGCTCACCCTTATCAAGAGCCGTCCCTGTCCACAGCCTCGCTACCAGAGATACAAGGGGTAGCATGGAACAATCTGGCCCACCCTAATCAAGAGCCGTCCCTGTCCACAGCCTCGCTACCAGAGTTACAAGGGGTAGCATGGAACAATCTGGCCCACCCTAATCAAGAGCTGTCCCTGTCCACAGCCTCGCTACCAGAGTTACAAGGGGTAGCATGGAACAATCTGGCCCACCCTAATCAAGAGCCGTCCCTGTCCACAGCCTCGCTACCAGAGTTACAAGGGGTAGCATGGAACAATCTGGCTCACCCTAATCAAGAGCCGTCCCTGTCCACAGCCTCGCTACCAGAGTTACAAGGGGTAGCATGGAACAATCTGGCCCACCCTAATCAAGAGCCGCCCCTGGTCACTACAGCCTCGCTACCAGAGTTACAAGGGGTAGCATGGAACAATCTGGCTCACCCTAATCAAGAGCCGACCCTGTCAACAGCCTCGCTACCAGAGTTACAAGGGGTAGCATGGAACAATCTGGCCCACCCTAATCAAGAGCCGTCCCTGTCCACAGCCTCGCTACCAGAGTTACAAGGGGTAGCATGGAACAATCTGGCTCACCCTAATCAAGAGCCGTCCCCGTCCACAGCCTCGCTAACAGAGTTACAAGGGGTAGCATGGAACAATCTGGCCCACCCTAATCAAGAGCCGTCCCTGTCCACAGCCTCGCTACCAGAGTTACAAGGGGTGGCATGGAACAATCTGGCTCACCCTAATCAAGAGCCGCCCCTGTCCACAGCCTCGCTAACAGAGTTACAAGGGGTAGCATGGAACAATCTGGCCCACCCTAATCAAGAGCCGTCCCTGTCCACAGCCTCGCTACCAGAGTTACAAGGGGTAGCATGGAACAATCTGGCCCACCCTAATCAAGAGCCGTCCCTGTCCACAGCCTCGCTACCAGAGTTACAAGGGGTAGAATGGAACAATCTGGCCGACCCTAATCAAGAGCCGTCCCTGTCCACAGCCTCGCTACCAGAGTTACAAGGGGTAGCATGGACCAATTTGGCTCACCCTAATCAAGAGCCGTCCCTGTCCACAGCTTCGCTACCAGAGTTACAAGGGGTAGCATGGAACAATCTGGCCCACCCTAATCAAGAGTCGTCCCTGTCCACAGCCTCGCTACCAGAGTTACAAGGGGTAGCATGGAACAATCTGGCCCACCCTAATCAAGAGCCGTCCCAGTCCACAGCCTCGCTACCAGAGTTACAAAGGGTAGCATGGAACAATCTGGCCCACCCTATTCAAGAGCCGTCCCTGTCCACAGCCTCGCTACCAGAGTTGCAAGGGGTAGCAAGGAACAATCTGGCCCACCCTAATCAAGAGCCGCCTCTGTCCACAGCCTCGCTAACAGAGTTACAAGGGGTAGCATGGAACAATCTGGCCCACCCTAATCAAGAGCCGTCCCTGTCCACAGCCTCGCTACCAGAGTTACAAGGGGTAGCATGGAACAATCTGGCTCACCCTAATCAAGAGCCGTCCCTGTCCACAGCCTCGCTACCAGAGTTACAAGGGGTAGCATGGAACAATCTGGCCCACCCTAATCAAGAGCCGTCCCTGTCCACAGCCTCGCTACCAGAGATACAAGGGGTAGCATGGAACAATCTGGCCCACCCTAATCAAGAGCCGTCCCTGTCCACAGCCTCGCTACCAGAGTTACAAGGGGTAGCAAGGAACAATCTGACCCACCCTAATCAAGAGCCGTCCCTGTCCACAGCCTCGCTACAAGAGTTACAAGGGGTAGCATGGAACAATCTGGCCCACCCTAATCAAGAGCCGTCCCTGTCCACAGCCTCGCTACCAGAGTTACAAGGGTTAGCATGGAACAATCTGGCCCACCCTAATCAAGAGCCGCCCCTGGTCACTACAGCCTCGCTACCAGAGTTACAAGGGGTAGCATGGAACAATCTGGCTCACCCTAATCAAGAGCCGTCCCTGTCCACAGCCTCGCTACCAGAGTTACAAGGGGTAGCATGGAACAATCTGGCCCACCCTAATCAAGAGCCGTCCCTGTCCACAGCCTCGCTACCAGAGTTACAAGGGGTAGCATGGAACAATCTGGCTCACCCTAATCAAGAGCCGTCCCTGTCCACAGCCTCGCTACCAGAGTTACAAGGGGTAGCATGGAACAATCTTGCTCACCCTAATCAAGAGCCGTCCCTGTCCACAGCCTCGCTACCAGAGTTACAAGGGGTAGCATGGAACAATCTGGCCCACCCTAATCAAGAGCCGTCCTTGTCCACAGCCTCGCTACCAGAGTTACAAGGGGTAGCATGGAACAATCTGGCTCACCCTAATCAAGAGCCGTCCCTGTCCACAGCCTCGCTACCAGAGTTACAAGGGGTAGCACGGAACAATCTGACCCACAGTAATCAAGAGCCGTCCCTGTCCACAGCCTCGCTACCAGAGTTACAAGGGGTAGCATGGAACAATCTGGCCCACCCTAATCAAGAGCAGTCCCTGTCCACAGCCTCGCTACCAGAGTTAAAAGGGGTAGCATGGAACAATCTGGCCCACCCTAATCAAGAGCCGTCCCTGTCCACAGCCTCGCTACCAGAGTTACAAGGGGTAGCATGGAACAATCTGGCCCACCCTAAACAAGAGCCGTCCCTGTCCACAGCCACGCTACCAGTGTTACAAGGGGTAGCATGGAACAATCTGGCCCACCCTAATCAAGAGCCGTCCCTGTCCACAGCCTCGCTACCAGAGTTACAAGGGGTAGCATGGAACAATCTGGCCGACCCTAATCAAGAGCCGTCCCTGTCCACAGCCTCGCTACCAGAGTTACAAGGGGTAGCATGGAACAATTTGGCTCACCCTAATCAAGAGCCGTCCCTGTCCTCAGCCTCGCTACCAGAGTTACAAGGGGTAGCATGGAACAATCTGGCCCACCCTAATCAAGAGTCGTCCCTGTCCACAGCCTCGCTACCAGAGTTACAAGGGGTAGCATGGAACAATCTGGCCCACCCTAATCAAGAGCCGTCCCAGTCCACAGCCTCGCTACCAGATTTACAAGGGGTAGCATGGAACAATCTGGCCCACCCTATTCAAGAGCCGTCCCTGTCCACAGCCTCGCTACCAGAGTTACAAGGGGTAGCATGGAACAATCTGGCCCACCCTAATCAAGAGCCGTCCCGGTCCACAGCCTCGCTAACAGAGTTACAAGGGGTAGCATGGAACAATCTGGCCCTCCCTAATCAAGAGCCGCCCCTGTCCACAGCCTCGCTACCAGAGTTACAAGGGGTAGCATGGAACAATCTGGCCCACCCTAATCAAGAGCCGCCCCTGTCCACAGCCTCGCTAACAGAGTTACAAGGGGTAGCATGGAACAATCTGGCCCACCCTAATCAAGAGCCGCCCCTGTCCACAGCCTCGCTACCAGAGTTACAAGGGGTAGCATGGAACAATCTGGCCCACCCTAATCAAGAGCCGCCCCTGTCCACAGCCTCGCTAACAGTGTTACAAGGGGTAGCATGGAACAATCTGGCCCACCCTAATCAAGAGCCGTCCCTGTCCACAGCCTCGCTACCAGAGTTACAAGGGGTAGCATGGAACAATCTGGCCCACCCTAATCAAGAGCTGCCCCTGTCCACAGCCTCGCTAACAGAGTTACAAGGGGTAGCATGGAACAATCTGGCTCACCCTAATCAAGAGCCGCCCATGTCCACAGCCTCGCTACCAGAGTTACAAGGGGTAGCCTGGAACAATCTGGCCCACCCCTAATCAAGAGCCGTCCCTGGTCACTACAGCCTCGCCACCAGAGTTACAAGTGGTAGCATGGAACAATCTGGCCCACCCTAATCAAGAGCCGTCCCTGTCCACAGCCTCGCTACCAGAGTTACAAGGGGTAGCATGGAACAATCTGGCCCACCCTAATCAAGAGCCGTCCCTGTCCACAGCCTCGCTACCAGAGTAACAAGGGGTAGCATGGAACAATCTGGCCCACCCTAATCAAGAGCCGTCCCTGTCCACAGCCTCGCTACCAGAGTTACAAGGGGTAGCATGGAACAATCTGGCCCACCCTAATCAAGAGCCGCCCCTGGTCACTACAACCTCGCTACCAGAGTTACAAGGGGTAGCATGGAACAATCTGGCTCACCCTAATCAAGAGCCGTCCCTGTCCACAGCCTCGCTACCAGAGTTACAAGGGGTAGCATGGAACAATCTGGCCCACCCTAATCAAGAGCCGTCCCTGTCCACAGCCTCGCTACCAGAGTTACAAGGGGTAGCATGGAACAATCTGGCTCACCCTAATCAAGAGCCGTCCCTGTCCACAGCCTCGCTACCAGAGTTACAAGGGGTAGCATGGAACAATCTGGCTCACCCTAATCAAGAGCCGCCCCTGTCCACAGCCTCGCTACCAGAGTTACAAAGGGTAGCATGGAACAATCTGGCCCACCCTAATCAAGAGCCGCCCCTGTCCACAGCCTCGCTACCAGAGTTACAAGGGGTAGCATGGAACAATCTGGCCCACCCTAATCTAGAGCCGTCCCTGTCCACAGCCAGGGTCACTACAGCCTCGCTACCAGAGTTACAAGGGGTAGCATGGAACAATCTGGCTCACCCTAATCAAGAGCCGTCCCTGTCCACAGCCTCGCTACCAGAGATACAAGGGGTAGCATGGAACAATCTGGCCCACCTTAATCAAGAGCCGTCCCTGTCCACAGCCTCGCTACCAGAGTTACAAGGGGTAGCATGGAACAATCTGGCCCACACTAATCAAGAGCCGTCCCTGTCCTCAGCCTCGCTACCAGAGTTACAAGGGGTAGCATGGAACAATCTGGCCCACCCTAATCAAGAACCTCCCCTGGTCACTACAGCCTCGCTACCAGAGTTACAAGGGGTAGCATGGAACAATCTGGCTCACCCTAATCAAGAGTCGTACCTGTCCACAGCCTCGCTACCAGAGATACAAGGGGTAGCATGGAACAATTTGGCCCACCCTAATCAAGAGCCGTCCCTGTCCACAGCCTCGCTACCAGAGTTACAAGGGGTAGCATGGAACAATCTGGCCCACCCTAATCAAGAGCCGTCCCTGTCCACAGCCTCGATACCAGAGTTACAAGGGGTAGCATGGAACAATCTGGCCCACCCTAATCAAGAGCCGTCCCTGTCCACAGCCTCGCTACCAGAGTTACAAGGGGTAGCATGGATCAATCTGGCCCACCCTAATCAAGAGCCGTCCCTGTCCACAGCCTCGCTACCAGAGTTACAAGGGGTAGCATGGAACAATCTGGCCCACCCTAATCAAGAGCCGCCCCTGGTCACTACAGCCTCACTACCAGAGTTACAAGGGGTAGCATGGAACAATCTGGCTCACCCTTATCAAGAGCCGTCCCTGTCCACAGCCTCGCTACCAGAGATACAAGGGGTAGCATGGAACAATCTGGCCCACCCTAATCAAGAGCCGTCCCTGTCCACAGCCTCGCTACCAGAGTTACAAGGGGTAGCATGGAACAATCTGGCCCACCCTAATCAAGAGCTGTCCCTGTCCACAGCCTCGCTACCAGAGTTACAAGGGGTAGCATGGAACAATCTGGCCCACCCTAATCAAGAGCCGTCCCTGTCCACAGCCTCGCTACCAGAGTTACAAGGGGTAGCATGGAACAATCTGGCTCACCCTAATCAAGAGCCGTCCCTGTCCACAGCCTCGCTACCAGAGTTACAAGGGGTAGCATGGAACAATCTGGCCCACCCTAATCAAGAGCCGCCCCTGGTCACTACAGCCTCGCTAACAGAGTTACAAGGGGTAGCATGGAACAATCTGGCTCACCCTAATCAAGAGCCGACCCTGTCAACAGCCTCGCTACCAGAGTTACAAGGGGTAGCATGGAACAATCTGGCCCACCCTAATCAAGAGCCGTCCCTGTCCACAGCCTCGCTACCAGAGTTACAAGGGGTAGCATGGAACAATCTGGCTCACCCTAATCAAGAGCCGTCCCCGTCCACAGCCTCGCTACCAGAGTTACAAGGGGTAGCATGGAACAATCTGGCTCACCTTAATCAAGAGCCGTCCCTGTCCACAGCCTCGCTACCAGAGTTACAAGGGGTGGCATGGAACAATCTGGCTCACCCTAATCAAGAGCCGCCCCTGTCCACAGCCTCGCTAACAGAGTTACAAGGGGTAGCATGGAACAATCTGGCCCACCCTAATCAAGAGCCGTCCCTGTCCACAGCCTCGCTACCAGAGTTACAAGGGGTAGCATGGAACAATCTGGCCCTCCCTAATCAAGAGCCGTCCCTGTCCACAGCCTCGCTACCAGAGTTACAAGGGGTAGCATGGAACAATCTGGCCGACCCTAATCAAGAGCCGTCCCTGTCCACAGCCTCGCTACCAGAGTTACAAGGGGTAGCATGGACCAATTTGGCTCACCCTAATCAAGAGCCGTCCCTGTCCACAGCTTCGCTACCAGAGTTACAAGGGGTAGCATGGAACAATCTGGCCCACCCTAATCAAGAGTCGTCCCTGTCCACAGCCTCGCTACCAGAGTTACAAGGGGTAGCATGGAACAATCTGGCCCACCCTAATCAAGAGCCGTCCCAGTCCACAGCCTCGCTACCAGAGTTACAAAGGGTAGCATGGAACAATCTGGCCCACCCTATTCAAGAGCCGTCCCTGTCCACAGCCTCGCTACCAGAGTTGCAAGGGGTAGCAAGGAACAATCTGGCCCACCCTAATCAAGAGCCGCCCCTGTCCACAGCCTCGCTAACAGAGTTACAAGGGGTAGCATGGAACAATCTGGCCCACCCTAATCAAGAGCCGTCCCTGTCCACAGCCTCGCTACCAGAGTTACAAGGGGTAGCATGGAACAATCTGGCTCACCCTAATCAAGAGCCGTCCCTGTCCACAGCCTCGCTACCAGAGTTACAAGGGGTAGCATGGAACAATCTGGCCCACCCTAATCAAGAGCCGTCCCTGTCCACAGCCTCGCTACCAGAGATACAAGGGGTAGCATGGAACAATCTGGCCCACCCTAATCAAGAGCCGTCCCTGTCCACAGCCTCGCTACCAGAGTTACAAGGGGTAGCAAGGAACAATCTGGCCCACCCTAATCAAGAGCCGTCCCTGTCCACAGCCTCGCTACAAGAGTTACAAGGGGTAGCATGGAACAATCTGGCCCACCCTAATCAAGAGCCGTCCCTGTCCACAGCCTCGCTACCAGAGTTACAAGGGTTAGCATGGAACAATCTGGCCCACCCTAATCAAGAGCCGCCCCTGGTCACTACAGCCTCGCTACCAGAGTTACAAGGGGTAGCATGGAACAATCTGGCTCACCCTAATCAAGAGCCGTCCCTGTCCACAGCCTCGCTACCAGAGTTACAAGGGGTAGCATGGAACAATCTGGCCCACCCTAATCAAGCGCCGTCCCTGTCCACAGCCTCGCTACCAGAGTTACAAGGGGTAGCATGGAACAATCTGGCTCACCCTAATCAAGAGCCGTCCCTGTCCACAGCCTCGCTACCAGAGTTACAAGGGGTAGCATGGAACAATCTGGCTCACCCTAATCAAGAGCCGTCCCTGTCCACAGCCTCGCTACCAGAGTTACAAGGGGTAGCATGGAACAATCTGGCCCACCCTAATCAAGAGCCGTCCTTGTCCACAGCCTCGCTACCAGAGTTACAAGGGGTAGCATGGAACAATCTGGCTCACCCTAATCAAGAGCCGTCCCTGTCCACAGCCTCGCTACCAGAGTTACAAGGGGTAGCACGGAACAATCTGGCCCACAGTAATCAAGAGCCGTCCCTGTCCACAGCCTCGCTACCAGAGTTACAAGGGGTAGCATGGAACAATCTGGCCCACCCTAATCAAGAGCAGTCCCTGTCCACAGCCTCGCTACCAGAGTTAAAAGGGGTAGCATGGAACAATCTGGCCCACCCTAATCAAGAGCCGTCCCTGTCCACAGCCTCGCTACCAGAGTTACAAGGGGTAGCATGGAACAATCTGGCCCACCCTAAACAAGAGCCGTCCCTGTCCACAGCCACGCTACCAGTGTTACAAGGGGTAGCATGGAACAATCTGGCCCACCCTAATCAAGAGCCGTCCCTGTCCACAGCCTCGCTACCAGAGTTACAAGGGGTAGCATGGAACAATCTGGCCGACCCTAATCAAGAGCCGTCCCTGTCCACAGCCTCGCTACCAGAGTTACAAGGGGTAGCATGGAACAATTTGGCTCACCCTAATCAAGAGCCGTCCCTGTCCTCAGCCTCGCTACCAGAGTTACAAGGGGTAGCATGGAACAATCTGGCCCACCCTAATCAAGAGTCGTCCCTGTCCACAGCCTCGCTACCAGAGTTACAAGGGGTAGCATGGAACAATCTGGCCCACCCTAATCAAGAGCCGTCCCAGTCCACAGCCTCGCTACCAGAGTTACAAGGGGTAGCATGGAACAATCTGGCCCACCCTATTCAAGAGCCGTCCCTGTCCACAGCCTCGCTACCAGAGTTACAAGGGGTAGCATGGAACAATCTGGCCCACCCTAATCAAGAGCCGTCCCTGTCCACAGCCTCGCTAACAGAGTTACAAGGGGTAGCATGGAACAATCTGGCCCTCCCTAATCAAGAGCCGCCCCTGTCCACAGCCTCGCTACCAGAGTTACAAGGGGTAGCATGGAACAATCTGGCCCACCCTAATCAAGAGCCGCCCCTGTTCACAGCCTCGCTAACAGAGTTACAAGGGGTAGCATGGAACAATCTGGCCCACCCTAATCAAGAGCCGCCCCTGTCCACAGCCTCGCTACCAGAGTTACAAGGGGTAGCATGGAACAATCTGGCCCACCCTAATCAAGAGCCGCCCCTGTCCACAGCCTCGCTAACAGTGTTACAAGGGGTAGCATGGAACAATCTGGCCCACCCTAATCAAGAGCCGTCCCTGTCCACAGCCTCGCTACCAGAGTTACAAGGGGTAGCATGGAACAATCTGGCCCACCCTAATCAAGAGCTGCCCCTGTCCACAGCCTCGCTAACAGAGTTACAAGGGGTAGCATGGAACAATCTGGCTCACCCTAATCAAGAGCCGCCCATGTCCACAGCCTCGCTACCAGAGTTACAAGGGGTAGCCTGGAACAATCTGGCCCACCCCTAATCAAGAGCCGTCCCTGGTCACTACAGCCTCGCCACCAGAGTTACAAGTGGTAGCAGGGAACAATCTGGCCCACCCTAATCAAGAGCCGTCCCTGTCCACAGCCTCGCTACCAGAGTTACAAGGGGTAGCATGGAACAATCTGGCCCACCCTAATCAAGAGCCGTCGCTGTCCACAGCCTCGCTACCAGAGTTACAAGGGGTAGCATGGAACAATCTGGCCCACCCTAATCAAGAGCCGTCCCTGTCCACAGCCTCGCTACCAGAGTTACAAGGGGTAGCATGGAACAATCTGGCCCACCCTAATCAAGAGCCGCCCCTGGTCACTACAACCTCGCTACCAGAGTTACAAGGGGTAGCATGGAACAATCTGGCTCACCCTAATCAAGAGACGTCCCTGTCCACAGCCTCGCTACCAGAGTTACAAGGGGTAGCATGGAACAATCTGGCCCACCCTAATCAAAAGCCGTCCCTGTCCACAGCCTCGCTACCAGAGTTACAAGGGGTAGCATGGAACAATCTGGCTCACCCTAATCAAGAGCCGTCCCTGTCCACAGCCTCGCTACCAGAGTTACAAGGGGTAGCATGGAACAATCTGGCTCACCCTAATCAAGAGCCGCCCCTGTCCACAGCCTCGCTACCAGAGTTACAAAGGGTAGCATGGAACAATCTGGCCTACCCTAATCAAGAGCCGTCCCTGTCCACAGCCTCGCTACCAGAGTTACAAGGGGTAGCATGGAACAATCTGGCTCACCCTAATCATGAGCCGTCCCTGTCCACAGCCTCGCTACCAGAGTTACAAGGGGTAGCATGGAACAATCTGGCCCACCCTAATCAAGAGCCGTCCCGTTCCACAGCCTCGCTACCAGAGTTACCAGGGGTTAGCATGGAACAATCTGGCTCACCCTAATCAAGACCCGTCGCTGTCCACAGCCTCGCTACCAGAGTTACAAGGGGTAGCACGGAACAATCTGGCCCACCGTAATCAAGAGCCGTCCCTGTCTACAGCCTCGCTACCAGAGTTACAAGGGGTAGCATGGAACAATCTGGCCCACCCTAATCAAGAGCAGTCCCTGTCCAGAGCCTCGCTACCAGAGTTACAAGGGGTAGCAAGGAACAATCTGGCCCACCCTAATCAAGAGCCGTCCCTGTGTACAGCCTCGCTACCAGAGTTACAAGGGGTAGCATGGAACAATCTGGCCCACCCTAATCAAGAGCCGTCCCTGTCCACAGCCTCGCTACCAGATTTACAAGGGGTAGCATGGAACAATCTGGCCCACCCTAATCAAGAGCCGTCCCTGTCCACAGCCTCGCTACCAGAGTTAAAAGGGGTAGCATGGAACAATCTGGCCGACCCTAATCAAGAGCCGTCCCTGTCCACAGCCTCGCTACCAGAGTTACAAGGGGTAGCATGGAACAATCTGGCTCACCCTAATCAAGAGCCGTCCCTGTCCACAGCCTCGCTACCAGAGTTACAAGGGGTAGCATGGAACAATCTGGCCCACCCTAATCAAGAGTCGTCCCTGTCCACAGCCTCGCTACCAGAGTTACAAGGGGAAGCATGGAACAATCTGGCCCACCCTAATCAAGAGCCGTCCCTGTCCACAGCCTCGCTACCAGAGTTACAAGCGGTAGCATGGAACAATCTGGCCCTCCCTATTCAAGAGCCGTCCCTGTCCACAGCCTCGCTACCAGAGTTACTAGGGGTAGCATGGAACAATCTGGCCCACCCTAATCAAGAGCCGCCCCTGTCCACAGCCTCGCTACCAGAGTTACAAGGGGTAGCATGGAACAATCTGGCCCACCCTAATCAAGAGCCGTCCCTGTCCACAGCCAGGGTCACTACAGCCTCGCTACCAGAGTTACAAGGGGTAGCATGGAACAATCTGGCTCACCCTAATCAAGAGCCGTCCCTGTCCACAGCCTCGCTACCAGAGATACAAGGGGTAGCATGGAACAATCTGGCCCACCCTAATCAAGAGCCGTCCCTGTCCACAGCCTCGCTACCAGAGTTACAAGGGGTAGCATGGAACAATCTGGCCCACACTAATCAAGAGCCGTCCCTGTCCTCAGCCTCGCTACCAGAGTTACAAGGGGTAGCATGGAACAATCTGGCCCACCCTAATCAAGAACCTCCCCTGGTCACTACAGCCTCGCTACCAGAGTTACAAGGGGTAGCATGGAACAATCTGGCTCACCCTAATCAAGAGCCGTCCCTGTCCACAGCCTCGCTACCAGAGATACAAGGGGTAGCATGGAACAATTTGGCCCACCCTAATCAAGAGCCGTCCCTGTCCACAGCCTCGCTACCAGAGTTACAAGGGGTAGCATGGAACAATCTGGCCCACCCTAATCAAGAGCCGTCCCTGTCCACAGCCTCGCTACCAGAGTTACAAGGGGTAGCATGGAACAATCTGGCCCACCCTAATCAAGAGCCGTCCCTGTCCACAGCCTCGCTACCAGAGTTACAAGGGGTAGCATGGAACAATCTGGCCCACCCTAATCAAGAGCCGTCCCTGTCCACAGCCTCGCTACCAGAGTTACAAGGGGTAGCATGGAACAATCTGGCCCACCCTAATCCAGAGCCGCCCCTGGTCACTACAGCCTCACTACCAGAGTTACAAGGGGTAGCATGGAACAATCTGGCTCACCCTTATCAAGAGCCGTCCCTGTCCACAGCCTCGCTACCAGAGATACAAGGGGTAGCATGGAACAATCTGGCCCACCCTAATCAGGAGCCGTCCCTGTCCACAGCCTCGCTACCAGAGTTACAAGGGGTAGCATGGAACAATCTGGCCCACCCTAATCAAGAGCTGTCCCTGTCCACAGCCTCGCTACCAGAGTTACAAGGGGTAGCATGGAACAATCTGGCCCACCCTAATCAAGAGCCGTCCCTGTCCACAGCCTCGCTACCAGAGTTACAAGGGGTAGCATGGAACAATCTGGCGCACCCTAATGAAGAGTCGTCCCTGTCCACAGCCTCGCTACCAGAGTTACAAGGGGTAGCATGGAACAATCTGGCCCACCCTAATCAAGAGCCGCCCCTGGTCACTACAGCCTCGCTACCAGAGTTACAAGGGGTAGCATGGAACAATCTGGCTCACCCTAATCAAGAGCCGACCCTGTCAACAGCCTCGCTACCAGAGTTACAAGGGGTAGCATGGAACAATCTGGCCCACCCTAATCAAGAGCCGTCCCTGTCCACAGCCTCGCTACCAGAGTTACAAGGGGTAGCATGGAACAATCTGGCTCACCCTAATCAAGAGCCGTCCCCGTCCACAGCCTCGCTACCAGAGTTACAAGGGGTAGCATGGAACAATCTGGCCCACCCTAATCAAGAGCCGTCCCTGTCCACAGCCTCGCTACCAGAGTTACAAGGGGTGGCATGGAACAATCTGGCTCACCCTAATCAAGAGCCGCCCCTGTCCACAGCCTCGCTAACAGAGTTACAAGGGGTAGCATGGAACAATCTGGCCCACCCTAATCAAGAGCCGTCCCTGTCCACAGCCTCGCTACCAGAGTTACAAGGGGTAGCATGGAACAATCTGGCCCACCCTAATCAAGAGCCGTCCCTGTCCACAGCCTCGCTACCAGAGTTACAAGGGGTAGCATGGAACAATCTGGCCGACCCTAATCAAGAGCCGTCCCTGTCCACAGCCTCGCTACCAGAGTTACAAGGGGTAGCATGGACCAATTTGGCTCACCCTAATCAAGAGCCGTCCCTGTCCACAGCTTCGCTACCAGAGTTACAAGGGGTAGCATGGAACAATCTGGCCCACCCTAATCAAGAGTCGTCCCTGTCCACAGCCTCGCTACCAGAGTTACAAGGGGTAGCATGGAACAATCTGGCCCACCCTAATCAAGAGCCGTCCCAGTCCACAGCCTCGCTACCAGAGTTACAAAGGGTAGCATGGAACAATCTGGCCCACCCTATTCAAGAGCCGTCCCTGTCCACAGCCTCGCTACCAGAGTTGCAAGGGGTAGCAAGGAACAATCTGGCCCACCCTAATCAAGAGCCGCCCCTGTCCACAGCCTCGCTAACAGAGTTACAAGGGGTAGCATGGAACAATCTGGCCCACCCTAATCAAGAGCCGTCCCTGTCCACAGCCTCGCTACCAGAGTTACAAGGGGTAGCATGGAACAATCTGGCTCACCCTAATCAAGAGCCGTCCCTGTCCACAGCCTCGCTACCAGAGTTACAAGGGGTAGCATGGAACAATCTGGCCCACCCTAATCAAGAGCCGTCCCTGTCCACAGCCTCGCTACCAGAGATACAAGGGGTAGCATGGAACAATCTGGCCCATCCTAATCAAGAGCCGTCCCTGTCCACAGCCTCGCTACCAGAGTTACAAGGGGTAGCAAGGAACAATCTGGCCCACCCTAATCAAGAGCCGTCCCTGTCCACAGCCTCGCTACAAGAGTTACAAGGGGTAGCATGGAACAATCTGGCCCACCCTAATCAAGAGCCGTCCCTGTCCACAGCCTCGCTACCAGAGTTACAAGGGTTAGCATGGAACAATCTGGCCCACCCTAATCAAGAGCCGCCCCTGGTCACTACAGCCTCGCTACCAGAGTTACAAGGGGTAGCATGGAACAATCTGGCTCACCCTAATCAAGAGCCGTCCCTGTCCACAGCCTCGCTACCAGAGTTACAAGGGGTAGCATGGAACAATCTGGCCCACCCTAATCAAGAGCCGTCCCTGTCCACAGCCTCGCTACCAGAGTTACAAGGGGTAGCATGGAACAATCTGGCTCACCCTAATCAAGAGCCGTCCCTGTCCACAGCCTCGCTACCAGAGTTACAAGGGGTAGCATGGAACAATCTGGCTCACCCTAATCAAGAGCCGCCCCTGTCCACAGCCTCGCTACCAGAGTTACAAGGGGTAGCATGGAACAATCTGGCCCACCCGAATCAATAGCCGTCCCTGTCCACAGCCTCGCTACCAGATTTACGAGGGGTAGCATGGAACAATCTGGCCCACCCTAATCAAGAGCCGTCCCTGTCCACAACCTCGCTACCAGAGTTACAAGGGGTAGCATGGAACAATCTGGCCCACCCTAATCAAGAGTCGTCCCTGTCCACAGCCTCGCTACCAGAGTTACAAGGGGTAGCATGGAACAATCTGGCCCACCCTAATCAAGAGCCGTCCCTGTCCACAGCCTCGCTACCAGATTTACGAGGGGTAGCATGGAACAATCTGGCCCACCCTAATCAAGAGCCGCCCCTGTCCACAGCCTCGCTACCAGAGTTACAAGGGGTAGCATGGAACAATCTGGCTCACCCTAATCAAGAGCCGTCCCTGTCCACAGCCTCGCTACCAGAGATACAAGGGGTAGCATGGAACAATCTGGCCCACCCTAATCAAGAGCCGTCCCTGTCCACAGCCTCGCTACCAGAGTTACAAGGGGTAGCATGGAACAATCTGGCCCACCCTAATCAAGAGCTGTCCCTGTCCACAGCCTCGCTACCAGAGTTACAAGGGGTAGCATGGAACAATCTGGCCCACCCTAATCAAGAGCCGTCCCTGTCCACAGCCTCGCTACCAGAGTTACAAGGGGTAGCATGGAACAATCTGGCGCACCCTAATCAAGAGCCGTCCCTGTCCACAGCCTCGCTACCAGAGTTACAAGGGGTAGCATGGAACAATCTGGCCCACCCTAATCAAGAGCCGCCCCTGGTCACTACAGCCTCGCTACCAGAGTTACAAGGGGTAGCATGAAACAATCTGGCTCACCCTAATCAAGAGCCGTCCCTGTCAACAGCCTCGCTACCAGAGTTACAAGGGGTAGCATGGAACAATCTGGCCCACCCTAATCAAGAGCCGTCCCTGTCCACAGCCTCGCTACCAGAGTTACAATGGGTAGCATGGAACAATCTGGCTCACCCTAATCAAGAGCCGTCCCCGTCCACAGCCTCGCTACCAGAGTTACAAGGGGTAGCATGGAACAATCTGGCCCACCCTAATCAAGAGCCGTCCCTGTCCACAGCCTCGCTACCAGAGTTACAAGGGGTGGCATGGAACAATCTGGCTCACCCTAATCAAGAGCCGCCCCTGTCCACAGCCTCGCTAACAGAGTTACAAGGGGTAGCATGGAACAATCTGGCCCACCCTAATCAAGAGCCGTCCCTGTCCACAGCCTCGCTACCAGAGTTACAAGGGGTAGCATGGAACAATCTGGCCCACCCTAATCAAGAGCCGTCCCTGTCCACAGCCTCGCTACCAGAGTTACAAGGGGTAGCATGGAACAATCTGGCCGACCCTAATCAAGAGCCGTCCCTGTCCACAGCCTCGCTACCAGAGTTACAATGGGTAGCATGGAACAATTTGGCTCACCCTAATCAAGAGCCGTCCCTGTCCACAGCTTCGCTACCAGAGTTACAAGGGTAGCATGGAACAATCTGGCCCACCCTAATCAAGAGTCGTCCCTGTCCACAGCCTCGCTACCATAGTTACAAGGGGTAGCATGGAACAATCTGGCCCACCCTAATCAAGAGCCGTCCCAGTCCACAGCCTCGCTACCAGAGTTACAAAGGGTAGCATGGAACAATCTGGCCCACCCTATTCAAGAGCCGTCCCTGTCCACAGCCTCGCTACCAGAGTTGCAAGGGGTAGCATGGAACAATCTGGCCCACCCTAATCAAGAGCCGCCCCTGTCCACAGCCCCGCTAACAGAGTTACAAGGGGTAGCATGGAACAATCTGGCCCTCCCTAATCAAGAGCCGCCCCTGTCCACAGCCTCGCTACCAGAGTTACAAGGGGTAGCATGGAACAATCTGGCCCACCCTAATCAAGAGCCGCCCCTGTCCACAGCCTCGCTAACAGAGTTACAAGGGGTAGCATGGAACAATCTGGCCCACCCTAATCAAGAGCCGTCCCTGTCCACAGCCTCGCTACCAGAGTTACAAGGGGTAGCATGGAACAATGTGGCCCACCCTAATCAAGAGCCGTCCCTGTCCACAGCCTCGCTAACAGAGTTACAAGGGGTAGCATGGAACAATCTGGCCCTCCCTAATCAAGAGCCGCCCCTGTCCACAGCCTCGCTACCAGAGTTACAAGGGGTAGCATGGAACAATCTGGCCCACCCTAATCAAGAGCCGCCCCTGTTCACAGCCTCGCTAACAGAGTTACAAGGGGTAGCATGGAACAATCTGGCCCACCCTAATCAAGAGCCGCCCCTGTCCACAGCCTCGCTACCAGAGTTACAAGGGGTAGCATGGAACAATCTGGCCCACCCTAATCAAGAGCCGCCCCTGTCCACAGCCTCGCTAACAGTGTTACAAGGGGTAGCATGGAACAATCTGGCCCACCCTAATCAAGAGCCGTCCCTGTCCACAGCCTCGCTACCAGAGTTACAAGGGGTAGCATGGAACAATCTGGCCCACCCTAATCAAAAGCTGCCCCTGTCCACAGCCTCGCTAACAGAGTTACAAGGGGTAGCATGGAACAATCTGGCTCACCCTAATCAAGAGCCGCCCATGTCCACAGCCTCGCTACCAGAGTTACAAGGGGTAGCCTGGAACAATCTGGCCCACCCCTAATCAAGAGCCGTCCCTGGTCACTACAGCCTCGCCACCAGAGTTACAAGTGGTAGCAGGGAACAATCTGGCCCACCCTAATCAAGAGCCGTCCCTGTCCACAGCCTCGCTACCAGAGTTACAAGGGGTAGCATGGAACAATCTGGCCCACCCTAATCAAGAGCCGTCGCTGTCCACAGCCTCGCTACCAGAGTTACAAGGGGTAGCATGGAACAATCTGGCCCACCCTAATCAAGAGCCGTCCCTGTCCACAGCCTCGCTACCAGAGTTACAAGGGGTAGCATGGAACAATCTGGCCCACCCTAATCAAGAGCCGCCCCTGGTCACTACAACCTCGCTACCAGAGTTACAAGGGGTAGCATGGAACAATCTGGCTCACCCTAATCAAGAGCCGTCCCTGTCCACAGCCTCGCTACCAGAGTTACAAGGGGTAGCATGGAACAATCTGGCCCACCCTAATCAAAAGCCGTCCCTGTCCACAGCCTCGCTACCAGAGTTACAAGGGGTAGCATGGAACAATCTGGCTCACCCTAATCAAGAGCCGTCCCTGTCCACAGCCTCGCTACCAGAGTTACAAGGGGTAGCATGGAACAATCTGGCTCACCCTAATCAAGAGCCGCCCCTGTCCACAGCCTCGCTACCAGAGTTACAAAGGGTAGCATGGAACAATCTGGCCTACCCTAATCAAGAGCCGTCCCTGTCCACAGCCTCGCTACCAGAGTTACAAGGGGTAGCATGGAACAATCTGGCTCACCCTAATCATGAGCCGTCCCTGTCCACAGCCTCGCTACCAGAGTTACAAGGGGTAGCATGGAACAATCTGGCCCACCCTAATCAAGAGCCGTCCCGTTCCACAGCCTCGCTACCAGAGTTACCAGGGGTTAGCATGGAACAATCTGGCTCACCCTAATCAAGACCCGTCGCTGTCCACAGCCTCGCTACCAGAGTTACAAGGGGTAGCACGGAACAATCTGGCCCACCGTAATCAAGAGCCGTCCCTGTCTACAGCCTCGCTACCAGAGTTACAAGGGGTAGCATGGAACAATCTGGCCCACCCTAATCAAGAGCAGTCCCTGTCCAGAGCCTCGCTACCAGAGTTACAAGGGGTAGCAAGGAACAATCTGGCCCACCCTAATCAAGAGCCGTCCCTGTCCACAGCCTCGCTACCAGAGTTACAAGGGGTAGCATGGAACAATCTGGCCCACCCTAATCAAGAGCCGTCCCTGTCCACAGCCTCGCTACCAGATTTACAAGGGGTAGCATGGAACAATCTGGCCCACCCTAATCAAGAGCCGTCCCTGTCCACAGCCTCGCTACCAGAGTTAAAAGGGGTAGCATGGAACAATCTGGCCGACCCTAATCAAGAGCCGTCCCTGTCCACAGCCTCGCTACCAGAGTTACAAGGGGTAGCATGGAACAATCTGGCTCACCCTAATCAAGAGCCGTCCCTGTCCACAGCCTCGCTACCAGAGTTACAAGGGGTAGCATGGAACAATCTGGCCCACCCTAATCAAGAGTCGTCCCTGTCCACAGCCTCGCTACCAGAGTTACAAGGGGTAGCATGGAACAATCTGGCCCACCCTAATCAAGAGCCGTCCCTGTCCACAGCCTCGCTACCAGAGTTACAAGGGGTAGCATGGAACAATCTGGCCCACCCTAATCAAGAGCCGTCCCTGTCCACAGCCTCGCTACCAGAGTTAAAAGGGGTAGCATGGAACAATCTGGCCGACCCTAATCAAGAGCCGTCCCTGTCCACAGCCTCGCTACCAGAGTTACAAGGGGTAGCATGGAACAATCTGGCTCACCCTAATCAAGAGCCGTCCCTGTCCACAGCCTCGCTACCAGAGATACAAGGGGTAGCATGGAACAATCTGGCCCACCCTAATCAAGAGCCGTCCCTGTCCACAGCCTCGCTACCAGAGTTACAAGGGGTAGCATGGAACAATCTGGCCCACCCTAATCAAGAGCTGTCCCTGTCCACAGCCTCGCTACCAGAGTTACAAGGGGTAGCATGGAACAATCTGGCCCACCCTAATCAAGAGCCGTCCCTGTCCACAGCCTCGCTACCAGAGTTACAAGGGGTAGCATGGAACAATCTGGCGCACCCTAATCAAGAGCCGTCCCTGTCCACAGCCTCGCTACCAGAGTTACAAGGGGTAGCATGGAACAATCTGGCCCACCCTAATCAAGAGCCGCCCCTGGTCACTACAGCCTCGCTACCAGAGTTACAAGGGGTAGCATGAAACAATCTGGCTCACCCTAATCAAGAGCCGTCCCTGTCAACAGCCTCGCTACCAGAGTTACAAGGGGTAGCATGGAACAATCTGGCCCACCCTAATCAAGAGCCGTCCCTGTCCACAGCCTCGCTACCAGAGTTACAAGGGGTAGCATGGAACAATCTGGCTCACCCTAATCAAGAGCCGTCCCCGTTCACAGCCTCGCTACCAGAGTTACAAGGGGTAGCATGGAACAATCTGGCCCACCCTAATCAAGAGCCGTCCCTGTCCACAGCCTCGCTACCAGAGTTACAAGGGGTGGCATGGAACAATCTGGCTCACCCTAATCAAGAGCCGCCCCTGTCCACAGCCTCGCTAACAGAGTTACAAGGGGTAGCATGGAACAATCTGGCCCACCCTAATCAAGAGCCGTCCCTGTCCACAGCCTCGCTACCAGAGTTACAAGGGGTAGCATGGAACAATCTGGCCCACCCTAATCAAGAGCCGTCCCTGTCCACAGCCTCGCTACCAGAGTTACAAGGGGTAGCATGGAACAATCTGGCCGACCCTAATCAAGAGCCGTCCCTGTCCACAGCCTCGCTACCAGAGTTACAATGGGTAGCATGGAACAATTTGGCTCACCCTAATCAAGAGCCGTCCCTGTCCACAGCTTCGCTACCAGAGTTACAAGGGTAGCATGTAACAATCTGGCCCACCCTAATCAAGAGTCGTCCCTGTCCACAGCCTCGCTACCATAGTTACAAGGGGTAGCATGGAACAATCTGGCCCACCCTAATCAAGAGCCGTCCCAGTCCACAGCCTCGCTACCAGAGTTACAAAGGGTAGCATGGAACAATCTGGCCCACCCTATTCAAGAGCCGTCCCTGTCCACAGCCTCGCTACCAGAGTTGCAAGGGGTAGCATGGAACAATCTGGCCCACCCTAATCAAGAGCCGCCCCTGTCCACAGCCCCGCTAACAGAGTTACAAGGGGTAGCATGGAACAATCTGGCCCTCCCTAATCAAGAGCCGCCCCTGTCCACAGCCTCGCTACCAGAGTTACAAGGGGTAGCATGGAACAATCTGGCCCACCCTAATCAAGAGCCGCCCCTGTCCACAGCCTCGCTAACAGAGTTACAAGGGGTAGCATGGAACAATCTGGCCCACCCTAATCAAGAGCCGTCCCTGTCCACAGCCTCGCTACCAGAGTTACAAGGGGTAGCATGGAACAATCTGGCCCACCCTAATCAAGAGCCGTCCCTGTCCACAGCCTCGCTAACAGAGTTACAAGGGGTAGCATGGAACAATCTGGCCCTCCCTAATCAAGAGCCGCCCCTGTCCACAGCCTCGCTACCAGAGTTACAAGGGGTAGCATGGAACAATCTGGCCCACCCTAATCAAGAGCCGCCCCTGTTCACAGCCTCGCTAACAGAGTTACAAGGGGTAGCATGGAACAATCTGGCCCACCCTAATCAAGAGCCGCCCCTGTCCACAGCCTCGCTACCAGAGTTACAAGGGGTAGCATGGAACAATCTGGCCCACCCTAATCAAGAGCCGCCCCTGTCCACAGCCTCGCTAACAGTTTTACAAGGGGTAGCATGGAACAATCTGGCCCACCCTAATCAAGAGCCGTCCCTGTCCACAGCCTCGCTACCAGAGTTACAAGGGGTAGCATGGAACAATCTGGCCCACCCTAATCAAGAGCTGCCCCTGTCCACAGCCTCGCTAACAGAGTTACAAGGGGTAGCATGGAACAATCTGGCTCACCCTAATCAAGAGCCGCCCATGTCCACAGCCTCGCTACCAGAGTTACAAGGGGTAGCCTGGAACAATCTGGCCCACCCCTAATCAAGAGCCGTCCCTGGTCACTACAGCCTCGCCACCAGAGTTACAAGTGGTAGCAGGGAACAATCTGGCCCACCCTAATCAAGAGCCGTCCCTGTCCACAGCCTCGCTACCAGAGTTACAAGGGGTAGCATGGAACAATCTGGCCCACCCTAATCAAGAGCCGTCGCTGTCCACAGCCTCGCTACCAGAGTTACAAGGGGTAGCATGGAACAATCTGGCCCACCCTAATCAAGAGCCGTCCCTGTCCACAGCCTCGCTACCAGAGTTACAAGGGGTAGCATGGAACAATCTGGCCCACCCTAATCAAGAGCCGCCCCTGGTCACTACAACCTCGCTACCAGAGTTACAAGGGGTAGCATGGAACAATCTGGCTCACCCTAATCAAGAGCCGTCCCTGTCCACAGCCTCGCTACCAGAGTTACAAGGGGTAGCATGGAACAATCTGGCCCACCCTAATCAAAAGCCGTCCCTGTCCACAGCCTCGCTACCAGAGTTACAAGGGGTAGCATGGAACAATCTGGCTCACCCTAATCAAGAGCCGTCCCTGTCCACAGCCTCGCTACCAGAGTTACAAGGGGTAGCATGGAACAATCTGGCTCACCCTAATCAAGAGCCGCCCCTGTCCACAGCCTCGCTACCAGAGTTACAAAGGGTAGCATGGAACAATCTGGCCTACCCTAATCAAGAGCCGTCCCTGTCCACAGCCTCGCTACCAGAGTTACAAGGGGTAGCATGGAACAATCTGGCTCACCCTAATCATGAGCCGTCCCTGTCCACAGCCTCGCTACCAGACTTACAAGGGGTAGAATGGAACAATCTGGCCCACCCTAATCAAGAGCCGTCCCGTTCCACAGCCTCGCTACCAGAGTTACCAGGGGTTAGCATGGAACAATCTGGCTCACCCTAATCAAGACCCGTCGCTGTCCACAGCCTCGCTACCAGAGTTACAAGGGGTAGCACGGAACAATCTGGCCCACCGTAATCAAGAGCCGTCCCTGTCTACAGCCTCGCTACCAGAGTTACAAGGGGTAGCATGGAACAATCTGGCCCACCCTAATCAAGAGCAGTCCCTGTCCAGAGCCTCGCTACCAGAGTTACAAGGGGTAGCAAGTGAACCACTTTTCAGAATTTATTGTAATTATTATTATTATCATCATGATTATTATTATTATTATTGTCATGTGTTGTGACATCTCTATATTACGCCTCGAGAGTTTAAAAGTGCGCAGTTTGTCTGTATGTATCTCTCTGTCTAACGTTGTGCAACCCCTGGCTACATACTGCCTTGTTCTCTCGTATTGGCTAGTGTTGTTGCTACCTTGCATTTTGTTGTGCAATTCGTTCTGCCATTGGCTCTGACAATATTTGACGCGAGTTTGGGGCCACTCCCAAACTACGCATTTGATTTTTCTGAGAGGCTTCTCTCCCCTCTGGGGGGACAGAAGCTAAGTCAGTCTTAGACGCGCCGAGATGTAAGGCGAACGTGTGTATTCGGGCAGAGGCCCACCCTCATGGCGCAGCGGAATGTGAGTACGGCTCAATGTATTTCTATCTAACGCAATGTAATTGTTTTTGTTAAACGTTCCTTCTTTTGCTTAATTCTCTTTCCTTTTCAAGATGTTATTGTTAGTATTTTAATCCTTGAACCAGATCTCCGGGACCTTGCGTAATGTCATACGGCGGAGTTCTTTTTGTTGCTTTTGTTATGTGCCCTTCTCACAGTTTTATTATTTTGGTTAATACCTGTAAGATTCGAAAGTATTGCGTTTCTGCGTCTTGGCTTATATATATTTCCTGTCGGGCCTTAGTGCTCGTCTTTTGCGTCGGTGTCTCTTTGTACCACAAATGTTTCATTTGATTGGTAGCAATTGGACCTTTGTTTGTGGACAGTATGTGTGAGGTAACGGGACTGATGTCCAACGTCCCACTAATACGTGTCCCTTTTGTTTATAGAATATATGTGACGGTGGTTAACTGGGATTTTCTCCAGCTCCGATGTCATATTATTCTTTTTTTTATATGTCGCGTTGGTGCGGCATTATGTTGGAATATAAGCCTATTTTATTATAGCGTGCTTTCGATTTTTACCGGTCTCTTTCGTCCCAAGTCAATTGTAATGTAATGTATCTCCGTATATCTCATTTTCCTTTTGTTTTGTTTTTCTCTTTCGATTTTCGCCGTATTACATAACTTAATTATAATTCCCCTTGTCTTCTCCTTCCTCCTATCTCCGTGAGATCTCTCTCCCCTTTGTTTTACTCCCCTCACTCCTCCCCCTTCCCTCCGGTATGTTTACATAACATCATGAAAAACTTCGCGTCTCGTTAATATTCGATTTTTGAATTTTTGCAAGTTTGGCGTTTCTCTCTGGCTTTCGTAAGTTTCATTTTATTTTCTTTCATGCTCGTATCGTTTCGTTAGATTCATATTGTTGAGCTGTTACTCAGGTTCTGTCGTGCTTTTTAGTTTTTAAGTCTTTATTCTTGGTTTTGGGTTTCTTTTGTATTATTGAGCTAGTATTAGCTTGCCTTTTTTCTTTGTTTTAAATAATTTGTTTATTTCGTGTACACGCTCTTTCTTTTATCCTCAATACATTTTTATATTTTAAGTAATATAGCTCCCTTGTCTTTTCATTTCTTATATTTAAGTTCCCCTTCCTTATCCTTATCCTTATCTCGATTTCGTCAATCTTGTCTTTGTGACGTAACAAAGGCACGATTAACACGCCTCTGGGATTTGTTTAATTAATTTTATGGGAATCTCATTTTTGCACTTTTGATTGTTGCATTAAGCAATTATTTGTTTGCATTTGGTTTTTTGGAAATCATCTTTTGCTCGCTCCGAAAACCTTGGGCCCAGCACCGGGTCGAGCAAGACGTCTTTTCCCCCATCCATTTGCGACCTTGTTGATTTTATCTTCCTCTGCTACTCTGACGCGCATTATTATTATTATTAATAGACCTTTAACGGCGCAATGGTAGCAGATCGCGTGGTTGCGTGCGAAATCGTTCCCTCCTCACCTCTCTCAAGTTATTAACCTTTTATTATTTTTCTCTTCATTTACATTGTATTAAAATTTGTTTTTCTTTGAGTTTAAGGAATTCAGTGAATTGTTTTTCCCCACCCCTGAAGAAAGGGTGAAGTTACTTTCTGTGTGAACTACGGGCATCCAGGAAACCCATCTCCAAGGAAAGGTGGTTTAGTCCCTCAAGTAAACAAGACATCCAAAAGACCCAGCTTCGAGGTGAACAGTGGCAACATATCAGTGAGTACATCGCATCGCTGGAACACGACACGTCACGGTATTGTAACCTACTTTTATGTATTTGCTTCCTCTAGTAGACATTTGTTTAGTTAACGGTGATTTTAAGGCGACAGGAAATTTTGTTTGCTTTCTCTTCCTTTTCATTTCGTCAGTGTTGTGGACGTTTTTATTTTACTTTCTGTGAAGTAGAAAATGCATTTCTCTCAAGGGTTTGAGTCCTTACCTTTGTTGTAAATAGTCGCTTAGTTGACTGTGATATTTCTCAGAACTCGCCTCACCCCTTCATATGTCTCGGTCTGGAACAGCTGCTGACAGGTTTCTTGTCATTACCGTGCAGCCTAAAAACCCCCCGCCCCTCTTTCTCCGAAGTTTTCCCCAATGAAGGTGGGCCCACTTATGGGAACCGTCTCTTTAAATCCTACGGTCACCCCGACCCACCTTGAGCCTCGCGTAATTATACTAACGTTTGATGTTAGTAAAGTGTTTGTTGTCTCAGTTATGAATGGTCTGTTGAGCTATTATGTGTGTTATGATTGGGAGTTAAGTTTGTTTCATAATTAGGGAGGGTGATTGTTTTATTTTTGTCAGGGGATTTCAATGTAGGTTTTCATTTAAAATTGTTTATATACGGTAAGCTTGATGTTACTATATGTTCAGTATGGCAGTGTGTATTTCGTTGGGAAACCTGCTAGGTGAGGTCTCCGTCGGAATTAGGGTTTGGGACCTGTCCCACGGCTTCGACGCACACTTAGGATGTACATAGATTCTACACGATTCGTCAATCTTTAGTATGGGATGAAGTTTGTCACGATGACCTGTAGTCCGTTATTTGAGTTTCCATGGTGTTCCAACGACTCATATTAGCATTCTGATGTAATGGGGAAATTTTGATTTGTTTATGGGAAGGAGTATGTATGTAGTGTTGTTGTTGTTGGTTGTATTTTGAGATGAATGTGTGTGTCAATGAGTTTAATGAATTTTTATCAACAGTTATTTGTGGGTGGTTTCAAATTTAGTTCAATTTTGATTTTATACCCTATTCAATTTAAACTATATATATATATATATTACGTACGAACTATTTATTCGTTTTTATTGGCAAACCAAATATACGATAAGTATTACTCAGAGATACCAACCATTTTAGGTCTACGGCTTCCGTGTTATGGGACATTGATGTTCGTGTGAACTACTCTGGCGTGCATTACCCAATTTTCTTATATTTGTATGGGATAGGCCATACCCTCTGTGTCTTTTTTTTTTTTTTTAATGCGGTACCTCTGAGGTCTACGGCCCGTATATTGACGCTGTAACCATTTTATTTTTGTGGGTTGGTAATATTTATTATTGGGTTTCGAGTTTGATTGATTGTATGTCTGGTCTTGATTGGTTTTATGCGAGGTTCCAGTCTGTTCCTTTTATTTGGAAGGTATTTTGTAACGTAATTATTTGGATTTTCGTTCTCTGTCCGGGATGGCATTTTTTATTTTGACAGCTTCTTTGAGTTATTATTCCTTTTTATTTGTTAGTACCTAATGTAATTTGACGAAGGTTATTAGTACATTTTTCCCCTTTACTCCTGCTATGTATCTAGTTAGGCAGGAGACACCCGTGGCCGCCTGAGTTACACGGAGGATTTCGAAAGATGTGTTGAACTATACTTCTACCTAAGGCAATTTCCAGTACCTGCCTGCTTTTGTTGTAAGGAGCCGGCCCGACCCATTGTCCGAGCTGCAGACACGACTTGCTATTGTTCGGCAGTGCCTGAGATGGTCTGTTGACTTACATTCTTTTCTTGTAGTGACAGTGATTTGTCTATTGATATAGTTGTTTACTATTTATCGTAACTTCTGTTTTACGTTTTTGTGAAATCATGTTTTTATAAATCATTTCAATCTAATATGTTTTCTCTAAGATAATGTGTATTATTTTCCTGTATCTGTCATATATTTGGAGAGTGTTTCCGGTAGCGATAGCTAGTCTCCAAGTACCTGAGAAGTGGCCGGTGTATCCTTTAGACCCTGTTCACGGCTCGTTTTCTCTTCTTTCATTTGGTCTGACGACCCTGCCTATTCATACTTTTACTTTCCAGCTGGCAGAATGAATCCACTTTCCCCCTTACGCAGCTTATGTAACCCCAAATATTTCCCCGACGCAAGCCTTATTTTGTATACAGGGTGCTCCCCTTTATATTTTTTTGTGATCATGATTTAACCTTTCTCTTTCTTTTATTATTAGAAAATTGGCTGATTTCCAGAAGGTCGCCATTAAGAAGACTTCGCTTTCTCCACGTCATCTGGCAGAGTCTAGCTCAAGATTGACCGTTTTATTATCATTATTTTCTTTTTGGTACATCCATTTTTTATATGTGTGACGTATTGACGTGCAGTAGAGGTAGGATCCGCCTTTATTTCACGCCTGTACTGATCCTTTATATGATTTGAATTTTTGTTGTTTTAATTTCATCTTAAAGTTTTTTTTTCTTTCGTACCAAAAAAGAAAAAAATTTCCTCACCAGTGAACATCTTCGTGAATACGTGTGTATGAAAATATATGTGTGTTTGAGAAAAGAGACTTGCGTTTCGTCAAGCCTTTTATGGAAGTTATGACGTTCAAAGAACTTTTAATTAAGCTGCGTCTTATGAATAAGAGAAATGTGAGAACATTTTATTATGTCTTAATTTTTCATGTGTGTATCTGGTGTACATGATGTAATCTTCTTTCCTTCACCCTGTTCAAATGTATCTAATCGAAGAATGTTATTTTATATAATTTTGTTATGAAAAAGAAAAAAATCTTTTATGCCTTTGTTATGTAAAAGAATTTTTTTTGGAGAAAGCGGTGGAATTTGAACCACTTTTCAGAATTTATTGTAATTATTATTATTATCATCATGATTATTATTATTATTATTGTCATGTGTTGTGACATCTCTATATTACGCCTCGAGAGTTTAAAAGTGCGCAGTTTGTCTGTATGTATCTCTCTGTCTAACGTTGTGCAACCCCTGGCTACATACTGCCTTGTTCTCTCGTATTGGCTAGTGTTGTTGCTACCTTGCATTTTGTTGTGCAATTCGTTCTGCCATTGGCTCTGACAATATTTGACGCGAGTTTGGGGCCACTCCCAAACTACGCATTTGATTTTTCTGAGAGGCTTCTCTCCCCTCTGGGGGGACAGAAGCTAAGTCAGTCTTAGACGCGCCGAGATGTAAGGCGAACGTGTGTATTCGGGCAGAGGCCCACCCTCATGGCGCAGCGGAATGTGAGTACGGCTCAATGTATTTCTATCTAACGCAATGTAATTGTTTTTGTTAAACGTTCCTTCTTTTGCTTAATTCTCTTTCCTTTTCAAGATGTTATTGTTAGTATTTTAATCCTTGAACCAGATCTCCGGGACCTTGCGTAATGTCATACGGCGGAGTTCTTTTTGTTGCTTTTGTTATGTGCCCTTCTCACAGTTTTATTATTTTGGTTAATACCTGTAAGATTCGAAAGTATTGCGTTTCTGCGTCTTGGCTTATATATATTTCCTGTCGGGCCTTAGTGCTCGTCTTTTGCGTCGGTGTCTCTTTGTACCACAAATGTTTCATTTGATTGGTAGCAATTGGACCTTTGTTTGTGGACAGTATGTGTGAGGTAACGGGACTGATGTCCAACGTCCCACTAATACGTGTCCCTTTTGTTTATAGAATATATGTGACGGTGGTTAACTGGGATTTTCTCCAGCTCCGATGTCATATTATTCTTTTTTTTATATGTCGCGTTGGTGCGGCATTATGTTGGAATATAAGCCTATTTTATTATAGCGTGCTTTCGATTTTTACCGGTCTCTTTCGTCCCAAGTCAATTGTAATGTAATGTATCTCCGTATATCTCATTTTCCTTTTGTTTTGTTTTTCTCTTTCGATTTTCGCCGTATTACATAACTTAATTATAATTCCCCTTGTCTTCTCCTTCCTCCTATCTCCGTGAGATCTCTCTCCCCTTTGTTTTACTCCCCTCACTCCTCCCCCTTCCCTCCGGTATGTTTACATAACATCATGAAAAACTTCGCGTCTCGTTAATATTCGATTTTTGAATTTTTGCAAGTTTGGCGTTTCTCTCTGGCTTTCGTAAGTTTCATTTTATTTTCTTTCATGCTCGTATCGTTTCGTTAGATTCATATTGTTGAGCTGTTACTCAGGTTCTGTCGTGCTTTTTAGTTTTTAAGTCTTTATTCTTGGTTTTGGGTTTCTTTTGTATTATTGAGCTAGTATTAGCTTGCCTTTTTTCTTTGTTTTAAATAATTTGTTTATTTCGTGTACACGCTCTTTCTTTTATCCTCAATACATTTTTATATTTTAAGTAATATAGCTCCCTTGTCTTTTCATTTCTTATATTTAAGTTCCCCTTCCTTATCCTTATCCTTATCTCGATTTCGTCAATCTTGTCTTTGTGACGTAACAAAGGCACGATTAACACGCCTCTGGGATTTGTTTAATTAATTTTATGGGAATCTCATTTTTGCACTTTTGATTGTTGCATTAAGCAATTATTTGTTTGCATTTGGTTTTTTGGAAATCATCTTTTGCTCGCTCCGAAAACCTTGGGCCCAGCACCGGGTCGAGCAAGACGTCTTTTCCCCCATCCATTTGCGACCTTGTTGATTTTATCTTCCTCTGCTACTCTGACGCGCATTATTATTATTATTAATAGACCTTTATCGGCGCAATCTGGCCCACCCTAATCAAGAGCCGTCCCTGTCCACAGCCTCGCTACCAGAGTTACAAGGGGTAGCATGGAACAATCTGGCCCACCCTAATCAAGAGCCGTCCCTGTCCACAGCCTCGCTACCAGATTTACAAGGGGTAGCATGGAACAATCTGGCCCACCCTAATCAAGAGCCGTCCCTGTCCACAGCCTCGCTACCAGAGTTAAAAGGGGTAGCATGGAACAATCTGGCCGACCCTAATCAAGAGCCGTCCCTGTCCACAGCCTCGCTACCAGAGTTACAAGGGGTAGCATGGAACAATCTGGCTCACCCTAATCAAGAGCCGTCCCTGTCCACAGCCTCGCTACCAGAGTTACAAGGGGTAGCATGGAACAATCTGGCCCACCCTAATCAAGAGTCGTCCCTGTCCACAGCCTCGCTACCAGAGTTACAAGGGGTAGCATGGAACAATCTGGCCCACCCTAATCAAGAGCCGTCCCTGTCCACAGCCTCGCTACCAGAGTTACAAGCGGTAGCATGGAACAATCTGGCCCTCCCTATTCAAGAGCCGTCCCTGTCCACAGCCTCGCTACCAGAGTTACTAGGGGTAGCATGGAACAATCTGGCCCACCCTAATCAAGAGCCGCCCCTGTCCACAGCCTCGCTACCAGAGTTACAAGGGGTAGCATGGAACAATCTGGCCCACCCTAATCAAGAGCCGTCCCTGTCCACAGCCAGGGTCACTACAGCCTCGCTACCAGAGTTACAAGGGGTAGCATGGAACAATCTGGCTCACCCTAATCAAGAGCCGTCCCTGTCCACAGCCTCGCTACCAGAGATACAAGGGGTAGCATGGAACAATCTGGCCCACCCTAATCAAGAGCCGTCCCTGTCCACAGCCTCGCTACCAGAGTTACAAGGGGTAGCATGGAACAATCTGGCCCACACTAATCAAGAGCCGTCCCTGTCCTCAGCCTCGCTACCAGAGTTACAAGGGGTAGCATGGAACAATCTGGCCCACCCTAATCAAGAACCTCCCCTGGTCACTACAGCCTCGCTACCAGAGTTACAAGGGGTAGCATGGAACAATCTGGCTCACCCTAATCAAGAGCCGTCCCTGTCCACAGCCTCGCTACCAGAGATACAAGGGGTAGCATGGAACAATTTGGCCCACCCTAATCAAGAGCCGTCCCTGTCCACAGCCTCGCTACCAGAGTTACAAGGGGTAGCATGGAACAATCTGGCCCACCCTAATCAAGAGCCGTCCCTGTCCACAGCCTCGCTACCAGAGTTACAAGGGGTAGCATGGAACAATCTGGCCCACCCTAATCAAGAGCCGTCCCTGTCCACAGCCTCGCTACCAGAGTTACAAGGGGTAGCATGGAACAATCTGGCCCACCCTAATCAAGAGCCGTCCCTGTCCACAGCCTCGCTACCAGAGTTACAAGGGGTAGCATGGAACAATCTGGCCCACCCTAATCCAGAGCCGCCCCTGGTCACTACAGCCTCACTACCAGAGTTACAAGGGGTAGCATGGAACAATCTGGCTCACCCTTATCAAGAGCCGTCCCTGTCCACAGCCTCGCTACCAGAGATACAAGGGGTAGCATGGAACAATCTGGCCCACCCTAATCAGGAGCCGTCCCTGTCCACAGCCTCGCTACCAGAGTTACAAGGGGTAGCATGGAACAATCTGGCCCACCCTAATCAAGAGCTGTCCCTGTCCACAGCCTCGCTACCAGAGTTACAAGGGGTAGCATGGAACAATCTGGCCCACCCTAATCAAGAGCCGTCCCTGTCCACAGCCTCGCTACCAGAGTTACAAGGGGTAGCATGGAACAATCTGGCGCACCCTAATGAAGAGTCGTCCCTGTCCACAGCCTCGCTACCAGAGTTACAAGGGGTAGCATGGAACAATCTGGCCCACCCTAATCAAGAGCCGCCCCTGGTCACTACAGCCTCGCTACCAGAGTTACAAGGGGTAGCATGGAACAATCTGGCTCACCCTAATCAAGAGCCGACCCTGTCAACAGCCTCGCTACCAGAGTTACAAGGGGTAGCATGGAACAATCTGGCCCACCCTAATCAAGAGCCGTCCCTGTCCACAGCCTCGCTACCAGAGTTACAAGGGGTAGCATGGAACAATCTGGCTCACCCTAATCAAGAGCCGTCCCCGTCCACAGCCTCGCTACCAGAGTTACAAGGGGTAGCATGGAACAATCTGGCCCACCCTAATCAAGAGCCGTCCCTGTCCACAGCCTCGCTACCAGAGTTACAAGGGGTGGCATGGAACAATCTGGCTCACCCTAATCAAGAGCCGCCCCTGTCCACAGCCTCGCTAACAGAGTTACAAGGGGTAGCATGGAACAATCTGGCCCACCCTAATCAAGAGCCGTCCCTGTCCACAGCCTCGCTACCAGAGTTACAAGGGGTAGCATGGAACAATCTGGCCCACCCTAATCAAGAGCCGTCCCTGTCCACAGCCTCGCTACCAGAGTTACAAGGGGTAGCATGGAACAATCTGGCCGACCCTAATCAAGAGCCGTCCCTGTCCACAGCCTCGCTACCAGAGTTACAAGGGGTAGCATGGACCAATTTGGCTCACCCTAATCAAGAGCCGTCCCTGTCCACAGCTTCGCTACCAGAGTTACAAGGGGTAGCATGGAACAATCTGGCCCACCCTAATCAAGAGTCGTCCCTGTCCACAGCCTCGCTACCAGAGTTACAAGGGGTAGCATGGAACAATCTGGCCCACCCTAATCAAGAGCCGTCCCAGTCCACAGCCTCGCTACCAGAGTTACAAAGGGTAGCATGGAACAATCTGGCCCACCCTATTCAAGAGCCGTCCCTGTCCACAGCCTCGCTACCAGAGTTGCAAGGGGTAGCAAGGAACAATCTGGCCCACCCTAATCAAGAGCCGCCCCTGTCCACAGCCTCGCTAACAGAGTTACAAGGGGTAGCATGGAACAATCTGGCCCACCCTAATCAAGAGCCGTCCCTGTCCACAGCCTCGCTACCAGAGTTACAAGGGGTAGCATGGAACAATCTGGCTCACCCTAATCAAGAGCCGTCCCTGTCCACAGCCTCGCTACCAGAGTTACAAGGGGTAGCATGGAACAATCTGGCCCACCCTAATCAAGAGCCGTCCCTGTCCACAGCCTCGCTACCAGAGATACAAGGGGTAGCATGGAACAATCTGGCCCATCCTAATCAAGAGCCGTCCCTGTCCACAGCCTCGCTACCAGAGTTACAAGGGGTAGCAAGGAACAATCTGGCCCACCCTAATCAAGAGCCGTCCCTGTCCACAGCCTCGCTACAAGAGTTACAAGGGGTAGCATGGAACAATCTGGCCCACCCTAATCAAGAGCCGTCCCTGTCCACAGCCTCGCTACCAGAGTTACAAGGGTTAGCATGGAACAATCTGGCCCACCCTAATCAAGAGCCGCCCCTGGTCACTACAGCCTCGCTACCAGAGTTACAAGGGGTAGCATGGAACAATCTGGCTCACCCTAATCAAGAGCCGTCCCTGTCCACAGCCTCGCTACCAGAGTTACAAGGGGTAGCATGGAACAATCTGGCCCACCCTAATCAAGAGCCGTCCCTGTCCACAGCCTCGCTACCAGAGTTACAAGGGGTAGCATGGAACAATCTGGCTCACCCTAATCAAGAGCCGTCCCTGTCCACAGCCTCGCTACCAGAGTTACAAGGGGTAGCATGGAACAATCTGGCTCACCCTAATCAAGAGCCGCCCCTGTCCACAGCCTCGCTACCAGAGTTACAAGGGGTAGCATGGAACAATCTGGCCCACCCTAATCAATAGCCGTCCCTGTCCACAGCCTCGCTACCAGATTTACGAGGGGTAGCATGGAACAATCTGGCCCACCCTAATCAAGAGCCGTCCCTGTCCACAGCCTCGCTACCAGAGTTACAAGGGGTAGCATGGAACAATCTGGCCCACCCTAATCAAGAGTCGTCCCTGTCCACAGCCTCGCTACCAGAGTTACAAGGGGTAGCATGGAACAATCTGGCCCACCCTAATCAAGAGCCGTCCCTGTCCACAGCCTCGCTACCAGATTTACGAGGGGTAGCATGGAACAATCTGGCCCACCCTAATCAAGAGCCGCCCCTGTCCACAGCCTCGCTACCAGAGTTACAAGGGGTAGCATGGAACAATCTGGCTCACCCTAATCAAGAGCCGTCCCTGTCCACAGCCTCGCTACCAGAGATACAAGGGGTAGCATGGAACAATCTGGCCCACCCTAATCAAGAGCCGTCCCTGTCCACAGCCTCGCTACCAGAGTTACAAGGGGTAGCATGGAACAATCTGGCCCACCCTAATCAAGAGCTGTCCCTGTCCACAGCCTCGCTACCAGAGTTACAAGGGGTAGCATGGAACAATCTGGCCCACCCTAATCAAGAGCCGTCCCTGTCCACAGCCTCGCTACCAGAGTTACAAGGGGTAGCATGGAACAATCTGGCGCACCCTAATCAAGAGCAGTCCCTGTCCACAGCCTCGCTACCAGAGTTACAAGGGGTAGCATGGAACAATCTGGCCCACCCTAATCAAGAGCCGCCCCTGGTCACTACAGCCTCGCTACCAGAGTTACAAGGGGTAGCATGAAACAATCTGGCTCACCCTAATCAAGAGCCGTCCCTGTCAACAGCCTCGCTACCAGAGTTACAAGGGGTAGCATGGAACAATCTGGCCCACCCTAATCAAGAGCCGTCCCTGTCCACAGCCTCGCTACCAGAGTTACAAGGGGTAGCATGGAACAATCTGGCTCACCCTAATCAAGAGCCGTCCCCGTCCACAGCCTCGCTACCAGAGTTACAAGGGGTAGCATGGAACAATCTGGCCCACCCTAATCAAGAGCCGTCCCTGTCCACAGCCTCGCTACCAGAGTTACAAGGGGTGGCATGGAACAATCTGGCTCACCCTAATCAAGAGCCGCCCCTGTCCACAGCCTCGCTAACAGAGTTACAAGGGGTAGCATGGAACAATCTGGCCCACCCTAATCAAGAGCCGTCCCTGTCCACAGCCTCGCTACCAGAGTTACAAGGGGTAGCATGGAACAATCTGGCCCACCCTAATCAAGAGCCGTCCCTGTCCACAGCCTCGCTACCAGAGTTACAAGGGGTAGCATGGAACAATCTGGCCGACCCTAATCAAGAGCCGTCCCTGTCCACAGCCTCGCTACCAGAGTTACAATGGGTAGCATGGAACAATTTGGCTCACCCTAATCAAGAGCCGTCCCTGTCCACAGCTTCGCTACCAGAGTTACAAGGGTAGCATGGAACAATCTGGCCCACCCTAATCAAGAGTCGTCCCTGTCCACAGCCTCGCTACCATAGTTACAAGGGGTAGCATGGAACAATCTGGCCCACCCTAATCAAGAGCCGTCCCAGTCCACAGCCTCGCTACCAGAGTTACAAAGGGTAGCATGGAACAATCTGGCCCACCCTATTCAAGAGCCGTCCCTGTCCACAGCCTCGCTACCAGAGTTGCAAGGGGTAGCATGGAACAATCTGGCCCACCCTAATCAAGAGCCGCCCCTGTCCACAGCCCCGCTAACAGAGTTACAAGGGGTAGCATGGAACAATCTGGCCCTCCCTAATCAAGAGCCGCCCCTGTCCACAGCCTCGCTACCAGAGTTACAAGGGGTAGCATGGAACAATCTGGCCCACCCTAATCAAGAGCCGCCCCTGTCCACAGCCTCGCTAACAGAGTTACAAGGGGTAGCATGGAACAATCTGGCCCACCCTAATCAAGAGCCGTCCCTGGCCACAGCCTCGCTACCAGAGTTACAAGGGGTAGCATGGAACAATCTGGCCCACCCTAAACAAGAGCCGTCCCTGTCCACAGCCTCGCTACCAGAGTTACGAGGGGTAGCATGGAACAATCTGGGCCACCCTAATCAAGAGCCGTCCCTGTCCACAGCCACGCTACCAGAGTTACAAGGGGTAGCATGGAACAATCCGGCACACCCTAATCAAGAGCCGCCCCTGTCCACAGCCTCGCTACCAGAGTTACAAGGGGTAGCATGGAACAATCTGGCCCACCCTAATCAAGAGCCGCCCCTGTCCACAGCCTCGCTAACAGAGTTACAAGGGGTAGCATGGAACAATCTGGCCCACCCTAATCAAGAGCCGCCCCTGTCCACAGCCTCGCTACCAGAGTTACAAGGGGTAGCATGGAACAATCTGGCCCACCCTAATCAAGAGCCGCCCCTGTCCACAGCCTCGCTAACAGTGTTACAAGGGGTAGCATGGAACAATCTGGCCCACCCTAATCAAGAGCCGTCCCTGTCCACAGCCTCGCTACCAGAGTTACAAGGGGTAGCATGGAACAATCTGGCCCACCCTAATCAAGAGCTGCCCCTGTCCACAGCCTCGCTAACAGAGTTACAAGGGGTAGCATGGAACAATCTGGCTCACCCTAATCAAGAGCCGCCCATGTCCACAGCCTCGCTACCAGAGTTACAAGGGGTAGCCTGGAACAATCTGGCCCACCCCTAATCAAGAGCCGTCCCTGGTCACTACAGCCTCGCCACCAGAGTTACAAGTGGTAGCATGGAACAATCTGGCCCACCCTAATCAAGAGCCGTCCCTGTCCACAGCCTCGCTACCAGAGTTACAAGGGGTAGCATGGAACAATCTGGCCCACCCTAATCAAGAGCCGTCCCTGTCCACAGCCTCGCTACCAGAGTTACAAGGGGTAGCATGGAACAATCTGGCCCACCCTAATCAAGAGCCGTCCCTGTCCACAGCCTCGCTACCAGAGTTACAAGGGGTAGCATGGAACAATCTGGCCCACCCTAATCAAGAGCCGCCCCTGGTCACTACAACCTCGCTACCAGAGTTACAAGGGGTAGCATGGAACAATCTGGCTCACCCTAATCAAGAGCCGTCCCTGTCCACAGCCTCGCTACCAGAGTTACAAGGGGTAGCATGGAACAATCTGGCCCACCCTAATCAAGAGCCGTCCCTGTCCACAGCCTCGCTACCAGAGTTACAAGGGGTAGCATGGAACAATCTGGCTCACCCTAATCAAGAGCCGTCCCTGTCCACAGCCTCGCTACCAGAGTTACAAGGGGTAGCATGGAACAATCTGGCTCACCCTAATCAAGAGCCGCCCCTGTCCACAGCCTCGCTACCAGTGTTACAAAGGGTAGCATGGAACAATCTGGCCCACCCTAATCAAGAGCCGCCCCTGTCCACAGCCTCGCTACCAGAGTTACAAGGGGTAGCATGGAACAATCTGGCCCACCCTAATCTAGAGCCGTCCCTGTCCACAGCCAGGGTCACTACAGCCTCGCTACCAGAGCTACAAGGGGTAGCATGGAACAATCTGGCTCACCCTAATCAAGAGCCGTCCCTGTCCACAGCCTCGCTACCAGAGATACAAGGGGTAGCATGGAACAATCTGGCCCACCTTAATCAAGAGCCGTCCCTGTCCACAGCCTCGCTACCAGAGTTACAAGGGGTAGCATGGAACAATCTGGCCCACACTAATCAAGAGCCGTCCCTGTCCTCAGCCTCGCTACCAGAGTTACAAGGGGTAGCATGGAACAATCTGGCCCACCCTAATCAAGAACCTCCCCTGGTCACTACAGCCTCGCTACCAGAGTTACAAGGGGTAGCATGGAACAATCTGGCTCACCCTAATCAAGAGCCGTCCCTGTCCACAGCCTCGCTACCAGAGATACAAGGGGTAGCATGGAACAATTTGGCCCACCCTAATCAAGAGCCGTCCCTGTCCACAGCCTCGCTACCAGAGTTACAAGGGGTAGCATGGAACAATCTGGCCCACCCTAATCAAGAGCCGTCCCTGTCCACAGCCTCGCTACCAGAGTAACAAGGGGTAGCATGGAACAATCTGGCCCACCCTAATCAAGAGCCGCCCCTGGTCACTACAGCCTCACTACCAGAGTTACAAGGGGTAGCATGGAACAATCTGGCTCACCCTTATCAAGAGCCGTCCCTGTCCACAGCCTCGCTACCAGAGATACAAGGGGTAGCATGGAACAATCTGGCCCACCCTAATCAAGAGCCGTCCCTGTCCACAGCCTCGCTACCAGAGTTACAAGGGGTAGCATGGAACAATCTGGCCCACCCTAATCAAGAGCTGTCCCTGTCCACAGCCTCGCTACCAGAGTTACAAGGGGTAGCATGGAACAATCTGGCCCACCCTAATCAAGAGCCGTCCCTGTCCACAGCCTCGCTACCAGAGTTACAAGGGGTAGCATGGAACAATCTGGCTCACCCTAATCAAGAGCCGTCCCTGTCCACAGCCTCGCTACCAGAGTTACAAGGGGTAGCATGGAACAATCTGGCCCACCCTAATCAAGAGCCGCCCCTGGTCACTACAGCCTCGCTACCAGAGTTACAAGGGGTAGCATGGAACAATCTGGCTCACCCTAATCAAGAGCCGACCCTGTCAACAGCCTCGCTACCAGAGTTACAAGGGGTAGCATGGAACAATCTGGCCCACCCTAATCAAGAGCCGTCCCTGTCCACAGCCTCGCTACCAGAGTTTCAAGGGGTAGCATGGAACAATCTGGCTCACCCTAATCAAGAGCCGTCCCCGTCCACAGCCTCGCTACCAGAGTTACAAGGGGTAGCATGGAACAATCTGGCTCACCTTAATCAAGAGCCGTCCCTGTCCACAGCCTCGCTACCAGAGTTACAAGGGGTGGCATGGAACAATCTGGCTCACCCTAATCAAGAGCCGCCCCTGTCCACAGCCTCGCTAACAGAGTTACAAGGGGTAGCATGGAACAATCTGGCCCACCCTAATCAAGAGCCGTCCCTGTCCACAGCCTCGCTACCAGAGTTACAAGGGGTAGCATGGAACAATCTGGCCCACCCTAATCAAGAGCCGTCCCTGTCCACAGCCTCGCTACCAGAGTTACAAGGGGTAGCATGGAACAATCTGGCCGACCCTAATCAAGAGCCGTCCCTGTCCACAGCCTCGCTACCAGAGTTACAAGGGGTAGCATGGACCAATTTGGCTCACCCTAATCAAGAGCCGTCCCTGTCCACAGCTTCGCTACCAGAGTTACAAGGGGTAGCATGGAACAATCTGGCCCACCCTAATCAAGAGTCGTCCCTGTCCACAGCCTCGCTACCAGAGTTACAAGGGGTAGCATGGAACAATCTGGCCCACCCTAATCAAGAGCCGTCCCAGTCCACAGCCTCGCTACCAGAGTTACAAAGGGTAGCATGGAACAATCTGGCCCACCCTATTCAAGAGCCGTCCCTGTCCACAGCCTCGCTACCAGAGTTGCAAGGGGTAGCAAGGAACAATCTGGCCCACCCTAATCAAGAGCCGCCCCTGTCCACAGCCTCGCTAACAGAGTTACAAGGGGTAGCATGGAACAATCTGGCCCACCCTAATCAAGAGCCGTCCCTGTCCACAGCCTCGCTACCAGAGTTACAAGGGGTAGCATGGAACAATCTGGCTCACCCTAATCAAGAGCCGTCCCTGTCCACAGCCTCGCTACCAGAGTTACAAGGGGTAGCATGGAACAATCTGGCCCACCCTAATCAAGAGCCGTCCCTGTCCACAGCCTCGCTACCAGAGATACAAGGGGTAGCATGGAACAATCTGGCCCACCCTAATCAAGAGCCGTCCCTGTCCACAGCCTCGCTACCAGAGTTACAAGGGGTAGCAAGGAACAATCTGGCCCACCCTAATCAAGAGCCGTCCCTGTCCACAGCCTCGCTACAAGAGTTACAAGGGGTAGCATGGAACAATCTGGCCCACCCTAATCAAGAGCCGTCCCTGTCCACAGCCTCGCTACTAGAGTTACAAGGGTTAGCATGGAACAATCTGGCCCACCCTAATCAAGAGCCGCCCCTGGTCACTACAGCCTCGCTACCAGAGTTACAAGGGGTAGCATGGAACAATCTGGCTCACCCTAATCAAGAGCCGTCCCTGTCCACAGCCTCGCTACCAGAGTTACAAGGGGTAGCATGGAACAATCTGGCCCACGCTAATCAAGCGCCGTCCCTGTCCACAGCCTCGCTACCAGAGTTACAAGGGGTAGCATGGAATAATCTGGCTCACCCTAATCAAGAGCCGTCCCTGTCCACAGCCTCGCTACCAGAGTTACAAGGGGTAGCATGGAACAATCTGGCTCACCCTAATCAAGAGCCGTCCCTGTCCACAGCCTCGCTACCAGAGTTACAAGGGGTAGCATGGAACAATCTGGCCCACCCTAATCAAGAGCCGTCCTTGTCCACAGCCTCGCTACCAGAGTTACAAGGGGTAGCATGGAACAATCTGGCTCACCCTAATCAAGAGCCGTCCCTGTCCACAGCCTCGCTACCAGAGTTACAAGGGGTAGCACGGAACAATCTGGCCCACAGTAATCAAGAGCCGTCCCTGTCCACAGCCTCGCTACCAGAGTTACAAGGGGTAGCATGGAACAATCTGGCCCACCCTAATCAAGAGCAGTCCCTGTCCACAGCCTCGCTACCAGAGTTAAAAGGGGTAGCATGGAACAATCTGGCCCACCCTAATCAAGAGCCGTCCCTGTCCACAGCCTCGCTACCAGAGTTACAAGGGGTAGCATGGAACAATCTGGCCCACCCTAAACAAGAGCCGTCCCTCTCCACAGCCACGCTACCAGTGTTACAAGTGGTAGCATGGAACAATCTGGCCCACCCTAATCAAGAGCCGTCCCTGTCCACAGCCTCGCTACCAGAGTTACAAGGGGTAGCATGGAACAATCTGGCCGACCCTAATCAAGAGCCGTCCCTGTCCACAGCCTCGCTACCAGAGTTACAAGGGGTAGCATGGAACAATTTGGCTCACCCTAATCAAGAGCCGTCCCTGTCCTCAGCCTCGCTACCAGAGTTACAAGGGGTAGCATGGAACAATCTGGCCCACCCTAATCAAGAGTCGTCCCTGTCCACAGCCTCGCTACCAGAGTTACAAGGGGTAGCATGGAACAATCTGGCCCACCCTAATCAAGAGCCGTCCCAGTCCACAGCCTCGCTACCAGAGTTACAAGGGGTAGCATGGAACAATATGGCCCACCCTATTCAAGAGCCGTCCCTGTCCACAGCCTCGCTACCAGAGTTACAAGGGGTAGCATGGAACAATCTGGCCCACCCTAATCAAGAGCCGTCCCTGTCCACAGCCTCGCTAACAGAGTTACAAGGGGTAGCATGGAACAATCTGGCCCTCCCTAATCAAGAGCCGCCCCTGTCCACAGCCTCGCTACCAGAGTTACAAGGGGTAGCATGGAACAATCTGGCCCACCCTAATCAAGAGCCGCCCCTGTCCACAGCCTCGCTAACAGAGTTACAAGGGGTAGCATGGAACAATCTGGCCCACCCTAATCAAGAGCCGCCCCTGTCCACAGCCTCGCTACCAGAGTTACAAGGGGTAGCATGGAACAATCTGGCCCACCCTAATCAAGAGCCGCCCCTGTCCACAGCCTCGCTAACAGTGTTACAAGGGGTAGCATGGAACAATCTGGCCCACCCTAATCAAGAGCCGTCCCTGTCCACAGCCTCGCTACCAGAGTTACAAGGGGTAGCATGGAACAATCTGGCCCACCCTAATCAAGAGCTGCCCCTGTCCACAGCCTCGCTAACAGAGTTACAAGGGGTAGCATGGAACAATCTGGCTCACCCTAATCAAGAGCCGCCCATGTCCACAGCCTCGCTACCAGAGTTACAAGGGGTAGCCTGGAACAATCTGGCCCACCCCTAATCAAGAGCCGTCCCTGGTCACTACAGCCTCGCCACCAGAGTTACAAGTGGTAGCATGGAACAATCTGGCCCACCCTAATCAAGAGCCGTCCCTGTCCACAGCCTCGCTACCAGAGTTACAAGGGGTAGCATGGAACAATCTGGCCCACCCTAATCAAGAGCCGTCCCTGTCCACAGCCTCGCTACCAGAGTTACAAGGGGTAGCATGGAACAATCTGGCCCACCCTAATCAAGAGCCGTCCCTGTCCACAGCCTCGCTACCAGAGTTACAAGGGGTAGCATGGAACAATCTGGCCCACCCTAATCAAGAGCCGCCCCTGGTCACTACAACCTCGCTACCAGAGTTACAAGGGGTAGCATGGAACAATCTGGCTCACCCTAATCAAGAGCCGTCCCTGTCCACAGCCTCGCTACCAGAGTTACAAGGGGTAGCATGGAACAATCTGGCTCACCCTAATCAAGAGCCGTCCCTGTCCACAGCCTCGCTACCAGAGTTACAAGGGGTAGCATGGAACAATCTGGCTCACCCTAATCAAGAGCCGTCCCTGTCCACAGCCTTGCCACCAGAGGTACAAGGGGTAGCATGGAACAATCTGGCTCACCCTAGTCAAGAGCCGCCCCTGTCCACAGCCTCGCTACCAGAGTTACAAGGGGTAGCATGGAACAATCTGGCCTACCCTAATCAAGAGCCGTCCCTGTCCACAGCCTCGCTACCAGAGTTACAAGGGGTAGCATGGAACAATCTGGCTCACCCTAATCATGAGCCGTCCCTGTCCACAGCCTCGCTACCAGAGTTACAAGGGGTAGCATGGAACAATCTGGCCCACCCTAATCAAGAGCCGTCCCGTTCCACAGCCTCGCTACCAGAGTTACCAGGGGTTAGCATGGAACAATCTGGCTCACCCTAATCAAGACCCGTCGCTGTCCACAGCCTCGCTACCAGAGTTACAAGGGGTAGCACGGAACAATCTGGCCCACCGTAATCAAGAGCCGTCCCTGTCTACAGCCTCGCTACCAGAGTTACAAGGGGTAGCATGGAACAATCTGGCCCACCCTAATCAAGAGCAGTCCCTGTCCAGAGCCTCGCTACCAGAGTTACAAGGAGTAGCAAAGAACAATCTGGCCCACCCTAATCAAGAGCCGTCCCTGTCCACAGCCTCGCTACCAGAGTTACAAGGGGTAGCATGGAACAATCTGGCCCACCCTAATCAAGAGCCGTCCCTGTCCACAGCCTCGCTACCAGAGTTACAAGGGGTAGCATGGAACAATCTGGCCCACCCTAATCAAGAGCCGTCCCTGTCCACAGCCTCGCTACCAGAGTTAAAAGGGGTAGCATGGAACAATCTGGCCGACCCTAATCAAGAGCCGTCCCTGTCCACAGCCTCGCTACCAGAGTTACAAGGGGTAGCATGGAACAACCTGGCTCACCCTAATCAAGAGCCGTCCCTGTCCACAGCCTCGCTACCAGAGTTACAAGGGGTAGCATGGAACAATCTGGCCCACCCTAATCAAGAGTCGTCCCTGTCCACAGCCTCGCTACCAGAGTTACAAGGGGTAGCATGGAACAATCTGGCCCACCCTAATCAAGAGCCGTCCCTGTCCACAGCCTCGCTACCAGAGTTACAAGCGGTAGCATGGAACAATCTGGCCCACCCTATTCAAGAGCCGTCCCTGTCCACAGCCTCGCTACCAGAGTTACTAGGGGTAGCATGGAACAATCTGGCCCACCCTAATCAAGAGCCGCCCCTGTCCACAGCCTCGCTACCAGAGTTACAAGGGGTAGCATGGAACAATCTGGCCCACCCTAATCAAGAGCCGTCCCTGTCCACAGCCAGGGTCACTACAGCCTCGCTACCAGAGTTACAAGGGGTAGCATGGAACAATCTGGCTCACCCTAATCAAGAGCCGTCCCTGTCCACAGCCTCGCTACCAGAGATACAAGGGGTAGCATGGAACAATCTGGCCCACCCTAATCAAGAGCCGTCCCTGTCCACAGCCTCGCTACCAGAGTTACAAGGGGTAGCATGGAACAATCTGGCCCACACTAATCAAGAGCCGTCCCTGTCCTCAGCCTCGCTACCGGAGTTACAAGGGGTAGCATGGAACAATCTGGCCCACCCTAATCAAGAACCTCCCCTGGTCACTACAGCCTCGCTACCAGAGTTACAAGGGGTAGCATGGAACAATCTGGCTCACCCTAATCAAGAGCCGTCCCTGTCCACAGCCTCGCTACCAGAGATACAAGGGGTAGCATGGAACAATTTGGCCCACCCTAATCAAGAGCCGTCCCTGTCCACAGCCTCGCTACCAGAGTTACAAGGGGTAGCATGGAACAATCTGGCCCACCCTAATCAAGAGCCGTCCCTGTCCACAGCCTCGCTACCAGAGTTACAAGGGGTAGCATGGAACAATCTGGCCCACCCTAATCAAGAGCCGTCCCTGTCCACAGCCTCGCTACCAGAGTTACAAGGGGTAGCATGGAACAATCTGGCCCACCCTAATCAAGAGCCGTCCATGTCCACAGCCTCGCTACCAGAGTTACAAGGGGTAGCATGGAACAATCTGGCCCACCCTAATCAAGAGCCGCCCCTGGTCACTACAGCCTCACTACCAGAGTTACAAGGGGTAGCATGGAACAATCTGGCTCACCCTTATCAAGAGCCGTCCCTGTCCACAGCCTCGCTACCAGAGATACAAGGGGTAGCATGGAACAATCTGGCCCACCCTAATCAAGAGCCGTCCCTGTCCACAGCCTCGCTACCAGAGTTACAAGGGGTAGCATGGAACAATCTGGCCCACCCTAATCAAGAGCTGTCCCTGTCCACAGCCTCGCTACCAGAGTTACAAGGGGTAGCATGGAACAATCTGGCCCACCCTAATCAAGAGCCGTCCCTGTCCACAGCCTCGCTACCAGAGTTACAAGGGGTAGCATGGAACAATCTGGCGCACCCTAATGAAGAGCCGTCCCTGTCCACAGCCTCGCTACCAGAGTTACAAGGGGTAGCATGGAACAATCTGGCCCACCCTAATCAAGAGCCGCCCCTGGTCACTACAGCCTCGCTACCAGAGTTACAAGGGGTAGCATGGAACAATCTGGCTCACCCTAATCAAGAGCCGACCCTGTCAACAGCCTCGCTACCAGAGTTACAAGGGGTAGCATGGAACAATCTGGCCCACCCTAATCAAGAGCCGTCCCTGCCCACAGCCTCGCTACCAGAGTTACAAGGGGTAGCATGGAACAATCTGGCTCACCCTAATCAAGAGCCGTCCCCGTCCACAGCCTCGCTACCAGAGTTACAAGGGGTAGCATGGAACAATCTGGCCCACCCTAATCAAGAGCCGTCCCTGTCCACAGCCTCGCTACCAGAGTTACAAGGGGTGGCATGGAACAATCTGGCTCACCCTAATCAAGAGCCGCCCCTGTCCACAGCCTCGCTAACAGAGTTACAAGGGGTAGCATGGAACAATCTGGCCCACCCTAATCAAGAGCCGTCCCTGTCCACAGCCTCGCTACCAGAGTTACAAGGGGTAGCATGGAACAATCTGGCCCACCCTAATCAAGAGCCGTCCCTGTCCACAGCCTCGCTACCAGAGTTACAAGGGGTAGCATGGAACAATCTGGCCGACCCTAATCAAGAGCCGTCCCTGTCCACAGCCTCGCTACCAGAGTTACAAGGGGTAGCATGGACCAATTTGGCTCACCCTAATCAAGAGCCGTCCCTGTCCACAGCTTCGCTACCAGAGTTACAAGGGGTAGCATGGAACAATCTGGCCCACCCTAATCAAGAGTCGTCCCTGTCCACAGCCTCGCTACCAGAGTTACAAGGGGTAGCATGGAACAATCTGGCCCACCCTAATCAAGAGCCGTCCCAGTCCACAGCCTCGCTACCAGTGTTACAAAGGGTAGCATGGAACAATCTGGCCCACCCTATTCAAGAGCCGTCCCTGTCCACAGCCTCGCTACCAGAGTTGCAAGGGGTAGCAAGGAACAATCTGGCCCACCCTAATCAAGAGCCGCCCCTGTCCACAGCCTCGCTAACAGAGTTACAAGGGGTAGCATGGAACAATCTGGCCCACCCTAATCAAGAGCCGTCCCTGTCCACAGCCTCGCTACCAGAGTTACAAGGGGTAGCATGGAACAATCTGGCTCACCCTAATCAAGAGCCGTCCCTGTCCACAGCCTCGCTACCAGAGTTACAAGGGGTAGCATGGAACAATCTGGCCCACCCTAATCAAGAGCCGTCCCTGTCCACAGCCTCGCTACCAGAGATACAAGGGGTAGCATGGAACAATCTGGCCCATCCTAATCAAGAGCCGTCCCTGTCCACAGCCTCGCTACCAGAGTTACAAGGGGTAGCAAGGAACAATCTGGCCCACTCTAATCAAGAGCCGTCCCTGTCCACAGCCTCGCTACAAGAGTTACAAGGGGTAGCATGGAACAATCTGGCCCACCCTAATCAAGAGCCGTCCCTGTCCACAGCCTCGCTACCAGAGTTACAAGGGTTAGCATGGAACAATCTGGCCCACCCTAATCAAGAGCCGCCCCTGGTCACTACAGCCTCGCTACCAGAGTTACAAGGGGTAGCATGGAACAATCTGGCTCACCCTAATCAAGAGCCGTCCCTGTCCACAGCCTCGCTACCAGAGTTACAAGGGGTAGCATGGAACAATCTGGCCCACCCTAATCAAGAGCCGTCCCTGTCCACAGCCTCGCTACCAGAGTTACAAGGGGTAGCATGGAACAATCTGGCTCACCCTAATCAAGAGCCGTCCCTGTCCACAGCCTCGCTACCAGAGTTACAAGGGGTAGCATGGAACAATCTGGCTCACCCTAATCAAGAGCCGCCCCTGTCCACAGCCTCGCTACCAGAGTTACAAGGGGTAGCATGGAACAATCTGGCCCACCCTAATCAATAGCCGTCCCTGTCCACAGCCTCGCTACCAGATTTACGAGGGGTAGCATGGAACAATCTGGCCCACCCTAATCAAGAGCCGTCCCTGTCCACAGCCTCGCTACCAGAGTTACAAGGGGTAGCATGGAACAATCTGGCCCACCCTAATCAAGAGTCGTCCCTGTCCACAGCCTCGCTACCAGAGTTACAAGGGGTAGCATGGAACAATCTGGCCCACCCTAATCAAGAGCCGTCCCTGTCCACAGCCTCGCTACCAGATTTACGAGGGGTAGCATGGAACAATCTGGCCCACCCTAATCAAGAGCCGCCCCTGTCCACAGCCTCGCTACCAGAGTTACAAGGGGTAGCATGGAACAATCTGGCTCACCCTAATCAAGAGCCGTCCCTGTCCACAGCCTCGCTACCAGAGATACAAGGGGTAGCATGGAACAATCTGGCCCACCCTAATCAAGAGCCGTCCCTGTCCACAGCCTCGCTACCAGAGTTACAAGGGGTAGCATGGAACAATCTGGCCCACCCTAATCAAGAGCTGTCCCTGTCCACAGCCTCGCTACCAGAGTTACAAGGGGTAGCATGGAACAATCTGGCCCACCCTAATCAAGAGCCGTCCCTGTCCACAGCCTCGCTACCAGAGTTACAAGGGGTAGCATGGAACAATCTGGCGCACCCTAATCAAGAGCCGTCCCTGTCCACAGCCTCGCTACCAGAGTTACAAGGGGTAGCATGGAACAATCTGGCCCACCCTAATCAAGAGCCGCCCCTGGTCACTACAGCCTCGCTACCAGAGTTACAAGGGGTAGCATGAAACAATCTGGCTCACCCTAATCAAGAGCCGTCCCCGTCCACAGCCTCGCTACCAGAGTTACAAGGGGTAGCATGGAACAATCTGGCCCACCCTAATCAAGAGCCGTCCCTGTCCACAGCCTCGCTACCAGAGTTACAAGGGGTGGCATGGAACAATCTGGCTCACCCTAATCAAGAGCCGCCCCTGTCCACAGCCTCGCTAACAGAGTTACAAGGGGTAGCATGGAACAATCTGGCCCACCCTAATCAAGAGCCGTCCCTGTCCACAGCCTCGCTACCAGAGTTACAAGGGGTAGCATGGAACAATCTGGCCCACCCTAATCAAGAGTCGTCCCTGTCCACAGCCTCGCTACCAGAGTTACAAGGGGTAGCATGGAACAATCTGGCCCACCCTAATCAAGAGCCGTCCCTGTCCACAGCCTCGCTACCAGATTTACGAGGGGTAGCATGGAACAATCTGGCCCACCCTAATCAAGAGCCGCCCCTGTCCACAGCCTCGCTACCAGAGTTACAAGGGGTAGCATGGAACAATCTGGCTCACCCTAATCAAGAGCCGTCCCTGTCCACAGCCTCGCTACCAGAGATACAAGGGGTAGCATGGAACAATCTGGCCCACCCTAATCAAGAGCCGTCCCTGTCCACAGCCTCGCTACCAGAGTTACAAGGGGTAGCATGGAACAATCTGGCCCACCCTAATCAAGAGCTGTCCCTGTCCACAGCCTCGCTACCAGAGTTACAAGGGGTAGCATGGAACAATCTGGCCCACCCTAATCAAGAGCCGTCCCTGTCCACAGCCTCGCTACCAGAGTTACAAGGGGTAGCATGGAACAATCTGGCGCACCCTAATCAAGAGCCGTCCCTGTCCACAGCCTCGCTACCAGAGTTACAAGGGGTAGCATGGAACAATCTGGCCCACCCTAATCAAGAGCCGCCCCTGGTCACTACAGCCTCGCTACCAGAGTTACAAGGGGTAGCATGAAACAATCTGGCTCACCCTAATCAAGAGCCGTCCCCGTCCACAGCCTCGCTACCAGAGTTACAAGGGGTAGCATGGAACAATCTGGCCCACCCTAATCAAGAGCCGTCCCTGTCCACAGCCTCGCTACCAGAGTTACAAGGGGTGGCATGGAACAATCTGGCTCACCCTAATCAAGAGCCGCCCCTGTCCACAGCCTCGCTAACAGAGTTACAAGGGGTAGCATGGAACAATCTGGCCCACCCTAATCAAGAGCCGTCCCTGTCCACAGCCTCGCTACCAGAGTTACAAGGGGTAGCATGGAACAATCTGGCCCACCCTAATCAAGAGCCGTCCCTGTCCACAGCCTCGCTACCAGAGTTACAAGGGGTAGCATGGAACAATCTGGCCGAGCCTAATCAAGAGCCGTCCCTGTCCACAGCCTCGCTACCAGAGTTACAAGGGGTAGCATGGAACAATTTGGCTCACCCTAATCAAGAGCCGTCCCTGTCCACAGCTTCGCTACCAGAGTTACAAGGGGAGCATGGAACAATCTGGCCCACCCTAATCAAGAGTCGTCCCTGTCCACAGCCTCGCTACCATAGTTACAAGGGGTAGCATGGAACAATCTGGCCCACCCTAATCAAGAGCCGTCCCAGTCCACAGCCTCGCTACCAGAGTTACAAAGGGTAGCATGGAACAATCTGGCCCACCCTATTCAAGAGCCGTCCCTGTCCACAGCCTCGCTACCAGAGTTGCAAGGGGTAGCATGGAACAATCTGGCCCACCCTAATCAAGAGCCGCCCCTGTCCACAGCCCCGCTAACAGAGTTACAAGGGGTAGCATGGAACAATCTGGCCCTCCCTAATCAAGAGCCGCCCCTGTCCACAGCCTCGCTACCAGAGTTACAAGGGGTAGCATGGAACAATCTGGCCCACCCTAATCAAGAGCCGCCCCTGTCCACAGCCTCGCTAACAGAGTTACAAGGGGTAGCATGGAACAATCTGGCCCACCCTAATCAAGAGCCGTCCCTGGCCACAGCCTCGCTACCAGAGTTACAAGGGGTAGCATGGAACAATCTGGCCCACCCTAAACAAGAGCCGTCCCTGTCCACAGCCTCGCTACCAGAGTTACGAGGGGTAGCATGGAACAATCTGGGCCACCCTAATCAAGAGCCGTCCCTGTCCACAGCCACGCTACCAGAGTTACAAGGGGTAGCATGGAACAATCCGGCACACCCTAATCAAGAGCCGCCCCTGTCCACAGCCTCGCTACCAGAGTTACGAGGGGTAGCATGGAACAATCTGGCCCACCCTAATCAAGAGCCGTCCCTGTCCACAGCCACGCTACCAGAGTTACAAGGGGTAGCATGGAACAATCTGGCACACCCTAATCAAGAGCCGCCCCTGTCCACAGCCTCGCTACCAGAGTTACGAGGGGTAGCATGGAACAATCTGGCCCACCCTAATCAAGAGCCGTCCCTGTCCACAGCCTCGCTACCAGAGTTACAAGGGGTAGCATGGAACAATCTGGCTCACCCTAATCAAGAGCCGTCCCTGTCCACAGCCTCGCTACCAGAGTTACAAGGGGTAGCATGGAACAATCTGGCCCTCCCTAATCAAGAGCCGTCCCTGTCCACAGCCTCGCTACCAGAGATACAAGGGGTAGCATGCAACAATCTGGCCCACCCTAATCAAGAGCCGTCCCAGTCCACAGCCTCGCTACCAGAGTTACAAAGGGTAGCATGGAACAATCTGGCCCACCCTATTCAAGAGCCGTCCCTGTCCACAGCCTCGCTACCAGAGTTGCAAGGGGTAGCATGGAACAATCTGGCCCACCCTAATCAAGAGCCGCCCCTGTCCACAGCCTCGCTAACAGAGTTACAAGGGGTAGCATGGAACAATCTGGCCCACCCTAATCAAGAGCCGTCCCTGTCCACAGCCTCGCTACCAGAGTTACAAGGGGTAGCATGGAACAATCTGGCCCACCCTAATCAAGAGCCGTCCCTGTCCAAAGCCTCGCTACCAGAGTTACAAGGGGTAGCATGGAACAATCTAGCCCACCCTAATCAAGAGCCGTCCCTGTCCACAGCCTCGCTACCAGAGTTACAAGGGGTAGCATGGAACAATCTGGCCCACCCTAATCAAGAGCCGCCCCTGGTCACCACAGCCTCACTACCAGAGTTACAAGGGGTAGCATGGAACAATCTGGCTCACCCTTATCAAGAGCCGTCCCTGTCCACAGCCTCGCTACCAGAGATACAAGGGGTAGCATGGAACAATCTGGCCCACCCTAATCAAGAGCCGTCACTGTCCACAGCCTCGCTACCAGAGTTACAAGGGGTAGCATGGAACAATCTGGCCCACCCTAATCAAGAGCTGTCCCTGTCCACAGCCTCGCTACCAGAGTTACAAGGGGTAGCATGGAACAATCTGGCCCACCCTAATCAAGAGCCGTCCCTGTCCACAGCCTCGCTACCAGAGTTACAAGGGGTAGCATGGAACAATATGGCGCACCCTAATGAAGAGCCGTCCCTGTCCACAGCCTCGCTACCAGAGTTACAAGGGGTAGCATGGAACAATCTGGCCCACCCTAATCAAGAGCCGCCCCTGGTCACTACAGCCTCGCTACCAGAGTTACAAGGGGTAGCATGGAACAATCTGGCTCACCCTAATCAAGAGCCGACCCTGTCAACAGCCTCGCTACCAGAGTTACAATGGGTAGCATGGAACAATCTGGCCCACCCTAATCAAGAGCCGTCCCTGTCCACAGCCTCGCTACCAGAGTTACAAGGGGTAGCATGGAACAATCTGGCTCACCCTAATCAAGAGCCGTCCCCGTCCACAGCCTCGCTACCAGAGTTACAAGGGGTAGCATGGAACAATCTGGCCCACCCTAATCAAGAGCCGTCCCTGTCCACAGCCTCGCTACCAGAGTTACAAGGGGTGGCATGGAACAATCTGGCTCAACCTAATCAAGAGCCGCCCCTGTCTACAGCCTCGCTAACAGAGTTACAAGGGGTAGCATGGAACAATCTGGCCCACCCTAATCAAGAGCCGTCCCTGTCCACAGCCTCGCTACCAGAGTTACAAGGGGTAGCATGGAACAATCTGGCCCACCCTAATCAAGAGCCGTCCCTGTCCACAGCCTCGCTACCAGAGTTACAAGGGGTAGCATGGAACAATCTGGCCGACCCTAATCAAGAGCCGTCCCTGTCCACAGCCTCGCTACCAGAGTTACAAGGGGTAGCATGGACCAATTTGGCTCACCCTAATCAAGAGCCGTCCCTGTCCACAGCTTCGCTACCAGAGTTACAAGGGGTAGCAAGGAACAATCTGGCCCACCCTAATCAAGAGTCGTCCCTGTCCACAGCCTCGCTACCAGAGTTACAAGGGGTAGCATGGAACAATCTGGCCCACCCAAATCAAGAGCCGTCCCAGTCCACAGCCTCGCTACCAGAGTTACAAAGGGTAGCATGGAACAATCTGGCCCACCCTATTCAAGAGACGTCCCTGTCCACAGCCTCGCTACCAGAGTTGCAAGGGGTAGCAAGGAACAATCTGGCCCACCCTAATCAAGAGCCGCCCCTGTCCACAGCCTCGCTAACAGAGTTACAAGGGGTAGCATGGAACAATCTGGCCCACCCTAATCAAGAGCCGTCCCTGTCCACAGCCTCGCTACCAGAGTTACAAGGGGTAGCATGGAACAATCTGGCTCACCCTAATCAAGAGCCGTCCCTGTCCACAGCCTCGCTACCAGAGTTACAAGGGGTAGCATGGAACAATCTGGCCCACCCTAATCAAGAGCCGTCCCTGTCCACAGCCTCGCTACCAGAGATACAAGGGGTAGCATGGAACAATCTGGCCCATCCTAATCAAGAGCCGTCCCTGTCCACAGCCTCGCTACCAGAGTTACAAGGGGTAGCAAGGAACAATCTGGCCCACCCTAATCAAGAGCCGTCCCTGTCCACAGCCTCGCTACAAGAGTTACAAGGGGTAGCATGGAACAATCTGGCCCACCCTAATCAAGAGCCGTCCCTGTCCACAGCCTCGCTACCAGAGTTACAAGGGTTAGCATGGAACAATCTGGCCCACCCTAATCAAGAGCCGCCCCTGGTCACTACAGCCTCGCTACCAGAGTTACAAGGGGTAGCATGGAACAATCTGGCTCACCCTAATCAAGAGCCGTCCCTGTCCACAGCCTCGCTACCAGAGTTACAAGGGGTAGCATGGAACAATCTGGCCCACCCTAATCAAGAGCCGTCCCTGTCCACAGCCTCGCTACCAGAGTTACAAGGGGTAGCATGGAACAATCTGGCTCACCCTAATCAAGAGCCGTCCCTGTCCACAGCCTCGCTACCAGAGTTACAAGGGGTAGCATGGAACAATCTGGCTCACCCTAATCAAGAGCCGCCCCTGTCCACAGCCTCGCTACCAGAGTTACAAGGGGTAGCATGGAACAATCTGGCCCACCCTAATCAATAGACGTCCCTGTCCACAGCCTCGCTACCAGATTTACGAGGGGTAGCATGGAACAATCTGGCCCACCCTAATCAAGAGCCGTCCCTGTCCACAGCCTCGCTACCAGAGTTACAAGGGGTAGCATGGAACAATCTGGCCCACCCTAATCAAGAGTCGTCCCTGTCCACAGCCTCGCTACCGGAGTTACAAGGGGTAGCATGGAACAATCTGGCCCACCCTAATCAAGAGCCGTCCCTGTCCACAGCCTCGCTACCAGATTTACGAGGGGTAGCATGGAACAATCTGGCCCACCCTAATCAAGAGCCGCCCCTGTCCACAGCCTCGCTACCAGAGTTACAAGGGGTAGCATGGAACAATCTGGCTCACCCTAATCAAGAGCCGTCCCTGTCCACAGCCTCGCTACCAGAGATACAAGGGGTAGCATGGAACAATCTGGCCCACCCTAATCGAGAGCCGTCCCTGTCCACAGCCTCGCTACCAGAGTTACAAGGGGTAGCATGGAACAATCTGGCCCACCCTAATCAAGAGCTGTCCCTGTCCACAGCCTCGCTACCAGAGTTACAAGGGGTAGCATGGAACAATCTGGCCCACCCTAATCAAGAGCCGTCCCTGTCCACAGCCTCGCTACCAGAGTTACAAGGGGTAGCATGGAACAATCTGGCCCACCCTAATCAAGAGCCGTCCCTGTCCACAGCCTCGCTACCAGAGTTACAAGGGGTAGCATGGAACAATCTGGCCCACCCTAATCAAGAGCCGCCCCTGGTCACTACAGCCTCGCTACCAGAGTTACAAGGGGTAGCATGAAACAATCTGGCTCACCCTAATCAAGAGCCGTCCCTGTCAACAGCCTCGCTACCAGAGTTACAAGGGGTAGCATGGAACAATCTGGCCCACCCTAATCAAGAGCCGTCCCTGTCCACAGCCTCGCTACCAGAGTTACAAGGGGTAGCATGGAACAATCTGGCTCACCTTAATCAAGAGCCGTCCCTGTCCACAGCCTCGCTACCAGAGTTACAAGGGGTAGCATGGAACAATCTGGCCCACCCTATTCAAGAGCCGTCCCTGTCCACAGCCTCGCTACCAGAGTTGCAAGGGGTAGCATGGAACAATCTGGCCCACCCTAATCAAGAGCCGCCCCTGTCCACAGCCTCGCTAACAGAGTTACAAGGGGTAGCATGGAACAATCTGGCCCACCCTAATCAAGAGCCGTCCCTGTCCACAGCCTCGCTACCAGAGTTACAAGGGGTAGCATGGAACAATCTGGCCCACCCTAATCAAGAGCCGTCCCTGTCCACAGCCTCGCTACCAGAGTTACAAGGGGTAGCATGGAACAATCTGGCCCGCCCTAATCAAGAGCCGTCCCTGTCCACAGCCTCGCTACCAGAGTTACAAGGGGTAGCATGGAACAATCTGGCCCACCCTAATCAAGAACCGCCCCTGGTCACTACAGCCTCACTACCAGAGTTACAAGGGGTAGCGTGGAACAATCTGGCTCACCCTTATCAAGAGCCGTCCCTGTCCACAGCCTCGCTACCAGAGATACAAGGGGTAGCATGGAACAATCTGGCCCACCCTAATCAAGAGCCGTCCCTGTCCACAGCCTCGCTACCAGAGTTACAAGGGGTAGCATGGAACAATCTGGCCCACCCTAATCAAGAGCTGTCCCTGTCCACAGCCTCGCTACCAGAGTTACAAGGGGTAGCATGGAACAATCTGGCCCACCCTAATCAAGAGCCGTCCCTGTCCACAGCCTCGCTACCAGAGTTACAAGGGGTAGCATGGAACAATATGGCGCACCCTAATGAAGAGCCGTCCCTGTCCACAGCCTCGCTACCAGAGTTACAAGGGGTAGCATGGAACAATCTGGCCCACCCTAATCAAGAGCCGCCCCTGGTCACTACAGCCTCGCTACCAGAGTTACAAGGGGTAGCATGGAACAATCTGGCTCACCCTAATCAAGAGCCGACCCTGTCAACAGCCTCGCTACCAGAGTTACAAGGGGTAGCATGGAACAATCTGGCCCACCCTAATCAAGAGCCGTCCCTGTCCACAGCCTCGCTACCAGAGTTACAAGGGGTAGCATGGAACAATCTGGCTCACCCTAATCAAGAGCCGTCCCCGTCTACAGCCTCGCTACCAGAGTTACAAGGGGTAGCATGGAACAATCTGGCCCACCCTAATCAAGAGCCGTCCCTGTCCACAGCCTCGCTACCAGAGTTACAAGGGGTGGCATGGAACAATCTGGCTCAACCTAATCAAGAGCCGCCCCTGTCCACAGCCTCGCTAACAGAGTTACAAGGGGTAGCATGGAACAATCTGGCCCACCCTAATCAAGAGCCGTCCCTGTCCACAGCCTCGCTACCAGAGTTACAAGGGGTAGCATGGAACAATCTGGCCCTCCCTAATCAAGAGCCGTCCCTGTCCACAGCCTCGCTACCAGAGTTACAAGGGGTAGCATGGAACAATCTGGCCGACCCTAATCAAGAGCCGTCCCTGTCCACAGCCTCGCTACCAGAGTTACAAGGGGTAGCATGGACCAATTTGGCTCACCCTAATCAAGAGCCGTCCCTGTCCACAGCTTCGCTACCAGAGTTACAAGGGGTAGCATGGAACAATCTGGCCCACCCTAATCAAGAGTCGTCCCTGTCCACAGCCTCGCTACCAGAGTTACAAGGGGTAGCATGGAACAATCTGGCCCACCCTAATCAAGAGCCGTCCCAGTCCACAGCCTCGCTACCAGAGTTACAAAGGGTAGCATGGAACAATCTGGCCCACCCTATTCAAGAGCCGTCCCTGTCCACAGCCTCGCTACCAGAGTTGCAAGGGGTAGCAAGGAACAATCTGGCCCACCCTAATCAAGAGCCGCCCCTGTCCACAGCCTCGCTAACAGAGTTACAAGGGGTAGCATGGAACAATCTGGCCCACCCTAATCAAGAGCCGTCCCTGTCCACAGCCTCGCTACCAGAGTTACAAGGGGTAGCATGGAACAATCTGGCTCACCCTAATCAAGAGCCGTCCCTGTCCACAGCCTCGCTACCAGAGTTACAAGGGGTAGCATGGAACAATCTGGCCCACCCTAATCAAGAGCCGTCCCTGTCCACAGCCTCGCTACCAGAGATACAAGGGGTAGCATGGAACAATCTGGCCCATCCTAATCAAGAGCCGTCCCTGTCCACAGCCTCGCTACCAGAGTTACAAGGGGTAGCAAGGAACAATCTGGCCCACCCTAATCAAGAGCCGTCCCTGTCCACAGCCTCGCTACAAGAGTTACAAGGGGTAGCATGGAACAATCTGGCCCACCCTAATCAAGAGCCGTCCCTGTCCGCAGCCTCGCTACCAGAGTTACAAGGGTTAGCATGGAACAATCTGGCCCACCCTAATCAAGAGCCGCCCCTGGTCACTACAGCCTCGCTACCAGAGTTACAAGGGGTAGCATGGAACAATCTGGCTCACCCTAATCAAGAGCCGTCCCTGTCCACAGCCTCGCTACCAGAGTTACAAGGGGTAGCATGGAACAATCTGGCCCACCCTAATCAAGAGCCGTCCCTGTCCACAGCCTCGCTACCAGAGTTACAAGGGGTAGCATCGAACAATCTGGCTCACCCTAATCAAGAGCCGTCCCTGTCCACAGCCTCGCTACCAGAGTTACAAGGGGTAGCATGGAACAATCTGGCTCACCCTAATCAAGAGCCGCCCCTGTCCACAGCCTCGCTACCAGAGTTACAAGGGGTAGCATGGAACAATCTGGCCCACCCTAATCAATAGCCGTCCCTGTCCACAGCCTCGCTACCAGATTTACGAGGGGTAGCATGGAACAATCTGGCCCACCCTAATCAAGAGCCGTCCCTGTCCACAGCCTCGCTACCAGAGTTACAAGGGGTAGCATGGAACAATCTGGCCCACCCTAATCAAGAGTCGTCCCTGTCCACAGCCTCGCTACCAGAGTTACAAGGGGTAGCATGGAACAATCTGGCCCACCCTAATCAAGAGCCGTCCCTGTCCACAGCCTCGCTACCAGATTTACGAGGGGTAGCATGGAACAATCTGGCCCACCCTAATCAAGAGCCGCCCATGTCCACAGCCTCGCTACCAGAGTTACAAGGGGTAGCATGGAACAATCTGGCTCACCCTAATCAAGAGCCGTCCCTGTCCACAGCCTCGCTACCAGAGATACAAGGGGTAGCATGGAACAATCTGGCCCACCCTAATCAAGAGCCGTCCCTGTCCACAGCCTCGCTACCAGAGTTACAAGGGGTAGCATGGAACAATCTGGCCCACCCTAATCAAGAGCTGTCCCTGTCCACAGCCTCGCTACCAGAGTTACAAGGGGTAGCATGGAACAATCTGGCCCACCCTAATCAAGAGCCGTCCCTGTCCACAGCCTCGCTACCAGAGTTACAAGGGGTAGCATGGAACAATCTGGCCCACCCTAATCAAGAGCCGTCCCTGTCCACAGCCTCGCTACCAGAGTTACAAGGGGTAGCATGGAACAATCTGGCCCACCCTAATCAAGAGCCGTCCCTGTCCACAGCCTCGCTACCAGAGTTACAAGGGGTAGCATGGAACAATCTGGCCCACCCTAATCAAGAGCCGTCCCTGTCCACAGCCTCGCTACCAGAGTTACAAGGGGTAGCATGGAACAATCTGGCCCACCCTAATCAAGAGCCGCCCCTGGTCACTACAGCCTCGCTACCAGAGTTACAAGGGGTAGCATGAAACAATCTGGCTCACCCTAATCAAGAGCCGTCCCTGTCAACAGCCTCGCTACCAGAGTTACAAGGGGTAGCATGGAACAATCTGGCCCACCCTAATCAAGAGCCGTCCCTGTCCACAGCCTCGCTACCAGAGTTACAAGGGGTAGCATGGAACAATCTGGCTCACCTTAATCAAGAGCCGTCCCTGTCCACAGCCTCGCTACCAGAGTTACAAGGGGTAGCATGGAACAATCTGGCCCACCCTATTCAAGAGCCGTCCCTGTCCACAGCCTCGCTACCAGAGTTGCAAGGGGTAGCATGGAACAATCTGGCCCACCCTAATCAAGAGCCGCCCCTGTCCACAGCCTCGCTAACAGAGTTACAAGGGGTAGCATGGAACAATCTGGCCCACCCTAATCAAGAGCCGTCCCTGTCCACAGCCTCGCTACCAGAGTTACAAGGGGTAGCATGGAACAATCTGGCCCACCCTAATCAAGAGCCGTCCCTGTCCACAGCCTCGCTACCAGAGTTACAAGGGGTAGCATGGAACAATCTGGCCCACCCTAATCAAGAGCCGTCCCTGTCCACAGCCTCGCTACCAGAGTTACAAGGGGTAGCATGGAACAATCTGGCCCACCCTAATCAAGAGCCGCCCCTGGTCACTACAGCCTCACTACCAGAGTTACAAGGGGTAGCGTGGAACAATCTGGCTCACCCTTATCAAGAGCCGTCCCTGTCCACAGCCTCGCGACCAGAGATACAAGGGGTAGCATGGAACAATCTGGCCCACCCTAATCAAGAGCCGTCCCTGTCCACAGCCTCGCTACCAGAGTTACAAGGGGTAGCATGGAACAATCTGGCCCACCCTAATCAAGAGCTGTCCCTGTCCACAGCCTCGCTACCAGAGTTACAAGGGGTAGCATGGAACAATCTGGCCCACCCTAATCAAGAGCCGTCCCTGTCCACAGCCTCGCTACCAGAGTTACAAGGGGTAGCATGGAACAATCTGGCCCACCCTAATCAAGAGCCGCCCCTGGTCACTACAGCCTCGCTACCAGAGTTACAAGGGGTAGCATGGAACAATCTGGCTCACCCTAATCAAGAGCCGACCCTGTCAACAGCCTCGCTACCAGAGTTACAAGGGGTAGCATGGAACAATCTGGCCCACCCTAATCAAGAGCCGTCCCTGTCCACAGCCTCGCTACCAGAGTTACAAGGGGTAGCATGGAACAATCTGGCTCACCCTAATCAAGAGCCGTCCCCGTCCACAGCCTCGCTACCAGAGTTACAAGGGGTAGCATGGAACAATCTGGCCCACCCTAATCAAGAGCCGTCCTTGTCCACAGCCTCGCTACCAGAGTTACAAGGGGTGGCATGGAACAATCTGGCTCAACCTAATCAAGAGCCGCCCCTGTCCACAGCCTCGCTAACAGAGTTACAAGGGGTAGCATGGAACAATCTGGCCCACCCTAATCAAGAGCCGTCCCTGTCCACAGCCTCGCTACCAGAGTTACAAGGGGTAGCATGGAACAATCTGGCCCTCCCTAATCAAGAGCCGTCCCTGTCCACAGCCTCGCTACCAGAGTTACAAGGGGTAGCATGGAACAATCTGGCCGACCCTAATCAAGAGCCGTCCCTGTCCACAGCCTCGCTACCAGAGTTACAAGGGGTAGCATGGACCAATTTGGCTCACCCTAATCAAGAGCCGTCCCTGTCCACAGCTTCGCTACCAGAGTTACAAGGGGTAGCATGGAACAATCTGGCCCACCCTAATCAAGAGTCGTCCCTGTCCACAGCCTCGCTACCAGAGTTACAAGGGGTAGCATGGAACAATCTGGCCCACCCTAATCAAGAGCCGTCCCAGTCCACAGCCTCGCTACCAGAGTTACAAAGGGTAGCATGGAACAATCTGGCCCACCCTATTCAAGAGCCGTCCCTGTCCACAGCCTCGCTACCAGAGTTGCAAGGGGTAGCAAGGAACAATCTGGCCCACCCTAATCAAGAGCCGCCCCTGTCCACAGCCTCGCTAACAGAGTTACAAGGGGTAGCATGGAACAATCTGGCCCACCCTAATCAAGAGCCGTCCCTGTCCACAGCCTCGCTACCAGAGTTACAAGGGGTAGCATGGAACAATCTGGCTCACCCTAATCAAGAGCCGTCCCTGTCCACAGCCTCGCTACCAGAGTTACAAGGGGTAGCATGGAACAATCTGGCCCACCCTAATCAAGAGCCGTCCCTGTCCACAGCCTCGCTACCAGAGATACAAGGGGTAGCATGGAACAATCTGGCCCATCCTAATCAAGAGCCGTCCCTGTCCACAGCCTCGCTACCAGAGTTACAAGGGGTAGCAAGGAACAATCTGGCCCACCCTAATCAAGAGCCGTCCCTGTCCACAGCCTCGCTACAAGAGTTACAAGGGGTAGCATGGAACAATCTGGCCCACCCTAATCAAGAGCCGTCCCTGTCCACAGCCTCGCTACCAGAGTTACAAGGGTTAGCATGGAACAATCTGGCCCACCCTAATCAAGAGCCGTCCCTGTCCACAGCCTCGCTACCAGAGTTACAAGGGGTAGCATGGAACAATCTGGCCCACCCTAATCAAGAGCCGTCCCTGTCCACAGCCTCGCTACCAGAGTTACAAGGGGTAGCATGGAACAATCTGGCCCACCCTAATCAAGAGCCGCCCCTGGTCACTACAGCCTCGCTACCAGAGTTACAAGGGGTAGCATGAAACAATCTGGCTCACCCTAATCAAGAGCCGTCCCTGTCAACAGCCTCGCTACCAGAGTTACAAGGGGTAGCATGGAACAATCTGGCCCACCCTAATCAAGAGCCGTCCCTGTCCACAGCCTCGCTACCAGAGTTACAAGGGGTAGCATGGAACAATCTGGCTCACCTTAATCAAGAGCCGTCCCTGTCCACAGCCTCGCTACCAGAGTTACAAGGGGTAGCATGGAACAATCTGGCCCACCCTATTCAAGAGCCGTCCCTGTCCACAGCCTCGCTACCAGAGTTGCAAGGGGTAGCATGGAACAATCTGGCCCACCCTAATCAAGAGCCGCCCCTGTCCACAGCCTCGCTAACAGAGTTACAAGGGGTAGCATGGAACAATCTGGCCCACCCTAATCAAGAGCCGTCCCTGTCCACAGCCTCGCTACCAGAGTTACAAGGGGTAGCATGGAACAATCTGGCCCACCCTAATCAAGAGCCGTCCCTGTCCACAGCCTCGCTACCAGAGTTACAAGGGGTAGCATGGAACAATCTGGCCCACCCTAATCAAGAGCCGTCCCTGTCCACAGCCTCGCTACCAGAGTTACAAGGGGTAGCATGGAACAATCTGGCCCACCCTAATCAAGAGCCGCCCCTGGTCACTACAGCCTCACTACCAGAGTTACAAGGGGTAGCGTGGAACAATCTGGCTCACCCTTATCAAGAGCCGTCCCTGTCCACAGCCTCGCGACCAGAGATACAAGGGGTAGCATGGAACAATCTGGCCCACCCTAATCAAGAGCCGTCCCTGTCCACAGCCTCGCTACCAGAGTTACAAGGGGTAGCATGGAACAATCTGGCCCACCCTAATCAAGAGCTGTCCCTGTCCACAGCCTCGCTACCAGAGTTACAAGGGGTAGCATGGAACAATCTGGCCCACCCTAATCAAGAGCCGTCCCTGTCCACAGCCTCGCTACCAGAGTTACAAGGGGTAGCATGGAACAATCTGGCCCACCCTAATCAAGAGCCGCCCCTGGTCACTACAGCCTCGCTACCAGAGTTACAAGGGGTAGCATGGAACAATCTGGCTCACCCTAATCAAGAGCCGACCCTGTCAACAGCCTCGCTACCAGAGTTACAAGGGGTAGCATGGAACAATCTGGCCCACCCTAATCAAGAGCCGTCCCTGTCCACAGCCTCGCTACCAGAGTTACAAGGGGTAGCATGGAACAATCTGGCTCACCCTAATCAAGAGCCGTCCCCGTCCACAGCCTCGCTACCAGAGTTACAAGGGGTAGCATGGAACAATCTGGCCCACCCTAATCAAGAGCCGTCCCTGTCCACAGCCTCGCTACCAGAGTTACAAGGGGTGGCATGGAACAATCTGGCTCAACCTAATCAAGAGCCGCCCCTGTCCACAGCCTCGCTAACAGAGTTACAAGGGGTAGCATGGAACAATCTGGCCCACCCTAATCAAGAGCCGTCCCTGTCCACAGCCTCGCTACCAGAGTTACAAGGGGTAGCATGGAACAATCTGGCCCTCCCTAATCAAGAGCCGTCCCTGTCCACAGCCTCGCTACCAGAGTTACAAGGGGTAGCATGGAACAATCTGGCCGACCCTAATCAAGAGCCGTCCCTGTCCACAGCCTCGCTACCAGAGTTACAAGGGGTAGCATGGAACAATCTGGCCGACCCTAATCAAGAGCCGTCCCTGTCCACAGCCTCGCTACCAGAGTTACAAGGGGTAGCATGGACCAATTTGGCTCACCCTAATCAAGAGCCGTCCCTGTCCACAGCTTCGCTACCAGAGTTACAAGGGGTAGCATGGAACAATCTGGCCCACCCTAATCAAGAGTCGTCCCTGTCCACAGCCTCGCTACCAGAGTTACAAGGGGTAGCATGGAACAATCTGGCCCACCCTAATCAAGAGCCGTTCCAGTCCACAGCCTCGCTACCAGAGTTACAAAGGGTAGCATGGAACAATCTGGCCCACCCTATTCAAGAGCCGTCCCTGTCCACAGCCTCGCTACCAGAGTTGCAAGGGGTAGCAAGGAACAATCTGGCCCACCCTAATCAAGAGCCGCCCCTGTCCACAGCCTCGCTAACAGAGTTACAAGGGGTAGCATGGAACAATCTGGCCCACCCTAATCAAGAGCCGTCCCTGTCCACAGCCTCGCTACCAGAGTTACAAGGGGTAGCATGGAACAATCTGGCTCACCCTAATCAAGAGCCGTCCCTGTCCACAGCCTCGCTACCAGAGTTACAAGGGGTAGCATGGAACAATCTGGCCCACCCTAATCAAGAGCCGTCCCTGTCCACAGCCTCGCTACCAGAGATACAAGGGGTAGCATGGAACAATCTGGCCCATCCTAATCAAGAGCCGTCCCTGTCCACAGCCTCGCTACCAGAGTTACAAGGGGTAGCAAGGAACAATCTGGCCCACCCTAATCAAGAGCCGTCCCTGTCCACAGCCTCGCTACAAGAGTTACAAGGGGTAGCATGGAACAATCTGGCCCACCCTAATCAAGAGCCGTCCCTGTCCGCAGCCTCGCTACCAGAGTTACAAGGGTTAGCATGGAACAATCTGGCCCACCCTAATCAAGAGCCGCCCCTGGTCACTACAGCCTCGCTACCAGAGTTACAAGGGGTAGCATGGAACAATCTGGCTCACCCTAATCAAGAGCCGTCCCTGTCCACAGCCTCGCTACCAGAGTTACAAGGGGTAGCATGGAACAATCTGGCCCACCCTAATCAAGAGCCGTCCCTGTCCACAGCCTCGCTACCAGAGTTACAAGGGGTAGCATGGAACAATCTGGCTCACCCTAATCAAGAGCCGTCCCTGTCCACAGCCTCGCTACCAGAGTTACAAGGGGTAGCATGGAACAATCTGGCTCACCCTAATCAAGAGCCGCCCCTGTCCACAGCCTCGCTACCAGAGTTACAAGGGGTAGCATGGAACAATCTGGCCCACCCTAATCAATAGCCGTCCCTGTCCACAGCCTCGCTACCAGATTTACGAGGGGTAGCATGGAACAATCTGGCCCACCCTAATCAAGAGCCGTCCCTGTCCACAGCCTCGCTACCAGAGTTACAAGGGGTAGCATGGAACAATCCGGCCCACCCTAATCAAGAGTCGTCCCTGTCCACAGCCTCGCTACCAGAGTTACAAGGGGTAGCATGGAACAATCTGGCCCACCCTAATCAAGAGCCGTCCCTGTCCACAGCCTCGCTACCAGATTTACGAGGGGTAGCATGGAACAATCTGGCCCACCCTAATCAAGAGCCGCCCATGTCCACAGCCTCGCTACCAGAGTTACAAGGGGTAGCATGGAACAATCTGGCTCACCCTAATCAAGAGCCGTCCCTGTCCACAGCCTCGCTACCAGAGATACAAGGGGTAGCATGGAACAATCTGGCCCACCCTAATCAAGAGCCGTCCCTGTCCACAGCCTCGCTACCAGAGTTACAAGGGGTAGCATGGAACAATCTGGCCCACCCTAATCAAGAGCTGTCCCTGTCCACAGCCTCGCTACCAGAGTTACAAGGGGTAGCATGGAACAATCTGGCCCACCCTAATCAAGAGCCGTCCCTGTCCACAGCCTCGCTACCAGAGTTACAAGGGGTAGCATGGAACAATCTGGCCCACCCTAATCAAGAGCCGTCCCTGTCCACAGCCTCGCTACCAGAGTTACAAGGGGTAGCATGGAACAATCTGGCCCACCCTAATCAAGAGCCGTCCCTGTCCACAGCCTCGCTACCAGAGTTACAAGGGGTAGCATGGAACAATCTGGCCCACCCTAATCAAGAGCCGTCCCTGTCCACAGCCTCGCTACCAGAGTTACAAGGGGTAGCATGGAACAATCTGGCCCACCCTAATCAAGAGCCGCCCCTGGTCACTACAGCCTCGCTACCAGAGTTACAAGGGGTAGCATGAAACAATCTGGCTCACCCTAATCAAGAGCCGTCCCTGTCAACAGCCTCGCTACCAGAGTTACAAGGGGTAGCATGGAACAATCTGGCCCACCCTAATCAAGAGCCGTCCCTGTCCACAGCCTCGCTACCAGAGTTACAAGGGGTAGCATGGAACAATCTGGCTCACCTTAATCAAGAGCCGTCCCTGTCCACAGCCTCGCTACCAGAGTTACAAGGGGTAGCATGGAACAATCTGGCCCACCCTATTCAAGAGCCGTCCCTGTCCACAGCCTCGCTACCAGAGTTGCAAGGGGTAGCATGGAACAATCTGGCCCACCCTAATCAAGAGCCGCCCCTGTCCACAGCCTCGCTAACAGAGTTACAAGGGGTAGCATGGAACAATCTGGCCCACCCTAATCAAGAGCCGTCCCTGTCCACAGCCTCGCTACCAGAGTTACAAGGGGTAGCATGGAACAATCTGGCCCACCCTAATCAAGAGCCGTCCCTGTCCACAGCCTCGCTACCAGAGTTACAAGGGGTAGCATGGAACAATCTGGCCCACCCTAATCAAGAGCCGTCCCTGTCCACAGCCTCGCTACCAGAGTTACAAGGGGTAGCATGGAACAATCTGGCCCACCCTAATCAAGAGCCGCCCCTGGTCACTACAGCCTCACTACCAGAGTTACAAGGGGTAGCGTGGAACAATCTGGCTCACCCTTATCAAGAGCCGTCCCTGTCCACAGCCTCGCGACCAGAGATACAAGGGGTAGCATGGAACAATCTGGCCCACCCTAATCAAGAGCCGTCCCTGTCCACAGCCTCGCTACCAGAGTTACAAGGGGTAGCATGGAACAATCTGGCCCACCCTAATCAAGAGCTGTCCCTGTCCACAGCCTCGCTACCAGAGTTACAAGGGGTAGCATGGAACAATCTGGCCCACCCTAATCAAGAGCCGTCCCTGTCCACAGCCTGGCTACCAGAGTTACAAGGGGTAGCATGGAACAATCTGGCCCACCCTAATCAAGAGCCGCCCCTGGTCACTACAGCCTCGCTACCAGAGTTACAAGGGGTAGCATGGAACAATCTGGCTCACCCTAATTAAGAGCCGACCCTGTCAACAGCCTCGCTACCAGAGTTACAAGGGGTAGCATGGAACAATCTGGCCCACCCTAATCAAGAGCCGTCCCTGTCCACAGCCTCGCTACCAGAGTTACAAGGGGTAGCATGGAACAATCTGGCTCACCCTAATCAAGAGCCGTCCCCGTCCACAGCCTCGCTACCAGAGTTACAAGGGGTAGCATGGAACAATCTGGCCCACCCTAATCAAGAGCCGTCCCTGTCCACAGCCTCGCTACCAGAGTTACAAGGGGTGGCATGGAACAATCTGGCTCAACCTAATCAAGAGCCGCCCCTGTCCACAGCCTCGCTAACAGAGTTACAAGGGGTAGCATGGAACAATCTGGCCCACCCTAATCAAGAGCCGTCCCTGTCCACAGCCTCGCTACCAGAGTTACAAGGGGTAGCATGGAACAATCTGGCCCTCCCTAATCAAGAGCCGTCCCTGTCCACAGCCTCGCTACCAGAGTTACAAGGGGTAGCATGGAACAATCTGGCCGACCCTAATCAAGAGCCGTCCCTGTCCACAGCCTCGCTACCAGAGTTACAAGGGGTAGCATGGACCAATTTGGCTCACCCTAATCAAGAGCCGTCCCTGTCCACAGCTTCGCTACCAGAGTTACAAGGGGTAGCATGGAACAATCTGGCCCACCCTAATCAAGAGTCGTCCCTGTCCACAGCCTCGCTACCAGAGTTACAAGGGGTAGCATGGAACAATCTGGCCCACCCTAATCAAGAGCCGTCCCAGTCCACAGCCTCGCTACCAGAGTTACAAAGGGTAGCATGGAACAATCTGGCCCACCCTATTCAAGAGCCGTCCCTGTCCACAGCCTCGCTACCAGAGTTGCAAGGGGTAGCAAGGAACAATCTGGCCCACCCTAATCAAGAGCCGCCCCTGTCCACAGCCTCGCTAACAGAGTTACAAGGGGTAGCATGGAACAATCTGGCCCACCCTAATCAAGAGCCGTCCCTGTCCACAGCCTCGCTACCAGAGTTACAAGGGGTAGCATGGAACAATCTGGCTCACCCTAATCAAGAGCCGTCCCTGTCCACAGCCTCGCTACCAGAGTTACAAGGGGTAGCATGGAACAATCTGGCCCACCCTAATCAAGAGCCGTCCCTGTCCACAGCCTCGCTACCAGAGATACAAGGGGTAGCATGGAACAATCTGGCCCATCCTAATCAAGAGCCGTCCCTGTCCACAGCCTCGCTACCAGTGTTACAAGGGGTAGCAAGGAACAATCTGGCCCACCCTAATCAAGAGCCGTCCCTGTCCACAGCCTCGCTACAAGAGTTACAAGGGGTAGCATGGAACAATCTGGCCCACCCTAATCAAGAGCCGTCCCTGTCCACAGCCTCGCTACCAGAGTTACAAGGGTTAGCATGGAACAATCTGGCCCACCCTAATCAAGAGCCGCCCCTGGTCACTACAGCCTCGCTACCAGAGTTACAAGGGGTAGCATGGAACAATCTGGCTCACCCTAATCAAGAGCCGTCCCTGTCCACAGCCTCGCTACCAGAGTTACAAGGGGTAGCATGGAACAATCTGGCCCACCCTAATCAAGAGCCGTCCCTGTCCACAGCCTCGCTACCAGAGTTACAAGGGGTAGCATGGAACAATCTGGCTCACCCTAATCAAGAGCCGTCCCTGTCCACAGCCTCGCTACCAGAGTTACAAGGGGTAGCATGGAACAATCTGGCTCACCCTAATCAAGAGCCGCCCCTGTCCACAGCCTCGCTACCAGAGTTACAAGGGGTAGCATGGAACAATCTGGCCCACCCTAATCAATAGCCGTCCCTGTCGGTAGCCTCGCTACCAGATTTACGAGGGGTAGCATGGAACAATCTGGCCCACCCTAATCAAGAGCCGTCCCTGTCCACAGCCTCGCTACCAGAGTTACAAGGGGTAGCATGGAACAATCTGGCCCACCCTAATCAAGAGTCGTCCCTGTCCACAGCCTCGCTACCAGAGTTACAAGGGGTAGCATGGAACAATCTGGCCCACCCTAATCAAGAGCCGTCCCTGTCCACAGCCTCGCTACCAGATTTACGAGGGGTAGCATGGAACAATCTGGCCCACCCTAATCAAGAGCCGCCCATGTCCACAGCCTCGCTACCAGAGTTACAAGGGGTAGCATGGAACAATCTGGCTCACCCTAATCAAGAGCCGTCCCTGTCCACAGCCTCGCTACCAGAGATACAAGGGGTAGCATGGAACAATCTGGCCCACTCTAATCAAGAGCCGTCCCTGTCCACAGCCTCGCTACCAGAGTTACAAGGGGTAGCATGGAACAATCTGGCCCACCCTAATCAAGAGCTGTCCCTGTCCACAGCCTCGCTACCAGAGTTACAAGGGGTAGCATGGAACAATCTGGCCCACCCTAATCAAGAGCCGTCCCTGTCCACAGCCTCGCTACCAGAGTTACAAGGGGTAGCATGGAACAATCTGGCCCACCCTAATCAAGAGCCGTCCCTGTCCACAGCCTCGCTACCAGAGTTACAAGGGGTAGCATGGAACAATCTGGCCCACCCTAATCAAGAGCCGCCCCTGGTCACTACAGCCTCGCTACCAGAGTTACAAGGGGTAGCATGAAACAATCTGGCTCACCCTAATCAAGAGCCGTCCCTGTCAACAGCCTCGCTACCAGAGTTACAAGGGGTAGCATGGAACAATCTGGCCCACCCTAATCAAGAGCCGTCCCTGTCCACAGCCTCGCTACCAGAGTTACAAGGGGTAGCATGGAATAATCTGGCTCACCCTAATCAAGAGCCGTCCCCGTCCACAGCCTCGCTACCAGAGTTACAAGGGGTAGCATGGAACAATCTGGCCCACCCTAATCAAGAGCCGTCCCTGTCCACAGCCTCGCTACCAGAGTTACAAGGGGTGGCATGGAACAATCTGGCTCACCCTAATCAAGAGCCGCCCCTGTCCACAGCCTCGCTAACAGAGTTACAAAGGGTAGCATGGAACAATCTGGCCCACCCTAATCAAGAGCCGTCCCTGTCCACAGCCTCGCTACCAGAGTTACAAGGGGTAGCATGGAACAATCTGGCCCACCCTAATCAAGAGCCGTCCCTGTCCACAGCCTCGCTACCAGAGTTACAAGGGGTAGCATGGAACAATCTGGCCGACCCTAATCAAGAGCCGTCCCTGTCCACAGCCTCGCTACCAGAGTTACAAGGGGTAGCATGGAACAATTTGGCTCACCCTAATCAAGAGCCGTCCCTGTCCACAGCTTCGCTACCAGAGTTACAAGGGTAGCATGGAACAATCTGGCCCACCCTAATCAAGAGTCGTCCCTGTCCACAGCCTCGCTACCATAGTTACAAGGGGTAGCATGGAACAATCTGGCCCACCCTAATCAAGAGCCGTCCCAGTCCACAGCCTCGCTACCAGAGTTACAAAGGGTAGCATGGAACAATCTGGCCCACCCTATTCAAGAGCCGTCCCTGTCCACAGCCTCGCTACCCGAGTTACAAGGGGTAGCATGGAACAATCTGGCCCACCCTAATCAAGAGCCGGCCCCTGTCCACAGCCCCGCTAACAGAGTTACAAGGGGTAGCATGGAACAATCTGGCCCTCCCTAATCAAGAGCCGCCCCTGTCCACAGCCTCGCTACCAGAGTTACAAGGGGTAGCATGGAACAATCTGGCCCACCCTAATCAAGAGCCGCCCCTGTCCACAGCCTCGCTAACAGAGTTACAAGGGGTAGCATGGAACAATCTGGCCCACCCTAATCAAGAGCCGTCCCTGGCCACAGCCTCGCTACCAGAGTTACAAGGGGTAGCATGGAACAATCTGGCCCACCCTAAACAAGAGCCGTCCCTGTCCACAGCCTCGCTACCAGAGTTACGAGGGGTAGCATGGAACAATCTGGGCCACCCTAATCAAGAGCCGTCCCTGTCCACAGCCACGCTACCAGAGTTACAAGGGGTAGCATGGAACAATCCGGCACACCCTAATCAAGAGCCGCCCCTGTCCACAGCCTCGCTACCAGAGTTACGAGGGGTAGCATGGAACAATCTGGCCCACCCTAATCAAGAGCCGTCCCTGTCCACAGCCACGCTACCAGAGTTACAAGGGGTAGCATGGAACAATCTGGCACACCCTAATCAAGAGCCGCCCCTGTCCACAGCCTCGCTACCAGAGTTACGAGGGGTAGCATGGAACAATCTGGCCCACCTTAATCAAGAGCCGTCCCTGTCCACAGCCTCGCTACCAGAGTTACAAGGGGTAGCATGGAACAATCTGGCCCACCCTAATCAAGAGCCGTCCCTGTCCACAGCCTCGCTACCAGAGATACAAGGGAACAATCTGGAACAATCTGGCCCACCCTAATCAAGAGCCGTCCCAGTCCACAGCCTCGCTACCAGAGTTACAAAGGGTAGCATGGAACAATCTGGCCCACCCTATTCAAGAGCCGTCCCTGTCCACAGCCTCGCTACCAGAGTTGCAAGGGGTAGCATGGAACAATCTGGCCCACCCTAATCAAGAGCCGCCCCTGTCCACAGCCTCGCTAACAGAGTTACAAGGGGTAGCATGGAACAATCTGGCCCTCCCTAATCAAGAGCCGCCCCTGTCCACAGCCTCGCTACCAGAGTTACAAGGGGTAGCATGGAACAATCTGGCCCACCAAATCAAGAGCCGCCCCTGTCCACAGCCTCGCTAACAGAGTTACAAGGGGTAGCATGGAACAATCTGGCCCACCCTAATCAAGAGCCGTCCCTGGCCACAGCCTCGCTACCAGAGTTACAAGGGGTAGCATGGAACAATCTGGCCCACCCTAAACAAGAGCCGTCCCTGTCCAAAGCCTCGCTACCAGAGTTACGAGGGGCAGCATGGAACAATCTGGGCCACCCTAATCAAGAGCCGTCCCTGTCCACAGCCACGCTACCAGAGTTACAAGGGGGAGCATGGAACAATCCGGCACACCCTAATCAAGAGCCGCCCCTGTCCACAGCCTCGCTACCAGAGTTACGAGGGGTAGCATGGAACAATCTGGCCCACCCTAATCAAGAGCCGTCCCTGTCCACAGCCACGCTACCAGAGTTACAAGGGGTAGCATGGAACAATCTGGCACACCCTAATCAAGAGCCGCCCCTGTCCACAGCCTCGCTACCAGAGTTACGAGGGGTAGCATGGAACAATCTGGCCCACCCTAATCAAGAGCCGTCCCTGTCCACAGCCTCGCTACCAGAGTTACAAGGGGTAGCATGGAACAATCTGGCTCACCCTAATAAAGAGCCGTCCCTGTCCACAGCCTCGCTACCAGAGTTACAAGGGGTAGCATGGAACAATCTGGCCCACCCTAATCAAGAGCCGTCCCTGTCCACAGCCTCGCTACCAGAGATACAAGGGGTAGCATGGAACAATCTGGCCCACCCTAATCAAGAGCCGTCCCTGTCCACAGCCTCGCTACCAGAGTTACAAGGGGTAGCATGGAACAATCTGGCCCACCCTAATCAAGAGCCGTCCCTGTCCACAGCCTCGCTACCAGAGTTACAAGGGGTAGCATGGAACAATCTGGCCCACCCTAATCAAGAGCCGTCCCTGTCCACAGCCTCGCTACCAGAGTTACAAGGGGTAGCATGGAACAATCTGGCCCACCCTAATCAAGAGCCGCCCCTGGTCACTACAGCCTCGCTACCAGAGTTACAAGGGGTAGCATGGAACAATCTGGCTCACCCTAATCAAGAGCCGTCCCTGTCCACAGCTTCGCTACCAGAGTTACAAGGGGTAGCATGGAACAATCTGGCCCACCCTAATCAAGAGCCGTCCCTGTCCACAGCCTCGCTACCAGAGTTACAAGGGGTAGCATGGAACAATCTGGCTCACCCTAATCAAGAGCCGTCCCTGTCCACAGCCTCGCTACCAGAGTTACAAGGGGTAGCATGGAACAATCTGGCTCACCCTAATCAAGAGCCGCCCCTGTCCACAGCCTCGCTACCAGAGTTACAAGGGGTAGCATGGAACAATCTGGCCCACCCTAATCAAGAGCCGTCCCTGTCCACAGCCTCGCTACCAGAGTTACAAGGGGTAGCATGGAACAATCTGGCTCACCCTAATCAAGAGCCGTCCCTGTCCACAGCCTCGCTACCAGAGTTACAAGGGGTAGCATGGAACAATCTGGCCCACCCTAATCAAGAGCCGTCCCTGTCCACAGCCTCGCTACCAGAGTTACAAAGGGTAGCATGGAACAATCTGGCTCACCCTAATCAAGAGCCGTCCCTGTCCACAGCCTCGCTACCAGAGTTACAAGGGGTAGCACGGAACAATCTGGCCCACCGTAATCAAGAGCCGTCCCTGTCCACAGCCTCGCTACCAGAGTTACAAGGGGTAGCATGGAACAATCTGGCCCACCCTAATCAAGAGCAGTCCCTGTCCACAGCCTCGCTACCAGAGTTACAATGGGTAGCATGGATCAATCTGGCCCACCCTAATCAATAGCCGTCCTTGTCCACAGCCTCGCTACCAGATTTACGAGGGGTAGCATGGAACAATCTGGCCCACCCTAATCAAGAGCCGTCCCTGTCCACAGCCTCGCTACCAGAGTTACAAGGGGTAGCATGGAACAATCTGGCCCCCCCTAATCAAGAGTCGTCCCTGTCCACAGCCTCGCTACCAGAGTTACAAGGGGTAGCATGGAACAATCTGGCCCACCCTAATCAAGAGCCGTCCCTGTCCACAGCCTCGCTACCAGAGTTACAAGGGGTAGCATGGAACAATCTGGCCCACCCTATTCAAGAGCCGTCCCTGTCCACAGCCTCGCTACCAGAATTACAAGGGGTAGCATGGAACAATCTGGCCCACCCTAATCAAGAGCCGCCCCTGTCCACAGCCTCGTTACCAGAGTTACAAGGGGTAGCATGGAACAATCTGGCTCACCCTAATCAAGAGCCGTCCCTGTCCACAGCTTCGCTACCAGAGTTACAAGGGGTAGCATGGAACAATCTGGCCCACCCTAATCAAGAGCCGTCCCTGTCCACAGCCTCGCTACCAGAGTTACAAGGGGTAGCATGGAACAATCTGGCCCACCGTAATCAAGAGCCGTCCCTGTCCACAGCCTCGCTACCAGAGTTACAAGGGGTAGCATGGAACAATCTGGCCCACCCTAATCAAGAGCAGTCCCTGTCCACAGCGTCGCTACCAGAGTTACAATGGGTAGCATGGAACAATCTGGCCCACCCTAATCAATAGCCGTCCCTGTCCACAGCCTCGCTACCAGAGTTACAAGGGGTAGCATGGAACAATCTGGCCCACCCTAATCAAGAGCAGTCCCTGTCCACAGCCTCGCTACCAGAGTTACAAGGGGTAGCATGGAACAATCTGGCCCACCCTAATCAAGAGCCGTCCCTGTCCACAGCCTCGCTACCAGAGTTACAAGGGGTAGCATGGAACAATCTGGCCCACCCTATTCAAGAGCCGTCCCTGTCCACAGCCTCGCTACCAGAATTACAAGGGGTAGCATGGAAGAATCTGGCCCACCCTAATCAAGAGCCGTCCCTGTCCACAGCCTCGCTACCAGAGATACAAGGGGTAGCATGGAACAATCTTGCTCACCCTAATCAAGAGCCGTCCCTGTCCACAGCTTCGCTACCAGAGTTACAAGGGGTAGCATGGAACAATCTGGCCCACCCTAATCAAGAGCCGTCCCTGTCCACAGCCTCGCTACCAGAGTTACAAGGGGTAGCATGGAACAATCTGGCCCACCGTAATCAAGAGCCGTCCCTGTCCACAGCCTCGCTACCAGAGTTACAAGGGGTAGCATGGAACAATCTGGCCCACCCTAATCAAGAGCCGTCCCTGTCCACATCCTCGCTACCAGAGTTACAAGGGGTAGCATGGAACAATCTGGCCCACCCTAATCAAGAGTCGTCCCTGTCCACAGCCTCGCTACCAGATTTACAAGGGGTAGCATGGAACAATCTGGCCCACCCTAATCAAGAGCCGTCCCTGTCCACAGCCTCGCTACCAGAGTTACAAGGGGTAGCATGGAACAATCTGGCCCACCCTATTCAAGAGCCGTCCCTGTCCACAGCCTCGCTACCAGAATTACAAGGGGTAGCATGGAACAATCTGGCCCACCCTAATTAAGAGCCGCCTCTGTCCACAGCCTCGCTACCAGAGTTACAAGGGGTAGCATGGAACAATCTGGCTCACCCTAATCAAGAGCCGTCCCTGTCCACAGCCTCGCTACCAGAGATACAAGGGGTAGCATGGAACAATCTGGCCCACCCTAATCAAGAGCCGTCCCTGTCCACAGCCTCGCTACCAGAGTTACAAGGGGTAGCATGGAACAATCTGGCGCACCCTAATCAAGAGCTGTCCCTGTCCTCAGCCTCGCTACCAGAGTTACAAGGGGTAGCATGGATCAATCTGGCCCACCCTAATCAAGAGCCGTCCCTGTCCACAGCCTCGCTACCAGAGTTACAAGGGGTAGCATGGAACAATCTGGCGCACCCTAATCAAGAGCCGTCCCTGTCCACAGCCTCGCTACAAGAGTTACAAGGGGTAGCATGGAACAATCTGGCCCACCCTAATCAAGAGCCGCCCCTGGTCACTACAGCCTCGCTACCAGAGTTACAAGGGGTAGCATGGAACAATCTGGCTCACCCTAATCAAGAGCCGTCCCTGTCAACAGCCTCGCTACCAGAGTTACAAGGGGTAGCATGGAACAATCTGGCCCACCCTAATCAAGAGCCGTCCCTGTCCACAGCCTCGCTACCAGAGTTACAAGGGGTAGCATGGAACAATCTGGCTCACCCTAATCAAGAGCCGTCCCCGTCCACAGCCTCGCTACCAGAGTTACAAGGGGTAGCATGGAACAATCTGGCCCACCCTAATCAAGAGCCGTCCCTGTCCACAGCCTCGCTACCAGAGTTACAAGGGGTGGCATGGAACAATCTGGCTCACCCTAATCAAGAGCCGCCCCTGTCCACAGCCTCGCTAACAGAGTTACAAGGGGTAGCATGGAACAATCTGGCCCACCCTAATCAAGAGCCGTCCCTGTCAACAGCCTCGCTACCAGAGTTACAAGGGGTAGCATGGAACAATCTGGCCCACACTAATCAAGAGCCGTCCCTGTCCACAGCCTCGCTACCAGAGTTACAAGGGGTAGCATGGAACAATCTGGCCGACCCTAATCAAGAGCCGTCCCTGTCCACAGCCTCGCTACCAGAGTTACAAGGGGTAGCATGGAACAATTTGGCTCACCCTAATCAAGAGCCGTCCCTGTCCACAGCTTCGCTACCAGAGTTACAAGGTGTAGCATGGAACAATCTGGCCCACCCTAATCAAGAGTCGTCCCTGTCCACAGCCTCGCTACCAGAGTTACAAGGGGTAGCTTGGAACAATCTGGCCCACCCTATTCAAGAGCCGTCCCTGTCCACAGCCTCGCTACCAGAGTTGCAAGGGGTAGCATGGAACAATCTGGCCCACCCTAATCAAGAGCCGCCCCTGTCCACAGCCTCGCTAACAGAGTTACAAGGGGTAGCATGGAACAATCTGGCCCTCCCTAATCAAGAGCCGCCCCTGTCCACAGCCTCGCTACCAGAGTTACAAGGGGTAGCATGGAACAATCTGGCCCACCCTAATCAAGAGCCGCCCCTGGTCACTACAGCCTCGCTACCAGAGTTACAAGGGGTAGCATGGAACAATCTGGCTCACCCTAATCAAGAGCCGTCCCTGTCCACAGCCTCGCTACCAGAGTTACAAGGGGTAGCATGGAACAATCTGGCCCACCCTAATCAAGAGCCGCCCCTGTCCACAGCCTCGCTACCAGAGTTACAAGGGTTAGCATGGAACAATCTGGCCCACCCTAATCAAGAGCCGTCCCTGGTCACTACACACTCGCTACCAGAGTTACAAGGGGTAGCATGGAACAATCTGGCTCACCCTAATCAAGAGCCGCCCCTGGTCACAACAGCCTCAATACCAGAGTTACAAGGGGTAGCATGGAACAATCTGGCCCACCCTAATCAAGAGCCGTCCCTGTCCACAGCCTCGCTACCAGAGTTACAAGGGGTAGCATGGAACAATCTGGCTCACCCTAATCAAGAGCCGTCCCTGTCCACAGCCTCGCTACCAGAGTTAAAAGGGGTAGCATGGAACAATCTGGCCCACCCTAATCAAGAGCCGTCCCTGTCCACAGTCTCGCTACCAGAGATACAAGGGGTAGCATGGAACAATCTGGCCCACCCTAATCAAGAGCCGTCCCTGTCCACAGCCTCGCTACCAGAGTTACAAGGGGTAGCATGGAACAATCTGGCCCACCCTAATCAAGAGCCGTCCCTGTCCACAGCCTCGCTACCAGAGTTACAAGGGGTAGCATGGAACAATCTGGCTCACCCTAATCAAGAGCCGTCCCTGTCCACAGCCTCGCTACCAGAGTTACAAGGGGTAGCATGGAACAATCTGGCCCACCCTAATCAAGAGCCGTCCCTGTCCACAGCCTCGCTACCAGAGTTGCAAGGGGTAGCATGGAACAATCTGGCCCACCCTAATCAAGAGCCGTCCCTGTCCACAGCCTCGCTACCAGAGTTACAAGGGGTAGCATGGAACAATCTGGCCCACCCTAATCAAGAGCCGCCCCTGGTCACTACAGCCTCGCTACCAGAGTTACAAGGGGTAGCATTGACCAATCTGGCCCACCCTAATCAAGAGCCGTCCCTGTCCACAGCCTCGCTACCAGAGTTACAAGGGGTAGCATGGAACAATCTGGCCCACCCTAATCAAGAGCCGCCCCTGGTCACTACAGCCTCGCTACCAGAGTTACAAGGGGTAGCATGGAACAATCTGGCCCACCCTAATCAATAGCCGTCCCTGTCCACAGCCTCGCTACCAGAGTTACAAGGGGTAGCATGGAACAATCTGGCTCACCCTAATCAAGAGCCGTCCCTGTCCACAGCCTCGCTACCAGAGTTACAAGGGGTAGCATGGAACAATCTGGCCCACCCTAATCAAGAGCCGTCCCTGTCCACAGCCTCGCTACCAGAGTTACAATGGGTAGCATGGAATAATCTGGCCCACCCTAATCAAGAGCCGCCCCTGGTCACTACGGCCTCGCTACCAGAGTTACAAGGGTTAGCATGGAACAATCTGGCTCACCCTAATCAAGAGCCGTCCCTGGTCACTACAGCCTCAATACCAGAGTTACAAGGGGTAGCATGGAACAATCTGGCCCACCCTAATCAAGAGCCGTCCCTGTCCACAGCCTCGCTTCCAGAGTTACAAGGGGTAGCATGGAACAATCTGGCTCACCCTAATCCAGAGCCGTCCCTGTCCATGGCCCCGCTACCAGAGTTACAAGGGGTAGCATGGAACAATCTGGCCCACCCTAATCAAGAGCCGTCCCTGTCCACAGCCTAGCTACCAGAGTTACAAGGGGTAGCATGGAACAATCTGGCCCACCCTAATCAAGAGCCGTCCCTGTCCACAGCCTCGCTACCAGAGTTACAAGGGGTAGCATGGAACAATCTGGCTCACCCTAATCAAGAGCCGTCCCTGTCCACAGCCTCGCTACCAGAGTTACAAGGGGTAGCATGGAACAATCTGGCTCACCCTTATCAAGAGCAGTCCCTGTCCACAGCCTCGCTACCAGAGTTACAAGGGGTAGCATGGAACAATCTGGCCCACCCTAATCAAGAGCCGTCCCTGTCCACAGCCTCGCTACCAGAGTTACAAGGGGTAGCATGGAACAATCTGGCTCACCCTAATCAAGAGCCGCCCCTGGTCACTACAGCCTCAATACCAGAGTTACAAGGGGTAGCATGGAACAATCTGGCCCACCCTAATCAAGAGCCGTCCCTGTCCACAGCCTCGCTACCAGAGTTACAAGGGGTAGCATGGAACAATCTGGCCCACCCTAATCAAGAGCCGCCCCTGGTCACGACAGCCTCGCTACCAGAGTTACAAGGGGTAGCATGGAACAATCTGGCTCACCCTAATCAAGAGCCGTCCCTGTCCACAGCCTCGCTACCAGAGTTACAAGGGGTAGCATGGAACAATCTGGCCCACCCTAATCAAGAGCCGTCCCTGTCCACAGCCTCGCTACCAGAGTTACAAGGGGTAGCATGGAACAATCTGGCTCACCCTAATCAAGAGCCGTCCCTGTCCACAGCCTCGCTACCAGAGTTACAAGGGGTAGCATGGAACAATCTGGCTCACCCTAATCAAGAGCCGCCCCTGTCCACAGCCTCGCTACCAGAGTTACAAGGGGTAGCATGGAACAATCTGGCCCACCCTAATCAAGAGCCGTCCCTGTCCACAGCCTCGCTACCAGAGTTACAAGGGTTAGCATGGAACAATCTGGCCGACCGTAATCAAGAGCCGTCCCTGTCCACAGCCTCGCTACCAGAGTTACAAGGGGTAGCATGGAACAATTTGGCTCACCCTAATCAAGAGCCGTCCCTGTCCACAGCTTCGCTACCAGAGTTACAAGGTGTACCATGGAACAATCTGGCCCACCCTAATCAAGAGTCTTCCCTGTCCACAGCCTCGCTACCAGAGTTACAAGGGGTAGCTTGGAACAATCTGGCCCACCCTAATCAAGAGCCGTCCCAGTCCACAGCCTCGCTACCAGAGTTACAAAGGGTAGCATGGAACAATCTGGCCCACCCTATTCAAGAGCCGTCCCTGTCCACAGCCTCGCTAACAGAGTTACAAGGGGTAGCATGGAACAATCTGGCCCTCCCTAATCAAGAGCCGCCCCTGTCCACAGCCTCGCTACCAGAGTTACAAGGGGTAGCATGGAACAATCTGGCCCACCCTAATCAAGAGCCGCCCCTGGTCACTACAGCCTCGCTACCAGAGTTATAAGGGGTAGCATGGAACAATCTGGCTCACCCTAATCAAGAGCCGTCCCTGTCCACAGCCTCGCTATCAGAGTTACAAGGGGTAGCATGGAACAATCTGGCCCACCCTAATCAAGAGCCGTCCCTGTCCACAGCCCCGCTACCAGAGTTACAAGGGGTAGCATGGAACAATCTGGCTCACCCTAATCAAGAGCCGTCCCCGTCCACAGCCTCGCTACCAGAGTTACAAGGGGTAGCATGGAACAATCTGGCCCACCCTAATCAAGAGCCGTCCCTGTCCACAGCCTCGCTACCAGAGTTACAAGGGGTGGCATGGAACAATCTGGCTCACCCTAATCAAGAGCCGCCCCTGTCCACAGCCTCGCTAACAGAGTTACAAGGGTTAGCATGGAACAATCTGGCCCACCCTAATCAAGAGCCGTCCCTGTCCACAGCCTCGCTACCAGAGTTACAAGGGGTAGCATGGAACAATCTGGCCCACCCTAATCAAGAGCCGTCCCTGTCCACAGCCTCGCTACCAGAGTTACAAGGGGTAGCATGGAACAATCTGGCCGACCCTAATCAAGAGCCGTCCCTGTCCACAGCCTCGCTACCAGAGTTACAAGGGGTAGCATGGAACAATTTGGCTCACCCTAATCAAGAGCCGTCCCTGTCCACAGCTTCGCTACCAGAGTTACAAGGTGTAGCATGGAACAATCTGGCCCACCCTAATCAAGAGTCGTCCCTGTCCACAGCCTCGCTACCAGAGTTACAAGGGGTAGCTTGGAACAATCTGGCCCACCCTAATCAAGAGCCGTCCCAGTCCACAGCCTCGCTACCAGAGTTACAAGAGGTAGCATGGAACAATCTGGCCCACCCTATTCAAGAGCCGTCCCTGTCCACAGCCTCGCTACCAGAGTTGCAAGGGGTAGCATGGAACAATCTGGCCCACCCTAATCAAGAGCCGCCCCTGTCCACAGCCTCGCTAACAGAGTTACAAGGGGTAGCATGGAACAATCTGGCCCTCCCTAATCAAGAGCCGCCCCTGTCCACAGCCTCGCTACCAGAGTTACAAGGGGTAGCATGGAACAATCTGGCCCACCCTAATCAAGAGCCGCCCCTGGTCACTACAGCCTCGCTACCAGAGTTACAAGGGGTAGCATGGAACAATCTGGCTCACCCTAATCAAGAGCCGTCCCTGTCCACAGCCTCGCTACCAGAGTTACAAGGGGTAGCATGGAACAATCTGGCCCACCCTAATCAAGAGCCGCCCCTGTCCACAGCCTCGCTACCAGAGTTACAAGGGTTAGCATGGAACAATCTGGCCCACCCTAATCAAGAGCCGTCCCTGGTCACTACACACTCGCTACCAGAGTTACAAGGGGTAGCATGGAACAATCTGGCTCACCCTAATCAAGAGCCGCCCCTGGTCACAACAGCCTCAATACCAGAGTTACAAGGGGTAGCATGGAACAATCTGGCCCACCCTAATCAAGAGCCGTCCCTGTCCACAGCCTCGCTACCAGAGTTACAAGGGGTAGCATGGAACAATCTGGCTCACCCTAATCAAGAGCCGTCCCTGTCCACAGCCTCGCTACCAGAGTTAAAAGGGGTAGCATGGAACAATCTGGCCCACCCTAATCAAGAGCCGTCCCTGTCCACAGTCTCGCTACCAGAGATACAAGGGGTAGCATGGAACAATCTGGCCCACCCTAATCAAGAGCCGTCCCTGTCCACAGCCTCGCTACCAGAGTTACAAGGGGTAGCATGGAACAATCTGGCCCACCCTAATCAAGAGCCGTCCCTGTCCACAGCCTCGCTACCAGAGTTACAAGGGGTAGCATGGAACAATCTGGCTCACCCTAATCAAGAGCCGTCCCTGTCCACAGCCTCGCTACCAGAGTTACAAGGGGTAGCATGGAACAATCTGGCCCACCCTAATCAAGAGCCGTCCCTGTCCACAGCCTCGCTACCAGAGTTACAAGGGGTAGCATGGAACAATCTGGCCCACCCTAATCAAGAGCCGTCCCTGTCCACAGCCTCGCTACCAGAGTTACAAGGGGTAGCATGGAACAATCTGGCCCACCCTAATCAAGAGCCGCCCCTGGTCACTACAGCCTCGCTACCAGAGTTACAAGGGGTAGCATTGACCAATCTGGCCCACCCTAATCAAGAGCCGTCCCTGTCCACAGCCTCGCTACCAGAGTTACAAGGGGTAGCATGGAACAATCTGGCCCACCCTAATCAAGAGCCGCCCCTGGTCACTACAGCCTCGCTACCAGAGTTACAAGGGGTAGCATGGAACAATCTGGCCCACCCTAATCAATAGCCGTCCCTGTCCACAGCCTCGCTACCAGAGTTACAAGGGGTAGCATGGAACAATCTGGCTCACCCTAATCAAGAGCCGTCCCTGTCCACAGCCTCGCTACCAGAGTTACAAGGGGTAGCATGGAACAATCTGGCCCACCCTAATCAAGAGCCGTCCCTGTCCACAGCCTCGCTACCAGAGTTACAATGGGTAGCATGGAACAATCTGGCCCACCCTAATCAAGAGCCGCCCCTGGTCACTACGGCCTCGCTACCAGAGTTACAAGGGTTAGCATGGAACAATCTGGCTCACCCTAATCAAGAGCCGTCCCTGGTCACTACAGCCTCAATACCAGAGTTACAAGGGGTAGCATGGAACAATCTGGCCCACCCTAATCAAGAGCCGTCCCTGTCCACAGCCTCGCTACCAGAGTTACAAGGGGTAGCATGGAACAATCTGGCTCACCCTAATCCAGAGCCGTCCCTGTCCACAGCCTCGCTACCAGAGTTACAAGGGGTAGCATGGAACAATCTGGCCCACCCTAATCAAGAGCCGTCCCTGTCCACAGCCTAGCTACCAGAGTTACAAGGGGTAGCATGGAACAATCTGGCCCACCCTAAACAAGAGCCGTCCCTGTCCACAGCCTCGCTACCAGAGTTACAAGGGGTAGCATGGAACAATCTGGCTCACCCTAATCAAGAGCCGTCCCTGTCCACAGCCTCGCTACCAGAGTTACAAGGGGTAGCATGGAACAATCTGGCTCACCCTAATCAAGAGCAGTCCCTGTCCACAGCCTCGCTACCAGAGTTACAAGGGGTAGCATGGAACAATCTGGCCCACCCTAATCAAGAGCCGTCCCTGTCCACAGCCTCGCTACCAGAGTTACAAGGGGTAGCATGGAACAATCTGGCTCACCCTAATCAAGAGCCGCCCCTGGTCACTACAGCCTCAATACCAGAGTTACAAGGTGTAGCATGGAACAATCTGGCCCACCCTAATCAAGAGCCGTCCCTGTCCACAGCCTCGCTACCAGAGTTACAAGGGGTAGCATGGAACAATCTGGCCCACCCTAATCAAGAGCCGCCCCTGGTCACGACAGCCTCGCTACCAGAGTTACAAGGGGTAGCATGGAACAATCTGGCTCACCCTAATCAAGAGCCGTCCCTGTCCACAGCCTCGCTACCAGAGTTACAAGGGGTAGCATGGAACAATCTGGCCCACCCTAATCAAGAGCCGTCCCTGTCCACAGCCTCGCTACCAGAGTTACAAGGGGTAGCATGGAACAATCTGGCTCACCCTAATCAAGAGCCGTCCCTGTCCACAGCCTCGCTACCAGAGTTACAAGGGGTAGCATGGAACAATCTGGCTCACCCTAATCAAGAGCCGCCCCTGTCCACAGCCTCGCTACCAGAGTTACAAGGGGTAGCATGGAACAATCTGGCCCACCCTAATCAAGAGCCGTCCCTGTCCACAGCCTCGCTACCAGAGTTACAAGGGGTAGCATGGAACAATCTGGCCGACCGTAATCAAGAGCCGTCCCTGTCCACAGCCTCGCTACCAGAGTTACAAGGGGTAGCATGGAACAATTTGGCTCACCCTAATCAAGAGCCGTCCCTGTCCACAGCTTCGCTACCAGAGTTACAAGGTGTACCATGGAACAATCTGGCCCACCCTAATCAAGAGTCTTCCCTGTCCACAGCCTCGCTACCAGAGTTACAAGGGGTAGCTTGGAACAATCTGGCCCACCCTAATCAAGAGCCGTCCCAGTCCACAGCCTCGCTACCAGAGTTACAAAGGGTAGCATGGAACAATCTGGCCCACCCTATTCAAGAGCCGTCCCTGTCCACAGCCTCGCTAACAGAGTTACAAGGGGTAGCATGGAACAATCTGGCCCTCCCTAATCAAGAGCCGCCCCTGTCCACAGCCTCGCTACCAGAGTTACAAGGGGTAGCATGGAACAATCTGGCCCACCCTAATCAAGAGCCGCCCCTGGTCACTACAGCCTCGCTACCAGAGTTATAAGGGGTAGCATGGAACAATCTGGCTCACCCTAATCAAGAGCCGTCCCTGTCCACAGCCTCGCTATCAGAGTTACAAGGGGTAGCATGGAACAATCTGGCCCACCCTAATCAAGAGCCGCCCCTGTCCACAGCCTCGCTACCAGAGTTACAAGGGTTAGCATGGAACAATCTGGCCCACCCTAATCAAGAGCCGTCCCTGGTCACTACAGACTCGCTACCAGAGTTACAAGGGGTAGCATGGAACAATCTGGCTCACCCTAATCAAGAGCCGCCCCTGGTCACAACAGCCTCAATACCAGAGTTACAAGGAGTAGCATGGAACAATCTGGCCCACCCTAATCAAGAGCCGTCCCTGTCCACAGCCTCGCTACCAGAGTTACAAGGGGTAGCATGGAACAATCTGGCTCACCCTAATCAAGAGCCGTCCCTGTCCACAGCCTCGCTACCAGAGTTAAAAGGGGTAGCATGGAACAATCTGGCCCACCCTAATCAAGAGCCGTCCCTGTCCACAGCCTCGCTACCAGAGATACAAAGGGTAGCATGGAACAATCTGGCCCACCCTAATCAAGAGCCGTCCCTGTCCACAGCCTCGCTACCAGAGTTACAAGGGGTAGCATGGAACAATCTGGCCCACCCTAATCAAGAGCCGTCCCTGTCCACAGCCTCGCTACCAGAGTTACAAGGGGTAGCATGGAACAATCTGGCTCACCCTAATCAAGAGCCGTCCCTGTCCACAGCCTCGCTACCAGAGTTACAAGGGGTAGCATGGAACAATCTGGCCCACCCTAATCAAGAGCCGTCCCTGTCCACAGCCTCGCTACCAGAGTTACAAGGGGTAGCATGGAACAATCTGGCCCACCCTAATCAAGAGCCGTCCCTGTCCACAGCCACGCTACCAGAGTTACAAGGGGTAGCATGGAACAATCTGGCCCACCCTAATCAAGAGCCGCCCCTGGTCACTACAGCCTCGCTACCAGAGTTACAAGGGGTAGCATGGACCAATCTGGCCCACCCTAATCAAGAGCCGTCCCTGTCCACAGCCTCGCTACCAGAGTTACAAGGGGTAGCATGGAACAATCTGGCCCACCCTAATCAAGAGCCGCCCCTGGTCACTACAGCCTCGCTACCAGAGTTACAAGGGGTAGCATGGAACAATCTGGCCCACCCTAATCAAGAGCCGTCCCTGTCCACAGCCTCGCTACCAGAGTTACAAGGGGTAGCATGGAACAATCTGGCTCACCCTAATCAAGAGCCGTCCCTGTCCACAGCCTCGCTACCAGAGTTACAAGGGGTAGCATGGAACAATCTGGCCCACCCTAATCAAGAGCCGTCCCTGTCCACAGCCTCGCTACCAGAGTTACAATGGGTAGCATGGAACAATCTGGCCCACCCTAATCAAGAGCCGCCCCTGGTCACTACGGCCTTGCTACCAGAGTTACAAGGGGTAGCATGGAACAATCTGGCTCACCCTAATCAAGGGCCGTCCCTGTCCACAGCCTCGCTACCAGAGTTACAAGGGGTAGCATGGAACAATCTGGCTCACCCAAATCAAGAGCCGCCCCTGTCCACAGCCTCGCTACCAGAGTTACAAGGGGTAGCATGGAACAATCTAACCCACCCTAATCAAGAGCCGTCCCTGGTCACTACAGACTCGCTACCAGAGTTACAAGGGGTAGCATGGAACAATCTGGCTCACCCTAATCAAGAGCCGCCCCTGGTCACTACAGCCTCAATACCAGAGTTACAAGGGGTAGCATGGAACAATCTGGCCCACCCTTATCAAGAGCCGTCCCTGTCCACAGCCTCGCTACCAGAGTTACAAGGGGTAGCATGGAACAATCTGGCTCACCCTAATCCAGAGCCGTCCCTGTCCACAGCCTCGCTACCAGAGTTACAAGGGGTAGCATGGAACAATCTGGCCCACCCTAATCAAGAGCCGTCCCTGTCCACAGCCTCGCTACCAGAGTTACAAGGGGTAGCATGGAACAATCTGGCCCACCCTAATCAAGAGCCGCCCCTGGTCACTACAGCCTCGCTACCAGAGTTACAAGGGGTAGCATGGAACAATCTGGCTCACCCTAATCAAGAGCCGTCCCTGTCCACAGCCTCGCTACCAGAGTTACAAGGGGTAGCATGGAACAATCTGGCCCACCCTAATCAAGAGCCGTCCCTGTCCACAGCCTCGCTACCAGAGTTACAAGGGGTAGCATGGAACAATTTGGCTCACCCTAATCCAGAGCCGTCCCTGTCCACAGCCTCGCTACCAGAGTTACAAGGGGTAGCATGGAACAATCTGGCCCACCCTAATCAAGAGCCGTCCCTGTCCACAGCCTCGCTATCAGAGTTACAAGGGGTAGCATGGAACAATCTGGCCCACCCTAATCAAGAGCCGTCCCTGTCCACAGCCTCGCTACCAGAGTTACAAGGGGTAGCATGGAACAATCTGGCTCACCCTAATCAAGAGCCGTCCCTGTCCACAGCCTCGCTACCAGAGTTACAAGGGGTAGCATGGAACAATCTGGCTCACCCTAATCAAGAGCCGCCCCTGTCCACAGCCTCGCTACCAGAGTTACAAGGGGTAGCATGGAACAATCTGGCCCACCCTAATCAAGAGCCGTCCCTGTCCACAGCCTCGCTACCAGAGTTACAAGGGGTAGCATGGAACAATCTGGCTCACCCTAATCAAGAGCCGCCCCTGGTCACTACAGCCTCAATACCAGAGTTACAAGGGGTAGCATGGAACAATCTGGCCCACCCTAATCAAGAGCCGTCCCTGTCCACAGCCTCGCTACCAGAGTTACAAGGGGTAGCATGGAACAATCTGGCCCACCCTAATCAAGAGCCGCCCCTGGTCACTACAGCCTCGCTACCAGAGTTACAAGGGGTAGCATGGAACAATCTGGCTCACCCTAATCAAGAGCCGTCCCTGTCCACAGCCTCGCTACCAGAGTTACAAGGGGTAGCATGGAACAATCTGGCCCACCCTAATCAAGAGCCGTCCCTGTCCACAGCCTCGCTACCAGAGTTACAAGGGGTAGCATGGAACAATCTGGCTCACCCTAATCAAGAGCCGTCCCTGTCCACAGCCTCGCTACCAGAGTTACAAGGGGTAGCATGGAACAATCTGGCTCACCCTAATCAAGAGCCGCCCCTGTCCACAGCCTCGCTACCAGAGTTACAAGGGGTAGCATGGAACAATCTGGCCCACCCTAATCAAGAGCCGTCCCTGTCCACAGCCTCGCTACCAGAGTTACAAGGGGTAGCATGGAACAATCTGGCCGACCCTAATCAAGAGCCGTCCCTGTCCACAGCCTCGCTACCAGAGTTACAAGGGGTAGCATGGAACAATTTGGCTCACCCTAATCAAGAGCCGTCCCTGTCCACAGCTTCGCTACCAGAGTTACAAGGTGTAGCATGGAACAATCTGGCCCACCCTAATCAAGAGTCTTCCCTGTCCACAGCCTCGCTACCAGAGTTACAAGGGGTAGCTTGGAACAATCTGGCCCACCCTAATCAAGAGCCGTCCCAGTCCACAGCCTCGCTACCAGAGTTACAAAGGGTAGCATGGATCAATCTGTCCCACCCTATTCAAGAGCCGTCCCTGTCCACAGCCTCGCTAACAGAGTTACAAGGGGTAGCATGGAACAATCTGGCCCACCCTAATCAAGAGCCGTCCCTGTCCACAGCCTCGCTACCAGAGTTACAAGGGGTAGCATGGAACAATCTGGCTCACCCTAATCAAGAGCCGTCCCTGTCCACAGCCTCGCTACCAGAGTTACAAGGGGTAGCATGGAACAATCTGGCCCACCCTAATCAAGAGCCGTCCCTGTCCACAGCCTCGCTACCAGAGTTACAAGGGGTAGCATGGAACAATCTGGCTCACCCTAATCAAGAGCCGTCCCTGTCCACAGCCTCGCTACCAGAGTTACAAGGGGTAGCACGGAACAATCTGGCCCACAGTAATCAAGAGCCGTCCCTGTCCACAGCCTCGCTACCAGAGTTACAAGGGGTAGCATGGAACAATCTGGCCCACCCTAATCAAGAGCAGTCCCTACCAACAGCCTCGCTACCAGAGTTAAAAGGGGTAGCATGGAACAATCTGGCCCACCCTAATCAAGAGCCGTCCCTGTCCACAGCCTCGCTACCAGATTTACAAGGGGTAGCATGGAACAATCTGGCCCACCCTAATCAAGAGCCGTCCCTGTCCACAGCCACACTACCAGTGTTACAAGGGGTAGCATGGAACAATCTGGCCCACCCTAATCAAGAGCCGTCCCTGTCCACAGCCTCGCTACCAGAGTTACAAGGGGTAGCATGGAACAATCTGGCCGACCCTAATCAAGAGCCGTCCCTGTCCACAGCCTCGCTACCAGAGTTACAAGGGGTAGCATGGAACAATTTGGCTCACCCTAATCAAGAGCCGTCCCTGTCCACAGCCTCGCTACCAGAGTTACAAGGGGTAGCATGGAAGAATCTGGCCTACCCTAATCAAGAGTCGTCCCTGTCCACAGCCTCGCTACCAGAGTTACAAGGGGTAGCATGGAACAATCTGGCCCACCCTAATCAAGAGCCGTCCCAGTCCACAGCTTCGCTACCAGAGTTACAAGGGGTAGCATGGAACAATCTGGCCCAGCCTATTCAAGAGCCGTCCCTGTCCACAGCCTCGCTACCAGAGTTACAAGGGGTAGCATGGAACAATATGGCCCACCCTAATCAAGAGCCGCCCCTGTCCACAGCCTCGCTAACAGAGTTACAAGGGGTAGCATGGAACAATTTGGCCCTCCCTAATCAAGAGCCGCCCCTGTCCACAGCCTCGCTACCAGAGTTACAAGGGGTAGCATGGAACAATCTGGCCCACCCTAATCAAGAGCCGCCCCTGTCCACAGCCTCGCTAACAGAGTTAAAATGGGTAGCATGGAACAATCTGGCCCACCCTAAATAAGAGCCGCCCCTGTCCACAGCCTCGCTACCAGAGTTACAAGGGGTAGCATGGAACAATCTGGCCTACCCTAATCAAGAGTCGTCCCTGTCCACAGCCTCGCTACCAGAGTTACAAGGGGTAGCATGGAACAATCTGGCCCACCCTAATCAAGAGCCGTCCCAGTCCACAGCTTCGCTACCAGAGTTACAAGGGGTAGCATGGAACAATCTGGCCCAGCCTATTCAAGAGCCGTCCCTGTCCACAGCCTCGCTACCAGAGTTACAAGGGGTAGCATGGAACAATATGGCCCACCCTAATCAAGAGCCGCCCCTGTCCACAGCCTCGCTAACAGAGTTACAAGGGGTAGCATGGAACAATCTGGCCCTCCCTAATCAAGAGCCGCCCCTGTCCACAGCCTCGCTACCAGAGTTACAAGGGGTAGCATGGAACAATCTGGCCCACCCTAATCAAGAGCCGCCCCTGTCCACAGCCTCGCTAACAGAGTTAAAATGGGTAGCATGGAACAATTTGGCCCACCCTAAATAAGAGCCGCCCCTGTCCACAGCCTCGCTACCAGAGTTACAAGGGGTAGCATGGAACAATCTGGCTCACCCTAATCAAGAGCCGTCCCTGTCCACAGCCTCGCTACCAGAGATACAAGGGGTAGCATGGAACAATCTGGCCCACCCTAATCAAGAGCCGTCCCTGTCCACAGCCTCGCTACCAGAGTTACAAGGGGTAGCATGGAACAATCTGGCCCACCCTAATCAAGAGCCGTCCCTGTCCACCGCCTCGCTACCAGAGTTACAAGGGGTAGCATGGAACAATCTGGCCCACCCTAATCAAGAGCGGTCCCTGTCCACACCCTCGCTACCAGAGTTACAAGGGGTAGCATGGAACAATCTGGCTTACCCTAATCAAGAGCCGCCCCTGGTCATTAGAGCCTCGCTACCAGAGTTACAAGGGGTCGCATGAAACAATCTGGCTCACCCTAATCAAGAGCCGTCCCTGTCCACAGCCTCGCTACCAGAGTTACAAGGGGTAGCATGGAACAATCTGGCCCACCCTAATCAAGAGCCGTCCCTGTCCACTGCCTCGCAACCAGAGTTACAAGGGGTAGCATGGAACAATCTGGCTCACCCTAATCAAGAGCCGTCCCTGTCCACAGCCTCGCTACCAGAGTTACAAGGGGTAGCATGGAACAATCTGGCCCACCCTAATCAAGAGCCGTCCCTGTCCACAGCCTCGCTACCAGAGTTAACAGGGGTGGCATGGAACAATCTGGCTCACCCTAATCAAGAGCCGCCCCTGTCCACAGCCTCGCTAACAGAGTTACAAGGGGTAGCATGGAACAATCTGGCCCACCCTAATCAAGAGCCGTCCCTGTCCACAGCCTCGCTACCAGAGTTACAAGGGGTAGCATGGAACAATCTGGCTCACCCTAATCAAGAGCCGTCCCTGTCCACAGCCTCGCTACCAGAGTTACAAGGGGTAGCATGGAACAATCTGGCCCACCCTAATCAAGAGCCGTCCCTGTCCACAGCCTCGCTACCAGAGTTACAAGGGGTAGCATGGAACAATCTGGCTCACCCTAATCAAGAGCCGTCCCTGTCCACAGCCTCGCTACCAGAGTTACAAGGGGTAGCACGGAACAATCTGGCCCACAGTAATCAAGAGCCGTCCCTGTCCACAGCCTCGCTACCAGAGTTACAAGGGGTAGCATGGAACAATCTGGCCCACCCTAATCAAGAGCAGTCCCTACCAACAGCCTCGCTACCAGAGTTAAAAGGGGTAGCATGGAACAATCTGGCCCACCCTAATCAAGAGCCGTCCCTGTCCACAGCCTCGCTACCAGAGTTACAAGGGGTAGCATGGAACAATCTGGCCCACCATAATCAAGAGCCGTCCCTGTCCACAGCCACACTACCAGTGTTACAAGGGGTAGCTTGGAACAATCTGGCCCACCCTAATCAAGAGCCGTCCCTGTCCACAGCCTCGCTACCAGAGTTACAAGGGGTAGCATGGAACAATCTGGCCGACCCTAATCAAGAGCCGTCCCTGTCCACAGCCTCGCTACCAGAGTTACAAGGGGTAGCATGGAACAATTTGGCTCACCCTAATCAAGAGCCGTCCCTGTCCACAGCCTCGCTACCAGAGTTACAAGGGGTAGCATGGAAGAATCTGGCCCACCCTAATCAAGAGTCGTCCCTGTCCACAGCCTCGCTACCAGAGTTACAAGGGTTAGCATGGAACAATCTGGCCCACCCTAATCAAGAGCCGTCCCAGTCCACAGGTTCGCTACCAGAGTTACAAGGGGTAGCATGGAAGAATCTGGCCCAGCCTATTCAAGAGCCGTCCCTGTCCACAGCCTCGCTACCAGAGTTACAAGGGGTAGCATGGAACAATCTGGCCCACCCTAATCAAGAGCCGCCCCTGTCCACAGCCTCGCTAACAGAGTTACAAGGGGTAGCATGGAACAATCTGGCCCTCCCTAATCAAGAGCCGCCCCTGTCCACAGCCTCGCTACCAGAGTTACAAGGGGTAGCATGGAACAATCTGGCCCACCCTAATCAAGGGCCGCCCATGTCCACAGCCTCGCTAACAGAGTTAAAAGGTGTAGCATGGAACAATCTGGCCCACCCTAAATAAGAGCCGCCCCTGTCCACAGCCTCGCTAACAGAGTTACAAGGGGTAGCATGGAACAATCTGGCCCACCCTAATCAAGAGCCGCCCCTGTCCACAGCCTCGCTAACAGAGTTACAAGGGGTAGCATGGAACAATCTGGCCCACCCTAATCAAGAGCCGTCCCTGTCCACAGCCTCGCTACCAGAGTTACAAGGGGTAGCATGGAACAATCTGGCCCACCCTAATCAAGAGCTGCCCCTGTCCACAGCCTCGCTAACAGAGTTACAAAGGGTAGCATGGAACAATCTGGCCAACCCTAATCAAGAGCCGTCCCTGTCCACAGCCTCGCTACCAGAGTTACAAGGGGTAGCATGGAACAATCTGGCTCACCCTAATCAAGAGCCGCCCATGTCCACAGCCTCGCTACCAGAGTTACAAGGGGTAGCATGGAACAATCTGGCCCACCCCTAATCAAGAGCCGTCCCTGGTCACTACAGCCTCGCCACCAGAGTTACAAGGGGTAGCATGGAACAATCTGGCCCACCCTAATCAAGAGCCGTCCCTGTCCACAGCCTCGCTACCAGAGTTACAAGGGGTAGCATGGAACAATCTGGCCCATCCTAATCAAGAGCCGTCCCTGTCCACAGCCTCGCTACCAGATTTACAAGGGGTAGCATGGAACAATCTGGCCCACCCTAATGAAGAGCCGTCCCTGTCCACAGCCTCGCTACCAGAGTTACAAGGGGTAGCATGGATCAATCTGGCCCACCCTAATCAAGAGCCGCCCCTGCTCACTACAGCCTCGCTACCAGAGTTACAAGGGGTAGCATGGAACAATCTGGCCCACCCTAATCAAGAGCCGCCCCTGTCCACAGCCTCGCTAACAGAGTTACAAGGGGTAGCATGGAACAATCTGGCCCTCCCTAATCAAGAGCCGTCCCTGTCCACCGCCTCGCTACCAGAGTTACAAGGGGTAGCATGGAACAATCTGGCTCACCCTAATCAAGAGCCGCCCCTGTCCACAGCCTCGCTACCAGAGTTACAAGGGGTAGCATGGAACAATCTGGCCCACCCTAATCAAGAGCCGTCCCTGTCCACAGCCTCGCTAACAGAGTTACAAGGGGTAGCATGGAACAATCTGGCCCACCCTAATCAAGAGCCGTCCCTGTCCACAGCCTCGCTACCAGAGTTACAAGGGGTAGCATGGAACAATCTGGCCCACCCTAATCAAGAGCCGTCCCTGTCCACCGCCTCGCTACCAGAGTTACAAGGGGTAGCATGGAACAATCTGGCCCACCCTAATCAAGAGCCGTCCCTGTCCACACCCTCGCTACCAGAGTTACAAGGGGTAGCATGGAACAATCTGGCTTACCCTAATCAAGAGCCGCCCCTGGTCACTAGAGCCTCGCTACCAGAGTTACAAGGGGTCGCATGAAACAATCTGGCTCACCCTAATCAAGAGCCGTCCCTGTCCACAGCCTCGCTACCAGAGTTACAAGGGGTAGCATGGAACAATCTGGCCCACCCTAATCAAGAGCCGTCCCTGTCCACTGCCTCGCTACCAGAGTTACAAGGGGTAGCATGGAACAATCTGGCTCACCCTAATCAAGAGCCGTCCCTGTCCACAGCCTCGCTGCCAGAGTTACAAGGGGTAGCATGGAACAATCTGGCCCACCCTAATCAAGAGCCGTCCCTGTCCACAGCCTCGCTACCAGAGTTAACAGGGGTGGCATGGAACAATCTGGCTCACCCTAATCAAGAGCCGCCCCTGTCCACAGCCTCGCTAACAGAGTTACAAGGGGTAGCATGGAACAATCTGGCCCACCCTAATCAAGAGCCGTCCCTGTCCACAGCCTCGCTACCAGAGTTACAAGGGGTAGCATGGAACAATCTGGCTCACCCTAATCAAGAGCCGTCCCTGTCCACAGCCTCGCTACCAGAGTTACAAGGGGTAGCATGGAACAATCTGGCCCACCCTAATCAAGAGCCGTCCCTGTCCACAGCCTCGCTACCAGAGTTACAAGGGGTAGCATGGAACAATCTGGCTCACCCTAATCAAGAGCCGTCCCTGTCCACAGCCTCGCTACCAGAGTTACAAGGGGTAGCACGGAACAATCTGGCCCACAGTAATCAAGAGCCGTCCCTGTCCACAGCCTCGCTACCAGAGTTACAAGGGGTAGCATGGAACAATCTGGCCCACCCTAATCAAGAGCAGTCCCTACCAACAGCCTCGCTACCAGAGTTAAAAGGGGTAGCATGGAACAATCTGGCCCACCCTAATCAAGAGCCGTCCCTGTCCACAGCCTCGCTACCAGAGTTACAAGGGGTAGCATGGAACAATCTGGCCCACCATAATCAAGAGCCGTCCCTGTCCACAGCCACACTACCAGTGTTACAAGGGGTAGCTTGGAACAATCTGGCCCACCCTAATCAAGAGCCGTCCCTGTCCACAGCCTCGCTACCAGAGTTACAAGGGGTAGCATGGAACAATCTGGCCGACCCTAATCAAGAGCCGTCCCTGTCCACAGCCTCGCTACCAGAGTTACAAGGGGTAGCATGGAACAATTTGGCTCACCCTAATCAAGAGCCGTCCCTGTCCACAGCCTCGCTACCAGAGTTACAAGGGGTAGCATGGAAGAATCTGGCCCACCCTAATCAAGAGTCGTCCCTGTCCACAGCCTCGCTACCAGAGTTACAAGGGTTAGCATGGAACAATCTGGCCCACCCTAATCAAGAGCCGTCCCAGTCCACAGGTTCGCTACCAGAGTTACAAGGGGTAGCATGGAACAATCTGGCCCAGCCTATTCAAGAGCCGTCCCTGTCCACAGCCTCGCTACCAGAGTTACAAGGGGTAGCATGGAACAATCTGGCCCACCCTAATCAAGAGCCGCCCCTGTCCACAGCCTCGCTACCAGAGTTACAAGGGGTAGCATGGAACAATCTGGCCCACCCTAATCAAGAGCCGTCCCTGTCCACAGCCTCGCTACCAGATTTACAAGGGGTAGCATGGAACAATCTGGCCCACCCTAATGAAGAGCCGTCCCTGTCCACAGCCTCGCTACCAGAGTTACAAGGGGTAGCATGGAACAATCTGGCCCACCCTAATCAAGAGCCGCCCCTGGTCACTACAGCCTCGCTACCAGAGTTACAAGGGGTAGCATGGAACAATCTGGCTCACCCTAATCAAGAGCCGTCCCAGTCCACAGGTTCGCTACCAGAGTTACAAGGGGTAGCATGGAACAATCTGGCCCACCCTAATCAAGAGCCGCCCCTGTCCACAGCCTCGCTACCAGAGTTACAAGGGGTAGCATGGAACAATCTGGCCGACCCTAATCAAGAGCCGTCCCTGTCCACAGCCTCGCTACCAGAGTTACAAGGGGTAGCATGGAACAATCTGGCCCACCCTAATCAAGAGCCGTCCCTGTCCACCGCCTCGCTACCAGAGTTACAAGGGGTAGCATGGAACAATCTGGCCCACCCTAATCAAGAGCCGTCCCTGTCCACACCCTCGCTAACAGAGTTACAAGGGGTAGCATGGAACAATCTGGCCCTCCCTAATCAAGAGCCGTCCCTGTCCACAGCCTCGCTACCAGAGTTACAAGGGGTAGCATGGAACAATCTGGCTCACCCTAATCAAGAGCCGTCCCTGTCCACAGCCTCGCTACCAGAGTTACAAGGGGTAGCATGGAACAATCTGGCCCACCCTAATCAAGAGCCGTCCCTGTCCACAGCCTCGCTACCAGAGTTACAAGGGGTAGCACGGAACAATCTGGCCCACAGTAATCAAGAGCCGTCCCTGTCCACAGCCTCGCTACCAGAGTTACAAGGGGTAGCATGGAACAATCTGGCCCACCCTAATCAAGAGCAGTCCCTACCAACAGCCTCGCTACCAGAGTTAAAAGGGGTAGCATGGAACAATCTGGCCCACCCTAATCAAGAGCCGTCCCTGTCCACAGCCTCGCTACCAGAGTTACAAGGGGTAGCATGGAACAATCTGGCCCACCATAATCAAGAGCCGTCCCTGTCCACAGCCACACTACCAGTGTTACAAGGGGTAGCTTGGAACAATCTGGCCCACCCTAATCAAGAGCCGTCCCTGTCCACAGCCTCGCTACCAGAGTTACAAGGGGTAGCAGGGAACAATCTGGCCGACCCTAATCAAGAGCCGTCCCTGTCCACAGCCTCGCTACCAGAGTTACAAGGGGTAGCATGGAACAATTTGGCTCACCCTAATCAAGAGCCGTCCCTGTCCACAGCCTCGCTACCAGAGTTACAAGGGGTAGCATGGAAGAATCTGGCCCACCCTAATCAAGAGTCGTCCCTGTCCACAGCCTCGCTACCAGAGTTACAAGGGTTAGCATGGAACAATCTGGCCCACCCTAATCAAGAGCCGTCCCAGTCCACAGGTTCGCTACCAGAGTTACAAGGGGTAGCATGGAACAATCTGGCCCAGCCTATTCAAGAGCCGTCCCTGTCCACAGCCTCGCTACCAGAGTTACAAGGGGTAGCATGGAACAATCTGGCCCACCCTAATCAAGAGCCGCCCCTGTCCACAGCCTCGCTAACAGAGTTACAAGGGGTAGCATGGAACAATCTGGCCCTCCCTAATCAAGAGCCGCCCCTGTCCACAGCCTCGCTACCAGAGTTACAAGGGGTAGCATGGAACAATCTGGCCCACCCTAATCAAGGGCCGCCCATGTCCACAGCCTCGCTAACAGAGTTAAAAGGTGTAGCATGGAACAATCTGGCCCACCCTAAATAAGAGCCGCCCCTGTCCACAGCCTCGCTAACAGAGTTACAAGGGGTAGCATGGAACAATCTGGCCCACCCTAATCAAGAGCCGCCCCTGTCCACAGCCTCGCTAACAGAGTTACAAGGGGTAGCATGGAACAATCTGGCCCACCCTAATCAAGAGCCGTCCCTGTCCACAGCCTCGCTACCAGAGTTACAAGGGGTAGCATGGAACAATCTGGCCCACCCTAATCAAGAGCTGCCCCTGTCCACAGCCTCGCTAACAGAGTTACAAAGGGTAGCATGGAACAATCTGGCCAACCCTAATCAAGAGCCGTCCCTGTCCACAGCCTCGCTACCAGAGTTACAAGGGGTAGCATGGAACAATCTGGCTCACCCTAATCAAGAGCCGCCCATGTCCACAGCCTCGCTACCAGAGTTACAAGGGGTAGCATGGAACAATCTGGCCCACCCCTAATCAAGAGCCGTCCCTGGTCACTACAGCCTCGCCACCAGAGTTACAAGGGGTAGCATGGAACAATCTGGCCCACCCTAATCAAGAGCCGTCCCTGTCCACAGCCTCGCTACCAGAGTTACAAGGGGTAGCATGGAACAATCTGGCCCACCCTAATCAAGAGCCGTCCCTGTCCACAGCCTCGCTACCAGATTTACAAGGGGTAGCATGGAACAATCTGGCCCACCCTAATGAAGAGCCGTCCCTGTCCACAGCCTCGCTACCAGAGTTACAAGGGGTAGCATGGAACAATCTGGCCCACCCTAATCAAGAGCCGCCCCTGGTCACTACAGCCTCGCTACCAGAGTTACAAGGGGTAGCATGGAACAATCTGGCTCACCCTAATCAAGAGCCGTCCCTGTCCACAGCCTCGCTACCAGAGTTACAAGGGGTAGCATGGAACAATCTGGCCCACCCTAATCAAGAGCCGTCCCTGTCCACAGCCTCGCTACCAGAGTTACAAGGGATAGCGTGGAACAATCTGGCTCACCCTAATCAAGAGCCGTCCCTGTCCACCGCCTCGCTACCAGAGTTACAAGGGGTAGCATGGAACAATCTGGCTCACCCTAATCAAGAGCCGCCCCTGTCCACAGCCTCGCTACCAGAGTTACAAGGGGTAGCATGGAACAATCTGGCCCACCCTAATCAAGAGCCGTCCCTGTCCACAGCCTCGCTAACAGAGTTACAAGGGGTAGCATGGAACAATCTGGCCCACCCTAATCAAGAGCCGTCCCTGTCCACAGCCTCGCTACCAGAGTTACAAGGGGTAGCATGGAACAATCTGGCCCACCCTAATCAAGAGCCGTCCCTGTCCACCGCCTCGCTACCAGAGTTACAAGGGGTAGCATGGAACAATCTGGCCCACCCTAATCAAGAGCCGTCCCTGTCCACAGCCTCGCTACCAGAGTTACAAGGGGTAGCATGGAACAATCTGGCCCACCCTAATCAAGAGCCGTCCCTGTCCACAGCCTCGCTACCAGAGTTACAAGGGGTAGCATGGAACAATCTGGCTCACCCTAATCAAGAGCCGTCCCTGTCCACAGCCTCGCTACCAGAGTTACAAGGGGTAGCACGGAACAATCTGGCCCACAGTAATCAAGAGCCGTCCCTGTCCACAGCCTCGCTACCAGAGTTACAAGGGGTAGCATGGAACAATCTGGCCCACCCTAATCAAGAGCAGTCCCTACCAACAGCCTCGCTACCAGAGTTAAAAGGGGTAGCATGGAACAATCTGGCCCACCCTAATCAAGAGCCGTCCCTGTCCACAGCCTCGCTACCAGAGTTACAAGGGGTAGCATGGAACAATCTGGCCCACCATAATCAAGAGCCGTCCCTGTCCACAGCCACACTACCAGTGTTACAAGGGGTAGCTTGGAACAATCTGGCCCACCCTAATCAAGAGCCGTCCCTGTCCACAGCCTCGCTACCAGAGTTACAAGGGGTAGCATGGAACAATCTGGCCGACCCTAATCAAGAGCCGTCCCTGTCCACAGCCTCGCTACCAGAGTTACAAGGGGTAGCATGGAACAATTTGGCTCACCCTAATCAAGAGCCGTCCCTGTCCACAGCCTCGCTACCAGAGTTACAAGGGGTAGCATGGAAGAATCTGGCCCACCCTAATCAAGAGTCGTCCCTGTCCACAGCCTCGCTACCAGAGTTACAAGGGTTAGCATGGAACAATCTGGCCCACCCTAATCAAGAGCCGTCCCAGTCCACAGGTTCGCTACCAGAGTTACAAGGGGTAGCATGGAACAATCTGGCCCAGCCTATTCAAGAGCCGTCCCTGTCCACAGCCTCGCTACCAGAGTTACAAGGGGTAGCATGGAACAATCTGGCCCACCCTAATCAAGAGCCGCCCCTGTCCACAGCCTCGCTACCAGAGTTACAAGGGGTAGCATGGAACAATCTGGCCCACCCTAATCAAGAGCCGTCCCTGTCCACAGCCTCGCTACCAGATTTACAAGGGGTAGCATGGAACAATCTGGCCCACCCTAATGAAGAGCCGTCCCTGTCCACAGCCTCGCTACCAGAGTTACAAGGGGTAGCATGGAACAATCTGGCCCACCCTAATCAAGAGCCGCCCCTGGTCACTACAGCCTCGCTACCAGAGTTACAAGGGGTAGCATGGAACAATCTGGCTCACCCTAATCAAGAGCCGTCCCAGTCCACAGGTTCGCTACCAGAGTTACAAGGGGTAGCATGGAACAATCTGGCCCAGCCTATTCAAGAGCCGTCCCTGTCCACAGCCTCGCTACCAGAGTTACAAGGGGTAGCATGGAACAATCTGGCCCACCCTAATCAAGAGCCGCCCCTGTCCACAGCCTCGCTAACAGAGTTACAAGGGGTAGCATGGAACAATCTGGCCCTCCCTAATCAAGAGCCGCCCCTGTCCACAGCCTCGCTACCAGAGTTACAACGGGTAGCATGGAACAATCTGGCCCACCCTAATCAAGGGCCGCCCATGTCCACAGCCTCACTAACAGAGTTAAAAGGTGTAGCATGGAACAATCTGGCCCACCCTAAATAAGAGCCGCCCCTGTCCACAGCCTCGCTAACAGAGTTACAAGGGGTAGCATGGAACAATCTGGCCCACCCTAATCAAGAGCCGCCCCTGTCCACAGCCTCGCTAACAGAGTTACAAGGGGTAGCATGGAACAATCTGGCCCACCCTAATCAAGAGCTGCCCCTGTCCACAGCCTCGCTAACAGAGTTACAAAGGGTAGCATGGAACAATCTGGCCAACCCTAATCAAGAGCCGTCCCTGTCCACAGCCTCGCTACCAGAGTTACAAGGGGTAGCATGGAACAATCTGGCTCACCCTAATCAAGAGCCGCCCATGTCCACAGCCTCGCTACCAGAGTTACAAGGGGTAGCATGGAACAATCTGGCCCACCCCTAATCAAGAGCCGTCCCTGGTCACTACAGCCTCGCCACCAGAGTTACAAGGGGTAGCATGGAACAATCTGGCCCACCCTAATCAAGAGCCGTCCCTGTCCACAGCCTCGCTACCAGAGTTACAAGGGGTAGCATGGAACAATCTGGCCCACCCTAATCAAGAGCCGTCCCTGTCCACAGCCTCGCTACCAGATTTACAAGGGGTAGCATGGAACAATCTGGCCCACCCTAATGAAGAGCCGTCCCTGTCCACAGCCTCGCTACCAGAGTTACAAGGGGTAGCATGGAACAATCTGGCCCACCCTAATCAAGAGCCGCCCCTGGTCACTACAGCCTCGCTACCAGAGTTACAAGGGGTAGCATGGAACAATCTGGCTCACCCTAATCAAGAGCCGTCCCTGTCCACAGCCTCGCTACCAGAGTTACAAGGGGTAGCATGGAACAATCTGGCCCACCCTAATCAAGAGCCGTCCCTGTCCACAGCCTCGCTACCAGAGTTACAAGGGGTAGCATGGAACAATCTGGCTCACCCTAATCAAGAGCCGTCCCTGTCCACCGCCTCGCTACCAGAGTTACAAGGGGTAGCATGGAACAATCTGGCTCACCCTAATCAAGAGCCGCCCCTGTCCACAGCCTCGCTACCAGAGTTACAAGGGGTAGCATGGAACAATCTGGCCCACCCTAATCAAGAGCCGTCCCTGTCCACAGCCTCGCTAACAGAGTTACAAGGGGTAGCATGGAACAATCTGGCTCACCCTAATCATGAGCCGTCCCTGTCCACAGCCTCGCTACCAGAGTTACAAGGGGTAGCATGGAACAATCTGGCCCACCCAAATCAAGAGCCGTCCCTGTCCACAGCCTCGCTACCAGAGTTACCAGGGGTTAGCATGGAACAATCTGGCTCACACTAATCAAGAGCCGTCCCTGTCCACAGCCTCGCTACCAGAGTTACAAGGGGTAGCACGGAACAATCTGGCCCACCGTAATCAAGAGCCGTCCCTGTCTACAGCCTCGCTACCAGAGTTACAAGGGGTAGCATGGAACAATCTGGCCAACCCTAAGCAAGAGCATCCCTGTCCACAGCCTCAATACCAGAGTTACAAGGGGTAGCATGGAACAATCTGGCCCACCCTAATCAAGAGCTGTTCCTGTCCACAGCCTCGCTACCAGAGTTACAAGGGGTAGCATGGAACAATCTGGCCCACCCTAATCAAGAGCCGTCCCTGTCCACAGCCTCGCTACCAGAGTTACAAGGGGTAGCATGGAACAATCTGGCCCACCCTAATCAAGAGCCGTCCCTGTCCACAGCCTCGCTACCAGAGTTACAAGGGGTAGCATGGAACAATCCGGCTCACCCTAATCAATAGCCGTCCCTGTCCACAGCCTCGCTACCAGAGTTACAAGGGGTAGCATGGAACAATCTGGCCCACCCTAATCAAGAGTCGTCCCTGTCCACAGCCTCGCTACCAGAGTTACAAGGGGTAGCATGGAACAATCTGGCCCACCCTAATCAAGAGCAGTCCCTACCCACAGCCTCGCTACCAGAGTTAAAAGGGGTAGCATGGAACAATCTGGCCCACCCTAATCAAGGGCCGTCCCTGTCCACAGCCTCGCTACCAGAGTTACAAGGGGTAGCATGGAACAATCTGGCCGACCTTAATCAAGAGCCGTCCCTGTCCACAGCCTCGCTACCAGAGTTACAAGGGGTAGCATGGAACAATTTGGCTCACCCTAATCAAGAGCCGTCCCTGTCCACAGCTTCGCTACCAGAGTTACAAGGGGTAGCATGGAACAATCTGGCCCACCCTAATCAAGAGTCGTCCCTGTCCACAGCCTCGCTACCAGAGTTACAAGGGGTAGCATGGAACAATCTGGCCCACCCTAATCAAGAGCCGTCCCAGTCCACAGCCTCGCTACCAGAGTTACAAGGGGTAGCATGGAACAATCTGGCCCAACCTATTCAAGAGCCGTCCCTGTCCACAGCCTCGCTACCAGAGTTACAAGGGGTAGCATGGAACAATCTGGCCCACCCTAATCAAGAGCAGTCCCTACCAACAGCCTCGCTACCAGAGTTAAAAGGGGTAGCATGGAACAATCTGGCCCACCCTAATCAAGAGCCGTCCCTGTCCACAGCCTCGCTACCAGAGTTACAAGGGGTAGCATGGAACAATCTGGCCCACCCTAATCAAGAGCCGTCCCTGTCCACATCCACACTACCAGTGTTACAAGGGGTAGCTTGGAACAATCTGGCCCACCCTAATCAAGAGCCGTCCCTGTCCACAGCCTCGCTACCAGAGTTACAAGGGGTAGCATGGAACAATCTGGCCGACCCTAATCAAGAGCCGTCCCTGTCCACAGCCTCGCTACCAGAGTTACAAGGGGTAGCATGGAACAATTTGGCTCACCCTAATCAAGAGCCGTCCCTGTCCACAGCCTCGCTACCAGAGTTACAAGGGGTAGCATGGAAGAATCTGGCCCACCCTAATCAAGAGTCGTCCCTGTCCACAGCCTCGCTACCAGAGTTACAAGGGTTAGCATGGAACAATCTGGCCCACCCTAATCAAGAGCCGTCCCAGTCCACAGGTTCGCTACCAGAGTTACAAGGGGTAGCATGGAACAATCTGTCCCAGCCTATTCAAGAGCCGTCCCTGTCCACAGCCTCGCTACCAGAGTTACAAGGGGTAGCATGGAACAATCTGGCCCTCCCTAATCAAGAGCCGCCCCTGTCCACAGCCTCGCTACCAGAGTTACAAGGGGTAGCATGGAACAATCTGGCCCACCCTAATCAAGGGCCGCCCATGTCCACAGCCTCGCTAACAGAGTTAAAAGGTGTAGCATGGAACAATCTGGCCCACCCTAAATAAGAGCCGCCCCTGTCCACAGCCTCGCTAACAGAGTTACAAGGGGTAGCATGGAACAATCTGGCCCACCCTAATCAAGAGCCGCCCCTGTCCACAGCCTCGCTAACAGAGTTACAAGGGGTAGCATGGAACAATCTGGCCCACCCTAATCAAGAGCCGTCCCTGTCCACAGCCTCGCTACCAGAGTTACAAGGGGTAGCATGGAACAATCTGGCCCACCCTAATCAAGAGCTGCCCCTGTCCACAGCCTCGCTAACAGAGTTACAAAGGGTAGCATGGAACAATCTGGCCCACCCTAATCAAGAGCCGTCCCTGTCCACAGCCTCGCTACCAGAGTTACAAGGGGTAGCATGGAACAATCTGGCTCACCCTAATCAAGAGCCGCCCATGTCCACAGCCTCGCTACCAGAGTTACAAGGGGTAGCATGGAACAATCTGGCCCACCCCTAATCAAGAGCCGTCCCTGGTCACTACAGCCTCGCCACCAGAGTTACAAGGGGTAGCATGGAACAATCTGGCCCACCCTAATCAAGAGCCGTCCCTGTCCACAGCCTCGCTACCAGAGTTACAAGGGGTAGCATGGAACAATCTGGCCCACCCTAATCAAGAGCCGTCCCTGTCCACAGCCTCGCTACCAGATTTACAAGGGGTAGCATGGAACAATCTGGCCCACCCTAATGAAGAGCCGTCCCTGTCCACAGCCTCGCTACCAGAGTTACAAGGGGTAGCATGGAACAATCTGGCCCACCCTAATCAAGAGCCGCCCCTGGTCACTACAGCCTCGCTACCAGAGTTACAAGGGGTAGCATGGAACAATCTGGCTCACCCTAATCAAGAGCCGTCCCTGTCCACAGCCTCGCTACCAGAGTTACAAGGGGTAGCATGGAACAATCTGGCCCACCCTAATCAAGAGCCGTCCCTGTCCACAGCCTCGCTACCAGAGTTACAAGGGGTAGCGTGGAACAATCTGGCTCACCCTAATCAAGAGCCGTCCCTGCCCACCGCCTCGCTACCAGAGTTACAAGGGGTAGCATGGAACAATCTGGCTCACCCTAATCAAGAGCCGCCCCTGTCCACAGCCTCGCTACCAGAGTTACAAGGGGTAGCATGGAACAATCTGGCCCACCCTAATCAAGAGCCGTCCCTGTCCACAGCCTCGCTAACAGAGTTACAAGGGGTAGCATGGAACAATCTGGCCCACCCTAATCAAGAGCCGTCCCTGTCCACAGCCTCGCTACCAGAGTTACAAGGGGTAGCATGGAACAATCTGGCCCACCCTAATCAAGAGCCGTCCCTGTCCACCGCCTCGCTACCAGAGTTACAAGGGGTAGCATGGAACAATCTGGCCCACCCTAATCAAGAGCCGTCCCTGTCCACAGCCTCGCTACCAGAGTTACAAGGGGTAGCATGGAACAATCTGGCCCACCCTAATCAAGAGCCGTCCCTGTCCACAGCCTCGCTACCAGAGTTACAAGGGGTAGCATGGAACAATCTGGCTCACCCTAATCAAGAGCCGTCCCTGTCCACAGCCTCGCTACCAGAGTTACAAGGGGTAGCACGGAACAATCTGGCCCACAGTAATCAAGAGCCGTCCCTGTCCACAGCCTCGCTACCAGAGTTACAAGGGGTAGCATGGAACAATCTGGCCCACCCTAATCAAGAGCAGTCCCTACCAACAGCCTCGCTACCAGAGTTAAAAGGGGTAGCATGGAACAATCTGGCCCACCCTAATCAAGAGCCGTCCCTGTCCACAGCCTCGCTACCAGAGTTACAAGGGGTAGCATGGAACAATCTGGCCCACCATAATCAAGAGCCGTCCCTGTCCACAGCCACACTACCAGTGTTACAAGGGGTAGCTTGGAACAATCTGGCCCACCCTAATCAAGAGCCGTCCCTGTCCACAGCCTCGCTACCAGAGTTACAAGGGGTAGCATGGAACAATCTGGCCGACCCTAATCAAGAGCCGTCCCTGTCCACAGCCTCGCTACCAGAGTTACAAGGGGTAGCATGGAACAATTTGGCTCACCCTAATCAAGAGCCGTCCCTGTCCACAGCCTCGCTACCAGAGTTACAAGGGGTAGCATGGAAGAATCTGGCCCACCCTAATCAAGAGTCGTCCCTGTCCACAGCCTCGCTACCAGAGTTACAAGGGTTAGCATGGAACAATCTGGCCCACCCTAATCAAGAGCCGTCCCAGTCCACAGGTTCGCTACCAGAGTTACAAGGGGTAGCATGGAACAATCTGGCCCAGCCTATTCAAGAGCCGTCCCTGTCCACAGCCTCGCTACCAGAGTTACAAGGGGTAGCATGGAACAATCTGGCCCACCCTAATCAAGAGCCGCCCCTGTCCACAGCCTCGCTACCAGAGTTACAAGGGGTAGCATGGAACAATCTGGCCCACCCTAATCAAGAGCCGTCCCTGTCCACAGCCTCGCTACCAGATTTACAAGGGGTAGCATGGAACAATCTGGCCCACCCTAATGAAGAGCCGTCCCTGTCCACAGCCTCGCTACCAGAGTTACAAGGGGTAGCATGGAACAATCTGGCCCACCCTAATCAAGAGCCGCCCCTGGTCACTACAGCCTCGCTACCAGAGTTACAAGGGGTAGCATGGAACAATCTGGCTCACCCTAATCAAGAGCCGTCCCAGTCCACAGGTTCGCTACCAGAGTTACAAGGGGTAGCATGGAACAATCTGGCCCAGCCTATTCAAGAGCCGTCCCTGTCCACAGCCTCGCTACCAGAGTTACAAGGGGTAGCATGGAACAATCTGGCCCACCCTAATCAAGAGCCGCCCCTGTCCACAGCCTCGCTAACAGAGTTACAAGGGGTAGCATGGAACAATCTGGCCCTCCCTAATCAAGAGCCGCCCCTGTCCACAGCCTCGCTACCAGAGTTACAACGGGTAGCATGGAACAATCTGGCCCACCCTAATCAAGGGCCGCCCATGTCCACAGCCTCACTAACAGAGTTAAAAGGTGTAGCATGGAACAATCTGGCCCACCCTAAATAAGAGCCGCCCCTGTCCACAGCCTCGCTAACAGAGTTACAAGGGGTAGCATGGAACAATCTGGCCCACCCTAATCAAGAGCCGCCCCTGTCCACAGCCTCGCTAACAGAGTTACAAGGGGTAGCATGGAACAATCTGGCCCACCCTAATCAAGAGCTGCCCCTGTCCACAGCCTCGCTAACAGAGTTACAAAGGGTAGCATGGAACAATCTGGCCAACCCTAATCAAGAGCCGTCCCTGTCCACAGCCTCGCTACCAGAGTTACAAGGGGTAGCATGGAACAATCTGGCTCACCCTAATCAAGAGCCGCCCATGTCCACAGCCTCGCTACCAGAGTTACAAGGGGTAGCATGGAACAATCTGGCCCACCCCTAATCAAGAGCCGTCCCTGGTCACTACAGCCTCGCCACCAGAGTTACAAGGGGTAGCATGGAACAATCTGGCCCACCCTAATCAAGAGCCGTCCCTGTCCACAGCCTCGCTACCAGAGTTACAAGGGGTAGCATGGAACAATCTGGCCCACCCTAATCAAGAGCCGTCCCTGTCCACAGCCTCGCTACCAGATTTACAAGGGGTAGCATGGAACAATCTGGCCCACCCTAATGAAGAGCCGTCCCTGTCCACAGCCTCGCTACCAGAGTTACAAGGGGTAGCATGGAACAATCTGGCCCACCCTAATCAAGAGCCGCCCCTGGTCACTACAGCCTCGCTACCAGAGTTACAAGGGGTAGCATGGAACAATCTGGCTCACCCTAATCAAGAGCCGTCCCTGTCCACAGCCTCGCTACCAGAGTTACAAGGGGTAGCATGGAACAATCTGGCCCACCCTAATCAAGAGCCGTCCCTGTCCACAGCCTCGCTACCAGAGTTACAAGGGGTAGCATGGAACAATCTGGCTCACCCTAATCAAGAGCCGTCCCTGTCCACCGCCTCGCTACCAGAGTTACAAGGGGTAGCATGGAACAATCTGGCTCACCCTAATCAAGAGCCGCCCCTGTCCACAGCCTCGCTACCAGAGTTACAAGGGGTAGCATGGAACAATCTGGCCCACCCTAATCAAGAGCCGTCCCTGTCCACAGCCTCGCTAACAGAGTTACAAGGGGTAGCATGGAACAATCTGGCTCACCCTAATCATGAGCCGTCCCTGTCCACAGCCTCGCTACCAGAGTTACAAGGGGTAGCATGGAACAATCTGGCCCACCCAAATCAAGAGCCGTCCCTGTCCACAGCCTCGCTACCAGAGTTACCAGGGGTTAGCATGGAACAATCTGGCTCACACTAATCAAGAGCCGTCCCTGTCCACAGCCTCGCTACCAGAGTTACAAGGGGTAGCACGGAACAATCTGGCCCACCGTAATCAAGAGCCGTCCCTGTCTACAGCCTCGCTACCAGAGTTACAAGGGGTAGCATGGAACAATCTGGCCCACCCTAAGCAAGAGCATCCCTGTCCACAGCCTCAATACCAGAGTTACAAGGGGTAGCATGGAACAATCTGGCCCACCCTAATCAAGAGCTGTTCCTGTCCACAGCCTCGCTACCAGAGTTACAAGGGGTAGCATGGAACAATCTGGCCCACCCTAATCAAGAGCCGTCCCTGTCCACAGCCTCGCTACCAGAGTTACAAGGGGTAGCATGGAACAATCTGGCCCACCCTAATCAAGAGCCGTCCCTGTCCACAGCCTCGCTACCAGAGTTACAAGGGGTAGCATGGAACAATCCGGCTCACCCTAATCAATAGCCGTCCCTGTCCACAGCCTCGCTACCAGAGTTACAAGGGGTAGCATGGAACAATCTGGCCCACCCTAATCAAGAGTCGTCCCTGTCCACAGCCTCGCTACCAGAGTTACAAGGGGTAGCATGGAACAATCTGGCCCACCCGAATCAAGAGCAGTCCCTACCCACAGCCTCGCTACCAGAGTTAAAAGGGGTAGCATGGAACAATCTGGCCCACCCTAATCAAGGGCCGTCCCTGTCCACAGCCTCGCTACCAGAGTTACAAGGGGTAGCATGGAACAATCTGGCCGACCTTAATCAAGAGCCGTCCCTGTCCACAGCCTCGCTACCAGAGTTACAAGGGGTAGCATGGAACAATTTGGCTCACCCTAATCAAGAGCCGTCCCTGTCCACAGCTTCGCTACCAGAGTTACAAGGGGTAGCATGGAACAATCTGGCCCACCCTAATCAAGAGTCGTCCCTGTCCACAGCCTCGCTACCAGAGTTACAAGGGGTAGCATGGAACAATCTGGCCCACCCTAATCAAGAGCCGTCCCAGTCCACAGCCTCGCTACCAGAGTTACAAGGGGTAGCATGGAACAATCTGGCCCAACCTATTCAAGAGCCGTCCCTGTCCACAGCCTCGCTACCAGAGTTACAAGGGGTAGCATGGAACAATCTGGCCCACCCTAATCAAGAGCAGTCCCTACCAACAGCCTCGCTACCAGAGTTAAAAGGGGTAGCATGGAACAATCTGGCCCACCCTAATCAAGAGCCGTCCCTGTCCACAGCCTCGCTACCAGAGTTACAAGGGGTAGCATGGAACAATCTGGCCCACCCTAATCAAGAGCCGTCCCTGTCCACATCCACACTACCAGTGTTACAAGGGGTAGCTTGGAACAATCTGGCCCACCCTAATCAAGAGCCGTCCCTGTCCACAGCCTCGCTACCAGAGTTACAAGGGGTAGCATGGAACAATCTGGCCGACCCTAATCAAGAGCCGTCCCTGTCCACAGCCTCGCTACCAGAGTTACAAGGGGTAGCATGGAACAATTTGGCTCACCCTAATCAAGAGCCGTCCCTGTCCACAGCCTCGCTACCAGAGTTACAAGGGGTAGCATGGAAGAATCTGGCCCACCCTAATCAAGAGTCGTCCCTGTCCACAGCCTCGCTACCAGAGTTACAAGGGTTAGCATGGAACAATCTGGCCCACCCTAATCAAGAGCCGTCCCAGTCCACAGGTTCGCTACCAGAGTTACAAGGGGTAGCATGGAACAATCTGTCCCAGCCTATTCAAGAGCCGTCCCTGTCCACAGCCTCGCTACCAGAGTTACAAGGGGTAGCATGGAACAATCTGGCCCTCCCTAATCAAGAGCCGCCCCTGTCCACAGCCTCGCTACCAGAGTTACAAGGGGTAGCATGGAACAATCTGGCCCACCCTAATCAAGGGCCGCCCATGTCCACAGCCTCGCTAACAGAGTTAAAAGGTGTAGCATGGAACAATCTGGCCCACCCTAAATAAGAGCCGCCCCTGTCCACAGCCTCGCTAACAGAGTTACAAGGGGTAGCATGGAACAATCTGGCCCACCCTAATCAAGAGCCGCCCCTGTCCACAGCCTCGCTAACAGAGTTACAAGGGGTAGCATGGAACAATCTGGCCCACCCTAATCAAGAGCCGTCCCTGTCCACAGCCTCGCTACCAGAGTTACAAGGGGTAGCATGGAACAATCTGGCCCACCCTAATCAAGAGCTGCCCCTGTCCACAGCCTCGCTAACAGAGTTACAAAGGGTAGCATGGAACAATCTGGCCCACCCTAATCAAGAGCCGTCCCTGTCCACAGCCTCGCTACCAGAGTTACAAGGGGTAGCATGGAACAATCTGGCTCACCCTAATCAAGAGCCGCCCATGTCCACAGCCTCGCTACCAGAGTTACAAGGGGTAGCATGGAACAATCTGGCCCACCCCTAATCAAGAGCCGTCCCTGGTCACTACAGCCTCGCCACCAGAGTTACAAGGGGTAGCATGGAACAATCTGGCCCACCCTAATCAAGAGCCGTCCCTGTCCACAGCCTCGCTACCAGAGTTACAAGGGGTAGCATGGAACAATCTGGCCCACCCTAATCAAGAGCCGTCCCTGTCCACAGCCTCGCTACCAGATTTACAAGGGGTAGCATGGAACAATCTGGCCCACCCTAATGAAGAGCCGTCCCTGTCCACAGCCTCGCTACCAGAGTTACAAGGGGTAGCATGGAACAATCTGGCCCACCCTAATCAAGAGCCGCCCCTGGTCACTACAGCCTCGCTACCAGAGTTACAAGGGGTAGCATGGAACAATCTGGCTCACCCTAATCAAGAGCCGTCCCTGTCCACAGCCTCGCTACCAGAGTTACAAGGGGTAGCATGGAACAATCTGGCCCACCCTAATCAAGAGCCGTCCCTGTCCACAGCCTCGCTACCAGAGTTACAAGGGGTAGCATGGAACAATCTGGCTCACCCTAATCAAGAGCCGTCCCTGTCCACCGCCTCGCTACCAGAGTTACAAGGGGTAGCATGGAACAATCTGGCCCACCGTAATCAAGAGCCGTCCCTGTCTACAGCCTCGCTACCAGAGTTACAAGGGGTAGCATGGAACAATCTGGCCCACCCTAAGCAAGAGCATCCCTGTCCACAGCCTCAATACCAGAGTTACAAGGGGTAGCATGGAACAATCTGGCCCACCCTAATCAAGAGCCGTCCCTGTCCACAGCCTCGCTACCAGAGTTACAAGGGGTAGCATGGAACAATCTGGCCCACCCTAATCAAGAGCCGTCCCTGTCCACAGCCTCGCTACCAGAGTTACAAGGGGTAGCATGGAACAATCTGGCCCACCCTAATCAAGAGCCGTCCCTGTCCACAGCCTCGCTACCAGAGTTACAAGGGGTAGCATGGAACAATCTGGCCGACCCTAATCAAGAGCCGTCCCTGTCCACAGCCTCGCTACCAGAGTTACAAGGGGTAGCATGGAACAATCCGGCTCACCCTAAGCAATAGCCGTCCCTGTCCACAGCCTCGCTACCAGAGTTACAAGGGGTAGCATGGAACAATCTGGCCCACCCTAATCAAGAGTCGTCCCTGTCCACAGCCTCGCTACCAGAGTTACAAGGGGTAGCATGGAACAATCTGGCCCACCCTAATCAAGAGCAGTCCCTACCCACAGCCTCGCTACCAGAGTTAAAAGGGGTAGCATGGAACAATCTGGCCCACCCTAATCAAGAGCCGTCCCTGTCCACAGCCTCGCTACCAGAGTTACAAGGGGTAGCATGGAACAATCTGGCCCACCCTAATCAAGAGCCGTCCCTGTCCACAGCCACGCTACCAGTGTTACAAGGGGTAGCATGGAACAATCTGGCCCACCCTAATCAAGAGCCGTCCCTGTCCACAGCCTCGCTACCAGAGTTACAAGGGGTAGCATGGAACAATCTGGCCCACCCTAATCAAGAGCAGTCCCTACCCACAGCCTCGCTACCAGAGTTAAAAGGGGTAGCATGGAACAATCTGGCCCACCCTAATCAAGAGCCGTCCCTGTCCACAGCCTCGCTACCAGAGTTACAAGGGGTAGCATGGAACAATCTGGCCCACCCTAATCAAGAGCCGTCCCTGTCCACAGCCTCGCTACCAGAGTTACAAGGGGTAGCAGGGAACAATCTGGCCCACCCCTAATCAAGAGCCGTCCCTGGTCACTACAGCCTCGCCACCAGAGTTACAAGGGGTAGCATGGAACAATCTGGCCCACCCTAATCAAGAGCCGTCCCTGTCCACAGCCTCGCTACCAGAGTTACAAGGGGTAGCATGGAACAATCTGGCCCACCCTAATCAAGAGCCGTCCCTGTCCACAGCCTCGCTACCAGAGTTACAAGGGGTAGCATGGAACAATCTGGCCCACCCTAATCAAGAGCCGTCCCTGCCACAGCCTCGCTACCAGAGTTACAAGGGGTAGCATGGAACAATCTGGCCCACCCTAATCAAGAGCCGCCCCTGGTCACTACAGCCTCGCTACCAGAGTTACAAGGGATAGCATGGAACAATCTGGCGCACCCTAATCAAGAGCCGTCCCTGTCCACAGCCTCGCTACCAGAGTTACAAGGGGTAGCATGGAACAATCTGGCCCACCCTAATCAAGAGCCGTCCCTGTCCACAGCCTCGCTACCAGAGTTACAACGGGTAGCATGGAACAATCTGGCTCACCCTAATCAAGAGCCGTCCCTGTCCACCGCCTCGCTACCAGAGTTACAAGGGGTAGCATGGAACAATCTGGCTCACCCTAATCAAGAGCCGCCCCTGCCCACAGCCTCGCTACCAGAGTTACAAGGGGTAGCATGGAACAATCTGGCCCACCCTAATCAAGAGCCGTCCCTGTCCACAGCCTCGCTACCAGAGTTACAAGGGGTAGCATGGAACAATCTGGCTCACCCTAATCATGAGCCGTCCCTGTCCACAGCCTCGCTACCAGAGTTACAAGGGGTAGCATGGAACAATCTGGCCCACCCTAATCAAGAGCCGTCCCTGTCCACAGCCTCGCTACCAGAGTTACAAGGGGTAGCATGGAACAATCTGGCCCACCCTAATCAAGAGCAGTCCCTGTCCACAGCCTCGCTACCAGAGTTACAAGGGGTAGCATGGAACAATCTGGCCCACCCTAATCAAGAGCCGTCCCTGTCCACAGCCTCGCTACCAGAATTACAAGGGGTAGCATGGAACAATCTGGCCCACCCTAATCAAGAGCCGTCCCTGTCCACAGCCTCGCTACCAGAGTTACAAGGGGTAGCATGGAACAATCTGGCCCCCCCTAATCAAGAGCCGTCCCTGTCCACGGCCTCGCTACCAGAGTTACAAGGGGTAGCATGGAACAATCTGGCCGACCCTAATCAAGAGCCGTCCCTGTCCACAGCCTCGCTACCAGAGTTACAAGGGGTAGCATGGAACAATCTGGCTCACCCTAATCAAGAGCCGTCCCTGTCCACAGCCTCGCTACCAGAGTTACAAGGGGTAGCATGGAACAATCTGGCCCACCCTAATCAAGAGTCGTCCCTGTCCACAGCCTCGCTACCAGAGTTACAAGGGGTAGCATGGAACAATCTGGCCCACCCTAATCAAGAGCCGTCCCTGTCCACAGCCTCGCTACCAGAGTTACAAGCGGTAGCATGGAACAATCTGGCCCACCCTATTCAAGAGCCGTCCCTGTCCACAGCCTCGCTACCAGAGTTACTAGGGTTTGCATGGAACAATCTGGCCCACCCTAATCAAGAGCCGCCCTGTCCACAGCCTCGTTACCAGAGTTACAAGGTGTAGCATGGAACAATCTGGCCCACCCTAATCAAGAGCCGTCCCTGTCCACAGCCAGGGTCACTACATCCTCGCTACCAGAGTTACAAGGGGTAGCATGGAACAATCTGGCTCATCCTAATCAAGAGCCGTCCCTGTCCACAGCCTCGCTACCAGAGATACAAGGGGTAGCATGGAACAATCTGGCCCACCGTAATCAAGAGCCGTCCCTGTCCACAGCCTCGCTACCAGAGTTACAAGGGGTAGCATGGAACAATCTGGCCCACACTAATCAAGAGACGTCCCTGTCCTCAGCCTCGCTACCAGAGTTACAAGGGGTAGCATGGAACAATCTGGCCCACCCTAATCAAGAGCCTCCCCTGGTCACTACAGCCTCGCTACCAGAGTTACAAGGGGTAGCATGGAACAATCTGGCTCACCCTAATCAAGAGCCGTCCCTGTCCACAACCTCGCTACCAGAGATACAAGGGGTAGCATGGAGCAATCTGGCCCACACTAATCAAGAGCCGTCCCTGTCCACAGCCTCGCTACCAGAGTTACAAGGGGTAGCATGGAACAATCTGGCCCACCCTAATCAAGAGCCGCCCCTGGTCACTACAGCCTCGCTACCAGAGTTACAAGGGGTAGCATGGAACAATCTGGCTCACCCTTATCAAGAGCCGTCCCTGTCCACAGCCTCGCTACCAGAGATAAAAGGGGTAGCATGGAACAATCTGGCCCACCCTAATCAAGAGCCGTCCCTGTCCACAGCCTCGCAACAAGAGTTACAAGGGGTAGCATGGAACAATCTGGCCCACCCTAATCAAGAGCTGTCCCTGTCCACAGCCTCGCTACCAGAGTTACAAGGGGTAGCATGGAACAATCTGGCCCACCCCAATCAATAGCCGTCCCTGTCCACAGCCTCGCTACCAGAGTTACAAGGGGTAGCATGGAACAATCTGGCGCACCCTAATCAAGCGCCGTCCCTGTCCACAGCCTCGCTACCAGAGTTACAAGGGGTAGCATGGAACAATCTGGCCCACCCTAATCAAGAGCCGCCCCTGGTCACTACAGCCTCGCTACCAGAGTTACAAGGGGTAGCATGGAACAATCTGGCTCACCCTATTCAAGAGCGGTCCCTGTCCACAGCCTCGCTACCAGAGTTACAAGGGGTAGCATGGAACAATCTGGCCCACACTAATCAAGAGCTGTCCCTGTCCACAGCCTCGCTACCAGAGTTACAAGGGGTAGCATGGAACAATCTGGCTCACCCTAATCAAGAGCCGTCCCCGTCCACAGCCTCGCTACCAGAGTTACAAGGGGTAGCATGGAACAATCTGGCCCACCCTAATCAAGAGCCGTCCCTGTCCACAGCCTCGCTACCAGAGTTACAAGGGGTGGCTTGGAACAATCTGGCTCACCCTAATCAAGAGCCGCCCCTGTCCACAGCCTCGCTAACAGAGTTACAAGGGGTAGCATGGAACAATCTGGCCCACCCTAATCAAAAGCCGTCCCTGTCCACAGCCTCGCTACCAGAGTTACAAGGGGTAGCATGGAACAATCTGGCCCACCCTAATCAAGAGCCGTCCCTGTCCACAGCCTCGCTACCAGAGTTACAAGGGGTAGCATGGAACAATCTGGCCGACCCTAATCAAGAGCCGTCCCTGTCCACAGCCTCGCTACCAAAGTTACAAGGGGTAGCATGGAACAATTTAGCTCACCCTAATCAAGAGCCGTCCCTGTCCACAGCTTCGCTACCAGAGTTACAAGGGGTAGCATGGAACAATCTGGCCCACCCTAATCAAGAGTCGTCCCTGTCCACAGCCTCGCTACCAGAGTTACAAGGGGTAGCATGGAACAATCTGGCCCAACCTAATCAAGAGCCGTCCCAGTCCACAGCCTCGCTACCAGAGTTACAAAGGGTAGCATGGAACAATCTGGCCCACCCTATTCAAGAGCCGTCCCTGTCCACAGCCTCGCTACCAGAGTTGCAAGGGGTAGCATGGAACAATCTGGCCCACCCTAATCAAGAGCCGCCCCTGTCCACAGCCTCGCTAACAGAGTTACAAGGGGTAGCATGGAACAATCTGGCCCTCCCTAATCAAGAGCCGCCCCTGTCCACAGCCTCGCTACCAGAGTTACAAGGGGTAGCATGGAACAATCTGGCCCACTCTAATCAAGAGCCGCCCCTGTCCACAGCCTCGCTAACAGAGTTACAAGGGGTAGCATGGAACAATCTGGCCCACCCTAATCAAGAGCCGTCCCTGGCCACAGCCTCGCTACCAGAGTTACAAGGGGTAGCATGGAACAATCTGGCCCACCCTAATCAAGAGCCGTCCCTGTCCACAGCCTCGCTACCAGAGTTGCAAGGGGTAGCATGGAACAATCTGGCCCACCCTAATCAAGAGCCGCCCCTGTCCACAGCCTCGCTAACAGAGTTACAAGGGGTAGCATGGAACAATCTGGCCCTCCCTAATCAAGAGCCGCCCCTGTCCACAGCCTCGCTACCAGAGTTACAAGGGGTAGCATGGAACAATATGGCCCACCCTAATCAAGAGCCGCCCCTGGTCACTACAGCCTCGCTACCAGAGTTACAAGGGGTAGCATGGAACAATCTGGCCCACCCTAATCAAGAGCCGTCCCTGTCCACAGCCTCGCTACCAGAGTTACAAGGGGTGGCATGGAACAATCTGGCCCACCCTAATCAAGAGCCGCCCCTGGTCACTACAGCCTCGCTACCAGAGTTACAAGGGGTAGCATGGAACAATCTGGCTCACCCTAATCTAGAGCCGCCCCTGTCCACAGCCTCGCTACCAGAATTACAAGGGGTAGCATGGAACAATCTGGCCCACCCTAATCAAGAGCCGTCCCTGTCCACAGCCTCGCTACCAGAGTTACAAGGGGTAGCATGGAACAATCTGGCTCACCCTAATCAAGAGCCGTCCCTGTCCACAGCCTCGCAACCAGAGTTACAAGGGGTAGCATGGAACAATCTGGCCCACCCTAATCAAGAGCCGTCCCTGTCCACAGCCTCGCTACCAGAGTTACAAAGGGTAGCATGGAACAATCTGGCTCACCCTAATCAAGAGCCGTCCCTGTCCACAGCCTCGCTACCAGAGTTACAAGGGGTAGCACGGAACAATCTGGCCCACCGTAATCAAGAGCCGTCCCTGTCCACAGCCTCGCTACCAGAGTTACAAGGGGTAGCATGGAACAATCTGTCCCACCCTAATCAAGAGCAGTCCCTGTCCACAGCCTCGCTACCAGAGTTACAAGGGGTAGCATGGAACAATCTGGCCCACCCTAATCAATAGCCGTCCCTGTCCACAGCCTCGCTACCAGAGTTACAAGGGGTAGCATGGAACAATCTGGCCCACCCTAATCAAGAGCCGTCCCTGTCCACAGCCTCGCTACCAGAGTTACAAGGGGTAGCATGGAACAATCTGGCCCACCCTAATCAAGAGCCGTCCCTGTCCACAGCCTCGCTACCAGAGTTACAAGGGGTAGCATGGAACAATCTGGCCGACCCTAATCAAGAGCCGTCCCTGTCCACAGCCTCGCTACCAGAGTTACAAGGGGTAGCATGGAACAATCTGGCTCACCCTAATCAAGAGCCGTCCCTGTCCACAGCCTTGCTACCAGACTTACAAGGGGTAGCATGGAACAATCTGCCCCACCCTAATCAAGAGTCGTCCCTGTCCACAGCCTCGCTACCAGAGTTACAAGGGGTAGCATGGAACAATATGGCCCACCCTAATCAAGAGCCGTCCCTGTCCACAGCCAGGGTCACTACAGCCTCGCTACCAGAGTTACAAGGGGTAGCATGGAACAATCTGGCTCACCCTAATCAAGAGCCGTCCCTGTCCACAGCCTCGCTACCAGAGATACAAGGGGTAGCATGGAACAATCTGGCTCACCCTAATCAAGAGCCGTCCCTGTCCACAGCCTCGCTACCAGAGTTAAAAGGGGTAGCATGGAACAATCTGGCCCACCCTAATCAAGAGCCGACCCTGTCCTCAGCCTCGCTACCAGATTTACAAGGGGTAGCATGGAACAATCTGGCCCACCCTAATCAAGAGCCGTCCCTGTCCACAGCCTCGCTACCAGAGTTACAAGGGGTAACATGGAACAATCTGGCTCACCCTAATCAAGAGCCGTCCCTGTCCACAGCCTCGCTACCAGAGATTCAAGGGGTAGCATGGAACAATCTGGCCCACCCTAATCAAGAGCCGTCCCGTCCACAGCCTCGCTACCAGAGTTACAAGGGGTAGCATGGAACAATCTGGCCCACCCTAATCAAGAGCCGTCCCTGTCCACAGCCTCGCTACCAGAGTTACAAGGGGTAGCATGGACCAATCTGGCCCACCCTAATCAAGAGCCGTCCCTGTCCACACCCTCGCTACCAGAGTTACAAGGGGTAGCATGGAACAATCTGGCCCACCCTAATCAAGAGCCGTCCCTGTCCACAGCCTCGCTACCAGAGTTACAAGGGGTGGCATGGAACAATCTGGCTCACCCTAATCAAGAGCCGCCCCTGTCCACAGCCTCGCTAACAGAATTACAAGGGGTAGCATGGAACAATCTGGCCCACCCTAATCAAGAGCCGCCCCTGGTCACTACAGCCTCGCTACCAGAGTTACAAGGGGTAGCATGGAACAATCTGGCTCACCCTAATCAAGAGTCGTCCCTGTCCACAGCCTCGCTACCAGAGTTACAAGGGGTAGCATGGAACAATCGGGCCAACCCTAATCAAGAGCCGTCCCTGTCCACAGCCTCGCTACCAGAGTTACAAGGGGTAGCATGGAACAATCTGGCCCACCCTAATCAAGAGCCGTCCCTGTCCACAGCCTCGCTACCAGAGTTACAAGGGGTAGCATGGATCAATCAGGCTCACCCTAATCAAGAGCCGTCCCTGTCCACAGCCTCGCTACCAGAGTTACAAGGGGTAGCATGGAACAATCTGGCCCACCCTATTCAAGAGCCGTCCCTGTCCACAGCCTCGCTACCAGAGTTACTAGGGGTTGCATGGAACAATCTGGCCCACCCTAATCAAGAGCCGCCCTGTCCACAGCCTCGTTACCAGAGTTACAAGGGGTAGCATGGAACAATCTGGCCCACCCTAATCAAGAGCCGTCCCTGTCCACAGCCAGGGTCACTACATCCTCGCTACCAGAGTTACAAGGGGTAGCATGGAACAATCTGGCTCATCCTAATCAAGAGGCGTCCCTGTCCACAGCCTCGCTACCAGAGATACAAGGGGTAGCATGGAACAATCTGGCCCACCGTAATCAAGAGCCGTCCCTGTCCACAGCCTCGCTACCAGAGTTACAAGGGGTAGCATGGAACAATCTGGCCCACACTAATCAAGAGACGTCCCTGTCCTCAGCCTCGCTACCAGAGTTACAAGGGGTAGCATGGAACAATCTGGCCCACCCTAATCAAGAGCCTCCCCTGGTCACTACAGCCTCGCTACCAGAGTTACAAGGGGTAGCATGGAACAATCTGGCTCACCCTAATCAAGAGCCGTCCCTGTCCACAACCTCGCTACCAGAGATACAAGGGGTAGCATGGAACAATCTGGCCCACACTAATCAAGAGCCGTCCCTGTCCACAGCCTCGCTACCAGAGTTACAAGGGGTAGCATGGAACAATCTGGCCCACCCTAATCAAGAGCCGCCCCTGGTCACTACAGCCTCGCTACCAGAGTTACAAGGGGTAGCATGGAACAATCTGGCTCACCCTTATCAAGAGCCGTCCCTGTCCACAGCCTCGCTACCAGAGATAAAAGGGGTAGCATGGAACAATCTGGCCCACCCTAATCAAGAGCCGTCCCTGTCCACAGCCTCGCTACAAGAGTTACAAGGGGTAGCATGGAACAATCTGGCCCACCCTAATCAAGAGCTGTCCCTGTCCACAGCCTCGCTACCAGAGTTACAAGGGGTAGCATGGAACAATCTGGCCCACCCTAATCAAGAGCCGTCCCTGTCCACAGCCTCGCTACCAGAGTTACAAGGGGTAGCATGGAACAATCTGGCGCACCCTAATCAAGCGCCGTCCCTGTCCACAGCCTCGCTACCAGAGTTACAAGGGGTAGCATGGAACAATCTGGCCCACCCTAATCAAGAGCCGCCCCTGGTCACTACAGCCTCGCTACCAGAGTTACAAGGGGTAGCATGGAACAATCTGGCTCACCCTATTCAAGAGCCGTCCCTGTCCACAGCCTCGCTACCAGAGTTACAAGGGGTAGCATGGAACAATCTGGCCCACACTAATCAAGAGCTGTCCCTGTCCACAGCCTCGCTACCAGAGTTACAAGGGGTAGCATGGAACAATCTGGCTCACCCTAATCAAGAGCCGTCCCCGTCCACAGCCTCGCTACCAGAGTTACAAGGGGTAGCATGGAACAATCTGGCCCACCCTAATCAAGAGCCGTCCCTGTCCACAGCCTCGCTACCAGAGTTACAAGGGGTGGCTTGGAACAATCTGGCTCACCCTAATCAAGAGCCGCCCCTGTCCACAGCCTCGCTAACAGAGTTACAAGGGGTAGCATGGAACAATCTGGCCCACCCTAATCAAAAGCCGTCCCTGTCCACAGCCTCGCTACCAGAGTTACAAGGGGTAGCATGGAACAATCTGGCCCACCCTAATCAAGAGCCGTCCCTGTCCACAGCCTCGCTACCAGAGTTACAAGGGGTAGCATGGAACAATCTGGCCGACCCTAATCAAGAGCCGTCCCTGTCCACAGCCTCGCTACCAGAGTTACAAGGGGTAGCATGGAACAATTTAGCTCACCCTAATCAAGAGCCGTCCCTGTCCACAGCTTCGCTACCAGAGTTACAAGGGGTAGCATGGAACAATCTGGCCCACCCTAATCAAGAGTCGTCCCTGTCCACAGCCTCGCTACCAGAGTTACAAGGGGTAGCATGGAACAATCTGGCCCACCCTAATCAAGAGCCGTCCCAGTCCACAGCCTCGCTACCAGAGTTACAAAGGGTAGCATGGAACAATCTGGCCCACCCTATTCAAGAGCCGTCCCTGTCCACAGCCTCGCTACCAGAGTTGCAAGGGGTAGCATGGAACAATCTGGCCCACCCTAATGAAGAGCCGCCCCTGTCCACAGCCTCGCTAACAGAGTTACAAGGGGTAGCATGGAACAATCTGGCCCTCCCTAATCAAGAGCCGCCCCTGTCCACAGCCTCGCTACCAGAGTTACAAGGGGTAGCATGGAACAATCTGGCCCACTCTAATCAAGAGCCGCCCCTGTCCACAGCCTCGCTAAGAGAGTTACAAGGGGTAGCATGGAACAATCTGGCCCACCCTAATCAAGAGCCGTCCCTGGCCACAGCCTCGCTACCAGAGTTACAAGGGGTAGCATGGAACAATCTGGCCCACCCTAATCAAGAGCCGTCCCTGTCCACAGCCTCGCTACCAGAGTTGCAAGGGGTAGCATGGAACAATCTGGCCCACCCTAATCAAGAGCCGCCCCTGTCCACAGCTTCGCTAACAGAGTTACAAGGGGTAGCATGGAACAATCTGGCCCTCCCTAATCAAGAGCCGCCCCTGTCCACAGCCTCGCTACCAGAGTTACAAGGGGTAGCATGGAACAATATGGCCCACCCTAATCAAGAGCCGCCCCTGGTCACTACAGCCTCGCTACCAGAGTTACAAGGGGTAGCATGGAACAATATGGCCCACCCTAATCAAGAGCCGTCCCTGTCCACAGCCTCGCTACCAGAGTTACAAGGGGTGGCATGGAACAATCTGGCCCACCCTAATCAAGAGCCGCCCCTGGTCACTACAGCCTCGCTACCAGAGTTACAAGGGGTAGCATGGAACAATCTGGCTCACCCTAATCTAGAGCCGCCCCTGTCCACAGCCTCGCTACCAGAATTACAAGGGGTAGCATGGAACAATCTGGCCCACCCTAATCAAGAGCCGTCCCTGTCCACAGCCTCGCTACCAGAGTTACAAGGGGTAGCATGGAACAATCTGGCTCACCCTAATCAAGAGCCGTCCCTGTCCACAGCCTCGCTACCAGAGTTGCAAGGGGTAGCATGGAACAATCTGGCCCACCCTAATCAAGAGCCGCCCCTGTCCACAGCCTCGCTAACAGAGTTACAAGGGGTAGCATGGAACAATCTGGCCCTCCCTAATCAAGAGCCGCCCCTGTCCACAGCCTCGCTACCAGAGTTACATGGGGTAGCATGGAACAATATGGCCCACCCTAATCAAGAGCCGCCCCTGGTCACTACAGCCTCGCTACCAGAGTTACAAGGGGTAGCATGGAACAATCTGGCCCACCCTAATCAAGAGCCGTCCCTGTCCACAGCCTCGCTACCAGAGTTACAAGGGGTGGCATGGAACAATCTGGCCCACCCTAATCAAGAGCCGCCCCTGGTCACTACAGCATCGCTACCAGAGTTACAAGGGGTAGCATGGAACAATCTGGCTCACCCTAATCTAGAGCCGCCCCTGTCCACAGCCTCGCTACCAGAATTACAAGGGGTAGCATGGAACAATCTGGCCCACCCTAATCAAGAGCCGTCCCTGTCCACAGCCTCGCTACCAGAGTTACAAGGGGTAGCATGGAACAATCTGGCTCACCCTAATCAAGAGCCGTCCCTGTCCACAGCCTCGCAACCAGAGTTACAAGGGGTAGCATGGAACAATCTGGCCCACCCTAATCAAGAGCCGTCCCTGTCCACAGCCTCGCTACCAGAGTTACAAAGGGTAGCATGGAACAATCTGGCTCACCCTAATCAAGAGCCGTCCCTGTCCACAGCCTCGCTACCAGAGTTACAAGGGGTAGCACGGAACAATCTGGCCCACCGTAATCAAGAGCCGTCCCTGTCCACAGCCTCGCTACCAGAGTTACAAGGGGTAGCATGGAACAATCTGGCCCACCCTAATCAAGAGCAGTCCCTGTCCACAGCCTCGCTACCAGAGTTACAAGGGGTAGCATGGAACAATCTGGCCCACCCTAATCAATAGCCGTCCCTGTCCACAGCCTCGCTACCAGAGTTACAAGGGGTAGCATGGAACAATCTGGCCCACCCTAATCAAGAGCCGTCCCTGTCCACAGCCTCGCTACCAGAGTTACAAGGGGTAGCATGGAACAATCTGGCCCACCCTAATCAAGAGCCGTCCCTGTCCACAGCCTCGCTACCAGAGTTACAAGGGGTAGCATGGAACAATCTGGCCGACCCTAATCAAGAGCCGTCCCTGTCCACAGCCTCGCTACCAGAGTTACAAGGGGTAGCATGGAACAATCTGGCTCACCCTAATCAAGAGCCGTCCCTGTCCACAGCCTTGCTACCAGACTTACAAGGGGTAGCATGGAACAATCTGCCCCACCCTAATCAAGAGTCGTCCCTGTCCACAGCCTCGCTACCAGAGTTACAAGGGGTAGCATGGAACAATATGGCCCACCCTAATCAAGAGCCGTCCCTGTCCACAGCCAGGGTCACTACAGCCTCGCTACCAGAGTTACAAGGGGTAGCATGGAACAATCTGGCTCACCCTAATCAAGAGCCGTCCCTGTCCACAGCCTCGCTACCAGAGTTACAAGGGGTAGCATGGAACAATCTGGCCCACCCTAATCAATAGCCGTCCCTGTCCACAGCCTCGCTACCAGAGTTACAAGGGGTAGCATGGAACAATCTGGCCCACCGTAATCAAGAGCTGTCCCTGTCCACAGCCTCGCTACCAGAGTTACAAGGGGTAGCATGGAACAATCTGGCTCACCCTAATCAAGAGCCGTCCCCGTCCACAGCCTCGCTACCAGAGTTACAAGGGGTAGCATGGAACAATCTGGCCCACCCTAATCAAGAGCCGTCCCTGTCCACAGCCTCGCTACCAGAGTTACAAGGGGTGGCTTGGAACAATCTGGCTCACCCTAATCAAGAGCCGTCCCTGTCCACAGCCTCGCTACCAGAGTTACAAGGGGTAGCATGGAACAATCTGGCTCCCCCTAATCAAGAGCCGCCCCTGGTCACTACAGCCTCGCTACCAGAGTTACAAGGGGTAGCATGGAACAATCTGGCTCACCCTAATCAAGAGTCGTCCCTGTCCACAGCCTCGCTACCAGAGTTACAAGGGGTAGCATGGAACAATCTGGCTCACCCTAATCAAGAGCCGTCCCCGTCCACAGCCTCGCTACCAGAGTTACAAGGGGTAGCATGGAACAATCTGGCCCACCCTAATCAAGAGCCGTCCCTGTCCACAGCCTCGCTACCAGAGTTACAAGGGGTGGCTTGGAACAATCTGGCTCACCCTAATCAAGAGCCGTCCCTGTCCACAGCCTCGCTACCAGAGTTACAAGGGGTAGCATGGAACAATCTGGCCCACCCTAATCAAGAGCCGCCCCTGGTCACTACAGCCTCGCTACCAGAGTTACAAGGGGTGGCTTGGAACAATCTGGCCCACCCTAATCAAGAGCCGTCCCTGTCCACAGCCTCGCTACCAGAGTTACAAGGGGTAGCATGGAACAATCTGGCCGACCCTAATCAAGAGCCGTCCCTGTCCACAGCCTCGCTACCAGAGTTACAAGGGGTAGCATGGAACAATCTGGCTCACCCTAATCAAGAGCCGTCCCTGTCCACAGCCTTGCTACCAGACTTACAAGGGGTAGCATGGAACAATCTGCCCCACCCTAATCAAGAGTCGTCCCTGTCCACAGCCTCGCTACCAGAGTTACAAGGGGTAGCATGGAACAATATGGCCCACCCTAATCAAGAGCCGTCCCTGTCCACAGCCAGGGTCACTACAGCCTCGCTACCAGAGTTACAAGGGGTAGCATGGAACAATCTGGCTCACCCTAATCAAGAGCCGTCCCTGTCCACAGCCTCGCTACCAGAGTTACAAGGGGTAGCATGGAACAATCTGGCCCACCCTAATCAATAGCCGTCCCTGTCCACAGCCTCGCTACCAGAGTTACAAGGGGTAGCATGGAACAATCTGGCCCACCGTAATCAAGAGCTGTCCCTGTCCACAGCCTCGCTACCAGAGTTACAAGGGGTAGCATGGAACAATCTGGCTCACCCTAATCAAGAGCCGTCCCCGTCCACAGCCTCGCTACCAGAGTTACAAGGGGTAGCATGGAACAATCTGGCCCACCCTAATCAAGAGCCGTCCCTGTCCACAGCCTCGCTACCAGAGTTACAAGGGGTGGCTTGGAACAATCTGGCTCACCCTAATCAAGAGCCGCCCCTGTCCACAGCCTCGCTAACAGAGTTACAAGGGGTAGCATGGAACAATCTGGCCCACCCTAATCAAAAGCCGTCCCTGTCCACAGCCTCGCTACCAGAGTTACAAGGGGTAGCATGGAACAATCTGGCCCACCCTAATCAAGAGCCGTCCCTGTCCACAGCCTCGCTACTAGAGTTACAAGGGGTAGCATGGAACAATCTGGCCGACCCTAATCAAGAGCCGTCCCTGTCCACAGCCTCGCTACCAGAGTTACAAGGGGTAGCATGGAACAATTTAGCTCACCCTAATCAAGAGCCGTCCCTGTCCACAGCTTCGCTACCAGAGTTACAAGGGGTAGCATGGAACAATCTGGCCCACCCTAATCAAGAGTCGTCCCTGTCCACAGCCTCGCTACCAGAGTTACAAGGGGTAGCATGGAACAATCTGGCCCACCCTAATCAAGAGCCGTCCCAGTCCACAGCCTCGCTACCAGAGTTACAAAGGGTAGCATGGAACAATCTGGCCCACCCTATTCAAGAGCCGTCCCTGTCCACAGCCTCGCTACCAGAGTTGCAAGGGGTAGCATGGAACAATCTGGCCCACCCTAATCAAGAGCCGCCCCTGTCCACAGCCTCGCTAACAGAGTTACAAGGGGTAGCATGGAACAATCTGGCCCTCCCTAATCAAGAGCCGCCCCTGTCCACAGCCTCGCTACCAGAGTTACAAGGGGTAGCATGGAACAATCTGGCCCACTCTAATCAAGAGCCGCCCCTGTCCACAGCCTCGCTAAGAGAGTTACAAGGGGTAGCATGGAACAATCTGGCCCACCCTAATCAAGAGCCGTCCCTGGCCACAGCCTCGCTACCAGAGTTACAAGGGGTAGCATGGAACAATCTGGCCCACCCTAATCAAGAGCCGTCCCTGTCCACAGCCTCGCTACCAGAGTTGCAAGGGGTAGCATGGAACAATCTGGCCCACCCTAATCAAGAGCCGCCCCTGTCCACAGCCTCGCTAACAGAGTTACAAGGGGTAGCATGGAACAATCTGGCCCTCCCTAATCAAGAGCCGCCCCTGTCCACAGCCTCGCTAACAGAGTTACAAGGGGTAGCATGGAACAATCTGGCCCTCCCTAATCAAGAGCCGCCCCTGTCCACAGCCTCGCTACCAGAGTTACAAGGGGTAGCATGGAACAATATGGCCCACCCTAATCAAGAGCCACCCCTGGTCACTACAGCCTCGCTACCAGAGTTACAAGGGGTAGCATGGAACAATCTGGCTCACCCTAATCTAGAGCCGCCCCTGTCCACAGCCTCGCTACCAGAATTACAAGGGGTAGCATGGAACAATCTGGCCCACCCTAATCAAGAGCCGTCCCTGTCCACAGCCTCGCTACCAGAGTTACAAGGGGTAGCATGGAACAATCTGGCTCACCCTAATCAAGAGCCGTCCCTGTCCACAGCCTCGCTACCAGAGTTGCAAGGGGTAGCATGGAACAATCTGGCCCACCCTAATCAAGAGCCGCCCCTGTCCACAGCCTCGCTAACAGAGTTACAAGGGGTAGCATGGAACAATCTGGCCCTCACTAATCAAGAGCCGCCCCTGTCCACAGCCTCGCTACCAGAGTTACAAGGGGTAGCATGGAACAATATGGCCCACCCTAATCAAGAGCCGCCCCTGGTCACTACAGCCTCGCTACCAGAGTTACAAGGGGTAGCATGGAACAATCTGGCCCACCCTAATCAAGAGCCGTCCCTGTCCACAGCCTCGCTACCAGAGTTACAAGGGGTGGCATGGAACAATCTGGCCCACCCTAATCAAGAGCCGCCCCTGGTCACTACAGCCTCGCTACCAGAGTTACAAGGGGTAGCATGGAACAATCTGGCTCACCCTAATCTAGAGCCGCCCCTGTCCACAGCCTCGCTACCAGAATTACAAGGGGTAGCATGGAACAATCTGGCCCACCCTAATTAAGAGCCGTCCCTGTCCACAGCCTCGCTACCAGAGTTACAAGGGGTAGCATGGAACAATCTGGCTCACCCTAATCAAGAGCCGTCCCTGTCCACAGCCTCGCAACCAGAGTTACAAGGGGTAGCATGGAACAATCTGACCCACCCTAATCAAGAGCCGTCCCTGTCCACAGCCTCGCTACCAGAGTTACAAAGGGTAGCATGGAACAATCTGGCTCACCCTAATCAAGAGCCGTCCCTGTCCACAGCCTCGCTACCAGAGTTACAAGGGGTAGCACGGAACAATCTGGCCCACCGTAATCAAGAGCCGTCCCTGTCCACAGCCTCGCTACCAGAGTTACAAGGGGTAGCATGGAACAATCTGGCCCACCCTAATCAAGAGCAGTCCCTGTCCACAGCCTCGCTACCAGAGTTACAAGGGGTAGCATGGAACAATCTGGCCCACCCTAATCAATAGCCGTCCCTGTCCACAGCCTCGCTACCAGAGTTACAAGGGGTAGCATGGAACAATCTGGCCCACCCTAATCAAGAGCCGTCCCTGTCCACAGCCTCGCTACCAGAGTTACAAGGGGTAGCATGGAACAATCTGGCCCACCCTAATCAAGAGCCGTCCCTGTCCACAGCCTCGCTACCAGAGTTACAAGGGGTAGCATGGAACAATCTGGCCGACCCTAATCAAGAGCCGTCCCTGTCCACAGCCTCGCTACCAGAGTTACAAGGGGTAGCATGGAACAATCTGGCTCACCCTAATCAAGAGCCGTCCCTGTCCACAGCCTTGCTACCAGACTTACAAGGGGTAGCATGGAACAATCTGCCCCACCCTAATCAAGAGTCGTCCCTGTTCACAGCCTCGCTACCAGAGTTACAAGGGGTAGCATGGAACAATATGGCCCGGCCTAATCAAGAGCCGTCCCTGTCCACAGCCAGGGTCACTACAGCCTCGCTACCAGAGTTACAAGGGGTAGCATGGAACAATCTGGCTCACCCTAATCAAGAGCCGTCCCTGTCCACAGCCTCGCTACCAGAGATACAAGGGGTAGCATGGAACAATCTGGCTCACCCTAATCAAGAGCCGTCCCTGTCCACAGCCTCGCTACCAGAGTTAAAAGGGGTAGCATGGAACAATCTGGCCCACCCTAATCAAGAGCCGACCCTGTCCTCAGCCTCGCTACCAGATTTACAAGGGGTAGCATGGAACAATCTGGCCCACCCTAATCAAGAGCCGTCCCTGTCCACAGCCTCGCTACCAGAGTTACAAGGGGTAACATGGAACAATCTGGCTCACCCTAATCAAGAGCCGTCCCTGTCCACAGCCTCGCTACCAGAGATTCAAGGGGTAGCATGGAACAATCTGGCCCATCCTAATCAAGAGCCGTCCCGTCCACAGCCTCGCTACCAGAGTTACAAGGGGTAGCATGGAACAATCTGGCCCACCCTAATCAAGAGCCGTCCCTGTCCACAGCCTCGCTACCAGAGTTACAAGGGGTAGCATGGACCAATCTGGCCCACCCTAATCAAGAGCCGACCCTGTCCACACCCTCGCTACCAGAGTTACAAGGGGTAGCATGGAACAATCTGGCCCACCCTAATCAAGAGCCGTCCCTGTCCACAGCCTCGCTACCAGAGTTAAAAGGGGTGGCATGGAACAATCTGGCTCACCCTAATCAAGAGCCGCCCCTGTCCACAGCCTCGCTAACAGAATTACAAGGGGTAGCATGGAACAATCTGGCCCAACCTAATCAAGAGCCGTCCCTGTCCACAGCCTCGCTACCAGAGTTACAAGGGGTAGCATGGAACAATCTGGCCCACCCTAATCAAGAGCCGTCCCTGTCCACAGCCTCGCTACCAGAGTTACAAGGGGTAGCATGGAACAATCTGGCCCACCCTAATCAAGAGCCGCCCCTGGTCACTACAGCCTCGCTACCAGAGTTACAAGGGGTAGCATGGAACAATCTGGCTCACCCTAATCAAGAGTCGTCCCTGTTCACAGCCTCGCTACCAGAGTTACAAGGGGTAGCATGGAACAATCTGGCCCACCGTAATCAAGAGCCGTCCCTGTCCACAGCCTCGCTACCAGAGTTACAAGGGGTAGCATGGAACCATCTGGCTCACCCTAATCAAGAGCCGTCCCTGTCCACAGCCTCGCTACCAGAGTTACAAGGGGTAGCATGGAACAATCTGGCTCACCCTAATCAAGAGCCGCCCTTGTCCACAGCCTCGCTACCAGAGTTACAAGGGGTAGCATGGAACAATCTGGCCCACCCTAATCAAGAGCCGTCCCTGTCCACAGCCTCGCTACCAGAGTTACAAGGGGTAGCATGGATCAATCAGGCTCACCCTAATCAAGAGCCGTCCCTGTCCACAGCCTCGCTACCAGAGTTACAAGGGGTAGCATGGAACAATCTGGCCCACCCTATTCAAGAGCCGTCCCTGTCCACAGCCTCGCTACCAGAGTTACTAGGGGTTGCATGGAACAATCTGGCCCACCCTAATCAAGAGCCGCCCTGTCCACAGCCTCGTTACCAGAGTTACAAGGGGTAGCATGGAACAATCTGGCCCACCCTAATCAAGAGCCGTCCCTGTCCACAGCCAGGGTCACTACATCCTCGCTACCAGAGTTACAAGGGGTAGCATGGAACAATCTGGCTCATCCTAATCAAGAGCCGTCCCTGTCCACAGCCTTGCTACCAGACTTACAAGGGGTAGCATGGAACAATCTGCCCCACCCTAATCAAGAGTCGTCCCTGTCCACAGCCTCGCTACCAGAGTTACAAGGGGTAGCATGGAACAATATGGCCCACCCTAATCAAGAGCCGTCCCTGTCCACAGCCAGGGTCACTACAGCCTCGCTACCAGAGTTACAAGGGGTAGCATGGAACAATCTGGCTCACCCTAATCAAGAGCCGTCCCTGTCCACAGCCTCGCTACCTGAGATACAAGGGGTAGCATGGAACAATCTGGCTCACCCTAATCAAGAGCCGTCCCTGTCCACAGCCTCGCTACCAGAGTTAAAAGGGGTAGCATGGAACAATCTGGCCCACCCTAATCAAGAGCCGACCCTGTCCTCAGCCTCGCTACCAGATTTACAAGGGGTAGCATGGAACAATCTGGCCCACCCTAATCAAGAGCCGTCCCTGTCCACAGCCTCGCTACCAGAGTTACAAGGGGTAACATGGAACAATCTGGCTCACCCTAATCAAGAGCCGTCCCTGTCCACAGCCTCGCTACCAGAGATTCAAGGGGTAGCATGGAACAATCTGGCCCACCCTAATCAAGAGCCGTCCCGTCCACAGCCTCGCTACCAGAGTTACAAGGGGTAGCATGGAACAATCTGGCCCACCCTAATCAAGAGCCGTCCCTGTCCACAGCCTCGCTACCAGAGTTACAAGGGGTAGCATGGACCAATCTGGCCCACCCTAATCAAGAGCCGTCCCTGTCCACACCCTCGCTACCAGAGTTACAAGGGGTAGCATGGAACAATCTGGCCCACCCTAATCAAGAGCCGTCCCTGTCCACAGCCTCGCTACCAGAGTTACAAGGGGTGGCATGGAACAATCTGGCTCACCCTAATCAAGAGCCGCCCCTGTCCACAGCCTCGCTAACAGAATTACAAGGGGTAGCATGGAACAATCTGGCCCACCCTAATCAAGAGCCGTCCCTGTCCACAGCCTCGCTACCAGAGTTACAAGGGGTAGCATGGAACAATCTGGCCCACCCTAATCAAGAGCCGTCCCTGTCCACAGCCTCGCTACCAGAGTTACAAGGGGTAGCATGGAACAATCTGGCCCACCCTAATCAAGAGCCGCCCCTGGTCACTACAGCCTCGCTACCAGAGTTACAAGGGGTAGCATGGAACAATCTGGCTCACCCTAATCAAGAGTCGTCCCTGTCCACAGCCTCGCTACCAGAGTTACAAGGGGTAGCATGGAACAATCGGGCCAACCCTAATCAAGAGCCGTCCCTGTCCACAGCCTCGCTACCAGAGTTACAAGGGGTAGCATGGAACCATCTGGCTCACCCTAATCAAGAGCCGTCCCTGTCCACAGCCTCGCTACCAGAGTTACAAGGGGTAGCATGGAACAATCTGGCTCACCCTAATCAAGAGCCGCCCCTGTCCACAGCCTCGCTACCAGAGTTACAAGGGGTAGCATGGAACAATCTGGCCCACCCTAATCAAGAGCCGTCCCTGTCCACAGCCTCGCTACCAGAGTTACAAGGGGTAGCATGGATCAATCAGGCTCACCCTAATCAAGAGCCGTCCCTGTCCACAGCCTCGCTACCAGAGTTACAAGGGGTAGCATGGAACAATCTGGCCCACCCTAATCAAGAGCCGTCCCTGTCCACAGCCTCGCTACCAGAGTTACAAGGGGTAGCATGGAACAATCTGGCTCACCCTAATCAAGAGCCGTCCCTGTCCACAGCCTCGCTACCAGAGTTACAAGGGGTAGCACGGAACAATCTGGCCCACCGTAATCAAGAGCCGTCCCTGTCTACAGCCTCGCTACCAGAGTTACAAGGGGTAGCATGGAACAATCTGGCCCACCCTAATCAAGAGCAGTCCCTGTCCACAGCCTCGCTACCAGGGTTACAAAGGGTAGCATGGAACAATCTGGCCCACCCTAATCATGAGCCGTCCCTGTCCATAGCCTCGCTACCAGAGTTACAAGGGGTAGCATGGAACAATCTGGCCCACCCTAATCAGGAGCCGTCCCTGTCCACAGCCTCGCTACCAGAGTTACAAGGGGTAGCATGGAACAATCTAGCCCACCCTAATCAAGAGCCGTCCCTGTCCACAGCCTCGCTACCAGAGTTACAAGGGGTAGCATGGAACAATCTGGCCGACCCTGATCAAGAGCCGTCCCTGTCCACAGCCTCGCTACCAGAGTTACAAGGGGTAGCATGGAACAATCTGGCTCACCCTAATCAAGAGCCGTCCCTGTCCACAGCCTCGCTACCAGTGTTACAAGGGGTAGCATGGAACAATCTGGCCCACCCTAATCAAGAGTCGTCCCTGTCCACAGCCTCGCTACCAGAGTTACAAGGGGTAGCATGGAACAATCTGGCCCACCCTAATCAAGAGCCGTCCCTGTCCACAGCCTCGCTACCAGAGTTACAAAGGGTAGCATGGAACAATCTGGCCCACCCTATTCAAGAGCCGTCCCTGTCCACAGCCTCGCTACCAGAGTTACAAGGGGTAGCATGGAACAATCTGGCCCACCCTAATCAAGAGCCGCCCCTGTCCACAGCCTCGCTACCAGAGTTACAAGGGGTAGCATGGAACAATCTGGCCCACCCTAATCAAAAGCCGTCCCTGTCCGCAGCCAGGGTCACTACAGCCTCGCTACCAGAGTTACAAGGGGTAGCATGGAACAATCTGGCTCACCCTAATCAAGAGCCGTCCATGTCCACAGCCTCGCTACCAGAGATACAAGGGGTAGCATGGAACAATCTGGCCCACCCTAATCAAGAGCCGTCCCTGTCCACAGCCTCGCTACCAGAGTTACAAGGGGTAGCATGGAACAATCTGGCCCACACTAATCAAGAGCCGTCCCTGTCCTCAGCCTCGCTACCAGAGTTACAAGGGGTAGCATGGAACAATCTGGCCCACCCTAATCAAGAGCCTTCCCTGTCCACAGCCTCGCTACCAGAGTTACAAGGGGTAGCATGGAACAATCTGGTTCACCCTTATCAAGAGCCGTCCCTGTCCACAGCCTCGCTACCAGAGATACAAGGGGTAGCATGGAACAATCTGGCCCACCCTAATCAAGAGCCGTCCCTATCCACAGCCTCGCTACCAGAGTTACAAGGGGTAGCATGGAACAATCTGGCCCACCCTAATCAAGAGCCGTCCCTGTCCACAGCCTCGCTACCAGAGTTACAAGGCGTAGCATGGAACAATCTGGCCCACCCTAATCAAGAGCCGTCCCTGTCCACAGCCTCGCTACCAGAGTTACAAGGGGTAGCATGGAACAATCTGGCCCACCCTAATCAAGAGCCGTCCCTGACCACAGCCTCGCTACCAGAGCTACAAGGGGTAGCATGGAACAATCTGGCCCACCCTAATCAAGAGCCGCCCCTGGTCACTACAGCCTCGCTACCAGAGTTACAAGGGGTAGCATGGAACAATCTGGCTCACCCTAATCAAGAGCCGTCCCTGTCCACAGCCTCGCTACCAGAGATACAAGGGGTAGCATGGAACAATCTGGCCCACCCTAATCAAGAGCCGTCCCTGTCCACAGCCTCGCTACCAGAGTTACAAGGGGTAGCATGGAACAATCTGGCCCACCCTAATCAAGAGCTGTCCCTGTCCACAGCCTCGCTACCAGAGTTACAAGGGGTAGCATGGAACAATCTGGCCCACCCTAATCAAGAGCCGTCCCTGTCCACAGCCTCGCTACCAGAGTTACATGGGGTAGCATGGAACAATCTGGCGCACCCTAATCAAGAGCCGTCCCTGTCCACAGCCTCGCTACCAGAGTTACAAGGGGTAGCATGGAACAATCTGGCCCACCCTAATCAAGAGCCTCCCCTGGTCACTACAGCCTCGCTACCAGAGTTACAAGGGGTAGCATGGAACAATCTGGCTCACCCTAATCAAGAGCCGTCCCTGTCCACAGCCTCGCTACCAGAGTTACAAGGGGTAGCATGGAACAATCTGGCCCACCCCAATCAAGAGCCGTCCCTGTCCACAGCCTCGCTACCAGAGTTACAAGGGGTAGCATGGAACAATCTGGCTCACCCTAATCAAGAGCCGTCCCCGTCCACAGCCTCGCTACCAGAGTTACAAGGGGTAGCATGGAACAATCTGGCCCACCCTAATCAAGAGCCGTCCCTGTCCACAGCCTCGCTACCAGAGTTACAAGGGGTGGCATGGAACAATCTGGCTCATCCTAATCAAGAGCCGCCCCTGTCCACAGCCTCGCTAACAGAGTTACAAGGGGTAGCATGGAACAATCTGGCCCACCCTAATCAAGAGCCGTCCCTGTCCACAGCCTCGCTACCAGAGTTACAAGGGGTAGCATGGAACAATCTGGCCCACCCTAATCAAGAGCCGTCCCTGTCCACAGCCTCGCTACCAGAGTTACAAGGGGTAGCATTGAACAATCTGGCCGACCCCAATCACGAGCCGTCCCTGTCCACAGCCTCGCTACCAGAGTTACAAGGGGTAGCATGGAACAATTTGGCTCACCCTAATCAAGAGCCGTCCCTGTCCACAGCCTCGCTACCAGAGTTACAAGGGGTAGCATGGAACAATCTGGCCCACCCTAATCAAGAGTCGTCCCTGTCCACAGCCTCGCTACCAGAGTTACAAGGGGTAGCATGGACCAATCTGGCCCACCCTAATCAAGAGCCGTCCCAGTCCACAGCCTCGCTACCAGAGTTGCAAGGGGTAGCATGGAACAATCTGGCCCACCCTAATCAAGAGCCGCCCCTGTCCACAGCCTCGCTAACAGACTTACAAGGGGTAGCATGGAACAATCTGGCCCTCCTTAATCAAGAGCCCCTGTCCACAGCCTCGCTACCAGAGTTACAAGGGGTAGCATGGAACAATCTGGCCCACCCTAATCAAGAGCCGCCCCTGTCCACAGCCTCGCTAACAGAGTTACAAGGGGTAGCATGGAACAATCTGGCCCACCCTAATCAAGAGCCGTCCCTGTCCACAGCCTCGCTACCAGAGTTACAAGGTGTAGCATGGAACAATCTGGCCCACCCTAAACAAGAGCCGTCCCTGTCCACAGCCTCGCTACCAGAGTTACGAGGGGTACCATGGAACAATCTGGCCCACCCTAATCAAGAGCCGTCCCTGTCCACAGCCTCGCTACCAGAGTTACAAGGGGTAGCATGGAACAATCTGGCGCACCCTAATCAAGAGCCGCCCCTGTCCACAGCCTCGCTACCAGAGTTACAAGGGGTAGCATGGAACAATCAGGCCCACCCTAATCAAGAGCCGTCCCTGCCCACAGCCTCGCTACCAGAGTTACAAGGGGTAACATGGAACAATCTGGCCCACCCTAATCAAGAGCCGTCCCTGTCCACAGCCTCGCTACCAGAGTTACAAGGGGTAGCATGGAACAATCTGGCCCTCCCTAATTAAGAGCCGTCCCTGTCCACAGCCTCGCTACCAGAGTTGCAAGGGGTAGCATGGAACATTCTGGCTCACCCTAATCAAGAGCCGCCCCTGGTCACTACAGCCTCGCTACCAGAGTTACAAGGGGTAGCATGGAACAATCTGGCCCACCCTAATCAAGAGCCATCCCTGTCCACAGCCTCGCTACCAGAGTTACAAGGGGTAGCATGGAACAATCTGGCCGACCCTAATCAAGAGCCGTCCCTGTCCACACCCTCGCTACCAGAGTTACAAGGGGTAGCATGGAACAATCTGGCTCACCCTAATCAAGAGCCGTCCCTGTCCACAGCCTCGCTACCAGAGTTACAAGGGGTAGCATGGAACAATCTGGCCCACCCTAATCAAGAGTCGTCCCTGTCCACAGCCTCGCTGCCAGAGTTACAAGGGGTAGCATGGAACAATCTGGCCCACCCTAATCAAGAGCCGCCCCTGTCCACAGCCTCGCTACCAGAGTTACAAGGGGTAGCATGGAACAATCTGGCCCACCCTAATCAAGAGCCGTCCCTGTCCACAGCCAGGGTCACTACAGCCTCGCTACCAGAGTTACAAGGGGTAGCATGGAACAATCTGGCTCACCCTAATCAAGAGCCGTCCCTGTCCACAGCCTCGCTACCAGAGATACAAGGAGTAGCATGGAACAATCTGGCTCACCCTAATCAAGAGCCGTCCCTGTCCACAGCCTCGCTACCAGAGTTAAAAGGGGTAGCATGGAACAATCTGGCCCACCCTAATCAAGAGCCGTCCCTGTCCTCAGCCTCGCTACCAGAGTTACAAGGGGTAGCATGGAACAATCTGGCCCACCCTAATCAAGAGCCGTCCCTGTCCACAGCCTCGCTACTAGAGTTACAAGGGGTAGCATGGAACAATCTGGCTCACCCTAATCAAGAGCCGTCCCTGTCCATAGCCTCGCTACCAGAGATACAAGGGGTAGCATGGAACAATCTGGCCCACCCTAATCAAGAGCCGTCCCTGTCCACAGCCTCGCTACCAGAGTTACAAGGGGTAGCATGGAACAATCTGGCCCACCCTAATCAAGAGCCGTCCCTGTCCACAGCTTCACTACCAGAGTTACAAGGGGTAGCATGGAACAATCTGGCCCACCCTAATCAAGAGCCGTCCCTGTCCACACCCTCGCAACCAGAGTTACAAAGGGTAGCATGGAACAATCTGGCTTACCCTAATCAAGAGCCGCCCCTGGTCACTACAGCCTCGCTACCAGAGTTACAAGGGGTAGCATGGAACAATCTGGCTCACCCTAATCAAGAGCCGTCCCTGTCCACAGCCTCGCTACCAGAGTTACAAGGGGTAGCATGGAACAATCTGGCCCACCCTAATCAAGAGCCGTCCCTGTCCACAGCCTCGCTACCAGAGTTACAAGGGGTAGCATGGAACAATCTGGCTCACCCTAATCAAGAGCCGTCCCTGTCCACAGCCTCGCTACCAGAGTTACAAGGGGTAGCATGGAACAATCTGGCCCACCCTAATCAAGAGCCGTCCCTGTCCACAGCCTCGCTACCAGAGTTACAAGGGGTGGCATGGAACAATCTGGCTCACCCTAATCAAGAGCCGCACCTGTCCACAGCCTCGCTAACAGCGTTACAAGGGGTAGCTTGGAACAATCTGGCCCACCCTAATCAAGCGCCGTCCCTGTCCACAGCCTCGCTACCAGAGTTACAACGGGTAGCATGGAACAATCTGGCTCACCCTAATCAAGAGCCGTCCCTGTCCACAGCCTCGCTACCAGAGTTACAAGGGGTAGCATGGAACAATCTGGCCCACCCTAATCAAGAGCCGTCCCTGTCCACAGCCTCGCTACCAGTGTTACAAGGGGTAGCATGGAACAATCTGGCCCACCCTAATCAAGAGCCGTCCCTGTCCACAGCCTCGCTACCAGAGTTACAAGGGGTAGCATGGAACAATCTGGCCGACCCTAATCAAGAGCCGTCCCTGTCCACAGCCTCGCTACCAGAGTTACAAGGGGTAGCATGGAACAATTTGGCTCACCCTAATCAAGAGACGTCCCTGTCCACAGCCTCGCTACCAGAGTTACAAGGGGTAGCATGGAACAATCTGGCCCACCCTAATCAGGAGTCGTCCCTGTCCACAGCCTCTTTACCAGAGTTACAAGGGGTAGCATGGAACAATCTGGCCCACCCTAATCAAGAGCCGTCCCAGTCCACAGCCTCGCTACCAGAGTTACAAGGGGTAGCATGGAACAATCTGGCCCACCCTATTCAAGAGCGCTCCCTGTCCACAGCCTCGCTACCAGAGTTACAAGGGGTAGCATGGAACAATCTGGCCCACCCTAATCAAGAGCCGTCCCTGTCCACAGCCTCGCTGACAGAGTTACAAGGGGTAGCATGGAACAATCTGGCCTTCCCTAATCAAGAGCCGCCCCGCTCCACAGCCTCCCTACCAGAGTTACAAGGGGTAGCATGGAACAATCTGGCCCACCTTAATCAAGAGCCGCCCCTGTCCACAGCCTCGCTAACAGAGTTACAAGGGGTAGCATGGAACAATCTGGCCCACCCTAATCAAGAGCCGCCCCTGTCCACAGCCTCGCTAACAGAGTTACAAGGGGTAGCATGGAACAATCTGGCCCACCCTAATCAAGAGCCGCCCCTGTCCACAGCCTCGCTAACAGAGTTACAAGGGCTAGCATGGAACAATCTGGCCCACCCTAATCAAGAGCCGTCCCTGTCCACAGCCTCGCTACCAGAGTTACAAGGGGTAGCATGGAACAATCTGGCCCACCCTAATCAAGAGCTGCCCCTGTCCACAGCCTCGCTAACAGAGTTACAAGGGGTAGCATGGAACAATCTGGCCCACCCTAATCAAGAGCCGTCCCTGTCCACAGCCTCGCTACCAGAGTTACAAGGGGTAGCATGGAACAATCTGGCCCACCCTAATCAAGAGCCGTCCCTGTCCACAGCCTCGCTACCAGAGTTACAAGGGGTAGCATGGAACATTCTGGCTCACCCTAATCAAGAGCCGCCCCTGGTCACTACAGCCTCGCTACCAGAGTTACAAGGGGTAGCATGGAACAATCTGGCCCACCCTAATCAAGAGCCGTCCCTGTCCACAGCCTCGCTACCAGAGTTACAAGGGGTAGCATGGAACAATCTGGCCGACCCTAATCAAGAGCCGTCCCTGTCCACAGCCTCGCTACCAGAGTTACAAGGGGTAGCATGGAACAATCTGGCTCACCCTAATCAAGAGCCGTCCCTGTCCACAGCCTCGCTACCAGAGTTACAAGGGGTAGCATGGAACAATCTGGCCCTCCCTAATCAAGAGTCGTCCCTGTCCACAGCCTCGCTGCCGGAGTTACAAGGGGTAGCATGGAACAATCTGGCCCACCCTAATCAAGAGCCGCCCCTGTCCACAGCCTCGCTACCAGAGTTACAAGGGGTAGCATGGAACAATCTGGCCCACCCTAATCAAGAGCCGTCCCTGTCCACAGCCAGGGTCACTACAGCCTCGCTACCAGAGTTACAAGGGGTAGCATGGAACAATCTGGCTCACCCTAATCAAGAGCCGTCCCTGTCCACAGCCTCGCTACCAGAGATACAAGGAGTAGCATGGAACAATCTGGCTCACCCTAATCAAGAGCCGTCCCTGTCCACAGCCTCGCTACCAGAGTTAAAAAGGGTAGCATGGAACAATCTGGCCCACCCTAATCAAGAGCCGTCCCTGTCCTCAGCCTCGCTACCAGAGTTACAAGGGGTAGCATGGAACAATCTGGCCCACCCTAATCAAGAGCCGCCCCTGTCCACAGCCTCGCTACCAGAGTTACAAGGGGTAGCATGGAACAATCTGGCTCACCCTAATCAAGAGCCGTCCCTGTCCACAGCCTCGCTACCAGAGTTACAAGGGGTAGCATGGAACAATCTGGCCCACCCTAATCAAGAGCCGTCCCTGTCCACAGCCTCGCTACCAGTGTTACAAGGGGTAGCATGGAACAATCTGGCCCACCCTAATCAAGAGCCGTCCCTGTCCACAGCCTCGCTACCAGAGTTACAAGGGGTAGCATGGAACAATCTGGCCGACCCTAATCAAGAGCCGTCCCTGTCCACAGCCTCGCTACCAGAGTTACAAGGGGTAGCATGGAACAATTTGGCTCACCCTAATCAAGAGACGTCCCTGTCCACAGCCTCGCTACCAGAGTTACAAGGGGTAGCATGGAACAATCTGGCCCACCCTAATCAGGAGTCGTCCCTGTCCACAGCCTCGCTACCAGAGTTACAAGGGGTAGCATGGAACAATCTGGCCCACCCTAATCATGAGCCGTCCCAGTCCACAGCCTCGCTACCAGAGTTACAAGGGGTAGCATGGAACAATCTGGCCCACCCTATTCAAGAGCTGTCCCTGTCCACAGCCTCGCTACCAGAGTTACAAGGGGTAGCATGGAACAATCTGGCTCACCCTAATCAAGAGCCGTCCCTGTCCACAGCCTCGCTACCAGTGTTACAAGGGGTAGCATGGAACAATCTGGCCCACCCTAATCAAGAGTCGTCCCTGTCCACAGCCTCGCTACCAGAGTTACAAGGGGTAGCATGGAACAATCTGGCCCACCCTAATCAAGAGCCGTCCCTGTCCACAGCCTCGCTACCAGAGTTACAAAGGGTAGCATGGAACAATCTGGCCCACCCTATTCAAGAGCCGTCCCTGTCCACAGCCTCGCTACCAGAGTTACAAGGGGTAGCATGGAACAATCTGGCCCACCCTAATCAAGAGCCGCCCCTGTCCACAGCCTCGCTACCAGAGTTACAAGGGGTAGCATGGAACAATCTGGCCCACCCTAATCAAAAGCCGTCCCTGTCCGCAGCCAGGGTCACTACAGCCTCGCTACCAGAGTTACAAGGGGTAGCATGGAACAATCTGGCTCACCCTAATCAAGAGCCGTCCATGTCCACAGCCTCGCTACCAGAGATACAAGGGGTAGCATGGAACAATCTGGCCCACCCTAATCAAGAGCCGTCCCTGTCCGCAGCCTCGCTACCAGAGTTACAAGGGGTAGCATGGAACAATCTGGCCCACACTAATCAAGAGCCGTCCCTGTCCTCAGCCTCGCTACCAGAGTTACAAGGGGTAGCATGGAACAATCTGGCCCACCCTAATCAAGAGCCTTCCCTGTCCACAGCCTCGCTACCAGAGTTACAAGGGGTAGCATGGAACAATCTGGTTCACCCTAATCAAGAGCCGTCCCTGTCCACAGCCTCGCTACCAGAGATACAAGGGGTAGCATGGAACAATCTGGCCCACCCTAATCAAGAGCCGTCCCTATCCACAGCCTCGCTACCAGAGTTACAAGGGGTAGCATGGAACAATCTGGCCCACCCTAATCAAGAGCCGTCCCTGTCCACAGCCTCGCTACCAGAGTTACAAGGCGTAGCATGGAACAATCTGGCCCACCCTAATCAAGAGCCGTCCCTGTCCACAGCCTCGCTACCAGAGTTACAAGGGGTAGCATGGAACAATCTGGCCCACCCTAATCAAGAGCCGTCCCTGACCACAGCCTCGCTACCAGAGCTACAAGGGGTAGCATGGAACAATCTGGCCCACCCTAATCAAGAGCCGCCCCTGGTCACTACAGCCTCGCTACCAGAGTTACAAGGGGTAGCATGGAACAATCTGGCTCACCCTAATCAAGAGCCGTCCCTGTCCACAGCCTCGCTACCAGAGATACAAGGGGTAGCATGGAACAATCTGGCCCACCCTAATCAAGAGCCGTCCCTGTCCACAGCCTCGCTACCAGAGTTACAAGGGGTAGCATGGAACAATCTGGCCCACCCTAATCAAGAGCTGTCCCTGTCCACAGCCTCGCTACCAGAGTTACAAGGGGTAGCATGGAACAATCTGGCCCACCCTAATCAAGAGCCGTCCCTGTCCACAGCCTCGCTACCAGAGTTACATGGGGTAGCATGGAACAATCTGGCGCACCCTAATCAAGAGCCGTCCCTGTCCACAGCCTCGCTACCAGAGTTACAAGGGGTAGCATGGAACAATCTGGCCCACCCTAATCAAGAGCCTCCCCTGGTCACTACAGCCTCGCTACCAGAGTTACAAGGGGTAGCATGGAACAATCTGGCTCACCCTAATCAAGAGCCGTCCCTGTCCACAGCCTCGCTACCAGAGTTACAAGGGGTAGCATGGAACAATCTGGCCCACCCCAATCAAGAGCCGTCCCTGTCCACAGCCTCGCTACCAGAGTTACAAGGGGTAGCATGGAACAATCTGGCTCACCCTAATCAAGAGCCGTCCCCGTCCACAGCCTCGCTACCAGAGGTACAAGGGGTAGCATGGAACAATCTGGCCCACCCTAATCAAGAGCCGTCCCTGTCCACAGTCTCGCTACCAGAGTTACAAGGGGTGGCATGGAACAATCTGGCTCATCCTAATCAAGAGCCGCCCCTGTCCACAGCCTCGCTAACAGAGTTACAAGGGGTAGCATGGAACAATCTGGCCCACCCTAATCAAGAGCCGTCCCTGTCCACAGCCTCGCTACCAGAGTTACAAGGGGTAGCATGGAACAATCTGGCCCACCCTAATCAAGAGCCGTCCCTGTCCACAGCCTCGCTACCAGAGTTACAAGGGGTAGCATTGAACAATCTGGCCGACCCTAATCAAGAGCCGTCCCTGTCCACAGCCTCGCTACCAGAGTTACAAGGGGTAGCATGGAACAATTTGGCTCACCCTAATCAAGAGCCGTCCCTGTCCACAGCCTCGCTACCAGAGTTACAAGGGGTAGCATGGAACAATCTGGCCCACCCTAATCAAGAGCCGTCCCAGTCCACAGCCTCGCTACCAGAGTTGCAAGGGGTAGCATGGAACAATCTGGCCCACCCTAATCAAGAGCCGCCCCTGTCCACAGCCTCGCTAACAGACTTACAAGGGGTAGCATGGAACAATCTGGCCCTCCTTAATCAAGAGCCCCTGTCCACAGCCTCGCTACCAGAGTTACAAGGGGTAGCATGGAACAATCTGGCCCACCCTAATCAAGAGCCGCCCCTGTCCACAGCCTCGCTAACAGAGTTACAAGGGGTAGCATGGAACAATCTGGCCCACCCTAATCAAGAGCCGTCCCTGTCCACAGCCTCGCTACCAGAGTTACAAGGTGTAGCATGGAACAATCTGGCCCACCCTAAACAAGAGCCGTCCCTGTCCACAGCCTCGCTACCAGAGTTACGAGGGGTACCATGGAACAATCTGGCCCACCCTAATCAAGAGCCGTCCCTGTCCACAGCCTCGCTACCAGAGTTACAAGGGGTAGCATGGAACAATCTGGCGCACCCTAATCAAGAGCCGCCCCTGTCCACAGCCTCGCTACCAGAGTTACAAGGGGTAGCATGGAACAATCAGGCCCACCCTAATCAAGAGCCGTCCCTGCCCACAGCCTCGCTACCAGAGTTACAAGGGGTAACATGGAACAATCTGGCCCACCCTAATCAAGAGCCGTCCCTGTCCACAGCCTCGCTACCAGAGTTACAAGGGGTAGCATGGAACAATCTGGCCCACCCTAATTAAGAGCCGTCCCTGTCCGCAGCCTCGCTACCAGAGTTACAAGGGGTAGCATGGAACATTCTGGCTCACCCTAATCAAGAGCCGCCCCTGGTCACTACAGCCTCGCTACCAGAGTTACAAGGGGTAGCATGGAACAATCTGGCCCACCCTAATCAAGAGCCGTCCCTGTCCACAGCCTCGCTACCAGAGTTACAAGGGGTAGCATGGAACAATCTGGCCGACCCTAATCAAGAGCCGTCCCTGTCCACAGCCTCGCTACCAGAGTTACAAGGGGTAGCATGGAACAATCTGGCTCACCCTAATCAAGAGCCGTCCCTGTCCACAGCCTCGCTACCAGAGTTACAAGGGGTAGCATGGAACAATCTGGCCCACCCTAATCAAGAATCGTCCCTGTCCACAGCCTCGCTGCCAGAGTTACAAGGGGTAGCATGGAACAATCTGGCCCACCCTAATCAAGAGCCGCCCCTGTCCACAGCCTCGCTACCAGAGTTACAAGGGGTAGCATGGAACAATCTGGCCCACCCTAATCAAGAGCCGTCCCTGTCCACAGCCAGGGTCACTACAGCCTCGCTACCAGAGTTACAAGGGGTAGCATGGAACAATCTGGCTCACCCTAATCAAGAGCCGTCCCTGTCCACAGCCTCGCTACCAGAGATACAAGGAGTAGCATGGAACAATCTGGCTCACCCTAATCAAGAGCCGTCCCTGTCCACAGCCTCGCTACCAGAGTTAAAAGGGGTAGCATGGAACAATCTGGCCCACCCTAATCAAGAGCCGTCCCTGTCCTCAGCCTCGCTACCAGAGTTACAAGGGGTAGCATGGAACAATCTGGCCCACCCTAATCAAGAGCCGTCCCTGTCCACAGCCTCGCTACTAGAGTTACAAGGGGTAGCATGGAACAATCTGGCTCACCCTAATCAAGAGCCGTCCCTGTCCACAGCCTCGCTACCAGAGATACAAGGGGTAGCATGGAACAATCTGGCCCACCCTAATCAAGAGCCGTCCCTGTCCACAGCCTCGCTACCAGAGTTACAAGGGGTAGCATGGAACAATCTGGCCCACCCTAATCAAGAGCCGCCCCTGTCCACAGCCTCGCTACCAGAGTTACAAGGGGTAGCATGGAACAATCTGGCCCACCCTAATCAAGAGCCGTCCCTGTCCACAGCCAGGGTCACTACAGCCTCGCTACCAGAGTTACAAGGGGTAGCATGGAACAATCTGGCTCACCCTAATCAAGAGCCGTCCCTGTCCACAGCCTCGCTACCAGAGATACAAGGAGTAGCATGGAACAATCTGGCTCACCCTAATCAAGAGCCGTCCCTGTCCACAGCCTCGCTACCAGAGTTAAAAAGGGTAGCATGGAACAATCTGGCCCACCCTAATCAAGAGCCGTCCCTGTCCTCAGCCTCGCTACCAGAGTTACAAGGGGTAGCATGGAACAATCTGGCCCACCCTAATCAAGAGCCGCCCCTGTCCACAGCCTCGCTACCAGAGTTACAAGGGGTAGCATGGAACAATCTGGCTCACCCTAATCAAGAGCCGTCCCTGTCCACAGCCTCGCTACCAGAGTTACAAGGGGTAGCATGGAACAATCTGGCCCACCCTAATCAAGAGCCGTCCCTGTCCACAGCCTCGCTACCAGTGTTACAAGGGGTAGCATGGAACAATCTGGCCCACCCTAATCAAGAGCCGTCCCTGTCCACAGCCTCGCTACCAGAGTTACAAGGGGTAGCATGGAACAATCTGGCCGACCCTAATCAAGAGCCGTCCCTGTCCACAGCCTCGCTACCAGAGTTACAAGGGGTAGCATGGAACAATTTGGCTCACCCTAATCAAGAGACGTCCCTGTCCACAGCCTCGCTACCAGAGTTACAAGGGGTAGCATGGAACAATCTGGCCCACCCTAATCAGGAGTCGTCCCTGTCCACAGCCTCGCTACCAGAGTTACAAGGGGTAGCATGGAACAATCTGGCCCACCCTAATCATGAGCCGTCCCAGTCCACAGCCTCGCTACCAGAGTTACAAGGGGTAGCATGGAACAATCTGGCCCACCCTATTCAAGAGCTGTCCCTGTCCACAGCCTCGCTACCAGAGTTACAAGGGGTAGCATGGAACAATCTGGCTCACCCTAATCAAGAGCCGTCCCTGTCCACAGCCTCGCTACCAGTGTTACAAGGGGTAGCATGGAACAATCTGGCCCACCCTAATCAAGAGTCGTCCCTGTCCACAGCCTCGCTACCAGAGTTACAAGGGGTAGCATGGAACAATCTGGCCCACCCTAATCAAGAGCCGTCCCTGTCCACAGCCTCGCTACCAGAGTTACAAAGGGTAGCATGGAACAATCTGGCCCACCCTATTCAAGAGCCGTCCCTGTCCACAGCCTCGCTACCAGAGTTACAAGGGGTAGCATGGAACAATCTGGCCCACCCTAATCAAGAGCCGCCCCTGTCCACAGCCTCGCTACCAGAGTTACAAGGGGTAGCATGGAACAATCTGGCCCACCCTAATCAAAAGCCGTCCCTGTCCGCAGCCAGGGTCACTACAGCCTCGCTACCAGAGTTACAAGGGGTAGCATGGAACAATCTGGCTCACCCTAATCAAGAGCCGTCCATGTCCACAGCCTCGCTACCAGAGATACAAGGGGTAGCATGGAACAATCTGGCCCACCCTAATCAAGAGCCGTCCCTGTCCGCAGCCTCGCTACCAGAGTTACAAGGGGTAGCATGGAACAATCTGGCCCACACTAATCAAGAGCCGTCCCTGTCCTCAGCCTCGCTACCAGAGTTACAAGGGGTAGCATGGAACAATCTGGCCCACCCTAATCAAGAGCCTTCCCTGTCCACAGCCTCGCTACCAGAGTTACAAGGGGTAGCATGGAACAATCTGGTTCACCCTAATCAAGAGCCGTCCCTGTCCACAGCCTCGCTACCAGAGATACAAGGGGTAGCATGGAACAATCTGGCCCACCCTAATCAAGAGCCGTCCCTATCCACAGCCTCGCTACCAGAGTTACAAGGGGTAGCATGGAACAATCTGGCCCACCCTAATCAAGAGCCGTCCCTGTCCACAGCCTCGCTACCAGAGTTACAAGGCGTAGCATGGAACAATCTGGCCCACCCTAATCAAGAGCCGTCCCTGTCCACAGCCTCGCTACCAGAGTTACAAGGGGTAGCATGGAACAATCTGGCCCACCCTAATCAAGAGCCGTCCCTGACCACAGCCTCGCTACCAGAGCTACAAGGGGTAGCATGGAACAATCTGGCCCACCCTAATCAAGAGCCGCCCCTGGTCACTACAGCCTCGCTACCAGAGTTACAAGGGGTAGCATGGAACAATCTGGCTCACCCTAATCAAGAGCCGTCCCTGTCCACAGCCTCGCTACCAGAGATACAAGGGGTAGCATGGAACAATCTGGCCCACCCTAATCAAGAGCCGTCCCTGTCCACAGCCTCGCTACCAGAGTTACAAGGGGTAGCATGGAACAATCTGGCCCACCCTAATCAAGAGCTGTCCCTGTCCACAGCCTCGCTACCAGAGTTACAAGGGGTAGCATGGAACAATCTGGCCCACCCTAATCAAGAGCCGTCCCTGTCCACAGCCTCGCTACCAGAGTTACATGGGGTAGCATGGAACAATCTGGCGCACCCTAATCAAGAGCCGTCCCTGTCCACAGCCTCGCTACCAGAGTTACAAGGGGTAGCATGGAACAATCTGGCCCACCCTAATCAAGAGCCTCCCCTGGTCACTACAGCCTCGCTACCAGAGTTACAAGGGGTAGCATGGAACAATCTGGCTCACCCTAATCAAGAGCCGTCCCTGTCCACAGCCTCGCTACCAGAGTTACAAGGGGTAGCATGGAACAATCTGGCCCACCCCAATCAAGAGCCGTCCCTGTCCACAGCCTCGCTACCAGAGTTACAAGGGGTAGCATGGAACAATCTGGCTCACCCTAATCAAGAGCCGTCCCCGTCCACAGCCTCGCTACCAGAGTTACAAGGGGTAGCATGGAACAATCTGGCCCACCCTAATCAAGAGCCGTCCCTGTCCACAGTCTCGCTACCAGAGTTACAAGGGGTGGCATGGAACAATCTGGCTCATCCTAATCAAGAGCCGCCCCTGTCCACAGCCTCGCTAACAGAGTTACAAGGGGTAGCATGGAACAATCTGGCCCACCCTAATCAAGAGCCGTCCCTGTCCACAGCCTCGCTACCAGAGTTACAAGGGGTAGCATGGAACAATCTGGCCCACCCTAATCAAGAGCCGTCCCTGTCCACAGCCTCGCTACCAGAGTTACAAGGGGTAGCATTGAACAATCTGGCCGACCCTAATCAAGAGCCGTCCCTGTCCACAGCCTCGCTACCAGAGTTACAAGGGGTAGCATGGAACAATTTGGCTCACCCTAATCAAGAGCCGTCCCTGTCCACAGCCTCGCTACCAGAGTTACAAGGGGTAGCATGGAACAATCTGGCCCACCCTAATCAAGAGCCGTCCCAGTCCACAGCCTCGCTACCAGAGTTGCAAGGGGTAGCATGGAACAATCTGGCCCACCCTAATCAAGAGCCGCCCCTGTCCACAGCCTCGCTAACAGACTTACAAGGGGTAGCATGGAACAATCTGGCCCTCCTTAATCAAGAGCCCCTGTCCACAGCCTCGCTACCAGAGTTACAAGGGGTAGCATGGAACAATCTGGCCCACCCTAATCAAGAGCCGCCCCTGTCCACAGCCTCGCTAACAGAGTTACAAGGGGTAGCATGGAACAATCTGGCCCACCCTAATCAAGAGCCGTCCCTGTCCACAGCCTCGCTACCAGAGTTACAAGGTGTAGCATGGAACAATCTGGCCCACCCTAAACAAGAGCCGTCCCTGTCCACAGCCTCGCTACCAGAGTTACGAGGGGTACCATGGAACAATCTGGCCCACCCTAATCAAGAGCCGTCCCTGTCCACAGCCTCGCTACCAGAGTTACAAGGGGTAGCATGGAACAATCTGGCGCACCCTAATCAAGAGCCGCCCCTGTCCACAGCCTCGCTACCAGAGTTACAAGGGGTAGCATGGAACAATCAGGCCCACCCTAATCAAGAGCCGTCCCTGCCCACAGCCTCGCTACCAGAGTTACAAGGGGTAACATGGAACAATCTGGCCCACCCTAATCAAGAGCCGTCCCTGTCCACAGCCTCGCTACCAGAGTTACAAGGGGTAGCATGGAACAATCTGGCCCACCCTAATTAAGAGCCGTCCCTGTCCGCAGCCTCGCTACCAGAGTTACAAGGGGTAGCATGGAACATTCTGGCTCACCCTAATCAAGAGCCGCCCCTGGTCACTACAGCCTCGCTACCAGAGTTACAAGGGGTAGCATGGAACAATCTGGCCCACCCTAATCAAGAGCCGTCCCTGTCCACAGCCTCGCTACCAGAGTTACAAGGGGTAGCATGGAACAATCTGGCCGACCCTAATCAAGAGCCGTCCCTGTCCACAGCCTCGCTACCAGAGTTACAAGGGGTAGCATGGAACAATCTGGCTCACCCTAATCAAGAGCCGTCCCTGTCCACAGCCTCGCTACCAGAGTTACAAGGGGTAGCATGGAACAATCTGGCCCACCCTAATCAAGAATCGTCCCTGTCCACAGCCTCGCTGCCAGAGTTACAAGGGGTAGCATGGAACAATCTGGCCCACCCTAATCAAGAGCCGCCCCTGTCCACAGCCTCGCTACCAGAGTTACAAGGGGTAGCATGGAACAATCTGGCCCACCCTAATCAAGAGCCGTCCCTGTCCACAGCCAGGGTCACTACAGCCTCGCTACCAGAGTTACAAGGGGTAGAATGGAACAATCTGGCTCACCCTAATCAAGAGCCGTCCCTGTCCACAGCCTCGCTACCAGAGATACAAGGAGTAGCATGGAACAATCTGGCTCACCCTAATCAAGAGCCGTCCCTGTCCACAGCCTCGCTACCAGAGTTAAAAGGGGTAGCATGGAACAATCTGGCCCACCCTAATCAAGAGCCGTCCCTGTCCTCAGCCTCGCTACCAGAGTTACAAGGGGTAGCATGGAACAATCTGGCCCACCCTAATCAAGAGCCGTCCCTGTCCACAGCCTCGCTACTAGAGTTACAAGGGGTAGCATGGAACAATCTGGCTCACCCTAATCAAGAGCCGTCCCTGTCCACAGCCTCGCTACCAGAGATACAAGGGGTAGCATGGAACAATCTGGCCCACCCTAATCAAGAGCCGTCCCTGTCCACAGCCTCGCTACCAGAGTTACAAGGGGTAGCATGGAACAATCTGGCCCACCCTAATCAAGAGCCGTCCCTGTCCACAGCTTCACTACCAGAGTTACAAGGGGTAGCATGGAACAATCTGGCCCACCCTAATCAAGAGCCGTCCCTGTCCACACCCTCGCAACCAGAGTTACAAAGGGTAGCATGGAACAATCTGGCTTACCCTAATCAAGAGCCGCCCCTGGTCACTACAGCCTCGCTACCAGAGTTACAAGGGGTAGCATGGAACAATCTGGCTCACCCTAATCAAGAGCCGTCCCTGTCCACAGCCTCGCTACCAGAGTTACAAGGGGTAGCATGGAACAATCTGGCCCACCCTAATCAAGAGCCGTCCCTGTCCACAGCCTCGCTACCAGAGTTACAAGGGGTAGCATGGAACAATCTGGCTCACCCTAATCAAGAGCCGTCCCTGTCCACAGCCTCGCTACCAGAGTTACAAGGGGTAGCATGGAACAATCTGGCCCACCCTAATCAAGAGCCGTCCCTGTCCACAGCCTCGCTACCAGAGTTACAAGGGGTGGCATGGAACAATCTGGCTCACCCTAATCAAGAGCCGCCCCTGTCCACAGCCTCGCTAACAGCGTTACAAGGGGTAGCTTGGAACAATCTGGCCCACCCTAATCAAGCGCCGTCCCTGTCCACAGCCTCGCTACCAGAGTTACAACGGGTAGCATGGAACAATCTGGCTCACCCTAATCAAGAGCCGTCCCTGTCCACAGCCTCGCTACCAGAGTTACAAGGGGTAGCATGGAACAATCTGGCCCACCCTAATCAAGAGCCGTCCCTGTCCACAGCCTCGCTACCAGTGTTACAAGGGGTAGCATGGAACAATCTGGCCCACCCTAATCAAGAGCCGTCCCTGTCCACAGCCTCGCTACCAGAGTTACAAGGGGTAGCATGGAACAATCTGGCCGACCCTAATCAAGAGCCGTCCCTGTCCACAGCCTCGCTACCAGAGTTACATGGGGTAGCATGGAACAATTTTGCTCACCCTAATCAAGAGACGTCCCTGTCCACAGCCTCGGTACCAGAGTTACAAGGGGTAGCATGGAACAATCTGGCCCACCCTAATCAGGAGTCGTCCCTGTCCACAGCCTCGCTACCAGAGTTACAAGGGGTAGCATGGAACAATCTGGCCCACCCTAATCAAGAGCCGTCCCAGTCCACAGCCTCGCTACCAGAGTTACAAGGGGTAGCATGGAACAATCTGGCCCACCCTATTCAAGAGCGCTCCCTGTCCACAGCCTCGCTACCAGAGTTACAAGGGGTAGCATGGAACAATCTGGCCCACCCTAATCAAGAGCCGTCCCTGTCCACAGCCTCGCTGACAGAGTTACAAGGGGTAGCATGGAACAATCTGGCCTTCCCTAATCAAGAGCCGCCCCGCTCCACAGCCTCCCTACCAGAGTTACAAGGGGTAGCATGGAACAATCTGGCCCACCTTAATCAAGAGCCGCCCCTGTCCACAGCCTCGCTAACAGAGTTACAAGGGGTAGCATGGAACAATCTGGCCCACCCTAATCAAGAGCCGCCCCTGTCCACAGCCTCGCTAACAGAGTTATAAGGGGTAGCATGGAACAATCTGGCCCACCCTAATCAAGAGCCGCCCCTGTCCACAGCCTCGCTAACAGAGTTACAAGGGCTAGCATGGAACAATCTGGCCCACCCTAATCAAGAGCCGTCCCTGTCCACAGCCTCGCTACCAGAGTTACAAGGGGTAGCATGGAACAATCTGGCCCACCCTAATCAAGAGCTGCCCCTGTCCACAGCCTCGCTAACAGAGTTACAAGGGGTAGCATGGAACAATCTGGCCCACCCTAATCAAGAGCCGTCCCTGTCCACAGCCTCGCTACCAGAGTTACAAGGGGTAGCATGGAACAATCTGGCCCACCCTAATCAAGAGCCGTCCCTGTCCACAGCCTCGCTACCAGAGTTACAAGGGGTAGCATGGAACATTCTGGCTCACCCTAATCAAGAGCCGCCCCTGGTCACTACAGCCTCGCTACCAGAGTTACAAGGGGTAGCATGGAACAATCTGGCCCACCCTAATCAAGAGCCGTCCCTGTCCACAGCCTCGCTACCAGAGTTACAAGGGGTAGCATGGAACAATCTGGCCGACCCTAATCAAGAGCCGTCCCTGTCCACAGCCTCGCTACCAGAGTTACAAGGGGTAGCATGGAACAATCTGGCTCACCCTAATCAAGAGCCGTCCCTGTCCACAGCCTCGCTACCAGAGTTACAAGGGGTAGCATGGAACAATCTGGCCCACCCTAATCAAGAGTCGTCCCTGTCCACAGCCTCGCTGCCAGAGTTACAAGGGGTAGCATGGAACAATCTGGCCCACCCTAATCAAGAGCCGCCCCTGTCCACAGCCTCGCTACCAGAGTTACAAGGGGTAGCATGGAACAATCTGGCCCACCCTAATCAAGAGCCGTCCCTGTCCACAGCCAGGGTCACTACAGCCTCGCTACCAGAGTTACAAGGGGTAGCATGGAACAATCTGGCTCACCCTAATCAAGAGCCGTCCCTGTCCACAGCCTCGCTACCAGAGATACAAGGAGTAGCATGGAACAATCTGGCTCACCCTAATCAAGAGCCGTCCCTGTCCACAGCCTCGCTACCAGAGTTAAAAGGGGTAGCATGGAACAATCTGGCCCACCCTAATCAAGAGCCGTCCCTGTCCTCAGCCTCGCTACCAGAGTTACAAGGGGTAGCATGGAACAATCTGGCCCACCCTAATCAAGAGCCGCCCCTGTCCACAGCCTCGCTACCAGAGTTACAAGGGGTAGCATGGAACAATCTGGCTCACCCTAATCAAGAGCCGTCCCTGTCCACAGCCTCGCTACCAGAGTTACAAGGGGTAGCATGGAACAATCTGGCCCACCCTAATCAAGAGCCGTCCCTGTCCACAGCCTCGCTACCAGTGTTACAAGGGGTAGCATGGAACAATCTGGCCCACCCTAATCAAGAGCCGTCCCTGTCCACAGCCTCGCTACCAGAGTTACAAGGGGTAGCATGGAACAATCTGGCCGACCCTAATCAAGAGCTGTCCCTGTCCACAGCCTCGCTACCAGAGTTACAAGGGGTAGCATGGAACAATTTGGCTCACCCTAATCAAGAGACGTCCCTGTCCACAGCCTCGCTACCAGAGTTACAAGGGGTAGCATGAAACAATCTGGCCCACCCTAATCAGGAGTCGTCCCTGTCCACAGCCTCGCTACCAGAGTTACAAGGGGTAGCATGGAACAATCTGGCCCACCCTAATCAAGAGCCGTCCCAGTCCACAGCCTCGCTACCAGAGTTACAAGGGGTAGCATGGAACAATCTGGCCCACCCTATTCAAGAGCTGTCCCTGTCCACAGCCTCGCTACCAGAGTTACAAGGGGTAGCATGGAACAATCTGGCCCACCCTAATCAAGAGCCGCCCCTGTCCACAGCCTCGCTGACAGAGTTACAAGGGGTAGCATGGAACAATCTGGCCTTCCCTAATCAAGAGCCGCCCCGCTCCAGAGCCTCCCTACCAGAGTTACAAGGGGTAGCATGGAACAATCTGGCCCACCTTAATCAAGAGCCGCCCCTGTCCACAGCCTCGCTAACAGAGTTACAAGGGGTAGCATGGAACAATCTGGCCCACCCTAATCAAGAGCCGCCCCTGTCCACAGCCTCGCTAACAGAGTTACAAGGGGTAGCATGGAACAATCTGGCCCACCCTAATCAAGAGCCGCCCCTGTCCACAGCGTCGCTAACAGAGTTACAAGGGCTAGCATGGAACAATCTGGCCCACCCTAATCAAGAGCCGTCCCTGTCCACAGCCTCGCTACCAGAGTTACAAGGGGTAGCATGGAACAATCTGGCCCACCCTAATCAAGAGCTGCCCCTGTCCACAGCCTCGCTAACAGAGTTACAAGGGGTAGCATGGAACAATCTGGCCCACACTAATCAAGAGCCGTCCCTGTCCACAGCCTCGCTACCAGAGTTACAAGGGGTAGCATGGAACAATCTGGCCCACCCTAATCAAGAGCCGTCCCTGTCCACAGCCTCGCTACCAGAGTTACAAGGGGTAGCATGGAACATTCTGGCTCACCCTAATCAAGAGCCGCCCCTGGTCACTACAGCCTCGCTACCAGAGTTACAAGGGGTAGCATGGAACAATCTGGCCCACCCTAATCAAGAGCCGTCCCTGTCCACAGCCTCGCTACCAGAGTTACAAGGGGTAGCATGGAACAATCTGGCCGACCCTAATCAAGAGCCGTCCCTGTCCACAGCCTCGCTACCAGAGTTACAAGGGGTAGCATGGAACAATCTGGCTCACCCTAATCAAGAGCCGTCCCTGTCCACAGCCTCGCTACCAGAGTTACAAGGGGTAGCATGGAACAATCTGGCCCACCCTAATCAAGAGTCGTCCCTGTCCACAGCCTCGCTGCCAGAGTTACAAGGGGTAGCATGGAACAATCTGGCCCACCCTAATCAAGAGCCGCCCCTGTCCACAGCCTCGCTACCAGAGTTACAAGGGGTAGCATGGAACAATCTGGCCCACCCTAATCAAGAGCCGTCCCTGTCCACAGCCAGGGTCACTACAGCCTCGCTACCAGAGTTACAAGGGGTAGCATGGAACAATCTGGCTCACCCTAATCAAGAGCCGTCCCTGTCCACAGCCTCGCTACCAGAGATACAAGGAGTAGCATGGATCAATCTGGCTCACCCTAATCAAGAGACGTCCCTGTCCACAGCCTCGCTACCAGACTTAAAAGGGGTAGCATGGAACAATCTGGCCCACCCTAATCAAGAGCCGTCCCTGTCCTCAGCCTCGCTACCAGAGTTACAAGGGGTAGCATGGAACAATCTGGCCCACCCTAATCAAGAGCCGTCCCTGTCCACAGCCTCGCTACCAGAGTTACAAGGGGTAGCATGGAACAATCTGGCTCACCCTAATCAAGAGCCGTCCCTGTCCACAGCCTCGCTACCAGAGATACAAGGGGTAGCATGGAACAATCTGGCCCACCCTAATCAAGAGCCGTCCCTGTCCACAGCCTCGCTACCAGAGTTACAAGGGGTAGCATGGAACAATCTGGCCCACCCTAATCAAGAGCCGTCCCTGTCCACAGCCTCACTACCAGAGTTACAAGGGGTAGCATGGAACAATCTGGCCCACCCTAATCAAGAGCCGTCCCTGTCCACACCCTCGCAACCAGAGTTACAAAGGGTAGCATGGAACAATCTGGCTTACCCTAATCAAGAGCCGCCCCTGGTCACTACAGCCTCGCTACCAGAGTTACAAGGGGTAGCATGGAACAATCTGGCTCACCCTAATCAAGAGCCGTCCCTGTCCACAGCCTCGCTACCAGAGTTACAAGGGGTAGCATGGAACAATCTGGCCCACCCTAATCAAGAGCCGTCCCTGTCCACAGCCTCGCTACCAGAGTTACAAGGGGTAGCATGGAACAATCTGGCTCACCCTAATCAAGAGCCGTCCCTGTCCACAGCCTCGCTACCAGAGTTACAAGGGCTAGCATGGAACAATCTGGCCCACCCTTATCAAGAGCCGTCCCTGTCCACAGCCTCGCTACCAGAGTTACAAGGGGTGGCATGGAACAATCTGGCTCACCCTAATCAAGAGCCGCCCCTGTCCACAGCCTCGCTAACAGTGTTACAAGGGGTAGCATGGAACAATCTGGCCCACCCTAATCAAGCGCCGTCCCTGTCCGCAGCCTCGCTACCAGAGTTACAAGGGGTAGCATGGAACAATCTGGCTCACCCTAATCAAGAGCCGTCCCTGTCCACAGCCTCGCTACCAGAGTTACAAGGGGTAGCATGGAACAATCTGGCCCACCCTAATCAAGAGCCGTCCCTGTCCACAGCCTCGCTACCAGTGTTACAAGGGGTAGCATGGAACAATCTGGCCCACCCTAATCAAGAGCCGTCCCTGTCCACAGCCTCGCTACCAGAGTTACAAGGGGTAGCATGGAACAATCTGGCCGACCCTAATCAAGAGCCGTCCCTGTCCACAGCCTCGCTACCAGAGTTACAAGGGGTAGCATGGAACAATTTGGCTCACCCTAATCAAGAGACGTCCCTGTCCACAGCCTCGCTACCAGAGTTACAAGGGGTAGCATGGAACAATCTGGCCCACCCTAATCAGGAGTCGTCCCTGTCCACAGCCTCGCTACCAGAGTTACAAGGGGTAGCATGGAACAATCTGGCCCACCCTAATCAAGAGCCGTCCCAGTCCACAGCCTCGCTACCAGAGTTACAAGGGGTAGCATGGAACAATCTGGCCCACCCTATTCAAGAGCGGTCCCTGTCCACAGCCTCGCTACCAGAGTTACAAGGGGTAGCATGGAACAATCTGGCCCTACCTAATCAAGAGCCGCCCCTGTCCACAGCCTCGCTGACAGAGTTACAAGGGGTAGCATGGAACAATCTGGCCTTCCCTAATCAAGAGCCGCCCCGCTCCACAGCCTCGCTACCAGAGTTACAAGGGGTAGCATGGAACAATCTGGCCCACCTTGATCAAGAGCCGCCCCTGTCCACAGCCTCGCTAACAGAGTTACAAGGGGTAGCATGGAACAATCTGGCCCACCCTAATCAAGAGCCGCCCCTGTCCACAGCCTCGCTAACAGAGTTACAAGGGGTAGCATGGAACAATCTGGCCCACCCTAATCAAGAGCCGCCCCTGTCCACAGCCTCGCTAACAGAGTTACAAGGGCTAGCATGGAACAATCTGGCCCACCCTAATCAAGAGCCGTCCCTGTCCACAGCCTCGCTACCAGAGTTACAAGGGGTAGCATGGAACAATCTGGCCCACCCTAATCAAGAGCTGCCCCTGTCCACAGCCTCGCTAACAGAGTTACAAGGGGTAGCATGGAACAATCTGGCTCACCCTAATCAAGAGCCGTCCCTGTCCACAGCCTCGCTACCAGAGATACAAGGGGTAGCATGGAACAATCTGGCCCACCCTAATCAAGAGCCGTCCCTGTCCTCAGCCTTGCTACCAGAGTTACAAGGGGTAGCATGGAACAATCTGGCCCACCCTAATCAAGAGCTGCCCCTGTCCACAGCCTCGCTACCAGAGTTACAAGGGGTAGCATGGAACAATCTGGCCCACCCTAATCAAGAGCCGCCCCTGTCCACAGCCTCGCTAACAGAGTTACAAGGGGTAGCATGGAACAATCTGGCCCACCCTAATCAAGAGCCGCCCCTGTCCACAGCCTCGCTAATAGAGTTACAAGGGGTAGCATGGAACAATCTGGCCCACCCTAATCAAGAGCCGCCCCTGTCCACAGCCTCGCTAACAGAGTTACAAGGGCTAGCATGGAACAATCTGGCCCACCCTAATCAAGAGCCGTCCCTGTCCACAGCCTCGCTACCAGAGTTACAAGGGGTAGCATGGAACAATCTGGCCCACCCTAATCAAGAGCTGCCCCTGTCCACAGCCTCGCTAACAGAGTTACAAGGGGTAGCATGGAACAATCTGGCTTACCCTAATCAAGAGCCGTCCCTGTCCACAGCCTCGCTACCAGAGATACAAGGGGTAGCATGGAACAATCTGGCCCACCCTAATCAAGAGCCGTCCCTGTCCACAGCCTCGCTACCAGAGTTACAAGGGGTAGCATGGAACAATCTGGCCCACCCTAATCAAGAGCCGTCCCTGTCCACAGCCTCACTACCAGAGTTACAAGGGGTAGCATGGAACAATCTGGCCCACCCTATTCAAGAGCCGTCCCTGTCCACACCCTCGCAACCAGAGTTACAAAGGGTAGCATGGAACAATCTGGCTTACCCTAATCAAGAGCCGCCCCTGGTCACTACAGCCTCGCTACCAGAGTTACAAGGGGTAGCATGGAACAATCTGGCTCACCCTAATCAAGAGCCGTCCCTGTCCACAGCCTCGCTACCAGAGTTACAAGGGGTAGCATGGAACAATCTGGCCCACCCTAATCAAGAGCCGTCCCTGTCCACAGCCTCGCTACCAGAGTTACAAGGGGTAGCATGGAACAATCTGGCTCACCCTAATCAAGAGCCGTCCCTGTCCACAGCCTCGCTACCAGAGTTACAAGGGGTAGCATGGAACAATCTGGCCCACCCTAATCAAGAGCCGTCCCTGTCCACAGCCTCGCTACCAGACTTACAAGGGGTGGCATGGAACAATCTGGCTCACCCTAATCAAGAGCCGCCCCTGTCCACAGCCTCGCTAACAGTGTTACAAGGGGTAGCATGGAACAATCTGGCCCACCCTAATCAAGCGCCGTCCCTGTCCGCAGCCTCGCTACCAGAGTTACAAGGGGTAGCATGGAACAATCTGGCTCACCCTAATCAAGAGCCGTCCCTGTCCACAGCCTCGCTACCAGAGTTACAAGGGGTAGCATGGAACAATCTGGCCCACCCTAATCAAGAGCCGTCCCTGTCCACAGCCTCGCTACCAGTGTTACAAGGGGTAGCATGGAACAATCTGGCCCACCCTAAATAAGAGCCGTCCCTGTCCACAACCTCGCTACCAGAGTTACAAAGGGTAGCATGGAACAATCTGGCCGACCCTAATCAAGAGCCGTCCCTGTCCACAGCCTCGCTACCAGAGTTACAAGGGGTAGCATGGAACAATTTGGCTCACCCTAATCAAGAGACGTCATTGTCCACAGCCTCGCTACCAGAGTTACAAGGGGTAGCATGGAACAATCTGGCCCACCCTAATCGGGAGTCGTCCCTGTCCACAGCCTCGCTACCAGAGTTACAAGGGGTAGCATGGAACAATCTGGCCCACCCTAATCAAGAGCCGTCCCAGTCCACAGCCTCGCTACCAGAGTTACAAGGGGTAGCATGGAACAATCTGGCCCACCCTATTCAAGAGCGGTCCCTGTCCACAGCCTCGCTACCAGAGTTACAAGGGGTAGCATGGAACAATCTGGCCCTACCTAATCAAGAGCCGCCCCTGTCCACAGCCTCGCTGACAGAGTTACAAGGGGTAGCATGGAACAATCTGGCCTTCCCTAATCAAGAGCCGCCCCGCTCCACAGCCTCGCTACCAGAGTTACAAGGGGTAGCATGGAACAATCTGGCCCACCCTAATCAAGAGCCGCCCCTGTCCACAGCCTCGCTAACAGAGTTACAAGGGGTAGCATGGAACAATCTGGCCCACCCTAATCAAGAGCCGCCCCTGTCCACAGCCTCGCTAACAGAGTTACAAGGGCTAGCATGGAACAATCTGGCCCACCCTAATCAAGAGCCGTCCCTGTCCACAGCCTCGCTACCAGAGTTACAAGGGGTAGCATGGAACAATCTGGCCCACCCTAATCAAGAGCTGCCCCTGTCCTCAGCCTCGCTAACAGAGTTAAAAGGGGTAGCATGGAACAATCTGGCCCACCCTAATCAAGAGCCGTCCCTGTCCACAGGCTCGCTACCAGAGTTACAAGGGGTAGCATGGAACAATCTGGCTCACCCTAATCAAGAGCCGCCCATGTCCACAGCCTCGCTACCAGAGTTACAAGGGGTAGCATGGAACAATCTGGCCCACCCTAATCAAGAGCCGTCCCTGTCCACAGCCTCGCTACCAGAGTTACAAGGGGTAGCATGGAACAATCTGGCCCACCCTAATCAAGAGCCGTCCCTGTCCACAGCCTCGCTACCAGAGTTACAAGGGGTAGCATGGAACAATCTGGCCCACCCTAATAAAGAGCCGCCCCTGGTCACTACAGCCTCGCTACCAGAGTTACAAGGGGTAGCATGGAACAATCTGGCTCACCCTAATCAAGAGCCGTCCCTGTCCACAGCCTCGCTACCAGAGTTACAAGGGGTAGCATGGAACAATCTGGCCCACCCTAATCAAGAGCCGTCCCTGTCCACAGCCTCGCTACCAGAGTTACAAGGGGTAGCATGGAACAATCTGGCTCACCCTAATCAAGAGCCGTCCCTGTCCACAGCCTCGCTACCAGGGTTACAAGGGGTAGCATGGAACAATCTGGCTCACCCTAATCAAGAGCCGCCCCTGTCCACAGCCTCGCTACCAGAGTTACAAGGGGTAGCATGGAACAATCTGGCCCACCCTAATCAAGAGCCGTCCCTGTCCACAGCCTCGCTACCAGAGTTACAAGGGGTAGCATGGAACAATCTGGCTCACCCTAATCAAGAGCCGTCCCTGTCCACAGCCTCGCTACCAGAGTTACAAGGGGTAGCATGGAACAATCTGGCCCACCCTAATCATGAGCCGTCCCTGTCCACAGCCTCGCTACCAGAGTTACAAGGGGTAGCATGGAACAATCTGGCTCACCCTAATCAAGAGCCGTCCCTGTCCACAGCCTCGCTACCAGAATTACAAGGGGTAGCACGGAACAATCTGGCCCACCGTAATCAAGAGCCGTCCCTGTCTACAGCCTCGCTACCAGAGTTACAAGGGGTAGCATGGAACAATCTGGCCCACCTTAATCAAGAGCCGTCCCTGTCCACAGCCTCGCTACCAGAGTTACAAGGGGTAACATGGAACAATTTGGCCCACCCTAATCAAGAGCCGTCCCTGTCCACAGCCTCGCTACCAGAGTTACAAGGGGTAGCATGGAACAATCTGGCCGACCCTAATCAAGAGCCGTCCCTGTCCACAGCCTCGCTACCAGAGTTACAAGGGGTAGCATGGAACAATCTGGCTCACCCTAATCAAGAGCCGTCCCTGTCAACAGCCTCGCTACCAGAGTTACAAGGGGTAGCATGGAACAATCTGGCCCACCCTAATCAAGAGTCGTCCCTGTCCACAGCCTCGCTACCAGAGTTACAAGGGGTAGCATGGAACAATCTGGCCCACCCTAATCAAGAGCCGTCCCTGTCCACAGCCTCGCTACCAGAGTTACAAGGGGTAGCATGGAAAAATCTGGCCCACCCTATTCAAGAGCCGTCCCTGTCCACAGCCTCGCTACCAGAGTTACAAGGGGTAGCATGGAACAATCTGGCCCACCCTAATCAAGAGCCGCTCCTGGCCACAGCCTCGCTACCAGAGTTACAAGGGGTAGCATGGAACAATCTGGCCCACCCTAATAAAGAGCCGTCCCTGTCCACAGCCAGGGTCACTACAGCCTCGCTACCAGAGTTACAAGGGGTAGCATGGAACAATCTGGCTCACCCTAATCAAGAGCCGTCCCTGTCCACAGCCTCGCTACCAGAGATACAAGGGGTAGCATGGAACAATCTGGCCCACCCTAATCAAGAGCCGTCCCTGTCCACAGCCTCGCTACCAGAGTTACAAGGGGTAGCATGGAACAATCTGGGCCACACTAATCAAGAGCCGTCCCTGTCCTCAGCCTCGCTACCAGAGTTACAAGGGGTAGCATGGAACAATCTGGCCCTCCCTAATCAAGAGCCGTCCCTGTCCACAGCCTCGCTACCAGAGTTACAAGGGGTAGCATGGAACAATCTGGCCCACCCTAATCAAGAGCCGTCCCTGTCCACAGCCTCGCTACCAGAGTTACAAGGGGTAGCATGGAAAAATCTGGCCCACCCTAATCAAGAGCCGCCCCTGGTCACTACAGCCTCGCCTAAGAGTTACAAGGGGTAGCATGGAACAATCTGGCCCCCCCTAATCAAGAACCGCCCCTGTCCACAGCCTCGCTAACAGAGTTACAAGGGGTAGCATGGAACAATCTGGCCCTCCCTAATCAAGAGCCGCCCCTGTCCACAGCCTCGCTACCAGAGTTACAAGGGGTAGCATGGAACAATCTGGCCCACCCTAATCAAGAGCCGTCCCTGTCCACAGCCTCGCTACCAGAGTTACAAGGGGTAGCATGGAACAATCTGGCCCACCCTAATCAAGAGCCGCCTCTGTCCACAGCCTCGCTGACAGAGTTACAAGGGGTAGCATGGAACAATCTGGCCCTCCCTAGTCAAGAGCCGCCCCTGTCCACAGCCTCGCTACCAGAGTTACAAGGGGTAGCATGGAACAATCTGGCCCACCCTAATCAAGAGCCGCCCCTGTCCACAGCCTCGCTAACAGAGTTACAAGGGGTAGCATGGAACAATCTGGCCCACCCTAATCAAGAGCCGCCCCTGTCCACAGCCTCGCTAACAGAGTTACAAGGGGTAGCATGGAACTATCTGGCCCACCCTAATCAAGAGCCGCCCCTGTCCACAGCCTCGCTAACAGAGTTACAAGGGCTAGCATGGAACAATCTGGCCCACCCTAATCAAGAGCCGTCCCTGTCCACAGCCTCGCTACCAGAGTTACAAGGGGTAGCATGGAACAATCTGGCCCACCCTAATCAAGAGCTGCCCCTGTCCACAGCCACGCTAACAGAGTTACAAGGGGTAGCATGGAACAATCTGGCCCACCCTAATCAAGAGCCGTCCCTGTCCACAGCCTCGCTACCAGAGTTACAAGGGGTAGCATGGAACAATCTGGCTCACCCTAATCAAGAGCCGCCCATGTCCACAGCCTCGCTACCAGAGTTACAAGGGGTAGCATGGAACAATCTGGCCCACCCTAATCATGATCCGTCCCTGTCCACAGCCTCGCTACCAGAGTTACAAGGGGTAGCATGGAACAATCTGGCCCACCCTAATCAAGAGCCGTCCCTGTCCACAGCCTCGCTACAAGAGTTACAAGGGGTAGCATGGAACAATCTGGCCCACCCTAATCAAGAGCCGCCCCTGGTCACTACAGCCTCGCTACAGAGTTACAAGGGGTAGCATGGAACAATCTGGCTCACCCTAATCAAGAGCCGTCCCTGTCCACAGCCTCGCTACCAGAGTTACAAGGGGTAGCATGGAACAATCTGGCCCACCCTAATCAAGAGCCGTCCCTGTCCACAGCCTCGCTACCAGAGTTACAAGGGGTAGCATGGAACAATCTGGCTCACCCTAATCAAGAGCCGTCCCTGTCCACAGCCTCGCTACCAGAGTTACAAGGGGTAGCATGGAACAATCTGGCTCACCCTAATCAAGAGCCGCCCCTGTCCACAGCCTCGCTACCAGAGTTACAAGGGGTAGCATGGAACAATCTGGCCCACCCTAATCAAGAGCCGTCCCTGTCCACAGCCTCGCTACCAGAGTTACAAGGGGTAGCATGGAACAATCTGGCTCACCCTAATCAAGAGCCGTCCCTGTCCACAGCCTCGCTACCAGAGTTACAAGGGGTAGCATGGAACAATCTGACCCACACTAATCATGAGCCGTCCCTGTCCACAGCCTCGCTACCAGAGTTACAAGGGGTAGCATGGAACAATCTGGCTCACCCTAATCAAGAGCCGTCCCTGTCCACAGCCTCGCTAAAAGAATTACAAGGGGTAGCACGGAACAATCTGGCCCACCATAATCAAGAGCCGTCCCTGTCTACAGCCTCGCTACCAGAGTTACAAGGGGTAGCATGGAACAATCTGGCCCACCCTTATCAAGAGCCGTCCCTCTCCACAGCCTCGCTACCAGAGTTACAAGGGGTAACATGGAACAATCTGGCCCACCCTAATCAAGAGCCGTCCCTGTCCACAGCCTCGCTACCAGAGTTACAAGGGGTAGCATGGAACAATCTGGCCGACCCTAATCAAGAGCCGTCCCTGTCCACAGCCTCGCTACCAGAGTTACAAGGGGTAGCATGGAACAATCTGGCTCACCCTAATCAAGAGCCGTCCCTGTCCACAGCTTCGCTACCAGAGTTACAAGGGGTAGCATGGAACAATCTGGCCCACCCTAATCAAGAGTCGTCCCTGTCCACAGCCTCGCTACCAGAGTTACAAGGGGTAGCATGGAACAATCTGGCCCACCCTAATCAAAAGCCGTCCCTGTCCACAGCCTCGCTACCAGAGTTACAAGGGGTAGCATGGAACAATCTGGCCCACCCTATTCAAGAGCCGTCCCTGTCCACAGCCTCGCTACCAGAGTTACAAGGGGTAGCATGGAACAATCTGGCCCACCCTAATCAAGAGCCGCTCCTGTCCACAGCCTCGCTACCAGAGTTACAAGGGGTAGCATGGAACAATCTGCCCCACCCTAATCAAGAGCCGTCCCTGTCCACAGCCAGGGTCACTACAGCCTCGCTACCAGAGTTACAAGGGGTAGCATGGAACAATCTGGCTCACCCTAACCAAGAGCCGTCCCTGTCCACAGCCTCGCTACCAGAGATACAAGGGGTAGCATGGAACAATCTGGCCCACCCTAATCAAGAGCCGTCCCTGTCCACAGCCTCGCTACCAGAGTTACAAGGGGTAGCATGGAACAATCTGGGCCACACTAATCAAGAGCCGCCCCTGTCCTCAGCCTCGCTACCAGAGTTACAAGGGGTAGCATGGAACAATCGGGCCCACCCTAATCAAGAGCCGTCCCTGTCCACAGCCTCGCTACCAGAGTTACAAGGGGTAGCATGGAACAATCTGGCTCACCCTAATCAAGAGCCGCCCCTGTCCACAGCCTCGCTACCAGAGTTACAAGGGGTAGCATGGAACAATCTGGCCCACCCTAATCAAGAGCCGTCCCTGTCCACAGCCTCGCTACCAGAGTTACAAGGGGTAGCATGGAACAATCTGGCCCACCCTAATCATGAGCCGTCCCTGTCCACAGCCTCGCTACCAGAGTTACAAGGGGTAGCATGGAACAATCTGGCTCACCCTAATCAAGAGCCGTCCCTGTCCACAGCCTCGCTAAAAGAATTACAAGGGGTAGCACGGAACAATCTGGCCCACCATAATCAAGAGCCGTCCCTGTCTACAGCCTCGCTACCAGAGTTACAAGGGATAGCATGGAACAATCTGGCCCACCCTTATCAAGAGCCGTCCCTCTCCACAGCCTCGCTACCAGAGTTACAAGGGGTAACATGGAACAATCTGGCCCACCCTAATCAAGAGCCGTCCCTGTCCACAGCCTCGCTACCAGAGTTACAAGGGGTAGCATGGAACAATCTGGCCGACCCTAATCAAGAGCCGTCCCTGTCCACAGCCTCGCTACCAGAGTTACAAGGGGTAGCATGGAACAATCTGGCTCACCCTAATCAAGAGCCGTCCCTGTCCACAGCCTCGCTACCAGAGTTACAAGGGGTAGCATGGAACAATCTGGCCCACCCTAATCAAGAGTCGTCCCTGTCCACAGCCTCGCTACCAGAGTTACAAGGGGTAGCATGGAACAATCTGGCCCACCCTAATCAAGAGCTGCCCCTGTCCACAGCCACGCTAACAGAGTTACAAGGGGTAGCATGGAACAATCTGGCCCACCCTAATCAAGAGCCGTCCCTGTCCACAGCCTCGCTACCAGAGTTACAAGGGGTAGCATGGAACAATCTGGCTCACCCTAATCAAGAGCCGCCCATGTCCACAGCCTCGCTACCAGAGTTACAAGGGGTAGCATGGAACAATCTGGCCCACCCTAATCAAGATCCGTCCCTGTCCACAGCCTCGCTACCAGAGGTACAAGGGGTAGCATGGAACAATCTGGCCCACCCTAATCAAGAGCCGTCCCTGTCCACAGCCTCGCTACAAGAGTTACAAGGGGTAGCATGGAACAATCTGGCCCACCCTAATCAAGAGCCGCCCCTGGTCACTACAGCCTCGCTACAGAGTTACAAGGGGTAGCATGGAACAATCTGGCTCACCCTAATCAAGAGCCGTCCCTGTCCACAGCCTCGCTACCAGAGTTACAAGGGGTAGCATGGAACAATCTGGCCCACCCTAATCAAGAGCCGTCCCTGTCCACAGCCTCGCTACCAGAGTTACAAGGGGTAGCATGGAACAATCTGGCTCACCCTAATCAAGAGCCGTCCCTGTCCACAGCCTCGCTACCAGAGTTACAAGGGGTAGCATGGAACAATCTGGCTCACCCTAATCAAGAGCCGCCCCTGTCCACAGCCTCGCTACCAGAGTTACAAGGGGTAGCATGGAACAATCTGGCCCACCCTAATCAAGAGCCGTCCCTGTCCACAGCCTCGCTACCAGAGTTACAAGGGGTAGCATGGAACAATCTGGCTCACCCTAATCAAGAGCCGTCCCTGTCCACAGCCTCGCTACCAGAGTTACAAGGGGTAGCATGGAACAATCTGGCCCACACTAATCATGAGCCGACCCTGTCCACAGCCTCGCTACCAGAGTTACAAGGGGTAGCATGGAACAATCTGGCTCACCCTAATCAAGAGCCGTCCCTGTCCACAGCCTCGCTAAAAGAATTACAAGGGGTAGCACGGAACAATCTGGCCCACCATAATCAAGAGCCGTCCCTGTCTACAGCCTCGCTACCAGAGTTACAAGGGGTAGCATGGAACAATCTGGCCCACCCTTATCAAGAGCCGTCCCTCTCCACAGCCTCGCTACCAGAGTTACAAGGGGTAACATGGAACAATCTGGCCCACCCTAATCAAGAGCCATCCCTGTCCACAGCCTCGCTACCAGAGTTACAAGGGGTAGCATGGAACAATCTGGCCGACCCTAATCAAGAGCCGTCCCTGTCCACAGCCTCGCTACCAGAGTTACAAGGGGTAGCATGGAACAATCTGGCTCACCCTAATCAAGAGCCGTCCCTGTCCACAGCTTCGCTACCAGAGTTACAAGGGGTAGCATGGAACAATCTGGCCCACCCTAATCAAGAGTCGTCCCTGTCCACAGCCTCGCTACCAGAGTTACAAGGGGTAGCATGGAACAATCTGGCCCACCCTAATCAAAAGCCGTCCCTGTCCACAGCCTCGCTACCAGAGTTACAAGGGGTAGCATGGAACAATCTGGCCCACCCTATTCAAGAGCCGTCCCTGTCCACAGCCTCGCTACCAGAGTTACAAGGGGTAGCATGGAACAATCTGGCCCACCCTAATCAAGAGCCGCTCCTGTCCACAGCCTCGCTACCAGAGTTACAAGGGGTAGCATGGAACAATCTGCCCCACCCTAATCAAGAGCCGTCCCTGTCCACAGCCAGGGTCACTACAGCCTCGCTACCAGAGTTACAAGGGGTAGCATGGAACAATCTGGCTCACCCTAACCAAGAGCCGTCCCTGTCCACAGCCTCGCTACCAGAGATACAAGGGGTAGCATGGAACAATCTGGCCCACCCTAATCAAGAGCCGTCCCTGTCCACAGCCTCGCTACCAGAGTTACAAGGGGTAGCATGGAACAATCTGGGCCACACTAATCAAGAGCCGTCCCTGTCCTCAGCCTCGCTACCAGAGTTACAAGGGGTAGCATGGAACAATCTGGCCCACCCTTATCAAGAGCCGTCCCTGTCCACAGCCTCGCTACCAGAGTTACAAGGGGTAGCATGGAACAATCTGGCTCACCCTAATCAAGAGCCGCCCCTGTCCACAGCCTCGCTACCAGAGTTACAAGGGGTAGCATGGAACAATCTGGCCCACCCTAATCAAGAGCCGTCCCTGTCCACAGCCTCGCTACCAGAGTTACAAGGGGTAGCATGGAACAATCTGGCCCACCCTAATCATGAGCCGTCCCTGTCCACAGCCTCGCTACCAGAGTTACAAGGGGTAGCATGGAACAATCTGGCTCACCCTAATCAAGAGCCGTCCCTGTCCACAGCCTCGCTAAAAGAATTACAAGGGGTAGCACGGAACAATCTGGCCCACCATAATCAAGAGCCGTCCCTGTCTACAGCCTCGCTACCAGAGTTACAAGGGGTAGCATGGAACAATCTGGCCCACCCTTTTCAAGAGCCGTCCCTCTCCACAGCCTCGCTACCAGAGTTACAAGGGGTAACATGGAACAATCTGGCCCACCCTAATCAAGAGCCGTCCCTGTCCACAGCCTCGCTACCAGAGTTACAAGGGGTAGCATGGAACAATCTGGCCGACCCTAATCAAGAGCCGTCCCTGTCCACAGCCTCGCTACCAGAGTTACAAGGGGTAGCATGGAACAATCTGGCTCACCCTAATCAAGAGCCGTCCCTGTCCACAGCCTCGCTACCAGAGTTACAAGGGGTAGCATGGAACAATCTGGCCCACCCTAATCAAGAGTCGTCCCTGTCCACAGCCTCGCTACCAGAGTTACAAGGGGTAGCATGGAACAATCTGGCCCACCCTAATCAAGAGCCGTCCCTGTCCACAGCCTCGCTACCAGAGTTACAAGGGGTAGCATGGAACAATCTGGCCCACCCTATTCAAGAGCCGTCCCTGTCCACAGCCTCGCTACCAGAGTTACAAGGGGTAGCATGGAACAATCTGGCCCACCCTAATCAAGAGCCGCTCCTGTCCACAGCCTCGCTACCAGAGTTACAAGGGGTAGCATGGAACAATCTGGCCCACCCTAATCAAGAGCCGTCCCTGTCCACAGCCAGGGTCACTACAGCCTCGCTACCAGAGTTACAAGGGGTAGCATGGAACAATCTGGCTCACCCTAACCAAGAGCCGTCCCTGTCCACAGCCTCGCTACCAGAGATACAAGGGGTAGCATGGAACAATCTGGCCCACCCTAATCAAGAGCCGTCCCTGTCCACAGCCTCGCTACCAGAGTTACAAGGGGTAGCATGGAACAATCTGGGCCACACTAATCAAGAGCCGTCCCTGTCCTCAGCCTCGCTACCAGAGTTACAAGGGGTAGCATGGAACAATCTGGCCCACCCTAATCAAGAGCCGTCCCTGTCCACAGCCTCGCTACCAGAGTTACAAGGGGTAGCATGGAACAATCTGACTCACCCTAATCAAGAGCCGTCCCTGTCCACAGCCTCTCTACCAGAGATACAAGGTGTAGCATGGAACAATCTGAACCACCCTAATCAAGAGCCGTCCCTGTCCACAGCCTCGCTACCAGAGTTACAAGGGGTGGCATGGAACAATCTGGCCCACCCTAATCAAGAGTCGTCCCTGTCCACAGCCTCGCTACCAGAGTTACAAGGGGTAGCATGGAACAATCTGGCCCACCCTAATCAAGAGCCGTCCCTGTCCACAGCCTCGCTACCAGAGTTACAAGGGGTAGCATGGAACAATCTGGCCCACCCTAATCAAGAGCCGCCCCTGTCCACAGCCTCGCTGACAGAGTTACAAGGGGTAGCATGGAACAATCTGGCCCTCCCTAATCAAGAGCCGCCCCTGTCCACAGCCTCGCTACCAGAGTTACAAGGGGTAGCATGGAACAATCTGGCCCACCCTAAGCAAGAGCCGCCCCTGTCCACAGCCTCGCTAACAGAGTTACAAGGGGTAGCATGGAACAATCTGGCCCACCCTAATCAAGAGCCGCCCCTGTCCACAGCCTCGCTAACAGAGTTACAAGGGGTAGCATGGAACAATCTGGCCCACCCTAATCAAGAGCCGCCCCTGTCCACAGCCTCGCTAACAGAGTTACAAGGGCTAGCATGGAACAATCTGGCCCACCCTAATCAAGAGCCGTCCCTGTCCACAGCCTCGCTACCAGAGTTACAAGGGGTAGCATGGAACAATCTGGCCCACCCTAATCAAGAGCTGCCCCTGTCCACAGCCTCGCTAACAGAGTTACAAGGGGTAGCATGGAACAATCTGGCCCACCCTAATCAAGAGCCGTCCCTGTCCACAGCCTCGCTACCAGAGTTACAAGGGGTAGCATGGAACAATCTGGCTCACCCTAATCAAGAGCCGCCCATGTCCACAGCCTCGCTACCAGAGTTACAAGGGGTAGCATGGAACAATCTGGCCCACCCTAATCAAGAGCCGTCCCTGTCAACAGCCTCGCTACCAGAGTTACAAGGGGTAGCATGGAACAATCTGGCCCACCCTAATCAAGAGCCGTCCCTGTCCACAGCCTCGCTACCAGAGTTACAAGGGGTAGCATGGAACAATCTGGCCCACCCTAATCAAGAGCCGCCCCTGGTCACTACAGCCTCGCTACGGAGTTACAAGGGGTAGCATGGAACAATCTGGCTCACCCTAATCAAGAGCCGTCCCTGTCCACAGCCTCGCTACCAGAGTTACAAGGGGTAGCATGGAACAATCTGGCCCACCCTAATCAAGAGCCGTCCCTGTCCACAGCGTCGCTACCAGAGTTACAAGGGGTAGCATGGAACAATCTGGCTCACCCTAATCAAGAGCCGTCCCTGTCCACAGCCTCGCTACCAGAGTTACAAGGGTTAGCATGGAACAATCTGGCTCACCCTAATCAAGAGCCGCCCCTGTCCACAGCCTCGCTACCAGAGTTACAAGGGGTAGCATGGAACAATCTGGCCCACCCTAATCAAGAGCCGTCCCTGTCCACAGCCTCGCTACCAGAGTTACAAGGGGTAGCATGGAACAATCTGGCTCACCCTAATCAAGAGCCGTCCTTGTCCACAGCCTCGCTACCAGAGTTACAAGGGGTAGCATGGAACAATCTGGCCCTCCCTAATCATGAGCCGTCCCTGCCCACAGCCTCGCTACCAGAGTTACAAGGGGTAGCATGGAACAATCTGGCTCACCCTAATCAAGAGCCGTCCCTGTCCACAGCCTCGCTAAAAGAATTACAAGGGGTAGCACGGAACAATCTGGCCCACCATAATAAAGAGCCGTCCCTGTCTACAGCCTCGCTACCAGAGTTACAAGGGGTAGCATGGAACAATCTGGCCCACCCTTATCAAGAGCCGTCCCTGTCCACAGCCTCGCTACCAGAGTTACAAGGGGTAACATGGAACAATCTGGCCCACCCTAATCAAGAGCCGTCCCTGTCCACAGCCTCGCTACCAGAGTTACAAGGGGTAGCATGGAACAATCTGGCCGACCCTAATCAAGAGCCGTCCCTGTCCACAGCCTCGCTACCAGAGTTACAAGGGGTAGCATGGAACAATCTGGCTCACCCTAATCAAGAGCCGTCCCTGTCCACAGCCTCGCTACCAGAGTTACAAGGGGTAGCATGGAACAATCTGGCCCACCCTAATCAAGAGTCGTCCCTGTCCACAGCCTCGCTACCAGAGTTACAAGGGGTAGCATGGAACAATCTGGCCCACCCTAATCAAGAGCCGTCCCTGTCCACAGCCTCGCTACCAGAGTTACAAGGGGTAGCATGGAACAATCTGGCCCACCCTATTCAAGAGCCGTCCCTGTCCACAGCCTCGCTACCAGAGCTACAAGGGGTAGCATGGAACAATCTGGCCCTCCCTAATCAAGAGCCGCTCCTGTCCACAGCCTCGCTACCAGAGTTACAAGGGGTAGCATGGAACAATCTGGCCCACCCTAATCAAGAGCCGTCCCTGTCCACAGCCAGGGTCACTACAGCCTCGCTACCAGAGTTACAAGGGGTAGCATGGAACAATCTGGCTCACCCTAACCAAGAGCCGTCCCTGTCCACAGCCTCGCTACCAGAGATACAAGGGGTAGCATGGAACAATCTGGCCCACCCTAATCAAGAGCCGTCCCTGTCCACAGCCTCGCTACCAGAGTTACAAGGGGTAGCATGGAACAATCTGGGCCACACTAATCAAGAGCCGTCCCTGTCCTCAGCCTCTCTACCAGAGTTACAAGGGGTAGCATGGAACAATCTGGCCCACCCTAATCAAGAGCCGTCCCTGTCCACAGCCTCGCTACCAGAGTTACAAGGGGTAGCATGGAACAATCTGACTCACCCTAATCAAGAGCCGTCCCTGTCCACAGCCTCTCTACCAGAGATACAAGGTGTAGCATGGAACAATCTGAACCACCCTAATCAAGAGCCGTCCCTGTCCACAGCCTCGCTACCAGAGTTACAAGGGGTGGCATGGAACAATCTGGCCCACCCTAATCAAGAGCCGTCCCTGTCCACAGCCTCGCTACCAGAGTTACAAGGGGTAGCATGGAACAATCTGGCCCACCCTAATCAAGAGCCGTCCCTGTCCACAGCCTCGCTACCAGAGTTACAAGGGGTAGCATGGAAAAATCTGGCCCACCCTAATCAAGAGCCGCCCCTGGTCACTACAGCCTCGCTATCAGAGTTAAAAGGGGTAGAATGGAACAAACTGGCCCACCCTAATCAAGAACCGCCCCTGTCCACAGCCTCGCTAACAGAGTTACAAGGGGTAGCATGGAACAATCTGGCCCTCCCTAATCAAGAGCCGCCCCTGTCCACAGCCTCGCTACCAGAGTTACAAGGGGTAGCATGGAACAATCTGGCCCACCCTAATCAAGAGCCGCCCCTGTCCACAGCCTCGCTAACAGAGTTACAAAGGGTAGCATGGAACAATCTGGCCCACCCTAATCAAGAGCCGCCCCTGTCCACAGCCTCGCTAACAGAGTTACAAGGGGTAGCATGGAACAATCTGGCCCACCCTAATCAAGAGCCGCCCCTGTCCACAGCCTCGCTAACAGATTTACAAGGGGTAGCATGGAACAATCTCTCCCACCCTAATCAAGAGCCGTCCCTGTCCACAGCCTCGCTACCAGAGTTACAAGGGGTAGCATGGAACAATCTGGCCCACACTAATCAAGAGCTGCCCCTGTCCACAGCCTCGCTAACTGAGTTACAAGGGGTAGCATGGAACAATCTGGCCCACCCTAATCAAGAGCCGTCCCTGTCCACAGCCTCGCTACCAGAGTTACAAGGGGTAGCATGGGACAATCTGGCTCACCCTAATCAAGAGCCGCCCATGTCCACAGCCTCGCTACCAGAGTTACAAGGGGTAGCATGGAACAATCTGGCCCACCCCTAATCAAGAGCCGTCCCTGGTCACTACAGCCTCGCCACCAGAGTTACAAGGGGTAGCATGGAACAATCTGGCCCACCCTAATCAAGAGCCGTCCCTGTCCACAGCCTCGCTACCAGAGTTACAAGGGGTAGCATGGAACAATCTGGCCCACCCTAATCAAGAGCCGTCCCTGTCCACAGCCTCGCTACCAGAGTTACAAGGGGTAGCATGGAACAATCTGGCCCACCCTAATCAAGAGCCGTCCCTGTCCACAGCCTCGCTACCAGAGTTACAAAGGGTAGCATGGAACAATTTGGCCCACCCTAATCAAGAGCCGTCCCTGTCCACAGCCTCGCTACCAGAGTTACAAGGGGTAGCATGGAACAATCTGGCCCACCCTATTCAAGAGCCGTCCCAGTCCACAGCCTCGCTACCAGAGTTACAAGGGGTAGCATGGAACAATCTGGTCCACCCTAATCAAGAGCCGCCCCTGTCCACAGCCTCGCTACCAGAGTTACAAGGGGTAGCATGGAACAATCTGGCCCACCCTAATCAAGAGCCGTCCCTGTCCACAGCCAGGGTCACTACAGCCTCGCTACCAGAGTTACAAGGGGTAGCATGGAACAATCTTGCTCACCCTAATCAAGAGCCGTCCCTGTCCACAGCCTCGCTACCAGAGATACAAGGGTTAGCATGGAACAATCTTGCCCACCCTAATCAAGAGCCGTCCCTGTCCACAGCCTCGCTACCAGAGTTACAAGGGGTAGCATGGAACAATCTGGCCCACCCTAATCAGGAGCCGTCCCTGTCCACAGCCTCGCTACCAGAGTTAGGAGGGGTACCATGGAACAATCTGGCCCACCCTAATCAAGAGCCGTCCCTGTCCACAGCCTCGCTACCAGAGTTACAAGGGGTAGCATGGAACAATCTGGCTCACCCTAATCAAGAGCCGTCCCTGTCCACAGCCTCGCTACCAGAGTTACAAGGGGTAGCATGGAACAATCTCGCTCACCCTAATCAAGAGCCGCCCCTGTCCACAGCCTCGCTACAAGAGTTACAAGGGGTAGCATGGAACAATCTGGCCCACCCTTATCAAGAGCCGTCCCTGTCCACAGCCTCGCTACCAGAGTTACATGGGGTAGCATGGAACAATCTGGCTCACCCTAATCAAGAGCCGTCCCTGTCCACAGCCTCGCTACCAGAGTTACAAGGGGTAGCATGGAACAATCTGGCCCACCCTAATCATGAGCCGTCCCTGTCCACAGCCTCGCTACCAGAGTTACAAGGGGTAGCATGGAACAATCTGGCTCAACCTAATCAAGAGCCGTCCCTGTCCACAGCCTCGCTACCAGAGTTACAAAGGGTAGCACGGAACAATCTGGCCCACCGTAATCAAGAGCCGTCCCTGTCTACAGCCTCGCTACCAGAGTTACAAGGGGTAGCATGGAACAATCTGGCCCACCCTAATCAAGAGCAGTCCCTGTCAACACCCTCGCTACCAGAGTTACAAGGGGTAGCATGGAACAATCTGGCCCACCCTAATCAAGAGCCGTCCCTGTCCACAGCCTCGCTACCAGAGTTACAAGGGGTAGCATGGAACAATCTGGCCCACCCTAATCATGAGCCGTCCCTGTCCACAGCCTCGCTACCAGAGTTACAAGGGGTAGCATGGAACAATCTGGCCGACCCTAATCAAGAGCCGTCCCTGTCCACAGCCTCGCTACCAGAGTTACAAGGGGTAGCATGGAACAATCTGGCTCACCCTAATCAAGAGCCGTCCCTGTCCACAGCCTCGCTACCAGAGTTACAAGGGGTAGCATGGAACAATCTGGCCCACCCTAATCAAGAGTCGTCCCTGTCCACAGCCTCACTACCAGAGTTACAAGTGGTAGCATGGAACAATCTGGCCCACCCTAATCAAGAGCCGTCCCTGTCCACAGCCTCGCTACCAGAGTTACAAGGGGTAGCATGGAACAATCTGGCCTACCCTATTCAAGAGCCGTCCCTGTCCACAGCCTCGCTACCAGAGTTACAAGGGGTAGCATGGAACAATCTGGCCCACCCTAATCAAGAGCCGCCCCTGTCCACAGCCTCGCTACCAGAGTTACAAGGGGTAGCATGGAACAATCTGGCCCACCCTTATCAAGAGCCGTCCCTGTCCACAGCCAGGGTCACTACAGCCTCGCTACCAGAGTTACAAGGGGTCGCATGGAACAATCTGGCCCACCCTAATCAAGAGCCGCCCCTGTCCACAGCCTCGCTACCAGAGATACAAGGGGTAGCATGGAACAATCTGGCCCACCCTAATCAAGAGCCGTCCCTGTCCACAGCCTCGCTACCAGAGTTACAAAGGGTAGCATGGAACAATCTGGCCCACACTAATCAAGAGCCGTCCCTGTCCTCAGCCTCGCTACCAGAGTTACAAGGGGTAGCATGGAACAACCTGGCCCACCCTAATCAAGAGCCGTCCCTGTCCACAGCCTCGCTACCAGAGTTACAAGGGGTAGCATGGAACAATCTGGCTCACCCTAATCAAGAGCCGTCCCTGTCCACAGCCTCGCTACCAGAGATACAAGGGGTAGCATGGAACAATCTGGCCCACCCTAATCAAGAGCCGTCCCTGTCCACAGCCTTGCTACCAGAGTTACAAGGGGTAGCATGGAACAATCTGGCCCACCCTACTCAAGAGCCGTCCCTGTCCACAGCCTCGCTACCAGAGTTACAAGGGGTAGCATGGAACAATCTGGCCCACCCTAATCAAGAGCCGTCCCTGTCCACAGCCTTGCTACCAGAGTTACAAGGGGTAGCATGGAACAATCTGGCCCACCCTAATCAAGAGCCATCCCTGTCCACAGACTCGCTACCAGAGTTACAAGGGGTAGCATGGAACAATCTGGCCCACCCTAATCAAGAGCCGCCCCTGGTCACTACAGCCTCGCTACCAGAGTTACAAGGGGTAGCATGGAACAATCTGGCTCACCCTAATCAAGAGCCGTCCCTGTCCACAGCCTCGCTACCAGAGATACAAGGGGTAGCATGGAACAATCTGGCCCACACTAATCAAGAGCCGTCCCTGTCCACAGCCTCGCTACCAGAGTTACAAGGGGTAGCATGGAACAATCTCTCCCACCCTAATCGAGAGCTGTCCCTGTCCACAGCCTCGCTACCAGAGTTACAAGGAGTAGCATGGAACAATCTGGCCCACCCTAATCAAGAGCCGCCCCTGGTCACTACAGCCTCGCTACCAGAGTTACAAGGGGTAGCATGGAACAATCTGGCTCACCCTAATCAAGAGCCGTCCCTGTCCACAGCCTCGCTACCAGAGTTACAAGGGGTAGCATGGAACAATCTGGCCCACCCTAATCAAGAGCCGTCCCTGTCCACAGCCTCGCTACCAGAGTTACAAGGGGTAGCATGGAACAATCTGGCTCACCCTAATCAAGAGCCGTCCTCGTCCACAGCCTCGCTACCAGAGTTACAAGGGGTAGCATGGAACAATCTGGCCCACCCTAATCAAGAGCCGTCCCTGTCCACTACCTCGCTACCGGAGTTACAAGGGGTGGCATGGAACAATCTGGCTCACCCTAATCAAGAGCCGCCCCTGTCCACAGCCTCGCTAACAGAGTTACAAGTGGTAGCATGGAACAATCTGGCCACCCTAATCAAGAGCCGTCCCTGTCCACAGCCTCGCTACCAGAGTTACAAGGGGTAGCATGGAACAATCTGGCCCACCCTAATCAAGAGCCGTCCCTGTCCACAGCCTCGCTACCAGAGTTACAAGGGAGAGCATGGAACAATCTGGCCGACCCTAATCAAGATTCGTCCCAGTCCACAGCCTCGCTACCAGAGTTACAAGGGGTAGCATGGAACAATTTGGCTCACCCTAATCAAGAGCCGTCCCTGTCCACAGCCTCGCTACCAGAGTTACAAGGGGTAGCATGGAAAAATCTGGCCCACCCTAATCAAGAGTCGTCCCTGTCCACAGCCTCGCTACCAGAGTTACAAGGGGTAGCATGGAACAATCTGGCCCACCCTAATCAAGAGCCGTCCCAGTCCACAGCCTCGCTACCAGAGTAACAAAGGGTAGCATGGAACAATCTGGCCCACCCTATTCAAGAGCCGTCCCTGTCCACAGCCTCGCTACCAGAGTTGCAAGGGGTAGCATGGAACAATCTGGCCCACCCTAATCAAGAGCCGCCCCTGTCCACAGCCTCGCTAACAGAGTTACAAGGGGTAGCATGGAACAATCTGGCCCTCCCTAATCAAGAGCCGCCCCTGTCCACAGCCTCGCTACCAGAGTTACAAGGGGTAGCATGGAACAAACTGGCCCACCATAATCAAGAGCCGCCCCTGTCCACAGCCTCGCTAACAGAGTTACAAAGGGTAGCATGGAACAATCTGGCCCACCCTAATCAAGAACCGTCCCTGTCCACAGCCTCGCTACCAGAGTTACAAGGGGTAGCATGGAACAATCTGGCCCACCCTAATCAAGAACCGTCCCTGTCCACAGCCTCGCTACCAGAGTTACAAGGGGTAGCATGGAACAATCTGGCGCACCCTAATCAAGAGCCGTCCCTGTCCACAGCCTCGCCACCAGAGTTACAAGGGGTAGCATGGAACAATCTGGCCCACCCTAATCAAGAGCCGTCCCTGTCCACAGCCTCGCTACCAGAGTTACAAGGGGTAGCATGGAACAATCTGGCTCACCCTAATCAAGAGCCGTCCCTGTCCACAGCCTCTCTACCAGAGTTACAAGGGGTAGCATGGAACAATCTGCCCCCCCCTAATCAAGAGCCGTCCCTGTCCGCAGCCAGGGTCACTACAGCCTCGCTACCAGAGTTACAAGGGGTAGCATGGAACAATCTGGCTCACCCTAATCAAGAGCCGTCCCTGTCCACAGCCAGGGTCACTACAGCCTCGCTACCAGAGTTACAAGGGGTAGCATGGAACAATCTGGCTCACCCTAATCATGAGCCGTCCCTGTCCACAGCCTCGCTACCAGAGATACAAGGGGTAGCATGGAACAATCTGGCCCACCCTAATCAAGAGCCGTCCCTGTCCACAGCCTCGCTACCAGAGTTACAAGGGGTAGCATGGAACAATCTGGCCCACCCTAATCAAGAGCCGTCCCTGTCCACAGCCTCGCTACCAGAGTTACAAGGGGTAGCATGGACCAATCTGGCCCACCCTAATCAAGAGCCGTCCCTGTCCACAGCCTCGCTACCAGAGTTACAAGGGGTAGCATGGAACAATCTGGCCCACCCTAATCAAGAGCCGTCCCTGTCCACAGCCTCGCTACCAGAGTTACAAGGGGTAGCATGGAACAATCTGGCCCAGCCTAATGAAGAGCCGCCCCTGTCCACAGCCTCGCTACCAGAGTTACAAGGGGTAGCATGGAACAATCTGGCCCACCCTAATCAAGAGCCGTCCCTGTCCACAGCCTCGCTACCAGAGTTACAAGGGGTAGCATGGAACAATCTGGCCCACCCTAATCAAGAGCCGTCCCTGTCCTCAGCCTCGCTACCAGAGTTACAAGGGGTAGCATGGAACAATCTGGCCCACCCTAATCAAGAGCCGTCCCTGTCCACAGCCTCGCTACCAGAGTTACAAGGTGTAGCATGGAACAATCTGGCTCACCCTAATCAAGAGCCGTCCCTGTCCACAGCCTCGCTACCAGAGATACAAGGGGTAGCTTGGAACAATCTGGCCCACCCTAATCAAGAGCCGTCCCTGTCCACAGCCTCGCTACCAGAGTTACAAGGGGTAGCATGGAACAATCTGGCCCACCCTAATCAAGAGCCGTCCCTGTCCACAGCCTCGCTACCAGAGTTACAAGGGGTAGCATGGAACAATCTGGCCCACCCTAATCAAGAGCCGTCCCTGTCCACACCCTCGCTACCAGAGTTACAAGGGGTAGCATGGAACAATCTGGCCCACCCTAATCAAGAGCAGCCCCTGGTCACTACAGCCTCGCTGCCAGAGTTACAAGGGGTAGCATGGAACAATCTGAATCACCCTAATCAAGAGCCGTCCCTGTCCACAGCCTCGCTACCAGAGTTACAAGGGGTAGCATGGAACAATCTGGCCACCCTAATCAAGAGCCGTCCCTGTCCACAGCCTCGCTACCAGAGTTACAAGGGGTAGCATGGAACAATCTGGCTCACCCTAATCAAGAGCCGTCCCTGTCCACAGCCTCGCTACCAGAGTTACAAGGGGTAGCATGGAACAATCTGGCCCACCCTAATCAAGAGCCGTCCCTGTCCTCAGCCTCGCTACCAGAGTTACAAGGGGTATTATGGAACAATCTGGCTCACCCTAATCAAGAGCCGTCCCTGTCCACAGCCTCGCTACCAGAGTTACAAGGGGTAGCACGGAACAATCTGGCCCACCGTAATCAAGAGCCGTCCCTGTCCACAGCCTCGCTACCAGAGTTACAAGGGGTAGCATGGAACAATCTGGCCCACCCTAATCAAGAGCCTTCCCTGTCCACAGCCTCGCTACCAGAGTTACAAGTGGTAGCATGGAACAATCTGGCTCACCCTTATCAAGAGCCGCCCCTGTCCACAGCCTCGCTGCCAGATTTACAAGGGGTAGCATGGAACAATCTGGCCCACCCTAATCAAGAGCCGTCCCTGTCCACAGCCTTGCTACCAGAGTTACAAGGGGTAGCATGGAACAATCTGGCTCACCCTAATCAAGAGCCGTCCCTGTCCACAGCCTCGCTAGCAGAGTTACAAGGGGTAGCATGGAACAATCTGGCCCACCCTAATCAAGAGCCGTCCCTGTCCACAGCCTCGCTACCAGAGTTACAAGGGGTAGCATGGAACAATCTGGCCCACCCTAATCAAGAGCCGTCCCTGTCCACAGCCTCGCTACCAGAGTTACAAGGGGTAGCATGGAACAATCTGGCCGACCCTAATCAAGAGCCGTCCCTGTCCACACCCTCGCTACCAGAGTTACAAGGGGTAGCATGGAACAATCTGGCCCACCCTAATCAAGAGCAGCCCCTGGTCACTACAGCCTCGCTGCCAGAGTTACAAGGGGTAGCATGGAACAATCTGAATCACCCTAATCAAGAGCCGTCCCTGTCCACAGCCTCGCTACCAGAGTTACAAGGGGTAGCATGGAACAATCTGGCCACCCTAATCAAGAGCCGTCCCTGTCCACAGCCTCGCTACCAGAGTTACAAGGGGTAGCATGGAACAATCTGGCTCACCCTAATCAAGAGCCGTCCCTGTCAACAGCCTCGCTACCAGAGTTACAAGGGGTAGCATGGAACAATCTGGCCCACCCTAATCAAGAGCCGTCCCTGTCCACAGCCTCGCTACCAGAGTTACAAGGGGTATTATGGAACAATCTGGCTCACCCTAATCAAGAGCCGTCCCTGTCCACAGCCTCGCTACCAGAGTTACAAGGGGTAGCACGGAACAATCTGGCCCACCGTAATCAAGAGCCGTCCCTGTCCACAGCCTCGCTACCAGAGTTACAAGGGGTAGCATGGAACAATCTGGCCCACCCTAATCAAGAGCCTTCCCTGTCCACAGCCTCGCTACCAGAGTTACAAGTGGTAGCATGGAACAATCTGGCTCACCCTAATCAAGAGCCGCCCCTGTCCACAGCCTCGCTACCAGATTTACAAGGGGTAGCATGGAACAATCTGGCCCACCCTAATCAAGAGCCGTCCCTGTCCACAGCCTCGCTACCAGAGTTACAAGGGGTAGCATGGAACAATCTGGCTCACCCTAATCAAGAGCCGTCCCTGTCCACAGCCTCGCTACCAGAGTTACAAGGGGTAGCATGGAACAATCTGGCCCACCCTAATCAAGAGCCGTCCCTGTCCACAGCCTCGCTACCAGAGTTACAAGGGGTAGCATGGAACAATCTGGCCCACCCTAATCAAGAGCCGTCCCTGTCCACAGCCTCGCTACCAGAGTTACAAGGGGTAGCATGGAACAATCTGGCCGACCCTAATCAAGAGCCGTCCCTGTCCACAGCCTCGCTACCAGAGTTACAAGGGGTAGCATGGAACAATCTGGCTCACCCTAATCAAGAGCCGTCCCTGTCCACAGCCTCGCTACCAGAGTTACAAGGGGTAGCATGGAACAATCTGGCCCACCCTAATCAAGAGTCGTCCCTGTCCACAGCCTCGCTACCAGAGTTACAAGGGGTAGCATGGAACAATCTGGCCCACCCTAATCAAGAGCCGTCCCTGTCCACAGCCTCGCTACCAGAGTTACAAGGGGTAGCATGGAACAATCTGGCCTACCCTATTCAAGAGCCGTCCCTGTCCACAGCCTCGCTACCAGAGTTACAAGGGGTAGCATGGAACAATCTGGCCCACCCTAATCAAGAGCCGCCCCTGTCCACAGCCTCGCTACCAGAGTTACAAGGGGTAGCATGGAACAATCTGGCCCACCCTTATCAAGAGCCGTCCCTGTCCACAGCCAGGGTCACTACAGCCTCGCTACCAGAGTTACAAGGGGTAGCATGGAACAATCTGGCTCACCCTAATCAAGAGCCGTCCCTGTCCACAGCCTCGCTACCAGAGATACAAGGGGTAGCATGGAACAATCTGGCCCACCCTAATCAAGAGCCGTCCCTGTCCACAGCCTCGCTACCAGAGTTACAAGGGGTAGCATGGAACAATCTGGCCCACACTAATCAAGAGCCGTCCCTGTCCTCAGCCTCGCTACCAGAGTTACAAGGGGTAGCATGGAACAATCTGGCCCACCCTAATCAAGAGCCGTCCCTGTCCACAGCCTCGCTACCAGAGTTACAAGGGGTAGCATGGAACAATCTGGCTCACCCTAATCAAGAGCCGTCCCTGTCCACAGCCTCGCTACCAGAGATACAAGGGGTAGCATGGAACAATCTGGCCCACCCTAATCAAGAGCCGTCCCTGTCCACAGCCTTGCTACCAGAGTTACAAGGGGTAGCATGGAACAATCTGGCCCACCCTACTCAAGAGCCGTCCCTGTCCACAGCCTCGCTACCAGAGTTACAAGGGGTAGCATGGAACAATCTGGCCCACCCTAATCAAGAGCCGTCCCTGTCCACAGCCTCGCTACCAGAGTTACAAGGGGTAGCATGGAACAATCTGGCCCACCCTAATCAAGAGCCATCCCTGTCCACAGCCTCGCTACCAGAGTTACAAGGGGTAGCATGGAACAATCTGGCCCACCCTAATCAAGAGCCGCCCCTGGTCACTACAGCCTCGCTACCAGAGTTACAAGGGGTAGCATGGAACAATCTGGCTCACCCTAATCAAGAGCCGTCCCTGTCCACAGCCTCGCTACCAGAGATACAAGGGGTAGCATGGAACAATCTGGCCCACCCTAATCAAGAGCCGTCCCTGTCCACAGCCTCGCTACCAGAGTTACAAGGGGTAGCATGGAACAATCTGGCCCACCCTAATCGAGAGCTGTCCCTGTCCACAGCCTCGCTACCAGAGTTACAAGGAGTAGCATGGAACAATCTGGCCCACCCTAATCAAGAGCCGCCCCTGGTCACTACAGCCTCGCTACCAGAGTTACAAGGGGTAGCATGGAACAATCTGGCTCACCCTAATCAAGAGCCGTCCCTGTCCACAGCCTCGCTACCAGAGTTACAAGGGGTAGCATGGAACAATCTGGCCCACCCTAATCAAGAGCCGTCCCTGTCCACAGCCTCGCTACCAGAGTTACAAGGGGTAGCATGGAACAATCTGGCTCACCCTAATCAAGAGCCGTCCCCGTCCACAGCCTCGCTACCAGAGTTACAAGGGGTAGTATGGAACAATCTGGCCCACCCTAATCAAGAGCCGTCCCTGTCCACAGCCTCGCTACCAGAGTTACAAGGGGTGGCATGGAACAATCTGGCTCACCCTAATCAAGAGCCGCCCCTGTCCACAGCCTCGCTAACAGAGTTACAAGTGGTAGCATGGAACAATCTGGCCACCCTAATCAAGAGCCGTCCCTGTCCACAGCCTCGCTACCAGAGTTACAAGGGGTAGCATGGAACAATCTGGCCCACCCTAATCAAGAGCCGTCCCTGTCCACAGCCTCGCTACCAGAGTTACAAGGGGTAGCATGGAACAATCTGGCCGACCCTAATCAAGATTCGTCCCAGTCCACAGCCTCGCTACCAGAGTTACAAGGGGTAGCATGGAACAATTTGGCTCACCCTAATCAAGAGCCGTCCCTGTCCACAGCCTCGCTACCAGAGTTACAAGGGGTAGCATGGAACAATCTGGCCCACCCTAATCAAGAGTCGTCCCTGTCCACAGCCTCGCTACCAGGGTTACAAGGGGTAGCATGGAAAAATCTGGCCCACCCTAATCAAGAGCCGTCCCAGTCCACAGCCTCGCTACCAGAGTAACAAAGGGTAGCATGGAACAATCTGGCCCACCCTATTCAAGAGCCGTCCCTGTCCACAGCCTCGCTACCAGAGTTGCAAGGGGTAGCATGGAACAATCTGGCCCACCCTAATCAAGAGCCGCCCCTGTCCACAGCCTCGCTAACAGAGTTACAAGGGGTAGCATGGAACAATCTGGCCCACCCTAATCAAGAGCCGTCCCTGTCCACAGCCTCGCTACCAGAGTTACAAGGGGTAGCATGGAACAATCTGGCTCACCCTAATCAAGAGCCGTCCCTGTCCACAGCCTCGCTACCAGAGTTACAAGGGGTAGCATGGAACAATCTGGCCCACCCTAATCAAGAGCCGTCCCTGTCCACAGCCTCGCTACCAGAGTTACAAGGGGTAGCATGGAACAATCTGGCCCACCCTAATCAAGAGCCGTCCCTGTCCACAGCCTCGCTACCAGAGTTACAAGGGGTAGCATGGAACAATCTGGCCGACCCTAATCAAGAGCCGTCCCTGTCCACAGCCTCGCTACCAGAGTTACAAGGGGTAGCATGGAACAATCTGGCTCACCCTAATCAAGAGCCGTCCCTGTCCACAGCCTCGCTACCAGAGTTACAAGGGGTAGCATGGAACAATCTGGCCCACCCTAATCAAGAGTCGTCCCTGTCCACAGCCTCGCTACCAGAGTTACAAGGGGTAGCATGGAACAATCTGGCCCACCCTAATCAAGAGCCGTCCCTGTCCACAGCCTCGCTACCAGAGTTACAAGGGGTAGCATGGAACAATCTGGCCTACCCTATTCAAGAGCCGTCCCTGTCCACAGCCTCGCTACCAGAGTTACAAGGGGTAGCATGGAACAATCTGGCCCACCCTAATCAAGAGCCGCCCCTGTCCACAGCCTCGCTACCAGAGTTACAAGGGGTAGCATGGAACAATCTGGCCCACCCTTATCAAGAGCCGTCCCTGTCCACAGCCAGGGTCACTACAGCCTCGCTACCAGAGTTACAAGGGGTAGCATGGAACAATCTGGCCCACCCTAATCAAGAGCCGTCCCTGTCCACAGCCTCGCTACCAGAGTTACAAGGGGTAGCATGGAACAATCTGGCCCACACTAATCAAGAGCCGTCCCTGTCCTCAGCCTCGCTACCAGAGTTACAAGGGGTAGCATGGAACAATCTGGCCCACCCTAATCAAGAGCCGTCCCTGTCCACAGCCTCGCTACCAGAGTTACAAGGGGTAGCATGGAACAATCTGGCTCACCCTAATCAAGAGCCGTCCCTGTCCACAGCCTCGCTACCAGAGATACAAGGGGTAGCATGGAACAATCTGGCCCACCCTAATCAAGAGCCGTCCCTGTCCACAGCCTTGCTACCAGAGTTACAAGGGGTAGCATGGAACAATCTGGCCCACCCTACTCAAGAGCCGTCCCTGTCCACAGCCTCGCTACCAGAGTTACAAGGGGTAGCATGGAACAATCTGGCCCACCCTAATCAAGAGCCGTCCCTGTCCACAGCCTCGCTACCAGAGTTACAAGGGGTAGCATGGAACAATCTGGCCCACCCTAATCAAGAGCCATCCCTGTCCACAGCCTCGCTACCAGAGTTACAAGGGGTAGCATGGAACAATCTGGCTCACCCTAATCAAGAGCCGTCCCTGTCCACAGCCTCGCTACCAGAGATACAAGGGGTAGCATGGAACAATCTGGCCCACCCTAATCAAGAGCCGTCCCTGTCCACAGCCTCGCTACCAGAGTTACAAGGGGTAGCATGGAACAATCTGGCCCACCCTAATCGAGAGCTGTCCCTGTCCACAGCCTCGCTACCAGAGTTACAAGGAGTAGCATGGAACAATCTGGCCCACCCTAATCAAGAGCCGCCCCTGGTCACTACAGCCTCGCTACCAGAGTTACAAGGGGTAGCATGGAACAATCTGGCTCACCCTAATCAAGAGCCGTCCCTGTCCACAGCCTCGCTACCAGAGTTACAAGGGGTAGCATGGAACAATCTGGCCCACCCTAATCAAGAGCCGTCCCTGTCCACAGCCTCGCTACCAGAGTTACAAGGGGTAGCATGGAACAATCTGGCTCACCCTAATCAAGAGCCGTCCCCGTCCACAGCCTCGCTACCAGAGTTACAAGGGGTAGTATGGAACAATCTGGCCCACCCTAATCAAGAGCCGTCCCTGTCCACAGCCTCGCTACCAGAGTTACAAGGGGTGGCATGGAACAATCTGGCTCACCCTAATCAAGAGCCGCCCCTGTCCACAGCCTCGCTAACAGAGTTACAAGTGGTAGCATGGAACAATCTGGCCACCCTAATCAAGAGCCGTCCCTGTCCACAGCCTCGCTACCAGAGTTACAAGGGGTAGCATGGAACAATCTGGCCCACCCTAATCAAGAGCCGTCCCTGTCCACAGCCTCGCTACCAGAGTTACAAGGGGTAGCATGGAACAATCTGGCCGACCCTAATCAAGATTCGTCCCAGTCCACAGCCTCGCTACCAGAGTTACAAGGGGTAGCATGGAACAATTTGGCTCACCCTAATCAAGAGCCGTCCCTGTCCACAGCCTCGCTACCAGAGTTACAAGGGGTAGCATGGAACAATCTGGCCCACCCTAATCAAGAGTCGTCCCTGTCCACAGCCTCGCTACCAGGGTTACAAGGGGTAGCATGGAAAAATCTGGCCCACCCTAATCAAGAGCCGTCCCAGTCCACAGCCTCGCTACCAGAGTAACAAAGGGTAGCATGGAACAATCTGGCCCACCCTATTCAAGAGCCGTCCCTGTCCACAGCCTCGCTACCAGAGTTGCAAGGGGTAGCATGGAACAATCTGGCCCACCCTAATCAAGAGCCGCCCCTGTCCACAGCCTCGCTAACAGAGTTACAAGGGGTAGCATGGAACAATCTGGCCCTCCCTAATCAAGAGCCGCCCTTGTCCACAGCCTCGCTACCAGAGTTACAAGGGGTAGCATGGAACAATCTGGCCCACCATAATCAAGAGCCGCCCCTGTCCACAGCCTCGCTAACAGAGTTACAAAGGGTAGCATGGAACAATCTGGCCCACCCTAATCAAGAACCGTCCCTGTCCACAGCCTCGCTACCAGAGTTACAAGGGGTAGCATGGAACAATCTGGCCCACCCTAATCAAGAACCGTCCCTGTCCACAGCCTCGCTACCAGAGTTACAAGGGGTAGCATGGAACAATCTGGCGCACCCTAATCAAGAGCCGTCCCTGTCCACAGCCTCGCCACCAGAGTTACAAGGGGTAGCATGGAACAATCTGGCCCACCCTAATCAAGAGCCGCCCCTGGTCACTACAGCCTCGCTACCAGAGTTACAAGGGGTAGCATGGAACAATCTGGCTCACCCTAATCAAGAGCCGTCCCTGTCCACAGCCTCGCTACCAGAGATACAAGGGGTAGCATGGAACAATCTGGCCCACCCTAATCAAGAGCCGTCCCTGTCCACAGCCTCGCTACCAGAGTTACAAGGGGTAGCATGGAACAATCTGGCCCACCCTAATCGAGAGCTGTCCCTGTCCACAGCCTCGCTACCAGAGTTACAAGGAGTAGCATGGAACAATCTGGCCCACCCTAATCAAGAGCCGCCCCTGGTCACTACAGCCTCGCTACCAGAGTTACAAGGGGTAGCATGGAACAATCTGGCTCACCCTAATCAAGAGCCGTCCCTGTCCACAGCCTCGCTACCAGAGTTACAAGGGGTAGCATGGAACAATCTGGCCCACCCTAATCAAGAGCCGTCCCTGTCCACAGCCTCGCTACCAGAGTTACAAGGGGTAGCATGGAACAATCTGGCTCACCCTAATCAAGAGCCGTCCCCGTCCACAGCCTCGCTACCAGAGTTACAAGGGGTAGTATGGAACAATCTGGCCCACCCTAATCAAGAGCCGTCCCTGTCCACAGCCTCGCTACCAGAGTTACAAGGGGTGGCATGGAACAATCTGGCTCACCCTAATCAAGAGCCGCCCCTGTCCACAGCCTCGCTAACAGAGTTACAAGTGGTAGCATGGAACAATCTGGCCACCCTAATCAAGAGCCGTCCCTGTCCACAGCCTCGCTACCAGAGTTACAAGGGGTAGCATGGAACAATCTGGCCCACCCTAATCAAGAGCCGTCCCTGTCCACAGCCTCGCTACCAGAGTTACAAGGGGTAGCATGGAACAATCTGGCCGACCCTAATCAAGATTCGTCCCAGCCCACAGCCTCGCTACCAGAGTTACAAGGGGTAGCATGGAACAATTTGGCTCACCCTAATCAAGAGCCGTCCCTGTCCACAGCCTCGCTACCAGAGTTACAAGGGGTAGCATGGAACAATCTGGCCCACCCTAATCAAGAGTCGTCCCTGTCCACAGCCTCGCTACCAGGGTTACAAGGGGTAGCATGGAAAAATCTGGCCCACCCTAATCAAGAGCCGTCCCAGTCCACAGCCTCGCTACCAGAGTAACAAAGGGTAGCATGGAACAATCTGGCCCACCCTATTCAAGAGCCGTCCCTGTCCACAGCCTCGCTACCAGAGTTGCAAGGGGTAGCATGGAACAATCTGGCCCACCCTAATCAAGAGCCGCCCCTGTCCACAGCCTCGCTAACAGAGTTACAAGGGGTAGCATGGAACAATCTGGCCCTCCCTAATCAAGAGCCGCCCTTGTCCACAGCCTCGCTACCAGAGTTACAAGGGGTAGCATGGAACAATCTGGCCCACCATAATCAAGAGCCGCCCCTGTCCACAGCCTCGCTAACAGAGTTACAAAGGGTAGCATGGAACAATCTGGCCCACCCTAATCAAGAACCGTCCCTGTCCACAGCCTCGCTACCAGAGTTACAAGGGGTAGCATGGAACAATCTGGCCCACCCTAATCAAGAACCGTCCCTGTCCACAGCCTCGCTACCAGAGTTACAAGGGGTAGCATGGAACAATCTGGCGCACCCTAATCAAGAGCCGTCCCTGTCCACAGCCTCGCCACCAGAGTTACAAGGGGTAGCATGGAACAATCTGGCCCACCCTAATCAAGAGCCGTCCCTGTCCACAGCCTCGCTACCAGAGTTACAAGGGGTAGCATGGAACAATCTGGCTCACCCTAATCAAGAGCCGTCCCTGTCCACAGCCTCTCTACCAGAGTTACAAGGGGTAGCATGGAACAATCTGCCCCCCCTAATCAAGAGCCGTCCCTGTCCGCAGCCAGGGTCACTACAGCCTCGCTACCAGAGTTACAAGGGGTAGCATGGAACAATCTGGCTCACCCTAATCAAGAGCCGTCCCTGTCCACAGCCAGGGTCACTAAAGCCTCGCTACCAGAGTTACAAGGGGTAGCATGGAACAATCTGGCTCACCCTAATCATGAGCCGTCCCTGTCCACAGCCTCGCTACCAGAGATACAAGGGGTAGCATGGAACAATCTGGCCCGCCCTAATCAAGAGCCGTCCCTGTCCACAGCCTCGCTACCAGAGTTACAAGGGGTAGCATGGAACAATCTGGCCCACCCTAATCAAGAGCCGTCCCTGTCCACAGCCTCGCTACCAGAGTTACAAGGGGTAACATGGACCAATCTGGCCCACCCTAATCAAGAGCCGTCCCTGTCCACAGCCTCGCTACCAGAGTTACAAGGGGTAGCATGGAACAATCTGGCCCACCCTAATCAAGAGCCGTCCCTGTCCACAGCCTCGCTACCAGAGTTACAAGGGGTAGCATGGAACAATCTGGCCCAGCCTAATGAAGAGCCGCCCCTGTCCACAGCCTCGCTACCAGAGTTACAAGGGGTAGCATGGAACAATCTGGCCCACCCTAATCAAGAGCCGTCCCTGTCCACAGCCTCGCTACCAGAGTTACAAGGGGTAGCATGGAACAATCTGGCCCACCCTAATCAAGAGACGTCCCTGTCCTCAGCCTCGCTACCAGAGTTACAAGGGGTAGCATGGAACAATCTGGCCCACCCTAATCAAGAGCCGTCCCTGTCCACAGCCTCGCTACCAGAGTTACAAGGTGTAGCATGGAACAATCTGGCTCACCCTAATCAAGAGCCGTCCCTGTCCACAGCCTCGCTACCAGAGATACAAGGGGTAGCATGGAACAATCTGGCCCACCCTAATCAAGAGCCGTCCCTGTCCACAGCCTCGCTACCAGAGTTACAAGGGGTAGCATGGAACAATCTGGCCCAACCTAATCAAGAGCCGTCCCTGTCCACAGCCTCGCTACCAGAGTTACAAGGGGTAGCATGGAACAATCTGGCCCACCCTAATCAAGAGCCGTCCCTGTCCACACCCTCGCTACCAGAGTTACAAGGGGTAGCATGGAACAATCTGGCCCACCCTAATCAAGAGCAGCCCCTGGTCACTATAGCCTCGCTGCCAGAGTTACAAGGGGTAGCATGGAACAATCTGAATCACCCTAATCAAGAGCCGTACCTGTCCACAGCCTCGCTACCAGAGTTACAAGGGGTAGCATGGAACAATCTGGCCACCCTAATCAAGAGCCGTCCCTGTCCACAGCCTCGCTACAAGCGTTACAAGGGGTAGCATGGAACAATCTGGCTCACCCTAATCAAGAGCCGTCCCTGTCCACAGCCTCGCTACCAGAGTTACAAGGGGTAGCATGGAACAATCTGGCCCACCCTAATCAAGAGCCGTCCCTGTCCACAGCCTCGCTACCAGAGTTACAAGGGGTATTATGGAACAATCTGGCTCACCCTAATCAAGAGCCGTCCCTGTCCTCAGCCTCGCTACCAGAGTTACAAGGGGTAGCACGGAACAATCTGGCCCACCGTAATCAAGAGCCGTCCCTGTCCACAGCCTCGCTCCCAGAGTTACAAGGGGTAGCATGGAACAATCTGGCCCACCCTAATCAAGAGCCTTCCCTGTCCACAGCCTCGCTACCAGAGTTACAAGTGGTAGCATGGAACAATCTGGCTCACCCTAATCAAGAGCCGCCCCTGTCCACAGCCTCGCTACCAGATTTACAAGGGGTAGCATGGAACAATCTGGCCCACCCTAATCAAGAGCCGTCCCTGTCCACAGCCTCGCTACCAGAGTTACAAGGGGTAGCATGGAACAATCTGGCTCACCCTAATCAAGAGCCGTCCCTGTCCACAGCCTCGCTACCAGAGTTACAAGGGGTAGCATGGAACAATCTGGCCCACCCTAATCAAGAGCCGTCCCTGTCCACAGCCTCGCTACCAGAGTTACAAGGGGTAGCATGGAACAATCTGGCTCACCCTAATCAAGAGCCGTCCCTGTCCACAGCCTCGCTACCAGATTTACAAGGGGTAGCACGGAACAATCTGGCCCACCGTAATCAAGAGCCGTCCCTGTCTACAGCCTCGCTACCAGAGTTACAAGGGGTAGCATGGAACAATCTGGCCCACCCTAATCAAGAGCAGTCCCAGTCCACAGCCTCGCTACCAGAGTTACAAGGGGTAGCATGGAACAATCTGGCCCACCCTAATCAAGAGCCGTCCCTGTCCACAGCCTCGCTACCAGAGTTACAAGGGGTAGCATGGAACAATCTGGCCCACACTAATCAAGAGCCGTCCCTGTCCACAGCCTCGCTACCAGAGTTACAAGGGGTAGCATGGAACAATCTGGCCCACCCTAATCAAGAGCCGTCCCTGTCCACAGCCTCGCTACCAGAGTTACAAGGGGTAGCATGGAACAATCTGGCCGACCCTAATCAAGAGCCGTCCCTGTCCACAGCCTCGCTACCAGAGTTATATGGGGTAGCATAGAACAATCTGGCTCACCCTAATCAAGAGCCGTCCCTGTCCACAACCTCGCTACCAGAGTTACAAGGGGTAGCATGGAACAATCTGGCCCACCCTAATCAAGAGTCGTCCCTGTCCACAGCCTCGCTACCAGAGTTACAAGGGGTAGCATGGAACAATCTGGCCCACCGTAATCAAGAGCCGTCCCTGGCCACAGCCTCGCTACCAGAGTTACAAGGGGTAGCATGGAACAATCTGGCCCACCCTATTCAAGAGCCGTCCCTGTCCACAGCCTCGCTACCAGAGTTACAAGGGGTAGCATGGAACAATCTGGCCCACCCTAATCAAGAGCCGCCCCTGTCCACAGCCTCGCTACCAGGGTTACAAGGGGTAGCATGGAACAATCTGGCCCACCCTAATCAAGAGCCGTCCCTGTCCACAGCCAGGGTCACTACAGCCTCGCTACCAGAGTTACAAGGGGTAGCATGGAACAATCTGGCTCACCCTAATCAAGAGCCGTCCCTGTCCACAGCCTCGCTACCAGAGATACAAGGGGTAGCATGGAACAATCTGGCCCACCCTAATCAAGAGCCGTCCCTGTCCACAGCCTCGCTACCAGAGTTACAAGGGGTAGCATGGAACAATCTGGCTCACCCTAATCAAGAGCCGTCCCTGTCCACAGTCTCGCTACCAGAGATACAAGGGGTAGCATGGAACAATCTGGCCCACCCTAATCAAGAGCCGTCCCTGTCCACAGCCTCGCTACCAGAGTTACAAGGGGTAGCATGGAACAATCTGGCCCACCCTAATCAAGAGCCGTCCCTGTCCACAGCCTCGCTACCAGAGTTACAAGGGGTAGCATGGAACAATCTGGCCCACCCTAATCAAGAGCCGTCCCTGTCCACAGCCTCGCTACCAGAGTTACAAGGGGTAGCATGGAACAATCTGGCCCACCCTAATCAAGAGCCGTCCCTGTCCACAGCCTCGCTACCAGAGTTACAAGGGGTAGAATGGAACAATCTGGCCCACCCTAATCAAGAGCCGCCCCTGGTCACTACAGCCTCGCTACCAGAGTTAAAATGGGTAGCATGGAACAATCTGGCTCACCCTAATCAAGAGCCGTCCCTGTCCACAGCCTCGCTAAAAGAGATACAAGGGGTAGCATGGAACAATCTGGCCCTCCCTAATCAAGAGCCGTCCCTGTCCACAGCCTCGCTAACAGAGTTACAAGGAGTAGCATGGAACAATCTGGCCCACCCTAATCAAGAGCTGTCCCTGTCCACAGCCTCGCTACCAGTGTTACAAGGGGTAGCATGGAAAAATCTGGCCCACCCTAATCAAGAGCCGTCCCTCTCCACAGCCTCGCTACCAGAGTTACAAGGGGTAGCATGGAACAATCTGGCGCACCCTAATCAAGAACCGTCCCTGTCCACAGCCTCGCTACCAGAGTTACAAGGGGTAGCATGGAACAATCTGACCCACCCTAATCAAGAGCCGAACCTGGTCACTACAGCCTCGCTACCAGAGTTACAAGGGGTAGCATGGAACAATCTGGCTCACCCTAATCAAAAGCCGTCCCTGTCCACAGCCTCGCTACCAGAGTTACAAGGGGTAGCATGGAACAATCTGGCCCACCCTAATCAAGAGCCGTCCCTGTCCACAGCCTCGCTACCAGAGTTACAAGGGGTAGCATGGAACAATCTGGCTCACCCTAATCAAGAGCCGTCCCCGTCCACAGCCTCGCTACCAGAGTTACAAGGGGTAGCATGGAACAATCTGGCCCACCCTAATCAAGAGCCGTCCCTGTCCACAGCCTCGCTACCAGAGTTACAAGGGGTGGCATGGAACAATCTGGCTCACCCTAATCAAGAGCCGTCCCTGTCCACAGCCTCGCTACCAGAGTTACAAGGGGTAGCATGGAACAATTTGGCTCACCCTAATCAAGAGCCGTCCCTGTCCACAGCCTCGCTACCAGAGTTACAAGGGGTAGCATGGAACAATCTGGCCCACCCTAATCAAGAGTCGTCCCTGTCCACAGCCTCGCTACCAGAGTTACAAGGGGTAGCATGGAACAATCTGGCCCACCCTAATCAAGAGCCGTCCCAGTCCACAGCCTCGCTACCAGAGTTACAAGGGGTAGCATGGAACAATCTGGCCCACCCTATTCAAGAGCCGTCCCTGTCCACAGCCTCGCTACCATAGTTGCAAGGGGTAGCATGGAACAATCTGGCCCACCCTAATCAAGAGCCGCCCCTGTCCACAGCCTCGCTAACAGAGTTACAAGGGGTAGCATGGAACAATCTGGCCCTCCCTAATCAAAAGCCGCCGCTGTCCACAGCCTCGCTACCAGAGTTACAAGGGGTAGCATGGAACAATCTGGCCCACCCTAATCAAGAGCCGCCCCTGTCCACAGCCTCGCTAACAGAGTTACAAGGGGTAGCATGGAACAATCTGGCCCACCCTAATCAAGAGCCGTTCCTGTCCACAGCCTCGCTACCAGAGTTACAAGGGGTAGCATGGAACAATCTGGCTCACCCTAATCAAGAGCCGCCCATGTCCACAGCCACGCTAACAGAGTTACAAGGGGTAGCATGGAACAATCTGGCCCACCCCTAATCAAGAGCCGTCCCTGTCCACAGCCAGGGTCACTACAGCCTCGCTACCAGAGTTACAAGGGGTAGCATGGAACAATCTGGCTCACACTAATCAAGAGCCGTCCCTGTCCACAGCCTCGCTACCAGAGATACAAGGGGTAGCATGGAACAATCTGGTCCACCCTAATCAAGAGCCGTCCCTGTCCACAGCCTCGCTACCAGAGTTACAAGGGGTAGCATGGAACAATCTGGCCCACCCTAATCAAGAGCCGTCCCTGTCCACAGCCTCGCTACCAGAGTTACGAGGGGTACCATGGAACAATCTGGCCCACCCTAATCAAGAGCCGTCCCTGTCCACAGCCTCGCTACCAGAGTTACAAGGGGTAGCATGGAACAATCTGGCCCACCCTAATCAAGAGCCGTCCCTGTCCACAGCCTCGCTACCTGAGTTACAAGGGGTAGCATGGAACAATCTGGCTCACCCTAATCAAGACCCGTCCCTGTCCACAGCCTCGCTACCAGAGTTACAAGGGGTAGCATGGAACAATCTGGCCCACCTTAATCAAGACCCGTCCCTGTCCACAGCCTGGGTCACTACAGCCTCGCTACCAGAGTTACAAGGGCTAGCATGGAACAATCTGGCTCACCCTAATCAAGAGCCGTCCCTGTCCACAGCCTCGCTACCAGAGATACAAGGGGTAGCATGGAACAATCTGGCCCACCCTAATCAAGAGCCGTCCCTGTCAACAGCCTTGCTACCAGAGTTACAAGGGGTAGCATGGAACAATCTGGCCCACCCTAATCAAGAGCCGTCCCTGTCCACAGCCTCGCTACCAGAGTTAGGAGGGGTACCATGGAACAATCTGGCCCACCCTAATCAAGAGCCGTCCCTGTCCACAGCCTCGCTACCAAAGTTACAAGGGGTAGCATGGAACAATCTGGCCCACCCTAAACAAGAGCCGTCCCTGTCCACAGCCTCGCTACCAGAGTTACAAGGGGTAGCATGGAACAATCTGGCTCACGCTAATCCAGACCCGTCCCTGTCCACAGCCTCGCTACCAGAGTTACAAGGGGTAGCATGGAACAATCTGGCCCACCCTAATCAAGAGCCGCCCCTGGTCACTACAGCCTCAATACCAGAGTTACAAGGGGTAGCATGGAACAATCTGGCCCACCCTAATCAAGAGCCGTCCCTGTCCACAGCCAGGGTCACTACAGCCTCGCTACCAGAGTTACAAGGGGTAGCATGGAACAATCTGGCCCACCCTAATCAAGAGCCGTCCCTGTCCACAGCCTCGCTACCAGAGTTACAAGGGGTAGCATGGAACAATCTGGCTCACCCTAATCAAGACCCGTCCCTGTCCACAGCCTCGCTACCAGAGTTACAAGGGGTAGCATGGAACAATCTGGCCCACCCTAATCAAGAGCCGTCCCTGTCCTCAGCCTCGCTACCAGAGTTACCAGGGGTAGCATGGAACAATCTGGCCCAACCTAATCAAGAGCCGTCCCTGTCCACAGCCTCGCTACCAGAGTTACAAGGGGTAGCATGGAACAATCTGGCTCACCCTAATCAAGAGCCGTCCCTGTCCACAGCCTCGCTACCAGAGATACAAGGGGTAGCATGGAACAATCTGGCCCACCCTAATCAAGAGCCGTCCCTGTCCACAGCCTCGCTACCAGAGTTACAAGGGGTAGCATGGAACAATCTGGCCCACCCTAATCAAGAGCCGTCCCTGTCCACAGCCTCGCTACCAGAGTTACAAGGGGTGGCATGGAACAATCTGGCCCACCCTAATCGAGAGCCGTCTCTGTCCACACCCTCGCTACCAGAGTTACAAGGGGTAGCATGGAACAATCTGGCCCACCCTAATCAAGAGCAGCCCCTGGTCACTACAGCCTCGCTACCAGAGTTACAAGGGGTAGCATGGAACAATCTGAATCACCCTAATCAAGAGCCGTCCCTGTCCACAGCCTCGCAACCAGAGTTACAAGGGGTAGCATGGAACAATCTGGCCCACCCTAATCAAGAGCATCCCTGTCCGCAGCCTCGCTACCAGAGTTACAAGGGGTAGCATGGAACAATCTGGCCCACCCTAATCAAGAGCCGTCCCTGTCCACAGCCTCGCTACCAGAGTTACAAGGGGTAGCATGGAACAATCTGGCTCACCCTAATCAAGAGCCGTCCCTGTCCACAGCCTCGCTACCAGAGTTACAAGGGGTAGCACGGAACAATCTGGCCCACCGTAATCAAGAGCCGTCCCTGTCCACAGCCTCGCTACCAGAGTTACAAGGGGTAGCATGGAACAATCTGGCCCACCCTAATCAAGAGCAGTCCCTGTCCACAGCCTCGCTACCAGAGTTACAAGGGGTAGCATGGAACAATCTGGCCCACCCTAATCAAGAGCCTCCCTGTCCACAGCCTCGCTACCAGAGTTACAAGGGTAGCATGGAACAATCTGGCTCACCCTAATCAAGAGCCGTCCCTGTCCACAGCCTCGCTAACAGAGTTACAAGGGGTAGCACGGAACAATCTGGCCCACCGTAATCAAGAGCCGTCCCTGTCCACAGCCTCGCTACCAGAGTTACAAGGGGTAGCATGGAACAATCTGGCCCACCCTAATCAAGAGCAGTCCCTGTCCACAGCCTCGCTACCAGAGTTACAAGGGGTAGCATGGAACAATCTGGCCCACCCTAATCAAGAGCCGTCCCTGTCCACAGGCTCGCTACCAGAGTTACAAGGGGTAGCATGGAACAATCTGGCCCACCCTAATCAAGAGCCTTCCCTGTCCACAGCCTCGCTACCAGAGTTACAAGGGGTTGCATGGAACAATCTGGCTCACCCTAATCAAGAGCCGCCCCTGTCCACAGCCTCGCTACCAGAGTTACAAGGGGTAGCATGGAACAATCTGGCCCACCCTAATCAAGAGCCGTCCCTGTCCACAGCCTCGCTACCAGAGTTACAAGGGGTAGCATGGAACAATCTGGCTCACCCTAATCAAGAGCCGTCCCTGTCCACAGCCTCGCTACCAGAGTTACAAGGGGTAGCATGGAACAATCTGGCCCACCCTAATCAAGAGCCGTCCCTGTCCACAGCCTCGCTACCAGAGTTACAAGGGGTAGCATGGAACAATCTGGCTCACCCTAATCAAGAGCCGTCCCTGTCCACAGCCTCGCTACCAGAGTTACAAGGGGTAGCACGGAACAATCTGGCCCACCGTAATCAAGAGCCGTCCCTGTCTACAGCCTCGCTACCAGAGTTACAAGGGGTAGCATGGAACAATCTGGCCCACCCTAATCAAGAGCAGTCCCAGTCCACAGCCTCGCTACCAGAGTTACAAGGGGTAGCATGGAACAATCTGGCCCACCCTATTCAAGAGCCGTCCCTGTCCACAGCCTCGCTACCAGAGTTACAAGGGGTAGCATGGAACAATCTGGCCCACCCTAATCAAGAGCCGCCCCTGTCCACAGCCTCGCTACCTGGGTTACAAGGGGTAGCATGGAACAATCTGGCCCACCCTAATCAAGAGCCGTCCCTGTCCACAGCCAGGGTCACTACAGCCTCGCTACCAGAGTTACAAGGGGTAGCATGGAACAATCTGGCTCACCCTAATCAAGAGCCGTCCCTGTCCACAGCCTCGCTACCAGAGTTACAAGGGGTAGCATGGAACAATCTGGCCCACCCTAATCAAGAGCCGTCCCTGTCCACAGCCTCGCTTCCAGAGTTACAAGGGGTGGCATGGAACAATCTGGCTCACCCTAATCAAGAGCCGCCCCCTGTCCACAGCCTCGCTAACAGAGTTACAAGTGGTAGCATGGAACAATCTGGCCCACCCTAATCAAGAGCCGTCCCTGTCCACAGCCTCGCTACCAGAGTTACAAGGGGTAGCATGGAACAATCTGGACCACCCTAATCAAGAGCCGTCCCTGTCCACAGCCTCGCTACCAGAGTTACAAGGGGTAGCATGGAACAATCTGGCCCAACCTAATCAAGAGCCGTCCCTGTCCACAGCCTCGCTACCAGAGTTACAAGGGGTAGCATGGAACAATCTGGCTCACCCTAATCAAGAGCCGTCCCTGTCCACAGCCTCGCTACCAGAGATACAAGGGGTGGCATGGAACAATCTGGCTCACCCTAATCAAGAGCCGCCCCTGTCCACAGCCTCGCTAACAGAGTTACAAGTGGTAGCATGGAACAATCTGGCCACCCTAATCAAGAGCCGTCCCTGTCCACAGCCTCGCTACCAGAGTTACAAGGGGTAGCATGGAACAATCTGGCCCACCCTAATCAAGAGCCGTCCCTGTCCACAGCCTCGCTACCAGAGTTACAAGGGGTAGCATGGAACAATCTGGCCGACCCTAATCAAGATTCGTCCCAGTCCACAGCCTCGCTACCAGAGTTACAAGGGGTAGCATGGAACAATTTGGCTCACCCTAATCAAGAGCCGTCCCTGTCCACAGCCTCGCTACCAGAGTTACAAGGGGTAGCATGGAACAATCTGGCCCACCCTAATCAAGAGTCGTCCCTGTCCACAGCCTCGCTACCAGGGTTACAAGGGGTAGCATGGAACAATCTGGCCCACCCTAATCAAGAGCCGCCCCTGTCCACAGCCTCGCTAACAGAGTTACAAGGGGTAGCATGGAACAATCTGGCCCTCCCTAATCAAGAGCCGCCCTTGTCCACAGCCTCGCTACCAGAGTTACAAGGGGTAGCATGGAAAAATCTGGCCCACCATAATCAAGAGCCGCCCCTGTCCACAGCCTCGCTAACAGAGTTACAAAGGGTAGCATGGAACAATCTGGCCCACCCTAATCAAGAACCGTCCCAGTCCACAGCCTCGCTACCAGAGTTACAAGGGGTAGCATGGAACAATCTGGCCCACCCTAATCAAGAACCGTCCCTGTCCACAGCCTCGCTACCAGAGTTACAAGGGGTAGCATGGAACAATCTGGCGCACCCTAATCAAGAGCCGTCCCTGTCCACAGCCTCGCCACCAGAGTTACAAGGGGTAGCATGGAACAATCTGGCCCACCCTAATCAAGAGCCGTCCCTGTCCACAGCCTCGCTACCAGAGTTACAAGGGGTAGCATGGAACAATCTGGCTCACCCTAATCAAGAGCCGTCCCTGTCCACAGCCTCTCTACCAGAGTTACAAGGGGTAGCATGGAACAATCTGCCCCCCCTAATCAAGAGCCGTCCCTGTCCGCAGCCAGGGTCACTACAGCCTCGCTACCAGAGTTACAAGGGGTAGCATGGAACAATCTGGCTCACCCTAATCAAGAGCCGTCCCTGTCCACAGCCAGGGTCACTACAGCCTCGCTACCAGAGTTACAAGGGGTAGCATGGAACAATCTGGCTCACCCTAATCATGAGCCGTCCCTGTCCACAGCCTCGCTACCAGAGATACAAGGGGTAGCATGGAACAATCTGGCCCGCCCTAATCAAGAGCCGTCCCTGTCCACAGCCTCGCTACCAGAGTTACAAGGGGTAGCATGGAACAATCTGGCCCACCCTAATCAAGAGCCGTCCCTGTCCACAGCCTCGCTACCAGAGTTACAAGGGGTAGCATGGACCAATCTGGCCCACCCTAATCAAGAGCCGTCCCTGTCCACAGCCTCGCTACCAGAGTTACAAGGGGTAGCATGGAACAATCTGGCCCACCCTAATCAAGAGCCGTCCCTGTCCACAGCCTCGCTACCAGAGTTACAAGGGGTAGCATGGAACAATCTGGCCCAGCCTAATGAAGAGCCGCCCCTGTCCACAGCCTCGCTACCAGAGTTACAAGGGGTAGCATGGAACAATCTGGCCCACCCTAATCAAGAGCCGTCCCTGTCCACAGCCTCGCTACCAGAGTTACAAGGGGTAGCATGGAACAATCTGGCCCACCCTAATCAAGAGACGTCCCTGTCCTCAGCCTCGCTACCAGAGTTACAAGGGGTAGCATGGAACAATCTGGCCCACCCTAATCAAGAGCCGTCCCTGTCCACAGCCTCGCTACCAGAGTTACAAGGTGTAGCATGGAACAATCTGGCTCACCCTAATCAAGAGCCGTCCCTGTCCACAGCCTCGCTACCAGAGATACAAGGGGTAGCATGGAACAATCTGGCCCACCCTAATCAAGAGCCGTCCCTGTCCACAGCCTCGCTACCAGAGTTACAAGGGGTAGCATGGAACAATCTGGCCCAACCTAATCAAGAGCCGTCCCTGTCCACAGCCTCGCTACCAGAGTTACAAGGGGTAGCATGGAACAATCTGGCCCACCCTAATCAAGAGCCGTCCCTGTCCACACCCTCGCTACCAGAGTTACAAGGGGTAGCATGGAACAATCTGGCCCACCCTAATCAAGAGCAGCCCCTGGTCACTATAGCCTCGCTGCCAGAGTTACAAGGGGTAGCATGGAACAATCTGAATCACCCTAATCAAGAGCCGTACCTGTCCACAGCCTCGCTACCAGAGTTACAAGGGGTAGCATGGAACAATCTGGCCACCCTAATCAAGAGCCGTCCCTGTCCACAGCCTCGCTACCAGCGTTACAAGGGGTAGCATGGAACAATCTGGCTCACCCTAATCAAGAGCCGTCCCTGTCCACAGCCTCGCTACCAGAGTTACAAGGGGTAGCATGGAACAATCTGGCCCACCCTAATCAAGAGCCGTCCCTGTCCACAGCCTCGCTACCAGAGTTACAAGGGGTATTATGGAACAATCTGGCTCACCCTAATCAAGAGCCGTCCCTGTCCTCAGCCTCGCTACCAGAGTTACAAGGGGTAGCACGGAACAATCTGGCCCACCGTAATCAAGAGCCGTCCCTGTCCACAGCCTCGCTCCCAGAGTTACAAGGGGTAGCATGGAACAATCTGGCCCACCCTAATCAAGAGCCTTCCCTGTCCACAGCCTCGCTACCAGAGTTACAAGTGGTAGCATGGAACAATCTGGCTCACCCTAATCAAGAGCCGCCCCTGTCCACAGCCTCGCTACCAGATTTACAAGGGGTAGCATGGAACAATCTGGCCCACCCTAATCAAGAGCCGTCCCTGTCCACAGCCTCGCTACCAGAGTTACAAGGGGTAGCATGGAACAATCTGGCTCACCCTAATCAAGAGCCGTCCCTGTCCACAGCCTCGCTACCAGAGTTACAAGGGGTAGCATGGAACAATCTGGCCCACCCTAATCAAGAGCCGTCCCTGTCCACAGCCTCGCTACCAGAGTTACAAGGGGTAGCATGGAACAATCTGGCTCACCCTAATCAAGAGCCGTCCCTGTCCACAGCCTCGCTACCAGAGTTACAAGGGGTAGCACGGAACAATCTGGCCCACCGTAATCAAGAGCCGTCCCTGTCTACAGCCTCGCTACCAGAGTTACAAGGGGTAGCATGGAACAATCTGGCCCACCCTAATCAAGAGCAGTCCCAGTCCACAGCCTCGCTACCAGAGTTACAAGGGGTAGCATGGAACAATCTGGCCCACCCTAATCAAGAGCCGTCCCTGTCCACAGCCTCGCTACCAGAGTTACAAGGGGTAGCATGGAACAATCTGGCCCACACTAATCAAGAGCCGTCCCTGTCCACAGCCTCGCTACCAGAGTTACAAGGGGTAGCATGGAACAATCTGGCCCACCCTAATCAAGAGCCGTCCCTGTCCACAGCCTCGCTACCAGAGTTACAAGGGGTAGCATGGAACAATCTGGCCGACCCTAATCAAGAGCCGTCCCTGTCCACAGCCTCGCTACCAGAGTTATATGGGGTAGCATAGAACAATCTGGCTCACCCTAATCAAGAGCCGTCCCTGTCCACAGCCTCGCTACCAGAGTTACAAGGGGTAGCATGGAACAATCTGGCCCACCCTAATCAAGAGTCGTCCCTGTCCACAGCCTCGCTACCAGAGTTACAAGGGGTAGCATGGAACAATCTGGCCCACCGTAATCAAGAGCCGTCCCTGTCCACAGCCTCGCTACCAGAGTTACAAGGGGTAGCATGGAACAATCTGGCCCACCCTATTCAAGAGCCGTCCCTGTCCACAGCCTCGCTACCAGAGTTACAAGGGGTAGCATGGAACAATCTGGCCCACCCTAATCAAGAGCCGCCCCTGTCCACAGCCTCGCTACCAGGGTTACAAGGGGTAGCATGGAACAATCTGGCCCACCCTAATCAAGAGCCGTCCCTGTCCACAGCCAGGGTCACTACAGCCTCGCTACCAGAGTTACAAGGGGTAGCATGGAACAATCTGGCTCACCCTAATCAAGAGCCGTCCCTGTCCACAGCCTCGCTACCAGAGATACAAGGGGTAGCATGGAACAATCTGGCCCACCCTAATCAAGAGCCGTCCCTGTCCACAGCCTCGCTACCAGAGTTACAAGGGGTAGCATGGAACAATCTGGCCCACCCTAATCAAGAGCCGTCCCTGTCCTCAGCCTCGCTACCAGAGTTACAAGGGGTAGCATGGAACAATCTGGCCCACCCTAATCAAGAGCCGTCCCCGTCCACAGCCTCGCTACCAGAGTTACAAGGGGTAGCATGGAACAATCTGGCTCACCCTAATCAAGAGCCGTCCCTGTCCACAGTCTCGCTACCAGAGATACAAGGGGTAGCATGGAACAATCTGGCCCACCCTAATCAAGAGCCGTCCCTGTCCACAGCCTCGCTACCAGAGTTACAAGGGGTAGCATGGAACAATCTGGCCCACCCTAATCAAGAGCCGTCCCTGTCCACAGCCTCGCTACCAGAGATACAAGGGGTAGCATGGAACAATCTGGTCCACCCTAATCAAGAGCCGTCCCTGTCCACAGCCTCGCTACCAGAGTTACAAGGGGTAGCATGGAACAATCTGGCCCACCCTAATCAAGAGCCGTCCCTGTCCACAGCCTCGCTACCAGAGTTACGAGGGGTACCATGGAACAATCTGGCCCACCCTAATCAAGAGCCGTCCCTGTCCACAGCCTCGCTACCAGAGTTACAAGGGGTAGCATGGAACAATCTGGCCCACCCTAATCAAGAGCCGTCCCTGTCCACAGCCTCGCTACCTGAGTTACAAGGGGTAGCATGGAACAATCTGGCTCACCCTAATCAAGACCCGTCCCTGTCCACAGCCTCGCTACCAGAGTTACAAGGGGTAGCATGGAACAATCTGGCCCACCTTAATCAAGACCCGTCCCTGTCCACAGCCTGGGTCACTACAGCCTCGCTACCAGAGTTACAAGGGCTAGCATGGAACAATCTGGCTCACCCTAATCAAGAGCCGTCCCTGTCCACAGCCTCGCTACCAGAGATACAAGGGGTAGCATGGAACAATCTGGCCCACCCTAATCAAGAGCCGTCCCTGTCAACAGCCTTGCTACCAGAGTTACAAGGGGTAGCATGGAACAATCTGGCCCACCCTAATCAAGAGCCGTCCCTGTCCACAGCCTCGCTACCAGAGTTAGGAGGGGTACCATGGAACAATCTGGCCCACCCTAATCAAGAGCCGTCCCTGTCCACAGCCTCGCTACCAAAGTTACAAGGGGTAGCATGGAACAATCTGGCCCACCCTAAACAAGAGCCGTCCCTGTCCACAGCCTCGCTACCAGAGTTACAAGGGGTAGCATGGAACAATCTGGCTCACGCTAATCCAGACCCGTCCCTGTCCACAGCCTCGCTACCAGAGTTACAAGGGGTAGCATGGAACAATCTGGCCCACCCTAATCAAGAGCCGCCCCTGGTCACTACAGCCTCAATACCAGAGTTACAAGGGGTAGCATGGAACAATCTGGCCCACCCTAATCAAGAGCCGTCCCTGTCCACAGCCAGGGTCACTACAGCCTCGCTACCAGAGTTACAAGGGGTAGCATGGAACAATCTGGCCCACCCTAATCAAGAGCCGTCCCTGTCCACAGCCTCGCTACCAGAGTTACAAGGGGTAGCATGGAACAATCTGGCTCACCCTAATCAAGACCCGTCCCTGTCCACAGCCTCGCTACCAGAGTTACAAGGGGTAGCATGGAACAATCTGGCCCACCCTAATCAAGAGCCGTCCCTGTCCTCAGCCTCGCTACCAGAGTTACCAGGGGTAGCATGGAACAATCTGGCCCAACCTAATCAAGAGCCGTCCCTGTCCACAGCCTCGCTACCAGAGTTACAAGGGGTAGCATGGAACAATCTGGCTCACCCTAATCAAGAGCCGTCCCTGTCCACAGCCTCGCTACCAGAGATACAAGGGGTAGCATGGAACAATCTGGCCCACCCTAATCAAGAGCCGTCCCTGTCCACAGCCTCGCTACCAGAGTTACAAGGGGTAGCATGGAACAATCTGGCCCACCCTAATCAAGAGCCGTCCCTGTCCACAGCCTCGCTACCAGAGTTACAAGGGGTGGCATGGAACAATCTGGCCCACCCTAATCGAGAGCCGTCTCTGTCCACACCCTCGCTACCAGAGTTACAAGGGGTAGCATGGAACAATCTGGCCCACCCTAATCAAGAGCAGCCCCTGGTCACTACAGCCTCGCTACCAGAGTTACAAGGGGTAGCATGGAACAATCTGAATCACCCTAATCAAGAGCCGTCCCTGTCCACAGCCTCGCAACCAGAGTTACAAGGGGTAGCATGGAACAATCTGGCCCACCCTAATCAAGAGCATCCCTGTCCGCAGCCTCGCTACCAGAGTTACAAGGGGTAGCATGGAACAATCTGGCCCACCCTAATCAAGAGCCGTCCCTGTCCACAGCCTCGCTACCAGAGTTACAAGGGGTAGCATGGAACAATCTGGCTCACCCTAATCAAGAGCCGTCCCTGTCCACAGCCTCGCTACCAGAGTTACAAGGGGTAGCACGGAACAATCTGGCCCACCGTAATCAAGAGCCGTCCCTGTCCACAGCCTCGCTACCAGAGTTACAAGGGGTAGCATGGAACAATCTGGCCCACCCTAATCAAGAGCAGTCCCTGTCCACAGCCTCGCTACCAGAGTTACAAGGGGTAGCATGGAACAATCTGGCCCACCCTAATCAAGAGCCTCCCTGTCCACAGCCTCGCTACCAGAGTTACAAGGGTAGCATGGAACAATCTGGCTCACCCTAATCAAGAGCCGTCCCTGTCCACAGCCTCGCTAACAGAGTTACAAGGGGTAGCACGGAACAATCTGGCCCACCGTAATCAAGAGCCGTCCCTGTCCACAGCCTCGCTACCAGAGTTACAAGGGGTAGCATGGAACAATCTGGCCCACCCTAATCAAGAGCAGTCCCTGTCCACAGCCTCGCTACCAGAGTTACAAGGGGTAGCATGGAACAATCTGGCCCACCCTAATCAAGAGCCGTCCCTGTCCACAGGCTCGCTACCAGAGTTACAAGGGGTAGCATGGAACAATCTGGCCCACCCTAATCAAGAGCCTTCCCTGTCCACAGCCTCGCTACCAGAGTTACAAGGGGTTGCATGGAACAATCTGGCTCACCCTAATCAAGAGCCGCCCCTGTCCACAGCCTCGCTACCAGAGTTACAAGGGGTAGCATGGAACAATCTGGCCCACCCTAATCAAGAGCCGTCCCTGTCCACAGCCTCGCTACCAGAGTTACAAGGGGTAGCATGGAACAATCTGGCTCACCCTAATCAAGAGCCGTCCCTGTCCACAGCCTCGCTACCAGAGTTACAAGGGGTAGCATGGAACAATCTGGCCCACCCTAATCAAGAGCCGTCCCTGTCCACAGCCTCGCTACCAGAGTTACAAGGGGTAGCATGGAACAATCTGGCTCACCCTAATCAAGAGCCGTCCCTGTCCACAGCCTCGCTACCAGAGTTACAAGGGGTAGCACGGAACAATCTGGCCCACCGTAATCAAGAGCCGTCCCTGTCTACAGCCTCGCTACCAGAGTTACAAGGGGTAGCATGGAACAATCTGGCCCACCCTAATCAAGAGCAGTCCCAGTCCACAGCCTCGCTACCAGAGTTACAAGGGGTAGCATGGAACAATCTGGCCCACCCTATTCAAGAGCCGTCCCTGTCCACAGCCTCGCTACCAGAGTTACAAGGGGTAGCATGGAACAATCTGGCCCACCCTAATCAAGAGCCGCCCCTGTCCACAGCCTCGCTACCTGGGTTACAAGGGGTAGCATGGAACAATCTGGCCCACCCTAATCAAGAGCCGTCCCTGTCCACAGCCAGGGTCACTACAGCCTCGCTACCAGAGTTACAAGGGGTAGCATGGAACAATCTGGCTCACCCTAATCAAGAGCCGTCCCTGTCCACAGCCTCGCTACCAGAGTTACAAGGGGTAGCATGGAACAATCTGGCCCACCCTAATCAAGAGCCGTCCCTGTCCACAGCCTCGCTTCCAGAGTTACAAGGGGTGGCATGGAACAATCTGGCTCACCCTAATCAAGAGCCGCCCCCTGTCCACAGCCTCGCTAACAGAGTTACAAGTGGTAGCATGGAACAATCTGGCCCACCCTAATCAAGAGCCGTCCCTGTCCACAGCCTCGCTACCAGAGTTACAAGGGGTAGCATGGAACAATCTGGACCACCCTAATCAAGAGCCGTCCCTGTCCACAGCCTCGCTACCAGAGTTACAAGGGGTAGCATGGAACAATCTGGCCCAACCTAATCAAGAGCCGTCCCTGTCCACAGCCTCGCTACCAGAGTTACAAGGGGTAGCATGGAACAATCTGGCTCACCCTAATCAAGAGCCGTCCCTGTCCACAGCCTCGCTACCAGAGATACAAGGGGTGGCATGGAACAATCTGGCTCACCCTAATCAAGAGCCGCCCCTGTCCACAGCCTCGCTAACAGAGTTACAAGTGGTAGCATGGAACAATCTGGCCACCCTAATCAAGAGCCGTCCCTGTCCACAGCCTCGCTACCAGAGTTACAAGGGGTAGCATGGAACAATCTGGCCCACCCTAATCAAGAGCCGTCCCTGTCCACAGCCTCGCTACCAGAGTTACAAGGGGTAGCATGGAACAATCTGGCCGACCCTAATCAAGATTCGTCCCAGTCCACAGCCTCGCTACCAGAGTTACAAGGGGTAGCATGGAACAATTTGGCTCACCCTAATCAAGAGCCGTCCCTGTCCACAGCCTCGCTACCAGAGTTACAAGGGGTAGCATGGAACAATCTGGCCCACCCTAATCAAGAGTCGTCCCTGTCCACAGCCTCGCTACCAGGGTTACAAGGGGTAGCATGGAACAATCTGGCCCACCCTAATCAAGAGCCGCCCCTGTCCACAGCCTCGCTAACAGAGTTACAAGGGGTAGCATGGAACAATCTGGCCCTCCCTAATCAAGAGCCGCCCTTGTCCACAGCCTCGCTACCAGAGTTACAAGGGGTAGCATGGAAAAATCTGGCCCACCATAATCAAGAGCCGCCCCTGTCCACAGCCTCGCTAACAGAGTTACAAAGGGTAGCATGGAACAATCTGGCCCACCCTAATCAAGAACCGTCCCAGTCCACAGCCTCGCTACCAGAGTTACAAGGGGTAGCATGGAACAATCTGGCCCACCCTAATCAAGAACCGTCCCTGTCCACAGCCTCGCTACCAGAGTTACAAGGGGTAGCATGGAACAATCTGGCGCACCCTAATCAAGAGCCGTCCCTGTCCACAGCCTCGCCACCAGAGTTACAAGGGGTAGCATGGAACAATCTGGCCCACCCTAATCAAGAGCCGTCCCTGTCCACAGCCTCGCTACCAGAGTTACAAGGGGTAGCATGGAACAATCTGGCTCACCCTAATCAAGAGCCGTCCCTGTCCACAGCCTCTCTACCAGAGTTACAAGGGGTAGCATGGAACAATCTGCCCCCCCTAATCAAGAGCCGTCCCTGTCCGCAGCCAGGGTCACTACAGCCTCGCTACCAGAGTTACAAGGGGTAGCATGGAACAATCTGGCTCACCCTAATCAAGAGCCGTCCCTGTCCACAGCCAGGGTCACTACAGCCTCGCTACCAGAGTTACAAGGGGTAGCATGGAACAATCTGGCTCACCCTAATCATGAGCCGTCCCTGTCCACAGCCTCGCTACCAGAGATACAAGGGGTAGCATGGAACAATCTGGCCCGCCCTAATCAAGAGCCGTCCCTGTCCACAGCCTCGCTACCAGAGTTACAAGGGGTAGCATGGAACAATCTGGCCCACCCTAATCAAGAGCCGTCCCTGTCCACAGCCTCGCTACCAGAGTTACAAGGGGTAGCATGGACCAATCTGGCCCACCCTAATCAAGAGCCGTCCCTGTCCACAGCCTCGCTACCAGAGTTACAAGGGGTAGCATGGAACAATCTGGCCCACCCTAATCAAGAGCCGTCCCTGTCCACAGCCTCGCTACCAGAGTTACAAGGGGTAGCATGGAACAATCTGGCCCAGCCTAATGAAGAGCCGCCCCTGTCCACAGCCTCGCTACCAGAGTTACAAGGGGTAGCATGGAACAATCTGGCCCACCCTAATCAAGAGCCGTCCCTGTCCACAGCCTCGCTACCAGAGTTACAAGGGGTAGCATGGAACAATCTGGCCCACCCTAATCAAGAGACGTCCCTGTCCTCAGCCTCGCTACCAGAGTTACAAGGGGTAGCATGGAACAATCTGGCCCACCCTAATCAAGAGCCGTCCCTGTCCACAGCCTCGCTACCAGAGTTACAAGGTGTAGCATGGAACAATCTGGCTCACCCTAATCAAGAGCCGTCCCTGTCCACAGCCTCGCTACCAGAGATACAAGGGGTAGCATGGAACAATCTGGCCCACCCTAATCAAGAGCCGTCCCTGTCCACAGCCTCGCTACCAGAGTTACAAGGGGTAGCATGGAACAATCTGGCCCAACCTAATCAAGAGCCGTCCCTGTCCACAGCCTCGCTACCAGAGTTACAAGGGGTAGCATGGAACAATCTGGCCCACCCTAATCAAGAGCCGTCCCTGTCCACACCCTCGCTACCAGAGTTACAAGGGGTAGCATGGAACAATCTGGCCCACCCTAATCAAGAGCAGCCCCTGGTCACTATAGCCTCGCTGCCAGAGTTACAAGGGGTAGCATGGAACAATCTGAATCACCCTAATCAAGAGCCGTACCTGTCCACAGCCTCGCTACCAGAGTTACAAGGGGTAGCATGGAACAATCTGGCCACCCTAATCAAGAGCCGTCCCTGTCCACAGCCTCGCTACCAGCGTTACAAGGGGTAGCATGGAACAATCTGGCTCACCCTAATCAAGAGCCGTCCCTGTCCACAGCCTCGCTACCAGAGTTACAAGGGGTAGCATGGAACAATCTGGCCCACCCTAATCAAGAGCCGTCCCTGTCCACAGCCTCGCTACCAGAGTTACAAGGGGTATTATGGAACAATCTGGCTCACCCTAATCAAGAGCCGTCCCTGTCCTCAGCCTCGCTACCAGAGTTACAAGGGGTAGCACGGAACAATCTGGCCCACCGTAATCAAGAGCCGTCCCTGTCCACAGCCTCGCTCCCAGAGTTACAAGGGGTAGCATGGAACAATCTGGCCCACCCTAATCAAGAGCCTTCCCTGTCCACAGCCTCGCTACCAGAGTTACAAGTGGTAGCATGGAACAATCTGGCTCACCCTAATCAAGAGCCGCCCCTGTCCACAGCCTCGCCACCAGAGTTACAAGGGGTAGCATGGAACAATCTGGCCCACCCTAATCAAGAGCCGTCCCTGTCCACAGCCTCGCTACCAGAGTTACAAGGGGTAGCATGGAACAATCTGGCTCACCCTAATCAAGAGCCGTCCCTGTCCACAGCCTCTCTACCAGAGTTACAAGGGGTAGCATGGAACAATCTGCCCCCCCTAATCAAGAGCCGTCCCTGTCCGCAGCCAGGGTCACTACAGCCTCGCTACCAGAGTTACAAGGGGTAGCATGGAACAATCTGGCTCACCCTAATCAAGAGCCGTCCCTGTCCACAGCCAGGGTCACTACAGCCTCGCTACCAGAGTTACAAGGGGTAGCATGGAACAATCTGGCTCACCCTAATCATGAGCCGTCCCTGTCCACAGCCTCGCTACCAGAGATACAAGGGGTAGCATGGAACAATCTGGCCCGCCCTAATCAAGAGCCGTCCCTGTCCACAGCCTCGCAACCAGAGTTACAAGGGGTAGCATGGAACAATCTGGCCCACCCTAATCAAGAGCCGTCCCTGTCCACAGCCTCGCTACCAGAGTTACAAGGGGTAGCATGGACCAATCTGGCCCACCCTAATCAAGAGCCGTCCCTGTCCACAGCCTCGCTACCAGAGTTACAAGGGGTAGCATGGAACAATCTGGCCCACCCTAATCAAGAGCCGTCCCTGTCCACAGCCTCGCTACCAGAGTTACAAGGGGTAGCATGGAACAATCTGGCCCAGCCTAATGAAGAGCCGCCCCTGTCCACAGCCTCGCTACCAGAGTTACAAGGGGTAGCATGGAACAATCTGGCCCACCCTAATCAAGAGCCGTCCCTGTCCACAGCCTCGCTACCAGAGTTACAAGGGGTAGCATGGAACAATCTGGCCCACCCTAATCAAGAGACGTCCCTGTCCTCAGCCTCGCTACCAGAGTTACAAGGGGTAGCATGGAACAATCTGGCCCACCCTAATCAAGAGCCGTCCCTGTCCACAGCCTCGCTACCAGAGTTACAAGGTGTAGCATGGAACAATCTGGCTCACCCTAATCAAGAGCCGTCCCTGTCCACAGCCTCGCTACCAGAGATACAAGGGGTAGCATGGAACAATCTGGCCCACCCTAATCAAGAGCCGTCCCTGTCCACAGCCTCGCTACCAGAGTTACAAGGGGTAGCATGGAACAATCTGGCCCAACCTAATCAAGAGCCGTCCCTGTCCACAGCCTCGCTACCAGAGTTACAAGGGGTAGCATGGAACAATCTGGCCCACCCTAATCAAGAGCCGTCCCTGTCCACACCCTCGCTACCAGAGTTACAAGGGGTAGCATGGAACAATCTGGCCCACCCTAATCAAGAGCAGCCCCTGGTCACTATAGCCTCGCTGCCAGAGTTACAAGGGGTAGCATGGAACAATCTGAATCACCCTAATCAAGAGCCGTACCTGTCCACAGCCTCGCTACCAGAGTTACAAGGGGTAGCATGGAACAATCTGGCCACCCTAATCAAGAGCCGTCCCTGTCCACAGCCTCGCTACCAGCGTTACAAGGGGTAGCATGGAACAATCTGGCTCACCCTAATCAAGAGCCGTCCCTGTCCACAGCCTCGCTACCAGAGTTACAAGGGGTAGCATGGAACAATCTGGCCCACCCTAATCAAGAGCCGTCCCTGTCCACAGCCTCGCTACCAGAGTTACAAGGGGTATTATGGAACAATCTGGCTCACCCTAATCAAGAGCCGTCCCTGTCCTCAGCCTCGCTACCAGAGTTACAAGGGGTAGCACGGAACAATCTGGCCCACCGTAATCAAGAGCCGTCCCTGTCCACAGCCTCGCTCCCAGAGTTACAAGGGGTAGCATGGAACAATCTGGCCCACCCTAATCAAGAGCCTTCCCTGTCCACAGCCTCGCTACCAGAGTTACAAGTGGTAGCATGGAACAATCTGGCTCACCCTAATCAAGAGCCGCCCCTGTCCACAGCCTCGCTACCAGATTTACAAGGGGTAGCATGGAACAATCTGGCCCACCCTAATCAAGAGCCGTCCCTGTCCACAGCCTCGCTACCAGAGTTACAAGGGGTAGCATGGAACAATCTGGCTCACCCTAATCAAGAGCCGTCCCTGTCCACAGCCTCGCTACCAGAGTTACAAGGGGTAGCATGGAACAATCTGGCCCACCCTAATCAAGAGCCGTCCCTGTCCACAGCCTCGCTACCAGAGTTACAAGGGGTAGCATGGAACAATCTGGCTCACCCTAATCAAGAGCCGTCCCTGTCCACAGCCTCGCTACCAGAGTTACAAGGGGTAGCACGGAACAATCTGGCCCACCGTAATCAAGAGCCGTCCCTGTCTACAGCCTCGCTACCAGAGTTACAAGGGGTAGCATGGAACAATCTGGCCCACCCTAATCAAGAGCAGTCCCAGTCCACAGCCTCGCTACCAGAGTTACAAGGGGTAGCATGGAACAATCTGGCCCACCCTAATCAAGAGCCGTCCCTGTCCACAGCCTCGCTACCAGAGTTACAAGGGGTAGCATGGAACAATCTGGCCCACACTAATCAAGAGCCGTCCCTGTCCACAGCCTCGCTACCAGAGTTACAAGGGGTAGCATGGAACAATCTGGCCCACCCTAATCAAGAGCCGTCCCTGTCCACAGCCTCGCTACCAGAGTTACAAGGGGTAGCATGGAACAATCTGGCCGACCCTAATCAAGAGCCGTCCCTGTCCACAGCCTCGCTACCAGAGTTATATGGGGTAGCATAGAACAATCTGGCTCACCCTAATCAAGAGCCGTCCCTGTCCACAGCCTCGCTACCAGAGTTACAAGGGGTAGCATGGAACAATCTGGCCCACCCTAATCAAGAGTCGTCCCTGTCCACAGCCTCGCTACCAGAGTTACAAGGGGTAGCATGGAACAATCTGGCCCACCGTAATCAAGAGCCGTCCCTGTCCACAGCCTCGCTACCAGAGTTACAAGGGGTAGCATGGAACAATCTGGCCCACCCTATTCAAGAGCCGTCCCTGTCCACAGCCTCGCTACCAGAGTTACAAGGGGTAGCATGGAACAATCTGGCCCACCCTAATCAAGAGCCGCCCCTGTCCACAGCCTCGCTACCAGGGTTACAAGGGGTAGCATGGAACAATCTGGCCCACCCTAATCAAGAGCCGTCCCTGTCCACAGCCAGGGTCACTACAGCCTCGCTACCAGAGTTACAAGGGGTAGCATGGAACAATCTGGCTCACCCTAATCAAGAGCCGTCCCTGTCCACAGCCTCGCTACCAGAGATACAAGGGGTAGCATGGAACAATCTGGCCCACCCTAATCAAGAGCCGTCCCTGTCCACAGCCTCGCTACCAGAGTTACAAGGGGTAGCATGGAACAATCTGGCCCACCCTAATCAAGAGCCGTCCCTGTCCTCAGCCTCGCTACCAGAGTTACAAGGGGTAGCATGGAACAATCTGGCCCACCCTAATCAAGAGCCGTCCCCGTCCACAGCCTCGCTACCAGAGTTACAAGGGGTAGCATGGAACAATCTGGCTCACCCTAATCAAGAGCCGTCCCTGTCCACAGTCTCGCTACCAGAGATACAAGGGGTAGCATGGAACAATCTGGCCCACCCTAATCAAGAGCCGTCCCTGTCCACAGCCTCGCTACCAGAGTTACAAGGGGTAGCATGGAACAATCTGGCCCACCCTAATCAAGAGCCGTCCCTGTCCACAGCCTCGCTACCAGAGTTACAAGGGGTAGCATGGAACAATCTGGCCCACCCTAATCAAGAGCCGTCCCTGTCCACAGCCTCGCTACCAGAGTTACAAGGGGTAGCATGGAACAATCTGGCCCACCCTAATCAAGAGCCGTCCCTGTCCACAGCCTCGCTACCAGTGTTACAAGGGGTAGCATGGAAAAATCTGGCCCACCCTAATCAAGAGCCGTCCCTCTCCACAGCCTCGCTACCAGAGTTACAAGGGGTAGCATGGAACAATCTGGCGCACCCTAATCAAGAACCGTCCCTGTCCACAGCCTCGCTACCAGAGTTACAAGGGGTAGCATGGAACAATCTGACCCACCCTAATCAAGAGCCGAACCTGGTCACTACAGCCTCGCTACCAGAGTTACAAGGGGTAGCATGGAACAATCTGGCTCACCCTAATCAAAAGCCGTCCCTGTCCACAGCCTCGCTACCAGAGTTACAAGGGGTAGCATGGAACAATCTGGCCCACCCTAATCAAGAGCCGTCCCTGTCCACAGCCTCGCTACCAGAGTTACAAGGGGTAGCATGGAACAATCTGGCTCACCCTAATCAAGAGCCGTCCCCGTCCACAGCCTCGCTACCAGAGTTACAAGGGGTAGCATGGAACAATCTGGCTCACCCTAATCAAGAGCCGTCCCTGTCCACAGCCTCGCTACCAGAGTTACAAGGGGTGGCATGGAACAATCTGGCTCACCCTAATCAAGAGCCGTCCCTGTCCACAGCCTCGCTACCAGAGTTACAAGGGGTAGCATGGAACAATTTGGCTCACCCTAATCAAGAGCCGTCCCTGTCCACAGCCTCGCTACCAGAGTTACAAGGGGTAGCATGGAACAATCTGGCCCACCCTAATCAAGAGTCGTCCCTGTCCACAGCCTCGCTACCAGAGTTACAAGGGGTAGCATGGAACAATCTGGCCCACCCTAATCAAGAGCCGTCCCAGTCCACAGCCTCGCTACCAGAGTTACAAGGGGTAGCATGGAACAATCTGGCCCACCCTATTCAAGAGCCGTCCCTGTCCACAGCCTCGCTACCATAGTTGCAAGGGGTAGCATGGAACAATCTGGCCCACCCTAATCAAGAGCCGCCCCTGTCCACAGCCTCGCTAACAGAGTTACAAGGGGTAGCATGGAACAATCTGGCCCTCCCTAATCAAAAGCCGCCGCTGTCCACAGCCTCGCTACCAGAGTTACAAGGGGTAGCATGGAACAATCTGGCCCACCCTAATCAAGAGCCGCCCCTGTCCACAGCCTCGCTAACAGAGTTACAAGGGGTAGCATGGAACAATCTGGCCCACCCTAATCAAGAGCCGTTCCTGTCCACAGCCTCGCTACCAGAGTTACAAGGGGTAGCATGGAACAATCTGGCTCACCCTAATCAAGAGCCGCCCATGTCCACAGCCACGCTAACAGAGTTACAAGGGGTAGCATGGAACAATCTGGCCCACCCCTAATCAAGAGCCGTCCCTGTCCACAGCCAGGGTCACTACAGCCTCGCTACCAGAGTTACAAGGGGTAGCATGGAACAATCTGGCTCACACTAATCAAGAGCCGTCCCTGTCCACAGCCTCGCTACCAGAGATACAAGGGGTAGCATGGAACAATCTGGTCCACCCTAATCAAGAGCCGTCCCTGTCCACAGCCTCGCTACCAGAGTTACAAGGGGTAGCATGGAACAATCTGGCCCACCCTAATCAAGAGCCGTCCCTGTCCACAGCCTCGCTACCAGAGTTACGAGGGGTACCATGGAACAATCTGGCCCACCCTAATCAAGAGCCGTCCCTGTCCACAGCCTCGCTACCAGAGTTACAAGGGGTAGCATGGAACAATCTGGCCCACCCTAATCAAGAGCCGTCCCTGTCCACAGCCTCGCTACCTGAGTTACAAGGGGTAGCATGGAACAATCTGGCTCACCCTAATCAAGACCCGTCCCTGTCCACAGCCTCGCTACCAGAGTTACAAGGGGTAGCATGGAACAATCTGGCCCACCTTAATCAAGACCCGTCCCTGTCCACAGCCTGGGTCACTACAGCCTCGCTACCAGAGTTACAAGGGCTAGCATGGAACAATCTGGCTCACCCTAATCAAGAGCCGTCCCTGTCCACAGCCTCGCTACCAGAGATACAAGGGGTAGCATGGAACAATCTGGCCCACCCTAATCAAGAGCCGTCCCTGTCAACAGCCTTGCTACCAGAGTTACAAGGGGTAGCATGGAACAATCTGGCCCACCCTAATCAAGAGCCGTCCCTGTCCACAGCCTCGCTACCAGAGTTAGGAGGGGTACCATGGAACAATCTGGCCCACCCTAATCAAGAGCCGTCCCTGTCCACAGCCTCGCTACCAAAGTTACAAGGGGTAGCATGGAACAATCTGGCCCACCCTAAACAAGAGCCGTCCCTGTCCACAGCCTCGCTACCAGAGTTACAAGGGGTAGCATGGAACAATCTGGCTCACGCTAATCCAGACCCGTCCCTGTCCACAGCCTCGCTACCAGAGTTACAAGGGGTAGCATGGAACAATCTGGCCCACCCTAATCAAGAGCCGCCCCTGGTCACTACAGCCTCAATACCAGAGTTACAAGGGGTAGCATGGAACAATCTGGCCCACCCTAATCAAGAGCCGTCCCTGTCCACAGCCAGGGTCACTACAGCCTCGCTACCAGAGTTACAAGGGGTAGCATGGAACAATCTGGCCCACCCTAATCAAGAGCCGTCCCTGTCCACAGCCTCGCTACCAGAGTTACAAGGGGTAGCATGGAACAATCTGGCTCACCCTAATCAAGACCCGTCCCTGTCCACAGCCTCGCTACCAGAGTTACAAGGGGTAGCATGGAACAATCTGGCCCACCCTAATCAAGAGCCGTCCCTGTCCTCAGCCTCGCTACCAGAGTTACCAGGGGTAGCATGGAACAATCTGGCCCAACCTAATCAAGAGCCGTCCCTGTCCACAGCCTCGCTACCAGAGTTACAAGGGGTAGCATGGAACAATCTGGCTCACCCTAATCAAGAGCCGTCCCTGTCCACAGCCTCGCTACCAGAGATACAAGGGGTAGCATGGAACAATCTGGCCCACCCTAATCAAGAGCCGTCCCTGTCCACAGCCTCGCTACCAGAGTTACAAGGGGTAGCATGGAACAATCTGGCCCACCCTAATCAAGAGCCGTCCCTGTCCACAGCCTCGCTACCAGAGTTACAAGGGGTGGCATGGAACAATCTGGCCCACCCTAATCAAGAGCCGTCTCTGTCCACACCCTCGCTACCAGAGTTACAAGGGGTAGCATGGAACAATCTGGCCCACCCTAATCAAGAGCAGCCCCTGGTCACTACAGCCTCGCTACCAGAGTTACAAGGGGTAGCATGGAACAATCTGAATCACCCTAATCAAGAGCCGTCCCTGTCCACAGCCTCGCAACCAGAGTTACAAGGGGTAGCATGGAACAATCTGGCCCACCCTAATCAAGAGCATCCCTGTCCGCAGCCTCGCTACCAGAGTTACAAGGGGTAGCATGGAACAATCTGGCCCACCCTAATCAAGAGCCGTCCCTGTCCACAGCCTCGCTACCAGAGTTACAAGGGGTAGCATGGAACAATCTGGCTCACCCTAATCAAGAGCCGTCCCTGTCCACAGCCTCGCTACCAGAGTTACAAGGGGTAGCACGGAACAATCTGGCCCACCGTAATCAAGAGCCGTCCCTGTCCACAGCCTCGCTACCAGAGTTACAAGGGGTAGCATGGAACAATCTGGCCCACCCTAATCAAGAACAGTCCCTGTCCACAGCCTCGCTACCAGAGTTACAAGGGGTAGCATGGAACAATCTGGCCCACCCTAATCAAGAGCCTCCCTGTCCACAGCCTCGCTACCAGAGTTACAAGGGGTAGCATGGAACAATCTGGCTCACCCTAATCAAGAGCCGTCCCTGTCCACAGCCTCGCTAACAGAGTTACAAGGGGTAGCACGGAACAATCTGGCCCACCGTAATCAAGAGCCGTCCCTGTCCACAGCCTCGCTACCAGAGTTACAAGGGGTAGCATGGAACAATCTGGCCCACCCTAATCAAGAGCAGTCCCTGTCCACAGCCTCGCTACCAGAGTTACAAGGGGTAGCATGGAACAATCTGGCCCACCCTAATCAAGAGCCGTCCCTGTCCACAGGCTCGCTACCAGAGTTACAAGGGGTAGCATGGAACAATCTGGCTCACCCTAATCAAGAGCCGTCCCTGTCCACAGCCTCGCTACCAGAGTTACAAGGGGTAGCATGGAACAATCTGGCCCACCCTAATCAAGAGCCGTCCCTGTCCACAGCCTCGCTACCAGAGTTACAAGGGGTATTATGGAACAATCTGGCTCACCCTAATCAAGAGCCGTCCCTGTCCTCAGCCTCGCTACCAGAGTTACAAGGGGTAGCACGGAACAATCTGGCCCACCGTAATCAAGAGCCGTCCCTGTCCACAGCCTCGCTCCCAGAGTTACAAGGGGTAGCATGGAACAATCTGGCCCACCCTAATCAAGAGCCTTCCCTGTCCACAGCCTCGCTACCAGAGTTACAAGTGGTAGCATGGAACAATCTGGCTCACCCTAATCAAGAGCCGCCCCTGTCCACAGCCTCGCTACCAGATTTACAAGGGGTAGCATGGAACAATCTGGCCCACCCTAATCAAGAGCCGTCCCTGTCCACAGCCTCGCTACCAGAGTTACAAGGGGTAGCATGGAACAATCTGGCTCACCCTAATCAAGAGCCGTCCCTGTCCACAGCCTCGCTACCAGAGTTACAAGGGGTAGCATGGAACAATCTGGCCCACCCTAATCAAGAGCCGTCCCTGTCCACAGCCTCGCTACCAGAGTTACAAGGGGTAGCATGGAACAATCTGGCTCACCCTAATCAAGAGCCGTCCCTGTCCACAGCCTCGCTACCAGAGTTACAAGGGGTAGCACGGAACAATCTGGCCCACCGTAATCAAGAGCCGTCCCTGTCTACAGCCTCGCTACCAGAGTTACAAGGGGTAGCATGGAACAATCTGGCCCACCCTAATCAAGAGCAGTCCCAGTCCACAGCCTCGCTACCAGAGTTACAAGGGGTAGCATGGAACAATCTGGCCCACCCTAATCAAGAGCCGTCCCTGTCCACAGCCTCGCTACCAGAGTTACAAGGGGTAGCATGGAACAATCTGGCCCACACTAATCAAGAGCCGTCCCTGTCCACAGCCTCGCTACCAGAGTTACAAGGGGTAGCATGGAACAATCTGGCCCACCCTAATCAAGAGCCGTCCCTGTCCACAGCCTCGCTACCAGAGTTACAAGGGGTAGCATGGAACAATCTGGCCGACCCTAATCAAGAGCCGTCCCTGTCCACAGCCTCGCTACCAGAGTTATATGGGGTAGCATAGAACAATCTGGCTCACCCTAATCAAGAGCCGTCCCTGTCCACAGCCTCGCTACCAGAGTTACAAGGGGTAGCATGGAACAGTCTGGCCCACCCTAATCAAGAGTCGTCCCTGTCCACAGCCTCGCTACCAGAGTTACAAGGGGTAGCATGGAACAATCTGGCCCACCGTAATCAAGAGCCGTCCCTGTCCACAGCCTCGCTACCAGAGTTACAAGGGGTAGCATGGAACAATCTGGCCCACCCTATTCAAGAGCCGTCCCTGTCCACAGCCTCGCTACCAGAGTTACAAGGGGTAGCATGGAACAATCTGGCCCACCCTAATCAAGAGCCGCCCCTGTCCACAGCCTCGCTACCAGGGTTACAAGGGGTAGCATGGAACAATCTGGCCCACCCTAATCAAGAGCCGTCCCTGTCCACAGCCAGGGTCACTACAGCCTCGCTACCAGAGTTACAAGGGGTAGCATGGAACAATCTGGCTCACCCTAATCAAGAGCCGTCCCTGTCCACAGCCTCGCTACCAGAGATACAAGGGGTAGCATGGAACAATCTGGCCCACCCTAATCAAGAGCCGTCCCTGTCCACAGCCTCGCTACCAGAGTTACAAGGGGTAGCATGGAACAATCTGGCCCACCCTAATCAAGAGCCGTCCCTGTCCTCAGCCTCGCTACCAGAGTTACAAGGGGTAGCATGGAACAATCTGGCCCACCCTAATCAAGAGCCGTCCCCGTCCACAGCCTCGCTACCAGAGTTACAAGGGGTAGCATGGAACAATCTGGCTCACCCTAATCAAGAGCCGTCCCTGTCCACAGTCTCGCTACCAGAGATACAAGGGGTAGCATGGAACAATCTGGCCCACCCTAATCAAGAGCCGTCCCTGTCCACAGCCTCGCTACCAGAGTTACAAGGGGTAGCATGGAACAATCTGGCCCACCCTAATCAAGAGCCGTCCCTGTCCACAGCCTCGCTACCAGAGTTACAAGGGGTAGCATGGAACAATCTGGCCCACCCTAATCAAGAGCCGTCCCTGTCCACAGCCTCGCTACCAGAGTTACAAGGGGTAGCATGGAACAATCTGGCCCACCCTAATCAAGAGCCGTCCCTGTCCACAGCCTCGCTACCAGAGTTACAAGGGGTAGAATGGAACAATCTGGCCCACCCTAATCAAGAGCCGCCCCTGGTCACTACAGCCTCGCTACCAGAGTTAAAATGGGTAGCATGGAACAATCTGGCTCACCCTAATCAAGAGCCGTCCCTGTCCACAGCCTCGCTAAAAGAGATACAAGGGGTAGCATGGAACAATCTGGCCCACCCTAATCAAGAGCCGTCCCTGTCCACAGCCTCGCTAACAGAGTTACAAGGAGTAGCATGGAACAATCTGGCCCACCCTAATCAAGAGCTGTCCCTGTCCACAGCCTCGCTACCAGTGTTACAAGGGGTAGCATGGAAAAATCTGGCCCACCCTAATCAAGAGCCGTCCCTCTCCACAGCCTCGCTACCAGAGTTACAAGGGGTAGCATGGAACAATCTGGCGCACCCTAATCAAGAACCGTCCCTGTCCACAGCCTCGCTACCAGAGTTACAAGGGGTAGCATGGAACAATCTGACCCACCCTAATCAAGAGCCGAACCTGGTCACTACAGCCTCGCTACCAGAGTTACAAGGGGTAGCATGGAACAATCTGGCTCACCCTAATCAAAAGCCGTCCCTGTCCACAGCCTCGCTACCAGACTTACAAGGGGTAGCATGGAACAATCTGGCCCACCCTAATCAAGAGCCGTCCCTGTCCACAGCCTCGCTACCAGAGTTACAAGGGGTAGCATGGAACAATCTGGCTCACCCTAATCAAGAGCCGTCCCCGTCCACAGCCTCGCTACCAGAGTTACAAGGGGTAGCATGGAACAATCTGGCTCACCCTAATCAAGAGCCGTCCCTGTCCACAGCCTCGCTACCAGAGTTACAAGGGGTGGCATGGAACAATCTGGCTCACCCTAATCAAGAGCCGTCCCTGTCCACAGCCTCGCTACCAGAGTTACAAGGGGTAGCATGGAACAATTTGGCTCACCCTAATCAAGAGCCGTCCCTGTCCACAGCCTCGCTACCAGAGTTACAAGGGGTAGCATGGAACAATCTGGCCCACCCTAATCAAGAGTCGTCCCTGTCCACAGCCTCGCTACCAGAGTTACAAGGGGTAGCATGGAACAATCTGGCCCACCCTAATCAAGAGCCGTCCCAGTCCACAGCCTCGCTACCAGAGTTACAAGGGGTAGCATGGAACAATCTGGCCCACCCTATTCAAGAGCCGTCCCTGTCCACAGCCTCGCTACCATAGTTGCAAGGGGTAGCATGGAACAATCTGGCCCACCCTAATCAAGAGCCGCCCCTGTCCACAGCCTCGCTAACAGAGTTACAAGGGGTAGCATGGAACAATCTGGCCCTCCCTAATCAAAAGCCGCCGCTGTCCACAGCCTCGCTACCAGAGTTACAAGGGGTAGCATGGAACAATCTGGCCCACCCTAATCAAGAGCCGCCCCTGTCCACAGCCTCGCTAACAGAGTTACAAGGGGTAGCATGGAACAATCTGGCCCACCCTAATCAAGAGCCGTTCCTGTCCACAGCCTCGCTACCAGAGTTACAAGGGGTAGCATGGAACAATCTGGCTCACCCTAATCAAGAGCCGCCCATGTCCACAGCCACGCTAACAGAGTTACAAGGGGTAGCATGGAACAATCTGGCCCACCCCTAATCAAGAGCCGTCCCTGTCCACAGCCAGGGTCACTACAGCCTCGCTACCAGAGTTACAAGGGGTAGCATGGAACAATCTGGCTCACACTAATCAAGAGCCGTCCCTGTCCACAGCCTCGCTACCAGAGATACAAGGGGTAGCATGGAACAATCTGGTCCACCCTAATCAAGAGCCGTCCCTGTCCACAGCCTCGCTACCAGAGTTACAAGGGGTAGCATGGAACAATCTGGCCCACCCTAATCAAGAGCCGTCCCTGTCCACAGCCTCGCTACCAGAGTTACGAGGGGTACCATGGAACAATCTGGCCCACCCTAATCAAGAGCCGTCCCTGTCCACAGCCTCGCTACCAGAGTTACAAGGGGTAGCATGGAACAATCTGGCCCACCCTAATCAAGAGCCGTCCCTGTCCACAGCCTCGCTACCTGAGTTACAAGGGGTAGCATGGAACAATCTGGCTCACCCTAATCAAGACCCGTCCCTGTCCACAGCCTCGCTACCAGAGTTACAAGGGGTAGCATGGAACAATCTGGCCCACCTTAATCAAGACCCGTCCCTGTCCACAGCCTGGGTCACTACAGCCTCGCTACCAGAGTTACAAGGGCTAGCATGGAACAATCTGTTTCACCCTAATCAAGAGCCGTCCCTGTCCACAGCCTCGCTACCAGAGATACAAGGGGTAGCATGGAACAATCTGGCCCACCCTAATCAAGAGCCGTCCCTGTCAACAGCCTTGCTACCAGAGTTACAAGGGGTAGCATGGAACAATCTGGCCCACCCTAATCAAGAGCCGTCCCTGTCCACAGCCTCGCTACCAGAGTTAGGAGGGGTACCATGGAACAATCTGGCCCACCCTAATCAAGAGCCGTCCCTGTCCACAGCCTCGCTACCAAAGTTACAAGGGGTAGCATGGAACAATCTGGCCCACCCTAAACAAGAGCCGTCCCTGTCCACAGCCTCGCTACCAGAGTTACAAGGGGTAGCATGGAACAATCTGGCTCACGCTAATCCAGACCCGTCCCTGTCCACAGCCTCGCTACCAGAGTTACAAGGGGTAGCATGGAACAATCTGGCCCACCCTAATCAAGAGCCGCCCCTGGTCACTACAGCCTCAATACCAGAGTTACAAGGGGTAGCATGGAACAATCTGGCCCACCCTAATCAAGAGCCGTCCCTGTCCACAGCCAGGGTCACTACAGCCTCGCTACCAGAGTTACAAGGGGTAGCATGGAACAATCTGGCCCACCCTAATCAAGAGCCGTCCCTGTCCACAGCCTCGCTACCAGAGTTACAAGGGGTAGCATGGAACAATCTGGCTCACCCTAATCAAGACCCGTCCCTGTCCACAGCCTCGCTACCAGAGTTACAAGGGGTAGCATGGAACAATCTGGCCCACCCTAATCAAGAGCCGTCCCTGTCCTCAGCCTCGCTACCAGAGTTACCAGGGGTAGCATGGAACAATCTGGCCCAACCTAATCAAGAGCCGTCCCTGTCCACAGCCTCGCTACCAGAGTTACAAGGGGTAGCATGGAACAATCTGGCTCACCCTAATCAAGAGCCGTCCCTGTCCACAGCCTCGCTACCAGAGATACAAGGGGTAGCATGGAACAATCTGGCCCACCCTAATCAAGAGCCGTCCCTGTCCACAGCCTCGCTACCAGAGTTACAAGGGGTAGCATGGAACAATCTGGCCCACCCTAATCAAGAGCCGTCCCTGTCCACAGCCTCGCTACCAGAGTTACAAGGGGTGGCATGGAACAATCTGGCCCACCCTAATCAAGAGCCGTCTCTGTCCACACCCTCGCTACCAGAGTTACAAGGGGTAGCATGGAACAATCTGGCCCACCCTAATCAAGAGCAGCCCCTGGTCACTACAGCCTCGCTACCAGAGTTACAAGGGGTAGCATGGAACAATCTGAATCACCCTAATCAAGAGCCGTCCCTGTCCACAGCCTCGCAACCAGAGTTACAAGGGGTAGCATGGAACAATCTGGCCCACCCTAATCAAGAGCATCCCTGTCCGCAGCCTCGCTACCAGAGTTACAAGGGGTAGCATGGAACAATCTGGCCCACCCTAATCAAGAGCCGTCCCTGTCCACAGCCTCGCTACCAGAGTTACAAGGGGTAGCATGGAACAATCTGGCTCACCCTAATCAAGAGCCGTCCCTGTCCACAGCCTCGCTACCAGAGTTACAAGGGGTAGCACGGAACAATCTGGCCCACCGTAATCAAGAGCCGTCCCTGTCCACAGCCTCGCTACCAGAGTTACAAGGGGTAGCATGGAACAATCTGGCCCACCCTAATCAAGAACAGTCCCTGTCCACAGCCTCGCTACCAGAGTTACAAGGGGTAGCATGGAACAATCTGGCCCACCCTAATCAAGAGCCTCCCTGTCCACAGCCTCGCTACCAGAGTTACAAGGGGTAGCATGGAACAATCTGGCTCACCCTAATCAAGAGCCGTCCCTGTCCACAGCCTCGCTAACAGAGTTACAAGGGGTAGCACGGAACAATCTGGCCCACCGTAATCAAGAGCCGTCCCTGTCCACAGCCTCGCTACCAGAGTTACAAGGGGTAGCATGGAACAATCTGGCCCACCCTAATCAAGAGCAGTCCCTGTCCACAGCCTCGCTACCAGAGTTACAAGGGGTAGCATGGAACAATCTGGCCCACCCTAATCAAGAGCCGTCCCTGTCCACAGGCTCGCTACCAGAGTTACAAGGGGTAGCATGGAACAATCTGGCCCACCCTAATCAAGAGCCTTCCCTGTCCACAGCCTCGCTACCAGAGTTACAAGGGGTTGCATGGAACAATCTGGCTCACCCTAATCAAGAGCCGCCCCTGTCCACAGCCTCGCTACCAGAGTTACAAGGGGTAGCATGGAACAATCTGGCCCACCCTAATCAAGAGCCGTCCCTGTCCACAGCCTCGCTACCAGAGTTACAAGGGGTAGCATGGAACAATCTGGCTCACCCTAATCAAGAGCCGTCCCTGTCCACAGCCTCGCTACCAGAGTTACAAGGGGTAGCATGGAACAATCTGGCCCACCCTAATCAAGAGCCGTCCCTGTCCACAGCCTCGCTACCAGAGTTACAAGGGGTAGCATGGAACAATCTGGCTCACCCTAATCAAGAGCCGTCCCTGTCCACAGCCTCGCTACCAGAGTTACAAGGGGTAGCACGGAACAATCTGGCCCACCGTAATCAAGAGCCGTCCCTGTCTACAGCCTCGCTACCAGAGTTACAAGGGGTAGCATGGAACAATCTGGCCCACCCTAATCAAGAGCAGTCCCAGTCCACAGCCTCGCTACCAGAGTTACAAGGGGTAGCATGGAACAATCTGGCCCACCCTATTCAAGAGCCGTCCCTGTCCACAGCCTCGCTACCAGAGTTACAAGGGGTAGCATGGAACAATCAGGCCCACCCTAATCAAGAGCCGCCCCTGTCCACAGCCTCGCTACCTGGGTTACAAGGGGTAGCATGGAACAATCTGGCCCACCCTAATCAAGAGCCGTCCCTGTCCACAGCCAGGGTCACTACAGCCTCGCTACCAGAGTTACAAGGGGTAGCATGGAACAATCTGGCTCACCCTAATCAAGAGCCGTCCCTGTCCACAGCCTCGCTACCAGAGTTACAAGGGGTAGCATGGAACAATCTGGCCCACCCTAATCAAGAGCCGTCCCTGTCCACAGCCTCGCTTCCAGAGTTACAAGGGGTGGCATGGAACAATCTGGCTCACCCTAATCAAGAGCCGCCCCCTGTCCACAGCCTCGCTAACAGAGTTACAAGTGGTAGCATGGAACAATCTGGCCCACCCTAATCAAGAGCCGTCCCTGTCCACAGCCTCGCTACCAGAGTTACAAGGGGTAGCATGGAACAATCTGGACCACCCTAATCAAGAGCCGTCCCTGTCCACAGCCTCGCTACCAGAGTTACAAGGGGTAGCATGGAACAATCTGGCCCAACCTAATCAAGAGCCGTCCCTGTCCACAGCCTCGCTACCAGAGTTACAAGGGGTAGCATGGAACAATCTGGCTCACCCTAATCAAGAGCCGTCCCTGTCCACAGCCTCGCTACCAGAGATACAAGGGGTAGCATGGAACAATCTGGCCCACCCTAATCAAGAGCCGTCCCTGTCCACAGCCTCGCTACCAGAGTTACAAGGGGTAGCATGGAACAATCTGGCCCACCCTAATCAAGAGCCGTCCCTGTCCACAGCCTCGCTACCAGAGTTACAAGGGGTGGCATGGAACAATCTGGCCCACCCTAATCAAGAGCCGTCCCTGTCCACACCCTCGCTACCAGAGTTACAAGGGGTAGCATGGAACAATCTGGCCCACCCTAATCAAGAGCAGCCCCTGGTCACTACAGCCTCGCTACCAGAGTTACAAGGGGTAGCATGGAACAATCTGAATCACCCTAATCAAGAGCCGTCCCTGTCCACAGCCTCGCAACCAGAGTTACAAGGGGTAGCATGGAACAATCTGGCCCACCCTAATCAAGAGCATCGCTGTCCGCAGCCTCGCTACCAGAGTTACAAGGGGTAGCATGGAACAATCTGGCCCACCCTAATCAAGAGCCGTCCCTGTCCACAGCCTCGCTACCAGAGTTACAAGGGGTAGCATGGAACAATCTGGCTCACCCTAATCAAGAGCCGTCCCTGTCCACAGCCTCGCTACCAGAGTTACAAGGGGTAGCACGGAACAATCTGGCCCACCGTAATCAAGAGCCGTCCCTGTCCACAGCCTCGCTACCAGAGTTACAAGGGGTAGCATGGAACAATCTGGCCCACCCTAATCAAGAGCAGTCCCTGTCCACAGCCTCGCTACCAGAGTTACAAGGGGTAGCATGGAACAATCTGGCCCACCCTAATCAAGAGCCGTCCCTGTCCACAGCCTCGCTACCAGAGTTACAAGGGGTAGCATGGAACAATCTGGCTCACCCTAATCAAGAGCCGTCCCTGTCCACAGCCTCGCTAACAGAGTTACAAGGGGTAGCACGGAACAATCTGGCCCACCGTAATCAAGAGCCGTCCCTGTCCACAGCCTCGCTACCAGAGTTACAAGGGGTAGCATGGAACAATCTGGCCCACCCTAATCAAGAGCAGTCCCTGTCCACAGCCTCGCTACCAGAGTTACAAGGGGTAGCATGGAACAATCTGGCCCACCCTAATCAAGAGCCGTCCCTGTCCACAGGCTCGCTACCAGAGTTACAAGGGGTAGCATGGAACAATCTGGCCCACCCTAATCAAGAGCCTTTCCTGTCCACAGCCTCGCTACCAGAGTTACAAGGGGTTGCATGGAACAATCTGGCTCACCCTAATCAAGAGCCGCCCCTGTCCACAGCCTCGCTACCAGAGTTACAAGGGGTAGCATGGAACAATCTGGCCCACCCTAATCAAGAGCCGTCCCTGTCCACAGCCTCGCTACCAGAGTTACAAGGGGTAGCATGGAACAATCTGGCTCACCCTAATCAAGAGCCGTCCCTGTCCACAGCCTCGCTACCAGAGTTACAAGGGGTAGCATGGAACAATCTGGCCCACCCTAATCCAGAGCCGTCCCTGTCCACAGCCTCGCTACCAGAGTTACAAGGGGTAGCATGGAACAATCTGGCTCACCCTAATCAAGAGCCGTCCCTGTCCACAGACTCGCTACCAGAGTTACAAGGGGTAGCACGGAACAATCTGGCCCACCGTAATCAAGAGCCGTCCCTGTCTACAGCCTCGCTACCAGAGTTACAAGGGGTAGCATGGAACAATCTGGCCCACCCTAATCAAGAGCAGTCCCAGTCCACAGCCTCGCTACCAGAGTTACAAGGGGTAGCATGGAACAATCTGGCCCACCCTATTCAACAGCCGTCCCTGTCCACAGCCTCGCTACCAGAGTTACAAGGGGTAGCATGGAACAATCTGGCCCACCCTAATCAAGAGCCGCCCCTGTCCACAGCCTCGCTACCAGGGTTACAAGGGGTAGCATGGAACAATCTGGCCCACCCTAATCAAGAGCCGTCCCTGTCCACAGCCAGGGTCACTACAGCCTCGCTACCAGAGTTACAAGGGGTAGCATGGAACAATCTGGCTCACCCTAATCAAGAGCCGTCCCTGTCCACAGCCTCGCTACCAGAGTTACAAGGGGTGAGCATGGAACAATCTGGCCCACCCTAATCAAGAGCCGTCCCTGTCCACAGCCTCGCTTCCAGGGTTACAAGGGGTGGCATGGAACAATCTGGCTCACCCTAATCAAGAGCCGCCCCTGTCCACAGCCTCGCTAACAGAGTTACAAGTGGTAGCATGGAACAATCTGGCCCACCCTAATCAAGAGCCGTCCCTGTCCACAGCCTCGCTACCAGAGTTACAAGGGGTAGCATGGAACAATCTGGCCCACCCTAATCAAGAGCCGTCCCTGTCCACAGCCTCGCTACCAGAGTTACAAGGGGTAGCATGGAACAATCTGGCCGACCCTAATCAAGATTCGTCCCTGTCCACAGCCTCGCTACCAGAGTTACAAGGGGTAGCATGGAACAATTTGGCTCACCCTAATCAAGAGCCGTCCCTGTTCATAGCCTCGCTACCAGAGTTACAAGGGGTAGCATGGAACAATCTGGCCCACCCTAATCAAGAGTCGTCCCTGTCCACAGCCTCGCTACCAGAGTTACAAGGGGTAGCATGGAACAATCTGGCCCACCCTAATCAAGAGCCGTCCCAGTCCACAGCCTCGCTACCAGAGTAACAAAGGGTAGCATGGAACAATCTGGCCCACCCTATTCAAGAGCCGTCCCTGTCCACAGCCTCGCTACCAGAGTTGCAAGGGGTAGCATGGAACAATCTGGCCCACCCTAATCAAGAGCCGCCCCTGTCCACAGCCTCGCTAACAGAGTTACAAGGGGTAGCATGGAACAATCTGGCCCTCCCTAATCAAGAGCCGCCCCTGTCCACAGCCTCGCTACCAGAGTAACAAGGGGCAGCATGGAACAATCTGGCCCACCATAATCAAGAGCCGCCCCTGTCCACAGCCTCGCTAACAGAGTTACAAAGGGTAGCATGGAACAATCTGGCCCACCCTAATCAAGAACCGTCCCTGTCCACAGCCTCGATACCAGAGTTACAAGGGGTAGCATGGAACAATCTGGCCCACCCTAATCAAGAACCGTCCCTGTCCACAGCCTCGCTACCAGAGTTACAAGGGGTAGCATGGAACAATCTGGCGCACCCTAATCAAGAGCCGTCCCTGTCCACAGCCTCGCCACCAGAGTTACAAGGGGTAGCATGGAACAATCTGGCCCACCCTAATCAAGAGCCGTCCCTGTCCACAGCCTCGCTACCAGAGTTACAAGGGGTAGCATGGAACAATCTGGCTCACCCTAATCAAGAGCCGTCCCTGTCCACAGCCTCTCTACCAGAGTTACAAGGGGTAGCATGGAACAAACTGCCCCCCCTAATCAAGAGCCGTCCCTGTCCGAAGCCAGGGTCACTACAGCCTCGCTACCAGAGTTACAAGGGGTAGCATGGAACAATCTGGCTCACCCTAATCAAGAGCCGTCCCTGTCCACAGCCAGGGTCACTACAGCCTCGTTACCAGAGTTACAAGAGGTAGCATGGAACAATCTGGCTCACCCTAATCAAGAGCCGTCCCTGTCCACAGCCTCGCTACCAGAGATACAAGGGGTAGCATGGAACAATCTGGCCCACCCTAATCAAGAGCCGTCCCTGTCCGCAGCCAGGGTCACTACAGCCTCGCTACCAGAGTTACAAGGGGTAGCATGGAACAATCTGGCCCACCCTAATCAAGAGCCGTCCCTGTCCACACCCTCGCTACCAGAGTTACAAGGGGTAGCATGGAACAATCTGGCCCACCCTAATCAAGAGCAGCCCCTGGTCACTACAGCCTCGCTGCCAGAGTTACAAGTGGTAGCATGGAACAATCTGAATCACCCTAATCAAGAGCCGTCCCTGTCCACAGCCTCGCTACCAGAGTTACAAGGGGTAGCATGGAACAATCTGGCCACCCTAATCAAGAGCCGTCCCTGTCCACAGCCTCGCTACCAGAGTTACAAGGGGTAGCATGGAACAATCTGGCTCACCCTAATCAAGAGCCGTCCCTGTCCACAGCCTCGCTACCAGAGTTACAAGGGGTAGCATGGAACATTCTGGCCCACCCTAATCAAGAGCCGTCCCTGTCCACAGCCTCGCTACCAGAGTTACAAGGGGTAGCATGGAACAATCTGGCTCACCCTAATCAAGAGCCGTCCCTGTCCACAGCCTCGCTACCAGAGTTACAAGGGGTAGCACGGATCAATATGGCCCACCGTAATCAAGAGCCGTCCCTGTCCACAGCCTCGCTACCAGAGTTACAAGGGGTAGCATGGAACAATCTGGCCCACCCTAATCAAGAGCCTTCCCTGTCCACAGCCTCGCTACCAGAGTTACAAGTGGTAGCATGGAACAATCTGGCTCACCCTAATCAAGAGCCGCCCCTGTCCACAGCCTCGCTACCAGATTTACAAGGGGTAGCATGGAACAATCTGGCCCACCCTAATCAAGAGCCGTCCCTGTCCACAGCCTCGCTACCAGAGTTACAAGGGGTAGCATGGAACAATCTGGCTCACCCTAATCTAGAGCCGTCCCTGTCCACAGCCTCGCTACCAGAGTTACAAGGGGTCGCATGGAACAATCTGGCCCACCCTAATCAAGAGCCGTCCCCGTCCACAGCCTCGCTACCAGAGTTACAAGGGGTAGCATGGAACAATCTGGCTCACCCTAATCAAGAGCAGTCCCTGTCCACAGCCTCGCTACCAGAGTTACAAGGGGTAGCACGGAACAATCTGGCCCACCGTAATCAAGAGCCGTCCCTGTCTACAGCCTCGCTACCAGAGTTACAAGGGGTAGCATGGAACAATCTGGCCCACCCTAATCAAGAGCAGTCCCAGTCCACAGCCTCGCTACCAGAGTTACAAGGGGTAGCATGGAACAATCTGGCCCACCCTAATCAAGAGCCGTCCCTGTCCACAGCCTCGCTACCAGAGTTACAAGGGGTAGCATGGAACAATCTGGCCCACCCTAATCAAGAGTCGTCCCTGTCCACAGCCTCGCTACCAGAGTTACAAGGGGTAGCATGGAACAATCTGGCCCACCGTAATCAAGAGCCGTCCCTGTCCACAGCCTCGCTACCAGAGTTACAAGGGGTAGCATGGAAAAATCTGGCCCACCCTATTCAAGAGCCGTCCCTGTCCACAGCCTCGCTACCAGAGTTACAAGGGGTAGCATGGAACAATCTGGCCCACCCTAATCAAGAGCCACCCCTGTCCACAGCCTCGCTACCAGGGTTACAAGGGGTAGCATGGAACAATCTGGCCCACCCTAATCAAGAGCCGTCCCTGTCCACAGCCAGGGTCACTACAGCCTCGCTACCAGAGTTACAAGGGGTAGCATGGAACAATCTGGCTCACCCTAATCAAGAGCCGTCCCTGTCCACAGCCTCGCTACCAGAGTTACAAGGGGTAGCATGGAACAATCTGGCCCACCCTAATCAAGAGCCGTCCCTGTCCTCAGCCTCGCTACCAGAGTTACAAGGGGTAGCATGGAACAATCTGGCCCACCCTAATCAAGAGCCGTCCCTGTCCACAGCCTCGCTACCAGAGTTACAAGGGGTAGCATGGAACAATCTGGCTCACCCTAATCAAGAGCCGTCCCTGTCCACAGCCTCGCTACCAGAGATACAAGGGGTAGCATGGAACAATCTGGCCCACCCTAATCAAGAGCCGTCCCTGTCCACAGCCTCGCTACCAGAGTTACAAGGGGTAGCATGGAACAATCTGGCCCACCCTAATCAAGAGCCGTCCCTGTCCACAGCCTCGCTACCAGAGTTACAATGGGTAGCATGGAACAATCTGGCCCACCCTAATCAAGAGCCGTCCCTGTCCACAGCCTCGCCACCAGAGTTACAAGGGGTAGCATGGAACAATCTGGCCCACCCTAATCAAGAGCCGTCCCTGTCCACAGCCTCGCTACCAGAGTTACAAGGGGTAGCATGGAACAATCTGGCTCACCCTAATCAAGAGCCGTCCCTGTCCACAGCCTCTCTACCAGAGTTACAAGGGGTAGCATGGAACAATCTGCCCCCCCTAATCAAGAGCCGTCCCTGTCCGAAGCCAGGGTCACTACAGCCTCGCTACCAGAGTTACAAGGGGTAGCATGGAACAATCTGGCTCACCCTAATCAAGAGCCGTCCCTGTCCACAGCCAGGGTCACTACAGCCTCGTTACCAGAGTTACAAGAGGTAGCATGGAACAATCTGGCTCACCCTAATCAAGAGCCGTCCCTGTCCACAGCCTCGCTACCAGAGATACAAGGGGTAGCATGGAACAATCTGGCCCACCCTAATCAAGAGCCGTCCCTGTCCGCAGCCAGGGTCACTACAGCCTCGCTACCAGAGTTACAAGGGGTAGCATGGAACAATCTGGCCCACCCTAATCAAGAGCCGTCCCTGTCCACACCCTCGCTACCAGAGTTACAAGGGGTAGCATGGAACAATCTGGCCCACCCTAATCAAGAGCAGCCCCTGGTCACTACAGCCTCGCTGCCAGAGTTACAAGTGGTAGCATGGAACAATCTGAATCACCCTAATCAAGAGCCGTCCCTGTCCACAGCCTCGCTACCAGAGTTACAAGGGGTAGCATGGAACAATCTGGCCACCCTAATCAAGAGCCGTCCCTGTCCACAGCCTCGCTACCAGAGTTACAAGGGGTAGCATGGAACAATCTGGCTCACCCTAATCAAGAGCCGTCCCTGTCCACAGCCTCGCTACCAGAGTTACAAGGGGTAGCATGGAACATTCTGGCCCACCCTAATCAAGAGCCGTCCCTGTCCACAGCCTCGCTACCAGAGTTACAAGGGGTAGCATGGAACAATCTGGCTCACCCTAATCAAGAGCCGTCCCTGTCCACAGCCTCGCTACCAGAGTTACAAGGGGTAGCACGGATCAATCTGGCCCACCGTAATCAAGAGCCGTCCCTGTCCACAGCCTCGCTACCAGAGTTACAAGGGGTAGCATGGAACAATCTGGCCCACCCTAATCAAGAGCCTTCCCTGTCCACAGCCTCGCTACCAGAGTTACAAGTGGTAGCATGGAACAATCTGGCTCACCCTAATCAAGAGCCGCCCCTGTCCACAGCCTCGCTACCAGATTTACAAGGGGTAGCATGGAACAATCTGGCCCACCCTAATCAAGAGCCGTCCCTGTCCACAGCCTCGCTACCAGAGTTACAAGGGGTAGCATGGAACAATCTGGCTCACCCTAATCAAGAGCCGTCCCTGTCCACAGCCTCGCTACCAGAGTTACAAGGGGTCGCATGGAACAATCTGGCCCACCCTAATCAAGAGCCGTCCCCGTCCACAGCCTCGCTACCAGAGTTACAAGGGGTAGCATGGAACAATCTGGCTCACCCTAATCAAGAGCAGTCCCTGTCCACAGCCTCGCTACCAGAGTTACAAGGGGTAGCACGGATCAATCTGGCCCACCGTAATCAAGAGCCGTCCCTGTCTACAGCCTCGCTACCAGAGTTACAAGGGGTAGCATGGAACAATCTGGCCCACCCTAATCAAGAGCAGTCCCAGTCCACAGCCTCGCTACCAGAGTTACAAGGGGTAGCATGGAACAATCTGGCCCACCCTAATCAAGAGCCGTCCCTGTCCACAGCCTCGCTACCAGAGTTACAAGGGGTAGCATGGAACAATCTGGCCCACCCTAATCAAGAGTCGTCCCTGTCCACAGCCTCGCTACCAGAGTTACAAGGGGTAGCATGGAACAATCTGGCCCACCGTAATCAAGAGCCGTCCCTGTCCACAGCCTCGCTACCAGAGTTACAAGGGGTAGCATGGAAAAATCTGGCCCACCCTATTCAAGAGCCGTCCCTGTCCACAGCCTCGCTACCAGAGTTACAAGGGGTAGCATGGAACAATCTGGCCCACCCTAATCAAGAGCCACCCCTGTCCACAGCCTCGCTACCAGGGTTACAAGGGGTAGCATGGAACAATCTGGCCCACCCTAATCAAGAGCCGTCCCTGTCCACAGCCAGGGTCACTACAGCCTCGCTACCAGAGTTACAAGGGGTAGCATGGAACAATCTGGCTCACCCTAATCAAGAGCCGTCCCTGTCCACAGCCTCGCTACCAGAGTTACAAGGGGTAGCATGGAACAATCTGGCCCACCCTAATCAAGAGCCGTCCCTGTCCTCAGCCTCGCTACCAGAGTTACAAGGGGTAGCATGGAACAATCTGGCCCACCCTAATCAAGAGCCGTCCCTGTCCACAGCCTCGCTACCAGAGTTACAAGGGGTAGCATGGAACAATCTGGCTCACCCTAATCAAGAGCCGTCCCTGTCCACAGCCTCGCTACCAGAGATACAAGGGGTAGCATGGAACAATCTGGCCCACCCTAATCAAGAGCCGTCCCTGTCCACAGCCTCGCTACCAGAGTTACAAGGGGTAGCATGGAACAATCTGGCCCACCCTAATCAAGAGCCGTCCCTGTCCACAGCCTCGCTACCAGAGTTACAATGGGTAGCATGGAACAATCTGGCCCACCCTAATCAAGAGCCGTCCCTGTCCACAGCCTCGCTACCAGAGTTACAAGGGGTAGCATGGAACAATCTGGCCCACCCTAATCAAGAGCCGTCCCTGTCCACAGCCTCGCTACCAGAGTTACAAGGGGTAGAATGGAACAATCTGGCCCACCCTAATCAAGAGCCGCCCCTGGTCACTACAGCCTCGCTACCAGAGTTAAAAGGGGTAGCATGGAACAATCTGGCTCACCCTAATCAAGAGCCGTCCCTGTCCACAGCCTCGCTAAAAGAGATACAAGGGGTAGCATGGAACAATCTGGCCCACCCTAATCAAGAGCCGTACCTGTCCACAGCCTCGCTAACAGAGTTACAAGGGGTAGCATGGAACAATCTGGCCCACCCTAATCAAGAGCTGTCCCTGTCCACAGCCTCGCTACCAGTGTTACAAGGGGTAGCATGGAAAAATCTGGCCCAACCTAATCAAGAGCCGTCCCTCTCCACAGCCTCGCTACCAGAGTTACAAGGGGTAGCATGGAACAATCTGGCGCACCCTAATCAAGAACCGTCCCTGTCCACAGCCTCGCTACCAGAGTTACAAGGGGTAGCATGGAACAATCTGACCCACCCTAATCAAGAGCCGCCCCTGGTCACTACAGCCTCGCTACCAGAGTTACAAGGGGTAGCATGGAACAATCTGGCTCACCCTAATCAAGAGCCGTCCCTGTCCACAGCCTCGCTACCAGAGTTAAAAGGGGTAGCATGGAACAATCTGGCCCACCCTAATCAAGAGCCGTCCCTGTCCACAGCCTCGCTACCAGAGTTACAAGGGGTAGCATGGAACAATCTGGCTCACCCTAATCAAGAGCCGTCCCCGTCCACAGCCTCGCTACCAGAGTTACAAGGGGTAGCATGGAACAATCTGGCCCACCCTAATCAAGAGCCGTCCCTGTCCACAGCCTCGCTACCAGAGTTACAAGGGGTGGCATGGAACAATCTGGCTCACCCTAATCAAGAGCCGTCCCTGTCCACAGCCTCGCTACCAGAGTTACAAGGGGTAGCATGGAACAATTTGGCTCACCCTATTCAAGAGCCGTCCCTGTCCACAGCCTCGCTACCAGAGTTACAAGGGGTAGCATGGAACAATCTGGCCCACCCTAATCAAGAGTCGTCCCTGTCCACAGCCTCGCTACCAGAGTTACAAGGGGTAGCATGGAACAATCTGGCCCACCCTAATCAAGAGCCGTCCCAGTCCACAGCCTCGCTACCAGAGTTACAAGGGATAGCATGGAACAATCTGGCCCACCCTATTCAAGAGCCTTCCCTGTCCACAGCCTCGCTACCATAGTTGCATGGGGTAGCATGGAACAATCTGGCCCACCCTAATCAAGAGCCGCCCCTGTCCACAGCCTCGCTAACAGAGTTACAAGGGGTAGCATGGAACAATCTGGCCCACCCTAATCAAGAGCCGCCCATGTCCACAGCCACGCTAACAGAGTTACAAGGGGTAGCATGGAACAATCTGGCCCACCCCTAATCAAGAGCCGTCCCTGTCCACAGCCAGGGTCACTACAGCCTCGCTACCAGAGTTACAAGGGGTAGCATGGAACAATCTGGCTCACCCTAATCAAGAGCCGTCCCTGTCCACAGCCTCGCTACCAGAGATACAAGGGGTAGCATGGAACAATCTGGCCCACCCTAATCAAGAGCCGTCCCTGTCCACAGCCTCGCTACCAGAGTTACAAGGGGTAGCATGGAACAATCTGGCCCACCCTAATCAAGAGCCGTCCCTGTCCACAGCCTCGCTACCAGAGTTACGAGGGGTACCATGGAACAATCTGGCCCACCCTAATCAAGAGCCGTCCCTGTCCACAGCCTCGCTACCAGAGTTACAAGGGGTAGCATGGAACAATCTGGCCCACCCTAATCAAGAGCCGTCCCTGTCCACAGCCTCGCTACCAGAGTTACAAGGGGTAGCATGGAACAATCTGGCTCACCCTAATCAAGACCCGTCCCTGTCCACAGCCTCGCTACCAGAGTTACAAGGGGTAGCATGGAACAATCTGGCCCACCCTAATCAAGACCCGTCCCTGTCCACAGCCAGGGTCACTAAAGCCTCGCTACCAGAGTTACAAGGGGTAGCATGGAACAATCTGGCTCACCCTAATCAAGAGCCGTCCCTGTCCACAGCCTCGCTACCAGAGATACAAGGGGTAGCATGGAACAATCTGGCCCACCCTAATCAAGAGCCGTCCCTGTCCACAGCCTCGCTACCAGAGTTACAAGGGGTAGCATGGAACAATCTGGCCCACCCTAATCAAGAGCCGTCCCTGTCCACAGCCTCGTTACCAGAGTTAGGAGGGGTACCATGGAACAATCTGGCCCACCCTAATCAAGAGCCGTCCCTGTCCACAGCCTCGCTACCAGAGTTACAAGGGGTAGCATGGAACAATCTGGCCCACCCTAATCAAGAGCCGTCCCTGTCCACAGCCTCGCTACCAGAGTTACAAGGGGTAGCATGGAACAATCTGGCTCACCCTAATCCAGACCCGTCCCTGTCCACAGCCTCGCTACCAGAGTTACAAGGGGTAGCATGGAACAATCTGGCCCACCCTAATCAAGAGCCGCCCCTGGTCACTACAGCCTCAATACCAGAGTTACAAGGGGTAGCATGGAACAATCTGGCCCACCCTAATCTAGAGCCGTCCCTGTCCACAGCCAGGGTCACTACAGCCTCGCTACCAGAGTTACAAGGGGTAGCATGGAACAATCTGGCCCACCCTAATCAAGAGCCGTCCCTGTCCACAGCCTCGCTACCAGAGTTACAAGGGGTAGCATGGAACAATCTGGCTCACCCTAATCAAGACCCGTCCCTGTCCACAGCCTCGCTACCAGAGTTACAAGGGGTAGCATGGAAAAATCTGGCCCACCCTAATCAAGAGCCGTCCCTGTCCTCAGCCTCGCTACCAGAGTTACAAGGGGTAGCATGGAACAATCTGGCCCACCCTAATCAAGAGCCGTCCCTGTCCACAGCCTCGCTACCAGAGTTACAAGGGGTAGCATGGAACAATCTGGCTCACCCTAATCAAGAGCCGTCCCTGTCCACAGCCTCGCTACCAGAGATACAAGGGGTAGCATGGAACAATCTGGCCCACCCTAATCAAGAGCCGTCCCTGTCCACAGCCTCGCTACCAGAGTTACAAGGGGTAGCATGGAACAATCTGGCCCACTCTAATCAAGAGCCGTCCCTGTCCACAGCCTCGCTACCAGAGTTACAAGGGGTGGCATGGAATAATCTGGCCCACCCTAATCAAGAGCCGTCCCTGTCCACACCCTCGCTACCAGAGTTACAAGGGGTAGCATGAAACAATCTGGCCCACCCTAATCAAGAGCAGCCCCTGGTCACTACAGCCTCGCTACCAGAGTTACAAGGGGTAGCATGGAACAATCTGAATCACCCTAATCAAGAGCCGTCCCTGTCCACAGCCTCGCAACCAGAGTTACAAGGGGTAGCATGGAACAATCTGGCCCACCCTAATCAAGAGCATCCCTGTCCGCAGCCTCGCTACCAGAGTTACAAGGGGTAGCATGGAACAATCTGGCCCACCCTAATCAAGAGCCGTCCCTGTCCACAGCCTCGCTACCAGAGTTACAAGGGGTAGCATGGAACAATCTGGCTCACCCTAATCAAGAGCCGTCCCTGTCCACAGCCTCGCTACCAGAGTTACAAGGGGTAGCACGGAACAATCTGGCCCACCGTAATCAAGAGCCGTCCCTGTCCACAGCCTCGCTACCAGAGTTACAAGGGGTAGCATGGAACAATCTGGCCCACCCTAATCAAGAGCAGTCCCTGTCCACAGCCTCGCTACCAGAGTTACAAGGGGTAGCATGGAACAATCTGGCCCACCCTAATCAAGAGCCGTCCCTGTCCACAGCCTCGCTACCAGAGTTACAAGGGGTAGCATGGAACAATCTGGCTCACCCTAATCAAGAGCCGTCCCTGTCCACAGCCTCGCTAACAGAGTTACAAGGGGTAGCACGGAACAATCTGGCCCACCGTAATCAAGAGCCGTCCCTGTCCACAGCCTCGCTACCAGAGTTACAAGGGGTAGCATGGAACAATCTGGCCCACCCTAATCAAGAGCAGTCCCTGTCCACAGCCTCGCTACCAGAGTTACAAGGGGTAGCATGGAACAATCTGGCCCACCCTAATCAAGAGCCGTCCCTGTCCACAGCCTCGCTACCAGAGTTACAAGGGGTAGCATGGAACAATCTGGCCCACCCTAATCAAGAGCCTTCCCTGTCCACAGCCTCGCTACCAGAGTTACAAGGGGTAGCATGGAACAATCTGGCTCACCCTAATCAAGAGCCGCCCCTGTCCACAGCCTCGCTACCAGAGTTACAAGGGGTAGCATGGAACAATCTGGCCCACCCTAATCAAGAGCCGTCCCTGTCCACAGCCTCGCTACCAGAGTTACAAGGGGTAGCATGGAACAATCTGGCTCACCCTAATCAAGAGCAGTCCCTGTCCACAGCCTCGCTACCAGAGTTACAAGGGGTAGCATGGATTAATCTGGCCCACCCTAATCAAGAGCCGTCCCTGTCCACAGCCTCGCTACCAGAGTTACAAGGGGTAGCATGGAACAATCTGGCTCACCCTAATCAAGAGCCGTCCCTGTCCACAGCCTCGCTACCAGAGTTACAAGGGGTAGCACGGAACAATCTGGCCCACCGTAATCAAGAGCCGTCCCTGTCTACAGCCTCGCTACCAGAGTTACAAGGGGTAGCATGGAACAATCTGGCCCACCCTAATCAAGAGCAGTCCCAGTCCACAGCCTCGCTACCAGAGTTACAAGGGGTAGCATGGAACAATCTGGCCCACCCTAATCAAGAGCCGTCCCTGTCCACAGCCTCGCTACCAGAGTTACAAGGGGTATAATGGAACAATCTGGCCCACCCTAATCAAGAGCCGTCCCTGTCCACAGCCTCGCTACCAGAGTTACAAGGGGTAGCATGGAACAATCTGGCCCACCCTAATCAAGAGCCGTCCCTGTCCACAGCCTCGCTACCAGAGTTACAAGGGGTAGCATGGAACAATCTGGCCGACCCTAATCAAGAGCCGTCCCTGTCCACAGCCTCGCTACCAGAGTTACATGGGGTAGCATAGAACAATCTGGCTCACCCTAATCAAGAGCCGTCCCTGTCCCCAGCCTCGCTACCAGAGTTACAAGGGGTAGCATGGAACAATCTGGCCCACCCTAATCAAGAGTCGTCCCTGTCCACAGCCTCGCTACCAGAGTTACAAGTGGTAGCATGGAACAATCTGGCCCACCCTAATCAAGAGCCGTCCCTGTCCATAGCCTCGCTACCAGAGTTACAAGGGGTAGCATGGAACAATCTGGCCCACCCTATTCAAGAGCCGTCCCTGTCCACAGCCTCGCTACCAGAGTTACAAGGGGCAGCATGGAACAATCTGAACCACCCTAATCAAGAGCCGTCCCTGTCCACAGCCTCGCTACCAGGGTTACAAGGGGTAGCATGGAACAATCTGGCCCACCCTAATCAAGAGCCGTCCCTGTCCACAGCCAGGGTCACTACAGCCTCGCTACCAGAGTTACAACGGGTAGCATGGAACAATCTGGCTCACCCTAATCAAGAGCCGTCCCTGTCCACAGCCTCGCTACCAGAGATACAAGGGGTAGCATGGAACAATCTGGCCCACCCTAATCAAGAGCCGTCCCTGTCCACAGCCTCGCTACCAGAGTTACAAGGGGTAGCATGGAACAATCTGGCCCACCCTAATCAAGAGCCGTCCCTGTCCTCAGCCTCGCTACCAGAGTTACAAGGGGTAGCATGGAACAATCTGGCCCACCCTAATCATGAGCCGTCCCTGTCCACAGCCTCGCTACCAGAGTTACAAGGGGTAGCATGGAACAATCTGGCTCACCCTAATCAAGAGCCGTCCCTGTCCACAGCCTCGCTACCAGAGATACAAGGGGTAGCATGGAACAATCTGGCCCACCCTAATCAAGAGCCGTCACTGTCCACAGCCTCGCTACCAGAGTTACAAGGGGTAGCATGGAAAATCTGGCCCACCCTAATCAAGAGCCGTCCCTGTCCACAGCCTCGCTACCAGAGTTACAAGGGGTAGCATGGAACAATCTGGCCCACCCTAATCAAGAGCCGTCCCTGTCCACAGCCTCGCTACCAGAGTTACAAGGGGTAGCATGGAACAATCTGGCCCACCCTAATCAAGAGCCGTCCCTGTCCACAGCCTCGCTACCAGAGTTACAAGGGGTAGAATGGAACAATCTGGCCCACCCTAATCAAGAGCCGCCCCTGGTCACTACAGCCTCGCTACCAGAGTTAAAAGGGGTAGCATGGAACAATCTGGCTCACCCTAATCAAGAGCCGTCCCTGTCCACAGCCTCGCTAAAAGAGATACAAGGGGTAGCATGGAACAATCTGGCCCACCCTAATCAAGAGCCGTCCCTGTCCAAAGCCTCGCTAACAGAGTTACAAGGGGTAGCATGGAACAATCTGGCCCACCCTAATCAAGAGCTGTCCCTGTCCACAGCCTCGCTACCAGTGTTACAAGGGGTAGCATGGAAAAATCTGGCCCACCCTAATCAAGAGCCGTCCCTCTCCACAGCCTCGCTACCAGAGTGTTTTAGATCCCTTATTTGGGGGTGGATCTAAAAGGGAGAGTTGTTGTAATAATTTATAAAGTGGTGCCTAAAAGGGGTAGCTTCCCTTGTCAGGGTAAGCTGACCAGTGTAGTGTGTTGTGGTGTGCTAGGAACTAGGGGGCGTCCCTATAAATAATGTGGTAGTGTTTGAGGGGATGGGACCCACTGTAAAGGGTCGCTGCGCTAATCGCTCAGCTGACTGCTTATTATGTAATTGAATCTGCTTGTATCAGCCGAGTGGCACGCGCTGCTTGCTTGCAGCCGAGCCGGCTCGAGAGACACAAAGGTACCTGAGTTAGCGCTAATGGCTTACCGTCTGTCACGTCTTTACGTGACGGGAATAAGGAAGGGCGTTGGGATGTAAAGAGGCGTATAACAGTAATGCTAGTGTAGAGTGTGGACCAAGTGTTTTATTGGTCTGTGATTCTTTGTGTGAGTCCCTTGTAGGGAATGAAATTATGTTTATAATGTGATACAATTTGTGGGTTGCAGGTTACATAAGTAGGAACTCTGAACACGATTGACTGACTCACCTCGGTTGACACCAGCGTAGCCTCCGGCTGTCTCGATGAAGCACTGACACTGGAGAGATCCTTTGACCTCATTAGGACGCCGTCTTATACCTTCTGACGTCCTGCTGTCAGCATTGTGTTGGCATGCTGCCCCAGTTAGTACTATGTCGCTGAGTGTAATGATTACGTAAGGCTTGAGCTGCTTTATGGAGTAGCAAGCTGTCCTTACAGTATTAATGGATGTTGCCCCGGCTTTCCAAGGGTTGCCATTTTAGGGGATTTAGCCAGATGCCGGGGGGATGGTCTCCAAGGGGTGCATACCCCTGGGATGCTGTACAAGAGTCTTCCTTCATTTGTTCGCGTCCTGGCGAACGGGAACAGAACTGGAGGTTGGGGCGTTGACGTAGTGGTCCTTGAAATCCCCTCGTATCTCCTGGTGGCGTCGTATCGAAGTGTGGGTGTGAGGTGAGCCCGTGTTCAGAGGGGAGGGTTATGGGATTTACAGATATATGTATACATTGACATTGTGAAAAAACAAACAAAAAAATTAACATTGCGAAAGATTTGATTAACATTGGGGAAAAAAAATTGACATTTGAGAAAAATTGAACATTAAAATAAATTCGACATGTAAAAAAAAATTGCCCTTGCTATTGCTGGCATATTGCTAGTTTAAAAAAAAACATGGTTTCTGACGGTGATGTATTACATAGCTGTGCAGGGAGGAAAAACCCAGGGCCGAACGGATGATGGCGTCGTCCGCCCTATCTTAGGGAAAAAGTGCTCCCTGCAATAAGAAAGGTAGAAGAAAATAGAAAAATGGGTGTTCCAGGGTATAATTTAAGGGAAATATTCAAAAGACGTTTATTGGTTTGGGAAAAAACGGAACACCCTGACAAATGGGGAAGTTAGAAGAAGGAAAGATGAAAGAAAACAAATCATACACATTATGTACATTGGCATCTTGATGAACAAACAAAAATATATATAGTGTATAATTGTATAAAGTTTATCCTGAAAAATTATAAATTACAATGACCTTATGTCTAGTGGAAAAATTGTATAAAGTTTATCCTTAAAAATTATTAATTACAGTGGTCTTATGTCTACTTAATCGCGCTAATCCCTTATAATTATAGTTTTTGTGAGGTACCTCGCGTGCACGCTACCCGTCTGTACGTACTCTTGCCGTCTCACGGCTGATTCTGTACGGCCACTTCTTGGTACGGTATAGTGGTCGTACCGCTTGCATGTATGCTTAATACCTAACCTGTGAAGCATCCTCTGTGGGTGAATGCTTTCACACTTGACAATGAGAGTCACTGCCACAAATCGGTTGCGCCCTCATTGTCGTAATCCGCGTCGCATTTCGACGCTTTATGTGTTTATATTTTAGTTGATCTGCCAGTAAGCCTGGTACCCCACAGGCACCAGTCCTGCTGTGCAGATTTATTTTGGAGTGTGTAGCTGAAAAAGAAAAATGTGGTGAGTGTTTGCGAGTGTGTCGGGATTAGTGCAAGTTGAAAAATAAAAAAAAATAGTACACATCATGGCATGCTGTAAATAATATGCCACTGCTATATGGTAGTGAAATTCCTGTCACCAGTTTTCTGTATCTGGTGACGATGCCTGTGAAAAAAAAAATGGCGAGGTTTAGAAAAAAACATATTAGTACTGGTTGACGCTCTTCTGTCACTGAAAAAAAATAGCATGATTAATGTTACTTAGCTGCAAGGCCGGGCTTACCCTATACGGTGCCGTAATGCCGTAAATAATATATAGTTGGTCTTACCCCGGTAGCGGAATTGTGGTTACCGGGTGCCGATATATTCCACTTTGATTATGCCTATTTTAACCTAGTTTATCCTAAGTATTGTCGGGCTTACCTCGGTAACGGATTTATAGTCACCGAGTGCCGACCGGCGTTACTTAATACTATCTAACTTAATTATGGTCTAATAATAAAAAAAAACTATTACTAAGCCGAGAGGGTTGCCTTAATCTATTGCCGAAATGTGCTGCGCCATACCTGGCAACAGCGGTGAATAAATTTGCTTAATCCTAGGTTGCGTGTCAAATGCAACCGTCTTACAACTAAATTTGGCCTAGGACGATCGCCTGGGGCAATTAAATCCCCAGATCACCACCCGCACGAGCCCCAGAAACACCGGTTGTCTCTAGGGTCGCTAGATTCCGTCCCCTTAACTCTAGGTGTCGACGTCTATTATTAGTACTAATCTATGCGCAGGCGACTTACGGTGCCACTAAGCTAACCGTTTCGCCCGCTGTAACTTCCTTGTTCATGACCGTTTGCTGTTCCGAGTTAACGTAGTTGAGCCGCCCACTTGGCTCCTGTGAGGGGCGCGCAATGCCCCTCTCTTAATGCCCTCTGGTTGCCCGTTGCGTCGCCATTTATGTGGGCATTGGACAGTGTGGTCCAATGGCATAATATTGTCTTCGCCTTAATTGGCCGTCGCAATCTGCTTTTCGCAGTGATATTTGCCTCTATGGGCCGCCGTAGTATGCATTTTCGCATTGATATATAAATTTGCCTCTATGGGCCGCCGTAGTATGCTTTTTCGCATTGATATATGAATTTGCCTCTATGGGCCGCAGTGTGTTTTACTCCAACGCACAGGAGTTTTGCTTCCCGCTATGGAAGCCGTGCCTACCTAAATTTAAACTTAACTAGAAGTCTAGTCATAATGGGGTCGTCTCTAGGGATAGTTCCCGAGGCCGGCGGTGAGTGAGCTATTTCTCCCGCCATTCTCAGAAAGTCTCCCTGCAGGTCTTGGCTTCGATGACCGTGGCACATAGTGGGTGTAACCTTCTCCGACAAGGGGGATAAGCGACATGCACCCCTAGATCTCGATGTTTGCCCGTGTCCGGTCCCGAATGCTTTGACCTTACGTGGTTCGTCTGTTTGGTCTAGTCGTCAGTTATTTGGTGAGCCAACTGGGGTAAGGGTCCACATCGCCTTCCCCAGCTCTGCTCCAATGTGGTCCCTCCTGACCTTCGGCTTACACCGTTGTCAACCATCAGTTCGTATCAGATTCCTTTGTAAGAGAGAAAAAAAAAGTGTGTCGTAACCTGTGTAAAGGGTTCAACCTCTGTGTGAAATGTAAAATATTTCCAGTGTAGCGGGGTTGTAGATCTTCTAAGTACATAGGCTACTTCTGGTCTACCATCGCTATGTCAGCTTCCCAGCAATAATGCTTTCTTTACTTTAATGGAGGTGTTAGTAGGGTCTGTATTGTCAGGTACCCTGTTATTAGGATTTGGGGGTAGTTATTTGTTGAGTGGGCTTAAAGTATGGTAGGAAGGGTTTGCGCACCTTTGGGTTCCACGTTAGTGGTGGTCTAGAACCGGTGATGCCACTGGGATGCTTCTATAGTGAGTGGAGTGGGGAGGTAATTCCCGGGATTGCAAAAATACGAAATTTCGTGCAGGTTTGATATTAAAATCCCTGGTAATTGGATGGGATACTCATGCATGTGTCTGGATATGAAGTTTCTGCCTTCATGTACGGATAGGTGTAGGATGGGGCATAATACCATATGTTCCTTTCATGCGGGAGAGCTTAAGTACTAAAGCATGGTTAATATGTATCTATGGCCTCCTCTCTCATTTGGAGAGGCGCATTATGCTTCTTTAATGTTTGCTGAGCCACCCCTAATACTCAGGTGGTGCAACGGGGCTCAAGGCGTAGCATGCCCGCTTTTTAGACGCATGAAGTCCATCAACCCCTGTGTGTATTTTGTAATGTAGTGTAGCTGTTTTTGGTCGTGTAGATGTGTCTGCGTTGTTTATGTGGGGCGTGAGAAGGTAATGGGAAGGGAGTAAGGTGGTACGCTGGTAGCCTGTTCTCCTGTCGTCCTCCCTTGGTCCATGTTGGCTTTCTATCCGCGCCTTGGGATAGTAGAGCTGCATGACCTAATCTGGTCGGCCATTTGCAGTGTAGATGTGGCCAGTGGTCGTAATGCGACTGGTCATGTGCTAGTCATCTGGAATGATGTATTTCGGGAATAGAATCGCGAAAAGAAGTTATTAAGGGGAGGTCCTGTTTCCTCAAAGTCCCTATGTTCGCTCCTAATTGGTGAGCGCGTGTGTGTGTGTGTGACTACGTTCCGCTACACCACGCGGACGGTTGGTCTGTTATAAGGCTAAGTCCTACTGTGTATGTTGTGTATGGGCGGGAAGCGCCCGTGGCCTTCCAACGTCTTTGCGAACGTGCCCTTATAGGCCCAAGATAAGTTCCGCTGTGTCACGTCTTGTCCATTGCCAAATGATTTTGCAGTGTGGGGAAAAAAAATGTATGGCGTTATAATTGTTATGTGTGTGTAATTTCACGGTCACGGGCGATACGCAATAGTGTCTCGTCACCGCAGTATTGCAGTGTGAATAGTCTGCAGTCAGCAATTGGTATGTGCAATTCTGCAAGTATGCAAGTGTGGTCATTGTTTTGGATTCCTAGCCTAATGTAGCAATTCGCCCTAGTTAGGTAATGACGTCGTGTGTCCATTGTTCCCTAAGACCTGTGTCTTGCGAAATTTACCTACCTGTGTTTGTGAAATGTATTCCTCTATGCCTGGTGTAATGCGAAATTTTATGTCTGGTTTTTGGTGGGAGGAAATGTAGTATTCCCTGTTCATGCACTTGTATGGGCCAATTTCAGTATGATTGGACGCCTGAATAGCTGTTCCCCTTGTGTCTAAATTTTTACTGGAACTCAGACCCGTGACCTTATGTCATTCTCTGTGTTTTATGTTTGCGTTGTGTGACAGGGCTTGGGGCTTTCCCAGTGTGGGTTTTGCTTGTGTTCCGTGTACCAAAAATACCATTGGATAGTTAGTTCTTGGTACGCGTGTGGTGTGTGGTCATGGGTTCGAATCCGGTTGTCTGTAAAGACTTGGTGTGATCATTTTCGTGCCGCATTTAAAATGGCATGTTCCCGTGGATGTGCAATGCGCATATGAAAGCATGCATACCTGTGTAGAGTTTGTATGTTTTTGATTTCCCCTTGTAGTGTAATTTTGGAAGATATAGGGTCTCTAAATCGGGCGTGAATGATGCCGTGCGCTCTGCTCTGAGAGCTGTTGTCTGTAAGCGTACAGATTATCACTGAGGCCTGCGTTCTTGCTGAGTATGGCGGTATCGGCTTACAATGTCTTGCGCGTACGCCCGCTACTTGTCTTGATAATGCTGTGTGTCCGGCACATGTGTTTTCAATCGCTTACTCTCTGTGACTGTGATGAGGGCTTTTCGCATTGTGACAGAAAAGAGGGGAATTTGTGGTTTAACGTGACCGTATCTGGAGATCATGAGCCACGGGGTTTCCGTTTTACTTGGAATCCAAACCACAGGCCATGGCATTTCACTTCGGAAATCTCATATGCGTTGGCCGTACTTGTAGAAGAACCTTCCATTGACTACATGTGTGTCCCCAGATTTTGTGTTAACTGTATCGTTGTTCAAGTATGTTCTTTATCCCTGGAGAAAATGTCGTTGTACGCGAGTGTGTCTGGTCCGCTAGTCGCGTGTTTGGTGACCAGATGCCAGAGGCGATTGTATTGGTTTTCGTTTATGACCCGCTGTTAGTGGGACTGTCCCAATTTGTCTTAGCTTTCCCATTATTCTATCCTAGAACTGGATATTTACTCAACCTTATATTCCTGGTATTCAGAAGGTTGCGGGTTTGGAGACCGCCTTTTACCCAGAGTAATTGTTTCCGGCACCATGAAGGTTGTGTCTCCGGGACAGTTCTGGTGAGTGTTAGGATCGTATCCCGGCGCGGTCAGTGGGCTATTTCTTGGCCCTCTTTTCACGCCTGCCCGTGGGATTACTTCCTTTCCTTTTGGCAGTATTTCCGCCTTTACGTGTACCTATGTCTAAAAATTATGTCGTGAACACCATAAAAAATGTTAAAAAAAATGTGCTTGGGACCTGAGTGTAGTATTTACCATTTAGGTAACGTGAGTACTACCGTAAACTGGTTACGTCTCAGGGGAATCTACCGACACTGTCTAGTACACATTAGGAAGGCCATTGCAAGACGTAATTGATACACCTGTATCCACGTCACGAGCAAAGCCAGTGCACTATGGGAGTCAAACCTGCCCTTCAAAGTAATTGTAACTCACCAAAATGACAGTGTCTCGTCCCGGTGTGCAATTGGGCTTTTCAGTTGGTTAAAGCACACCTCACCAAATTTTTAAAGTTAGTTTGAGAGTCTTAATTCCTGCCACACTTACGGCTTTCGCCCGCAACAGGAGGATCTATCAAACTGTGGAACCCTAACATAGAACGTTTAGTCATTTCTACTTAGAAAGACTCACTTAAGCTTTATGCTGTGATTTTATGCTTAAGCTGTGTTCAAAATATCTCTTTTTCAGCCTGAAGCCTGCTTGGCTTCCACTTGGCTTAGCATATTTAGAGACTTTACGTTATGGCATTCACCACTTCGCCCAATAACCATTGATGGCCTGAGAGAAAAATGCCATGGTTCCGAAAAAAAAAACAGGAAGGATTTAGAATTGTTCCTTCTAATTTGGCTATGTTGCACTGTATACACATAAAATAAGAACGAAAAATATGCAATTTTATGTTTATTATGTACTTGTTGGACCATTTTCTTATCGCCCCCGTGTGAAAGAATTTATGTGGCCTATAATGTTGGTGTTAGCGATGTTAGTTTATTTCTGTGGCCCTGGTGGAAGTCGTTATCCTCTTTCGAGCTTCAGTGCTCAGAAAGGTGAAGGGTTTTGCCCTGTTATTAGATTATAGGCCTTGGAAATCCACTGGGGTGTTCCTTTGCTACCTTCCGGCGGAATTTCTAGCAAAGTAAGCTTTGGCCTACTTCCACCGTGGCGCGTTTCTATAGGTTTAAATGCACCTGTATTCGAGGGCCTAATTGCGCTTGGCGCTGCCCTAGTAGATTTTACGGGATTGTGGATATATTTGACTGCGTGGTTTTGTGGGGTAGGTGAGAACACCTTTCCTAATCCCCGTGTACTGTGTGGTAATGCCTGGTCAAAATGTTCGTGCGTATATTGTGCATCCTGAGGGACTAATACCGGCGTTCGCCTTTGTTCTGGCAAATTTGCCCTTTGAACTGGCGGTAAAGGTCGCTTAATGGCTTGTGTCTGACCTAGCAATGTGGTGGCGTGTAGTCTGACCGCTTTTCGGCCTGTGGCCACGGCCGACTCCTGCCAATGTGTTAGCCTATCTGTGTACGTGTATGTAGGCTTTATGTACTGTAGGGCGGGCTCTATGTCGTCAGCCCATGACGTGGTTATGTCCCTTTGTTTCCCTGTCATATCATGTGTGTTTAATGGCCCTGGCTTCAACTCCCTCTCACCCCTCTGTTCCGAGGGGATTGTTCTAGGCTCTGCCCCTCGTTTTGGCAAAATTGCCTTCCGATCCGGAGCTGAAGGACGTGTGTTTGTGTTAGGTTTATTTTGTAGTAAGTTGGAGCCTAACCTGGCCGTCTTCTTGACTGTGGCCACGGCGAACTCCTTCCATTCTGTGGCAGCACGTGGCGAGAGGGACATCCTCGCAAATTGTCGAGTCAGCGTATCCACGCTTATGTCCTCTCTCGGGTGGGCTGATGGCCCTAACATGAACTCAAAAATGGCCTTATTGGCTTGTAGCTCACGGTATTTGTCCCAAATTTGGGTGTACTGCCTTATTGAGGCTCATGGCCTGCTTGCAAATTACTGTATTAATGTATTAATGTTTCTGTGCTCTGTATTGTTTTGTGGCCGCTAGTTGGAGAAGCGCTTGGACGCGAATTAGCTCCCTGTATTGGGCGTGTAAACTTGTGTAGTGCACCCTCATTCTCTCGAGGGTTGCATTATCTATTACGGGACCATGTGTGGTAGTTAATTGTTGGTATATTCTGTTTCTTTGTATATGGAACCTATTGAGGTGTTCATGTATGTGATTCAAGAGTGTATGTGCGCATCTTAATCGCGCTGTCCTACCCTCTGACGGGGTGTATGGCTGTTTGCCCTGTATTGCCCCGATTTTTGTTTGGAGTGCCCGTATTTGTGTTTGCCGGCTTTGTATGTGCCCTTGGCATCTGAACAATAATGTTAATAATAATGGCGTACCCCTATTGCCTCTATGGCTTGCAATCTCTGCATGAGGTGCCATTCTGACTGAAGTGTATGGGCCTACAATAGGAATAATAATATAAAAAAAATCTGTGCGTGTTTGACAGTGTATTCTTATATTTCTTTGATTCTGTATGGGGCTAGGGGGTTGGTTTATTAAGAATTACCCCTGTGTAGCTAGTTTGGAGCATAAAAAAATGGTGCTTTTTGTCTGGGGGAAAATTTTCTCACTATTTTGCTTGGCTTTTTGCGGTACGGAAGGGGTCGTTTTATCTACGAGGGCTCGTTGGTTGAGTCCCTTTTCTCTATGCGTAGTACCCCGCCTCCACCAGTGTTTTAGATCCCTTATTTGGGGGTGGATCTAAAAGGGAGAGTTGTTGTAATAATTTATAAAGTGGTGCCTAAAAGGGGTAGCTTCCCTTGTCAGGGTAAGCTGACCAGTGTAGTGTGTTGTGGTGTGCTAGGAACTAGGGGGCGTCCCTATAAATAATGTGGTAGTGTTTGAGGGGATGGGACCCACTGTAAAGGGTCGCTGCGCTAATCGCTCAGCTGACTGCTTATTATGTAATTGAATCTGCTTGTATCAGCCGAGTGGCACGCGCTGCTTGCTTGCAGCCGAGCCGGCTCGAGAGACACAAAGGTACCTGAGTTAGCGCTAATGGCTTACCGTCTGTCACGTCTTTACGTGACGGGAATAAGGAAGGGCGTTGGGATGTAAAGAGGCGTATAACAGTAATGCTAGTGTAGAGTGTGGACCAAGTGCTTTATTGGTCTGTGATTCTTTGTGTGAGTCCCTTGTAGGGAATGAAATTATGTTTATAATGTGATACAATTTGTGGGTTGCAGGTTACATAAGTAGGAACTCTGAACACGATTGACTGACTCACCTCGGTTGACACCAGCGTAGCCTCCGGCTGTCTCGATGAAGCACTGACACTGGAGAGATCCTTTGACCTCATTAGGACGCCGTCTTATACCTTCTGAAGTCCTGCTGTCAGCATTGTGTTGGCATGCTGCCCCAGTTAGTACTATGTCGCTGAGTGTAATGATTACGTAAGGCTTGAGCTGCTTTATGGAGTAGCAAGCTGTCCTTACAGTATTAATGGATGTTGCCCCGGCTTTCCAAGGGTTGCCATTTTAGGGGATTTAGCCAGATGCCGGGGGGATGGTCTCCAAGGGGTGCATACCCCTGGGATGCTGTACAAGAGTTACAAGGGGTAGCATGGAACAATCTGGCGCACCCTAATCAAGAACCGTCCCTGTCCACAGCCTCGCTACCAGAGTTACAAGGGGTAGCATGGAACAATCTGACCCACCCTAATCAAGAGCCGCCCCTGGTCACTACAGCCTCGCTACCAGAGTTACAAGGGGTAGCATGGAACAATCTGGCTCACCCTAATCAAGAGCCGTCCCTGTCCACAGCCTCGCTACCAGAGTTAAAAGGGGTAGCATGGAACAATCTGGCCCACCCTAATCAAGAGCCGTCCCTGTCCACAGCCTCGCTACCAGAGTTACAAGGGGTAGCATGGAACAATCTGGCTCACCCTAATCAAGAGCCGTCCCCGTCCACAGCCTCGCTACCAGAGTTACAAGGGGTAGCATGGAACAATCTGGCCCACCCTAATCAAGAGCCGTCCCTGTCCACAGCCTCGCTACCAGAGTTACAATGGGTAGCATGGAACAATCTGGCTGACCCTAATCAAGAGCCGTCCCTGTCCACAGCCTCGCTACCAGAGTTACAAGGGGTAGCATGGAACAATCTTGCCCACCCTAATCAAGAGCCGTCCCTGTCCACAGCCTCGCTAACAGAGTTACAAGGGGTAGCATGGAAAAATCTTGCCCACCCTAATCAAGAGCCGTCCCTGTCCACAGCCTCGCTACCAGAGTTACAAGGGGTAGCATGGAACAATCTGGCTGACCCTAATCAAGAGCCGTCCCTGTCCACAGCCTCGCTACCAGAGTTACAAGGGGTAGCATGGAACAATTTGGCTCACCTTAATCAAGAGCCGTCCCTGTCCACAGCCTCGCTACCATAGTTGCAAGGGGTAGCATGGAACAATCTGGCCCACCCTAATCAAGAGCCGTCCCTGTCCACAGCCTCGCTACCAGAGTTACAAGGGGTGGCATGGAACAATCTGGCTCACCCTAATCAAGAGCCGCCCCTGTCCACAGCCTCGCTAACAAAGTTACAAGGGGTAGCATGGAAAAATCTGGCCCACCCTAATCAAGAGCCGTCCCTGTCCACAGCCTCGCTACCAGAGTTACAAGGGGTAGCATGGAACAATCTTGCCCACCCTAATCAAGAGCCGTCCCTGTCCACAGCCTCGCTACCAGAGTTACAAGGGGTAGCATGGAACAATCTGGCTGACCCTAATCAAGAGCCGTCCCTGTCCACAGCCTCGCTACCAGAGTTACAAGGGGTAGCATGGAACAATTTGGCTCACCTTAATCAAGAGCCGTCCCTGTCCACAGCCTCTTTACCAGAGTTACAAGGGGTAGCATGGAACAATCTGGCCCACCCTAATCAAGAGTCGTCCCTGTCCACAGCCTCGCTACCAGAGTTACAAGGGGTAGCATGGAACAATCTGGCCCACCCTAATCAAGAGCCGTCCCTGTCCACAGCCTCGCTACCAGAGTTACAAGGGGTAGCATGGAACAATCTGGCTCACCCTAATCAAGACCCGTCCCTGTCCACAGCCTCGCTACCAGAGTTACAAGGGGTAGCATGGAACAATCTGGCCCACCCTAATCAAGAGCCGTCCCTGTCCTCAGCCTCGCTACCAGAGTTACAAGGGGTAGCATGGAACAATCTGGCCCACCCTAATCAAGAGCCGTCCCTGTCCACAGCCTCGCTACCAGAGTTACAAGGGGTAGCATGGAACAATCTGGCTCACCCTAATCAAGAGCCGTCCCTGTCCACAGCCTCGCTACCAGAGATACAAGGGGTAGCATGGAACAATCTGGCCCACCCTAATCAAGAGCCGTCCCTGTCCACAGCCTCGCTACCAGAGTTACAAGGGGTAGCATGGAACAATCTGGCCCACCCTAATCAAGAGCCGTCCCTGTCCACAGCCTCGCTACCAGAGTTACAAGGGGTGGCATGGAACAATCTGGCCCACCCTAATCAAGAGCCGTCCCTGTCCACACCCTCGCTACCAGAGTTACAAGGGGTAGCATGGAACAATCTGGCCCACCCTAATCAAGAGCAGCCCCTGGTCACTACAGCCTCGCTACCAGAGTTACAAGGGGTAGCATGGAACAATCTGAATCACCCTAATCAAGAGCCGTCCCTGTCCACAGCCTCGCAACCAGAGTTACAAGGGGTAGCATGGAACAATCTGGCCCACCCTAATCAAGAGCATCCCCGTCCGCAGCCTCGCTAACAGAGTTACAAGGGGTAGCATGGAACAATCTGGCCCACCCTAATCAAGAGCCGTCCCTGTCCACAGCCTCGCTACCAGAGTTACAAGGGGTAGCATGGAACAATCTGGCTCACCCTAATCAAGAGCCGTCCCTGTCCACAGCCTCGCTACCAGAGTTACAAGGGGTAGCACGGAACAATCTGGCCCACCGTAATCAAGAGCCGTCCCTGTCCACAGCCTCGCTACCAGAGTTACAAGGGGTAGCATGGAACAATCTGGCCCACCCTAATCAAGAGCAGTCCCTGTCCACAGCCTCGCTACCAGAGTTACAATGGGTAGCATGGAACAATCTGGCCCACCCTAATCAAGAGCCGTCCCTGTCCACAGCCTCGCTACCAGAGTTACAAGGGGTAGCATGGAACAATCTGGCTCACCCTAATCAAGAGCCGTCCCTGTCCACAGCCTCGCTACCAGAGTTACAAGGGGTAGCACGGAACAATCTGGCCCACCCTAATCAAGAGCCGTCCCTGTCCACAGCCTCGCTACCAGAGTTACAAGGGGTGGCATGGAACAATCTGGCCCACCCTAATCAAGAGCCGTCCCTGTCCACACCCTCGCTACCAGAGTTACAAGGGGTAGCATGGAACAATCTGGCCCACCCTAATCAAGAGCAGCCCCTGGTCACTACAGCCTCGCTACCAGAGTTACAAGGGGTAGCATGGAACAATCTGAATCACCCTAATCAAGAGCCGTCCCTGTCCACAGCCTCGCAACCAGAGTTACAAGGGGTAGCATGGAACAATCTGGCCCACCCTAATCAAGAGCATCCCTGTCCGCAGCCTCGCTACCAGAGTTACAAGGGGTAGCATGGAACAATCTGGCCCACCCTAATCAAGAGCCGTCCCTGTCCACAGCCTCGCTACCAGAGTTACAAGGGGTAGCATGGAACAATCTGGCTCACCCTAATCAAGAGCAGTCCCTGTCCACAGCCTCGCTACCAGAGTTACAAGGGGTAGCATGGAACAATCTGGCCCACCCTAATCAAGAGCCGTCCCTGTCCACAGCCTCGCTACCAGAGTTACAAGGGGTAGCATGGAACAATCTGGCTCACCCTAATCAAGAGCCGTCCCTGTCCACAGCCTCGCTAACAGAGTTACAAGGGGTAGCACGGAACAATCTGGCCCACCGTAATCAAGAGCCGTCCCTGTCCACAGCCTCGCTACCAGAGTTACAAGGGGTAGCATGGAACAATCTGGCCCACCCTAATCAAGAGCAGTCCCTGTCCACAGCCTCGCTACCAGAGTTACAAGGGGTAGCATGGAACAATCTGGCCCACCCTAATCAAGAGCCGTCCCTGTCCACAGCCTCGCTACCAGAGTTACAAGGGGTAGCATGGAACAATCTGGCCCACCCTAATCAAGAGCCTTCCCTGTCCACAGCCTCGCTACCAGAGTTACAAGGGGTAGCATGGAACAATCTGGCTCACCCTAATCAAGAGCCGCCCCTGTCCACAGCCTCGCTACCAGAGTTACAAGGGGTAGCATGGAACAATCTGGCCCACCCTAATCAAGAGCCGTCCCTGTCCACAGCCTCGCTACCAGAGTTACAAGGGGTAGCATGGAACAATCTGGCTCACCCTAATCAAGAGCCGTCCCTGTCCACAGCCTCGCTACCAGAGTTACAAGGGATAGCATGGATTAATCTGGCCCACCCTAATCAAGAGCCGTCCCTGTCCACAGCCTCGCTACCAGAGTTACAAGGGGTAGCATGGAACAATCTGGCTCACCCTAATCAAGAGCCGTCCCTGTCCACAGCCTCGCTACCAGAGTTACAAGGGGTAGCACGGAACAATCTGGCCTACCGTAATCAAGAGCCGTCCCTGTCTACAGCCTCGCTACCAGAGTTACAAGGGGTAGCATGGAACAATCTGGCCCACCCTAATCAAGAGCAGTCCCAGTCCACAGCCTCGCTACCAGAGTTACAAGGGGTAGCATGGAACAATCTGGCCCACCCTAATCAAGAGCCGTCCCTGTCCACAGCCTCGCTACCAGAGTTACAAGGGGTAGCATGGAACAATCTGGCCCACCCTAATCAAGAGCCGTCCCTGTCCACAGCCTCGCTACCAGAGTTACAAGGGGTAGCATGGAACAATCTGGCCGACCCTAATCAAGAGCCGTCCCTGTCCACAGCCTCGCTACCAGAGTTACATGGGGTAGCATAGAACAATCTGGCTCACCCTAATCAAGAGCCGTCCCTGTCCCCAGCCTCGCTACCAGAGTTACAAGGGGTAGCATGGAACAATCTGGCCCACCCTAATCAAGAGTCGTCCCTGTCCACAGCCTCGCTACCAGAGTTACAAGTGGTAGCATGGAACAATCTGGCCCACCCTAAACAAGAGCCGTCCCTGTCCATAGCCTCGCTACCAGAGTTACAAGGGGTAGCATGGAACAATCTGGCCCACCCTATTCAAGAGCCGTCCCTGTCCACAGCCTCGCTACCAGAGTTACAAGGGGTAGCATGGAACAATCTGAACCACCCTAATCAAGAGCCGTCCCTGTCCACAGCCTCGCTACCAGGGTTACAAGGGGTAGCATGGAACAATCTGGCCCACCCTAATCAAGAGCCGTCCCTGTCCACAGCCAGGGTCACTACAGCCTCGCTACCAGAGTTACAAGGGGTAGCATGGAACAATCTGGCTCACCCTAATCAAGAGCCGTCCCTGTCCACAGCCTCGCTACCAGAGATACAAGGGGTAGCATGGAACAATCTGGCCCACCCTAATCAAGAGCCGTCCCTGTCCACAGCCTCGCTACCAGAGTTACAAGGGGTAGCATGGAACAATCTGGCCCACCCTAATCAAGAGCCGTCCCTGTCCTCAGCCTCGCTACCAGAGTTACAAGGGGTAGCATGGAACAATCTGGCCCACCCTAATCATGAGCCGTCCCTGTCCACAGCCTCGCTACCAGAGTTACAAGGGGTAGCATGGAACAATCTGGCTCACCCTAATCAAGAGCCGTCCCTGTCCACAGCCTCGCTACCAGAGATACAAGGGGTAGCATGGAACAATCTGGCCCACCCTAATCAAGAGCCGTCACTGTCCACAGCCTCGCTACCAGAGTTACAAGGGGTAGCATGGAACAATCTGGCCCACCCTAATCAAGAGCCGTCCCTGTCCACAGCCTCGCTACCAGAGTTACAAGGGGTAGCATGGAACAATCTGGCCCACCCTAATCAAGAGCCGTCCCTGTCCACAGCCTCGCTACCAGAGTTACAAGGGGTAGCATGGAACAATCTGGCCCACCCTAATCAAGAGCCGTCCCTGTCCACAGCCTCGCTACCAGAGTTACAAGGGGTAGAATGGAACAATCTGGCCCACCCTAATCAAGAGCCGCCCCTGGTCACTACAGCCTCGCTACCAGAGTTAAAAGGGGTAGCATGGAACAATCTGGCTCACCCTAATCATGAGCCGTCCCTTTCCACAGCCTCGCTAAAAGAGATACAAGGGGTAGCATGGAACAATCTGGCCCACCCTAATCAAGAGCCGTCCCTGTCCAAAGCCTCGCTAACAGAGTTACAAGGGGTAGCATGGAACAATCTGGCCCACCCTAATCAAGAGCTGTCCCTGTCCACAGCCTCGCTACCAGTGTTACAAGGGGTAGCATGGAAAAATCTGGCCCACCCTAATCAAGAGCCGTCCCTCTCCACAGCCTCGCTACCAGAGTGTTTTAGATCCCTTATTTGGGGGTGGATCTAAAAGGGAGAGTTGTTGTAATAATTTATAAAGTGGTGCCTAAAAGGGGTAGCTTCCCTTGTCAGGGTAAGCTGACCAGTGTAGTGTGTTGTGGTGTGCTAGGAACTAGGGGGCGTCCCTATAAATAATGTGGTAGTGTTTGAGGGGATGGGACCCACTGTAAAGGGTCGCTGCGCTAATCGCTCAGCTGACTGCTTATTATGTAATTGAATCTGCTTGTATCAGCCGAGTGGCACGCGCTGCTTGCTTGCAGCCGAGCCGGCTCGAGAGACACAAAGGTACCTGAGTTAGCGCTAATGGCTTACCGTCTGTCACGTCTTTACGTGACGGGAATAAGGAAGGGCGTTGGGATGTAAAGAGGCGTATAACAGTAATGCTAGTGTAGAGTGTGGACCAAGTGTTTTATTGGTCTGTGATTCTTTGTGTGAGTCCCTTGTAGGGAATGAAATTATGTTTATAATGTGATACAATTTGTGGGTTGCAGGTTACATAAGTAGGAACTCTGAACACGATTGACTGACTCACCTCGGTTGACACCAGCGTAGCCTCCGGCTGTCTCGATGAAGCACTGACACTGGAGAGATCCTTTGACCTCATTAGGACGCCGTCTTATACCTTCTGACGTCCTGCTGTCAGCATTGTGTTGGCATGCTGCCCCAGTTAGTACTATGTCGCTGAGTGTAATGATTACGTAAGGCTTGAGCTGCTTTATGGAGTAGCAAGCTGTCCTTACAGTATTAATGGATGTTGCCCCGGCTTTCCAAGGGTTGCCATTTTAGGGGATTTAGCCAGATGCCGGGGGGATGGTCTCCAAGGGGTGCATACCCCTGGGATGCTGTACAAGAGTCTTCCATCATTTGTTCGCGTCCTGGCGAACGGGAACGGAACTGGAGGTTGGGGCGTTGACGTAGTGGTCCTTGAAATCCCCTCGTATCTCCTGGTGGCGTCGTATCGAAGTGTGGGTGTGAGGTGAGCCCGTGTTCAGAGGGGAGGGTTATGGGATTTACAGATATATGTATACATTGACATTGTGAAAAAACAAACAAAAAAATTAACATTGCGAAAGATTTGATTAACATTGGGAAAAAAAAATTGACATTTGAGAAAAATTGAACATTAAAATAAATTCGACATGTAAAAAAAAATTGCCCTTGCTATTGCTGGCATATTGCTAGTTTAAAAAAAAACATGGTTTCTGACGGTGATGTGTTACATAGCTGTGCAGGGAGGAAAAACCCAGGGCCGAACGGATGATGGCGTCGTCCGCCCTATCTTAGGGAAAAAGTGCTCCCTGCAATAAGAAAGGTAGAAGAAAATAGAAAAATGGGTGTTCCAGGGTATAATTTAAGGGAAATATTCAAAAGACGTTTATTGGTTTGGGAAAAAACGGAACACCCTGACAAATGGGGAAGTTAGAAGAAGGAAAGATGAAAGAAAACAAATCATACACATTATGTACATTGGCATCTTGATGAACAAACAAAAATATATATAGTGTATAATTGTATAAAGTTTATCCTGAAAAATTATAAATTACAATGACCTTATGTCTAGTGGAAAAATTGTATAAAGTTTATCCTTAAAAATTATTAATTACAGTGGTCTTATGTCTACTTAATCGCGCTAATCCCTTATAATTATAGTTTTTGTGAGGTACCTCGCGTGCACGCTACCCGTCTGTACGTACTCTTGCCGTCTCACGGCTGATTCTGTACGGCCACTTCTTGGTACGGTATAGTGGTCGTACCGCTTGCATGTATGCTTAATACCTAACCTGTGAAGCATCCTCTGTGGGTGAATGCTTTCACACTTGACAATGAGAGTCACTGCCACAAATCGGTTGCGCCCTCATTGTCGTAATCCGCGTCGCATTTCGACGCTTTATGTGTTTATATTTTAGTTGATCTGCCAGTAAGCCTGGTACCCCACAGGCACCAGTCCTGCTGTGCAGATTTATTTTGGAGTGTGTAGCTGAAAAAGAAAAATGTGGTGAGTGTTTGCGAGTGTGTCGGGATTAGTGCAAGTTGAAAAATAAAAAAAAAATAGTACACATCATGGCATGCTGTAAATAATATGCCACTGCTATATGGTAGTGAAATTCCTGTCACCAGTTTTCTGTATCTGGTGACGATGCCTGTGAAAAAAAAATGGCGAGGTTTAGAAAAAAACATATTAGTACTGGTTGACGCTCTTCTGTCACTGAAAAAAAATAGCATGATTAATGTTACTTAGCTGCAAGGCCGGGCTTACCCTATACGGTGCCGTAATGCCGTAAATAATATATAGTTGGTCTTACCCCGGTAGCGGAATTGTGGTTACCGGGTGCCGATATATTCCACTTTGATTATGCCTATTTTAACCTAGTTTATCCTAAGTATTGTCGGGCTTACCTCGGTAACGGATTTATAGTCACCGAGTGCCGACCGGCGTTACTTAATACTATCTAACTTAATTATGGTCTAATAATAAAAAAAACTATTACTAAGCCGAGAGGGTTGCCTTAATCTATTGCCGAAATGTGCTGCGCCATACCTGGCAACAGCGGTGAATAAATTTGCTTAATCCTAGGTTGCGTGTCAAATGCAACCGTCTTACAACTAAATTTGGCCTAGGACGATCGCCTGGGGCAATTAAATCCCCAGATCACCACCCGCACGAGCCCCAGAAACACCGGTTGTCTCTAGGGTCGCTAGATTCCGTCCCCTTAACTCTAGGTGTCGACGTCTATTATTAGTACTAATCTATGCGCAGGCGACTTACGGTGCCACTAAGCTAACCGTTTCGCCCGCTGTAACTTCCTTGTTCATGACCGTTTGCTGTTCCGAGTTAACGTAGTTGAGCCGCCCACTTGGCTCCTGTGAGGGGCGCGCAATGCCCCTCTCTTAATGCCCTCTGGTTGCCCGTTGCGTCGCCATTTATGTGGGCATTGGACAGTGTGGTCCAATGGCATAATATTGTCTTCGCCTTAATTGGCCGTCGCAATCTGCTTTTCGCAGTGATATTTGCCTCTATGGGCCGCCGTAGTATGCATTTTCGCATTGATATATAAATTTGCCTCTATGGGCCGCCGTAGTATGCTTTTTCGCATTGATATATGAATTTGCCTCTATGGGCCGCAGTGTGTTTTACTCCAACGCACAGGAGTTTTGCTTCCCGCTATGGAAGCCGTGCCTACCTAAATTTAAACTTAACTAGAAGTCTAGTCATAATGGGGTCGTCTCTAGGGATAGTTCCCGAGGCCGGCGGTGAGTGAGCTATTTCTCCCGCCATTCTCAGAAAGTCTCCCTGCAGGTCTTGGCTTCGATGACCGTGGCACATAGTGGGTGTAACCTTCTCCGACAAGGGGGATAAGCGACATGCACCCCTAGATCTCGATGTTTGCCCGTGTCCGGTCCCGAATGCTTTGACCTTACGTGGTTCGTCTGTTTGGTCTAGTCGTCAGTTATTTGGTGAGCCAACTGGGGTAAGGGTCCACATCGCCTTCCCCAGCTCTGCTCCAATGTGGTCCCTCCTGACCTTCGGCTTACACCGTTGTCAACCATCAGTTCGTATCAGATTCCTTTGTAAGAGAGAAAAAAAAAGTGTGTCGTAACCTGTGTAAATGGTTCAACCTCTGTGTGAAATGTAAAATATTTCCAGTGTAGCGGGGTTGTAGATCTTCTAAGTACATAGGCTACTTCTGGTCTACCATCGCTATGTCAGCTTCCCAGCAATAATGCTTTCTTTACTTTAATGGAGGTGTTAGTAGGGTCTGTATTGTCAGGTACCCTGTTATTAGGATTTGGGGGTAGTTATTTGTTGAGTGGGCTTAAAGTATGGTAGGAAGGGTTTGCGCACCTTTGGGTTCCACGTTAGTGGTGGTCTAGAACCGGTGATGCCACTGGGATGCTTCTATAGTGAGTGGAGTGGGGAGGTAATTCCCGGGATTGCAAAAATACGAAATTTCGTGCAGGTTTGATATTAAAATCCCTGGTAATTGGATGGGATACTCATGCATGTGTCTGGATATGAAGTTTCTGCCTTCATGTACGGATAGGTGTAGGATGGGGCATAATACCATATGTTCCTTTCATGCGGGAGAGCTTAAGTACTAAAGCATGGTTAATATGTATCTATGGCCTCCTCTCTCATTTGGAGAGGCGCATTATGCTTCTTTAATGTTTGCTGAGCCACCCCTAATACTCAGGTGGTGCAACGGGGCTCAAGGCGTAGCATGCCCGCTTTTTAGACGCATGAAGTCCATCAACCCCTGTGTGTATTTTGTAATGTAGTGTAGCTGTTTTTGGTCGTGTAGATGTGTCTGCGTTGTTTATGTGGGGCGTGAGAAGGTAATGGGAAGGGAGTAAGGTGGTACGCTGGTAGCCTGTTCTCCTGTCGTCCTCCCTTGGTCCATGTTGGCTTTCTATCCGCGCCTTGGGATAGTAGAGCTGCATGACCTAATCTGGTCGGCCATTTGCAGTGTAGATGTGGCCAGTGGTCGTAATGCGACTGGTCATGTGCTAGTCATCTGGAATGATGTATTTCGGGAATAGAATCGCGAAAAGAAGTTATTAAGGGGAGGTCCTGTTTCCTCAAAGTCCCTATGTTCGCTCCTAATTGGTGAGCGCGTGTGTGTGTATGTGACTACGTTCCGCTACACCACGCGGACGGTTGGTCTGTTATAAGGCTAAGTCCTACTGTGTATGTTGTGTATGGGCGGGAAGCGCCCGTGGCCTTCCAACGTCTTTGCGAACGTGCCCTTATAGGCCCAAGATAAGTTCCGCTGTGTCACGTCTTGTCCATTGCCAAATGATTTTGCAGTGTGGGGAAAAAAAATGTATGGCGTTATAATTGTTATGTGTGTGTAATTTCACGGTCACGGGCGATACGCAATAGTGTCTCGTCACCGCAGTATTGCAGTGTGAATAGTCTGCAGTCAGCAATTGGTATGTGCAATTCTGCAAGTATGCAAGTGTGGTCATTGTTTTGGATTCCTAGCCTAATGTAGCAATTCGCCCTAGTTAGGTAATGACGTCGTGTGGCCATTGTTCCCTAAGACCTGTGTCTTGCGAAATTTACCTACCTGTGTTTGTGAAATGTATTCCTCTATGCCTGGTGTAATGCGAAATTTTATGTCTGGTTTTTGGTGGGAGGAAATGTAGTATTCCCTGTTCATGCACTTGTATGGGCCAATTTCAGTATGATTGGACGCCTGAATAGCTGTTCCCCTTGTGTCTAAATTTTTACTGGAACTCAGACCCGTGACCTTATGTCATTCTCTGTGTTTTATGTTTGCGTTGTGTGACAGGGCTTGGGGCTTTCCCAGTGTGGGTTTTGCTTGTGTTCCGTGTACCAAAAATACCATTGGATAGTTAGTTCTTGGTACGCGTGTGGTGTGTGGTCATGGGTTCGAATCCGGTTGTCTGTAAAGACTTGGTGTGATCATTTTCGTGCCGCATTTAAAATGGCATGTTCCCGTGGATGTGCAATGCGCATATGAAAGCATGCATACCTGTGTAGAGTTTGTATGTTTTTGATTTCCCCTTGTAGTGTAATTTTGGAAGATATAGGGTCTCTAAATCGGGCGTGAATGATGCCGTGCGCTCTGCTCTGAGAGCTGTTGTCTGTAAGCGTACAGATTATCACTGAGGCCTGCGTTCTTGCTGAGTATGGCGGTATCGGCTTACAATGTCTTGCGCGTACGCCCGCTACTTGTCTTGATAATGCTGTGTGTCCGGCACATGTGTTTTCAATCGCTTACTCTCTGTGACTGTGATGAGGGCTTTTCGCATTGTGACAGAAAAGAGGGGAATTTGTGGTTTAACGTGACCGTATCTGGAGATCATGAGCCACGGGGTTTCCGTTTTACTTGGAATCCAAACCACAGGCCATGGCATTTCACTTCGGAAATCTCATATGCGTTGGCCGTACTTGTAGAAGAACCTTCCATTGACTACATGTGTGTCCCCAGATTTTGTGTTAACTGTATCGTTGTTCAAGTATGTTCTTTATCCCTGGAGAAAATGTCGTTGTACGCGAGTGTGTCTGGTCCGCTAGTCGCGTGTTTGGTGACCAGATGCCAGAGGCGATTGTATTGGTTTTCGTTTATGACCCGCTGTTAGTGGGACTGTCCCAATTTGTCTTAGCTTTCCCATTATTCTATCCTAGAACTGGATATTTACTCAACCTTATATTCCTGGTATTCAGAAGGTTGCGGGTTTGGAGACCGCCTTTTACCCAGAGTAATTGTTTCCGGCACCATGAAGGTTGTGTCTCCGGGACAGTTCTGGTGAGTGTTAGGATCGTATCCCGGCGCGGTCAGTGGGCTATTTCTTGGCCCTCTTTTCACGCCTGCCCGTGGGATTACTTCCTTTCCTTTTGGCAGTATTTCCGCCTTTACGTGTACCTATGTCTAAAAATTATGTCGTGAACACCATAAAAAATGTTAAAAAAAAATGTGCTTGGGACCTGAGTGTAGTATTTACCATTTAGGTAACGTGAGTACTACCGTAAACTGGTTACGTCTCAGGGGAATCTACCGACACTGTCTAGTACACATTAGGAAGGCCATTGCAAGACGTAATTGATACACCTGTATCCACGTCACGAGCAAAGCCAGTGCACTATGGGAGTCAAACCTGCCCTTCAAAGTAATTGTAACTCACCAAAATGACAGTGTCTCGTCCCGGTGTGCAATTGGGCTTTTCAGTTGGTTAAAGCACACCTCACCAAATTTTTAAAGTTAGTTTGAGAGTCTTAATTCCTGCCACACTTACGGCTTTCGCCCGCAACAGGAGGATCTATCAAACTGTGGAACCCTAACATAGAACGTTTAGTCATTTCTACTTAGAAAGACTCACTTAAGCTTTATGCTGTGATTTTATGCTTAAGCTGTGTTCAAAATATCTCTTTTTCAGCCTGAAGCCTGCTTGGCTTCCACTTGGCTTAGCATATTTAGAGACTTTACGTTATGGCATTCACCACTTCGCCCAATAACCATTGATGGCCTGAGAGAAAAATGCCATGGTTCCGAAAAAAAAAAACAGGAAGGATTTAGAATTGTTCCTTCTAATTTGGCTATGTTGCACTGTATATACATAAAATAAGAACGAAAAATATGCAATTTTATGTTTATTATGTACTTGTTGGACCATTTTCGTATCGCCCCCGTGTGAAAGAATTTATGTGGCCTATAATGTTGGTGTTAGCGATGTTAGTTTATTTCTGTGGCCCTGGTGGAAGTCGTTATCCTCTTTCGAGCTTCAGTGCTCAGAAAGGTGAAGGGTTTTGCCCTGTTATTAGATTATAGGCCTTGGAAATCCACTGGGGTGTTCCTTTGCTACCTTCCGGCGGAATTTCTAGCAAAGTAAGCTTTGGCCTACTTCCACCGTGGCGCGTTTCTATAGGTTTAAATGCACCTGTATTCGAGGGCCTAATTGCGCTTGGCGCTGCCCTAGTAGATTTTACGGGATTGTGGATATATTTGACTGCGTGGTTTTGTGGGGTAGGTGAGAACACCTTTCCTAATCCCCGTGTACTGTGTGGTAATGCCTGGTCAAAATGTTCGTGCGTATATTGTGCATCCTGAGGGACTAATACCGGCGTTCGCCTTTGTTCTGGCAAATTTGCCCTTTGAACTGGCGGTAAAGGTCGCTTAATGGCTTGTGTCTGACCTAGCAATGTGGTGGCGTGTAGTCTGACCGCTTTTCGGCCTGTGGCCACGGCCGACTCCTGCCAATGTGTTAGCCTATCTGTGTACGTGTATGTAGGCTTTATGTACTGTAGGGCGGGCTCTATGTCGTCAGCCCATGACGTGGTTATGTCCCTTTGTTTCCCTGTCATATCATGTGTGTTTAATGGCCCTGGCTTCAACTCCCTCTCACCCCTCTGTTCCGAGGGGATTGTTCTAGGCTCTGCCCCTCGTTTTGGCAAAATTGCCTTCCGATCCGGAGCTGAAGGACGTGTGTTTGTGTTAGGTTTATTTTGTAGTAAGTTGGAGCCTAACCTGGCCGTCTTCTTGACTGTGGCCACGGCGAACTCCTTCCATTCTGTGGCAGCACGTGGCGAGAGGGACATCCTCGCAAATTGTCGAGTCAGCGTATCCACGCTTATGTCCTCTCTCGGGTGGGCTGATGGCCCTAACATGAACTCAAAAATGGCCTTATTGGCTTGTAGCTCACGGTATTTGTCCCAAATTTGGGTGTACTGCCTTATTGAGGCTCATGGCCTGCTTGCAAATTACTGTATTAATGTATTAATGTTTCTGTGCTCTGTATTGTTTTGTGGCCGCTAGTTGGAGAAGCGCTTGGACGCGAATTAGCTCCCTGTATTGGGCGTGTAAACTTGTGTAGTGCACCCTCATTCTCTCGAGGGTTGCATTATCTATTACGGGACCATGTGTGGTAGTTAATTGTTGGTATATTCTGTTTCTTTGTATATGGAACCTATTGAGGTGTTCATGTATGTGATTCAAGAGTGTATGTGCGCATCTTAATCGCGCTGTCCTACCCTCTGACGGGGTGTATGGCTGTTTGCCCTGTATTGCCCCGATTTTTGTTTGGAGTGCCCGTATTTGTGTTTGCCGGCTTTGTATGTGCCCTTGGCATCTGAACAATAATGTTAATAATAATGGCGTACCCCTATTGCCTCTATGGCTTGCAATCTCTGCATGAGGTGCCATTCTGACTGAAGTGTATGGGCCTACAATAGGAATAATAATATAAAAAAAATCTGTGCGTGTTTGACAGTGTATTCTTATATTTCTTTGATTCTGTATGGGGCTAGGGGGTTGGTTTATTAAGAATTACCCCTGTGTAGCTAGTTTGGAGCATAAAAAAAATGGTGCTTTTTGTCTGGGGGAAAATTTTCTCACTATTTTGCTTGGCTTTTTGCGGTACGGAAGGGGTCGTTTTATCTACGAGGGCTCGTTGGTTGAGTCCCTTTTCTCTATGCGTAGTACCCCGCCTCCACCAGTGTTTTAGATCCTTTATTTGGGGGTGGATCTAAAAGGGAGAGTTGTTGTAATAATTTATAAAGTGGTGCCTAAAAGGGGTAGCTTCCCTTGTCAGGGTAAGCTGACCAGTGTAGTGTGTTGTGGTGTGCTAGGAACTAGGGGGCGTCCCTATAAATAATGTGGTAGTGTTTGAGGGGATGGGACCCACTGTAAAGGGTCGCTGCGCTAATCGCTCAGCTGACTGCTTATTATGTAATTGAATCTGCTTGTATCAGCCGAGTGGCACGCGCTGCTTGCTTGCAGCCGAGCCGGCTCGAGAGACACAAAGGTACCTGAGTTAGCGCTAATGGCTTACCGTCTGTCACGTCTTTACGTGACGGGAATAAGGAAGGGCGTTGGGATGTAAAGAGGCGTATAACAGTAATGCTAGTGTAGAGTGTGGACCAAGTGTTTTATTGGTCTGTGATTCTTTGTGTGAGTCCCTTGTAGGGAATGAAATTATGTTTATAATGTGATACAATTTGTGGGTTGCAGGTTACATAAGTAGGAACTCTGAACACGATTGACTGACTCACCTCGGTTGACACCAGCGTAGCCTCCGGCTGTCTCGATGAAGCACTGACACTGGAGAGATCCTTTGACCTCATTAGGACGCCGTCTTATACCTTCTGAAGTCCTGCTGTCAGCATTGTGTTGGCATGCTGCCCCAGTTAGTACTATGTCGCTGAGTGTAATGATTACGTAAGGCTTGAGCTGCTTTATGGAGTAGCAAGCTGTCCTTACAGTATTAATGGATGTTGCCCCGGCTTTCCAAGGGTTGCCATTTTAGGGGATTTAGCCAGATGCCGGGGGGATGGTCTCCAAGGGGTGCATACCCCTGGGATGCTGTACAAGAGTTACAAGGGGTAGCATGGAACAATCTGGCGCACCCTAATCAAGAACCGTCCCTGTCCACAGCCTCGCTACCAGAGTTACAAGGGGTAGCATGGAACAATCTGACCCACCCTAATCAAGAGCCGCCCCTGGTCACTACAGCCTCGCTACCAGAGTTACAAGGGGTAGCATGGAACAATCTGGCTCACCCTAATCAAGAGCCGTCCCTGTCCACCGCCTCGCTACCAGAGTTAAAAGGGGTAGCATGGAACAATCTGGCCCACCCTAATCAAGAGCCGTCCCTGTCCACAGCCTCGCTACCAGAGTTACAAGGGGTAGCATGGAGCAATCTGGCTCACCCTAATCAAGAGCCGTCCCCGTCCACAGCCTCGCTACCAGAGTTACAAGGGGTAGCATGGAACAATCTGGCCCACCCTAATCAAGAGCCGTCCCTGTCCACAGCCTCGCTACCAGAGTTACAAGGGGTAGCATGGAACAATCTGGCTGACCCTAATCAAGAGCCGTCCCTGTCCACAGCCTCGCTACCAGAGTTACAAGGGGTAGCATGGAACAATTTGGCTCACCCTAATCAAGAGCCGTCCCTGTCCACAGCCTCGCTACCAGAGTTACAAGGGGTAGCATGGAACAATCTGGCCCACCCTAATCAAGAGTCGTCCCTGTCCACAGCCTCGCTACCAGAGTTACAAGGGGTAGCATGGAACAATCTGGCCCACCCTAATCAAGAGCCGTCCCAGTCCACAGCCTCGCTACCAGAGTTACAAGGGGTAGCATGGAACAATCTGGCCCACCCTATTCAAGAGCCGTCCCTGTCCACAGCCTCGCTACCATAGTTGCAAGGGGTAGCATGGAACAATCTGGCCCACCCTAATCAAGAGCCGCCCCTGTCCACAGCCTCGCTAACAGAGTTACAAGGGGTAGCATGGAACAATCTGGCCCTCCCTAATCAAGAGCCGCCCCCGTCCACAGCCTCGCTACCAGAGTTACAAGGGGTAGCATGGAACAATCTGGCCCACCCTAATCAAGAGCCGTCCCTGTCCACAGCCTCGCTACCAGAGTTACAAGGGGTGGCATGGAACAATCTGGCTCACCCTAATCAAGAGCCGCCCCTGTCCACAGCCTCGCTAACAGAGTTACAAGGGGTAGCATGGAAAAATCTGGCCCACCCTAATCAAGAGCCGTCCCTGTCCACAGCCTCGCTACCAGAGTTACAAGGGGTAGCATGGAACAATCTTGCCCACCCTAATCAAGAGCCGTCCCTGTCCACAGCCTCGCTACCAGAGTTACAAGGGGTAGCATGGAACAATCTGGCTGACCCTAATCAAGAGCCGTCCCTGTCCACAGCCTCGCTACCAGAGTTACAAGGGGTAGCATGGAACAATTTGGCTCACCTTAATCAAGAGCCGTCCCTGTCCACAGCCTCTTTACCAGAGTTACAAGTGGTAGCATGGAACAATCTGGCCCACCCTAATCAAGAGTCGTCCCTGTCCACAGCCTCGCTACCAGAGTTACAAGGGGTAGCATGGAACAATCTGGCCCACCCTAATCAAGAGCCGTCCCTGTCCACAGCCTCGCTACCAGAGTTACAAGGGGTAGCATGGAACAATCTGGCTCACCCTAATCAAGACCCGTCCCTGTCCACAGCCTCGCTACCAGAGTTACAAGGGGTAGCATGGAACAATCTGGCCCACCCTAATCAAGAGCCGTCCCTGTCCTCAGCCTCGCTACCAGAGTTACAAGGGGTAGCATGGAACAATCTGGCCCACCCTAATCAAGAGCCGTCCCTGTCCACAGCCTCGCTACCAGAGTTACAAGGGGTAGCATGGAACAATCTGGCTCACCCTAATCAAGAGCCGTCCCTGTCCACAGCCTCGCTACCAGAGATACAAGGGGTAGCATGGAACAATCTGGCCCACCCTAATCAAGAGCCGTCCCTGTCCACAGCCTCGCTACCAGAGTTACAAGGGGTAGCATGGAACAATCTGGCCCACCCTAATCAAGAGCCGTCCCTGTCCACAGCCTCGCTACCAGAGTTACAAGGGGTGGCATGGAACAATCTGGCCCACCCTAATCAAGAGCCGTCCCTGTCCACACCCTCGCTACCAGAGTTACAAGGGGTAGCATGGAACAATCTGGCCCACCCTAATCAAGAGCAGCCCCTGGTCACTACAGCCTCGCTACCAGAGTTACAAGGGGTAGCATGGAACAATCTGAATCACCCTAATCAAGAGCCGTCCCTGTCCACAGCCTCGCAACCAGAGTTACAAGGGGTAGCATGGAACAATCTGGCCCACCCTAATCAAGAGCATCCCCGTCCGCAGCCTCGCTAACAGAGTTACAAGGGGTAGCATGGAACAATCTGGCCCACCCTAATCAAGAGCCGTCCCTGTCCACAGCCTCGCTACCAGAGTTACAAGGGGTAGCATGGAACAATCTGGCTCACCCTAATCAAGAGCCGTCCCTGTCCACAGCCTCGCTACCAGAGTTACAAGGGGTAGCACGGAACAATCTGGCCCACCGTAATCAAGAGCCGTCCCTGTCCACAGCCTCGCTACCAGAGTTACAAGGGGTAGCATGGAACAATCTGGCCCACCCTAATCAAGAGCAGTCCCTGTCCACAGCCTCGCTACCAGAGTTACAATGGGTAGCATGGAACAATCTGGCCCACCCTAATCAAGAGCCGTCCCTGTCCACAGCCTCGCTACCAGAGTTACAAGGGGTAGCATGGAACAATCTGGCTCACCCTAATCAAGAGCCGTCCCTGTCCACAGCCTCGCTACCAGAGTTACAAGGGGTAGCACGGAACAATCTGGCCCACCCTAATCAAGAGCCGTCCCTGTCCACAGCCTCGCTACCAGAGTTACAAGGGGTAGCATGGAACAATCTGGCCCACCCTAATCAAGAGCAGTCCCTGTCCACAGCCTCGCTACCAGAGTTACAAGGGGTAGCATGGAACAATCTGGCCCACCCTAATCAAGAGCCGTCCTTGTCCACAGCCTCGCTACCAGAGTTACAAGGGGTAGCATGGAACAATCTGGCCCACCCTAATCAAGAGCCTTCCCTGTCCACAGCCTCGTTACCAGAGTTACAAGGGGTAGCATGGAACAATCTGGCTCATCCTAATCAAGAGCCGCCCCTGTCCACAGCCTCGCTACCAGAGTTACAAGGGGTAGCATGGAACAATCTGGCCCACCCTAATCAAGAGCCGTCCCTGTCCACAGCCTCGCTACCAGAGTTACAAGGGGTAGCATGGAACAATCTGGCTCACCCTAATCAAGAGCCGTCCCTGTCCACAGCCTCGCTACCAGAGTTACAAGGGGTAGCATGGAACAATCTGGCCCACCCTAATCAAGAGCCGTCCCTGTCCACAGCCTCGCTACCAGAGTTACAAGGGGTAGCATGGAACAATCTGGCTCACCCTAATCAAGAGCCGTCCCTGTCCACAGCCTCGCTACCAGAGTTACAAGGGGTAGCACGGAACAATCTGGCCCACCGTAATCAAGAGCCGTCCCTGTCTACAGCCTCACTACCAGAGTTACAAGGGGTAGCATGGAACAATCTGGCCCACCCTAATCAAGAGCAGTCCCAGTCCACAGCCTCGCTACCAGAGTTACAAGGGGTAGCATGGAACAATCTGGCCCACCCTAATCAAGAGCCGTCCCTGTCCACAGCCTCGCTACCAGAGTTACAAGGGGTAGCATGGAACAATCTGGCCCACCCTAATCAAGAGCCGTCCCTGTCCACAGCCTCGCTACCAGAGTTACAAGGGGTAGCATGGAACAATCTGGCCCACCCTAATCAAGAGCCGTCCCTGTCCACAGCCTCGCTACCAGAGTTACAAGGGGTAGCATGGAACAATCTGGCCGACCCTAATCAAGAGCCGTCCCTGTCCACAGCCTCGCTACCAGAGTTACATGGGGTAGCATAGAACAATCTGGCTCACCCTAATCAAGAGCCGTCCCTGTCCACAGCCTCGCTACCAGAGTTACAAGGGGTAGCATGGAACAATCTGGCCCACCCTAATCAAGAGTCGTCCCTGTCCACAGCCTCGCTACCAGAGTTACAAGGGGTAGCATGGAACAATCTGGCCCACCCTAATCAAGAGCCGTCCCTGTCCACAGCCTCGCTACCAGAGTTACAAGGGGTAGCATGGAACAATCTGGCCCACCCTATTCAAGAGCCGTCCCTGTCCACAGCCTCGCTACCAGAGTTACAAGGGGTAGCATGGAACAATCTGGCCCACCCTAATCAAGAGCCGCCCCTGTCCACAGCCTCGCTACCAGGGTTACAAGGGGTAGCATGGAACAATCTGGCTCACCCTAATCAAGAGCCGTCCCTGTCCACAGCCTCGCTACCAGAGACACAAGGGGTAGCATGGAACAATCTGGCCCACCCTAATCAAGAGCCGTCACTGTCCACAGCCTCGCTACCAGAGTTACAAGGGGTAGCATGGAACAATCTGGCCCACCCTAATCAAGAGCAGTCCCTGTCCACAGCCTCGCTACCAGAGTTACAAGTGGTAGCATGGAACAATCTGGCCCACCCTAATCAAGAGCCGTCCCTGTCCACAGCCTCGCTACCAGAGTTACAAGGGGTAGCATGGAACAATCTGGCCCACCCTAATCAAGAGCCGTCCCTGTCCACAGCCTCGCTACCAGAGTTACAAGGGGTAGAATGGAACAATCTGGCCCACCCTAATCAAGAGCCGCCCCTGGTCACTACAGCCTCGCTACCAGAGTTAAAAGGGGTAGCATGGAACAATCTGGCTCACCCTAATCAAGAGCCGTCCCTGTCCACAGCCTCGCTAAAAGAGATACAAGGGGTAGCATGGACTAATCTGGCCCACCCTAATCAAGAGCCGTCCCTGTCCGCAGCCTCGCTAACAGAGTTACAAGGGGTAGCATGGAACAATCTGGCCCACCCTAATCAAGAGCTGTCCCTGTCCACAGCCTCGCTACCAGTGTTACAAGGGGTAGCATGGAAAAATCTGGCCCACCCTAATCAAGAGCCGTCCCTCTCCACAGCCTCGCTACCAGAGTTACAAGGGGTAGCATGGAACAATCTGGCGCACCCTAATCAAGAACCGTCCCTGTCCACAGCCTCGCTACCAGAGTTACAAGGGGTAGCATGGAACAATCTGACCCACCCTAATCAAGAGCCGCCCCTGGTCACTACAGCCTCGCTACCAGAGTTACAAGGGGTAGCATGGAACAATCTGGCTCACCCTAATCAAGAGCCGTCCCTGTCCACAGCCTCGCTACCAGAGTTAAAAGGGGTAGCATGGAACAATCTGGCCCACCCTAATCAAGAGCCGTCCCTGTCCACAGCCTCGCTACCAGAGTTACAAGGGGTAGCATGGAACAATCTGGCTCACCCTAATCAAGAGCCGTCCCCGTCCACAGCCTCGCTACCAGAGTTACAAGGGGTAGCATGGAACAATCTGGCCCACCCTAATCAAGAGCCGTCCCTGTCCACAGCCTCGCTACCAGAGTTACAAGGGGTAGCATGGAACAATCTGGCTGACCCTAATCAAGAGCCGTCCCTGTCCACAGCCTCGCTACCAGAGTTACAAGGGGTAGCATGGAACAATTTGGCTCACCCTAATCAAGAGCCGTCCCTGTCCACAGCCTCGCTACCAGAGTTACAAGGGGTAGCATGGAACAATCTGGCCCACCCTAATCAAGAGTCGTCCCTGTCCACAGCCTCGCTACCAGAGTTACAAGGGGTAACATGGAACAATCTGGCCCACCCTAATCAAGAGCCGTCCCAGTCCACAGCCTCGCTACCAGAGTTACAAGGGGTAGCATGGAACAATCTGGCCCACCCTATTCAAGAGCCGTCCCTGTCCACAGCCTCGCTACCATAGTTGCAAGGGGTAGCAGGGAACAATCTGGCCCACCCTAATCAAGAGCCGCCCCTGTCCACAGCCTCGCTAACAGAGTTACAAGGGGTAGCATGGAACAATCTGGCCCTCCCTAATCAAGAGCCGCCCCCGTCCACAGCCTCGCTACCAGAGTTACAAGGGGTAGCATGGAACAATCTGGCCCACCCTAATCAAGAGCCGTCCCTGTCCACAGCCTCGCTACCAGAGTTACAAGGGGTGGCATGGAACAATCTGGCTCACCCTAATCAAGAGCCGCCCCTGTCCACAGCCTCGCTAACAGAGTTACAAGGGGTAGCATGGAAAAATCTGGCCCTCCCTAATCAAGAGCCGTCCCTGTCCACAGCCTCGCTACCAGAGTTACAAGGGGTAGCATGGAACAATCTTGCCCACCCTAATCAAGAGCCGCCCCTGTCCACAGCCTCGCTACCAGAGTTACAAGGGGTAGCATGGAACAATCTGGCTGACCCTAATCAAGAGCCGTCCCTGTCCACAGCCTCGCTACCAGAGTTACAAGGGGTAGCATGGAACAATTTGGCTCACCTTAATCAAGAGCCGTCCCTGTCCACAGCCTCTTTACCAGAGTTACAAGGGGTAGCATGGAACAATCTGGCCCACCCTAATCAAGAGTCGTCCCTGTCCACAGCCTCGCTACCAGAGTTACAAGGGGTAGCATGGAACAATCTGGCCCACCCTAATCAAGAGCCGTCCCTGTCCACAGCCTCGCTACCAGAGTTACAAGGGGTAGCATGGAACAATCTGGCTCACCCTAATCAAGACCCGTCCCTGTCCACAGCCTCGCTACCAGAGTTACAAGGGGTAGCATGGAACAATCTGGCCCACCCTAATCAAGAGCCGTCCCTGTCCTCAGCCTCGCTACCAGAGTTACAAGGGGTAGCATGGAACAATCTGGCCCACCCTAATCAAGAGCCGTCCCTGTCCACAGCCTCGCTACCAGAGTTACAAGGGGTAGCATGGAACAATCTGGCTCACCCTTATCAAGAGCCGTCCCTGTCCACAGCCTCGCTACCAGAGATACAAGGGGTAGCATGGAACAATCTGGCCCACCCTAATCAAGAGCCGTCCCTGTCTACAGCCTCGCTACCAGAGTTACAAGGGGTAGCATGGAACAATCTGGCCCACCCTAATCAAGAGCCGTCCCTGTCCACAGCCTCGCTACCAGGGTTACAAGGGGTGGCATGGAACAATCTGGCCCACCCTAATCAAGAGCCGTCCCTGTCCACACCCTCGCTACCAGAGTTACAAGGGGTAGCATGGAACAATCTGGCCCACCCTAATCAAGAGCAGCCCCTGGTCACTACAGCCTCGCTACCAGAGTTACAAGGGGTAGCATGGAACAATCTGAATCACCCTAATCAAGAGACGTCCCTGCCCACAGCCTCGCAACCAGAGTTACAAGGGGTAGCATGGAACAATCTGGCCCACCCTAATCAAGAGCATCCCTGTCCGCAGCCTCGCTACCAGAGTTACAAGGGGTAGCATGGAACAATCTGGCCCACCCTAATCAAGAGCCGTCCCTGTCCACAGCCTCGCTACCAGAGTTACAAGGGGTAGCATGGAACAATCTGGCTCACCCTAATCAAGAGCCGTCCCTGTCCACAGCCTCGCTACCAGAGTTACAAGGGGTAGCACGGAACAATCTGGCCCACCGTAATCAAGAGCCGTCCCTGTCCACAGCCTCGCTACCAGAGTTACAAGGGGTAGCATGGAACAATCTGGCCCACCCTAATCAAGAGCCGTCCCTGTCCACAGCCTCGCTACCAGAGTTACAAGGGGTAGCATGGAACAATCTGGCTGACCCTAATCAAGAGCCGTCCCTGTCCACAGCCTCGCTACCAGAGTTACAAGGGGTAGCATGGAACAATTTGGCTCACCCTAATCAAGAGCCGTCCCTGTCCACAGCCTCGCTACCAGAGTTACAAGGGGTAGCATGGAACAATCTGGCCCACCCTAATCAAGAGTCGTCCCTGTCCACAGCCTCGCTACCAGAGTTACAAGGGGTAGCATGGAACAATCTGGCCCACCCTAATCAAGAGCCGTCCCAGTCCACAGCCTCGCTACCAGAGTTACAAGGGGTAGCATGGAACAATCTGGCCCACCCTATTCAAGAGCCGTCCCTGTCCACAGCCTCGCTACCATAGTTGCAAGGGGTAGCATGGAACAATCTGGCCCACCCTAATCAAGAGCCGCCCCTGTCCACAGCCTCGCTAACAGAGTTACAAGGGGTAGCATGGAACAATCTGGCCCTCCCTAATCAAGAGCCGCCCCCGTCCACAGCCTCGCTACCAGAGTTACAAGGGGTAGCATGGAACAATCTGGCCCACCCTAATCAAGAGCCGTCCCTGTCCACAGCCTCGCTACCAGAGTTACAAGGGGTGGCATGGAACAATCTGGCTCACCCTAATCAAGAGCCGCCCCTGTCCACAGCCTCGCTAACAGAGTTACAAGGGGTAGCATGGAAAAATCTGGCCCACCCTAATCAAGAGCCGTCCCTGTCCACAGCCTCGCTACCAGAGTTACAAGGGGTAGCATGGAACAATCTTGCCCACCCTAATCAAGAGCCGTCCCTGTCCACAGCCTCGCTACCAGAGTTACAAGGGGTAGCATGGAACAATCTGGCTGACCCTAATCAAGAGCCGTCCCTGTCCACAGCCTCGCTACCAGAGTTACAAGGGGTAGCATGGAACATTTTGGCTCACCTTAATCAAGAGCCGTCCCTGTCCACAGCCTCTTTACCAGAGTTACAAGGGGTAGCATGGAACAATCTGGCCCACCCTAATCAAGAGTCGTCCCTGTCCACAGCCTCGCTACCAGAGTTACAAGGGGTAGCATGGAACAATCTGGCCCACCCTAATCAAGAGCCGTCCCTGTCCACAGCCTCGCTACCAGAGTTACAAGGGGTAGCATGGAACAATCTGGCTCACCCTAATCAAGACCCGTCCCTGTCCACAGCCTCGCTACCAGAGTTACAAGGGGTAGCATGGAACAATCTGGCCCACCCTAATCAAGAGCCGTCCCTGTCCTCAGCCTCGCTACCAGAGTTACAAGGGGTAGCATGGAACAATCTGGCCCACCCTAATCAAGAGCCGTCCCTGTCCACAGCCTCGCTACCAGAGTTACAAGGGGTAGCATGGAACAATCTGGCTCACCCTAATCAAGAGCCGTCCCTGTCCACAGCCTCGCTACCAGAGATACAAGGGGTAGCATGGAACAATCTGGCCCACCCTAATCAAGAGCCGTCCCTGTCCACAGCCTCGCTACCAGAGTTACAAGGGGTAGCATGGAACAATCTGGCCCACCCTAATCAAGAGCCGTCCCTGTCCACAGCCTCGCTACCAGAGTTACAAGGGGTGGCATGGAACAATCTGGCCCACCCTAATCAAGAGCCGTCCCTGTCCACACCCTCGCTACCAGAGTTACAAGGGGTAGCATGGAACAATCTGGCCCACCCTAATCAAGAGCAGCCCCTGGTCACTACAGCCTCGCTACCAGAGTTACAAGGGGTAGCATGGAACAATCTGAATCACCCTAATCAAGAGCCGTCCCTGTCCACAGCCTCGCAACCAGAGTTACAAGGGGTAGCATGGAACAATCTGGCCCACCCTAATCAAGAGCATCCCCGTCCGCAGCCTCGCTAACAGAGTTACAAGGGGTAGCATGGAACAATCTGGCCCACCCTAATCAAGAGCCGTCCCTGTCCACAGCCTCGCTACCAGAGTTACAAGGGGTAGCATGGAACAATCTGGCTCACCCTAATCAAGAGCCGTCCCTGTCCACAGCCTCGCTACCAGAGTTACAAGGGGTAGCACGGAACAATCTGGCCCACCGTAATCAAGAGCCGTCCCTGTCCACAGCCTCGCTACCAGAGTTACAAGGGGTAGCATGGAACAATCTGGCCCACCCTAATCAAGAGCAGTCCCTGTCCACAGCCTCGCTACCAGAGTTACAATGGGTAGCATGGAACAATCTGGCCCACCCTAATCAAGAGTCGTCCCTGTCCACAGCCTCGCTACCAGAGTTACAAGGGGTAGCATGGAACAATCTGGCTCACCCTAATCAAGAGCCGTCCCTGTCCACAGCCTCGCTACCAGAGTTACAAGGGGTAGCACGGAACAATCTGGCCCACCCTAATCAAGAGCCGTCCCTGTCCACAGCCTCGCTACCAGAGTTACAAGGGGTAGCATGGAACAATCTGGCCCACCCTAATCAAGAGCAGTCCCTGTCCACAGCCTCGCTACCAGAGTTACAAGGGGTAGCATGGAACAATCTGGCCCACCCTAATCAAGAGCCGTCCTTGTCCACAGCCTCGCTACCAGAGTTACAAGGGGTAGCATGGAACAATCTGGCCCACCCTAATCAAGAGCCTTCCCTGTCCACAGCCTCGTTACCAGAGTTACAAGGGGTAGCATGGAACAATCTGGCTCACCCTAATCAAGAGCCGCCCCTGTCCACAGCCTCGCTACCAGAGTTACAAGGGGTAGCATGGAACAATCTGGCCCACCCTAATCAAGAGCCGTCCCTGTCCACAGCCTCGCTACCAGAGTTACAAGGGGTAGCATGGAACAATCTGGCTCACCCTAATCAAGAGCCGTCCCTGTCCACAGCCTCGCTACCAGAGTTACAAGGGGTAGCATGGAACAATCTGGCCCACCCTAATCAAGAGCCGTCCCTGTCCACAGCCTCGCTACCAGAGTTACAAGGGGTAGCATGGAACAATCTGGCTCACCCTAATCAAGAGCCGTCCCTGTCCACAGCCTCGCTACCAGAGTTACAAGGGGTAGCACGGAACAATCTGGCCCACCGTAATCAAGAGCCGTCCCTGTCTACAGCCTCACTACCAGAGTTACAAGGGGTAGCATGGAACAATCTAGCCCACCCTAATCAAGAGCAGTCCCAGTCCACAGCCTCGCTACCAGAGTTACAAGGGGTAGCATGGAACAATCTGGCCCACCCTAATCAAGAGCCGTCCCTGTCCACAGCCTCGCTACCAGAGTTACAAGGGGTAGCATGGAACAATCTGGCCCACCCTAATCAAGAGCCGTCCCTGTCCACAGCCTCGCTACCAGAGTTACAAGGGGTAGCATGGAACAATCTGGCCCACCCTAATCAAGAGCCGTCCCTGTCCACAGCCTCGCTACCAGAGTTACAAGGGGTAGCATGGAACAATCTGGCCGACCCTAATCAAGAGCCGTCCCTGTCCACAGCCTCGCTACCAGAGTTACATGGGGTAGCATAGAACAATCTGGCTCACCCTAATCAAGAGCCGTCCCTGTCCACAGCCTCGCTACCAGAGTTACAAGGGGTAGCATGGAACAATCTGGCCCACCCTAATCAAGAGTCGTCCCTGTCCACAGCCTCGCTACCAGAGTTACAAGGGGTAGCATGGAACAATCTGGCCCACCCTAATCAAGAGCCGTCCCTGTCCACAGCCTCGCTACCAGAGTTACAAGGGGTAGCATGGAACAATCTGGCCCACCCTATTCAAGAGCCGTCCCTGTCCACAGCCTCGCTACCAGAGTTACAAGGGGTAGCATGGAACAATCTGGCCCACCCTAATCAAGAGCCGCCCCTGTCCACAGCCTCGCTACCAGGGTTACAAGGGGTAGCATGGAACAATCTGGCTCACCCTAATCAAGAGCCGTCCCTGTCCACAGCCTCGCTACCAGAGACACAAGGGGTAGCATGGAACAATCTGGCCCACCCTAATCAAGAGCCGTCACTGTCCACAGCCTCGCTACCAGAGTTACAAGGGGTAGCATGGAACAATCTGGCCCACCCTAATCAAGAGCAGTCCCTGTCCACAGCCTCGCTACCAGAGTTACAAGTGGTAGCATGGAACAATCTGGCCCACCCTAATCAAGAGCCGTCCCTGTCCACAGCCTCGCTACCAGAGTTACAAGGGGTAGCATGGAACAATCTGGCCCACCCTAATCAAGAGCCGTCCCTGTCCACAGCCTCGCTACCAGAGTTACAAGGGGTAGAATGGAACAATCTGGCCCACCCTAATCAAGAGCCGCCCCTGGTCACTACAGCCTCGCTACCAGAGTTACAAGGGGTAGCATGGAACAATCTGGCTCACCCTAATCAAGAGCCGTCCCTGTCCACAGCCTCGCTAAAAGAGATACAAGGGGTAGCATGGAACAATCTGGCCCACCCTAATCAAGAGCCGTCCCTGTCCGCAGCCTCGCTAACAGAGTTACAAGGGGTAGCATGGAACAATCTGGCCCACCCTAATCAAGAGCTGTCCCTGTCCACAGCCTCGCTACCAGTGTTACAAGGGGTAGCATGGAAAAATCTGGCCCACCCTAATCAAGAGCCGTCCCTCTCCACAGCCTCGCTACCAGAGTTACAAGGGGTAGCATGGAACAATCTGGCGCACCCTAATCAAGAACCGTCCCTGTCCACAGCCTCGCTACCAGAGTTACAAGGGGTAGCATGGAACAATCTGACCCACCCTAATCAAGAGCCGCCCCTGGTCACTACAGCCTCGCTACCAGAGTTACAAGGGGTAGCATGGAACAATCTGGCTCACCCTAATCAAGAGCCGTCCCTGTCCACAGCCTCGCTACCAGAGTTAAAAGGGGTAGCATGGAACAATCTGGCCCACCCTAATCAAGAGCCGTCCCTGTCCACAGCCTCGCTACCAGAGTTACAAGGGGTAGCATGGAACAATCTGGCTCACCCTAATCAAGAGCCGTCCCCGTCCACAGCCTCGCTACCAGAGTTACAAGGGGTAGCATGGAACAATCTGGCCCACCCTAATCAAGAGCCGTCCCTGTCCACAGCCTCGCTACCAGAGTTACAAGGGGTAGCATGGAACAATCTGGCTGACCCTAATCAAGAGCCGTCCCTGTCCACAGCCTCGCTACCAGAGTTACAAGGGGTAGCATGGAACAATTTGGCTCACCCTAATCAAGAGCCGTCCCTGTCCACAGCCTCGCTACCAGAGTTACAAGGGGTAGCATGGAACAATCTGGCCCACCCTAATCAAGAGTCGTCCCTGTCCACAGCCTCGCTACCAGAGTTACAAGGGGTAGCATGGAACAATCTGGCCCACCCTAATCAAGAGCCGTCCCAGTCCACAGCCTCGCTACCAGAGTTACAAGGGGTAGCATGGAACAATCTGGCCCACCCTATTCAAGAGCCGTCCCTGTCCACAGCCTCGCTACCATAGTTGCAAGGGGTAGCAGGGAACAATCTGGCCCACCCTAATCAAGAGCCGCCCCTGTCCACAGCCTCGCTAACAGAGTTACAAGGGGTAGCATGGAACAATCTGGCCCTCCCTAATCAAGAGCCGCCCCCGTCCACAGCCTCGCTACCAGAGTTACAAGGGGTAGCATGGAACAATCTGGCCCACCCTAATCAAGAGCCGTCCCTGTCCACAGCCTCGCTACCAGAGTTACAAGGGGTGGCATGGAACAATCTGGCTCACCCTAATCAAGAGCCGCCCCTGTCCACAGCCTCGCTAACAGAGTTACAAGGGCTAGCATGGAAAAATCTGGCCCTCCCTAATCAAGAGCCGTCCCTGTCCACAGCCTCGCTACCAGAGTTACAAGGGGTAGCATGGAACAATCTTGCCCACCCTAATCAAGAGCCGCCCCTGTCCACAGCCTCGCTACCAGAGTTACAAGGGGTAGCATGGAACAATCTGGCTGACCCTAATCAAGAGCCGTCCCTGTCCACAGCCTCGCTACCAGAGTTACAAGGGGTAGCATGGAACAATTTGGCTCACCTTAATCAAGAGCCGTCCCTGTCCACAGCCTCTTTACCAGAGTTACAAGGGGTAGCATGGAACAATCTGGCCCACCCTAATCAAGAGTCGTCCCTGTCCACAGCCTCGCTACCAGAGTTACAAGGGGTAGCATGGAACAATCTGGCCCACCCTAATCAAGAGCCGTCCCTGTCCACAGCCTCGCTACCAGAGTTACAAGGGGTAGCATGGAACAATCTGGCTCACCCTAATCAAGACCCGTCCCTGTCCACAGCCTCGCTACCAGAGTTACAAGGGGTAGCATGGAACAATCTGGCCCACCCTAATCAAGAGCCGTCCCTGTCCTCAGCCTCGCTACCAGAGTTACAAGGGGTAGCATGGAACAATCTGGCCCACCCTAATCAAGAGCCGTCCCTGTCCACAGCCTCGCTACCAGAGTTACAAGGGGTAGCATGGAACAATCTGGCTCACCCTAATCAAGAGCCGTCCCTGTCCACAGCCTCGCTACCAGAGATACAAGGGGTAGCATGGAACAATCTGGCCCACCCTAATCAAGAGCCGTCCCTGTCTACAGCCTCGCTACCAGAGTTACAAGGGGTAGCATGGAACAATCTGGCCCACCCTAATCAAGAGCCGTCCCTGTCCACAGCCTCGCTACCAGGGTTACAAGGGGTGGCATGGAACAATCTGGCCCACCCTAATCAAGAGCCGTCCCTGTCCACACCCTCGCTACCAGAGTTACAAGGGGTAGCATGGAACAATCTGGCCCACCCTAATCAAGAGCAGCCCCTGGTCACTACAGCCTCGCTACCAGAGTTACAAGGGGTAGCATGGAACAATCTGAATCACCCTAATCAAGAGACGTCCCTGCCCACAGCCTCGCAACCAGAGTTACAAGGGGTAGCATGGAACAATCTGGCCCACCCTAATCAAGAGCATCCCTGTCCGCAGCCTCGCTACCAGAGTTACAAGGGGTAGCATGGAACAATCTGGCCCACCCTAATCAAGAGCCGTCCCTGTCCACAGCCTCGCTACCAGAGTTACAAGGGGTAGCATGGAACAATCTGGCTCACCCTAATCAAGAGCCGTCCCTGTCCACAGCCTCGCTACCAGAGTTACAAGGGGTAGCACGGAACAATCTGGCCCACCGTAATCAAGAGCCGTCCCTGTCCACAGCCTCGCTACCAGAGTTACAAGGGGTAGCATGGAACAATCTGGCCCACCCTAATCAAGAGCAGTCCCTGTCCACAGCCTCGCTACCAGAGTTACAATGGGTAGCATGGAACAATCTGGCCCACCCTAATCAAGAGCCGTCCCTGTCCACAGCCTCGCTACCAGAGTTACAAGGGGTAGCATGGAACAATCTGGCTCACCCTAATCTAGAGCCGTCCCTGTCCACAGCCTCGCTACCAGAGTTACAAGGGGTAGCACGGAACAATCTGGCCCACCGTAATCAAGAGCCGTCCCTGTCCACAGCCTCGCTACCAGAGTTACAAGGGGTAGCATGGAACAATCTGGCCCACCCTAATCAAGAGCAGTCCCTGTCCACAGCCTCGCTACCAGAGTTACAAGGCGTAGCATGGAACAATCTGGCCCACCCTAATCAAGAGCCGTCCTTGTCCACAGCCTCGCTACCAGAGTTACAAGGGGTAGCATGGAACAATCTGGCCCACCCTAATCAAGAGCCTTCCCTGTCCACAGCCTCGCTACCAGAGTTACAAGGGGTAGCATGGAACAATCTGGCTCACCCTAATCAAGAGCCGCCCCTGTCCACAGCCTCGCTACCAGAGTTACAAGGGGTAGCATGGAACAATCAGGCCCACCCTAATCAAGAGCCTTCCCTGTCCACAGCCTCGCTACCAGAGTTACAAGGGGTAGCATGGAACAATCTGGCTCACCCTAATCAAGAGCCGTCCCTGTCCACAGCCTCGCTACCAGAGTTACAAGGGGTAGCATGGAACAATCTGGCCCACCCTAATCAAGAGCCGTCCCTGTCCACAGCCTCGCTACCAGAGTTACAAGGGGTAGCATGGAACAATCTGGCTCACCCTAATCAAGAGCCGTCCCTGTCCACAGCCTCGCTACCAGAGTTACAAGGGGTAGCACGGAACAATCTGGCCCACCGTAATCAAGAGCCGTCCCTGTCTACAGCCTCACTACCAGAGTTACAAGGGGTAGCATGGAACAATCTGGCCCAACCTAATCAAGAGCAGTCCCAGTCCACAGCCTCGCTACCAGAGTTACAAGGGGTAGCATGGAACAATCTGGCCCACCCTAATCAAGAGCCGTCCCTGTCCATAGCCTCGCTACCAGAGTTACAAGGGGTAGCATGGAACAATCTGGCCCACCCTAATCAAGAGCCGTCCCTGTCCACAGCCTCGCTACCAGAGTTACAAGGGGTAGCATGGAACAATCTGGCCCACCCTAATCAAGAGCCGTCCCTGTCCACAGCCTCGCTACCAGAGTTACAAGGGGTAGCATGGAACAATCTGGCCGACCCTAATCAAGAGCCGTCCCTGTCCACAGCCTCGCTACCAGAGTTACATGGGGTAGCATAGAACAATCTGGCTCACCCTAATCAAGAGCCGTCCCTGTCCACAGCCTCGCTACCAGAGTTACAAGGGGTAGCATGGAACAATCTGGCCCACCCTAATCAAGAGTCGTCCCTGTCCACAGCCTCGCTACCAGAGTTACAAGGGGTAGCATGGAACAATCTGGCCCACCCTAATCAAGAGCCGTCCCTGACCACAGCCTCGCTACCAGAGTTACAAGGGGTAGCATGGAACAATCTGGCCCACCCTATTCAAGAGCCGTCCCTGTCCACAGCCTCGCTACCAGAGTTACAAGGGGTAGCATGGAACAATCTGGCCCACCCTAATCAAGAGCCGCCCCTGTCCACAGCCTCGCTACCAGGGTTACAAGGGGTAGCATGGAACAATCTGGCCCACCCTAATCAAGAGCCGTCCCTGTCCACAGCCAGGGTCACTACAGCCTCGCTACCAGAGTTACAAGGGGTAGCATGGAACAATCTGGCTCACCCTAATCAAAAGCCGTCCCTGTCCACAGCCTCGCTACCAGAGATACAAGGGGTAGCATGGAACAATCTGGCCCACCCTAATCAAGAGCCGTCCCTGTCCACAGCCTCGCTATCAGAGTTACAAGGGGTAGCATGGAACAATCTGGCCCACCCTAATCAAGAGCCGTCCCTGTCCTCAGCCTCGCTACCAGAGTTACAAGGGGTAGCATGGAACAATCTGGCCCACCCTAATCAAGAGCCGTCCCTGTCCACAGCCTCGCTACCAGAGTTACAAGGGGTAGCATGGAACAATCTGGCTCACCCTAATCAAGAGCCGTCCCTGTCCACAGCCTCGCTACCAGAGATACAAGGGGTAGCATGGAACAATCTGGCCCACCCTAATCAAGAGACGTCCCTGTCCACAGCCTCGCTACCAGAGTTACAAGGGGTAGCATGGAACAATCTGGCCCACCCTAATCAAGAGCCGTCCCTGTCCACAGCCTCGCTACCAGAGTTACAAGGGGTAGCATGGAACAATCTGGCCCACCCTAATCAAGAGCAGCCCCTGGTCACTACAGCCCCGCTACCAGAGTTACAAGGGGTAGCATGGAACAATCTGAATCACCCTAATCAAGAGCCGTCCCTGTCCACAGCCTCGCAACCAGAGTTACAAGGGGTAGCATGGAACAATCTGGCCCACCCTAATCAAGAGCATCCCTGTCCGCAGCCTCGCTACCAGAGTTACAAGGGGTAGCATGGAACAATCTGGCCCACCCTAATCAAGAGCCGTCCCTGTCCACAGCCTCGCTACCAGAGTTACAAGGGGTAGCATGGAACAATCTGGCTCACCCTAATCAAGAGCCGTCCCTGTCCACAGCCTCGCTACCAGAGTTACAAGGGGTAGCACGGAACAATCTGGCCCACCGTAATCAAGAGCCGTCCCTGTCAACAGCCTCGCTACCAGAGTTACAAGGGGTAGCATGGAACAATCTGGCCCACCCTAATCAAGAGCAGTCCCTGTCCACAGCCTCCCTACCAGAGTTACAAGGGGTAGCATGGAACAATCTGGCCCACCCTAATCAAGAGCCGTCCCTGTCCACAGCCTCGCTACCAGAGTTACAAGGGGTAGCATGGAACAATCTGGCTCACCCTAATCAAGAGCCGTCCCTGTCCACAGCCTCGCTACCAGAGTTACAAGGGGTAGCACGGAACAATCTGGCCCACCGTAATCAAGAGCCGTCCCTGTCCACAGCCTCGCTACCAGAGTTACAAGGGGTAGCATGGAACAATCTGGCCCACCCTAATCAAGAGCAGTCCCTGTCCACAGCCTCGCTACCAGAGTTACAAGGGGTAGCATGGAACAATCTGGCCCACCCTAATCAAGAGCCGTCCCTGTCCACAGCCTCGCTACCAGAGTTACAAGGGGTGGCATGGAACAATCTGGCCCACCCTAATCAAGAGCCGTCCCTGTCCACACCCTCGCTACCAGAGTTACAAGGGGTAGCATGGAACAATCTGGCCCACCCTAATCAAGAGCAGCCCCTGGTCACTACAGCCTCGCTACCAGAGTTACAAGGGGTAGCATGGAACAATCTGAATCACCCTAATCAAAAGCCGTCCCTGTCCACAGCCTCGCAACCAGAGTTACAAGGGGTAGCATGGAACAATCTGGCCCACCCTAATCAAGAGCATCCCTGTCCGCAGCCTCGCTACCAGAGTTACAAGGGGTAGCATGGAACAATCTGGCCCACCCTAATCAAGAGCCGTCCCTGTCCACAGCCTCGCTACCAGAGTTACAAGGGGTAGCATGGAACAATCTGGCTCACCCTAATCAAGAGCCGTCCCTGTCCACAGCCTCGCTACCAGAGTTACAAGGGGTAGCACGGAACAATCTGGCCCACCGTAATCAAGAGCCGTCCCTGTCCACAGCCTCGCTACCAGAGTTACAAGGGGTAGCATGGAACAATCTGGCCCACCCTAATCAAGAGCAGTCCCTGTCCACAGCCTCGCTACCAGAGTTACAAGGGGTAGCATGGAAAAATCTGGCCCACCCTAATCAAGAGCCGTCCCTGTCCACAGCCTCGCTACCAGAGTTACAAGGGGTAGCATGGAACAATCTGGCTCACCCTAATCAAGAGCCGTCCCTGTCCATAGCCTCGCTACCAGAGTTACAAGGGGTAGCACGGAACAATCTGGCCCACCGTAATCAAGAGCCGTCCCTGTCCACAGCCTCGCTACCAGAGTTACAAGGGGTAGCATGGAACAATCTGGCCCACCCTTATCAAGAGCAGTCCCTGTCCACAGCCTCGCTACCAGAGTTACAAGGGGTAGCATGGAACAATCTGGCCCACCCTAATCAAGAGCCGTTCTTGTCCACAGCCTCGCTACCAGAGTTACAAGGGGTAGCATGGAACAATCTGGCCCACCCTAATCAAGAGCCTTCCCTGTCCACAGCCTCGCTACCAGAGTTACAAGGGGTAGCATGGAACAATCTGGCTCACCCTAATCAAGAGCCGCCCCTGTCCACAGCCTCGCTACCAGAGTTACAAGGGGTAGCATGGAACAATCTGGCCCACCCTAATCAAGAGCCGTCCCTGTCCACAGCCTCGCTACCAGAGTTACAAGGGGTAGCATGGAACAATCTGGCTCACCCTAATCAAGAGCCGTCCCTGTCCACAGCCTCGCTACCAGAGTTACAAGGGGTAGCATGGAACAATCTGGCCCACCCTAATCAAGAGCCGTCCCTGTCCACAGCCTCGCTACCAGAGTTACAAGGGGTAGCATGGAACAATCTGGCTCACCCTAATCAAGAGCCGTCCCTGTCCACAGCCTCGCTACCAGAGTTACAAGGGGTAGCACGGAACAATCTGGCCCACCGTAATCAAGAGCCGTCCCTGTCTACAGCCTCACTACCAGAGTTACAAGGGGTAGCATGGAACAATCTGGCCCACCCTAATCAAGAGCAGTCCCAGTCCACAGCCTCTTTACCAGAGTTACAAGGGGTAGCATGGAACAATCTGGCTCACCCTAATCAAGAGCCGTCCCTGTCCACAGCCTCGCTACCAGAGTTAAAAGGGGTAGCATGGAACAATCTGGCCCACCCTAATCAAGAGCCGTCCCTGTCCACAGCCTCGCTACCAGAGTTACAAGGGGTAGCATGGAACAATCTGGCTCACCCTAATCAAGAGCCGTCCCCGTCCACAGCCTCGCTACCAGAGTTACAAGGGGTAGCATGGAACAATCTGGCCCACCCTAATCAAGAGCCGTCCCTGTCCACAGCCTCGCTACCAGAGTTACAAGGGGTAGCATGGAACAATCTGGCTGACCCTAATCAAGAGCCGTCCCTGTCCACAGCCTCGCTACCAGAGTTACAAGGGGTAGCATGGAACAATTTGGCTCACCCTAATCAAGAGCCGTCCCTGTCCACAGCCTCGCTACCAGAGTTACAAGGGGTAGCATGGAACAATCTGGCCCACCCTAATCAAGAGTCGTCCCTGTCCACAGCCTCGCTACCAGAGTTACAAGGGGTAGCATGGAACAATCTGGCCCACCCTAATCAAGAGCCGTCCCAGTCCACAGCCTCGCTACCAGAGTTACAAGGGGTAGCATGGAACAATCTGGCCCACCCTATTCAAGAGCCGTCCCTGTCCACAGCCTCGCTACCATAGTTGCAAGGGGTAGCATGGAACAATCTGGCCCACCCTAATCAAGAGCCGCCCCTGTCCACAGCCTCGCTAACAGAGTTACAAGGGGTAGCATGGAACAATCTGGCCCTCCCTAATCAAGAGCCGCCCCCGTCCACAGCCTCGCTACCAGAGTTACAAGGGGTAGCATGGAATAATCTGGCCCACCCTAATCAAGAGCCGTCCCTGTCCACAGCCTCGCTACCAGAGTTACAAGGGGTGGCATGGAACAATCTGGCTCACCCTAATCAAGAGCCGCCCCTGTCCACAGCCTGGCTAACAGAGTTACAAGGGGTAGCATGGAAAAATCTGGCCCACCCTAATCAAGAGCCGTCCCTGTCCACAGCCTCGCTACCAGAGTTACAAGGGGTAGCATGGAACAATCTTGCCCACCCTAATCAAGAGCCGTCCCTGTCCACAGCCTCGCTACCAGAGTTACAAGGGGTAGCATGGAACAATCTGGCTGACACTAATCAAGAGCCGTCCTTGTCCACAGCCTCGCTACCAGAGTTACAAGGGGTAGCATGGAACAATTTGGCTCACCTTAATCAAGAGCCGTCCCTGTCCACAGCCTCTTTACCAGAGTTACAAGGGGTAGCATGGAACAATCTGGCCCACCCTAATCAAGAGTCGTCCCTGTCCACAGCCTCGCTACCAGAGTTACAAGGCGTAGCATGGAACAATCTGGCCCACCCTAATCAAGAGCCGTCCCTGTCCACAGCCTCGCTACCAGAGTTACAAGGGGTAGCATGGAACAATCTGGCTCACCCTAATCAAGACCCGTCCCTGTCCACAGCCTCGCTACCAGAGTTACAAGGGGTAGCATGGAACAATCTGGCCCACCCTAATCAAGAGCCGTCCCTGTCCTCAGCCTCGCTACCAGAGTTACAAGGGGTAGCATGGAACAATATGGCCCACCCTAATCAAGAGCCGTCCCTGTCCACAGCCTCGCTACCAGAGTTACAAGGGGTAGCATGGAACAATCTGGCTCACCCTAATCAAGAGCCGTCCCTGTCCACAGCCTCGCTACCAGAGATACAAGGGGTAGCATGGAACAATCTGGCCCACCCTAATCAAGAGCCGTCCCTGTCCACAGCCTCGCTACCAGAGTTACAAGGGGTAGCATGGAACAATCTGGCCCACCCTAATCAAGAGCCGTCCCTGTCCACAGCCTCGCTACCAGAGTTACAAGGGGTGGCATGGAACAATCTGGCCCACCCTAATCAAGAGCCGTCCCTGTCCACACCCTCGCTACCAGAGTTACAAGGGGTAGCATGGAACAATCTGGCCCACCCTAATCAAGAGCAGCCCCTGGTCACTACAGTCTCGCTACCAGAGTTACAAGGGGTAGCATGGAACAATCTGAATCACCCTAATCAAGAGCCGTCCCTGTCCACAGCCTCGCAACCAGAGTTACAAGGGGTAGCATGGAACAATCTGGCCCACCCTAATCAAGAGCATCCCCGTCCGCAGCCTCGCTACCAGAGTTACAAGGGGAAGCATGGAACAATCTGGCCCACCCTAATCAAGAGCCGTCCCTGTCCACAGCCTCGCTACCAGAGTTACAAGGGGTAGCATGGAACAATCTGGCTCACCCTAATCAAGAGCCGTCCCTGTCCACAGCCTCGCTACCAGAGTTACAAGGGGTAGCACGGAACAATCTGGCCCACCGTAATCAAGAGCCGTCCCTGTCCACAGCCTCGCTACCAGAGTTACAAGGGGTAGCATGGAACAATCTGGCCCACCCTAATCAAGAGCAGTCCCTGCCCACAGCCTCGCTACCAGAGTTACAATGGGTAGCATGGAACAATCTGGCCCACCCTAATCAAGAGCCGTCCCTGTCCACAGCCTCGCTACCAGAGTTACAAGGGGTAGCATGGAACAATCTGGCTCACCCTAATCAAGAGCCGTCCCTGTCCACAGCCTCGCTACCAGAGTTACAAGGGGTAGCACGGAACAATCTGGCCCACCGTAATCAAGAGCCGTCCCTGTCCACAGCCTCGCTACCAGAGTTACAAGGGGTAGCATGGAACAATCTGGCCCACCCTAATCAAGAGCAGTCCCTGTCCACAGCCTCGCTACCAGAGTTACAAGGGGTAGCATGGAACAATCTGAATCACCCTAATCAAGAGCCGTCCCTGTCCACAGCCTCGCAACCAGAGTTACAAGGGGTAGCATGGAACAATCTGGCCCACCCTAATCAAGAGCATCCCTGTCCGCAGCCTCGCTACCAGAGTTACAAGGGGTAGCATGGAACAATCTGGCCCACCCTAATCAAGAGCCGTCCCTGTCCACAGCCTCGCTACCAGAGTTACAAGGGGTAGCATGGAACAATCTGGCTCACCCTAATCAAGAGCCGTCCCTGTCCACAGCCTCGCTACCAGAGTTACAAGGGGTAGCACGGAACAATCTGGCCCACCGTAATCAAGAGCCGTCCCTGTCCACAGCCTCGCTACCAGAGTTACAAGGGGTAGCATGGAACAATCTGGCCCACCCTAATCAAGAGCAGTCCCTGCCCACAGCCTCGCTACCAGAGTTACAATGGGTAGCATGGAACAATCTGGCCCACCCTAATCAAGAGCCGTCCCTGTCCACAGCCTCGCTACCAGAGTTACAAGGGGTAGCATGGAACAATCTGGCTCACCCTAATCAAGAGCCGTCCCTGTCCACAGCCTCGCTACCAGAGTTACAAGGGGTAGCACGGAACAATCTGGCCCACCGTAATCAAGAGCCGTCCCTGTCCACAGCCTCGCTACCAGAGTTACAAGGGGTAGCATGGAACAATCTGGCCCACCCTAATCAAGAGCAGTCCCTGTCCACAGCCTCGCTACCAGAGTTACAAGGGGTAGCATGGAACAATCTGGCCCACCCTAATCAAGAGCCGTCCTTGTCCACAGCCTCGCTACCAGAGTTACAAGGGGTAGCATGGAACAATCTGGCCCACCCTAATCAAGAGCCTTCCCTGTCCACAGCCTCGCTACCAGAGTTACAAGGGGTAGCATGGAACAATCTGGCTCACCCTAATCAAGAGCCGCCCCTGTCCACAGCCTCGCTACCAGAGTTACAAGGGGTAGCATGGAACAATCTGGCCCACCCTAATCAAGAGCCGTCCCTGTCCACAGCCTCGCTACCAGAGTTACAAGGGGTAGCATGGAACAATCTGGCTCACCCTAATCAAGAGCCGTCCCTGTCCACAGCCTCGCTACCAGAGTTACAAGGGGTAGCATGGAACAATCTGGCCCACCCTAATCATGAGCCGTCCCTGTCCACAGCCTCGCTACCAGAGTTACAAGGGGTAGCATGGAACAATCTGGCTCACCCTAATCAAGAGCCGTCCCTGTCCACAGCCTCGCTACCAGAGTTACAAGGGGTAGCACGGAACAATCTGGCCCACCGTAATCAAGAGCCGTCCCTGTCTACAGCCTCACTACCAGAGTTACAAGGGGTAGCATGGAACAATCTGGCCCAACCTAATCAAGAGCAGTCCCTGTCCACAGCCTCGCTACCAGAGTTACAAGGGGTAGCATGGAACAATCTGGCCCACCCTAATCAAGAGCCGTCCCTGTCCACAGCCTCGCTACCAGAGTTACAAGGGGTAGCATGGAACAATCTGGCCCACCCTAATCAAGAGCCGTCCCTGTCCACAGCCTCGCTACCAGAGTTACAAGGGGTAGCATGGAACAATCTGGCCCACCCTAATCAAGAGCCGTCCCTGTCCACAGCCTCGCTACCAGAGTTACAAGGGGTAGCATGGAACAATCTGGCCGACCCTAATCAAGAGCCGTCCCTGTCCACAGCCTCGCTACCAGAGTTACATGGGGTAGCATAGAACAATCTGGCTCACCCTAATCAAGAGCCGTCCCTGTCCACAGCCTCGCTACCAGAGTTACAAGGGGTAGCATGGAACAATCTGGCCCACCCTAATCAAGAGTCGTCCCTGTCCACAGCCTCGCTACCAGAGTTACAAGGGGTAGCATGGAACAATCTGTCCCACCCTAATCAAGAGCCGTCCCTGTCCACAGCCTCGCTACCAGAGTTACAAGGGGTAGCATGGAACAATCTGGCCCACCCTATTCAAGAGCCGTCCCTGTCCACAGCCTCGCTACCAGAGTTACAAGGGGTAGCATGGAACAATCTGGCCCACCCTAATCAAGAGCCGCCCCTGTCCACAGCCTCGCTACCAGGGTTACAAGGGGTAGCATGGAACAATCTGGCCCACCCTAATCAAGAGCCGTCCCTGTCCACAGCCAGGGTCACTACAGCCTCGCTACCAGAGTTACAAGGGGTAGCATGGAACAATCTGGCTCACCCTAATCAAAAGCCGTCCCTGTCCACAGCCTCGCTACCAGAGATACAAGGGGTAGCATGGAACAATCTGGCCCACCCTAATCAAGAGCCGTCCCTGTCCACAGCCTCGCTATCAGAGTTACAAGGGGTAGCATGGAACAATCTGGCCCACCCTAATCAAGAGCCGTCCCTGTCCTCAGCCTCGCTACCAGAGTTACAAGGGGTAGCATGGAACAATCTGGCCCACCCTAATCAAGAGCCGTCCCTGTCCACAGCCTCGCTACCAGAGTTACAAGGGGTAGCATGGAACAATCTGGCTCACCCTAATCAAGAGCCGTCCCTGTCCACAGCCTCGCTACCAGAGATACAAGGGGTAGCATGGAACAATCTGGCCCACCCTAATCAAGAGACGTCCCTGTCCACAGCCTCGCTACCAGAGTTACAAGGGGTAGCATGGAACAATCTGGCCCACCCTAATCAAGAGCCGTCCCTGTCCACAGCCTCGCTACCAGAGTGACAAGGGGTAGCATGGAACAATCTGGCCCACCCTAATCAAGAGCAGCCCCTGGTCACTACAGCCCCGCTACCAGAGTTACAAGGGGTAGCATGGAACAATCTGAATCACCCTAATCAAGAGCCGTCCCTGTCCACAGCCTCGCAACCAGAGTTACAAGGGGTAGCATGGAACAATCTGGCCCACCCTAATCAAGAGCATCCCTGTCCGCAGCCTCGCTACCAGAGTTACAAGGGGTAGCATGGAACAATCTGGCCCACCCTAATCAAGAGCCGTCCCTGTCCACAGCCTCGCTACCAGAGTTACAAGGGGTAGCATGGAACAATCTGGCTCACCCTAATCAAGAGCCGTCCCTGTCCACAGCCTCGCTACCAGAGTTACAAGGGGTAGCACGGAACAATCTGGCCCACCGTAATCAAGAGCCGTCCCTGTCCACAGCCTCGCTACCAGAGTTACAAGGGGTAGCATGGAACAATCTGGCTGACCCTAATCAAGGGCCGTCCCTGTCCACAGCCTCGCTACCAGAGTTACAAGGGGTAGCATGGAACAATTTGGCTCACCCTAATCAAGAGCCGTCCCTGTCCACAGCCTCGCTACCAGAGTTACAAGGGGTAGCATGGAACAATCTGGCCCACCCTAATCAAGAGTCGTCCCTGTCCACAGCCTCGCTACCAGAGTTACAAGGGGTAGCATGGAACAATCTGGCCCACCCTAATCAAGAGCCGTCCCAGTCCACAGCCTCGCTACCAGAGTTACAAGGGGTAGCATGGAACAATCTGGCCCACCCTATTCAAGAGCCGTCCCTGTCCACAGCCTCGCTACCATAGTTGCAAGGGGTAGCATGGAACAATCTGGCCCACCCTAATCAAGAGCCGCCCCTGTCCACAGCCTCGCTAACAGAGTTACAAGGGGTAGCATGGAACAATCTGGCCCTCCCTAATCAAGAGCCGCCCCCGTCCACAGCCTCGCTACCAGAGTTACAAGGGGTAGCATGGAACAATCTGGCCCACCCTAATCAAGAGCCGTCCCTGTCCACAGCCTCGCTACCAGAGTTACAAGGGGTGGCATGGAACAATCTGGCTCACCCTAATCAAGAGCCGCCCCTGTCCACAGCCTCGCTAACAGAGTTACAAGGGGTAGCATGGAAAAATCTGGCCCACCCTAATCAAGAGCCGTCCCTGTCCACAGCCTCGCTAACAGAGTTACAAGGGGTAGCATGGAACAATCTTGCCCACCCTAATCAAGAGCCGTCCCTGTCCACAGCCTCGCTACCAGAGTTACAAGGGGTAGCATGGAACAATCTGGCTGACCCTAATCAAGAGCCGTCCCTGTCCACAGCCTCGCTACCAGAGTTACAAGGGGTAGCATGGAACAATTTGGCTCACCTTAATCAAGAGCCGTCCCTGTCCACAGCCTCTTTACCAGAGTTACAAAGGGTAGCATGGAACAATCTGGCCCACCCTAATCAAGAGTCGTCCCTGTCCACAGCCTCGCTACCAGAGTTACAAGGGGTAGCATGGAACAATCTGGCCCACCCTAATCAAGAGCCGTCCCTGTCCACAGCCTCGCTACCAGAGTTACAAGGGGTAGCATGGAACAATCTGGCTCACCCTAATCAAGACCCGTCCCTGTCCACAGCCTCGCTACCAGAGTTACAAGGGGTAGCATGGAACAATCTGGCCCACCCTAATCAAGAGCCGTCCCTGTCCTCAGCCTCGCTACCAGAGTTACAAGGGGTAGCATGGAACAATCTGGCCCACCCTAATCAAGAGCCGTCCCTGTCCACAGCCTCGCTACCAGAGTTACAAGGGGTAGCATGGAACAATCTGGCTCACCCTAATCAAGAGCCGTCCCTGTCCACAGCCTCGCTACCAGAGATACAAGGGGTAGCATGGAACAATCTGGCCCACCCTAATCAAGAGCCGTCCCTGTCCACAGCCTCGCTACCAGAGTTACAAGCGGTAGCATGGAACAATCTGGCCCACCCTAATCAAGAGCCGTCCCTGTCCACAGCCTCGCTACCAGGGTTACAAGGGGTGGCATGGAACAATCTGGCCCACCCTAATCAAGAGCCGTCCCTGTCCACACCCTCGCTACCAGAGTTACAAGGGGTAGCATGGAACAATCTGGCCCACCCTAATCAAGAGCAGCCCCTGGTCACTACAGCCTCGCTACCAGAGTTACAAGGGGTAGCATGGAACAATCTGAATCACCCTAATCAAGAGCCGTCCCTGTCCACAGCCTCGCAACCAGAGTTACAAGGGGTAGCATGGAACAATCTGGCCCACCCTAATCAAGAGCATCCCTGTCCGCAGCCTCGCTACCAGAGTTACAAGGGGTAGCATGGAACAATCTGGCCCACCCTAATCAAGAGCGGTCCCTGTCCACAGCCTCGCTACCAGAGTTACAAGGGGTAGCATGGAACAATCTGGCTCACCCTAATCAAGAGCCGTCCCTGTCCACAGCCTCGCTACCAGAGTTACAAGGGGTAGCACGGAACAATCTGGCCCACCGTAATCAAGAGCCGTCCCTGTCCACAGCCTCGCTACCAGAGTTACAAGGGGTAGCATGGAACAATCTGGCCCACCCTAATCAAGAGCAGTCCCTGTCCACAGCCTCGCTACCAGAGTTACAATGGGTAGCATGGAACAATCTGGCCCACCCTAATCAAGAGCCGTCCCTGTCCACAGCCTCGCTACCAGAGTTACAAGGGGTAGCATGGAACAATCTGGCTCACCCTAATCAAGAGCCGTCCCTGTCCACAGCCTCGCTACCAGAGTTACAAGGGGTAGCACGGAACAATCTGGCCCACCGTAATCAAGAGCCGTCCCTGTCCACAGCCTCGCTACCAGAGTTACAAGGGGTAGCATGGAACAATCTGGCCCACCCTAATCAAGAGCAGTCCCTGTCCACAGCCTCGCTACCAGAGTTACAAGGGGTAGCATGGAACAATCTGGCCCACCCTAATCAAGAGCCGTCCTTGTCCACAGCCTCGCTACCAGAGTTACAAGGGGTAGCATGGAACAATCTGGCCCACCCTAATCAAGAGCCTTCCCTGTCCACAGCCTCGCTACCAGAGTTACAAGGGGTAGCATGGAACAATCTGGCTCACCCTAATCAAGAGCCGCCCCTGTCCACAGCCTCGCTACCAGAGTTACAAGGGGTAGCATGGAACAATCTGGCCCACCCTAATCAAGAGCCGTCCCTGTCCACAGCCTCGCTACCAGAGTTACAAGGGGTAGCATGGAACAATCTGGCTCACCCTAATCAAGAGCCGTCCCTGTCCACAGCCTCGCTACCAGAGTTACAAGGGGTAGCATGGAACAATCTGGCCCACCCTAATCAAGAGCCGTCCCTGTCCACAGCCTCGCTACCAGAGTTACAAGGGGTAGCATGGAACAATCTGGCTCACCCTAATCAAGAGCCGTCCCTGTCCACAGCCTCGCTACCAGAGTTACAAGGGGTAGCACGGAACAATCTGGCCCACCGTAATCAAGAGCCGTCCCTGTCTACAGCCTCACTACCAGAGTTACAAGGGGTAGCTTGGAACAATCTGGCCCAACCTAATCAAGAGCAGTCCCAGTCCACAGCCTCGCTACCAGAGTTACAAGGGGTAGCATGGAACAATCTGGCCCACCCTAATCAAGAGCCGTCCCTGTCCACAGCCTCGCTACCAGAGTTACAAGGGGTAGCATGGAACAATCTGGCCCACCCTAATCAAGAGCCGTCCCTGTCCACAGCCTCGCTACCAGAGTTACAAGGGGTAGCATGGAACAATCTGGCCCACCCTAATCAAGAGCCGTCCCTGTCCACAGCCTCGCTACCAGAGTTACAAGGGGTAGCATGGAACAATCTGGCCGACCCTAATCAAGAGCCGTCTCTGTCCACAGCCTCGCTACCAGAGTTACATGGGGTAGCATAGAACAATCTGGCTCACCCTAATCAAGGGCCGTCCCTGTCCACAGCCTCGCTACCAGAGTTACAAGGGGTAGCATGGAACAATCTGGCCCACCCTAATCAAGAGTCGTCCCTGTCCACAGCCTCGCTACCAGAGTTACAAGGGGTAGCATGGAACAATCTGTCCCACCCTAATCAAGAGCCGTCCCTGTCCACAGCCTCGCTACCAGAGTTACAAGGGGTAGCATGGAACAATCTGGCCCACCCTATTCAAGAGCCGTCCCTGTCCACAGCCTCGCTACCAGAGTTACAAGGGGTAGCATGGAACAATCTGGCCCACCCTAATCAAGAGCCGCCCCTGTCCACAGCCTCGCTACCAGGGTTACAAGGGGTAGCATGGAACAATCTGGCCCACCCTAATCAAGAGCCGTCCCTGTCCACAGCCAGGGTCACTACAGCCTCGCTACCAGAGTTACAAGGGGTAGCATGGAACAATCTGGCTCACCCTAATCAAAAGCCGTCCCTGTCCACAGCCTCGCTACCAGAGATACAAGGGGTAGCATGGAACAATCTGGCCCACCCTAATCAAGAGCCGTCCCTGTCCACAGCCTCGCTATCAGAGTTACAAGGGGTAGCATGGAACAATCTGGCCCACCCTAATCAAGAGCCGTCCCTGTCCTCAGCCTCGCTACCAGAGTTACAAGGGGTAGCATGGAACAATCTGGCCCACCCTAATCAAGAGCCGTCCCCGTCCACAGCCTCGCTACCAGAGTTACAAGGGGTAGCATGGAACAATCTGCCTCACCCTAATCAAGAGCCGTCCCTGTCCACAGCCTCGCTACCAGAGATACAAGGGGTAGCATGGAACAATCTGGCCCACCCTAATCAAGAGACGTCCCTGTCCACAGCCTCGCTACCAGAGTTACAAGGGGTAGCATGGAACAATCTGGCCCACCCTAATCAAGAGCCGTCCCTGTCCACAGCCTCGCTACCAGAGTTACAAGGGGTAGCATGGAACAATATGGCCCACCCTAATCAAGAGCAGCCCCTGGTCACTACAGCCCCGCTACCAGAGTTACAAGGGGTAGCATGGAACAATCTGAATCACCCTAATCAAGAGCCGTCCCTGTCCACAGCCTCGCAACCAGAGTTACAAGGGGTAGCATGGAACAATCTGGCCCACCCTAATCAAGAGCATCCCTGTCCGCAGCCTCGCTACCAGAGTTACAAGGGGTAGCATGGAACAATCTGGCCCACCCTAATCAAGAGCCGTCCCTGTCCACAGCCTCGCTACCAGAGTTACAAGGGGTAGCATGGAACAATCTGGCTCACCCTAATCAAGAGCCGTCCCTGTCCACAGCCTCGCTACCAGAGTTACAAGGGGTAGCACGGAACAATCTGGCCCACCGTAATCAAGAGCCGTCCCTGTCCACAGCCTCGCTACCAGAGTTACAAGGGGTAGCATGGAACAATCTGGCCCACCCTAATCAAGAGCAGTCCCTGACCACATCCTCCCTACCAGAGGTACAAGGGGTAGCATGGAACAATCTGGCCCACCCTAATCAAGAGCCGTCCCTGTCCACAGCCTCGCTACCAGAGTTACAAGGGGTAGCATGGAACAATCTGGCTCACCCTAATCAAGAGCCGTCCCTGTCCACAGCCTCGCTACCAGAGTTACAAGGGGTAGCACGGAACAATCTGGCCCACCGTAATCAAGAGCCGTCCCTGTCCACAGCCTCGCTACCAGAGTTACAAGGGGTAGCATGGAACAATCTGGCCCACCCTAATCAAGAGCAGTCCCTGTCCACAGCCTCGCTACCAGAGTTACAAGGGGTAGCATGGAACAATCTGGCCCACCCTAATCAAGAGCCGTCCCTGTCCACAGCCTCGCTACCAGAGTTACAAGGGGTGGCATGGAACAATCTGGCCCACCCTAATCAAGAGCCGTCCCTGTCCACACCCTCGCTACCAGAGTTACAAGGGGTAGCATGGAACAATCTGGCCCACCCTAATCAAGAGCAGCCCCTGGTCACTACAGCCTCGCTACCAGAGTTACAAGGGGTAGCATGGAACAATCTGAATCACCCTAATCAAGAGCCGTCCCTGTCCACAGCCTCGCAACCAGAGTTACAAGGGGTAGCATGGAACAATCTGGCCCACCCTAATCAAGAGCATCCCTGTCCGCAGCCTCGCTACCAGAGTTACAAGGGGTAGCATGGAACAATCTGGCCCACCCTAATCAAGAGCCGTCCCTGTCCACAGCCTCGCTACCAGAGTTACAAGGGGTAGCATGGAACAATCTGGCTCACCCTAATCAAGAGCCGTCCCTGTCCACAGCCTCGCTACCAGAGTTACAAGGGGTAGCACGGAACAATCTGGCCCACCGTAATCAAGAGCCGTCCCTGTCCACAGCCTCGCTACCAGAGTTACAAGGGGTAGCATGGAACAATCTGGCCCACCCTAATCAAGAGCAGTCCCTGTCCACAGCCTCGCTACCAGAGTTACAAGGGGTAGCATGGAACAATCTGGCCCACCCTAATCAAGAGCCGTCCCTGTCCACAGCCTCGCTACCAGAGTTACAAGGGGTAGCATGGAACAATCTGGCTCACCCTAATCAAGAGCCGTCCCTGTCCACAGCCTCGCTACCAGAGTTACAAGGGGTAGCACGGAACAATCTGGCCCACCGTAATCAAGAGCCGTCCCTGTCCACAGCCTCGCTACCAGAGTTACAAGGGGTAGCATGGAACAATCTGGCCCACCCTAATCAAGAGCAGTCCCTGTCCACAGCCTCGCTACCAGAGTTACAAGGGGTAGCATGGAACATTCTGGCCCACCCTAATCAAGAGCCGTTCTTGTCCACAGCCTCGCTACCAGAGTTACAAGGGGTAGCATGGAACAATCTGGCCCACCCTAATCAAGAGCCTTCCCTGTCCACAGCCTCGCTACCAGAGTTACAAGGGGTAGCATGGAACAATCTGGCTCACCCTAATCAAGAGCCGCCCCTGTCCACAGCCTCGCTACCAGAGTTACAAGGGGTAGCATGGAACAAACTGGCCCACCCTAATCAAGAGCCGTCCCTGTCCACAGCCTCGCTACCAGAGTTACAAGGGGTAGCATGGAACAATCTGGCTCACCCTAATCAAGAGCCGTCCCTGTCCACAGCCTCGCTACCAGAGTTACAAGGGGTAGCATGGAACAATCTGGCCCACCCTAATCAAGAGCCGTCCCTGTCCACAGCCTCGCTACCAGAGTTACAAGGGGTAGCATGGAACAATCTGGCTCACCCTAATCAAGAGCCGTCCCTGTCCACAGCCTCGCTACCAGAGTTACAAGGGGTAGCACGGAACAATCTGGCCCACCGTAATCAAGAGCCGTCCCTGTCTACAGCCTCACTACCAGAGTTACAAGGGGTAGCATGGAACAATCTGGCCCACCCTAATCAAGAGCAGTCCCAGTCCACAGCCTCGCTACCAGAGTTACAAGGGGTAGCATGGAACAATCTGGCCCACCCTAATCAAGAGCCGTCCCTGTCCACAGCCTCGCTACCAGAGTTACAAGGGGTAGCTTGGAACAATCTGGCCGACCCTAATCAAGAGCCGTCCCTGTCCACAGCCTCGCTACCAGAGTTACATGGGGTAGCATAGAACAATCTGGCTCACCCTAATCAAGAGCCGTCCCTGTCCACAGCCTCGCTACCAGAGTTACAAGGGGTAGCATGGAACAATCTGGCCCACCCTAATCAAGAGTCGTCCCTGTCCACAGCCTCGCTACCAGAGTTACAAGGGGTAGCATGGAACAATCTGGCCCACCCTAATCAAGAGCCGTCCCTGTCCACAGCCTCGCTACCAGAGTTACAAGGGGTAGCATGGAACATTCTGGCCCACCCTATTCAAGAGCCGTCCCTGTCCACAGCCTCGCTACCAGAGTTACAAGGGGTAGCATGGAACAATCTGGCCCACCCTAATCAAGAGCCGCCCCTGTCCACAGCCTCGCAACCAGGGTTACAAGGGGTAGCATGGAACAATCTGGCCCACCCTAATCAAGAGCCGTCCCTGTCCACAGCCAGGGTCACTACAGCCTCGCTACCAGAGTTAAAAGGGGTAGCATGGAACAATCTGGCTCACCCTAATCAAAAGCCGTCCCTGTCCACAGCCTCGCTACCAGAGATACAAGGGGTAGCATGGAACAATCTGGCTCACCCTAATCAAGAGCCGTCCCTGTCCACAGCCTCGCTACCAGAGTTACAAGGGGTAGCACGGAACAATCTGGCCCACCGTAATCAAGAGCCGTCCCTGTCCACAGCCTCGCTACCAGAGTTACAAGGGGTAGCATGGAACAATCTGGCCCACCCTAATCAAGAGCCGCCCCTGTCCACAGCCTCGCAACCAGGGTTACAAGGGGTAGCATGGAACAATCTGGCCCACCCTAATCAAGAGCCGTCCCTGTCCACAGCCAGGGTCACTACAGCCTCGCTACCAGAGTTACAAGGGGTAGCATGGAACAATCTGGCTCACCCTAATCAAGAGCCGTCCCTGTCCACAGCCTCGCTACCAGAGTTACAAGGGGTAGCACGGAACAATCTGGCCCACCGTAATCAAGAGCCGTCCCTGTCCACAGCCTCGCTACCAGAGTTACAAGGGGTAGCATGGAACAATCTGGCCCACCCTAATCAAGAGCAGTCCCTGTCCACAGCCTCGCTACCAGAGTTACAAGGGGTAGCATGGAACAATCTGGCCCACCCTAATCAAGAGCCGTCCTTGTCCACAGCCTCGCTACCAGAGTTACAAGGGGTAACATGGAACAATCTGGCCCACCCTAATCAAGAGCCTTCCCTGTCCACAGCCTCGCTACCAGAGTTACAAGGGGTAGCATGGAACAATCTGGCTCACCCTAATCAAGAGCCGCCCCTGTCCACAGCCTCGCTACCAGAGTTACAAGGGGTAGCATGGAACAATCTGGCCCTCCCTAATCAAGAGCCGTCCCTGTCCACAGCCTCGCTACCAGAGTTACAAGGGGTAGCATGGAACAATCTGGCTCACCCTAATCAAGAGCCGTCCCTGTCCACAGCCTCGCTACCAGAGTTACAAGGGGTAGCATGGAACAATCTGGCCCACCCTAATCAAGAGCCGTCCCTGTCCACAGCCTCGCTACCAGAGTTACAAGGGGTAGCATGGAACAATCTGGCTCACCCTAATCAAGAGCGTCCCTGTCCACAGCCTCGCTACCAGAGTTACAAGGGGTAGCACGGAACAATCTGGCCCTCCGTAATCAAGAGCCGTCCCTGTCTACAGCCTCACTACCAGAGTTACAAGGGGTAGCATGGAACAATCTGGCCCACCCTAATCAAGAGCAGTCCCAGTCCACAGCCTCGCTACCAGAGTTACAAGGGGTAGCATGGAACAATCTGGCCCACCCTAATCAAGAGCCGTCCCTGTCCACAGCCTCGCTACCAGAGTTACAAGGGGTAGCATGGAACAATCTGGCCCACCCTAATCAAGAGCCGTCCCTGTCCACAGCCTCGCTACCAGAGTTACAAGGGGTAGCATGGAACAATCTGGCCCACCCTAATCAAGAGCCGTCCCTGTCCACAGCCTCGCTACCAGAGTTACAAGGGGTAGCATGGAACAATCTGGCCGACCCTAATCAAGAGCCGTCCCTGTCCACAGCCTCGCTACCAGAGTTACATGGGGTAGCATAGAACAATCTGGCTCACCCTAATCAAGAGCCGTCCCTGTCCACAGCCTCGCTACCAGAGTTACAAGGGGTAGCATGGAACAATCTGGCCCACCCTAATCAAGAGTCGTCCCTGTCCACAGCCTCGCTACCAGAGTTACAAGGGGTAGCATGGAACAATCTGGCCCACCCTAATCAAGAGCCGTCCCTGTCCACAGCCTCGCTACCAGAGTTACAAGGGGTAGCATGGAACAATCTGGCCCACCCTATTCAAGAGCCGTCCCTGTCCACAGCCTCGCTACCAGAGTTACAAGGGGTAGCATGGAACAATCTGGCCCACCCTAATCAAGAGCCGCCCCTGTCCACAGCCTCGCTACCAGGGTTACAAGGGGTAGCATGGAACAATCTGGCTCACCCTAATCAAGAGCCGTCCCTGTCCACAGCCTCGCTACCAGAGATACAAGGGGTAGCATGGAACAATCTGGCCCACCCTAATCAAGAGCCGTCACTGTCCACAGCCTCGCTACCAGAGTTACAAGGGGTAGCATGGAACAATCTGGCCCACCCTAATCAAGAGCAGTCCCTGTCCACAGCCTCGCTGCCAGAGTTACAAGGGGTAGCATGGAACAATCAGGCCCACCCTAATCAAGAGCCGTCCCTGTCCACAGCCTCGCTACCAGAGTTACAAGGGGTAGCATGGAACAATCTGGCCCACCCTAATCAAGAGCCGTCCCTGTCCACAGCCTCGCTACCAGAGTTACAAGGGGTAGAATGGAACAATCTGGCCCACCCTAATCAAGAGCCGCCCCTGGTCACTACAGCCTCGCTACCAGAGTTAAAAGGGGTAGCATGGAACAATCTGGCTCACCCTAATCAAGAGCCGTCCCTGTCCACAGCCTCGCTAAAAGAGATACAAGGGGTAGCATGGAACAATCTGGCCCACCCTAATCAAGAGCCGTCCCTGTCCGCAGCCTCGCTAACAGAGTTACAAGGGGTAGCATGGAACAATCTGGCCCACCCTAATCAAGAGCTGTCCCTGTCCACAGCCTCGCTACCAGTGTTACAAGGGGTAGCATGGAAAAATCTGGCCCACCCTAATCAAGAGCCGTCCCTCTCCACAGCCTCGCTACCAGAGTTACAAGGGGTAGCATGGAACAATCTGGCGCACCCTAATCAAGAACCGTCCCTGTCCACAGCCTCGCTACCAGAGTTACAAGGGGTAGCATGGAACAATCTGACCCACCCTAATCAAGAGCCGCCCCTGGTCACTACAGCCTCGCTACCAGAGTTACAAGGAGTAGCATGGAACAATCTGGCTCACCCTAATCAAGAGCCGTCCCTGTCCACAGCCTCGCTACCAGAGTTAAAAGGGGTAGCATGGAACAATCTGGCCCACCCTAATCAAGAGCCGTCCCTGTCCACAGCCTCGCTACCAGAGTTACAAGGGGTAGCATGGTACAATCTGGCTCACCCTAATCAAGAGCCGTCCCCGTCCACAGCCTCGCTACCAGAGTTACAAGGGGTAGCATGGAACAATCTGGCCCACCCTAATCAAGAGCCGTCCCTGTCCACAGCCTCGCTACCAGAGTTACAAGGGGTAGCATGGAACAATCTGGCTGACCATAATCAAGAGCCGTCCCTGTCCACAGCCTCGCTACCAGAGTTACAAGGGGTAGCATGGAACAATTTGGCTCACCCTAATCAAGAGCCGTCCCTGTCCACAGCCTCGCTACCAGAGTTACAAGGGGTAGCATGGAACAATCTGGCCCACCCTAATCAAGAGTCGTCCCTGTCCACAGCCTCGCTACCAGAGTTACAAGGGGTAGCATGGAACAATCTGGCCCACCCTAATCAAGAGCCGTCCCAGTCCACAGCCTCGCTACCAGAGTTACAAGGGGTAGCATGGAACAATCTGGCCCACCCTATTCAAGAGCCGTCCCTGTCCACAGCCTCGCTACCATAGTTGCAAGGGGTAGCATGGAACAATCTGGCCCACCCTAATCAAGAGCCGCCCCTGTCCACAGCCTCGCTAACAGAGTTACAAGGGGTAGCATGGAACAATCTGGCCCTCCCTAATCAAGAGCCGCCCCCGTCCACAGCCTCGCTACCAGAGTTACAAGGGGTAGCATGGAACAATCTGGCCCACCCTAATCAAGAGCCGTCCCTGTCCACAGCCTCGCTACCAGAGTTACAAGGGGTGGCATGGAACAATCTGGCTCACCCTAATCAAGAGCCGCCCCTGTCCACAGCCTCGCTAACAGAGTTACAAGGGGTAGCATGGAAAAATCTGGCCCACCCTAATCAAGAGCCGCCCCTGTCCACAGCCTCGCTAACAGAGTTACAAGGGGTAGCATGGAACAATCTGGCCCACCCTAATCAAGAGCCGTCCCTGTCCACAGCCTCGCTACCAGAGTTACAAGGGGTAGCATGGAACAATCTGGCCCACCCTAATCAAGAGCCGTCCCAGTCCACAGCCTCGCTACCAGAGTTACAAGGGGTAGCATGGAACAATCTGGCCCACCCTATTCAAGAGCCGTCCCTGTCCACAGCCTCGCTACCATAGTTGCAAGGGGTAGCATGGAACAATCTGGCCCACCCTAATCAAGAGCCGCCCCTGTCCACAGCCTCGCTAACAGAGTTACAAGGGGTAGCATGGAACAATCTGGCCCACCCTAATCAAGAGCCGTCCCTGTCCACAGCCTCGCTACCAGAGTTACAAGGGGTAGCATGGAACAATCTGGCTCACCCTAATCAAGAGCCGTCCCTGTCCACAGCCTCGCTAACAGAGTTACAAGGGGTAGCACGGAACAATCTGGCCCACCGTCATCAAGAGCCGTCCCTGTCCACAGCCTCGCTACCAGAGTTACAAGGGGTAGCATGGAACAATCTGGCCCACCCTAATCAAGAGCAGTCCCTGTCCACAGCCTCGCTACCAGAGTTACAAGGGGTAGCATGGAACAATCTTGCCCACCCTAATCAAGAGCCGTCCCTGTCCACAGCCTCGCTACCAGAGTTACAAGGGGTAGCATGGAACAATCTGGCTGACCCTAATCAAGAGCCGTCCCTGTCCACAGCCTCGCTACCAGAGTTACAAGGGGTAGCATGGAACAATTTGGCTCACCTTAATCAAGAGCCGTCCCTGTCCACAGCCTCTTTACCAGAGTTACAAGGGGTAGCATGGAACAATCTGGCCCACCCTAATCCAGAGTCGTCCCTGTCCACAGCCTCGCTACCAGAGTTACAAGGGGTAGCATGGAACAATCTGGCCCACCCTAATCAAGAGCCGTCCCTGTCCACAGCCTCGCTACCAGAGTTACAAGGGGTAGCAAGGAACAATCTGGCTCACCCTAATCAAGACCCGTCCCTGTCCACAGCCTCGCTACCAGAGTTACAAGGGGTAGCATGGAACAATCTGGCCCACCCTAATCAAGAGCCGTCCCTGTCCTCAGCCTCGCTACCAGAGTTACAAGGGGTAGCATGGAACAATCTGGCCCACCCTAATCAAGAGCCGTCCCTGTCCACAGCCTCGCTACCAGAGTTACAAGGGGTAGCATGGAACAATCTGGCTCACCCTAATCAAGAGCCGTCCCTGTCCACAGCCTCGCTACCAGAGATACAAGGGGTAGCATGGAACAATCTGGCCCACCCTAATCAAGAGCCGTCCCTGTCCACAGCCTCGCTACCAGAGTTACAAGGGGTAGCATGGAACAATCTGGCCCACCCTAATCAAGAGCCGTCCCTGTCCACAGCCTCGCTACCAGGGTTACAAGGGGTGGCATGGAACAATCTGGCCCACCCTAATCAAGAGCCGTCCCTGTCCACACCCTCGCTACCAGAGTTACAAGGGGTAGCATGGAACAATCTGGCCCACCCTAATCAAGAGCAGCCCCTGGTCACTACAGCCTCGCTACCAGAGTTACAAGGGGTAGCATGGAACAATCTGAATCACCCTAATCAAGAGCCGTCCCTGTCCACAGCCTCGCAACCAGAGTTACAAGGGGTAGCATGGAACAATCTGGCCCACCCTAATCAAGAGCATCCCTGTCCGCAGCCTCGCTACCAGAGTTACAAGGGGTAGCATGGAACAATCTGGCCCACCCTAATCAAGAGCCGTCCCTGTCCACAGCCTCGCTACCAGAGTTACAAGGGGTAGCATGGAACAATCTGGCTCACCCTAATCAAGAGCCGTCCCTGTCCACAGCCTCGCTACCAGAGTTACAAGGGGTAGCACGGAACAATCTGGCCCACCGTAATCAAGAGCCGTCCCTGTCCACAGCCTCGCTACCAGAGTTACAAGGGGTAGCATGGAACAATCTGGCCCACCCTAATCAAGAGCAGTCCCTGTCCACAGCCTCGCTACCAGAGTTACAAGGGATAGCATGGAACAATCTGGCCCACCCTAATCAAGAGCCGTCCTTGTCCACAGCCTCGCTACCAGAGTTACAAGGGGTAGCATGGAACAATCTGGCCCACCCTAATCAAGAGCCTTCCCTGTCCACAGCCTCGCTACCAGAGTTACAAGGGGTAGCATGGAACAATCTGGCTCACCCTAATCAAGAGCTGCCCCTGTCCACAGCCTCGCTACCAGAGTTACAAGGGGTAGCATGGAACAATCTGGCCCACCCTAATCAAGAGCCGTCCCTGTCCACAGCCTCGCTACCAGAGTTACAAGGGGTAGCATGGAACAATCTGGCTCACCCTAATCAAGAGCCGTCCCTGTCCACAGCCTCGCTACCAGAGTTACAAGGGGTAGCATGGAACAATCTGGCCCACCCTAATCAAGAGCCGTCCCTGTCCACAGCCTCGCTACCAGAGTTACAAGGGGTAGCATGGAACAATCTGGCTCACCCTAATCAAGAGCCGTCCCTGTCCACAGCCTCGCTACCAGAGTTACAAGGGGTAGCACGGAACAATCTGGCCCACCGTAATCAAGAGCCGTCCCTGTCTACAGCCTCACTACCAGAGTTACAAGGGGTAGCATGGAACAATCTGGCCCAACCTAATCAAGAGCAGTCCCAGTCCACAGCCTCGCTACCAGAGTTACAAGGGGTAGCATGGAACAATCTGGCCCACCCTAATCAAGAGCCGTCCCTGTCCACAGCCTCGCTACCAGAGTTACAAGGTGTAGCATGGAACAATCTGGCCCACCCTAATCAAGAGCCGTCCCTGTCCACAGCCTCGCTACCAGAGTTACAAGGGGTAGCATGGAACAATCTGGCCCACCCTAATCAAGAGCCGTCCCTGTCCACAGCCTCGCTACCAGAGTTACAAGGGGTAGCATGGAACAATCTGGCCGACCCTAATCAAGAGCCGTCCCTGTCCACAGCCTCGCTACCAGAGTTACATGGGGTAGCATAGAACAATCTGGCTCACCCTAATCAAGAGCCGTCCCTGTCCACAGCCTCGCTACCAGAGTTACAAGGGGTAGCATGGAACAATCTGGCCCACCCTAATCAAGAGTCGTCCCTGTCCACAGCCTCGCTACCAGAGTTACAAGGGGTAGCATGGAACAATCTGGCCCACCCTAATCAAGAGCCGTCCCTGTCCACAGCCTCGCTACCAGAGTTACAATGGGTAGCATGGAACAATCTGGCCCACCCTATTCAAGAGCCGTCCCTGTCCACAGCCTCGCTACCAGAGTTACAAGGGGTAGCATGGAACAATCTGGCCCACCCTAATCAAGAGCCGCCCCTGTCCACAGCCTCGCTACCAGGGTTACAAGGGGTAGCATGGAACAATCTGGCCCACCCTAATCAAGAGCCGTCCCTGTCCACAGCCAGGGTCAATACAGCCTCGCTACCAGAGTTACAAGGGGTAGCATGGAACAATCTGGCTCACCCTAATCAAAAGCCGTCCCTGTCCACAGCCTCGCTACCAGAGATACAAGGGGTAGCATGGAACAATCTGGCCCACCCTAATCAAGAGCCGTCCCTGTCCACAGCCTCGCTATCAGAGTTACAAGGGGTAGCATGGAACAATCTGGCCCACCCTAATCAAGAGCCGTCCCTGTCCTCAGCCTCGCTACCAGAGTTACAAGGGGTAGCATGGAACAATCTGGCCCACCCTAATCAAGAGCCGTCCCTGTCCACAGCCTCGCTACCAGAGTTACAAGGGGTAGCATGGAACAATCTGGCTCACCCTAATCAAGAGCCGTCCCTGTCCACAGCCTCGCTACCAGAGATACAAGGGGTAGCATGGAACAATCTGGCCCACCCTAATCAAGAGACGTCCCTGTCCACAGCCTCGCTACCAGAGTTACAAGGGGTAGCATGGAACAATCTGGCCCACCCTAATCAAGAGCCGTCCCTGTCCACAGCCTCGCTACCAGAGTTACAAGGGGTAGCATGGAACAATCTGGCCCACCCTAATCAAGAGCAGCCCCTGGTCACTACAGCCCCGCTACCAGAGTTACAAGGGGTAGCATGGAACAATCTGAATCACCCTAATCAAGAGCCGTCCCTGTCCACAGCCTCGCAACCAGAGTTACAAGGGGTAGCATGGAACAATCTGGCCCACCCTAATCAAGAGCATCCCTGTCCGCAGCCTCGCTACCAGAGTTACAAGGGGTAGCATGGAACAATCTGGCCCACCCTAATCAAGAGCCGTCCCTGTCCACAGCCTCGCTACCAGAGTTACAAGGGGTAGCATGGAACAATCTGGCTCACCCTAATCAAGAGCCGTCCCTGTCCACAGCCTCGCTACCAGAGTTACAAGGGGTAGCACGGAACAATCTGGCCCACCGTAATCAAGAGCCGTCCCTGTCCACAGCCTCGCTACCAGAGTTACAAGGGGTAGCATGGAACAATCTGGCCCACCCTAATCAAGAGCAGTCCCTGTCCACAGCCTCCCTACCAGAGTTACAAGGGGTAGCATGGAACAATCTGGCCCACCCTAATCAAGAGCCGTCCCTGTCCACAGCCTCGCTACCAGAGTTACAAGGGGTAGCATGGAACAATCTGGCTCACCCTAATCAAGAGCCGTCCCTGTCCACAGCTTCGCTACCAGAGTTACAAGGGGTAGCACGGAACAATCTGGCCCACCGTAATCAAGAGCCGTCCCTGTCCACAGCCTCGCTACCAGAGTTACAAGGGGTAGCATGGAACAATCTGGCCCACCCTAATCAAGAGCAGTCCCTGTCCACAGCCTCGCGACCAGAGTTACAAGGGGTAGCATGGAACAATCTGGCCCACCCTAATCAAGAGCCGTCCCTGTCCACAGCCTCGCTACCAGAGTTACAAGGGGTGGCATGGAACAATCTGGCCCACCCTAATCAAGAGCCGTCCCTGTCCACACCCTCGCTACCAGAGTTACAAGGGGTAGCATGGAACAATCTGGCCCACCCTAATCAAGAGCAGCCCCTGGTCACTACAGCCTCGCTACCAGAGTTACAAGGGGTAGCATGGAACAATCTGAATCACCCTAATCAAGAGCCGTCCCTGTCCACAGCCTCGCAACCAGAGTTACAAGGGGTAGCATGGAACAATCTGGCCCACCCTAATCAAGAGCATCCCCGTCCGCAGCCTCGCTACCAGAGTTACAAGGGGTAGCATGGAACAATCTGGCCCACCCTAATCAAGAGCCGTCCCTGTCCACAGCCTCGCTACCAGAGTTACAAGGGGTAGCATGGAACAATCTGGCTCACCCTAATCAAGAACCGTCCCTGTCCACAGCCTCGCTACCAGAGTTACAAGGGGTAGCACGGAACAATCTGGCCCACCGTAATCAAGAGCCGTCCCTGTCCACAGCCTCGCTACCAGAGTTACAAGGGGTAGCATGGAACAATCTGGCCCACCCTAATCAAGAGCAGTCCCTGTCCACAGCCTCGCTACCAGAGTTACAAGGGGTAGCATGGAACAATCTGGCCCACCCTAATCAAGAGCCGTCCCTGTCCACAGCCTCGCTGCCAGAGTTACAAGGGGTAGCATGGAACAATCTGGCTCACCCTAATCAAGAGCCGTCCCTGTCCACAGCCTCGCTACCAGAGTTACAAGGGGTAGCATGGAACAATCTGGCCCACCCTAATCAAGAGCCGTCCCTGTCCACAGCCTCGCTACCAGAGTTACAAGGGGTAGCATGGAACAATCTGGCTCACCCTAATCAAGAGCCGTCCCTGTCCACAGCCTCGCTACCAGAGTTACAAGGGGTAGCACGGAACAATCAGGCCCACCGTAATCAAGAGCCGTCCCTGTCTACAGCCTCACTACCAGAGTTACAAGGGGTAGCATGGAACAATCTGGCCCACCCTAATCAAGAGCAGTCCCAGTCCACAGCCTCGCTACCAGAGTTACAAGGGGTAGCATGGAACAATCTGGCCCACCCTAATCAAGAGCCGTCCCTGTCCACAGCCTCGCTACCAGAGTTACAAGGGGTAGCATGGAACAATCTGGCCGACCCTAATCAAGAGCCGTCCCTGTCCACAGCCTCGCTACCAGAGTTACATGGGGTAGCATAGAACAATCTGGCTCACCCTAATCAAGAGCCGTCCCTGTCCACAGCCTCGCTACCAGAGTTACAAGGGGTAGCATGGAACAATCTGGCCCACCCTAATCAAGAGTCGTCCCTGTCCACAGCCTCGCTACCAGAGTTACAAGGGGTAGCATGGAACAATCTGGCCCACCCTAATCAAGAGCCGTCCCTGTCCACAGCCTCGCTACCAGAGTTACAAGGGGTAGCATGGAACAATCTGGCCCACCCTATTCAAGAGCCGTCCCTGTCCACAGCCTCGCTACCAGAGTTACAAGGGGTAGCATGGAACAATCTGGCCCACCCTAATCAAGAGCCGCCCCTGTCCACAGCCTCGCTACCAGGGTTACAAGGGGTAGCATGGAACAATCTGGCCCACCCTAATCAAGAGCCGTCCCTGTCCACAGCCAGGGTCACTACAGCCTCGCTACCAGAGTTACAAGGGGTAGCATGGAACAATCTGGCTCACCCTAATCAAAAGCCGTCCCTGTCCACAGCCTCGCTACCAGAGATACAAGGGGTAGCATGGAACAATCTGGCCCACCCTAATCAAGAGCCGTCCCTGTCCACAGCCTCGCTATCAGAGTTACAAAGGGTAGCATGGAACAATCTGGCCCACCCTAATCAAGAGCCGTCCCTGTCCTCAGCCTCGCTACCAGAGTTACAAGGGGTAGCATGGAACAATCTGGCCCACCCTAATCAAGAGCCGTCCCTGTCCACAGCCTCGCTACCAGAGTTACAAGGGGTAGCATGGAACAATCTGGCTCACCCTAATCAAGAGCCGTCCCTGTCCACAGCCTCGCTACCAGAGATACAAGGGGTAGCATGGAACAATCTGGCCCACCCTAATCAAGAGCCGTACCTGTCCACAGCCTCGCTATCAGAGTTACAAGGGGTAGCATGGAACAATCTGGCCCACCCTAATCAAGAGCCGTCCCTGTCCACAGCCTCGCTACCAGAGTTACAAGGGGTAGCATGGAACAATCTGGCCCACCCTAATCAAGAGCAGCCCCTGGTCACTACAGCCTCGCTACCAGAGTTACAAGGGGTAGCATGGAACAATCTGAATCACCCTAATCAAGAGCCGTCCCTGTCCACAGCCTCGCAACCAGAGTTACAAGGGGTAGCATGGAACTATCTGGCCCACCATAATCAAGAGCATCCCTGTCCGCAGCCTCGCTACCAGAGTTACAAGGGGTAGCATGGAACAATCTGGCCCACCCTCATCAAGAGCCGTCCCTGTCCACAGCCTCGCTACCAGAGTTACAAGGGGTAGCATGGAACAATCTGGCTCACCCTAATCAAGAGCCGTCCCTGTCCACAGCCTCGCTACCAGAGTTACAAGGGGTAGCACGGAACAATCTGGCCCACCGTAATCAAGAGCCGTCCCTGTCCACAGCCTCGCTACCAGAGTTACAAGCGGTAGCATGGAACAATCTGGCCCACCCTAATCAAGAGCAGTCCCTGTCCACAGCCTCGCTACCAGAGTTACAAGGGGTAGCATGGAACAATCTGGCCCACCCTAATCAAGAGCCGTCCCTGTCCACAGCCTCGCTACCAGAGTTACAAGGGGTAGCATGGAACAATCTGGCTCACCCTAATCAAGAGCCGTCCCTGTCCACAGCCTCGCTACCAGAGTTACAAGGGGTAGCACGGAACAATCTGGCCCACCCTAATCAAGAGCCGTCCCTGTCCACAGCCTCGCTACCAGAGTTACAAGGGGTAGCATGGAACAATCTGGCCCACCCTAATCAAGAGCAGTCCCTGTCCACAGCCTCGCTACCAGAGTAACAAGGGGTAGCATGGAACAATCTGGCCCACCCTAATCAAGAGCCGTCCTTGTCCACAGCCTCGCTACCAGAGTTACAAGGGGTAGCATGGAACAATCTGGCCCACCCTTATCAAGAGCCTTCCCTGTCCACAGCCTCGCTACCAGAGTTACAAGGGGTAGCATGGAACAATCTGGCTCACCCTAATCAAGAGCCGCCCCTGTCCACAGCCTCGCTACCAGAGTTACAAGGGGTAGCATGGAACAATCTGGCCCACCCTAATCAAGAGCCGTCCCTGTCCACAGCCTCGCTACCAGAGTTACAAGGGGTAGCATGGAACAATCTGGCTCACCCTAATCAAGAGCCGTCCCTGTCCACAGCCTCGCTACCAGAGTTACAAGGGGTAGCATGGAACAATCTGGCCAACCCTAATCAAGAGCCGTCCCTGTCCACAGCCTCGCTACCAGAGTTACAAGGGGTAGCATGGAACAATCTGGCTCACCCTAATCAAGAGCCGTCCCTGTCCACAGCCTCGCTACCAGAGTTACAAGGGGTAGCATGGAACAATCTGGCCCACCCTAATCAAGAGCCGTCCCTGTCCACAGCCTCGCTACCAGAGTTACAAGGGGTAGCATGGAACAATCTGGCCCACCCTAATCAAGAGCCGTCCCTGTCCACAGCCTCGCTACCAGAGTTACAAGGGGTAGCATGGAACAATCTGGCCCACCCTAATCAAGAGCCGTCCCTGTCCACACCCTCGCTACCAGAGTTACAAGGGGTAGCATGGAACAATCTGGCCCACCCTAATCAAGAGCAGCCCCTGGCCACTACAGCCTCGCTGCCAGAGTTACAAGGGGTAGCATGGAACAATCTGAATCACCCTAATCAAGAGCCGTCCCTGTCCACAGCCTCGCTACCAGAGTTACAAGGGGTAGCATGGAACAATCTGGCCAGCCTAATCAAGAGCCGTCACTGTCCACAGCCTCGCTACCAGAGTTACAAGGGGTAGCATGGAACAATCTGGCTCACCCTAATCAAGAGCCGTCCCTGTCCACAGCCTCGCTACCAGAGTTACAAGGGGTAGCATGGAACAATCTGGCCCACCCTAATCAAGAGCCGTCCCTGTCCACAGCCTCGCTACCAGAGTTACAAGGGGTAGCATGGAACAATCTGGCTCACCCTAATCAAGAGCCGTCCCTGTCCACAGCCTCGCTACCAGAGTTACAAGGGGTAGCACGGAACAATCTGGCCCACCGTAATCAAGAGCCGTCCCTGTCCACTGCCTCGCTACCAGAGTTACAAGGGGTAGCATGGAACAATCTGGCCAACCCTAATCAAGAGCCTTCCCTGTCCACAGCCTCGCTACCAGAGTTACAAGTGGTAGCATGGAACAATCTGGCTCACACTAATCAAGAGCCGCCCCTGTCCACAGCCTCGCTACCAGATTTACAAGGGGTAGCATGGAACAATCTGGCCCACCCTAATCAAGGGCCGTCCCTGTCCACAGCCTCGCTACCAGAGTTACAAGGGGTAGCATGGAACAATCTGGCTCACCAAAATCAAGAGCCGTCCCTGTCCACAGCCTCGCTACCAGAGTTACAAGGGGTAGCATGGAACAATCTGGCCCACCCTAATCAAGAGCCGTCCCTGTCCACAGCCTCGCTACCAGAGTTACAAGGGGTAGCATGGAACAATCTGGCTCACCCTAATCAAGAGCCGTCCCTGTCCACAGCCTCGCTACCAGAGTTACAAGGGGTAGCACGGAACAATCTGGCCCACCGTAATCAAGAGCCGTCCCTGTCTACAGCCTCGCTACCAGAGTTACAAGGGGTAGCATGGAACAATCTGGCCCACCCTAATCAAGAGCAGTCCCAGTCCACAGCCTCGCTACCAGAGTTACAAGGGGTAGCATGGAACAATCTGGCCCACCCTAATCAAGAGCCGTCCCTGTCCACAGCCTCGCTACCAGAGTTACAAGGGGTAGCATGGAACAATCTGGCCCACCCTAATCAAGAGCCGTCCCTGTCCACAGCCTCGCTACCAGAGTTACAAGGGGTAGCATGGAACAATCTGGCCCACCCTAATCAAGAGCCGTCCCTGTCCACAGCCTCGCTACCAGAGTTACAAGGGGTAGCATGGAACAATCTGGCCGACCCTAATCAAGAGCCGTCCCTGTCCACAGCCTCGCTACCAGAGTTACATGGGGTAGCATAGAAGAATCTGGCTCACCCTAATCAAGAGCCGTCCCTGTCCACAGCCTCGCTACCAGAGTTACAAGGGGTAGCATGGAACAATCTGGCCCACCCTAATCAAGAGTCGTCCCTGTCCACAGCCTCGCTACCAGAGTTACAAGGGGTAGCATGGAACAATCTGGCCCACCGTAATCAAGAGCCGTCCCTGTCCACAGCCTCGCTACCAGAGTTACAAGGGGTAGCATGGAACAATCTGGCCCACCCTATTCAAGAGCCGTCCCTGTCCACAGCCTCGCTACCAGAGTTACAAGGGGTAGCATGGAACAATCTGGCCCACCCTAATCAAGAGCCGCCCCTGTCCACAGCCTCGCTATCAGGGTTACAAGGGGTAGCATGGAACAATCTGGCCCACCCTAATCAAGAGCCGTCCCTGTCCACAGCCAGGGTCACTACAGCCTCGCTACCAGAGTTACAAGGGGTAGCATGGAACAATCTGGCTCACCCTAATCAAGAGCCGTCCCTGTCCACAGCCTCGCTACCAGAGATACAAGGGGTAGCATGGAACAATCTGGCCCACCCTAATCAAGAGCCGTCCCTGTCCACAGCCTCGCTACCAGAGTTACAAGGGGTAGCATGGAACAATCTGGCCCACCCTAATCAAGAGCCGTCCCTGTCCTCAGCCTCGCTACCAGAGTTACAAGGGGTAGCATGGAACAATCTGGCCCACCCTAATCAAGAGCCGTCCCTGTCCACAGCCTCGCTACCAGAGTTACAAGGGGTAGCATGGAACAATCTGGCTCACCCTAATCAAGAGCCGTCCCTGTCCACAGCCTCGCTACCAGAGATACAAGGGGTAGCATGGAACAATCTGGCCCACCCTAATCAAGAGCCGTCCCTGTCCACAGCCTCGCTACCAGAGTTACAAGGGGTAGCATGGAACAATCTGGCCCACCCTAATCAAGAGCCGTCCCTGTCCACAGCCTCGCTACCAGAGTTACAAGGGGTAGCATGGAACAATCTGGCCCACCCTAATCAAGAGCCGTCCCTGTCCACAGCCTCGCTACCAGAGTTACAAGGGGTAGCATGGAACAATCTTGCCCACCCTAATCAAGAGCCGTCCCTGTCCACAGCCTCGCTACCAGAGTTACAAGGGGTAGAATGGAACAATCTGGCCCACCCTAATCAAGAGCCGCCCCTGGTCACTACAGCCTCGCTACCAGAGTTAAAAGGGGTAGCATGGAACAATCTGGCTCACCCTAATCAAGAGCCGTCCCTGTCCACAGCCTCGCTAAAAGAGATACAAGGGGTAGCATGGAACAATCTGGCCCACCCTAATCAAGAGCCGTCCCTGTCCACAGCCTCGCTAACAGAGTAACAAGGGGTAGCATGGAAAAATCTGGCCCACCCTAATCAAGAGCTGTCCCTGTCCACAGCCTCGCTACCAGTGTTACAAGGGGTAGCATGGAAAAATCTTGCCCACCCTAATCAAGAGCCGTCCCTCTCCACAGCCTCGCTACCAGAGTTACAAGGGGTAGCATGGAACAATCTGGCGCACCCTAATCAAGAACCGTCCCTGTCCACAGCCTCGCTACCAGAGTTACAAGGGGTAGCATGGAACAATCTGACCCACCCTAATCAAGAGCCGCCCCTGGTCACTACAGCCTCGCTACCAGAGTTACAAGGGGTAGCATGGAACAATCTGGCTCACCCTAATCAAGAGCCGTCCCTGTCCACAGCCTCGCTACCAGAGTTAAAAGGGGTAGCATGGAACAATCTGGCCCACCCTAATCAAGAGCCGTCCCTGTCCACAGCCTCGCTACCAGAGTTACAAGGGGTAGCATGGAACAATCTGGCTCACCCTAATCAAGAGCCGTCCCCGTCCACAGCCTCGCTACCAGAGTTACAAGGGGTAGCATGGAACAATCTGGCCCACCCTAATCAAGAGCCGTCCCTGTCCACAGCCTCGCTACCAGAGTTACAAGGGGTGGCATGGAACAATCTGGCTCACCCTAATCAAGAGCCGTCCCTGTCCACAGCCTCGCTACCAGAGTTACAAGGGGTAGCATGGAACAATTTGGCTCACCCTAATCAAGAGCCGTCCCTGTCCACAGCCTCGCTACCAGAGTTACAAGGGGTAGCATGGAACAATCTGGCCCACCCTAATCAAGAGTCGTCCCTGTCCACAGCCTCGCTACCAGAGTTACAAGGGGTAGCATGGAACAATCTGGCCCACCCTAATCAAGAGCCGTCCCAGTCCACAGCCTCGCTACCAGAGTTACAAGGGGTAGCATGGAACAATCTGGCCCACCCTATTCAAGAGCCGTCCCTGTCCACAGCCTCGCTACCATAGTTGCAAGGGGTAGCATGGAACAATCTGGCCCACCCTAATCAAGAGCCGCCCCTGTCCACAGCCTCGCTAACAGAGTTACAAGGGGTAGCATGGAACAATCTGGCCCTCCCTAATCAAGAGCCGCCCTTGTCCACAGCCTCGCTACCAGAGTTACAAGGGGTAGCATGGAACAATCTGGCCCACCCTAATCAAGAGCCGCCCCTGTCCACAGCCTCGCTAACAGAGTTACAAGGGGTAGCATGGAACAATCTGGCCCACCCTAATCAAGAGCCGTTCCTGTCCACAGCCTCGCTACCAGAGCTACAAGGGGTAGCATGGAACAATCTGGCTCACCCTAATCAAGAGCCGCCCATGTCCACAGCCACGCTAACAGAGTTACAAGGGGTAGCATGGAACAATCTGGCCCACCCCTAATCAAGAGCCGTCCCTGTCCACAGCCAGGGTCACTACAGCCTCGCTACCAGAGTTACAAGGGGTAGCATGGAACAATCTGGCTCACCCTAATCAAGAGCCGTCCCTGTCCACAGCCTCGCTAAAAGAGATACAAGGGGTAGCATGGAACAATCTGGCCCACCCTAATCAAGAGCCGTCCCTGTCCACAGCCTCGCTACCAGAGTTACAAGGGGTAGCATGGAACAATCTGGCCCACCCTAATCAAGAGCCGTCCCTGTCCACAGCCTCGTTACCAGAGTTAGGAGGGGTACCATGGAACAATCTGGCCCACCCTAATCAAGAGCCGTCCCTGTCCACAGCCTCGCTACCAGAGTTACAAGGGGTAGCAAGGAACAATCTGGCCCACCCTAATCAAGAGCCGTCCCTGTCCACAGCCTCGCTCTCAGAGTTACAAGGGGCAGCATGGAACAATCTGGCTCACCCTAATCCAGACCCGTCCCTGTCCACAGCCTCGCTACCAGAGTTACAAGGGGTAGCATGGAACAATCTGGCCCACCCTAATCAAGAGCCGCCCCTGGTCACTACAGCCTCAATACCAGAGTTACAAGGGGTAGCATGGAACAATCTGGCCCACCCTAATCAAGAGCCGTCCCTGTCCACAGCCAGGGTCACTACAGCCTCGCTACCAGAGTTACAAGGGGTAGCATGGAACAATCTGGCCCACCCTAATCAAGAGCCGTCCCTGTCCACAGCCTCGCTACCAGAGTTACAAGGGGTAGCATGGAACAATCTGGCTCACCCTAATCAAGACCCGTCCCTGTCCACAGCCTCGCTACCAGAGTTACAAGGGGTAGCATGGAACAATCTGGCCCACCCTAATCAAGAGCCGTCCCTGTCCTCAGCCTCGCTACCAGAGTTACAAGGGGTAGCATGGAACAATCTGGCCCACCCTAATCAAGAGCCGTCCCTGTCCACAGCCTCGCTACCAGAGTTACAAGGGGTAGCATGGAACAATCTGGCTCACCCTAATCAAGAGCCGTCCCTGTCCACAGCCTCGCTACCAGAGATACAAGGGGTAGCATGGAACAATCTGGCCCACCCTAATCAAGAGCCGTCCCTGTCCACAGCTCGCTACCAGAGTTACAAGGGGTAGCATGGAACAATCTGGCCCACCCTAATCAAGAGCCGTCCCTGTCCACAGCCTCGCTACCAGAGTTACAAGGGGTGGCATGGAACAATCTGGCCCACCCTAATCAAGAGCCGTCCCTGTCCACACCCTCGCTACCAGAGTTACAAGGGGTAGCATGGAACAATCTGGCCCACCCTAATCAAGAGCAGCCCCTGGTCACTACAGCCTCGCTACCAGAGTTACAAGGGGTAGCATGGAACAATCTGAATCACCCTAATCAAGAGCCGTCCCTGTCCACAGCCTTGCAACCAGAGTTACAAGGGGTAGCATGGAACAATCTGGCCCACCCTAATCAAGAGCATCCCTGTCCGCAGCCTCGCTACCAGAGTTACAAGGGGTAGCATGGAACAATCTGGCCCACCCTAATCAAGAGCCGTCCCTGTCCACAGCCTCGCTACCAGAGTTACAAGGGGTAGCATGGAACAATCTGGCTCACCCTAATCAAGAGCCGTCCCTGTCCACAGCCTCGCTACCAGAGTTACAAGGGGTAGCACGGAACAATCTGGCCCACCGTAATCAAGAGCCGTCCCTGTCCACAGCCTCGCTACCAGAGTTACAAGGGGTAGCATGGAACAATCTGGCCCACCCTAATCAAGAGCAGTCCCTGTCCACAGCCTCGCTACCAGAGTTACAAGGGGTAGCATGGAACAATCTGGCCCACCCTAATCAAGAGCCGTCCCTGTCCACAGCCTCGCTACCAGAGTTACAAGGGGTAGCATGGAACAATCTGGCTCACCCTAATCAAGAGCCGTCCCTGTCCACAGCCTCGCTAACAGAGTTACAAGGGGTAGCACGGAACAATCTGGCCCACCGTCATCAAGAGCCGTCCCTGTCCACAGCCTCGCTACCAGAGTTACAAGGGGTAGCATGGAACAATCTGGCCCACCCTAATCAAGAGCAGTCCCTGTCCACAGCCTCGCTACCAGAGTTACAAGGGGTAGCATGGAACAATCTGGCCCACCCTAATCAAGAGTCGTCCCTGTCCACAGCCTCGCTACCAGAGTTACAAGGGGTAGCATGGAACAATCTGGCCCACCCTAATCAAGAGCCTTCCCTGTCCACAGCCTCGCTACCAGAGTTACAAGGGGTAGCATGGAACAATCTGGCTCACCCTTATCAAGAGCCGCCCCTGTCCACAGCCTCGATACCAGAGTTACAAGGGGTAGCATGGAACAATCTGGCCCACCCTAATCAAGAGCCGTCCCTGTCCACAGCCTCGCTACCAGAGTTACAAGGGGTAGCATGGAACAATCTGGCTCACCCTAATCAAGAGCCGTCCCTGTCCACAGCCTCGCTACCAGAGTTACAAGGGGTAGCATGGAACAATCTGGCCCACCCTTATCAAGAGCCGTCCCTGTCCACAGCCTCGCTACCAGAGTTACAAGGGGTAGCATGGAACAATCTGGCTCACCCTAATCAAGAGCCGTCCCTGACCACAGCCTCGCTACCAGAGTTACAAGGGGTAGCACGGAACAATCTGGCCCACCGTAATCAAGAGCCGTCCCTGTCTACAGCCTCGCTACCAGAGTTACAAGGGGTAGCATGGAACAATCTGGCCCACCCTAATCAAGAGCAGTCCCAGTCCACAGCCTCGCTACCAGAGTTACAAGGGGTAGCATGGAACAATCTGGCCCACCCTAATCAAGAGACGTCCCTGTCCACAGCCTCGCTACCAGAGTTACAAGGGGTAGCATGGAACAATCTGGCCCACCCTAATCAAGAGCCGTCCCTGTCCACAGCCTCGCTACCAGAGTTACAAGGGGTAGCATGGAACAATCTGGCCCACCCTAATCAAGAGCCGTCCCTGTCCACAGCCTCGCTACCAGAGTTACAAGGGGTAGCATGGAACAATCTGGCTCACCCTAATCAAGACCCGTCCCTGTCCACAGCCTCGCTACCAGAGTTACAAGGGGTAGCATGGAACAATCTGGCCCACCCTAATCAAGAGCCGTCCCTGTCCTCAGCCTCGCTACCAGAGTTACAAGGGGTAGCATGGAACAATCTGGCCCACCCTAATCAAGAGCCGTCCCTGTCCACAGCCTCGCTACCAGAGTTACAAGGGGTAGCATGGAACAATCTGGCTCACCCTAATCAAGAGCCGTCCCTGTCCACAGCCTCGCTACCAGAGATACAAGGGGTAGCATGGAACAATCTGGCCCACCCTAATCAAGAGCCGTCCCTGTCTACAGCTCGCTACCAGAGTTACAAGGGGTAGCATGGAACAATCTGGCCCACCCTAATCAAGAGCCGTCCCTGTCCACAGCCTCGCTACCAGAGTTACAAGGGGTGGCATGGAACAATCTGGCCCACCCTAATCAAGAGCCGTCCCTGTCCACAGCCTCGCTACCAGAGTTACAAGGGGTAGCATGGAACAATCTGGCTCACCCTAATCAAGAGCCTTCCCTGTCCACAGCCTCGCTACCAGAGTTACAAGGGGTAGCATGGAACAATCTGGCTCACCCTTATCAAGAGCCGCCCCTGTCCACAGCCTCGCTACCAGAGTTACAAGGGGTAGCATGGAACAATCTGGCCCACCCTAATCAAGAGCCGTCCCTGTCCACAGCCTCGCTACCAGAGTTACAAGGGGTAGCATGGAACAATCTGGCTCACCCTAATCAAGAGCCGTCCCTGTCCACAGCCTCGCTACCAGAGTTACAAGGGGTAGCATGGAACAATCTGGCCCACCCTAATCAAGAGCCGTCCCTGTCCACAGCCTCGCTACCAGAGTTACAAGGGCTAGCATGGAACAATCTGGCTCACCCTAATCAAGAGCCGTCCCTGTCCACAGCCTCGCTACCAGAGTTACAAGGGGTAGCACGGAACAATCTGGCCCACCGTAATCAAGAGCCGTCCCTGTCTACAGCCTCGCTACCAGAGTTACAAGGGGTAGCATGGAACAATCTGGCCCACCCTAATCAAGAGACGTCCCTGTCCACAGCCTCGCTACCAGAGTTACAAGGGGTAGCATGGAACAATCTGGCCCACTCTAATCAAGAGCCGTCCCTGTCCACAGCCTCGCTACCAGAGTTACAAAGGGTAGCATGGAACAATCTGGCCCACCCTAATCAAGAGCCGTCCCTGTCCACAGCCTCGCTACCAGAGTTACAAGGGGTAGCATGGAACAATCTGGCCGACCCTAATCAAGAGCCGTCCCTGTCCACAGCCTCGCTACCAGAGTTACGTGGGGTAGCATAGAACAATCTGGCTCACCCTAATCAAGAGCCGTCCCTGTCCCCAGCCTCGCTACCAGAGTTACAAGGGGTAGCATGGAACAATCTGGCCCACCCTAATCAAGAGTCGTCCCTGTCCACAGCCTCGCTACCAGAGTTACAAGTGGTAGCATGGAACAATCTGGCCCACCCTAATCAAGAGCCGTCCCTGTCCACAGCCTCGCTACCAGAGTTACAAGGGGTAGCATGGAACAATCTGGCCCACCCTATTCAAGAGCCGTCCCTGTCCACAGCCTCGCTACCAGAGTTACAAGGGGTAGCATGGAACAATCTGAACCACCCTAATCAAGAGCCGTCCCTGTCCACAGCCTCGCTACCAGGGTTACAAGGGGTAGCATGGAACAATCTGGCCCACCCTAATCAAGAGCCGTCCCTGTCCACAGCCAGGGTCACTACAGCCTCGCTACCAGAGTTACAAGGGGTAGCATGGAACAATCTGGCTCACCCTAATCATGAGCCGTCCCTTGTCCACAGCCTCGCTACCAGAGATACAAGGGGTAGCATGGAACAATCTGGCCCACCCTAATCAAGAGCCGTCCCTGTCCACAGCCTCGCTACCAGAGTTACAAGGGGTAGCATGGAACAATCTGGCCCACCCTAATCAAGAGCCGTCCCTGTCCTCAGCCTCGCTACCAGAGTTACAAGGGGTAGCATGGAACAATCTGGCCCACCCTAATCAAGAGCCGTCCCTGTCCACAGCCTCGCTACCAGAGTTACAAGGGGTAGCATGGAACAATCTGGCTCACACTAATCAAGAGCCGTCCCTGTCCACAGCCTCGCTACCAGAGATACAAGGGGTAGCATGGAACAATCTGGCCCACCCTTATCAAGAGCCGTCCCTGTCCACAGCCTCGCTACCAGAGTTACAAGGGGTAGCATGGAACAATCTGGCCCACCCTAATCAAGAGCCGTCCCTGTCCACAGCCTCGCTACCAGAGTTACAAGGGGTAGCATGGAACAATCTGGCCCACCCTAATCAAGAGCCGTCCCTGTCCACAGCCTCGCTACCAGAGTTACAAGGGGTAGCATGGAACAATCTGGCCCACCCTAATCAAGAGCCGTCCCTGTCCACCGCCTCGCTACCAGAGTTACAAGGGGTAGAATGGAACAATCTGGCCCACCCTAATCAAGAGCCGCCCCTGGTCACTACAGCCTCGCTACCAGAGTTAAAAGGGGTAGCATGGAACAATCTGGCTCACCCTAATCAAGAGCCGTCCCTGTCCACAGCCTCGCTAAAAGAGATACAAGGGGTAGCATGGAACAATCTGGCCCACCCTAATAAAGAGCCGTCCCTGTCCACAGCCTCGCTAACAGAGTTACAAGGGGTAGCATGGAACAATCTGGCCCACCCTAATCAAGAGCTGTCCCTGTCCACAGCCTCGCTACCAGTGTTACAAGGGGTAGCATGGAAAAATCTGGCCCACCCTAATCAAGAGCCGTCCCTCTCCACAGCCTCGCTACCAGAGTTACAAGGGGTAGCATGGAACAATCTGGCGCACTCTAATCAAGAACCGTCCCTGTCCACAGCCTCGCTACCAGAGTTACAAGGGGTAGCATGGAACAATCTGACCCACCCTAATCAAGAGCCGCCCCTGGTCACTACAGCCTCGCTACCAGAGTTACAAGGGGTAGCATGGAACAATCTGGCTCACCCTAATCAAGAGCCGTCCCTGTCCACAGCCTCGCTACCAGAGTTAAAAGGGGTAGCATGGAACAATCTGGCCCACCCTAATCAAGAGCCGTCCCCGTCCACAGCCTCGCTACCAGAGTTACAAGGGGTAGCATGGAACAATCTGGCCCACCCTATTCAAGAGCCGTCCCTGTCCACAGCCTCGCTACCAGAGTTACAAGGGGTAGCATGGAACAATCTGAACCACCCTAATCAAGAGCCGTCCCTGTCCACAGCCTCGCTACCAGGGTTACAAGGGGTAGCATGGAACAATCTGGCCCACCCTAATCAAGAGCCGTCCCTGTCCACAGCCTCGCTACCAGAGTTACAAGGGGTAGCATGGAACAATCTGGCCCACCCTAATCAAGAGCCGTCCCTGTCCGCAGCCTCGCTACCAGAGTTACGAGGGGTACCATGGAACAATCTGGCCCACCCTAATCAAGAGCCGTCCCTGTCCACAGCCTCGCTACCAGAGTTACAAGGGGTAGCATGGAACAATCTGGCCCACCCTAATCAAGAGCCGTCCCTGTCCACAGCCTCGCTACCAGAGTTACAAGGGGTAGCATGGAACAATCTGGCTCACCCTAATCAAGACCCGTCCCTGTCCACAGCCTCGCTACCAGAGTGACAAGGGGTAGCATGGAACAATCTGGCCCACCCTAATCAAGACCCGTCCCTGTCCACAGCCAGGGTCACTACAGCCTCGCTACCAGAGTTACAAGGGGTAGCATGGAACAATCTGGCTCACCCTAATCAAGAGCCGTCCCTGTCCACAGCCTCGCTACCAGAGTTACAAGGGGTAGCATGGAACAATCTGGCCCACCCTAATCAAGAGCCGTCCCTGTCCACAGCCTCGCTACCAGAGTTACAAAGGGTAGCATGGAACAATCTGGCCCACCCTAATCAAGAGCCGTCCCTGTCCACAGCCTCGCTACCAGAGTTACAAGGGGTAGCATGGAACAATCTGGCCGACCCTAATCAAGAGCCGTCCCTGTCCACAGCCTCGCTACCAGAGTTACGTGGGGTAGCATAGAACAATCTGGCTCACCCTAATCAAGAGCCGTCCCTGTCCCCAGCCTCGCTACCAGAGTTACAAGGGGTAGCATGGAACAATCTGGCCCACCCTAATCAAGAGTCGTCCCTGTCCACAGCCTCGCTACCAGAGTTACAAGTGGTAGCATGGAACAATCTGGCCCACCCTAATCAAGAGCCGTCCCTGTCCACAGCCTCGCTACCAGAGTTACAAGGGGTAGCATGGAACAATCTGGCCCACCCTATTCAAGAGCCGTCCCTGTCCACAGCCTCGCTACCAGAGTTACAAGGGGTAGCATGGAACAATCTGAACCACCCTAATCAAGAGCCGTCCCTGTCCACAGCCTCGCTACCAGGGTTACAAGGGGTAGCATGGAACAATCTGGCCCACCCTAATCAAGAGCCGTCCCTGTCCACAGCCAGGGTCACTACAGCCTCGCTACCAGAGTTACAAGGGGTACCATGGAACAATCTGGCTCACCCTAATCATGAGCCGTCCCTGTCCACAGCCTCGCTACCAGAGATACAAGGGGTAGCATGGAACAATCTGGCCCACCCTAATCAAGAGCCGTCCCTGTCCACAGCCTCGCTACCAGAGTTACAAGGTGTAGCATGGAACAATCTGGCCCACCCTAATCAAGAGCCGTCCCTGTCCTCAGCCTCGCTACCAGAGTTACAAGGGGTAGCATGGAACAATCTGGCCCACCCTAATCAAGAGCCGTCCCTGTCCACAGCCTCGCTACCAGAGTTACAAGGGGTAGCATGGAACAATCTGGCTCACACTAATCAAGAGCCGTCCCTGTCCACAGCCTCGCTACCAGAGATACAAGGGGTAGCATGGAACAATCTGGCCCACCCTTATCAAGAGCCGTCCCTGTCCACAGCCTCGCTACCAGAGTTACAAGGGGTAGCATGGAACAATCTGGCCCACCCTAATCAAGAGCCGTCCCTGTCCACAGCCTCGCTACTAGAGTTACAAGGGGTAGCATGGAACAATCTGGCCCACCCTAATCAAGAGCCGTCCCTGTCCACAGCCTCGCTACCAGAGTTACAAGGGGTAGCATGGAACAATCTGGCCCACCCTAATCAAGAGCCGTCCCTGTCCACAGCCAGGGTCACTACAGCCTCGCTACCAGAGTTACAAGGGGTAGCATGGAACAATCTGGCCCACCCTAATCAAGAGCCGTCCCTGTCCACAGCCTCGCTACCAGAGTTACAAGGGGTAGCATGGAACAATCTGGCTCACCCTAATCAAGACCCGTCCCTGTCCACAGCCTCGCTACCAGAGTTACAAGGGGTAGCATGGAACAATCTGGCCCACCCTAATCAAGAGCCGTCCCTGTCCTCAGCCTCGCTACCAGAGTTACAAGGGGTAGCATGGAACAATCTGGCCCACCCTAATCAAGAGCCGTCCCTGTCCACAGCCTCGCTACCAGAGTTACAAGGGGTAGCATGGAACAATCTGGCTCACCCTAATCAAGAGCCGTCCCTGTCCACAGCCTCGCTACCAGAGATACAAGGGGTAGCATGGAACAATCTGGCCCACCCTAATCAAGAGCCGTCCCTGTCTACAGCTCGCTACCAGAGTTACAAGGGGGTAGCATGGAACAATCTGGCCCACCCTAATCAAGAGCCGTCCCTGTCCACAGCCTCGCTACCAGAGTTACAAGGGGTGGCATGGAACAATCTGGCCCACCCTAATCAAGAGCCGTCCCTGTCCACAGCCTCGCTACCAGAGTTACAAGGGGTAGCACGGAACAATCTGGCCCACCGTAATCAAGAGCCGTCCCTGTCCACAGCCTCGCTACCAGAGTTACAAGGGGTAGCATGGAACAATCTGGCCCACCCTAATCAAGAGCAGTCCCTGTCCACAGCCTCGCTACCAGAGTTACAAGGGGTAGCATGGAACAATCTGGCCCACCCTAATCAAGAGCCGTCCCTGTCCACAGCCTCGCTACCAGAGTTACAAGGGGTAGCATGGAACAATCTGGCTCACCCTAATCAAGAGCCGTCCCTGTCCACAGCCTCGCTAACAGAGTTACAAGGGGTAGCACGGAACAATCTGGCCCACCGTAATCAAGAGCCGTCCCTGTCCACAGCCTCGCTACCAGAGTTACAAGGGGTAGCATGGAACAATCTGGCCCACCCTAATCAAGAGCAGTCCCTGTCCACAGCCTCGCTACCAGAGTTACAAGGGGTAGCATGGAACAATCTGGCCCACCCTAATCAAGAGCCGTCCCTGTCCACAGCCTCGCTACCAGAGTTACAAGGGGTAGCATGGAACAATCTGGCTCACCCTAATCAAGAGCCTTCCCTGTCCACAGCCTCGCTACCAGAGTTACAAGGGGTAGCATGGAACAATCTGGCTCACCCTTATCAAGAGCCGCCCCTGTCCACAGCCTCGCTACCAGAGTTACAAGGGGTAGCATGGAACAATCTGGCCCACCCTAATCAAGAGCCGTCCCTGTCCACAGCCTCGCTACCAGAGTTACAAGGGGTAGCATGGAACAATCTGGCTCACCCTAATCAAGAGCCGTCCCTGTCCACAGCCTCGCTACCAGAGTTACAAGGGGTAGCATGGAACAATCTGGCCCACCCTAATCAAGAGCCGTCCCTGTCCACAGCCTCGCTACCAGAGTTACAAGGGGTAGCATGGAACAATCTGGCTCACCCTAATCAAGAGCCGTCCCTGTCCACAGCCTCGCTACCAGAGTTACAAGGGGTAGCACGGAACAATCTGGCCCACCGTAATCAAGAGCCGTCCCTGTCTACAGCCTCGCTACCAGAGTTACAAGGGGTAGCATGGAACAATCTGGCCCACCCTAATCAAGAGCAGTCCCAGTCCACAGCCTCGCTACCAGAGTTACAAGGGGTAGCATGGAACAATCTGGCCCACCCTAATCAAGAGACGTCCCTGTCCACAGCCTCGCTACCAGAGTTACAAGGGGTAGCATGGAACAATCTGGCCCACCCTAATCAAGAGCCGTCCCTGTCCACAGCCTCGCTACCAGAGTTACAAAGGGTAGCATGGAACAATCTGGCCCACCCTAATCAAGAGCCGTCCCTGTCCACAGCCTCGCTACCAGAGTTACAAGGGGTAGCATGGAACAATCTGGCCGACCCTAATCAAGAGCCGTCCCTGTCCACAGCCTCGCTACCAGAGTTACGTGGGGTAGCATAGAACAATCTGGCTCACCCTAATCAAGAGCCGTCCCTGTCCCCAGCCTCGCTACCAGAGTTACAAGGGGTAGCATGGAACAATCTGGCCCACCCTTATCAAGAGCCGTCCCTGTCCACAGCCTCGCTACCAGAGTTACAAGGGGTAGCATGGAACAATCTGGCCCACCCTAATCAAGAGCCGTCCCTGTCCACAGCCTCGCTACCAGAGTTACAAGGGGTAGCATGGAACAATCTGGCCCACCCTAATCAAGAGCCGTCCCTGTCCACAGCCTCGCTACCAGAGTTACAAGGGGTAGCATGGAACAATCTGGCCCACCCTAATCAAGAGCCGTCCCTGTCCACAGCCTCGCTACCAGAGTTACAAGGGGTAGAATGGAACAATCTGGCCCACCCTAATCAAGAGCCGCCCCTGGTCACTACAGCCTCGCTACCAGAGTTAAAAGGGGTAGCATGGAACAATCTGGCTCACCCTAATCAAGAGCCGTCCCTGTCCACAGCCTCGCTAAAAGAGATACAAGGGGTAGCATGGAACAATCTGGCCCACCCTAATAAAGAGCCGTCCCTGTCCACAGCCTCGCTAACAGAGTTACAAGGGGTAGCATGGAACAATCTGGCCCACCCTAATCAAGAGCTGTCCCAGTCCACAGCCTCGCTACCAGTGTTACAAGGGGTAGCATGGAAAAATCTGGCCCACCCTAATCAAGAGCCGTCCCTCTCCACAGCCTCGCTACCAGAGTTACAAGGGGTAGCATGGAACAATCTGGCGCACTCTAATCAAGAACCGTCCCTGTCCACAGCCTCGCTACCAGAGTTACAAGGGGTAGCATGGAACAATCTGACCCACCCTAATCAAGAGCCGCCCCTGGTCACTACAGCCTCGCTACCAGAGTTACAAGGGGTAGCATGGAACAATCTGGCTCACCCTAATCAAGAGCCGTCCCTGTCCACAGCCTCGCTACCAGAGTTAAAAGGGGTAGCATGGAACAATCTGGCCCACCCTAATCAAGAGCCGTCCCTGTCCACAGCCTCGCTACCAGAGTTACAAGGGGTAGCATGGAACAATCTGGCCCACCCTATTCAAGAGCCGTCCCTGTCCACAGCCTCGCTACCAGAGTTACAAGGGGTAGCATGGAACAATCTGAACCACCCTAATCAAGAGCCGTCCCTGTCCACAGCCTCGCTACCAGGGTTACAAGGGGTAGCATGGAACAATCTGGCCCACCCTAATCAAGAGCCGTCCCTGTCCACAGCCTCGCTACCAGAGTTACAAGGGGTAGCATGGAACAATCTGGCCCACCCTAATCAAGAGCCGTCCCTGTCCACAGCCTCGCTACCAGAGTTACGAGGGGTACCATGGAACAATCTGGCCCACCCTAATCAAGAGCCGTCCCTGTCCACAGCCTCGCTACCAGAGTTACAAGGGGTAGCATGGAACAATCTGGCCCACCCTAATCAAGAGCCGTCCCTGTCCACAGCCTCGCTACCAGAGTTACAAGGGGTAGCATGGAACAATCTGGCTCACCCTAATCAAGACCCGTCCCTGTCCACAGCCTCGCTACCAGAGTGACAAGGGGTAGCATGGAACAATCTGGCCCACCCTAATCAAGACCCGTCCCTGTCCACAGCCAGGGTCACTACAGCCTCGCTACCAGAGTTACAAGGGGTAGCATGGAACAATCTGGCTCACCCTAATCAAGAGCCGTCCCTGTCCACAGCCTCGCTACCAGAGATACAAGGGGTAGCATGGAACAATCTGGCCCACCCTAATCAAGGGCCGTCCCTGTCCACAGCCTCGCTACCAGAGTAACAAGGGGTAGCATGGAACAATCTGGCCCACCCTAATCAAGAGCCGTCCCTGTCCACAGCCTCGTTACCAGAGTTAGGAGGGGTACCATGGAACAATCTGGCCCACCCTAATCAAGAGCCGTCCCTGTCCACAGCCTCGCTACCAGAGTTACAAGGGGTAGCATGGAACAATCTGGCCCACCCTAATCAAGAGCCGTCCCTGTCCACAGCCTCGCTCTCAGAGTTACAAGGGGTAGCATGGAACAATCTGGCTCACCCTAATCCAGACCCGTCCCTGTCCACAGCCTCGCTACCAGAGTTACAAGGGGTAGCATGGAACAATCTGGCCCACCCTAATCAAGAGCCGCCCCTGGTCACTACAGCCTCAATACCAGAGTTACAAGGGGTAGCATGGAACAATCTGGCCCACCCTAATCAAGAGCCGTCCCTGTCCACAGCCAGGGTCACTACAGCCTCGCTACCAGAGTTACAAGGGGTAGCATGGAACAATCTGGCCCACCCTAATCAAGAGCCGTCCCTGTCCACAGCCTCGCTACCAGAGTTACAAGGGGTAGCATGGAACAATCTGGCTCACCCTAATCAAGACCGGTCCCTGTCCACAGCCTCGCTACCAGAGTTACAAGGGGTAGCATGGAACAATCTGGCCCACCCTAATCAAGAGCCGTCCCTGTCCTCAGCCTCGCTACCAGAGTTACAAGGGGTAGCATGGAACAATCTGGCCCACCCTAATCAAGAGCCGTCCCTGTCCACAGCCTCGCTACCAGAGTTACAAGGGGTAGCATGGAACAATCTGGCTCACCCTAATCAAGAGCCGTCCCTGTCCACAGCCTCGCTACCAGAGATACAAGGGGTAGCATGGAACAATCTGGCCCACCCTAATCAAGAGCCGTCCCTGTCCACAGCTCGCTACCAGAGTTACAAGGGGTAGCATGGAACAATCTGGCCCACCCTAATCAAGAGCCGTCCCTGTCCACAGCCTCGCTACCAGAGTTACAAGGGGTGGCATGGAACAATCTGGCCCACCCTAATCAAGAGCCGTTCCTGTCCACAGCCTCGCTACCAGAGTTACAAGGGGTAGCACGGAACAATCTGGCCCACCGTAATCAAGAGCCGTCCCTGTCCACAGCCTCGCTACCAGAGTTACAAGGGGTAGCATGGAACAATCTGGCCCACCCTAATCAAGAGCAGTCCCTGTCCACAGCCTCGCTACCAGAGTTACAAGGGGTAGCATGGAACAATCTGGCCCACCCTAATCAAGAGCCGTCCCTGTCCACAGCCTCGCTACCAGAGTTACAAGGGGTAGCATGGAACAATCTGGCTCACCCTAATCAAGAGCCGTCCCTGTCCACAGCCTCGCTAACAGAGTTACAAGGGGTAGCACGGAACAATCTGGCCCACCCTAATCAAGAGCCGTCCCTGTCCACAGCCTCGCTACCAGAGTTACAAGGGGTAGCATGGAACAATCTGGCCCACCCTAATCAAGAGCAGTCCCTGTCCACAGCCTCGCTACCAGAGTTACAAGGGGTAGCATGGAACAATCTGGCCCACCCTAATCAAGAGCCGTCCCTGTCCACAGCCTCGCTACCAGAGTTACAAGGGGTAGCATGGAACAATCTGGCTCACCCTAATCAAGAGCCTTCCCTGTCCACAGCCTCGCTACCAGAGTTACAAGGGGTAGCATGGAACAATCTGGCTCACCCTTATCAAGAGCCGCCCCTGTCCACAGCCTCGCTACCAGAGTTACAAGGGGTAGCATGGAACAATCTGGCCCACCCTAATCAAGAGCCGTCCCTGTCCACAGCCTCGCTACCAGAGTTACAAGGGGTAGCATGGAACAATCTGGCTCACCCTAATCAAGAGCCGTCCCTGTCCACAGCCTCGCTACCAGAGTTACAAGGGGTAGCATGGAACAATCTGGCCCACCCTAATCAAGAGCCGTCCCTGTCCACAGCCTCGCTACCAGAGTTACAAGGGGTAGCATGGAACAATCTGGCTCACCCTAATCAAGAGCCGTCCCAGTCCACAGCCTCGCTACCAGAGTTACAAGGGGTAGCACGGAACAATCTGGCCCACCGTAATCAAGAGCCGTCCCTGTCTACAGCCTCGCTACCAGAGTTACAAGGGGTAGCATGGAACAATCTGGCCCACCCTAATCAAGAGCAGTCCCAGTCCACAGCCTCGCTACCAGAGTTACAAGGGGTAGCATGGAACAATCTGGCCCACCCTAATCAAGAGACGTCCCTGTCCACAGCCTCGCTACCAGAGTTACAAGGGGTAGCATGGAACAATCTGGCCCACCCTAATCAAGAGCCGTCCCTGTCCACAGCCTCGCTACCAGAGTTACAAAGGGTAGCATGGAACAATCTGGCCCACCCTAATCAAGAGCCGTCCCTGTCCACAGCCTCGCTACCAGAGTTACAAGGGGTAGCATGGAACAATCTGGCCGACCCTAATCAAGAGCCGTCCCTGTCCACAGCCTCGCTACCAGAGTTACGTGGGGTAGCATAGAACAATCTGGCTCACCCTAATCAAGAGCCGTCCCTGTCCCCAGCCTCGCTACCAGAGTTAAAAGGGGTAGCATGGAACAATCTGGCCCACCCTAATCAAGAGTCGTCCCTGTCCACAGCCTCGCTACCAGAGTTACAAGTGGTAGCATGGAACAATCTGGCCCACCCTAATCAAGAGCCGTCCCTGTCCACAGCCTCGCTACCAGAGTTACAAGGGGTAGCATGGAACAATCTGGCCCACCCTATTCAAGAGCCGTCCCTGTCCACAGCCTCGCTACCAGAGTTACAAGGGGTAGCATGGAACAATCTGAACCACCCTAATCAAGAGCCGTCCCTGTCCACAGCCTCGCTACCAGGGTTACAAGGGGTAGCATGGAACAATCTGGCCCGGCCTAATCAAGAGACGTCCCTGTCCACAGCCAGGGTCACTACAGCCTCGCTACCAGAGTTGCAAGGGGTAGCATGGAACAATCTGGCTCACCCTAATCAAGAGCCGTCCCTGTCCACAGCCTCGCTACCAGAGATACAAGGGGTAGCATGGAACAATCTGGCCCACCCTAATCAAGAGCCGTCCCTGTCCACAGCCTCGCTACCAGAGTTACAAGGGGTAGCATGGAACAATCTGGCTCACACTAATCAAGAGCCGTCCCTGTCCACAGCCTCGCTACCAGAGATACAAGGGGTAGCATGGAACAATCTGGCCCACCCTTATCAAGAGCCGTCCCTGTCCACAGCCTCGCTACCAGAGTTACAAGGGGTAGCATGGAACAATCTGGCCCACCCTAATCAAGAGCCGTCCCTGTCCACAGCCTCGCTACCAGAGTTACAAGGGGTAGCATGGAACAATCTGGCCCACCCTAATCAAGAGCCGTCCCTGTCCACAGCCTCGCTACCAGAGTTACAAGGGGTAGCATGGAACAATCTGGCCCACCCTAATCAAGAGCCGTCCCTGTCCACAGCCTCGCTACCAGAGTTACAAGGGGTAGAATGGAACAATCTGGCCCACCCTAATCAAGAGCCGCCCCTGGTCACTACAGCCTCGCTACCAGAGTTAAAAGGGGTAGCATGGAACAATCTGGCTCACCCTAATCAAGAGCCGTCCCTGTCCACAGCCTCGCTAAAAGAGATACAAGGGGTAGCATGGAACAATCTGGCCCACCCTAATAAAGAGCCGTCCCTGTCCACAGCCTCGCTAACAGAGTTACAAGGGGTAGCACGGAACAATCTGGCCCACCCTAATCAAGAGCTGTCCCTGTCCACAGCCTCGCTACCAGTGTTACAAGGGGTAGCATGGAAAAATCTGGCCCACCCTAATCAAGAGCCGTCCCTCTCCACAGCCTCGCTACCAGAGTTACAAGGGGTAGCATGGAATAATCTGGCGCACTCTAATCAAGAACCGTCCCTGTCCACAGCCTCGCTACCAGAGTTACAAGGGGTAGCATGGAACAATCTGACCCACCCTAATCAAGAGCCGCCCCTGGTCACTACAGCCTCGCTACCAGAGCTACAAGGGGTAGCATGGAACAATCTGGCTCACCCTAATCAAGAGCCGTCCCTGTCCACAGCCTCGCTACCAGAGTTAAAATGGGTAGCATGGAACAATCTGGCCCACCCTAATCAAGAGCCGTCCCTGTCCACAGCCTCGCTACCAGAGTTACAAGGGGAAGCATGGAACAATCTGGCTCACCCTAATCAAGAGCCGTCCCCGTCCACAGCCTCGCTACCAGAGTTACAAGGGGTAGCATGGAACAATCTGGCCCACCCTAATCAAGAGCCGTCCCTGTCCACAGCCTCGCTACCAGAGTTACAAGGGGTAGCATGGAACAATCTGGCTGACCCTAATCAAGAGCCGTCCCTGTCCACAGCCTCGCTACCAGAGTTACAAGGGGTAGCATGGAACAATTTGGCTCACCCTAATCAAGAGCCGTCCCTGTCCACAGCCTCGCTACCAGAGTTACAAGGGGTAGCATGGAACAATCTGGCCCACCCTAATCAAGAGTCGTCCCTGTCCACAGCCTCGCTAACAGAGTTACAAGGGGTAGCATGGAACAATCTGGCCCACCCTAATCAAGAGCCGCCCCTGGTCACTACAGCCTCAATACCAGAGTTACAAGGGGTAGCATGGAACAATCTGGCCCACCCTAATCAAGAGCCGTCCCTGTCCACAGCCAGGGTCACTACAGCCTCGCTACCAGAGTTACAAGGGGTAGCATGGAACAATCTGGCCCACCCTAATCAAGAGCCGTCCCTGTCCACAGCCTCGCTACCAGAGTTACAAGGGGTAGCATGGAACAATCTGGCTCACCCTAATCAAGACCCGTCCCTGTCCACAGCCTCGCTACCAGAGTTACAAGGGGTAGCATGGAACAATCTGGCCCACCCTAATCAAGAGCCGTCCCTGTCCTCAGCCTCGCTACCAGAGTTACAAGGGGTAGCATGGAACAATCTGGCCCACCCTAATCAAGAGCCGTCCCTGTCCACAGCCTCGCTACCAGAGTTACAAGGGGTAGCATGGAACAATCTGGCTCACCCTAATCAAGAGCCGTCCCTGTCCACAGCCTCGCTACCAGAGATACAAGGGGTAGCATGGAACAATCTGGCCCACCCTAATCAAGAGCCGTCCCTGTCCACAGCTCGCTACCAGAGTTACAAGGGGTAGCATGGAACAATCTGGCCCACCCTAATCAAGAGCCGTCCCTGTCCACAGCCTCGCTACCAGAGTTACAAGGGGTGGCATGGAACAATCTGGCCCACCCTAATCAAGAGCCGTCCCTGTCCTCACCCTCGCTACCAGAATTACAAGGGGTAGCATGGAACAATCTGGCTCACCCTAATCAAGAGCCGTCCCCGTCCACAGCCTCGCTACCAGAGTTACAAGGGGTAGCATGGAACAATCTGGCCCACCCTAATCAAGAGCCGTCCCTGTCCACAGCCTCGCTACCAGAGTTACAAGGGGTAGCATGGAACAATCTGAATCACCCTAATCAAGAGCCGTCCCTGTCCACAGCCTCGCAACCAGAGTTACAAGGGGTAGCATGGAACAATCTGGCCCACCCTAATCAAGAGCATCCCTGTCCGCAGCCTCGCTACCAGAGTTACAAGGGGTAGCATGGAACAATCTGGCCCACCCTAATCAAGAGCCGTCCCTGTCCACAGCCTCGCTACCAGAGTTACAAGGGGTAGCATGGAACAATCTGGCTCACCCTAATCAAGAGCCGTCCCTGTCCACAGCCTCGCTACCAGAGTTACAAGGGGTAGCACGGAACAATCTGGCCCACCGTAATCAAGAGCCGTCCCTGTCCACAGCCTCGCTACCAGAGTTACAAGGGGTAGCATGGAACAATCTGGCCCACCCTAATCAAGAGCAGTCCCTGTCCACAGCCTCGCTACCAGAGTTACAAGGGGTAGCATGGAACAATCTGGCCCACCCTAATCAAGAGCCGTCCCTGTCCACAGCCTCGCTACCAGAGTTACAAGGGGTAGCATGGAACAATCTGGCTCACCCTAATCAAGAGCCGTCCCTGTCCACAGCCTCGCTAACAGAGTTACAAGGGGTAGCACGGAACAATCTGGCCCACCGTAATCAAGAGCCGTCCCTGTCCACAGCCTCGCTACCAGAGTTACAAGGGGTAGCATGGAACAATCTGGCCCACCCTAATCAAGAGCAGTCCCTGTCCACAGCCTCGCTACCAGAGTTACAAGGGGTAGCATGGAACAATCTGGCCCACCCTAATCAAGAGCCGTCCCTGTCCACAGCCTCGCTACCAGAGTTACAAGGGGTAGCATGGAACAATCTGGCCCACCCTAATCAAGAGCCTTCCCTGTCCACAGCCTCGCTACCAGAGTTACAAGGGGTAGCATGGAACAATCTGGCTCACCCTTATCAAGAGCCGCCCCTGTCCACAGCCTCGCTACCAGAGTTACAAGGGGTAGCATGGAACAATCTGGCCCACCCTAATCAAGAGCCGTCCCTGTCCACAGCCTCGCTACCAGAGTTACAAGGGGTAGCATGGAACAATCTGGCTCACCCTAATCAAGAGCCGTCCCTGTCCACAGCCTCGCTACCAGAGTTACAAGGGGTAGCATGGAACAATCTGGCCCACCCTAATCAAGAGCCATCCCTGTCCACAGCCTCGCTACCAGAGTTACAAGGGGTAGCATGGAACAATCTGGCTCACCCTAATCAAGAGCCGTCCCTGTCCACAGCCTCGCTACCAGAGTTACAAGGGGTAGCATGGAACAATCTGGCCCACCCTAATCAAGAGCAGTCCCTGTCCACAGCCTCGCTACCAGAGTTACAAGGGGTAGCATGGAACAATCTGGCCCACCCTAATCAAGAGCCGTCCCTGTCCACAGCCTCGCTACCAGAGTTACAAGGGGTAGCATGGAACAATCTGGCTCACCCTAATCAAGAGCCGTCCCTGTCCACAGCCTCGCTAACAGAGTTACAAGGGGTAGCACGGAACAATCTGGCCCACCGTAATCAAGAGCCGTCCCTGTCCACAGCCTCGCTACCAGAGTTACAAGGGGTAGCATGGAACAATCTGGCCCACCCTAATCAAGAGCAGTCCCTGTCCACAGCCTCGCTACCAGAGTTACAAGGGGTAGCATGGAACAATCTGGCCCACCCTAATCAAGAGCCGTCCCTGTCCACAGCCTCGCTACCAGAGTTACAAGGGGTAGCATGGAACAATCTGGCCCACCCTAATCAAGAGCAGTCCCAGTCCACAGCCTCGCTACCAGAGTTACAAGGGGTAGCATGGAACAATCTGGCCCACCCTAATCAAGAGCCGTCCCTGTCCACAGCCTCGCTACCAGAGTTACAAGGGGTAGCATGGAACAATCTGGCCCACCCTAATCAAGAGCCGTCCCTGTCCACAGCCTCGCTACCAGAGTTACAAGGGGTAGCATGGAACAATCTGGCCCACCCTAATCAAGAGCCGTCCCTGTCCACAGCCTCGCTACCAGAGTTACAAGGGGTAGCATGGAACAATCTGGCCGACCCTAATCAAGAGCCGTCCCTGTCCACAGCCTCGCTACCAGAGTTACGTGGGGTAGCATAGAACAATCTGGCTCACCCTAATCAAGAGCCGTCCCTGTCCCCAGCCTCGCTACCAGAGTTACAAGGGGTAGCATGGAACAATCTGGCCCACCCTAATCAAGAGTCGTCCCTGTCCACAGCCTCGCTACCAGAGTTACAAGTGGTAGCATGGAACAATCTGGCCCACCCTAATCAAGAGCCGTCCCTGTCCACAGCCCCGCTACCAGAGTTACAAGGGGTAGCATGGAACAATCTGGCCCACCCTATTCAAGAGCCGTCCCTGTCCACAGCCTCGCTACCAGAGTTACAAGGGGTAGCATGGAACAATCTGAACCACCCTAATCAAGAGCCGTCCCTGTCCACAGCCTCGCTACCAGGGTTACAAGGGGTAGCATGGAACAATCTGGCCCACCCTAATCAAGAGCCGTCCCTGTCCACAGCCAGGGTCACTACAGGCTCGCTACCAGAGTTACAAGGGGTAGCATGGAACAATCTGGCTCACCCTAATCAAGAGCCGTCCCTGTCCACAGCCTCGTTACCAGAGATACAAGGGGTAGCATGGAACAATCTGGCCCACCCTAATCAAGAGCCGTCCCTGTCCACAGCCTCGCTACCAGAGTTACAAGGGGTAGCATGGAACAATCTGGCCCACCCTAATCAAGAGCCGTCCCTGTCCTCAGCCTCGCTACCAGAGTTACAAGGGGTAGCATGGAACAATCTGGCCCACCCTAATCAAGAGCCGTCCCTGTCCACAGCCTCGCTACCAGAGTTACAAGGGGTAGCATGGAACAATCTGGCTCACCCTAATCAAGAGCCGTCCCTGTCCACAGCCTCGCTACCAGAGATACAAGGGGTAGCATGGAACAATCTGGCCCACCCTTATCAAGAGCCGTCCCTGTCCACAGCCTCGCTACCAGAGTTACAAGGGGTAACATGGAACAATCTGGCCCACCCTAATCAAGAGCCGTCCCTGTCCACAGCCTCGCTACCAGAGTTACAAGGGGTAGCATGGAACAATCTGGCCCACCCTAATCAAGAGCCGTCCCTGTCCACAGCCTCGCTACCAGAGTTACAAGGGGTAGCATGGAACAATCTGGCCCACCCTAATCAAGAGCCGTCCCTGTCCACAGCCTCGCTACCAGAGTTACAAGGGGTAGAATGGAACAATCTGGCCCACCCTAATCAAGAGCCGCCCCTGGTCACTACAGCCTCGCTACCAGAGTTAAAAGGGGTAGCATGGAACAATCTGGCTCACCCTAATCAAGAGCCGTCCCTGTCCACAGCCTCGCTAAAAGAGATACAAGGGGTAGCATGGAACAATCTGGCCCACCCTAATCAAGAGCCGTCCCTGTCCACAGCCTCGCTAACAGAGTTACAAGGGGTAGCATGGAACAATCTGGCCCACCCTAATCAAGAGCTGTCCCTGTCCACAGCCTCGCTACCAGTGTTACAAGGGGTAGCATGGCAAAATCTGGCCCACCCTAATCAAGAGCCGTCCCTGTCCACAGCCTCGCTACCAGAGTTACAAGGGGTAGCATGGAACAATCTGGCTGACCCTAATCAAGAGCCGTCCCTGTCCACAGCCTCGCTACCAGAGTTACAAGGGGTAGCATGGAACAATTTGGCTCACCCTAATCAAGAGCCGTCCCTGTCCACAGCCTCGCTACCAGAGTTACAAGGGGTAGCATGGAACAATCTGGCCCACCCTAATCAAGAGTCGTCCCTGTCCACAGCCTCGCTACCAGAGTTACAAGGGGTAGCATGGAACAATCTGGCCCACCCTAATCAAGAGCCGTCCCAGTCCACAGCCTCGCTACCAGAGTTACAAGGGGTAGCATGGAACAATCTGGCCCACCCTATTCAAGAGCCGTCCCTGTCCACAGCCTCGCTACCATAGTTGCAAGGGGTAGCATGGAACAATCTGGCCCACCCTAATCAAGAGCCGCCCCTGTCCACAGCCTCGCTAACAGAGTTACAAGGGGTAGCATGGAACAATCTGGCCCTCCCTAATCAAGAGCCGCCCCCGTCCACAGCCTCGCTACCAGAGTTACAAGGGGTAGCATGGAACAATCTGGCCCACCCTAATCAAGAGCCGTCCCTGTCCACAGCCTCGCTACCAGAGTTACAAGGGGTGGCATGGAACAATCTGGCTCACCCTAATCAAGAGCCGCCCCTGTCCACAGCCTCGCTAACAGAGTTTCAAGGGGTAGCATGGAAAAATCTGGCCCACCCTAATCAAGAGCCGTCCCTGTCCACAGCCTCGCTACCAGAGTTACAAGGGGTAGCATGGAACAATCTTGCCCACCCTAATCAAGAGCCGTCCCTGTCCACAGCCTCGCTACCAGAGTTACAAGGGGTAGCATGGAACAATCTGGCTGACCCTAATCAAGAGCCGTCCCTGTCCACAGCCTCGCTACCAGAGTTACAAGGGGTAGCATGGAACAATTTGGCTCACCTTAATCAAGAGCCGTCCCTGTCCACAGCCTCGCTACCAGAGTTACAAGGGGTAGCATGGAACAATCTGGCCCACCCTAATCAAGAGTCGTCCCTGTCCACAGCCTCGCTACCAGAGTTACAAGGGGTAGCATGGAACAATCTGGCCCACCCTAATCAAGAGCCGTCCCTGTCCACAGCCTCGCTACCAGAGTTACAAGGGGTAGCATGGAACAATCTGGCTCACCCTAATCAAGACCCGTCCCTGTCCACAGCCTCGCTACCAGAGTTACAAGGGGTAGCATGGAACAATCTGGCCCACCCTAATCAAGAGCCGTCCCTGTCCTCAGCCTCGCTACCAGAGTTACAAGGGGTAGCATGGAACAATCTGGCCCACCCTAATCAAGAGCCGTCCCTGTCCACAGCCTCGCTACCAGAGTTACAAGGGGTAGCATGGAACAATCTGGCTCACCCTAATCAAGAGCCGTCCCTGTCCACAGCCTCGCTACCAGAGATACAAGGGGTAGCATGGAACAATCTGGCCCACCCTAATCAAGAGCCGTCCCTGTCCACAGCCTCGCTACCAGAGTTACAAGGGGTAGCATGGAACAATCTGGCCCACCCTAATCAAGAGCCGTCCCTGTCCACAGCCTCGCTACCAGAGTTACAAGGGGTGGCATGGAACAATCTGGCCCACCCTAATCAAGAGCAGCCCCTGGTCACTACAGCCTCGCTACCAGAGTTACAAGGGGTAGCATGGAACAATCTGAATCACCCTAATCAAGAGCCGTCCCTGTCCACAGCCTCGCAACCAGAGTTACAAGGGGTAGCATGGAACAATCTGGCCCACCCTAATCAAGAGCATCCCTGTCCGCAGCCTCGCTACCAGAGTTACAAGGGGTAGCATGGAACAATCTGGCCCACCCTAATCAAGAGCCGTCCCTGTCCACAGCCTCGCTACCAGAGTTACAAGGGGTAGCATGGAACAATCTGGCTCACCCTAATCAAGAGCCGTCCCTGTCCACAGCCTCGCTACCAGAGTTACAAGGGGTAGCACGGAACAATCTGGCCCACCGTAATCAAGAGCCGTCCCTGTCCACAGCCTCGCTACCAGAGTTACAAGGGGTAGCATGGAACAATCTGGCCCACCCTAATCAAGAGCAGTCCCTGTCCACAGCCTCGCTACCAGAGTTACAAGGGGTAGCATGGAACAATCTGGCCCACCCTAATCAAGATCCGTCCCTGTCCACAGCCTCGCTACCAGAGTTACAAGGGGTAGCATGGAACAATCTGGCTCACCCTAATCAAGAGCCGTCCCTGTCCACAGCCTCGCTACCAGAGTTACAAGGGGTAGCACGGAACAATCTGGCCCACCGTAATCAAGAGCCGTCCCTGTCCACAGCCTCGCTACCAGAGTTACAAGGGGTAGCATGGAACAATCTGGCCCACCCTAATCAAGAGCAGTCCCTGTCCACAGCCAGGGTCACTACAACCTCGCTACCAGAGTTACAAGGGGTAGCATGGAACAATCTGGCTCACCCTAATCAAAAGCCGTCCCTGTCCACAGCCTCGCTACCAGAGATACAAGGGGTAGCATGGAACAATCTGGCCCACCCTAATCAAGAGCCGTCCCTGTCCACAGCCTCGCTATCAGAGTTACAAGGGGTAGCATGGAACAATCTGGCCCACCCTAATCAAGAGCCGTCCCTGTCCTCAGCCTCGCTACCAGAGTTACAAGGGGTAGCATGGAACAATCTGGCCCACCCTAATCAAGAGCCGTCCCTGTCCACAGCCTCGCTACCAGAGTTACAAGGGGTAGCATGGAACAATCTGGCCCACCCTAATCAAGAGCCGTCCCTGTCCACAGCCTCGCTACCAGAGTTACAAGGGGTAGCATGGAACAATCTGGCCCACCCTTATCAAGAGCCGTCCCTGTCCACAGCCTCGCTACCAGAGTTACAAGGGGTAGCATGGAACAATCTGGCCCACCCTAATCAAGAGCAGCCCCTGGTCACTACAGCCTCGCTACCAGAGTTACAAGGGGTAGCATGGAACAATCTGAATCACCCTAATCAAGAGCCGTCCCTGTCCACAGCCTCGCAACCAGAGTTACAAGGGGTAGCATGGAACAATCTGGCCCACCCTAATCAAGAGCATCCCTGTCCGCAGCCTCGCTACCAGAGTTACAAGGGGTAGCATGGAACAATCTGGCCCACCCTAATCAAGAGCCGTCCCTGTCCACAGCCTCGCTACCAGAGTTACAAGGGGTAGCATGGAACAATCTTGCTCACCCTAATCAAGAGCCGTCCCTGTCCACAGCCTCGCTACCAGAGTTACAAGGGGTAGCACGGAACAATCTGGCCCACCGTAATCAAGAGCCGTCCCTGTCCACAGCCTCGCTACCAGAGTTACAAGGGGTAGCATGGAACAATCTGGCCCACCCTAATCAAGAGCAGTCCCTGTCCACAGCCTCGCTACCAGAGTTACAAGGGGTAGCATGGAACAATCTGGCCCACCCTAATCAAGAGCCGTCCCTGTCCACAGCCTCGCTACCAGAGTTACAAGGGGTAGCATGGAACAATCTGGCTCACCCTAATCAAGAGCCGTCCCTGTCCACAGCCTCGCTACCAGAGTTACAAGGGGTAGCACGGAACAATCTGGCCCACCGTAATCAAGAGCCGTCCCTGTCCACAGCCTCGCTACCAGAGTTACAAGGGGTAGCATGGAACAATCTGGTCCACCCTAATCAAGAGCAGTCCCTGTCCACAGCCTCGCTACCAGAGTTACAAGGGGTAGCATGGAACAATCTGGCCCACCCTAATCAAGAGCCGTCCTTGTCCACAGCCTCGCTACCAGAGTTACAAGGGGTAGCATGGAACAATCTGGCCCACCCTAATCAAGAGCCTTCCCTGTCCACAGCCTCGCTACCAGAGTTAAAAGGGGTAGCATGGAACAATCTGGCTCACCCTAATCAAGAGCCGCCCCTGTCCACAGCCTCGCTACCAGAGTTACAAGGGGTAGCATGGAACAATCTGGCCCACCCTAATCAAGAGCCGTCCCTGTCCACAGCCTCGCTACCAGAGTTACAAGGGGTAGCATGGAACAATCTGGCTCACCCTAATCAAGAGCCGTCCCTGTCCACAGCCTCGCTACCAGAGTTACAAGGGGTAGCATGGAACAATCTGGCCCACCCTAATCAAGAGCTGTCCCTGTCCACAGCCTCGCTACCAGAGTTACAAGGGGTAGCATGGAACAATCTGGCTCACCCTAATCAAGAGCCGTCCCTGTCCACAGCCTCGCTACCAGAGTTACAAGGGGTAGCACGGAACAATCTGGCCCACCGTAATCAAGAGCCGTCCCTGTCTACAGCCTCACTACCAGAGTTACAAGGGGTAGCATGGAACAATCTGGCCCACCCTAATCAAGAGCAGTCCCAGTCCACAGCCTCGCTACCAGAGTTACAAGGGGTAGCATGGAACAATCTGGCCCACCCTAATCAAGAGCCGTCCCTGTCCACAGCCTCGCTACCAGAGTTACAAGGGGTAGCATGGAACAATCTGGCCCACCCTTATCAAGAGCCGTCCCTGTCCACAGCCTCGCTACCAGAGTTACAAGGGGTAGCATGGAACAATCTGGCCCACCCTAATCAAGAGCCGTCCCTGTCCACAGCCTCGCTACCAGAGTTACAAGGGGTAGCATGGAACAATCTGGCCGACCCTAATCAAGAGCCGTCCCTGTCCACAGCCTCGCTACCAGAGTTACATGGGGTAGCATAGAACAATCTGGCTCACCCTAATCAAGAGCCGTCCCTGTCCACAGCCTCGCTACCAGAGTTACAAGGGGTAGCATGGAACAATCTGGTCCACCCTAATCAAGAGTCGTCCCTGTCCACAGCCTCGCTACCAGAGTTACAAGGGGTAGCATGGAACAATCTGGCCCACCCTAATCAAGAGCCGTCCCTGTCCACAGCCTCGCTACCAGAGTTACAAGGGGTAGCATGGAACAATCTGGCCCCCCCTATTCAAGAGCCGTCCCTGTCCACAGCCTCGCTACCAGAGTTACAAGGGGTAGCATGGAACAATCTGGCCCACCCTAATCAAGAGCCGTCCCTGTCCACAGCCTCGCTACCAGAGTTACAAGGGGTAGCATGGAACAATCTGGCCCACCCTTATCAAGAGCCGTCCCTGTCCACAGCCTCGCTACCAGAGTTACAAGGGGTAGCATGGAACAATCTGGCCCACCCTAATCAAGAGCAGCCCCTGGTCACTACAGCCTCGCTACCAGAGTTACAAGGGGTAGCATGGAACAATCTGAATCACCCTAATCAAGAGCCGTCCCTGTCCACAGCCTCGCAACCAGAGTTACAAGGGGTAGCATGGAACAATCTGGCCCACCCTAATCAAGAGCATCCCTGTCCGCAGCCTCGCTACCAGAGTTACAAGGGGTAGCATGGAACAATCTGGCCCACCCTAATCAAGAGCCGTCCCTGTCCACAGCCTCGCTACCAGAGTTACAAGGGGTAGCATGGAACAATCTTGCTCACCCTAATCAAGAGCCGTCCCTGTCCACAGCCTCGCTACCAGAGTTACAAGGGGTAGCACGGAACAATCTGGCCCACCGTAATCAAGAGCCGTCCCTGTCCACAGCCTCGCTACCAGAGTTACAAGGGGTAGCATGGAACAATCTGGCTCACCCTAATCAAGAGCAGTCCCTGTCCACAGCCTCGCTACCAGAGTTACAAGGGGTAGCATGGAACAATCTGGCCCACCCTAATCAAGAGCCGTCCCTGTCCACAGCCTCGCTACCAGAGTTACAAGGGGTAGCATGGAACAATCTGGCTCACCCTAATCAAGAGCCGTCCCTGTCCACAGCCTCGCTACCAGAGTTACAAGGGGTAGCACGGAACAATCTGGCCCACCGTAATCAAGAGCCGTCCCTGTCCACAGCCTCGCTACCAGAGTTACAAGGGGTAGCATGGAACAATCTGGTCCACCCTAATCAAGAGCAGTCCCTGTCCACAGCCTCGCTACCAGAGTTACAAGGGGTAGCATGGAACAATCTGGCCCACCCTAATCAAGAGCCGTCCTTGTCCACAGCCTCGCTACCAGAGTTACAAGGGGTAGCATGGAACAATCTGGCCCACCCTAATCAAGAGCCTTCCCTGTCCACAGCCTCGCTACCAGAGTTAAAAGGGGTAGCATGGAACAATCCGGCTCACCCTAATCAAGAGCCGCCCCTGTCCACAGCCTCGCTACCAGAGTTACAAGGGGTAGCATGGAACAATCTGGCCCACCCTAATCAAGAGCCGTCCCTGTCCACAGCCTCGCTACCAGAGTTACAAGGGGTAGCATGGAACAATCTGGCTCACCCTAATCAAGAGCCGTCCCTGTCCACAGCCTCGCTACCAGAGTTACAAGGGGTAGCATGGAACAATCTGGCCCACCCTAATCAAGAGCTGTCCCTGTCCACAGCCTCGCTACCAGAGTTACAAGGGGTAGCATGGAACAATCTGGCTCACCCTAATCAAGAGCCGTCCCTGTCCACAGCCTCGCTACCAGAGTTACAAGGGGTAGCACGGAACAATCTGGCCCACCGTAATCAAGAGCCGTCCCTGTCTACAGCCTCACTACCAGAGTTACAAGGGGTAGCATGGAACAATCTGGCCCACCCTAATCAAGAGCAGTCCCAGTCCACAGCCTCGCTACCAGAGTTACAAGGGGTAGCATGGAACAATCTGGCCCACCCTAATCAAGAGCCGTCCCTGTCCACAGCCTCGCTACCAGAGTTACAAGGGGTAGCATGGAACAATCTGGCCCACCCTTATCAAGAGCCGTCCCTGTCCACAGCCTCGCTACCAGAGTTACAAGGGGTAGCATGGAACAATCTGGCCCACCCTAATCAAGAGCCGTCCCTGTCCACAGCCTCGCTACCAGAGTTACAAGGGGTAGCATGGAACAATCTGGCCGACCCTAATCAAGAGCCGTCCCTGTCCACAGCCTCGCTACCAGAGTTACATGGGGTAGCATAGAACAATCTGGCTCACCCTAATCAAGAGCCGTCCCTGTCCACAGCCTCGCTACCAGAGTTACAAGGGGTAGCATGGAACAATCTGGTCCACCCTAATCAAGAGTCGTCCCTGTCCACAGCCTCGCTACCAGAGTTACAAGGGGTAGCATGGAACAATCTGGCCCACCCTAATCAAGAGCCGTCCCTGTCCACAGCCTCGCTACCAGAGTTACAAGGGGTAGCATGGAACAATCTGGCCCCCCCTATTCAAGAGCCGTCCCTGTCCACAGCCTCGCTACCAGAGTTACAAGGGGTAGCATGGAACAATCTGGCCCACCCTAATCAAGAGCCGTCCCTGTCCACAGCCTCGCTACCAGAGTTACAAGGGGTAGCATGGAACAATCTGGCCCACCCTTATCAAGAGCCGTCCCTGTCCACAGCCTCGCTACCAGAGTTACAAGGGGTAGCATGGAACAATCTGGCCCACCCTAATCAAGAGCAGCCCCTGGTCACTACAGCCTCGCTACCAGAGTTACAAGGGGTAGCATGGAACAATCTGAATCACCCTAATCAAGAGCCGTCCCTGTCCACAGCCTCGCAACCAGAGTTACAAGGGGTAGCATGGAACAATCTGGCCCACCCTAATCAAGAGCATCCCTGTCCGCAGCCTCGCTACCAGAGTTACAAGGGGTAGCATGGAACAATCTGGCCCACCCTAATCAAGAGCCGTCCCTGTCCACAGCCTCGCTACCAGAGTTACAAGGGGTAGCATGGAACAATCTTGCTCACCCTAATCAAGAGCCGTCCCTGTCCACAGCCTCGCTACCAGAGTTACAAGGGGTAGCACGGAACAATCTGGCCCACCGTAATCAAGAGCCGTCCCTGTCCACAGCCTCGCTACCAGAGTTACAAGGGGTAGCATGGAACAATCTGGCCCACCCTAATCAAGAGCAGTCCCTGTCCACAGCCTCGCTACCAGAGTTACAAGGGGTAGCATGGAACAATCTGGCCCACCCTAATCAAGAGCCGTCCCTGTCCACAGCCTCGCTACCAGAGTTACAAGGGGTAGCATGGAACAATCTGGCTCACCCTAATCAAGAGCCGTCCCTGTCCACAGCCTCGCTACCAGAGTTACAAGGGGTAGCACGGAACAATCTGGCCCACCGTAATCAAGAGCCGTCCCTGTCCACAGCCTCGCTACCAGAGTTACAAGGGCTAGCATGGAACAATCTGGTCCACCCTAATCAAGAGCAGTCCCTGTCCACAGCCTCGCTACCAGAGTTACAAGGGGTAGCATGGAACAATCTGGCCCACCCTAATCAAGAGCCGTCCTTGTCCACAGCCTCGCTACCAGAGTTACAAGGGGTAGCATGGAACAATCTGGCCCACCCTAATCAAGAGCCTTCCCTGTCCACAGCCTCGCTACCAGAGTTAAAAGGGGTAGCATGGAACAATCTGGCTCACCCTAATCAAGAGCCGCCCCTGTCCACAGCCTCGCTACCAGAGTTACAAGGGGTAGCATGGAACAATCTGGCCCACCCTAATCAAGAGCCGTCCCTGTCCACAGCCTCGCTACCAGAGTTACAAGGGGTAGCATGGAACAATCTGGCTCACCCTAATCAAGAGCCGTCCCTGTCCACAGCCTCGCTACCAGAGTTACAAGGGGTAGCATGGAACAATCTGGCCCACCCTAATCAAGAGCTGTCCCTGTCCACAGCCTCGCTACCAGAGTTACAAGGGGTAGCATGGAACAATCTGGCTCACCCTAATCAAGAGCCGTCCCTGTCCACAGCCTCGCTACCAGAGTTACAAGGGGTAGCACGGAACAATCTGGCCCACCGTAATCAAGAGCCGTCCCTGTCTACAGCCTCACTACCAGAGTTACAAGGGGTAGCATGGAACAATCTGGCCCACCCTAATCAAGAGCAGTCCCAGTCCACAGCCTCGCTACCAGAGTTACAAGGGGTAGCATGGAACAATCTGGCCCACCCTAATCAAGAGCCGTCCCTGTCCACAGCCTCGCTACCAGAGTTACAAGGGGTAGCATGGAACAATCTGGCCCACCCTTATCAAGAGCCGTCCCTGTCCACAGCCTCGCTACCAGAGTTACAAGGGGTAGCATGGAACAATCTGGCCCACCCTAATCAAGAGCCGTCCCTGTCCACAGCCTCGCTACCAGAGTTACAAGGGGTAGCATGGAACAATCTGGCCGACCCTAATCAAGAGCCGTCCCTGTCCACAGCCTCGCTACCAGAGTTACATGGGGTAGCATAGAACAATCTGGCTCACCCTAATCAAGAGCCGTCCCTGTCCACAGCCTCGCTACCAGAGTTACAAGGGGTAGCATGGAACAATCTGGTCCACCCTAATCAAGAGTCGTCCCTGTCCACAGCCTCGCTACCAGAGTTACAAGGGGTAGCATGGAACAATCTGGCCCACCCTAATCAAGAGCCGTCCCTGTCCACAGCCTCGCTACCAGAGTTACAAGGGGTAGCATGGAACAATCTGGCCCCCCCTATTCAAGAGCCGTCCCTGTCCACAGCCTCGCTACCAGAGTTACAAGGGGTAGCATGGAACAATCTGGCCCACCCTAATCAAGAGCCGTCCCTGTCCACAGCCTCGCTACCAGAGTTACAAGGGGTAGCATGGAACAATCTGGCCCACCCTTATCAAGAGCCGTCCCTGTCCACAGCCTCGCTACCAGAGTTACAAGGGGTAGCATGGAACAATCTGGCCCACCCTAATCAAGAGCAGCCCCTGGTCACTACAGCCTCGCTACCAGAGTTACAAGGGGTAGCATGGAACAATCTGAATCACCCTAATCAAGAGCCGTCCCTGTCCACAGCCTCGCAACCAGAGTTACAAGGGGTAGCATGGAACAATCTGGCCCACCCTAATCAAGAGCATCCCTGTCCGCAGCCTCGCTACCAGAGTTACAAGGGGTAGCATGGAACAATCTGGCCCACCCTAATCAAGAGCCGTCCCTGTCCACAGCCTCGCTACCAGAGTTACAAGGGGTAGCATGGAACAATCTTGCTCACCCTAATCAAGAGCCGTCCCTGTCCACAGCCTCGCTACCAGAGTTACAAGGGGTAGCACGGAACAATCTGGCCCACCGTAATCAAGAGCCGTCCCTGTCCACAGCCTCGCTACCAGAGTTACAAGGGGTAGCATGGAACAATCTGGCCCACCCTAATCAAGAGCAGTCCCTGTCCACAGCCTCGCTACCAGAGTTACAAGGGGTAGCATGGAACAATCTGGCCCACCCTAATCAAGAGCCGTCCCTGTCCACAGCCTCGCTACCAGAGTTACAAGGGGTAGCATGGAACAATCTGGCTCACCCTAATCAAGAGCCGTCCCTGTCCACAGCCTCGCTACCAGAGTTACAAGGGGTAGCACGGAACAATCTGGCCCACCGTAATCAAGAGCCGTCCCTGTCCACAGCCTCGCTACCAGAGTTACAAGGGGTAGCATGGAACAATCTGGTCCACCCTAATCAAGAGCAGTCCCTGTCCACAGCCTCGCTACCAGAGTTACAAGGGGTAGCATGGAACAATCTGGCCCACCCTAATCAAGAGCCGTCCTTGTCCACAGCCTCGCTACCAGAGTTACAAGGGGTAGCATGGAACAATCTGGCCCACCCTAATCAAGAGCCTTCCCTGTCCACAGCCTCGCTACCAGAGTTAAAAGGGGTAGCATGGAACAATCTGGCTCACCCTAATCAAGAGCCGCCCCTGTCCACAGCCTCGCTACCAGAGTTACAAGGGGTAGCATGGAACAATCTGGCCCACCCTAATCAAGAGCCGTCCCTGTCCACAGCCTCGCTACCAGAGTTACAAGGGGTAGCATGGAACAATCTGGCTCACCCTAATCAAGAGCCGTCCCTGTCCACAGCCTCGCTACCAGAGTTACAAGGGGTAGCATGGAACAATCTGGCCCACCCTAATCAAGAGCTGTCCCTGTCCACAGCCTCGCTACCAGAGTTACAAGGGGTAGCATGGAACAATCTGGCTCACCCTAATCAAGAGCCGTCCCTGTCCACAGCCTCGCTACCAGAGTTACAAGGGGTAGCACGGAACAATCTGGCCCACCGTAATCAAGAGCCGTCCCTGTCTACAGCCTCACTACCAGAGTTACAAGGGGTAGCATGGAACAATCTGGCCCACCCTAATCAAGAGCAGTCCCAGTCCACAGCCTCGCTACCAGAGTTACAAGGGGTAGCATGGAACAATCTGGCCCACCCTAATCAAGAGCCGTCCCTGTCCACAGCCTCGCTACCAGAGTTACAAGGGGTAGCATGGAACAATCTGGCCCACCCTTATCAAGAGCCGTCCCTGTCCACAGCCTCGCTACCAGAGTTACAAGGGGTAGCATGGAACAATCTGGCCCACCCTAATCAAGAGCCGTCCCTGTCCACAGCCTCGCTACCAGAGTTACAAGGGGTAGCATGGAACAATCTGGCCGACCCTAATCAAGAGCCGTCCCTGTCCACAGCCTCGCTACCAGAGTTACATGGGGTAGCATAGAACAATCTGGCTCACCCTAATCAAGAGCCGTCCCTGTCCACAGCCTCGCTACCAGAGTTACAAGGGGTAGCATGGAACAATCTGGTCCACCCTAATCAAGAGTCGTCCCTGTCCACAGCCTCGCTACCAGAGTTACAAGGGGTAGCATGGAACAATCTGGCCCACCCTAATCAAGAGCCGTCCCTGTCCACAGCCTCGCTACCAGAGTTACAAGGGGTAGCATGGAACAATCTGGCCCCCCCTATTCAAGAGCCGTCCCTGTCCACAGCCTCGCTACCAGAGTTACAAGGGGTAGCATGGAACAATCTGGCCCACCCTAATCAAGAGCCGCCCCTGTCCACAGCCTCGCTACCAGGGTTACAATGGGTAGCATGGAACAATCTGGCCCACCCTAATCAAGAGCCGTCCCTGTCCACAGCCAGGGTCACTACAGCCTCGCTACCAGAGTTACAAGGGGTAGCATGGAACAATCTGGCTCACCCTAATCAAGAGCCGTCCCTGTCCACAGCCTCGCTATCAGAGTTACAAGGGGTAGCATGGAACAATCTGGCCCACCCTAATCAAGAGCCGTCCCTGTCCTCAGCCTCTCTACCAGAGTTACAAGGGGTAGCATGGAACAATCTGGCCCACCCTAATCAAGAGCCGTCCCTGTCCACAGCCTCGCTACCAGAGTTACAAGGGGTAGCATGGAACAATCTGGCTCACCCTAATCAAGAGCCGTCCCTGTCCACAGCCTCGCTACCAGAGATACAAGGGGTAGCATGGAACAATCTGGCCCACCCTAATCAAGAGCCGTCCCTGTCCACAGCCTCGCTACCAGAGTTACAAGGGGTAGCATGGAACAATCTGGCCCACCCTAATCAAGAGCCGTCCCTGTCCACAGCCTCGCTACCAGAGTTACAAGGGGTAGCATGGAACAATCTGGCCCACCCTAATCAAGAGCCGTCCCTGTCCACAGCCTCGCTACCAGAGTTACAAGGGGTAGCATGGAACAATCTGGCCCACCCTAATCAAGAGCCGTCCCTGTCCACAGCCTCGCTACCAGAGTTACAAGGGGTAGAATGGAACAATCTGGCCCACCCTAATCAAGAGCCGCCCCTGGTCACTACAGCCTCGCTACCAGAGTTAAAAGGGGTAGCATGGAACAATCTGGCTCACCCTAATCAAGAGCCGTCCCTGTCCACAGCCTCGCTAAAAGAGATACAAGGGGTAGCATGGAACAATCTGGCCCACCCTAATCAAGAGCCTTCCCTGTCCACAGCCTCGCTAACAGAATTACAACGGGTAGCATGGAACAATCTGGCCCACCCTAATCAAGAGCTGTCCCTGTCCACAGCCTCGCTACCAGTGTTACAAGGGGTAGCATGGAAAAATCTGGCCCACCCTAATCAAGAGCCGTCCCTCTCCACAGCCTCGCTACCAGAGTTACAAGGGGTAGCATGGAACAATCTGGCGCACCCTAATCAAGAACCGTCCCTGTCCACAGCCTCGCTACCAGAGTTACAAGGGGTAGCATGGAACAATCTGGCCCACCCTAATCAAGAGCCGTCCCTGTCCACAGCCTCGCTACCAGAGTTACAAGGGGTAGCATGGAACAATCTGGCTCACCCTAATCAAGAGCCGTCCCCGTACACAGCCTCGCTACCAGATTTACAAGGGGTAGCATGGAACAATCTGGCCCACCCTAATCAAGAGCCGTCCCTGTCCACAGCCTCGCTACCAGTGTTACAAGGGGTGGCATGGAACAATCTGGCTCACCCTAATCAAGAGCCGCCCCTGTCCACAGCCTCGCTAACAGAGTTACAAGGGGTAGCATGGAAAAATCTGGCCCACCCTAATCAAGAGCCGTCCCTGTCCACAGCCTCGCTACCAGAGTTACAAGGGGTAGCATGGAACAATCTGGCCCACCCTAATCAAGAGCCGTCCCTGTCCACAGCCTCGCTACCAGAGTTACAAGGGGTAGCATGGAACAATCTGGCTGACCCTAATCAAGAGCCGTCCCTGTCCACAGCCTCGCTACCAGAGTTACAAGGGGTAGCATGGAACAATTTGGCTCACCCTAATCAAGAGCCGTCCCTGTCCACAGCCTCGCTACCAGAGTTACAAGGGGTAGCATGGAACAATCTGGCCCACCCTAATCAAGAGTCGTCCCTGTCCACAGCCTCGCTACCAGAGTTACAAGGGGTAGCATGGAACAATCTGGCCCACCCTAATCAAGAGCCGTTCCTGTCCACAGCCTCGCTACCAGAGTTACAAGGGGTAGCATGGAACAATCTGGCCCACCCTAATCAAGAGCCGCCCCTGTCCACAGCCTCGCTAACAGAGTTACAAGGGGTAGCATGGAACAATCTGGCCCACCCTAATCAAGAGCCGTTCCTGTCCACAGCCTCGCTACCAGAGTTACAAGGGGTAGCATGGAACAATCTGGCTCACCCTAATCAAGAGCCGCCCATGTCCACAGCCACGCTAACAGAGTTACAAGGGGTAGCATGGAACAATCTGGCCCACCCCTAATCAAGAGCCGTCCCTGTCCACAGCCAGGGTCACTACAGCCTCGCTACCAGAGTTACAAGGGGTAGCATGGAACAATCTGGCTCACCCTAATCAAGAGCCGTCCCTGTCCACAGCCTCGCTACCAGAGATACAAGGGGTAGCATGGAACAATCTGGCCCACCCTAATCAAGAGCCGTCCCTGTCCACAGCCTCGCTACCAGAGTTACAAGGGGTAGCATGGAACAATCTGGCCCACCCTAATCAAGAGCCGTCCCTGTCCACAGCCTCGCTACCAGAGTTACGAGGGGTACCATGGAACAATCTGGCCCACCCTAATCAAGAGCCGTCCCTGTCCACAGCCTCGCTACCAGAGTTACAAGGGGTAGCATGGAAAAAATCTGGCCCACCCTAATCAATAGCCGTCCCTGTCCACAGCCTCGCTACAAGAGTTACAAGGGGTAGCATGGAACAATCTGGCTCACCCTAATCAAGACCCGTCCCTGTCCACAGCCTCGCTACCAGAGTTACAAGGGGTAGCATGGAACAATCTGGCCCACCCTAATCAAGACCCGTCCCTGTCCACAGCCAGGGTCACTACAGCCTCGCTACCAGAGTTACAAGGGGTAGCATGGAACAATCTGGCTCACCCTAATCAAGAGCCGTCCCTGTCCACAGCCTCGCTAACAGAGATACAAGGGGTAGCATGGAACAATCTGGCCCACCATAATCAAGAGCCGTCCCTGTCCACAGCCTCGCTACCAGAGTTACAAGGGGTAGCATGGAACAATCTGGCCCACCCTAATCAAGAGCAGTCCCTGTCCACAGCCTCGCTACCAGAGTTACGAGGGGTACCACGGAACAATCTGGCCCACCCTAATCAGGAGCCGTCCCTGTCCACAGCCTCGCTACCAGAGATACAAGGGGTAGCATGGAACAATCTGGCCCACCCTAATCAAGAGCCGTCCCTGTCCACAGCCTCGCTACCAGAGTTACAAGGGGTAGCATGGAACAATCTGGCCCACCCTAATCAAGAGCCGTCCCTGTCCACAGCCTCGCTACCAGAGTTACAAGGGGTGGCATGGAACAATCTGGCCCACCCTAATCAAGAGCCGTCCCTGTCCACACCCTCGCTACCAGAGTTACAAGGGGTAGCATGGAACAATCTGGCCCACCCTAATCAAGAGCAGCCCCTGGTCACTACAGCCTCGCTACCAGAGTTACAAGGGGTAGCATGGAACAATCTGAATCACCCTAATCAAGAGCCGTCCCTGTCCACAGCCTCGCAACCAGAGTTACAAGGGGTAGCATGGAACAATCTGGCCCACCCTAATCAAGAGCATCCCTGTCCGCAGCCTCGCTACAAGAGTTACAAGGGGTAGCATGGAACAATCTGGCCCACCCTAATCAAGAGCCGTCCCTGTCCACAGCCTCGCTACCAGAGTTACAAGGGGTAGCATGGAACAATCTGGCTCACCCTAATCAAGAGCCGTCCCTGTCCACAGCCTCGCTACCAGAGTTACAAGGGGTAGCACGGAACAATCTGGCCCACCGTAATCAAGAGCCGTCCCTGTCCACAGCCTCGCTACCAGAGTTACAAGGGGTAGCATGGAACAATCTGGCCCACCCTAATCAAGAGCAGTCCCTGTCCACAGCCTCGCTACCAGAGTTACAAGGGGTAGCATGGAACAATCTGGCCCACTCTAATCAAGAGCCGTCCCTGTCCACAGCCTCGCTACCAGAGTTACAAGGGGTAGCATGGAACAATCTGGCCCACCCTAATCAAGAGCCTTCCCTGTCCACAGCCTCGCTACCAGAGTTACAAGGGGTAGCATGGAACAATCTGGCCCACCCTAAGCAAGAGCTGTCCCTGTCCACAGCCTCGCTACCAGAGTTACAAGGGGTAGCATGGAACAATCTGGCCGACCCTAATCAAGAGCCGTCCCTGTCCACAGCCTCGCTACCAGAGTTACAAGGGGTAGCATGGAACAATCTGGCTCACCCTAATCAAGACCCGTCCCTGTCCACAGCCTCGCTACCAGAGTTACAAAGGGTAGCATGGAACAATCTGGCCCACCCTAATCAAGAGTCGTCCCTGTCCACAGCCTCGCTACCAGAGTTACAAGGGGTAGCATGGAACAATCTGGCCCACCCTAATCAAGAGCCGTCCCTGTCCTCAGCCTCGCTACCAGAGTTACAAGGGGTAGCATGGAACAATCTGGTCCACCCTATTCAAGAGCCGTCCCTGTCCACAGCCTCGCTACCAGAGTTACAAGGGGTAGCATGGAACAATCTGGCCCACCCTAATCAAGAGCCGCCCCTGTCCACAGCCTCGCTAACAGAGTTACAAGGGGTAGCATGGAACAATCTGGCCCTCCCTAATCAAGAGCCGCCCCTGTCAACAGCCTCGCTACCAGAGTTACAAGGGGTAGCATGGAACAATCTGGCCCACCCTAATCAAGAGCCGCCCCTGTCCACAGCCTCGCTAACAGAGTTACAAGGGGTAGCATGGAACAATCTGGCCCACCCTAATCAAGAGCCGTCCCTGTCCACAGCCTCGCTACCAGAGTTACAAGGGGTAGCATGGAACAATCTGGCTCACCCTAATCAAGAGCCGCCCCTGTCCACAGCCACGCTAACAGAGTTACAAGGGGTAGCATGGAACAATCTGGCCCACCCCTAATCAAGAGCCGTCCCTGGTCACTACAGTCTCGCCACCAGAGTTACAAGGGGTAGCATGGAACAATCAGGCCCACCCTAATCAAGAGCCGTCCCTGACCACAGCCTCGCTACCAGAGTTACAAGGGGTAGCATGGAACAATCTGGCCATCCCTAATCAAGGGCCGTCCATATCCACAGCCTCGCTACCAGAGTTACAAGGGGTAGCATGGAACAATCTGGCCCACCCTAATCAAGAGCCGTCCCTGTCCACAGCCTCGCCACCAGAGTTACAAGGGGTAGCATGGAACAATCTGGCCCACCCTAATCAAGAGCCGTCCCTGTCCACAGCCTCGCTACCAGAGTTACAAGGGGTAGCATGGAACAATCTGGCCCACCCTAATCAAGAGCCGTCCCTGTCCACAGCCTCGCTACCAGAGTTACAAGGGGTAGCATGGAACAATCTGGCCCACCCTAATCAAGAGCCGTCCCTGTCCACAGCCTCGCTACCAGAGTTACAAGGGGTGGCATGGAACAATCTGGCCCACCCTAATCAAGAGCAGCCCCTGGTCACTACAGCCTCGCTACCAGAGTTACAAGGGGTAGCATGGAACAATCTGAATCACCCTAATCAAGAGCCGTCCCTGTCCACAGCCTCGCAACCAGAGTTACAAGGGGTAGCATGGAACAATCTGGCCCACCCTAATCAAGAGCATCCCTGTCCGCAGCCTCGCTACCAGAGTTACAAGGGGTAGCATGGAACAATCTGGCCCACCCTAATCAAGAGCCGTCCCTGTCCACAGCCTCGCTACCAGAGTTACAAGGGGTAGCATGGAACAATCTGGCTCACCCTAATCAAGAGCCGTCCCTGTCCACAGCCTCGCTACCAGAGTTACAAGGGGTAGCACGGAACAATCTGGCCCACCGTAATCAAGAGCCGTCCCTGTCCACAGCCTCGCTACCAGAGTTACAAGGGGTAGCATGGAACAATCTGGCCCACCCTAATCAAGAGCAGTCCCTGTCCACAGCCTCGCTACCAGAGTTACAAGGGGTAGCATGGAACAATCTGGCCCACCCTAATCAAGATCCGTCCCTGTCCACAGCCTCGCTACCAGAGTTACAAGGGGTAGCATGGAACAATCTGGCTCACCCTAATCAAGAGCCGTCCCTGTCCACAGCCTCGCTACCAGAGTTACAAGGGGTAGCACGGAACAATCTGGCCCACCGTAATCAAGAGCCGTCCCTGTCCACAGCCTCGCTACCAGAGTTACAAGGGGTAGCATGGAACAATCTGGCCCACCCTAATCAAGAGCAGTCCCTGTCCACAGCCAGGGTCACTACAACCTCGCTACCAGAGTTACAAGGGGTAGCATGGAACAATCTGGCTCACCCTAATCAAAAGCCGTCCCTGTCCACAGCCTCGCTACCAGAGATACAAGGGGTAGCATGGAACAATCTGGCCCACCCTAATCAAGAGCCGTCCCTGTCCACAGCCTCGCTATCAGAGTTACAAGGGGTAGCATGGAACAATCTGGCCCACCCTAATCAAGAGCCGTCCCTGTCCTCAGCCTCGCTACCAGAGTTACAAGGGGTAGCATGGAACAATCTGGCCCACCCTAATCAAGAGCCGTCCCTGTCCACAGCCTCGCTACCAGAGTTACAAGGGGTAGCATGGAACAATCTGGCCCACCCTAATCAAGAGCCGTCCCTGTCCACAGCCTCGCTACCAGAGTTACAAGGGGTAGCATGGAACAATCTGGCCCACCCTTATCAAGAGCCGTCCCTGTCCACAGCCTCGCTACCAGAGTTACAAGGGGTAGCATGGAACAATCTGGCCCACCCTAATCAAGAGCAGCCCCTGGTCACTACAGCCTCGCTACCAGAGTTACAAGGGGTAGCATGGAACAATCTGAATCACCCTAATCAAGAGCCGTCCCTGTCCACAGCCTCGCAACCAGAGTTACAAGGGGTAGCATGGAACAATCTGGCCCACCCTAATCAAGAGCATCCCTGTCCGCAGCCTCGCTACCAGAGTTACAAGGGGTAGCATGGAACAATCTGGCCCACCCTAATCAAGAGCCGTCCCTGTCCACAGCCTCGCTACCAGAGTTACAAGGGGTAGCATGGAACAATCTTGCTCACCCTAATCAAGAGCCGTCCCTGTCCACAGCCTCGCTACCAGAGTTACAAGGGGTAGCACGGAACAATCTGGCCCACCGTAATCAAGAGCCGTCCCTGTCCACAGCCTCGCTACCAGAGTTACAAGGGGTAGCATGGAACAATCTGGCCCACCCTAATCAAGAGCAGTCCCTGTCCACAGCCTCGCTACCAGAGTTACAAGGGGTAGCATGGAACAATCTGGCCCACCCTAATCAAGAGCCGTCCCTGTCCACAGCCTCGCTACCAGAGTTACAAGGGGTAGCATGGAACAATCTGGCTCACACTAATCAAGAGCCGTCCCTGTCCACAGCCTCGCTACCAGAGTTACAAGGGGTAGCACGGAACAATCTGGCCCACCGTAATCAAGAGCCGTCCCTGTCCACAGCCTCGCTACCAGAGTTACAAGGGGTAGCATGGAACAATCTGGTCCACCCTAATCAAGAGCAGTCCCTGTCCACAGCCTCGCTACCAGAGTTACAAGGGGTAGCATGGAACAATCTGGCCCACCCTAATCAAGAGCCGTCCTTGTCCACAGCCTCGCTACCAGAGTTACAAGGGGTAGCATGGAACAATCTGGCCCACCCTAATCAAGAGCCTTCCCTGTCCACAGCCTCGCTACCAGAGTTAAAAGGGGTAGCATGGAACAATCTGGCTCACCCTAATCAAGAGCCGCCCCTGTCCACAGCCTCGCTACCAGAGTTACAAGGGGTAGCATGGAACAATCTGGCCCACCCTAATCAAGAGCCGTCCCTGTCCACAGCCTCGCTACCAGAGTTACAAGGGGTAGCATGGAACAATCTGGCTCACCCTAATCAAGAGCCGTCCCTGTCCACAGCCTCGCTACCAGAGTTACAAGGGGTAGCATGGAACAATCTGGCCCACCCTAATCAAGAGCTGTCCCTGTCCACAGCCTCGCTACCAGAGTTACAAGGGGTAGCATGGAACAATCTGGCTCACCCTAATCAAGAGCCGTCCCTGTCCACAGCCTCGCTACCAGAGTTACAAGGGGTAGCACGGAACAATCTGGCCCACCGTAATCAAGAGCCGTCCCTGTCTACAGCCTCACTACCAGAGTTACAAGGGGTAGCATGGAACAATCTGGCCCACCCTAATCAAGAGCAGTCCCAGTCCACAGCCTCGCTACCAGAGTTACAAGGGGTAGCATGGAACAATCTGGCCCACCCTAATCAAGAGCCGTCCCTGTCCACAGCCTCGCTACCAGAGTTACAAGGGGTAGCATGGAACAATCTGGCCCACCCTTATCAAGAGCCGTCCCTGTCCACAGCCTCGCTACCAGAGTTACAAGGGGTAGCATGGAACAATCTGGCCCACCCTAATCAAGAGCCGTCCCTGTCCACAGCCTCGCTACCAGAGTTACAAGGGGTAGCATGGAACAATCTGGCCGACCCTAATCAAGAGCCGTCCCTGTCCACAGCCTCGCTACCAGAGTTACATGGGGTAGCATAGAACAATCTGGCTCACCCTAATCAAGAGCCGTCCCTGTCCACAGCCTCGCTACCAGAGTTACAAGGGGTAGCATGGAACAATCTGGTCCACCCTAATCAAGAGTCGTCCCTGTCCACAGCCTCGCTACCAGAGTTACAAGGGGTAGCATGGAACAATCTGGCCCACCCTAATCAAGAGCCGTCCCTGTCCACAGCCTCGCTACCAGAGTTACAAGGGGTAGCATGGAACAATCTGGCCCCCCCTATTCAAGAGCCGTCCCTGTCCACAGCCTCGCTACCAGAGTTACAAGGGGTAGCATGGAACAATCTGGCCCACCCTAATCAAGAGCCGCCCCTGTCCACAGCCTCGCTACCAGGGTTACAATGGGTAGCATGGAACAATCTGGCCCACCCTAATCAAGAGCCGTCCCTGTCCACAGCCAGGGTCACTACAGCCTCGCTACCAGAGTTACAAGGGGTAGCATGGAACAATCTGGCTCACCCTAATCAAGAGCCGTCCCTGTCCACAGCCTCGCTATCAGAGTTACAAGGGGTAGCATGGAACAATCTGGCCCACCCTAATCAAGAGCCGTCCCTGTCCTCAGCCTCTCTACCAGAGTTACAAGGGGTAGCATGGAACAATCTGGCCCACCCTAATCAAGAGCCGTCCCTGTCCACAGCCTCGCTACCAGAGTTACAAGGGGTAGCATGGAACAATCTGGCTCACCCTAATCAAGAGCCGTCCCTGTCCACAGCCTCGCTACCAGAGATACAAGGGGTAGCATGGAACAATCTGGCCCACCCTAATCAAGAGCCGTCCCTGTCCACAGCCTCGCTACCAGAGTTACAAGGGGTAGCATGGAACAATCTGGCCCACCCTAATCAAGAGCCGTCCCTGTCCACAGCCTCGCTACCAGAGTTACAAGGGGTAGCATGGAACAATCTGGCCCACCCTAATCAAGAGCCGTCCCTGTCCACAGCCTCGCTACCAGAGTTACAAGGGGTAGCATGGAACAATCTGGCCCACCCTAATCAAGAGCCGTCCCTGTCCACAGCCTCGCTACCAGAGTTACAAGGGGTAGAATGGAACAATCTGGCCCACCCTAATCAAGAGCCGCCCCTGGTCACTACAGCCTCGCTACCAGAGTTAAAAGGGGTAGCATGGAACAATCTGGCTCACCCTAATCAAGAGCCGTCCCTGTCCACAGCCTCGCTAAAAGAGATACAAGGGGTAGCATGGAACAATCTGGCCCACCCTAATCAAGAGCCTTCCCTGTCCACAGCCTCGCTAACAGAATTACAACGGGTAGCATGGAACAATCTGGCCCACCCTAATCAAGAGCTGTCCCTGTCCACAGCCTCGCTACCAGTGTTACAAGGGGTAGCATGGAAAAATCTGGCCCACCCTAATCAAGAGCCGTCCCTCTCCACAGCCTCGCTACCAGAGTTACAAGGGGTAGCATGGAACAATCTGGCGCACCCTAATCAAGAACCGTCCCTGTCCACAGCCTCGCTACCAGAGTTACAAGGGGTAGCATGGAACAATCTGGCCCACCCTAATCAAGAGCCGTCCCTGTCCACAGCCTCGCTACCAGAGTTACAAGGGGTAGCATGGAACAATCTGGCTCACCCTAATCAAGAGCCGTCCCCGTACACAGCCTCGCTACCAGATTTACAAGGGGTAGCATGGAACAATCTGGCCCACCCTAATCAAGAGCCGTCCCTGTCCACAGCCTCGCTACCAGTGTTACAAGGGGTGGCATGGAACAATCTGGCTCACCCTAATCAAGAGCCGCCCCTGTCCACAGCCTCGCTAACAGAGTTACAAGGGGTAGCATGGAAAAATCTGGCCCACCCTAATCAAGAGCCGTCCCTGTCCACAGCCTCGCTACCAGAGTTACAAGGGGTAGCATGGAACAATCTGGCCCACCCTAATCAAGAGCCGTCCCTGTCCACAGCCTCGCTACCAGAGTTACAAGGGGTAGCATGGAACAATCTGGCTGACCCTAATCAAGAGCCGTCCCTGTCCACAGCCTCGCTACCAGAGTTACAAGGGGTAGCATGGAACAATTTGGCTCACCCTAATCAAGAGCCGTCCCTGTCCACAGCCTCGCTACCAGAGTTACAAGGGGTAGCATGGAACAATCTGGCCCACCCTAATCAAGAGTCGTCCCTGTCCACAGCCTCGCTACCAGAGTTACAAGGGGTAGCATGGAACAATCTGGCCCACCCTAATCAAGAGCCGTTCCTGTCCACAGCCTCGCTACCAGAGTTACAAGGGGTAGCATGGAACAATCTGGCCCACCCTAATCAAGAGCCGCCCCTGTCCACAGCCTCGCTAACAGAGTTACAAGGGGTAGCATGGAACAATCTGGCCCACCCTAATCAAGAGCCGTTCCTGTCCACAGCCTCGCTACCAGAGTTACAAGGGGTAGCATGGAACAATCTGGCTCACCCTAATCAAGAGCCGCCCATGTCCACAGCCACGCTAACAGAGTTACAAGGGGTAGCATGGAACAATCTGGCCCACCCCTAATCAAGAGCCGTCCCTGTCCACAGCCAGGGTCACTACAGCCTCGCTACCAGAGTTACAAGGGGTAGCATGGAACAATCTGGCTCACCCTAATCAAGAGCCGTCCCTGTCCACAGCCTCGCTACCAGAGATACAAGGGGTAGCATGGAACAATCTGGCCCACCCTAATCAAGAGCCGTCCCTGTCCACAGCCTCGCTACCAGAGTTACAAGGGGTAGCATGGAACAATCTGGCCCACCCTAATCAAGAGCCGTCCCTGTCCACAGCCTCGCTACCAGAGTTACGAGGGGTACCATGGAACAATCTGGCCCACCCTAATCAAGAGCCGTCCCTGTCCACAGCCTCGCTACCAGAGTTACAAGGGGTAGCATGGAACAATCTGGCCCACCCTAATCAATAGCCGTCCCTGTCCACAGCCTCGCTACAAGAGTTACAAGGGGTAGCATGGAACAATCTGGCTCACCCTAATCAAGACCCGTCCCTGTCCACAGCCTCGCTACCAGAGTTACAAGGGGTAGCATGGAACAATCTGGCCCACCCTAATCAAGACCCGTCCCTGTCCACAGCCAGGGTCACTACAGCCTCGCTACCAGAGTTACAAGGGGTAGCATGGAACAATCTGGCTCACCCTAATCAAGAGCCGTCCCTGTCCACAGCCTCGCTAACAGAGATACAAGGGGTAGCATGGAACAATCTGGCCCACCATAATCAAGAGCCGTCCCTGTCCACAGCCTCGCTACCAGAGTTACAAGGGGTAGCATGGAACAATCTGGCCCACCCTAATCAAGAGCAGTCCCTGTCCACAGCCTCGCTACCAGAGTTACGAGGGGTACCACGGAACAATCTGGCCCACCCTAATCAAGAGCCGTCCCTGTCCACAGCCTCGCTACCAGAGTTACAAGGGGTAGCATGGAACAATCTGGCTCACCCTAATCAGGAGCCGTCCCTGTCCACAGCCTCGCTACCAGAGATACAAGGGGTAGCATGGAACAATCTGGCCCACCCTAATCAAGAGCCGTCCCTGTCCACAGCCTCGCTACCAGAGTTACAAGGGGTAGCATGGAACAATCTGGCCCACCCTAATCAAGAGCCGTCCCTGTCCACAGCCTCGCTACCAGAGTTACAAGGGGTGGCATGGAACAATCTGGCCCACCCTAATCAAGAGCCGTCCCTGTCCACACCCTCGCTACCAGAGTTACAAGGGGTAGCATGGAACAATCTGGCCCACCCTAATCAAGAGCAGCCCCTGGTCACTACAGCCTCGCTACCAGAGTTACAAGGGGTAGCATGGAACAATCTGAATCACCCTAATCAAGAGCCGTCCCTGTCCACAGCCTCGCAACCAGAGTTACAAGGGGTAGCATGGAACAATCTGGCCCACCCTAATCAAGAGCATCCCTGTCCGCAGCCTCGCTACAAGAGTTACAAGGGGTAGCATGGAACAATCTGGCCCACCCTAATCAAGAGCCGTCCCTGTCCACAGCCTCGCTACCAGAGTTACAAGGGGTAGCATGGAACAATCTGGCTCACCCTAATCAAGAGCCGTCCCTGTCCACAGCCTCGCTACCAGAGTTACAAGGGGTAGCACGGAACAATCTGGCCCACCGTAATCAAGAGCCGTCCCTGTCCACAGCCTCGCTACCAGAGTTACAAGGGGTAGCATGGAACAATCTGGCCCACCCTAATCAAGAGCAGTCCCTGTCCACAGCCTCGCTACCAGAGTTACAAGGGGTAGCATGGAACAATCTGGCCCACTCTAATCAAGAGCCGTCCCTGTCCACAGCCTCGCTACCAGAGTTACAAGGGGTAGCATGGAACAATCTGGCCCACCCTAATCAAGAGCCTTCCCTGTCCACAGCCTCGCTACCAGAGTTACAAGGGGTAGCATGGAACAATCTGGCCCACCCTAAGCAAGAGCTGTCCCTGTCCACAGCCTCGCTACCAGAGTTACAAGGGGTAGCATGGAACAATCTGGCCGACCCTAATCAAGAGCCGTCCCTGTCCACAGCCTCGCTACCAGAGTTACAAGGGGTAGCATGGAACAATCTGGCTCACCCTAATCAAGACCCGTCCCTGTCCACAGCCTCGCTACCAGAGTTACAAAGGGTAGCATGGAACAATCTGGCCCACCCTAATCAAGAGTCGTCCCTGTCCACAGCCTCGCTACCAGAGTTACAAGGGGTAGCATGGAACAATCTGGCCCACCCTAATCAAGAGCCGTCCCTGTCCTCAGCCTCGCTACCAGAGTTACAAGGGGTAGCATGGAACAATCTGGTCCACCCTATTCAAGAGCCGTCCCTGTCCACAGCCTCGCTACCAGAGTTACAAGGGGTAGCATGGAACAATCTGGCCCACCCTAATCAAGAGCCGCCCCTGTCCACAGCCTCGCTAACAGAGTTACAAGGGGTAGCATGGAACAATCTGGCCCTCCCTAATCAAGAGCCGCCCCTGTCAACAGCCTCGCTACCAGAGTTACAAGGGGTAGCATGGAACAATCTGGCCCACCCTAATCAAGAGCCGCCCCTGTCCACAGCCTCGCTAACAGAGTTACAAGGGGTAGCATGGAACAATCTGGCCCACCCTAATCAAGAGCCGTCCCTGTCCACAGCCTCGCTACCAGAGTTACAAGGGGTAGCATGGAACAATCTGGCTCACCCTAATCAAGAGCCGCCCCTGTCCACAGCCACGCTAACAGAGTTACAAGGGGTAGCATGGAACAATCTGGCCCACCCCTAATCAAGAGCCGTCCCTGGTCACTACAGTCTCGCCACCAGAGTTACAAGGGGTAGCATGGAACAATCAGGCCCACCCTAATCAAGAGCCGTCCCTGACCACAGCCTCGCTACCAGAGTTACAAGGGGTAGCATGGAACAATCTGGCCATCCCTAATCAAGGGCCGTCCATATCCACAGCCTCGCTACCAGAGTTACAAGGGGTAGCATGGAACAATCTGGCCCACCCTAATCAAGAGCCGTCCCTGTCCACAGCCTCGCCACCAGAGTTACAAGGGGTAGCATGGAACAATCTGGCCCACCCTAATCAAGAGCCGTCCCTGTCCACAGCCTCGCCACCAGAGTTACAAGGGATAGCATGGAACAATCTGGCCCACCCTAATCAAGAGCCGTCCCTGTCCACAGCCTCGCTACCAGAGTTACAAGGGGTAGCATGGAACAATCTGGCCCACCCTAATCAAGAGCCGTCCCTTTCCACAGCCTCGCTACCAGAGTTACAAGGGGTAGCATGGAACAATCTGGCCCACCCTAATCAAGAGCCGTCCCTGTCCACAGCCTCGCTACCAGAGTTACAAGGGGTAGCATGGAACAATCTGGCCCACTCTAATCAAGAGCCGCCATTGTCCACAGCCTCGCTACCAGAGTTACAAGGGGTAGCATGGAACAATCTGGCCCACCCTAATCAAGAGCCGTCCCTGACCACAGCCTCGCTACCAGAGTTACAAGGGGTAGCATGGAACAATCTCTCCCCCCCCTAATCAAGAGCCGTCCCTGTCCACAGCCTCGCTACCAAAGTTACAAGGGGTAGCATGGAACAATCTGGCCCACTCTAATCAAGAGCCGCCCCTGTCCACAGCCTCGCTACCAGAGTTACAAGGGGTAGCATGGAACAATCTGGCCCACTCTAATCAAGAGCCGTCCCTGTCCACAGCCTCGCTACCAGAGTTATAAGGGGTAGCATGGAACAATCTGGCCCACCCTAATCAAGATCCGCCCCTGTCCACAGCCTCGCTAACAGAGTTACAAGGGGTAGCATGGAACAAACTTGCCCACTCTAATCAAGAGCCGCCCCTGTCAATAGCCTCGCTAACAGAGTTACAAGGGGTAGCATGGAACAATCTGGCCCACCCTAATCAAGAGCCGTCCCTGTCCACAGCCTCGCTACCAGAGTTACAAGGGGTAGCATGGAACAATCTGGCCCACCCTATACAAGAGCCGCCCCTGTCCACAGCCTCGCTACCAGAGTTACAAAGGGTAGCATGGAACAATCTGGCCCACCCTAATCAAGAGCCGCACCTGTCCACAGCCTCGCTACCAGAGTTACAAGGGGTAGCATGGAACAATCTGGCCCACCCTAATCAACAGCCGCCCCTGTCCACAGCCTCGCTACCAGAGTTACAAGGGGTAGCATGGAACAATCTGGCCCACCCTAATCAAGAGCCGTCCCTGTCCACAGCCTCGCTACCAGAGTTACAAGGGGTAGCATGGAACAATCTGGCCCACCCTCATCAAGAGCCGTCCCTGTCCACAGCCTCGCTACCAGAGTTACAAGGGGTAGCATGGAACAATCTGGCCCACCCTAATCAAGAGCCGTCCCTGTCCACAGCCTCGCTACCAGAGTTACAAGGGGTAGCATGGAACAATCTGGCCCACCCTAATCAAGAGCCGTCCCTGTCCACAGCCAGGGTCACTACAGCCTCGCTACCAGAGTTACAAGGGGTAGCATGGAACAATCTGGCCCACCCTAATCAAGAGCCGTCCCAGTCCACAGCCTCGCTACCAGAGTTACAAGGGGTAGCATGGAACAATCTGGCCCACCGTAATCAAGAGCCGTCCCTGTCCACAGCCTCGCTACCAGAGTTACAAGGGGTAGCATGGAACAATCTGGCCCACCCTAATCAAGAGCCGTCCCTGTCCACAGCCTCGCTACCAGAGATACAAGGGGTAGCATGGAACAATGTGGCCCACCCTAATCCAGAGCCGCCCCTGTCCACAGCCTCGCTACCAGAGTTACAAAGGGTAGCATGGAACAATCTGGCCCACCCTAATCAAGAGACGCCCCTGTCCACAGCCTCGCTACCAGAGTTACAAGGGGTAGCATGGAACAATCTGGCCCACCCTAATCAACAGCCGTCCCTGTCCACAGCCTCGCTACCAGAAATACAAGGGATAGCATGGAACAATCTGGCCCACCCTAATCAAGAGCCGTCCCTGTCCACAACCTCGCTAGCAGAGTTACAAGGGGTAGCATGGAACAATCTGGCCCACTCTAATCAAGAGCCGCCCCTGTCCACAGCCTCGCTACCAGAGTTACAAGGGGTAGCATGGAACAATCTGGCCCACCCTAATCAAGAGCCGTCCATGTCCACAGCCTCGCTACCAGAGTTACAAGGGGTAGCATGGAACAATCTGGCCGACCCTAATCAAGAGCAGTCCCTGTCCACAGCCTCGCTACCAGAGTTACAAGGGGTAGCATGGAACAATCTGGCCCACTCTAATCAAGAGCCGCCCCTGTCCACAGCCTCGCTACCAGAGTTACAAGGGGTAGCATGGAACAATCTGGCCCACTCTAATCAAGAGCCGTCCCTGTCCACAGCCTCGCTACCATAGTTACAAGGGGTAGCATGGAACAATCTGGCCCACCCTAATCAAGAGCCGCCCCTGTCCACAGCCTCGCTAACAGAGTTAAAAGGGGTAGCATGGAATAAACTGGCCCACTCTAATCAAGAGCCGCCCCTGTCAATAGCCTCGCTAACAGAGTTACAAGGGGTAGCATGGAACAATCTGGCCCACCCTAATCAAGAGCCGTCCCTGTCCACAGCCTCGCTACCAGAGTTACAAGGGGTAGCATGGAACAATCTGGCCCACCCTATTCAAGAGCCGCTCCTGTCCACAGCCTCGCTACCAGAGTTACAAAGGGTAGCATGGAACAATCTGGCCCACCCTAATCAACAGCCGCCCCTGTCCACAGCCTCGCTACCAGAGTTACAAGGGGTAGCATGGAACAATCTGGCCCACCCTACTCAACAGCCGCCCCTGCCCACAGCCTCGCTACCAGAGTTACAAGGGGTAGCATGGAACAATCTGGCCCACCCTAATCAAGAGCCGTCCCTGTCCAAAGCCTCGCTACCAGAGTTACAAGGGGTAGCATGGAACAATCTGGCCCACCCTAATCAAGAGCCGTCCCTGTGCACAGCCTCGCTACCAGAGTTACAAGGGGTATCATGGAACAATCTGGCCCACCCTAATCAAGAGCCGTCCCTGTCCACAGCCTCGCTACCTGAGTTACAAGGGGTAGCATGGAACAATCTGGCCCACCCTAATCAAGAGCCGTCCCTGTCCACAGCCAGGGTCACTACAGCCTCGCTACCAGAGTTACAAGGGGTAGCATGGAACAATCTGGCCCACCCTAATCAAGAGCCGTACCTGTCCACAGCCTCGCTACCAGAGTTACAAGGGGTAGCATGGAACAATCTGGCCCACCGTAATCAAGAGCCGTCCCTGTCCACAGCCTCGCTACCAGAGTTACAAGGGGTAGCATGGAACAATCTGGCCCACCCTAATCAAGAGCCGTCCCTGTCCACAGCCTCGCTACCAGAGTTACAAGGGGTAGCATGGAACAATGTGGCCCACCAGAATCAAGAGCCGCCCCTGTCCACAGCCTCGCTACCATAGTTACAAAGGGTAGCATGGAACAATCTGGCCCACCCTAATCAAGAGACGCCCCTGACCACAGCCTCGCTACCAGAGTTACAAGGGGTAGCATGGAACAATCTGGCCCACCCTAATCAACAGCCGTCCCTGTCCACAGCCTCGCTACCAGAGTTACAAGGGGTAGCATGGAACAATCTGGCCCACCCTAATCAAGAGCCGTCCCTGTCCACAGCCTCGCTACCAGAGTTACAAGGGGTAGCATGGAACAATCTGGCCCACCCTAATCAAGAGCCGTCCCTGTCCACAGCCTCGCTACCAGAGTTACAAGGGGTAGCATGGAACAATCTGGCCCACCCTAATCAAGAGTCGTCCCTGTCCACAGCCTCGCTACCAGAGTTACAAGGGGTAGCATTGAACAATCTGGCCCACCCTAATCAAGAGCCGTCCCTGTCCACTGCCTCGCTACCAGAGTTACAAGGGGTAGCATGGAACAATCTGGCCCACCGCAATCAAGAGCCGTCCCTGTCCACAGCTTCGCTACCAGAGTTACAAGGGGTAGCATGGAACAATCTGGCCCACCCTTATCAAGTGCCGTCCCTGTCCACAGCCTCGCTACCAGAGTTAAAAGGGGTAGCATGGAACAATCTGGCCCACCCTAATCAAGAGCCGTCCCTGTCCACAGCCTCGCTACCAGAGTTACAAGGGGTAGCATGGAACAATGTGGCCCACCCTAATCAAGAGCCGCCCGTGTCCACAGCCTCGCTACCAGAGTTACAAAGGGTAGCATGGAACAATCTGGCCCACCCTAATCAAGAGCCATCCCTATCCAGAGCCTCGCTACCAGAGTTACAAGGGGTAGGAGGGAACAATCTGGCTCACCCTAATGAAGAGCCGTCCCTGTCCACAGCCTCGCTACCAAAGTTACAAGGGGTAGCATGGAACAATCTGGCCCACCCTAATCAACAGCCGCCCCTGTCCACAGACTCGCTACCAGAGTTACAAGGGGTAGCATGGAACAATCTGGCCCACCCTAATCAAGAGCCGCCCCTGTCCACAGCCTCGCTACCAGAGTTACAAGGGGTTGCATGTAACAATCTGGCCCACCGTAATCAAGAGCCGTCCCTGTCCACAGCCTCGCTACCAGAGTTACAAGGGGTAGCATGGAACAATCTGGCCCACCCTAATCAAGAGCCGTCCCTGTCCACAGCCTCGCTACCAGAGTTACAAGGGGTAGCATGGAACAATCTGGCCCACCCTAATCAAGAGCCGCCCCTGTCCACAGCCTCGCTACCCGAGTTACAAGGGGTAGCATGGAACAATCTGGCCCACTCTAATCAAGAGCCATCCCTGTCCACAGCCTCGCTAACAGAGTTACAAGGGGTAGCATGGAACAATCTGGCCCACCCTAATCAAGAGCCGTCCCTGTCCACAGCCTCGCTACCAGAGTTACAAGGGGTAGAATGGAACAATCTGGCCCACCCAAATCAAGAGCCGTCCCTGTCCACAGCCTCGCTACCAGAGTTACAAGGGGTAGCATGGAACAATCTGGCCCACCCTAATCAAGAGCCGCCCCTGTCCACAGACTCGCTAACAGAGTTACAAGGGGTAGCATGGAACAATCTGGCCCACCCTAATCAAGAGCCGCCCCTGTCCACAGCCTCGCTAACAGAGTTACAAGGGGTAGCATGGAACAATCTGGCCCACCCTAATCAAGAGCCGTCCCTGTCCACAGCCACGCTACCAGAGTTACAAGGGGTAGCATGGAACAATCTGGCCCACCCTAATCAAGAGCCGCCCCTGTCCACAGCCTCGCTAACAGAGTTACAAGGGGTAGCATAGAACAATCTGGCCGACCCTAATCAAGAGCCGTCCCTGTCCACAGCCTCGCTACCAGAGTTACGAGGGGTAGCATGGAACAATATGGCCCACCCTAATCAAGAGCCGTCCCTGTCCACAGCCAGGTCACTACAGCCTCGCTACCAGAGTTACAAGGGGTAGCATGGAACAATCTGGCCCACCCTAATCAAGAGCCGTCCCTGTCCACAGCCACGCTACCAGAGTTACAAGGGGTAGCATGGAACAATCTGGCCCACCCTAATCAAGAGCCGCCCCTGTCCACAGCCTCGCTAACAGAGTTACAAGGGGTAGCATGGAACAAACTGGCCCACTCTAATCAAGAGCCGCCCCTGTCAATAGCCTCGCTACCAGAGTTACAAGGGGTAGCATGGAACAATCTGGCCCACCCTAATCAAGGGCTGTCCCTGTCCACAGCCTCGCTACCAGAGTTACATGGGGTAGCATGGAACAATCTGGCCCACCCTAATCAAGAGAAGTCCCTGTCCACAGCCTCGCTACCAGAGATACAAGGGGTAGCATGGAACAATCTGGCCCACCCTAATCAAGAGACGCCCCTGTCCACAGCCTCGCTACCAGAGTTACAAAGGGTAGCATGGAACAATCTGGCCCACCCTAATCAAGAGACGCCCCTGTCCACAGCCTCGCTACCAGAGTTACAAGGGGTAGCATGGAACAATCTGGCCCACTCTAATCAAGAGCCGTCCCTGTCCACAGCCTCGCTACCAGAGTTACAAGGGGTAGCATGGAACAATCTGGCCCACCATAATCAAGAGCCGCCCCTGTCCACAGCCTCGCTACCAGAGTTACAAGGGGTAGCATGGAACAATCTGGCCCACCCTAATCAAGAGCCGTCCCTGTCCACAGCCTCGCTTCCAGAGTTACAAGGGGTAGCATGGAACAATCAGGCCCACCCTAATCAAGAGCAGTCCCTGTCCACAGCCTCGCTACCAGAGTTACAAGGGGTAGCATGGAACAATCTGGCCCATCCTAATCAAGAGCCGTCCCTGTCCACAGCCTCGCTAACAGAGTTATAAGGGGTAGCATGGAACAATCTGGCCCACCCTAATCAATAGCCGTCCCTGTCCACAGCCACGCTACCAGAGTTACAAGGGGTAGCATGGAACAATCTGGCCCTCCCTAATCAAGAGCCGCCCCTGTCCACAGCCTCGCTAACAGAGTTACAAGGGGTAGCATGGAACAATCTGGCCCACACTAATCAAGAGCCGTCCCTGTCCACAGCCTCGCTACCAGAGTTACGAGGGGTAGCATGGAACAATCTGGCCCACCCTAAACAAGAGCCGTCCCTGTCCACAGCCAGAGTCACTACAGCCTTGCTACCAGAGTTACAAGGGGTAGCATGGAACAATCTGGCCCACCCTAATCAAGAGCCGTCCCTGTCCACAGCCTCACTACCAGAGTAACAAGGGGTGGCATGGAACAATCTGGCTGACCCTAATCAAGAGCCGCCCCTGTCCAGAGCCTCGCTAACAGAGTTACAAGGGGTAGCATGGAACAATCTGGCCCACCCTAATCAAGAGCCGTCCCTGTCCACAGCCTCGCTACCAGAGTTACAAGGGGTAGCATGGAACAATCTGGCCCACCCTAATCAAGAGCCGTCCCTGTCCACCGCCTCGCTACCAGAGTTACAAGGGGTAGCATGGAACAATCTGGCCGACCCTAATCAAGAGCCGTCCCTGTCCACAGCCTCGCTACCAGAGTTAAAAGGGGTAGCATGGAACAATTTGGCTCACACTAATCAAGAGCCATCCCTGTCCACAGCCTCGCTACCAGAGTTACAAGGGGTAGCATGGAACAATCTGGTCCACCCTAATCAAGAGTCGTCCCTGTCCACAGCCTCGCTACCAGAGATACAAGGGGTAGCATGGAACAATCTGGCCCACCCTAATCAAGAGCCGTCCCAGTCCACAGCCTCCCTGCCAGAGTTACAAAGGGTAGCATGGAACAATCTGGCCCACCCTATTCAATAGCCGTCCCTGTCCACAGCCTCGCTACCAGAGTTGCAAGGGGTAGCATGGAACAATCTGGCCCACCCTAATCAAGAGCCGCCCCTGTCCACAGCCTCGCTAACAGAGTTACAAGGGGTAGCATGGAACAATCTGGCCCTCCCTAATCAAGAGCCGCCCCTGTCCACAGCCTCGCTACCAGAGTTACAAGGGGTAGCATGGAACAATCTGGCCCACCCTAATCAAGAGCCGCCCCTGTCCACAGCCTCGCTAACAGAGTTACAAGGGGTAGCTTGGAACAATCTGGCCCACCCTAATCAAGAGCCGTCCCTGTCCACAGCCTCGCTACCAGAGTTACAAGGGGTAGCATGGAACAATCTGGCCCACCCTAAACAAGAGCCGTCCCTGTCCACAGCCTCGCTACCAGAGTTACGAGGGTTACCATGGAACAATCTGGCCCACCCTAATCAAGAGCCGTCCCTGTCCACAGTCTCGCTACCAGAGTTACAAGGGGTAGCATGGAACAATCTGGCCCACCCTAATCAAGAGCCATCCCTGTCCACAGCCTCGCTACCAGAGTTACAAGGGGTAGCATGGAACAATCTGGCTCACCCTAATCAAGAGCCGTCCCTGTCCACAGCCTCGCTACCAGTGTTACGAGGTGTAGCATGGAACAATCTGGCCCACCCTAATCAAGAGCCGCCCCTGTCCACAGCCCCGCTACCAGAGTTACAAGGGGTAGCATGGAACAATCTGGCTCACCCTAATCAAGAGCCGTCCCTGTCCACAGCCTCGCTACCATAGTTACGAGGGGTAGCATGGAACAATCTGGCTCACCTTAATCAACAGCGGCCCCTGTCCACAGCCTCGCTACCAGAGTTAAAAGGGGTAGCATGGAACAATCTGGCCCACCCTAATCAAGAGCCGTCCCTGTCCACAGCCTCGCTACCAGAGTTACAAGGGGTAGCATGGAACAATCTGGCTCACCCTAATCAAGAGCCGTCCCTGTCCACAGCCTCGCTACCAGAGTTACGAGGGGTAGCATGGAACAATCTGGCTCACCCTAATCAACAGCCGCCCCTGTCCACAGCCTCGCTACCAGAGTTACAAGGGGTAGCATGGAACAATCTGGCCCACCCTAATCAAGAGCCGTCCCTGTCCACAGCCTCGCTACCAGAGTTACAAGGGGTAGCATGGAACAATCTGGCCCACCCTAATCAAGAGCCGCCCCTGTCCACAGCCTCGCTAACAGAGTTACAAGGGGTAGCATGGAACAATCTGGCCCACCCTAATCAAGAGCCGCCCCTGTCCACAGCCTCGCTAACAGAGTTTCAAGGGGTAGCATGGAACAATCTGGCCCTCCCTAATCAAGAGCCGCCCCTGTCCACAGCCTCGCTACCAGAGTTACAAGGGGTAGCATGGAACAATCTGGCCCACCCTAATCAAGAGCCGCCCCTGTCCACAGCCTCGCTTACAGAGTTACAAGGGGTAGAATGGAACAATCTGGCCCACCCTAATCAAGAGCCGTCCCTGTCCTCAGCCTCGCTACCAGAGTTACAAGGGGTAGCATGGAACAATCTGGCTCACCCTAATCAAGAGCCGCCCCTGTCCACAACCACGCTAACAGAGTTACAAGGGGTTGCATGGAACAATCTGGCCCACCCCTAATCAAGAGCCGTCCCTGGTCACTACAGCCTCGCCACCAGTGTTATTAGGGGTAGCATGGAACAATCTGGCCCACCCTAATCAAGAGACGTCCCTGTCCACAGCCTCGCTACCAGAGTTACAAGGGGTAGCATGGAACAATCTGGCCCACCCTAATCAAGAGCCGTCCCTGTCCACAGCCTCGCAACCAGAGTTACAAGGGGTAGCATGGAACAATCTGGCCTACCCTAATCAAGAGCCCTCCCTGTTCACAGCCTCGCTACCAGAGTTACAAGGGGTAGCATGGAACAATCTGGCCCACACTAATCAAGAGCCGCCCCTGTCCACAGCCTCGCTACCAGAGTTACAAGGGGTAGCATGCAACAATCTGGCCCACCCTAATCAAGAGCCGTCCCTGTCCACAACCTTGCTACCAGAGTTACAAAGGGTAGCATGGAACAATCTGGCCCACCCTAATCAAGAGCCGCTCCTGTCCACAGCCTCGCTACCAGAGTTACAAGGGGTAGCATGGAACAATCTGGCCCACCCTAATCAACAGCCGCCCCTGTCCACAGCCTCGCTACCAGAGTTACAACGGGTAGCATGGAACAATCTGGCCCACCCTAATCAAGAGCCATCCCTGTCCACAGCCTCGCTACCAGAGTTACAAGGGGTAGCATGGAACAATCTGGCCCACCCTAATCAAGAGCCGTCCCTGTCCACAGCCTCGCTACCGGAGTTACAAGGGGTAGCATGGAACAATCTGGCCCACCCTAATCAAGAGCCGTCCCTGTCCACAGCCTCGCTACCAGAGTTACAAGGGGTAGCATGGAACAATCTGGCCCACCCTAATCAAGAGCCGTCCCTGTCCACAGCCATGGTCACTACAGCCTCGCTACCAGAGTTACAAGGGGTAGCATGGAACAATCTGGCCCACCCTAATCAAGAGCCGTCCCTGTCCACAGCCTCGCTACCAGAGTTACAAGGGGTAGCATGGAACAATCTGGCCCACCCTAATCAAGAGCCGTCCCTGTCCACAGCCTCGCTACCAGAGTTACAAGGGGTAGCATGGAACAATCTGGCCCACCCTAATCAGGAGCCGTCCCTGTCCACAGCCTCGCTACCAGAGTTACAAGGGGTAACATGGAACAATCTGGCCCACCCTAATCAAGAGCCGCCCCTGTCCACAGCCTCGCTACCAGAGTTACAAGGGGTAGCATGGAACAATGTGGCCCACCCTAATCAAGAGCCGCCCCTGTCCACAGCCTCGCTACCAGAGTTACATAGGGTAGCATGGAACAATCTGGCCCACACTAATCAAGAGCAGTCCCTGTCCACAGCCTCGCTACCAGAGTTACGAGGGGTAGCATGGAACAATCTGGCCCACCCTAATCAAGAGCCGTCCCTGTCCACAGCCAGGGTCACTACAGCCTTGCTACCAGAGTTACAAGGGGTAGCATGGAACAACCTGGCCCACCCTAATCAAGAGCCGTCCCTGTCCACAGCCTCGCTACCAGAGTTACAAGGGGTAGCATGGAACAATCTGGCCCACCCCTAATCAAGAGCCGTCCCTGGTCACTACTGCCTCGCTACCAGAAGTACAAGGGGTAGCATGGAACAATCCGACTCACCCTAATGAAGAGCCGCCCCTGGTCACTACAGACTCGCTACCAGAGTTACAAGGGGTAGAATGGAACAATCTGGCCCACCCTAATCAAGAGCCGTCCCTGTCCACAGCCTCGCTACCAGAGTTAAATGGGGTAGCATGGAACAATCTGGCTCACCCTAATCCAGAGCCATCCCTGTCCACAGCCTCGCTACCAGAGTTACAAGGGGTAGCATGGAACAATCTGGCTCACCCTAATGGAGAGCCGTCCCTGTCAACAGCCTCGCTACCAGAGTTACAAGGGGTAGGATGGAGCAATCTGGCCCACCCTATTCAAGAGCCGTCCCTGTCCACAGCCTCGCTACCAGAGTTACAAGGGGTAGCATGGAACAATCTGGCCCACCCTAATCAAGAGCCGCCCCTGTCCACAGCCTCGCTAACAGAGTTACAAGGGGTAGCATGGAACAATCTGGCCCTCCCTAATCAAGAGCCGCCCCTGTCCACAGCCTCGCTACCAGAGTTACAAGGGGTAGCATGGAACAATCTGGCCCACCCTAATCAAGAGCCGCCCCTGTCCACAGCCTCGCTACCAGAGTTACAAGGGGTAGGATGGAGCAATCTGGCCCACCCTATTCAAGAGCCGTCCCTGTCCACAGCCTCGCTACCAGAGTTACAAGGGGTAGCATGGAACAATCTGGCCCACCCTAATCAAGAGCCGCCCCTGTCCACAGCCTCGCTAACAGAGTTACAAGGGGTAGCATGGAACAATCTGGCCCTCCCTAATCAAGAGCCGCCCCTGTCCACAGCCTCGCTACCAGAGTTACAAGGGGTAGCATGGAACAATCTGGCCCACCCTAATCAAGAGCCGCCCCTGTCCACAGCCTCGCTAACAGAGTTACAAGGGGTAGCATGGAACAATCTGGCCCACCCTAATCAAGAGCCGTCCCTGTCCTCAGCCTCGCTACCAGAGTTACAAGGGGTAGCATGGAACAATCTGGCTCACCCTAATCAAGAGCCGCCCCTGTCCACAACCACGCTAACAGAGTTACAAGGGGTTGCATGGAACAATCTGGCCCACCCCTAATCAAGAGCCATCCCTGGTCACTACAGCCTCGCCACCAGAGTTATTAGGGGTAGCATGGAACAATCTGGCCCACCCTAATCAAGAGACGTCCCTGTCCACAGCCTCGCCACCAGAGTTATTAGGGGTAGCATGGAACAATCTGGCCCACCCTAATCAAGAGCCGTCCCTGTCCACAGCCTCGCTACCAGTGTTACAAGGGGTAGCATGGAACAATCTGGCCCACCATAATCAAGAGCCGTCCCTGTCCACAGCCTCGCCACCAGAGATACAAGGGGTAGCATGGAACAATCTGGCCTACCCTAATCAAGAGCCCTCCCTGTCCACAGCCTCGCTACCAGAGTTACAAGGGGTAGCATGGAACAATCCGGCCCACACTAATCAAGAGCCGCCCCTGTCCACAGCCTCGCTACCAGAGTTACAAGGGGTAGCATGGAACAATCTGGCCCACCCTAATCAAGAGCCGTCCCTGTCCACAACCTTGCTACCAGAGTTACAAAGGGTAGCATGGAACAATCTGGCCCACCCTAATCAAGAGCCGCCCCTGTCCACAGCCTCGCTACCAGAGTTACAAGGGGTAGCATGGAACAATCTGGCCCACCCTAATCAACAGCCGCCCCTGTCCACAGCCTCGCTGCCAGAGTTACAACGGGTAGCATGGAACAATCTGGCCCACCCTAATCAAGAGCCATCCCTGTCCACAGCCTCGCTACCAGAGTTACAAGGGGTAGCATGGAACAATCTGGCCCACCCTAATCAAGAGCCGTCCCTGTCCACAGCCTCGCTACCGGAGTTACAAGGGGTAGCATGGAACAATCTGGCCCACCCTAATCAAGAGCCGTCCCTGTCCACAGCCTCGCTACCAGAGTTACAAGGGGTAGCATGGAACAATCTGGCCCACCCTAATCAAGAGCCGTCCCTGTCCACAGCCATGGTCACTACAGCCTCGCTACCAGAGTTACAAGGGGTAGCATGGAACAATCTGGCCCACCCTAATCAAGAGCCGTCCCTGTCCACAGCCTCGCTACCAGAGTTACAAGGGGTAGCATGGAACAATCTGGCCCACCCTAATCAAGAGCCGTCCCTGTCCACAGCCTCGCTACCAGAGTTACAAGGGGTAGCATGGAACAATCTGGCCCACCCTAATCAGGAGCCGTCCCTGTCCACAGCCTCGCTACCAGAGTTACAAGGGGTAACATGGAACAATCTGGCCCACCCTAATCAAGAGCCGCCCCTGTCCACAGCCTCGCTACCAGAGTTACAAGGGGTAGCATGGAACAATGTGGCCCACCCTAATCAAGAGCCGCCCCTGTCCACAGCCTCGCTACCAGAGTTACATAGGGTAGCATGGAACAATCTGGCCCACACTAATCAAGAGCAGTCCCTGTCCACAGCCTCGCTACCAGAGTTACGAGGGGTAGCATGGAACAATCTGGCCCACCCTAATCAAGAGCCGTCCCTGTCCACAGCCAGGGTCACTACAGCCTTGCTACCAGAGTTACAAGGGGTAGCATGGAACAACCTGGCCCACCCTAATCAAGAGCCGTCCCTGTCCACAGCCTCGCTACCAGAGTTACAAGGGGTAGCATGGAACAATCTGGCCCACCCCTAATCAAGAGCCGTCCCTGGTCACTACTGCCTCGCTACCAGAAGTACAAGGGGTAGCATGGAACAATCCGACTCACCCTAATGAAGAGCCGCCCCTGGTCACTACAGACTCGCTACCAGAGTTACAAGGGGTAGAATGGAACAATCTGGCCCACCCTAATCAAGAGCCGTCCCTGTCCACAGCCTCGCTACCAGAGTTAAATGGGGTAGCATGGAACAATCTGGCTCACCCTAATCCAGAGCCATCCCTGTCCACAGCCTCGCTACCAGAGTTACAAGGGGTAGCATGGAACAATCTGGCTCACCCTAATGGAGAGCCGTCCCTGTCAACAGCCTCGCTACCAGAGTTACAAGGGGTAGGATGGAGCAATCTGGCCCACCCTATTCAAGAGCCGTCCCTGTCCACAGCCTCGCTACCAGAGTTACAAGGGGTAGCATGGAACAATCTGGCCCACCCTAATCAAGAGCCGCCCCTGTCCACAGCCTCGCTAACAGAGTTACAAGGGGTAGCATGGAACAATCTGGCCCTCCCTAATCAAGAGCCGCCCCTGTCCACAGCCTCGCTACCAGAGTTACAAGGGGTAGCATGGAACAATCTGGCCCACCCTAATCAAGAGCCGCCCCTGTCCACAGCCTCGCTACCAGAGTTACAAGGGGTAGGATGGAGCAATCTGGCCCACCCTATTCAAGAGCCGTCCCTGTCCACAGCCTCGCTACCAGAGTTACAAGGGGTAGCATGGAACAATCTGGCCCACCCTAATCAAGAGCCGCCCCTGTCCACAGCCTCGCTAACAGAGTTACAAGGGGTAGCATGGAACAATCTGGCCCTCCCTAATCAAGAGCCGCCCCTGTCCACAGCCTCGCTACCAGAGTTACAAGGGGTAGCATGGAACAATCTGGCCCACCCTAATCAAGAGCCGCCCCTGTCCACAGCCTCGCTAACAGAGTTACAAGGGGTAGCATGGAACAATCTGGCCCACCCTAATCAAGAGCCGTCCCTGTCCTCAGCCTCGCTACCAGAGTTACAAGGGGTAGCATGGAACAATCTGGCTCACCCTAATCAAGAGCCGCCCCTGTCCACAACCACGCTAACAGAGTTACAAGGGGTTGCATGGAACAATCTGGCCCACCCCTAATCAAGAGCCATCCCTGGTCACTACAGCCTCGCCACCAGAGTTATTAGGGGTAGCATGGAACAATCTGGCCCACCCTAATCAAGAGACGTCCCTGTCCACAGCCTCGCCACCAGAGTTATTAGGGGTAGCATGGAACAATCTGGCCCACCCTAATCAAGAGCCGTCCCTGTCCACAGCCTCGCTACCAGTGTTACAAGGGGTAGCATGGAACAATCTGGCCCACCATAATCAAGAGCCGTCCCTGTCCACAGCCTCGCCACCAGAGATACAAGGGGTAGCATGGAACAATCTGGCCTACCCTAATCAAGAGCCCTCCCTGTCCACAGCCTCGCTACCAGAGTTACAAGGGGTAGCATGGAACAATCCGGCCCACACTAATCAAGAGCCGCCCCTGTCCACAGCCTCGCTACCAGAGTTACAAGGGGTAGCATGGAACAATCTGGCCCACCCTAATCAAGAGCCGTCCCTGTCCACAACCTTGCTACCAGAGTTACAAAGGGTAGCATGGAACAATCTGGCCCACCCTAATCAAGAGCCGCCCCTGTCCACAGCCTCGCTACCAGAGTTACAAGGGGTAGCATGGAACAATCTGGCCCACCCTAATCAACAGCCGCCCCTGTCCACAGCCTCGCTGCCAGAGTTACAACGGGTAGCATGGAACAATCTGGCCCACCCTAATCAAGAGCCATCCCTGTCCACAGCCTCGCTACCAGAGTTACAAGGGGTAGCATGGAACAATCTGGCCCACCCTAATCAAGAGCCGTCCCTGTCCACAGCCTCGCTACCGGAGTTAAAAGGGGTAGCATGGAACAATCTGGCCCACCCTAATCAAGAGCCGTCCCTGTCCACAGCCTCGCTACCAGAGTTACAAGGGGTAGCATGGAACAATCTGGCCCACCCTAATCAAGAGCCGTCCCTGTCCACAGCCAGGGTCACTACAGCCTCGCTACCAGAGTTACAAGGGGTAGCATGGAACAATCTGGCCCACCCTAATCAAGAGCCGTCCCTGTCCACAGCCTCGCTACCAGAGTTACAAGGGGTAGCATGGAACAATCTGGCCCACCCTAATCAAGAGCCGTCCCTGTCCACAGCCTCGCTACCAGAGTTACAAGGGGTAGCATGGAACAATCTGGCCCACCCTAATCAGGAGCCGTCCCTGTCCACAGCCTCGCTACCAGTGTTACAAGGGGTAACATGGAACAATCTGGCCCACCCTAATCAAGAGCCGCCCCTGTCCACAGCCTCGCTACCAGAGTTACAAGGGGTAGCATGGAACAATGTGGCCCACCCTAATCAAGAGCCGCCCCTGTCCACAGCCTCGCTACCAGAGTTACAAAGGGTAGCATGGAACAATCTGGCCCACACTAATCAAGAAAAGTCCCTGTCCACAGCCTCGCTACCAGAGTTACGAGGGGTAGCATGGAACAATCTTGCCCACCCTAATCAAGAGCCGTCCCTGTCCACAGCCAGGGTCACTACAGCCTTGCTACCAGAGTTACAAGGGGTAGCATGGAACAATCTGGCCCACCCTAATCAAGAGCCGTCCCTGTCCACAGCCTCGCTACCAGAGTTACAAGGGGTAGCATAGAACAATCTGGCCCACCCTAATCAAGAGCCGCCCCTGTCCACAGCCTCGCTAACAGAGTTACAAGGGGTAGCATGGAACAATCTGGCCCACCCTAATCAAGAGCCGCCCCTGTCCACAGCCTCGCTAACAGAGTTTCAAGGGGTAGCATGGAACAATCTGGCCCTCCCTAATCAAGAGCCGCCCCTGTCCACAGCCTCGCTACCAGAGTTACAAGGGGTAGCATGGAACAATCTGGCCCACCCTAATCAAGAGCCGCCCCTGTCCACAGCCTCGCTTACAGAGTTACAAGGGGTAGCATGGATCAATCTGGCCCACCCTAATCAAGAGCCGTCCCTGTCCTCAGCCTCGCTACCAGAGTTACAAGGGATAGCATGGAACAATCTGGCTCACCCTAATCAAGAGCCGCCCCTGTCCACAACCACGCTAACAGAGTTACAAGGGGTTGCATGGAACAATCTGGCCCACCCCTAATCAAGAGCCGTCCCTGGTCACTACAGCCTCGCCACCAGTGTTATTAGGGGTAGCATGGAACAATCTGGCCCACCCTAATCAAGAGACGTCCCTGTCCACAGCCTCGCTACCAGAGTTACAAGGGGTAGCATGGAACAATCTGGCCCACCCTAATCAAGAGCTGTCCCTGTCCACAGCCTCGCTACCAGAGTTACAAGGGGTAGCATGGAACAATCTGGCCTACCCTAATCAAGAGCCCTCCCTGTCCACAGCCTCGCTACCAGAGTTACAAGGGGTAGCATGGAACAATCTGGCCCACACTAATCAAGAGCCGCCCCTGTCCACAGCCTCGCTACCAGAGTTACAAGGGGTAGCATGCAACAATCTGGCCCACCCTAATCAAGAGCCGTCCCTGTCCACAACCTTGCTACCAGAGTTACAAAGGGTAGCATGGAACAATCTGGCCCACCCTAATCAAGAGCCGCTCCTGTCCACAGCCTCGCTACCAGAGTTACAAGGGGTAGCATGGAACAATCTGGCCCACCCTAATCAACAGCCGCCCCTGTCCACAGCCTCGCTACCAGAGTTACAACGGGTAGCATGGAACAATCTGGCCCACCCTAATCAAGAGCCATCCCTGTCCACAGCCTCGCTACCAGAGTTACAAGGGGTAGCATGGAACAATCTGGCCCACCCTAATCAAGAGCCGTCCCTGTCCACAGCCTCGCTACCGGAGTTACAAGGGGTAGCATGGAACAATCTGGCCCACCCTAATCAAGAGCCGTCCCTGTCCACAGCCTCGCTACCAGAGTTACAAGGGGTAGCATGGAACAATCTGGCCCATCCTAATCAAGAGCCGTCCCTGTCCACAGCCATGGTCACTACAGCCTCGCTACCAGAGTTACAAGGGGTAGCATGGAACAATCTGGCCCACCCTAATCAAGAGCCGTCCCTGTCCACAGCCTCGCTACCAGAGTTACAAGGGGTAGCATGGAACAATCTGGCCCACCCTAATCAAGAGCCGTCCCTGTCCACAGCCTCGCTACCAGAGTTACAAGGGGTAGCATGGAACAATCTGGCCCACCCTAATCAGGAGCCGTCCCTGTCCACAGCCTCGCTACCAGAGTTACAAGGGGTAACATGGAACAATCTGGCCCACCCTAATCAAGAGCCGCCCCTGTCCACAGCCTCGCTACCAGAGTTACAAGGGGTAGCATGGAACAATGTGGCCCACCCTAATCAAGAGCCGCCCCTGTCCACAGCCTCGCTACCAGAGTTACATAGGGTAGCATGGAACAATCTGGCCCACACTAATCAAGAGCAGTCCCTGTCCACAGCCTCGCTACCAGAGTTACGAGGGGTAGCATGGAACAATCTGGCCCACCCTAATCAAGAGCCGTCCCTGTCCACAGCCAGGGTCACTACAGCCTTGCTACCAGAGTTACAAGGGGTAGCATGGAACAATCTGGCCCACCCTAATCAAGAGCCGTCCCTGTCCACAGCCTCGCTACCAGAGTTACAAGGGGTAGCATGGAACAATCTGGCCCACCCCTAATCAAGAGCCGTCCCTGGTCACTACTGCCTCGCTACCAGAAGTACAAGGGGTAGCATGGAACAATCCGACTCACCCTAATGAAGAGCCGCCCCTGGTCACTACAGACTCGCTACCAGAGTTACAAGGGGTAGAATGGAACAATCTGGCCCACCCTAATCAAGAGCCGTCCCTGTCCACAGCCTCGCTACCAGAGTTAAATGGGGTAGCATGGAACAATCTGGCTCACCCTAATCCAGAGCCATCCCTGTCCACAGCCTCGCTACCAGAGTTACAAGGGGTAGCATGGAACAATCTGGCTCACCCTAATGGAGAGCCGTCCCTGTCAACAGCCTCGCTACCAGAGTTACAAGGGGTAGGATGGAGCAATCTGGCCCACCCTATTCAAGAGCTGTCCCTGTCCACAGCCTCGCTACCAGAGTTACAAGGGGTAGCATGGAACAATCTGGCCCACCCTAATCAAGAGCCGCCCCTGTCCACAGCCTCGCTAACAGAGTTACAAGGGGTAGCATGGAACAATCTGGCCCTCCCTAATCAAGAGCCGCCCCTGTCCACAGCCTCGCTACCAGAGTTACAAGGGGTAGCATGGAACAATCTGGCCCACCCTAATCAAGAGCCGCCCCTGTCCACAGCCTCGCTAACAGAGTTACAAGGGGTAGCATGGAACAATCTGGCCCACCCTAATCAAGAGCCGTCCCTGTCCTCAGCCTCGCTACCAGAGTTACAAGGGGTAGCATGGAACAATCTGGCTCACCCTAATCAAGAGCCGCCCCTGTCCACAACCACGCTAACAGAGTTACAAGGGGTTGCATGGAACAATCTGGCCCACCCCTAATCAAGAGCCGTCCCTGGTCACTACAGCCTCGCCACCAGAGTTATTAGGGGTAGCATGGAACAATCTGGCCCACCCTAATCAAGAGACGTCCCTGTCCACAGCCTCGCTACCAGAGTTACAAGGGGTAGCATGGAACAATCTGGCCCACCCTAATCAAGAGCCGTCCCTGTCCACAGCCTCGCTACCAGAGTTACAAGGGGTAGCATGGAACAATCTGGCCCACCATAATCAAGAGCCGTCCCTGTCCACAGCCTCGCCACCAGAGTAACAACGGGTAGCATGGAACAATCTGGCCCACCCTAATCAAGAGCCATCCCTGTCCACAGCCTCGCTACCAGAGTTACAAGGGGTATCATGGAACAATCTGGCCCACCCTAATCAAGAGCCGTCCCTGTCCACAGCCTCGCTACCGGAGTTACAAGGGGTAGCATGGAACAATCTGGCCCACCCTAATCAAGAGCCGTCCCTGTCCACAGCCTCGCTACCAGAGTTACAAGGGGTAGCATGGAACAATCTGGCCCACCCTAATCAAGAGCCGTCCCTGTCCACAGCCAGGGTCACTACAGCCTCGCTACCAGAGTTACAAGGGGTAGCATGGAACAATCTGGCCCACCCTAATCAAGAGCCGTCCCTGTCCACAGCCTCGCTACCAGAGTTACAAGGGGTAGCATGGAACAATCTGGCCCACCCTAATCAAGAGCCGTCCCTGTCCACAGCCTCGCTACCAGAGTTACAAGGGGTAGCATGCAACAATCTGGCCCACCCTAATCAGGAGCCGTCCCTGTCCACAGCCTCGCTACCAGAGTTACAAGGGGTAACATGGAACAATCTGGCCCACCCTAATCAAGAGCCGCCCCTGTCCACAGCCTCGCTACCAGAGTTACAAGGGGTAGCATGGAACAATGTGGCCCACCCTAATCAAGAGCCGCCCCTGTCCACAGCCTCGCTACCAGAGTTACAAAGGGTAGCATGGAACAATCTGGCCCACACTAATCAAGAGCAGTCCCTGTCCACAGCCTCGCTACCACAGTTACGAGGGGTAGCATGGAACAATCTGGCCCACCCTAATCAAGAGCCGTCCCTGTCCACAGCCAGGGTCACTACAGCCTTGCTACCAGAGTTACAAGGGGTAGCATGGAACAATCTGGCCCACCCTAATCAAGAGCCGTCCCTGTCCACAGCCTCGCTACCAGAGTTACAAGGGGTAGCATGGAACAATCTGGCCCACCCCTAATCAAGAGCCGTCCCTGGTCACTACTGCCTCGCTACCAGAGGTACAAGGGGTAGCATGGAACAATCTGGCTCACCCTAATGAAGAGCCGCCCCTGGTCACTACAGACTCGCTACCAGAGTTACAAGGGGTAGAATGGAACAATCTGGCCCACCCTAATCAAGAGCCGTCCCTGTCCACAGCCTCGCTACCAGAGTTAAATGGGGTAGCATGGAACAATCTGGCTCACCCTAATCCAGAGCCATCCCTGTCCACAGCCTCGCTACCAGAGTTACAAGGGGTAGCATGGAACAATCTGGCCCACCCTAATCAAGAGCCGTCCCTGTCCACAGCCTCGCTTCCAGAGTTACAAGGGGTAGCATGGAACAATCAGGCCCACCCTAATCAAGAGCAGTCCCTGTTCACAGCCTCGCTACCAGAGTTACAAGGGGTAGCATGGAACAATCTGGCCCATCCTAATCAAGAGCCGTCCCTGTCCACAGCCTCGCTACCAGAGTTACAAGGGGTAGCATGGAACAATCTGGCCCACCCTAATCAAGAGCCGTCCCTGTCCACAGCCTCGCTACCAGAGTTACAAGGGGTAGCATGGAACAATCTGGCCCACCCTAATCAAGAGCCGTCCCTGTCCACAGCCTCGCTACCAGAGTTACAAGGGGTAGCATGAAACAATCTGGCCCACCCTAATCAAGAGCCGCCCCTGTCCACAGCCTCGCTAACAGAGTTACAAGGGGTAGCATGGAACAATCTGGCCCACCCTAATCAAGAGCCGCCCCTGTCCACAGCCTCGCTAACAGAGTTATAAGGGATAGCATGGAACAATCTGGCCCACCCTAATCAATAGCTGTCCCTGTCCACAGCCACGCTACCAGAGTTACAAGGGGTAGCATGGAACAATCTGGCCCACCCTAATCAAGAGCCGCCCCTGTCCACAGCCTCGCTAACAGAGTTACAAGGGGTAGCATGGAACAATCTGGCCCACACTAATCAAGAGCCGTCCCTGTCCACAGCCTCGCTACCAGAGTTACGAGGGGTAGCATGGAACAATCTGGCCCACCCTAATCAAGAGCCGTCCCTGTCCACAGCCAGAGTCACTACAGCCTTGCTACCAGAGTTACAAGGGGTAGCATGGAACAATCTGGCCCACCCTAATCAAGAGCCGTCCCTGTCCACAGCCTCACTACCAGAGTAACAAGGGGTGGCATGGAACAATTTGGCTGACCCTAATCAAGAGCCGCCCCTGTCCACAGCCTCGCTAACAGAGTTACAAGGGGTAGCATGGAACAATCTGGCCCACCCTAATCAAGAGCCGTCCCTGTCCACAGCCTCGCTACCAGAGTTACAAGGGGTAGCATGGAACAATCTGGCCCACCCTAATCAAGAGCCGTCCCTGTCCACAGCCTCGCTACCAGAGTTACAAGGGGTAGCATGGAACAATCTGGCCGACCCTAATCAAGAGCCGTCCCTGTCCACAGCCTCGCTACCAGAGTTACAAGGGGTAGCATGGAACAATTTGGCTCACACTAATCAAGAGCCATCCCTGTCCACAGCCTCGCTACCAGAGTTACAAGGGGTAGCATGGAACAATCTGGCCCACCCTAATCAAGAGTCGTCCCTGTCCACAGCCACGCTACCAGAGTTACAAGGGGTAGCATGGAACAATCTGGCCCACCCTAATCAAGAGCCGTCCCAGTCCACAGCCTCCCTGCCAGAGTTACAAAGGGTAGCATGGAACAATCTGGCCCACCCTATTCAATAGCCGTCCCTGTCCACAGCCTCGCTACCAGAGTTGCAAGGGGTAGCATGGAACAATCTGGCTCACCCTAATCAAGAGCCGCCCCTGTCCACAGCCTCGCTAACAGAGTTACAAGGGGTAGCATGGGACAATCTGGCCCACCCTATTCAATAGCCGTCCCTGTCCACAGCCTCGCTACCAGAGTTGCAAGGGGTAGCATGGAACAATCTGGCCCACCCTAATCAAGAGCCGCCCCTGTCCACAGCCTCGCTAACAGAGTTACAAGGGGTAGCATGGAACAATCTGGCCCTCCCTAATCAAGAGCCGCCCCTGTCCACAGCCTCGCTACCAGAGTTACAAGGGGTAGCATGGAACAATCTGGCCCACCCTAATCAAGAGCCGCCCCTGTCCACAGCCTCGCTAACAGAGTTACAAGGGGTAGCTTGGAACAATCTGGCCCACCCTAATCAAGAGCCGTCCCTGTCCACAGCCTCGCTACCAGAGTTACAAGGGGTAGCATGGAACAATCTGGCCCACCCTAAACAAGAGCCGTCCCTGTCCACAGCCTCGCTACCAGAGTTACGAGGGGTACCATGGAACAATCTGGCCCACCCTAATCAAGAGCCGTCCCTGTCCACAGTCTCGCTACCAGAGTTACAAGGGGTAGCATGGAACAATCTGGCCCACCCTAATCAAGAGCCATCCCTGTCCACAGCCTCGCTACCAGAGTTACAAGGGGTAGCATGGAACAATCTGGCTCACCCTAATCAAGAGCCGTCCCTGTCCACAGCCTCGCTACCAGTGTTACGAGGTGTAGCATGGAACAATCTGGCCCACCCTAATCAAGAGCCGCCCCTGTCCACAGCCCCGCTACCAGAGTTACAAGGGGTAGCATGGAACAATCTGGCTCACCCTAATCAAGAGCCGTCCCTGTCCACAGCCTCGCTACCATAGTTACGAGGGGTAGCATGGAACAATCTGGCTCACCTTAATCAACAGCGGCCCCTGTCCACAGCCTCGCTACCAGAGTTAAAAGGGGTAGCATGGAACAATCTGGCCCACCCTAATCAAGAGCCGTCCCTTTCCACAGCCTCGCTACCAGAGTTACAAGGGGTAGCATGGAACAATCTTGCTCACCCTAATCAAGAGCCGTCCCTGTCCACAGCCTCGCTACCAGAGTTACGAGGGGTAGCATGGAACAATCTGGCTCACCCTAATCAACAGCCGCCCCTGTCCACAGCCTCGCTACCAGAGTTACAAGGGGTAGCATGGAACAATCTGGCCCACCCTAATCAAGAGCCGCCCCTGGTCACTACAGCCTCAATTCCAGAGTTACAAGGGGTAGCATGGAACAATCTGGCCCACCGTAATCAAGAGCCGCCCCTGGTCACTACAGCCTCAATACCAGATTTACAAGGGGTAGCATGGAACAATCTGGCCCACCCTAATCAAGAGCCGTCCCTGTCCACAGCCTCGCTACCAGAGTTACAAGGGGTAGCATGGAACAATCTGGCCCACCCTAATCAAGAGCCGTCCCTGTCCACAGCCTCGCTACCAGAGTTACAAGGGGTAGCATGGAACAATCTGGCCCACCCTAATCAAGAGCCGTCCCTGTCCACACCCTCGCAACCAGAGTTACAAGGGGTAGCATGGAACAATCTGGCTTACCCTAATCAAGAGCCGCCCCTGGTCACTACAGCCTCGCTACCAGAGTTACAAGGGGTAGCATGGAACAATCTGGCTCACCCTAATCAAGAGCCGTCCCTGTCCACAGCCTCGCTACCAGAGTTACAAGGGGTAGCATGGAACAATCTGGGCCACCCTAATCAAGAGCCGTCCCTGTCCACAGCCTCGCTACCAGAGTTACAAGGGGTAGCATGGAACAATCTGGCTCACCCTAATCAAGAGCCGTCCCTGTCAACAGCCTCGCTACCAGAGTTACAAGGGGTAGCATGGAACAATCTGGCCCACCCTAATCAAGAGCTGTCCCTGTCCACAGCCTCGCTACCAGAGTTACATGGGGTAGCATGGAACAATCTGGCCCACCCTAATCAAGAGAAGTCCCTGTCCACAGCCTCGCTACCAGAGATACAAGGGGTAGCATGGAACAATCTGGCCCACCCTAATCAAGAGACGCCCCTGTCCACAGCCTCGCTACCAGAGTTACAAAGGGTAGCATGGAACAATCTGGCCCACCCTAATCAAGAGACGCCCCTGTCCACAGCCTCGCTACCAGAGTTACAAGGGGTAGCATGGAACAATCTGTCCCACTCTAATCAAGAGCCGTCCCTGTCCACAGCCTCGCTACCAGAGTTACAAGGGGTAGCATGGAACAATCTGGCCCACCATAATCAAGAGCCGCCCCTGTCCACAGCCTCGCTACCAGAGTTACAAGGGGTAGCATGGAACAATCTGGCCCACCCTAATCAAGAGCCGTCCCTGTCCACAGCCTCGCTTCCAGAGTTACAAGGGGTAGCATGGAACAATCAGGCCCACCCTAATCAAGAGCAGTCCCTGTCCACAGCCTCGCTACCAGAGTTACAAGGGGTAGCATGGAACAATCTGGCCCATCCTAATCAAGAGCCGTCCCTGTCCACAGCCTCGCTACCAGAGTTACAAGGGGTAGCATGGAACAATCTGGCCCACCCTAATCAAGAGCCGTCCCTGTCCACAGCCTCGCTACCAGAGTTACAAGGGGTAGCATGGAACAATCTGGCCCACCCTAATCAAGAGCCGTCCCTGTCCACAGCCTCGCTACCAGAGTTACAAGGGGTAGCATGGAACAATCTGGCCTACCCTAATCAAGAGCCGCCCCTGTCCACAGCCTCGCTAACAGAGTTACAAGGGGTAGCATGGAACAATCTGGCCCACCCTAATCAAGAGCCGCCCCTGTCCACAGCCTCGCTAACAGAGTTATAAGGGGTAGCATGGAACAATCTGGCCCACCCTAATCAATAGCCGTCCCTGTCCACAGCCACGCTACCAGAGTTACAAGGGGTAGCATGGAACAATCTGGCCCACCCTAATCAAGAGCCGCCCCTGTCCACAGCCTCGCTAACAGAGTTACAAGGGGTAGCATGGAACAATCTGGCCCACACTAATCAAGAGCCGTCCCTGTCCACAGCCTCGCTACCAGAGTTACGAGGGGTAGCATGGAACAATCTGGCCCACCCTAATCAAGAGCCGTCCCTGTCCACAGCCAGAGTCACTACAGCCTTGCTACCAGAGTTACAAGGGGTAGCATGGAACAATCTGGCCCACCCTAATCAAGAGCCGTCCCTGTCCACAGCCTCACTACCAGAGTAACAAGGGGTGGCATGGAACAATCTGGCTGACCCTAATCAAGAGCCGCCCCTGTCCACAGCCTCGCTAACAGAGTTACAAGGGGTAGCATGGAACAATCTGGCCCACCCTAATCAAGAGCCGTCCCTGTCCACAGCCTCGCTACCAGAGTTACAAGGGGTAGCATGGAACAATCTGGCCCACCCTAATCAAGAGCCGTCCCTGTCCACAGCCTCGCTACCAGAGTTACAAGGGGTAGCATGGAACAATCTGGCCGACCCTAATCAAGAGCCGTCCCTGTCCACAGCCTCGCTACCAGAGTTACAAGGGGTAGCATGGAACAATTTGGCTCACACTAATCAAGAGCCATCCCTGTCCACAGCCTCGCTACCAGAGTTACAAGGGGTAGCATGGAACAATCTGGCCCACCCTAATCAAGAGTCGTCCCTGTCCACAGCCTCGCTACCAGAGTTACAAGGGGTAGCATGGAACAATCTGGCCCACCCTAATCAAGAGCCGTCAAGGTCCACAGCCTCCCTGCCAGAGTTACAAAGGGTAGCATGGAACAATCTCGCCCACCCTATTCAATAGCCGTCCCTGTCCACAGCCTCGCTACCAGAGTTGCAAGGGGTAGCATGGAACAATCTGGCCCACCCTAATCAAGAGCCGCCCCTGTCCACAGCCTCGCTAACATAGTTACAAGGGGTAGCATGGAACAATCTGGCCCTCCCTAATCAAGAGCCGCCCCTGTCCACAGCCTCGCTACCAGAGTTACAAGGGGTAGCATGGAACAATCTGGCCCACCCTAATCAAGAGCCGCCCCTGTCCACAGCCTCGCTAACAGAGTTACAAGGGGTAGCATGGAACAATCTGGCCCACCCTAATCAAGAGCCGTCCCTGTCCACAGCCTCGCTACCAGAGTTACAAGGGGTAGCATGGAACAATCTGGCCCACCCTAAACAAGAGCCGTCCCTGTCCACAGCCTCGCCACCAGAGTTACGAGGGGTACCATGGAACAATCTGGCCCACCCTAATCAAGAGCCGTCCCTGTCCACAGCCTCGCTACCAGAGTTACAAGGGGTAGCATGGAACAATCTGGCCCACCCTAATCAAGAGCCGTCCCTGTCCACAGCCTCGCTACCAGAGTTACAAGGGGTAGCATGAAACAATCTGGCTCACCCTAATCAAGAGCCGTCCCTGTCCACAGCCTCGCTACCAGCTTTACGAGGTGTAGCATGGAACAATCTGGCCCACCCTAATCAAGAGCCGCCCCTGTCCACAGCCCCGCTACCAGAGTTACAAGGGGTAGCATGGAACAATCTGGCTCACCCTAATCAAGAGCCGTCCCTGTCCACAGCCTCGCTACCATAGTTACGAGGGGTAGCATGGAACAATCTGGCTCACCTTAATCAACAGCGGCCCCTGTCCACAGCCTCGCTACCAGAGTTAAAAGGGGTAGCATGGAACAATCTGGCCCACCCTAATCAAGAGCCGTCCCTGTCCACAGCCTCGCTACCAGAGTAACAAGGGGTATCATGGAACAATCTGGCTCACCCTAATCAAGGGCCGTCCCTGTCCACAGCCTCGCTACCAGAGTTACGAGGGGTAGCATGGAACAATCTGGCTCACCCTAATCAACAGCCGCCCCTGTCCACAGCCTCGCTACCAGAGTTACAAGGGGTAGCATGGAACAATCTGGCCCACCCTAATCAAGAGCCGCCCCTGGTCACTACAGCCTCAATACCAGAGTTACAAGGTGTAGCATGGAACAATCAGGCCCACTGTAATCAAGAGCCGCCCCTGGTCACTACAGCCTCAATACCAGATTTACAAGGGGTAGCATGGAACAATCTGGCCCACCCTAATCAAGAGCCGTCCCTGTCCACAGCCTCGCTACCAGAGTTACAAGGGGTAGCATGGAACAATCTGGCTCACCCTAATCAAGAGCCGTCCCTGTCCACAGCCTCGCTACCAGAGTTACGAGGGGTAGCATGGAACAATCTGGCTCACCCTAATCAACAGCCGCCCCTGTCCACAGCCTCGCTACCAGAGTTACAAGGGGTAGCATGGAACAATCTGGCCCACCCTAATCAAGAGCCGCCCCTGGTCACTACAGCCTCAATACCAGAGTTACAAGGGGTAGCATGGAACAATCTGGCCCACCCTAATCAAGAGCCGCCCCTGGTCACAACAGCCTCGCTACCAGAGTTACAAGGGGTAGCATGGAACAATCTGGCCCACCCTAATCAAGAGACGTCCCTGTCCACAGCCTCAATACCAGAGTTACGAGGGGTAGCATGGAACAATCTGGCTCACCCTAATCAAGAGCCGCCCCTGGTCACTACAGCCTCAATACCAGAGTTACAAGGGGTAGCATGGAACAATCTGGCCCACCCTAATCAAGAGCCGTCCCTGTCCACAGCCTCGCTACCAGAGATACAAGGGGTAGCATGGAACAATCTGGCTCACCCTAATCAAGAGCCGTCCCTGTCCACAGCCTCGCTACCAGAGTTACAAGGGGTAGCATGGAACAATCTGGCCCACCCTAATCAAGAGCCGTCCCTGTCCACAGCCTCGCTACCAGAGTTACAAGGGGTAGCATGGAACAATCTGGCTCACCCTAATCAAGAGCCGTCCCAGTCCACAGCCTCCCTGCCAGAGTTACAAAGGGTAGCATGGAACAATCTGGCCCACCCTATTCAATAGCCGTCCCTGTCCACAGCCTCGCTACCAGAGTTGCAAGGGGTAGCATGGAACAATCTGGCCCACCCTAATCAAGAGCCGCCCCTGTCCACAGCCTCGCTAACAGAGTTACAAGGGGTAGCATGGAACAATCTGGCCCACCCTATTCAATAGCCGTCCCTGTCCACAGCCTCACTACCAGAGTTGCAAGGGGTAGCATGGAACAATCTGGCCCACCCTAATCAAGAGCCGCCCCTGTCCACAGCCTCGCTAACAGAGTTACAAGGGGTAGCTTGGAACAATCTGGCCCACCCTAATCAAGAGCCGTCCCTGTCCACAGCCTCGCTACCAGAGTTACAAGGGGTAGCATGGAACAATCTGGCCCACCCTAAACAAGAGCCGTCCCTGTCCACAGCCTCGCTACCAGAGTTACGAGGGGTACCATGGAACAATCTGGCCCACCCTAAACAAGAGCCGTCCCTGTCCACAGTCTCGCTACCAGAGTTACAAGGGGTAGCATGGAACAATCTGGCCCTCCCTAATCAAGAGCCATCCCTGTCCACAGCCTCGCTACCAGAGTTACAAGGGGTAGCATGGAACAATCTGGCTCACCCTAATCAAGAGCCGTCCCTGTCCACAGCCTCGCTACCAGTGTTACGAGGTGTAGCATGGAACAATCTGGCCCACCCTAATCAAGAGCCGCCCCTGTCCACAGCCCCGCTACCAGAGTTACAAGGGGTAGCATGGAACAATCTGGCTCACCCTAATCAAGAGCCGTCCCTGTCCACAGCCTCGCTACCATAGTTACGAGGGGTAGCATGGAACAATCTGGCTCACCTTAATCAACAGCGGCCCCTGTCCACAGCCTCGCTACCAGAGTTAAAAGGGGTAGCATGGAACAATCTGGCCCACCCTAATCAAGAGCCGTCCCTGTCCACAGCCTCGCTACCAGAGTTACAAGGGGTAGCATGGAACAATCTGGCTCACCCTAATCAAGAGCCGTCCCTGTCCACAGCCTCGCTACCAGAGTTACGAGGGGTAGCATGGAACAATCTGGCTCACCCTAATCAACAGCCGCCCCTGTCCACAGCCTCGCTACCAGAGTTACAAGGGGTAGCATGGAACAATCTGGCCCACCCTAATCAAGAGCCGCCCCTGGTCACTACAGCCTCAATACCAGAGTTACAAGGGGTAGCATGGAACAATCTGGCCCACCGTAATCAAGAGCCGCCCCTGGTCACTACAGCCTCAATACCAGATTTACAAGGGGTAGCATGGAACAATCTGGCCCACCCTAATCAAGAGCCGTCCCTGTCCACAGCCTCGCTACCAGAGTTACAAGGGGTAGCATGGAACAATCTGGCCCACCCTAATCAAGAGCCGTCCCTGTCCACAGCCTCGCTACCAGAGTTACAAGGGGTAGCATGGAACAATCTGGCCCACCCTAATCAAGAGCCGTCCCTGTCCACACCCTCGCAACCAGAGTTACAAGGGGTAGCATGGAACAATCTGGCTTACCCTAATCAAGAGCCGCCCCTGGTCACTACAGCCTCGCTACCAGAGTTACAAGGGGTAGCATGGAACAATCTGGCTCACCCTAATCAAGAGCCGTCCCTGTCCACAGCCTCGCTACCAGAGTTACAAGGGGTAGCATGGAACAATCTGGCCCACCCTAATCAAGAGCCGTCCCTGTCCACAGCCTCGCTACCAGAGTTACAAGGGGTAGCATGGAACAATCTGGCTCACCCTAATCAAGAGCCGTCCCTGTCAACAGCCTCGCTACCAGAGTTACAAGGGGTAGCATGGAACAATCTGGCCCACCCTAATCAAGAGCTGTCCCTGTCCACAGCCTCGCTACCAGAGTTACATGGGGTAGCATGGAACAATCTGGCCCACCCTAATCAAGAGAAGTCCCTGTCCACAGCCTCGCTACCAGAGATACAAGGGGTAGCATGGAACAATCTGGCCCACCCTAATCAAGAGACGCCCCTGTCCACAGCCTCGCTACCAGAGTTACAAAGGGTAGCATGGAACAATCTGGCCCACCCTAATCAAGAGACGCCCCTGTCCACAGCCTCGCTACCAGAGTTACAAGGGGTAGCATGGAACAATCTGGCCCACTCTAATCAAGAGCCGTCCCTGTCCACAGCCTCGCTACCAGAGTTACAAGGGGTAGCATGGAACAATCTGGCCCACCATAATCAAGAGCCGCCCCTGTCCACAGCCTCGCTACCAGAGTTACAAGGGGTAGCATGGAACAATCTGGCCCACCCTAATCAAGAGCCGTCCCTGTCCACAGCCTCGCTTCCAGAGTTACAAGGGGTAGCATGGAACAATCAGGCCCACCCTAATCAAGAGCAGTCCCTGTCCACAGCCTCGCTACCAGAGTTACAAGGGGTAGCATGGAACAATCTGGCCCATCCTAATCAAGAGCCGTCCCTGTCCACAGCCTCGCTACCAGAGTTACAAGGGGTAGCATGGAACAATCTGGCCCACCCTAATCAAGAGCCGTCCCAGTCCACAGCCTCGCTACCAGAGTTACAAGGGGTAGCATGGAACAATCTGGCCCACCCTAATCAAGAGCCGTCCCTGTCCACAGCCTCGCTACCAGAGTTACAAGGGGTAGCATGGAACAATCTGGCCTACCCTAATCAAGAGCCGCCCCTGTCCACAGCCTCGCTAACAGAGTTACAAGGGGTAGCATGGAACAATCTGGCCCACCCTAATCAAGAGCCGCCCCTGTCCACAGCCTCGCTAACAGAGTTATAAGGGGTAGCATGGAACAATCTGGCCCACCCTAATCAATAGCCGTCCCTGTCCACAGCCAAGCTACCAGAGTTACAAGGGGTAGCATGGAACAATCTGGCCCACCCTAATCAAGAGCCGCCCCTGTCCACAGCCTCGCTAACAGAGTTACAAGGGGTAGCATGGAACAATCTGGCCCACACTAATCAAGAGCCGTCCCTGTCCACAGCCTCGCTACCAGAGTTACGAGGGGTAGCATGGAACAATCTGGCCCACCCTAATCAAGAGCCGTCCCTGTCCACAGCCAGAGTCACTACAGCCTTGCTACCAGAGTTACAAGGGGTAGCATGGAACAATCTGGCCCACCCTAATCAAGAGCCGTCCCTGTCCACAGCCTCACTACCAGAGTAACAAGGGGTGGCATGGAACAATCTGGCTGACCCTAATCAAGAGCCGCCCCTGTCCACAGCCTCGCTAACAGAGTTACAAGGGGTAGCATGGAACAATCTGGCCCACCCTAATCAAGAGCCGTCCCTGTCCACAGCCTCGCTACCAGAGTTACAAGGGGTAGCATGGAACAATCTGGCCCACCCTAATCAAGAGCCGTCCCTGTCCACAGCCTCGCTACCAGAGTTACAAGGGGTAGCATGGAACAATCTGGCCGACCCTAATCAAGAGCCGTCCCTGTCCACAGCCTCGCTACCAGAGTTACAAGGGGTAGCATGGAACAATTTGGCTCACACTAATCAAGAGCCATCCCTGTCCACAGCCTCGCTACCAGAGTTACAAGGGGTAGCATGGAACAATCTGGCCCACCCTAATCAAGAGTCGTCCCTGTCCACAGCCTCGCTACCAGAGTTACAAGGGGTAGCATGGAACAATCTGGCCCACCCTAATCAAGAGCCGTCAAGGTCCACAGCCTCCCTGCCAGAGTTACAAAGGGTAGCATGGAACAATCTCGCCCACCCTATTCAATAGCCGTCCCTGTCCACAGCCTCGCTACCAGAGTTGCAAGGGGTAGCATGGAACAATCTGGCCCACCCTAATCAAGAGCCGCCCCTGTCCACAGCCTCGCTAACATAGTTACAAGGGGTAGCATGGAACAATCTGGCCCTCCCTAATCAAGAGCCGCCCCTGTCCACAGCCTCGCTACCAGAGTTACAAGGGGTAGCATGGAACAATCTGGCCCACCCTAATCAAGAGCCGCCCCTGTCCACAGCCTCGCTAACAGAGTTACAAGGGGTAGCATGGAACAATCTGGCCCACCCTAATCAAGAGCCGTCCCTGTCCACAGCCTCGCTACCAGAGTTACAAGGGGTAGCATAAAACAATCTGGCCCACCCTAAACAAGAGCCGTCCCTGTCCACATCCTCGCTACCAGAGTTACGAGGGGTACCATGGAACAATCTGGCCCACCCTAATCAAGAGCCGTCCCTGTCCACAGCCTCGCTACCAGAGTTACAAGGGGTAGCATGGAACAATCTGGCCCACCCTAATCAAGAGCCGTCCCTGTCCACAGCCTCGCTACCAGAGTTACAAGGGGTAGCATGAAACAATCTGGCTCACCCTAATCAAGAGCCGTCCCTGTCCACAGCCTCGCTACCAGTGTTACGAGGTGTAGCATGGAACAATCTGGCCCACCCTAATCAAGAGCCGCCCCTGTCCACAGCCCCGCTACCAGAGTTACAAGGGGTAGCATGGAACAATCTGGCTCACCCTAATCAAGAGCCGTCCCTGTCCACAGCCTCGCTACCATAGTTACGAGGGGTAGCATGGAACAATCTGGCTCACCTTAATCAACAGCGGCCCCTGTCCACAGCCTCGCTACCAGAGTTAAAAGGGGTAGCATGGAACAATCTGGCCCACCCTAATCAAGAGCCGTCCCTGTCCACAGCCTCGCTACCAGAGTAACAAGGGGTATCATGGAACAATCTGGCTCACCCTAATCAAGGGCCGTCCCTGTCCACAGCCTCGCTACCAGAGTTACGAGGGGTAGCATGGAACAATCTGGCTCACCCTAATCAACAGCCGCCCCTGTCCACAGCCTCGCTACCAGAGTTACAAGGGGTAGCATGGAACAATCTGGCCCACCCTAATCAAGAGCCGCCCCTGGTCACTACAGCCTCAATACCAGAGTTACAAAGGGTAGCATGGAACAATCAGGCCCACTGTAATCAAGAGCCGCCCCTGGTCACTACAGCCTCAATACCAGATTTACAAGGGGTAGCATGGAACAATCTGGCCCACCCTAATCAAGAGCCGTCCCTGTCCACAGCCTCGCTACCAGAGTTACAAGGGGTAGCATGGAACAATCTGGCTCACCCTAATCAAGAGCCGTCCCTGTCCACAGCCTCGCTACCAGAGTTACGAGGGGTAGCATGGAACAATCTGGCTCACCCTAATCAACAGCCGCCCCTGTCCACAGCCTCGCTACCAGAGTTACAAGGGGTAGCATGGAACAATCTGGCCCACCCTAATCAAGAGCCGCCCCTGGTCACTACAGCCTCAATACCAGAGTTACAAGGGGTAGCATGGAACAATCTGGCCCACCCTAATCAAGAGCCGCCCCTGGTCACAACAGCCTCGCTACCAGAGTTACAAGGGGTAGCCTGGAACAATCTGGCCCACCCTAATCAAGAGCCGTCCCTGTCCACAGCCTCAATACCAGAGTTACGAGGGGTAGCATGGAACAATCTGGCTCACCCTAATCAAGAGCCGCCCCTGGTCACTACAGCCTCAATACCAGAGTTACAAGGGGTAGCATGGAACAATCTGGCCCACCCTAATCAAGAGCCGTCCCTGTCCACAGCCTCGCTACCAGAGATACAAGGGGTAGCATGGAACAATCTGGCTCACCCTAATCAAGAGCCGTCCCTGTCCACAGCCTCGCTACCAGAGTTACAAGGGGTAGCATGGAACAATCTGGCCCACCCTAATCAAGAGCCGTCCCTGTCCACAGCCTCGCTACCAGAGTTACAAGGGGTAGCATGGAACAATCTGGCTCACCCTAATCAAGAGCCGTCCCTGTCCACAGCCTCGCTACCAGAGTTACAAGGGGTAGCATGGAACAATCTGGCCCACCCTAATCAAGAGCCGTCCCTGCCCACAGCCTCGCTACCAGAGTTACAAGGGGTGGCATGGAAAAATCTGGCTCACCCTAATCAAGAGCCGCCCCTGTTCACAGCCTCGCTAACAGTGTTACAAGGGGTAGCATGGAACAATCTGGCCCACCCTAATCAAGCGCCGTCCCTGTCCACAGCCTCGCTACCAGAGTTAGAAGGGGTAGCATGGAACAATCTGGCTCACCCTAATCAAGAGCCGTCCCTGTCCACAGCCTCGCTACCAGAGTTACAAGGGGTAGCATGGAACAATCTGGCCCACCCTAATCAAGAGCCGTCCCTGTCCACAGCCTCGCTACCAGAGTTACAAGGGGTAGCATGGAACAATCTGGCCCACCCTAATCAAGAGCAGTCCCTGTCCACAGCCTCGCTACCAGAGTTAAAAGGGGTAGCATTAACAATCTGGCCCACCGTAATCAAGAGCCGTCCCTGTCCACAGCCTCGCTACCAGTGTTACAAGGGGTAGCATGGAACAATCTGGCCCACCCTAATCAAGAGCCGTCCCTGTCCACAGCCTCGCTACCAGAGTTACAAGGGGTAGCATGGAACAATCTGGCCCACCCTAATCAAGAGCCGCCCCTGTCCACAGCCTCGCTAACAGAGTTACAAGGGGTAGCATGGAACAATCTGGCCCACCCTAATCAAGACCCGCCCCTGTCCACAGCCTCGCTAACAGAGTTACAAGGGGTAGCATGGAACAATCTGGCCCACCCTAATCAAGAGCCGTCCCTGTCCACAGCCACGCTACCAGAGTTACAAGGGGTAGCATGGAACAATCTGGCCCACCCTAATCAAGAGCCGCCCCTGTCCACAGCCTCGCTAACAGAGTTACAAGGGGTAGCATGGAACAATCTGGCCCACACTAATCAAGAGCAGTCCCTGTCCACAGCCTCGCTACCAGAGATACGAGGGGTAGCATGGAACAATCTGGCCCACCCTCATCAAGAGCCGTCCCTGTCCACAGCCAGGGTCACTACAGCCTTGCTACCAGAGTTACAAGGGGTAGCATGGAACAATCTGGCCCACCCTAATCAAGAGCCGTCCCTGTCCACAGCCTCGCTACCAGAGTTACAAGGGGTAGCATGGAACAATCTGGCCCACCCCTAATCAAGAGCCGTCCCTGGTCACTACTGCCTCGCTACCAGAAGTACAAGGGGTAGCATGGAACAATCTGACTCACCCTAATGAAGAGCCGCCCCTGGTCACTACAGACTCGCTACCAGAGTTACAAGGGGTAGAATGGAACAATCTGGCCCACCCTAATCAAGAGCCGTCCCTGTCCACAGCCTCGCTACCAGAGTTAAATGGGGTAGCATGGAACAATCTGGCTCACCCTAATCCAGAGCCATCCCTGTCCACAGCCTCGCTACCAGAGTTACAAGGGGTAGCATGGAACAATCTGGCTCACCCTAATGGTGAGCCGTCCCTGTCAACAGCCTCGCTACCAGAGTTACAAGGGGTAGGATGGAACAATCTGGCCCACCCTATTCAAGAGCCGTCCCTGTCCACAGCCTCGCTACCAGAGTTACAAGGGGTAGCATGGAACAATCTGGCCCACCCTAATCAAGAGCCGCCCCTGTCCACAGCCTCGCTAACAGAGTTACAAGGGGTAGCATGGAACAATCTGGCCCTCCCTAATCAAGAGCCGCCCCTGTCCACAGCCTCGCTACCAGAGTTACAAGGGGTAGCATGGAACAATCTGGCCCACCCTAATCAAGAGCCGCCCCTGTCCACAGCCTCGCTAACAGAGTTACAAGGGGTAGCATGGAACAATCTGGCCCACCCTAATCAAGAGCCGTCCCTGTCCTCAGCCTCGCTACCAGAGTTACAAGGTGTAGCATGGAACAATCTGGCTCACCCTAATCAAGAGCCGCCCCTGTCCACAACCACGCTAACAGAGTTACAAGGGGTTGCATGGAACAATCTGGCCCACCCCTAATCAAGAGCCATCCCTGGTCACTACAGCCTCGCCACCAGAGTTATTAGGGGTAGCATGGAACAATCTGGCCCACCCTAATCAAGAGACGTCCCTGTCCACAGCCTCGCCACCAGAGTTATTAGGGGTAGCATGGAACAATCTGGCCCACCCTAATCAAGAGCCGTCCCTGTCCACAGCCTCGCTACCAGAGTTACAAGGGGTAGCATGGAACAATCTGGCCCACCATAATCAAGAGCCGTCCCTGTCCACAGCCTCGCCACCAGAGATACAAGGGGTAGCATGGAACAATCTGGCCTACCCTAATCAAGAGCCCTCCCTGTCCACAGCCTCGCTACCAGAGTTACAAGGGGTAGCATGGAACAATCCGGCCCACACTAATCAAGAGCCGCCCCTGTCCACAGCCTCGCTACCAGAGTTACAAGGGGTAGCATGGAACAATCTGGCCCACCCTAATCAAGAGCCGTCCCTGTCCACAACCTTGCTACCAGAGTTACAAAGGGTAGCATGGAACAATCTGGCCCACCCTAATCAAGAGCCGCCCCTGTCCACAGCCTCGCTACCAGAGTTACAAGGGGTAGCATGGAACAATCTGGCCCACCCTAATCAACAGCCACCCCTGTCCACAGCCTCGCTGCCAGAGTTACAACGGGTAGCATGGAACAATCTGGCCCACCCTAATCAAGAGCCATCCCTGTCCACAGCCTCGCTACCAGAGTTACAAGGGGTAGCATGGAACAATCTGGCCCACCCTAATCAAGAGCCGTCCCTGTCCACAGCCTCGCTACCGGAGTTAAAAGGGGTAGCATGGAACAATCTGGCCCACCCTAATCAAGAGCAGTCCCTGTCCACAGCCTCGCTACCAGAGTTACAAGGGGTAGCATGGAACAATCTGGCCCACCCTAATCAAGAGCCGTCCCTGTCCACAGCCAGGGTCACTACAGCCTCGCTACCAGAGTTACAAGGGGTAGCATGGAACAATCTGGCCCACCCTAATCAAGAGCCGTCCCTGTCCACAGCCTCGCTACCAGAGTTACAAGGGGTAGCATGGAACAATCTGGCCCACCCTAATCAAGAGCCGTCCCTGTCCACAGCCTCGCTACCAGAGTTACAAGGGGTAGCATGGAACAATCTGGCCCACCCTAATCAGGAGCCGTCCCTGTCCACAGCCTCGCTACCAGAGTTACAAGGGGTAACATGGAACAATCTGGCCCACCCTAATCAAGAGCCGCCCCTGTCCACAGCCTCGCTACCAGAGTTACAAGGTGTAGCATGGAACAATGTGGCCCACCCTAATCAAGAGCCGCCCCTGTCCACAGCCTCGCTACCAGAGTTACAAAGGGTAGCATGGAACAATCTGGCCCACACTAATCAAGAAAAGTCCCTGTCCACAGCCTCGCTACCAGAGTTACGAGGGGTAGCATGGAACAATCTTGCCCACCCTAATCAAGAGCCGTCCCTGTCCACAGCCAGGGTCACTACAGCCTTGCTACCAGAGTTACAAGGGGTAGCATGGAACAATCTGGCCCACCCTAATCAAGAGCCGTCCCTGTCCACAGCCTCGCTACCAGAGTTACAAGGGGTAGCATGGAACAATCTGGCCCACCCTAATCAAGAGCCGCCCCTGTCCACAGCCTCGCTAACAGAGTTACAAGGGGTAGCATGGAACAATCTGGCCCACCCTAATCAAGAGCCGCCCCTGTCCACAGCCTCGCTAACAGAGTTTCAAGGGGTAGCATGGAACAATCTGGCCCTCCCTAATCAAGAGCCGCCCCTGTCCACAGCCTCGCTACCAGAGTTACAAGGGGTAGCATGGAACAATCTGGCCCACCCTAATCAAGAGCCGCCCCTGTCCACAGCCTCGCTTACAGAGTTACAAGGGGTAGCATGGAACAATCTGGCCCACCCTAATCAAGAGCCGTCCCTGTCCTCAGCCTCGCTACCAGAGTTACAAGGGGTAGCATGGAACAATCTGGCTCACCCTAATCAAGAGCCGCCCCTGTCCACAACCACGCTAACAGAGTTACAAGGGGTTGCATGGAACAATCTGGCCCACCCCTAATCAAGAGCCGTCCCTGGTCACTACAGCCTCGCCACCAGTGTTATTAGGGGTAGCATGGAACAATCTGGCCCACCCTAATCAAGAGACGTCCCTGTCCACAGCCTCGCTACCAGAGTTACAAGGGGTAGCATGGAACAATCTGGCCCACCCTAATCAAGAGCCGTCCCTGTCCACAGCCTCGCTACCAGAGTTACAAGGGGTAGCATGGAACAATCTGGCCTACCCTAATCAAGAGCCCTCCATGTCCACAGCCTCGCTACCAGAGTTACAAGGGGTAGCATGGAACAATCTGGCCCACACTAATCAAGAGCCGCCCCTGTCCACAGCCTCGCTACCAGAGTTACAAGGGGTAGCATGCAACAATCTGGCCCACCCTAATCAAGAGCCGTCCCTGTCCACAACCTTGCTACCAGAGTTACAAAGGGTAGCATGGAACAATCTGGCCCACCCTAATCAAGAGCCGCTCCTGTCCACAGCCTCGCTACCAGTGTTACAAGGGGTAGCATGGAACAATCTGGCCCACCCTAATCAACAGCCGCCCCTGTCCACAGCCTCGCTACCAGAGTTACAACGGGTAGCATGGAACAATCTGGCCCACCCTAATCAAGAGCCATCCCTGTCCACAGCCTCGCTACCAGAGTTACAAGGGGTAGCATGGAACAATCTGGCCCACCCTAATCAAGAGCCGTCCCTGTCCACAGCCTCGCTACCGGAGTTACAAGGGGTAGCATGGAACAATCTGGCCCACCCTAATCAAGAGCCGTCCCTGTCCACAGCCTCGCTACCAGAGTTACAAGGGGTAGCATGGAACAATCTGGCCCACCCTAATCAAGAGCCGTCCCTGTCCACAGCCATGGTCACTACAGCCTCGCTACCAGAGTTACAAGGGGTAGCATGGAACAATCTGGCCCACCCTAATCAAGAGCCGTCCCTGTCCACAGCCTCGCTACCAGAGTTACAAGGGGTAGCATGGAACAATCTGGCCCACCCTAATCAAGAGCCGTCCCTGTCCACAGCCTCGCTACCAGAGTTACAAGGGGTAGCATGGAACAATCTGGCCCACCCTAATCAAGAGCCGTCCCTGTCCACAGCCTCGCCACCAGAGATACAAGGGGTAGCATGGAACAATCTGGACTACCCTAATCAAGAGCCCTCCCTGTCCACAGCCTCGCTACCAGAGTTACAAGGGGTAGCATGGAACAATCCGGCCCACACTAATCAAGAGCCGCCCCTGTCCACAGCCTCGCTACCAGAGTTACAAGGGGTAGCATGGAACAATCTGGCCCACCCTAATCAAGAGCCGTCCCTGTCCACAACCTTGCTACCAGAGTTACAAAGGGTAGCATGGAACAATCTGGCCCACCCTAATCAAGAGCCGCCCCTGTCCACAGCCTCGCTACCAGAGTTACAAGGGGTAGCATGGAACAATCTGGCCCACCCTAATCAACAGCCACCCCTGTCCACAGCCTCGCTGCCAGAGTTACAACGGGTAGCATGGAACAATCTGGCCCACCCTAATCAAGAGCCATCCCTGTCCACAGCCTCGCTACCAGAGTTACAAGGGGTAGCATGGAACAATCTGGCCCACCCTAATCAAGAGCCGTCCCTGTCCACAGCCTCGCTACCGGAGTTAAAAGGGGTAGCATGGAACAATCTGGCCCACCCTAATCAAGAGCCGTCCCTGTCCACAGCCTCGCTACCAGAGTTACAAGGGGTAGCATGGAACAATCTGGCCCACCCTAATCAAGAGCCGTCCCTGTCCACAGCCAGGGTCACTACAGCCTCGCTACCAGAGTTACAAGGGGTAGCATGGAACAATCTGGCCCACCCTAATCAAGAGCCGTCCCTGTCCACAGCCTCGCTACCAGAGTTACAAGGGGTAGCATGGAACAATCTGGCCCACCCTAATCAAGAGCCGTCCCTGTCCACAGCCTCGCTACCAGAGTTACAAGGGGTAGCATGGAACAATCTGGCCCACCCTAATCAGGAGCCGTCCCTGTCCACAGCCTCGCTACCAGAGTTACAAGGGGTAACATGGAACAATCTGGCCCACCCTAATCAAGAGCCGCCCCTGTCCACAGCCTCGCTACCAGAGTTACAAGGTGTAGCATGGAACAATGTGGCCCACCCTAATCAAGAGCCGCCCCTGTCCACAGCCTCGCTACCAGAGTTACAAAGGGTAGCATGGAACAATCTGGCCCACACTAATCAAGAAAAGTCCCTGTCCACAGCCTCGCTACCAGAGTTACGAGGGGTAGCATGGAACAATCTTGCCCACCCTAATCAAGAGCCGTCCCTGTCCACAGCCAGGGTCACTACAGCCTTGCTACCAGAGTTACAAGGGGTAGCATGGAACAATCTGGCCCACCCTAATCAAGAGCCGTCCCTGTCCACAGCCTCGCTACCAGAGTTACAAGGGGTAGCATGGAACAATCTGGCCCACCCTAATCAAGAGCCGCCCCTGTCCACAGCCTCGCTAACAGAGTTACAAGGGGTAGCATGGAACAATCTGGCCCACCCTAATCAAGAGCCGCCCCTGTCCACAGCCTCGCTAACAGAGTTTCAAGGGGTAGCATGGAACAATCTGGCCCTCCCTAATCAAGAGCCGCCCCTGTCCACAGCCTCGCTACCAGAGTTACAAGGGGTAGCATGGAACAATCTGGCCCACCCTAATCAAGAGCCGCCCCTGTCCACAGCCTCGCTTACAGAGTTACAAGGGGTAGCATGGAACAATCTGGCCCACCCTAATCAAGAGCCGTCCCTGTCCTCAGCCTCGCTACCAGAGTTACAAGGGGTAGCATGGAACAATCTGGCTCACCCTAATCAAGAGCCGCCCCTGTCCACAACCACGCTAACAGAGTTACAAGGGGTTGCATGGAACAATCTGGCCCACCCCTAATCAAGAGCCGTCCCTGGTCACTACAGCCTCGCCACCAGTGTTATTAGGGGTAGCATGGAACAATCTGGCCCACCCTAATCAAGAGACGTCCCTGTCCACAGCCTCGCTACCAGAGTTACAAGGGGTAGCATGGAACAATCTGGCCCACACTAATCAAGAGCCGTCCCTGTCCACAGCCTCGCTACCAGAGTTACAAGGGGTAGCATGGAACAATCTGGCCTACCCTAATCAAGAGCCCTCCCTGTCCACAGCCTCGCTACCAGAGTTACAAGGGGTAGCATGGAACAATCTGGCCCACACTAATCAAGAGCCGCCCCTGTCCACAGCCTCGCTACCAGAGTTACAAGGGGTAGCATGCAACAATCTGGCCCACCCTAATCAAGAGCCGTCCCTGTCCACAACCTTGCTACCAGAGTTACAAAGGGTAGCATGGAACAATCTGGCCCACCCTAATCAAGAGCCGCTCCTGTCCACAGCCTCGCTACCAGAGTTACAAGGGGTAGCATGGAACAATCTGGCCCACCCTAATCAACAGCCGCCCCTGTCCACAGCCTCGCTACCAGAGTTACAACGGGTAGCATGGAACAATCTGGCCCACCCTAATCAAGAGCCATCCCTGTCCACAGCCTCGCTACCAGAGTTACAAGGGGTAGCATGGAACAATCTGGCCCACCCTAATCAAGAGCCGTCCCTGTCCACAGCCTCGCTACCGGAGTTACAAGGGGTAGCATGGAACAATCTGGCCCACCCTAATCAAGAGCCGTCCCTGTCCACAGCCTCGCTACCAGAGTTACAAGGGGTAGCATGGAACAATCTGGCCCACCCTAATCAAGAGCCGTCCCTGTCCACAGCCATGGTCACTACAGCCTCGCTACCAGAGTTACAAGGGGTAGCATGGAACAATCTGGCCCACCCTAATCAAGAGCCGTCCCTGTCCACAGCCTCGCTACCAGAGTTACAAGGGGTAGCATGGAACAATCTGGCCCACCCTAATCAAGAGCCGTCCCTGTCCACAGCCTCGCTACCAGAGTTACAAGGGGTAGCATGGAACAATCTGGCCCACCCTAATCAGGAGCCGTCCCTGTCCACAGCCTCGCTACCAGAGTTACAAGGGGTAACATGGAACAATCTGGCCCACCCTAATCAAGAGCCGCCCCTGTCCACAGCCTCGCTACCAGAGTTACAAGGGGTAGCATGGAACAATGTGGCCCACCCTAATCAAGAGCCGCCCCTGTCCACAGCCTCGCTACCAGAGTTACATAGGGTAGCATGGAACAATCTGGCCCACACTAATCAAGAGCAGTCCCTGTCCACAGCCTCGCTACCAGAGTTACGAGGGGTAGCATGGAACAATCTGGCCCACCCTAATCAAGAGCCGTCCCTGTCCACAGCCAGGGTCACTACAGCCTTGCTACCAGAGTTACAAGGGGTAGCATGGAACAATCTGGCCCACCCTAATCAAGAGCCGTCCCTGTCCACAGCCTCGCTACCAGAGTTACAAGGGGTAGCATGGAACAATCTGGCCCACCCCTAATCAAGAGCCGTCCCTGGTCACTACTGCCTCGCTACCAGAAGTACAAGGGGTAGCATGGAACAATCCGACTCACCCTAATGAAGAGCCGCCCCTGGTCACTACAGACTCGCTACCAGAGTTACAAGGGGTAGAATGGAACAATCTGGCCCACCCTAATCAAGAGCCGTCCCTGTCCACAGCCTCGCTACCAGAGTTAAATGGGGTAGCATGGAACAATCTGGCTCACCCTAATCCAGAGCCATCCCTGTCCACAGCCTCGCTACCAGAGTTACAAGGGGTAGCATGGAACAATCTGGCTCACCCTAATGGAGAGCCGTCCCTGTCAACAGCCTCGCTACCAGAGTTACAAGGGGTAGGATGGAGCAATCTGGCCCACCCTATTCAAGAGCCGTCCCTGTCCACAGCCTCGCTACCAGAGTTACAAGGGGTAGCATGGAACAATCTGGCCCACCCTAATCAAGAGCCGCCCCTGTCCACAGCCTCGCTAACAGAGTTACAAGGGGTAGCATGGAACAATCTGGCCCTCCCTAATCAAGAGCCGCCCCTGTCCACAGCCTCGCTACCAGAGTTACAAGGGGTAGCATGGAACAATCTGGCCCACCCTAATCAAGAGCCGCCCCTGTCCACAGCCTCGCTAACAGAGTTACAAGGGGTAGCATGGAACAATCTGGCTCACCCTAATCAAGAGCCGCCCCTGTCCACAACCACGCTAACAGAGTTACAAGGGGTTGCATGGAACAATCTGGCCCACCCCTAATCAAGAGCCGTCCCTGGTCACTACAGCCTCGCCACCAGAGTTATTAGGGGTAGCATGGAACAATCTGGCCCACCCTAATCAAGAGACGTCCCTGTCCACAGCCTCGCTACCAGAGTTACAAGGGGTAGCATGGAACAATCTGGCCCACCCTAATCAAGAGCCGTCCCTGTCCACAGCCTCGCTACCAGAGTTACAAGGGGTAGCATGGAACAATCTGGCCCACCATAATCAAGAGCCGTCCCTGTCCACAGCCTCGCCACCAGAGTAACAACGGGTAGCATGGAACAATCTGGCCCACCCTAATCAAGAGCCATCCCTGTCCACAGCCTCGCTACCAGAGTTACAAGGGGTATCATGGAACAATCTGGCCCACCCTAATCAAGAGCCGTCCCTGTCCACAGCCTCGCTACCGGAGTTACAAGGGGTAGCATGGAACAATCTGGCCCACCCTAATCAAGAGCCGTCCCTGTCCACAGCCTCGCTACCAGAGTTACAAGGGGTAGCATGGAACAATCTGGCCCACCCTAATCAAGAGCCGTCCCTGTCCACAGCCAGGGTCACTACAGCCTCGCTACCAGAGTTACAAGGGGTAGCATGGAACAATCTGGCCCACCCTAATCAAGAGCCGTCCCTGTCCACAGCCTCGCTACCAGAGTTACAAGGGGTAGCATGGAACAATCTGGCCCACCCTAATCATGAGCCGTCCCTGTCCACAGCCTCGCTACCAGAGTTACAAGGGGTAGCATGCAACAATCTGGCCCACCCTAATCAGGAGCCGTCCCTGTCCACAGCCTCACTACCAGAGTTACAAGGGGTAACATGGAACAATCTGGCCCACCCTAATCAAGAGCCGCCCCTGTCCACAGCCTCGCTACCAGAGTTACAAGGGGTAGCATGGAACAATGTGGCCCACCCTAATCAAGAGCCGCCCCTGTCCACAGCCTCGCTACCAGAGTTACAAAGGGTAGCATGGAACAATCTGGCCCACACTAATCAAGAGCAGTCCCTGTCCACAGCCTCGCTACCACAGTTACGAGGGGTAGCATGGAACAATCTGGCCCACCCTAATCAAGAGCCGTCCCTGTCCACAGCCAGGGTCACTACAGCCTTGCTACCAGAGTTACAAGGGGTAGCATGGAACAATCTGGCCCACCCTAATCAAGAGCCGTCCCTGTCCACAGCCTCGCTACCAGAGTTACAAGGGGTAGCATGGAACAATCTGGCCCACCCCTAATCAAGAGCCGTCCCTGGTCACTACTGCCTCGCTACCAGAGGTACAAGGGGTAGCATGGAACAATCTGGCTCACCCTAATGAAGAGCCGCCCCTGGTCACTACAGACTCGCTACCAGAGTTACAAGGGGTAGAATGGAACAATCTGGCCCACCCTAATCAAGAGCCGTCCCTGTCCACAGCCTCGCTACCAGAGTTAAATGGGGTAGCATGGAACAATCTGGCTCACCCTAATCCAGAGCCATCCCTGTCCACAGCCTCGCTACCAGAGTTACAAGGGGTAGCATGGAACAATCTGGCCCACCCTAATCAAGAGCCGTCCCTGTCCACAGCCTCGCATCCAGAGTTACAAGGGGTAGCATGGAACAATCAGGCCCACCCTAATCAAGAGCAGTCCCTGTTCACAGCCTCGCTACCAGAGTTACAAGGGGTAGCATGGAACAATCTGGCCCATCCTAATCAAGAGCCGTCCCTGTCCACAGCCTCGCTACCAGAGTTACAAGGGGTAGCATGGAACAATCTGGCCCACCCTAATCAAGAGCCGTCCCTGTCCACAGCCTCGCTACCAGAGTTACAAGGGGTAGCATGGAACAATCTGGCCCACCCTAATCAAGAGCCGTCCCTGTCCACAGCCTCGCTACCAGAACTACAAGGGGTAGCATGAAACAATCTGGCCCACCCTAATCAAGAGCCGCCCCTGTCCACAGCCTCGCTAACAGAGTTACAAGGGGTAGCATGGAACAATCTGGCCCACCCTAATCAAGAGCCGCCCCTGTCCACAGCCTCGCTAACAGAGTTATAAGGGATAGCATGGAACAATCTGGCCCACCCTAATCAATAGCTGTCCCTGTCCACAGCCACGCTACCAGAGTTACAAGGGGTAGCATGGAACAATCTGGCCCACCCTAATCAAGAGCCGCCCCTGTCCACAGCCTCGCTAACAGAGTTACAAGGGGTAGCATGGAACAATCTGGCCCACACTAATCAAGAGCCGTCCCTGTCCACAGCCTCGCTACCAGAGTTACGAGGGGTAGCATGGAACAATCTGGCCCACCCTAATCAAGAGCCGTCCCTGTCCACAGCCAGAGTCACTACAGCCTTGCTACCAGAGTTACAAGGGGTAGCATGGAACAATCTGGCCCACCCTAATCAAGAGCCGTCCCTGTCCACAGCCTCACTACCAGAGTAACAAGGGGTGGCATGGAACAATTTGGCTGACCCTAATCAAGAGCCGCCCCTGTCCACAGCCTCGCTAACAGAGTTACAAGGGGTAGCATGGAACAATCTGGCCCACCCTAATCAAGAGCCGTCCCTGTCCACAGCCTCGCTACCAGAGTTACAAGGGGTAGCATGGAACAATCTGGCCCACCCTAATCAAGAGCCGTCCCTGTCCACAGCCTCGCTACCAGAGTTACAAGGGGTAGCATGGAACAATCTGGCCGACCCTAATCAAGAGCCGTCCCTGTCCACAGCCTCGCTACCAGAGTTACAAGGGGTAGCATGGAACAATTTGGCTCACACTAATCAAGAGCCATCCCTGTCCACAGCCTCGCTACCAGAGTTACGAGGGGTAGCATGGAACAATCTGGCCCACCCTAATCAAGAGTCGTCCCTGTCCACAGCCACGCTACCAGAGTTACAAGGGGTAGCATGGAACAATCTGGCCCACCCTAATCAAGAGCCGTCCCAGTCCACAGCCTCCCTGCCAGAGTTACAAAGGGTAGCATGGAACAATCTGGCCCACCCTATTCAATAGCCGTCCCTGTCCACAGCCTCGCTACCAGAGTTGCAAGGGGTAGCATGGAACAATCTGGCCCACCCTAATCAAGAGCCGCCCCTGTCCACAGCCTCGCTAACAGAGTTACAAGGGGTAGCATGGAACAATCTGGCCCTCCCTAATCAAGAGCCGCCCCTGTCCACAGCCTCGCTACCAGAGTTACAAGGGGTAGCATGGAACAATCTGGCCCACCCTAATCAAGAGCCGCCCCTGTCCACAGCCTCGCTAACAGAGTTACAAGGGGTAGCATGGAACAATCTGGCCCACCCTAATCAAGAGCCGTCCCTGTCCACAGCCTCGCTACCAGAGTTACAAGGGGTAGCATGGAACAATCTGGCCCACCCTAAACAAGAGCCGTCCCTGTCCACAGCCTCGCTACCAGAGTTACGAGGGGTACCATGGAACAATCTGGCCCACCCTAATCAAGAGCCGTCCCTGTCCACAGCCTCGCTACCAGAGTTACAAGGGGTAGCATGGAACAATCTGGCCCACCCTAATCAAGAGCCGTCCCTGTCCACAGCCTCGCTACCAGAGTTACAAGGGGTAGCATGGAACAATCTGGCTCACCCTAATCAAGAGCCGTCCCTGTCCACAGCCTCGCTACCAGTGTTACGAGGTGTAGCATGGAACAATCTGGCCCACCCTAATCAAGAGCCGCCCCTGTCCACAGCCCCGCTACCAGAGTTACAAGGGGTAGCATGGAACAATCTGGCTCACCCTAATCAAGAGCCGTCCCTGTCCACAGCCTCGCTACCATAGTTACGAGGGGTAGCATGGAACAATCTGGCTCACCTTAATCAACAGCGGCCCCTGTCCACAGCCTCGCTACCAGAGTTAAAAGGGGTAGCATGGAACAATCTGGCCCACACTAATCAAGAGCCGTCCCTGTCCACAGCCTCGCTACCAGAGTTACAAGGGGTAGCATGGAACAATCTGGCTCACCCTAATCAAGAGCCGTCCCTGTCCACAGCCTCGCTACCAGAGTTACGAGGGGTAGCATGGAACAATCTGGCTCACCCTAATCAAGAGCCGTCCCTGTCCACAGCCTCGCTACCAGAGTTACAAGGGGTAGCATGGAACAATCTGGCCCACCCTAATCAAGAGCCGTCCATGTCCACAGCCTCGCTACCAGAGTTACAAGGGGTAGCATGGAACAATCTGGCCCACCCTAATCAAGAGCCGTCCCTGTCCACACCCTCGCAACCAGAGTTACAAGGGGTAGCATGGAACAATCTGGCTTACCCTAATCAAGAGCCGCCCCTGGTCACTACAGCCTCGCTACCAGAGTTACAAGGGGTAGCATGGAACAATCTGGCTCACCCTAATCAAGAGCCGTCCCTGTCCACAGCCTCGCTACCAGAGTTACAAGGGGTAGCATGGAACAATCTGGCCCACCCTAATCAAGAGCCGTCCCTGTCCACAGCCTCGCTACCAGAGTTACAAGGGGTAGCATGGAACAATCTGGCTCACCCTAATCAAGAGCCGTCCCTGTCCACAGCCTCGCTACCAGAGTTACAAGGGGTAGCACGGAACAATCTGGCCCACCCTAATCAAGAGCTGTCCCTGTCCACAGCCTCGCTACCAGAGTTACATGGGGTAGCATGGAACAATCTGGCCCACCCTAATCAAGAGAAGTCCCTGTCCACAGCCTCGCTACCAGAGATACAAGGGGTAGCATGGAACAATCTGGCCCACCCTAATCAAGAGACGCCCCTGTCCACAGCCTCGCTACCAGAGTTACAAAGGGTAGCATGGAACAATCTGGCCCACCCTCATCAAGAGCCGTCCCTGTCCACAGCCAGGGTCACTACAGCCTTGCTACCAGAGTTACAAGGGGTAGCATGGAACAATCTGGCCCACCCTAATCAAGAGCCGTCCCTGTCCACAGCCTCGCTACCAGAGTTACAAGGGGTAGCATGGAACAATCTGGCCCACCCCTAATCAAGAGCCGTCCCTGGTCACTACTGCCTCGCTACCAGAAGTACAAGGGGTAGCATGGAACAATCTGACTCACCCTAATGAAGAGCCGCCCCTGGTCACTACAGACTCGCTACCAGAGTTACAAGGGGTAGAATGGAACAATCTGGCCCACCCTAATCAAGAGCCGTCCCTGTCCACAGCCTCGCTACCAGAGTTAAATGGGGTAGCATGGAACAATCTGGCTCACCCTAATCCAGAGCCATCCCTGTCCACAGCCTCGCTACCAGAGTTACAAGGGGTAGCATGGAACAATCTGGCTCACCCTAATGGTGAGCCGTCCCTGTCAACAGCCTCGCTACCAGAGTTACAAGGGGTAGGATGGAACAATCTGGCCCACCCTATTCAAGAGCCGTCCCTGTCCACAGCCTCGCTACCAGAGTTACAAGGGGTAGCATGGAACAATCTGGCCCACCCTAATCAAGAGCCGCCCCTGTCCACAGCCTCGCTAACAGAGTTACAAGGGGTAGCATGGAACAATCTGGCCCTCCCTAATCAAGAGCCGCCCCTGTCCACAGCCTCGCTACCAGAGTTACAAGGGGTAGCATGGAACAATCTGGCCCACCCTAATCAAGAGCCGCCCCTGTCCACAGCCTCGCTAACAGAGTTACAAGGGGTAGCATGGAACAATCTGGCCCACCCTAATCAAGAGCCGTCCCTGTCCTCAGCCTCGCTACCAGAGTTACAAGGTGTAGCATGGAACAATCTGGCTCACCCTAATCAAGAGCCGCCCCTGTCCACAACCACGCTAACAGAGTTACAAGGGGTTGCATGGAACAATCTGGCCCACCCCTAATCAAGAGCCATCCCTGGTCACTACAGCCTCGCCACCAGAGTTATTAGGGGTAGCATGGAACAATCTGGCCCACCCTAATCAAGAGACGTCCCTGTCCACAGCCTCGCCACCAGAGTTATTAGGGGTAGCATGGAACAATCTGGCCCACCCTAATCAAGAGCCGTCCCTGTCCACAGCCTCGCTACCAGAGTTACAAGGGGTAGCATGGAACAATCTGGCCCACCATAATCAAGAGCCGTCCCTGTCCACAGCCTCGCCACCAGAGATACAAGGGGTAGCATGGAACAATCTGGCCTACCCTAATCAAGAGCCCTCCCTGTCCACAGCCTCGCTACCAGAGTTACAAGGGGTAGCATGGAACAATCCGGCCCACACTAATCAAGAGCCGCCCCTGTCCACAGCCTCGCTACCAGAGTTACAAGGGGTAGCATGGAACAATCTGGCCCACCCTAATCAAGAGCCGTCCCTGTCCACAACCTTGCTACCAGAGTTACAAAGGGTAGCATGGAACAATCTGGCCCACCCTAATCAAGAGCCGCCCCTGTCCACAGCCTCGCTACCAGAGTTACAAGGGGTAGCATGGAACAATCTGGCCCACCCTAATCAACAGCCACCCCTGTCCACAGCCTCGCTGCCAGAGTTACAACGGGTAGCATGGAACAATCTGGCCCACCCTAATCAAGAGCCATCCCTGTCCACAGCCTCGCTACCAGAGTTACAAGGGGTAGCATGGAACAATCTGGCCCACCCTAATCAAGAGCCGTCCCTGTCCACAGCCTCGCTACCGGAGTTAAAAGGGGTAGCATGGAACAATCTGGCCCACCCTAATCAAGAGCAGTCCCTGTCCACAGCCTCGCTACCAGAGTTACAAGGGGTAGCATGGAACAATCTGGCCCACCCTAATCAAGAGCCGTCCCTGTCCACAGCCAGGGTCACTACAGCCTCGCTACCAGAGTTACAAGGGGTAGCATGGAACAATCTGGCCCACCCTAATCAAGAGCCGTCCCTGTCCACAGCCTCGCTACCAGAGTTACAAGGGGTAGCATGGAACAATCTGGCCCACCCTAATCAAGAGCCGTCCCTGTCCACAGCCTCGCTACCAGAGTTACAAGGGGTAGCATGGAACAATCTGGCCCACCCTAATCAGGAGCCGTCCCTGTCCACAGCCTCGCTACCAGAGTTACAAGGGGTAACATGGAACAATCTGGCCCACCCTAATCAAGAGCCGCCCCTGTCCACAGCCTCGCTACCAGAGTTACAAGGTGTAGCATGGAACAATGTGGCCCACCCTAATCAAGAGCCGCCCCTGTCCACAGCCTCGCTACCAGAGTTACAAAGGGTAGCATGGAACAATCTGGCCCACACTAATCAAGAAAAGTCCCTGTCCACAGCCTCGCTACCAGAGTTACGAGGGGTAGCATGGAACAATCTTGCCCACCCTAATCAAGAGCCGTCCCTGTCCACAGCCAGGGTCACTACAGCCTTGCTACCAGAGTTACAAGGGGTAGCATGGAACAATCTGGCCCACCCTAATCAAGAGCCGTCCCTGTCCACAGCCTCGCTACCAGAGTTACAAGGGGTAGCATGGAACAATCTGGCCCACCCTAATCAAGAGCCGCCCCTGTCCACAGCCTCGCTAACAGAGTTACAAGGGGTAGCATGGAACAATCTGGCCCACCCTAATCAAGAGCCGCCCCTGTCCACAGCCTCGCTAACAGAGTTTCAAGGGGTAGCATGGAACAATCTGGCCCTCCCTAATCAAGAGCCGCCCCTGTCCACAGCCTCGCTACCAGAGTTACAAGGGGTAGCATGGAACAATCTGGCCCACCCTAATCAAGAGCCGCCCCTGTCCACAGCCTCGCTTACAGAGTTACAAGGGGTAGCATGGAACAATCTGGCCCACCCTAATCAAGAGCCGTCCCTGTCCTCAGCCTCGCTACCAGAGTTACAAGGGGTAGCATGGAACAATCTGGCTCACCCTAATCAAGAGCCGCCCCTGTCCACAACCACGCTAACAGAGTTACAAGGGGTTGCATGGAACAATCTGGCCCACCCCTAATCAAGAGCCGTCCCTGGTCACTACAGCCTCGCCACCAGTGTTATTAGGGGTAGCATGGAACAATCTGGCCCACCCTAATCAAGAGACGTCCCTGTCCACAGCCTCGCTACCAGAGTTACAAGGGGTAGCATGGAACAATCTGGCCCACCCTAATCAAGAGCCGTCCCTGTCCACAGCCTCGCTACCAGAGTTACAAGGGGTAGCATGGAACAATCTGGCCTACCCTAATCAAGAGCCCTCCCTGTCCACAGCCTCGCTACCAGAGTTACAAGGGGTAGCATGGAACAATCTGGCCCACACTAATCAAGAGCCGCCCCTGTCCACAGCCTCGCTACCAGAGTTACAAGGGGTAGCATGCAACAATCTGGCCCACCCTAATCAAGAGCCGTCCCTGTCCACAACCTTGCTACCAGAGTTACAAAGGGTAGCATGGAACAATCTGGCCCACCCTAATCAAGAGCCGCTCCTGTCCACAGCCTCGCTACCAGTGTTACAAGGGGTAGCATGGAACAATCTGGCCCACCCTAATCAACAGCCGCCCCTGTCCACAGCCTCGCTACCAGAGTTACAACGGGTAGCATGGAACAATCTGGCCCACCCTAATCAAGAGCCATCCCTGTCCACAGCCTCGCTACCAGAGTTACAAGGGGTAGCATGGAACAATCTGGCCCACCCTAATCAAGAGCCGTCCCTGTCCACAGCCTCGCTACCGGAGTTACAAGGGGTAGCATGGAACAATCTGGCCCACCCTAATCAAGAGCCGTCCCTGTCCACAGCCTCGCTACCAGAGTTACAAGGGGTAGCATGGAACAATCTGGCCCACCCTAATCAAGAGCCGTCCCTGTCCACAGCCATGGTCACTACAGCCTCGCTACCAGAGTTACAAGGGGTAGCATGGAACAATCTGGCCCACCCTAATCAAGAGCCGTCCCTGTCCACAGCCTCGCTACCAGAGTTACAAGGGGTAGCATGGAACAATCTGGCCCACCCTAATCAAGAGCCGTCCCTGTCCACAGCCTCGCTACCAGAGTTACAAGGGGTAGCATGGAACAATCTGGCCCACCCTAATCAAGAGCCGTCCCTGTCCACAGCCTCGCCACCAGAGATACAAGGGGTAGCATGGAACAATCTGGACTACCCTAATCAAGAGCCCTCCCTGTCCACAGCCTCGCTACCAGAGTTACAAGGGGTAGCATGGAACAATCCGGCCCACACTAATCAAGAGCCGCCCCTGTCCACAGCCTCGCTACCAGAGTTACAAGGGGTAGCATGGAACAATCTGGCCCACCCTAATCAAGAGCCGTCCCTGTCCACAACCTTGCTACCAGAGTTACAAAGGGTAGCATGGAACAATCTGGCCCACCCTAATCAAGAGCCGCCCCTGTCCACAGCCTCGCTACCAGAGTTACAAGGGGTAGCATGGAACAATCTGGCCCACCCTAATCAACAGCCACCCCTGTCCACAGCCTCGCTGCCAGAGTTACAACGGGTAGCATGGAACAATCTGGCCCACCCTAATCAAGAGCCATCCCTGTCCACAGCCTCGCTACCAGAGTTACAAGGGGTAGCATGGAACAATCTGGCCCACCCTAATCAAGAGCCGTCCCTGTCCACAGCCTCGCTACCGGAGTTAAAAGGGGTAGCATGGAACAATCTGGCCCACCCTAATCAAGAGCCGTCCCTGTCCACAGCCTCGCTACCAGAGTTACAAGGGGTAGCATGGAACAATCTGGCCCACCCTAATCAAGAGCCGTCCCTGTCCACAGCCAGGGTCACTACAGCCTCGCTACCAGAGTTACAAGGGGTAGCATGGAACAATCTGGCCCACCCTAATCAAGAGCCGTCCCTGTCCACAGCCTCGCTACCAGAGTTACAAGGGGTAGCATGGAACAATCTGGCCCACCCTAATCAAGAGCCGTCCCTGTCCACAGCCTCGCTACCAGAGTTACAAGGGGTAGCATGGAACAATCTGGCCCACCCTAATCAGGAGCCGTCCCTGTCCACAGCCTCGCTACCAGAGTTACAAGGGGTAACATGGAACAATCTGGCCCACCCTAATCAAGAGCCGCACCTGTCCACAGCCTCGCTACCAGAGTTACAAGGTGTAGCATGGAACAATGTGGCCCACCCTAATCAAGAGCCGCCCCTGTCCACAGCCTCGCTACCAGAGTTACAAAGGGTAGCATGGAACAATCTGGCCCACACTAATCAAGAAAAGTCCCTGTCCACAGCCTCGCTACCAGAGTTACGAGGGGTAGCATGGAACAATCTTGCCCACCCTAATCAAGAGCCGTCCCTGTCCACAGCCAGGGTCACTACAGCCTTGCTACCAGAGTTACAAGGGGTAGCATGGAACAATCTGGCCCACCCTAATCAAGAGCCGTCCCTGTCCACAGCCTCGCTACCAGAGTTACAAGGGGTAGCATGGAACAATCTGGCCCACCCTAATCAAGAGCCGCCCCTGTCCACAGCCTCGCTAACAGAGTTACAAGGGGTAGCATGGAACAATCTGGCCCACCCTAATCAAGAGCCGCCCCTGTCCACAGCCTCGCTAACAGAGTTTCAAGGGGTAGCATGGAACAATCTGGCCCTCCCTAATCAAGAGCCGCCCCTGTCCACAGCCTCGCTACCAGAGTTACAAGGGGTAGCATGGAACAATCTGGCCCACCCTAATCAAGAGCCGCCCCTGTCCACAGCCTCGCTTACAGAGTTACAAGGGGTAGCATGGAACAATCTGGCCCACCCTAATCAAGAGCCGTCCCTGTCCTCAGCCTCGCTACCAGAGTTACAAGGGGTAGCATGGAACAATCTGGCTCACCCTAATCAAGAGCCGCCCCTGTCCACAACCACGCTAACAGAGTTACAAGGGGTTGCATGGAACAATCTGGCCCACCCCTAATCAAGAGCCGTCCCTGGTCACTACAGCCTCGCCACCAGTGTTATTAGGGGTAGCATGGAACAATCTGGCCCACCCTAATCAAGAGACGTCCCTGTCCACAGCCTCGCTACCAGAGTTACAAGGGGTAGCATGGAACAATCTGGCCCACCCTAATCAAGAGCCGTCCCTGTCCACAGCCTCGCTACCAGAGTTACAAGGGGTAGCATGGAACAATCTGGCCTACCCTAATCAAGAGCCCTCCCTGTCCACAGCCTCGCTACCAGAGTTACAAGGGGTAGCATGGAACAATCTGGCCCACACTAATCAAGAGCCGCCCCTGTCCACAGCCTCGCTACCAGAGTTACAAGGGGTAGCATGCAACAATCTGGCCCACCCTAATCAAGAGCCGTCCCTGTCCACAACCTTGCTACCAGAGTTACAAAGGGTAGCATGGAACAATCTGGCCCACCCTAATCAAGAGCCGCTCCTGTCCACAGCCTCGCTACCAGAGTTACAAGGGGTAGCATGGAACAATCTGGCCCACCCTAATCAACAGCCGCCCCTGTCCACAGCCTCGCTACCAGAGTTACAACGGGTAGCATGGAACAATCTGGCCCACCCTAATCAAGAGCCATCCCTGTCCACAGCCTCGCTACCAGAGTTACAAGGGGTAGCATGGAACAATCTGGCCCACCCTAATCAAGAGCCGTCCCTGTCCACAGCCTCGCTACCGGAGTTACAAGGGGTAGCATGGAACAATCTGGCCCACCCTAATCAAGAGCCGTCCCTGTCCACAGCCTCGCTACCAGAGTTACAAGGGGTAGCATGGAACAATCTGGCCCACCCTAATCAAGAGCCGTCCCTGTCCACAGCCATGGTCACTACAGCCTCGCTACCAGAGTTACAAGGGGTAGCATGGAACAATCTGGCCCACCCTAATCAAGAGCCGTCCCTGTCCACAGCCTCGCTACCAGAGTTACAAGGGGTAGCATGGAACAATCTGGCCCACCCTAATCAAGAGCCGTCCCTGTCCACAGCCTCGCTACCAGAGTTACAAGGGGTAGCATGGAACAATCTGGCCCACCCTAATCAGGAGCCGTCCCTGTCCACAGCCTCGCTACCAGAGTTACAAGGGGTAACATGGAACAATCTGGCCCACCCTAATCAAGAGCCGCCCCTGTCCACAGCCTCGCTACCAGAGTTACAAGGGGTAGCATGGAACAATGTGGCCCACCCTAATCAAGAGCCGCCCCTGTCCACAGCCTCGCTACCAGAGTTACATAGGGTAGCATGGAACAATCTGGCCCACACTAATCAAGAGCAGTCCCTGTCCACAGCCTCGCTACCAGAGTTACGAGGGGTAGCATGGAACAATCTGGCCCACCCTAATCAAGAGCCGTCCCTGTCCACAGCCAGGGTCACTACAGCCTTGCTACCAGAGTTACAAGGGGTAGCATGGAACAATCTGGCCCACCCTAATCAAGAGCCGTCCCTGTCCACAGCCTCGCTACCAGAGTTACAAGGGGTAGCATGGAACAATCTGGCCCACCCCTAATCAAGAGCCGTCCCTGGTCACTACTGCCTCGCTACCAGAAGTACAAGGGGTAGCATGGAACAATCCGACTCACCCTAATGAAGAGCCGCCCCTGGTCACTACAGACTCGCTACCAGAGTTACAAGGGGTAGAATGGAACAATCTGGCCCACCCTAATCAAGAGCCGTCCCTGTCCACAGCCTCGCTACCAGAGTTAAATGGGGTAGCATGGAACAATCTGGCTCACCCTAATCCAGAGCCATCCCTGTCCACAGCCTCGCTACCAGAGTTACAAGGGGTAGCATGGAACAATCTGGCTCACCCTAATGGAGAGCCGTCCCTGTCAACAGCCTCGCTACCAGAGTTACAAGGGGTAGGATGGAGCAATCTGGCCCACCCTATTCAAGAGCCGTCCCTGTCCACAGCCTCGCTACCAGAGTTACAAGGGGTAGCATGGAACAATCTGGCCCACCCTAATCAAGAGCCGCCCCTGTCCACAGCCTCGCTAACAGAGTTACAAGGGGTAGCATGGAACAATCTGGCCCTCCCTAATCAAGAGCCGCCCCTGTCCACAGCCTCGCTACCAGAGTTACAAGGGGTAGCATGGAACAATCTGGCCCACCCTAATCAAGAGCCGCCCCTGTCCACAGCCTCGCTAACAGAGTTACAAGGGGTAGCATGGAACAATCTGGCTCACCCTAATCAAGAGCCGCCCCTGTCCACAACCACGCTAACAGAGTTACAAGGGGTTGCATGGAACAATCTGGCCCACCCCTAATCAAGAGCCGTCCCTGGTCACTACAGCCTCGCCACCAGAGTTATTAGGGGTAGCATGGAACAATCTGGCCCACCCTAATCAAGAGACGTCCCTGTCCACAGCCTCGCTACCAGAGTTACAAGGGGTAGCATGGAACAATCTGGCCCACCCTAATCAAGAGCCGTCCCTGTCCACAGCCTCGCTACCAGAGTTACAAGGGGTAGCATGGAACAATCTGGCCCACCATAATCAAGAGCCGTCCCTGTCCACAGCCTCGCCACCAGAGTAACAACGGGTAGCATGGAACAATCTGGCCCACCCTAATCAAGAGCCATCCCTGTCCACAGCCTCGCTACCAGAGTTACAAGGGGTATCATGGAACAATCTGGCCCACCCTAATCAAGAGCCGTCCCTGTCCACAGCCTCGCTACCGGAGTTACAAGGGGTAGCATGGAACAATCTGGCCCACCCTAATCAAGAGCCGTCCCTGTCCACAGCCTCGCTACCAGAGTTACAAGGGGTAGCATGGAACAATCTGGCCCACCCTAATCAAGAGCCGTCCCTGTCCACAGCCAGGGTCACTACAGCCTCGCTACCAGAGTTACAAGGGGTAGCATGGAACAATCTGGCCCACCCTAATCAAGAGCCGTCCCTGTCCACAGCCTCGCTACCAGAGTTACAAGGGGTAGCATGGAACAATCTGGCCCACCCTAATCATGAGCCGTCCCTGTCCACAGCCTCGCTACCAGAGTTACAAGGGGTAGCATGCAACAATCTGGCCCACCCTAATCAGGAGCCGTCCCTGTCCACAGCCTCGCTACCAGAGTTACAAGGGGTAACATGGAACAATCTGGCCCACCCTAATCAAGAGCCGCCCCTGTCCACAGCCTCGCTACCAGAGTTACAAGGGGTAGCATGGAACAATGTGGCCCACCCTAATCAAGAGCCGCCCCTGTCCACAGCCTCGCTACCAGAGTTACAAAGGGTAGCATGGAACAATCTGGCCCACACTAATCAAGAGCAGTCCCTGTCCACAGCCTCGCTACCACAGTTACGAGGGGTAGCATGGAACAATCTGGCCCACCCTAATCAAGAGCCGTCCCTGTCCACAGCCAGGGTCACTACAGCCTTGCTACCAGAGTTACAAGGGGTAGCATGGAACAATCTGGCCCACCCTAATCAAGAGCCGTCCCTGTCCACAGCCTCGCTACCAGAGTTACAAGGGGTAGCATGGAACAATCTGGCCCACCCCTAATCAAGAGCCGTCCCTGGTCACTACTGCCTCGCTACCAGAGGTACAAGGGGTAGCATGGAACAATCTGGCTCACCCTAATGAAGAGCCGCCCCTGGTCACTACAGACTCGCTACCAGAGTTACAAGGGGTAGAATGGAACAATCTGGCCCACCCTAATCAAGAGCCGTCCCTGTCCACAGCCTCGCTACCAGAGTTAAATGGGGTAGCATGGAACAATCTGGCTCACCCTAATCCAGAGCCATCCCTGTCCACAGCCTCGCTACCAGAGTTACAAGGGGTAGCATGGAACAATCTGGCCCACCCTAATCAAGAGCCGTCCCTGTCACAGCCTCGCATCCAGAGTTACAAGGGGTAGCATGGAACAATCTGGCCCACCCTAATCAAGAGCAGTCCCTGTTCACAGCCTCGCTACCAGAGTTACAAGGGGTAGCATGGAACAATCTGGCCCATCCTAATCAAGAGCCGTCCCTGTCCACAGCCTCGCTACCAGAGTTACAAGGGGTAGCATGGAACAATCTGGCCCACCCTAATCAAGAGCCGTCCCTGTCCACAGCCTCGCTACCAGAGTTACAAGGGGTAGCATGGAACAATCTGGCCCACCCTAATCAAGAGCCGTCCCTGTCCACAGCCTCGCTACCAGAGTTACAAGGGGTAGCATGAAACAATCTGGCCCACCCTAATCAAGAGCCGCCCCTGTCCACAGCCTCGCTAACAGAGTTACAAGGGGTAGCATGGAACAATCTGGCCCACCCTAATCAAGAGCCGCCCCTGTCCACAGCCTCGCTAACAGAGTTATAAGGGATAGCATGGAACAATCTGGCCCACCCTAATCAATAGCTGTCCCTGTCCACAGCCACGCTACCAGAGTTACAAGGGGTAGCATGGAACAATCTGGCCCACCCTAATCAAGAGCCGCCCCTGTCCACAGCCTCGCTAACAGAGTTACAAGGGGTAGCATGGAACAATCTGGCCCACACTAATCAAGAGCCGTCCCTGTCCACAGCCTCGCTACCAGAGTTACGAGGGGTAGCATGGAACAATCTGGCCCACCCTAATCAAGAGCCGTCCCTGTCCACAGCCAGAGTCACTACAGCCTTGCTACCAGAGTTACAAGGGGTAGCATGGAACAATCTGGCCCACCCTAATCAAGAGCCGTCCCTGTCCACAGCCTCACTACCAGAGTAACAAGGGGTGGCATGGAACAATTTGGCTGACCCTAATCAAGAGCCGCCCCTGTCCACAGCCTCGCTAACAGAGTTACAAGGGGTAGCATGGAACAATCTGGCCCACCCTAATCAAGAGCCGTCCCTGTCCACAGCCTCGCTACCAGAGTTACAAGGGGTAGCATGGAACAATCTGGCCCACCCTAATCAAGAGCCGTCCCTGTCCACAGCCTCGCTACCAGAGTTACAAGGGGTAGCATGGAACAATCTGGCCGACCCTAATCAAGAGCCGTCCCTGTCCACAGCCTCGCTACCAGAGTTACAAGGGGTAGCATGGAACAATTTGGCTCACACTAATCAAGAGCCATCCCTGTCCACAGCCTCGCTACCAGAGTTACAAGGGGTAGCATGGAACAATCTGGCCCACCCTAATCAAGAGTCGTCCCTGTCCACAGCCACGCTACCAGAGTTACAAGGGGTAGCATGGAACAATCTGGCCCACCCTAATCAAGAGCCGTCCCAGTCCACAGCCTCCCTGCCAGAGTTACAAAGGGTAGCATGGAACAATCTGGCCCACCCTATTCAATAGCCGTCCCTGTCCACAGCCTCGCTACCAGAGTTGCAAGGGGTAGCATGGAACAATCTGGCCCACCCTAATCAAGAGCCGCCCCTGTCCACAGCCTCGCTAACAGAGTTACAAGGGGTAGCATGGAACAATCTGGCCCTCCCTAATCAAGAGCCGCCCCTGTCCACAGCCTCGCTACCAGAGTTACAAGGGGTAGCATGGAACAATCTGGCCCACCCTAATCAAGAGCCGCCCCTGTCCACAGCCTCGCTAACAGAGTTACAAGGGGTAGCATGGAACAATCTGGCCCACCCTAATCAAGAGCCGTCCCTGTCCACAGCCTCGCTACCAGAGTTACAAGGGGTAGCATGGAACAATCTGGCCCACCCTAAACAAGAGCCGTCCCTGTCCACAGCCTCGCTACCAGAGTTACGAGGGGTACCATGGAACAATCTGGCCCACCCTAATCAAGAGCCGTCCCTGTCCACAGCCTCGCTACCAGAGTTACAAGGGGTAGCATGGAACAATCTGGCCCACCCTAATCAAGAGCCGTCCCTGTCCACAGCCTCGCTACCAGAGTTACAAGGGGTAGCATGGAAAAATCTGGCTCACCCTAATCAAGAGCCGTCCCTGTCCACAGCCTCGCTACCAGTGTTACGAGGTGTAGCATGGAACAATCTGGCCCACCCTAATCAAGAGCCGCCCCTGTCCACAGCCCCGCTACCAGAGTTACAAGGGGTAGCATGGAACAATCTGGCTCACCCTAATCAAGAGCCGTCCCTGTCCACAGCCTCGCTACCATAGTTACGAGGGGTAGCATGGAACAATCTGGCTCACCTTAATCAACAGCGGCCCCTGTCCACAGCCTCGCTACCAGAGTTAAAAGGGGTAGCATGGAACAATCTGGCCCACCCTAATCAAGAGCCGTCCCTGTCCACAGCCTCGCTACCAGAGTTACAAGGGGTAGCATGGAACAATCTGGCTCACCCTAATCAAGAGCCGTCCCTGTCCACAGCCTCGCTACCAGAGTTACGAGGGGTAGCATGGAACAATCTGGCTCACCCTAATCAAGAGCCGTCCCTGTCCACAGCCTCGCTACCAGAGTTACAAGGGGTAGCATGGAACAATCTGGCCCACCCTAATCAAGAGCCGTCCATGTCCACAGCCTCGCTACCAGAGTTACAAGGGGTAGCATGGAACAATCTGGCCCACCCTAATCAAGAGCCGTCCCTGTCCACACCCTCGCAACCAGAGTTACAAGGGGTAGCATGGAACAATCTGGCTTACCCTAATCAAGAGCCGCCCCTGGTCACTACAGCCTCGCTACCAGAGTTACAAGGGGTAGCATGGAACAATCTGGCTCACCCTAATCAAGAGCCGTCCCTGTCCACAGCCTCGCTACCAGAGTTACAAGGGGTAGCATGGAACAATCTGGCCCACCCTAATCAAGAGCCGTCCCTGTCCACAGCCTCGCTACCAGAGTTACAAGGGGTAGCATGGAACAATCTGGCTCACCCTAATCAAGAGCCGTCCCTGTCCACAGCCTCGCTACCAGAGTTACAAGGGGTAGCACGGAACAATCTGGCCCACCCTAATCAAGAGCTGTCCCTGTCCACAGCCTCGCTACCAGAGTTACATGGGGTAGCATGGAACAATCTGGCCCACCCTAATCAAGAGAAGTCCCTGTCCACAGCCTCGCTACCAGAGATACAAGGGGTAGCATGGAACAATCTGGCCCACCCTAATCAAGAGACGCCCCTGTCCACAGCCTCGCTACCAGAGTTACAAAGGGTAGCATGGAACAATCTGGCCCACCCTAATCAAGAGAGGCCCCTGTCCACAGCCTCGCTACCAGAGTTACAAGGGGTAGCATGGAACAATCTGGCCCACTCTAATCAAGAGCCGTCCCTGTCCACAGCCTCGCTACCAGAGTTACAAGGGGTAGCATGGAACAATCTGGCCCACCATAATCAAGAGCCGCCCCTGTCCACAGCCTCGCTACCAGAGTTACAAGGGGTAGCATGGAACAATCTGGCCCACCCTAATCAAGAGCCGTCCCTGTCCACAGCCTCGCTTCCAGAGTTACAAGGGGTAGCATGGAACAATCAGGCCCACCCTAATCAAGAGCAGTCCCTGTCCACAGCCTCGCTACCAGAGTTACAAGGGGTAGCATGGAACAATCTGGCCCATCCTAATCAAGAGCCGTCCCTGTCCACAGCCTCGCTACCAGAGTTACAAGGGGTAGCATGGAACAATCTGGCCCACCCTAATCAAGAGCCGTCCCTGTCCACAGCCTCGCTACCAGAGTTACAAGGGGTAGCATGGAACAATCTGGCCCACCCTAATCAAGAGCCGTCCCTGTCCACAGCCTCGCTACCAGAGTTACAAGGGGTAGCATGGAACAATCTGGCCCACCCTAATCAAGAGCCGCCCCTGTCCACAGCCTCGCTAACAGAGTTACAAGGGGTAGCATGGAACAATCTGGTCCACCCTAATCAAGAGCCGCCCCTGTCCACAGCCTCGCTAACAGAGTTATTAGGGGTAGCATGGAACAATCTGGCCCACCCTAATCAATAGCCGTCCCTGTCCACAGCCACGCTACCAGAGTTACAAGGGGTAGCATGGAACAATCTGGCCCACCCTAATCAAGAGCCGCCCCTGTCCACAGCCTCGCTAACAGAGTTACAAGGGGTAGCATGGAACAATCTGGCCCACACTAATCAAGAGCCGTCCCTGTCCACAGCCTCGCTACCAGAGTTACGAGGGGTAGCATGGAACAATCTGGCCCACCCTAATCAAGAGCCGTCCCTGTCCACAGCCAGAGTCACTACAGCCTTGCTACCAGAGTTACAAGGGGTAGCATGGAACAATCTGGCCCACCCTAATCAAGAGCCGTCCCTGTCCACAGCCTCACTACCAGAGTAACAAGGGGTGGCATGGAACAATCTGGCTGACCCTAATCAAGAGCCGCCCCTGTCCACAGCCTCGCTAACAGAGTTACAAGGGGTAGCATGGAACAATCTGGCCCACCCTAATCAAGAGCCGTCCCTGTCCACAGCCTCGCTACCAGAGTTACAAGGGGTAGCATGGAACAATCTGGCCCACCCTAATCAAGAGCCGTCCCTGTCCACAGCCTCGCTACCAGAGTTACAAGGGTGAGCATGGAACAATCTGGCCGACCCTAATCAAGAGCCGTCCCTGTCCACAGCCTCGCTACCAGAGTTACAAGGGGTAGCATGGAACAATTTGGCTCACACTAATCAAGAGCCATCCCTGTCCACAGCCTCGCTACCAGAGTTACAAGGGGTAGCATGGAACAATCTGGCCCACCCTAATCAAGAGTCGTCCCTGTCCACAGCCTCGCTACCAGAGTTACAAGGGGTAGCATGGAACAATCTGGCCCACCCTAATCAAGAGCCGTCCCAGTCCACAGCCTCCCTGCCAGAGTTACAAAGGGTACCATGGAACAATCTGGCCCACCCTATTCAATAGCCGTCCCTGTCCACAGCCTCGCTACCAGAGTTGCAAGGGGTAGCATGGAACAATCTGGCCCACCCTAATCAAGAGCCGCCCCTGTCCACAGCCTCGCTAACATAGTTACAAGGGGTAGCATGGAACAATCTGGCCCTCCCTAATCAAGAGCCGCCCCTGTCCACAGCCTCGCTACCAGAGTTACAAGGGGTAGCATGGAACAATCTGGCCCACCCTAATCAAGAGCCGCCCCTGTCCACAGCCTCGCTAACAGAGTTACAAGGGGTAGCATGGATCAATCTGGCCCACCCTAATCAAGAGCCGTCCCTGTCCACAGCCTAGCTACCAGAGTTACAAGGGGTAGCATGGAACAATCTGGCCCACCCTAAACAAAAGCCGTCCCTGTCCACAGCCTCGCTACCAGAGTTACGAGGGGTACCATGGAACAATCTGGCCCACCCTAATCAAGAGCCGTCCCTGTCCACAGCCTCGCTACCAGAGTTACAAGGGGTAGCATGGAACAATCTGGCCCACGCTAATCAAGAGCCGTCCCTGTCCACAGCCTCGCTACCAGAGTTACAAGAGGTAGCATGGAACAATCTGGCTCACCCTAATCAAGAGCCGTCCCTGTCCACAGCCTCGCTACCAGTGTTACGAGGTGTAGCATGGAACAATCTGGCCCACCCTAATCAAGAGCCGCCCCTGTCCACAGCCCCGCTACCAGAGTTACAAGGGGTAGCATGGAACAATCTGGCTCTCCCTAATCAAGAGCCGTCCCTGTCCACAGCCTCGCTACCAGAGTTACAAGGGGTAGCATGGAACAATCTGGCCCACCCTAATCAAGAGCCGCCCCTGGTCACTACAGCCTCAATACCAGAGTTACAAGGGGTAGCATGGAACAATCAGGCCCACCGTAATCAAGAGCCGCCCCTGGTCACTACAGCCTCAATACCAGATTTACAAGGGGTAGCATGGAACAATCTTGCCCACCCTAATCAAGAGCCGTCCCTGTCCACAGCCTCGCTACCAGAGTTACAAGGGGTAGCATGGAACAATCTGGCTCACCCTAATCAAGAGCCGTCCCTGTCCACAGCCTCGCTACCAGAGTTACGAGGGGTAGCATGGAACAATCTGGCTCACCCTAATCAACAGCCGCCCCTGTCCACAGCCTCGCTACCAGAGTTACAAGGGGTAGCATGGAACAATCTGGCCCACCCTAATCAAGAGCCGCCCCTGGTCACTACAGCCTCAATACCAGAGTTACAAGGGGTAGCATGGAACAATCTGGCCCACCCTAATCAAGAGCCGCCCCTGGTCACAACAGCCTCGCTACCAGAGTTACAAGGGGTAGCATGGAACAATCTGGCCCACCCTAATCATGAGCCGCCCCTGGTCACAACAGCCTCGCTACCAGATTTACAAGGGGTAGCATGGAATAATCTGGCCCACCCTAATCAAGAGCCGTCCCTGTCCACAGCCTCGCTACCAGAGTTACAAGGGGTAGCATGGAACAATCTGGCTCACCCTAATCAAGAGCCGTCCCTGTCCACAGCCTCGCTACCAGAGTTACGAGGGGTAGCATGGAACAATCTGGCTCACCCTAATCAACAGCCGCCCCTGTCCACAGCCTCGCTACCAGAGTTACAAGGGGTAGCATGGAACAATCTGGCTCACCCTAATCAAGAGCCGCCCCTGGTCACTACAGCCTCAATACCAGAGTTACAAGGGGTAGCATGGAACAATCTGGCCCACCCTAATCAAGAGCCGTCCCTGTCCACAGCCTCGCTACCAGAGATACAAGGGGTAGCATGGAACAATCTGGCTCACCCTAATCAAGAGCCGTCCCTGTCCACAGCCTCGCTACCAGAGTTAAAAGGGGTAGCATGGAACAATCTGGCCCACCCTAATCAAGAGGCGTCCCTGTCCTCAGCCTCGTTACCAGAGTTACAAGGGGTAGCATGGAACAATCTGGCCCACCCTAATCAAGAGCCGTCCCTGTCCACAGCCTCGCTACCAGAGTTACAAGGGGTAGCATGGAACAATCTGGCTCACCCTAATCAAGAGCCGTCCCTGTCCACAGCCTCGCTACCAGAGATACATGGGGTAGCATGGAACAATCTGGCCCACCCTAATCAAGAGCCGTCCCTGTCCACAGCCTCGCTACCAGAGTTACAAGGGGTAGCATGGAACAATCTGGCCCACCCTAATCAAGAGCCGTCCCTGTCCACAGCCTCGCTACCAGAGTTACAAGGGGTAGCATGGAACAATCTGGCCCACCCTAATCAAGAGCCGTCCCTGTCCACACCCTCGCAACCAGAGTTACAAGGGGTAGCATGGAACAATCTGGCTTACCCTAATCAAGAGCCGCCCCTGGTCACTACAGCCTCGCTACCAGAGTTACAAGGGGTAGCATGGAACAATCTGGCTCACCCTAATCAAGAGCCGTCCCTGTCCACAGCCTCGCTACCAGAGTTACAAGGGGTAGCATGGAACAATCTGGCCCACCCTAATCAAGAGCCGTCCCTGTCCACAGCCTCGCTACCAGAGTTACAAGGGGTAGCATGGAACAATCTGGCTCACCCTAATCAAGAGCCGTCCCTGTCCACAGCCTCGCTACCAGAGTTACAAGGGGTAGCATGGAACAATCTGGCCCACCCTAATCAAGAGCCGTCCCTGCCCACAGCCTCGCTACCAGAGTTACAAGGGGTGGCATGGAAAAATCTGGCTCACCCTAATCAAGAGCCGCCCCTGTTCACCGCCTCGCTAACAGTGTTACAAGGGGTAGCATGGAACAATCTGGCCCACCCTAATCAAGCGCCGTCCCTGTCCACAGCCTCGCTACCAGAGTTACAAGGGGTAGCATGGAACAATCTGGCTCACCCTAATCAAGAGCCGTCCCTGTCCACAGCCTCGCTACCAGAGTTACAAGGGGTAGCATGGAACAATCTGGCCCACCCTAATCAAGAGCCGTCCCTGTCCACAGCCTCGCTACCAGAGTTACAAGGGGTAGCATGGAACAATCTGGCCCACCCTAATCAAGAGCAGTCCCTTTCCACAGCTACGCTACCAGAGTTAAAAGGGGTAGCATTAACAATCTGGCCCACCGTAATCAAGAGCCGTCCCTGTCCACAGCCTCGCTACCAGTGTTACAAGGGGTAGCATGGAACAATCTGGCCCACCCTAATCAAGAGCCGTCCCTGTCCACAGCCTCGCTACCAGAGTTACAAGGGGTAGCATGGAACAATCTGGCCCACCCTAATCAAGAGCCGCCCCTGTCCACAGCCTCGCTAACAGAGTTACAAGGGGTAGCATGGAACAATCTGGCCCACCCTAATCAAGACCCGCCCTTGTCCACAGCCTCGCTAACAGAGTTACAAGGGGTAGCATGGAACAATCTGGCCCACCCTAATCAAGAGCCGTCCCTGTCCACAGCCACGCTACCAGAGTTACAAGGGGTAGCATGGAACAATCTGGCCCACCCTAATCAAGAGCCGCCCCTGTCCACAGCCTCGCTAACAGAGTTACAAGGGGTAGCATGGAACAATCTGGCCCACACTAATCAAGAGCAGTCCCTGTCCACAGCCTCGCTACCAGAGATACGAGGGGTAGCATGGAACAATCTGGCCCACCCTCATCAAGAGCCGTCCCTGTCCACAGCCAGGGTCACTACAGCCTTGCTACCAGAGTTACAAGGGGTAGCATGGAACAATCTGGCCCACCCTAATCAAGAGCCGTCCCTGTCCACAGCCTCGCTACCAGAGTTACAAGGGGTAGCATGGAACAATCTGGCCCACCCCTAATCAAGAGCCGTCCCTGGTCACTACTGCCTCGCTACCAGAAGTACAAGGGGTAGCATGGAACAATCTGACTCACCCTAATGAAGAGCCGCCCCTGGTCACTACAGACTCGCTACCAGAGTTACAAGGGGTAGCATGGAACAATCTGGCTCACCCTAATCAAGAGCCGTCCCTGGTCACTACAGCCTCGCCACCAGAGTTATTAGGGGTAGCATGGAACAATCTGGCCCACCCTAATCAAGAGACGTCCCTGTCCACAGCCTCGCTACCAGAGTTACAAGGGGTAGGATGGAACAATCTGGCCCACCCTATTCAAGAGCCGTCCCTGTCCACAGCCTCGCTACCAGAGTTACAAGGGGTAGCATGGAACAATCTGGCCCACCCTCATCAAGAGCCGTCCCTGTCCACAGCCAGGGTCACTACAGCCTTGCTACCAGAGTTACAAGGGGTAGCATGGAACAATCTGGCCCACCCTAATCAGGAGCCGTCCCTGTCCACAGCCTCGCTACCAGAGTTACAAGGGGTAGAATGGAACAATCTGGCCCACCCTAATCAAGAGCCGTCCCTGTCCACAGCCTCGCTACCAGAGTTAAATGGGGTAGCATGGAACAATCTGGCTCACCCTAATCCAGAGCCATCCCTGTCCACAGCCTCGCTACCAGAGTTACAAGGGGTAGCATGGAACAATCTGGCTCACCCTAATGGAGAGCCGTCCCTGTCAACAGCCTCGCTACCAGAGTTACAAGGGGTAGGAGGGAACAATCTGGCCCACCCTATTCAAGAGCCGTCCCTGTCCACAGCCTCGCTACCAGAGTTACAAGGGGTAGCATGGAACAATCTGGCCCACCCTAATCAAGAGCCGCCCCTGTCCACAGCCTCGCTAACAGAGTTACAAGGGGTAGCATGGAACAATCTGGCCCTCCCTAATCAAGAGCCGCCCCTGTCCACAGCCTCGCTACCAGAGTTACAAGGGGTAGCATGGAACAATCTGGCCCACCCTAATCAAGAGCCGCCCCTGTCCACAGCCTCGCTAACAGAGTTACAAGGGGTAGCATGGAACAATCTGGCCCACCCTAATCAAGAGCCGTCCCTGTCCTCAGCCTCGCTACCAGAGTTACAAGGGGTAGCATGGAACAATCTGGCTCACCCTAATCAAGAGCCGCCCCTGTCCACAACCACGCTAACAGAGTTACAAGGGGTTGCATGGAACAATCTGGCCCACCCCTAATCAAGAGCCGTCCCTGGTCACTACAGCCTCGCCACCAGAGTTATTAGGGGTAGCATGGAACAATCTGGCCCACACTAATCAAGAGCCGTCCCTGTCCACAGCCTCGCTACCAGAGTTACGAGGGGTAGCATGGAACAATCTGGCCCACCCTAATCAAGAGCCGTCCCTGTCCACAGCCAGGGTCACTACAGCCTTGCTACCAGAGTTACAAGGGGTAGCATGGAACAATCTGGCCCACCCTAATCAAGAGCCGTCCCTGTCCACAGCCTCACTACCAGAGTAACAAGGGGTGGCATGGAACAATCTGGCTGACCCTAATCAAGAGCCGCCCCTGTCCACAGCCTCGCTAACAGAGTTACAAGGGGTAGCATGGAACAATCTGGCCCACCCTAATCAAGAGCCGTCCCTGTCCACAGCCTCGCTACCAGAGTTACAAGGGGTAGCATGGAACAATCTGGCCCACCCTAATCAAGAGCCGTCCCTGTCCACAGCCTCGCTACCAGAGTTACAAGGGTGAGCATGGAACAATCTGGCCGACCCTAATCAAGAGCCGTCCCTGTCCACAGCCTCGCTACCAGAGTTACAAGGGGTAGCATGGAACAATTTGGCTCACACTAATCAAGAGCCATCCCTGTCCACAGCCTCGCTACCAGAGTTACAAGGGGTAGCATGGAACAATCTGGCCCACCCTAATCAAGAGTCGTCCCTGTCCACAGCCTCGCTACCAGAGTTACAAGGGGTAGCATGGAACAATCTGGCCCACCCTAATCAAGAGCCGTCCCAGTCCACAGCCTCCCTGCCAGAGTTACAAAGGGTACCATGGAACAATCTGGCCCACCCTATTCAATAGCCGTCCCTGTCCACAGCCTCGCTACCAGAGTTGCAAGGGGTAGCATGGAACAATCTGGCCCACCCTAATCAAGAGCCGCCCCTGTCCACAGCCTCGCTAACATAGTTACAAGGGGTAGCATGGAACAATCTGGCCCTCCCTAATCAAGAGCCGCCCCTGTCCACAGCCTCGCTACCAGAGTTACAAGGGGTAGCATGGAACAATCTGGCCCACCCTAATCAAGAGCCGCCCCTGTCCACAGCCTCGCTAACAGAGTTACAAGGGGTAGCATGGATCAATCTGGCCCACCCTAATCAAGAGCCGTCCCTGTCCACAGCCTAGCTACCAGAGTTACAAGGGGTAGCATGGAACAATCTGGCCCACCCTAAACAAGAGCCGTCCCTGTCCACAGCCTCGCTACCAGAGTTACGAGGGGTACCATGGAACAATCTGGCCCACCCTAATCAAGAGCCGTCCCTGTCCACAGCCTCGCTACCAGAGTTACAAGGGGTAGCATGGAACAATCTGGCCCACGCTAATCAAGAGCCGTCCCTGTCCACAGCCTCGCTACCAGAGTTACAAGAGGTAGCATGGAACAATCTGGCTCACCCTAATCAAGAGCCGTCCCTGTCCACAGCCTCGCTACCAGTGTTACGAGGTGTAGCATGGAACAATCTGGCCCACCCTAATCAAGAGCCGCCCCTGTCCACAGCCCCGCTACCAGAGTTACAAGGGGTAGCATGGAACAATCTGGCTCTCCCTAATCAAGAGCCGTCCCTGTCCACAGCCTCGCTACCATAGTTACGAGGGGTAGCATGGAACAATCTGGCTCACCTTAATCAACAGCGGCCCCTGTCCACAGCCTCGCTACCAGAGTTAAAAGGGGTAGCATGGAACAATCTGGCCCACCCTAATCAAGAGCCGTCCCTGTCCACAGCCTCGCTACCAGAGTTACAAGGGGTATCATGGAACAATCTGGCTCACCCTAATCAAGGGCCGTCCCTGTCCACAGCCTCGCTACCAGAGTTACGAGGGGTAGCATGGAACAATCTGGCTCACCCTAATCAACAGCCGCCCCTGTCCACAGCCTCGCTACCAGAGTTACAAGGGGTAGCATGGAACAATCTGGCCCACCCTAATCAAGAGCCGCCCCTGGTCACTACAGCCTCAATACCAGAGTTACAAGGGGTAGCATGGAACAATCTGGCCCACCCTAATCAAGAGCCGCCCCTGGTCACAACAGCCTCGCTACCAGAGTTACAAGGGGTAGCATGGAACAATCTGGCCCACCCTAATCATGAGCCGCCCCTGGTCACAACAGCCTCGCTACCAGATTTACAAGGGGTAGCATGGAACAATCTGGCCCACCCTAATCAAGAGCCGTCCCTGTCCACAGCCTCGCTACCAGAGTTACAAGGGGTAGCATGGAACAATCTGGCTCACCCTAATCAAGAGCCGTCCCTGTCCACAGCCTCGCTACCAGAGTTACGAGGGGTAGCATGGAACAATCTGGCTCACCCTAATCAACAGCCGCCCCTGTCCACAGCCTCGCTACCAGAGTTACAAGGGGTAGCATGGAACAATCTGGCTCACCCTAATCAAGAGCCGCCCCTGGTCACTACAGCCTCAATACCAGAGTTACAAGGGGTAGCATGGAACAATCTGGCCCACCCTAATCAAGAGCCGTCCCTGTCCACAGCCTCGCTACCAGAGATACAAGGGGTAGCATGGAACAATCTGGCTCACCCTAATCAAGAGCCGTCCCTGTCCACAGCCTCGCTACCAGAGTTAAAAGGGGTAGCATGGAACAATCTGGCCCACCCTAATCAAGAGGCGTCCCTGTCCTCAGCCTCGTTACCAGAGTTACAAGGGGTAGCATGGAACAATCTGGCCCACCCTAATCAAGAGCCGTCCCTGTCCACAGCCTCGCTACCAGAGTTACAAGGGGTAGCATGGAACAATCTGGCTCACCCTAATCAAGAGCCGTCCCTGTCCACAGCCTCGCTACCAGAGATACATGGGGTAGCATGGAACAATCTGGCCCACCCTAATCAAGAGCCGTCCCTGTCCACAGCCTCGCTACCAGAGTTACAAGGGGTAGCATGGAACAATCTGGCCCACCCTAATCAAGAGCCGTCCCTGTCCACAGCCTCGCTACCAGAGTTACAAGGGGTAGCATGGAACAATCTGGCCCACCCTAATCAAGAGCCGTCCCTGTCCACACCCTCGCAACCAGAGTTACAAGGGGTAGCATGGAACAATCTGGCTTACCCTAATCAAGAGCCGCCCCTGGTCACTACAGCCTCGCTACCAGAGTTACAAGGGGTAGCATGGAACAATCTGGCTCACCCTAATCAAGAGCCGTCCCTGTCCACAGCCTCGCTACCAGAGTTACAAGGGGTAGCATGGAACAATCTGGCCCACCCTAATCAAGAGCCGTCCCTGTCCACAGCCTCGCTACCAGAGTTACAAGGGGTAGCATGGAACAATCTGGCTCACCCTAATCAAGAGCCGTCCCTGTCCACAGCCTCGCTACCAGAGTTACAAGGGGTAGCATGGAACAATCTGGCCCACCCTAATCAAGAGCCGTCCCTGCCCACAGCCTCGCTACCAGAGTTACAAGGGGTGGCATGGAAAAATCTGGCTCACCCTAATCAAGAGCCGCCCCTGTTCACAGCCTCGCTAACAGTGTTACAAGGGGTAGCATGGAACAATCTGGCCCACCCTAAACAAGCGCCGTCCCTGTCCACAGCCTCGCTACCAGAGTTACAAGGGGTAGCATGGAACAATCTGGCTCACCCTAATCAAGAGCCGTCCCTGTCCACAGCCTCGCTACCAGAGTTACAAGGGGTAGCATGGAACAATCTGGCCCACCCTAATCAAGAGCCGTCCCTGTCCACAGCCTCGCTACCAGAGTTACAAGGGGTAGCATGGAACAATCTGGCCCACCCTAATCAAGAGCAGTCCCTTTCCACAGCTACGCTACCAGAGTTAAAAGGGGTAGCATTAACAATCTGGCCCACCGTAATCAAGAGCCGTCCCTGTCCACAGCCTCGCTACCAGTGTTACAAGGGGTAGCATGGAACAATCTGGCCCACCCTAATCAAGAGCCGTCCCTGTCCACAGCCTCGCTACCAGAGTTACAAGGGGTAGCATGGAACAATCTGGCCCACCCTAATCAAGAGCCGCCCCTGTCCACAGCCTCGCTAACAGAGTTACAAGGGGTAGCATGGAACAATCTGGCCCACCCTAATCAAGACCCGCCCCTGTCCACAGCCTCGCTAACAGAGTTACAAGGGGTAGCATGGAACAATCTGGCCCACCCTAATCAAGAGCCGTCCCTGTCCACAGCCACGCTACCAGAGTTACAAGGGGTAGCATGGAACAATCTGGCCCACCCTAATCAAGAGCCGCCCCTGTCCACAGCCTCGCTAACAGAGTTACAAGGGGTAGCATGGAACAATCTGGCCCACACTAATCAAGAGCAGTCCCTGTCCACAGCCTCGCTACCAGAGATACGAGGGGGTAGCATGGAACAATCTGGCCCACCCTCATCAAGAGCCGTCCCTGTCCACAGCCAGGGTCACTACAGCCTTGCTACCAGAGTTACAAGGTGTAGCATGGAACAATCTGGCCCACCCTAATCAAGAGCCGTCCCTGTCCACAGCCTCGCTACCAGAGTTACAAGGGGTAGCATGGAACAATCTGGCCCACCCCTAATCAAGAGCCGTCCCTGGTCACTACTGCCTCGCTACCAGAAGTACAAGGGGTAGCATGGAACAATCTGACTCACCCTAATGAAGAGCCGCCCCTGGTCACTACAGACTCGCTACCAGAGTTACAAGGGGTAGCATGGAACAATCTGGCTCACCCTAATCAAGAGCCGTCCCTGGTCACTACAGCCTCGCCACCAGAGTTATTAGGGGTAGCATGGAACAATCTGGCCCACCCTAATCAAGAGACGTCCCTGTCCACAGCCTCGCTACCAGAGTTACAAGGGGTAGGATGGAACAATCTGGCCCACCCTATTCAAGAGCCGTCCCTGTCCACAGCCTCGCTACCAGAGTTACAAGGGGTAGCATGGAACAATCTGGCCCACCCTCATCAAGAGCCGTCCCTGTCCACAGCCAGGGTCACTACAGCCTTGCTACCAGAGTTACAAGGGGTAGCATGGAACAATCTGGCCCACCCTAATCAGGAGCCGTCCCTGTCCACAGCCTCGCTACCAGAGTTACAAGGGGTAGAATGGAACAATCTGGCCCACCCTAATCAAGAGCCGTCCCTGTCCACAGCCTCGCTACCAGAGTTAAATGGGGTAGCATGGAACAATCTGGCTCACCCTAATCCAGAGCCATCCCTGTCCACAGCCTCGCTACCAGAGTTACAAGGGGTAGCATGGAACAATCTGGCTCACCCTAATGGAGAGCCGTCCCTGTCAACAGCCTCGCTACCAGAGTTACAAGGGGTAGGAGGGAACAATCTGGCCCACCCTATTCAAGAGCCGTCCCTGTCCACAGCCTCGCTACCAGAGTTACAAGGGGTAGCATGGAACAATCTGGCCCACCCTAATCAAGAGCCGCCCCTGTCCACAGCCTCGCTAACAGAGTTACAAGGGGTAGCATGGAACAATCTGGCCCTCCCTAATCAAGAGCCGCCCCTGTCCACAGCCTCGCTACCAGAGTTACAAGGGGTAGCATGGAACAATCTGGCCCACCCTAATCAAGAGCCGCCCCTGTCCACAGCCTCGCTAACAGAGTTACAAGGGGTAGCATGGAACAATCTGGCCCACCCTAATCAAGAGCCGTCCCTGTCCTCAGCCTCGCTACCAGAGTTACAAGGGGTAGCATGGAACAATCTGGCTCACCCTAATCAAGAGCCGCCCCTGTCCACAACCACGCTAACAGAGTTACAAGGGGTTGCATGGAACAATCTGGCCCACCCCTAATCAAGAGCCGTCCCCGGTCACTACAGCCTCGCCACCAGAGTTATTAGGGGTAGCATGGAACAATCTGGCCCACCCAAATCAAGAGACGTCCCTGTCCACAGCCTCGCTACCAGAGTTACAAGGGGTAGCATGGAACAATCTGGCCCACCCTAATCAAGAGCCGTCCCTGTCCACAGCCTCGCTACCAGAGTTACAAGGGGTAGCATGGAACAATCTGGCCCACCATAATCAAGAGCCGTCCCTGTCCACAGCCTCGCCACCAGAGTTACAAGGGGTAGCATGGAACAATCTGGCCTACCCTAATCAAGAGCCCTCCCTGTCCACAGCCTCGCTACCAGAGTTACAAGGGGCAGCATGGAACAATCTGGCCCACACTAATCAAGAGCCGCCCCTGTCCACAGCCTCGCTACCAGAGTTACAAGGGGTAGCATGGAACAATCTGGCCCACCCTAATCAAGAGCCGTCCCTGTCCACAACCTTGCTACCAGAGTTACAAAGGGTAGCATGGAACAATCTGGCCCACCCTAATCAAGAGCCGCCCCTGTCCACAGCCTCGCTACCAGAGTTACAAGGGGTAGCATGGAACAATCTGGCCCACCCTAATCAACAGCCGCCCCTGTCCACAGCCTCGCTACCAGAGTTACAACGGGTAGCATGGAACAATCTGGCCCACCCTAATCAAGAGCCATCCCTGTCCACAGCCTCGCTACCAGAGTTACAAGGGGTAGCATGGAACAATCTGGCCCACCCTAATCAAGAGCCGTCCCTGTCCACAGCCTCGCTACCGGAGTTAAAAGGGGTAGCATGGAACAATCTGGCCCACCCTAATCAAGAGCCGTCCCTGTCCACAGCCTCGCTACCAGAGTTACAAGGGGTAGCATGGAACAATCTGGCCCACCCTAATCAAGAGCCGTCCCTGTCCGCAGCCAGGGTCACTACAGCCTCGCTACCAGAGTTACAAGGGGTAGCATGGAACAATCTGGCCCACCCTGATCAAGAGCCGTCCCTGTCCACAGCCTCGCTACCAGAGTTACAAGCGGTAACATGGAACAATCTGGCCCACCCTAATCAAGAGCCGTCCCTGTCCACAGCCAGGGTCACTACAGCCTTGCTACCAGAGTTACAAGGGGTAGCATGGAACAATCTGGCCCACCCTAATCAGGAGCCGTCCCTGTCCACAGCCTCGCTACCAGAGTTACAAGGGGTAGAATGGAACAATCTGGCCCACCCTAATCAAGAGCCGTCCCTGTCCACAGCCTCGCTACCAGAGTTAAATGGGGTAGCATGGAACAATCTGGCTCACCCTAATCCAGAGCCATCCCTGTCCACAGCCTCGCTACCAGAGTTACAAGGGGTAGCATGGAACAATCTGGCTCACCCTAATGGAGAGCCGTCCCTGTCAACAGCCTCGCTACCAGAGTTACAAGGGGTAGGATGGAACAATCTGGCCCACCCTATTCAAGAGCCGTCCCTGTCCACAGCCTCGCTACCAGAGTTACAAGGGGTAGCATGGAACAATCTGGCCCACCCTAATCAAGAGCCGCCCCTGTCCACAGCCTCGCTAACAGAGTTACAAGGGGTAGCATGGAACAATCTGGCCCTCCCTAATCAAGAGCCGCCCTGTCCACAGCCTCGCTACCAGAGTTACAAGGGGTAGCATGGAACAATCTGGCCCACCCTAATCAAGAGCCGCCCCTGTCCACAGCCTCGCTAACAGAGTTACAAGGGGTAGCATGGAACAATCTGGCCCACCCTAATCAGGAGCCGTCCCTGTCCTCAGCCTCGCTACCAGAGTTACAAGGGGTAGCATGGAACAATCTGGCTCACCCTAATCAAGAGCCGCCCCTGTCCACAACCACGCTAACAGAGTTACAAGGGGTTGCATGGAACAATCTGGCCCACCCCTAATCAAGTGCCGTCCCTGGTCACTACAGCCTCGCCACCAGAGTTATTAGGGGTAGCATGGAACAATCTGGCCCACCCAAATCAAGAGACGTCCCTGTCCACAGCCTCGCTACCAGAGTTACAAGGGGTAGCATGGAACAATCTGGCCCACCCTAATCAAGAGCCGTCCCTGTCCACAGCCTCGCTACCAGAGTTACAAGGGGTAGCATGGAACAATCTGGCCCACCATAATCAAGAGCCGTCCCTGTCCACAGCCTCGCCACCAGAGTTACAAGGGGTAGCATGGAACAATCTGGCCTACCCTAATCAAGAGCCCTCCCTGTCCACAGCCTCGCTACCAGAGTTACAAGGGGCAGCATGGAACAATCTGGCCCACACTAATCAAGAGCCGCCCCTGTCCACAGCCTCGCTACCAGAGTTACAAGGGGTAGCATGGAACAATCTGGCCCACCCTAATCAAGAGCCGTCCCTGTCCACAACCTTGCTACCAGAGTTACAAAGGGTAGCATGGAACAATCTGGCCCACCCTAATCAAGAGCCGCCCCTGTCCACAGCCTCGCTACCAGAGTTACAAGGGGTAGCATGGAACAATCTGGCCCACCCTAATCAACAGCCGCCCCTGTCCACAGCCTCGCTACCAGAGTTACAACGGGTAGCATGGAACAATCTGGCCCACCCTAATCAAGAGCCATCCCTGGCCACAGCCTCGCTACCAGAGTTACAAGGGGTAGCATGGAACAATCTGGCCCACCCTAATCAAGAGCCGTCCCTGTCCACAGCCTCGCTACCGGAGTTAAAAGGGGTAGCATGGAACAATCTGGCCCTCCCTAATCAAGAGCCGTCCCTGTCCACAGCCTCGCTACCAGAGTTACAAGGGGTAGCATGGAACAATCTGGCCCACCCTAATCAAGAGCCGTCCCTGTCCACAGCCAGGGTCACTACAGCCTCGCTACCAGAGTTACAAGGGGTAGCATGGAACAATCTGGCCCACCCTAATCAAGAGCCGTCCCTGTCCACAGCCTCGCTACCAGAGTTACAAGGGGTAACATGGAACAATCTGGCCCACCCTAATCAAGAGCCGCCCCTGTCCACAGCCTCGCTACCAGAGTTACAAGGGGTAGCATGGAACAATGTGGCCCACCCTAATCAAGAGCCGCCCCTGTCCACAGCCTCGCTACAGGAGTTACAAAGGGTAGCATGGAACAATCTGGCCCACACTAATCAAGAAAAGTCCCTGTCCACAGCCTCGCTACCAAAGTTACGAGGGGTAGCATGGAACAATCTGGCCCACCCTAATCAAGAGCCGTCCCTGTCCACAGCCAGGGTAACTACAGCCTTGCTACCAGAGTTACAAGGGGTAGCATGGAACAATCTGGCCCACCCTAATCAAGAGCCGTCCCTGTCCACAGCCTCGCTACCAGAGTTACAAGGGGTAGCATGGAACAATCTGGCCCACCCTAATCAAGAGCCGCCCCTGTCCACAGCCTCGCTAACAGAGTTACAAGGGGTAGCATGGAACAATCTGGCCCACCCTAATCAAGAGCCGCCCCTTTCCACAGCCTCGCTAACAGAGTTACAAGGGGTAGCATGGAACAATCTGGCCCTCCCTAATCAAGAGCCGCCCCTGTCCACAGCCTCGCTACCAGAGTTACAAGGGGTAGCATGGAACAATCTGGCCCACCCTAATCAAGAGCCGCCCCTGTCCACAGCCTCGCTTACAGAGTTACAAGGGGTAGCATGGAACAATCTGGCCCACCCTAATCAAGAGCCGTCCCTGTCCTCAGCCTCGCTACCAGAGTTACAAGGGGTAGCATGGAACAATCTGGCTCACCCTAATCATGAGCCGCCCCTGTCCACAACCACGCTAACAGAGTTACAAGGGGTTGCATGGAACAATCTGGCCCACCCCTAATCAAGAGCCGTCCCTGGTCACTACAGCCTCGCCACCAGAGTTATTAGGGGTAGCATGGAACAATCTGGCCCACCCTAATCAAGAGACGTCCCTGTCCACAGCCTCGCTACCAGAGTTACAAGGGGTAGCATGGAACAATCTGGCCCACCCTAATCAAGAGCCGTCCCTGTCCACAGCCTCGCTACCAGAGTTACAAGGGGTAGCATGGAACAATCTGGCCTACCCTAATCAAGAGCCCTCCCTGTCCACAGCCTCGCTACCAGAGTTACAAGGGGTAGCATGGAACAATCTGGCCCACACTAATCAAGAGCCGCCCCTGTCCACAGCCTCGCTACCAGAGTTACAAGGGGTAGCATGGAACAATCTGGCCCACCCTAATCAAGAGCCGTCCCTGTCCACAACCTTGCTACCAGAGTTACAAAGGGTAGCATGGAACAATCTGGCCCACCCTAATCAAGAGCCGCCCCTGTCCACAGCCTCGCTACCAGAGTTACAAGGGGTAGCATGGAACAATCTGGCCCACCCTAATCAACAGCCGCCCCTGTCCACAGCCTCGCTACCAGAGTTACAACGGGTAGCATGGAACAATCTGGCCCACCCTAATCAAGAGCCATCCCTGTCCACAGCCTCGCTACCAGAGTTACAAGGGGTAGCATGGAACAATCTGGCCCACCATAATCAAGAGCCGTCCCTGTCCACAGCCTCGCTACCGGAGTTACAAGGGGTAGCATGGAACAATCTGGCCCACCCTAATCAAGAGCCGTCCCTGTCCACAGCCTCGCTACCAGAGTTACAAGGGGTAGCATGGAACAATCTGGCCCACCCTAATCAAGAGCCGTCCCTGTCCACAGCCAGGGTCACTACAGCCTCGCTACCAGAGTTACAAGGGGTAGCATGGAACAATCTGGCCCACCCTAATCAAGAGCCGTCCCTGTCCACAGCCTCGCTACCAGAGTTACAAGGGGTAGCATGGAACAATCTGGCCCACCCTAATCAAGAGCCGTCCCTGTCCACAGCCTCGCTACCAGAGTTACAAGGGGTAGCATGGAACAATCTGGCCCACCCTAATCAGGAGCCGTCCCTGTCCACAGCCTCGCTACCAGAGTTACAAGGGGTAACATGGAACAATCTGGCCCACCCTAATCAAGAGCCGCCCCTGTCCACAGCCTCGCTACCAGAGTTACAAGGGGTAGCATGGAACAATGTGGCCCACCCTAATCAAGAGCCGCCCCTGTCCACAGCCTCGCTACCAGAGTTACAAAGGGTAGCATGGAACAATCTGGCCCACACTAATCAAGAGCAGTCCCTGTCCACAGCCTCGCTACCAGAGTTACGAGGGGTAGCATGGAACAATCTGGCCCACCCTAATCAAGAGCCGTCCCTGTCCACAGCCAGGGTCACTACAGCCTTGCTACCAGAGTTACAAGGGGTAGCATGGAACAATCTGGCCCACCCTAATCAAGAGCCGTCCCTGTCCACAGCCTCGCTACCAGAGTTACAAGGGGTAGCATGGAACAATCTGGCCCACCCCTAATCAAGAGCCGTCCCTGGTCACTACTGCCTCGCTACCAGAAGTACAAGGGGTAGCATGGAACAATCTGACTCACCCTAATGAAGAGCCGCCCCTGGTCACTACAGACTCGCTACCAGAGTTACAAGGGGTAGAATGGAACAATCTGGCCCACCCTAATCAAGAGCCGTCCCTGTCCACAGCCTCGCTACCAGAGTTAAATGGGGTAGCATGGAACAATCTGGCTCACCCTAATCCAGAGCCATCCCTGTCCACAGCCTCGCTACCAGAGTTACAAGGGGTAGCATGGAACAATCTGGCTCACCCTAATGGAGAGCCGTCCCTGTCAACAGCCTCGCTACCAGAGTTACAAGGGGTAGGATGGAACAATCTGGCCCACCCTATTCAAGAGCCGTCCCTGTCCACAGCCTCGCTACCAGAGTTACAAGGGGTAGCATGGAACAATCTGGCCCACCCTAATCAAGAGCCGCCCCTGTCCACAGCCTCGCTAACAGAGTTACAAGGGGTAGCATGGAACAATCTGGCCCTCCCTAATCAAGAGCCGCCCCTGTCCACAGCCTCGCTACCAGAGTTACAATGGGTAGCATGGAACAATCTGGCCCACCCTAATCAAGAGCCGCCCCTGTCCACAGCCTCGCTAACAGAGTTACAAGGGGTAGCATGGAACAATCTGGCCCACCCTAATCAAGAGCCGTCCCTGTCCTCAGCCTCGCTACCAGAGTTACAAGGGGTAGCATGGAACAATCTGGCTCACCCTAATCAAGAGCCGCCCCTGTCCACAACCACGCTAACAGAGTTACAAGGGGTTGCATGGAACAATCTGGCCCACCCCTAATCAAGAGCCGTCCCTGGTCACTACAGCCTCGCCACCAGAGTTATTAGGGGTAGCATGGAACAATCTGGCCCACCCTAATCAAGAGACGTCCCTGTCCACAGCCTCGCTACCAGAGTTACAAGGGGTAGCATGGAACAATCTGGCCCACCCTAATCAAGAGCCGTCCCTGTCCACAGCCTCGCTACCAGAGTTACAAGGGGTAGCATGGAACAATCTGGCCCACCATAATCAAGAGCCGTCCCTGTCCACAGCCTCGCCACCAGAGTTACAACGGGTAGCATGGAACAATCTGGCCCACCCTAATCAAGAGCCATCCCTGTCCACAGCCTCGCTACCAGAGTTACAAGGGGTATCATGGAACAATCTGGCCCACCCTAATCAAGAGCCGTCCCTGTCCACAGCCTCGCTACCGGAGTTACAAGGGGTAGCATGGAACAATCTGGCCCACCCTAATCAAGAGCCGTCCCTGTCCACAGCCTCGCTACCAGAGTTACAAGGGGTAGCATGGAACAATCTGGCCCACCCTAATCAAGAGCCGTCCCTGTCCACAGCCAGGGTCACTACAGCCTCGCTACCAGAGTTACAAGGGGTAGCATGGAACAATCTGGCCCACCCTAATCAAGAGCCGTCCCTGTCCACAGCCTCGCTACCAGAGTTACAAGGGGTAGCATGGAACAATCTGGCCCACCCTAATCAAGAGCCGTCCCTGTCCACAGCCTCGCTACCAGAGTTACAAGGGGTAGCATGGAACAATCTGGCCCACCCTTATCAGGAGCCGTCCCTGTCCACAGCCTCGCTACCAGAGTTACAAGGGGTAACATGGAACAATCTGGCCCACCCTAATCAAGAGCCGCCCCTGTCCACAGCCTCGCTACCAGAGTTACAAGGGGTAGCATGGAACAATGTGGCCCACCCTAATCAAGAGCCGCCCCTGTCCACAGCCTCGCTACCAGAGTTACAAAGGGTAGCATGGAACAATCTGGCCTACACTAATCAAGAGCAGTCCCTGTCCACAGCCTCGCTACCACAGTTACGAGGGGTAGCATGGAACAATCTGGCCCACCCTAATCAAGAGCCGTCCCTGTCCACAGCCAGGGTCACTACAGCCTTGCTACCAGAGTTACAAGGGGTAGCATGGAACAATCTGGCCCACCCTAATCAAGAGCCGTCCCTGTCCACAGCCTCGCTACCAGAGTTACAAGGGGTAGCATGGAACAATCTGGCCCACCCCTAATCAAGAGCCGTCCCTGGTCACTACTGCCTCGCTACCAGAGGTACAGGGGGTAGCATGGAACAATCTGGCTCACCCTAATGAAGAGCCGCCCCTGGTCACTACAGACTCGCTACCAGAGTTACAAGGGGTAGAATGGAACAATCTGGCCCACCCTAATCAAGAGCCGTCCCTGTCCACAGCCTCGCTACCAGAGTTAAATGGGGTAGCATGGAACAATCTGGCTCACCCTAATCCAGAGCCATCCCTGTCCACAGCCTCGCTACCAGAGTTACAAGGGGTAGCATGGAACAATCTGGCCCACCCTAATCAAGAGCCGTCCCTGTCCACAGCCTCGCTTCCAGAGTTACAAGGGGTAGCATGGAACAATCAGGACCACCCTAATCAAGAGCAGTCCCTGTTCACAGCCTCGCTACCAGAGTTACAAGGGGTAGCATGGAACAATCTGGCCCTTCCTAATCAAGAGCCGTCCCTGTCCACAGCCTCGCTACCAGAGTTACTAGGGGTAGCATGGAACAATCTGGCCCACCCTAATCAAGAGCCGTCCCTGTCCACAGCCTCGCTACCAGAGTTACAAGGGGTAGCATGGAACAATCTGGCCCACCCTAATCAAGAGCCGTCCCTGTCCACAGCCTCGCTACCAGAGTTACAAGGGGTAGCATGGAACAATCTGGCCCACCCTAATCAAGAGCCGCCCCTGTCCACAGCCTCGCTAACAGAGTTACAAGGGGTAGCATGGAACAATCTGGCCCACCCTAATCAAGAGCCGCCCCTGTCCACAGCCTCGCTAACAGAGTTATAAGGGGTAGCATGGAACAATCTGGCCCACCCTAATCAATAGCCGTCCCTGTCCACAGCCACGCTACCAGAGTTACAAGGGGTAGCATGGAACAATCTGGCCCACCCTAATCAAGAGCCGCCCCTGTCCACAGCCTCGCTAACAGAGTTACAAGGGGTAGCATGGAACAATCTGGCCCACACTAATCAAGAGCCGTCCCTGTCCACAGCCTCGCTACGAGAGTTACGAGGGGTAGCATGGAACAATCTGGCCCACCCTAATCAAGAGCCGTCCCTGTCCACAGCCAGAGTCACTACAGCCTTGCTACCAGAGTTACAAGGGGTAGCATGGAACAATCTGGCCCACCCTAATCAAGAGCCGTCCCTGTCCACAGCCTCACTACCAGAGTAACAAGGGGTGGCATGGAACAATTTGGCTGACCCTAATCAAGAGCCGCCCCTGTCCAAAGCCTCGCTAACAGAGTTACAAGGGGTAGCATGGAACAATCTGGCCCACCCTAATCAAGAGCCGTCCCTGTCCACAGCCTCGCTACCAGAGTTACAAGGGGTAGCATGGAACAATCTGGCCCACCCTAATCAAGAGCCGTCCCTGTCCACAGCCTCGCTACCAGAGTTACAAGGGGTAGCATGGAACAATCTGGCCGACCCTAATCAAGAGCCGTCCCTGTCCACAGCCTCGCTACCAGAGTTACAAGGGGTAGCATGGAACAATTTGGCTCACACTAATCAAGAGCCATCCCTGTCCACAGCCTCGCTACCAGAGTTACAAGGGGTAGCATGGAACAATCTGGCCCACCCTAATCAAGAGTCGTCCCTGTCCACAGCCTCGCTACCAGAGTTACAAGGGGTAGCATGGAACAATCTGGCCCACCCTAATCAAAAGCCGTCCCAGTCCACAGCCTCCCTGCCAGAGTTACAAAGGGTAGCATGGAACAATCTGGCCCACCCTATTCAATAGCCGTCCCTGTCCACAGCCTCGCTACCAGAGTTGCAAGGGGTAGCATGGAACAATCTGTCCCACCCTAATCAAGAGCCGCCCCTGTCCACAGCCTCGCTAACAGAGTTACAAGGGGTAGCATGGAACAATCTGGCCCTCCCTAATCAAGAGCCGCCCCTGTCCACAGCCTCTCTACCAGAGTTACAAGAGGTAGCATGGAACAATCTGGCCCACCCTAATCAAGAGCCGCCCCTGTCCACAGCCTCGCTAACAGAGTTACAAGGGGTAGCATGGAACAATCTGGCCCACCCTAATCAAGAGCCGTCCCTGTCCACAGCCTCGCTACCAGAGTTACAAGGGGTAGCATGGAACAATCTGGCCCACCCTAAACAAGAGCCGTCCCTGTCCACAGCCTCGCTACCAGAGTTACGAGGGGTACCATGGAACAATCTGGCCCACCCTAATCAAGAGCCGTCCCTGTCCACAGCCTCGCTACCAGAGTTACAAGGGGTAGCATGGAACAATCTGGACCACCCTAATCAAGAGCCGTCCCTGTCCACAGCCTCGCTACCAGAGTTACAAGGGGTAGCATGGAACAATCTGGCTCACCCTAATCAAGAGCCGTCCCTGTCCACAGCCTCGCTACCAGTGTTATGAGGTGTAGCATGGAACAATCTGGCCCACCCTAATCAAGAGCCGCCCCTGTCCACAGCCCCGCTACCAGAGTTACAAGGGGTAGCATGGATCAATCTGGCTCACCCTAATCAAGAGCCGTCCCTGTCCACAGCCTCGCTACCATAGTTACGAGGGGTAGCATGGAACAATCTGGCTCACCTTAATCAACAGCGGCCCCTGTCCACAGCCTCGCTACCAGAGTTAAAAGGGGTAGCATGGAACAATCTGGCCCACCCTAATCAAGAGCCGTCCCTGTCCACAGCCTCGCTACCAGAGTTACAAGGGGTATCATGGAACAATCTGGCTCACCCTAATCAAGAGCCGTCCCTGTCCACAGCCTCGCTACCAGAGTTACGAGGGGTAGCATGGAACAATCTGGCTCACCCTAATCAACAGCCGCCCCTGTCCACAGCCTCGCTACCAGAGTTACAAGGGGTAGCATGGAACAATCTGGCCCACCCTAATCAAGAGCCGCCCCTGGTCACTACAGCCTCAATACCAGAGTTACAAGGGGTAGCATGGAACAATCTGGCCCACCGTAATCAAGAGCCGCCCCTGGTCACTACAGCCTCAATACCAGATTTACAAGGGGTAGCATGGAACAATCTGGCCCACCCTAATCAAGAGCCGTCCCTGTCCATAGCCTCGCTACCAGAGTTACAAGGGGTAGCATGGAACAATCTGGCTCACCCTAATCAAGAGCCGTCCCTGTCCACAGCCTCGCTACCAGAGTTACGAGGGGTAGCATGGAACAATCTGGCTCACCCTAATCAACAGCCGCCCCTGTCCACAGCCTCGCTACCAGAGTTACAAGGGGTAGCATGGAACAATCTGGCCCACCCTAATCAAGAGCCGCCCCTGGTCACTACAGCCTCAATACCAGAGTTACAAGGGGTAGCATGGAACAATCTGGCCCACCCTAATCAAGAGCCGCCCCTGGTCACAACAGCCTCGCTACCAGAGTTACAAGGGGTAGCATGGAACAATCTGGCCCACCCTAATCAAGAGGCGTCCCTGTCCACAGCCTCAATACCAGAGTTACGAGGGGTAGCATGGAACAATCTGGCTCACCCTAATCAAGAGCCGCCCCCGGTCATTACAGCCTCAATACCAGAGTTACAAGGGGTAGCATGGAACAATCTGGCCCACCCTAATCAAGAGCCGTCCCTGTCCACAGCCTCGCTACCAGAGATACAAGGGGTAGCATGGAACAATCTGGCTCACCCTAATCAAGAGCCGTCCCTGTCCACAGCCTCGCTACCAGAGTTAAAAGGGGTAGCATGGAACAATCTGGCCCACCCTAATCAAGAGCCGTCCCTGTCCTCAGCCTCGTTACCAGAGTTACAAGGGGTAGCATGGAACAATCTGGCCCACCCTAATCAAGAGCCGTCCCTGTCCACAGCCTCGCTACCAGAGTTACAAGGGGTAGCATGGAACAATCTGGCTCACCCTAATCAAGAGCCGTCCCTGTCCACAGCCTCGCTACCAGAGATACATGGGGTAGAATGGAACAATCTGGCCCACCCTAATCAAGAGCCGTCCCTGTCCTCAGCCTCGCTACCAGAGTTACAAGGGGTAGCATGGAACAATCTGGCCCACCCTAATCAAGAGCCGTCCCTGTCCACAGCCTCGCTACCAGAGTTACAAGGGGTAGCATGGAACAATCTGGCCCACCCTAATCAAGAGCCGTCCCTGTCCACACCCTCGCAACCAGAGTTACAAGGGGTAGCATGGAACAATCTGGCTTACCCTAATCAAGAGCCGCCCCTGGTCACTACAGCCTCGCTACCAGAGTTACAAGGGGTAGCATGGAACAATCTGGCTCACCCTAATCAAGAGCCGTCCCTGTCCACAGCCTCGCTACCAGAGTTACAAGGGGTAGCATGGAACAATCTGGCCCAACCTAATCAAGAGCCGTCCCTGTCCACAGCCTCGCTACCAGAGTTACAAGGGGTAGCATGGAACAATCTGGCTCACCCTAATCAAGAGCCGTCCCTGTCCACAGCCTCGCTACCAGAGTTACAAGGGGTAGCATGGAACAATCTGGCCCACCCAAATCAAGAGCCGTCCCTGCCCACAGCCTCGCTACCAGAGTTACAAGGGGTGGCATGGAAAAATCTGGCTCACCCTAATCAAGAGCCGCCCCTGTTCACAGCCTCGCTAACAGTGTTACAAGGGGTAGCATGGAACAATCTGGCCCACCCTAATCAAGCGCCGTCCCTGTCCACAGCCTCGCTACCAGAGTTACAAGGGGTAGCATGGAACAATCTGGCTCACCCTAATCAAGAGCCGTCCCTGTCCACAGCCTCGCTACCAGAGTTACAAGGGGTAGCATGGAACAATCTGGCCCACCCTAATCAAGAGCCGTCCCTGTCCACAGCCTCGCTACCAGAGTTACAAGGGGTAGCATGGAACAATCTGGCCCACCCTAATCAAGAGCAGTCCCTGTCCACAGCCTCGCTACCAGAGTTAAAAGGGGTAGCATTAACAATCTGGCCCACCGTAATCAAGAGCCGTCCCTGTCCACAGCCTCGCTACCAGTGTTACAAGGGGTAGCATGGAACAATCTGGCCCACCCTAATCAAGAGCCGTCCCTGTCCACAGCCTCGCTACCAGAGTTACAAGGGGTAGCATGGAACAATCTGGCCCACCCTAATCAAGAGCCGCCCCTGTCCACAGCCTCGCTAACAGAGTTACAAGGGGTAGCATGGAACAATCTGGCCCACCCTTATCAAGACCCGCCCCTGTCCACAGCCTCGCTAACAGAGTTACAAGGGGTAGCATGGAACAATCTGGCCCACCCTAATCAAGAGCCGTCCCTGTCCACAGCCACGCTACCAGAGTTACAAGGGGTAGCATGGAACAATCTGGCCTACCCTAATCAAGAGCCGCCCCTGTCCACAGCCTCGCTAACAGAGTTACAAGGGGTAGCATGGAACAATCTGGCCCACACTAATCAAGAGCAGTCCCTGTCCACAGCCTCGCTACCAGAGTTACGAGGGGTAGCATGGAACAATCTGGCCCACCCTAATCAAGAGCCGTCCCTGTCCACAGCCAGGGTCACTACAGCCTTGCTACCAGAGTTACAAGGGGTAGCATGGAACAATCTGGCCCACCCTAATCAAGAGCCGTCCCTGTCCACAGCCTCGCTACCAGAGTTACAGGGGGTAGCATGGAACAATCTGGCCCACCCCTAATCAAGAGCCGTCCCTGGTCACTACTGCCTCGCTACCAGAAGTACAAGGGGTAGCATGGAACAATCTGACTCACCCTAATGAAGAGCCACCCCTGGTCACTACAGACTCGCTACCAGAGTTACAAGGGGTAGAATGGAACAATCTGGCCCACCCTAATCAAGAGCCGTCCCTGTCCACAGCCTCGCTACCAGAGTTAAATGGGGTAGCATGGAACAATCTGGCTCACCCTAATCCAGAGCCATCCCTGTCCACAGCCTCGCTACCAGAGTTACAAGGGGTAGCATGGAACAATCTGGCTCACCCTAATGGAGAGCCGTCCCTGTCAACAGCCTCGCTACCAGAGTTACAAGGGGTAGGATGGAACAATCTGGCCCACCCTATTCAAGAGCCGTCCCTGTCCACAGCCTCGCTACCAGAGTTACAAGGGGTAGCATGGAACAATCTGGCCCACCCTAATCAAGAGCCGCCCCTGTCCACAGCCTCGCTAACAGAGTTACAAGGGGTAGCATGGAACAATCTGGCCCTCCCTAATCAAGAGCCGCCCCTGTCCACAGCCTCGCTACCAGAGTTACAAGGGGTAGCATGGAACAATCTGGCCCACCCTAATCAAGAGCCGCCCCTGTCCACAGCCTCGCTAACAGAGTTACAAGGGGTAGCATGGAACAATCTGGCCCACCCTAATCAAGAGCCGTCCCTGTCCTCAGCCTCGCTACCAGAGTTACAAGGGGTAGCATGGAACAATCTGGCTCACCCTAATCAAGAGCCGCCCCTGTCCACAACCACGCTAACAGAGTTACAAGGGGTTGCATGGAACAATCTGGCCCACCCCTAATCAAGAGCCGTCCCTGGTCACTACAGACTCGCCACCAGAGTTATTAGGGGTAGCATGGAACAATCTGGCCCACCCTAATCAAGAGACGTCCCTGTCCACAGCCTCGCTACCAGAGTTACAAGGGGTAGCATGGAACAATCTGGCCCACCCTAATCAAGAGCCGTCCCTGTCCACAGCCTCGCTACCAGAGTTACAAGGGGTAGCATGGAACAATCTGGCCCACCATAATCAAGAGCCGTCCCTGTCCACATCCTCGCCAACAGAGTTACAAGGGGTAGCATGGAACAATCTGGCCTACCCTAATCAAGAGCCCTCCCTGTCCACAGCCTCGCTACCAGAGTTACAAGGGGTAGCATGGAACAATCTGGCCCACACTAATCAAGAGCCGCCCCTGTCCACAGCCTCGCTACCAGAGTTACAAGGGGTAGCATGGAACAATCTGGCCCACCCTAATCAAGAGCCGTCCCTGTCCACAACCTTGCTACCAGAGTTACAAAGGGTAGCATGGAACAATCTGGCCCACCCTAATCAAGAGCCGCCCCTGTCCACAGCCTCGCTACCAGAGTTACAAGGGGTAGCATGGAACAATCTGGCCCACCCTAATCAACAGCCGCCCCTGTCCACAGCCTCGCTACCAGAGTTACAACGGGTAGCATGGAACAATCTGGCCCACCCTAATCAAGAGCCATCCCTGTCCACAGCCTCGCTACCAGAGTTACAAGGGGTAGCATGGAACAATCTGGCCCACCCTAATCAAGAGCCGTCCCTGTCCACAGCCTCGCTACCGGAGTTACAAGGGGTAGCATGGAACAATCTGGCCCACCCTAATCAAGAGCCGTCCCTGTCCACAGCCTCGCTAACAGAGTTACAAGGGGTAGCATGGAACAATCTGGCCCACCCTAATCAAGAGCCGTCCCTGTCCACAGCCTCGCTACCAGAGTTACAAGGGGTAGCATGGAACAATCTGGCCCACCCTAATCAGGAGCCGTCCCTGTCCACAGCCTGGCTACCAGAGTTACAAGGGGTAACATGGAACAATCTGGCCCACCCTAATCAAGAGCCGCCCCTGTCCACAGCCTCGCTACCAGAGTTACAAGGGGTAGCATGGAACAATGTGGCCCACCCTAATCAAGAGCCGCCCCTGTCCACAGCCTCGCTACCAGAGTTACAAAGGGTAGCATGGAACAATCTGGCCCACACTAATCAAGAGCAGTCCCTGTCCACAGCCTCGCTACCAGAGTTACGAGGGGTAGCATGGTACAATCTGGCCCACCCTAATCAAGAGCCGTCCCTGTCCACAGCCAGGGTCACTACAGCCTTGCTACCAGAGTTACAAGGGGTAGCATGGAACAATCTGGCCCACCCTAATCAAGAGCCGTCCCTGTCCACAGCCTCGCTACCAGAGTTACAAGGGGTAGCATGGAACAATCTGGCCCACCCTAATCAAGAGCCGCCCCTGTCCACAGCCTCGCTAACAGAGTTACAAGGGGTAGCATGGAACAATCTGGCCCACCCTAATCAAGAGCCGCCCCTGTCCACAGCCTCGCTAACAGAGTTACAAGGGGTAGCATGGAACAATCTGGCCCTCCCTAATCAAGAGCCGCCCCTGTCCACAGCCTCGCTACCAGAGTTACAAGGGGTAGCATGGAACAATCTGGCCCACCCTAATCAAGAGCAGCCCCTGTCCACAGCCTCGCTAACAGAGTTACAAGGGGTAGCATGGAACAATCTGGCCCACCCTAATCAAGAGCCGTCCCTGTCCTCAGCCTCGCTACCAGAGTTACAAGGGGTAGCATGGAACAATCTGGCTCACCCTAATCAAGAGCCGCCCCTGTCCACAACCACGCTAACAGAGTTACAAGGGGTTGCATGGAACAATCTGGCCCACCCCTAATCAAGAGCCGTCCCTGGTCACTACAGCCTCGCCACCAGAGTTATTAGGGGTAGCATGGAACAATCTGGCCCACCCTAATCAAGAGACGTCCCTGTCTACAGCCTCGCTACCAGAGTTACAAGGGGTAGCATGGAACAATCTGGCCCACCCTAATCAAGAGCCGTCCCTGTCCACAGCCTCGCTACCAGAGTACCAAGGGGTAGCATGGAACAATCTGGCCCACCATAATCAAGAGCCGTCCCTGTCCACAGCCTCGCCACCAGAGTTACAAGGGGTAGCATGGAACAATCTGGCCTACCCTAATCAAGAGCCCTCCCTGTCCACAGCCTCGCTACCAGAGTTACAAGGGGTAGCATGGAACAATCTGGCCCACACTAATCAAGAGCCGCCCCTGTCCACAGCCTCGCTACCAGAGTTACAAGGGGTAGCATGGAACAATCTGGCCCACCCTAATCAAGAGCCGTCCCTGTCCACAACCTTGCTACCAGAGTTACAAAGGGTAGCATGGAACAATCTGGCCCACCCTAATCAAGAGCCGCCCCTGTCCACAGCCTCGCTACCAGAGTTACAAGGGGTAGCATGGAACAATCTGGCCCACCCTAATCAACAGCCGCCCCTGTCCACAGCCTCGCTACCAGAGTTACAACGGGTAGCATGGAACAATCTGGCCCACCCTAATCAAGAGCCATCCCTGTCCACAGCCTCGCTACCAGAGTTACAAGGGGTAGCATGGAACAATCTGGCCCACCCTAATCAAGAGCCGTCCCTGTCCACAGCCTCGCTACCGGAGTTACAAGGGGTAGCATGGAACAATCTGGCCCACCCTAATCAAGAGCCGTCCCTGTCCACAGCCTCGCTACCAGAGTTACAAGCGGTAGCATGGAACAATCTGGCCCACCCTAATCAAGAGCCGTCCCAGTCCACAGCCTCCCTGCCAGAGTTACAAAGGGTAGCATGGAACAATCTGGCCCACCCTATTCAATAGCCGTCCCTGTCCACAGCCTCGCTACCAGAGTTGCAAGGGGTAGCATGGAACAATCTGGCCCACCCTAATCAAGAGCCGCCCCTGTCCACAGCCTCGCTAACAGAGTTACAAGGGGTAGCATGGAACAATCTGGCCCTCCCTAATCAAGATCCGCCCCTGTCCACAGCCTCGCTACCAGAGTTACAAGGGGTAGCATGGAACAATCTGGCCCACCCTAATCAAGAGCCGCCCCTGTCCACAGCCTCGCTAACAGAGTTACAAGGGGTAGCATGGAACAATCTGGCCCACCCTAATCAAGAGCCGTCCCTGTCCACAGCCTCGCTACCAGAGTTACAAGGGGTAGCATGGAACAATCTGGCCCACCCTAAACAAGAGCCGTCCCTGTCCACAGCCTCGCTACCAGAGTTACGAGGGGTACCATGGAACAATCTGGCCCACCCTAATCAAGAGCCGTCCCTGTCCACAGCCTCGCTACCAGAGTTACAAGGGGTAGCATGGAACAATCTGGCCCACCCTAATCAAGAGCCGTCCCTGTCCACAGCCTCGCTACCAGAGTTACAAGGGGTAGCATGGAACAATCTGGCTCACCCTAATCAAGAGCCGTCCCTGTCCACAGCCTCGCTACCAGTGTTACGAGGTGTAGCATGGAACAATCTGGCCCACCCTAATCAAGAGCCGCCCCTGTCCACAGCCCCGCTACCAGAGTTACAAGGGGTAGCATGGAACAATCTGGCTCACCCTAATCAAGAGCCGTCCCTGTCCACAGCCTCGCTACCATAGTTACGAGGGGTAGCATGGAACAATCTGGCTCACCTTAATCAACAGCGGCCCCTGTCCACAGCCTCGCTACCAGAGTTAAAAGGGGTAGCATGGAACAATCTGGCCCACCCTAATCAAGAGCCGTCCCTGTCCACAGCCTCGCTACCAGAGTTACAAGGGGTATCATGGAACAATCTGGCTCACCCTAATCAAGAGCCGTCCCTGTCCACAGCCTCGCTACCAGAGTTACGAGGGGTAGCATGGAACAATCTGGCTCACCCTAATCAACAGCCGCCCCTGTCCACAGCCTCGCTACCAGAGTTACAAGGGGTAGCATGGAACAATCTGGCCCACCCTAATCAAGAGCCGCCCCTGGTCACTACAGCCTCAATACCAGAGTTACAAGGGGTAGCATGGAACAATCTGGCCCACCGTAATCAAGAGCCGCCCCTGGTCACTACAGCCTCAATACCAGATTTACAAGGGGTAGCATGGAACAATCTGGCCCACCCTAATCAAGAGCCGTCCCTGTCCATAGCCTCGCTACCAGAGTTACAAGGGGTAGCATGGAACAATCTGGCTCACCCTAATCAAGAGCCGTCCCTGTCCACAGCCTCGCTACCAGAGTTACGAGGGGTAGCATGGAACAATCTGGCTCACCCTAATCAACAGCCGCCCCTGTCCACAGCCTCGCTACCAGAGTTACAAGGGGTAGCATGGAACAATCTGGCCCACCCTAATCAAGAGCCGCCCCTGGTCACTACAGCCTCAATACCAGAGTTACAAGGGTAGCATGGAACAATCTGGCCCACCCTAATCAAGAGCCGCCCCTGGTCACAACAGCCTCGCTACCAGAGTTACAAGGGGTAGCATGGAACAATCTGGCCCACCCTAATCAAGAGCCGTCCCTGTCCACAGCCTCAATACCAGAGTTACGAGGGGTAGCATGGAACAATCTGGCTCACCCTAATCAAGAGCCGCCCCCGGTCACTACAGCCTCAATACCAGAGTTACAAGGGGTAGCATGGAACAATCTGGCCAACCCTAATCAAGAGCCGTCCCTGTCCACAGCCTCGCTACCAGAGATACAAGGGGTAGCATGGAACAATCTGGCTCACCCTAATCAAGAGCCGTCCCTGTCCACAGCCTCGCTACCAGAGTTAAAAGGGGTAGCATGGAACTATCTGGCCCACCCTAATCAAGAGCCGTCCCTGTCCTCAGCCTCGTTACCAGAGTTACAAGGGGTAGCATGGAACAATCTGGCCCTCCCTAATCAAGAGCCGTCCCTGTCCACAGCCTCGCTACCAGAGTTACAAGGGGTAGCATGGAACAATCTGGCTCACCCTTATCAAGAGCCGTCCCTGTCCACAGCCTCGCTACCAGAGATACATGGGGTAGCATGGAACAATCTGGCCCACCCTAATCAAGAGCCGTCCCTGTCCACAGCCTCGCTACCAGAGTTACAAGGGGTAGCATGGAACAATCTGGCCCACCCTAATCAAGAGCCGTCCCTGTCCACAGCCTCGCTACCAGAGTTACAAGGGGTAGCATGGAACAATCTGGCCCACCCTAATCAAGAGCCGTCCCTGTCCACACCCTCGCAACCAGAGTTACAAGGGGTAGCATGGAACAATCTGGCTTACCCTAATCAAGAGCCGCCCCTGGTCACTACAGCCTCGCTACCAGAGTTACAAGGGGTAGCATGGAACAATCTGGCCCACCCTAATCAAGAGCCGTCCCTGTCCACAGCCTCGCTACCAGAGTTACAAGGGGTAGCATGGAACAATCTGGCCCACCCTAATCAAGAGCCGTCCCTGTCCACAGCCTCGCTACCAGAGTTACAAGGGGTAGCATGGAACAATCTGGCTCACCCTAATCAAGAGCCGTCCCTGTCCACAGCCTCGCTACCAGAGTTACAAGGGGTAGCATGGAACAATCTGGCCCACCCTAATCTAGAGCCGTCCCTGCCCACAGCCTCGCTACCAGAGTTACAAGGGGTGGCATGGAAAAATCTGGCTCACCCTAATCAAGAGCCGCCCCTGTTCACAGCCTCGCTAACAGTGTTACAAGGGGTAGCATGGAACAATCTGGCCCACCCTAATCAAGCGCCGTCCCTGTCCACAGCCTCGCTACCAGAGTTACAAGGGGTAGCATGGAACAATCTGGCTCACCCTAATCAAGAGCCGTCCCTGTCCACAGCCTCGCTACCAGAGTTACAAGGGGTAGCATGGAACAATCTGGCCCACCCTAATCAAGAGCCGTCCCTGTCCACAGCCTCGCTACCAGAGTTACTAGGGGTAGCATGGAACAATCTGGCCCACCCTAATCAAGAGCAGTCCCTGTCCACAGCCTCGCTACCAGAGTTAAAAGGGGTAGCATTAACAATCTGGCCCACCCTAATCAAGAGCCGTCCCTGTCCACAGCCTCGCTACCAGTGTTACAAGGGGTAGCATGGAACAATCTGGCCCACCCTAATCAAGAGCCGTCCCTGTCCACAGCCTCGCTACCAGAGTTACAAGGGGTAGCATGGAACAATCTGGCCCACCCTAATCAAGAGCCGCCCCTGTCCACAGCCTCGCTAACAGAGTTACAAGGGGTAGCATGGAACAATCTGGCCCACGCTTATCAAGACCCGCCCCTGTCCACAGCCTCGCTAACAGAGTTACAAGGGGTAGCATGGAACAATCTGGCCCACCCTAATCAAGAGCCGTCCCTGTCCACAGCCACGCTACCAGAGTTACAAGGGGTAGCATGGAACAATCTGGCCCACCCTAATCAAGAGCCGCCCCTGTTCACAGCCTCGCTAACAGAGTTACAAGGGGTAGCATGGAACAATCTGGCCCACACTAATCAAGAGCAGTCCCTGTCCACAGCCTCGCTACCAGAGTTACGAGGGGTAGCATGGAACAATCTGGCCCACCCTAATCAAGAGCCGTCCCTGTCCACAGCCAGGGTCACTACAGCCTTGCTACCAGAGTTACAAGGGGTAGCATGGAACAATCTGGCCCACCCTAATCAAGAGCCATCCCTGTCCACAACCTCGCTACCAGAGTTACAAGGGGTAGCATGGAACAATCTGGCTCACCCTAATCCAGAGCCATCCCTGTCCACAGCCTCGCTACCAGAGTTACAAGGGGTAGCATGGAACAATCTGTCTCACCCTAATGGAGAGCCGTCCCTGTCAACAGCCTCGCTACCAGAGTTACAAGGGGTAGGATGGAACAATCTGGCCCACCCTAATCAAGAGCCGCCCCTGTCCACAGCCTCGCTAACAGAGTTACAAGGGGTAGCATGGAACAATCTGGCCCACCCTAATCAAGAGCCGTCCCTGTCCTCAGCCTCGCTACCAGAGTTACAAGGGGTAGCATGGAACAATCTGGCTCACCCTAATCAAGAGCCGCCCCTGTCCACAACCACGCTAACAGAGTTACAAGGGGTTGCATGGAACAATCTGGCCCACCCCTAATCAAGAGCCGTCCCTGGTCACTACAGCCTCGCCACCAGAGTTATTAGGGGTAGCATGGAACAATCTGGCCCACCCTAATCAAGAGACGTCCCTGTCCACAGCCTCGCTACCAGAGTTACAAGGGGTAGCATGGAACAATCTGGCCCACCCTAATCAAGAGCCGTCCCTGTCCACAGCCTCGCTACCAGAGTTACAAGGGGTAGCATGGAACAATCTGGCCCACCATAATCAAGAGCCGTCCCTGTCCACAGCCTCGCCACCAGAGTTACAAGGGGTAGCATGGAACAATCTGGCCTACCCTAATCAAGAGCCCTCCCTGTCCACAGCCTCGCTACCAGAGTTACAAGGGGTAGCATGGAACAATCTGGCCCACACTAATCAAGAGCCGCCCCTGTCCACAGCCTCGCTACCAGAGTTACAAGGGGTAGCATGGAACAATCTGGCCCACCCTAATCAAGAGCCGTCCCTGTCCACAACCTTGCTACCAGAGTTACAAAGGGTAGCATGGAACAATCTGGCCCTCCCTAATCAAGAGCCGCCCCTGTCCACAGCCTCGCTACCAGAGTTACAAGGGGTAGCATGGAACAATCTGGCCCACCCTAATCAACAGCCGCCCCTGTCCACAGCCTCGCTACCAGAGTTACAACGGGTAGCATGGAACAATCTGGCCCACCCTAATCAAGAGCCATCCCTGTCCACAGCCTCGCTACCAGAGTTACAAGGGGTAGCATGGAACAATCTGGCCCACCCTAATCAAGAGCCGTCCCTGTCCACAGCCTCGCTACCGGAGTTACAAGGGGTAGCATGGAACAATCTGGCCCACCCTAATCAAGAGCCGTCCCTGTCCACAGCCTCGCTACCAGAGTTACAAGGGGTAGCATGGAACAATCTGGCCCACCCTAATCAAGAGCCGTCCCTGTCCACAGCCTCGCTACCAGAGTTACAAGGGGTAGCATGGAACAATCTGGCCCACCCTAATCAGGAGCCGTCCCTGTCCACAGCCTCGCTACCAGAGTTACAAGGGATAACATGGAACAATCTGGCCCACCCTAATCAAGAGCCGCCCTTGTCCACAGCCTCGCTACCAGAGTTACAAGGGGTAGCATGGAACAATGTGGCCCACCCTAATCAAGAGCCGCCCCTGTCCACAGCCTCGCTACCAGAGTTACAAAGGGTAGCATGGAACAATCTGGCCCACACTAATCAAGAGCAGTCCCTGTCCACAGCCTCGCTACCAGAGTTACGAGGGGTAGCATGGTACAATCTGGCCCACCCTAATCAAGAGCCGTCCCTGTCCTCAGCCAGGGTCACTACAGCCTTGCTACCAGAGTTACAAGGGGTAGCATGGAACAATCTGGCCCACCCTAATCAAGAGCCGTCCCTGTCCACAGCCTCGCTACCAGAGTTACAAGGGGTAGCATGGAACAATCTGGCCCACCCTAATCAAGAGCCGCCCCTGTCCACAGCCTCGCTAACAGAGTTACAAGGGGTAGCATGGAACAATCTGGCCCACCCTAATCAAGAGCCGCCCCTGTCCACAGCCTCGCTAACAGAGTTACAAGGGGTAGCATGGAACAATCTGGCCCTCCCTAATCAAGAGCCGCCCCTGTCCACAGCCTCGCTACCAGAGTTACAAGGGGTAGCATGGAACAATCTGGCCCACCCTAATCAAGAGCCGCCCCTGTCCACAGCCTCGCTAACAGAGTTACAAGGGGTAGCATGGAACAATCTGGCCCACCCTAATCAAGAGCCGTCCCTGTCCTCAGCCTCGCTACCAGAGTTACAAGGGGTAGCATGGAACAATCTGGCTCACCCTAATCAAGAGCCGCCCCTGTCCACAACCACGCTAACAGAGTTACAAGGGGTTGCATGGAACAATCTGGCCCACCCCTAATCAAGAGCCGTCCCTGGTCACTACAGCCTCGCCACCAGAGTTATTAGGGGTAGCATGGAACAATCTGGCCCACCCTAATCAAGAGACGTCCCTGTCCACAGCCTCGCTACCAGAGTTACAAGGGGTAGCATGGAACAATCTGGCCCACCCTAATCAAGAGCCGTCCCTGTCCACAGCCTCGCTACCAGAGTTACAAGGGGTTGCATGGAACAATCTGGCCCACCATAATCAAGAGCCGTCCCTGTCCACAGCCTCGCCACCAGAGTTACAAGGGGTAGCATGGAACAATCTGGCCTACCCTAATCAAGAGCCCTCCCTGTCCACAGCCTCGCTACCAGAGTTACAAGGGGTAGCATGGAACAATCTGGCCCACACTAATCAAGAGCCGCCCCTGTCCACAGCCTCGCTACCAGAGTTACAAGGGGTAGCATGGAACAATCTGGCCCACCCTAATCAAGAGCCGTCCCTGTCCACAACCTTGCTACCAGAGTTATAAAGGGTAGCATGGAACAATCTGGCCCACCCTAATCAAGAGCCGCCCCTGTCCACAGCCTCGCTACCAGAGTTACAAGGGGTAGCATGGAACAATCTGGCCCACCCTAATCAACAGCCGCCCCTGTCCACAGCCTCGCTACCAGAGTTACAACGGGTAGTATGGAACAATCTGGCCCACCCTAATCAAGAGCCATCCCTGTCCACAGCCTCGCTACCAGAGTTACAAGGGGTAGCATGGAACAATCTGGCCCACCCTAATCAAGAGCCGTCCCTGTCCACAGCCTCGCTACCGGAGTTACAAGGGGTAGCATGGAACAATCTGGCCCACCCTAATCAAGAGCCGTCCCTGTCCACAGCCTCGCTACCAGAGTTACAAGGGGTAGCATGGAACAATCTGGCCCACCCTAATCAAGAGCCGTCCCTGTCCACAGCCAGGGTCACTACAGCCTCGCTACCAGAGTTACAAGGGGTAGCATGGAACAATCTGGCCCACCCTAATCAAGAGCCGTCCCTGTCCACAGCCTCGCTACCAGAGTTACAAGGGGTAGCATGGAACAATCTGGCCCACCCTAATCAAGAGCCGTCCCTGTCCACAGCCTCGCTACCAGAGTTACAAGGGGTAGCATGGAACAATCTGGCCCACCCTAATCAGGAGCCGTCCCAGTCCACAGCCTCGCTACCAGAGTTACAAGGGGTAACATGGAACAATCTGGCCCACCCTAATCAAGAGCCGTCCCTGTCCACAGCCTCGCTACCAGAGTTAAATGGGATAGCATGGAACAATCTGGCTCACCCTAATCCAGAGCCATCCCTGTCCACAGCCTCGCTACCAGAGTTACAAGGGGTAGCATGGAACAATCTGGCTCACCCTAATGGAGAGCCGTCCCTGTCAACAGCCTCGCTACCAGAGTTACAAGGGGTAGGATGGAACAATCTGGCCCACCCTATTCAAGAGCCGTCCCTGTCCACAGCCTCGCTACCAGAGTTACAAGGGGTAGCATGGAACAATCTGGCCCACCCTAATCAAGAGCCGCCCCTGTCCACAGCCTCGCTAACAGAGTTACAAGGGGTAGCATGGAACAATCTGGCCCTCCCTAATCAAGAGCCGCCCCTGTCCACAGCCTCGCTACCAGAGTTACAAAGGGTTGCATGGAACAATCTGGCCCACCCTAATCAAGAGCCGCCCCTGTCCACAGCCTCGCTAACAGAGTTACAAGGGGTAGCATGGAACAATCTGGCCCACCCTAATCAAGAGCCGTCCCTGTCCTCAGCCTCTCTACCAGAGTTACAAGGGGTAGCATGGAACAATCTGGCTCACCCTAATCAAGAGCCGCCCCTGTCCACAACCACGCTAACAGAGTTACAAGGGTTTGCATGGAACAATCTGGCCCACCCCTAATCAAGAGCCGTCCCTGGTCACTACAGCCTCGCCACCAGAGTTATTAGGGGTAGCATGGAACAATCTGGCCCACCCTAATCAAGAGACGTCCCTGTCCACAGCCTCGCTACCAGAGTTACAAGGGGTAGCATGGAACAATCTGGCCCACCCTAATCAAGAGCCGTCCCTGTCCACAGCCTCGCTACCAGAGTTACAAGGGGTAGCATGGAACAATCTGGCCCACCATAATCAAGAGCCGTCCCTGTCCACAGCCTCGCCACCAGAGTTACAAGGGGTAGCATGGAACAATCTGGCCTACCCTAATCAAGAGCCCTCCCTGTCCACAGCCTCGCTACCAGAGTTACAAGGGGTAGCATGGAACAATCTGGCCCACACTAATCAAGAGCCGCCCCTGTCCACAGCCTCGCTACCAGAGTTACAAGGGGTAGCATGGAACAATCTGGCCCACCCTAATCAAGAGCCGTCCCTGTCCACAACCTTGCTACCAGAGTTACAAAGGGTAGCATGGAACAATCTGGCCCACCCTAATCAAGAGCCGCCCCTGTCCACAGCCTCGCTACCAGAGTTACAAGGGGTAGCATGGAATAATCTGGCCCACCCTAATCAACAGCCGCCCCTGTCCACAGCCTCGCTACCAGAGTTACAACGGGTAGCATGGAACAATCTGACCCACCCTAATCAAGAGCCATCCCTGTCCACAGCCTCGCTACCAGAGTTACAAGGGGTATCATGGAACAATCTGGCCCACCCTAATCAAGAGCCGTCCCTGTCCACAGCCTCGCTACCGGAGTTACAAGGGGTAGCATGGAACAATCTGGCCCACCCTAATCAAGAGCCGTCCCTGTCCACAGCCTCGCTACCAGAGTTACAAGGGGTAGCATGGAACAATCTGGCCCACCCTAATCAAGAGCCGTCCCTGTCCACAGCCAGGGTCACTACAGCCTCGGTACCAGAGTTACAAGGGGTTGCATGGAACAATATGGCCCACACTAATCAAGAGCCGTCCCTGTCCACAGCCTCGCTACCAGAGTTACAAGGGGTAGCATGGAACAATCTGGCCCACCCTAATCAAGAGCCGTCCCTGTCCACAGCCTCGCTACCAGAGTTACAAGGGGTAGCATGGAACAATCTGGCCCACCCTAATCAGGAGCCGTCCCTGTCCACAGCCTCGCTACCAGAGTTACAAGGGGTAACATGGAACAATCTGGCCCACCCTAATCAAGAGCCGCCCCTGTCCACAGCCTCGCTACCAGAGTTACAAGGGGTAGCATGGAACAATGTGGCCCACCCTAATCAAGAGCCGCCCCTGTCCACAGCCTCGCTACCAGAGTTACAAAGGGTAGCATGGAACAATCTGGCCCACACTAATCAAGAGCAGTCCCTGTCCACAGCCTCGCTACCAGAGTTACGAGGGGTAGCATGGAACAATCTGGCCCACCCTAATCAAGAGCCGTCCCTGTCCACAGCCAGGGTCACTACAGCCTTGCTACCAGAGTTACAAGGGGTAGCATGGAACAATCTGGCCCACCCTAATCAAGAGCCGTCCCTGTCCACAGCCTCGCTACCAGAGTTACAAGGGGTAGCATGGAACAATCTGGCCCACCCCTAATCAAGAGCCGTCCCTGGTCACTACTGCCTCGCTACCAGAGGTACAAGGGGTAGCATGGAACAATCTGGCTCACCCTAATGAAGAGCCGCCCCTGGTCACTACAGACTCGCTACCAGAGTTACAAGGGGTAGAATGGAACAATCTGGCCCACCCTAATCAAGAGCCGTCCCTGTCCACAGCCTCGCTACCAGAGTTAAATGGGGTAGCATGGAACAATCTGGCTCACCCTAATCCAGAGCCATCCCTGTCCACAGCCTCGCTACCAGAGTTACAAGGGGTAGCATGGAACAATCTGGCTCACCCTAATGGAGAGCCGTCCCTGTCAACAGCCTCGCTACCAGAGTTACAAGGGGTAGCATGGAACAATGTGGCCCACCCTATTCAAGAGCCGTCCCTGTCCACAGCCTCGCTACCAGAGTTACAAGGGGTAGCATGGAACAATCTGGCCCACCCTAATCAAGAGCCGCCCCTGTCCACAGCCTCGCTAACAGAGTTACAAGGGGTAGCATGGAACAATCTGGCCCTCCCTAATCAAGAGCCGCCCCTGTCCACAGCCTCGCTACCAGAGTTACAAGGGGTAGCATGGAACAATCTGGCCCAACCTAATCAAGAGCCGCCCCTGTCCACAGCCTCGCTAACAGAGTTACAAGGGGTAGCATGGAACAATCTGGCCCACCCTAATCAAGAGCCGTCCCTGTCCTCAGCCTCGCTACCAGAGTTACAAGGGGTAGCATGGAACAATCTGGCTCACCCTAATCAAGAGCCGCCCCTGTCCACAACCACGCTAACAGAGTTACAAGGGGTTGCATGGAACAATCTGGCCCACACCTAATCAAGAGCCGTCCCTGGTCACTACAGCCTCGCCACCAGAGTTACAAGGGGTAGCATGGAACAATCTGGCCCACCCTAATCAAGAGACGTCCCTGTCCACAGCCTCGCTACCAGAGTTACAAGGGGTAGCATGGAACAATCTGGCCCACCCTAATCAAGAGCCGTCCCTGTCCACAGCCTCGCTACCAGAGTTACAAGGGGTAGCATGGAACAATCTGGCCCACCATAATCAAGAGACGTCCCTGTCAACAGCCTCGCCACCAGAGTTACAAGGGGTAGCATGGAACAATCTGGCCCACCCCAATCAAGAGCCCTCCCTGTCCACAGCCTCGCTACCAGAGTTACAAGGGGTAGCATGGAACAATCTGGCCCACACTAATCAAGAGCCGCCCCTGTCCACAGCCTCGCTACCAGAGTTACAAGAGGTAGCATGGAACAATCTGGCCCACCCTAATCAAGAGCCATCCCTGTCCACAACCTTGCTACCAGAGTTACAAAGGGTAGCATGGAACAATCTGGCCCACCCTAATCAAGAGCCGCCCCTGTCCACAGCCTCGCTACCAGAGTTACAAGGGGTAGCATGGAACAATCTGGCCCACCCTAATCAACAGCCGCCCCTGTCCACAGCCTCGCTACCAGAGTTACAACGGGTAGCATGGAACAATCTGGCCCACCCTAATCAAGAGCCATCCCTGTCCACAGCCTCGCTACCAGAGTTACAAGGGGTAGCATGGAACAATCTGGCCCACCCTAATCAAGAGCCGTCCCTGTCCACAGCCTCGCTACCGGAGTTACAAGGGGTAGCATGGAACAATCTGGCCCACCCTAATCAAGAGCCGTCCCTGTCCACAGCCTCGCTACCAGAGTTACAAGGGGTAGCATGGAACAATCTGGCCCACCCTATTCAAGAGCCGTCCCTGTCCACAGCCTCGCTACCAGAGTTACAAGGGGTAGCATGGAACAATCTGACCCACCCTAACCAAGAGCCGTCCCTGTCCACAGCCAGGGTCACTACAGCCTCGCTACCAGAGTTACAAGGGGTAGCATGGAACAATCTGGCCCACCCTAATCAAGAGCCGTCCCTGTCCACAGCCTCGCTACCAGAGTTACAAGGGGTAGCATGGAACAATCTGGCCCACCCTAATCAAGAGCCGTCCCTGTCCACAGCCTCGCTACCAGAGTTACAAGGGGTAGCATGGAACAATCTGGCCCACCCTAATCAGGAGCCGTCCCTGTCCACAGCCTCGCTACCAGAGTTACAAGGGGTAACATGGAACAATCTGGCCCACCCTAATCAAGAGCCGCCCCTGTCCACAGCCTCGCTACCAGAGTTACAAGGGGTAGCATGGAACAATGTGGCCCACCCTAATCAAGAGCCGCCCCTGTCCACAGCCTCGCTACCAGAGTTACAAGGCGTAGCATGGAACAATCTGGCCCACCCTAATCAACAGCCGTCTCTGTCCACAGCCTCGCTACCAGACTTACAAGGGGTAGCATGGAACAATCTGGCCCACCCTAATCAAGAGCCGTCCCTGTCCACAGCCTCGCTACCAGAGTTACAAGGGTAGCATGGAACAATCTGGCCCACCCTAATCAAGAGCCGTCCCTGTCCACAGCCTCGCTACCAGAGTTACAAGGGGTAGCATGGAACAATCTGGCCCACCCTAATCAAGAGCCGCCCCTGTCCACAGCCTCGCTACCAGAGTTACAAGGGGTAGCATGGAACAATCTGGCCCACTCTAATCAAGAGCCGTCCCTGTCCACAGCCTCGCTACCAGAGTTACAAGGGGTAGCATGGAACAATCTGGCCCACCCTAATCAAGAGCCGCTCCTGTCCACAGCCTCGCTAACAGAGTTACAAGGGGTAGCATGGAACAAACTGGCCCACTTTAATCAAGAGCCGCCCCTGTCAATAGCCTCGCTAACAGAGTTACAAGGGGTAGCATGGAACAATCTGGCCCACCCTAATCACGAGCCGTCCCTGTTCACAGCCTCGCTACCAGAGTTACAAGGGGTAGCATGGAACAATCTGGCCCACCCTATTCAAGAGCCGTCCCTGTCCACAACCTCGCTACCAGAGTTACAAAGGGTAGCATGGAACAATCTGGCCCACCCCAATCAAGAGCCGCCCCTGTCCACAGCCTCGCTACCAGAGTTACAAGGGGTAGCATGGAACAATCTGGCCCACCCTAATCAACAGCCGCCCCTGTCCACAGCCTCGCTACCAGAGTTACAAGGGGTAGCATGGAACAATCTGGCCCACCCTAATCAAGAGCCGTCCCTGTCCACAGCCTCGCTACCAGAGTTACAAGGGGTAGCATGGAACAATCTGGCCCACCCTAATCAAGAGCCGTCCCTGTCCACAGCCAGGGTCACTACAGCCTCGCTACCAGAGTTACAAGGGGTAGCATGGAACAATCTGGCCCACCCTAATCAAGAGCCGTCCCTGTCCACAGCCTCGCTACCAGAGTTACAAGGGGTAGCATGGAACAATCTGGCCCACCCTAATCAAGAGCCGTCCCTGTCCACAGCCTCGCTACCAGAGTTACAAGGGGTAGCATGGAACAATCTGGCCCACCCTAATCAGGAGCCGTCCCAGTCCACAGCCTCGCTACCAGAGTTACAAGGGGTAACATGGAACAATCTGGCCCACCCTAATCAAGAGCCGCCCCTGTCCACAGCCTCGCTACCAGAGTTACAAGGGGTAGCATGGAACAATGTGGCCCACCCTAATCAAGAGCCGCCCCTGTCCACAGCCTCGCTACCAGAGTTACAAAGGGTAGCATGGAACAATCTGGCCCACACTAATCAAGAGCAGTCCCTGTCCACAGCCTCGCTACCAGAGTTACGAGGGGTAGCATGGAACAATCTGGCCCACCCTAATCAAGAGCCGTCCCTGTCCACAGCCAGGGTCACTACAGCCTTGCTACCAGAGTTACAAGGGGTAGCATGGAACAATCTGGCCCACCCTAATCAAGAGCCGTCCATGTCCACAGCCTCGCTACCAGAGTTACAAGGGGTAGCATGGAACAATCTGGCCCACCCCTAATCAAGAGCCGTCCCTGGTCACTACTGCCTCGCTACCAGAAGTACAAGGGGTAGCATGGAACAATCTGACTCACCCTAATGAAGAGCCGCCCCTGGTCACTACAGACTCGCTACCAGAGTTACAAGGGGTAGAATGGAACAATCTGGCCCACCCTAATCAAGAGCCGTCCCTGTCCACAGCCTCGCTACCAGAGTTAAATGGGATAGCATGGAACAATCTGGCTCACCCTAATCCAGAGCCATCCCTGTCCACAGCCTCGCTACCAGAGTTACAAGGGGTAGCATGGAACAATCTGGCTCACCCTAATGGAGAGCCGTCCCTGTCAACAGCCTCGCTACCAGAGTTACAAGGGGTAGGATGGAACAATCTGGCCCACCCTATTCAAGAGCCGTCCCTGTCCACAGCCTCGCTACCAGAGTTACAAGGGGTAGCATGGAACAATCTGGCCCACCCTAATCAAGAGCCGCCCCTGTCCACAGCCTCGCTAACAGAGTTACAAGGGGTAGCATGGAACAATCTGGCCCTCCCTAATCAAGAGCCGCCTCTGTCCACAGCCTCGCTACCAGAGTTACAAGGGGTAGCATGGAACAATCTGGCCCACCCTAATCAAGAGCCGCCCCTGTCCACAGCCTCGCTAACAGAGTTACAAGGGGTAGCATGGAACAATCTGGCCCACCCTAATCAAGAGCCGTCCCTGTCCTCAGCCTCGCTACCAGAGTTACAAGGGGTAGCATGGAACAATCTGGCTCACCCTAATCAAGAGCCGCCCGTGTCCACAACCACGCTAACAGAGTTACAAGGGGTTGCATGGAACAATCTGGCCCACCCCTAATCAAGAGCCGTCCCTGGTCACTACAGCCTCGCCACCAGAGTTATTAGGGGTAGCATGGAACAATCTGGCCCACCCTAATCAAGAGACGTCCCTGTCCACAGCCTCGCTACCAGAGTTACAAGGGGTAGCATGGAACAATCTGGCCCACCCTAATCAAGAGCCGTCCCTGTCCACAGCCTCGCTACCAGAGTTACAAGGGGTAGCATGGAACAATCTGGCCCACCATAATCAAGAGCCGTCCCTGTCCACAGCCTCGCCACCAGAGTTACAAGGGGTAGCATGGAACAATCTGGCCTACCCTAATCAAGAGCCCTCCCTGTCCACAGCCTCGCTAACAGAGTTACAAGGGGTAGCATGGAACAATCTGGCCCACACTAATCAAGAGCCGCCCCTGTCCACAGCCTCGCTACCAGAGTTACAAGGGGTAGCATGGAACAATCTGGCCCACCCTAATCAAGAGCCGTCCCTGTCCACAACCTTGCTACCAGAGTTACAAAGGGTAGCATGGAACAATCTGGCCCACCCTAATCAAGAGCCGCCCCTGTCCACAGCCTCGCTACCAGAGTTACAAGGGGTAGCATGGAATAATCTGGCCCACCCTAATCAACAGCCGCCCCTGTCCACAGCCTCGCTACCAGAGTTACAACGGGTAGCATGGAACAATCTGGCCCACCCTAATCAAGAGCCATCCCTGTCCACAGCCTCGCTACCAGAGTTACAAGGGGTATCATGGAACAATCTGGCCCACCCTAATCAAGAGCCGTCCCTGTCCACAGCCTCGCTACCGGAGTTACAAGGGGTAGCATGGAACAATCTGGCCCACCCTAATCAAGAGCCGTCCCTGTCCACAGCCTCGCTACCAGAGTTACAAGGGGTAGCATGGAACAATCTGGCCCACCCTAATCAAGAGCCGTCCCTGTCCACAGCCAGGGTCACTACAGCCTCTCTACCAGAGTTACAAGGGGTAGCATGGAACAATATGGCCCACACTAATCAAGAGCCGTCCCTGTCCACAGCCTCGCTACCAGAGTTACAAGGGGTAGCATGGAACAATCTGGCCCACCCTAATCAAGAGCCGTCCCTGTCCACAGCCTCGCTACCAGAGTTACAAGGGGTAGCATGGAACAATCTGGCCCACCCTAATCAGGAGCCGTCCCTGTCCACAGCCTCGCTACCAGAGTTACAAGGGGTAACATGGAACAATCTGGCCCACCCTAATCAAGAGCCGCCCCTGTCCACAGCCTCGCTACCAGAGTTACAAGGGGTAGCATGGAACAATGTGGCCCACCCTAATCAAGAGCCGCCCCTGTCCACAGCCTCGCTACCAGAGTTACAAAGGGTAGCATGGAACAATCTGGCCCACACTAATCAAGAGCAGTCCCTGTCCACAGCCTCGCTACCAGAGTTACGAGGGGTAGCATGGAACAATCTGGCCCACCCTAATCAAGAGCCGTCCCTGTCCACAGCCAGGGTCACTACAGCCTTGCTACCAGAGTTACAAGGGGTAGCATGCAACAATCTGGCCCACCCTAATCAAGAGCCGTCCCTGTCCACAGCCTCGCTACCAGAGTTACAAGGGGTAGCATGGAACAATCTGGCCCACCCCTAATCAAGAGCCGTCCCTGGTCACTACTGCCTCGCTACCAGAGGTACAAGGGGTAGCATGGAACAATCTGGCTCACCCTAATGAAGAGCCGCCCCTGGTCACTACAGACTCGCTACCAGAGTTACAAGGGGTAGAATGGAACAATCTGGCCCACCCTAATCAAGAGCCGTCCCTGTCCACAGCCTCGCTACCAGAGTTAAATGGGGTAGCATGGAACAATCTGGCTCACCCTAATCCAGAGCCATCCCTGTCCACAGCCTCGCTACCAGAGTTACAAGGGGTAGCATGGAACAATCTGGCCCACCCCTAATAAAGAGCCGTCCCTGGTCACTACTGCCTCGCTACCAGAGGTACAAGGGGTAGCATGGAACAATCTGGCCCACCCTAATCAAGAGCCGTCCCTGTCCACAGCCAGGGTCACTACAGCCTCGCTACCAGAGTTACAAGGGGTAGCATGGAACAATCTGGCCCACCCTAATCAAGAGCCGTCCCTGTCCACAGCCTCGCTACCAGAGTTACAAGGGGTAGCATGGAACAATCTGGCCCACCCTAATCAAGAGCCGTCCCTGTCCACAGCCTCGCTACCAGAGTTACAAGGGGTAGCATGGAACAATCTGGCCCACCCTAATCAGGAGCCGTCCCAGTCCACAGCCTCGCTACCAGAGTTACAAGGGGTAACATGGAACAATCTGGCCCACCCTAATCAAGAGCCGCCCCTGTCCACAGCCTCGCTACCAGAGTTACAAGGGGTAGCATGGAACAATGTGGCCCACCCTAATCAAGAGCCGCCCCTGTCCACAGCCTCGCTACCAGAGTTACAAAGGGTAGCATGGAACAATCTGGCCCACACTAATCAAGAGCAGTCCCTGTCCACAGCCTCGCTACCAGAGTTACGAGGGGTAGCATGGAACAATCTGGCCCACCCTAATCAAGAGCCGTCCCTGTCCACAGCCAGGGTCACTACAGCCTTGCTACCAGAGTTACAAGGGGTAGCATGGAACAATCTGGCCCACCCTAATCAAGAGCCGTCCCTGTCCACAGCCTCGCTACCAGAGTTACAAGGGGTAGCATGGAACAATCTGGCCCACCCCTAATCAAGAGCCGTCCCTGGTCACTACTGCCTCGCTACCAGAAGTACAAGGGGTAGCATGGAACAATCTGGCCCACCCTAATCAAGAGCCGCCCCTGTCCACAGCCTCGCTAACAGAGTTACAAGGGGTAGCATGGAACAATCTGGCCCACCCTAATCAAGAGCCGTCCCTGTCCTCAGCCTCGCTACCAGAGTTACAAGGGGTAGCATGGAACAATCTGGCTCACCCTAATCAAGAGCCGCCCCTGTCCACAACCACGCTAACAGAGTTACAAGGGGTTGCATGGAACAATCTGGCCCACCCCTAATCAAGAGCCGTCCCTGGTCACTACAGCCTCGCCACCAGAGTTATTAGGGGTAGCATGGAACAATCTGGCCCACCCTAATCAAGAGACGTCCCTGTCCACAGCCTCGCTACCAGAGTTACAAGGGGTAGCATGGAACAATCTGGCCCACCCTAATCAAGAGCCGTCCCTGTCCACAGCCTCGCTACCAGAGTTACAAGGGGTAGCATGGAACAATCTGGCCCACCATAATCAAGAGCCGTCCCTGTCCACAGCCTCGCCACCAGAGTTACAAGGGGTAGCATGGAACAATCTGGCCTACCCTAATCAAGAGCCCTCCCTGTCCACAGCCTCGCTACCAGAGTTACAAGGGGTAGCATGGAACAATCTGGCCCACACTAATCAAGAGCCGCCCCTGTCCACAGCCTCGCTACCAGAGTTACAAGGGGTAGCATGGAACAATCTGGCCCACCCTAATCAAGAGCCGTCCCTGTCCACAACCTTGCTACCAGAGTTACAAAGGGTAGCATGGAACAATCTGGCCCACCCTAATCAAGAGCCGCCCCTGTCCACAGCCTCGCTACCAGAGTTACAAGGGGTAGCATGGAATAATCTGGCCCACCCTAATCAACAGCCGCCCCTGTCCACAGCCTCGCTACCAGAGTTACAACGGGTAGCATGGAACAATCTGGCCCACCCTAATCAAGAGCCATCCCTGTCCACAGCCTCGCTACCAGAGTTACAAGGGGTATCATGGAACAATCTGGCCCACCCTAATCAAGAGCCGTCCCTGTCCACAGCCTCGCTACCGGAGTTACAAGGGGTAGCATGGAACAATCTGGCCCACCCTAATCAAGAGCCGTCCCTGTCCACAGCCTCGCTACCAGAGTTACAAGGGGTAGCATGGAACAATCTGGCCCACCCTAATCAAGAGCCGTCCCTGTCCACAGCCAGGGTCACTACAGCCTCTCTACCAGAGTTACAAGGGGTAGCATGGACCAATATGGCCCACACTAATCAAGAGCCGTCCCTGTCCACAGCCTCGCTACCAGAGTTACAAGGGGTAGCATGGAACAATCTGGCCCACCCTAATCAAGAGCCGTCCCTGTCCACAGCCTCGCTACCAGAGTTACAAGGGGTAGCATGGAACAATCTGGCCCACCCTAATCAGGAGCCGTCCCTGTCCACAGCCTCGCTACCAGAGTTACAAGGGGTAACATGGAACAATCTGGCCCACCCTAATCAAGAGCCGCCCCTGTCCACAGCCTCGCTACCAGAGTTACAAGGGGTAGCATGGAACAATGTGGCCCACCCTAATCAAGAGCCGCCCCTGTCCACAGCCTCGCTACCAGAGTTACAAAGGGTAGCATGGAACAATCTGGCCCACACTAATAAAGAGCAGTCCCTGTCCACAGCCTCGCTACCAGAGTTACGAGGGGTAGCATGGAACAATCTGGCCCACCCTAATCAAGAGCCGTCCCTGTCCACAGCCAGGGTCACTACAGCCTTGCTACCAGAGTTACAAGGGGTAGCATGGAACAATCTGGCCCACCCTAATCAAGAGCCGTCCCTGTCCACAGCCTCGCTACCAGAGTTACAAGGGGTAGCATGGAACAATCTGGCCCACCCCTAATCAAGAGCCGTCCCTGGTCACTACTGCCTCGCTACCAGAGGTACAAGGGGTAGCATGGAACAATCTGGCTCACCCTAATGAAGAGCCGCCCCTGGTCACTACAGACTCGCTACCAGAGTTACAAGGGGTAGAATGGAACAATCTGGCCCACCCTAATCAAGAGCCGTCCCTGTCCACAGCCTCGCTACCAGAGTTAAATGGGGTAGCATGGAACAATCTGGCTCACCCTAATCCAGAGCCATCCCTGTCCACAGCCTCGCTACCAGAGTTACAAGGGGTAGCATGGAACAATCTGGCTCACCCTAATGGATAGCCGTCCCTGTCAACAGCCTCGCTACCAGAGTTACAAGGGGTAGCATGGAACAATGTGGCCCACCCTATTCAAGAGCCGTCCCTGTCCACAGCCTCGCTACCAGAGTTACAAGGGGTAGCATGGAACAATCTGGCCCACCCTAATCAAGAGCCGCCCCTGTCCACAGCCTCGCTAACAGAGTTACAAGGGGTAGCATGGAACAATCTGGCCCTCCCTAATCAAGAGCCGCCCCTGTCCACAGCCTCGCTACCAGAGTTACAAGGGGTAGCATGGAACAATCTGGCCCACCCTAATCAAGAGCCGCCCCTGTCCACAGCCTCGCTAACAGAGTTACAAGGGGTAGCATGGAACAATCTGGCCCACCCTAATCAAGAGCCGTCCCTGTCCTCAGCCTCGCTACCAGAGTTACAAGGGGTAGCATGGAACAATCTGGCTCACCCTAATCAAGAGCCGCCCCTGTCCACAACCACGCTAACAGAGTTACAAGGGGTTGCATGGAACAATCTGGCCCACACCTAATCAAGAGCCGTCCCTGGTCACTACAGCCTCGCCACCAGAGTTACAAGGGGTAGCATGGAACAATCTGGCCCACCCTAATCAAGAGACGTCCCTGTCCACAGCCTCGCTACCAGAGTTACAAGGGGTAGCATGGAACAATCTGGCCCACCCTAATCAAGAGCCGTCCCTGTCCACAGCTTCGCTACCAGAGTTACAAGGGGTAGCATGGAACAATCTGGCCCACCATAATCAAGAGACGTCCCTGTCAACAGCCTCGCCACCAGAGTTACAAGGGGTAGCATGGAACAATCTGGCCCACCCTAATCAAGAGCCCTCCCTGTCCACAGCCTCGCTACCAGAGTTACAAGGGGTAGCATGGAACAATCTGGCCCACACTAATCAAGAGCCGCCCCTGTCCACAGCCTCGCTACCAGAGTTACAAGGGGTAGCATGGAACAATCTGGCCCACCCTAATCAAGAGCCGTCCCTGTCCACAACCTTGCTACCAGAGTTACAAAGGGTAGCATGGAACAATCTGGCCCACCCTAATCAAGAGCCGCCCCTGTCCACAGCCTCGCTACCAGAGTTACAAGGGGTAGCATGGAACAATCTGGCCCACCCTAATCAACAGCCGCCCCTGTCCACAGCCTCGCTACCAGAGTTACAACGGGTAGCATGGAACAATCTGGCCCACCCTAATCAAGAGCCATCCCTGTCCACAGCCTCGCTACCAGAGTTACAAGGGGTAGCATGGAACAATCTGGCCCACCCTAATCAAGAGCCGTCCCTGTCCACAGCCTCGCTACCGGAGTTACAAGGGGTAGCATGGAACAATCTGGCCCACCCTAATCAAGAGCCGTCCCTGTCCACAGCCTCGCTACCAGAGTTACAAGGGGTAGCATGGAACAATCTGACCCACCCTAACCAAGAGCCGTCCCTGTCCACAGCCAGGGTCACTACAGCCTCGCTACCAGAGTTACAAGGGGTAGCATGGAACAATCTGGCCCACCCTAATCAAGAGCCGTCCCTGTCCACAGCCTCGCTACCAGAGTTACAAGGGGTAGCATGGAACAATCTGGCCCACCCTAATCAAGAGCCGTCCCTGTCCACAGCCTCGCTACCAGAGTTACAAGGGGTAGCATGGAACAATCTGGCCCACCCTAATCAGGAGCCGTCCCTGTCCACAGCCTCGCTACCAGAGTTACAAGGGGTAACATGGAACAATCTGGCCCACCCTAATCAAGAGCCGCCCCTGTCCACAGCCTCGCTACCAGAGTTACAAGGGGTAGCATGGAACAATGTGGCCCACCCTAATCAAGAGCCGCCCCTGTCCACAGCCTCGCTACCAGAGTTACAAAGGGTAGCATGGGACAATCTGGCCCACCCTAATCAAGAGACGCCCCTGTCCACAGCCTCGCTACCAGAGTTACAAGGGGTAGCATGGAACAATCTGGCCCACCCTAATCAACAGCCGTCTCTGTCCACAGCCTCGCTACCAGACTTACAAGGGGTAGCATGGAACAATCTGGCCCACCCTAATCAAGAGCCGTCCCTGTCCACAGCCTCGCTACCAGAGTTACAAGGGTAGCATGGAACAATCTGGCCCACCCTAATCAAGAGCCGTCCCTGTCCACAGCCTCGCTACCAGAGTTACAAGGGGTAGCATGGAACAATCTGGCCCACCCTAATCAAGAGCCGCCCCTGTCCACAGCCTCGCTACCAGAGTTACAAGGGGTAGCATGGAACAATCTGGCCCACCCTAATCAAGAGCCGTCCCTGTCCACAGCCTCGCTACCAGAGTTACAAGGGGTAGCATGGAACAATCTGGCCCACCCTAATCAAGAGCCGCTCCTGTCCACAGCCTCGCTAACAGAGTTACAAGGGGTAGCATGGAACAAACTGGCCCACTCTAATCAAGAGCCGCCCCTGTCAATAGCCTCGCTAACAGAGTTACAAGGGGTAGCATGGAACAATCTGGCCCACCCTAATCACGAGCCGTCCCTGTTCACAGCCTCGCTACCAGAGTTACAAGGGGTAGCATGGAACAATCTGGCCCACCCTATTCAAGAGCCGTCCCTGTCCACAACCTCGCTACCAGAGTTACAAAGGGTAGCATGGAACAATCTGGCCCACCCCAATCAAGAGCCGCCCCTGTCCACAGCCTCGCTACCAGAGTTACAAGGGGTAGCATGGAACAATCTGGCCCACCCTAATCAACAGCCGCCCCTGTCCACAGCCTCGCTACCAGAGTTACAAGGGGTAGCATGGAACAATCTGGCCCACCCTAATCAAGAGCCGTCCCTGTCAACAGCCTCGCTACCAGAGTTACAAGGGGTAGCATGGAACAATTTGGCCCACCCTAATCAAGAGCCGTCCCTGTCCACAGCCTCGCTACCAGAGTTACAAGGGGTAGCATGGAACAATCTGGCCCACCCTAATCAAGAGCCGTCCCTGTCCACAGCCCCGCTACCAGAGTTACAAGGGGTAGCATGGAACAATCTGGCCCACCCTAATCAAGAGCCGTCCCTGTCCACAGCCAGGGTCACTACAGCCTCTCCACCAGAGTTACAAGGGGTAGCATTGAACAATCTGGCCCACCCTAATCAAGAGCCGTCCCTGTCCACAGCCTCGCTACCAGAGTTACAAGGGGTAGCATGGAACATTCTGGCCCACCGTAATCAAGAGCCGTCCCTGTCCACAGCCAGGGTCACTACAGCCTTGCTACCAGAGTTACAAGGGGTAGCATGGAACACTCTGGCCCACCCTAATCAAGAGACGTCCCTGTCCACAGCCTCGCTACCAGAGTTACAAGGGGTAGCATGGAACAATCTGGCCCACCCTAATCAAGAGCCGTCCCTGTCCACAGCCTCGCTACCAGAGTTACAAGGGGTAGCATGGAACAATCTGGCCCACCATAATCAAGAGCCGTCCCTGTCCACAGCCTCGCCACCAGAGTTACAAGGGGTAGCATGGAACAATCTGGCCCACCCTAATCAAGAGCCCTCCCTGTCCACAGCCTCGCTACCAGAGTTACAAGGGGTAGCATGGAACAATCTGGCCCACACTAATCAAGAGCCGCCCCTGTCCACAGCCTCGCTACCAGAGTTACAAGGGGTAGCATGGAACAATCTGGCCCACCCTAATGAAGAGCCGTCCCTGTCCACAACCTCGCTACCAGAGTTACAAAGGGTTGCATGGAACAATCTGGCCCACCCTAATCAAGCGCCGCCCCTGTCCACAGCCTCGCTACCAGAGTTACAAGGGGTAGCATGGAACAATCTGGCCCACCCTAATCAACAGCCGCCCCTGTCCACAGCCTCGCTACCAGAGTTACAACGGGTAGCATGGAACAATCTGGCCCACCCTAATCAAGAGCCATCCCTGTCCACAGCCTCGCTACCAGAGTTACAAGGGGAAGAATGGAACAATCTGGCCCACCCTAATCAAGAGCCGTCCCTGTCCACAGCCTCGCTACCAGAGTTAAATGGGGTAGCATGGAACAATCTGGCTCACCCTAATCCAGAGCCATCCCTGTCCACAGCCTCGCTACCAGAGTTACAAGGGGTAGCATGGAACAATCTGGCTCACCCTAATGGAGAGCCGTCCCTGTCAACAGCCTCGCTACCAGAGTTACAAGGGGTAGCATGGAACAATGTGGCCCACCCTATTCAAGAGCCGTCCCTGTCCACAGCCTCGCTACCAGAGTTACAAGGGGTAGCATGGAACAATCTGGTCCACCCTAATCAAGAGCCGCCCCTGTCCACAGCCTCGCTAACAGAGTTACAAGGGGTAGCATGGAACAATCTGGCCCTCCCTAATCAAGAGCCGCCCCTGTCCACAGCCTCGCTACCAGAGTTACAAGGGGTAGCATGGAACAATCTGGCCCACCCTAATCAAGAGCCGCCCCTGTCCACAGCCTCGCTAACAGAGTTACAAGGGGTAGCATGGAACAATCTGGCCCACCCTAATCAAGAGCCGTCCCTGTCCTCAGCCTCGCTACCAGAGTTACAAGGGGTAGCATGGAACAATCTGGCTCACCCTAATCAAGAGCCGCCCCTGTCCACAACCACGCTAACAGAGTTACAAGGGGTTGCATGGAACAATCTGGCCCACCCCTAATCAAGAGCCGTCCCTGGTCACTACAGCCTCGCCACCAGAGTTACAAGGGGTAGCATGGAACAATCTGGCCCACCCTAATCAAGAGACGTCCCTGTCCACAGCCTCGCTACCAGAGTTACAAGGGGTAGCATGGAACAATCTGGCCCACCCTAATCAAGAGCCGTCCCTGTCCACAGCCTCGCTACCAGAGTTACAAGGGGTAGCATGGAACAATCTGGCCCACCATAATCAAGAGCCGTCCCTGTCCACAGCCTCGCCACCAGAGTTACAAGGGGTAGCATGGAACAATCTGGCCCACCCTAATCAAGAGCCCTCCCTGTCCACAGCCTCGCTACCAGAGTTACAAGGGGTAGCATGGAACAATCTGGCCCACACTAATCAAGAGCAGCCCCTGTCCACAGCCTCGCTACCAGAGTTACAAGGGGTAGCATGGAACAATCTGGCCCACCCTAATCAAGAGCCGTCCCTGTCCACAACCTTGCTACCAGAGTTACAAAGGGTAGCATGGAACAATCTGGCCCACCCTAATCAAGAGCCGCCCCAGTCCACAGCCTCGCTACCAGAGTTACAAGGGGTAGCATGGAACAATCTGGCCCACCCTAATCAACAGCCGCCCCTGTCCACAGCCTCGCTACCAGAGTTACAACGGGTAGCATGGAACAATCTGGCCCACCCTAATCAAGAGCCGTCCCTGTCCACAGCCTCGCTACCAGAGTTACAAGGGGTAGCATGGAACAATCTGGCCCACCCTAATCAAGAGCCGTCCCTGTCCACAGCCTCGCTACCAGAGTTACAAGGGGTAGCATGGAACAATCTGGCCCACCCTAATCTGGAGCCGTCCCTGTCCACAGCCTGGCTACCAGAGTTACAAGGGGTAACATGGAACAATCTGGCCCACCATAATCAAGAGCCGCCCCTGTCCACAGCCTCGCTACCAGAGTTACAAGGGGTAGCATGGCACAATGTGGCCCACCCTAATCAAGAGCCGCCCCTGTCCACAGCCTCGCTACCAGAGTTACAAAGGGTAGCATGGGACAATCTGGCCCACCCTAATCAAGAGACGCCCCTGTCCACAGCCTCGATACCAGAGTTACAAGGGGTAGCATGGAACAATCTGGCCCACCCTAATCAACAGCCGTCTCTGTCCACAGCCTCGCTACCAGACTTACAAGGGGTAGCATGGAACAATCAGGCCCACCCTAATCAAGAGCCGTCCCTGTCCACAGCCTCGCTACCAGAGTTACAAGGGGTAGCATGGAACAATCTGGCCCACCCTAATCAAGAGCCGTCCCTGTCCACAGCCTCGCTACCAGAGTTACAAGGGGTAGCATGGAACAATCTGGCCCACCCTAATCAAGAGCCGCCCCTGTCCACAGCCTCGCTACCAGAGTTACAAGGGGTAGCATGGAACAATCTGGCCCACCCTAATCAAGAGCCGTCCCTGTCCACAGCCTCGCTACCAGAGTTACAAGGGGTAGCATGGAACAATCTGGCCCACTCTAATCAAGAGCCGCCCCTGTCCACAGCCTCGCTACCAGAGTTACAAGGGGTAGCATGGAACAATCTGGCCCACTCTAATCAAGAGCCGTCCCTGTCCACAGCCTCGCTACCAGAGTTACAAGGGGTAGCATGGAACAATCTGGCCCACCCTAATCAAGAGCCGCTCCTGTCCACAGCCTCGCTAACAGAGTTACAAGGGGTAGCATGGAACAAACTGGCCCACTCTAATCAAGAGCCGCCCCTGTCAATAGCCTCGCTAACAGAGTTACAAGGGGTAGCATGGAACAATCTGGCCCACCCTAATCAAGAGCCGTCCCTGTCCTCAGCCTCGCTACCAGAGTTACAAGGGGTAGCATGGAACAATCTGGCTCACCCTAATCAAGAGCCGCCCCTGTCCACAACCACGCTAACAGAGTTACAAGGGGTTGCATGGAACAATCTGGCCCACCCCTAATCAAGAGCCTTCCCTGGTCACTACAGCCTCGCCACCAGAGTTATTAGGGGTAGCATGGAACAATCTGGCCCACCCTAAACAAGAGACGTCCCTGTCCACAGCCTCGCTACCAGAGTTACAAGGGGTAGCATGGAACAATCTGGCCCACCCTAATCAAGAGCCGTCCCTGTCCACAGCCTCGCTACCAGAGTTACAAGGGGTAGCATGGAACAATCTGGCCCACCATAATCAAGAGCCGTCCCTGTCCACAGCCTCGCCACCAGAGTTACAAGGGGTAGCATGGAACAATCTGGCCTACCCTAATCAAGAGCCCTCCCTGTCCACAGCCTCGCTACCAGAGTTACAAGGGGTAGCATGGAACAATCTGGCCCACACTAATCAAGAGCCGCCCCTGTCCACAGCCTCGCTACCAGAGTTACAAGGGGTAGCATGGAACAATCTGGCCCACCCTAATCAAGAGCCGTCCCTGTCCACAACCTTGCTACCAGAGTTACAAAGGGTAGCATGGAACAATCTGGCCCACCCTAATCAAGAGCCGCCCCTGTCCACAGCCTCGCTACCAGAGTTACAAGGGGTAGCATGGAATAATCTGGCCCACCCTAATCAACAGCCGCCCCTGTCCACAGCCTCGCTACCAGAGTTACAACGGGTAGCATGGAACAATCTGGCCCACCCTAATCAAGAGCCATCCCTGTCCACAGCCTCGCTACCAGAGTTACAAGGGGTATCATGGAACAATCTGGCCCACCCTAATCAAGAGCCGTCCCTGTCCACAGCCTCGCTACCGGAGTTACAAGGGGTAGCATGGAACAATCTGGCCCACCCTAATCAAGAGCCGTCCCTGTCCACAGCCTCGCTACTAGAGTTACAAGGGGTAGCATGGAACAATCTGGCCCACCCTAATCAAGAGCCGTCCCTGTCCACAGCCAGGGTCACTACAGCCTCGCTACCAGAGTTACAAGGGGTAGCATGGAACAATATGGCCCACACTAATCAAGAGCCGTCCCTGTCCACAGCCTCGCTACCAGAGTTACAAGGGGTAGCATGGAACAATCTGGCCCACCCTAATCAAGAGCCGTCCCTGTCCACAGCCTCGCTACCAGAGTAACAAGGGGTAGCATGGAACAATCTGGCCCACCCTAATCAGGAGCCGTCCCTGTCCACAGCCTCGCTACCAGAGTTACAAGGGGTAACATGGAACAATCTGGCCCACCCTAATCAAGAGCCGCCCCTGTCCACAGCCTCGCTACCAGAGTTACAAGGGGTAGCATGGAACAATGTGGCCCACCCTAATCAAGAGCCGCCCCTGTCCACAGCCTCGCTACCAGAGTTACAAAGGGTAGCATGGAACAATCTGGCCCACACTAATCAAGAGCAGTCCCTGTCCACAGCCTCGCTACCAGAGTTACGAGGGGTAGCATGGAACAATCTGGCCCACCCTAATCAAGAGCCGTCCCTGTCCACAGCCAGGGTCACTACAGCCTTGCTACCAGAGTTACAAGGGGTAGCATGGAACAATCTGGCCCACCCTAATCAAGAGCCGTCCCTGTCCACAGCCTCGCTACCAGAGTTACAAGGGGTAGCATGGAACAATCTGGCCCACCCCTAATCAAGAGCCGTCCCTCGTCACTACTGCCTCGCTACCAGAGGTACAAGGGGTAGCATGGAACAATCTGGCTCACCCTAATGAAGAGCCGCCCCTGGTCACTACAGACTCGCTACCAGAGTTACAAGGGGTAGAATGGAACAATCTGGCCCACCCTAATCAAGAGCCGTCCCTGTCCACAGCCTCGCTACCAGTTAAATGGGGTAGCATGGAACAATCTGGCTCACCCTAATCCAGAGCCATCCCTGTCCACAGCCTCGCTACCAGAGTTACAAGGGGTAGCATGGAACAATCTGGCTCACCCTAATGGAGAGCCGTCCCTGTCAACAGCCTCGCTACCAGAGTTACAAGGGGTAGCATGGAACAATGTGGCCCACCCTATTCAAGAGCCGTCCCTGTCCACAGCCTCGCTACCAGAGTTACAAGGGGTAGCATGGAACAATCTGGCCCACCCTAATCAAGAGCCGCCCCTGTCCACAGCCTCGCTAACAGAGTTACAAGGGGTAGCATGGAACAATCTGGCCCTCCCTAATCAAGAGCCGCCCCTGTCCACAGCCTCGCTACCAGAGTTACAGGGGGTAGCATGGAACAATCTGGCCCACCCTAATCAAGAGCCGCCCCTGTCCACAGCCTCGCTAACAGAGTTACAAGGGGTAGCATGGAACAATCTGGCCCACCCTAATCAAGAGCCGTCCCTGTCCTCAGCCTCGCTACCAGAGTTACAAGGGGTAGCATGGAACAATCTGGCTCACCCTAATCAAGAGCCGCCCCTGTCCACAACCACGCTAACAGAGTTACAAGGGGTTGCATGGAACAATCTGGCCCACCCCTAATCAAGAGCCGTCCCTGGTCACTACAGCCTCGCCACCAGAGTTACAAGGGGTAGCATGGAACAATCTGGCCCACACTAATCAAGAGACGTCCCTGTCCACAGCCTCGCTACCAGAGTTACAAGGGGTAGCATGGAACAATCTGGCCCACCCTAATCAAGAGCCGTCCCTGTCCACAGCCTCGCTACCAGAGTTACAAGGGGTAGCATGGAACAATCTGGCCCACCATAATCAAGAGCCGTCCCTGTCCACAGCCTCGCCACCAGAGTTACAAGGGGTAGCATGGAACAATCTGGCCCACCCTAATCAAGAGCCCTCCCTGTCCACAGCCTCGCTACCAGAGTTACAAGGGGTAGCATGGAACAATCTGGCCCACCCTAACCAAGAGCCGTCCCTGTCCACAGCCAGGGTCACTACAGCCTCGCTACCAGAGTTACAAGGGGTAGCATGGAACAATCTGGCCCACCCTAATCAAGAGCCGTCCCTGTCCACAGCCTCGCTACCAGAGTTACAAGGGGTAGCATGGAACAATCTGACCCACCCTAATCAAGAGCCGTCCCTGTCCACAGCCTCGCTACCAGAGTTACAAGGGGTAGCATGGAACAATCTGGCCCACCCTAATCAGGAGCCGTCCCTGTCCACAGCCTCGCTACCAGAGTTACAAGGGGTAACATGGAACAATCTGGCCCACCCTAATCAAGAGCCGCCCCTGTCCACAGCCTCGCTACCAGAGTTACAAGGGGTAGCATGGAACAATGTGGCCCACCCTAATCAAGAGCCGCCCCTGTCCACAGCCTCGCTACCAGAGTTACAAAGGGTAGCATGGGACAATCTGGCCCACCCTAATCAAGAGACGCCCCTGTCCACAGCCTAGCTACCAGAGTTACAAGGGGTAGCATGGAACAATCTGGCCCACCCTAATCAACAGCCTTCTCTGTCCACAGCCTCGCTACCAGACTTACAAGGGGTAGCATGGAACAATCTGGCCCACCCTAATCAAGAGCCGTCCCTGTCCACAGCCTCGCTACCAGAGTTACAAGGGTAGCATGGAACAATCTGGCCAACCCTAATCAAGAGCCGTCTCTGTCCACAGCCTCGCTACCAGAGTTACGAGGGGTAGCATGGAACAATCTGGCCCACCCTAATCAAGAGCCGCCCCTGTCCACAGCCTCGCTACCAGAGTTACAAGGGGTAGCATGGAACAATCTGGCCCACCCTAATCAAGAGCCGTCCCTGTCCACAGCCTCGCTACCAGAGTTACAAGGGGTAGCATGGAACAATCTGGCCCACTCTAATCAAGAGCCGCCCCTGTCCACAGCCTCGCTACCAGAGTTACAAGGGGTAGCATGGAACAATCTGGCCCACTCTAATCAAGAGCCGTCCCTGTCCACAGCCTCGCTACCAGAGTTACAAGGGGTAGCATGGAACAATCTGGCCCACCCTAATCAAGAGCCGCTCCTGTCCACAGCCTCGCTAACAGATTTACAAGGGGTAGCATGGAACAAACTGGCCCACTCTAATCAAGAGCCGCCCCTGTCAATAGCCTCGCTAACAGAGTTACAAGGGGTAGCATGGAACAATCTGGCCCACCCTAATCACGAGCCGTCCCTGTTCACAGCCTCGCTACCAGAGTTACAAGGGGTAGCATGGAACAATCTGGCCCACCCTATTCAAGAGCCGTCCCTGTCCACAACCTCGCTACCAGAGTTACAAAGGGTAGCATGGAACAATCTGGCCCACCCCAATCAAGAGCCGCCCCTGTCCACAGCCTCGCTACCAGAGTTACAAGGGGTAGCATGGAACAATCTGGCCCACCCTAATCAACAGCCGCCCCTGTCCACAGCCTCGCTACCAGAGTTACAAGGGGTAGCATGGAACAATCTGGCCCACCCTAATCAAGAGCCGTCCCTGTCAACAGCCTCGCTACCAGAGTTACAAGGGGTAGCATGGAACAATTTGGCCCACCCTAATCAAGAGCCGTCCCTGTCCACAGCCTCGCTACCAGAGTTACAAGGGGTAGCATGGAACAATCTGGCCCACCCTAATCAAGAGCCGTCCCTGTCCACAGCCTCGCTACCAGAGTTACAAGGGGTAGCATGGAACAATCTGGCCCACCCTAATCAAGAGCCGTCCCTGTCCACAGCCAGGGTCACTACAGCCTCTCCACCAGAGTTACAAGGGGTAGCATTGAACAATCTGGCCCACCCTAATCAAGAGCCGTCCCTGTCCACAGCCTCGCTACCAGAGTTACAAGGGGTAGCATGGAACAATCTGGCCCACCGTAATCAAGAGCCGTCCCTGTCCACAGCCAGGGTCACTACAGCCTTGCTACCAGAGTTACAAGGGGTAGCATGGAACACTCTGGCCCACCCTAATCAAGAGACGTCCCTGTCCACAGCCTCGCTACCAGAGTTACAAGGGGTAGCATGGAACAATCTGGCCCACCCTAATCAAGAGCCGTCCCTGTCCACAGCCTCGCTACCAGAGTTACAAGGGGTAGCATGGAACAATCTGGCCCACCATAATCAAGAGCCGTCCCTGTCCACAGCCTCGCCACCAGAGTTACAAGGGGTAGCATGGAACAATCTGGCCCACCCTAATCAAGAGCCCTCCCTGTCCACAGCCTCGCTACCAGAGTTACAAGGGGTAGCATGGAACAATCTGGCCCACACTAATCAAGAGCCGCCCCTGTCCACAGCCTCGCTACCAGAGTTACAAGGGGTAGCATGGAACAATCTGGCCCACCCTAATCAAGAGCCGTCCCTGTCCACAACCTCGCTACCAGAGTTACAAAGGGTTGCATGGAACAATCTGGCCCACCCTAATCAAGAGCCGCCCCTGTCCACAGCCTCGCTACCAGAGTTACAAGGGGTAGCATGGAACAATCTGGCCCACCCTAATCAACAGCCGCCCCTGTCCACAGCCTCGCTACCAGAGTTACAACGGGTAGCATGGAAAAATCTGGCCCACCCTAATCAAGAGCCATCCCTGTCCACAGCCTCGCTACCAGAGTTACAAGGGGTAGCATGGAACAATCTGGCCCACCCTATTCAAGAGCCGTCCCTGTCCACAGCCTCGCTACCGGAGTTACAAGGGGTAGCATGGAACAATCTGGCCCACACTAATCAAGAGCCGTCCCTGTCCACAGCCTCGCTACCAGAGTTACAAGGGGTAGCATGGAACAATCTGGCCCACCTTAATCAAGAGCCGTCCCTGTCCACAGCCAGGGTCACTACAGCCTCGCTACCAGTGTTACAAGGGGTAGCATGGAACAATCTGGCCCACCCTAATCAAGAGCCGTCCCTGTCCACAGCCTCGCTACCAGAGTTACAAGGGGTAGCATGGAACAATCTGGCCCACCCTAATCAAGAGCCGTCCCTGTCCAGAGCCTCGCTACCAGAGTTACAAGGGGTAGCATGGAACAATCTGGCCCACCCTAATCTGGAGCCGTCCCTGTCCACAGCCTCGCTACCAGAGTTACAAGGGGTAAAATGGAACAATCTGGCCCACCATAATCAAGAGTCGCCCCTGTCCACAGCCTCGCTACCAGAGTTACAAGGGGTAGCATGGCACAATGTGGCCCACCCTAATCAAGAGCCGCCCCTGTCCACAGCCTCGCTACCAGAGTTACAAAGGGTAGCATGGGACAATCTGGCCCACCCTAATCAAGAGACGCCCCTGTCCACAGCCTCGCTACCAGAGTTACAAGGGGTAGCATGGAACAATCTGGCCCACCGTAATCAACAGCCGTCCCTGTCCACAGCCAGGGTCACTACAGCCTTGCTACCAGAGTTACAAGGGGTAGCATGGAACACTCTGGCCCACCCTAATCAAGAGACGTCCCTGTCCACAGCCTCGCTACCAGAGTTACAAGGGGTAGCATGGAACAATCTGGCCCACCCTAATCAAGAGCCGTCCCTGTCCACAGCCTCGCTACCAGAGTTACAAGGGGTAGCATGGAACAATCTGGCCCACCATAATCAAGAGCCGTCCCTGTCCACAGCCTCGCTACCAGAGTTACAAGGGGTAGCATGGAACAATCTGGCCCACCCTAATCTGGAGCCGTCCCTGTCCACAGCCTGGCTACCAGAGTTACAAGGGGTAACATGGAACAATCTGGCCCACCATAATCAAGAGCCGCCCCTGTCCACAGCCTCGCTACCAGAGTTACAAGGGGTAGCATGGCACAATGTGGCCCACCCTAATCAAGAGCCGCCCCTGTCCACAGCCTCGCTACCAGAGTTACAAAGGGTAGCATGGGACAATCTGGCCCACCCTAATCAAGAGACGCCCCTGTCCACAGCCTCGATACCAGAGTTACAAGGGGTAGCATGGAACAATCTGGCCCACCCTAATCAACAGCCGTCTCTGTCCACAGCCTCGCTACCAGACTTACAAGGGGTAGCATGGAACAATCAGGCCCACCCTAATCAAGAGCCGTCCCTGTCCACAGCCTCGCTACCAGAGTTACAAGGGGTAGCATGGAACAATCTGGCCCACCCTAATCAAGAGCCGTCCCTGTCCACAGCCTCGCTACCAGAGTTACAAGGGGTAGCATGGAACAATCTGGCCCACCCTAATCAAGAGCCGCCCCTGTCCACAGCCTCGCTACCAGAGTTACAAGGGGTAGCATGGAACAATCTGGCCCACCCTAATCAAGAGCCGTCCCTGTCCACAGCCTCGCTACCAGAGTTACAAGGGGTAGCATGGAACAATCTGGCCCACTCTAATCAAGAGCCGCCCCTGTCCACAGCCTCGCTACCAGAGTTACAAGGGGTAGCATGGAACAATCTGGCCCACTCTAATCAAGAGCCGTCCCTGTCCACAGCCTCGCTACCAGAGTTACAAGGGGTAGCATGGAACAATCTGGCCCACCCTAATCAAGAGCCGCTCCTGTCCACAGCCTCGCTAACAGAGTTACAAGGGGTAGCATGGAACAAACTGGCCCACTCTAATCAAGAGCCGCCCCTGTCAATAGCCTCGCTAACAGAGTTACAAGGGGTAGCATGGAACAATCTGGCCCACCCTAATCAAGAGCCGTCCCTGTCCTCAGCCTCGCTACCAGAGTTACAAGGGGTAGCATGGAACAATCTGGCTCACCCTAATCAAGAGCCGCCCCTGTCCACAACCACGCTAACAGAGTTACAAGGGGTTGCATGGAACAATCTGGCCCACCCCTAATCAAGAGCCTTCCCTGGTCACTACAGCCTCGCCACCAGAGTTATTAGGGGTAGCATGGAACAATCTGGCCCACCCTAAACAAGAGACGTCCCTGTCCACAGCCTCGCTACCAGAGTTACAAGGGGTAGCATGGAACAATCTGGCCCACCCTAATCAAGAGCCGTCCCTGTCCACAGCCTCGCTACCAGAGTTACAAGGGGTAGCATGGAACAATCTGGCCCACCATAATCAAGAGCCGTCCCTGTCCACAGCCTCGCCACCAGAGTTACAAGGGGTAGCATGGAACAATCTGGCCTACCCTAATCAAGAGCCCTCCCTGTCCACAGCCTCGCTACCAGAGTTACAAGGGGTAGCATGGAACAATCTGGCCCACACTAATCAAGAGCCGCCCCTGTCCACAGCCTCGCTACCAGAGTTACAAGGGGTAGCATGGAACAATCTGGCCCACCCTAATCAAGAGCCGTCCCTGTCCACAACCTTGCTACCAGAGTTACAAAGGGTAGCATGGAACAATCTGGCCCACCCTAATCAAGAGCCGCCCCTGTCCACAGCCTCGCTACCAGAGTTACAAGGGGTAGCATGGAATAATCTGGCCCACCCTAATCAACAGCCGCCCCTGTCCACAGCCTCGCTACCAGAGTTACAACGGGTAGCATGGAACAATCTGGCCCACCCTAATCAAGAGCCATCCCTGTCCACAGCCTCGCTACCAGAGTTACAAGGGGTATCATGGAACAATCTGGCCCACCCTAATCAAGAGCCGTCCCTGTCCACAGCCTCGCTACCGGAGTTACAAGGGGTAGCATGGAACAATCTGGCCCACCCTAATCAAGAGCCGTCCCTGTCCACAGCCTCGCTACTAGAGTTACAAGGGGTAGCATGGAACAATCTGGCCCACCCTAATCAAGAGCCGTCCCTGTCCACAGCCAGGGTCACTACAGCCTCGCTACCAGAGTTACAAGGGGTAGCATGGAACAATATGGCCCACACTAATCAAGAGCCGTCCCTGTCCACAGCCTCGCTACCAGAGTTACAAGGGGTAGCATGGAACAATCTGGCCCACCCTAATCAAGAGCCGTCCCTGTCCACAGCCTCGCTACCAGAGTAACAAGGGGTAGCATGGAACAATCTGGCCCACCCTAATCAGGAGCCGTCCCTGTCCACAGCCTCGCTACCAGAGTTACAAGGGGTAACATGGAACAATCTGGCCCACCCTAATCAAGAGCCGCCCCTGTCCACAGCCTCGCTACCAGAGTTACAAGGGGTAGCATGGAACAATGTGGCCCACCCTAATCAAGAGCCGCCCCTGTCCACAGCCTCGCTACCAGAGTTACAAAGGGTAGCATGGAACAATCTGGCCCACACTAATCAAGAGCAGTCCCTGTCCACAGCCTCGCTACCAGAGTTACGAGGGGTAGCATGGAACAATCTGGCCCACCCTAATCAAGAGCCGTCCCTGTCCACAGCCAGGGTCACTACAGCCTTGCTACCAGAGTTACAAGGGGTAGCATGGAACAATCTGGCCCACCCTAATCAAGAGCCGTCCCTGTCCACAGCCTCGCTACCAGAGTTACAAGGGGTAGCATGGAACAATCTGGCCCACCCCTAATCAAGAGCCGTCCCTCGTCACTACTGCCTCGCTACCAGAGGTACAAGGGGTAGCATGGAACAATCTGGCTCACCCTAATGAAGAGCCGCCCCTGGTCACTACAGACTCGCTACCAGAGTTACAAGGGGTAGAATGGAACAATCTGGCCCACCCTAATCAAGAGCCGTCCCTGTCCACAGCCTCGCTACCAGTTAAATGGGGTAGCATGGAACAATCTGGCTCACCCTAATCCAGAGCCATCCCTGTCCACAGCCTCGCTACCAGAGTTACAAGGGGTAGCATGGAACAATCTGGCTCACCCTAATGGAGAGCCGTCCCTGTCAACAGCCTCGCTACCAGAGTTACAAGGGGTAGCATGGAACAATGTGGCCCACCCTATTCAAGAGCCGTCCCTGTCCACAGCCTCGCTACCAGAGTTACAAGGGGTAGCATGGAACAATCTGGCCCACCCTAATCAAGAGCCGCCCCTGTCCACAGCCTCGCTAACAGAGTTACAAGGGGTAGCATGGAACAATCTGGCCCTCCCTAATCAAGAGCCGCCCCTGTCCACAGCCTCGCTACCAGAGTTACAGGGGGTAGCATGGAACAATCTGGCCCACCCTAATCAAGAGCCGCCCCTGTCCACAGCCTCGCTAACAGAGTTACAAGGGGTAGCATGGAACAATCTGGCCCACCCTAATCAAGAGCCGTCCCTGTCCTCAGCCTCGCTACCAGAGTTACAAGGGGTAGCATGGAACAATCTGGCTCACCCTAATCAAGAGCCGCCCCTGTCCACAACCACGCTAACAGAGTTACAAGGGGTTGCATGGAACAATCTGGCCCACCCCTAATCAAGAGCCGTCCCTGGTCACTACAGCCTCGCCACCAGAGTTACAAGGGGTAGCATGGAACAATCTGGCCCACACTAATCAAGAGACGTCCCTGTCCACAGCCTCGCTACCAGAGTTACAAGGGGTAGCATGGAACAATCTGGCCCACCCTAATCAAGAGCCGTCCCTGTCCACAGCCTCGCTACCAGAGTTACAAGGGGTAGCATGGAACAATCTGGCCCACCATAATCAAGAGCCGTCCCTGTCCACAGCCTCGCCACCAGAGTTACAAGGGGTAGCATGGAACAATCTGGCCCACCCTAATCAAGAGCCCTCCCTGTCCACAGCCTCGCTACCAGAGTTACAAGGGGTAGCATGGAACAATCTGGCCCACCCTAACCAAGAGCCGTCCCTGTCCACAGCCAGGGTCACTACAGCCTCGCTACCAGAGTTACAAGGGGTAGCATGGAACAATCTGGCCCACCCTAATCAAGAGCCGTCCCTGTCCACAGCCTCGCTACCAGAGTTACAAGGGGTAGCATGGAACAATCTGACCCACCCTAATCAAGAGCCGTCCCTGTCCACAGCCTCGCTACCAGAGTTACAAGGGGTAGCATGGAACAATCTGGCCCACCCTAATCAGGAGCCGTCCCTGTCCACAGCCTCGCTACCAGAGTTACAAGGGGTAACATGGAACAATCTGGCCCACCCTAATCAAGAGCCGCCCCTGTCCACAGCCTCGCTACCAGAGTTACAAGGGGTAGCATGGAACAATGTGGCCCACCCTAATCAAGAGCCGCCCCTGTCCACAGCCTCGCTACCAGAGTTACAAAGGGTAGCATGGGACAATCTGGCCCACCCTAATCAAGAGACGCCCCTGTCCACAGCCTCGCTACCAGAGTTACAAGGGGTAGCATGGAACAATCTGGCCCACCCTAATCAACAGCCTTCTCTGTCCACAGCCTCGCTACCAGACTTACAAGGGGTAGCATGGAACAATCTGGCCCACCCTAATCAAGAGCCGTCCCTGTCCACAGCCTCGCTACCAGAGTTACAAGGGTAGCATGGAACAATCTGGCCAACCCTAATCAAGAGCCGTCTCTGTCCACAGCCTCGCTACCAGAGTTACGAGGGGTAGCATGGAACAATCTGGCCCACCCTAATCAAGAGCCGCCCCTGTCCACAGCCTCGCTACCAGAGTTACAAGGGGTAGCATGGAACAATCTGGCCCACCCTAATCAAGAGCCGTCCCTGTCCACAGCCTCGCTACCAGAGTTACAAGGGGTAGCATGGAACAATCTGGCCCACTCTAATCAAGAGCCGCCCCTGTCCACAGCCTCGCTACCAGAGTTACAAGGGGTAGCATGGAACAATCTGGCCCACTCTAATCAAGAGCCGTCCCTGTCCACAGCCTCGCTACCAGAGTTACAAGGGGTAGCATGGAACAATCTGGCCCACCCTAATCAAGAGCCGCTCCTGTCCACAGCCTCGCTAACAGAGTTACAAGGGGTAGCATGGAACAAACTGGCCCACTCTAATCAAGAGCCGCCCCTGTCAATAGCCTCGCTAACAGAGTTACAAGGGGTAGCATGGAACAATCTGGCCCACCCTAATCACGAGCCGTCCCTGTTCACAGCCTCGCTACCAGAGTTACAAGGGGTAGCATGGAACAATCTGGCCCACCCTATTCAAGAGCCGTCCCTGTCCACAACCTCGCTACCAGAGTTACAAAGGGTAGCATGGAACAATCTGGCCCACCCCAATCAAGAGCCGCCCCTGTCCACAGCCTCGCTACCAGAGTTACAAGGGGTAGCATGGAACAATCTGGCCCACCCTAATCAACAGCCGCCCCTGTCCACAGCCTCGCTACCAGAGTTACAAGGGGTAGCATGGAACAATCTGGCCCACCCTAATCAAGAGCCGTCCCTGTCAACAGCCTCGCTACCAGAGTTACAAGGGGTAGCATGGAACAATTTGGCCCACCCTAATCAAGAGCCGTCCCTGTCCACAGCCTCGCTACCAGAGTTACAAGGGGTAGCATGGAACAATCTGGCCCACCCTAATCAAGAGCCATCCCTGTCCACAGCCTCGCTACCAGAGTTACAAGGGGTAGCATGGAACAATCTGGCCCACCCTAATCAAGAGCCGTCCCTGTCCACAGCCAGGGTCACTACAGCCTCTCCACCAGAGTTACAAGGGGTAGCATTGAACAATCTGGCCCACCCTAATCAAGAGCCGTCCCTGTCCACAGCCTCGCTACCAGAGTTACAAGGGGTAGCATGGAACAATCTGGCCCACCGTAATCAAGAGCCGTCCCTGTCCACAGCCAGGGTCACTACAGCCTTGCTACCAGAGTTACAAGGGGTAGCATGGAACACTCTGGCCCACCCTAATCAAGAGACGTCCCTGTCCACAGCCTCGCTACCAGAGTTACAAGGGGTAGCATGGAACAATCTGGCCCACCCTAATCAAGAGCCGTCCCTGTCCACAGCCTCGCTACCAGAGTTACAAGGGGTAGCATGGAACAATCTGGCCCACCATAATCAAGAGCCGTCCCTGTCCACAGCCTCGCCACCAGAGTTACAAGGGGTAGCATGGAACAATCTGGCCCACCCTAATCAAGAGCCCTCCCTGTCCACAGCCTCGCTACCAGAGTTACAAGGGGTAGCATGGAACAATCTGGCCCACACTAATCAAGAGCCGCCCCTGTCCACAGCCTCGCTACCAGAGTTACAAGGGGTAGCATGGAACAATCTGGCCCACCCTAATCAAGAGCCGTCCCTGTCCACAACCTCGCTACCAGAGTTACAAAGGGTTGCATGGAACAATCTGGCCCACCCTAATCAAGAGCCGCCCCTGTCCACAGCCTCGCTACCAGAGTTACAAGGGGTAGCATGGAACAATCTGGCCCACCCTAATCAACAGCCGCCCCTGTCCACAGCCTCGCTACCAGAGTTACAACGGGTAGCATGGAACAATCTGGCCCACCCTAATCAAGAGCCATCCCTGTCCACAGCCTCGCTACCAGAGTTACAAGGGGTAGCATGGAACAATCTGGCCCACCCTATTCAAGAGCCGTCCCTGTCCACAGCCTCGCTACCGGAGTTACAAGGGGTAGCATGGAACAATCTGGCCCACACTAATCAAGAGCCGTCCCTGTCCACAGCCTCGCTACCAGAGTTACAAGGGGTAGCATGGAACAATCTGGCCCACCCTAATCAAGAGCCGTCCCTGTCCACAGCCAGGGTCACTACAGCCTCGCTACCAGTGTTACAAGGGGTAGCATGGAACAATCTGGCCCACCCTAATCAAGAGCCGTCCCTGTCCACAGCCTCGCTACCAGAGTTACAAGGGGTAGCATGGAACAATCTGGCCCACCCTAATCAAGAGCCGTCCCTGTCCAGAGCCTCGCTACCAGAGTTACAAGGGGTAGCATGGAACAATCTGGCCCACCCTAATCTGGAGCCGTCCCTGTCCACAGCCTCGCTACCAGAGTTACAAGGGGTAAAATGGAACAATCTGGCCCACCATAATCAAGAGCCGCCCCTGTCCACAGCCTCGCTACCAGAGTTACAAGGGGTAGCATGGCACAATGTGGCCCACCCTAATCAAGAGCCGCCCCTGTCCACAGCCTCGCTACCAGAGTTACAAAGGGTAGCATGGGACAATCTGGCCCACCCTAATCAAGAGACGCCCCTGTCCACAGCCTCGCTACCAGAGTTACAAGGGGTAGCATGGAACAATCTGGCCCACCGTAATCAACAGCCGTCCCTGTCCACAGCCAGGGTCACTACAGCCTTGCTACCAGAGTTACAAGGGGTAGCATGGAACACTCTGGCCCACCCTAATCAAGAGACGTCCCTGTCCACAGCCTCGCTACCAGAGTTACAAGGGGTAGCATGGAACAATCTGGCCCACCCTAATCAAGAGCCGTCCCTGTCCACAGCCTCGCTACCAGAGTTACAAGGGGTAGCATGGAACAATCTGGCCCACCATAATCAAGAGCCGTCCCTGTCCACAGCCTCGCCACCAGAGTTACAAGGGGTAGCATGGAACAATCTGGCCCACCCTAATCAAGAGCCCTCCCTGTCCACAGCCTCGCTACCAGAGTTACAAGGGGTAGCATGGAACAATCTGGCCCACACTAATCAAGAGCCGCCCCTGTCCACAGCCTCGCTACCAGAGTTACAAGGGGTAGCATGGAACAATCTGGCCCACCCTAATCAAGAGCCGTCCCTGTCCACAACCTCGCTACCAGAGTTACAAAGGGTTGCATGGAACAATCTGGCCCACCCTAATCAAGAGCCGCCCCTGTCCACAGCCTCGCTACCAGAGTTACAAGGGGTAGCATGGAACAATCTGCCCCACCCTAATCAACAGCCGCCCCTGTTCACAGCCTCGCTACCAGAGTTACAACGGGTAGCATGGAACAATCTGGCCCACCCTAATCAAGAGCCATCCCTGTCCACAGCCTCGCTACCAGAGTTACACGGGGTAGCATGGAACAATCTGGCCCACCCTAATCAAGAGCCGTCCCTGTCCACAGCCTCGCTACCGGAGTTACAAGGGGTAGCATGGAACAATCTGGCCCACACTAATCAAGAGCCGTCCCCGTCCACAGCCTCGCTACCAGAGTTACAAGGGGTAGCATGGAACAATCTGGCCCACCCTAATCAAGAGCCGTCCCTGTCCACAGCCAGGGTCACTACAGCCTCGCTACCAGAGTTACAAGGGGTAGCATGGAACAATCTGGCCCACCCTAATCAAGAGCTGTCCCTGTCCACAGCCTCGCTACCAGAGTTACAAGGGGTAGCATGGAACAATCTGGCCCACCCTAATCAAGAGCCGTCCCTGTCCACAGCCTCGCTACCAGAGTTACAAGGGGTAGCATGGAACAATCTGGCCCACCCTAATCTGGAGCCGTCCCTGTCCACAGCCTCGCTACCAGAGTTACAAGGGGTAACATGGAACAATCTGGCCCACCATAATCAAGAGCCGCCCCTGTCCACAGCCTCGCTACCAGAGTTACAAGGGGTAGCATGGCACAATGTGGCCCACCCTAATCAAGAGCCCCCCTGTCCACAGCCTCGCTACCAGAGTTACAAAGGGTAGCATGGGACAATCTGGCCCACCCTAATCAAGAGACGCCCCTGTCCACAGCCTCGCTACCAGAGTTACAAGGGGTAGCATGGAACAATCTGGCCCACCCTAATCAACAGCCGTCTCTGTCCACAGCCTCGCTACCAGACTTACAAGGGGTAGCATGGAACAATCAGGCCCACCCTAATCAAGAGCCGTCCCTGTCCACAGCCTCGCTACCAGAGTTACAAGGGGTAGCATGGAACAATCTGGCCCACCCTAATCAAGAGCCGTCCCTGTCCACAGCCTCGCTACCAGAGTTACAAGGGGTAGCATGGAACAATCTGGCCCACCCTAATCAAGAGCCGCCCCTGTCCACAGCCTCGCTACCAGAGTTACAAGGGGTAGCATGGAACAATCTGGCCCACCCTAATCAAGAGCCGTCCCTGTCCACAGCCTCGCTACCAGAGTTACAAGGGGTAGCATGGAACAATCTGGCCCACTCTAATCAAGAGCCGCCCCTGTCCACAGCCTCGCTACCAGAGTTACAAGGGGTAGCATGGAACAATCTGGCCCACTCTAATCAAGAGCCGTCCCTGTCCACAGCCTCGCTACCAGAGTTACAAGGGGTAGCATGGAACAATCTGGCCCACCCTAATCAAGAGCCGCTCCTGTCCACAGCCTCGCTAACAGAGTTACAAGGGGTAGCATGGAACAAACTGGCCCACTCTAATCAAGAGCCGCCCCTGTCAATAGCCTCGCTAACAGAGTTACAAGGGGTAGCATGGAACAATCTGGCCCACCCTAATCACGAGCCGTCCCTGTTCACAGCCTCGCTACCAGAGTTACAAGGGGTAGCATGGAACAATCTGGCCCACCCTATTCAAGAGCCGCCCCTGTCCACAACCTCGCTACCAGAGTTACAAAGGGTAGCATGGAACAATCTGGCCCACCCCAATCAAGAGCCGCCCCTGTCCACAGCCTCGCTACCAGAGTTACAAGGGGTAGCATGGAACAATCTGGCCCACCCTAATCAACAGCCGCCCCTGTCCACAGCCTCGCTACCAGAGTTACAAGGGGTAGCATGGAACAATCTGGCCCACCCTAATCAAGAGCCGTCCCTGTCCACAGCCTCGCTACCAGAGTTACAAGGGGTAGCATGGAACAATTTGGCCCACCCTAATCAAGAGCCGTCCCTGTCCACAGCCTCGCTACCAGAGTTACAAGGGGTAGCATGGAACAATCTGGCCCACCCTAATCAAGAGCCGTCCCTGTCCACAGCCTCGCTACCAGAGTTACAAGGGGTAGCATGGAACAATCTGGCCCACCCTAATCAAGAGCCGTCCCTGTCCAAAGCCAGGGTCACTACAGCCTCTCCACCAGAGTTACAAGGGGTAACATTGAACAATCTGTCCCACCCTAATCAAGAGCCGTCCCTGTCCACAGCCTCGCTACCAGAGTTACAAGGGGTAGCATGGAACAATCTGGCCCACCGTAATCAAGAGCCGTCCCTGTCAACAGCCTCGCTACCAGAGTTACAAGGGGTAGCATGGAACAATCTGGCCCACCCTAATCAAGAGCCGTCCCTGTCCACAGGCTCGCTACCAGAGTTACAAGGGGTAGCATGGAACAATGTGGCCCACCCTAATCAAGAGCCGCCCCTGTCCACAGCCTCGCTAACAGAGTTACAAAGGGTAGCATGGAACAATCTGGCCCACCCTAATCAGGAGCCGTCCCTGTCCAAAGCCAGGGTCACTACAGCCTCTCCACCAGAGTTACAAGGGGTAGCATTGAACAATCTGGCCCACCCTAATCAAGAGCCGTCCCTGTCCACAGCCTCGCTACCAGAGTTACAAGGGGTAGCATGGAACAATCTGGCCCGCCGTAATCAAGAGCCGTCCCTGTCCACAGCCTCGCTACCAGAGTTACAAGGGGTAGCATGGAACAATCTGGCCCACCCTAATCAAGAGCCGTCCCTGTCCACAGCCTCGCTACCAGAGTTACAAGGGGTAGCATGGAACAATCTGGCCCACCCTAACCAAGAGCCGTCCCTGTCCACAGCCAGGGTCACTACAGCCTCGCTACCAGAGTTACAAGGGGTAGCATGGAACAATCTGGCCCACCCTAATCAAGAGCCGTCCCTGTCCACAGCCTCGCTACCAGAGTTACAAGGGGTAGCATGGAACAATCTGGCCCACCCTAATCAAGAGCCGTCCCTGTCCACAGCCTCGCTACCAGAGTTACAAGGGGTAGCATGGAACAATCTGGCCCACCCTAATCAGGAGCCGTCCCTGTCCACAGCCTCGCTACCGGAGTTACAAGGGGTAACATGGAACAATCTGGCCCACCCTAATCAAGAGCCGCCCCTGTCCACAGCCTCGCTACCAGAGTTACAAGGGGTAGCATGGAACAATGTGGCCCACCCTAATCAAGAGCCGCCCCTGTCCACAGCCTCGCTACCAGAGTTACAAAGGGTAGCATGGGACAATCTGGCCCACCCTAATCAAGAGACGCCCCTGTCCACAGCCTCGCTACCAGAGTTACAAGGGGTAGCATGGAACAATCTGGCCCACCCTAATCAACAGCCGTCTCTGTCCACAGCCTCGCTACCAGACTTACAAGGGGTAGCATGGAACAAACTGGCCCACCCTAATCAAGAGCCGTTCCTGTCCACAGCCTCGCTACCAGAGTTACAAGGGTAGCATGGAACAATCTGGCCAACCCTAATCAAGAGCCGTCCCTGTCCACAGCCTCGCTACCAGAGTTACAAGGGGTAGCATGGAACAATCTGGCCCACCCTAATCAAGAGCCGCCCCTGTCCACAGCCTCGCTACCAGAGTTACAAGGGGTAGCATGGAACAATCTGGCCCCCCCAAATCAAGAGCCGTCCCTGTCCACAGCCTCGCTACCAGAGTTACAAGGGGTAGCATGGAACAATCTGGCCCACTCTAATCAAGAGCCGCCCCTGTCCACAGCCTCGCTACCAGAGTTACAAGGGGTAGCATGGAACAATCTGGCCCACTCTAATCAAGAGCCGTCCCTGTCCACAGCCTCGCTACCAGAGTTACAAGGGGTAGCATGGAACAATCTGGCCCACCCTAATCAAGAGCCGCTCCTGTCCACAGCCTCGCTAACAGAGTTACAAGGGGTAGCATGGAACAAACTGGCCCACTCTAATCAAGAGCCGCCCCTGTCAATAGCCTCGCTAACAGAGTTACAAGGGGTAGCATGGAACAATCTGGCCCACCCTAATCACGAGCCGTCCCTGTTCACAGCCTCGCTACCAGAGTTACAAGGGGTAGCATGGAACAATCTGGCCCACCCTATTCAAGAGCCGTCCCTGTCCACAACCTCGCTACCAGAGTTACAAAGGGTAGCATGGAACAATCTGGCCCACCCCAATCAAGAGCCGCCCCTGTCCACAGCCTCGCTACCAGAGTTACAAGGGGTAGCATGGAACAATCTGGCCCACCCTAATCAACAGCCGCCCCTGTCCACAGCCTCGCTACCAGAGTTACAAGGGGTAGCATGGAACAATCTGGCCCACCCTAATCAAGAGCCGTCCCTGTCAACAGCCTCGCTACCAGAGTTACAAGGGGTAGCATGGAACAATTTGGCCCACCCTAATCAAGAGCCGTCCCTGTCCACAGCCTCGCTACCAGAGTTACAAGGGGTAGCATGGAACAATCTGGCCCACCCTAATCAAGAGCCGACCCTGTCCACAGCCTCGCTACCAGAGTTTCAAGGGGTAGCATGGAACAATCAGGCCCACCCTAATCAAGAGCCGTCCCTGTCCACAGCCAGGGTCACTACAGCCTCTCCACCAGAGTTACAAGGGGTAGCATTGAACAATCTGGCCCACCCTAATCAAGAGCCGTCCCTGTCCACAGCCTCGCTACCAGAGTTACAAGGGGTAGCATGGAACAATCTGGCCCACCGTAATCAAGAGCCGTCCCTGTCCACAGCCAGGGTCACTACAGCCTTGCTACCAGAGTTACAAGGGGTAGTATGGAACAATCTGGCCCACCCTAATCAAGAGCCGTCCCTGTCCACAGCCTCGCTACCAGAGTTACAAGGGGTAGCATGGAACAATCTGGCCCACCCTAATCAAGAGCCGTCCCTGTCCAAAGCCAGGGTCACTACAGCCTCTCCACCAGAGTTACAAGGGGTAGCATTGAACAATCTGGCCCACCCTAATCAAGAGCCGTCCCTGTCCACAGCCTCGCTACCAGAGTTACAAGGGGTAGCATGGAACAATCTGGCCCACCGTAATCAAGAGCCGTCCCTGTCCACAGCCTCGCTACCAGAGTTACAAGGGGTAGCATGGAACAATCTGGCCCACCCTAATCAAGAGCCGTCCCTGTCCACAAGCTCGCTACCAGAGTTACAAGGGGTAGCATGGAACAATGTGGCCCACCCTAATCAAGAGCCGCCCCTGTCCGCAGCCTCGCTAACAGAGTTACAAAGGGTAGCATGGAACAATCTGGCCCACCCTAATCAGGAGCCGTCCCTGTCCAAAGCCAGGGTCACTACAGCCTCTCCACCAGAGTTACAAGGGGTAGCATTGAACAATCTGGCCCACCCTAATCAAGAGCCGTCCCTGTCCACAGCCTCGCTACCAGAGTTACAAGGGGTAGCATGGAACAATCTGGCCCACCGTAATCAAGAGCCGTCCCTGTCCACAGCCTCGCTACCAGAGTTACAAGGGGTAGCATGGAACAATCTGGCCCACCCTAATCAAGAGCCGTCCCTGTCCACAGCCTCGCTACCAGAGTTACAAGGGGTAGCATGGAACAATCTGGCCCACCCTAACCAAGAGCCGTCCCTGTCCACAGCCAGGGTCACTACAGCCTCGCTACCAGAGTTACAAGGGGTAGCATGGAACAATCTGGCCCACCCTAATCAAGAGCCGTCCCTGTCCACAGCCTCGCTACCAGAGTTACAAGGGGTAGCATGGAACAATCTGGCCCACCCTAATCAAGAGCCGTCCCTGTCCACAGCCTCGCTACCAGAGTTACAAGGGGTAGCATGGAACAATCTGGCCCACCCTAATCAGGAGCCGTCCCTGTCCACAGCCTCGCTACCAGAGTTACAAGGGGTAACATGGAACAATCTGGCCCACCCTAATCAAGAGCCGCCCCTGTCCACAGCCTCGCTACCAGAGTTACAAGGGGTAGCATGGAACAATGTGGCCCACCCTAATCAAGAGCCGCCCCTGTCCACAGCCTCGCTACCAGAGTTACAAAGGGTAGCATGGGACAATCTGGCCCACCCTAATCAAGAGACGCCCCTGTCCACAGCCTCGCTACCAGAGTTACAAGGGGTAGCATGGAACAATCTGGCCCACCCTAATCAACAGCCGTCTCTGTCCACAGCCTCGCTACCAGACTTACAAGGGGTAGCATGGAACAATCTGGCCCACCCTAATCAAGAGCCGTTCCTGTCCACAGCCTCGCTACCAGAGTTACAAGGGTAGCATGGAACAATCTGGCCAACCCTAATCAAGAGCCGTCCCTGTCCACAGTCTCGCTACCAGAGTTACAAGGGGTAGCATGGAACAATCTGGCCCACCCTAATCAAGAGCCGCCCCTGTCCACAGCCTCGCTACCAGGTGTTACAAGGGGTAGCATGGAACAATCTGGCCCACCCTAATCAAGAGCCGTCCCTGTCCACAGCCTCGCTACCAGAGTTACAAGGGGTAGCATGGAACAATCTGGCCCACTCTAATCAAGAGCCGCCCCAGTCCACAGCCTCGCTACCAGAGTTACAAGGGGTAGCATGGAACAATCTGGCCCACTCTAATCAAGAGCCGTCCCTGTCCACAGCATCGCTACCAGAGTTACAAGGGGTAGCATGGAACAATCTGGCCCACCCTAATCAAGAGCCGCTCCTGTCCACAGCCTCGCTAACAGAGTTACAAGGGGTAGCATGGAACAAACTGGCCCACTCTAATCAAGAGCCGCCCCTGTCAATAGCCTCGCTAACAGAGTTACAAGGGGTAGCATGGAACAATCTGGCCCACCCTAATCACGAGCCGTCCCTGTTCACAGCCTCGCTACCAGAGTTACAAGGGGTAGCATGGAACAATCTGGCCCACCCTATTCAAGAGCCGTCCCTGTCCACAACCTCGCTACCAGAGTTACAAAGGGTAGCATGGAACAATCTGGCCCACCCCAATCAAGAGCCGCCCCTGTCCACAGCCTCGCTACCAGAGTTACAAGGGGTAGCATGGATCAATCTGGCCCACCCTAATCAACAGCCGCCCCTGTCCACAGCCTCGCTACCAGAGTTACAAGGGGTAGCATGGAACAATCTGGCCCACCCTAATCAAGAGCCGTCCCTGTCAACAGCCTCGCTACCAGAGTTACAAGGGGTAGCATGGAACAATTTGGCCCACCCTAATCAAGAGCCGTCCCTGTCCACAGCCTCGCTACCAGAGTTACAAGGGGTAGCATGGAACAATCTGGCCCACCCTAATCAAGAGCCGTCCCTGTCCACAGCCTCGCTACCAGAGTTACAAGGGGTAGCATGGAACAATCTGGCCCACCCTAATCAAGAGCCGTCCCTGTCCACAGCCAGGGTCACTACAGCCTCTCCACCAGAGTTACAAGGGGTAGCAATGAACAATCTGGCCCACCCTAATCAAGAGCCGTCCCTGTCCACAGCCTCGCTACCAGAGTTACAAGGGGTAGCATGGAACAATCTGGCCCACCGTAATCAAGAGCCGTCCCTGTCCACAGCCAGGGTCACTACAGCCTTGCTACCAGAGTTACAAGGGGTAGCATGGAACACTCTGGCCCACCCTAATCAAGAGACGTCCCTGTCCACAGCCTCGCTACCAGAGTTACAAGGGGTAGCATGGAACAATCTGGCCCACCCTAATCAAGAGCCGTCCCTGTCCACAGCCTCGCTACCAGAGTTACAAGGGGTAGCATGGAACAATCTGGCCCACCATAATCAAGAGCCGTCCCTGTCCACAGCCTCGCCACCAGAGTTACAAGGGGTAGCATGGAACAATCTGGCCCACCCTAATCAAGAGCCCTCCCTGTCCACAGCCTCGCTACCAGAGTTACAAGGGGTAGCATGGAACAATCTGGCCCACACTAATCAAGAGCCGCCCCTGTCCACAGCCTCGCTACCAGAGTTACAAGGGGTAGCATGGAACAATCTGGCCCACCCTAATCAAGAGCCGTCCCTGTCCACAACCTCGCTACCAGAGTTACAAAGGGTTGCATGGAACAATCTGGCCCACCCTAATCAAGAGCCGCCCCTGTCCACAGCCTCGCTACCAGAGTTACAAGGGGTAGCATGGAACAATCTGGCCCACCCTAATCAACAGCCGCCCCTGTCCACAGCCTCGCTACCAGAGTTACAACGGGTAGCATGCAACAATCTGGCCCACCCTAATCAAGAGCCATCCCTGTCCACAGCCTCGCTACCAGAGTTACAAGGGGTAGCATGGAACAATCTGGCCCACCCTAATCAAGAGCCGTCCCTGTCCACAGCCTCGCTACCGGAGTTACAAGGGGTAGCATGGAACAATCTGGCCCACACTAATCAAGAGCCGTCCCTGTCCACAGCCTCGCTACCAGAGTTACAAGGGGTAGCATGGAACAATCTGGCCCACCCTAATCAAGAGCCGTCCCTGTCCACAGCCAGGGTCACTACAGCCTCGCTACCAGAGTTACAAGGGGTAGCATGGAACAATCTGGCCCACCCTAATCAAGAGCCGTCCCTGTCCACAGCCTCGCTACCAGAGTTACAAGGGGTAGCATGGAACAATCTGGCCCACCCTAATCAAGAGCCGTCCCTGTCCACAGCCTCGCTACCAGAGTTACAAGGGGTAGCATGGAACAATCTGGCCCACCATAATCAAGAGCCGTCCCTGTCCACAGCCTCGCCACCAGAGTTACAAGGGGTAGCATGGAACAATCTGGCCCACCCTAATCAAGAGCCCTCCCTGTCCACAGCCTCGCTACCAGAGTTACAAGGGGTAGCATGGAACAATCTTGCCCACACTAATCAAGAGCCGCCCCTGTCCACAGCCTCGCTACCAGAGTTACAAGGGGTAGCATGGAACAATCTGGCCCACCCTAATCAAGAGCCGTCCCTGTCCACTACCTCGCTACCAGAGTTACAAAGGGTTGCATGGAACAATCTGGCCCACCCTAATCAAGAGCCGCCCCTGTCCACAGCCTCGCTACCAGAGTTACAAGGGGTAGCATGGAACAATCTGGCCCACCCTAATCAACAGCCGCCCCTGTCCACAGCCTCGCTACCAGAGTTACAACGGGTAGCATGGAACAATCTGGCCCACCCTAATCAAGAGCCATCCCTGTCCACAGCCTCGCTACCAGAGTTACAAGGGGTAGCATGGAACAATCTGGCCCACCCTAATCAAGAGCCGTCCCTGTCCACAGCCTCGCTACCGGAGTTACAAGGGGTAGCATGGAACAATCTGGCCCACACTAATCAAGAGCCGTCCCTGTCCACAGCCTCGCTACCAGAGTTACAAGGGTTAGCATGGAACAATCTGGCCCACCCTAATCAAGAGCCGTCCCTGTCCACAGCCAGGGTCACTACAGCCTCGCTACCAGAGTTACAAGGGGTAGCATGGAACAATCTGGCCCACCCTAATCAAGAGCTGTCCCTGTCCACAGCCTCGCTACCAGAGTTACAAGGGGTAGCATGGAACAATCTGGCCCACCCTAATCAAGAGCCGTCCCTGTCCACAGCCTCGCTACCAGAGTTACAAGGGGTAGCATGGAACAATCTGGCCCACCCTAATCTGGAGCCGTCCCTGTCCACAGCCTCGCTACCAGACTTACAAGGGGTAGCATGGAACAATCAGGCCCACCCTAATCAAGAGCCGTCCCTGTCCACAGCCTCGCTACCAGAGTTACAAGGGGTAGCATGGCACAATGTGGCCCAACCAAATCAAGAGCCGCCCCTGTCCACAGCCTCGCTACCAGAGTTACAAAGGGTAGCATGGGACAATCTGGCCCACCCTAATCAAGAGACGCCCCTGTCCACAGCCTCGCTACCAGAGTTACAAGGGGTAGCATGGAACAATCTGGCCCACCCTAATCAACAGCCGTCTCTGTCCACAGCCTCGCTACCAGACTTACAAGGGGTAGCATGGAACAATCAGGCCCACCCTAATCAAGAGCCGTCCCTGTCCACAGCCTCGCTACCAGAGTTACAAGGGGTAGCATGGAACAATCTGGCCCACCCTAATCAAGAGCCGTCCCTGTCCACAGCCTCGCTACCAGAGTTACAAGGGGTAGCATGGAACAATCTGGCCCACCCTAATCAAGAGCCGTCCCTGTCCACAGCCAGGGTCACTACAGCCTCTCCACCAGAGTTACAAGGGGTAGCAATGAACAATCTGGCCCACCCTAATCGAGAGCCGTCCCTGTCCACAGCCTCGCTACCAGAGTTACAAGGGGTAGCATGGAACAATCTGGCCCACCGTAATCAAGAGCCGTCCCTGTCCACAGCCAGGGTCACTACAGCCTTGCTACCAGAGTTACAAGGGGTAGCATGGAACACTCTGGCCCACCCTAATCAAGAGACGTCCCTGTCCACAGCCTCGCTACCAGAGTTACAAGGGGTAGCATGGAACAATCTGGCCCACCCTAATCAAGAGCCGTCCCTGTCCACAGCCTCGCTACCAGAGTTACAAGGGGTAGCATGGAACAATCTGGCCCACCATAATCAAGAGCCGTCCCTGTCCACAGCCTCGCCACCAGAGTTACAAGGGGTAGCATGGAACAATCTGGCCCACCCTAATCAAGAGCCCTCCCTGTCCACAGCCTCGCTACCAGAGTTACAAGGGGTAGCATGGAACAATCTGGCCCACACTAATCAAGAGCCGCCCCTGTCCACAGCCTCGCTACCAGAGTTACAAGGGGTAGCATGGAACAATCTGGCCCACCCTAATCAAGAGCCGTCCCTGTCCACAACCTCGCTACCAGAGTTACAAAGGGTTGCATGGAACAATCTGGCCCACCCTAATCAAGAGCCGCCCCTGTCCACAGCCTCGCTACCAGAGTTACAAGGGGTAGCATGGAACAATCTGGCCCACCCTAATCAACAGCCGCCCCTGTCCACAGCCTCGCTACCAGAGTTACAACGGGTAGCATGGAACAATCTGGCCCACCCTAATCAAGAGCCATCCCTGTCCACAGCCTCGCTACCAGAGTTACAAGGGGTAGCATGGAACAATCTGGCCCACCCTAATCAAGAGCCGTCCCTGTCCACAGCCTCGCTACCGGAGTTACAAGGTGTAGCATGGAACAATCTGGCCCACACTAATCAAGAGCCGTCCCTGTCCACAGCCTCGCTACCAGAGTTACAAGGGGTAGCATGGAACAATCTGGCCCACCCTAATCAAGAGCCGTCCCTGTCCACAGCCAGGGTCACTACAGCCTCGCTACCAGAGTTACAAGGGGTAGCATGGAACAATCTGGCCCACCCTAATCAAGTGCCGTCCCTGTCCACAGCCTCGCTACCAGAGTTACAAGGGGTAGCATGGAACAATCTGGCCCACCCTAATCAAGAGCCGTCCCTGTCCACAGCCTCGCTACCAGAGTTACAAGGGGTAACATGGAACAATCTGGCCCACCATAATCAAGAGCCGCCCCTGTCCACAGCCTCGCTACCAGAGTTACAAGGGGTAGCATGGCACAATGTGGCCCACCCTAATCAAGAGCCGCCCCTGTCCACAGCCTCGCTACCAGAGTTACAAAGGGTAGCATGGGACAATCTGGCCCACCCTAATCAAGAGACGCCCCTGTCCACAGCCTCGCTACCAGAGTTACAAGGGGTAGCATGGAACAATCTGGCCCACCGTAATCAAGAGCCGTCCCTGTCCACAGCCAGGGTCACTACAGCCTTGCTACCAGAGTTACAAGGGGTAGCATGGAACACTCTGGCCCACCCTAATCAAGAGACGTCCCTGTCCACAGCCTCGCTACCAGAGTTACAAGGGGTAGCATGGAACAATCTGGCCCACCCTAATCAAGAGCCGTCCCTGTCCACAGCCTCGCTACCAGAGTTACAAGGGGTAGCATGGAACAATCTGGCCCACCATAATCAAGAGCCGTCCCTGTCCACAGCCTCGCCACCAGAGTTACAAGGGGTAGCATGGAACAATCTGGCCCACCCTAATCAAGAGCCCTCCCTGTCCACAGCCTCGCTACCAGAGTTACAAGGGGTAGCATGGAACAATCTGGCCCACACTAATCAAGAGCCGCCCCTGTCCACAGCCTCGCTACCAGAGTTACAAGGGGTAGCATGGAACAATCTGGCCCACCCTAATCAAGAGCCGTCCCTGTCCACAACCTCGCTACCAGAGTTACAAAGGGTTGCATGGAACAATCTGGCCCACCCTAATCAAGAGCCGCCCCTGTCCACAGCCTCGCTACCAGAGTTACAAGGGGTAGCATGGAACAATCTGGCCCACCCTAATCAACAGCCGCCCCTGTCCACAGCCTCGCTACCAGAGTTACAACGGGTAGCATGGAACAATCTGGCCCACCCTAATCAAGAGCCATCCCTGTCCACAGCCTCGCTACCAGAGTTACAAGGGGTAGCATGGAACAATCTGGCCCACCCTAATCAAGAGCCGTCCCTGTCCACAGCCTCGCTACCGGAGTTACAAGGGGTAGCATGGAACAATCTGGCCCACCCTAATCAAGAGCCGCCCCTGTCCACAGCCTCGCTACCAGAGTTACAAGGGGTAGCATGGAACAATCTGGCCCACCCTAATCAACAGCCGCCCCTGTCCACAGCCTCGCTACCAGAGTTACAAGGGGTAGCATGGAACAATCTGGCCCACCCTAATCAAGAGCCGTCCCTGTCCACAGCCTCGCTACCGGAGTTACAAGGGGTAGCATGGAACAATCTGGCCCACACTAATCAAGAGCCGTCCCTGTCCACAGCCTCGCTACCAGAGTTACAAGGGTTAGCATGGAACAATCTGGCCCACCCTAATCAAGAGCCGTCCCTGTCCACAGCCAGGGTCACTACAGCCTCGCTACCAGAGTTACAAGGGGTAGCATGGAACAATCTGGCCCACCCTAATCAAGAGCTGTCCCTGTCCACAGCCTCGCTACCAGAGTTACAAGGGGTAGCATGGAACAATCTGGCCCACCCTAATCAAGAGCCGTCCCTGTCCACAGCCTCGCTACCAGAGTTACAAGGGGTAGCATGGAACAATCTGGCCCACCCTAATCTGGAGCCGTCCCTGTCCACAGCCTCGCTACCAGAGTTACAAGGGGTAACATGGAACAATCTGGCCCACCATAATCAAGAGCCGCCCCTGTCCACATCCTCACTACCAGAGTTACAAGGGGTAGCATGGCACAATGTGGCCCAACCAAATCAAGAGCCGCCCCTGTCCACAGCCTCGCTACCAGAGTTACAAAGGGTAGCATGGGACAATCTGGCCCACCCTAATCAAGAGACGCCCCTGTCCACAGCCTCGCTACCAGAGTTACAAGGGGTAGCATGGAACAATCTGGCCCACCCTAATCAACAGCCGTCTCTGTCCACAGCCTCGCTACCAGACTTACAAGGGGTAGCATGGAACAATCAGGCCCACCCTAATCAAGAGCCGTCCCTGTCCACAGCCTCGCTACCAGAGTTACAAGGGGTAGCATGGAACAATCTGGCCCACCCTAATCAAGAGCCGTCCCTGTCCACAGCCTCGCTACCAGAGTTACAAGGGGTAGCATGGAACAATCTGGCCCACCCTAATCAAGAGCCGTCCCTGTCCACAGCCAGGGTCACTACAGCCTCTCCACCAGAGTTACAAGGGGTAGCAATGAACAATCTGGCCCACCCTAATCGAGAGCCGTCCCTGTCCACAGCCTCGCTACCAGAGTTACAAGGGGTAGCATGGAACAATCTGGCCCACCGTAATCAAGAGCCGTCCCTGTCCACAGACAGGGTCACTACAGCCTTGCTACCAGAGTTACAAGGGGTAGCATGGAACACTCTGGCCCACCCTAATCAAGAGACGTCCCTGTCCACAGCCTCGCTACCAGAGTTACAAGGGGTAGCATGGAACAATCTGGCCCACCCTAATCAAGAGCCGTCCCTGTCCACAGCCTCGCTACCAGAGTTACAAGGGGTAGCATGGAACAATCTGGCCCACCATAATCAAGAGCCGTCCCTGTCCACAGCCTCGCCACCAGAGTTACAAGGGGTAGCATGGAACAATCTGGCCCACCCTAATCAAGAGCCCTCCCTGTCCACAGCCTCGCTACCAGAGTTACAAGGGGTAGCATGGAACAATCTGGCCCACACTAATCAAGAGCCGCCCCTGTCCACAGCCTCGCTACCAGAGTTACAAGGGGTAGCATGGAACAATCTGGCCCACCCTAATCAAGAGCCGTCCCTGTCCACAACCTCGCTACCAGAGTTACAAAGGGTTGCATGGAACAATCTGGCCCACCCTAATCAAGAGCCGCCCCTGTCCACAGCCTCGCTACCAGAGTTACAAGGGGTAGCATGGAACAATCTGGCCCACCCTAATCAACAGCCGCCCCTGTCCACAGCCTCGCTACCAGAGTTACAACGGGTAGCATGGAACAATCTGGCCCACCCTAATCAAGAGCCATCCCTGTCCACAGCCTCGCTACCAGAGTTACAAGGGGTAGCATGGAACAATCTGGCCCACCCTAATCAAGAGCCGTCCCTGTCCACAGCCTCGCTACCGGAGTTACAAGGTGTAGCATGGAACAATCTGGCCCACACTAATCAAGAGCCGTCCCTGTCCACAGCCTCGCTACCAGAGTTACAAGGGGTAGCATGGAACAATCTGGCCCACCCTAATCAAGAGCCGTCCCTGTCCACAGCCAGGGTCACTACAGCCTCGCTACCAGAGTTACAAGGGGTAGCATGGAACAATCTGGCCCACCCTAATCAAGTGCCGTCCCTGTCCACAGCCTCGCTACCAGAGTTACAAGGGGTAGCATGGAACAATCTGGCCCACCCTAATCAAGAGCCGTCCCTGTCCACAGCCTCGCTACCAGAGTTACAAGGGGTAACATGGAACAATCTGGCCCACCATAATCAAGAGCCGCCCCTGTCCACAGCCTCGCTACCAGAGTTACAAGGGGTAGCATGGCACAATGTGGCCCACCCTAATCAAGAGCCGCCCCTGTCCACAGCCTCGCTACCAGAGTTACAAAGGGTAGCATGGGACAATCTGGCCCACCCTAATCAAGAGACGCCCCTGTCCACAGCCTCGCTACCAGAGTTACAAGGGGTAGCATGGAACAATCTGGCCCACCGTAATCAAGAGCCGTCCCTGTCCACAGCCAGGGTCACTACAGCCTTGCTACCAGAGTTACAAGGGGTAGCATGGAACACTCTGGCCCACCCTAATCAAGAGACGTCCCTGTCCACAGCCTCGCTACCAGAGTTACAAGGGGTAGCATGGAACAATCTGGCCCACCCTAATCAAGAGCCGTCCCTGTCCACAGCCTCGCTACCAGAGTTACAAGGGGTAGCATGGAACAATCTGGCCCACCATAATCAAGAGCCGTCCCTGTCCACAGCCTCGCCACCAGAGTTACAAGGGGTAGCATGGAACAATCTGGCCCACCCTAATCAAGAGCCCTCCCTGTCCACAGCCTCGCTACCAGAGTTACAAGGGGTAGCATGGAACAATCTGGCCCACACTAATCAAGAGCCGCCCCTGTCCACAGCCTCGCTACCAGAGTTACAAGGGGTAGCATGGAACAATCTGGCCCACCCTAATCAAGAGCCGTCCCTGTCCACAACCTCGCTACCAGAGTTACAAAGGGTTGCATGGAACAATCTGGCCCACCCTAATCAAGAGCCGCCCCTGTCCACAGCCTCGCTACCAGAGTTACAAGGGGTAGCATGGAACAATCTGGCCCACCCTAATCAACAGCCGCCCCTGTCCACAGCCTCGCTACCAGAGTTACAACGGGTAGCATGGAACAATCTGGCCCACCCTAATCAAGAGCCATCCCTGTCCACAGCCTCGCTACCAGAGTTACAAGGGGTAGCATGGAACAATCTGGCCCACCCTAATCAAGAGCCGTCCCTGTCCACAGCCTCGCTACCGGAGTTACAAGGGGTAGCATGGAACAATCTGGCCCACACTAATCAAGAGCCGTCCCTGTCCACAGCCTCGCTACCAGAGTTACAAGGGGTAGCATGGAACAATCTGGCCCACCCTAATCAAGAGCCGTCCCTGTCCACAGCCAGGGTCACTACAGCCTCGCTACCAGAGTTACAAGGGGTAGCATGGAACAATCTGGCCCACCCTAATCAAGAGCTGTCCCTGTCCACAGCCTCGCTACCAGAGTTACAAGGGGTAGCATGGAACAATCTGGCCCACCCTAATCAAGAGCCGTCCCTGTCCACAGCCTCGCTACCAGAGTTACAAGGGGTAGCATGGAACAATCTGGCCCACCCTAATCTGGAGCCGTCCCTGTCCACAGCCTCGCTACCAGAGTTACAAGGGGTAACATGGAACAATCTGGCCCACCATAATCAAGAGCCGCCCCTGTCCACATCCTCGCTACCAGAGTTACAAGGGGTAGCATGGCACAATGTGGCCCACCCTAATCAAGAGCCGCCCCTGTCCACAGCCTCGCTACCAGAGTTACAAAGGGTAGCATGGGACAATCTGGCCCACCCTAATCAAGAGACGCCCCTGTCCACAGCCTCGCTACCAGAGTTACAAGGGGTAGCATGGAACAATCTGGCCCACCCTAATCAACAGCCGTCTCTGTCCACAGCCTCGCTACCAGACTTACAAGGGGTAGCATGGAACAATCAGGCCCACCCTAATCAAGAGCCGTCCCTGTCCACAGCCTCGCTACCAGAGTTACAAGGGGTAGCATGGAACAATCTGGCCCACCCTAATCAAGAGCCGTCCCTGTCCACAGCCTCGCTACCAGAGTTACAAGGGGTAGCATGGAACAATCTGGCCCACCCTAATCAAGAGCCGCCCCTGTCCACAGCCTCGCTACCAGAGTTACAAGGGGTAGCATGGAACAATCTGGCCCACCCTAATCAAGAGCCGTCCCTGTCCACAGCCTCGCTACCAGAGTTACAAGGGGTAGCATGGAACAATCTGGCCCACTCTAATCAAGAGCCGCCCCTGTCCACAGCCTCGCTACCAGAGTTACAAGGGGTAGCATGGAACAATCTGGCCCACTCTAATCAAGAGCCGTCCCTGTCCACAGCCTCGCTACCAGAGTTACAAGGGGTAGCATGGAACAATCTGGCCCACCCTAATCAAGAGCGGCTCCTGTCCACAGCCTCGCTAACAGAGTTACAAGGGGTAGCATGGAACAAACTGGCCCACTCTAATCAAGAGCCGCCCCTGTCAATAGCCTCGCTAACAGAGTTACAAGGGGTAGCATGGAACAATCTGGCCAACCCTAATCACGAGCCGTCCCTGTTCACAGCCTCGCTACCAGAGTTACAAGGGGTAGCATGGAACAATCTGGCCCACCCTATTCAAGAGCCGCCCCTGTCCACAACCTCGCTACCAGAGTTACAAAGGGTAGCATGGAACAATCTGGCCCACCCCAATCAAGAGCCGCCCCTGTCCACAGCCTCGCTACCAGAGTTACAAGGGGTAGCATGGAACAATCTGGCCCACCCTAATCAACAGCCGCCCCTGTCCACAGCCTCGCTACCAGAGTTACAAGGGGTAGCATGGAACAATCTGGCCCACCCTAATCAAGAGCCGTCCCTGTCCACAGCCTCGCTACCAGAGTTACAAGGGGTAGCATGGAACAATTTGGCCCACCCTAATCAAGAGCCGTCCCTGTCCACAGCCTCGCTACCAGAGTTACAAGGGGTAGCATGGAACAATCTGGCCCACCCTAATCAAGAGCCGTCCCTGTCCACAGCCTCGCTACCAGAGTTACAAGGGGTAGCATGGAACAATCTGGCCCACCCTAATCAAGAGCCGTCCCTGTCCAAAGCCAGGGTCACTACAGCCTCTCCACCAGAGTTACAAGGGGTAGTATTGAACAATCTGGCCCACCCTAATCAAGAGCCGTCCCTGTCCACAGCCTCGCTACCAGAGTTACAAGGGGTAGCATGGAACAATCTGGCCCACCGTAATCAAGAGCCGTCCCTGTCCACAGCCTCGCTACCAGAGTTACAAGGGGTAGCATGGAACAATCTGGCCCACCCTAATCAAGAGCCGTCCCTGTCCACAGCCTCGCTACCAGAGTTACAAGGGGTAGCATGGAACAATGTGGCCCACCCTAATCAAGAGCCGCCCCTGTCCACAGCCTCGCTAACAGAGTTACAAAGGGTAGCATGGAACAATCTGGCCCACCCTAATCAAGAGACGCCCCTGTCCACAGCCTCGCTACCAGAGTAACAAGGGGTAGCATGGAACAATCTGGCCCACCCTAATCAACAGCCGTCCCTGTCCACAGCCTCGCTACCAGAGTTACAACGGGTAGCATGGAACAATCTGGCCCACCCTAATCAAGAGCCGTCCCTGTCCACAGTCTCGCTACCAGAACTACAAGGGGTAGCATGGAACAATCTGGCCCACCCTAATCAAGAGCCGTCCCTGTCCACAGCCTCGCTACCAGAGTTACAAGGGGTAGCATGGAACAATCTGGCCCACCCTAATCAATAGTCGTCCCTGTCCACAGCCTCGCTACCAGAGTTACAAGGGGTAGCATGGAACAATCTGGCCCACCCTAATCAAGAGCCGTCCCTGTCCACAGCCTCGCTACCAGAGTTACAAGGGGTAGCATGGAACAATCTGGCCCACCGTAATCAAGAGCCGTCCCTGTCCACAGCCTCGCTACCAGAGTTACAAGGGGTAGCATGGAACAATCTGGCCCACCCTTATCATGTGCCGTCCCTGTCCACAGCCTCGCTACCAGAGTTACAAGGGGTAGCAAGGATCAATCTGGGCCACCCTAATCAAGAGCCGTCCCTGTCCACAGCCTCGCTACCAGAGTTACAAGGGGTAGCATGGAACAATGTGGCCCACCCTAATCAAGAGCCGCCCGTGTCCACAGCCTCGCTACCAGAGTTACAAAGGGTCGCATGGAACAATCTGGCCCACCCTAATCAAGAGCACTCCCTGTCCACAGCCTCGCTACCAGAGTTACAAGGGGTAGCATGGAACAATCTGGCTCACCCTAATGAAGAGCCGTCCCTGTCCACAGCCTCGCTACCAGAATTACAAGGGGTAGCATGGAACAATCTGGCCCACCCTAATCAAGAGCCGTCCCTTTCCACAGCCTCGCTACCAGAGTTACAAGGGGTAGCATGGAACAATCTGGCCCACCCTAATTAACAGCCGCCCCTGTCCACAGCCTCGCTTCCAGAGTTACAAGGGGTTGCATGGAACAATCTGGCCCACCTTAATCAAGAGCCGTCCCTGTCCACAGCCTCGCTACCAGAGTTACAAGGGGTAGCATGGAACAATCTGGCCCACCCTAATCAAGAGCCGTCCCTGTCCACAGCCTCGCTACCAGAGTTACAAGGGGTAGCATGGAAAAATCTGGCCCACCCTAATCAAGAGCCGCCCCTGTCCACAGCCTCGCTACCAGAGTTACAAGGGGTAGCATGGAACAATCTGGCCCACTCTAATCAAGAGCCATCCCTGTCCACAGCCTCGCTACCAGAGTTACAAGGGGTAGCATGGAACAATCTGGCCCACCCTAATCAAGAGCCGTCCCTGTCCACAGCCTCGCTACCAGAGTTACAAGGGGTAGCATGGAACAATCTGGCCCACCCTAATCAAGAGCCTCCCTGTCCACAGCCTCGCTACCAGAGTTACAAGGGGTAGCATGGAACAATCTGGCCTACCCTAATCAAGAGCCGCCCCTGTCCACAGCCTCGCTAACAGAGTTACAAGGGGTAGCATGGAACAATCTGGCCCACCCTAATCAAGAGCCGCCCCTGTCCACAGCCTCGCTAACAGAGTTACAAGGGGTAGCATGGAACAATCTGGCCCACCCTAATCAAGAGCTGTCCCTGTCCACAGCCTCGCTACCAGAGTTACAAGGGGTAGCATGGAACAATGGGCCCACCCTAATCAAGAGCCGTCCCTGTCCACAGCCTCGCTACCAGAGATACAAGGGGTAGCATGGAACAATCTGGCCCACCCTAATCAAGAGCCGTCCCAGTCCACAGCCAGGGTCACTACAGCCTCGCTACCAGAGTTACAAGGGGTAGCATGGAACAATCTGGCCCACCCTAATCAAGTGCCGTCCCTGTCCACAGCCTCGCTACCAGAGTTACAAGGGGTAGCATGGAACAATCTGGCCCACCCTAATCAAGAGCCGTCCCTGTCCACAGCCTCGCTACCAGAGTTACAAGGGGTAACATGGAACAATCTGGCCCACCATAATCAAGAGCCGCCCCTGTCCACAGCCTCGCTACCAGAGTTACAAGGGGTAGCATGGCACAATGTGGCCCACCCTAATCAAGAGCCGCCCCTGTCCACAGCCTCGCTACCAGAGTTACAAAGGGTAGCATGGGACAATCTGGCCCACCCTAATCAAGAGACGCCCCTGTCCACAGCCTCGCTACCAGAGTTACAAGGGGTAGCATGGAACAATCTGGCCCACCGTAATCAAGAGCCGTCCCTGTCCACAGCCAGGGTCACTACAGCCTTGCTACCAGAGTTACAAGGGGTAGCATGGAACACTCTGGCCCACCCTAATCAAGAGACGTCCCTGTCCACAGCCTCGCTACCAGAGTTACAAGGGGTAGCATGGAACAATCTGGCCCACCCTAATCAAGAGCCGTCCCTGTCCACAGCCTCGCTACCAGAGTTACAAGGGGTAGCATGGAACAATCTGGCCCACCATAATCAAGAGCCGTCCCTGTCCACAGCCTCGCCACCAGAGTTACAAGGGGTAGCATGGAACAATCTGGCCCACCCTAATCAAGAGCCGTCCCTGTCCACAGCCTCGCTACCAGAGTTACAAGGGGTAGCATGGAACAATCTGGCCCACCCTAATCAAGAGCCGTCCCTGTCCACAACCTCGCTACCAGAGTTACAAAGGGTTGCATGGAACAATCTGGCCCACCCTAATCAAGAGCCGCCCCTGTCCACAGCCTCGCTACCAGAGTTACAAGGGGTAGCATGGAACAATCTGGCCCACCCTAATCAACAGCCGCCCCTGTCCACAGCCTCGCTACCAGAGTTACAACGGGTAGCATGGAACAATCTGGCCCACCCTAATCAAGAGCCATCCCTGTCCACAGCCTCGCTACCAGAGTTACAAGGGGTAGCATGGAACAATCTGGCCCACCCTAATCAAGAGCCGTCCCTGTCCACAGCCTCGCTACCGGAGTTACAAGGGGTAGCATGGAACAATCTGGCCCACACTAATCAAGAGCCGTCCCTGTCCACAGCCTCGCTACCAGAGTTACAAGGGGTAGCATGGAACAATCTGGCCCACCCTAATCAAGAGCCGTCCCTGTCCACAGCCAGGGTCACTACAGCCTCGCTACCAGAGTTACAAGGGGTAGCATGGAACAATCTGGCCCACCCTAATCAAGAGCTGTCCCTGTCCACAGCCTCGCTACCAGAGTTACAAGGGGTAGCATGGAACAATCTGGCCCACCCTAATCAAGAGCCGTCCCTGTCCACAGCCTCGCTACCAGAGTTACAAGGGGTAGCATGGAACAATCTGGCCCACCCTAATCAATAGTCGTCCCTGTCCACAGCCTCGCTACCAGAGTTACAAGGGGTAGCATGGAACAATCTGGCCCACCCTAATCAAGAGCCGTCCCTGTCCACAGCCTCGCTACCAGAGTTACAAGGGGTAGCATGGAACAATCTGGCCCACCGTAATCAAGAGCCGTCCCTGTCCACAGCCTCGCTACCAGAGTTACAAGGGGTAGCATGGAACAATCTGGCCCACCCTTATCATGTGCCGTCCCTGTCCACAGCCTCGCTACCAGAGTTACAAGGGGTAGCAAGGATCAATCTGGGCCACCCTAATCAAGAGCCGTCCCTGTCCACAGCCTCGCTACCAGAGTTACAAGGGGTAGCATGGAACAATGTGGCCCACCCTAACCAAGAGCCGCCCGTGTCCACAGCCTCGCTACCAGAGTTACAAAGGGTCGCATGGAACAATCTGGCCCACCCTAATCAAGAGCACTCCCTGTCCACAGCCTCGCTACCAGAGTTACAAGGGGTAGCATGGAACAATCTGGCTCACCCTAATGAAGAGCCGTCCCTGTCCACAGCCTCGCTACCAGAATTACAAGGGGTAGCATGGAACAATCTGGCCCACCCTAATCAAGAGCCGTCCCTTTCCACAGCCTCGCTACCAGAGTTACAAGGGGTAGCATGGAACAATCTGGCCCACCCTAATTAACAGGCGCCCCTGTCCACAGCCTCGCTTCCATAGTTACAAGGGGTTGCATGGAACAATCTGGCCCACCGTAATCAAGAGCCGTCCCTGTCCACAGCCTCGCTACCAGAGTTACAAGGGGTAGCATGGAACAATCTGGCCCACCCTAATCAAGAGCCGTCCCTGTCCACAGCCTCGCTACCAGAGTTACAAGGGGTAGCATGGAAAAATCTGGCCCACCCTAATCAAGAGCCGCCCCTGTCCACAGCCTCGCTACCAGAGTTACAAGGGGTAGCATGGAACAATCTGGCCCACTCTAATCAAGAGCCATCCCTGTCCACAGCCTCGCTACCAGAGTTACAAGGGGTAGCATGGAACAATCTGGCCCACCCTAATCAAGAGCCGTCCCTGTCCACAGCCTCGCTACCAGAGTTACAAGGGGTAGCATGGAACAATCTGGCCCACCCTAATCAAGAGCCGCCCCTGTCCACAGCCTCGCTAACAGAGTTACAAGGGGTAGCATGGAACAATCTGGCCCACCCTAATCAAGAGCTGTCCCTGTCCACAGCCTCGCTACCAGAGTTACAAGGGGTAGCATGGAACAATGGGCCCACCCTAATCAAGAGCCGTCCCTGTCCACAGCCTCGCTACCAGAGATACAAGGGGTAGCATGGAACAATCTGGCCCACCCTAATCAAGAGCCGTCCCTGTCCACAGCCAGGGTCACTACAGCCTCGCTACCAGAGTTACAAGGGGTAGCATGGAACAATCTGGCCCACCCTAATCAAGTGCCGTCCCTGTCCACAGCCTCGCTACCAGAGTTACAAGGGGTAGCATGGAACAATCTGGCCCACCCTAATCAAGAGCCGTCCCTGTCCACAGCCTCGCTACCAGAGTTACAAGGGGTAACATGGAACAATCTGGCCCACCATAATCAAGAGCCGCCCCTGTCCACAGCCTCGCTACCAGAGTTACAAGGGGTAGCATGGCACAATGTGGCCCACCCTAATCAAGAGCCGCCCCTGTCCACAGCCTCGCTACCAGAGTTACAAAGGGTAGCATGGGACAATCTGGCCCACCCTAATCAAGAGACGCCCCTGTCCACAGCCTCGCTACCAGAGTTACAAGGGGTAGCATGGAACAATCTGGCCCACCGTAATCAAGAGCCGTCCCTGTCCACAGCCAGGGTCACTACAGCCTTGCTACCAGAGTTACAAGGGGTAGCATGGAACACTCTGGCCCACCCTAATCAAGAGACGTCCCTGTCCACAGCCTCGCTACCAGAGTTACAAGGGGTAGCATGGAACAATCTGGCCCACCCTAATCAAGAGCCGTCCCTGTCCACAGCCTCGCTACCAGAGTTACAAGGGGTAGCATGGAACAATCTGGCCCACCATAATCAAGAGCCGTCCCTGTCCACAGCCTCGCCACCAGAGTTACAAGGGGTAGCATGGAACAATCTGGCCCACCCTAATCAAGAGCCCTCCCTGTCCACAGCCTCGCTACCAGAGTTACAAGGGGTAGCATGGAACAATCTGGCCCACACTAATCAAGAGCCGCCCCTGTCCACAGCCTCGCTACCAGAGTTACAAGGGGTAGCATGGAACAATCTGGCCCACCCTAATCAAGAGCCGTCCCTGTCCACAACCTCGCTACCAGAGTTACAAAGGGTTGCATGGAACAATCTGGCCCACCCTAATCAAGAGCCGCCCCTGTCCACAGCCTCGCTACCAGAGTTACAAGGGGTAGCATGGAACAATCTGGCCCACCCTAATCAACAGCCGCCCCTGTCCACAGCCTCGCTACCAGAGTTACAACGGGTAGCATGGAACAATCTGGCCCACCCTAATCAAGAGCCATCCCTGTCCACAGCCTCGCTACCAGAGTTACAAGGGGTAGCATGGAACAATCTGGCCCACCCTAATCAAGAGCCGTCCCTGTCCACAGCCTCGCTACCGGAGTTACAAGGGGTAGCATGGAACAATCTGGCCCACACTAATCAAGAGCCGTCCCTGTCCACAGCCTCGCTACCAGAGTTACAAGGGGTAGCATGGAACAATCTGGCCCACCCTAATCAAGAGCCGTCCCTGTCCACAGCCAGGGTCACTACAGCCTCGCTACCAGAGTTACAAGGGGTAGCATGGAACAATCTGGCCCACCCTAATCAAGAGCTGTCCCTGTCCACAGCCTCGCTACCAGAGTTACAAGGGGTAGCATGGAACAATCTGGCCCACCCTAATCAAGAGCCGTCCCTGTCCACAGCCTCGCTACCAGAGTTACAAGGGGTAGCATGGAACAATCTGGCCCACCCTAATCAATAGTCGTCCCTGTCCACAGCCTCGCTACCAGAGTTACAAGGGGTAGCATGGAACAATCTGGCCCACCCTAATCAAGAGCCGTCCCTGTCCACAGCCTCGCTACCAGAGTTACAAGGGGTAGCATGGAACAATCTGGCCAACCGTAATCAAGAGCCGTCCCTGTCCACAGCCTCGCTACCAGAGTTACAAGGGGTAGCATGGAACAATCTGGCCCACCCTTATCATGTGCCGTCCCTGTCCACAGCCTCGCTACCAGAGTTACAAGGGGTAGCAAGGATCAATCTGGGCCACCCTAATCAAGAGCCGTCCCTGTCCACAGCCTCGCTACCAGAGTTACAAGGGGTAGCATGGAACAATGTGGCCCACCCTAATCAAGAGCCGCCCGTGTCCACAGCCTCGCTACCAGAGTTACAAAGGGTCGCATGGAACAATCTGGCCCACCCTAATCAAGAGCACTCCCTGTCCACAGCCTCGCTACCAGAGTTACAAGGGGTAGCATGGAACAATCTGGCTCACCCTAATGAAGAGCCGTCCCTGTCCACAGCCTCGCTACCAGAATTACAAGGGGTAGCATGGAACAATCTGGCCCACCCTAATCAAGAGCCGTCCCTTTCCACAGCCTCGCTACCAGAGTTACAAGGGGTAGCATGGAACAATCTGGCCCACCCTAATTAACAGCCGCCCCTGTCCACAGCCTCGCTTCCAGAGTTACAAGGGGTTGCATGGAACAATCTGGCCCACCGTAATCAAGAGCCGTCCCTGTCCACAGCCTCGCTACCAGAGTTACAAGGGGTAGCATGGAACAATCTGGCCCACCCTAATCAAGAGCCGTCCCTGTCCACAGCCTCGCTACCAGAGTTACAAGGGGTAGCATGGAAAAATCTGGCCCACCCTAATCAAGAGCCGCCCCTGTCCACAGCCTCGCTACCAGAGTTACAAGGGGTAGCATGGAACAATCTGGCCCACTCTAATCAAGAGCCATCCCTGTCCACAGCCTCGCTACCAGAGTTACAAGGGGTAGCATGGAACAATCTGGCCCACCCTAATCAAGAGCCGTCCCTGTCCACAGCCTCGCTACCAGAGTTACAAGGGGTAGCATGGAACAATCTGGCCCACCCTAATCAAGAGCCTCCCTGTCCACAGCCTCGCTACCAGAGTTACAAGGGGTAGCATGGAACAATCTGGCCTACCCTAATCAAGAGCCGCCCCTGTCCACAGCCTCGCTAACAGAGTTACAAGGGGTAGCATGGAACAATCTGGCCCACCCTAATCAAGAGCCGCCCCTGTCCACAGCCTCGCTAACAGAGTTACAAGGGGTAGCATGGAACAATCTGGCCCACCCTAATCAAGAGCTGTCCCTGTCCACAGCCTCGCTACCAGAGTTACAAGGGGTAGCATGGAACAATGGGCCCACCCTAATCAAGAGCCGTCCCTGTCCACAGCCTCGCTACCAGAGATACAAGGGGTAGCATGGAACAATCTGGCCCACCCTAATCAAGAGCCGTCCCTGTCCACAGCCAGGGTCACTACAGCCTCGCTACCAGAGTTACAAGGGGTAGCATGGAACAATCTGGCCCACCCTAATCAAGTGCCGTCCCTGTCCACAGCCTCGCTACCAGAGTTACAAGGGGTAGCATGGAACAATCTGGCCCACCCTAATCAAGAGCCGTCCCTGTCCACAGCCTCGCTACCAGAGTTACAAGGGGTAACATGGAACAATCTGGCCCACCATAATCAAGAGCCGCCCCTGTACACAGCCTCGCTACCAGAGTTACAAGGGGTAGCATGGCACAATGTGGCCCACCCTAATCAAGAGCCGCCCCTGTCCACAGCCTCGCTACCAGAGTTACAAAGGGTAGCATGGGACAATCTGGCCCACCCTAATCAAGAGACGCCCCTGTCCACAGCCTCGCTACCAGAGTTACAAGGGGTAGCATGGAACAATCTGGCCCACCGTAATCAAGAGCCGTCCCTGTCCACAGCCAGGGTCACTACAGCCTTGCTACCAGAGTTACAAGGGGTAGCATGGAACACTCTGGCCCACCCTAATCAAGAGACGTCCCTGTCCACAGCCTCGCTACCAGAGTTACAAGGGGTAGCATGGAACAATCTGGCCCACCCTAATCAAGAGCCGTCCCTGTCCACAGCCTCGCTACCAGAGTTACAAGGGGTAGCATGGAACAATCTGGCCCACCATAATCAAGAGCCGTCCCTGTCCACAGCCTCGCCACCAGAGTTACAAGGGGTAGCATGGAACAATCTGGCCCACCCTAATCAAGAGCCCTCCCTGTCCACAGCCTCGCTACCAGAGTTACAAGGGGTAGCATGGAACAATCTGGCCCACACTAATCAAGAGCCGCCCCTGTCCACAGCCTCGCTACCAGAGTTACAAGGGGTAGCATGGAACAATCTGGCCCACCCTAATCAAGAGCCGTCCCTGTCCACAACCTCGCTACCAGAGTTACAAAGGGTTGCATGGAACAATCTGGCCCACCCTAATCAAGAGCCGCCCCTGTCCACAGCCTCGCTACCAGAGTTACAAGGGGTAGCATGGAACAATCTGGCCCACCCTAATCAACAGCCGCCCCTGTCCACAGCCTCGCTACCAGAGTTACAACGGGTAGCATGGAACAATCTGGCCCACCCTAATCAAGAGCCATCCCTGTCCACAGCCTCGCTACCAGAGTTACAAGGGGTAGCATGGAACAATCTGGCCCACCCTAATCAAGAGCCGTCCCTGTCCACAGCCTCGCTACCGGAGTTACAAGGGGTAGCATGGAACAATCTGGCCCACACTAATCAAGAGCCGTCCCTGTCCACAGCCTCGCTACCAGAGTTACAAGGGGTAGCATGGAACAATCTGGCCCACCCTAATCAAGAGCCGTCCCTGTCCACAGCCAGGGTCACTACAGCCTCGCTACCAGAGTTACAAGGGGTAGCATGGAACAATCTGGCCCACCCTAATCAAGAGCTGTCCCTGTCCACAGCCTCGCTACCAGAGTTACAAGGGGTAGCATGGAACAATCTGGCCCACCCTAATCAAGAGCCGTCCCTGTCCACAGCCTCGCTACCAGAGTTACAAGGGGTAGCATGGAACAATCTGGCCCACCCTAATCTGGAGCCGTCCCTGTCCACAGCCTCGCTACCAGAGTTACAAGGGGTAACATGGAACAATCTGGCCCACCATAATCAAGAGCCGCCCCTGTCCACATCCTCGCTACCAGAGTTACAAGGGGTAGCATGGCACAATGTGGCCCACCCTAATCAAGAGCCGCCCCTGTCCACAGCCTCGCTACCAGAGTTACAAAGGGTAGCATGGGACAATCTGGCCCACCCTAATCAAGAGACGCCCCTGTCCACAGCCTCGCTACCAGAGTTACAAGGGGTAGCATGGAACAATCTGGCCCACCCTAATCAACAGCCGTCTCTGTCCACAGCCTCGCTACCAGACTTACAAGGGGTAGCATGGAACAATCAGGCCCACCCTAATCAAGAGCCGTCCCTGTCCACAGCCTCGCTACCAGAGTTACAAGGGGTAGCATGGAACAATCTGGCCCACCCTAATCAAGAGCCGTCCCTGTCCACAGCCTCGCTACCAGAGTTACAAGGGGTAGCATGGAACAATCTGGCCCACCCTAATCAAGAGCCGCCCCTGTCCACAGCCTCGCTACCAGAGTTACATGGGGTAGCATGGAACAATCTGGCCCACCCTAATCAAGAGCCGTCCCTGTCCACAGCCTCGCTACCAGAGTTACAAGGGGTAGCATGGAACAATCTGGCCCACTCTAATCAAGAGCCGCCCCTGTCCACAGCCTCGCTACCAGAGTTACAAGGGGTAGCATGGAACAATCTGGCCCACTCTAATCAAGAGCCGTCCCTGTCCACAGCCTCGCTACCAGAGTTACAAGGGGTAGCATGGAACAATCTGGCCCACCCTAATCAAGAGCGGCTCCTGTCCACAGCCTCGCTAACAGAGTTACAAGGGGTAGCATGGAACAAACTGGCCCACTCTAATCAAGAGCCGCCCCTGTCAATAGCCTCGCTAACAGAGTTACAAGGGGTAGCATGGAACAATCTGGCCAACCCTAATCACGAGCCGTCCCTGTTCACAGCCTCGCTACCAGAGTTACAAGGGGTAGCATGGAACAATCTGGCCCACCCTATTCAAGAGCCGCCCCTGTCCACAACCTCGCTACCAGAGTTACAAAGGGTAGCATGGAACAATCTGGCCCACCCCAATCAAGAGCCGCCCCTGTCCACAGCCTCGCTACCAGAGTTACAAGGGGTAGCATGGAACAATCTGGCCCACCCTAATCAACAGCCGCCCCTGTCCACAGCCTCGCTACCAGAGTTACAAGGGGTAGCATGGAACAATCTGGCCCACCCTAATCAAGAGCCGTCCCTGTCCACAGCCTCGCTACCAGAGTTACAAGGGGTAGCATGGAACAATTTGGCCCACCCTAATCAAGAGCCGTCCCTGTCCACAGCCTCGCTACCAGAGTTACAAGGGGTAGCATGGAACAATCTGGCCCACCCTAATCAAGAGCCGTCCCTGTCCACAGCCTCGCTACCAGAGTTACAAGGGGTAGCATGGAACAATCTGGCCCACCCTAATCAAGAGCCGTCCCTGTCCAAAGCCAGGGTCACTACAGCCTCTCCACCAGAGTTACAAGGGGTAGTATTGAACAATCTGGCCCACCCGAATCAAGAGCCGTCCCTGTCCACAGCCTCGCTACCAGAGTTACAAGGGGTAGCATGGAACAATCTGGCCCACCGTAATCAAGAGCCGTCCCTGTCCACAGCCTCGCTACCAGAGTTACAAGGGGTACCATGGAACAATCTGGCCCACCCTAATCAAGAGCCGTCCCTGTCCACAGCCTCGCTACCAGAGTTACAAGGGGTAGCATGGAACAATGTGGCCCACCCTAATCAAGAGCCGCCCCTGTCCACAGCCTCGCTAACAGAGTTACAAAGGGTAGCATGGAACAATCTGGCCCACCCTAATCAAGAGACGCCCCTGTCCACAGCCTCGCTACCAGAGTAACAAGGGGTAGCATGGAACAATCTGGCCCACCCTAATCAACAGCCGTCCCTGTCCACAGCCTCGCTACCAGAGTTACAACGGGTAGCATGGAACAATCTGGCCCACCCTAATCAAGAGCCGTCCCTGTCCACAGTCTCGCTACCAGAGTTACAAGGGGTAGCATGGAACAATCTGGCCCACCCTAATCAAGAGCCGTCCCTGTCCACAGCCTCGCTACCAGAGTTACAAGGGGTAGCATGGAACAATCTGGCCCACCCTAATCAATAGTCGTCCCTGTCCACAGCCTCGCTACCAGAGTTACAAGGGGTAGCATGGAACAATCTGGCCCACCCTAATCAAGAGCCGTCCCTGTCCACAGCCTCGCTACCAGAGTTACAAGGGGTAGCATGGAACAATCTGGCCCACCGTAATCAAGAGCCGTCCCTGTCCACAGCCTCGCTACCAGAGTTACAAGGGGTAGCATGGAACAATCTGGCCCACCCTTATCATGTGCCGTCCCTGTCCACAGACTCGCTACCAGAGTTACAAGGGGTAGCAAGGATCAATCTGGGCCACCCTAATCAAGAGCCGTCCCTGTCCACAGCCTCGCTACCAGAGTTACAAGGGGTAGCATGGAACAATGTGGCCCACCCTAATCAAGAGCCGCCCGTGTCCACAGCCTCGCTACCAGAGTTACAAAGGGTCGCATGGAACAATCTGGCCCACCCTAATCAAGAGCCATCCCTGTCCACAGCCTCGCTACCAGAGTTACAAGGGGTAGCATGGAACAATCTGGCTCACCCTAATGAAGAGCCGTCCCTGTCCACAGCCTCGCTACCAGAATTACAAGGGGTAGCATGGAACAATCTGGCCCACCCTAATCAAGAGCCGTCCCTTTCCACAGCCTCGCTACCAGAGTTACAAGGGGTAGCATGGAACAATCTGGCCCACCCTAATTAACAGCCGCCCCTGTCCACAGCCTCGCTTCCAGAGTTACAAGGGGTTGCATGGAACAATCTGGCCCACCGTAATCAAGAGCCGTCCCTGTCCACAGCCTCGCTACCAGAGTTACAAGGGGTAGCATGGAATAATCTGGCCCACCCTAATCAAGAGCCGTCCCTGTCCACAGCCTCGCTACCAGAGTTACAAGGGGTAGCATGGAAAAATCTGGCCCACCCTAATCAAGAGCCGCCCCTGTCCACAGCCTCGCTACCAGAGTTACAAGGGGTAGCATGGAACAATCTGGCCCACTCTAATCAAGAGCCATCCCTGTCCACAGCCTCGCTACCAGAGTTACAAGGGGTAGCATGGAACAATCTGGCCCACCCTAATCAAGAGCCGTCCCTGTCCACAGCCTCGCTACCAGAGTTACAAGGGGTAGCATGGAACAATCTGGCCCACCCTAATCAAGAGCCTCCCTGTCCACAGCCTCGCTACCAGAGTTACAAGGGGTAGCATGGAACAATCTGGCCTACCCTAATCAAGAGCCGCCCCTGTCCACAGCCTCGCTAACAGAGTTACAAGGGGTAGCATGGAACAATCTGGCCCACCCTAATCAAGAGCCGCCCCTGTCCACAGCCTCGCTAACAGAGTTACAAGGGGTAGCATGGAACAATCTGGCCCACCCTAATCAAGAGCTGTCCCTGTCCACAGCCTCGCTACCAGAGTTACAAGGGGTAGCATGGAACAATGGGCCCACCCTAATCAAGAGCCGTCCCTGTCCACAGCCTCGCTACCAGAGATACAAGGGGTAGCATGGAACAATCTGGCCCACCCTAATCAAGAGCCGTCCCTGTCCACAGCCAGGGTCACTACAGCCTCGCTACCAGAGTTACAAGGGGTAGCATGGAACAATCTGGCCCACCCTAATCAAGTGCCGACCCTGTCCACAGCCTCGCTACCAGAGTTACAAGGGGTAGCATGGAACAATCTGGCCCACCCTAATCAAGAGCCGTCCCTGTCCACAGCCTCGCTACCAGAGTTACAAGGGGTAACATGGAACAATCTGGCCCACCATAATCAAGAGCCGCCCCTGTCCACAGCCTCGCTACCAGAGTTACAAGGGGTAGCATGGCACAATGTGGCCCACCCTAATCAAGAGCCGCCCCTGTCCACAGCCTCGCTACCAGAGTTACAAAGGGTAGCATGGGACAATCTGGCCCACCCTAATCAAGAGACTCCCCTGTCCACAGCCTCGCTACCAGAGTTACAAGGGGTAGCATGGAACAATCTGGCCCACCGTAATCAAGAGCCGTCCCTGTCCACAGCCAGGGTCACTACAGCCTTGCTACCAGAGTTACAAGGGGTAGCATGGAACAATCTGGCCCACCCTAATCAAGAGCCGTCCCTGTCCACAGCCTCGCTACCAGAGTTACAAGGGGTAGCATGGAACAATCTGGCCCACCATAATCAAGAGCCGTCCCTGTCCACAGCCTCGCCACCAGAGTTACAAGGGGTAGCATGGAACAATCTGGCCCACCCTAATCAAGAGCCCTCCCTGTCCACAGCCTCGCTACCAGAGTTACAAGGGGTAGCATGGAACAATCTGGCCCACACTAATCAAGAGCCGCCCCTGTCCACAGCCTCGCTACCAGAGTTACAAGGGGTAGCATGGAACAATCTGGCCCACCCTAATCAAGAGCCGTCCCTGTCCACAACCTCGCTACCAGAGTTACAAAGGGTTGCATGGAACAATCTGGCCCACCCTAATCAAGAGCCGCCCCTGTCCACAGCCTCGCTACCAGAGTTACAAGGGGTAGCATGGAACAATCTGGCCCACCCTAATCAACAGCCGCCCCTGTCCACAGCCTCGCTACCAGAGTTACAACGGGTAGCATGGAACAATCTGGCCCACCCTAATCAAGAGCCATCCCTGTCCACAGCCTCGCTACCAGAGTTACAAGGGGTTGCATGGAACAATCTGGCCCACCCTAATCAAGAGCCGTCCCTGTCCACAGCCTCGCTACCGGAGTTACAAGGGGTAGCATGGAACAATCTGGCCCACACTAATCAAGAGCCGTCCCTGTCCACAGCCTCGCTACCAGAGTTACAAGGGGTAGCATGGAACAATCTGGCCCACCCTAATCAAGAGCCGTCCCTGTCCACAGCCAGGGTCACTACAGCCTCGCTACCAGAGTTACAAGGGGTAGCATGGAACAATCTGGCCCACCCTAATCAAGAGCTGTCCCTGTCCACAGCCTCGCTACCAGAGTTACAAGGGGTAGCATGGAACAATCTGGCCCACCCTAATCAAGAGCCGTCCCTGTCCACAGCCTCGCTACCAGAGTTACAAGGGGTAGCATGGAACAATCTGGCCCACCCTAATCTGGAGCCGTCCCTGTCCACAGCCTCGCTACCAGAGTTACAAGGGGTAACATGGAACAATCTGGCCCACCATAATCAAGAGCCGCCCCTGTCCACATCCTCGCTACCAGAGTTACAAGGGGTAGCATGGCACAATGTGGCCCACCCTAATCAAGAGCCGCCCCTGTCCACAGCCTCGCTACCAGAGTTACAAAGGGTAGCATGGGACAATCTGGCCCACCCTAATCAAGAGACGCCCCTGTCCACAGCCTCGCTACCAGAGTTACAAGGGGTAGCATGGAACAATCTGGCCCACCCTAATCAACAGCCGTCTCTGTCCACAGCCTCGCTACCAGACTTACAAGGGGTAGCATGGAACAATCAGGCCCACCCTAATCAAGAGCCGTCCCTGTCCACAGCCTCGCTACCAGAGTTACAAGGGGTAGCATGGAACAATCTGGCCCACCCTAATCAAGAGCCGTCCCTGTCCACAGCCTCGCTACCAGAGTTACAAGGGGTAGCATGGAACAATCTGGCCCACCCTAATCAAGAGCCGCCCCTGTCCACAGCCTCGCTACCAGAGTTACAAGGGGTAGCATGGAACAATCTGGCCCACCCTAATCAAGAGCCGTCCCTGTCCACAGCCTCGCTACCAGAGTTACAAGGGGTAGCATGGAACAATCTGGCCCACTCTAATCAAGAGCCGCCCCTGTCCACAGCCTCGCTACCAGAGTTACAAGGGGTAGCATGGAACAATCTGGCCCACTCTAATCAAGAGCCGTCCCTGTCCACAGCCTCGCTACCAGAGTTACAAGGGGTAGCATGGAACAATCTGGCCCACCCTAATCAAGAGCGGCTCCTGTCCACAGCCTCGCTAACAGAGTTACAAGGGGTAGCATGGAACAAACTGGCCCACTCTAATCAAGAGCCGCCCCTGTCAATAGCCTCGCTAACAGAGTTACAAGGGGTAGCATGGAACAATCTGGCCAACCCTAATCACGAGCCGTCCCTGTTCACAGCCTCGCTACCAGAGTTACAAGGGGTAGCATGGAACAATCTGGCCCACCCTATTCAAGAGCCGCCCCTGTCCACAACCTCGCTACCAGAGTTACAAAGGGTAGCATGGAACAATCTGGCCCACCCCAATCAAGAGCCGCCCCTGTCCACAGCCTCGCTACCAGAGTTACAAGGGGTAGCATGGAACAATCTGGCCCACCCTAATCAACAGCCGCCCCTGTCCACAGCCTCGCTACCAGAGTTACAAGGGGTAGCATGGAACAATCTGGCCCACCCTAATCAAGAGCCGTCCCTGTCCACAGCCTCGCTACCAGAGTTACAAGGGGTAGCATGGAACAATTTGGCCCACCCTAATCAAGAGCCGTCCCTGTCCACAGCCTCGCTACCAGAGTTACAAGGGGTAGCATGGAACAATCTTGCCCACCCTAATCAAGAGCCGTCCCTGTCCACAGCCTCGCTACCAGAGTTACAAGGGGTAGCATGGAACAATCTGGCCCACCCTAATCAAGAGCCGTCCCTGTCCAAAGCCAGGGTCACTACAGCCTCTCCACCAGAGTTACAAGGGGTAGTATTGAACAATCTGGCCCACCCTAATCAAGAGCCGTCCCTGTCCACAGCCTCGCTACCAGAGTTACAAGGGGTAGCATGGAACAATCTGGCCCACCGTAATCAAGAGCCGTCCCTGTCCACAGCCTCGCTACCAGAGTTAACAGGGGTAGCATGGAACAATCTGGCCCACCCTAATCAAGAGCCGTCCCTGTCCACAGCCTCGCTACCAGAGTTACAAGGGGTAGCATGGAACAATCTGGCCCACCGTAATCAAGAGCCGTCCCTGTCCACAGCCTCGCTACCAGAGTTACAAGGGGTAGCATGGAACAATCTGGCCCACCCTTATCATGTGCCGTCCCTGTCCACAGCCTCGCTACCAGAGTTACAAGGGGTAGCAAGGATCAATCTGGGCCACCCTAATCAAGAGCCGTCCCTGTCCACAGCCTCGCTACCAGAGTTACAAGGGGTAGCATGGAACAATGTGGCCCACCCTAATCAAGAGCCGCCCGTGTCCACAGCCTCGCTACCAGAGTTACAAAGGGTCGCATGGAACAATCTGGCCCACCCTAATCAAGAGCCATCCCTGTCCACAGCCTCGCTACCAGAGTTACAAGGGGTAGCATGGAACAATCTGGCTCACCCTAATGAAGAGCCGTCCCTGTCCACAGCCTCGCTACCAGAATTACAAGGGGTAGCATGGAACAATCTGGCCCACCCTAATCAAGAGCCGTCCCTTTCCACAGCCTCGCTACCAGAGTTACAAGGGGTAGCATGGAACAATCTGGCCCACCCTAATTAACAGCCGCCTCTGTCCACAGCCTCGCTTCCAGAGTTACAAGGGGTTGCATGGAACAATCTGGCCCACCGTAATCAAGAGCCGTCCCTGTCCACAGCCTCGCTACCAGAGTTACAAGGGGTAGCATGGAACAATCTGGCCCACCCTAATCAAGAGCCGTCCCTGTCCACAGCCTCGCTACCAGAGTTACAAGGGGTAGCATGGAAAAATCTGGCCCACCCTAATCAAGAGCCGCCCCTGTCCACAGCCTCGCTACCAGAGTTACAAGGGGTAGCATGGAACAATCTGGCCCACTCTAATCAAGAGCCATCCCTGTCCACAGCCTCGCTACCAGAGTTACAAGGGGTAGCATGGAACAATCTGGCCCACCCTAATCAAGAGCCGTCCCTGTCCACAGCCTCGCTACCAGAGTTACAAGGGGTAGCATGGAACAATCTGGCCCACCCTAATCAAGAGCCTCCCTGTCCACAGCCTCGCTACCAGAGTTACAAGGGGTAGCATGGAACAATCTGGCCTACCCTAATCAAGAGCCGCCCCTGTCCACAGCCTCGCTAACAGAGTTACAAGGGGTAGCATGGAACAATCTGGCCCACCCTAATCAAGAGCCGCCCCTGTCCACAGCCTCGCTAACAGAGTTACAAGGGGTAGCATGGAACAATCTGGCCCACCCTAATCAAGAGCTGTCCCTGTCCACAGCCTCGCTACCCGAGTTACAAGGGGTAGCATGGAACAATGGGCCCACCCTAATCAAGAGCCGTCCCTGTCCACAGCCTCGCTACCAGAGATACAAGGGGTAGCATGGAACAATCTAGCCCACCCTATTCAAGAGACGCCCCTGTCCACAGCCTCGCTACCAGAGTTACAAAGGGTAGCATGGAACAATCTGGCCCACCCTAATCAAGAGACGCCCCTGTCCACAGCCTCGCTACCAGAGTTACAAGGGGTAGCATGGAATAATCTGGCCCACTCTAATCAAGAGCCGTCCCTGTGCACAGCCTCGCTACCAAAGTTACAAGGGGTTGCATGGAACAATCTGGCCCACCGAAATCAAGAGCCGTCCCTGTCCACAGCCTCGCTACCAGAGTTACAAGGGGTAGCATGGAACAATCTGGCCCACCCGAATCAAGAGCCGTCCCTGTCCACAGCCTCGCTACCAGAGTTACAAGGGGTAGCATGGAAAAATCTGGCCCACCCTAATCAAGAGCCGCCCCTGTCCACAGCCTCGCTACCAGAGTTACAAGGGGTAGCATGGAACAATCTGGCCCACTCTAATCAAGAGCCATCCCTGTCCACAGCCTCGCTACCAGAGTTACAAGGGGTAGCATGGAACAATCTGGCCCACCCTAATCAAGAGCCGTCCCTGTCCACAGCCTCGCTACCAGAGTTACAAGGGGTAGCATGGAACAATCTGGCCCACCCTAATCAAGAGCCGTCCCTGTCCACAGCCTCGCTACCAGAGTTACAAGGGGTAGCATGGAACAATCTGGCCCACACTAATCAAGAGCCGCCCCTGTCCACAGCCTCGCTAACAGAGTTACAAGGGGTAGCATGGAACAATCTGGCCCACCCTAATCAAGAGCCGCCCCTGTCCACAGCCTCGCTAACAGAGTTATAAGGGGTAGCATGGAACAATCTGGCCCACCCTAATCAATAGCCGTCCCTGTCCACAGCCACGCTACCAGAGTTACAAGGGGTAGCATGGAACAATCTGGCCCACCCTAATCAAGAGCCGCCCCTCTCCACAGCCTCGCTAACAGAGTTACAAGGGGTAGCATGGAACAATCTGGCCCACACTAATCAAGAGCCGTCCCTGTCCACAGCCTCGCTTCCAGAGTTACGAGGGGTAGCATGGAACAATCTGGCCCACCCTAATCAAGAGCCGTCCCTGTCCACAGCCAGAGTCACTACAGCCTTGCTACCAGAGTTACAAGGGGTAGCATGGAACAATCTGGCCCACCCTAATCAAGAGCCGTCCCTGTCCACAGCCTCGCTACCAGAGTAACAAGGGGTGGCATGGAACAATCTGGCTCACCCTAATCAAGAGCCGCCCCTGTCCACAGCCTCGCTAACAGAGTTACAAGGGGTAGCATGGAACAATCTGGCCCACCCTAATCAAGAGCCGTCCCTGTCCACAGCCTCGCTACCAGAGTTACAAGGGGTAGCATGGAACAATCTGGCCCACCCTAATCAAGAGCCGTCCCTGTCCACAGCCTCGCTACCAGAGTTACAAGGGGTAGCATGGAACAATCTGGCCGACCCTAATCAAGAGCCGTCCCTGTCCACAGCCTCGCTACCAGAGTTACAAGGGGTAGCATGGAACAATCTGGCCCACCCTAATCAAGAGTCGTCCCTGTCCACAGCCTCGCTACCAGAGTTACAAGGGGTAGCATGGAACAATCTGGCCCACCCTAATCAAGAGCCGTCCCAGTCCACAGCCTCGCTGCCAGAGTTACAAAGTGTAGCATGGAACAATCTGGCCCACCCTATTCAAGAGCCGTCCCTGTCCACAGCCTCGCTACCAGAGTTGCAGGGGTAGCATGGAACAATCTGGCCCACCCTAATCAAGAGCCGCCCCTGTCCACAGCCTCGCTAACAGAGTTACAAGGGGTAGCATGGAACAATCTGGCCCTGCCTAATCAAGGGCCGCCCCTGTCCATAGCCTCGCTACCAGAGTTCCAAGGGGTAGCATGGAACAATCTGGCCCACCCTAATCAAGAGCCGCCCCTGTCCACAGCCTCGCTAACAGAGTTACAAGGGGTAGCATGGAACAATCTGGCCCACCCTAATCAAGAGCCGTCCCTGTCCACAGCCTCGCTACCAGAGTTACAAGGGGTAGCATGGAACAATCTGGCCCACCCTAAACAAGAGCCGTCCCTGTCCACAGCCTCGCTACCAGAGTTACGAGGGGTACCATGGAACAATCTGGCCCACCCTAATCAAGAGCCGTCCCTGTCCACAGCCTCGCTACCAGAGTTACAAGGGGTAGCATGGAACAATCTGGCTCACCCTAATCAAGAGCCGTCCCTGTCCACAGCCTCGCTACCAGAGTTACGAGGGGTAGCATGGAACAATCTGGCCCACCCTAATCAAAAGCCGCCCCTGTCCACAGCCCCGCTACCAGAGTTACAAGGGGTAGCATGGACCAATCTGGCTCACCCTAATCAAGAGCCGTCCCTGTCCACAGCCTCGCTACCAGAGTTACGAGGGGTAGCATGGAACAATCTGGCTCACCCTAATCAACAGCCGCCCCTGTCCACAGCCTCGCTACCAGAGTTAAAAGGGGTAGCATGGAACAATCTGGCCCACCCTAATCAAGAGCCGTCCCTGTCCACAGCCTCGCTACCAGAGTTACAAGGGGTAGCATGGAACAATCTGGCTCACCCTAATCAAGAGCCGTCCCTGTCCACAGCCTCGCTACCAGAGTTACGAGGGGTAGCATGGAACAATCTGGCTCACCCTAATCAACAGCCGCCCCTGTCCACAGCCTCGCTACCAGAGTTACAAGGGGTAGCATGGAACAATCTGGCCCACCCTAATCAAGAGCCTCCCCTGGTCACTACAGCCTCAATACCAGAGTTACAAGGGGTAGCATGGAACAATCTGGCCCACCGTAATCAAGAGCCGCCCCTGGTCACTACAGCCTCAATACCAGAGTTACAAGGGGTAGCATGGAACAATCTGGCCCACCCTAATCAAGAGCCGTCCCTGTCCACAGCCTCGCTACCAGAGTTACAAGGGGTAGCATGGAACAATCTGGCTCACCCTAAACAAGAGCCGTCCCTGTCCACAGCCTCGCTACCAGAGATACGAGGGGTAGCATGGAACAATCTGGCTCACCCTAATCAACAGCCGCCCCTGTCCACAGCCTCGCTACCAGAGTTACAAGGGGTAGCATGGAACAATCTGGCCCACCCTAATCAAGAGCCGCCCCTGGTCACTACAGCCTCAATACCAGAGTTACAAGGGGTAGCATGGAACAATCTGGCCCACCCTAATCAAGAGCCGCCCCTGGTCACAACAGCCTCGCTACCAGAGTTACAAGGGGTAGCATGGAACAATCTGGCCCACCCTAATCAAGAGCCGTCCCTGTCCACAGCCTCAATACCAGAGTTACGAGGGGTAGCATGGAACAATCTGGCTCACCCTAATCAATAGCCGCCCCTGGTCACTACAGCCTCAATACCAGAGTTACAAGGGTAGCATGGAACAATCAGGCCCACCCTAATCAAGAGCCGTCCCTGTCCACAGCCTCGCTACCAGAGATACAAGGGGTAGCATGGAACAATCTGGCTCACCCTAATCAAGAGCCGTCCCTGTCCACAGCCTCGCTACCAGAGTTAAAAGGGGTAGCATGGAACAATCTGGCCCACCCTAATCAAGAGCCGTCCCTGTCCTCAGCCTCGTTACCAGAGTTACAAGGGGTAGCATGGAACAATCTGGCCCACCCTAATCAAGAGCCGTCCCTGTCCACAGCCTCGCTACCAGAGTTACAAGGGGTAGCATGGAACAATCTGGCTCACCCTAATCAAGAGCCGTCCCTGTCCACAGCCTCGCTACCAGAGATACATGGGGTAGCATGGAACAATCTGGCCCACCCTAATCAAGAGCCGTCCCTGTCCACAGCCTCGCTACCAGAGTTACAAGGGGTAGCATGGAACAATCTGGCCCACCCTAATCAAGAGCCGTCCCTGTCCACAGCCTCGCTACCAGAGTTACAAGGGGTAGCATGGAACAATCTGGCCCACCCTAATCAAGAGCCGTCCCTGTCCACACCCTCGCAACCAGAGTTACAAGGGGTAGCATGGAACAATCTGGCTTATCCTAATCTTGAGCCGCCCCTGGTCACTACAGCCTCGCTACCAGAGTTACAAGGGGTAGCATGGAACAATCTGGCTCACCCTAATCAAGAGCCGTCCCTGTCCACAGCCTCGCTACCAGAGTTACAAGGGGTAGCATGGAACAATCTGGCCCACCCTAATCAAGAGCCGTCCCTGTCCACAGCCTCGCTACCAGAGTTACAAGGGGTAGCATGGAACAATCTGGCTCACCCTAATCAAGAGCCCTCCCTGTCCACAGCCTCGCTACCAGAGTTACAAGGGGTAGCATGGAATAATCTGGCTCACCCTAATCAAGAGCCGTCCCTGCCCACAGCCTCGCTACCAGAGTTACAAGGGGTGGCATGGAAAAATCTGGCTCACCCTAATCAAGAGCCGCCCCTGTTCACAGCCTCGCTAACAGTGTTACAAGGGGTAGCATGGAACAATCTGGCCCACCCTAATCAAGCGCCGTCCCTGTCCACAGCCTCGCTACCAGAGTTACAAGGGGTAGCATGGAACAATCTGGCTCACCCTAATCAAGAGCCGTCCCTGTCCACAGCCTCGCTACCAGAGTTACAAGGGGTAGCATGGAACAATCTGGCCCTCCCTAATCAAGAGCCGTCCCTGTCCACAGCCTCGCTACCAGAGTTACAAGGGGTAGCATGGAACAATCTGGCCCACCCTAATCAAGAGCAGTCCCTGTCCACAGCCTCGCTACCAGAGTTAAAAGGGGTAGCATTAACAATCTGGCCCACCCTAATCAAGAGCCGTCCCTGTCCACAGCCTCGCTACCAGTGTTACAAGGGGTAGCATGGAACAATCTGGCCCACCCTAATCAAGAGCCGTCCCTGTCCACAGCCTCGCTACCAGAGTTACAAGGGGTAGCATGGAACAATCTGGCCCACCCTAATCAAGAGCCGCCCCTGTCCACAGCCTCGCTAACAGAGTTACAAGGGGTAGCATGGAACAATCTGGCCCACCCTAATCAAGACCCGCCCCTGTCCACAGCCTCGCTAACAGAGTTACAAGGGGTAGCATGGAACAATCTGGCCCACCCTAATCAAGAGCCGTCCCTGGGACAGCCACGCTACCAGAGTTACAAGGGGTAGCATGGAACAATCTGGCCCACCCTTATCAAGGGCCGCCCCTGTCCACAGCCTCGCTAACAGAGTTACAAGGGGTAGCATGGAACAATCTGGCCCACACTAATCAAGAGCAGTCCCTGTCCACAGCCTCGCTACCAGAGTTACGAGGGGTAGCATGGAACAATCTGGCCCACCCTAATCAAGAGCCGTCCCTGTCCACAGCCAGGGTCACTACAGCCTTGCTACCAGAGTTACAAGGGGTAGCATGGAACAATCTGGCCCACACTAATCAAGAGCCGTCCCTGTCCACAGCCTCGCTACCAGAGTTACAAGGGGTAGCATGGAACAATCTGGCCCACCCCTAATCAAGAGCCGTCCCTGGTCACTACTGCCTCGCTACCAGAGTTACAAGGGGTAGCATGGAACAATCTGGCTCACCCTAATGAAGAGCCGCCCCTGGTCACTACAGACTCGCTACCAGAGTTACAAGGGGTAGAATGGAACAATCTGGCCCACCCTAATCAAGAGCCGTCCCTGTCCACAGCCTCGCTACCAGAGTTAAATGGGGTAGCATGGAACAATCTGGCTCACCCTAATCCTGAGCCATCCCTGTCCACAGCCTCGCTACCAGAGTTACAAGGGGTAGCATGGAACAATCTGGCTCACCCTAATGGAGAGCCGTCCCTGTCAACAGCCTCGCTACCAGAGTTACAAGGGGTAGCATGGAACAATCTGGCCCACCCTATTCAAGAGCCGTCCCTGTCCACAGCCTCGCTACCAGAGTTACAAGGGGTAGCATGGAACAATCTGGCCCACCCTAATCAAGTGCCGCCCCTGTCCACAGCCTCGCTAACAGAGTTACAAGGGGTAGCATGGAACAATCTGGCCCTCCCTAATCAAGAGCCTCCCCTGTCCACAGCCTCGCTACCAGAGTTACAAGGGGTAGCATGGAACAATCTGGCCCACCCTAATCAAGAGCCGCCCCTGTCCACAGCCTCGCTAACAGAGTTACAAGGGGTAGCATGGAACAATCTGGCCCACCCTAATCAAGAGCCGTCCCTGTCCTCAGCCTCGCTACCAGAGTTACAAGGGGTAGCATGGAACAATCTGGCTCACCCTAATCAAGAGCCGCCCCTGTCCACAACCACGCTAACAGAGTTACAAGGGGTTGCATGGAACAATCTGGCCCACCCCTAATCAAGAGCCGTCCCTGGTCACTACAGCCCCGCCACCAGAGTTACAAGGGGTAGCATGGAACAATCTGGCCCACCCTAATCAAGAGAAGTCCCTGTCCACAGCCTCGCTACCAGAGTTACAAGGGGTAGCATGGAACAATCTGGCCCACCCTAATCAAGAGCCGTCCCTGTCCACAGCCTCGCTACCAGAGTTACAAGGGGTAGCATGGAACAATCTGGCCCACCATAATCAAGAGCCGTCCCTGTCCACAGCCTCGCCACCAGAGTTACAAGGGGTAGCATGGAACAATCTGGCCCACCCTAATCAAGAGCCCTCCCTGTCCACAGCCTCGCTACCAGAGTTACAAGGGGTAGCATGGAACAATCTGGCCCACACTAATCAAGAGCCGCCCCTGTCCACAGCCTCGCTACCAGAGTTACAAGGGGTAGCATGGAACAATCTGGCCCACCCTAATCAAGAGCCGTCCCTGTCCACAACCTTGCTACCAGAGTTACAAAGGGTAGCATGGAACAATCTGGCCCACCCTAATCAAGAGCCGCCCCTGTCCACAGCCTCGCTACCAGAGTTACAAGGGGTAGCATGGAACAATCAGGCCCACCCTAATCAACAGCCGCCCCTGTCCACAGCCTCGCTACCAGAGTTACAACGGGTAGCATGGAACAATCTGGCCCACCCTAATCAAGAGCCATCCCTGTCCACAGCCTCGCTACCAGAGTTACAAGGGGTAGCATGGAACAATCTGGCCCACCCTAATCAAGAGCCGTCCCTGTCCACAGCCTCGCTACCGGAGTTACAAGGGGTAGCATGGAACAATCTGGCCCACCCTAATCAAGAGCCGTCCCTGTCCACAGCCTCGCTACCAGAGTTACAAGGGGTAGCATGGAACAATCTGGCCCACCCTAATCAAGAGCCGTCCCTGTCCACAGCCAGGGTCACTACAGCCTCGCTACCAGAGTTACAAGGGGTAGCATGGAACAATCTGGCCCACCCCAATCAAGAGCCGTCAATGTCCACAGCCTCGCTACCAGAGTTACAAGGGGTAGCATGGAACAATCTGGCCCACCCTAATCAAGAGCCGTCCCTGCCCACAGCCTCGCTACCAGAGTTACAAGGGGTAGCATGGAACAATCTGGCCCACCCTAATCAGGAGCCGTCCCTGTCCACAGCCTCGCTACCAGAGTTACAAGGGGTAACATGGAACAATCTGGCCCACCCTAATCAAGAGCCGCCCCTGTCCACAGCCTCGCTACCAGAGTTACAAGGGGTAGCATGGAACAATGTGGCCCACCCTAATCAAGAGCCGCCCCTGTCCACAGCCTCGCTACCAGAGTTACAAAGGGTAGCATGGGACAATCTGGCCCACCCTAATCAAGAGACGCCCCTGTCCACAGCCTCGCTACCAGAGTTACAAGGGGTAGCATGGAACAATCTGGCCCACCCTAATCAACAGCCGTCTCTGTCCACAGCCTCGCTACCAGACTTACAAGGGGTAGCATGGAACAATCTGGCCCACCCTAATCAAGAACCGTCCCTGTCCACAGCCTCGCTACCAGAGTTACAAGGGTAGCATGGAACAATCTGGCCCACCCTAATCAAGAGCCGTCCCTGTTCACAGCCTCGCTACCAGAGTTACAAGGGGTAGCATGGAACAATCTGGCCCACCCTAATCAAGAGCCGCCCCTGTCCACAGCCTCGCTACCAGAGTTACAAGGGGTAGCATGGAACAATCTGGCCCACCCTAATCAAGAGCCGTAACTGTCCACAGCCTCGCTACCAGAGTTACAAGGGGTAGCATGGAACAATCTGGCCCACTCTAATCAAGAGCCGCCCCTGTCCACAGCCTCGCTACCAGAGTTACAAGGGGTAGCATGGAACAATCTGGCCCACTCTAATCAAGAGCCGTCCCTGTCCACAGCCTCGCTACCAGAGTTACAAGGGGTAGCATGGAACAATCTGGCCCACCCTAATCAAGAGCCGCTCCTGTCCACAGCCTCGCTAACAGAGTTACAAGGGGTAGCATGGAACAAACTGGCCCACTCTAATCAAGAGCCGCCCCTGTCAATAGCCTCGCTAACAGAGTTACAAGGGGTAGCATGGAACAATCTGGCCCACCCTAATCACGAGCCGTCCCTGTTCACAGCCTCGCTACCAGAGTTACAAGGGGTAGCATGGAACAATCTGGCCCACCCTATTCAAGAGCCGCCCCTGTCCACAACCTCGCTACCAGAGTTACAAAGGGTAGCATGGAACAATCTGGCCCTCCCCAATCAAGAGCCGCCCCTGTCCACAGCCTCGCTACCAGAGTTACAAGGGGTAGCATGGAACAATCTGGCCAACCCTAATCAACAGCCGCCCCTGTCCACAGCCTCGCTACCAGAGTTACAAGGGGTAGCATGGAACAATCTGGCCCACCCTAATCAAGAGCCGTCCCTGTCCACAGCCTCGCTACCAGAGTTACAAGGGGTAGCATGGAACAATTTGGCCCACCCTAATCAAGAGCCGTCCCTGTCCACAGCCTCGCTACCAGAGTTACAAGGGGTAGCATGGAACAATCTGGCCCACCCTAATCAAGAGCCGTCCCTGTCCACAGCCTCGCTACCAGAGTTACAAGGGGTAGCATGGAACAATCTGGCCCACCCTAATCAAGAGCCGCCCCTGTCCACAGCCTCGCTAACAGAGTTACAAGGGGTAGCATGGAACAATCTGGCCCACCCTAATCAAGAGCCGCCCCTGTCCACAGCCTCGCTAACAGAGTTACAAGGGGTAGCATGGAACAATCTGGCCCACCCTAATCAAGAGCTGTCCCTGTCCACAGCCTCGCTACCAGAGTTACAAGGGGTAGCATGGAACAATGGGCCCACCCTAATCAAGAGCCGTCCCTGTCCACAGCCTCGCTACCAGAGATACAAGGGGTAGCATGGAACAATCTAGCCCACCCTAATCAAGAGACGCCCCTGTCCACAGCCTCGCTACCAGAGTTACAAAGGGTAGCATGGAACAATCTGGCCCACCCTAATCAAGAGACGCCCCTGTCCACAGCCTCGCTACCAGAGTTACAAGGGGTAGCATGGAATAATCTGGCCCACTCTAATCAAGAGCCGTCCCTGTGCACAGCCTCGCTACCAGAGTTACAAGGGGTTGCATGGAACAATCTGGCCCACCGTAATCAAGAGCCGTCCCTGTCCACAGCCTCGCTACCAGAGTTACAAGGGGTAGCATGGAACAATCTGGCCCAACCGAATCAAGAGCCGTCCCTGTCCACAGCCTCGCTACCAGAGTTACAAGGGGTAGCATGGAAAAATCTGGCCCACCCTAATCAAGAGCCGCCCCTGTCCACAGCCTCGCTACCAGAGTTACAAGGGGTAGCATGGAACAATCTGGCCCACTCTAATCAAGAGCCATCCCTGTCCACAGCCTCGCTACCAGAGTTACAAGGGGTAGCATGGAACAATCTGGCCCACCCTAATCAAGAGCCGTCCCTGTCCACAGCCTCGCTACCAGAGTTACAAGGGGTAGCATGGAACAATCTGGCCCACCCTAATCAAGAGCCGTCCCTGTCCACAGCCTCGCTACCAGAGTTACAAGGGGTAGCATGGAACAATCTGGCCCACCCTAATCAAGAGCCGCCCCTGTCCACAGCCTCGCTAACAGAGTTACAAGGGGTAGCATGGAACAATCTGGCCCACCCTAATCAAGGGCCGCCCCTGTCCACAGCCTCGCTAACAGAGTTATAAGGGGTAGCATGGAACAATCTGGCCCACCCTAATCAAGAGCCGTCCCTGTCCACAGCCACGCTACCAGAGTTACAAGGGGTAGCATGGAACAATCTGGCCCACCCTAATCAAGAGCCGCCCCTGTCCACAGCCTCGCTAACAGAGTTACAAGGGGTAGCATGGAACAATCTGGCCCACACTAATCAAGAGCCGTCCCTGTCCACAGCCTCGCTACCAGAGTTACGAGGTGTAGCATGGAACAATCTGGCCCACCCTAATCAAGAGCCGTCCCTGTCCACAGCCAGAGTCACTACAGCCTTGCTACCAGAGTTACAAGGGGTAGCATGGAACAATCTGGCCCACCCTAATCAAGAGCCGTCCCTGTCCACAGCCTCGCTACCAGAGTAACAAGGGGTGGCATGGAACAATCTGGCTCACCCTAATCAAGAGCCGCCCCTGTCCACAGCCTCGCTAACAGAGTTACAAGGGGTAGCATGGAACAATCTGGCCCACCCTAATCAAGAGCCGTCCCTGTCCACAGCCTCGCTACCAGAGTTACAAGGGGTAGCATGGATCAATCTGGCCCACCCTAATCAAGAGCCGTCCCTGTCCACAGCCTCGCTACCAGAGTTACAAGGGGTAGCATGGAACAATCTGGCCGACCCTAATCAAGAGCCGTCCCTGTCCACAGCCTCGCTACCAGAGTTACAAGGGGTAGCATGGAACAATTTGGCTCACACTAATCAAGAGCCATCCCTGTCCACAGCCTCGCTACCAGAGTTACAAGGGGTAGCATGGAACAATCTGGCCCACCCTAATCAAGAGTCGTCCCTGTCCACAGCCTCGCTACCAGAGTTACAAGGGGTAGCATGGAACAATCTGGCCCACCCTAATCAAGAGCCGTCCCAGTCCACAGCCTCGCTGCCAGAGTTACAAAGGGTAGCATGGAACAATCTGGCCCACCCTTTTCAAGAGCCGTCCCTGTCCACAGCCTCGCTACCAGAGTTGCAAGGGGTAGCATGGAACAATCTGGCCCACCCTAATCAAGAGCCGCCCCTGTCCACAGCCTCGCTAACAGAGTTACAAGGGGTAGCATGGAACAATCTGGCCCTCCCTAATCAAGAGCCGCCCCTGTCCACAGCCTCGCTACCAGAGTTACAAGGGGTAGCATGGAACAATCTGGCCCACCCTAATCAAGAGCCGCCCCTGTCCACAGCCTCGCTAACAGAGTTACAAGGGGTAGCATGGAACAATCTGGCCCACCCTAATCAAGAGCCGTCCCTGTCCACAGCCTCGCTACCAGAGTTACAAGGGGTAGCATGGAACAATCTGGCCCACCCTAAACAAGAGCCGTCCCTGTCCACAGCCTCGCTACCAGAGTTACGAGGGGTACCATGGAACAATCTGTCCCACCCTAATCAAGAGCCGTCCCTGTCCACAGCCTCGCTACCAGAGTTACAAGGGGTAGCATGGAACAATCTGGCCCACCCTAATCAAGAGCCGTCCCTGTCCACAGCCTCGCTGCCAGAGTTACAAGGGGTAGCATGGAACAATCTGCCTCACCCTAATCAAGAGCCGTCCCTGTCCACAGCCTCGCTACCAGAGTTACGAGGGGTAGCATGGAACAATCTGGCCCACCCTAATCAAGAGCCGCCCCTGTCCACAGCCCCGCTACCAGAGTTACAAGGGGTAGCATGGAACAATCTGGCTCACCCTAATCAAGAGCCGTCCCTGTCCACAGCCTCGCTACCAGAGTTACGAGGGGTAGCATGGAACAATCTGGCTCACCCTAATCAATAGCCGCCCCTGTCCACAGCCTCGCTACCAGAGTTAAAAGGGGTAGCATGGAACAATCTGGCCCACCCTAATCAAGAGCCGTCCCTGTCCACAGCCTCGCTACCAGAGTTACAAGGGGTAGCATGGAACAATCTGGCTCACCCTAATCAAGAGCCATCCCTGTCCACAGCCTCGCTACCAGAGTTACGAGGGGTAGCATGGAACAATCTGGCTCACCCTAATCAACAGCCGCCCCTGTCCACAGCCTCGCTACCAGAGTTACAAGGGCTAGCATGGAACAATCTGGCCCACCCTAATCAAGAGCCGCCCCTGGTCACTACAGCCTCAATACCAGAGTTACAAGGGGTAGCATGGAACAATCTGGCCCACCGTAATCAAGAGCCGCCCCTGGTCACTACAGCCTCAATACCAGAGTTACAAGGGGTAGCATGGAACAATCTGGCCCACCCTAATCAAGAGCCGTCCCTGTCCACAGCCTCGCTACCAGAGTTACAAGGGGTAGCATGGAACAATCTGGCTCACCCTAATCAAGAGCCGTCCCTGTCCACAGCCTCGCTACCAGAGTTACGAGTGGTAGCATGGAACAATCTGGCTCACCCTAATCAACAGCCGCCCCTGTCCACAGCCTCGCTACCAGAGTTACAAGGGGTAGCATGGAACAATCTGGCCCACCCTAATCAAGAGCCGCCCCTGGTCACTACAGCCTCAATACCAGAGTTACAAGGGGTAGCATGGAACAATCTGGCCCACCCTAATCAAGAGCCGCCCCTGGTCACTACAGCCTCGCTACCAGAGTTACAAGGGGTAGCATGGAACAATCTGGCCCACCCTAATCAAGAGCCGTCCCTGTCCACAGCCTCAATACCAGAGTTACGAGGGGTAGCATGGAACAATCTGGCTCACCCTAATCAAGAGCCGCCCCTGGTGACTACAGCCTCAATACCAGAGTTACAAGGGGTAGCATGGAACAATCTGGCCCACCCTAATCAAGAGCCGTCCCTGTCCACAGCCTCGCTACCAGAGATACAAGGGGTAGCATGGAACAATCTGGCTCACCCTAATCAAGAGCCGTCCCTGTCCACAGCCTCGCTACCAGAGTTAAAAGGGGTAGCATGGAACAATCTGGCCCACCCTAATCAAGAGCCGTCCCTGTCCTCAGCCTCGCTACCAGAGTTACAAGGGGTAGCATGGAACAATCTGGCCCACCCTAATCAAGAGCCGTCCCTGTCCACAGCCTCGCTACCAGAGTTACAAGGGGTAGCATGGAACAATCTGGCTCACCCTAATCAAGAGCCGTCCCTGTCCACAGCCTCGCTACCAGAGATACATGGGGTAGCATGGAACAATCTGGCCCACCCTAATCAAGAGCCGTCCCTGTCCACAGCCTCGCTACCAGAGTTACAAGGGGTAGCATGGAACAATCTGGCCCACCCTAATCAAGAGCCGTCCCTGTCCACAGCCTCGCTACCAGAGTTACAAGGGGTAGCATGGAACAATCTGGCCCACCCTAATCAAGAGCCGTCCCTGTCCACACCCTCGCAACCAGAGTTACAAGGGGTAGCATGGAACAATCAGGCTTACCCTAATCAAGAGCCGCCCCTGGTCACTACAGCCTCGCTACCAGAGTTACAAGGGGTAGCATGGAACAATCTGGCTCACCCTAATCAAGAGCCGTCCCTGTCCACAGCCTCGCTACCAGAGTTACAAGGGGTAGCATGGAACAATCTGGCCCACCCTAATCAAGAGCCGTCCCTGTCCACAGCCTCGCTACCAGAGTTACAAGGGGTAGCATGGAACAATCTGGCTCACCCTAATCAAGAGCCGTCCCTGTCCACAGCCTCGCTACCAGAGTTACAAGGGGTAGCATGGAACAATCTGGCCCACCCTAATCAAGAGCCGTCCCTGCCCACAGCCTCGCTACCAGAGTTACAAGGGGTGGCATGGAAAAATCTGGCTCACCCTAATCAAGAGCCGCCCCTGTTCACAGCCTCGCTAACAGTGTTACAAGGGGTAGCATGGAACAATCTGTCCCACACTAATCAAGCGCCGTCCCTGTCCACAGCCTCGCTACCAGAGTTACAAGGGGTAGCATGGAACAATCTGGCTCACCCTAATCAAGAGCCGTCCCAGTCCACAGCCTCGCTACCAGAGTTACAAGGGGTAGCATGGAACAATCTGGCCCACCCTAATCAAGAGCCGTCCCTGTCCACAGCCTCGCTACCAGAGTTACAAGGGGTAGCATGGAACAATCTGGCCCACCCTAATCAAGAGCAGTCCCTGTCCACAGCCTCGCTACCAGAGTTAAAAGGGGTAGCATTAACAATCTGGCCCACCCTAATCAAGAGCCGTCCCTGTCCACAGTTTCGCTACCAGTGTTACAAGGGGTAGCATGGAACAATCTGGCCCACCCTAATCAAGAGCCGTCCCTGTCCACAGCCTCGCTACCAGAGTTACAAGGGGTAGCATGGAACAATCTGGCCGACCCTAATCAAGAGCCGTCCCTGTCCACAGCTTCGCTACCAGAGTTACAAGGGTAGCATGGAACAATCTGGCTCACCCTAATCAAGAGCCGTCCCTGTCCACAGCCTCGCTACCAGAGTTACAAGGGGTAGCATGGAACAATCTGGCCCACCCTAATCAATAGTCGTCCCTGTCCACAGCCTCGCTACCAGAGTTACAAGGGGTAGCATGGAACAATCTGGCCCACCCTAATCAAGAGCCGTCCCAGTCCACAGCCTCGCTACCAGAGTTACAAGGGGTAGCATGGAACAATCTGGCCCACCCTATTCAAGAGCCGTCCCTGTCCACAGCCTCGCTACCAGAGTTACAAGGGGTAGCATGGAACAATCTGGCCCACCCTAATCAAGAGCCGCCCCAATCCACAGCCTCGCTGACAGAGTTACAAGGGGTAGCATGGAACAATCTGGCCCTCCCTAATCAAGAGCCGCCCATGTCCACAGCCTCGCTACCAGAGTTACAAGGGGTAGCATGGAACAATCTGGCCCACCCTAATCAAGAGCCGCCCCTGTCCACAGCCTCGCTAACAGAGTTACAAGGGGTAGCATGGAACAATCTGGCCCACCCTAATCAAGAGCCGCCCCTGCCCACAGCCTCGCTAACAGAGTTACAAGGGGTAGCATGGAACAACATGGCCCACCCTAATCAAGAGCCGCCCCTGTCCACAGCCTCGCTAACAGAGTTACAAGGGCTAGCATGGAACAATCTGGCCCACCCTAATCAAGAGCCGTCCCTGTCCACAGCCTCGCTACCAGAGTTACAAGGGGTAGCATGGAACAATCTGGCCCACCCTAATCAAGAGCTGCCCCTGTCCACAGCCTCGCTAACAGAGTTACAAGGGGTAGCATGGAACAATCTGGCCAACCCTAATCAAGAACCGTCCCTGTCCACAGCCTCGCTACCAGAGTTACAAGGGGTAGCATGGAACAATCTGGCTCACCCTAATCAAGAGCCGCCCATGTCCACAGCCTCGCTACCAGAGTTACAAGGGGTAGCATGGAACAATCTGGCCCACCCCTAATCAAGAGCCGTCCCTGGTCACTACAGCCTCGCCACCAGAATTACAAGGGGTAGCATGGAACAATCTGGCCCACCCTAATCAAGAGCCGTCCCTGTCCACAGCCTCGCTACCAGAGTTACAAGGGGTAGCATGGAACAATCTGGCCCACCCTAATCAAGAGCCGTCCCTGTCCACAGCCTCGCTACCAGAGTTACAAGGTGTAGCATGGAACAATCTGGCCCACCCTAATCAAGAGCCGTCCCTGTCCACAGCCTCGCTACCAGAGTAACAAGGGGTAGCATGGAACAATCTGGCCCACCCTAATCAAGAGCCGCCCCTGGTCGCTACAGCCTCGCTACCAGAGTTACAAGGGGTAGCATGGAACAATCTGGCTCACCCTAATCAAGAGCCGTCCCTGTCCACAGCCTCGCTACCAGAGTTACATGGGGTAGCATGGAACAATCTGGCCCACCCTAATCAAGAGCCGTCCCTGTCCACAGCCTCGCTACAAGAGTTACAAGGGGTAGCATGGAACAATCTGGCTCACCCTAATCAAGAGCCGTCCCTGTCCACAGCCTCGCTACCAGAGTTACAAGGGGTAGCATGGAACAATCTGGCCCACCCTAATCATGAGCCTCCCTGTCCACAGCCTCGCTACCAGAGTTACAAGGGGTAGCATGGAACAATCTGGCTCACCCTAATCAAGAGCCGTCCCTGTCCACAGCCTCGCTACCAGAGTTACAAGGGGTAGCACGGAACAATCTGGCCCACCGTAATCAAGAGCCGTCCCTGTCTACAGCCTCGCTACCAGAGTTTCAAGGGGTAGCATGGAACAATCTGGCCCACCCTAATCAAGAGCAGTCCCTGTCCACAGCCTCGCTACCAGAGTTACAAGGGGTAGCATGGAACAATCTGGCCCACCCTAATCAAGAGCCGTCCCTGTCCACAGCCTCGCTACCAGAGTTACAAGGGGTAGCATGGAACAATCTGGCCCACCCTATTCAAGAGCCGTCCCTGTCCACAGCCTCGCTACCAGAGTTACAAGGGGTAGCATGGAACAATCTGGCCCACCCTAATCAAGAGCCGCCCCTGTCCACAGCCTCGCTACCAGAGTTACAAGGGGTAGCATGGAACAATCTGGCCCACCCTAATCAAGAGCCGTCCCTGTCCACAGCCAGGGTCACTACAGCCTCGCTACCAGAGTTACAAGGGGTAGTATGGAACAATCTGGCTCACCCTAATCAAGAGCCTTCCCTGTCCACAGCCTCGCTACCAGAGATACAAGGGGTAGCATGGAACAATCTGGCCCACCCTAATCAACAGCCGGCCCCGTCCACAGCCTCGCTACCAGAGTTACAAGGGGTAGCATGGAACAATCTGGCCCACACTAATCAAGAGCCGTCCCTATCCTCAGCCTCGCTACCAGAGTTACAAGGGGTAGCATGGAACAATCTGGCCCACCCTAATCAAGAGCCGTCCCTGTCCACAGCCTCGCTACCAGAGTTACAAGGGGTAGCATGGAACAATCTGGCCCACCCTAATCAAGAGCCGTCCCAGTCCACAGCCTCGCTGCCAGAGTTACAAAGGGTAGCATGGAACAATCTGGCCCACCCTTTTCAAGAGCCGTCCCTGTCCACAGCCTCGCTACCAGAGTTGCAAGGGGTAGCATGGAACAATCTGGCCCACCCTAATCAAGAGCCGCCCCTGTCCACAGCCTCGCTAACAGAGTTACAAGGGGTAGCATGGAACAATCTGGCCCTCCCTAATCAAGAGCCGCCCCTGTCCACAGCCTCGCTACCAGAGTTACAAGGGGTAGCATGGAACAATCTGGCCCACCCTAATCAAGAGCCGCCCCTGTCCACAGCCTCGCTAACAGAGTTACAAGGGGTAGCATGGAACAATCTGGCCCTCCCTAATCAAGAGCCGTCCCTGTCCACAGCCTCGCTACCAGAGTTACAAGGGGTAGCATGGAACAATCTGGCCCACCCTAATCAAGAGCCGTCCATGTCCACACCCTCGCAACCAGAGTTACAAGGGGTAGCATGGAACAATCTGGCTTACCCTAATCAAGAGCCGCCCATGGTCACTACAGCCTCGCTACCAGAGTTACAAGGGGTAGCATGGAACAATCTGGCTCACCCTAATCAAGAGCCGTCCCTGTCCACAGCCTCGCTACCAGAGTTACAAGGGGTAGCATGGAACAATCTGGCCCACCCTAATCAAGAGCCGTCCCTGTCCACAGCCTCGCTACCAGAGTTACAAGGGGTAGCATGGAACAATCTGCCTCACCCTAATCAAGAGCCGTCCCTGTCCACAGCCTCGCTACCAGAGTTACAAGGGGTAGCATGGAACAATCTGGCCCACCCTAATCAAGAGCCGTCCCTGCCCACAGCCTCGCTACCAGAGTTACAAGGGGTGGCATGGAAAAATCTGGCTCACCCTAATCAAGAGCCGCCCCTATTCACAGCCTCGCTAACAGTGTTACAAGGGGTAGCATGGAACAATCTGGCCCACACTAATCAAGCGCCGTCCCTGTCCACAGCCTCGCTACCAGAGTTACAAGGGGTAGCATGGAACAATCTGGCTCACCCTAATCAAGAGCCGTCCCAGTCCACAGCCTCGCTACCAGAGTTACAAGGGGTAGCATGGAACAATCTGGCCCACCCTAATCAAGAGCCGTCCCTGTCCACAGCCTCGCTACCAGAGTTACAAGGGGTAGCATGGAACAATCTGGCCCACCCTAATCAAGAGCAGTCCCTGTCCACAGCCTCGCTACCAGAGTTAAAAGGGGTAGCATTAACAATCTGGCCCCCCCTAATCAAGAGCCGTCCCTGTCCACAGCCTCGCTACCAGTGTTACAAGGGGTAGCATGGAACAATCTGGCCCACCCTAATCAAGAGCCGTCCCTGTCCACAGCCTCGCTACCAGAGTTACAAGGGGTAGCATGGAACAATCTGGCCGACCCTAATCAAGAGCCGTCCCTGTCCACAGCTTCGCTACCACAGTTACAAGGGTAGCATGGAACAATTTGGCTCACCCTAATCAAGAGCCGTCCCTGTCCACAGCCTCGCTACCAGAGTTACAAGGGGTAGCATGGAACAATCTGGCCCACCCTAATCAATAGTCGTCCCTGTCCACAGCCTCGCTACCAGAGTTACAAGGGGTAGCATGGAACAATCTGGCCCACCCTAATCAAGAGCCGTCCCAGTCCACAGCCTCGCTACCAGAGTTACAAGGGGTAGCATGGAACAATCTGGCCCACCCTATTCAAGAGCCGTCCCTGTGCACAGCCTCGCTACCAGAGTTACAAGGGGTAGCATGGAACAATCTGGCCCACCCTAATCAAGAGCCGCCCCTGTCCACAGCCTCGCTGACAGAGTTACAAGGGGTAGCATGGAACAATCTGGCCCTCCCTAATCAAGAGCCGCCCATGTCCACAGCCTCGCTACCAGAGTTACAAGGGGTAGCATGGAACAATCTGGCCCACCCTAATCAAGAGCCGCCCCTGTCCACAGCCTCGCTAACAGAGTTACAAGGGGTAGCATGGAACAATCTGGCCCACCCTAATCAAGAGCCGCCCCTGCCCACAGCCTCGCTAACAGAGTTACAAGGGGTAGCATGGAACAACCTGGCCCACCCTAATCAAGAGCCGCCCCTGTCCACAGCCTCGCTAACAGAGTTACAAGGGCTAGCATGGAACAATCTGGCCCACCCTAATCAAGAGCCGTCCCTGTCCACAGCCTCGCTACCAGAGTTACAAGGGGTAGCATGGAACAATCTGGCCCACCCTAATCAAGAGCTGCCCCTGTCCACAGCCTCGCTAACAGAGTTACAAGGGGTAGCATGGAACAATCTGGCCCACCCTAATCAAGAGCCGTCCCTGTCCACAGCCTCGCTACCAGAGTTACAAGGGGTAGCATGGAACAATCTGGCTCACCCTAATCAAGAGCCGCCCATGTCCACAGCCTCGCTACCAGAGTTACAAGGGGTAGCATGGAACAATCTGGCCCACCCCTAATCAAGAGCCGTCCCTGGTCACTACAGCCTCGCCACCAGAATTACAAGGGGTAGCATGGAACAATCTGGCCCACCCTAATCAAGAGCCGTCCCTGTCCACAGCCTCGCTACCAGAGTTACAAGGGGTAGCATGGAACAATCTGGCTCACCCTAATCAAGAGCCGTCCCTGTCCACAGCCTCGCTACCAGAGTTACATGGGGTAGCATGGAACAATCTGGGCCACCCTAATCAAGAGCCGTCCCTGTCCACAGCCTCGCTACAAGAGTTACAAGGGGTAGCATGGAACAATCTGGCTCACCCTAATCAAGAGCCGTCCCTGTCCACAGCCTCGCTACCAGAGTTACAAGGGGTAGCATGGAACAATCTGGCCCACCCTAATCATGAGCCTCCCTGTCCACAGCCTCGCTACCAGAGTTACAAGGGGTAGCATGGAACAATCTGGCTCACCCTAATCAAGAGCCGTCCCTGTCCACAGCCTCGCTACCAGAGTTACAAGGGGTAGCACGGAACAATCTGGCCCACCGTAATCAAGAGCCGTCCCTGTCTACAGCCTCGCTACCAGAGTTACAAGGGGTAGCATGGAACAATCTGGCCCACCCTAATCAAGAGCAGTCCCTGTCCACAGCCTCGCTACCAGAGTTACAAGGGGTAGCATGGAACAATCTGGCCCACCCTAATCAAGAGCCATCCCTGTCCACAGCCTCGCTACCAGAGTTACAAGGGGTAGCATGGAACAATCTGGCCCACCCTATTCAAGAGCCGTCCCTGTCCACAGCCTCGCTACCAGAGTTACAAGGGGTAGCATGGAACAATCTGGCCCACCCTAATCAAGAGCCGTCCCTGTCCACAGCCTCGCTACCAGAGTTACAAGGGGTAGCATGGAACAATCTGGCCCACCCTAATCAATAGTCGTCCCTGTCCACAGCCTTGCTACCAGAGTTACAAGGGGTAGCATGGAACAATCTGGCCCACCCTAATCAAGAGCCGTCCCAGTCCACAGCCTCGCTACCAGAGTAACAAGGGGTAGCATGGAACAATCTGGCCCACCCTATTCAAGAGCCGTCCCTGTCCACAGCCTCGCTACCAGAGTTACAAGGGGTAGCATGGAACAATCTGGCCCACCCTAATCAAGAGCCGCCCCTGTCCACAGCCTCGCTGACAGAGTTACAAGGGGTAGCATGGAACAATCTGGCCCTCCCTAATCAAGAGCCGCCCATGTCCACAGCCTCGCTACCAGAGTTACAAGGGGTAGCATGGAACAATCTGGCCCACCCTAATCAAGAGCCGCCCCTGTCCACAGCCTCGCTAACAGAGTTACAAGGGGTAGCATGGAACAATCTGGCTCACCCTAATCAAGAGCCGCCCATGTCCACAGCCTCGCTACCAGAGTTACAAGGGGTAGCATGGAACAATCTGGCCCACCCTATTCAAGAGCCGTCCCTGTCCACAGCCTCGCTACCAGAGTTACAAGGGGTAGCATGGAACAATCTGGCCCACCCTAATCAAGAGCCGCCCCTGTCCACAGCCTCGCTGACAGAGTTACAAGGGGTAGCATGGAACAATCTGGCCCTCCCTAATCATGAGCCGCCCATGTCCACAGCCTCGCTACCAGAGTTACAAGGGGTAGCATGGAACAATCTGGCCCACCCTAATCAAGAGCTGCCCCTGTCCACAGCCTCGCTAACAGAGTTACAAGGGGTAGCATGGAACAATCTGGCCCACCCTAATCAAGAGCCGTCCCTGTCCACAGCCTCGCTACCAGAGTTACAAGGGGTAGCATGGAACAATCTGGCTCACCCTAATCAAGAGCCGCCCATGTCCACAGCCTCGCTACCAGAGTTACAAGGGGTAGCATGGAACAATCTGGCCCACCCCTAATCAAGAGCCGTCCCTGGTCACTACAGCCTCGCCACCAGAATTACAAGGGGTAGCATGGAACAATCTGGCCCACCCTAATCAAGAGCCGTCCCTGTCCACAGCCTCGCTACCAGAGTTACAAGGGGTAGCATGGAACAATCTGGCTCACCCTAATCAAGAGCCGTCCCTGTCCACAGCCTCGCTACCAGAGTTACATGGGGTAGCATGGAACAATCTGGGCCACCCTAATCAAGAGCCGTCCCTGTCCACAGCCTCGCTACAAGAGTTACAAGGGGTAGCATGGAACAATCTGGCTCACCCTAATCAAGAGCCGTCCCTGTCCACAGCCTCGCTACCAGAGTTACAAGGGGTAGCATGGAACAATCTGGCCCACCCTAATCATGAGCCTCCCTGTCCACAGCCTCGCTACCAGAGTTACAAGGGGTAGCATGGAACAATCTGGCTCACCCTAATCAAGAGCCGTCCCTGTCCACAGCCTCGCTACCAGAGTTACAAGGGGTAGCACGGAACAATCTGGCCCACCGTAATCAAGAGCCGTCCCTGTCTACAGCCTCGCTACCAGAGTTACAAGGGGTAGCATGGAACAATCTGGCCCACCCTAATCAAGAGCAGTCCCTGTCCACAGCCTCGCTACCAGAGTTACAAGGGGTAGCATGGAACAATCTGGCCCACCCTAATCAAGAGCCATCCCTGTCCACAGCCTCGCTACCAGAGTTACAAGGGGTAGCATGGAACAATCTGGCCCACCCTATTCAAGAGCCGTCCCTGTCCACAGCCTCGCTACCAGAGTTACAAGGGGTAGCATGGAACAATCTGGCCCACCCTAATCAAGAGCCGCCCCTGTCCACAGCCTCGCTACCAGAGTTACAAGGGGTAGCATGGAACAATCTGGCCCACCCTAATCAAGAGCCGTCCCTGTCCACAGCCAGGGTCACTATAGCCTCGCTACCAGAGTTACAAGGGGTAGTATGGAACAATCTGGCTCACCCTAATCAAGAGCCTTCCCTGTCCACAGCCTCGCTACCAGAGATACAAGGGGTAGCATGGAACAATCTGGCCCACCCTAATCAACAGCCGGCCCTGTCCACAGCCTCGCTACCAGAGTTACAAGGGGTAGCATGGAACAATCTGGCCCACACTAATCAAGAGCCGTCCCTGTCCTCAGCCTCGCTACCAGAGTTACAAGGGGTAGCATGGAACAATCTGGCCCACCCTAATCAAGAGCCGTCCCTGTCCACAGCCTCGCTACCAGAGTTACAAGGGGTAGCATGGAACAATCTGGCCCACCCTAATCAAGAGCCGTCCCAGTCCACAGCCTCGCTGCCAGAGTTACAAAGGGTAGCATGGAACAATCTGGCCCACCCTTTTCAAGAGCCGTCCCTGTCCACAGCCTCGCTACCAGAGTTGCAAGGGGTAGCATGGAACAATCTGGCCCACCCTAATCAAGAGCCGCCCCTGTCCACAGCCTCGCTAACAGAGTTACAAGGGGTAGCATGGAACAATCTGGCCCTCCCTAATCAAGAGCCGCCCCTGTCCACAGCCTCGCTACCAGAGTTACAAGGGGTAGCATGGAACAATCTGGCCCACCCTAATCAAGAGCCGCCCCTGTCCACAGCCTCGCTAACAGAGTTACAAGGGGTAGCATGGAACAATCTGGCACACCCTAATCAAGAGCCGTCCCTGTCCACAGCCTCGCTACCAGAGGGACAAGGGGTAGCATGGAACAATCTGGCCCACCCTAAACAAGAGCCGTCCCTGTCCACAGCCTCGCTACCAGAGTTACGAGGGGTACCATGGAACAATCTGTCCCACCCTAATCAAGAGCCGTCCCTGTCCACAGCCTCGCTACCAGAGTTACAAGGGGTAGCATGGAACAATCTGGCCCACCCTAATCAAGAGCCGTCCCTGTCCACAGCCTCGCTGCCAGAGTTACAAGGGGTAGCATGGAACAATCTGCCTCACCCTAATCAAGAGCCGTCCCTGTCCACAGCCTCGCTACCAGAGTTACGAGGGGTAGCATGGAACAATCTGGCCCACCCTAATCAAGAGCCGCCCCTGTCCACAGCCCCGCTACCAGAGTTACAAGGGGTAGCATGGAACAATCTGGCTCACCCTAATCAAGAGCCGTCCCTGTCCACAGCCTCGCTACCAGAGTTACGAGGGGTAGCATGGAACAATCTGGCTCACCCTAATCAACAGCCGCCCCTGTCCACAGCCTCGCTACCAGAGTTAAAAGGGGTAGCATGGAACAATCTGGCCCACCCTAATCAAGAGCCGTCCCTGTCCACAGCCTCGCTACCAGAGTTACAAGGGGTAGCATGGAACAATCTGGCTCACCCTAATCAAGAGCCGTCCCTGTCCACAGCCTCGCTAACAGAGTTACGAGGGGTAGCATGGAACAATCTGGCTCACCCTAATCAACAGCCGCCCCTGTCCACAGCCTCGCTACCAGAGTTACAAGGGGTAGCATGGAACAATATGGCCCACCCTAATCAAGAGCCGCCCCTGGTCACTACAGCCTCAATACCAGAGTTATAAGGGGTAGCATGGAACAATCTGGACCACCGTAGTCAAGAGCCGCCCCTGGTCACTACAGCCTCAATACCAGAGTTACAAGGGGTAGCATGGAACAATCTGGCCCACCCTAATCAAGAGCCGTCCCTGTCAACAGCCTCGCTACCAGAGTTACAAGGGGTAGCATGGAACAATCTGGCTCACCCTAATCAAGAGCCGTCCCTGTCCACAGCCTCGCTACCAGAGTTACGAGGGGTAGCATGGAACAATCTGGCTCACCCTAATCAACAGCCGCCCCTGTCCACAGCCTCGCTACCAGAGTTACAAGGGGTAGCATGGAACAATCTGGCCCACCCTAATCAAGAGCCGCCCCTGGTCACTACAGCCTCAATACCAGAGTTACAAGGGGTAGCATGGAACAATCTGGCCCACCCTAATCAAGAGCCGCCCCTGGTCACTACAGCCTCGCTACCAGAGTTACAAGGGGTAGCATGGAACAATCTGGCCCACCCTAATCAAGAGCCGTCCCTGTCCACAGCCTCAATACCAGAGTTACGAGGGGTAGCATGGAACAATCTGGCTCACCCTAATCAAGAGCCGCCCCTGGTCACTACAGCCTCAATACCAGAGTTACAAGGGGTAGCATGGAACAATCTGGCCCACCCTAATCAAGAGCCGTCCCTGTCCACAGCCTCGCTACCAGAGATACAAGGGGTAGCATGGAACAATCTGGCTCACCCTAATCAAGAGCCGTCCCTGTCCACAGCCTCGCTACCAGAGTTAAAAGGGGTAGCATGGAACAATCTGGCCCACCCTAATCAAGAGCCGTCCCTGTCCTCAGCCTCGCTACCAGAGTTACAAGGGGTAGCATGGAACAATCTGGCCCACCCTAATCAAGAGCCGTCCCTGTCCACAACCTCGCTACCAGAGTTACAAGGGGTAGCATGGAACAATCTGGCTCACCCTAATCAAGAGCCATCCCTGTCCACAGCCTCGCTACCAGAGATACATGGGGTAGCATGGAACAATCTGGGCCACCCTAATCAAGAGCCGTCCCTGTCCACAGCCTCGCTACCAGAGTTACAAGGGGTAGCATGGAACAATCTGGCCCACCCTAATCAAGAGCCGTCCCTGTCCACAGCCTCGCTACCAGAGTTACAAGGGGTAGCATGGAACAATCTGGTCCACCCTAATCAAGAGCCGTCCCTGTCCACACCCTCGCAACCAGAGTTACAAGGGGTATTATGGAACAATCTGGCTTACCCTAATCAAGAGCCGCCCCTGGTCACTTCAGCCTCGCTACCAGAGTTACAAGGGGTAGCATGGAACAATCTGGCTCACCCTAATCAAGAGCCGTCCCTGTCCACAGCCTCGCTACCAGAGTTACAAGGTGTAGCATGGAACAATCTGGCCCACCCTAATCAAGAGCCGTCCCTGTCCACAGCCTCGCTACCAGAGTTACAAGGGGTAGCATGGAACAATCTGGCTCACCCTAATCAAGAGCCGTCCCTGTCCACAGCCTCGCTACCAGAGTTACAAGGGGTAGCATGGAACAATCTGGCCCACCCTAATCAAGAGCCGTCCCTGCCCACAGCCTCGCTACCAGAGTTACAAGGGGTGGCATGGAAAAATCTGGCTCACCCTAATCAAGAGCCGCCCCTGTTCACAGCCTCGCTAACAGTGTTACAAGGGGTAGCATGGAACAATCTGGCCCACCCTAATCAAGCGCCGTCCCTGTCCACAGCCTTGCTACCAGAGTTACAAGGGGTAGCATGGAACAATCTGGCTCACCCTAATCAAGAGCCGTCCCAGTCCACAGCCTCGCTACCAGAGTTACAAGGGGTAGCATGGAGCAATCTGGCCCACCCTAATCAAGAGCCGTCCCTGTCCACAGCCTCGCTACCAGAGTTACAAGGGGTAGCATGGAACAATCTGGCCCACCCTAATCAAGAGCAGTCCCTGTCCGCAGCCTCGCTACCAGAGTTAAATGGGGTAGCATTAACAATCTGGCCCACCCTAATCAAGAGCCGTCCCTGTCCACAGCCTCGCTACCAGTGTTACAAGGGGTAGCATGGAACAATCTGGCCCACCCTAATCAAGAGCCGTCCCTGTCCACAGCCTCGCTACCAGAGTTACAAGGGGTAGCATGGAACAATCTGGCCGACCCTAATCAAGAGCCGTCCCTGTCCACAGCTTCGCTACCAGAGTTACAAGGGTAGCATGGAACAATTTGGCTCACCCTAATCAAGAGCCGTCCCTGTCCACAGCCTCGCTACCAGAGTTACAAGGGGTAGCATGGAACAATCTGGCCCACCCTAATCAATAGTCGTCCCTGTCCACAGCCTCGCTACCAGAGTTACAAGGGGTAGCATGGAACAATCTGGCCCACCCTAATCAAGAGCCGTCCCAGTCCACAGCCTCGCTACCAGAGTTACAAGGGGTAGCATGGAACAATCTGGCCCACCCTATTCAAGAGCCGTCCCTGTCCACAGCCTCGCTACCAGAGTTACAAGGGGTAGCATGGAACAATCTGGCCCACCCTAATCAAGAGCCGCCCCTGTCCACAGCCTCGCTGACAGAGTTACAAGGGGTAGCATGGAACAATCTGGCCCTCCCTAATCAAGAGCCGCCCATGTCCACAGCCTCGCTACCAGAGTTACAAGGGGTAGCATGGAACAATCTGGCCCACCCTAATCAAGAGCCGCCCCTGTCCACAGCCTCGCTAACAGAGTTACAAGGGGTAGCATGGAACAATCTGGCCCACCCTAATCAAGAGCCGCCCCTGCCCACAGCCTCGCTAACAGAGTTACAAGGGGTAGCATGGAACAACCTGGCCCACCCTAATCAAGAGCCGCCCCTGTCCACAGCCTCGCTAACAGAGTTACAAGGGCTAGCATGGAACAATCTGGCCCACCCTAATCAAGAGCCGTCCCTGTCCACAGCCTCGCTACCAGAGTTACAAGGGGTAGCATGGAACAATCTGGCCCACCCTAATCAAGAGCTGCCCCTGTCCACAGCCTCGCTAACAGAGTTACAAGGGGTAGCATGGAACAATCTGGCCCACCCTAATCAAGAGCCGTCCCTGTCCACAGCCTCGCTACCAGAGTTACAAGGGGTAGCATGGAACAATCTGGCTCACCCTAATCAAGAGCCGCCCATGTCCACAGCCTCGCTACCAGAGTTACAAGGGGTAGCATGGAACAATCTGGCCCACCCCTAATCAAGAGCCGTCCCTGGTCACTACAGCCTCGCCACCAGAATTACAAGGGGTAGCATGGAACAATCTGGCCCACCCTAATCAAGAGCCGTCCCTGTCCACAGCCTCGCTACCAGAGTTACAAGGGGTAGCATGGAACAATCTGGCCCACCCTAATCAAGAGCCGTCCCTGTCCACAGCCTCGCTACCAGAGTTACAAGGGGTAGCATGGAACAATCTGGCCCACCCTAATCAAGAGCCGTCCCTGTCCACAGCCTCGCTACCAGAGTTACAAGGGGTAGCATGGAACAATCTGGCCCACCCTAATCAAGAGCCGCCCCTGGTCGCTACAGCCTCGCTACCAGAGTTACAAGGGGTAGCATGGAACAATCTGGCTCACCCTAATCAAGAGCCGTCCCTGTCCACAGCCTCGCTACCAGAGTTACATGGGGTAGCATGGAACAATCTGGCCCACCCTAATCAAGAGCCGTCCCTGTCCACAGCCTCGCTACAATAGTTACAAGAGGTAGCATGGAACAATCTGGCTCACCCTAATCAAGAGCCGTCCCTGTCCACAGCCTCGCTACCAGAGTTACAAGGGGTAGCATGGAACAATCTGGCCCACCCTAATCATGAGCCTCCCTGTCCACAGCCTCGCTACCAGGTTTACAAGGGGTAGCATGGAACAATCTGGCTCACCCTAATCAAGAGCCGTCCCTGTCCACAGCCTCGCTACCAGAGTTACAAGGGGTAGCACGGAACAATCTGGCCCACCGTAATCAAGAGCTGTCCCTGTCTACAGCCTCGCTACCAGAGTTACAAGGGGTAGCATGGAACAATCTGGCCCACCCTAATCAAGAGCAGTCCCTGTCCACAGCCTCGCTACCAGAGTTACAAGGGGTAGCATTGAACAATCTGGCCCACCCTAATCAAGAGCCGTCCCTGTCCACAGCCTCGCTACCAGTGTTACAAGGGGTAACATGGAACAATCTGGCCCACCCTAATCAAGAACGGTCCCTGTCCACAGCCTCGCTACCAGAGTTACAAGGGGTAGCATGGAACAATCTGGCCGACCCTAATCAAGAGCCGTCCCTGTCCACAGCCTCGCTACCAGAGTTACAAGGGGTAGCATGGAACCATCTGGCTCACCCTAATTAAGAGCCGTCCCTGTCCACAGCCTCGCTACCAGAGTTACAAGGGGTAGCATGGAACAATCTGGCCCACCCTAATCAAGAGTCGTCCCTGTCCACAGCCTCGCTACCAGAGTTACAAGGGGTAGCATGGAACAATCTGGCCCACCCTAATACAAGAGCCGTCCCTGTCCACAGCCTCGCTACCAGAGTTACAAGGGGTAGCATGGAACAATCTGGCCCACCCTATTCAAGAGCCGTCCCTGTCCACAGCCTCGCTACCAGAGTTACAACGGGTAGCATGGAACAATCTGGCCCACCCTAATCAAGAGCCGCCCCTGTCCACAGCCTCGCTACCAGAGTTACAAGGGGTAGCATGGAACAATCTGGCCCACCCTAATCAAGAGCCGTCCCTGTTCACAGCCAGGGTCACTACAGCCTCGCTACCAGAGTTACAAGGGGTAGTATGGAACAATCTGGCTCACCCTAATCAAGAGCCTTCCCTGTCCACAGCCTCGCTACCAGAGATACAAGGGGTAGCATGGAACAATCTGGCCCACCCTAATCAACAGCCGGCCCTGTCCACAGCTTCGCTACCAGAGTTACAAGGGGTAGCATGGAACAATCTGGCCCACACTAATCAAGAGCCGTCCCTGTCCTCAGCCTCGCTACCAGAGTTACAAGGGGTAGCATGGAACAATCTGGCCCACCCTAATCAAGAGCCGTCCCTGTCCACAGCCTCGCTACCAGAGTTACAAGGGGTAGCATGGAACAATCTGGCCCACCCTAATCAAGAGCCGCCCCTGCCCACAGCCTCGCTAACAGAGTTACAAGGGGTAGCATGGAACAACCTGGCCCACCCTAATCAAGAGCCGCCCCTGTCCACAGCCTCGCTAACAGAGTTACAAGGGCTAGCATGGAACAATCTGGCCCACCCTAATTAAGAGCCGTCCCTGTCCACAGCCTCGCTACCAGAGTTACAAGGGGTAGCATGGAACAATCTGGCCCACCCTAATCAAGAGCTGCCCCTGTCCACAGCCTCGCTAACAGAGTTACAAGGGGTAGCATGGAACAATCTGGCCCACCCTAATCAAGAGCCGTCCCTGTCCACAGCCTCGCTACCAGAGTTACAAGGGGTAGCATGGAACAATCTGGCTCACCCTAATCAAGAGCCGCCCATGTCCACAGCCTCGCTACCAGAGTTACAAGGGGTAGCATGGAACAATCTGGCCCACCCCTAATCAAGAGCCGTCCCTGGTCACTACAGCCTCGCCACCAGAATTACAAGGGGTAGCATGGAACAATCTGGCCCACCCTTATCAAGAGCCGTCCCTGTCCACAGCCTCGCTACCAGAGTTACAAGGGGTAGCATGGAACAATCTGGCCCACCCTAATCAAGAGCCGTCCCTGTCCACAGCCTCGCTACCAGAGTTACAAGGGGTAGCATGGAACAATCTGGCCCACCCTAATCAAGAGCCGTCCCTGTCCACAGCCTCGCTACCAGAGTTACAAGGGGTAGCATGGAACAATCTGGCCCACCCTAATCAAGAGCCGCCCCTGGTCGCTACAGCCTCGCTACCAGAGTTACAAGGGGTAGCATGGAACAATCTGGCTCACCCTAATCAAGAGCCGTCCCTGTCCACAGCCTCGCTACCAGAGTTACATGGGGTAGCATGGAACAATCTGGCCCACCCTAATCAAGAGCCGTCCCTGTCCACAGCCTCGCTACAAGAGTTACAAGGGGTAGCATGGAACAATCTGGCTCACCCTAATCAAGAGCCGTCCCTGTCCACAGCCTCGCTACCAGAGTTACAAGGGGTAGCATGGAACAATCTGGCCCACCCTAATCATGAGCCTCCCTGTCCACAGCCTCGCTACCAGAGTTACAAGGGGTAGCATGGAACAATCTGGCTCACCCTAATCAAGAGCCGTCCCTGTCCACAGCCTCGCTACCAGAGTTACAAGGGGTAGCACGGAACAATCTGGCCCACCGTAATCAAGAGCCGTCCCTGTCTACAGCCTCGCTACCAGAGTTACAAGGGGTAGCATGGAACAATCTGGCCCACCCTAATCAAGAGCAGTCCCTGTCCACAGCCTCGCTACCAGAGTTACAAGGGGTAGCATGGAACAATCTGGCCCACCCTAATCAAGAGCCGTCCCTGTCCACAGCCTCGCTACCAGTGTTACAAGGGGTAACATGGAACAATCTGGCCCACCCTAATCAAGAACCGTCCCTGTCCACAGCCTCGCTACCAGAGTTACAAGGGGTAGCATGGAATAATCTGGCCGACCCTAATCAAGAGCCGTCCCTGTCCACAGCCTCGCTACCAGAGTTACAAGGGGTAGCATGGAACAATCTGGCTCACCCTAATTAAGAGCCATCCCTGTCCACAGCCTCGCTACCAGAGTTACAAGGGGTAGCATGGAACAATCTGGCCCACCCTAATCAAGAGTCGTCCCTGTCCACAGCCTCGCTACCAGAGTTACAAGGGGTAGCATGGAACAATCTGGCCCACCCTAATCAAGAGCCGTCCCTGTCCACAGCCTCGCTACCAGAGTTACAAGGGGTAGCATGGAACAATCTGGCCCACCCTATTCAAGAGCCGTCCCTGTCCACAGCCTCGCTACCAGAGTTACAAGTGGTTGCATGGAACAATCTGGCCCACCCTAATCAAGAGCCGCCCCTGTCCACAGCCTCGCTACCAGAGTTACAAGGGGTAGCATGGAACAACCTGGCCCACCCTAATCAAGAGCCGTCCCTGTCCACAGCCAGGGTCACTACAGCCTCGCTACCAGAGTTACAAGGGGTAGTATGGAACAATCTGGCTCACCCTATTCAAGAGCCTTCCCTGTCCACAGCCTCGCTACCAGAGATACAAGGGGTAGCATGGAACAATCTGGCCCACCCTAATCAACAGCCGGCCCTGCCCACAGCCTCGCTACCAGAGTTACAAGGGGTGGCATGGAAAAATCTGGCTCACCCTAATCAAGAGCCGCCCCTGTTCACAGCCTCGCTAACAGTGTTACAAGGGGTAGCATGGAACAATCTGGCCCACCCTAATCAAGCGCCGTCCCTGTCCACAGCCTTGCTACCAGAGTTACAAGGGGTAGCATGGAACAATCTGGCTCACCCTAATCAAGAGCCGTCCCAGTCCACAGCCTCGCTACCAGAGTTACAAGGGGTAGCATGGAGCAATCTGGCCCACCCTAATCAAGAGCCGTCCCTGTCCACAGCCTCGCTACCAGAGTTACAAGGGGTAGCATGGAACAATCTGGCCCACCCTAATCAAGAGCAGTCCCTGTCCGCAGCCTCGCTACCAGAGTTAAATGGGGTAGCATTAACAATCTGGCCCACCCTAATCAAGAGCCGTCCCTGTCCACAGCCTCGCTACCAGTGTTAAAAGGGGATAGCATGGAACAATCTGGCCCACCCTAATCAAGAGCCGTCCCTGTCCACAGCCTCGCTACCAGAGTTACAAGGGGTAGCATGGAACAATCTGGCCGACCCTAATCAAGAGCCGTCCCTGTCCACAGCTTCGCTACCAGAGTTACAAGGGTAGCATGGAACAATTTGGCTCACCCTAATCAAGAGCCGTCCCTGTCCACAGCCTCGCTACCAGAGTTACAAGGGGTAGCATGGAACAATCTGGCCCACCCTAATCAATAGTCGTCCCTGTCCACAGCCTCGCTACCAGAGTTACAAGGGGTAGCATGGAACAATCTGGCCCACCCTAATCAAGAGCCGTCCCAGTCCACAGCCTCGCTACCAGAGTTACAAGGGGTAGCATGGAACAATCTGGCCCACCCTATTCAAGAGCCGTCCCTGTCCACAGCCTCGCTACCAGAGTTACAAGGGGTAGCATGGAACAATCTGGCCCACCCTAATCAAGAGCCGCCCCTGTCCACAGCCTCGCTGACAGAGTTACAAGGGGTAGCATGGAACAATCTGGCCCTCCCTAATCAAGAGCCGCCCATGTCCACAGCCTCGCTACCAGAGTTACAAGGGGTAGCATGGAACAATCTGGCCCACCCTAATCAAGAGCCGCCCCTGTCCACAGCCTCGCTAACAGAGTTACAAGGGGTAGCATGGAACAATCTGGCCCACCCTAATCAAGAGCCGCCCCTGCCCACAGCCTCGCTAACAGAGTTACAAGGGGTAGCATGGAACAACCTGGCCCACCCTAATCAAGAGCCGCCCCTGTCCACAGCCTCGCTAACAGAGTTACAAGGGCTAGCATGGAACAATCTGGCCCACCCTAATCAAGAGCCGTCCCTGTCCACAGCCTCGCTACCAGAGTTACAAGGGGTAGCATGGAACAATCTGGCCCACCCTAATCAAGAGCTGCCCCTGTCCACAGCCTCGCTAACAGAGTTACAAGGGGTAGCATGGAACAATCTGGCCCACCCTAATCAAGAGCCGTCCCTGTCCACAGCCTCGCTACCAGAGTTACAAGGGGTAGCATGGAACAATCTGGCTCACCCTAATCAAGAGCCGCCCATGTCCACAGCCTCGCTACCAGAGTTACAAGGGGTAGCATGGAACAATCTGGCCCACCCCTAATCAAGAGCCGTCCCTGGTCACTACAGCCTCGCCACCAGAATTACAAGGGGTAGCATGGAACAATCTGGCCCACCCTAATCAAGAGCCGTCCCTGTCCACAGCCTCGCTACCAGAGTTACAAGGGGTAGCATGGAACAATCTGGCCCACCCTAATCAAGAGCCGTCCCTGTCCACAGCCTCGCTACCAGAGTTACAAGGGGTAGCATGGAACAATCTGGCCCACCCTAATCAAGAGCCGTCCCTGTCCACAGCCTCGCTACCAGAGTTACAAGGGGTAGCATGGAACAATCTGGCCCACCCTAATCAAGAGCCGCCCCTGGTCGCTACAGCCTCGCTACCAGAGTTACAAGGGGTAGCATGGAACAATCTGGCTCACCCTAATCAAGAGCCGTCCCTGTCCACAGCCTCGCTACCAGAGTTACATGGGGTAGCATGGAACAATCTGGCCCACCCTAATCAAGAGCCGTCCCTGTCCACAGCCTCGCTACAAGAGTTACAAGAGGTAGCATGGAACAATCTGGCTCACCCTAATCAAGAGCCGTCCCTGTCCACAGCCTCGCTACCAGAGTTACAAGGGGTAGCATGGAACAATCTGGCCCACCCTAATCATGAGCCTCCCTGTCCACAGCCTCGCTACCAGGTTTACAAGGGGTAGCATGGAACAATCTGGCTCACCCTAATCAAGAGCCGTCCCTGTCCACAGCCTCGCTACCAGAGTTACAAGCGGTAGCACGGAACAATCTGGCCCACCGTAATCAAGAGCTGTCCCTGTCTACAGCCTCGCTACCAGAGTTACAAGGGGTAGCATGGAACAATCTGGCCCACCCTAATCAAGAGCAGTCCCTGTCCACAGCCTCGCTACCAGAGTTACAAGGGGTAGCATTGAACAATCTGGCCCACCCTAATCAAGAGCCGTCCCTGTCCACAGCCTCGCTACCAGTGTTACAAGGGGTAACATGGAACAATCTGGCCCACCCTAATCAAGAACGGTCCCTGTCCACAGCCTCGCTACCAGAGTTACAAGGGGTAGCATGGAACAATCTGGCCGACCCTAATCAAGAGCCGTCCCTGTCCACAGCCTCGCTACCAGAGTTACAAGGGGTAGCATGGAACCATCTGGCTCACCCTAATTAAGAGCCGTCCCTGTCCACAGCCTCGCTACCAGAGTTACAAGGGGTAGCATGGAACAATCTGGCCCACCCTAATCAAGAGTCGTCCCTGTCCACAGCCTCGCTACCAGAGTTACAAGGGGTAGCATGGAACAATCTGGCCCACCCTAATCAAGAGCCGTCCCTGTCCACAGCCTCGCTACCAGAGTTACAAGGGGTAGCATGGAACAATCTGGCCCACCCTATTCAAGAGCCGTCCCTGTCCACAGCCTCGCTACCAGAGTTACAACGGGTAGCATGGAACAATCTGGCCCACCCTAATCAAGAGCCGCCCCTGTCCACAGCCTCGCTACCAGAGTTACAAGGGGTAGCATGGAACAATCTGGCCCACCCTAATCAAGAGCCGTCCCTGTTCACAGCCAGGGTCACTACAGCCTCGCTACCAGAGTTACAAGGGGTAGTATGGAACAATCTGGCTCACCCTAATCAAGAGCCTTCCCTGTCCACAGCCTCGCTACCAGAGATACAAGGGGTAGCATGGAACAATCTGGCCCACCCTAATCAACAGCCGGCCCTGTCCACAGCTTCGCTACCAGAGTTACAAGGGGTAGCATGGAACAATCTGGCCCACACTAATCAAGAGCCGTCCCTGTCCTCAGCCTCGCTACCAGAGTTACAAGGGGTAGCATGGAACAATCTGGCCCACCCTAATCAAGAGCCGTCCCTGTCCACAGCCTCGCTACCAGAGTTACAAGGGGTAGCATGGAACAATCTGGCCCACCCTAATCAAGAGCCGCCCCTGTCCACAGCCTCGCTAACAGAGTTACAAGGGGTAGCATGGAACAATCTGGCCCACCCTAATCAAGAGCCGCCCCTGCCCACAGCCTCGCTAACAGAGTTACAAGGGGTAGCATGGAACAACCTGGCCCACCCTAATCAAGAGCCGCCCCTGTCCACAGCCTCGCTAACAGAGTTACAAGGGCTAGCATGGAACAATCTGGCCCACCCTAATTAAGAGCCGTCCCTGTCCACAGCCTCGCTACCAGAGTTACAAGGGGTAGCATGGAACAATCTGGCCCACCCTAATCAAGAGCTGCCCCTGTCCACAGCCTCGCTAACAGAGTTACAAGGGGTAGCATGGAACAATCTGGCCCACCCTAATCAAGAGCCGTCCCTGTCCACAGCCTCGCTACCAGAGTTACAAGGGGTAGCATGGAACAATCTGGCTCACCCTAATCAAGAGCCGCCCATGTCCACAGCCTCGCTACCAGAGTTACAAGGGGTAGCATGGAACAATCTGGCCCACCCCTAATCAAGAGCCGTCCCTGGTCACTACAGCCTCGCCACCAGAATTACAAGGGGTAGCATGGAACAATCTGGCCCACCCTTATCAAGAGCCGTCCCTGTCCACAGCCTCGCTACCAGAGTTACAAGGGGTAGCATGGAACAATCTGGCCCACCCTAATCAAGAGCCGTCCCTGTCCACAGCCTCGCTACCAGAGTTACAAGGGGTAGCATGGAACAATCTGGCCCACCCTAATCAAGAGCCGTCCCTGTCCACAGCCTCGCTACCAGAGTTACAAGGGGTAGCATGGAACAATCTGGCCCACCCTAATCAAGAGCCGCCCCTGGTCGCTACAGCCTCGCTACCAGAGTTACAAGGGGTAGCATGGAACAATCTGGCTCACCCTAATCAAGAGCCGTCCCTGTCCACAGCCTCGCTACCAGAGTTACATGGGGTAGCATGGAACAATCTGGCCCACCCTAATCAAGAGCCGTCCCTGTCCACAGCCTCGCTACAAGAGTTACAAGGGGTAGCATGGAACAATCTGGCTCACCCTAATCAAGAGCCGTCCCTGTCCACAGCCTCGCTACCAGAGTTACAAGGGGTAGCATGGAACAATCTGGCCCACCCTAATCATGAGCCTCCCTGTCCACAGCCTCGCTACCAGAGTTACAAGGGGTAGCATGGAACAATCTGGCTCACCCTAATCAAGAGCCGTCCCTGTCCACAGCCTCGCTACCAGAGTTACAAGGGGTAGCACGGAACAATCTGGCCCACCGTAATCAAGAGCCGTCCCTGTCTACAGCCTCGCTACCAGAGTTACAAGGGGTAGCATGGAACAATCTGGCCCACCCTAATCAAGAGCAGTCCCTGTCCACAGCCTCGCTACCAGAGTTACAAGGGGTAGCATGGAACAATCTGGCCCACCCTAATCAAGAGCCGTCCCTGTCCACAGCCTCGCTACCAGTGTTACAAGGGGTAACATGGAACAATCTGGCCCACCCTAATCAAGAACCGTCCCTGTCCACAGCCTCGCTACCAGAGTTACAAGGGGTAGCATGGAATAATCTGGCCGACCCTAATCAAGAGCCGTCCCTGTCCACAGCCTCGCTACCAGAGTTACAAGGGGTAGCATGGAACAATCTGGCTCACCCTAATTAAGAGCCATCCCTGTCCACAGCCTCGCTACCAGAGTTACAAGGGGTAGCATGGAACAATCTGGCCCACCCTAATCAAGAGTCGTCCCTGTCCACAGCCTCGCTACCAGAGTTACAAGGGGTAGCATGGAACAATCTGGCCCACCCTAATCAAGAGCCGTCCCTGTCCACAGCCTCGCTACCAGAGTTACAAGGGGTAGCATGGAACAATCTGGCCCACCCTATTCAAGAGCCGTCCCTGTCCACAGCCTCGCTACCAGAGTTACAAGTGGTTGCATGGAACAATCTGGCCCACCCTAATCAAGAGCCGCCCCTGTCCACAGCCTCGCTACCAGAGTTACAAGGGGTAGCATGGAACAACCTGGCCCACCCTAATCAAGAGCCGTCCCTGTCCACAGCCAGGGTCACTACAGCCTCGCTACCAGAGTTACAAGGGGTAGTATGGAACAATCTGGCTCACCCTATTCAAGAGCCTTCCCTGTCCACAGCCTCGCTACCAGAGATACAAGGGGTAGCATGGAACAATCTGGCCCACCCTAATCAACAGCCGGCCCTGTCCACAGCCTCGCTACCAGAGTTACAAGGGGTAGCATGGAACAATCTGGCCCACACTAATCAAGAGCCGTCCCTGTCCTCAGCCTCGCTACCAGAGTTACAAGGGGTAGCATGGAACAATCTGGCCCACCCTAATCAAGAGCCGTCCCTGTCCACAGTGTCGCTACCAGAGTTACAAGGGGTAGCATGGAACAATCTGACTCACCCTAATCAAGAGCCGTCCCTGTCCACAGCCTCGCTACCAGAGATACAAGGGGTAGCATGGAACAATCTGGCCCACCCTAATCAAGAGCCGTCCCTGTCCACAGCCTCGCTACCAGAGTTACAAGGGGTAGCATGGAACATTCTGGCCCACCCTAATCAAGAGCCGTCCCTGTCCACAGCCTCGCTACCAGAGTTACAAGGGGTAGCATGGAACAATCTGGCCCACCCTAATCAAGAGCCGCCCCTGGTCACTACAGCCTCGCTACCCGAGTTACAAGGGGTAGCATGGAACAATCTGGCCCACCCTAATCAAGAGCCGCCCCTGTCCACAGCCTCGCTAACAGACTTACAAGGGGTAGCAAGGAACAATCTGGCCCTCCCTAATCAAGAGCCGCCCCTGTCCACAGCCTCGCTACCAGAGTTACAAGGGGTAGCATGGAACAATGTGGCCCACCCTAATCAAGAGCCGCCCCTGTCCACAGCCTCGCTAACAGAGTTACAAGGGGTAGCATGGAACAATCTGGCCCACCCTAATAAAGAGCCGCCCCTGTCCACAGCCTCGCTAACAGAGTTACAAGGGGTAGCATGGAACAATCTGGCCCACCCTAATCAAGAGCCGCCCCTGTCCACAGCCTCGCTAACAGGGTTACAAGGGGTAGCATGGAACAATCTGGCCCACCCTAATCAAGAGCCGTCCCTGTCCACAGCCTCGCTACCAGAGTTACAAGGGGTAGCATGGAACAATCTGGCCCACCCTAATCAAGAGCTGCCCCTGTCCACAGCCTCGCTAACAGAGTTACAAGGGGTAGCATGGAACAATCTGGCCCACCCTAATCAAGAGCCGTCCCTGTCCACAGCCTCGCTACCAGAGTTACAAGGGGTAGCATGGAACAATCTGGCTCACCCTAATCAAGAGCCGCCCATGTCCACAGCCTCGCTACCAGAGTTACAAGGGGTAGCATGGAACAATCTGGCCCACCCCTAATCAAGAGCCGTCCCTGGTCACTACAGCCTCGCCACCAGAATTACAAGGGGTAGCATGGAACAATCTGGCCCACCCTAATCAAGAGCCGTCCCTGTCCACAGCCTCGCTACCAGAGTTACAAGGGGTAGCATGGAACAATCTGGCCCACCCTAATCAAGAGCCGTCCCTGTCCACAGCCTCGCTACCAGAGTTACAAGGGGTAGCATGGAACAATCTGGCCCACCCTAATCAAGAGCCGTCCCTGTCCACAGCCTCGCTACCAGAGTTACAAGGGGTAGCATGGAACAATCTGGCCCACCCTAATCAAGAGCCGCCCCTGGTCGCTACAGCCTCGCTACCAGAGTTACAAGGGGTAGCATGGAACAATCTGGCTCACCCTAATCAAGAGCCGTCCCTGTCCACAGCCTCGCTACCAGAGTTACATGGGGTAGCATGGAACAATCTGGCCCACCCTAATCAAGAGCCGTCCCTGTCCACAGCCTCGCTACAAGAGTTACAAGAGGTAGCATGGAACAATCTGGCTCACCCTAATCAAGAGCCGTCCCTGTCCACAGCCTCGCTACCAGAGTTACAAGGGGTAGCATGGAACAATCTGGCCCACCCTAATCATGAGCCTCCCTGTCCACAGCCTCGCTACCAGGTTTACAAGGGGTAGCATGGAACAATCTGGCTCACCCTAATCAAGAGCCGTCCCTGTCCACAGCCTCGCTACCAGAGTTACAAGGGGTAGCACGGAACAATCTGGCCCACCGTAATCAAGAGCTGTCCCTGTCTACAGCCTCGCTACCAGAGTTACAAGGGGTAGCATGGAACAATCTGGCCCACCCTAATCAAGAGCAGTCCCTGTCCACAGCCTCGCTACCAGAGTTACAAGGGGTAGCATTGAACAATCTGGCCCACCCTAATCAAGAGCCGTCCCTGTCCACAGCCTCGCTACCAGTGTTACAAGGGGTAACATGGAACAATCTGGCCCACCCTAATCAAGAACGGTCCCTGTCCACAGCCTCGCTACCAGAGTTACAAGGGGTAGCATGGAACAATCTGGCCGACCCTAATCAAGAGCCGTCCCTGTCCACAGCCTCGCTACCAGAGTTACAAGGGGTAGCATGGAACCATCTGGCTCACCCTAATTAAGAGCCGTCCCTGTCCACAGCCTCGCTACCAGAGTTACAAGGGGTAGCATGGAACAATCTGGCCCACCCTAATCAAGAGTCGTCCCTGTCCACAGCCTCGCTACCAGAGTTACAAGGGGTAGCATGGAACAATCTGGCCCACCCTAATCAAGAGCCGTCCCTGTCCACAGCCTCGCTACCAGAGTTACAAGGGGTAGCATGGAACAATCTGGCCCACCCTATTCAAGAGCCGTCCCTGTCCACAGCCTCGCTACCAGAGTTACAACGGGTAGCATGGAACAATCTGGCCCACCCTAATCAAGAGCCGCCCCTGTCCACAGCCTCGCTACCAGAGTTACAAGGGGTAGCATGGAACAATCTGGCCCACCCTAATCAAGAGCCGTCCCTGTTCACAGCCAGGGTCACTACAGCCTCGCTACCAGAGTTACAAGGGGTAGTATGGAACAATCTGGCTCACCCTAATCAAGAGCCTTCCCTGTCCACAGCCTCGCTACCAGAGATACAAGGGGTAGCATGGAACAATCTGGCCCACCCTAATCAACAGCCGGCCCTGTCCACAGCTTCGCTACCAGAGTTACAAGGGGTAGCATGGAACAATCTGGCCCACACTAATCAAGAGCCGTCCCTGTCCTCAGCCTCGCTACCAGAGTTACAAGGGGTAGCATGGAACAATCTGGCCCACCCTAATCAAGAGCCGTCCCTGTCCACAGCCTCGCTACCAGAGTTACAAGGGGTAGCATGGAACAATCTGGCCCACCCTAATCAAGAGCCGCCCCTGTCCACAGCCTCGCTAACAGAGTTACAAGGGGTAGCATGGAACAATCTGGCCCACCCTAATCAAGAGCCGCCCCTGCCCACAGCCTCGCTAACAGAGTTACAAGGGGTAGCATGGAACAACCTGGCCCACCCTAATCAAGAGCCGCCCCTGTCCACAGCCTCGCTAACAGAGTTACAAGGGCTAGCATGGAACAATCTGGCCCACCCTAATTAAGAGCCGTCCCTGTCCACAGCCTCGCTACCAGAGTTACAAGGGGTAGCATGGAACAATCTGGCCCACCCTAATCAAGAGCTGCCCCTGTCCACAGCCTCGCTAACAGAGTTACAAGGGGTAGCATGGAACAATCTGGCCCACCCTAATCAAGAGCCGTCCCTGTCCACAGCCTCGCTACCAGAGTTACAAGGGGTAGCATGGAACAATCTGGCTCACCCTAATCAAGAGCCGCCCATGTCCACAGCCTCGCTACCAGAGTTACAAGGGGTAGCATGGAACAATCTGGCCCACCCCTAATCAAGAGCCGTCCCTGGTCACTACAGCCTCGCCACCAGAATTACAAGGGGTAGCATGGAACAATCTGGCCCACCCTTATCAAGAGCCGTCCCTGTCCACAGCCTCGCTACCAGAGTTACAAGGGGTAGCATGGAACAATCTGGCCCACCCTAATCAAGAGCCGTCCCTGTCCACAGCCTCGCTACCAGAGTTACAAGGGGTAGCATGGAACAATCTGGCCCACCCTAATCAAGAGCCGTCCCTGTCCACAGCCTCGCTACCAGAGTTACAAGGGGTAGCATGGAACAATCTGGCCCACCCTAATCAAGAGCCGCCCCTGGTCGCTACAGCCTCGCTACCAGAGTTACAAGGGGTAGCATGGAACAATCTGGCTCACCCTAATCAAGAGCCGTCCCTGTCCACAGCCTCGCTACCAGAGTTACATGGGGTAGCATGGAACAATCTGGCCCACCCTAATCAAGAGCCGTCCCTGTCCACAGCCTCGCTACAAGAGTTACAAGGGGTAGCATGGAACAATCTGGCTCACCCTAATCAAGAGCCGTCCCTGTCCACAGCCTCGCTACCAGAGTTACAAGGGGTAGCATGGAACAATCTGGCCCACCCTAATCATGAGCCTCCCTGTCCACAGCCTCGCTACCAGAGTTACAAGGGGTAGCATGGAACAATCTGGCTCACCCTAATCAAGAGCCGTCCCTGTCCACAGCCTCGCTACCAGAGTTACAAGGGGTAGCACGGAACAATCTGGCCCACCGTAATCAAGAGCCGTCCCTGTCTACAGCCTCGCTACCAGAGTTACAAGGGGTAGCATGGAACAATCTGGCCCACCCTAATCAAGAGCAGTCCCTGTCCACAGCCTCGCTACCAGAGTTACAAGGGGTAGCATGGAACAATCTGGCCCACCCTAATCAAGAGCCGTCCCTGTCCACAGCCTCGCTACCAGTGTTACAAGGGGTAACATGGAACAATCTGGCCCACCCTAATCAAGAACCGTCCCTGTCCACAGCCTCGCTACCAGAGTTACAAGGGGTAGCATGGAATAATCTGGCCGACCCTAATCAAGGGCCGTCCCTGTCCACAGCCTCGCTACCAGAGTTACAAGGGGTAGCATGGAACAATCTGGCTCACCCTAATTAAGAGCCATCCCTGTCCACAGCCTCGCTACCAGAGTTACAAGGGGTAGCATGGAACAATCTGGCCCACCCTAATCAAGAGTCGTCCCTGTCCACAGCCTCGCTACCAGAGTTACAAGGGGTAGCATGGAACAATCTGGCCCACCCTAATCAAGAGCCGTCCCTGTCCACAGCCTCGCTACCAGAGTTACAAGGGGTAGCATGGAACAATCTGGCCCACCCTATTCAAGAGCCGTCCCTGTCCACAGCCTCGCTACCAGAGTTACAAGTGGTTGCATGGAACAATCTGGCCCACCCTAATCAAGAGCCGCCCCTGTCCACAGCCTCGCTACCAGAGTTACAAGGGGTAGCATGGAACAACCTGGCCCACCCTAATCAAGAGCCGTCCCTGTCCACAGCCAGGGTCACTACAGCCTCGCTACCAGAGTTACAAGGGGTAGTATGGAACAATCTGGCTCACCCTATTCAAGAGCCTTCCCTGTCCACAGTCTCGCTACCAGAGATACAAGGGGTAGCATGGAACAATCTGGCCCACCCTAATCAACAGCCGGCCCTGTCCACAGCCTCGCTACCAGAGTTACAAGGGGTAGCATGGAACAATCTGGCCCACACTAATCAAGAGCCGTCCCTGTCCTCAGCCTCGCTACCAGAGTTACAAGGGGTAGCATGGAACAATCTGGCCCACCCTAATCAAGAGCCGTCCCTGTCCACAGTGTCGCTACCAGAGTTACAAGGGGTAGCATGGAACAATCTGACTCACCCTAATCAAGAGCCGTCCCTGTCCACAGCCTCGCTACCAGAGATACAAGGGGTAGCATGGAACAATCTGGCCCACCCTAATCAAGAGCCGTCCCTGTCCACAGCCTCGCTACCAGAGTTACAAGGGGTAGCATGGAACATTCTGGCCCACCCTAATCAAGAGCCGTCCCTGTCCACAGCCTCGCTACCAGAGTTACAAGGGGTAGCATGGAACAATCTGGCCCACCCTAATCAAGAGCCGCCCCTGGTCACTACAGCCTCGCTACCCGAGTTACAAGGGGTAGCATGGAACAATCTGGCCCACCCTAATCAAGAGCCGCCCCTGTCCACAGCCTCGCTAACAGACTTACAAGGGGTAGCAAGGAACAATCTGGCCCTCCCTAATCAAGAGCCGCCCCTGTCCACAGCCTCGCTACCAGAGTTACAAGGGGTAGCATGGAACAATGTGGCCCACCCTAATCAAGAGCCGCCCCTGTCCACAGCCTCGCTAACAGAGTTACAAGGGGTAGCATGGAACAATCTGGCCCACCCTAATAAAGAGCCGCCCCTGTCCACAGCCTCGCTAACAGAGTTACAAGGGGTAGCATGGAACAATCTGGCCCACCCTAATCAAGAGCCGCCCCTGTCCACAGCCTCGCTAACAGGGTTACAAGGGGTAGCATGGAACAATCTGGCCCACCCTAATCAAGAGCCGTCCCTGTCCACAGCCTCGCTACCAGAGTTACAAGGGGTAGCATGGAACAATCTGGCCCACCCTAATCAAGAGCTGCCCCTGTCCACCGCCTCGCTAACAGAGTTACAAGGGGTAGCATGGAACAATCTGGCCCACCCTAATCAAGAGCCGTCCCTGTCCACAGCCTCGCTAACAGAGTTACAAGGGGTAGCATGGGACAAACTGGCTCACCCTAATCAAGAGCCGCCCATGTCCACAGCCTAGCTACCAGAGTTACAAGGGGTAGCATGGAACAATCTGGCCCACCCCTAATCAAGAGCCGTCCCTGGTCACTACAGCCTCGCCACCAGAGTTACAAGGGGTAGCATGGAACAATCTTGCCCACCCTAATCAAGATCCGTCCCTGTCCACAGCCTCGCTACCAGAGTTACAAGGGGTAGCATGGAACAATCTGGCCCACACTAATCAAGAGCCGCCCCTGTCCACAGCCTCGCTACCAGAGTTACAAGGGGTAGCATGGAACAATCTGGCCCACCCTAATCAAGAGCCGTCCCTGTCCACAGCCTCGCTACCAGAGTTACAAGGGGTAGCATGGAACAATCTGGCCCACCCTAATCAAGAGCCGTCCCTGTCCACAGCCTCGCTACCAGAGTTACAAGGGGTAGCATGGAACAATCTGGCCCACCCTATTCAAGAGCCGTCCCTGTCCACAGCCTCGCTACCAGAGTTACAAGGGGTAGCATGGAACAATCTGGCCCACCCTAATCAAGAGCCGCCCTTGTCCACAGCCTCGCTACCAGAGTTACAAGGGGTAGCATGGAACAATCTGGCCCACCCTAATCAAGAGCCGTCCCTGTCCACAGCCAGGGTCACTACAGCCTCGCTACCAGAGTTACAAGGGGTAGCATGGAACAATCTTGCACACCCTAATCAAGAGCCGTCCCTGTCCACAGCCTCGCTACCAGAGATACAAGGGGTAGCATGGAACAATCTGGCCCACCCTAATCAAGAGCCGTCCCTGTCCACAGCCTCGCTACCAGAGTTACAAGGGGTAGCATGGAACAATCTGGCCCACCCTAATCAAGAGCCGTCCCTGTCCACAGCCTCGCTACCAGAGTTAGGAGGGGTACCATGGAACAATCTGGCCCACCCTAATCAAGAGCCGTCCCTGTCCACAGCCTCGCTACCAGAGTTACAAGGGGTAGCATGGAACAATCTGGCTCACCCTAATCAAGAGCCGTCCCTGTCCACAGCCTCGCTACCAGAGTTACAAGGGGTAGCATGGAACAATCTGGCTCACCCTAATCAAGAGCCGCCGTGTCCACAGCCTCGCTACCAGAGTTACAAGGGGTAGCATGGAACAATCTGGCCCACCCTAATCAAGAGCCGTCCCTGTCCACAGCCTCGCTACCACAGTTACATGGGGTAGCATGGAACAATCTGGCTCACCCTAATCAAGAGCCGCCCCTGTCCACAGCCTCGCTACCAGAGTTACAAGGGGTAGCGTGGAACAATCTGGCCCACCCTAATCTTGAGCCGTCCCTGTCCACTGCCTCGCTACCAGAGTTACAAGGGGTAGCATGGAACAATCTGGCTCACCCTAATCAAGAGCCGTCCCTGTCCACAGCCTCGCTACCAGAGTTACAAAGGGTAGCACGGAACAATCTGGCCAACCGTAATCAAGAGCCGTGCCTGTCTACAGCCTCGCTACCAGAGTTACAAGGGGTAGCATGGAACAATCTGGCCCACACTAATCAAGAGCCGTCCCTGTCCTCAGCCTCGCTACCAGAGTTACAAGGGGTAGCATGGAACAATCTGGCCCACCCTAATCAAGAGCCGTCCCTGTCCACAGCCTCGCTACCAGAGTTACAAGGGGTAGCATGGAACAATCTGATTCACCCTAATCAAGAGCCGTCCCTGTCCACAGCCTCGCTACCAGAGATACAAGGGGTAGCATGGAACAATCTGGCCCACCCTAATCAAGAGCCGTCCCTGTCCACAGCCTCGCTACCAGAGTTACAAGGGGTAGCATGGAACATTCTGGCCCACCCTAATCAAGAGCCGTCCCTGTCCACAGCCTCGCTACCAGAGTTACAAGGGGTAGCATGGAACAATCTGGCCCACCCTAATCAAGAGCCGCCCCTGGTCACTACAGCCTCGCTACCAGAGTTACAAGGGGTAGCATGGAACAATCTGGCCCACCCTAATCAAGAGCCGCCCCTGTCCACAGCCTCGCTAACAGAGTTACAAGGGGTAGCAAGGAACAATCTGGCCCTCCCTAATCAAGAGCCGCCCCTGTCCACAGCCTCGCTACCAGAGTTACAAGGGGTAGCATGGAACAATCTGGCCCACCCTAATCAAGAGCCGCCCCTGTCCACAGCCTCGCTAACAGAGTTACAAGGGGTAGCATGGAACAATCTGGCCCACCCTAATCAAGAGCCGCCCCTGTCCACAGCCTCGCTAACAGAGTTACAAGGGGTAGCATGGAACAATCTGGCCCACCCTAATCAAGAGCCGCCCTGTCCACAGCCTCGCTAACAGAGTTAAAAGGGGTAGCATGGAACAATCTGGCCCACCCTAATCAAGAGCCGTCCCTGTCCACAGCCTCGTTACCAGAGTTACAAGGGGTAGCATGGAACAATCTGGCCCACCCTAATCAAGAGCTGCCCCTGTCCACCGCCTCGCTAACAGAGTTACATGGGGTAGCATGGAACAATCTGGCCCACCCTAATCAAGAGCCGTCCCTGTCCACAGCCTCGCTACCAGAGTTACAAGGGGTAGCATGGAACAATCTGGCCCACACTAATCAAGAGCCGCCCCTGTCCACAGCCTCGCTACCAGAGTTACAAGGGGTAGCATGGAACAATCTGGCCCACCCTAATCAAGAGCCGTCCCTGTCCACAGCCTCGCTACCAGAGTTACAAGGGGTAGCATGGAACAATCTGGCCCACCCTAATCAAGAGCCGTCCCTGTCCACAGCCTCGCTACCAGAGTTACAAGGGGTAGCATGGAACAATATGGCCCACCCTATTCAAGAGCCGTCCCTGTCCACAGCCTCGCTACCAGAGTTACAAGGGGTAGCATGGAACAATCTGGCCCACCCTAATCAAGAGCCGCCCTTGTCCACAGCCTCGCTACCAGAGTTACAAGGGGTAGCATGGAACAATCTGGCCCACCCTAATCAAGAGCCGTCCCTGTCCACAGCCAGGGTCACTACAGCCTCGCTACCAGAGTTACAAGGGGTAGCATGGAACAATCTTGCATACCCTAATCAAGAGCCGTCCTTGTCCACAGCCTCGCTACCAGAGATACAAGGGGTAGCATGGAACAATCTGGCCCACCCTAATCAAGAGCCGTCCCTGTCCACAGCCTCGGTACCAGAGTTACAAGGGGTAGCATGGAACAATCTGGCCCACCCTAATCAAGAGCCGTCCCTGTCCACAGCCTCGCTACCAGAGTTAGGAGGGGTACCATGGAACAATCTGGCCCACCCTAATCAAGAGCCGTCCCTGTCCACAGCCTCGCTACCAGAGTTACAAGGGGTAGCATGGAACAATCTGGCTCACCCTAATCAAGAGCCGTCCCTGTCCACAGCCTCGCTACCAGAGTTACAAGGGGTAGCATGGAACAATCTGGCTCACCCTAATCAAGAGCCGCCCCTGTCCACAGCCTCCCTACCACAGTTAGAAGGGGTAGCATGGAACAATCTGGCCTACCCTAATCAAGAGCCGTCCCTGTCCACAGCCTCGCTACCAGAGTTACATGGGGTAGCATGGAACAATCTGGCTCACCCTAATCAAGAGCCGCCCCTGTCCACAGCCTCGCTACCAGAGTTACAAGGGGTAGCATGGAACAATCTGGCCCACCCTAATCATGAGCCGTCCCTGTCCACTGCCTCGCTACCAGAGTTACAAGGGGTAGCATGGAACAATCTGGCTCACCCTAATCAAGAGCCGTCCCTGTCCACAGCCTCGCTACCAGAGTTACAAAGGGTAGCACGGAACAATCTGGCCAACCGTAATTAAGAGCCGTGCCTGTCTACAGCCTCGCTACCAGAGTTACAAGGGGTAGCATGGAACAATCTGGCCCACCCTAATCAAGAGCAGTCCCTGTCCACACCCTCGCTACCAGAGTTACAAGGGGTAGCATGGAACAATCTGGCCCACCCTAATCAAGAGCCGTCCCTGTCCAAAGCCTCGCTACCAGAGTTACAAGGGGTAGCATGGAACAATCTGCCCACCCTAATCAAGAGCCGTCCCTGTCCACAGCCTCGCTACCAGAGTTACAAGGGGTAGCATGGAACAATCTGGCCGACCCTAATCAAGAGCCGTCCCTGTCCACAGCCTCGCTACCAGAGTTACAAGGGGTAGCATGGAACAATCTGGCTCACCCTAATCAAGAGCCGTCCCTGTCCACAGCCTCGCTACCAGAGTTACAAGGGTTAGCATGGAACAATCTGGCCCAGCCTAATCAAGAGTCGTCCCTGTCCACAGCCTCGCTACCAGAGTTACAAGGGGTAGCATGGAACAATCTGGCCCACCCTAATCAAGAGCCGTCCCTGTCCACAGCCTCGCTACCAGAGTTACAAGGGGTAGCATGGAACAATCTGGCCCACCCTATTCAAGAGCCGTCCCTGTCCACAGCCTCGCTACCAGAGTTACAAGGGGTAGCATGGAACAATCTGGCCCACCCTAATCAAGAGCCGCCCCTGTCCACAGCCTCGCTACCAGAGTTACAAGGGGTAGCATGGAACAATCTGGCCCACTTTAATGAAGAGCCGTCCCTGTCCACAGCCAGGGTCACTACAGCCTCGCTACCAGAGTTACAAGGGATAGCATGGAACAATCTGGCTCACCCTAATCAAGAGCCGTCCCTGTCCACAGCCTCGCTACCAGAGATACTAGGGGTAGCATGGAACAATCTGGCCCACCCTAATCAAGAGCCGTCCCTGTCCACAGCCTCGCTACCAGAGTTACAAGGGGTAGCATGGAACAATCTGGCCCACACTAATCAAGAGCCGTCCCCGTCCTCAGCCTCGCTACCAGAGTTACAAGGGGTAGCATGGAACAATCTGGCCCACCCTAATCAAGAGCCGTCCCTGTCCACAGCCTCGCTACCAGAGTTACAAGGGGTAGCATGGAACAATCTGGCTCACCCTAATCAAGAGCCGTCCCTGTCCACAGCCTCGCTACCAAAGATACAAGGGGTAGCATGGAACAATCTGGCCCACCCTAATCAAGAGCCGTCCCTGTCCACAGCCTCGCTACCAGAGTTACAAGGGGTAGCATGGAACAATCTGGCCCACCCTAATCAAGAGCCGTCCCTGTCCACAGCCTCGCTACCAGAGTTACAAGGGGTAGCATGGAACAATCTGGCCCACCCTAATCAAGAGCCTTCCCTGTCCACAGCCTCGCTACCAGAGTTACAAGGGGTAGCATGGAACAATCTGGCCCACCCTAATCAAGAGCCGTCCCTGTCCACAGCCTCGCTACCAGAGTTACAAGGGGTAGCATGGAACAATCTGGCCCACCCTAATCAAGAGCCGCCCCTGGTCACTACAGCCTCGCTACCAGAGTTACAAGGGGTAGCATGGAACAATCTGGCTCACCCTAATCAAGAGCCGTCCCTGTCCACAGCCTCGCTACCAGAGATACAAGGGGTAGCATGGAACAATCTGGCCCACCCTAATCAAGAGCCGTCCCTGTCCACAGCCTCGCTACCAGAGTTACAAGGGGTAGCATGGAACAATCTGGCCCACCCTAATCAAGAGCCGTCCCTGTCCACAGCCTCGCGACCAGAGTTACAAGGGGTATCATGGAACAATCTGGCTCACCCTAATCAAGAGCCGTCCCTGTCCACAGCCTCTCTACCAGAGTTACAAGGGGTAGCATGGAACAATCTGCCCCCCCTAATCAAGAGCCGTCCCTGTCCGCAGCCAGGGTCACTACAGCCTCGCTACCAGAGTTACAAGGGGTAGCATGGAACAATCTGGCCCACCCTAATCAAGAGCCGTCCCTGTCCACAGCCTCGCTACCAGAGTTACAAGGGGTAGCATGGAACAATCTGGCTCACCCTAATCAAGAGCCGTCCCTGTCCACAGCCTCGCTACCAAAGATACAAGGGGTAGCATGGAACAATCTGGCCCACCCTAATCAAGAGCCGTCCCTGTCCACAGCCTCGCTACCAGAGTTACAAGGGGTAGCATGGAACAATCTGGCCCACCCTAATCAAGAGCCGTCCCTGTCCACAGCCTCGCTACCAGAGTTACAAGGGGTAGCATGGAACAATCTGGCCCACCCTAATCAAGAGCCTTCCCTGTCCACAGCCTCGCTACCAGAGTTACAAGGGGTAGCATGGAACAATCTGGCCCACCCTAATCAAGAGCCGTCCCTGTCCACAGCCTCGCTACCAGAGTTACAAGGGGTAGCATGGAACAATCTGGCCCACCCTAATCAAGAGCCGCCCCTGGTCACTACAGCCTCGCTACCAGAGTTACAAGGGGTAGCATGGAACAATCTGGCTCACCCTAATCAAGAGCCGTCCCTGTCCACAGCCTCGCTACCAGAGATACAAGGGGTAGCATGGAACAATCTGGCCCACCCTAATCAAGAGCCGTCCCTGTCCACAGCTTCGCTACCAGAGTTACAAGGGGTAGCATGGAACAATCTGGCCCACCCTAATCAAGAGCCGTCCCTGTCCACAGCCTCGCGACCAGAGTTACAAGGTGTATCATGGAACAATCTGGCTCACCCTAATCAAGAGCCGTCCCTGTCCACAGCCTCTCTACCAGAGTTACAAGGGGTAGCATGGAACAATCTGCCCCCCCTAATCAAGAGCCGTCCCTGTCCGCAGCCAGGGTCACTACAGCCTCGCTACCAGAGTTACAAGGGGTAGCATGGAACAATCTGGCCCACCCTAATCAAGAGCCGTCCCTGTCCACAGCCAGGGTCACTACAGCCTCGCTACCAGAGTTACAAGGGGTAGCATGGAACAATCTGGCTCACCCTAATCAAGAGCCGTCCCTGTCCACAGTCTCGCTACCAGAGATACAAGGGGTAGCATGGAACAATCTGGCCCACCCTAATCAAGAGCCGTCCCTGTCCACAGCCTCGCTACCAGAGTTACAAGGGATAGCATGGAACAATCTGGCCGACCCTAATCAAGAGCCGTCCCTGTCCACAGCCTCGCTACCAGAGTTACAAGGGGTAGCATGGAACAATCTGGCTCACCCTAATTAAGAGCCGTCCCTGTCCACAGCCTCGCTACCAGAGTTACAAGGGGTAGCATGGAACAATCTGGCCCACCCTAATCAAGAGTCGTCCCTGTCCACAGCCTCGCTACCAGAGTTACAAGGGGTAGCATGGAACAATCTGGCCCACCCTAATCAAGAGCCGTCCCTGTCCACAGCCTCGCTACCAGAGTTACAAGGGGTAGCATGGAACAATCTGGCCCACCCTATTCAAGAGCCGTCCCTGTCCACAGCCTCGCTACCAGAGTTACAAGGGGTAGCATGGAACAATCTGGCCCACCCTAATCAAGAGCCGCCCCTGTCCACAGCCTCGCTACCAGAGTTACAAGGGGTAGCATGGAACAATCTGGCCCACCCTAATCAAGAGCCGTCCCTGTCCACAGCCAGGGTCACTACAGCCTCGCTACCAGAGTTACAAGGGGTAGTATGGAACAATCTGGCTCACCCTAATCAAGAGCCTTCCCTGTCCACAGCCTCGCTACCAGAGATACAAGGGGTAGCATGGAACAATCTGGCCCACCCTAATCAACAGCCGGCCCTGTCCACAGCCTCGCTACCAGAGTTACAAGGGGTAGCATGGAACAATCTGGCCCACACTAATCAAGAGCCGTCCCTGTCCTCAGCCTCGCTACCAGAGTTACAAGGGGTAGCTTGGAACAATCTGGCACACCCTAATCAAGAGCCGTCCCTGTCCACAGCCTCGCTACCAGAGTTACAAGGGGTAGCATGGAACAATCTGACTCACCCTAATCAAGAGCCGTCCCTGTCCACAGCCTCGCTACCAGAGATACAAGGGGTAGCATGGAACAATCTGGCCCACCCTAATCAAGAGCCGTCCCTGTCCACAGCCTCGCTACCAGAGTTACAAGGGGTAGCATGGAACAATCTGGCCCACCCTAATCAAGAGCCGTCCCTGTCCACAGCCTCGCTACCAGAGTTACAAGGGGTAGCATGGAACAATCTGGCCCACCCTAATCAAGAGCCGCCCCTGGTCACTACAGCCTCGCTACCAGAGCTACAAGGGGTAGCATGGAACAATCTGGCCCACCCTAATCAAGAGCCGCCCCTGTCCACAGCCTCGCTAACAGAGTTACAAGGGGTAGCATGGAACAATCTGGCCCTCCCTAATCAAGAGCCGCCCCTGTCCACAGCCTCGCTACCAGAGTTACAAGGGGTAGCATGGAACAATCTGGCCCACCCTAATCAAGAGCCGCCCCTGTCCACAGCCTCGCTAACAGAGTTACAAGGGGTAGCATGGAACAATCTGGCCCACCCTAATCAAGAGCCGCCCCTGTCCACAGCCTCGCTAACAGAGTTACAAGGGGTAGCATGGAACAATCTGGCCCACCCTAATCAAGAGCCGCCCCTGTCCACAGCCTCGCTAACAGAGTTACAAGGGGTAGCATGGAACAATCTGGCCCACCCTAATCAAGAGCCGCCCCTGTCCACAGCCTCGCTACCAGAGTTACAAGGGGTAGCATGGAACAATCTGGCCCACTTTAATGAAGAGCCGTCCCTGTCCACAGCCAGGGTCACTACAGCCTCGCTACCAGAGTTACAAGGGGTAGCATGGAACAATCTGGCTCACCCTAATCAAGAGCCGTCCCTGTCCACAGCCTCGCTACCAGAGATACAAGGGGTAGCATGGAACAATCTGGCCCACCCTAATCAAGAGCCGTCCCTGTCCACAGCCTCGCTACCAGAGTTACAAGGGGTAGCATGGAACAATCTGGCCCACACTAATCAAGAGGCGTCCCCGTCCTCAGCCTCGCTACCAGAGTTACAAGGGGTAGCATGGAACAATCTGGCCCACCCTAATCAAGAGCCGTCCCTGTCCACAGCCTCGCTACCAGAGTTACAAGGGGTAGCATGGAACAATCTGGCTCACCCTAATCAAGAGCCGTCCCTGTCCACAGCCTCGCTACCAAAGATACAAGGGGTAGCATGGAACAATCTGGCCCACCCTAATCAAGAGCCGTCCCTGTCCACAGCCTCGCTACCAGAGTTACAAGGGGTAGCATGGAACAATCTGGCCCACCCTAATCAAGAGCCGTCCCTGTCCACAGCCTCGCTACCAGAGTTACAAGGGGTAGCATGGAACAATCTGGCCCACCCTAATCAAGAGCCTTCCCTGTCCACAGCCTCGCTACCAGAGTTACAAGGGGTAGCATGGAACAATCTGGCCCACCCTAATCAAGAGCCGTCCCTGTCCACAGCCTCGCTACCAGAGTTACAAGGGGTAGCATGGAACAATCTGGCCCACCCTAATCAAGAGCCGCCCCTGGTCACTACAGCCTCGCTACCAGAGTTACAAGGGGTAGCATGGAACAATCTGGCCCACCCTATTCAAGAGCCGTCCCTGTCCACAGCCTCGCTACCAGAGTTACAAGGGGTAGCATGGAACAATCTGGCCCACCCTAATCAAGAGCCGCCCTTGTCCACAGCCTCGCTACCAGAGTTACAAGGGGTAGCATGGAACAATCTGGCCCACCCTAATCAAGAGCCGTCCCTGTCCACAGCCAGGGTCACTACAGCCTCGCTACCAGAGTTACAAGGGGTAGCATGGAACAATCTTGCATACCCTAATCAAGAGCCGTCCTTGTCCACAGCCTCGCTACCAGAGATACAAGGGGTAGCATGGAACAATCTGGCCCACCCTAATCAAGAGCCGTCCCTGTCCACAGCCTCGCTACCAGAGTTACAAGGGGTAGCATGGAACAATCTGGCCCACCCTAATCAAGAGCCGTCCCTGTCCACAGCCTCGCTACCAGAGTTAGGAGGGGTACCATGGAACAATCTGGCCCACCCTAATCAAGAGCCGTCCCTGTCCACAGCCTCGCTACCAGAGTTACAAGGGGTAGCATGGAACAATCTGGCTCACCCTAATCAAGAGCCGTCCCTGTCCACAGCCTCGCTACCAGAGTTACAAGGGGTAGCATGGAACAATCTGGCTCACCCTAATCAAGAGCCGCCCCTGTCCACAGCCTCGCTACCACAGTTAGAAGGGGTAGCATGGAACAATCTGGCCCACCCTAATCAAGAGCCGTCCCTGTCCACAGCCTCGCTACCAGAGTTACATGGGGTAGCATGGAACAATCTGGCTCACCCTAATCAAGAGCCGCCCCTGTCCACCGTCTCGCTACCAGAGTTACAAGGGGTAGCATGGAACAATCTGGCCCACCCTAATCATGAGCCGTCCCTGTCCACTGCCTCGCTACCAGAGTTACAAGGGGTAGCATGGAACAATCTGGCTCACCCTAATCAAGAGCCGTCCCTGTCCACAGCCTCGCTACCAGAGTTACAAAGGGTAGCACGGAACAATCTGGCCAACCGTTATCAAGAGCCGTGCCTGTCTACAGCCTCGCTACCAGAGTTACAAGGGGTAGCATGGAACAATCTGGCCCACCCTAATCAAGAGCAGTCCCTGTCCACACCCTCGCTACCAGAGTTACAAGGGGTAACATGGAACAATCTGGCCCACCCTAATCAAGAGCCGTCCCTGTCCAAAGCCTCGCTACCAGAGTTACAAGGGGTAGCATGGAACAATCTGCCCACCCTAATCAAGAGCCGTCCCTGTCCACAGCCTCGCTACCAGAGTTACAAGGGGTAGCATGGAACAATCTGGCCGACCCTAACCAAGAGCCGTCCCTGTCCACAGCCTCGCTACCAGAGTTACAAGGGGTAGCATGGAACAATCTGGCTCACCCTAATCAAGAGCCGTCCCTGTCCACAGCCTCGCTACCAAAGTTACAAGGGTTAGCATGGAACAATCTGGCCCAGCCTAATCAAGAGTCGTCCCTGTCCACAGCCTCGCTACCAGAGTTACAAGGGGTAGCATGGAACAATCTGGCCCACCCTAATCAAGAGCCGTCCCTGTCCACAGCCTCGCTACCAGAGTTACAAGGGGTAGCATGGAACAATCTGGCCCACCCTATTCAAGAGCCGTCCCTGTCCACAGCCTCGCTACCAGAGTTACAAGGGGTAGCATGGAACAATCTGGCCCACCCTAATCAAGAGCCGCCCCTGTCCACAGCCTCGCTACCAGAGTTACAAGGGGTAGCATGGAACAATCTGGCCCACTTTAATGAAGAGCCGTCCCTGTCCACAGCCAGGGTCACTACAGCCTCGCTACCAGAGTTACAAGGGGTAGCATGGAACAATCTGGCTCACCCTAATCAAGAGCCGTCCCTGTCCACAGCCTCGCTACCAGAGATACAAGGGGTAGCATGGAACAATCTGGCCCACCCTAATCAAGAGCCGTCCCTGTCCACAGCCTCGCTACCAGAGTTACAAGGGGTAGCATGGAACAATCTGGCCCACACTAATCAAGAGCCGTCCCCGTCCTCAGCCTCGCTACCAGAGTTACAAGGGGTAGCATGGAACAATCTGGCCCACCCTAATCAAGAGCCGTCCCTGTCCACAGCCTCGCTACCAGAGTTACAAGGGGTAGCATGGAACAATCTGGCTCACCCTAATCAAGAGCCGTCCCTGTCCACAGCCTCGCTACCAAAGATACAAGGGGTAGCATGGAACAATCTGGCCCACCCTAATCAAGAGCCGTCCCTGTCCACAGCCTCGCTACCAGAGTTACAAGGGGTAGCATGGAACAATCTGGCCCACCCTAATCAAGAGCCGTCCCTGTCCACAGCCTCGCTACCAGAGTTACAAGGGGTAGCATGGAACAATCTGGCCCACCCTAATCAAGAGCCTTCCCTGTCCACAGCCTCGCTACCAGAGTTACAAGGGGTAGCATGGAACAATCTGGCCCACCCTAATCAAGAGCCGTCCCTGTCCACAGCCTCGCTACCAGAGTTACAAGGGGTAGCATGGAACAATCTGGCCCACCCTAATCAAGAGCCGCCCCTGGTCACTACAGCCTCGCTACCAGAGTTACAAGGGGTAGCATGGAACAATCTGGCTCACCCTAATCAAGAGCCGTCCCTGTCCACAGCCTCGCTACCAGAGATACAAGGGGTAGCATGGAACAATCTGGCCCACCCTAATCAAGAGCCGTCCCTGTCCACAGCCTCGCTACCAGAGTTACAAGGGGTAGCATGGAACAATCTGGCCCACCCTAATCAAGAGCCGTCCCTGTCCACAGCCTCGCGACCAGAGTTACAAGGGGTATCATGGAACAATCTGGCTCACCCTAATCAAGAGCCGTCCCTGTCCACAGCCTCTCTACCAGAGTTACAAGGGGTAGCATGGAACAATCTGCCCCCCCTAATCAAGAGCCGTCCCTGTCCGCAGCCAGGGTCACTACAGCCTCGCTACCAGAGTTACAAGGGGTAGCATGGAACAATCTGGCCCACCCTAATCAAGAGCCGTCCCTGTCCACAGCCTCGCTACCAGAGTTACAAGGGGTAGCATGGAACAATCTGGCTCACCCTAATCAAGAGCCGTCCCTGTCCACAGCCTCGCTACCAAAGATACAAGGGGTAGCATGGAACAATCTGGCCCACCCTAATCAAGAGCCGTCCCTGTCCACAGCCTCGCTACCAGAGTTACAAGGGGTAGCATGGAACAATCTGGCCCACCCTAATCAAGAGCCGTCCCTGTCCACAGCCTCGCTACCAGAGTTACAAGGGGTAGCATGGAACAATCTGGCCCACCCTAATCAAGAGCCTTCCCTGTCCACAGCCTCGCTACCAGAGTTACAAGGGGTAGCATGGAACAATCTGGCCCACCCTAATCAAGAGCCGTCCCTGTCCACAGCCTCGCTACCAGAGTTACAAGGGGTAGCATGGAACAATCTGGCCCACCCTAATCAAGAGCCGCCCCTGGTCACTACAGCCTCGCTACCAGAGTTACAAGGGGTAGCATGGAACAATCTGGCTCACCCTAATCAAGAGCCGTCCCTGTCCACAGCCTCGCTACCAGAGATACAAGGGGTAGCATGGAACAATCTGGCCCACCCTAATCAAGAGCCGTCCCTGTCCACAGCCTCGCTTCCAAAGTTACAAGGGGTAGCATGGAACAATCTGGCCCACCCTAATCAAGAGCCGTCCCTGTCCACAGCCTCGCGACCAGAGTTACAAGGGGTATCATGGAACAATCTGGCTCACCCTAATCAAGAGCCGTCCCTGTCCACAGCCTCTCTACCAGAGTTACAAGGGGTAGCATGGAACAATCTGCCCCCCCTAATCAAGAGCCGTCCCTGTCCGCAGCCAGGGTCACTACAGCCTCGCTACCAGAGTTACAAGGGGTAGCATGGAACAATCTGGCCCACCCTAATCAAGAGCCGTCCCTGTCCACAGCCAGGGTCACTACAGCCTCGCTACCAGAGTTACAAGGGGTAGCATGGAACAATCTGGCTCACCCTAATCAAGAGCCGTCCCTGTCCACAGTCTCGCTACCAGAGATACAAGGGGTAGCATGGAACAATCTGGCCCACCCTAATCAAGAGCCGTCCCTGTCCACAGCCTCGCTACCAGAGTTACAAGGGATAGCATGGAACAATCTGGCCGACCCTAATCAAGAGCCGGCCCTGTCCACAGCCTCGCTACCAGAGTTACAAGGGGTAGCATGGAACAATCTGGCTCACCCTAATTAAGAGCCGTCCCTGTCCACAGCCTCGCTACCAGAGTTACAAGGGGTAGCATGGAACAATCTGGCCCACCCTAATCAAGAGTCGTCCCTGTCCACAGCCTCGCTACCAGAGTTACAAGGGGTAGCATGGAACAATCTGGCCCACCCTAATCAAGAGCCGTCCCTGTCCACAGCCTCGCTACCAGAGTTACAAGGGGTAGCATGGAACAATCTGGCCCACCCTATTCAAGAGCCGTCCCTGTCCACAGCCTCGCTACCAGAGTTACAAGGGGTAGCATGGAACAATCTGGCCCACCCTAATCAAGAGCCGCCCCTGTCCACAGCCTCGCTACCAGAGTTACAAGGGGTAGCATGGAACAATCTGGCCCACCCTAATCAAGAGCCGTCCCTGTCCACAGCCAGGGTCACTACAGCCTCGCTACCAGAGTTACAAGGGGTAGTATGGAACAATCTGGCTCACCCTAATCAAGAGCCTTCCCTGTCCACAGCCTCGCTACCAGAGATACAAGGGGTAGCATGGAACAATCTGGCCCACCCTAATCAACAGCCGGCCCTGTCCACAGCCTCGCTACCAGAGTTACAAGGGGTAGCATGGAACAATCTGGCCCACACTAATCAAGAGCCGTCCCTGTCCTCAGCCTCGCTACCAGAGTTACAAGGGGTAGCTTGGAACAATCTGGCCCACCCTAATCAAGAGCCGTCCCTGTCCACAGCCTCGCTACCAGAGTTACAAGGGGTAGCATGGAACAATCTGACTCACCCTAATCAAGAGCCGTCCCTGTCCACAGCCTCGCTACCAGAGATACAAGGGGTAGCATGGAACAATCTGGCCCACCCTAATCAAGAGCCGTCCCTGTCCACAGCCTCGCTACCAGAGTTACAAGGGGTAGCATGGAACAATCTGGCCCACCCTAATCAAGAGCCGTCCCTGTCCACAGCCTCGCTACCAGAGTTACAAGGGGTAGCATGGAACAATCTGGCCCACCCTAATCAAGAGCCGCCCCTGGTCACTACAGCCTCGCTACCAGAGTTACAAGGGGTAGCATGGTACAATCTGGCCCACCCTAATCAAGAGCCGCCCCTGTCCACAGCCTCGCTAACAGAGTTACAAGGGGTAGCATGGAACAATCTGGCCCTCCCTAATCAAGAGCCGCCCCTGTCCACAGCCTCGCTACCAGAGTTACAAGGGGTAGCATGGAACAATCTGGCCCACCCTAATCAAGAGCCGCCCCTGTCCACAGCCTCGCTAACAGAGTTACAAGGGGTAGCATGGAACAATCTGGCCCACCCTAATCAAGAGCCGCCCCTGTCCACAGCCTCGCTAACAGAGTTACAAGGGGTAGCATGGAACAATCTGGCCCACCCTAATCAAGAGCCGCCCCTGTCCACAGCCTCGCTAACAGAGTTACAAGGGGTAGCATGGAACAATCTGGCCCACCCTAATCAAGAGCCGCCCCTGTCCACAGCCTCGCTACCAGAGTTACAAGGGGTAGCATGGAACAATCTGGCCCACTTTAATGAAGAGCCGTCCCTGTCCACAGCCAGGGTCACTACAGCCTCGCTACCAGAGTTACAAGGGGTAGCATGGAACAATCTGGCTCACCCTAATCAAGAGCCGTCCCTGTCCACAGCCTCGCTACCAGAGATACAAGGGGTAGCATGGAACAATCTGGCCCACCCTAATCAAGAGCCGTCCCTGTCCACAGCCTCGCTACCAGAGTTACAAGGGGTAGCATGGAACAATCTGGCCCACACTAATCAAGAGCCGTCCCCGTCCTCAGCCTCGCTACCAGAGTTACAAGGGGTAGCATGGAACAATCTGGCCCACCCTAATCAAGAGCCGTCCCTGTCCACAGCCTCGCTACCAGAGTTACAAGGGGTAGCATGGAACAATCTGGCTCACCCTAATCAAGAGCCGTCCCTGTCCACAGCCTCGCTACCAAAGATACAAGCGGTAGCATGGAACAATCTGGCCCACCCTAATCAAGAGCCGTCCCTGTCCACAGCCTCGCTACCAGAGTTACAAGGGGTAGCATGGAACAATCTGGCCCACCCTAATCAAGAGCCGTCCCTGTCCACAGCCTCGCTACCAGAGTTACAAGGGGTAGCATGGAACAATCTGGCCCACCCTAATCAAGAGCCTTCCCTGTCCACAGCCTCGCTACCAGAGTTACAAGGGGTAGCATGGAACAATCTGGCCCACCCTAATCAAGAGCCGTCCCTGTCCACAGCCTCGCTACCAGAGTTACAAGGGGTAGCATGGAACAATCTGGCCCACCCTAATCAAGAGCCGCCCCTGGTCACTACAGCCTCGCTACCAGAGTTACAAGGGGTAGCATGGAACAATCTGGCTCACCCTAATCAAGAGCCGTCCCTGTCCACAGCCTCGCTACCAGAGATACAAGGGGTAGCATGGAACAATCTGGCCCACCCTAATCAAGAGCCGTCCCTGTCCACAGCCTCGCTACCAGAGTTACAAGGGGTAGCATGGAACAATCTGGCCCACCCTAATCAAGAGCCGTCCCTGTCCACAGCCTCGCGACCAGAGTTACAAGGGGTATCATGGAACAATCTGGCTCACCCTAATTAAGAGCCGTCCCTGTCCACAGCCTCTCTACCAGAGTTACAAGGGGTAGCATGGAACAATCTTCCCCCCCTAATCAAGAGCCGTCCCTGTCCGCTGCCAGGGTCACTACAGCCTCGCTACCAGAGTTACAAGGGGTAGCATGGAACAATCTGGCCCACCCTAATCAAGAGCCGTCCCTGTCCACAGCCTCGCTACCAGAGTTACAAGGGGTAGCATGGAACAATCTGGCTCACCCTAATCAAGAGCCGTCCCTGTCCACAGCCTCGCTACCAAAGATACAAGGGGTAGCATGGAACATTCTGGCCCACCCTAATCAAGAGCCGTCCCTGTCCACAGCCTCGCTACCAGAGTTACAAGGGGTAGCATGGAACAATCTGGCCCACCCTAATCAAGAGCCGTCCCTGTCCACAGCCTCGCTACCAGAGTTACAAGGGGTAGCATGGAACAATCTGGCCCACCCTAATCAAGAGCCTTCCCTGTCCACAGCCTCGCTACCAGAGTTACAAGGGGTAGCATGGAACAATCTGGCCCACCCTAATCAAGAGCCGTCCCTGTCCACAGCCTCGCTACCAGAGTTACAAGGGGTAGCATGGAACAATCTGGCCCACCCTAATCAAGAGCCGCCCCTGGTCACTACAGCCTCGCTACCAGAGTTACAAGGGGTAGCATGGAACAATCTGGCTCACCCTAATCAAGAGCCGTCCCTGTCCACAGCCTCGCTACCAGAGATACAAGGGGTAGCATGGAACAATCTGGCCCACCCTAATCAAGAGCCGTCCCTGTCCACAGCCTCGCTACCAGAGTTACAAGGGGTAGCATGGAACAATCTGGCCCACCCTAATCAAGAGCCGTCCCTGTCCACAGCCTCGCGACCAGAGTTACAAGGGGTATCATGGAACAATCTGGCTCACCCTAATCAAGAGCCGTCCCTGTCCACAGCCTCTCTACCAGAGTTACAAGGGGTAGCATGGAACAATCTGCCCCCCCTAATCAAGAGCCGTCCCTGTCCGCAGCCAGGGTCACTACAGCCTCGCTACCAGAGTTACAAGGGGTAGCATGGAACAATCTGGCCCACCCTAATCAAGAGCCGTCCCTGTCCACAGCCAGGGTCACTACAGCCTCGCTACCAGAGTTACAAGGGGTAGCATGGAACAATCTGGCTCACCCTAATCAAGAGCCGTCCCTGTCCACAGTCTCGCTACCAGAGATACAAGGGGTAGCATGGAACAATCTGGCCCACCCTAATCAAGAGCCGTCCCTGTCCACAGCCTCGCTACCAGAGTTACAAGGGATAGCATGGAACAATCTGGCCGACCCTAATCAAGAGCCGTCCCTGTCCACAGCCTCGCTACCAGAGTTACAAGGGGTAGCATGGAACAATCTGGCTCACCCTAATTAAGAGCCGTCCCTGTCCACAGCCTCGCTACCAGAGTTACAAGGGGTAGCATGGAACAATCTGGCCCACCCTAATCAAGAGTCGTCCCTGTCCACAGCCTCGCTACCAGAGTTACAAGGGGTAGCATGGAACAATCTGGCCCACCCTAATCAAGAGCCGTCCCTGTCCACAGCCTCGCTACCAGAGTTACAAGGGGTAGCATGGAACAATCTGGCCCACCCTATTCAAGAGCCGTCCCTGTCCACAGCCTCGCTACCAGAGTTACAAGGGGTAGCATGGAACAATCTGGCCCACCCTAATCAAGAGCCGCCCCTGTCCACAGCCTCGCTACCAGAGTTACAAGGGGTAGCATGGAACAATCTGGCCCACCCTAATCAAGAGCCGTCCCTGTCCACAGCCAGGGTCACTACAGCCTCGCTACCAGAGTTACAAGGGGTAGTATGGAACAATCTGGCTCACCCTAATCAAGAGCCTTCCCTGTCCACAGCCTCGCTACCAGAGATACAAGGGGTAGCATGGAACAATCTGGCCCACCCTAATCAACAGCCGGCCCTGTCCACAGCCTCGCTACCAGAGTTACAAGGGGTAGCATGGAACAATCTGGCCCACAATAATCAAGAGCCGTCCCTGTCCTCAGCCTCGCTACCAGAGTTACAAGGGGTAGCATGGAACAATCTGGCCCACCCTAATCAAGAGCCGTCCCTGTCCACAGCCTCGCTACCAGAGTTACAAGGGGTAGCATGGAACAATCTGACTCACCCTAATCGAGAGCCGTCCCTGTCCACAGCCTCGCTACCAGAGATACAAGGGGTAGCATGGAACAATCTGGCCCACCCTAATCAAGAGCCGTCCCTGTCCACAGCCTCGCTACCAGAGTTACAAGGGGTAGCATGGAACAATCTGGCCCACCCTAATCAAGAGCCGTCCCTGTCCACAGCCTCGCTACCAGAGTTACAAGGGGTAGCATGGAACAATCTGGCCCACCCTAATCAAGAGCCGCCCCTGGTCACTACAGCCTCGCTACCAGAGTTACAAGGGGTAGCATGGAACAATCTGGCCCACCCTAATCAAGAGCCGCCCCTGTCCACAGCCTCGCTAACAGAGTTACAAGGGGTAGCATGGAACAATCTGGCCCTCCCTAATCAAGAGCCGCCCCTGTGCACAGCCTCGCTACCAGAGTTACAAGGGGTATCATGGAACAATCTGGCCCACCCTAATCAAGAGCCGCCCCTGTCCACAGCCTCGCTAACAGAGTTACAAGGGGTAGCATGGAACAATCTGGCCCACCCTAATCAAGAGCCGCCCCTGTCCACAGCCTCGCCAACAGAGTTACAAGGGGTAGCATGGAACAATCTGGCCCACCCTAATCAAGAGCCGCCCCTGTCCACAGCCTCGCTAACAGAGTTACAAGGGGTAGCATGGAACAATCTGGCCCACCCTAATCAAGAGCCGTCCCTGTCCACAGCCTCGCTACCAGAGTTACAAGGGGTAGCATGGAACAATCTGGCCCACCCTAATCAAGAGCTGCCCCTGTCCACCGCCTCGCTAACAGAGTTACAAGGGGTAGCATGGAACAATCTGGCCCACCCTAATCAAGAGCCGTCCCTGTCCACAGCCTCGCTAACAGAGTTACAAGGGGTAGCATGGGACAAACTGGCTCACCCTAATCAAGAGCCGCCCATGTCCACAGCCTCGCTACCAGAGTTACAAGGGGTAGCATGGAACAATCTGGCCCACCCCTAATCAAGAGCCGTCCCTGGTCACTACAGCCTCGCCACCAGAGTTACAAGGGGTAGCATGGAACAATCTGGCCCACCCTAATCAAGAGCCGTCCCTGTCCACAGCCTCGCTACCAGAGTTACAAGGGGTAGCATGGAACAATCTGGCCCACACTAATCAAGAGCCGCCCCTGTCCACAGCCTCGCTACCAGAGTTACAAGGGGTAGTATGGAACAATCTGGCCCACCCTAATCAAGAGCTGTCCCTGTCCACAGCCTCGCTACCAGAGTTACAAGGGGTAGCATGGAACAATCTGGCCCACCCTAATCAAGAGCCGTCCCTGTCCACAGCCTCGCTACCAGAGTTACAAGGGGTAGCATGGAACAATCTGGCCCACCCTATTCAAGAGCCGTCCCTGTCCACAGCCTCGCTACCAGAGTTACAAGGGGTAGCATGGAACAATCTGGCCCACCCTAATCAAGAGCCGCCCTTGTCCACAGCCTCGCTACCAGAGTTACAAGGGGTAGCATGGAACAATCTGGCCCACCCTAATCAAGAGCCGTCCCTGTCCACAGCCAGGGTCACTACAGCCTCGCTACCAGAGTTACAAGGGGTAGCATGGAACAATCTTGCACACCCTAATCAAGAGCCGTCCCTGTCCACAGCCTCGCTACCAGAGATACAAGGGGTAGCATGGAACAATCTGGCCCACCCTAATCAAGAGCCGTCCCTGTCCACAGCCTCGCTACCAGAGTTACAAGGGGTAGCATGGAACAATCTGGCCCACCCTAATCAAGAGCCGTCCCTGTCCACAGCCTCGCTACCAGAGTTAGGAGGGGTACCATGGAACAATCTGGCCCACCCTAATCAAGAGCCGTCCCTGTCCACAGCCTCGCTACCAGAGTTACAAGGGGTAGCATGGAACAATCTGGCTCACCCTAATCAAGAGCCGTCCCTGTCCACAGCCTCGCTACCAGAGTTACAAGGGGTAGCATGGAACAATCTGGCTCACCCTAATCAAGAGACGCCCCTGTCCACAGCCTCGCTACCAGAGTTACAAGGGGTAGCATGGAACAATCTGGCCCACCCTAATCAAGAGCCGTCCCTGTCCACAGCCTCGCTACCAGAGTTACATGGGGTAGCATGGAACAATCTGGCTCACCCTAATCAAGAACCGCCCCTGTCCACAGCCTCGCTACCAGAGTTACAAGGGGTAGCATGGAACAATCTGGCCCACCCTAATCATGAGCCGTCCCTGTCCACTGCCTCGCTACCAGAGTTACAAGGGGTAGCATGGAACAATCTGGCTCACCCTAATCAAGAGCCGTCCCTGTCCACAGCCTCGCTACCAGAGTTACAAAGGGTAGCACGGAACAATCTGGCCAACCGTAATCAAGAGCCGTCCCTGTCTACAGCCTCGCTACCAGAGTTACAAGGGGTAGCATGGAACAATCTGGCCCACCCTAATCAAGAGCAGTCCCTGTCCACACCCTCGCTACCAGAGTTACAAGGGGTAGCATGGAACAATCTGGCCCACCCTAATCAAGAGCCGTCCCTGTCCACAGCCTCGCTACCAGAGTTACAAGGGGTAGCATGGAACAATCTGCCCACCCTAATCAAGAGCCGTCCCTGTCCACAGCCTCGCTACCAGAGTTACAAGGGGTAGCATGGAACAATCTGGCCGACCCTAATCAAGAGCCGTCCCTGTCCACAGCCTCGCTACCAGAGTTACAAGGGGTAGCATGGAACAATCTGGCTCACCCTAATCAAGAGCCGTCCCTGTCCACAGCCTAGCTACCAGAGTTACAAGTGTTAGCATGGAACAATCTGGCCCAGCCTAATCAAGTGTCGTCCCTGTCCACAGCCTCGCTACCAGAGTTACAAGGGGTAGCATGGAACAATCTGGCCCACCCTAATCAAGAGCCGTCCCTGTCCACAGCCTCGCTACCAGAGTTACAAGGGGTAGCATGGAACAATCTGGCCCACCCTATTCAAGAGCCGTCCCTGTCCACAGCCTCGCTACCAGAGTTACAAGGGGTAGCATGGAACAATCTGGCCCACCCTAATCAAGAGCCGCCCCTGTCCACAGCCTCGCTACCAGAGTTACAAGGGGTAGCATGGAACAATCTCGCCCACTTTAATTAAGAGCCGTCCCTGTCCACAGCCAGGGTCACTACAGCCTCGCTACCAGAGTTACAAGGGGTAGCATGGAACAATCTGGCTCACCCTAATCAAGAGCCGTCCCTGTCCACAGCCTCGCTACCAGAGATACAAGGGGTAGCATGGAACAATCTGGCCCACCCTAATCAAGAGCCGTCCCTGTCCACAGCCTCGCTACCAGAGTTACAAGGGGTAGCATGGAACAATCTGGCCCACACTAATCAAGAGCCGTCCCTGTCCTCAGCCTCGCTACCAGAGTTAAAAGGGGTAGCATGGAACAATCTGGCCCACCCTAATCAAGAGCCGTCCCTGTCCACAGCCTCGCTACCAGAGTTACAAGGGGTAGAATGGAACAATCTGGCTCACCCTAATCAAGAGCCGTCCCTGTCCACAGCCTCGCTACCAAAGATACAAGGGGTAGCATGGAACAATCTGGCCCACCCTAATCAAGAGCCGTCCCTGTCCACAGCCTCGCTACCAGAGTTACAAGGGGTAGCATGGAACAATCTGGCCCACCCTAATCAAGAGCCGTCCCTGTCCACAGCCTCGCTACCAGAGTTACAAGGGGTAGCATGGAACAATCTGGCCCACCCTAATCAAGAGCCGTCCCTGTCCACAGCCTCGCTACCAGAGTTACAAGGGGTAGCATGGAACAATCTGGCCCACCCTAATCAAGAGCCGTCCCTGTCCACAGCCTCGCTACCAGAGTTACAAGGGGTAGCATGGAACAATCTGGCCCACCCTAATCAAGAGCCGCCCCTGGTCACTACAGCCTCGCTACCAGAGTTACAAGGGGTAGCATGGAACAATCTGGCTCACCCTAATCAAGAGCCGTCCCTGTCCACAGCCTCGCTACCAGAGATACAAGGGGTAGCATGGAACAATCTGGCCCACACTAATCAAGAGCCGTCCCTGTCCACAGCCTCGCTACCAGAGTTACAAGGGGTAGCATGGAACAATCTGGCCCACCCTAATCAAGAGCCGTCCCTGTCCACAGCCTCGCTACCAGAGTTACAAGGGGTATCATGGAACAATCTGGCTCACCCTAATCAAGAGCCGTCCCTGTCCACAGCCTCTCTACCAGAGTTACAAGGGGTAGCATGGAACAATCTGCCCCCCCTAATCAAGAGCCGTCCCTGTCCGCAGCCAGGGTCACTACAGCCTCGCTACCAGAGTTACAAGGGGTAGCATGGAACAATCTGGCCCACCCTAATCAAGAGCCGTCCCTGTCCACAGCCAGGGTCACTACAGCCTCGCTACCAGAGTTACAAGGGGTAGCATGGAACAATCTGGCTCTCCCTAATCAAGAGCCGTCCCTGTCCACAGCCTCGCTACCAGAGATACAAGGGGTAGCATGGAACAATCTGGCCCACCCTAATCAAGAGCCGTCCCTGTCCAGAGCCTCGCTACCAGAGTTACAAGGGGTAGCATGGAACAATCTGGCCCACCCTAATCAAGAGCCGCCCCTGTCCACAGCCTCGCTACCAGAGTTACGAGGGGTACCATGGAACAATCTGGCCTACCCTAATCAAGAGCCGTCCCTGTCCACAGCCTCGCTACCAGAGTTACAAGGGGTAGCATGGAACAATCTGGCCCACCCTAATCAAGAGCCGTCCCTGTCCACAGCCTCGCTACCAGAGTTACAAGGGGTAGCATGGAACATTCTGGCCCACCCTAATCAAGAGCCGTCCCTTTCCACAGCCTCGCTACCAGAGTTACAAGGGGTAGCATGGAACAATCTGGCCCACCCTAGTCAAGAGCCGTCCCTGTCCTCAGCCTCGCTACCAGAGTTACAAGGGGTAGCATGGAACAATCTGGCCCACCCTAATCAAGAGCCGTCCCTGTCCACAGCCTCGCTACCAGAGTTACAAGGGGTAGCATGGAACAATCTGGCTCACCCTAATCAAGAGCCGTCCCTGTCCACAGCCTCGCTACCAGAGATACAAGGGGTAGCATGGAACAATCTGGCCCACCCTAATCAAGAGCCGTCCCTGTCCACAGCCTCGCTACCAGAGTTAAAAGGGGTAGCATGGAACAATCTGGCCCACCCTAATCAAGAGCCGTCCCTGTCCACAGCCTCGCTACCAGAGTTACAAGGGGTAGCATGGAACAATCTGGCCCACCCTAATCAAGAGCCGTCCCTGTCCACAGCCTCGCTACCAGAGTTACAAGGGGTAGCATGGAACAATCTGGCCCACCCTAATCAAGAGCCGTCCCTGTCCACAGCCTCGCTACCAGAGTTACAAGGTGTAGCATGGAACAATCTGGCCCACACTATTCAAGAGCCGTCCCTGCCCACAGCCTCGCTACCAGAGTTACAAGGGCTAGCATGGAACAATCTGGCCCACCCTAATCAAGAGCCGCCCCTGTCCACAGCCTCGCTACCAGAGTTACAAGGGGTAGCATGGAACAATCTGGCCCACCCTAATCAAGAGCCGTCCCTGTCCACAGCCAGGGTCACTACAGCCTCGCTACCAGAGTTACAAGGGGCAGCATGGAACAATCTTGCTCACCCTAATCAAGAGCCATCCCTGTCCACAGCCTCGCTACCAGAGATACAAGGGGTAGCATGGAACAATCTGGCCCACCCTAATCAAGAGCCGTCCCTGTCCACAGCCACGCTACCAGAGTTACAAGGGGTAGCATGGAACAATCTGGCCCACCCTAATCAAGAGCCTTCCCTGCCCACAGCCTCGCTACCAGAGTTAGGAGGGGTACCATGGAACAATCTGGCCCACCCTAATCAAGAGCCGTCCCTGTCCACAGCCTCGCTACCAGAGTTACAAGGGGTAGCATGGAACAATCTGGCTCACCCTAATCAAGAGCCGTCCCTGTCCACAGCCTCGCTACCAGAGTTACAAGGGGTAGCATGGAACAATCTGGCTCACCCTAATCAAGAGCCGCCCCTGTCCACAGCCTCGCTACCAGAGTTACAAGGGGTAGCATGGAACAATCTGGCCCACCCTAATCAAGAGCCGTCCCTGTCCACAGCCTCGCTACCAGAGTTACATGGGGTAGCATGGAACAATCTGGCTCACCCTAATCAAGAGCCGTCCCTGTCCACAGCCTCGCTACCAGAGTTACAAGGGGTAGCATGGAACAATCTGCCCGACCCTAATCAAGAGCCGTCCCTGTCCACAGCCTCGCTACCAGAGTTACAAGGGGTAGCATGGAACAATCTGGCTCACCCTAATCAAGAGCCGTCCCTGTCCACAGCCTCGCTACCAGAGTTACAAGGGGTAGCATGGAACAATCTGGCCCACCCTAATCAAGAGTCGTCCCTGTCCACAGCCTCGCTACCAGAGTTACAAGGGGTAGCATGGAACAATCTGGCCCACCCTAATCAAGAGCCGTCCCTGTCCACAGCCTCGCTACCAGAGTTACAAGGGGTAGCATGGAACAATCTGGCCCACCCTAATCAAGAGCCGCCCCTGGTCACTACAGCCTCGCTACCAGAGTTACAAGGGGTAGCATGGAACAATCTGGCTCACCCTAATCAAGAGCCGTCCCTGTCCACAGCCTCGCTACCAGAGATACAAGGGGTAGCATGGAACAATCTGGCCCACACTAATCAAGAGCCGTCCCTGTCCACAGCCTCGCTACCAGAGTTACAAGGGGTAGCATGGAACAATCTGGCCCACCCTAATCAAGAGCCGTCCCTGTCCACAGCCTCGCTACCAGAGTTACAAGGGGTATCATGGAACAATCTGGCTCACCCTAATCAAGAGCCGTCCCTGTCCACAGCCTCTCTACCAGAGTTACAAGGGGTAGCATGGAACAATCTGCCCCCCCTAATCAAGAGCCGTCCCTGTCCGCAGCCAGGGTCACTACAGCCTCGCTACCAGAGTTACAAGGGGTAGCATGGAACAATCTGGCCCACCCTAATCAAGAGCCGTCCCTGTCCACAGCCAGGGTCACTACAGCCTCGCTACCAGAGTTACAAGGGGTAGCATGGAACAATCTGGGTCTCCCTAATCAAGAGCCGTCCCTGTCCACAGCCTCGCTACCAGAGATACAAGGGGTAGCATGGAACAATCTGGCCCACCCTAATCAAGAGCCGTCCCTGTCCAGAGCCTCGCTACCAGAGTTACAAGGGGTAGCATGGAACAATCTGGCCCACCCTAATCAAGAGCCGCCCCTGTCCACAGCCTCGCTACCAGAGTTACGAGGGGTACCATGGAACAATCTGGCCTACCCTAATCAAGAGCCGTCCCTGTCCACAGCCTCGCTACCAGAGTTACAAGGGGTAGCATGGAACAATCTGGCCCACCCTAATCAAGAGCCGTCCCTGTCCACAGCCTCGCTACCAGAGTTACAAGGGGTAGCATGGAACAATCTGGCCCACCCTAATCAAGAGCCGTCCCTGTCCACAGCCTCGCTACCAGAGTTACAAGGGGTAGCATGGAACAATCTGGCCCACCCTAATCAAGAGCCGTCCCTGTCCACAGCCTCGCTACCAGAGTTACAAGGGGTAGCATGGAACAATCTGGCTCACCCTAATCAAGAGCCGTCCCTGTCCACAGCCTCGCTACCAGAGATACAAGGGGTAGCATGGAGCAATCTGGCCCACCCTAATCAAGAGCCGTCCCTGTCCACAGCCTCGCTACCAGAGTTAAAAGGGGTAGCATGGAACAATCTGGCCCACCCTAATCAAGAGCCGTCCCTGTCCACAGCCTCGCTACCAGAGTTACAAGGGGTAGCATGGAACATTCTGGCCCACCCTAATCAAGAGCCGTCCCTTTCCACAGCCTCGCTACCAGAGTTACAAGGGGTAGCATGGAACAATCTGGCCCACCCTAGTCAAGAGCCGTCCCTGTCCTCAGCCTCGCTACCAGAGTTACAAGGGGTAGCATGGAACAATCTGGCCCACCCTAATCAAGAGCCGTCCCTGTCCACAGCCTCGCTACCAGAGTTACAAGGGGTAGCATGGAACAATCTGGCTCACCCTAATCAAGAGCCGTCCCTGTCCACAGCCTCGCTACCAGAGATACAAGGGGTAGCATGGAACAATCTGGCCCACCCTAATCAAGAGCCGTCCCTGTCCACAGCCTCGCTACCAGAGTTAAAAGGGGTAGCATGGAACAATCTGGCCCACCCTAATCAAGAGCCGTCCCTGTCCACAGCCTCGCTACCAGAGTTACAAGGGGTAGCATGGAACAATCTGGCCCACCCTAATCAAGAGCCGTCCCTGTCCACAGCCTCGCTACCAGAGTTACAAGGGTAGCATGGAACAATCTGGCCCACCCTAATCAAGAGCCGTCCCTGTCCACAGCCTCGCTACCAGAGTTACAAGGGGTAGCATGGAACAATCTGGCCCACACTATTCAAGAGCCGTCCCTGCCCACAGCCTCGCTACCAGAGTTACAAGGGCTAGCATGGAACAATCTGGCCCACCCTAATCAAGAGCCGCCCCTGTCCACAGCCTCGCTACCAGAGTTACAAGGGGTAGCATGGAACAATCTGGCCCACCCTAATCAAGAGCCGTCCCTGTCCACAGCCAGGGTCACTACAGCCTCGCTACCAGAGTTACAAGGGGCAGCATGGAACAATCTTGCTCACCCTAATCAAGAGCCATCCCTGTCCACAGCCTCGCTACCAGAGATACAAGGGGTAGCATGGAACAATCTGGCCCACCCTAATCAAGAGCCGTCCCTGTCCACAGCCACGCTACCAGAGTTACAAGGGGTAGCATGGAACAATCTGGCCCACCCTAATCAAGAGCCTTCCCTGCCCACAGCCTCGCTACCAGAGTTAGGAGGGGTACCATGGAACAATCTGGCCCACCCTAATCAAGAGCCGTCCCTGTCCACAGCCTCGCTACCAGAGTTACAAGGGGTAGCATGGAACAATCTGGCTCACCCTAATCAAGAGCCGTCCCTGTCCACAGCCTCGCTACCAGAGTTACAAGGGGTAGCATGGAACAATCTGGCTCACCCTAATCAAGAGCCGCCCCTGTCCACAGCCTCGCTACCAGAGTTACAAGGGGTAGCATGGAACAATCTGGCCCACCCTAATCAAGAGCCGTCCCTGTCCACAGCCTCGCTACCAGAGTTACATGGGGTAGCATGGAACAATCTGGCTCACCCTAATCAAGAGCCGTCCCTGTCCACAGCCTCGCTACCAGAGTTACAAGGGGTAGCATGGAACAATCTGCCCGACCCTAATCAAGAGCCGTCCCTGTCCACAGCCTCGCTACCAGAGTTACAAGGGGTAGCATGGAACAATCTGGCTCACCCTAATCAAGAGCCGTCCCTGTCCACAGCCTCGCTACCAGAGTTACAAGGGGTAGCATGGAACAATCTGGCCCACCCTAATCAAGAGTCGTCCCTGTCCACAGCCTCGCTACCAGAGTTACAAGGGGTAGCATGGAACAATCTGGCCCACCCTAATCAAGAGCCGTCCCTGTCCACAGCCTCGCTACCAGAGTTACAAGGGGTAGCATGGAACAATCTGGCTCACCCTAATCAAGAGCCGCCCCTGTCCACAGCCTCGCTACCAGAGTTACAAGGGGTAGCATGGAACAATCTGGCCCACCCTAATCAAGAGCCGTCCCTGTCCACAGCCTCGCTACCAGAGTTACATGGGGTAGCATGGAACAATCTGGCTCACCCTAATCAAGAGCCGTCCCTGTCCACAGCCTCGCTACCAGAGTTACAAGGGGTAGCATGGAACAATCTGCCCGACCCTAATCAAGAGCCGTCCCTGTCCACAGCCTCGCTACCAGAGTTACAAGGGGTAGCATGGAACAATCTGGCTCACCCTAATCAAGAGCCGTCCCTGTCCACAGCCTCGCTACCAGAGTTACAAGGGGTAGCATGGAACAATCTGGCCCACCCTAATCAAGAGTCGTCCCTGTCCACAGCCTCGCTACCAGAGTTACAAGGGGTAGCATGGAACAATCTGGCCCACCCTAATCAAGAGCCGTCCCTGTCCACAGCCTCGCTACCAGAGTTACAAGGGGTAGCATGGAACAATCTGGCCCACCCTAATCAAGAGCCGCCCCTGGTCACTACAGCCTCGCTACCAGAGTTACAAGGGGTAGCATGGAACAATCTGGCTCACCCTAATCAAGAGCCGTCCCTGTCCACAGCCTCGCTACCAGAGATACAAGGGGTAGCATGGAACAATCTGGCCCACACTAATCAAGAGCCGTCCCTGTCCACAGCCTCGCTACCAGAGTTACAAGGGGTAGCATGGAACAATCTGGCCCACCCTAATCAAGAGCCGTCCCTGTCCACAGCCTCGCTACCAGAGTTACAAGGGGTATCATGGAACAATCTGGCTCACCCTAATCAAGAGCCGTCCCTGTCCACAGCCTCTCTACCAGAGTTACAAGGGGTAGCATGGAACAATCTGCCCCCCCTAATCAAGAGCCGTCCCTGTCCGCAGCCAGGGTCACTACAGCCTCGCTACCAGAGTTACAAGGGGTAGCATGGAACAATCTGGCCCACCCTAATCAAGAGCCGTCCCTGTCCACAGCCAGGGTCACTACAGCCTCGCTACCAGAGTTACAAGGGGTAGCATGGAACAATCTGGGTCTCCCTAATCAAGAGCCGTCCCTGTCCACAGCCTCGCTACCAGAGATACAAGGGGTAGCATGGAACAATCTGGCCCACCCTAATCAAGAGCCGTCCCTGTCCAGAGCCTCGCTACCAGAGTTACAAGGGGTAGCATGGAACAATCTGGCCCACCCTAATCAAGAGCCGCCCCTGTCCACAGCCTCGCTACCAGAGTTACGAGGGGTACCATGGAACAATCTGGCCTACCCTAATCAAGAGCCGTCCCTGTCCACAGCCTCGCTACCAGAGTTACAAGGGGTAGCATGGAACAATCTGGCCCACCCTAATCAAGAGCCGTCCCTGTCCACAGCCTCGCTACCAGAGTTACAAGGGGTAGCATGGAACAATCTGGCCCACCCTAATCAAGAGCCGTCCCTGTCCACAGCCTCGCTACCAGAGTTACAAGGGGTAGCATGGAACAATCTGGCCCACCCTAATCAAGAGCCGTCCCTGTCCACAGCCTCGCTACCAGAGTTACAAGGGGTAGCATGGAACAATCTGGCTCACCCTAATCAAGAGCCGTCCCTGTCCACAGCCTCGCTACCAGAGATACAAGGGGTAGCATGGAGCAATCTGGCCCACCCTAATCAAGAGCCGTCCCTGTCCACAGCCTCGCTACCAGAGTTAAAAGGGGTAGCATGGAACAATCTGGCCCACCCTAATCAAGAGCCGTCCCTGTCCACAGCCTCGCTACCAGAGTTACAAGGGGTAGCATGGAACATTCTGGCCCACCCTAATCAAGAGCCGTCCCTTTCCACAGCCTCGCTACCAGAGTTACAAGGGGTAGCATGGAACAATCTGGCCCACCCTAGTCAAGAGCCGTCCCTGTCCTCAGCCTCGCTACCAGAGTTACAAGGGGTAGCATGGAACAATCTGGCCCACCCTAATCAAGAGCCGTCCCTGTCCACAGCCTCGCTACCAGAGTTACAAGGGGTAGCATGGAACAATCTGGCTCACCCTAATCAAGAGCCGTCCCTGTCCACAGCCTCGCTACCAGAGATACAAGGGGTAGCATGGAACAATCTGGCCCACCCTAATCAAGAGCCGTCCCTGTCCACAGCCTCGCTACCAGAGTTAAAAGGGGTAGCATGGAACAATCTGGCCCACCCTAATCAAGAGCCGTCCCTGTCCACAGCCTCGCTACCAGAGTTACAAGGGGTAGCATGGAACAATCTGGCCCACCCTAATCAAGAGCCGTCCCTGTCCACAGCCTCGCTACCAGAGTTACAAGGGTAGCATGGAACAATCTGGCCCACCCTAATCAAGAGCCGTCCCTGTCCACAGCCTCGCTACCAGAGTTACAAGGGGTAGCATGGAACAATCTGGCCCACACTATTCAAGAGCCGTCCCTGCCCACAGCCTCGCTACCAGAGTTACAAGGGCTAGCATGGAACAATCTGGCCCACCCTAATCAAGAGCCGCCCCTGTCCACAGCCTCGCTACCAGAGTTACAAGGGGTAGCATGGAACAATCTGGCCCACCCTAATCAAGAGCCGTCCCTGTCCACAGCCAGGGTCACTACAGCCTCGCTACCAGAGTTACAAGGGGCAGCATGGAACAATCTTGCTCACCCTAATCAAGAGCCATCCCTGTCCACAGCCTCGCTACCAGAGATACAAGAGGTAGCATGGAACAATCTGGCCCACCCTAATCAAGAGCCGTCCCTGTCCACAGCCACGCTACCAGAGTTACAAGGGGTAGCATGGAACAATCTGGCCCACCCTAATCAAGAGCCTTCCCTGCCCACAGCCTCGCTACCAGAGTTAGGAGGGGTACCATGGAACAATCTGGCCCACCCTAATCAAGAGCCGTCCCTGTCCACAGCCTCGCTACCAGAGTTACAAGGGGTAGCATGGAACAATCTGGCTCACCCTAATCAAGAGCCGTCCCTGTCCACAGCCTCGCTACCAGAGTTACAAGGGGTAGCATGGAACAATCTGGCTCACCCTAATCAAGAGCCGCCCCTGTCCACAGCCTCGCTACCAGAGTTACAAGGGGTAGCATGGAACAATCTGGCCCACCCTAATCAAGAGCCGTCCCTGTCCACAGCCTCGCTACCAGAGTTACATGGGGTAGCATGGAACAATCTGGCTCACCCTAATCAAGAGCCGTCCCTGTCCACAGCCTCGCTACCAGAGTTACAAGGGGTAGCATGGAACAATCTGCCCGACCCTAATCAAGAGCCGTCCCTGTCCACAGCCTCGCTACCAGAGTTACAAGGGGTAGCATGGAACAATCTGGCTCACCCTAATCAAGAGCCGTCCCTGTCCACAGCCTCGCTACCAGAGTTACAAGGGGTAGCATGGAACAATCTGGCCCACCCTAATCAAGAGTCGTCCCTGTCCACAGCCTCGCTACCAGAGTTACAAGGGGTAGCATGGAACAATCTGGCCCACCCTAATCAAGAGCCGTCCCTGTCCACAGCCTCGCTACCAGAGTTACAAGGGGTAGCATGGGACAATCTGGCCCACCCTATTCAAGAGCCGTCTCTGTCCACAGCCACGCTACCAGAGTTACAAGGGGTAGCATGGAACCATCTGGCCCACCCTAATCAAGAGCCGCCCCTGTCCACAGCCTCGCTACCAGAGTTACAAGGGGTAGCATGGAACAATCTGGCCCACCCTAATCAAGAGCCGTCCCTGTCCACAGCCAGGGTCACTACAGCCTCGCTACCAGAGTTACAAGGGGTAGCATGGAACAATCTGGCTCACCCTAATCAAGAGCCATCCCTGTCCACAGCCTCGCTACCAGAGATACAAGGGGTAGCATGGAACAATCTGGCCCACCCTAATCAAGAGCCGTCCCTGTCCACAGCCTCGCTACCAGAGTTACAAGGGGTAGCATGGCACAATCTGGCCCACACTAATCAAGAGCCGTCCCTGTCCTCAGCCTCGCTACCAGTGTTACAAGGGGTAGCATGGAACAATCTGGCCCACCCTAATCAAGAGCCGTCCCTGTCCACAGCCTCGCTACCAGAGTTACAAGGGGTAGCATGGAACAATCTGGCTCACCCTAATCAAGAGCCGTCCCTGTCCACAGCCTCGCTACCAGAGATACAAGGGGTAGCATGGAACAATCTGGCCCACCCTAATCAAGAGCCGTCCCTGTCCACAGCCTTGCTACCAGAGTTACAAGGGGTAGCATGGAACAATCTGGCCCACCCTAATCAAGAGCCGTCCCTGTCCACAGCCTCGCTACCAGAGTTACAAGGGGTAGCATGGAACAATCTGGCCCACCCTAATCAAGAGCCGTCCCTGTCCACAGCCTCGCTACCAGAGTTACAAGGGGTAGCATGGAACAATCTGGCCCACCCTAATCAAGAGCCGTCCCTGTCCACAGCCTCGCTACCAGAGTTACAAGGGGTAGCATGGAACAATCTGGCCCACCCTAATCAAGAGCTGCCCCTGGTCACTACAGCCTCGCTACCAGAGTTACAAGGGGTAGCATGGAACAATCTGGCCCACCCTAATCAAGAGCTGTCCCTGTCCACAGCCTCGCTACCAGAGTTACAAGGAGTAGCATGGAACAATCTGGCCCACCCTAATCAAGAGCCGCCCCTGGTCACTACAGCCTCGCTACCAGAGTTACAAGGGGTAGCATGGAACAATCTGGCTCACCCTAATCAAGAGCCGTCCCTGTCTACAGCCTCGCTACCAGAGTTACAAGGGGTAGCATGGAACAATCTGGCCCACCCTAATCAAGAGCCGTCCCTGTCCACAGCCTCGCTACCAGAGTTACAAGGGGTAGCATGGAACAATCTGGCTCACCCTAATCAAGAGCCGTCCCCGTCCACAGCCTCGCTACCAGAGTTACGAGGGTTAGCATGGAACAATCTGGCCCACCCTAATCAAGAGCCGTCCCTGTCCACAGCCTCGCTACCAGAGTTACCAGGGCTGGCATGGAACAATCTGGCTCACCCTAATCAAGAGCCGCCCCTGTCCACAGCCTCGCTAACAGAGTTACAAGGGGTAGCATGGAACAATCTGGCCCACCCTAATCAAGAGCCGTCCCTGTCCACAGCCTCGCTACCAGAGTTACAAGGGGTAGCATGGAACAATCTGGCCCACCCTAATCAAGAGCCGTCCCTGTCCACAGCCTCGCTACCAGAGTTACAAGGGGTAGCATGGAACAATCTGGCCGACCCTAATCAAGAGCCGTCCCTGTCCACAGCCTCGCTACCAGAGTTACAAGGGGTAGCATGGAACAATTTGGCTCACCCTAATCAAGAGCCGCCCCTGTCCACAGCCTCGCTAACAGAGTTACAAGGGGTAGCATGGAACAATCTGGCCCACCCTAATCAAGAGCCGTCCCTGTCCACAGCCTCGCTACCAGAGTTACAAGGGGTAGCATGGAACAATCTGGCTCACCCTAATCAAGAGCCGCCCATGTCCACAGCCACGCTAACAGAGTTACAAGGGGTAGCATGGAACAATCTGGCCCACCCCTAATCAAGAGCCGTCCCTGGTCACTACAGCCTCGCCACCAGAGTTACAAGGGGTAGCATGGAACAATCTGGCCCACCCTAATCAAGAGCCGTCCCTGTCCACAGCCTCGCTACCAGAGTTACAAGGGGTAGCATGGAACAATCTGGCTCACCCTAATCAAGAGCCGTCCCTGTCCACAGCCTCTCTACCAGAGTTACAAGGGGTAGCATGGAACAATCTGCCCCCCCCTAATCAAGAGCCGTCCCTGTCCGCAGCCAGGGTCACTACAGCCTCGCTACCAGAGTTACAAGGGGTAGCATGGAACAATCTGGCCCACCCTAATCAAGAGCCGTCCCTGTCAACAGCCAGGGTCACTACAGCCTCGCTACCAGAGTTACAAGGGGTAGCATGGAACAATCTGGCTCACCCTAATCAAGAGCCGTCCCTGTCCACAGCCTCGCTACCAGAGATACAAGGGGTAGCATGGAACAATCTGGCCCACCCTAATCAAGAGCTGTCCCTGTCCAGAGCCTCGCTACCAGAGTTACAAGGGGTAGCATGGAACAATCTGGCCCACCCTAATCAAGAGCCGTCCCTGTCCACAGCCTCGCTACCAGAGTTACAAGGGGTAGCATGGAACAATCTGCCCACCCTAATCAAGAGCCGTCCCTGTCCACAGCCTCGCTACCAGAGTTACAAGGGGTAGCATGGAACAATCTGGCCGACCCTAATCAAGAGCCGTCCCTGTCCACAGCCTCGCTACCAGAGTTACAAGGGGTAGCATGGAACAATCTGGCTCACCCTAATCAAGAGCCGTCCCTGTCCACAGCCTCGCTACCAGAGTTACAAGGGTTAGCATGGAACAATCTGGCCCAGCCTAATCAAGAGTCGTCCCTGTCCACAGCCTCGCTACCAGAGTTACAAGGGGTAGCATGGAACAATCTGGCCCACCCTAATCAAGAGCCGTCCCTGTCCACAGCCTCGCTACCAGAGTTACAAGGGGTAGCATGGAACAATCTGGCCCACCCTATTCAAGAGCCGTCCCTGTCCACAGCCTCGCTACCAGAGTTACAAGGGGTAGCATGGAACAATCTGGCCCACCCTAATCAAGAGCCGCCCCTGTCCACAGCCTCGCTACCAGAGTTACAAGGGGTAGCATGGAACAATCTGGCCCACCCTAATCAAGAGCCGTCCCTGTCCACAGCCAGGGTCACTACAGCCTCGCTACCAGAGTTACAAGGGGTAGCATGGAACAATCTGGCTCACCCTAATCAAGAGCCGTCCCTGTCCACAGCCTCGCTACCAGAGATACAAGGGGTAGCATGGAACAATCTGGCCTACCCTAATCAAGAGCCGTCCCTGTCCACAGCCTCGCTACCAGAGTTACAAGGGGTAGCATGGAACAATCTGGCCCACACTAATCAAGAGCCGTCCCTGTCCTCAGCCTCGCTACCAGAGTTACAAGGGGTAGCATGGAACAATCTGGCCCACCCTAATCAAGAGCCGTCCCTGTCCACAGCCTCGCTACCAGAGTTACAAGGGGTAGCATGGAACAATCTGGCTCACCCTAATCAAGAGCCGTCCCTGTCCACAGCCTCGCTACCAAAGATACAAGGGGTAGCATGGAACAATCTGGCCCACCCTAATCAAGAGCCGTCCCTGTCCACAGCCTCGCTACCACAGTTACAAGGGGTAGCATGGAACAATCTGGCCCACCCTAATCAAGAGCCGTCCCTGTCCACAGCCTCGCTACCAGAGTTACAAGGGGTAGCATGGAACAATCTGGCCCACCCTAATCAAGAGCCGTCCCTGTCCACAGCCTCGCTACCAGAGTTACAAGGGGTAGCATGGAACAATCTGGCCCACCCTAATCAAGAGCCGTCCCTGTCCACAGCCTCGCTACCAGAGTTACAAGGGGTAGCATGGAACAATCTGGCCCACCCTAATCAAGAGCCGCCCCTGGTCACTACAGCCTCGCTACCAGAGTTACAAGGGGTAGCATGGAACAATCTGGCTCACCCTAATCAAGAGCCGTCCCTGTCCACAGCCTCGCTACCAGAGATACAAGGGGTAGCATGGAACAATCTGGCCCACCCTAATCAAGAGCCGTCCCTGTCCACAGCCTCGCTACCAGAGTTACAAGGGGTAGCATGGAACAATCTGGCCCACCCTAATCAAGAGCCGTCCCTGTCCACAGCCTCGCTACCAGAGTTACAAGGGGTATCATGGAACAATCTGGCTCATCCTAATCAAGAGCCGTCCCTGTCCACAGCCTCTCTACCAGAGTTACAAGGGGTAGCATGGAACAATCTGCCCCCCCTAATCAAGAGCCGTCCCTGTCCGCAGCCAGGGTCACTACAGCCTCGCTACCAGAGTTACAAGGGGTAGCATGGAACAATCTGGCCCACCCTAATCAAGAGCCGTCCCTGTCCACAGCCAGGGTCACTACAGCCTCGCTACCAGAGTTACAAGGGGTAGCATGGAACAATCTGGCTCACCCTAATCAAGAGCCGTCCCTGTCCACAGCCTCGCTACCAGAGATACAAGGGGTAGCATGGAACAATCTGGCCCACCCTAATCAAGAGCCGTCCCTGTCCACAGCCTCGCTACCAGAGTTACAAGGGGTAGCATGGAACAATCTGGCCGACCCTAATCAAGAGCCGTCCCTGTCCACAGCCTCGCTACCAGAGTTACAAGGGGTAGCATGGAACAATCTGGCTCACCCTAATTAAGATCCGTCCCTGTCCACAGCCTCGCTACCAGAGTTACAAGGGGTAGCATGGAACAATCTGGCCCACCCTAATCAAGAGTCGTCCCTGTCCACAGCCTCGCTACCAGAGTTACAAGGGGTAGCATGGAACAATCTGGCCCACCCTAATCAAGAGCCGTCCCTGTCCACAGCCTCGCTACCAGAGTTACAAGGGGTAGCATGGAACAATCTGGCTCACCCTAATCAAGAGCCGTCCCTGTCCACAGCCTCTCTACCAGAGTTACAAGGGGTAGCATGGAACAATCTGCCCCCCCCTAATCAAGAGCCGTCCCTGTCCGCAGCCAGGGTCACTACAGCCTCGCTACCAGAGTTACAAGGGGTAGCATGGAACAATCTGGCCCACCCTAATCAAGAGCCGTCCCTGTCAACAGCCAGGGTCACTACAGCCTCGCTACCAGAGTTACAAGGGGTAGCATGGAACAATCTGGCTCACCCTAATCAAGAGCCGTCCCTGTCCACAGCCTCGCTACCAGAGATACAAGGGGTAGCATGGAACAATCTGGCCCACCCTAATCAAGAGCTGTCCCTGTCCACAGCCTCGCTACCAGAGTTACAAGGGGTAGCATGGAACAATCTGGCCCACCCTAATCAAGAGCCGTCCCTGTCCACAGCCTCGCTACCAGAGTTACAAGGGGTAGCATGGAACAATCTGCCCACCCTAATCAAGAGCCGTCCCTGTCCACAGCCTCGCTACCAGAGTTACAAGGGGTAGCATGGAACAATCTGGCCGACCCTAATCAAGAGCCGTCCCTGTCCACAGCCTCGCTACCAGAGTTACAAGGGGTAGCATGGAACAATCTGGCTCACCCTAATCAAGAGCCGTCCCTGTCCACAGCCTCGCTACCAGAGTTACAAGGGTTAGCATGGAACAATCTGGCCCAGCCTAATCAAGAGTCGTCCCTGTCCACAGCCTCGCTACCAGAGTTACAAGGGGTAGCATGGAACAATCTGGCCCACCCTAATCAAGAGCCGTCCCTGTCCACAGCCTCGCTACCAGAGTTACAAGGGGTAGCATGGAACAATCTGGCCCACCCTATTCAAGAGCCGTCCCTGTCCACAGCCTCGCTACCAGAGTTACAAGGGGTAGCATGGAACAATCTGGCCCACCCTAATCAAGAGCCGCCCCTGTCCACAGCCTCGCTACCAGAGTTACAAGGGGTAGCATGGAACAATCTGGCCCACCCTAATCAAGAGCCGTCCCTGTCCACAGCCAGGGTCACTACAGCCTCGCTACCAGAGTTACAAGGGGTAGCATGGAACAATCTGGCTCACCCTAATCAAGAGCCGTCCCTGTCCACAGCCTCGCTACCAGAGATACAAGGGGTAGCATGGAACAATCTGGCCTACCCTAATCAAGAGCCGTCCCTGTCCACAGCCTCGCTACCAGAGTTACAAGGGGTAGCATGGAACAATCTGGCCCACACTAATCAAGAGCCGTCCCTGTCCTCAGCCTCGCTACCAGAGTTACAAGGGGTAGCATGGAACAATCTGGCCCACCCTAATCAAGAGCCGTCCCTGTCCACAGCCTCGCTACCAGAGTTACAAGGGGTAGCATGGAACAATCTGGCTCACCCTAATCAAGAGCCGTCCCTGTCCACAGCCTCGCTACCAAAGATACAAGGGGTAGCATGGAACAATCTGGCCCACCCTAATCAAGAGCCGTCCCTGTCCACAGCCTCGCTACCACAGTTACAAGGGGTAGCATGGAACAATCTGGCCCACCCTAATCAAGAGCCGTCCCTGTCCACAGCCTCGCTACCAGAGTTACAAGGGGTAGCATGGAACAATCTGGCCCACCCTAATCAAGAGCCGTCCCTGTCCACAGCCTCGCTACCAGAGTTACAAGGGGTAGCATGGAACAATCTGGCCCACCCTAATCAAGAGCCGTCCCTGTCCACAGCCTCGCTACCAGAGTTACAAGGGGTAGCATGGAACAATCTGGCCCACCCTAATCAAGAGCCGCCCCTGGTCACTACAGCCTCGCTACCAGAGTTACAAGGGGTAGCATGGAACAATCTGGCTCACCCTAATCAAGAGCCGTCCCTGTCCACAGCCTCGCTACCAGAGATACAAGGGGTAGCATGGAACAATCTGGCCCACCCTAATCAAGAGCCGTCCCTGTCCACAGCCTCGCTACCAGAGTTACAAGGGGTAGCATGGAACAATCTGGCCCACCCTAATCAAGAGCCGTCCCTGTCCACAGCCTCGCTACCAGAGTTACAAGGGGTATCATGGAACAATCTGGCTCACCCTAATCAAGAGCCGTCCCTGTCCACAGCCTCTCTACCAGAGTTACAAGGGGTAGCATGGAACAATCTGCCCCCCCTAATCAAGAGCCGTCCCTGTCCGCAGCCAGGGTCACTACAGCCTCGCTACCAGAGTTACAAGGGGTAGCATGGAACAATCTGGCCCACCCTAATCAAGAGCCGTCCCTGTCCACAGCCAGGGTCACTACAGCCTCGCTACCAGAGTTACAAGGGGTAGCATGGAACAATCTGGCTCACCCTAATCAAGAGCCGTCCCTGTCCACAGCCTCGCTACCAGAGATACAAGGGGTAGCATGGAACAATCTGGCCCACCCTAATCAAGAGCCGTCCCTGTCCACAGCCTCGCTACCAGAGTTACAAGGGGTAGCATGGAACAATCTGGCCGACCCTAATCAAGAGCCGTCCCTGTCCACAGCCTCGCTACCAGAGTTACAAGGGGTAGCATGGAACAATCTGGCTCACCCTAATTAAGATCCGTCCCTGTCCACAGCCTCGCTACCAGAGTTACAAGTGGTAGCATGGAACAATCTGGCCCACCCTAATCAAGAGTCGTCCCTGTCCACAGCCTCGCTACCAGAGTTACAAGGGGTAGCATGGAACAATCTGGCCCACCCTAATCAAGAGCCGTCCCTGTCCACAGCCTCGCTACCAGAGTTACAAGGGGTAGCATGGAACAATCTGGCCCACCCTATTCAAGAGCCGTCCCTGTCCACAGCCTCGCTACCAGAGTTACAAGGGGTAGCATGGAACAATCTGGCCCACCCTAATCAAGAGCCGCCCCTGTCCACAGCCTCGCTACCAGAGTTACAAGGGGTAGCATGGAACAATCTGGCCCACCCTAATCAAGAGCCGTCCCTGTCCACAGCCAGGGTCACTACAGCCTCGCTACCAGAGTTACAAGGGGTAGTATGGAACAATCTGGCTCACCCTAATCAAGAGCCTTCCCTGTCCACAGCCTCGCTACCAGAGATACAAGGGGTAGCATGGAACAATCTGGCCCACCCTAATCAACAGCCGGCCCTGTCCACAGCCTCGCTACCAGAGTTATAAGGGGTCGCATGGAACAATCTGGCCCACACTAATCAAGAGCCGTCCCTGTCCTCAGCCTCGCTACCAGAGTTACAAGGGGTAGCATGGAACAATCTGGCCCACCCTAATCAAGAGCCGTCCCTGTCCACAGCCTCGCTACCAGAGTTACAAGGGGTAGCATGGAACAATCTGACTCACCCTAATCAAGAGCCGTCCCTGTCCACAGCCTCGCTACCAGAGATACAAGGGGTAGCATGGAACAATCTGGCCCACCCTAATCAAGAGCCGTCCCTGTCCACAGCCTCGCTACCAGAGTTACAAGGGGTAGCATGGAACAATCTGGCCCACCCTAATCAAGAGCCGTCCCTGTCCACAGCCTCGCTACCAGAGTTACAAGGGGTAGCATGGAACAATCTGGCCCACCCTAATCAAGAGCCGCCCCTGGTCACTACAGCCTCGCTACCAGAGTTACAAGGGGTAGCATGGAACAATCTGGCCCACCCTAATCAAGAGCCGCCCCTGTCCACAGCCTCGCTAACAGAGTTACAAGGGGTAGCATGGAACAATCTGGCCCTCCCTAATCAAGAGCCGCCCCTGTCCACAGCCTCGCTACCAGAGTTACAAGGGGTAGCATGGAACAATCTGGCCCACCCTAATCAAGAGCCGCCCCTGTCCACAGCCTCGCTAACAGAGTTACAAGGGGTAGCATGGAACAATCTGGCCCACCCTAATCAAGAGCCGCCCCTGTCCACAGCCTCGCTAACAGAGTTACAAGGGGTAGCATGGAACAATCTGGCCCACCCTAATCAAGAGCCGCCCCTGTCCACAGCCTCGCTAACAGAGTTACAAGGGGTAGCATGGAACAATCTGGCCCACCCTAATCATGAGCCGTCCCTGTCCACAGCCTCGCTACCAGAGTTACAAGGGGTAGCATGGAACAATCTGGCCCACCCTAATCAAGAGCTGCCCCTGTCCACCGCCTCGCTAACAGAGTTACAAGGGGTAGCATGGAACAATCTGGCCCACCCTAATCAAGAGCCGTCCCTGTCCACAGCCTCGCTAACAGAGTTACAAGGGGTAGCATGGGACAAACTGGCTCACCCTAATCAAGAGCCGCCCATGTCCACAGCCTCGCTACCAGAGTTACAAGGGGTAGCATGGAACAATCTGGCCCACCCCTAATCAAGAGCCGTCCCTGGTCACTACAGCCTCGCCACCAGAGTTACAAGGGGTAGCATGGAACAATCTGGCCCACACTAATCAAGAGCCGCCCCTGTCCACAGCCTCGCTACCAGAGTTACAAGGGGTAGCATGGAACAATCTGGCCCACCCTAATCAAGAGCCGTCCCTGTCCACAGCCTCGCTACCAGAGTTACAAGGGGTAGCATGGAACAATCTGGCCCACCCTAATCAAGAGCCGTCCCTGTCCACAGCCTCGCTACCAGAGTTACAAGGGGTAGCATGGAACAATCTGGCCCACCCTATTCAAGAGCCGTCCCTGTCCACAGCCTCGTTACCAGAGTTACAAGGGGTAGCATGGAACAATCTGGCCCACCCTAATCAAGAGCCGCCCTTGTCCACAGCCTCGCTACCAGAGTTACAAGGGGTAGCATGGAACAATCTGGCCCACCCTAATCAAGAGCCGTCCCTGTCCACAGCCAGGGTCACTACAGCCTCGCTACCAGAGTTACAAGGGGTAGCATGGAACAATCTTGCACACCCTAATCAAGAGCCGTCCCTGTCCACAGCCTCGCTACCAGAGATACAAGGGGTAGCATGGAACAATCTGGCCCACCCTAATCAAGAGCCGTCCCTGTCCACAGCCTCGCTACCAGAGTTACAAGGGGTAGCATGGAATAATCTGGCCCACCCTAATCAAGAGCCGTCCCTGTCCACAGCCTCGCTACCAGAGTTAGGAGGGGTACCATGGAACAATCTGGCCCACCCTAATCAAGAGCCGTCCCTGTCCACAGCCTCGCTACCAGAGTTACAAGGGGTAGCATGGAACAATCTGGCTCACCCTAATCAAGGGCCGTCCCTGTCCACAGCCTCGCTACCAGAGTTACAAGGGGTAGCATGGAACAATCTGGCTCACCCTAATCAAGAGCCGCCCCTGTCCACAGCCTCGCTACCAGATTTACAAGGGGTAGCATGGAACAATCTGGCCCACCCTAATCAAGAGCCGTCCCTGTCCACAGCCTCGCTACCAGAGTTACATGGGGTAGCATGGAACAATCTGGCTCACCCTAATCAAGAGCCGCCCCTGTCCACAGCCTCGCTACCAGAGTTACAAGGGGTAGCATGGAACAATCTGGCCCTCCCTAATCATGAGCCGTCCCTGTCCACTGCCTCGCTACCAGAGTTACAAGGGGTAGCATGGAACAATCTGGCTCACCCTAATCAAGAGCCGTCCCTGTCCACAGCCTCGCTACCAGAGTTACAAAGGGTAGCACGCAACAATCTGGCCAACCGTAATCAAGAGCCGTCCCTGTCTACAGCCTCGCTACCAGAGTTACAAGGGGTAGCATGGAACAATCTGGCCCACCCTAATCAAGAGCAGTCCCTGTCCACACCCTCGCTACCAGAGTTACAAGGGGTAGCATGGAACAATCTGGCCCACCCTAATCAAGAGCCGTCCCTGTCCACAGCCTCGCTACCAGAGTTACAAGGGGTAGCCTGGAACAATCTGCCCACCCTAATCAAGAGCCGTCCCTGTCCACAGCCTCGCTACCAGAGTTACAAGGGGTAGCATGGAACAATCTGGCCGACCCTAATCAAGAGCCGTCCCTGTCCACAGCCTCGCTACCAGAGTTACAAGGGGTAGCATGGAACAATCTGGCTCACCCTAATCAAGAGCCGTCCCTGTCCGCAGCCTCGCTACCAGAGTTACAAGGGTTAGCATGGAACAATCTGGCCCAGCCTAATCAAGAGTCGTCCCTGTCCACAGCCTCGCTAACAGAGTTACAAGGGGTAGCATGGAACAATCTGGCCCACCCTAATCAAGAGCCGTCCCTGTCCACAGCCTCGCTACCAGAGTTACAAGGGGTAGCATGGAACAATCTGGCCCACCCTAATCAAGAGCCGCCCCTGTCCACAGCCTCGCTACCAGAGTTACAAGGGGTAGCATGGAACAATCTCGCCCACTTTAATGAAGAGCCGTCCCTGTCCACAGCCAGGGTCACTACAGCCTCGCTACCAGAGTTACAAGGGGTAGCATGGAACAATCTGGCCCACCCTAATCAAGAGTCGTCCCTGTCCACAGCCTCGCTACAAGAGTTACAAGGGGTAGCATGGAACAATCTGGCCCACCCTAATCAAGAGCCGTCCCTGTCCACAGCCTCGCTACCAGAGTTACAAGGGGTAGCATGGAACAATCTGGCTCACCCTAATCAAGAGCCGTCCCTGTCCACAGCCTCGCTACCAAAGATACAAGGGGTAGCATGGAACAATCTGGCCCACCCTAATCAAGAGCCGTCCCTGTCCACAGCCTCGCTACCACAGTTACAAGGGGTAGCATGGAACAATCTGGCCCACCCTAATCAAGAGCCGTCCCTGTCCACAGCCTCGCTACCAGAGTTACAAGGGGTAGCATGGAACAATCTGGCCCACCCTAATCAAGAGCCGTCCCTGTCCACAGCCTCGCTACCAGAGTTACAAGGGGTAGCATGGAACAATCTGGCCCACCCTAATCAAGAGCCGTCCCTGTCCACAGCCTCGCTACCAGAGTTACAAGGGGTAGCATGGAACAATCTGGCCCACCCTAATCAAGAGCCGCCCCTGGTCACTACAGCCTCGCTACCAGAGTTACAAGGGGTAGCATGGAACAATCTGGCTCACCCTAATCAAGAGCCGTCCCTGTCCACAGCCTCGCTACCAGAGATACAAGGGGTAGCATGGAACAATCTGGCCCACCCTAATCAAGAGCCGTCCCTGTCCACAGCCTCGCTACCAGAGTTACAAGGGGTAGCATGGAACAATCTGGCCCACCCTAATCAAGAGCCGTCCCTGTCCACAGCCTCGCTACCAGAGTTACAAGGGGTATCATGGAACAATCTGGCTCACCCTAATCAAGAGCCGTCCCTGTCCACAGCCTCTCTACCAGAGTTACAAGGGGTAGCATGGAACAATCTGCCCCCCCCTAATCAAGAGCCGTCCCTGTCCGCAGCCAGGGTCACTACAGCCTCGCTACCAGAGTTACAAGGGGTAGCATGGAACAATCTGGCCCACCCTAATCAAGAGCCGTCCCTGTCCACAGCCAGGGTCACTACAGCCTCGCTACCAGAGTTACAAGGGGTAGCATGGAACAATCGGGCTCACCCTAATCAAGAGCCGTCCCTGTCCACAGCCTCGCTACCAGAGATACAAGGGGTAGCATGGAACAATCTGGCCCACCCTAATCAAGAGCCGTCCCTGTCCACAGCCTCGCTACCAGAGTTACAAGGGGTAGCATGGAACAATCTGGCCGACCCTAATCAAGAGCCGTCCCTGTCCACAGCCTCGCTACCAGAGTTACAAGGGGTAGCATGGAACAATCTGGCTCACCCTAATTAAGATCCGTCCCTGTCCACAGCCTCGCTACCAGAGTTACAAGGGGTAGCATGGAACAATCTGGCCCACCCTAATCAAGAGTCGTCCCTGTCCACAGCCTCGCTACCAGAGTTACAAGGGGTAGCATGGAACAATCTGGCCCACCCTAATCAAGAGCCGTCCCTGTCCACAGCCTCGCTACCAGAGTTACAAGGGGTAGCATGGAACAATCTGGCCCACCCTATTCAAGAGCCGTCCCTGTCCACAGCCTCGCTACCAGAGTTACAAGGGGTAGCATGGAACAATCTGGCCCACCCTAATCAAGAGCCGCCCCTGTCCACAGCCTCGCTACCAGAGTTACAAGGGGTAGCATGGAACAATCTGGCCCACCCTAATCAAGAGCCGTCCCTGTCCACAGCCAGGGTCACTACAGCCTCGCTACCAGAGTTACAAGGGGTAGTATGGAACAATCTGGCTCACCCTAATCAAGAGCCTTCCCTGTCCACAGCCTCGCTACCAGAGATACAAGGGGTAGCATGGAACAATCTGGCCCACCCTAATCAACAGCCGGCCCTGTCCACAGCCTCGCTACCAGAGTTATAAGGGGTCGCATGGAACAATCTGGCCCACACTAATCAAGAGCCGTCCCTGTCCTCAGCCTCGCTACCAGAGTTACAAGGGGTAGCATGGAACAATCTGGCCCACCCTAATCAAGAGCCGTCCCTGTCCACAGCCTCGCTACCAGAGTTACAAGGGGTAGCATGGAACAATCTGACTCACCCTAATCAAGAGCCGTCCCTGTCCACAGCCTCGCTACCAGAGATACAAGGGGTAGCATGGAACAATCTGGCCCACCCTAATCAAGAGCCGTCCCTGTCCACAGCCTCGCTACCAGAGTTACAAGGGGTAGCATGGAACAATCTGGCCCACCCTAATCAAGAGCCGTCCCTGTCCACAGCCTCGCTACCAGAGTTACAAGGGGTAGCATGGAACAATCTGGCCCACCCTAATCAAGAGCCGCCCCTGGTCACTACAGCCTCGCTACCAGAGTTACAAGGGGTAGCATGGAACAATCTGGCCCACCCTAATCAAGAGCCGCCCCTGTCCACAGCCTCGCTAACAGAGTTACAAGGGGTAGCATGGAACAATCTGGCCCTCCCTAATCAAGAGCCGCCCCTGTCCACAGCCTCGCTACCAGAGTTACAAGGGGTAGCATGGAACAATCTGGCCCACCCTAATCAAGAGCCGCCCCTGTCCACAGCCTCGCTAACAGAGTTACAAGGGGTAGCATGGAACAATCTGGCCCACCCTAATCAAGAGCCGCCCCTGTCCACAGCCTCGCTAACAGAGTTACAAGGGGTAGCATGGAACAATCTGGCCCACCCTAATCAAGAGCCGCCCCTGTCCACAGCCTCGCTAACAGAGTTACAAGGGGTAGCATGGAACAATCTGGCCCACCCTAATCATGAGCCGTCCCTGTCCACAGCCTCGCTACCAGAGTTACAAGGGGTAGCATGGAACAATCTGGCCCACCCTAATCAAGAGCTGCCCCTGTCCACCGCCTCGCTAACAGAGTTACAAGGGGTAGCATGGAACAATCTGGCCCACCCTAATCAAGAGCCGTCCCTGTCCACAGCCTCGCTAACAGAGTTACAAGGGGTAGCATGGGACAAACTGGCTCACCCTAATCAAGAGCCGCCCATGTCCACAGCCTCGCTACCAGAGTTACAAGGGGTAGCATGGAACAATCTGGCCCACCCCTAATCAAGAGCCGTCCCTGGTCACTACAGCCTCGCCACCAGAGTTACAAGGGGTAGCATGGAACAATCTGGCCCACACTAATCAAGAGCCGCCCCTGTCCACAGCCTCGCTACCAGAGTTACAAGGGGTAGCATGGAACAATCTGGCCCACCCTAATCAAGAGCCGTCCCTGTCCACAGCCTCGCTACCAGAGTTACAAGGGGTAGCATGGAACAATCTGGCCCACCCTAATCAAGAGCCGTCCCTGTCCACAGCCTCGCTACCAGAGTTACAAGGGGTAGCATGGAACAATCTGGCCCACCCTATTCAAGAGCCGTCCCTGTCCACAGCCTCGTTACCAGAGTTACAAGGGGTAGCATGGAACAATCTGGCCCACCCTAATCAAGAGCCGCCCTTGTCCACAGCCTCGCTACCAGAGTTACAAGGGGTAGCATGGAACAATCTGGCCCACCCTAATCAAGAGCCGTCCCTGTCCACAGCCAGGGTCACTACAGCCTCGCTACCAGAGTTACAAGGGGTAGCATGGAACAATCTTGCACACCCTAATCAAGAGCCGTCCCTGTCCACAGCCTCGCTACCAGAGATACAAGGGGTAGCATGGAACAATCTGGCCCACCCTAATCAAGAGCCGTCCCTGTCCACAGCCTCGCTACCAGAGTTACAAGGGGTAGCATGGAACAATCTGGCCCACCCTAATCAAGAGCCGTCCCTGTCCACAGCCTCGCTACCAGAGTTAGGAGGGGTACCATGGAACAATCTGGCCCACCCTAATCAAGAGCCGTCCCTGTCCACAGCCTCGCTACCAGAGTTACAAGGGGTAGCATGGAACAATCTGGCTCACCCTAATCAAGGGCCGTCCCTGTCCACAGCCTCGCTACCAGAGTTACAAGGGGTAGCATGGAACAATCTGGCTCACCCTAATCAAGAGCCGCCCCTGTCCACAGCCTCGCTACCAGATTTACAAGGGGTAGCATGGAACAATCTGGCCCACCCTAATCAAGAGCCGTCCCTGTCCACAGCCTCGCTACCAGAGTTACATGGGGTAGCATGGAACAATCTGGCTCACCCTAATCAAGAGCCGCCCCTGTCCACAGCCTCGCTACCAGAGTTACAAGGGGTAGCATGGAACAATCTGGCCCTCCCTAATCATGAGCCGTCCCTGTCCACTGCCTCGCTACCAGAGTTACAAGGGGTAGCATGGAACAATCTGGCTCACCCTAATCAAGAGCCGTCCCTGTCCACAGCCTCGCTACCAGAGTTACAAAGGGTAGCACGCAACAATCTGGCCAACCGTAATCAAGAGCCGTCCCTGTCTACAGCCTCGCTACCAGAGTTACAAGGGGTAGCATGGAACAATCTGGCCCACCCTAATCAAGAGCAGTCCCTGTCCACACCCTCGCTACCAGAGTTACAAGGGGTAGCATGGAACAATCTGGCCCACCCTAATCAAGAGCCGTCCCTGTCCACAGCCTCGCTACCAGAGTTACAAGGGGTAGCCTGGAACAATCTGCCCACCCTAATCAAGAGCCGTCCCTGTCCACAGCCTCGCTACCAGAGTTACAAGGGGTAGCATGGAACAATCTGGCCGACCCTAATCAAGAGCCGTCCCTGTCCACAGCCTCGCTACCAGAGTTACAAGGGGTAGCATGGAACAATCTGGCTCACCCTAATCAAGAGCCGTCCCTGTCCGCAGCCTCGCTACCAGAGTTACAAGGGTTAGCATGGAACAATCTGGCCCAGCCTAATCAAGAGTCGTCCCTGTCCACAGCCTCGCTAACAGAGTTACAAGGGGTAGCATGGAACAATCTGGCCCACCCTAATCAAGAGCCGTCCCTGTCCACAGCCTCGCTACCAGAGTTACAAGGGGTAGCTTGGAACAATCTGGCCCATCCTATTCAAGAGCCGTCCCTGTCCACAGCCTCGCTACCAGAGTTACAAGGGGTAGCATGGAACAATCTGGCCCACCCTAATCAAGAGCCGCCCCTGTCCACAGCCTCGCTACCAGAGTTACAAGGGGTAGCATGGAACAATCTCGCCCACTTTAATGAAGAGCCGTCCCTGTCCACAGCCAGGGTCACTACAGCCTCGCTACCAGAGTTACAAGGGGTAGCATGGAACAATCTGGCCCACCCTAATCAAGAGTCGTCCCTGTCCACAGCCTCGCTACCAGAGTTACAAGGGGTAGCATGGAACAATCTGGCCCACCCTAATCAAGTGCCGTCCCTGTCCACAGCCTCGCTACCAGAGTTACAAGGGGTAGCATGGAACAATCTGGCCCACCCTATTCAAGAGCCGTCCCTGTCCACAGCCTCGCTACCAGAGTTACAAGGGGTAGCATGGAACAATCTGGCCCACCCTAATCAAGAGCCGCCCCTGTCCACAGCCTCGCTACCAGAGTTACAAGGGGTAGCATGGAACAATCTGCCCCCCCCCCTAATCAAGAGCCGTCCCTGTCCGCAGCCAGGGTCACTACAGCCTCGCTACCAGAGTTACAAGGGGTAGCATGGAACAATCTGGCCCACCCTAATCAAGAGCCGTCCCTGTCCACAGCCAGGGTCACTACAGCCTCGCTACCAGAGTTACAAGGGGTAGCATGGAACAATCTGGCTCACCCTAATCAAGAGCCGTCCCTGTCCACAGCCTCGCTACCAGAGATACAAGGGGTAGCATGGAACAATCTGGCCCACCCTAATCAAGAGCCGTCCCTGTCCAGAGCCTCGCTACCAGAGTTACAAGGGGTAGCATGGAACAATCTGGCCCACCCTAATCAAGAGCCGTCCCTGTCCACAGCCTCGCTACCAGAGTTACAAGGGGTAGCATGGAACAATCTGCCCACCCTAATCAAGAGCCGTCCCTGTCCACAGCCTCGCTACCAGAGTTACAAGGGGTAGCATGGAACAATCTGGCCGACCCTAATCAAGAGCCGTCCCTGTCCACAGCCTCGCTACAAGAGTTACAAGGGGTAGCATGGAACAATCTGGCTCACCCTAATCAAGAGCCGTCCCTGTCCACAGCCTCGCTACCAGAGTTACAAGGGTTAGCATGGAACAATCTGGCCCAGCCTAATCAAGAGTCGTCCCTGTCCACAGCCTCGCTACCAGAGTTACAAGGGGTAGCATGGAACAATCTGGCCCACCCTAATCAAGAGCCGTCCCTGTCCACAGCCTCGCTACCAGAGTTACAAGGGGTAGCATGGAACAATCTGGCCCACCCTATTCAAGAGCCGTCCCTGTCCACAGCCTCGCTACCAGAGTTACAAGGGGTAGCATGGAACAATCTGGCCCACCCTAATCAAGAGCCGCCCCTGTCCACAGCCTCGCTACCAGAGTTACAAGGGGTAGCATGGAACAATCTGGCCCACCCTAATCAAGAGCCGGCCCTGTCCACGCCCAGGGTCACTACAGCCTCGCTACCAGAGTTACAAGGGGTAGCATGGAACAATCTGGCCCACCCTAATCAACAGCCGCCCCTGTCCACAGCCTCGCTACCAGATATACAAGGGGTAGCATGGAACAATCTGGCCTACCCTAATCAAGAGCCGTTCCTGTCCACAGCCTCGCTACCAGAGTTACAAGGGGTAGCATGGAACAATCTGGCCCACACTAATCAAGAGCCGTCCCTGTCCTCAGCCTCGCTACCAGAGTTACAAGGGGTAGCATGGAACAATCTGGCCCACCCTAATCAAGAGCCGTCCCTGTCCACAGCCTCGCTACCAGAGTTACAAGGGGTAGCATGGAACAATCTGGCTCACCCTAATCAAGAGCCGTCCCTGTCCACAGCCTCGCTACCAAAGATACAAGGGGTAGCATGGAACAATCTGGCCCACCCTAATCAAGAGCCGTCCCTGTCCACAGCCTCGCTACCACAGTTACAAGGGGTAGCATGGAACAATCTGGCCCACCCTAATCAAGAGCCGTCCCTGTCCACAGCCTCGCTACCAGAGTTACAAGGGGTAGCATGGAACAATCTGGCCCACCCTAATCAAGAGCCGTCCCTGTCCACAGCCTCGCTACCAGAGTTACAAGGGGTAGCATGGAACAATCTGGCCCACCCTAATCAAGAGCCGTCCCTGTCCACAGCCTCGCTACCAGAGTTACAAGGGGTAGCATGGAACAATCTGGCCCACCCTAATCAAGAGCCGCCCCTGGTCACTACAGCCTCGCTACCAGAGTTACAAGGGGTAGCATGGAACAATCTGGCTCACCCTAATCAAGAGCCGTCCCTGTCCACAGCCTCGCTACCAGAGATACAAGGGGTAGCATGGAACAATCTGGCCCACCCTAATCAAGAGCCGTCCCTGTCCACAGCCTCGCTACCAGAGTTACAAGGGGTAGCATGGAACAATCTGGCCCACCCTAATCAAGAGCCGTCCCTGTCCACAGCCTCGCTACCAGAGTTACAAGGGGTATCATGGAACAATCTGGCTCACCCTAATCAAGAGCCGTCCCTGTCCACAGCCTCTCTACCAGAGTTACAAGTGGTAGCATGGAACAATCTGCCCCCCCTAATCAAGAGCCGTCCCTGTCCGCAGCCAGGGTCACTACAGCCTCGCTACCAGAGTTACAAGGGGTAGCATGGAACAATCTGGCCCACCCTAATCAAGAGCCGTCCCTGTCCACAGCCAGGGTCACTACAGCCTCGCTACCAGAGTTACAAGGGGTAGCATGGAACAATCTGGCTCACCCTAATCAAGAGCCGTCCCTGTCCACAGCCTCGCTACCAGAGATACAAGGGGTAGCATGGAACAATCTGGCCCACCCTAATCAAGAGCCGTCCCTGTCCACAGCCTCGCTACCAGAGTTACAAGGGGTAGCATGGAACAATCTGGCTCACCCTAATCAAGAGCCGTCCCTGTCCACAGCCTCGCTACCAGAGTTACAAGGGTTAGCATGGAACAATCTGGCCCAGCCTAATCAAGAGTCGTCCCTGTCCACAGCCTCGCTACCAGAGTTACAAGGGGTAGCATGGAACAATCTGGCCCACCCTAATCAAGAGCCGTCCCTGTCCACAGCCTCGCTACCAGAGTTACAAGGGGTAGCATGGAACAATTTGGCCCACCCTATTCAAGAGCCGTCCCTGTCCACAGCGTCGCTACCAGAGTTACAAGGGGTAGCATGGAACAATCTGGCCCACCCTAATCAAGAGCCGCCCCTGTCCACAGCCTCGCTACCAGAGTTACAAGGGGTAGCATGGAACAATCTGGCCCACCCTAATCAAGAGCCGTCCCTGTCCACAGCCAGGGTCACTACAGCCTCGCTACCAGAGTTACAAGGGGTAGCATGGAACAATCTGGCCCACCCTAATCAACAGCCGCCCCTGTCCACAGCCTCGCTACCAGAGATACAAGGGGTAGCATGGAACAATCTGGCCTACCCTAATCAAGAGCCGTTCCTGTCCACAGCCTCGCTACCAGAGTTACAAGGGGTAGCATGGAACAATCTGGCCCACACTAATCAAGAGCCGTCCCTGTCCTCAGCCTCGCTACCAGAGTTACAAGGGGTAGCATGGAACAATCTGGCCCACCCTAATCAAGAGCCGTCCCTGTCCACAGCCTCGCTACCAGAGTTACAAGGGGTAGCATGGAACAATCTGGCTCACCCTAATCAAGAGCCGTCCCTGTCCACAGCCTCGCTACCAAAGATACAAGGGGTAGCATGGAACAATCTGGCCCACCCTAATCAAGAGCCGTCCCTGTCCACAGCCTCGCTACCACAGTTACAAGGGGTAGCATGGAACAATCTGGCCCACCCTAATCAAGAGCCGTCCCTGTCCACAGCCTCGCTACCAGAGTTACAAGGGGTAGCATGGAACAATCTGGCCCACCCTAATCAAGAGCCGTCCCTGTCCACAGCCTCGCTACCAGAGTTACAAGGGGTAGCATGGAACAATCTGGCCCACCCTAATCAAGAGCCGTCCCTGTCCACAGCCTCGCTACCAGAGTTACAAGGGGTAGCATGGAACAATCTGGCCCACCCTAATCAAGAGCCGCCCCTGGTCACTACAGCCTCGCTACCAGAGTTACAAGGGGTAGCATGGAACAATCTGGCTCACCCTAATCAAGATCCGTCCCTGTCCACAGCCTCGCTACCAGAGATACAAGGGGTAGCATGGAACAATCTGGCCCACCCTAATCAAGAGCCGTCCCTGTCCACAGCCTCGCTACCAGAGTTACAAGGGGTAGCATGGAACAATCTGGCCCACCCTAATCAAGAGCCGTCCCTGTCCACAGCCTCGCTACCAGAGTTACAAGGGGTATCATGGAACAATCTGGCTCACCCTAATCAAGAGCCGTCCCTGTCCACAGCCTCTCTACCAGAGTTACAAGGGGTAGCATGGAACAATCTGCCCCCCCCTAATCAAGAGCCGTCCCTGTCCGCAGCCAGGGTCACTACAGCCTCGCTACCAGAGTTACAAGGGGTAGCATGGAACAATCTGGCCCACCCTAATCAAGAGCCGTCCCTGTCCACAGCCAGGGTCACTACAGCCTCGCTACCAGAGTTACAAGGGGTAGCATGGAACAATCTGGCTCACCCTAATCAAGAGCCGTCCCTGTCCACAGCCTCGCTACCAGAGATACAAGGGGTAGCATGGAACAATCTGGCCCACCCTAATCAAGAGCCGTCCCTGTCCACAGCCTCGCTACCAGAGTTACAAGGGGTAGCATGGAACAATCTGGCCGACCCAAATCAAGAGCCGTCCCTGTCCACAGCCTCGCTACCAGAGTTACAAGGGGTAGCATGGAACAATCTGGCTCACCCTAATTAAGAGCCGTCCCTGTCCACAGCCTCGCTACCAGAGTTACAAGGGGTAGCATGGAACAATCTGGCCCACCTAATCAAGAGTCGTCCCTGTCCACAGCCTCGCTACCAGAGTTACAAGGGGTAGCATGGAACAATCTGGCCCACCCTATTCAAGAGCCGTCCCTGTCCACAGCCTCGCTACCAGAGTTACAAGGGGTAGCATGGAACAATCTGGCCCACCCTAAACAAGAGCCGCCCCTGTCCACAGCCTCGCTACCAGAGTTACAAGGGGTAGCATGGAACAATCTGGCCCACCCTAATCAAGAGCCGTCCCTGTCCACAGCCAGGGTCACTACAGCCTCGCTACCAGAGTTACAAGGGGTAGTATGGAACAATCTGGCTCACCCTAATCAAGAGCCTTCCCTGTCCACAGCCTCGCTACCAGAGATACAAGGGGTAGCATGGAACAATCTGGCCCACCCTAATCAACAGCCGGCCCTGTCCACAGCCTCGCTACCAGAGTTACAAGGGGTAGCATGGAACAATCTGGCCCACACTAATCAAGAGCCGTCCCTGTCCTCAGCCTCGCTAACAGAGTTACAAGGGGTAGCATGGAACAATCTGGCCCACCCTAATCAAGAGCCGTCCCTGTCCACAGCCTCGCTACCAGAGTTACAAGGGGTAGCATGGAACAATCTGACTCACCCTAATCAAGAGCCGTCCCTGTCCACAGCCTCGCTACCAGAGATACAAGGGGTAGCATGGAACAATCTGGCCCACCCTAATCAAGAGCCGTCCCTGACCACAGCCTCGCTACCAGAGTTACAAGGGGTAGCATGGAACAATCTGGCCCACCCTAATCAAGAGCCGTCCCTGTCCACAGCCTCGCTACCAGAGTTACAAGGGGTAGCATGGAACAATCTGGCCCACCCTAATCAAGAGCCGCCCCTGGTCACTACAGCCTCGCTACCAGAGTTACAAGGGGTAGCATGGAACAATCTGGCCCACCCTAATCAAGAGCCGCCCCTGTCCACAGCCTCGCTAACAGAGTTACAAGGGGTAGCATGGAACAATCTGGCCCTCCCTAATCAAGAGCCGCCCCTGTCCACAGCCTCGCTACCAGAGTTACAAGGGGTAGCATGGAACAATCTGGCCCACCCTAATCAAGAGCCGCCCCTGTCCACAGCCTCGCTAACAGAGTTACAAGGGGTAGCATGGAACAATCTGGCCCACCCTAATCAAGAGCCGCCCCTGTCCACAGCCTCGCTAACAGAGTTACAAGGGGTAGCATGCAACAATCTGGCCCACCCTAATCAAGAGCCGCCCCTGTCCACAGCCTCGCTAACAGAGTTACAAGGGGTAGCATGGAACAATCTGGCCCACCCTAATCATGAGCCGTCCCTGTCCACAGCCTCGCTACCAGAGTTACAAGGGGTAGCATGGAACAATCTGGCCCACCCTAATCAAGAGCTGCCCCTGTCCACCGCCTCGCTAACAGAGTTACAAGGGGTAGCATGGAACAATCTGGCCCACCCTAATCAAGAGCCGTCCCTGTCCACAGCCTCGCTAACAGAGTTACAAGGGGTAGCATGGGACAAACTGGCTCACCCTAATCAAGAGCCGCCCATGTCCACAGCCTCGCTACCAGAGTTACAAGGGGTAGCATGGAACAATCTGGCCCACCCCTAATCAAGAGCCGTCCCTGGTCACTACAGCCTCGCCACCAGAGTTACAAGGGGTAGCATGGAACAATCTGGCCTACCCTAATCAAGAGCCGTCCCTGTCCACAGCCTCGCTACCAGAGTTACAAGGGGTAGCATGGAACAATCTGGCCCACACTAATCAAGAGCCGCCCCTGTCCACAGCCTCACTACCAGAGTTACAAGGGGTAGCATGGAACAATCTGGCCCACCCTAATCAAGAGCCGTCCCTGTCCACAGCTTCGCTACCAGAGTTACAAGGGGTAGCATGGAACAATCTGGCCCACCCTAATCAAGAGCCGTCCCTGTCCACAGCCTCGCTACCAGAGTTACAAGGGGTAGCATGGAACAATCTGGCCCACCCTATTCAAGAGCCGTCCCTGTCCACAGCCTCGTTACCAGAGTTACAAGGGGTAGCATGGAACAATCTGGCCCACCCTAATCAAGAGCCGCCCTTGTCCACAGCCTCGCTACCAGAGTTACAAGGGGTAGCATGGAACAATCTGGCCCACCCTAATCAAGAGCCGTCCCTGTCCACAGCCAGGGTCACTACAGCCTCGCTACCAGAGTTACAAGGGGTAGCATGGAACAATCTTGCACACACTAATCAAGAGCCGTCCCTGTCCACAGCCTCGCTACCAGAGATACAAGGGGTAGCATGGAACAATCTGGCCCACCCTAATCAAGAGCCGTCCCTGTCCACAGCCTCGCTACCAGAGTTACAAGGGGTAGCATGGAACAATCTGGCCCACCCTAATCAAGAGCCGTCCCTGTCCACAGCCTCGCTACCAGAGTTAGGAGGGGTACCATGGAACAATCTGGCCCACCCTAATCAAGAGCCGTCCCTGTCCACAGCCTCGCTACCAGAGTTACAAGGGGTAGCATGGAACAATCTGGCTCACCCTAATCAAGAGCCGTCCCTGTCCACAGCCTCGCTACCAGAGTTACAAGGGGTAGCATGGAACAATCTGGCTCACCCTAATCAAGAGCCGCCCCTGTCCACAGCCTCGCTACCAGATTTACAAGGGGTAGCATGGAACAATCTGGCCCACCCTAATCAAGAGCCGTCCCTGTCCACAGCCTCGCTACCAGAGTTACATGGGGTAGCATGGAACAATCTGGCTCACCCTAATCAAGAGCCGCCCCTGTCCACAGCCTCGCTATCAGAGTTACAACGGGTAGCATGGAACAATCTGGCCCACCCTAATCATGAGCCGTCCCTGTCCACTGCCTCGCTACCAGAGTTACAAGGGGTAGCATGGAACAATCTGGCTCACCCTAATCAAGAGCCGTCCCTGTCCACAGCCTCGCTACCAGAGTTACAAAGGGTAGCACGGAACAATCTGGCCAACCGTAATCAAGAGCCGTCCCTGTCTACAGCCTCGCTACCAGAGTTACAAGGGGTAGCATGGAACAATCTGGCCCACCCTAATCAAGAGCAGTCCCTGTCCACACCCTCGCTACCAGAGTTACAAGGGGTAGCATGGAACAATCTGGCCCACCCTAATCAAGAGCCGTCCCTGTCCACAGCCTCGCTACCAGAGTTACAAGGGGTAGCATGGAACAATCTGCCCACCCTAATCAAGAGCCGTCCCTGTCCACAGCCTCGCTACCAGAGTTACAAGGGGTAGCATGGAACAATCTGGCCGACCCTAATCAAGAGCCGTCCCTGTCCACAGCCTCGCTACCAGAGTTACAAGGGGTAGCATGGAACAATCTGGCTCACCCTAATCAAGAGCCGTCCCTGTCCACAGCCTCGCTACCAGAGTTACAAGGGTTAGCATGGAACAATCTGGCCCAGCCTAATCAAGAGTCGTCCCTGTCCACAGCCTCGCTACCAGAGTTACAAGGGGTAGCATGGAACAATCTGGCCCACCCTAATCAAGAGCCGTCCCTGTCCACAGCCTCGCTACCAGAGTTACAAGGGGTAGCATGGAACAATCTGGCCCATCCTATTCAAGAGCCGTCCCTGTCCACAGCCTCGCTACCAGTGTTACAAGGGGTAGCATGGAACAATCTGGCCCACCCTAATCAAGAGCCGCCCCTGTCCACAGCCTCGCTACCAGAGTTACAAGGGGTAGCATGGAACAATCTCGCCCACTTTAATGAAGAGCCGTCCCTGTCCACAGCCAGGGGCACTACAGCCTCGCTACCAGAGTTACAAGGGGTAGCATGGAACAATCTGGCCCACCCTAATCAAGAGTCGTCCCTGTCCACAGCCTCGCTACCAGAGTTACAAGGGGTAGCATGGAACAATCTGGCCCACCCTAATCAAGAGCCGTCCCTGTCCACAGCCTCGCTACCAGAGTTACAAGGGGTAGCATGGAACAATCTGGCCCACCCTATTCAAGAGCCGTCCCTGTCCACAGCCTCGCTACCAGAGTTACAAGGGGTAGCATGGAACAATCTGGCCCACCCTAATCAAGAGCCGCCCCTGTCCACAGCCTCGCTACCAGAGTTACAAGGGGTAGCATGGAACAATCTGGCCCACCCTAATCAAGAGCCGTCCCTGTCCACAGCCAGGGTCACTACAGCCTCGCTACCAGAGTTACAAGGGGTAGTATGGAACAATCTGGCTCACCCTAATCAAGAGCCTTCCCTGTCCACAGCCTCGCTACCAGAGATACAAGGGGTAGCATGGAACAATCTGGCCCACCCTAATCAACAGCCGGCCCTGTCCACAGCCTCGCTACCAGAGTTACAAGGGGTAGCATGGAACAATCTGGCCCACACTAATCAAGAGCCGTCCCTGTCCTCAGCCTCGCTACCAGAGTTACAAGGGGTAGCATGGAACAATCTGGCCCACCCTAATCAAGAGCCGTCCCTGTCCACAGCCTCGCTACCAGAGTTACAAGGGGTAGCATGGAACAATCTGACTCACCCTAATCAAGAGCCGTCCCTGTCCACAGCCTCGCTACCAGAGATACAAGGGGTAGCATGGAACAATCTGGCCCACCCTAATCAAGAGCCGTCCCTGTCCACAGCCTCGCTACCAGAGTTACAAGGGGTAGCATGGAACAATCTGGCCCACCCTAATCAAGAGCCGTCCCTGTCCACAGCCTCGCTACCAGAGTTACAAGGGGTAGCATGGAACAATCTGGCCCACCCTAATCAAGAGCCGCCCCTGTCCACAGCCTCGCTACCAGAGTTACAAGGGGTAGCATGGAACAATCTGCCCCCCCCCCCCTAATCAAGAGCCGTCCCTGTCCGCAGCCAGGGTCACTACAGCCTCGCTACCAGAGTTACAAGGGGTAGCATGGAACAATCTGGCCCACCCTAATCAAGAGCCGTCCCTGTCCACAGCCAGGGTCACTACAGCCTCGCTACCAGAGTTACAAGGGGTAGCATGGAACAATCTGGCTCACCCTAATCAAGAGCCGTCCCTGTCCACAGCCTCGCTACCAGAGATACAAGGGGTAGCATGGAACAATCTGGCCCACCCTAATCAAGAGCCGTCCCTGTCCAGAGCCTCGCTACCAGAGTTACAAGGGGTAGCATGGAACAATCTGGCCCACCCTAATCAAGAGCCGTCCCTGTCCACAGCCTCGCTACCAGAGTTACAAGGGGTAGCATGGAACAATCTGCCCACCCTAATCAAGAGCCGTCCCTGTCCACAGCCTCGCTACCAGAGTTACAAGGGGTAGCATGGAACAATCTGGCCGACCCTAATCAAGAGCCGTCCCTGTCCACAGCCTCGCTACAAGAGTTACAAGGGGTAGCATGGAACAATCTGGCTCACCCTAATCAAGAGCCGTCCCTGTCCACAGCCTCGCTACCAGAGTTACAAGGGTTAGCATGGAACAATCTGGCCCAGCCTAATCAAGAGTCGTCCCTGTCCACAGCCTCGCTACCAGAGTTACAAGGGGTAGCATGGAACAATCTGGCCCACCCTAATCAAGAGCCGTCCCTGTCCACAGCCTCGCTACCAGAGTTACAAGGGGTAGCATGGAACAATCTGGCCCACCCTATTCAAGAGCCGTCCCTGTCCACAGCCTCGCTACCAGAGTTACAAGGGGTAGCATGGAACAATCTGGCCCACCCTAATCAAGAGCCGCCCCTGTCCACAGCCTCGCTACCAGAGTTACAAGGGGTAGCATGGAACAATCTGGCCCACCCTAATCAAGAGCCGTCCCTGTCCACAGCCAGGGTCACTACAGCCTCGCTACCAGAGTTACAAGGGGTAGCATGGAACAATCTGGCCCACCCTAATCAACAGCCGCCCCTGTCCACAGCCTCGCTACCAGAGATACAAGGGGTAGCATGGAACTATCTGGCCTACCCTAATCAAGAGCCGTTCCTGTCCACAGCCTCGCTACCAGAGTTACAAGGGGTAGCATGGAACAATCTGGCCCACACTAATCAAGAGCCGTCCCTGTCCTCAGCCTCGCTACCAGAGTTACAAGGGGTAGCATGGAACAATCTGGCCCACCCTAATCAAGAGCCGTCCCTGTCCACAGCCTCGCTACCAGAGTTACAAGGGGTAGCATGGAACAATCTGGCTCACCCTAATCAAGAGCCGTCCCTGTCCACAGCCTCGCTACCAAAGATACAAGGGGTAGCATGGAACAATCTGGCCCACCCTAATCAAGAGCCGTCCCTGTCCACAGCCTCGCTACCACATTTACAAGGGGTAGCATGGAACAATCTGGCCCACCCTAATCAAGAGCCGTCCCTGTCCACAGCCTCGCTACCAGAGTTACAAGGGGTAGCATGGAACAATCTGGCCCACCCTAATCAAGAGCCGTCCCTGTCCACAGCCTCGCTACCAGAGTTACAAGGGGTAGCATGGAACAATCTGGCCCACCCTAATCAAGAGCCGTCCCTGTCCACAGCCTCGCTACCAGAGTTACAAGGGGTAGCATGGAACAATCTGGCCCACCCTAATCAAGAGCCGCCCCTGGTCACTACAGCCTCGCTACCAGAGTTACAAGGGGTAGCATGGAACAATCTGGCTCACCCTAATCAAGAGCCGTCCCTGTCCACAGCCTCGCTACCAGAGATACAAGGGGTAGCATGGAACAATCTGGCCCACCCTAATCAAGAGCCGTCCCTGTCCACAGCCTCGCTACCAGAGTTACAAGGGGTATCATGGAACAATCTGGCTCACCCTAAACAAGAGCCGTCCCTGTCCACAGCCTCTCTACCAGAGTTACAAGGGGTAGCATGGAACAATCTGCCCCCCCTAATCAAGAGCCGTCCCTGTCCGCAGCCAGGGTCACTACAGCCTCGCTACCAGAGTTACAAGGGGTAGCATGGAACAATCTGGCCCACCCTAATCAAGAGCCGTCCCTGTCCACAGCCAGGGTCACTACAGCCTCGCTACCAGAGTTACAAGGGGTAGCATGGAACAATCTGGCTCACCCTAATCAAGAGCCGTCCCTGTCCACAGCCTCGCTACCAGAGATACAAGGGGTAGCATGGAACAATCTGGCCTACCCTAATCAAGAGCCGTCCCTGTCCACAGCCTCGCTACCAGAGTTACAAGGGGTAGCATGGAACAATCTGGCCGACCCAAATCAAGAGCCGTCCCTGTCCACAGCCTCGCTACCAGAGTTACAAGGGGTAGCATGGAACAATCTGGCTCACCCTAATTAAGAGCCGTCCCTGTCCACAGCCTCGCTACCAGAGTTACAAGGGGTAGCATGGAACAATCTGGCCCACCCTAATCAAGAGTCGTCCCTGTCCACAGCCTCGCTACCAGAGTTACAAGGGGTAGCATGGAACAATCTGGCCCACCCTATTCAAGAGCCGTCCCTGTCCACAGCCTCGCTACCAGAGTTACAAGGGGTAGCATGGAACAATCTGGCCCACCCTAATCAAGAGCCGCCCCTGTCCACAGCCTCGCTACCAGAGTTACAAGGGGTAGCATGGAACAATCTGGCCCACCCTAATCAAGAGCCGTCCCTGTCCACAGCCAGGGTCACTACAGCCTCGCTACCAGAGTTACAAGGGGTAGTATGGAACAATCTGGCTCACCCTAATCAAGAGCCTTCCCTGTCCACAGCCTCGCTACCAGAGATACAAGGGGTAGCATGGAACAATCTGGCCCACCCTAATCAACAGCCGGCCCTGTCCACAGCCTCGCTACCAGAGTTACAAGGGGTAGCATGGAACAATCTGGCCCACACTAATCAAGAGCCGTCCCTGTCCTCAGCCTCGCTAACAGAGTTACAAGGGGTAGCATGGAACAATCTGGCCCACCCTAATCAAGAGCCGTCCCTGTCCACAGCCTCGCTACCAGAGTTACAAGGGGTAGCATGGAACAATCTGACTCACCCTAATCAAGAGCCGTCCCTGTCCACAGCCTCGCTACCAGAGATACAAGGGGTAGCATGGAACAATCTGGCCCACCCTAATCAAGAGCCGTCCCTGACCACAGCCTCGCTACCAGAGTTACAAGGGGTAGCATGGAACAATCTGGCCCACCCTAATCAAGAGCCGTCCCTGTCCACAGCCTCGCTACCAGAGTTACAAGGGGTAGCATGGAACAATCTGGCCCACCCTAATCAAGAGCCGCCCCTGGTCACTACAGCCTCGCTACCAGAGTTACAAGGGGTAGCATGGAACAATCTGGCCCACCCTAATCAAGAGCCGCCCCTATCCACAGCCTCGCTAACAGAGTTACAAGGGGTAGCATGGAACAATCTGGCCCTCCCTAATCAAGAGCCGCCCCTGTCCACAGCCTCGCTACCAGAGATACAAGGGGTAGCATGGAACTATCTGGCCTACCCTAATCAAGAGCCGTTCCTGTCCACAGCCTCGCTACCAGAGATACAAGGGGTAGCATGGAACAATCTGGCCCACCCTAATCAAGAGCCGTCCCTGTCCACAGCCTCGCTACCAGAGTTACAAGGGGTATCATGGAACAATCTGGCTCACCCTAAACAAGAGCCGTCCCTGTCCACAGCCTCTCTACCAGAGTTACAAGGGGTAGCATGGAACAATCTGCCCCCCCTAATCAAGAGCCGTCCCTGTCCGCAGCCAGGGTCACTACAGCCTCGCTACCAGAGTTACAAGGGGTAGCATGGAACAATCTGGCCCACCCTAATCAAGAGCCGTCCCTGTCCACAGCCAGGGTCACTACAGCCTCGCTACCAGAGTTACAAGGGGTAGCATGGAACAATCTGGCTCACCCTAATCAAGAGCCGTCCCTGTCCACAGCCTCGCTACCAGAGATACAAGGGGTAGCATGGAACAATCTGGCCCACCCTAATCAAGAGCCGTCCCTGTCCACAGCCTCGCTACCAGAGTTACAAGGGGTAGCATGGAACAATCTGGCCGACCCAAATCAAGAGCCGTCCCTGTCCACAGCCTCGCTACCAGAGTTACAAGGGGTAGCATGGAACAATCTGGCTCACCCTAATTAAGAGCCGTCCCTGTCCACAGCCTCGCTACCAGAGTTACAAGGGGTAGCATGGAACAATCTGGCCCACCCTAATCAAGAGTCGTCCCTGTCCACAGCCTCGCTACCAGAGTTACAAGGGGTAGCATGGAACAATCTGGCCCACCCTATTCAAGAGCCGTCCCTGTCCACAGCCTCGCTACCAGAGTTACAAGGGGTAGCATGGAACAATCTGGCCCACCCTAATCAAGAGCCGCCCCTGTCCACAGCCTCGCTACCAGAGTTACAAGGGGTAGCATGGAACAATCTGGCCCACCCTAATCAAGAGCCGTCCCTGTCCACAGCCAGGGTCACTACAGCCTCGCTACCAGAGTTACAAGGGGTAGTATGGAACAATCTGGCTCACCCTAATCAAGAGCCTTCCCTGTCCACAGCCTCGCTACCAGAGATACAAGGGGTAGCATGGAACAATCTGGCCCACCCTAATCAACAGCCGGCCCTGTCCACAGCCTCGCTACCAGAGTTACAAGGGGTAGCATGGAACAATCTGGCCCACACTAATCAAGAGCCGTCCCTGTCCTCAGCCTCGCTAACAGAGTTACAAGGGGTAGCATGGAACAATCTGGCCCACCCTAATCAAGAGCCGTCCCTGTCCACAGCCTCGCTACCAGAGTTACAAGGGGTAGCATGGAACAATCTGACTCACCCTAATCAAGAGCCGTCCCTGTCCACAGCCTCGCTACCAGAGATACAAGGGGTAGCATGGAACAATCTGGCCCACCCTAATCAAGAGCCGTCCCTGACCACAGCCTCGCTACCAGAGTTACAAGGGGTAGCATGGAACAATCTGGCCCACCCTAATCAAGAGCCGTCCCTGTCCACAGCCTCGCTACCAGAGTTACAAGGGGTAGCATGGAACAATCTGGCCCACCCTAATCAAGAGCCGCCCCTGGTCACTACAGCCTCGCTACCAGAGTTACAAGGGGTAGCATGGAACAATCTGGCCCACCCTAATCAAGAGCCGCCCCTATCCACAGCCTCGCTAACAGAGTTACAAGGGGTAGCATGGAACAATCTGGCCCTCCCTAATCAAGAGCCGCCCCTGTCCACAGCCTCGCTACCAGGGATACAAGGGGTAGCATGGAACTATCTGGCCTACCCTAATCAAGAGCCGTTCCTGTCCACAGCCTCGCTACCAGAGTTACAAGGGGTAGCATGGAACAATCTGGCCCACACTAATCAAGAGCCGTCCCTGTCCTCAGCCTCGCTACCAGAGTTACAAGGGGTAGCATGGAACAATCTGGCCCACCCTAATCAAGAGCCGTCCCTGTCCACAGCCTCGCTACCAGAGTTACAAGGGGTAGCATGGAACAATCTGGCTCACCCTAATCAAGAGCCGTCCCTGTCCACAGCCTCGCTACCAAAGATACAAGGGGTAGCATGGAACAATCTGGCCCACCCTAATCAAGAGCCGTCCCTGTCCACAGCCTCGCTACCACATTTACAAGGGGTAGCATGGAACAATCTGGCCCACCCTAATCAAGAGCCGTCCCTGTCCACAGCCTCGCTACCAGAGTTACAAGGGGTAGCATGGAACAATCTGGCCCACCCTAATCAAGAGCCGTCCCTGTCCACAGCCTCGCTACCAGAGTTACAAGGGGTAGCATGGAACAATCTGGCCCACCCTAATCAAGAGCCGTCCCTGTCCACAGCCTCGCTACCAGAGTTACAAGGGGTAGCATGGAACAATCTGGCCCACCCTAATCAAGAGCCGCCCCTGGTCACTACAGCCTCGCTACCAGAGTTACAAGGGGTAGCATGGAACAATCTGGCTCACCCTAATCAAGAGCCGTCCCTGTCCACAGCCTCGCTACCAGAGATACAAGGGGTAGCATGGAACAATCTGGCCCACCCTAATCAAGAGCCGTCCCTGTCCACAGCCTCGCTACCAGAGTTACAAGGGGTATCATGGAACAATCTGGCTCACCCTAAACAAGAGCCGTCCCTGTCCACAGCCTCTCTACCAGAGTTACAAGGGGTAGCATGGAACAATCTGCCCCCCCTAATCAAGAGCCGTCCCTGTCCGCAGCCAGGGTCACTACAGCCTCGCTACCAGAGTTACAAGGGGTAGCATGGAACAATCTGGCCCACCCTAATCAAGAGCCGTCCCTGTCCACAGCCAGGGTCACTACAGCCTCGCTACCAGAGTTACAAGGGGTAGCATGGAACAATCTGGCTCACCCTAATCAAGAGCCGTCCCTGTCCACAGCCTCGCTACCAGAGATACAAGGGGTAGCATGGAACAATCTGGCCCACCCTAATCAAGAGCCGTCCCTGTCCACAGCCTCGCTACCAGAGTTACAAGGGGTAGCATGGAACAATCTGGCCGACCCAAATCAAGAGCCGTCCCTGTCCACAGCCTCGCTACCAGAGTTACAAGGGGTAGCATGGAACAATCTGGCTCACCCTAATTAAGAGCCGTCCCTGTCCACAGCCTCGCTACCAGAGTTACAAGGGGTAGCATGGAACAATCTGGCCCACCCTAATCAAGAGTCGTCCCTGTCCACAGCCTCGCTACCAGAGTTACAAGGGGTAGCATGGAACAATCTGGCCCACCCTATTCAAGAGCCGTCCCTGTCCACAGCCTCGCTACCAGAGTTACAAGGGGTAGCATGGAACAATCTGGCCCACCCTAATCAAGAGCCGCCCCTGTCCACAGCCTCGCTACCAGAGTTACAAGGGGTAGCATGGAACAATCTGGCCCACCCTAATCAAGAGCCGTCCCTGTCCACAGCCAGGGTCACTACAGCCTCGCTACCAGAGTTACAAGGGGTAGTATGGAACAATCTGGCTCACCCTAATCAAGAGCCTTCCCTGTCCACAGCCTCGCTACCAGAGATACAAGGGGTAGCATGGAACAATCTGGCCCACCCTAATCAACAGCCGGCCCTGTCCACAGCCTCGCTACCAGAGTTACAAGGGGTAGCATGGAACAATCTGGCCCACACTAATCAAGAGCCGTCCCTGTCCTCAGCCTCGCTAACAGAGTTACAAGGGGTAGCATGGAACAATCTGGCCCACCCTAATCAAGAGCCGTCCCTGTCCACAGCCTCGCTACCAGAGTTACAAGGGGTAGCATGGAACAATCTGACTCACCCTAATCAAGAGCCGTCCCTGTCCACAGCCTCGCTACCAGAGATACAAGGGGTAGCATGGAACAATCTGGCCCACCCTAATCAAGAGCCGTCCCTGACCACAGCCTCGCTACCAGAGTTACAAGGGGTAGCATGGAACAATCTGGCCCACCCTAATCAAGAGCCGTCCCTGTCCACAGCCTCGCTACCAGAGTTACAAGGGGTAGCATGGAACAATCTGGCCCACCCTAATCAAGAGCCGCCCCTGGTCACTACAGCCTCGCTACCAGAGTTACAAGGGGTAGCATGGAACAATCTGGCCCACCCTAATCAAGAGCCGCCCCTATCCACAGCCTCGCTAACAGAGTTACAAGGGGTAGCATGGAACAATCTGGCCCTCCCTAATCAAGAGCCGCCCCTGTCCACAGCCTCGCTACCAGAGTTACAAGGGGTAGCATGGAACAATCTGGCCCACCCTAATCAAGAGCCGCCCCTGTCCACAGCCTCGCTAACAGAGTTACAAGGGGTAGCATGGAACAATCTGGCCCACCCTAATCAAGAGCCGCCCCTGTCCACAGCCTCGCTAACAGAGTTACAAGGGGTAGCATGGAACAATCTGGCCCACCCTAATCAAGAGCCGCCCCTGTCCACAGCCTCGCTAACAGAGTTACAAGGGGTAGCATGGAACAATCTGGCCCACCCTAATCATGAGCCGTCCCTGTCCACAGCCTCGCTACCAGAGTTACAAGGGGTAGCATGGAACAATCTGGCCCACCCTAATCAAGAGCTGCCCCTGTCCACCGCCTCGCTAACAGAGTTACAAGGAGTAGCATGGAACAATCTGGCCCACCCTAATCAAGAGCCGTCCCTGTCCACAGCCTCGCTAACAGAGTTACAAGGGGTAGCATGGGACAAACTGGCTCACCCTAATCAAGAGCCGCCCATGTCCACAGCCTCGCTACCAGAGTTACAAGGGGTAGCATGGAACATTCTGGCCCACCCTAATCAAGAGCCATCCCTGTCCACAGCCTCGCTACCAGAGTTACAAGCGGTAGCATGGAACAATCTGGCCCACCCTAATCAAGAGCCGTCCCTGTCCACAGCCTCGCTACCAGAGTTACAAGGGGTAGCATGGAACAATCTGGCCCACCCTAATCAAGAGCTGTCCCTGTCCACAGCCTCGCTACCAGAGTTACAAGGGGTAGCATGGAACAATCTGGCCTACCCTAATCAAGAGCCGTCCCTGTCCACAGCCTCGCTACCAGAGTTACAAGGGGTAGCATGGAACAATCTGGCCCACACTAATCAAGAGCCGCCCCTGTCCACAGCCTCGCTACCAGAGTTACAAGGGGTAGCATGGAACAATCTGGCCCACCCTAATCAAGAGCCGTCCCTGTCCACAGCTTCGCTACCAGAGTTACAAGGGGTAGCATGGAACAATCTGGCCCACCCTAATCAAGAGCCGTCCCTGTCCACAGCCTCGCTACCAGAGTTACAAGGGGTAGCATGGAACAATCTGGCCCACCCTATTCAAGAGCCGTCCCTGTCCACAGCCTCGTTACCAGAGTTACAAGGGGTAGCATGGAACAATCTGGCCCACCCTAATCAAGAGCCGCCCTTGTCCACAGCCTCGCTACCAGAGTTACAAGGGGTAGCATGGAACAATCTGGCCCACCCTAATCAAGAGCCGTCCCTGTCCACAGCCAGGGTCACTACAGCCTCGCTACCAGAGTTACAAGGGGTAGCATGGAACAATCTTGCACACCCTAATCAAGAGCCGTCCCTGTCCACAGCCTCGCTACCAGAGATACAAGGGGTAGCATGGAACAATCTGGCCCACCCTAATCAAGAGCCGTCCCTGTCCACAGCCTCGCTACCAGAGTAACAAGGGGTAGCATGGAACAATCTGGCCCACCCTAATCAAGAGCCGTCCCTGTCCACAGCCTCGCTACCAGAGTTAGGAGGGGTACCATGGAACAATCTGGCCCACCCTAATCAAGAGCCGTCCCTGCCCACAGCCTCGCTACCAGAGTTACAAGGGGTAGCATGGAACAATCTGGCTCACCCTAATCACGAGCCGTCCCTGTCCACAGCCTCGCTACCAGAGTTACAAGGGGTAGCATGGAACAATCTGGCTCACCCTAATCAAGAGCCGCCCCTGTCCACAGCCTCGCTACCAGATTTACAAGGGGTAGCATGGAACAATCTGGCCCACCCTAATCAAGAGCCGTCCCTGTCCACAGCCTCGCTACCAGAGTTACATGGGGTAGCATGGAACAATCTGGCTCACCCTAATCAAGAGCCGCCCCTGTCCACAGCCTCGCTACCAGAGTTACAAGGGGTAGCATGGAACAATCTGGCCCACCCTAATCATGAGCCGTCCCTGTCCACTGCCTCGCTACCAGAGTTACAAGGGGTAGCATGGAACAATCTGGCTCACCCTAATCAAGAGCCGTCCCTGTCCACAGCCTCGCTACCAGAGTTACAAAGGGTAGCACGGAACAATCTGGCCAACCGTAATCAAGAGCCGTCCCTGTCTACAGCCTCGCTACCAGAGTTACAAGGGGTAGCATGGAACAATCTGGCCCACCCTAATCAAGAGCAGTCCCTGTCCACACCCTCGCTACCAGAGTTACAAGGGGTAGCATGGAACAATCTGGCCCACCCTAATCAAGAGCCGTCCCTGTCCACAGCCTCGCTACCAGAGTTACAAGGGGTAGCATGGAACAATCTGGCCCACCCTAATCAAGAGCCGTCCCTGTCCACAGCCTCGCTACCAGAGTTACAAGGGGTAGCATGGAACAATCTGGCCCACCCTAATCAAGAGCCGCCCCTGGTCACTACAGCCTCGCTACCAGAGTTACAAGGGGTAGCATGGAACAATCTGGCCCACCCTAATCAAGAGCCGCCCCTATCCACAGCCTCGCTAACAGAGTTACAAGGGGTAGCATGGAACAATCTGGCCCATCCTAATCAAGAGCTGCCCCTGTCCACCGCCTCGCTACCAGAGTTACAAGGGGTAGCATGGAACAATCTGGCCCACCCTAATCATGAGCCGTCCCTGTCCACTGCCTCGCTACCAGAGTTACAAGGGGTAGCATGGAACAATCTGGCTCACCCTAATCAAGAGCCGTCCCTGTCCACAGCCTCGCTACCAGAGTTACAAAGGGTAGCACGGAACAATCTGGCCAACCGTAATCAAGAGCCGTCCCTGTCCACAGCCTCGCTACCAGAGTTACAAGGGGTAGCATGGAACAATCTGGCCCACCCTAATCAAGAGCCGCCCCTGTCCACAGCCTCGCTAACAGAGTTACAAGGGGTAGCATGGAACAATCTGGCCCACCCTAATCAAGAGCCGCCCCTGTCCACAGCCTCGCTAACAGAGTTACAAGGGGTAGCATGGAACAATCTGGCCCACCCTAATCAAGAGCCGCCCCTGTCCACAGCCTCGCTAACAGAGTTACAAGGGGTAGCATGGAACAATCTGGCCCACCCTAATCATGAGCCGTCCCTGTCCACAGCCTCGCTACCAGAGTTACAAGGGGTAGCATGGAACAATCTGGCCCACCCTAATCAAGAGCTGCCCCTGTCCACCGCCTCGCTAACAGAGTTACAAGGGGTAGCATGGAACAATCTGGCCCACCCTAATCAAGAGCCGTCCCTGTCCACAGCCTCGCTAACAGAGTTACAAGGGGTAGCATGGGACAAACTGGCTCACCCTAATCAAGAGCCGCCCATGTCCACAGCCTCGCTACCAGAGTTACAAGTGGTAGCATGGAACATTCTGGCCCACCCTAATCAAGAGCCATCCCTGTCCACAGCCTCGCTACCAGAGTTACAAGCGGTAGCATGGAACAATCTGGCCCACCCTAATCAAGAGCCGTCCCTGTCCACAGCCTCGCTACCAGAGTTACAAGGGGTAGCATGGAACAATCTGGCCCACCCTAATCAAGAGCTGTCCCTGTCCACAGCCTCGCTACCAGAGTTACAAGGGGTAGCATGGAACAATCTGGCCTACCCTAATCAAGAGCCGTCCCTGTCCACAGCCTCGCTACCAGAGTTACAAGGGGTAGCATGGAACAATCTGGCCCACACTAATCAAGAGCCGCCCCTGTCCACAGCCTCGCTACCAGAGTTACAAGGGGTAGCATGGAACAATCTGGCCCACCCTAATCAAGAGCCGTCCCTGTCCACAGCTTCGCTACCAGAGTTACAAGGGGTAGCATGGAACAATCTGGCCCACCCTAATCAAGAGCCGTCCCTGTCCACAGCCTCGCTACCAGAGTTACAAGGGGTAGCATGGAACAATCTGGCCCACCCTATTCAAGAGCCGTCCCTGTCCACAGCCTCGTTACCAGAGTTACAAGGGGTAGCATGGAACAATCTGGCCCACCCTAATCAAGAGCCGCCCTTGTCCACAGCCTCGCTACCAGAGTTACAAGGGGTAGCATGGAACAATCTGGCCCACCCTAATCAAGAGCCGTCCCTGTCCACAGCCAGGGTCACTACAGCCTCGCTACCAGCGTTACAAGGGGTAGCATGGAACAATCTTGCACACCCTAATCAAGAGCCGTCCCTGTCCACAGCCTCGCTACCAGAGATACAAGGGGTAGCATGGAACAATCTGGCCCACCCTAATCAAGAGCCGTCCCTGTCCACAGCCTCGCTACCAGAGTAACAAGGGGTAGCATGGAACAATCTGGCCCACCCTAATCAAGAGCCGTCCCTGTCCACAGCCTCGCTACCAGAGTTAGGAGGGGTACCATGGAACAATCTGGCCCACCCTAATCAAGAGCCGTCCCTGTCCACAGCCTCGCTACCAGAGTTACAAGGGGTAGCATGGAACAATCTGGCTCACCCTAATCAAGAGCCGTCCCTGTCCACAGCCTCGCTACCAGAGTTACAAGGGGTAGCATGGAACAATCTGGCTCACCCTAATTAAGAGCCGCCCCTGTCCACAGCCTCGCTACCAGATTTACAAGGGGTAGCATGGAACAATCTGGCCCACCCTAATCAAGAGCCGTCCCTGGCCACAGCCTCGCTACCAGAGTTACATGGGGTAGCATGGAACAATCTGGCTCACCCTAATCAAGAGCCGCCCCTGTCCACAGCCTCGCTACCAGAGTTACAAGGGGTAGCATGGAACAATCTGGCCCACCCTAATCATGAGCCGTCCCTGTCCACTGCCTCGCTACCAGAGTTACAAGGGGTAGCATGGAACAATCTGGCTCACCCTAATCAAGAGCCGTCCCTGTCCACAGCCTCGCTACCAGAGTTACAAAGGGTAGCACGGAACAATCTGGCCAACCGTAATCAAGAGCCGTCCCTGTCTACAGCCTCGCTACCAGAGTTACAAGGGGTAGCATGGAACAATCTGGCCCACCCTAATCAAGAGCAGTCCCTGTCCACACCCTCGCTACCAGAGTTACAAGGGGTAGCATGGAACAATCTGGCCCACCCTAATCAAGAGCCGTCCCTGTCCACAGCCTCGCTACCAGAGTTACAAGGGGTAGCATGGAACAATCTGCCCACCCTAATCAAGAGCCGTCCCTGTCCACAGCCTCGCTACCAGAGTTACAAGGGGTAGCATGGAACAATCTGGCCGACCCTAATCAAGAGCCGTCCCTGTCCACAGCCTCGCTACCAGAGTTACAAGGGGTAGCATGGAACAATCTGGCTCACCCTAATCAAGAGCCGTCCCTGTCCACAGCCTCGCTACCAGAGTTACAAGGGTTAGCATGGAACAATCTGGCCCAGCCTAATCAAGAGTCGTCCCTGTCCACAGCCTCGCTACCAGAGTTACAAGGGGTAGCATGGAACAATCTGGCCCACCCTAATCAAGAGCCGTCCCTGTCCACAGCCTCGCTACCAGAGTTACAAGGGGTAGCATGGAACAATCTGGCCCATCCTATTCAAGAGCCGTCCCTGTCCACAGCCTCGCTACCAGAGTTACAAGGGGTAGCATGGAACAATCTGGCCCACCCTAATCAAGAGCCGCCCCTGTCCACAGCCTCGCTACCAGAGTTACAAGGGGTAGCATGGAACAATCTCGCCCACTTTAATGAAGAGCCGTCCCTGTCCACAGCCAGGGTCACTACAGCCTCGCTACCAGAGTTACAAGGGGTAGCATGGAACAATCTGGCCCACCCTAATCAAGAGTCGTCCCTGTCCACAGCCTCGCTACCAGAGTTACAAGGGGTAGCATGGAACAATCTGGCCCACCCTAATCAAGAGCCGTCCCTGTCCACAGCCTCGCTACCAGAGTTACAAGGGGTAGCATGGAACAATCTGGCCCACCCTATTCAAGAGCCGTCCCTGTCCACAGCCTCGCTACCAGAGTTACAAGGGGTAGCATGGAACAATCTGGCCCACCCTAATCAAGAGCCGCCCCTGTCCACAGCCTCGCTACCAGAGTTACAAGGGGTAGCATGGAACAATCTGGCCCACCCTAATCAAGAGCCGTCCCTGTCCACAGCCAGAATCACTACAGCCTCGCTACCAGAGTTACAAGGGGTAGTATGGAACAATCTGGCTCACCCTAATCAAGAGCCTTCCCTGTCCACAGCCTCGCTACCAGAGATACAAGGGGTAGCATGGAACAATCTGGCCCACCCTAATCAACAGCCGGCCCTGTCCACAGCCTCGCTACCAGAGTTACAAGGGGTAGCATGGAACAATCTGGCCCACACTAATCAAGAGCCGTCCCTGTCCTCAGCCTCGCTACCAGAGTTACAAGGGGTAGCATGGAACAATCTGGCCCACCCTAATCAAGAGCCGTCCCTGTCCACAGCCTCGCTACCAGAGTTACAAGGGGTAGCATGGAACAATCTGACTCACCCTAATCAAGAGCCGTCCCTGTCCACAGCCTCGCTACCAGAGATACAAGGGGTAGCATGGAACAATCTGGCCCACCCTAATCAAGAGCCGTCCCTGTCCACAGCCTCGCTACCAGAGTTACAAGGGGTAGCATGGAACAATCTGGCCCACCCTAATCAAGAGCCGTCCCTGTCCACAGCCTCGCTACCAGAGTTACAAGGGGTAGCATGGAACAATCTGGCCCACCCTAATCAAGAGCCGCCCCTGGTCACTACAGCCTCGCTACCAGAGTTACAAGGGGTAGCATGGAACAATCTGGCCCACCCTAATCAAGAGCCGCCCCTGTCCACAGCCTCGCTAACAGAGTTACAAGGGGTAGCATGGAACAATCTGGCCCTCCCTAATCAAGAGCCGCCCCTGTCCACAGCCTCGCTACCAGAGTTACAAGGGGTAGCATGGAAAAATCTGGCCCACCCTAATCAAGAGCCGCCCCTGTCCACAGCCTCGCTAACAGAGTTACAAGGGGTAGCATGGAACAATCTGGCCCACCCTAATCAAGAGTCGCCCCTGTCCACAGCCTCGCTAACAGAGTTACAAGGGGTAGCATGGAACAATCTGGCCCACCCTAATCAAGAGCCGCCCCTGTCCACAGCCTCGCTAACAGAGTTACAAGGGGTAGCATGGAACAATCTGGCCCACCCTAATCAAGAGCCGTCCCTGTCCACAGCCTCGCTACCAGAGTTACAAGGGGTAGCATGGAACAATCTGGCCCACCCTAATCAAGAGCTGCCCCTGTCCACCGCCTCGCTAACAGAGTTACAAGGGGTAGCATGGAACAATCTGGCCCACCCTAATCAAGAGCCGTCCCTGTCCACAGCCTCGCTAACAGAGTTACAAGGGGTAGCATGGGACAAACTGGCTCACCCTAATCAAGAGCCGGCCATGTCCACAGCCTCGCTACCAGAGTTACAAGGGGTAGCATGGATCAATCTGGCCCACCCCTAATTAAGAGCCGTCCCTGGTCACTACAGCCTCGCCACCAGAGTTACAAGGGGTAGCATGGAACAATCTGGCCCACCCTAATCAAGAGCCGTCCCTGTCCACAGCCTCGCTACCAGAGTTACAAGGGGTAGCATGGAACAATCTGGCCCACACTAATCAAGAGCCGCCCCTATCCACAGCCTCGCTACCAGAGTTACAAGGGGTAGCATGGAACAATCTGGCCCACCCTAATCAAGTGCCGTCCCTGTCCACAGCCTCGCTACCAGAGTTACAAGGGGTAGCATGGAACAATCTGGCCCACCCTAATCAAGAGCCGTCCCTGTCCACAGCCTCGCTACCAGAGTTACAAGGGGTAGCATGGAACATTCTGGCCCACCCTATTCAAGAGCCGTCCCTGTCCACAGCCTCGTTACCAGAGTTACAAGGGGTAGCATGGAACAATCTGGCCCACCCTAATCAAGAGCCGCCCTTGTCCACAGCCTCGCTACCAGAGTTACAAGGGGTAGCATGGAACAATCTGGCCCACCCTAATCAAGAGCCGTCCCTGTCCACAGCCAGGGTCACTACAGCCTCGCTACCAGAGTTACAAGGGGTAGCATGGAACAATCTTGCACACCCTAATCAAGAGCCGTCCCTGTCCACAGCCTCGCTACCAGAGATACAAGGGGTAGCATGGAACAATCTGGCCCACCCTAATCAAGAGCCGTCCCTGTCCACAGCCTCGCTACCAGAGTTACAAGGGGTAGCATGGAACAATCTGGCTCACCCTAATCAAGAGCCGTCCCTGTCCACAGCCTCTCTACCAGAGTTACAAGGGGTAGCATGGAACAATCTGCCCCCCCCTAATCAAGAGCCGTCCCTGTCCGCAGCCAGGGTCACTACAGCCTCGCTACCAGAGTTACAAGGGGTAGCATGGAACAATCTGGCCCACCCTAATCAAGAGCCGTCCCTGTCAACAGCCAGGGTCACTACAGCCTCGCTACCAGAGTTACAAGGGGTAGCATGGAACAATCTGGCTCACCCTAATCAAGAGCCGTCCCTGTCCACAGCCTCGCTACCAGAGATACAAGGGGTAGCATGGAACAATCTGGCCCACCCTAATCAAGAGCTGTCCCTGTCCAGAGCCTCGCTACCAGAGTTACAAGGGGTAGCATGGAACAATCTGGCCCACCCTAATCAAGAGCCGTCCCTGTCCACAGCCTCGCTACCAGAGTTACAAGGGGTAGCATGGAACAATCTGCCCACCCTAATCAAGAGCCGTCCCTGTCCACAGCCTCGCTACCAGAGTTACAAGGGGTAGCATGGAACAATCTGGCCGACCCTAATCAAGAGCCGTCCCTGTCCACAGCCTCGCTACCAGAGTTACAAGGGGTAGCATGGAACAATCTGGCTCACCCTAATCAAGAGCCGTCCCTGTCCACAGCCTCGCTACCAGAGTTACAAGGGTTAGCATGGAACAATCTGGCCCAGCCTAATCAAGAGTCGTCCCTGTCCACAGCCTCGCTACCAGAGTTACAAGGGGTAGCATGGAACAATCTGGCCCACCCTAATCAAGAGCCGTCCCTGTCCACAGCCTCGCTACCAGAGTTACAAGGGGTAGCATGGAACAATCTGGCCCACCCTATTCAAGAGCCGTCCCTGTCCACAGCCTCGCTACCAGAGTTACAAGGGGTAGCATGGAACAATCTGGCCCACCCTAATCAAGAGCCGCCCCTGTCCACAGCCTCGCTACCAGAGTTACAAGGGGTAGCATGGAACAATCTGGCCCACCCTTATCAAGAGCCGTCCCTGTCCACAGCCAGGGTCACTACAGCCTCGCTACCAGAGTTACAAGGGGTAGCATGGAACAATCTGGCTCACCCTAATCAAGAGCCGTCCCTGTCCACAGCCTCGCTACCAGAGATACAAGGGGTAGCATGGAACAATCTGGCCTACCCTAATCAAGAGCCGTCCCTGTCCACAGCCTCGCTACCAGAGTTACAAGGGGTAGCATGGAACAATCTGGCCCACACTAATCAAGAGCCGTCCCTGTCCTCAGCCTCGCTACCAGAGTTACAAGGGGTAACATGGAACAATCTGGCCCACCCTAATCAAGAGCCGTCCCTGTCCACAGCCTCGCTACCAGAGTTACAAGGGGTAGCATGGAACAATCTGGCTCACCCTAATCAAGAGCCGTCCCTGTCCACAGCCTCGCTACCAAAGATACAAGGGGTAGCATGGAACAATCTGGCCCACCCTAATCAAGAGCCGTCCCTGTCCACAGCCTCGCTACCACAGTTACAAGGGGTAGCATGGAACAATCTGGCCCACCCTAATCAAGAGCCGTCCCTGTCCACAGCCTCGCTACCAGAGTTACAAGGGGTAGCATGGAACAATCTGGCCCACCCTAATCAAGAGCCGTCCCTGTCCACAGCCTCGCTTCCAGAGTTACAAGGGGTAGCATGGAACAATCTGGCCCACCCTAATCAAGAGCCGTCCCTGTCCACAGCCTCGCTACCAGAGTTACAAGGGGTAGCATGGAACAATCTGGCCCACCCTAATCAAGAGCCGCCCCTGGTCACTACAGCCTCGCTACCAGAGTTACAAGGGGTAGCATGGAACAATCTGGCTCACCCTAATCAAGAGCCGTCCCTGTCCACAGCCTCGCTACCAGAGATACAAGGGGTAGCATGGAACAATCTGGCCCACCCTAATCAAGAGCCGTCCCTGTCCACAGCCTCGCTACCAGAGTTACAAGGGGTAGCATGGAACAATCTGGCCCACCCTAATCAAGAGCCGTCCCTGTCCACAGCCTCGCTACCAGAGTTACAAGGGGTATCATGGAACAATCTGGCTCACCCTAATCAAGAGCCGTCCCTGTCCACAGCCTCTCTACCAGAGTTACAAGGGGTAGCATGGAACAATCTGCCCCCCTAATCAAGAGCCGTCCCTGTCCGCAGCCAGGGTCACTACAGCCTCGCTACCAGAGTTACAAGGGGTAGCATGGAACAATCTGGCCCACCCTAATCAAGAGCCGTCCCTGTCCACAGCCAGGGTCACTACAGCCTCGCTACCAGAGTTACAAGGGGTAGCATGGAACAATCTGGCTCACCCTAATCAAGAGCCGTCCCTGTCCACAGCCTCGCTACCAGAGATACAAGGGGTAGCATGGAACAATCTGGCCCACCCTAATCAAGAGCCGTCCCTGTCCACAGCCTCGCTACCAGAGTTACAAGGGGTAGCATGGAACAATCTGGCCGACCCTAATCAAGAGCCGTCCCTGTCCACAGCCTCGCTACCAGAGTTACAAGGGGTAGCATGGAACAATCTGGCTCACCCTAATTAAGATCCGTCCCTGTCCACAGCCTCGCTACCAGAGTTACAAGGGGTAGCATGGAACAATCTGGCCCACCCTAATCAAGAGTCGTCCCTGTCCACAGCCTCGCTACCAGAGTTACAAGGGGTAGCATGGAACAATCTGGCCCACCCTAATCAAGAGCCGTCCCTGTCCACAGCCTCGCTACCAGAGTTACAAGGGGTAGCATGGAACAATCTGGCCCACCCTATTCAAGAGCCGTCCCTGTCCACAGCCTCGCTACCAGAGTTACAAGGGGTAGCATGGAACAATCTGGCCCACCCTAATCAAGAGCCGCCCCTGTCCACAGCCTCGCTACCAGAGTTACAAGGGGTAGCATGGAACAATCTGGCCCACCCTAATCAAGAGCCGTCCCTGTCCACAGCCAGGGTCACTACAGCCTCGCTACCAGAGTTACAAGGGGTAGTATGGAACAATCTGGCTCACCCTAATCAAGAGCCTTCCCTGTCCACAGCCTCGCTACCAGAGATACAAGGGGTAGCATGGAACAATCTGGCCCACCCTAATCAACAGCCGGCCCTGTCCACAGCCTCGCTACCAGAGTTATAAGGGGTCGCATGGAACAATCTGGCCCACACTAATCAAGAGCCGTCCCTGTCCTCAGCCTCGCTACCAGAGTTACAAGGGGTAGCATGGAACAATCTGGCCCACCCTAATCAAGAGCCGTCCCTGTCCACAGCCTCGCTACCAGAGTTACAAGGGGTAGCATGGAACAATCTGACTCACCCTAATCAAGAGCCGTCCCTGTCCACAGCCTCGCTACCAGAGATACAAGGGGTAGCATGGAACAATCTGGCCCACCCTAATCAAGAGCCGTCCCTGTCCACAGCCTCGCTACCAGAGTTACAAGGGGTAGCATGGAACAATCTGGCCCACCCTAATCAAGAGCCGTCCCTGTCCACAGCCTCGCTACCAGAGTTACAAGGGGTAGCATGGAACAATCTGGCCCACCCTAATCAAGAGCCGCCCCTGGTCACTACAGCCTCGCTACCAGAGTTACAAGGGGTAGCATGGAACAATCTGGCCCACCCTAATCAAGAGCCGCCCCTGTCCACAGCCTCGCTAACAGAGTTACAAGGGGTAGCATGGAACAATCTGGCCCTCCCTAATCAAGAGCCGCCCCTGTCCACAGCCTCGCTACCAGAGTTACAAGGGGTAGCATGGAACAATCTGGCCCACCCTAATCAAGAGCCGCCCCTGTCCACAGCCTCGCTAACAGAGTTACAAGGGGTAGCATGGAACAATCTGGCCCACCCTAATCAAGAGCCGCCCCTGTCCACAGCCTCGCTAACAGAGTTACAAGGGGTAGCATGGAACAATCTGGCCCACCCTAATCAAGAGCCGCCCCTGTCCACAGCCTCGCTAACAGAGTTACAAGGGGTAGCATGGAACAATCTGGCCCACCCTAATCATGAGCCGTCCCTGTCCACAGCCTCGCTACCAGAGTTACAAGGGGTAGCATGGAACAATCTGGCCCACCCTAATCAAGAGCTGCCCCTGTCCACCGCCTCGCTAACAGAGTTACAAGGGGTAGCATGGAACAATCTGGCCCACCCTAATCAAGAGCCGTCCCTGTCCACAGCCTCGCTAACAGAGTTACAAGGGGTAGCATGGGACAAACTGGCTCACCCTAATCAAGAGCCGCCCATGTCCACAGCCTCGCTACCAGAGTAACAAGGGGTAGCATGGAACAATCTGGCCCACCCCTAATCAAGAGCCGTCCCTGGTCACTACAGCCTCGCCACCAGAGTTACAAGGGGTAGCATGGAACAATCTGGCCCACACTAATCAAGAGCCGCCCCTGTCCACAGCCTCGCTACCAGAGTTACAAGGGGTAGCATGGAACAATCTGGCCCACCCTAATCAAGAGCCGTCCCTGTCCACAGCCTCGCTACCAGAGTTACAAGGGGTAGCATGGAACAATCTGGCCCACCCTAATCAAGAGCCGTCCCTGTCCACAGCCTCGCTACCAGAGTTACAAGGGGTAGCATGGAACAATCTGGCCCACCCTATTCAAGAGCCGTCCCTGTCCACAGCCTCGTTACCAGAGTTACAAGGGGTAGCATGGAACAATCTGGCCCACCCTAATCAAGAGCCGCCCTTGTCCACAGCCTCGCTACCAGAGTTACAAGGGGTAGCATGGAACAATCTGGCCCACCCTAATCAAGAGCCGTCCCTGTCCACAGCCAGGGTCACTACAGCCTCGCTACCAGAGTTACAAGGGGTAGCATGGAACAATCTTGCACACCCTAATCAAGAGCCGTCCCTGTCCACAGCCTCGCTACCAGAGATACAAGGGGTAGCATGGAACAATCTGGCCCACCCTAATCAAGAGCCGTCCCTGTCCACAGCCTCGCTACCAGAGTTACAAGGGGTAGCATGGAACAATCTGGCCCACCCTAATCAAGAGCCGTCCCTGTCCACAGCCTCGCTACCAGAGTTAGGAGGGGTACCATGGAACAATCTGGCCCACCCTAATCAAGAGCCGTCCCTGTCCACAGCCTCGCTACCAGAGTTACAAGGGGTAGCATGGAACAATCTGGCTCACCCTAATCAAGGGCCGTCCCTGTCCACAGCCTCGCTACCAGAGTTACAAGGGGTAGCATGGAACAATCTGGCTCACCCTAATCAAGAGCCGCTCCTGTCCACAGCCTCGCTACCAGATTTACAAGGGGTAGCATGGAACAATCTGGCCCACCCTAATCAAGAGCCGTCCCTGTCCACAGCCTCGCTACCAGAGTTACATGGGGTAGCATGGAACAATCTGGCTCACCCTAATCAAGAGCCGCCCCTGTCCACAGCCTCGCTACCAGAGTTACAAGGGGTAGCATGGAACAATCTGGCCCTCCCTAATCATGAGCCGTCCCTGTCCACTGCCTCGCTACCAGAGTTACAAGGGGTAGCATGGAACAATCTGGCTCACCCTAATCAAGAGCCGTCCCTGTCCACAGCCTCGCTACCAGAGTTACAAAGGGTAGCACGGAACAATCTGGCCAACCGTAATCAAGAGCCGTCCCTGTCTACAGCCTCGCTACCAGAGTTACAAGGGGTAGCATGGAACAATCTGGCCCACCCTAATCAAGAGCAGTCCCTGTCCACACCCTCGCTACCAGAGTTACAAGGGGTAGCATGGAACAATCTGGCCCACCCTAATCAAGAGCCGTCCCTGTCCACAGCCTCGCTACCAGAGTTACAAGGGGTAGCCTGGAACAATCTGCCCACCCTAATCAAGAGCCGTCCCTGTCCACAGCCTCGCTACCAGAGTTACAAGGGGTAGCATGGAACAATCTGGCCGACCCTAATCAAGAGCCGTCCCTGTCCACAGCCTCGCTACCAGAGTTACAAGGGGTAGCATGGAACAATCTGGCTCACCCTAATCAAGAGCCGTCCCTGTCCGCAGCCTCGCTACCAGAGTTACAAGGGTTAGCATGGAACAATCTGGCCCAGCCTAATCAAGAGTCGTCCCTGTCCACAGCCTCGCTAACAGAGTTACAAGGGGTAGCATGGAACAATCTGGCCCACCCTAATCAAGAGCCGTCCCTGTCCACAGCCTCGCTACCAGAGTTACAAGGGGTAGCTTGGAACAATCTGGCCCATCCTATTCAAGAGCCGTCCCTGTCCACAGCCTCGCTACCAGAGTTACAAGGGGTAGCATGGAACAATCTGGCCCACCCTAATCAAGAGCCGCCCCTGTCCACAGCCTCGCTACCAGAGTTACAAGGGGTAGCATGGAACAATCTCGCCCACTTTAATGAAGAGCCGTCCCTGTCCACAGCCAGGGTCACTACAGCCTCGCTACCAGAGTTACAAGGGGTAGCATGGAACAATCTGGCCCACCCTAATCAAGAGTCGTCCCTGTCCACAGCCTCGCTACCAGAGTTACAAGGGGTAGCATGGAACAATCTGGCCCACCCTAATCAAGAGCCGTCCCTGTCCACAGCCTCGCTACCAGAGTTACAAGGGGTAGCATGGAACAATCTGGCCCACCCTATTCAAGAGCCGTCCCTGTCCACAGCCTCGCTACCAGAGTTACAAGGGGTAGCATGGAACAATCTGGCCCACCCTAATCAAGAGCCGCCCCTGTCCACAGCCTCGCTACCAGAGTTACAAGGGGTAGCATGGAACAATCTGCCCCCCCCCCCTAATCAAGAGCCGTCCCTGTCCGCAGCCAGGGTCACTACAGCCTCGCTACCAGAGTTACAAGGGGTAGCATGGAACAATCTGGCCCACCCTAATCAAGAGCCGTCCCTGTCCACAGCCAGGGTCACTACAGCCTCGCTACCAGAGTTACAAGGGGTAGCATGGAACAATCTGGCTCACCCTAATCAAGAGCCGTCCCTGTCCACAGCCTCGCTACCAGAGATACAAGGGGTAGCATGGAACAATCTGGCCCACCCTAATCAAGAGCCGTCCCTGTCCAGAGCCTCGCTACCAGAGTTACAAGGGGTAGCATGGAACAATCTGGCCCACCCTAATCAAGAGCCGTCCCTGTCCACAGCCTCGCTACCAGAGTTACAAGGGGTAGCATGGAACAATCTGCCCACCCTAATCAAGAGCCGTCCCTGTCCACAGCCTCGCTACCAGAGTTACAAGGGGTAGCATGGAACAATCTGGCCGACCCTAATCAAGAGCCGTCCCTGTCCACAGCCTCGCTACAAGAGTTACAAGGGGTAGCATGGAACAATCTGGCTCACCCTAATCAAGAGCCGTCCCTGTCCACAGCCTCGCTACCAGAGTTACAAGGGTTAGCATGGAACAATCTGGCCCAGCCTAATCAAGAGTCGTCCCTGTCCACAGCCTCGCTACCAGAGTTACAAGGGGTAGCATGGAACAATCTGGCCCACCCTAATCAAGAGCCGTCCCTGTCCACAGCCTCGCTACCAGAGTTACAAGGGGTAGCATGGAACAATCTGGCCCACCCTATTCAAGAGCCGTCCCTGTCCACAGCCTCGCTACCAGAGTTACAAGGGGTAGCATGGAACAATCTGGCCCACCCTAATCAAGAGCCGCCCCTGTCCACAGCCTCGCTACCAGAGTTACAAGGGGTAGCATGGAACAATCTGGCCCACCCTAATCAAGAGCCGGCCCTGTCCACGCCCAGGGTCACTACAGCCTCGCTACCAAAGTTACAAGGGGTAGCATGGAACAATCTGGCCCACCCTAATCAACAGCCGCCCCTGTCCACAGCCTCGCTACCAGATATACAAGGGGTAGCATGGAACAATCTGGCCTACCCTAATCAAGAGCCGTTCCTGTCCACAGCCTCGCTACCAGAGTTACAAGGGGTAGCATGGAACAATCTGGCCCACACTAATCAAGAGCCGTCCCTGTCCTCAGCCTCGCTACCAGAGTTACAAGGGGTAGCATGGAACAATCTGGCCCACCCTAATCAAGAGCCGTCCCTGTCCACAGCCTCGCTACCAGAGTTACAAGGGGTAGCATGGAACAATCTGGCTCACCCTAATCAAGAGCCGTCCCTGTCCACAGCCTCGCTACCAAAGATACAAGGGGTAGCATGGAACAATCTGGCCCACCCTAATCAAGAGCCGTCCCTGTCCACAGCCTCGCTACCACAGTTACAAGGGGTAGCATGGAACAATCTGGCCCACCCTAATCAAGAGCCGTCCCTGTCCACAGCCTCGCTACCAGAGTTACAAGGGGTAGCATGGAACAATCTGGCCCACCCTAATCAAGAGCCGTCCCTGTCCACAGCCTCGCTACCAGAGTTACAAGGGGTAGCATGGAACAATCTGGCCCACCCTAATCAAGAGCCGTCCCTGTCCACAGCCTCGCTACCAGAGTTACAAGGGGTAGCATGGAACAATCTGGCCCACCCTAATCAAGAGCCGCCCCTGGTCACTACAGCCTCGCTACCAGAGTTACAAGGGGTAGCATGGAACAATCTGGCTCACCCTAATCAAGAGCCGTCCCTGTCCACAGCCTCGCTACCAGAGATACAAGGGGTAGCATGGAACAATCTGGCCCACCCTAATCAAGAGCCGTCCCTGTCCACAGCCTCGCTACCAGAGTTACAAGGGGTAGCATGGAACAATCTGGCCCACCCTAATCAAGAGCCGTCCCTGTCCACAGCCTCGCTACCAGAGTTACAAGGGGTATCATGGAACAATCTGGCTCACCCTAATCAAGAGCCGTCCCTGTCCACAGCCTCTCTACCAGAGTTACAAGTGGTAGCATGGAACAATCTGCCCCCCCTAATCAAGAGCCGTCCCTGTCCGCAGCCAGGGTCACTACAGCCTCGCTACCAGAGTTACAAGGGGTAGCATGGAACAATCTGGCCCACCCTAATCAAGAGCCGTCCCTGTCCACAGCCAGGGTCACTACAGCCTCGCTACCAGAGTTACAAGGGGTAGCATGGAACAATCTGGCTCACCCTAATCAAGAGCCGTCCCTGTCCACAGCCTCGCTACCAGAGATACAAGGGGTAGCATGGAACAATCTGGCCCACCCTAATCAAGAGCCGTCCCTGTCCACAGCCTCGCTACCAGAGTTACAAGGGGTAGCATGGAACAATCTGGCTCACCCTAATCAAGAGCCGTCCCTGTCCACAGCCTCGCTACCAGAGTTACAAGGGTTAGCATGGAACAATCTGGCCCAGCCTAATCAAGAGTCGTCCCTGTCCACAGCCTCGCTACCAGAGTTACAAGGGGTAGCATGGAACAATCTGGCCCACCCTAATCAAGAGCCGTCCCTGTCCACAGCCTCGCTACCAGAGTTACAAGGGGTAGCATGGAACAATTTGGCCCACCCTATTCAAGAGCCGTCCCTGTCCACAGCGTCGCTACCAGAGTTACAAGGGGTAGCATGGAACAATCTGGCCCACCCTAATCAAGAGCCGCCCCTGTCCACAGCCTCGCTACCAGAGTTACAAGGGGTAGCATGGAACAATCTGGCCCACCCTAATCAAGAGCCGTCCCTGTCCACAGCCAGGGTCACTACAGCCTCGCTACCAGAGTTACAAGGGGTAGCATGGAACAATCTGGCCCACCCTAATCAACAGCCGCCCCTGTCCACAGCCTCGCTACCAGAGATACAAGGGGTAGCATGGAACAATCTGGCCTACCCTAATCAAGAGCCGTTCCTGTCCACAGCCTCGCTACCAGAGTTACAAGGGGTAGCATGGAACAATCTGGCCCACACTAATCAAGAGCCGTCCCTGTCCTCAGCCTCGCTACCAGAGTTACAAGGGGTAGCATGGAACAATCTGGCCCACCCTAATCAAGAGCCGTCCCTGTCCACAGCCTCGCTACCATAGTTACAAGGGGTAGCATGGAACAATCTGGCTCACCCTAATCAAGAGCCGTCCCTGTCCACAGCCTCGCTACCAAAGATACAAGGGGTAGCATGGAACAATCTGGCCCACCCTAATCAAGAGCCGTCCCTGTCCACAGCCTCGCTACCACAGTTACAAGGGGTAGCATGGAACAATCTGGCCCACCCTAATCAAGAGCCGTCCCTGTCCACAGCCTCGCTACCAGAGTTACAAGGGGTAGCATGGAACAATCTGGCCCACCCTAATCAAGAGCCGTCCCTGTCCACAGCCTCGCTACCAGAGTTACAAGGGGTAGCATGGAACAATCTGGCCCACCCTAATCAAGAGCCGTCCCTGTCCACAGCCTCGCTACCAGAGTTACAAGGGGTAGCATGGAACAATCTGGCCCACCCTAATCAAGAGCCGCCCCTGGTCACTACAGCCTCGCTACCAGAGTTACAAGGGGTAGCATGGAACAATCTGGCTCACCCTAATCAAGATCCGTCCCTGTCCACAGCCTCGCTACCAGAGATACAAGGGGTAGCATGGAACAAATCTGGCCCACCCTAATCAAGAGCCGTCCCTGTCCACAGCCTCGCTACCAGAGTTACAAGGGGTAGCATGGAACAATCTGGCCCACCCTAATCAAGAGCCGTCCCTGTCCACAGCCTCGCTACCAGAGTTACAAGGGGTATCATGGAACAATCTGGCTCACCCTAATCAAGAGCCGTCCCTGTCCACAGCCTCTCTACCAGAGTTACAAGGGGTAGCATGGAACAATCTGCCCCCCCCTAATCAAGAGCCGTCCCTGTCCGCAGCCAGGGTCACTACAGCCTCGCTACCAGAGTTACAAGGGGTAGCATGGAACAATCTGGCCCACCCTAATCAAGAGCCGTCCCTGTCCACAGCCAGGGTCACTACAGCCTCGCTACCAGAGTTACAAGGGGTAGCATGGAACAATCTGGCTCACCCTAATCAAGAGCCGTCCCTGTCCACAGCCTCGCTACCAGAGATACAAGGGGTAGCATGGAACAATCTGGCCCACCCTAATCAAGAGCCGTCCCTGTCCACAGCCTCGCTACCAGAGTTACAAGGGGTAGCATGGAACAATCTGGCCGACCCAAATCAAGAGCCGTCCCTGTCCACAGCCTCGCTACCAGAGTTACAAGGGGTAGCATGGAACAATCTGGCTCACCCTAATTAAGAGCCGTCCCTGTCCACAGCCTCGCTACCAGAGTTACAAGGGGTAGCATGGAACAATCTGGCCCACCTAATCAAGAGTCGTCCCTGTCCACAGCCTCGCTACCAGAGTTACAAGGGGTAGCATGGAACAATCTGGCCCACCCTATTCAAGAGCCGTCCCTGTCCACAGCCTCGCTACCAGAGTTACAAGGGGTAGCATGGAACAATCTGGCCCACCCTAATCAAGAGCCGCCCCTGTCCACAGCCTCGCTACCAGAGTTACAAGGGGTAGCATGGAACAATCTGGCCCACCCTAATCAAGAGCCGTCCCTGTCCACAGCCAGGGTCACTACAGCCTCGCTACCAGAGTTACAAGGGGTAGTATGGAACAATCTGGCTCACCCTAATCAAGAGCCTTCCCTGTCCACAGCCTCGCTACCAGAGATACAAGGGGTAGCATGGAACAATCTGGCCCACCCTAATCAACAGCCGGCCCTGTCCACAGCCTCGCTACCAGAGTTACAAGGGGTAGCATGGAACAATCTGGCCCACACTAATCAAGAGCCGTCCCTGTCCTCAGCCTCGCTAACAGAGTTACAAGGGGTAGCATGGAACAATCTGGCCCACCCTAATCAAGAGCCGTCCCTGTCCACAGCCTCGCTACCAGAGTTACAAGGGGTAGCATGGAACAATCTGACTCACCCTAATCAAGAGCCGTCCCTGTCCACAGCCTCGCTACCAGAGATACAAGGGGTAGCATGGAACAATCTGGCCCACCCTAATCAAGAGCCGTCCCTGACCACAGCCTCGCTACCAGAGTTACAAGGGGTAGCATGGAACAATCTGGCCCACCCTAATCAAGAGCCGTCCCTGTCCACAGCCTCGCTACCAGAGTTACAAGGGGTAGCATGGAACAATCTGGCCCACCCTAATCAAGAGCCGCCCCTGGTCACTACAGCCTCGCTACCAGAGTTACAAGGGGTAGCATGGAACAATCTGGCCCACCCTAATCAAGAGCCGCCCCTGTCCACAGCCTCGCTAACAGAGTTACAAGGGGTAGCATGGAACAATCTGGCCCTCCCTAATCAAGAGCCGCCCCTGTCCACAGCCTCGCTACCAGAGTTACAAGGGGTAGCATGGAACAATCTGGCCCACCCTAATCAAGAGCCGCCCCTGTCCACAGCCTCGCTAACAGAGTTACAAGGGGTAGCATGGAACAATCTGGCCCACCCTAATCAAGAGCCGCCCCTGTCCACAGCCTCGCTAACAGAGTTACAAGGGGTAGCATGCAACAATCTGGCCCACCCTAATCAAGAGCCGCCCCTGTCCACAGCCTCGCTAACAGAGTTACAAGGGGTAGCATGGAACAATCTGGCCCACCCTAATCATGAGCCGTCCCTGTCCACAGCCTCGCTACCAGAGTTACAAGGGGTAGCATGGAACAATCTGGCCCACCCTAATCAAGAGCTGCCCCTGTCCACCGCCTCGCTAACAGAGTTACAAGGGGTAGCATGGAACAATCTGGCCCACCCTAATCAAGAGCCGTCCCTGTCCACAGCCTCGCTAACAGAGTTACAAGGGGTAGCATGGGACAAACTGGCTCACCCTAATCAAGAGCCGCCCATGTCCACAGCCTCGCTACCAGAGTTACAAGGGGTAGCATGGAACAATCTGGCCCACCCCTAATCAAGAGCCGTCCCTGGTCACTACAGCCTCGCCACCAGAGTTACAAGGGGTAGCATGGAACAATCTGGCCTACCCTAATCAAGAGCCGTCCCTGTCCACAGCCTCGCTACCAGAGTTACAAGGGGTAGCATGGAACAATCTGGCCCACACTAATCAAGAGCCGCCCCTGTCCACAGCCTCACTACCAGAGTTACAAGGGGTAGCATGGAACAATCTGGCCCACCCTAATCAAGAGCCGTCCCTGTCCACAGCTTCGCTACCAGAGTTACAAGGGGTAGCATGGAACAATCTGGCCCACCCTAATCAAGAGCCGTCCCTGTCCACAGCCTCGCTACCAGAGTTACAAGGGGTAGCATGGAACAATCTGGCCCACCCTATTCAAGAGCCGTCCCTGTCCACAGCCTCGTTACCAGAGTTACAAGGGGTAGCATGGAACAATCTGGCCCACCCTAATCAAGAGCCGCCCTTGTCCACAGCCTCGCTACCAGAGTTACAAGGGGTAGCATGGAACAATCTGGCCCACCCTAATCAAGAGCCGTCCCTGTCCACAGCCAGGGTCACTACAGCCTCGCTACCAGAGTTACAAGGGGTAGCATGGAACAATCTTGCACACACTAATCAAGAGCCGTCCCTGTCCACAGCCTCGCTACCAGAGATACAAGGGGTAGCATGGAACAATCTGGCCCACCCTAATCAAGAGCCGTCCCTGTCCACAGCCTCGCTACCAGAGTTACAAGGGGTAGCATGGAACAATCTGGCCCACCCTAATCAAGAGCCGTCCCTGTCCACAGCCTCGCTACCAGAGTTAGGAGGGGTACCATGGAACAATCTGGCCCACCCTAATCAAGAGCCGTCCCTGTCCACAGCCTCGCTACCAGAGTTACAAGGGGTAGCATGGAACAATCTGGCTCACCCTAATCAAGAGCCGTCCCTGTCCACAGCCTCGCTACCAGAGTTACAAGGGGTAGCATGGAACAATCTGGCTCACCCTAATCAAGAGCCGCCCCTGTCCACAGCCTCGCTACCAGATTTACAAGGGGTAGCATGGAACAATCTGGCCCACCCTAATCAAGAGCCGTCCCTGTCCACAGCCTCGCTACCAGAGTTACATGGGGTAGCATGGAACAATCTGGCTCACCCTAATCAAGAGCCGCCCCTGTCCACAGCCTCGCTATCAGAGTTACAACGGGTAGCATGGAACAATCTGGCCCACCCTAATCATGAGCCGTCCCTGTCCACTGCCTCGCTACCAGAGTTACAAGGGGTAGCATGGAACAATCTGGCTCACCCTAATCAAGAGCCGTCCCTGTCCACAGCCTCGCTACCAGAGTTACAAAGGGTAGCACGGAACAATCTGGCCAACCGTAATCAAGAGCCGTCCCTGTCTACAGCCTCGCTACCAGAGTTACAAGGGGTAGCATGGAACAATCTGGCCCACCCTAATCAAGAGCAGTCCCTGTCCACACCCTCGCTACCAGAGTTACAAGGGGTAGCATGGAACAATCTGGCCCACCCTAATCAAGAGCCGTCCCTGTCCACAGCCTCGCTACCAGAGTTACAAGGGGTAGCATGGAACAATCTGCCCACCCTAATCAAGAGCCGTCCCTGTCCACAGCCTCGCTACCAGAGTTACAAGGGGTAGCATGGAACAATCTGGCCGACCCTAATCAAGAGCCGTCCCTGTCCACAGCCTCGCTACCAGAGTTACAAGGGGTAGCATGGAACAATCTGGCTCACCCTAATCAAGAGCCGTCCCTGTCCACAGCCTCGCTACCAGAGTTACAAGGGTTAGCATGGAACAATCTGGCCCAGCCTAATCAAGAGTCGTCCCTGTCCACAGCCTCGCTACCAGAGTTACAAGGGGTAGCATGGAACAATCTCGCCCACCCTAATCAAGAGCCGTCCCTGTCCACAGCCTCGCTACCAGAGTTACAAGGGGTAGCATGGAACAATCTGGCCCATCCTATTCAAGAGCCGTCCCTGTCCACAGCCTCGCTACCAGTGTTACAAGGGGTAGCATGGAACAATCTGGCCCACCCTAATCAAGAGCCGCCCCTGTCCACAGCCTCGCTACCAGAGTTACAAGGGGTAGCATGGAACAATCTCGCCCACTTTAATGAAGAGCCGTCCCTGTCCACAGCCAGGGGCACTACAGCCTCGCTACCAGAGTTACAAGGGGTAGCATGGAACAATCTGGCCCACCCTAATCAAGAGTCGTCCCTGTCCACAGCCTCGCTACCAGAGTTACAAGGGGTAGCATGGAACAATCTGGCCCACCCTAATCAAGAGCCGTCCCTGTCCACAGCCTCGCTGCCAGAGTTACAAGGGGTAGCATGGAACAATCTGGCCCACCCTATTCAAGAGCCGTCCCTGTCCACAGCCTCGCTACCAGAGTTACAAGGGGTAGCATGGAACAATCTGGCCCACCCTAATCAAGAGCCGCCCCTGTCCACAGCCTCGCTACCAGAGTTACAAGGGGTAGCATGGAACAATCTGGCCCACCCTAATCAAGAGCCGTCCCTGTCCACAGCCAGGGTCACTACAGCCTCGCTACCAGAGTTACAAGGGGTAGTATGGAACAATCTGGCTCACCCTAATCAAGATCCGTCCCTGTCCACAGCCTCGCTACCAGAGATACAAGGGGTAGCATGGAACAATCTGGCCCACCCTAATCAAGAGCCGTCCCTGTCCACAGCCTCGCTACCAGAGTTACAAGGGGTAGCATGGAACAATCTGGCCCACCCTAATCAAGAGCCGTCCCTGTCCACAGCCTCGCTACCAGAGTTACAAGGGGTATCATGGAACAATCTGGCTCACCCTAATCAAGAGCCGTCCCTGTCCACAGCCTCTCTACCAGAGTTACAAGGGGTAGCATGGAACAATCTGCCCCCCCCTAATCAAGAGCCGTCCCTGTCCGCAGCCAGGGTCACTACAGCCTCGCTACCAGAGTTACAAGGGGTAGCATGGAACAATCTGGCCCACCCTAATCAAGAGCCGTCCCTGTCCACAGCCAGGGTCACTACAGCCTCGCTACCAGAGTTACAAGGGGTAGCATGGAACAATCTGGCTCACCCTAATCAAGAGCCGTCCCTGTCCACAGCCTCGCTACCAGAGATACAAGGGGTAGCATGGAACAATCTGGCCCACCCTAATCAAGAGCCGTCCCTGTCCACAGCCTCGCTACCAGAGTTACAAGGGGTAGCATGGAACAATCTGGCCGACCCAAATCAAGAGCCGTCCCTGTCCACAGCCTCGCTACCAGAGTTACAAGGGGTAGCATGGAACAATCTGGCTCACCCTAATTAAGAGCCGTCCCTGTCCACAGCCTCGCTACCAGAGTTACAAGGGGTAGCATGGAACAATCTGGCCCACCTAATCAAGAGTCGTCCCTGTCCACAGCCTCGCTACCAGAGTTACAAGGGGTAGCATGGAACAATCTGGCCCACCCTATTCAAGAGCCGTCCCTGTCCACAGCCTCGCTACCAGAGTTACAAGGGGTAGCATGGAACAATCTGGCCCACCCTAATCAAGAGCCGCCCCTGTCCACAGCCTCGCTACCAGAGTTACAAGGGGTAGCATGGAACAATCTGGCCCACCCTAATCAAGAGCCGTCCCTGTCCACAGCCAGGGTCACTACAGCCTCGCTACCAGAGTTACAAGGGGTAGTATGGAACAATCTGGCTCACCCTAATCAAGAGCCTTCCCTGTCCACAGCCTCGCTACCAGAGATACAAGGGGTAGCATGGAACAATCTGGCCCACCCTAATCAACAGCCGGCCCTGTCCACAGCCTCGCTACCAGAGTTACAAGGGGTAGCATGGAACAATCTGGCCCACACTAATCAAGAGCCGTCCCTGTCCTCAGCCTCGCTAACAGAGTTACAAGGGGTAGCATGGAACAATCTGGCCCACCCTAATCAAGAGCCGTCCCTGTCCACAGCCTCGCTACCAGAGTTACAAGGGGTAGCATGGAACAATCTGACTCACCCTAATCAAGAGCCGTCCCTGTCCACAGCCTCGCTACCAGAGATACAAGGGGTAGCATGGAACAATCTGGCCCACCCTAATCAAGAGCCGTCCCTGACCACAGCCTCGCTACCAGAGTTACAAGGGGTAGCATGGAACAATCTGGCCCACCCTAATCAAGAGCCGTCCCTGTCCACAGCCTCGCTACCAGAGTTACAAGGGGTAGCATGGAACAATCTGGCCCACCCTAATCAAGAGCCGCCCCTGGTCACTACAGCCTCGCTACCAGAGTTACAAGGGGTAGCATGGAACAATCTGGCCCACCCTAATCAAGAGCCGCCCCTGTCCACAGCCTCGCTAACAGAGTTACAAGGGGTAGCATGGAACAATCTGGCCCTCCCTAATCAAGAGCCGCCCCTGTCCACAGCCTCGCTACCAGAGTTACAAGGGGTAGCATGGAACAATCTGGCCCACCCTAATCAAGAGCCGCCCCTGTCCACAGCCTCGCTAACAGAGTTACAAGGGGTAGCATGGAACAATCTGGCCCACCCTAATCAAGAGCCGCCCCTGTCCACAGCCTCGCTAACAGAGTTACAAGGGGTAGCATGCAACAATCTGGCCCACCCTAATCAAGAGCCGCCCCTGTCCACAGCCTCGCTAACAGAGTTACAAGGGGTAGCATGGAACAATCTGGCCCACCCTAATCATGAGCCGTCCCTGTCCACAGCCTCGCTACCAGAGTTACAAGGGGTAGCATGGAACAATCTGGCCCACCCTAATCAAGAGCTGCCCCTGTCCACCGCCTCGCTAACAGAGTTACAAGGGGTAGCATGGAACAATCTGGCCCACCCTAATCAAGAGCCGTCCCTGTCCACAGCCTCGCTAACAGAGTTACAAGGGGTAGCATGGGACAAACTGGCTCACCCTAATCAAGAGCCGCCCATGTCCACAGCCTCGCTACCAGAGTTACAAGGGGTAGCATGGAACAATCTGGCCCACCCCTAATCAAGAGCCGTCCCTGGTCACTACAGCCTCGCCACCAGAGTTACAAGGGGTAGCATGGAACAATCTGGCCTACCCTAATCAAGAGCCGTCCCTGTCCACAGCCTCGCTACCAGAGTTACAAGGGGTAGCATGGAACAATCTGGCCCACACTAATCAAGAGCCGCCCCTGTCCACAGCCTCACTACCAGAGTTACAAGGGGTAGCATGGAACAATCTGGCCCACCCTAATCAAGAGCCGTCCCTGTCCACAGCTTCGCTACCAGAGTTACAAGGGGTAGCATGGAACAATCTGGCCCACACTAATCAAGAGCCGTCCCTGTCCACAGCCTCGCTACCAGAGTTACAAGGGGTAGCATGGAACAATCTGGCCCACCCTATTCAAGAGCCGTCCCTGTCCACAGCCTCGTTACCAGAGTTACAAGGGGTAGCATGGAACAATCTGGCCCACCCTAATCAAGAGCCGCCCTTGTCCACAGCCTCGCTACCAGAGTTACAAGGGGTAGCATGGAACAATCTGGCCCACCCTAATCAAGAGCCGTCCCTGTCCACAGCCAGGGTCACTACAGCCTCGCTACCAGAGTTACAAGGGGTAGCATGGAACAATCTTGCACACACTAATCAAGAGCCGTCCCTGTCCACAGCCTCGCTACCAGAGATACAAGGGGTAGCATGGAACAATCTGGCCCACCCTAATCAAGAGCCGTCCCTGTCCACAGCCTCGCTACCAGAGTTACAAGGGGTAGCATGGAACAATCTGGCCCACCCTAATCAAGAGCCGTCCCTGTCCACAGCCTCGCTACCAGAGTTAGGAGGGGTACCATGGAACAATCTGGCCCACCCTAATCAAGAGCCGTCCCTGTCCACAGCCTCGCTACCAGAGTTACAAGGGGTAGCATGGAACAATCTGGCTCACCCTAATCAAGAGCCGTCCCTGTCCACAGCCTCGCTACCAGAGTTACAAGGGGTAGCATGGAACAATCTGGCTCACCCTAATCAAGAGCCGCCCCTGTCCACAGCCTCGCTACCAGATTTACAAGGGGTAGCATGGAACAATCTGGCCCACCCTAATCAAGAGCCGTCCCTGTCCACAGCCTCGCTACCAGAGTTACATGGGGTAGCATGGAACAATCTGGCTCACCCTAATCAAGAGCCGCCCCTGTCCACAGCCTCGCTATCAGAGTTACAACGGGTAGCATGGAACAATCTGGCCCACCCTAATCATGAGCCGTCCCTGTCCACTGCCTCGCTACCAGAGTTACAAGGGGTAGCATGGAACAATCTGGCTCACCCTAATCAAGAGCCGTCCCTGTCCACAGCCTCGCTACCAGAGTTACAAAGGGTAGCACGGAACAATCTGGCCAACCGTAATCAAGAGCCGTCCCTGTCTACAGCCTCGCTACCAGAGTTACAAGGGGTAGCATGGAACAATCTGGCCCACCCTAATCAAGAGCAGTCCCTGTCCACACCCTCGCTACCAGAGTTACAAGGGGTAGCATGGAACAATCTGGCCCACCCTAATCAAGAGCCGTCCCTGTCCACAGCCTCGCTACCAGAGTTACAAGGGGTAGCATGGAACAATCTGCCCACCCTAATCAAGAGCCGTCCCTGTCCACAGCCTCGCTACCAGAGTTACAAGGGGTAGCATGGAACAATCTGGCCGACCCTAATCAAGAGCCGTCCCTGTCCACAGCCTCGCTACCAGAGTTACAAGGGGTAGCATGGAACAATCTGGCTCACCCTAATCAAGAGCCGTCCCTGTCCACAGCCTCGCTACCAGAGTTACAAGGGTTAGCATGGAACAATCTGGCCCAGCCTAATCAAGAGTCGTCCCTGTCCACAGCCTCGCTACCAGAGTTACAAGGGGTAGCATGGAACAATCTGGCCCACCCTAATCAAGAGCCGTCCCTGTCCACAGCCTCGCTACCAGAGTTACAAGGGGTAGCATGGAACAATCTGGCCCATCCTATTCAAGAGCCGTCCCTGTCCACAGCCTCGCTACCAGTGTTACAAGGGGTAGCATGGAACAATCTGGCCCACCCTAATCAAGAGCCGCCCCTGTCCACAGCCTCGCTACCAGAGTTACAAGGGGTAGCATGGAACAATCTCGCCCACTTTAATGAAGAGCCGTCCCTGTCCACAGCCAGGGGCACTACAGCCTCGCTACCAGAGTTACAAGGGGTAGCATGGAACAATCTGGCCCACCCTAATCAAGAGTCGTCCCTGTCCACAGCCTCGCTACCAGAGTTACAAGGGGTAGCATGGAACAATCTGGCCCACCCTAATCAAGAGCCGTCCCTGTCCACAGCCTCGCTACCAGAGTTACAAGGGGTAGCATGGAACAATCTGGCCCACCCTATTCAAGAGCCGTCCCTGTCCACAGCCTCGCTACCAGAGTTACAAGGGGTAGCATGGAACAATCTGGCCCACCCTAATCAAGAGCCGCCCCTGTCCACAGCCTCGCTACCAGAGATACAAGGGGTAGCATGGAACAATCTGGCCCACCCTAATCAAGAGCCGTCCCTGTCCACAGCCAGGGTCACTACAGCCTCGCTACCAGAGTTACAAGGGGTAGTATGGAACAATCTGGCTCACCCTAATCAAGAGCCTTCCCTGTCCACAGCCTCGCTACCAGAGATACAAGGGGTAGCATGGAACAATCTGGCCCACCCTAATCAACAGCCGGCCCTGTCCACAGCCTCGCTACCAGAGTTACAAGGGGTAGCATGGAACAATCTGGCCCACACTAATCAAGAGCCGTCCCTGTCCTCAGCCTCGCTACCAGAGTTACAAGGGGTAGCATGGAACAATCTGGCCCACCCTAATCAAGAGCCGTCCCTGTCCACAGCCTCGCTACCAGAGTTACAAGGGGTAGCATGGAACAATCTGACTCACCCTAATCAAGAGCCGTCCCTGTCCACAGCCTCGCTACCAGAGATACAAGGGGTAGCATGGAACAATCTGGCCCACCCTAATCAAGAGCCGTCCCTGTCCACAGCCTCGCTACCAGAGTTACAAGGGGTAGCATGGAACAATCTGGCCCACCCTAATCAAGAGCCGTCCCTGTCCACAGCCTCGCTACCAGAGTTACAAGGGGTAGCATGGAACAATCTGGCCCACCCTAATCAAGAGCCGCCCCTGTCCACAGCCTCGCTACCAGAGTTACAAGGGGTAGCATGGAACAATCTGCCCCCCCCCTAATCAAGAGCCGTCCCTGTCCGCAGCCAGGGTCACTACAGCCTCGCTACCAGAGTTACAAGGGGTAGCATGGAACAATCTGGCCCACCCTAATCAAGAGCCGTCCCTGTCCACAGCCAGGGTCACTACAGCCTCGCTACCAGAGTTACAAGGGGTAGCATGGAACAATCTGGCTCACCCTAATCAAGAGCCGTCCCTGTCCACAGCCTCGCTACCAGAGATACAAGGGGTAGCATGGAACAATCTGGCCCACCCTAATCAAGAGCCGTCCCTGTCCAGAGCCTCGCTACCAGAGTTACAAGGGGTAGCATGGAACAATCTGGCCCACCCTAATCAAGAGCCGTCCCTGTCCACAGCCTCGCTACCAGAGTTACAAGGGGTAGCATGGAACAATCTGCCCACCCTAATCAAGAGCCGTCCCTGTCCACAGCCTCGCTACCAGAGTTACAAGGGGTAGCATGGAACAATCTGGCCGACCCTAATCAAGAGCCGTCCCTGTCCACAGCCTCGCTACAAGAGTTACAAGGGGTAGCATGGAACAATCTGGCTCACCCTAATCAAGAGCCGTCCCTGTCCACAGCCTCGCTACCAGAGTTACAAGGGTTAGCATGGAACAATCTGGCCCAGCCTAATCAAGAGTCGTCCCTGTCCACAGCCTCGCTACCAGAGTTACAAGGGGTAGCATGGAACAATCTGGCCCACCCTAATCAAGAGCCGTCCCTGTCCACAGCCTCGCTACCAGAGTTACAAGGGGTAGCATGGAACAATCTGGCCCACCCTATTCAAGAGCCGTCCCTGTCCACAGCCTCGCTACCAGAGTTACAAGGGGTAGCATGGAACAATCTGGCCCACCCTAATCAAGAGCCGCCCCTGTCCACAGCCTCGCTACCAGAGTTACAAGGGGTAGCATGGAACAATCTGGCCCACCCTAATCAAGAGCCGTCCCTGTCCACAGCCAGGGTCACTACAGCCTCGCTACCAGAGTTACAAGGGGTAGCATGGAACAATCTGGCCCACCCTAATCAACAGCCGCCCCTGTCCACAGCCTCGCTACCAGAGATACAAGGGGTAGCATGGAACTATCTGGCCTACCCTAATCAAGAGCCGTTCCTGTCCACAGCCTCGCTACCAGAGTTACAAGGGGTAGCATGGAACAATCTGGCCCACACTAATCAAGAGCCGTCCCTGTCCTCAGCCTCGCTACCGGAGTTACAAGGGGTAGCATGGAACAATCTGGCCCACCCTAATCAAGAGCCGTCCCTGTCCACAGCCTCGCTACCAGAGTTACAAGGGGTAGCATGGAACAATCTGGCTCACCCTAATCAAGAGCCGTCCCTGTCCACAGCCTCGCTACCAAAGATACAAGGGGTAGCATGGAACAATCTGGCCCACCCTAATCAAGAGCCGTCCCTGTCCACAGCCTCGCTACCACAGTTACAAGGGGTAGCATGGAACAATCTGGCCCACCCTAATCAAGAGCCGTCCCTGTCCACAGCCTCGCTACCAGAGTTACAAGGGGTAGCATGGAACAATCTGGCCCACCCTAATCAAGAGCCGTCCCTGTCCACAGCCTCGCTACCAGAGTTACAAGGGGTAGCATGGAACAATCTGGCCCACCCTAATCAAGAGCCGTCCCTGTCCACAGCCTCGCTACCAGAGTTACAAGGGGTAGCATGGAACAATCTGGCCCACCCTAATCAAGAGCCGCCCCTGGTCACTACAGCCTCGCTACCAGAGTTACAAGGGGTAGCATGGAACAATCTGGCTCACCCTAATCAAGAGCCGTCCCTGTCCACAGCCTCGCTACCAGAGATACAAGGGGTAGCATGGAACAATCTGGCCCACCCTAATCAAGAGCCGTCCCTGTCCACAGCCTCGCTACCAGAGTTACAAGGGGTAGCATGGAACAATCTGGCCCACCCTAATCAAGAGCCGTCCCTGTCCACAGCCTCGCTACCAGAGTTACAAGGGGTATCATGGAACAATCTGGCTCACCCTAATCAAGAGCCGTCCCTGTCCACAGCCTCTCTACCAGAGTTACAAGGGGTAGCATGGAACAATCTGCCCCCCCTAATCAAGAGCCGTCCCTGTCCGCAGCCAGGGTCACTACAGCCTCGCTACCAGAGTTACAAGGGGTAGCATGGAACAATCTGGCCCACCCTAATCAAGAGCCGTCCCTGTCCACAGCCAGGGTCACTACAGCCTCGCTACCAGAGTTACAAGGGGTAGCATGGAACAATCTGGCTCACCCTAATCAAGAGCCGTCCCTGTCCACAGCCTCGCTACCAGAGATACAAGGGGTAGCATGGAACAATCTGGCCCACCCTAATCAAGAGCCGTCCCTGTCCACAGCCTCGCTACCAGAGTTACAAGGGGTAGCATGGAACAATCTGGCCGACCCAAATCAAGAGCCGTCCCTGTCCACAGCCTCGCTACCAGAGTTACAAGGGGTAGCATGGAACAATCTGGCTCACCCTAATTAAGAGCCGTCCCTGTCCACAGCCTCGCTACCAGAGTTACAAGGGGTAGCATGGAACAATCTGGCCCACCCTAATCAAGAGTCGTCCCTGTCCACAGCCTCGCTACCAGAGTTACAAGGGGTAGCATGGAACAATCTGGCCCACCCTATTCAAGAGCCGTCCCTGTCCACAGCCTCGCTACCAGAGTTACAAGGGGTAGCATGGAACAATCTGGCCCACCCTAATCAAGAGCCGCCCCTGTCCACAGCCTCGCTACCAGAGTTACAAGGGGTAGCATGGAACAATCTGGCCCACCCTAATCAAGAGCCGTCCCTGTCCACAGCCAGGGTCACTACAGCCTCGCTACCAGAGTTACAAGGGGTAGTATGGAACAATCTGGCTCACCCTAATCAAGAGCCTTCCCTGTCCACAGCCTCGCTACCAGAGATACAAGGGGTAGCATGGAACAATCTGGCCCACCCTAATCAACAGCCGGCCCTGTCCACAGCCTCGCTACCAGAGTTACAAGGGGTAGCATGGAACAATCTGGCCCACACTAATCAAGAACCGTCCCTGTCCTCAGCCTCGCTAACAGAGTTACAAGGGGTAGCATGGAACAATCTGGCCCACCCTAATCAAGAGCCGTCCCTGTCCACAGCCTCGCTACCAGAGTTACAAGGGGTAGCATGGAACAATCTGACTCACCCTAATCAAGAGCCGTCCCTGTCCACAGCCTCGCTACCAGAGATACAAGGGGTAGCATGGAACAATCTGGCCCACCCTAATCAAGAGCCGTCCCTGACCACAGCCTCGCTACCAGAGTTACAAGGGGTAGCATGGAACAATCTGGCCCACCCTAATCAAGAGCCGTCCCTGTCCACAGCCTCGCTACCAGAGTTACAAGGGGTAGCATGGAACAATCTGGCCCACCCTAATCAAGAGCCGCCCCTGGTCACTACAGCCTCGCTACCAGAGTTACAAGGGGTAGCATGGAACAATCTGGCCCACCCTAATCAAGAGCCGCCCCTATCCACAGCCTCGCTAACAGAGTTACAAGGGGTAGCATGGAACAATCTGGCCCTCCCTAATCAAGAGCCGCCCCTGTCCACAGCCTCGCTACCAGAGTTACAAGGGGTAGCATGGAACAATCTGGCCCACCCTAATCAAGAGCCGCCCCTGTCCACAGCCTCGCTAACAGAGTTACAAGGGGTAGCATGGAACAATCTGGCCCACCCTAATCAAGAGCCGCCCCTGTCCACAGCCTCGCTAACAGAGTTACAAGGGGTAGCATGGAACAATCTGGCCCACCCTAATCAAGAGCCGCCCCTGTCCACAGCCTCGCTAACAGAGTTACAAGGGGTAGCATGGAACAATCTGGCCCACCCTAATCATGAGCCGTCCCTGTCCACAGCCTCGCTACCAGAGTTACAAGGGGTAGCATGGAACAATCTGGCCCACCCTAATCAAGAGCTGCCCCTGTCCACCGCCTCGCTAACAGAGTTACAAGGGGTAGCATGGAACAATCTGGCCCACCCTAATCAAGAGCCGTCCCTGTCCACAGCCTCGCTAACAGAGTTACAAGGGGTAGCATGGGACAAACTGGCTCACCCTAATCAAGAGCCGCCCATGTCCACAGCCTCGCTACCAGAGTTACAAGGGGTAGCATGGAACATTCTGGCCCACCCTAATCAAGAGCCATCCCTGTCCACAGCCTCGCTACCAGAGTTACAAGCGGTAGCATGGAACAATCTGGCCCACCCTAATCAAGAGCCGTCCCTGTCCACAGCCTCGCTACCAGAGTTACAAGGGGTAGCATGGAACAATCTGGCCCACCCTAATCAAGAGCTGTCCCTGTCCACAGCCTCGCTACCAGAGTTACAAGGGGTAGCATGGAACAATCTGGCCTACCCTAATCAAGAGCCGTCCCTGTCCACAGCCTCGCTACCAGAGTTACAAGGGGTAGCATGGAACAATCTGGCCCACACTAATCAAGAGCCGCCCCTGTCCACAGCCTCGCTACCAGAGTTACAAGGGGTAGCATGGAACAATCTGGCCCACCCTAATCAAGAGCCGTCCCTGTCCACAGCTTCGCTACCAGAGTTACAAGGGGTAGCATGGAACAATCTGGCCTACCCTAATCAAGAGCCGTCCCTGTCCACAGCCTCGCTACCAGAGATACAAGGGGTAGCATGGAACAATCTGGCCCACCCTAATCAAGAGCCGTCCCTGTCCAGAGCCTCGCTACCAGAGTTACAAGGGGTAGCATGGAACAATCTGGCCCACCCTAATCAAGAGCCGTCCCTGTCCACAGCCTCGCTACCAGAGTTACAAGGGGTAGCATGGAACAATCTGCCCACCCTAATCAAGAGCCGTCCCTGTCCACAGCCTCGCTACCAGAGTTACAAGGGGTAGCATGGAACAATCTGGCCGACCCTAATCAAGAGCCGTCCCTGTCCACAGCCTCGCTACAAGAGTTACAAGGGGTAGCATGGAACAATCTGGCTCACCCTAATCAAGAGCCGTCCCTGTCCACAGCCTCGCTACCAGAGTTACAAGGGTTAGCATGGAACAATCTGGCCCAGCCTAATCAAGAGTCGTCCCTGTCCACAGCCTCGCTACCAGAGTTACAAGGGGTAGCATGGAACAATCTGGCCCACCCTAATCAAGAGCCGTCCCTGTCCACAGCCTCGCTACCAGAGTTACAAGGGGTAGCATGGAACAATCTGGCCCACCCTATTCAAGAGCCGTCCCTGTCCACAGCCTCGCTACCAGAGTTACAAGGGGTAGCATGGAACAATCTGGCCCACCCTAATCAAGAGCCGCCCCTGTCCACAGCCTCGCTACCAGAGTTACAAGGGGTAGCATGGAACAATCTGGCCCACCCTAATCAAGAGCCGTCCCTGTCCACAGCCAGGGTCACTACAGCCTCGCTACCAGAGTTACAAGGGGTAGCATGGAACAATCTGGCCCACCCTAATCAACAGCCGCCCCTGTCCACAGCCTCGCTAACAGAGTTACAAGGGGTAGCATGGAACAATCTGGCCCACCCTAATCAAGAGCCGCCCCTGTCCACAGCCTCGCTAACAGAGTTACAAGGGGTAGCATGGAACAATCTGGCCCACCCTAATCATGAGCCGTCCCTGTCCACAGCCTCGCTACCAGAGTTACAAGGGGTAGCATGGAACAATCTGGCCCACCCTAATCAAGAGCTGCCCCTGTCCACCGCCTCGCTAACAGAGTTACAAGGGGTAGCATGGAACAATCTGGCCCACCCTAATCAAGAGCCGTCCCTGTCCACAGCCTCGCTAACAGAGTTACAAGGGGTAGCATGGGACAAACTGGCTCACCCTAATCAAGAGCCGCCCATGTCCACAGCCTCGCTACCAGAGTTACAAGGGGTAGCATGGAACATTCTGGCCCACCCTAATCAAGAGCCATCCCTGTCCACAGCCTCGCTACCAGAGTTACAAGCGGTAGCATGGAACAATCTGGCCCACCCTAATCAAGAGCCGTCCCTGTCCACAGCCTCGCTACCAGAGTTACAAGGGGTAGCATGGAACAATCTGGCCCACCCTAATCAAGAGCTGTCCCTGTCCACAGCCTCGCTACCAGAGTTACAAGGGGTAGCATGGAACAATCTGGCCTACCCTAATCAAGAGCCGTCCCTGTCCACAGCCTCGCTACCAGAGTTACAAGGGGTAGCATGGAACAATCTGGCCCACACTAATCAAGAGCCGCCCCTGTCCACAGCCTCGCTACCAGAGTTACAAGGGGTAGCATGGAACAATCTGGCCCACCCTAATCAAGAGCCGTCCCTGTCCACAGCTTCGCTACCAGAGTTACAAGGGGTAGCATGGAACAATCTGGCCCACCCTAATCAAGAGCCGTCCCTGTCCACAGCCTCGCTACCAGAGTTACAAGGGGTAGCATGGAACAATCTGGCCCACCCTATTCAAGAGCCGTCCCTGTCCACAGCCTCGTTACCAGAGTTACAAGGGGTAGCATGGAACAATCTGGCCCACCCTAATCAAGAGCCGCCCTTGTCCACAGCCTCGCTACCAGAGTTACAAGGGGTAGCATGGAACAATCTGGCCCACCCTAATCAAGAGCCGTCCCTGTCCACAGCCAGGGTCACTACAGCCTCGCTACCAGAGTTACAAGGGGTAGCATGGAACAATCTTGCACACCCTAATCAAGAGCCGTCCCTGTCCACAGCCTCGCTACCAGAGATACAAGGGGTAGCATGGAACAATCTGGCCCACCCTAATCAAGAGCCGTCCCTGTCCACAGCCTCGCTACCAGAGTAACAAGGGGTAGCATGGAACAATCTGGCCCACCCTAATCAAGAGCCGTCCCTGTCCACAGCCTCGCTACCAGAGTTAGGAGGGGTACCATGGAACAATCTGGCCCACCCTAATCAAGAGCCGTCCCTGTCCACAGCCTCGCTACCAGAGTTACAAGGGGTAGCATGGAACAATCTGGCTCACCCTAATCAAGAGCCGTCCCTGTCCACAGCCTCGCTACCAGAGTTACAAGGGGTAGCATGGAACAATCTGGCTCACCCTAATCAAGAGCCGCCCCTGTCCACAGCCTCGCTACCAGATTTACAAGGGGTAGCATGGAACAATCTGGCCCACCCTAATCAAGAGCTGTCCCTGTCCACAGCCTCGCTACCAGAGTTACATGGGGTAGCATGGAACAATCTGGCTCACCCTAATCAAGAGCCGCCCCTGTCCACAGCCTCGCTACCAGAGTTACAAGGGGTAGCATGGAACAATCTGGCCCACCCTAATCATGAGCCGTCCCTGTCCACTGCCTCGCTACCAGAGTTACAAGGGGTAGCATGGAACAATCTGGCTCACCCTAATCAAGAGCCGTCCCTGTCCACAGCCTCGCTACCAGAGTTACAAAGGGTAGCACGGAACAATCTGGCCAACCGTAATCAAGAGCCGTCCCTGTCTACAGCCTCGCTATCAGAGTTACAAGGGGTAGCATGGAACAATCTGGCCCACCCTAATCAAGAGCAGTCCCTGTCCACACCCTCGCTACCAGAGTTACAAGGGGTAGCATGGAACAATCTGGCCCACCCTAATCAAGAGCCGTCCCTGTCCACAGCCTCGCTACCAGAGTTACAAGGGGTAGCATGGAACAATCTGGCCCACCCTAATCAAGAGCCGTCCCTGTCCACAGCCTCGCTACCAGAGTTACAAGGGGTAGCATGGAACAATCTGGCCCACCCTAATCAAGAGCCGCCCCTGGTCACTACAGCCTCGCTACCAGAGTTACAAGGGGTAGCATGGAACAATCTGGCCCACCCTAATCAAGAGCCGCCCCTATCCACAGCCTCGCTAACAGAGTTACAAGGGGTAGCATGGAACAATCTGGCCCTCCCTAATCAAGAGCCGCCCCTGTCCACAGCCTCGCTACCAGAGTTACAAGGGGTAGCATGGAACAATCTGGCCCACCCTAATCAAGAGCCGCCCCTGTCCACAGCCTCGCTAACAGAGTTACAAGGGGTAGCATGGAACAATCTGGCCCACCCTAATCAAGAGCCGCCCCTGTCCACAGCCTCGCTAACAGAGTTACAAGGGGTAGCATGGAACAATCTGGCCCACCCTAATCAAGAGCCGCCCCTGTCCACAGCCTCGCTAACAGAGTTACAAGGGGTAGCATGGAACAATCTGGCCCACCCTAATCATGAGCCGTCCCTGTCCACAGCCTCGCTACCAGAGTTACAAGGGGTAGCATGGAACAATCTGGCCCACCCTAATCAAGAGCTGCCCCTGTCCACCGCCTCGCTAACAGAGTTACAAGGGGTAGCATGGAACAATCTGGCCCACCCTAATCAAGAGCCGTCCCTGTCCACAGCCTCGCTAACAGAGTTACAAGGGGTAGCATGGGACAAACTGGCTCACCCTAATCAAGAGCCGCCCATGTCCACAGCCTCGCTACCAGAGTTACAAGTGGTAGCATGGAACATTCTGGCCCACCCTAATCAAGAGCCATCCCTGTCCACAGCCTCGCTACCAGAGTTACAAGCGGTAGCATGGAACAATCTGGCCCACCCTAATCAAGAGCCGTCCCTGTCCACAGCCTCGCTACCAGAGTTACAAGGGGTAGCATGGAACAATCTGGCCCACCCTAATCAAGAGCTGTCCCTGTCCACAGCCTCGCTACCAGAGTTACAAGGGGTAGCATGGAACAATCTGGCCTACCCTAATCAAGAGCCGTCCCTGTCAACAGCCTCGCTACCAGAGTTACAAGGGGTAGCATGGAACAATCTGGCCCACACTAATCAAGAGCCGCCCCTGTCCACAGCCTCGCTACCAGAGTTACAAGGGGTAGCATGGAACAATCTGGCCCACCCTAATCAAGAGCCGTCCCTGTCCACAGCTTCGCTACCAGAGTTACAAGGGGTAGCATGGAACAATCTGGCCCACCCTAATCAAGAGCCGTCCCTGTCCACAGCCTCGCTACCAGAGTTACAAGGGGTAGCATGGAACAATCTGGCCCACCCTATTCAAGAGCCGTCCCTGTCCACAGCCTCGTTACCAGAGTTACAAGGGGTAGCATGGAACAATCTGGCCCACCCTAATCAAGAGCCGTCCCTGTCCACAGCCAGGGTCACTACAGCCTCGCTACCAGAGTTACAAGGGGTAGCATGGAACAATCTTGCACACCCTAATCAAGAGCCGTCCCTGTCCACAGCCTCGCTACCAGAGATACAAGGGGTAGCATGGAACAATCTGGCCCACCCTAATCAAGAGCCGTCCCTGTCCACAGCCTCGCTACCAGAGTAACAAGGGGTAGCATGGAACAATCTGGCCCACCCTAATCAAGAGCCGTCCCTGTCCACAGCCTCGCTACCAGAGTTAGGAGGGGTACCATGGAACAATCTGGCCCACCCTAATCAAGAGCCGTCCCTGTCCACAGCCTCGCTACCAGAGTTACAAGGCGTAGCATGGAACAATCTGGCTCATCCTAATCAAGAGCCGTCCCTGTCCACAGCCTCGCTACCAGAGTTACAAGGGGTAGCATGGAACAATCTGGCTCACCCTAATCAAGAGCCGCCCCTGTCCACAGCCTCGCTACCAGATTTACAAGGGGTAGCATGGAACAATCTGGCCCACCCTAATCAAGAGCCGTCCCTGTCCACAGCCTCGCTACCAGAGTTACATGGGGTAGCATGGAACAATCTGGCTCACCCTAATCAAGAGCCGCCCCTGTCCACAGCCTCGCTACCAGAGTTACAAGGTGTAGCATGGAACAATCTGGCCCACCCTAATCATGAGCCGTCCCTGTCCACTGCCTCGCTACCAGAGTTACAAGGGGTAGCATGGAACAATCTGGCTCACCCTAATCAAGAGCCGTCCCTGTCCACAGCCTCGCTACCAGAGTTACAAAGGGTAGCACGGAACAATCTGGCCAACCGTAATCAAGAGCCGTCCCTGTCTACAGCCTCGCTACCAGAGTTACAAGGGGTAGCATGGAACAATCTGGCCCACCCTAATCAAGAGCAATCCCTGTCCACACCCTCGCTACCAGAGTTACAAGGGGTAGCATGGAACAATCTGGCCCACCCTAATCAAGAGCCGTCCCTGTCCACAGCCTCGCTACCAGAGTTACAAGGGGTAGCATGGAACAATCTGCCCACCCTAATCAAGAGCCGTCCCTGTCCACAGCCTCGCTACCAGAGTTACAAGGGGTAGCATGGAACAATCTGGCCGACCCTAATCAAGAGCCGTCCCTGTCCACAGCCTCGCTACCAGAGTTACAAGGGGTAGCATGGAACAATCTGGCTCACCCTAATCAAGAGCCGTCCCTGTCCACAGCCTCGCTACCAGAGTTACAAGGGTTAGCATGGAACCATCTGGCCCAGCCTAATCAAGAGTCGTCCCTGTCCACAGCCTCGCTACCAGAGTTACAAGGGGTAGCATGGAACAATCTGGCCCACCCTAATCAAGAGCCGTCCCTGTCCACAGCCTCGCTACCAGAGTTACAAGGGGTAGCATGGAACAATCTGGCCCATCCTATTCAAGAGCCGTCCCTGTCCACAGCCTCGCTACCAGAGTTACAAGGGGTAGCATGGAACAATCTGGCCCACCCTAATCAAGAGCCGCCCCTGTCCACAGCCTCGCTACCAGAGTTACAAGGGGTAGCATGGAACAATCTCGCCCACTTTAATGAAGAGCCGTCCCTGTCCACAGCCAGGGTCACTACAGCCTCGCTACCAGAGTTACAAGGGGTAGCATGGAACAATCTGGCCCACCCTAATCAAGAGTCGTCCCTGTCCACAGCCTCGCTACCAGAGTTACAAGGGGTAGCATGGAACAATCTGGCCCACCCTAATCAAGAGCCGTCCCTGTCCACAGCCTCGCTACCAGAGTTACAAGGGGTAGCATGGAACAATCTGGCCCACCCTATTCAAGAGCCGTCCCTGTCCACAGCCTCGCTACCAGAGTTACAAGGGGTAGCATGGAACAATCTGGCCCACCCTAATCAAGAGCCGCCCCTGTCCACAGCCTCGCTACCAGAGTTACAAGGGGTAGCATGGAACAATCTGGCCCACCCTAATCAAGAGCCGTCCCTGTCCACAGCCAGGGTCACTACAGCCTCGCTACCAGAGTTACAAGGGGTAGTATGGAACAATCTGGCTCACCCTAATCAAGAGCCTTCCCTGTCCACAGCCTCGCTACCAGAGATACAAGGGGTAGCATGGAACAATCTGGCCCACCCTAATCAACAGCCGGCCCTGTCCACAGCCTCGCTACCAGAGTTACAAGGGGTAGCATGGAACAATCTGGCCCACACTAATCAAGAGCCGTCCCTGTCCTCAGCCTCGCTACCAGAGTTACAAGGGGTAGCATGGAACAATCTGGCCCACCCTAATCAAGAGCCGTCCCTGTCCACAGCCTCGCTACCAGAGTTACAAGGGGTAGCATGGAACAATCTGACTCACCCTAATCAAGAGCCGTCCCTGTCCACAGCCTCGCTACCAGAGATACAAGGGGTAGCATGGAACAATCTGGCCCACCCTAATCAAGAGCCGTCCCTGTCCACAGCCTCGCTACCAGAGTTACAAGGGGTAGCATGGAACAATCTGGCCCACCCTAATCAAGAGCCGTCCCTGTCCAAAGCCTCGCTACCAGAGTTACAAGGGGTAGCATGGAACAATCTGGCCCACCCTAATCAAGAGCCGCCCCTGGTCACTACAGCCTCGCTACCAGAGTTACAAGGGGTAGCATGGAACAATCTGGCCCACCCTAATCAAGAGCCGCCCTTGTCCACAGCCTCGCTACCAGAGTTACAAGGGGTAGCATGGAACAATCTGGCCCACCCTAATCAAGAGCCGTCCCTGTCCACAGCCAGGGTCACTACAGCCTCGCTACCAGAGTTACAAGGGGTAGCATGGAACAATCTTGCACACCCTAATCAAGAGCCGTCCCTGTCCACAGCCTCGCTACCAGAGATACAAGGGGTAGCATGGAACAATCTGGCCCACCCTAATCAAGAGCCGTCCCTGTCCACAGCCTCGCTACCAGAGTAACAAGGGGTAGCATGGAACAATCTGGCCCACCCTAATCAAGAGCCGTCCCTGTCCACAGCCTCGCTACCAGAGTTAGGAGGGGTACCATGGAACAATCTGGCCCACCCTAATCAAGAGCCGTCCCTGTCCACAGCCTCGCTACCAGAGTTACAAGGCGTAGCATGGAACAATCTGGCTCATCCTAATCAAGAGCCGTCCCTGTCCACAGCCTCGCTACCAGAGTTACAAGGGGTAGCATGGAACAATCTGGCTCACCCTAATCAAGAGCCGCCCCTGTCCACAGCCTCGCTACCAGATTTACAAGGGGTAGCATGGAACAATCTGGCCCACCCTAATCAAGAGCCGTCCCTGTCCACAGCCTCGCTACCAGAGTTACATGGGGTAGCATGGAACAATCTGGCTCACCCTAATCAAGAGCCGCCCCTGTCCACAGCCTCGCTACCAGAGTTACAAGGTGTAGCATGGAACAATCTGGCCCACCCTAATCATGAGCCGTCCCTGTCCACTGCCTCGCTACCAGAGTTACAAGGGGTAGCATGGAACAATCTGGCTCACCCTAATCAAGAGCCGTCCCTGTCCACAGCCTCGCTACCAGAGTTACAAAGGGTAGCACGGAACAATCTGGCCAACCGTAATCAAGAGCCGTCCCTGTCTACAGCCTCGCTACCAGAGTTACAAGGGGTAGCATGGAACAATCTGGCCCACCCTAATCAAGAGCAGTCCCTGTCCACACCCTCGCTACCAGAGTTACAAGGGGTAGCATGGAACAATCTGGCCCACCCTAATCAAGAGCCGTCCCTGTCCACAGCCTCGCTACCAGAGTTACAAGGGGTAGCATGGAACAATCTGCCCACCCTAATCAAGAGCCGTCCCTGTCCACAGCCTCGCTACCAGAGTTACAAGGGGTAGCATGGAACAATCTGGCCGACCCTAATCAAGAGCCGTCCCTGTCCACAGCCTCGCTACCAGAGTTACAAGGGGTAGCATGGAACAATCTGGCTCACCCTAATCAAGAGCCGTCCCTGTCCACAGCCTCGCTACCAGAGTTACAAGGGTTAGCATGGAACAATCTGGCCCAGCCTAATCAAGAGTCGTCCCTGTCCACAGCCTCGCTACCAGAGTTACAAGGGGTAGCATGGAACAATCTGGCCCACCCTAATCAAGAGCCGTCCCTGTCCACAGCCTCGCTACCAGAGTTACAAGGGGTAGCATGGAACAATCTGGCCCATCCTATTCAAGAGCCGTCCCTGTCCACAGCCTCGCTACCAGAGTTACAAGGGGTAGCATGGAACAATCTGGCCCACCCTAATCAAGAGCCGCCCCTGTCCACAGCCTCGCTACCAGAGTTACAAGGGGTAGCATGGAACAATCTCGCCCACTTTAATGAAGAGCCGTCCCTGTCCACAGCCAGGGTCACTACAGCCTCGCTACCAGAGTTACAAGGGGTAGCATGGAACAATCTGGCCCACCCTAATCAAGAGTCGTCCCTGTCCACAGCCTCGCTACCAGAGTTACAAGGGGTAGCATGGAACAATCTGGCCCACCCTAATCAAGAGCCGTCCCTGTCCACAGCCTCGCTACCAGAGTTACAAGGGGTAGCATGGAACAATCTGGCCCACCCTATTCAAGAGCCGTCCCTGTCCACAGCCTCGCTACCAGAGTTACAAGGGGTAGCATGGAACAATCTGGCCCACCCTAATCAAGAGCCGCCCCTGTCCACAGCCTCGCTACCAGAGTTACAAGGGGTAGCATGGAACAATCTGGCCCACCCTAATCAAGAGCCGTCCCTGTCCACAGCCAGGGTCACTACAGCCTCGCTACCAGAGTTACAAGGGGTAGTATGGAACAATCTGGCTCACCCTAATCAAGAGCCTTCCCTGTCCACAGCCTCGCTACCAGAGATACAAGGGGTAGCATGGAACAATCTGGCCCACCCTAATCAACAGCCGGCCCTGTCCACAGCCTCGCTACCAGAGTTACAAGGGGTAGCATGGAACAATCTGGCCCACACTAATCAAGAGCCGTCCCTGTCCTCAGCCTCGCTACCAGAGTTACAAGGGGTAGCATGGAACAATCTGGCCCACCCTAATCAAGAGCCGTCCCTGTCCACAGCCTCGCTACCAGAGTTACAAGGGGTAGCATGGAACAATCTGACTCACCCTAATCAAGAGCCGTCCCTGTCCACAGCCTCGCTACCAGAGATACAAGGGGTAGCATGGAACAATCTGGCCCACCCTAATCAAGAGCCGTCCCTGTCCACAGCCTCGCTACCAGAGTTACAAGGGGTAGCATGGAACAATCTGGCCCACCCTAATCAAGAGCCGTCCCTGTCCACAGCCTCGCTACCAGAGTTACAAGGGGTAGCATGGAACAATCTGGCCCACCCTAATCAAGAGCCGCCCCTGGTCACTACAGCCTCGCTACCAGAGTTACAAGGGGTAGCATGGAACAATCTGGCCCACCCTAATCAAGAGCCGCCCCTGTCCACAGCCTCGCTAACAGAGTTACAAGGGGTAGCATGGAACAATCTGGCCCTCCCTAATCAAGAGCCGCCCCTGTCCACAGCCTCGCTACCAGAGTTACAAGGGGTAGCATGGAAAAATCTGGCCCACCCTAATCAAGAGCCGCCCCTGTCCACAGCCTCGCTAACAGAGTTACAAGGGGTAGCATGGAACAATCTGGCCCACCCTAATCAAGAGTCGCCCCTGTCCACAGCCTCGCTAACAGAGTTACAAGGGGTAGCATGGAACAATCTGGCCCACCCTAATCAAGAGCCGCCCCTGTCCACAGCCTCGCTAACAGAGTTACAAGGGGTAGCATGGAACAATCTGGCCCACCCTAATCAAGAGCCGTCCCTGTCCACAGCCTCGCTACCAGAGTTACAAGGGGTAGCATGGAACAATCTGGCCCACCCTAATCAAGAGCTGCCCCTGTCCACCGCCTCGCTAACAGAGTTACAAGGGGTAGCATGGAACAATCTGGCCCACCCTAATCAAGAGCCGTCCCTGTCCACAGCCTCGCTAACAGAGTTACAAGGGGTAGCATGGGACAAACTGGCTCACCCTAATCAAGAGCCGGCCATGTCCACAGCCTCGCTACCAGAGTTACAAGGGGTAGCATGGATCAATCTGGCCCACCCCTAATTAAGAGCCGTCCCTGGTCACTACAGCCTCGCCACCAGAGTTACAAGGGGTAGCATGGAACAATCTGGCCCACCCTAATCAAGAGCCGTCCCTGTCCACAGCCTCGCTACCAGAGTTACAAGGGGTAGCATGGAACAATCTGGCCCACACTAATCAAGAGCCGCCCCTATCCACAGCCTCGCTACCAGAGTTACAAGGGGTAGCATGGAACAATCTGGCCCACCCTAATCAAGAGCCGTCCCTGTCCACAGCCTCGCTACCAGAGTTACAAGGGGTAGCATGGAACAATCTGGCCCACCCTAATCAAGAGCCGTCCCTGTCCACAGCCTCGCTACCAGAGTTACAAGGGGTAGCATGGAACAATCTGGCCCACCCTATTCAAGAGCCGTCCCTGTCCACAGCCTCGTTACCAGAGTTACAAGGGGTAGCATGGAACAATCTGGCCCACCCTAATCAAGAGCCGCCCTTGTCCACAGCCTCGCTACCAGAGTTACAAGGGGTAGCATGGAACAATCTGGCCCACCCTAATCAAGAGCCGTCCCTGTCCACAGCCAGGGTCACTACAGCCTCGCTACCAGAGTTACAAGGGGTAGCATGGAACAATCTTGCACACCCTAATCAAGAGCCGTCCCTGTCCACAGCCTCGCTACCAGAGATACAAGGGGTAGCATGGAACAATCTGGCCCACCCTAATCATGAGCCGTCCCTGTCCACAGCCTCGCTACCAGAGTTACAAGGGGTAGCATGGAACAATCTGGCCCACCCTAATCAAGAGCCGTCCCTGTCCACAGCCTCGCTACCAGAGTTAGGAGGGGTACCATGGAACAATCTGGCCCACCCTAATCAAGAGCCGTCCCTGTCCACAGCCTCGCTACCAGAGTTACAAGGGGTAGCATGGAACAATCTGGCTCACCCTAATCAAGAGCCGACCCTGTCCACAGCCTCGCTACCAGAGTTACAAGGGGTAGCATGGAACAATCTGGCTCACCCTAATCAAGAGCCGCCCCTGTCCACAGCCTCGCTACCAGATTTACAAGGGGTAGCATGGAACAATCTGGCCCACCCTAATCAAGAGACGTCCCTGTCCACAGCCTCGCTACCAGAGTTACATGGGGTAGCATGGAACAATCTGGCTCACCCTAATCAAGAGCCGCCCCTGTCCACAGCCTCGCTACCAGAGTTACAAGGGGTAGCATGGAACAATCTGGGCCACCCTAATCATGAGCCGTCCCTGTCCACTGCCTCGCTACCAGAGTTACAAGGGGTAGCATGGAACAATCTGGCTCACCCTAATCAAGAGCCGTCCCTGTCCACAGCCTCGCTACCAGAGTTACAAAGGGTAGCACGGAACAATCTGGCCAACCGTAATCAAGAGCCGTCCCTGTCTACAGCCTCGCTACCAGAGTTACAAGGGGTAGCATGGAACAATCTGGCCCACCCTAATCAAGAGCAGTCCCTGTCCACACCCTCGCTACCAGAGTTACAAGGGGTAGCATGGAACAATCTGGCCCACCCTAATCAAGAGCCGTCCCTGTCCACAGCCTCGCTACCAGAGTTAAAAGGGGTAGCATGGAACAATCTGCCCACCCTAATCAAGAGCCGTCCCTGTCCACAGCCTCGCTACCAGAGTTACAAGGGGTAGCATGGAACAATCTGGCCGACCCTAATCAAGAGCCGTCCCTGTCCACAGCCTCGCTACCAGAGTTACAAGGGGTAGCATGGAACAATCTGGCTCACCCTAATCAAGAGCCGTCCCTGTCCACAGCCTCGCTACCAGAGTTACAAGGGTTAGCATGGAACAATCTGGCCCAGCCTAATCAAGAGTCGTCCCTGTCCACAGCCTCGCTACCAGAGTTACAAGGGGTAGCATGGAACAATCTGGCCCACCCTAATCAAGAGCCGTCCCTGTCCACAGCCTCGCTACCAGAGTTACAAGGGGTAGCATGGAACAATCTGGCCCACCCTATTCAAGAGCCGTCCCTGTCCACAGCCTCGCTACCAGAGTTACAAGGGGTAGCATGGAACAATCTGGCCCACCCTAATCAAGAGCCGCCCCTGTCCACAGCCTCGCTACCAGAGTTACAAGGGGTAGCATGGAACGATCTCGCCCACTTTAATGAAGAGCCGTCCCTGTCCACAGCCAGGGTCACTACAGCCTCGCTACCAGAGTTACAAGGGGTAGCATGGAACAATCTGGCTCACCCTAATCAAGAGCCGTCCCTGTCCACAGCCTCGCTACTAGAGATACAAGGGGTAGCATGGAACAATCTCTCCCACCCTAATCAAGAGCCGTCCCTGTCCACAGCCTCGCTACCAGAGTTACAAGGGGTAGCATGGAACAATCTGGCCCACACTAATCAAGAGCCGTCCCTGTCCTCAGCCTCGCTACCAGAGTTACAAGGGGTAGCATGGAACAATCTGGCCCACCCTAATCAAGAGCCGTCCCTGTCCACAGCCTCGCTACCAGAGTTACAAGGGGTAGCATGGAACAATCTGGCTCACCCTAATCAAGAGCCGTCCCTGTCCACAGCCTCGCTACCAAAGATACAAGGGGTAGCATGGAACAATCTGGCCCACCCTAATCAAGAGCCGTCCCTGTCCACAGCCTCGCTACCAGAGTTACAAGGGGTAGCATGGAACAATCTGGCCCACCCTAATCAAGAGCCGTCCCTGTCCACAGCCTCGCTACCAGAGTTACAAGGGGTAGCATGGAACAATCTGGCCCACCCTAAACAAGAGCCGTCCCTGTCCACAGCCTCGCTACCAGAGTTACAAGGGGTAGCATGGAACAATCTGGCCCACCCTAATCAAGAGCCGTCCCTGTCCACAGCCTCGCTACCAGAGTTACAAGGGGTAGCATGGAACAATCTGGCCCACCCTAATCAAGAGCCGCCCCTGGTCACTACAGCCTCGCTACCAGAGTTACAAGGGGTAGCATGGAACAATCTGGCTCACCCTAATCAAGAGCCGTCCCTGTCCACAGCCTCGCTACCAGAGATACAAGGGGTAGCATGGAACAATCTGGCCCACCCTAATCAAGAGCCGTCCCTGTCCACAGCCTCGCTACCAGAGTTACAAGGGGTAGCATGGAACAATCTGGCCCACCCTAATCAAGAGCCGTCCCTGTCCACAGCCTCGCTACCAGAGTTACAAGGGGTATCATGGAACAATCTGGCTCACCCTAATCAAGGGCCGTCCCTGTCCACAGCCTCTCTACCAGAGTTACAAGGGGTAGCATGGAACAATCTGCCCCCCCTAATCAAGAGCCGTCCCTGTCCACAGCCAGGGTCACTACAGCCTCGCTACCAGAGTTACAAGGGGTAGCATGGAACAATCTGGCCCACCCTAATCAAGAGCCGTCCCTGTCCACAGCCAGGGTCACTACAGCCTCGCTACCAGAGTTACAAGGGGTAGCATGGAACAATCTGGCTCACCCTAATCAAGAGCCGTCCCTGTCCACAGCCTCGCTACCAGAGATACAAGGGGTAGCATGGAACAATCTGGCCCACCCTAATCAAGAGCCGTCCCTGTCCAGAGCCTCGCTACCAGAGTTACAAGGGGTAGCATGGAGCAATCTGGCCCACCCTAATCAAGAGCCGCCCCTGTCCACAGCCTCGCTACCAGAGTTACAAGGGGTAGCATGGAACAATCTGGCCCACCCTAATCAAGAGCCGTCCCTGTCCACAGCCTCGCTACCAGAGTTACAAGGGGTAGCATGGAACAATCTGGCTCACCCTAATCAAGAGCCGTCCCTGTCCACAGCCTCGCTACCAGAGATACAAGGGGTAGCATGGAACAATCTGGCCCACCCTAATCAAGAGCCGTCCCTGTCCACAGCCTCGCTACCAGAGTTACAAGGGGTAGCATGGAACAATCTGGCCCACCCTAATCAAGAGCCGTCCCTGTCCACAGCCTCGCTACCAGAGTTACAAGGGGTAGCATGGAACAATCTGGCCCACCCTAATCAAGAGCCGTCCCTGTCCACAGCCTCGCTACCAGAGTTACAAGGGGTAGCATGGAACAATCTGGCCCACCCTAATCAAGAGCCGTCCCTGTCCACAGCCTCGCTACCAGAGTTACAAGGGGTAGCATGGAACAATCTGGCCCACCCTATTCAAGAGCCGTCCCTGTCCACAGCCTCGCTACCAGAGTTACAAGGGCTAGCATGGAACAATCTGGCCCACCCTAATCAAGAGCCGCCCCTGTCCACAGCCTCGCTACCAGAGTTACAAGGGGTAGCATGGAACAATCTGGCCCACCCTAATCAAGAGCCGTCCCTGTCCACAGCCAGGGTCACTACAGCCTCGCTACCAGAGTTACAAGGGGCAGCATGGAACAATCTTGCTCACCCTAATCAAGAGCCATCCCTGTCCACAGCCTCGCTACCAGAGATACAAGGGGTAGCATGGAACAATCTTGCCCACCCTAATCAAGAGCCGTCCCTGTCCACAGCCACGCTACCAGAGTTACAAGGGGTAGCATGGAACAATCTGGCCCACCCTAATCAAGAGCCTTCCCTGCCCACAGCCTCGCTACCAGAGTTAGGAGGGGTACCATGGAACAATCTGGCCCACCCTAATCAAGAGCCGTCCCTGTCCACAGCCTCGCTACCAGAGTTACAAGGGGTAGCATGGAACAATCTGGCTCACCCTAATCAAGAGCCGTCCCTGTCCACAGCCTCGTTACCAGAGTTACAAGGGGTAGCATGGAACAATCTGGCTCACCCTAATCAAGAGCCGCCCCTGTCCACAGCCTCGCTACCAGAGTTACAAGGGGTAGCATGGAACAATCTGGCCCACCCTAATCAAGAGCCGTCCCTGTCCACAGCCTCGCTACCAGAGTTACATGGGGTAGCATGGAACAATCTGGCTCACCCTAATCAAGAGCCGTCCCTGTCCACAGCCTCGCTACCAGAGTTACAAGGGGTAGCATGGAACAATCTGGCCCACCCTAATCAAGAGCCTTCCCTGTCCACAGCCTCGCTACCAGAGTTACAAGGGGTAGCATGGAACAATCTGGCTCACCCTAATCAAGAGCCTTCCCTGTCCACAGCCTCGCTACCAGAGTTACAAAGGGTAGCACGGAACAATCTGGCCAACCGTAATCAAGAGCCGTCCCTGTCTACAGCCTCGCTACCAGAGTTACAAGGGGTAGCATGGAACAATCTGGCCCATCCTAATCAAGAGCGGTCCCTGTCCACACCTTCGCTACCAGAGTTACAAGGGGTAGCATGGAACAATCTGGCCCACCCTAATCAAGAGCCGTCCCTGTCTACAGCCTCGCTACCAGAGTTACAAGGGTAGCATGGAACAATCTGGCCCACCCTAATCAAGAGCCGTCCCTGTCCACAGCCTCGCTACCAGAGTTACAAGGGGTAGCATGGAACAATCTGGCCCACCCTAATCAAGAGCCGTCCCTGTCCACAGCCTCGCTACCAGAGTTACAAGGGGTAGCATGGAACAATCTGGCTCACCCTAATCAAGAGCCGTCCCTGTCCACAGCCTCGCTACCAGAGTTACAAGGGGTAGCATGGAACAATCTGGCCCACCCTAATCAAGAGTCGTCCCTGTCCACAGTCTCGCTACCAGAGTTACAAGGGGTAGCATGGAACAATCTGGCCCACCCTAATCAAGAGCCGTCCCTGTCCACAGCCTCGCTACCAGAGTTACAAGGGGTAGCATGGAACAATCTGGCCCACCCTATTCAAGAGCCGTCCCTGTCCACAGCCACGCTACCAGAGTTACAAGGGGTAGCATGGAACCATCTGGCCCACCCTAATCAAGAGCCGCCCCTGTCCACAGCCTCGCTACCAGAGTTACAAGGTGTAGCATGGAACAATCTGGCCTACCCTAATCAAGAGGCGTCCCTGTCCACAGCCAGGGTCACTACAGCCTCGCTACCAGAGTTACAAGGGGTAGCATGGAACAATCTGGCTCACCCTAATCAAGAGCCGTCCCTGTCCACAGCCTCGCTACCAGAGATACAAGGGGTAGCATGGAACAATCTGGCCCACCCTAATCAAGAGCCGTACCTGTCCACAGCCTCGCTACCAGAGTTACAAGGGGTAGCATGGCACAATCTGGCCCACACTAATCAAGAGCCGTCCCTGTCCTCAGCCTCGCTACCAGAGTTACAAGGGGTAGCATGGAACAATCTGGCCCACCCTAATCAAGAGCCGTCCCTGTCCACAGCCTCGCTACCAGAGTTACAAGGGGTAGCATGGAACAATCTGGCTCACCCTAATCAAGAGCCGTCCCTGTCCACAGCCTCGCTACCAGAGATACAAGGGGTAGCATGGAACAATCTGGCCCACCCTAATCAAGAGCCGTCCCTGTCCACAGCCTTGCTACCAGAGTTACAAGGGGTAGCATGGAACAATCTGGCCCACCCTAATCAAGAGCCGTCCCTGTCCACAGCCTCGCTACCAGAGTTACAAGGGGTAGCATGGAACAATCTGGCCCACCCTAATCAAGAGCCGTCCCTGTCCACAGCCTCGCTACCAGAGTTACAAGGGGTAGCATGGAACAATCTGGCCCACCCTAATCAAGAGCCGTCCCTGTCCACAGCCTCGCTACCAGAGTTACAAGGGGTAGCATGGAACAATCTGGCCCACCCTTTTCAAGAGCCGCCCCTGGTCACTACAGCCTCGCTACCAGAGTTACAAGGGGTAGCATGGAACAATCTGGCCCACCCTAATCAAGAGCTGTCCCTGTCCACAGCCTCGCTACCAGAGTTACAAGGAGTAGCATGGAACAATCTGGCCCACCCTAATCAAGAGCCGCCCCTGGTCACTACAGCCTCGCTACCAGAGTTACAAGGGGTAGCATGGAACAATCTGGCTCACCCTAATCAAGAGCCGTCCCTGTCTACAGCCTCGCTACCAGAGTTACAAGGGGTAGCATGGAACAATCTGGCCCACCCTAATCAAGAGCCGTCCCTGTCCACAGCCTCGCTACCAGAGTTACAAGGGGTAGCATGGAACAATCTGGCTCACCCTAGTCAAGAGCCGTCCCCGTCCACAGCCTCGCTACCAGAGTTACAAGGGTTAGCATGGAACAATCTGGCCCACCCTAATCAAGAGCCGTCCCTGTCCACAGCCTCGCTACCAGAGTTACAAGGGCTGGCATGGAACAATCTGGCTCACCCTAATCAAGAGCCGCCCCTGTCCACAGCCTCGCTAACAGAGTTACAAGGGGTAGCATGGAACAATCTGGCCCACCCTAATCAAGGGCCGTCCCTGTCCACAGCCTCGCTACCAGAGTTACAAGGGGTAGCATGGAACAATCTGGCCCACCCTAATCAAGAGCCGTCCCTGTCCACAGCCTCGCTACCAGAGTTACAAGGGGTAGCATGGAACAATCTGGCCGACCCTAATCAAGAGCCGTCCCTGTCCACAGCCTCGCTACCAGAGTTACAAGGGGTAGCATGGAACAATTTGGCTCACCCTAATCAAGAGCCGTCCCTGTCCACAGCCTCGCTACCAGAGTTACAAGGGGTAGCATGGAACAATCTAGCCCACCCTAATCAAGAGCCGCCCCTGTCCACAGCCTCGCTAACAGAGTTACAAGGGGTAGCATGGAACAATCTGGCCCACCCTAATCAAGAGCCGTCCCTGTCCACAGCCTCGCTACCAGAGTTACAAGGGGTAGCATGGAACAATCTGGCTCACCCTAATCAAGAGCCGCCCATGTCCACAGCCACGCTACCAGAGTTACAAGGGGTAGCATGGAACAATCTGCCCCCCCTAATCAAGAGCCGTCCCTGTCCGCAGCCAGGGTCACTACAGCCTCGCTACCAGAGTTACAAGGGGTAGCATGGAACAATCTGGCCCACCCTAATCAAGAGCCGTCCCTGTCCACAGCCAGGGTCACTACAGCCTCGCTACCAGAGTTACAAGGGGTAGCATGGAACAATCTGGCTCACCCTAATCAAGAGCCGTCCCTGTCCACAGCCTCGCTACCAGAGATAAAAGGGATAGCATGGAACAATCTGGCCCACCCTAATCAAGAGCCATCCCTGTCCAGAGACTCGCTACCAGAGTTACAAAGGGTAGCATGGAACAATCTGGCCCACCCTAATCAAGAGCCGTCCACAGCCTTGCTACCAGAGTTACGAGGGGTACCATGGAACAATCTGGCCCACCCTAATCAAGAGCCGTCCCTGTCCACAGCCTCGCTACCAGAGTTACAAGGGGTAGCATGGAACAATCTGGCCCACCCTAATCAAGAGCCGTCCCTGTCCACAGCCTCGCTACCAGAGTTACAAGGGGTAGCATGGAACAATCTGGCCCACCCTAATCAAGAGCCGTCCCTGTCCACAGCCTCGCTACCAGAGTTACAAGGGGTAGCATGGAACAATCTGGCCCACCCTAATCAAGAGCCGTCCCTGTCCTCAGCCTCGCTACCAGAGTTACAAGGGGTAGCATGGAACAATCTGGCCCACCCTAATCAAGAGCCGTCCCTGTCCACAGCCTCGCAACCAGAGTTACAAGGGGTAGCATGGAACAATCTGGCTCACCCTAATCAAGAGCCGTCCCTGTCCACAGCCTCGCTACCAGAGATACAAGGGGTAGCATGGAACAATCTGGCCCACCCTAATCAAGAGCCGACCCTGTCCACAGCCTCGCTACCAGAGTTACAAGGGGTAGCATGGAACAATCTGGCCCACCCTAATCAAGAGCCGTCCCTGTCCACAGCCTCGCTACCAGAGTTACAAGGGGTAGCATGGAACAATCTGGCCCACCCTAATCAAGAGCCGTCCCTGACCACACCCTCGCTACCAGAGTTACAAGGGGTAGCATGGAACAATCTGGACCACCCTAATCAAGAGCAGCCCCTGGTCACTACAGCCTCGCTACCAGAGTTACAAGGGGTAGCATGGAACAATCTGAATCACCCTAATCAAGAGCCGTCCCTGTCCACAGCCTCGCTACCAGAGTTACAAGGGGTAGCATGGAACAATCTGGCCCACCCTAATCAAGAGCCGTCCCTGTCCACAGTCTCGCTACCAGAGTTACAAGGGGTAGCATGGAACAATCTGGCTCACCCTAATCAAGAGACGTCCCTGTCCACAGCCTCGCTACCAGAGTTACAAGGGGTAGCATGGAACAATCTGGCCCACTCTAATCAAGAGCCGTCCCTGTCCACAGCCTCGCTACCAGAGTTACAAGGGGTAGCATGGAACAATCTGGCTCACCCTAATCAAGAGCCGTCCCTGTCCACAGCCTCGCTACCAGAGTTACAAGGGGTAGCACGGAACAATCTGGCCCACCTTAATCAAGAGCCGTCCCTGTCCACAGCCTCGCTACCAGAGTTACAAGGGGTAGCATGGAACAATCTGGCCCACCCTAATCAAGAGCAGTCCCTGTCCACAGCCTCGCTACCAGAGTTACAAGGGGTAGCATGGAACAATCTGGCCCACCCTAATCAAAAGCCGTCCCTGTCCACAGCCTCGCTACCAGATTTACAAGGGGTAGCATGGAACAATCTGGCCCACCCTAATCAAGAGCCGTCCCTGTCCACACCCTCGCTACCAGAGAACAAGGGGTAGCATGGAACAATCTGGCCCACCCTAATCAAGAGCAGCCCCTGGTCACTACAGCCTCGCTACCAGAGTTACAAGGGGTAGCATGGAACAATCTGAATCACCCTAATCAAGAGGCGTCCCTGTCCACAGCCTCGCTACCAGAGTTACAAGGGGTAGCATGGAACAATCTGGCCCACCCTAATCAAGAGCCGTCCCTGTCCACAGCCTCGCTACCAGAGTTACAAGAGGTAGCATGGAACAATCTGGCTCACCCTAATCAAGAGCCGTCCCTGTCCACAGCCTCGCTACCAGAGTTACAAGGGGTAGCATGGAACAATCTGGCCCACCCTAATCAAGAGCCGTCCCTGTCCACAGCCTCGCTACCAGAGTTACAAGGGGTAGCATGGAACAATCTGGCTCACCCTAATCAAGAGCTGTCCCTGTCCACAGCCTCGCTACCAGAGTTACAAGGGGTAGCACGGAACAATCTGGCCCACCGTAATCAAGAGCCGTCCCTGTCCACAGCCTCGCTACCAGAGTTACAAGGGGTAGCATGGAACAATCTGGCCCACCCTAATCAAGAGCAGTCCCTGTCCACAGCCTCGCTACCAGAGTTACAAGGGGTAGCTTGGAACCATCTGGCCCACCCTAATCAAGAGCCGTCCCTGTCCACAGCCTCGCTACCAGAGTTACAAGGGGTAGCATGGAACAATCTGGCCCACCCTAATCAAGAGCCTTCCCTGTCCACAGCCTCGCTACCAGAGTTACAAGGGGTAGCATGGAACAATCTGGCTCACCCTAATCAAGAGCCGCCCCTGTCCACAGCCTCGCTACCAGAGTTACAAGGGGTAGCATGGAACAATCTGGCCCACCCTAATCAAGAGCCGTCCCTGTCCACAGCCTCGCTACCAGAGTTACAAGGGGTAGCATGGAACAATCTGGCTCACCCTAATCAAGAGCCGTCCCTGTCCACAGCCTCGCTACCAGAGTTACAAGGGGTAGCATGGAACAATCTGGCCCACCCTAATCAAGAGCCGTCCCTGTCCACAGCCTCGCTACCAGAGTTACAAGGGGTAGCATGGAAAAATCTGGCTCACCCTAATCAAGAGCCGTCCCTGTCCACAGCCTCGCTACCAGAGTTACAAGGGGTAGCACGGAACAATCTGGCCCACCGTAATCAAGAGCCGTCCCTGTCTACAGCCTCGCTACCAGAGTTACAAGGGGTAGCATGGAACAATCTGGCCAACCCTAATCAAGAGCAGTCCCTGTCCACAGCCTCGCTACCAGAGTTACAAGGGGTAGCATGGAACAATCTGGCCCACCCTAATCAAGAGCCGTCCCTGTCCACAGCCTCGCTACCAGAGTTACAAGGGGTAGCATGGAACAATCTGGCCCACCCTAATCAAGAGCCGTCCCTGTCCACTGCCTCGCTACCAGAGTTACAAGGGGTAGCATGGAACAATCTGGCCCACCCTAATCAAGAGCCGTCCCTGTCCACAGCCTCGCTACCAGAGGTACAAGGGGTAGCATGGAACAATCTGGCCGACCCTAATCAAGAGCCGTCCCTGTCCACAGCCTCGCTACCAAAGTTACATGGGGTAGCATAGAACAATCTGGCTCACCCTAATCAAGAGCCGTCCCTGTCCACAGCCTCGCTACCAGAGTTACAAGGGGTAGCATGGAACAATCTGGCCCACCCTAATCAAGAGTCGTCCCTGTCCACAGCCTCGCTACCAGAGTTACAAGGGGTAGCATGGAACAATCTGGCCCACCCTAATCAAGAGCCGTCCCTGTCCACAGCCTCGCTACCAGAGTTACAAGGGGTAGCATGGAACAATCTGGCCCACCCTATTCAAGAGCCGTCCGTGTCCACAGCCTCGCTACCAGAGTTACAAGGGGTAGCATGGAACAATCTGGCCCACCCTAATCAAGAGCCGCCCCTGTCCACAGCCTCGCTACCAGAGTTACAAGGGGTAGCATGGAACAATCTGGCCCACCCTAATCAAGAGCCGTCCCTGTCCACAGCCAGGGTCACTACAGCCTCGCTACCAGAGTTACAAGGGGTAGCATGGAACAATCTGGCTCACCCTAATCAAGAGCCGTCCCTGTCCACAGCCTCGCTACCAGAGATACAAGGGGTAGCATGGAACAATCTGGCCCACCCTAATCAAGAGCCGTCCCTGTCCACAGCCTCGCTACCAGAGTTACAAGGGGTAGCATGGAACAATCTGGCCAACCCTAATCAAGAGCCGTCCCTGTCCTCAGCCTCGCTACCAGAGTTACAAGGGGTAGCATGGAACAATCTGGCCCACCCTAATCAAGAGTCGTCCCTGTCCACAGCCTCGCTGCCAGAGTTACAAGGGGTAGCATGGAACAATCTGGCTCACCCTAATCAAGAGCCGTCCCTGTCCACAGCCTCGCTTCCAGAGATACAAGGGGTAGCATGGAACAATCTGGCCCACTCTAATCAAGAGCCGTCCCTGTCCACAGCCTCGCTACCAGAGTTACAAGGTGTAGCATGGAACAATCTGGCCCACCCTAATCAAGAGCCGTCCCTGTCCACAGCCTCGCTACCAGAGTTACAAGGGGTAGCATGGAACAATCTGGCCCACCCTAATCAAGAGCAGCCCCTGGTCACTACAGCCTCGCTACCAGAGTTACAAGGGGTAGCATGGAACAATCTGAATAACCCTAATCAAGAGGCGTCCCTGTCCACAGCCTCGCTACCAGAGTTACAAGGGGTAGCATGGAACAATCTGGCCCACCCTAATCAAGAGCCGTCCCTGTCCACAGCCTCGCTACCAGAGTTACAAGGGGTAGCATGGAACAATCTGGCTCACCCTAATCAAGAGCCGTCCCTGTCCACAGCCTCGCTACCAGAGTTACAAGGGGTAGCATGGAACAATCTGGCCCACCCTAATCAAGAGCCGTCCCTGTCCACAGCCTCGCTACCAGAGTTACAAGGGGTAGCATGGAACAATCTGGCTCACCCTAATCAAGAGCCGTCCCTGTCCACAGCCTCGCTACCAGAGTTACAAGGGGTAGCACGGAACAATCTGGCCCACCGTAATCAAGAGCCGTCCCTGTCCACAGCCTCGCTACCAGAGTTACAAGGGGTAGCATGGAACAATCTGGCCCACCCTAATCAAGAGCAGTCCCTGTCCACAGCCTCGCTACCAGAGTTACAAGGGGTAGCTTGGAACAATCTGGCCCACCCTAATCAAGAGCCGTCCCTGTCCGCAGCCTCGCTACCAGAGTTACAAGGGGTAGCATGGAACAATCTGGCCCACCCTAATCAAGAGCCTTCCCTGTCCACAGCCTCGCTACCAGAGTTACAAGGGGTAGCATGGAACAATCTGGCTCACCCTAATCAAGAGCCGCCCCTGTCCACAGCCTCGCTACCAGAGTTACAAGGGGTAGCATGGAACAATCTGGCCCACCCTAATCAAGAGCCGTCCCTGTCCACAGCCTCGCTACCAGAGTTACAAGGGGTAGCATGGAACAATCTGGCTCACCCTAATCAAGAGCCGTCCCTGTCCACAGCCTCGCTACCAGAGATACAAGGGGTAGCATGGAACAATCTGGCCCACCCTAATCAAGAGCCGTCCCTGTCCACAGCCTCGCTACCAGAGTTACAAGGGGTAGCATGGAACAATCTGGCTCACCCTAATCAAGAGCTGTCCCTGTCCACAGCCTCGCTACCAGAGTTACAAGGGGTAGCACGGAACAATCTGGCCCACCGTAATCAAGAGCCGTCCCTGTCCACAGCCTCGCTACCAGAGTTACAAGGGGTAGCATGGAACAATCTGGCCCACCCTAATCAAGAGCAGTCCCTGTCCACAGCCTCGCTACCAGAGTTACAAGGGGTAGCTTGGAACAATCTGGCCCACCCTAATCAAGAGCCGTCCCTGTCCACAGCCTCGCTACCAGAGTTACAAGGGGTAGCATGGAACAATCTGGCCCACCCTAATCAAGAGCCTTCCCTGTCCACAGCCTCGCTACCAGAGTTACAAGGGGTAGCATGGAACAATCTGGCTCACCCTAATCAAGAGCCGCCCCTGTCCACAGCCTCGCTACCAGAGTTACAAGGGGTAGCATGGAACAATCTGGCCCAACCTAATCAAGAGCCGTCCCTGTCCACAGCCTCGCTACCAGAGTTACAAGGGGTAGCATGGAACAATCTGGCTCACCCTAATCAAGAGCCGTCCCTGTCCACAGCCTCGCTACCAGAGTTACAAGGGGTAGCATGGAACAATCTGGCCCACCCTAATCAAGAGCCGTCCCTGTCCACAGCCTCGCTACCAGAGTTACAAGGGGTAGCATGGAACAATCTGGCTCACCCTAATCAAGAGCCGTCCCTGTCCACAGCCTCGCTACCAGAGTTACAAGGGGTAGCACGGAACAATCTGGCCCACCGTAATCAAGAGCCGTCCCTGTCTACAGCCTCGCTACCAGAGTTACAAGGGGTAGCATGGAACAATCTGGCCAACCCTAATCAAGAGCAGTCCCTGTCCACAGCCTCGCTACCAGAGTTACAAGGGGTAGCATGGAACAATCTGGCCCACCCTAATCAAGAGCCGTCCCTGTCCACAGCCTCGCTACCAGAGTTACAAGGGGTAGCATGGAACAATCTGGCCCACCCTAATCAAGAGCCGTCCCTGTCCACAGCCAGGGTCACTACAGCCTCGCTACCAGAGTTACAAGGGGTAGCATGGAACAATCTGGCTCACCCTAATCAAGAGCCGTCCCTGTCCACAGCCTCGCTACCAGAGATAAAAGGGATAGCATGGAACAATCTGGCCCACCCTAATCAAGAGCCATCCCTGTCCAGAGACTCGCTACCAGAGTTACAAGGGGTAGCATGGAACAATCTGGCCCACCCTAATCAAGAGCCGTCCCTGTCCACAGCCTTGCTACCAGAGTTACGAGGGGTACCATGGAACAATCTGGCCCACCCTAATCAAGAGCCGTCCCTGTCCACAGCCTCGCTACCAGAGTTACAAGGGGTAGCATGGAACAATCTGGCCCACCCTAATCAAGAGCCGTCCCTGTCCACAGCCTCGCTACCAGAGTTACAAGGGGTAGCATGGAACAATCTGGCCCACCCTAATCAAGAGCCGTCCCTGTCCACAGCCTCGCTACCAGAGTTACAAGGGGTAGCATGGAACAATCTGGCCCACCCTAATCAAGAGCCGTCCCTGTCCTCAGCCTCGCTACCAGAGTTACAAGGGGTAGCATGGAACAATCTGGCCCATCCTAATCAAGAGCCGTCCCTGTCCACAGCCTCGCAACCAGAGTTACAAGGGGTAGCATGGAACAATCTGGCTCACCCTAATCAAGAGCCGTCCCTGTCCACAGCCTCGCTACCAGAGATACAAGGGGTAGCATGGAACAATCTGGCCCACCCTAATCAAGAGCCGACCCTGTCCACAGCCTCGCTACCAGAGTTACAAGGGGTAGCATGGAACAATCTGGCCCACCCTAATCAAGAGCCGTCCCTGTCCACAGCCTCGCTACCAGAGTTACAAGGGGTAGCATGGAACAATCTGGCCCACCCTAATCAAGAGCCGTCCCTGACCACACCCTCGCTACCAGAGTTACAAGGGGTAGCATGGAACAATCTGGCCCACCCTAATCAAGAGCAGCCCCTGGTCACTACAGCCTCGCTACCAGAGTTACAAGGGGTAGCATGGAACAATCTGAATCACCCTAATCAAGAGCCGTCCCTGTCCACAGCCTCGCTACCAGAGTTACAAGGGGTAGCATGGAACAATCTGGCCCACCCTAATCAAGAGCCGTCCCTGTCCACAGTCTCGCTACCAGAGTTACAAGGGGTAGCATGGAACAATCTGGCTCACCCTAATCAAGAGACGTCCCTGTCCACAGCCTCGCTACCAGAGTTACAAGGGGTAGCATGGAACAATCTGGCCCACTCTAATCAAGAGCCGTCCCTGTCCACAGCCTCGCTACCAGAGTTACAAGGGGTAGCATGGAACAATCTGGCTCACCCTAATCAAGAGCCGTCCCTGTCCACAGCCTCGCTACCAGAGTTACAAGGGGTAGCACGGAACAATCTGGCCCACCTTAATCAAGAGCCGTCCCTGTCCACAGCCTCGCTACCAGAGTTACAAGGGGTAGCATGGAACAATCTGGCCCACCCTAATCAAGAGCAGTCCCTGTCCACAGCCTCGCTACCAGAGTTACAAGGGGTAGCATGGAACAATCTGGCCCACCCTAATCAAAAGCCGTCCCTGTCCACAGCCTCGCTACCAGATTTACAAGGGGTAGCATGGAACAATCTGGCCCACCCTAATCAAGAGCCTTCCCTGTCCACAGCCTCGCTACCAGAGTTACAAGGGGTAGCATGGAACAATCTGGCTCACCCTAATCAAGAGCCGCCCCTGTCCACAGCCTCGCTACCAGAGTTACAAGGGGTAGCATGGAACAATCTGGCCCACCCTAATCAAGAGCCGTCCCTGTCCACACCCTCGCTACCAGAGAACAAGGGGTAGCATGGAACAATCTGGCCCACCCTAATCAAGAGCAGCCCCTGGTCACTACAGCCTCGCTACCAGAGTTACAAGGGGTAGCATGGAACAATCTGAATCACCCTAATCAAGAGGCGTCCCTGTCCACAGCCTCGCTACCAGAGTTACAAGGGGTAGCATGGAACAATCTGGCCCACCCTAATCAAGAGCCGTCCCTGTCCACAGCCTCGCTACCAGAGTTACAAGAGGTAGCATGGAACAATCTGGCTCACCCTAATCAAGAGCCGTCCCTGTCCACAGCCTCGCTACCAGAGTTACAAGGGGTAGCATGGAACAATCTGGCCCACCCTAATCAAGAGCCGTCCCTGTCCACAGCCTCGCTACCAGAGTTACAAGGGGTAGCATGGAACAATCTGGCTCACCCTAATCAAGAGTTGTCCCTGTCCACAGCCTCGCTACCAGAGTTACAAGGGGTAGCACGGAACAATCTGGCCCACCGTAATCAAGAGCCGTCCCTGTCCACAGCCTCGCTACCAGAGTTACAAGGGGTAGCATGGAACAATCTGGCCCACCCTAATCAAGAGCAGTCCCTATCCACAGCCTCGCTACCAGAGTTACAAGGGGTAGCTTGGAACCATCTGGCCCACCCTAATCAAGAGCCGTCCCTGTCCACAGCCTCGCTACCAGAGTTACAAGGGGTAGCATGGAACAATCTGGCCCACCCTAATCAAGAGCCTTCCCTGTCCACAGCCTCGCTACCAGAGTTACAAGGGGTAGCATGGAACAATCTGGCTCACCCTAATCAAGAGCCGCCCCTGTCCACAGCCTCGCTACCAGAGTTACAAGGGGTAGCATGGAACAATCTGGCCCACCCTAATCAAGAGCCGTCCCTGTCCACAGCCTCGCTACCAGAGTTACAAGGGGTAGCATGGAACAATCTGGCTCACCCTAATCAAGAGCCGTCCCTGTCCACAGCCTCGCTACCAGAGTTACAAGGGGTAGCATGGAACAATCTGGCCCACCCTAATCAAGAGCCGTCCCTGTCCACAGCCTCGCTACCAGAGTTACAAGGGGTAGCATGGAACAATCTGGCTCACCCTAATCAAGAGCCGTCCCTGTCCACAGCCTCGCTACCAGAGTTACAAGGGGTAGCACGGAACAATCTGGCCCACCGTAATCAAGAGCCGTCCCTGTCTACAGCCTCGCTACCAGAGTTACAAGGGGTAGCATGGAACAATCTGGCCAACCCTAATCAAGAGCAGTCCCTGTCCACAGCCTCGCTACCAGAGTTACAAGGGGTAGCATGGAACAATCTGGCCCACCCTAATCAAGAGCCGTCCCTGTCCACAGCCTCGCTACCAGAGTTACAAGGGGTAGCATGGAACAATCTGGCCCACCCTAATCAAGAGCCGTCCCTGTCCACTGCCTCGCTACCAGAGTTACAAGGGGTAGCATGGAACAATCTGGCCCACCCTAATCAAGAGCCGTCCCTGTCCACAGCCTCGCTACCAGAGGTACAAGGGGTAGCATGGAACAATCTGGCCGACCCTAATCAAGAGCCGTCCCTGTCCACAGCCTCGCTACCAAAGTTACATGGGGTAGCATAGAACAATCTGGCTCACCCTAATCAAGAGCCGTCCCTGTCCACAGCCTCGCTACCAGAGTTACAAGGGGTAGCATGGAACAATCTGGCCCACCCTAATCAAGAGTCGTCCCTGTCCACAGCCTCGCTACCAGAGTTACAAGGGGTAGCATGGAACAATCTGGCCCACCCTAATCAAGAGCCGTCCCTGTCCACAGCCTCGCTACCAGAGTTACAAGGGGTAGCATGGAACAATCTGGCCCACCCTATTCAAGAGCCGTCCGTGTCCACAGCCTCGCTACCAGAGTTACAAGGGGTAGCATGGAACAATCTGGCCCACCCTAATCAAGAGCCGCCCCTGTCCACAGCCTCGCTACCAGAGTTACAAGGGGTAGCATGGAACAATCTGGCCCACCCTAATCAAGAGCCGTCCCTGTCCACAGCCAGGGTCACTACAGCCTCGCTACCAGAGTTACAAGGGGTAGCATGGAACAATCTGGCTCACCCTAATCAAGAGCCGTCCCTGTCCACAGCCTCGCTACCAGAGATACAAGGGGTAGCATGGAACAATCTGGCCCACCCTAATCAAGAGCCGTCCCTGTCCACAGCCTCGCTACCAGAGTTACAAGGGGTAGCATGGAACAATCTGGCCAACCCTAATCAAGAGCCGTCCCTGTCCTCAGCCTCGCTACCAGAGTTACAAGGGGTAGCATGGAACAATCTGGCCCACCCTAATCAAGAGTCGTCCCTGTCCACAGCCTCGCTGCCAGAGTTACAAGGGGTAGCATGGAACAATCTGGCTCACCCTAATCAAGAGCCGTCCCTGTCCACAGCCTCGCTTCCAGAGATACAAGGGGTAGCATGGAACAATCTGGCCCACTCTAATCAAGAGCCGTCCCTGTCCACAGCCTCGCTACCAGAGTTACAAGGTGTAGCATGGAACAATCTGGCCCACCCTAATCAAGAGCCGTCCCTGTCCACAGCCTCGCTACCAGAGTTACAAGGGGTAGCATGGAACAATCTGGCCCACCCTAATCAAGAGCAGCCCCTGGTCACTACAGCCTCGCTACCAGAGTTACAAGGGGTAGCATGGAACAATCTGAATAACCCTAATCAAGAGGCGTCCCTGTCCACAGCCTCGCTACCAGAGTTACAAGGGGTAGCATGGAACAATCTGGCCCACCCTAATCAAGAGCCGTCCCTGTCCACAGCCTCGCTACCAGAGTTACAAGGGGTAGCATGGAACAATCTGGCTCACCCTAATCAAGAGCCGTCCCTGTCCACAGCCTCGCTACCAGAGTTACAAGGGGTAGCATGGAACAATCTGGCCCACCCTAATCAAGAGCCGTCCCTGTCCACAGCCTCGCTACCAGAGTTACAAGGGGTAGCATGGAACAATCTGGCTCACCCTAATCAAGAGCCGTCCCTGTCCACAGCCTCGCTACCAGAGTTACAAGGGGTAGCACGGAACAATCTGGCCCACCGTAATCAAGAGCCGTCCCTGTCCACAGCCTCGCTACCAGAGTTACAAGGGGTAGCATGGAACAATCTGGCCCACCCTAATCAAGAGCAGTCCCTGTCCACAGCCTCGCTACCAGAGTTACAAGGGGTAGCTTGGAACAATCTGGCCCACCCTAATCAAGAGCCGTCCCTGTCCACAGCCTCGCTACCAGAGTTACAAGGGGTAGCATGGAACAATCTGGCCCACCCTAATCAAGAGCCTTCCCTGTCCACAGCCTCGCTACCAGAGTTACAAGGGGTAGCATGGAACAATCTGGCTCACCCTAATCAAGAGCCGCCCCTGTCCACAGCCTCGCTACCAGAGTTACAAGGGGTAGCATGGAACAATCTGGCCCACCCTAATCAAGAGCCGTCCCTGTCCACAGCCTCGCTACCAGAGTTACAAGGGGTAGCATGGAACAATCTGGCTCACCCTAATCAAGAGCCGTCCCTGTCCACAGCCTCGCTACCAGAGTTACAAGGGGTAGCATGGAACAATCTGGCCCACCCTAATCAAGAGCCGTCCCTGTCCACAGCCTCGCTACCAGAGTTACAAGGGGTAGCATGGAACAATCTGGCTCACCCTAATCAAGAGCTGTCCCTGTCCACAGCCTCGCTACCAGAGTTACAAGGGGAAGCACGGAACAATCTGGCCCACCGTAATCAAGAGCCGTCCCTGTCCACAGCCTCGCTACCAGAGTTACAAGGGGTAGCATGGAACAATCTGGCCCACCCTAATCAAGAGCAGTCCCTGTCAACAGCCTCGCTACCAGAGTTACAAGGGGTAGCTTGGAACAATCTGGCCCACCCTAATCAAGAGCCGTCCCTGTCCACAGCCTCGCTACCAGAGTTACAAGGGGTAGCATGGAACAATCTGGCCCACCCTAATCAAGAGCCTTCCCTGTCCACAGCCTCGCTACCAGAGTTACAAGGGGTAGCATGGAACAATCTGGCTCACCCTAATCAAGAGCCGCCCCTGTCCACAGCCTCGCTACCAGAGTTACAAGGGGTAGCATGGAACAATCTGGCCCAACCTAATCAAGAGCCGTCCCTGTCCACAGCCTCGCTACCAGAGTTACAAGGGGTAGCATGGAACAATCTGGCTCACCCTAATCAAGAGCCGTCCCTGTCCACAGCCTCGCTACCAGAGTTACAAGGGGTAGCATGGAACAATCTGGCCCACCCTAATCAAGAGCCGTCCCTGTCCACAGCCTCGCTACCAGAGTTACAAGGGGTAGCATGGAACAATCTGGCTCACCCTAATCAAGAGCCGTCCCTGTCCACAGCCTCGCTACCAGAGTTACAAGGGGTAGCACGGAACAATCTGGCCCACCGTAATCAAGAGCCGTCCCTGTCTACAGCCTCGCTACCAGAGTTACAAGGGGTAGCATGGAACAATCTGGCCAACCCTAATCAAGAGCAGTCCCTGTCTACAGCCTCGCTACCAGAGTTACAAGGGGTAGCATGGAACAATCTGGCCCACCCTAATCAAGAGCCGTCCCTGTCCACAGCGTCGCTACCAGAGTTACAAGGGGTAGCATGGAACAATCTGGCCCACCCTAATCAAGAGCCGTCCCTGTCCACTGCCTCGCTACCAGAGTTACAAGGGGTAGCATGGAACAATCTGGCCCACCCTAATCAAGAGCCGTCCCTGTCCACAGCCTCGCTACCAGAGGTACAAGGGGTAGCATGGAACAATCTGGCCGACCCTAATCAAGAGCCGTCCCTGTCCACAGCCTCGCTACCAAAGTTACATGGGGTAGCATAGAACAATCTGGCTCACCCTAATCAAGAGCCGTCCCTGTCCACAGCCTCGCTACCAGAGTTACAAGGGGTAGCATGGAACAATCTGGCCCACCCTAATCAAGAGTCGTCCCTGTCCACAGCCTCGCTACCAGAGTTACAAGGGGTAGCATGGAACAATCTGGCCCACCCTAATCAAGAGCCGTCCCTGTCCACAGCCTCGCTACCAGAGTTACAAGGGGTAGCATGGATCAATTGGGCCCACCCTATTCAAGAGCCGTCCGTGTCCACAGCCTCGCTACCAGAGTTACAAGGGGTAGCATGGAACAATCTGGCCCACCCTAATCAAGAGCCGCCCCTGTCCACAGCCTCGCTACCAGAGTTACAAGGGGTAGCATGGAACAATCTGGCCCACCCTAATCAAGAGCCGTCCCTGTCCACAGCCAGGGTCACTACAGCCTCGCTACCAGAGTTACAAGGGGTAGCATGGAACAATCTGGCTCACCCTAATCAAGAGCCGTCCCTGTCCACAGCCTCGCTACCAGAGATACAAGGGGTAGCATGGAACAATCTGGCCCACCCTAATCAAGAGCCGTCCCTGTCCACAGCCTCGCTACCAGAGTTACAAGGGGTAGCATGGAACAATCTGGCCAACCCTAATCAAGAGCCGTCCCTGTCCTCAGCCTCGCTACCAGAGTTACAAGGGGTAGCATGGAACAATCTGGCCCACCCTAATCAAGAGTCGTCCCTGTCCACAGCCTCGCTGCCAGAGTTACAAGGGGTAGCATGGAACAATCTGGCTCACCCTAATCAAGAGCCGTCCCTGTCCACAGCCTCGCTTCCAGAGATACAAGGGGTAGCATGGAACAATCTGGCCCACTCTAATCAAGAGCCGTCCCTGTCCACAGCCTCGCTACCAGAGTTACAAGGTGTAGCATGGAACAATCTGGCCCACCCTAATCAAGAGCCGTCCCTGTCCACAGCCTCGCTACCAGAGTTACAAGGGGTAGCATGGAACAATCTGGCCCACCCTAATCAAGAGCAGCCCCTGGTCACTACAGCCTCGCTACCAGAGTTACAAGGGGTAGCATGGAACAATCTGAATCACCCTAATCAAGAGGCGTCCCTGTCCACAGCCTCGCTACCAGAGTTACAAGGGGTAGCATGGAACAATCTGGCCCACCCTAATCAAGAGCCGTCCCTGTCCACAGCCTCGCTACCAGAGTTACAAGGGGTAGCATGGAACAATCTGGCTCACCCTAATCAAGAGCCGTCCCTGTCCACAGCCTCGCTACCAGAGTTACAAGGGGTAGCATGGAACAATCTGGCCCACCCTAATCAAGAGCCGTCCCTGTCCACAGCCTCGCTACCAGAGTTACAAGGGGTAGCATGGAACAATCTGGCTCACCCTAATCAAGAGCCGTCCCTGTCCACAGCCTCGCTACCAGAGTTACAAGGGGTAGCACGGAACAATCTGGCCCACCGTAATCAAGAGCCGTCCCTGTCCACAGCCTCGCTACCAGAGTTACAAGGGGTAGCATGGAACAATCTGGCCCACCCTAATCAAGAGCAGTCCCTGTCCACAGCCTCGCTACCAGAGTTACAAGGGGTAGCTTGGAACAATCTGGCCCACCCTAATCAAGAGCCGTCCCTGTCCACAGCCTCGCTACCAGAGTTACAAGGGGTAGCATGGAACAATCTGGCCCACCCTAATCAAGAGCCTTCCCTGTCCACAGCCTCGCTACCAGAGTTACAAGGGGTAGCATGGAACAATCTGGCTCACCCTAATCAAGAGCCGCCCCTGTCCACAGCCTCGCTACCAGAGTTACAAGGGGTAGCATGGAACAATCTGGCCCACCCTAATCAAGAGCCGTCCCTGTCCACAGCCTCGCTACCAGAGTTACAAGGGGTAGCATGGAACAATCTGGCTCACCCTAATCAAGAGCCGTCCCTGTCCACAGCCTCGCTACCAGAGTTACAAGGGGTAGCATGGAACAATCTGGCCCACCCTAATCAAGAGCCGTCCCTGTCCACAGCCTCGCTACCAGAGTTACAAGGGGTAGCATGGAACAATCTGGATCACCCTAATCAAGAGCCGTCCCTGTCCACAGCCACGCTACCAGAGTTACAAGGGGTAGCACGGAACAATCTGGCCCACCGTAATCAAGAGCCGTCCCTGTCTACAGCCTCGCTACCAGAGTTACAAGGGGTAGCATGGAACAATCTGGCCAACCCTAATCAAGAGCAGTCCCTGTCCACAGCCTCGCTACCAGAGTTACAAGGGGTAGCATGGAACAATCTGGCCCACCCTAATCAAGAGCCGTCCCTGTCCACAGCCTCGCTACCAGAGTTACAAGGGGTAGCATGGAACAATCTGGCCCACCCTAATCAAGAGCCGTCCCTGTCCACTGCCTCGCTACCAGAGTTACAAGGGGTAGCATGGAACAATCTGGCCCACCCTAATCAAGAGCCGTCCCTGTCCACAGCCTCGCTACCAGAGGTACAAGGGGTAGCATGGAACAATCTGGCCGACCCTAATCAAGAGCCGTCCCTGTCCACAGCCTCGCTACCAGAGTTACATGGGGTAGCATAGAACAATCTGGCTCACCCTAATCAAGAGCCGTCCCTGTCCACAGCCTCGCTACCAGAGTTACAAGGGGTAGCATGGAACAATCTGGCCCACCCTAATCAAGAGTCGTCCCTGTCCACAGCCTCGCTACCAGAGTTACAAGGGGTAGCATGGAACAATCTGGCCCACCCTAATCAAGAGCCGTCCCTGTCCACAGCCTCGCTACCAGAGTTACAAGGGGTAGCATGGAACAATCTGGCCCACCCTATTCAAGAGCCGTCCGTGTCCACAGCCTCGCTACCAGAGTTACAAGGGGTAGCATGGAACAATCTGGCCCACCCTAATCAAGAGCCGCCCCTGTCCACAGCCTCGCTACCAGAGTTACAAGGGGTAGCATGGAACAATCTGGCCCACCCTAATCAAGAGCCGTCCCTGTCCACAGCCAGGGTCACTACAGCCTCGCTACCAGAGTTACAAGGGGTAGCATGGAACAATCTGGCTCACCCTAATCAAGAGCCGTCCCTGTCCACAGCCTCGCTACCAGAGATACAAGGGGTAGCATGGAACAATCTGGCCCACACTAATCAAGAGCCGTCCCTGTCCACAGCCTCGCTACCAGAGTTACAAGGGGTAGCATGGAACAATCTGGCCCACCCTAATCAAGAGCCGTCCCTGTCCTCAGCCTCGCTACCAGAGTTACAAGGCGTAGCATGGAACAATCTGGCCCACCCTAATCAAGAGCCGTCCCTGTCCACAGCCTCGCTGCCAGAGTTACAAGGGGTAGCATGGAACAATCTGGCTCACCCTAATCAAGAGCCGACCCTGACCACAGCCTCGCTTCCAGAGATACAAGGGGTAGCATGGAACAATCTGGCCCACTCTAATCAAGAGCCGTCCCTGTCCACAGCCTCGCTACCAGAGTTACAAGGTGTAGCATGGAACAATCTGGCCCACCCTAATCAAGAGCCGTCCCTGTCCACAGCCTCGCTACCAGAGTTACAAGGGGTAGCATGGAACAATCTGGCCCACCCTAATCAAGAGCCGTCCCTGTCCACAGCCTCGCTACCAGAGTTACAAGGGGTAGCTTGGAACAATCTGGCCCACCCTAATCAATAGCCGTCCCTGTCCACAGCCTCGCTACCAGAGTTACAAGGGGTAGCATGGAACAATCTGGCCCACCCTAATCAAGAGCCGTCCCTGTCCACAGCCTCGCTACCAGAGTTACGAGGGGTAGCATGGAACAATCTGGCCCACCCTAATCAAGAGCCGTCCCTGTTCACAGCCTCGCTACCAGAGTTACAAGGGGTAGCATGGAACAATCTGGCTCACCCTAATCAAGAGCCGTCCCTGTCCACAGCCTCGCTACCAGAGATACAAGGGGTAGCATGGAACAATCTGGCCCACCCTAATCAAGAGCCGTCCCTGTCCACAGCCTCGCTACCAGAGTTACAAGGGGTAGCATGGAACAATCTGGCCCACCCTAATCAAGAGCCGTCCCTGTCCACAGCCTCGCTACCAGAGTTACAAGGGGTAGCATGGAACAATCTGGCCCACCCTAATCAAGAGCCGTCCCTGTCCACAGCCTAGCTACCTCAGTTACAAGGGGTAGCATGGAACAATCTGGCTCACCCTAATCAAGAGCCGTCCCTGTCCACAGCCTCGCTACCAGAGTTACCAGGGGTAGCATGGAACAATCTGGCCCACCCTAATCAAGAGCCGTCCCTGTCCACAGCCTCGCTACCAGTGTTACAAGGGGTAGCATGGAACAATCTGGCTCACCCTAATCAAGAGCCGTCCCTGTCCACAGCCTCGCTACCAGAGTTACAAGGGGTAGCACGGAACAATCTTTCCCACCGTAATCAAGAGCCGTCCCTGTCTACAGCCTCGCTACCAGAGTTACAAGGGGTAGCATGGAACAATCTGGCCAACCCTAATCAAGAGCAGTCCCTGTCCACAGCCTCGCTACCAGAGTTACAAGGGGTAGCATGGAACAATCTGGCCCACCCTAATCAAGAGCCGTCCCTGTCCACAGCCTCGCTACCAGAGTTACAAGGGGTAGCATGGAACAATCTGGCCCACCCTAATCAAGAGCCGTCCCTGTCCACAGCCTCGCTACCAGAGTTACAAGGGGTAGCATGGAACAATCTGGCCCACCCTAATCAAGAGCCGTCCCTGTCCACAGCCTCGCTACCAGAGGTACAAGGGGTAGCATGGAACAATCTGGCCGACCCTAATCAAGAGCCGTCCCTGTCCACAGCCTCGCTACCAGAGTTACATGGGGTAGCATAGAACAATCTGGCTCACCCTAATCAAGAGCCGTCCCTGTCCACAGCCTCGCTACCAGAATTACAAGGGGTAGCATGGAACAATCTGGCCCACCCTAATCAAGAGTCGTCCCTGTCCACAGCCTCGCTACCAGAGTTACAAGGGGTAGCATGGAACAATCTGGCCCACCCTAATCAAGAGCCGTCCCTGTCCACAGCCTCGCTACCAGAGTTACAAGGGGTAGCATGGAACAATCTGGCCCACCCTACTCAAGAGCCGTCCCTGTCCACAGCCTCGCTACCAGAGTTACAAGGGGTAGCATGGAACAATCTGGCCCACCCTAATCAAGAGCCGCCCCTGTCCACAGCCTCGCTACCAGAGTTACAAGGGGTAGCATGGAACAATCTGGCCCACCCTAATCAAGAGCCGTCCCTGTCCACAGCCAGGGTCACTACAACCTCGCTACCAGAGTTACAAGGGGTAGCATGGAACAATCTGGCTCACCCTAATCAAGAGCCGTCCCAGTCCACAGCCTCGCTACCAGAGATACAAGGGGTAGCATGGAACAATCTGGCCCACCCTAATCAAGAGCCGTCCCTGTCCTCAGCCTCGCTACCAGAGTTACAAGGGGTAGCATGGATCAATCTGGCCCACCCTAATCAAGAGCCGTCCCTGTCCACAGCCTCGCTGCCAGAGTTACAAGGGGTAGCACGGAACAATCTGGCTCACCCTAATCAAGAGCCGTCCCTGTCCACAGCCTCGCTACGAGAGATACAAGGGGTAGCATGGAACAATCTGGCCCACTCTAATCAAGAGCCGTCCCTGTCCACAGCCTCGCTACCAGAGTTACAAGGTGTAGCATGGAACAATCCTGCCCACCCTAATCAAGAGCCGTCCCTGTCCACAGCCTCGCTACCAGAGTTACAAGGGGTAGCATGGAACAATCTGGCCCACCCTAATCAAGAGCCGTCCCTGTCCACAGCCTCGCTACCAGAGTTACAAGGGGTAGCATGGAACAATCTGGCCCACCCTAATCAATAGCCGTCCCTGTCCACAGCCTCGCTACCAGAGTTACAAGGGGTAGCATGGAACAATCTGGCCCACACTAATCAAGAGCCGTCCCTGTCCACAGCCTCGCTACCAGAGTTACGAGGGGTAGCATGGAACAATCTGGCCCACCCTAATCAAGAGCCGTCCCTGTTCACAGCCTCGCTACCAGAGCTACAAGGGGTAGCATGGAACAATCTGGCTCACCCTAATCAAGAGCCGTCCCTGTCCACAGCCTCGCTACCAGAGATACAAGGGGTAGCATGGAACAATCTGGCCCACCCTAATCAAGAGCCGTCCCTGTCCACAGCCTCGCTACCAGAGTTACAAGGGGTAGCATGGAACAATCTGGCCCACCCTAATCAAGAGCCGTCCCTGTCCACAGCCTCGCTACCAGAGTTACAAGGGGTAGCATGGAACAATCTGGCCCACCCTAATCAAGAGCCGTCCCTGTCCACACCCTCGCTACCAGAGTTTCAAGGGGTAGCATGGAACAATCTGGCCCACCCTAATCAAGAGCAGCCCCTGGTCACTACAGCCTCGCTACCAGAGTAAAAAGGGGTAGCATGGAACAATCTGAATCACCCTAATCAAGAGCCGTCCCTGTCCACAGCCTCGCAACCAGAGTTACAAGGGGTAGCATGGAACAATCTGGCCCACCCTAATCAAGAGCATCCCTGTCCGCAGCCTCGCTACCAGAGTTACAAGGGGTAGCATGGAACATTCTGGCCCACTCTAATCAAGAGCCGTCCCTGTCCACAGCCTCGCTACCAGAGTTACAAGGTGTAGCATGGAACAATCTGGCCCACCCTAATCAAGAGCCGTCCCTGTCCACAGCCTCGCTACCAGAGTTACAAGGGGTAGCATGGAACAATCTGGCCCACCCTAATCAAGAGCCGTCCCTGTCCACAGCCTCGCTACCAGAGATACAAGGGGTAGCATGGAACAATCTGGCCCACCCTAATCAAGAGCCGTCCCTGTCCACAGCCTCGCTACCAGAGTTACAAGGGGTAGCATGGAACAATCTGGCCCACCCTAATCAAGAGCCGTCCCTGTCCTCAGCCTCGCTACCAGAGTTACAAGGGGTAGCATGGAACAATCTGGCCCACCCTAATCAAGAGCCGTCCCTGTCCACAGCCTCGCTGCCAGAGTTACAAGGGGTAGCATGGAACAATCTGGCTCACCCTAATCAAGAGCCGTCCCTGTCCACAGCCTCGCTACCAGAGATAGAAGGGGTAGCATGGAACAATCTGGCCCACTCTAATCAAGAGCCGTCCCTGTCCACAGCCCCGCTACCAGAGTTACAAGGTGTAGCATGGAACAATCTGGCCCACCCTAATCAAGAGCCGTCCCTGTCCACAGCCTCGCTACCAGAGTTACAAGGGGTAGCATGGAACAATCTGGCCCACCCTAATCAAGAGCCGTCCCTGTCCACAGCCTCGCTACCAGAGATACAAGGGGTAGCATGGAACAATCTGGCCCACCCTAATCAATAGCCGTCCCTGTCCACAGCCTCGCTACCAGAGTTACAAGGGGTAGCATGGAACAATCTGGCCCACCCTAATCAAGAGCCGTCCCTGTCCACAGCCTCGCTACCAGAGTTACGAGGGGTAGCATGGAACAATCTGGCCCACCCTAATCAAGAGCCGTCCCTGTTCACAGCCTCGCTACCAGAGTTACAAGGGGTAGCATGGAACAATCTGGCTCACCCTAATCAAGAGCCGTCCCTGTCCACAGCCTCGCTACCAGAGATACAAGGGGTAGCATGGAACAATCTGGCCCACCCTAATCAAGAGCCGTCCCTGTCCACAGCCTCGCTACCAGAGTTACAAGGGGTAGCATGGAACAATCTGGCCCACCCTAATCAAGAGCCGTCCCTGTCCACAGCCTCGCTACCAGAGTTACAAGGGGTAGCATGGAACAATCTGGCCCACCCTAATCAAGAGCCGTCCCTGTCCACACCCTCGCTACCAGAGTTACAAGGGGTAGCATGGAACAATCTGGCCCACCCTAATCAAGAGCAGCCCCCGGTCACTACAGCCTCGCTACCAGAGTTACAAGGGGTAGCATGGAACAATCTGAATCACCCTAATCAAGAGCCGTCCCTGTCCACAGCCTCGCAACCAGAGTTAAAAGGGGTAACATGGAACAATCTGGCCCACCCTAATCAAGAGCATCCCTGTCAGCAGCCTCGCTACCAGAGTTACAAGGGGTAGCATGGAACAATCTGGCCAACCCTAATCAAGAGCAGTCCCTGTCCACAGCCTCGCTACCAGAGTTACAAGGGGTAGCATGGAACAATCTGGCCCACCCTAATCAAGAGCCGTCCCTGTCCACAGCCTCGCTACCAGAGTTACAAGGGGTAGCATGGAACAATCTGGCCCACCCTAATCAAGAGCCGTCCCTGTCCACAGCCTCGCTACCAGAGTTACAAGGGGTAGCATGGAACAATCTGGCCCACCCTAATCAAGAGCCGTCCCTGTCCACTGCCTCGCTACCAGAGGTACAAGGGGTAGCATGGAACAATCTGGCCGACCCTAATCAAGGGCCGTCCCTGCCCACAGCCTCGCTACCAGAGTTACATGGGGTAGCATAGAACAATCTGGCTCACCCTAATCAAGAGCCGTCCCTGTCCACAGCCTCGCTACCAGAGTTACAAGGGGTAGCATGGAACAATCTGGCCCACCCTAATCAAGAGTCGTCCCTGTCCACAGCCTCGCTACCAGAGTTACAAGGGGTAGCATGGAACAATCTGGCCCACCCTATTCAAGAGCCGTCCCTGTCCACAGCCTCGCTACCAGAGTTACAAGGGGTAGGATGGAACAATCTGGCCCACCCTAATCAAGAGCCGCCCCTGTCCACAGCCTCGCTACCAGAGTTACAAGGGGTAGCATGGAACAATCTGGCCCACCCTAATCAAGAGCCGTCCCTGTCCACAGCCAGGGTCACTACAGCCTCGCTACCAGAGTTACAAGGGGTAGCATGGAACAATCTGGCTCACCCTAATCAAGAGCCGTCCCTGTCCACAGCCTCGCTACCAGAGATACAAGGGGTAGCATGGAACAATCTGGCCCACCCTAATCAAGAGCCGTCCCTGTCCACAGCCTCGCTACCAGAGTTACAAGGGGTAGCATGGAACAATCTGGCCCACCCTAATCAAGAGCCGTCCCTGTCCTCAGCCTCGCTACCAGAGTTACAAGGGGTAGCATGGAACAATCTGGCCCACCCTAATCAAGAGCCGTCCCTGTCCACAGCCTCGCTGCCAGAGTTACAAGGGGTAGCATGGAACAATCTGGCTCACCCTAATCAAGAGCCGTCGCTGTCCACAGCCTCGCTACCAGAGATACAAGGGGTAGCATGGAACAATCTGGCCCACTCTAATCAAGAGCCGTCCCTGTCCACAGCCTCGCTACCAGAGTTACAAGGTGTAGCATGGAACAATCTGGCCCACCCTAATCAAGAGCCGTCCCTGTCCACAGCCTCGCTACCAGAGTTACAAGGGGTAGCATGGAACAATCTGGCCCACCCTAATCAAGAGCCGTCCCTGTCCACAGGCTCGCTACCAGAGTTACAAGGGGTAGCATGGAACAATCTGGCCCACCCTAATCAATAGCCGTCCCTGTCCACAGCCTCGCTACCAGAGTTACAAGGGGTAGCATGGAACAATCTGGCCCACGCTAATCAAGAGCCGTCCCTGTCCACAGCCTTGCTACCAGAGTTACGAGGGGTAGCATGGAACAATCTGGCCCACCCTAATCAAGAGCCGTCCCTGTTCACAGCCTCGCTACCAGAGTTACAAGGGGTAGCATGGAACAATCTGGCTCACCCTAATCAAGAGCCGTCCCTGTCCACAGCCTCGCTACCAGAGATACAAGGGGTAGCATGGAACAATCTGGCCCACCCTAATCAAGAGCCGTCCCTGTCCACAGCCTCGCTACCAGAGTTACAAGGGGTAGCATGGAACAATCTGGCCCACCCTAATCAAGAGCCGTCCCTGTCCACAGCCTCGCTACCAGAGTTACAAGGGGTAGCATGGAACAATCTGGCCCACCCTAATCAAGAGCCGTCCCTGTCCACACCCTCGCTACCAGAGTTACAAGGGGTAGCATGGAACAATCTGGCCCACCCTAATCAAGAGCAGACCCTGGTCACTACAGCCTCGCTACCAGAGTTACAAGGGGTAGCATGGAACAATCTGAATCACCCTAATCAAGAGCCGTCCCTGTCCACAGCCTCGCAACCAGAGTTACAAGGGGTAGCATGGAACAATCTGGCCCACCCTAATCAAGAGCATCCCTGTCCGCAGCCTCGCTACCAGAGTTACAAGGGGTAGCATGGAACAATCTGGCCCACCCTAATCAAGAGCCGTCCCTGTCCACAGCCTCGCTACCAGAGTTACAAGGTGTAGCATGGAACAATCTGGCTCACCCTAATCAAGAGCCGTCCCTGTCCACTGCCTCGCTACCAGAGTTACAAGGGGTAGCACGGAACAATCTGGCCCACCGTAATCAAGAGCCGTCCCTGTCCACAGCCTCGCTACCAGAGTTACAAGGGGTAGCATGGAACAATCTGGCCCACCCTAATCAAGAGCAGTCCCTGTCCACAGCCACGCTACCAGAGTGACAAGGGGTAGCATGGAACAATCTGGCCCACCCTAATCAAGAGCCGTCCCTGTCCACAGCCTCGCTACCAGAGTTACAAGGGGTAGCATGGAACAATCTGGCCCACCCTAATCAAGAGCCTTCCCTGTCCACAGCCTCGCTCCCAGAGTTACAAGGGGTAGCATGGAACAATCTGGCCCACCCTAAGCAAGAGCTGTCCCTGTCCACAGCCTCGCTACCAGAGTTACAAGGGGTAGCATGGAACAATCTGGCCGACCGTAATCAAGAGCCGTCCCTGTCCACAGCCTCGCTACCAGAGTTACAAGGGGTAGCATGGAACAATCTGGCTCACCCTAATCAAGACCCGTCCCTGTCCACAGCCTCGCTACCAGAGTTACAAGGGGTAGCATGGAACAATCTGGCCCACCCTAATCAAGAGTCGTCCCTGTCCACAGCCTCGCTACCAGAGTTACAAGGGGTAGCATGGAACAATCTGGCCCACCCTAATCAAGAGCCGTCCCTGTCCACAGCCTCGCTACCAGAGTTACAAGGGGTAGCATGGATCAATCTGGCCCACCCTATTCAAGAGCCGTCCCTGTCCACAGCCTCGCTACCAGAGTTACAAGGGGTAGCATGGAACAATCCGGCCCACCCTAATCAAGAGCCGCCCCTGTCCACAGCCTCGCTAACAGAGTTACAAGGGGTAGCATGGAACAATCTGGCCCTCCCTAATCAAGAGCCGCCCCTGTCAACAGCCTCGCTACCAGAGTTACAAGGGGTAGCATGGAACAATCTGGCCCACCCTAATCAAGAGCCGCCCCTGTCCACAGCCTCGCTAACAGAGTTACAAGGGGTAGCATGGAGCAATCTGGCCCACCCTAATCAAGAGCCGTCCCTGTCCACAGCCTCGCTACCAGAGTTACAAGGGGTAGCATGGAACAATCTGGCTCACCCTAATCAAGAGCTGCCCCTGTCCACAGCCACGCTAACAGAGTTAAAAGGGGTAGCATGGAACAATCTGGCCCACCCCTAATCAAGAGCCGTCGCTGGTCACTACAGCCTCGCCACCAGAGTTACAAGGGGTAGCATGGAACAATCAGGCCCACCCTAATCAAGAGCCGTCCCTGTCCACAGCCTCGCTACCAGAGTTACAAGGGGTAGCATGGAACAATCTGGCCATCCCTAATCAAGGGCCGTCCATGTCCACAGCCTCGCTACCAGAGTTACAAGGGGTAGCATGGAACAATCTGGCCCACCCTAATCAAGAGCCGTCCCTGTCCACAGCCTCGCCACCAGAGTTACAAGGGGTAGCATGGAACAATCTGGCCCACCCTAATCAAGAGCCGTCCCTGTCCACAGCCTCGCTACCAGAGTTACAAGGGGTAGCATGGAACAGTCTGGCCCACCCTAATCAAGAGCCGTCCCTGTCCACAGCCTCGCTACCAGAGTTACAAGGGGTAGCATGGAAAAATCTGGCCCACCCTAATCAAGAGCCGTCCCTGACCACAGCCTCGCTACCTGAGTTACAAGAGGTAGCATGGAACAATCTGCCCCCCCCCCTAATCAAGAGCCGTCCCTGTCCACAGCCTCGCTACCAAAGTTACAAGGGGTAGCATGGAACAATCTGGCCCACTCTAATCAAGAGCCGCCCCTGTCCACAGCCTCGCTACCAGAGTTACAAGGGGTAGGATGGAACAATCTAGCCCACTCTAATCAAGAGCCGTCCCTGTCCACAGCCTCGCTACCAGGGTTATAAGGGGTAGCATGGAACAATCTGGCCCACCCTAATCAAGAGCCGCCCCTGTCCACAGCCTCGCTAACAGAGTTACAAGGGTTAGCATGGAACAAACTTGCCCACTCTAATCAAGAGCCGCCCCTGTCAATAGCCTCGCTAACAGAGTTACAAGGGGTAGCATGGAACAATCTGGCCCACCCTAATCAAGAGCCGTCCCTGTCCACAGCCTCGCTACCAGAGTTACAAGGGGTAGCATGGAACAATCTGGCCCACCCTATTCAAGAGCCGTCCCTGTCCACAGCCTCGCTACCAGAGTTACAAGGGTAGCATGGAACAATCTGGCCCACCCTAATCAAGAGCCGTCCCTGTCCACCGCCAGGGTCACTACAGCCTCGCTACCAGAGTTACAAGGGGTAGCATGGAACAATCTGGCCCACCCTAATCAAGAGCCGTCCCAGTCCACAGCCTCGCTACCAGAGTTACAAGGGGTAGCATGGAACAATCTGGCCCACCGTAATCAAGAGCCGTCCCTGTCCACAGCCTCGCTACCAGAGTTACAAGGGGTAGCATGGAACAATCTGGCCCACCCTAATCAAGAGCCGTCCCTGTCCACAGCCTCGCTACCCGAGTTACAAGGGGTAGCATGGAACAATATGGCCCACCCTAATCAAGAGCCGCCCCTGTCCACAGCCTCGCTACCAGAGTTACAAAGGGTAGCATGAAACAATCTGGCCCACCCTAATCAAGAGACGCCCCTGTCCACAGCCTCGCTACCAGAGTTACAAGGGGTAGCATGGAACAATCTGGCCCACCCTAATCAACAGCCGTCCCTGTCCACAGCCTCGCTACCAGAAATACAAGGGATAGCATGGAACAATCTGGCCCACCCTAATCAAGAGCCGTCCCTGTCCACAGCCTCACTACCAGAGTTACAAGGGGTAGCATGGAACAATCTGGCCCACTCTAATCAAGAGCCGCCCCTGTCCACAGCCTCGCTACCAGAGTTACAAGGGGTAGCATGGAACAGTCTGGCCCACCCTAATCAAGAGCCGTCCCTGTCCACAGCCTCGCTACCAGAATAACAAGGGGTAGCATGGAACAATCTGGCCCACCCTAATCAAGAGCCGCCCTGTCCACAGCCTCGCTAACAGAGTTACAAGGGGTAGCATGGAACAAACTGGCCCACTCTAATCAAGTGCCGCCCCTGTCAATAGCCTCGCTAACAGAGTTACAAGGGGTAGCATGGAACAATCTGGCCCACCCTAATCAAGAGCCGTCCCTGTCCACAGCCTCGCTACCAGAGTTACAAGGGGTAGCATGGAACATTCTGGCCCACCCTATTCAAGAGCCGCCCCTGTCCACAGCCTCGCTACCAGAGTTACAAAGGGTAGCATGGAACAATCTGGCCCACCCTAATCAACAGCCGCCCCTGTCCACAGCCTCGCTACCAGAGTTACAAGGGGTAGCATGGAACAATCAGGCCCACCCTAATCAACAGCCGCCGCTGTCCACAGCCTCGCTACCAGAGTTACAAGGGTAGCATGGAACAATCTGGCCCACCCTAATCAAGAGCCGTCCCTGTCCAAAGCCTCGCTACCAGAGTTACAAGGGGTAGCATGGAACAATCTGGCCCACCCTAATCAAGAGCCGTCCCTGTCCACAGCCTCGATACCAGAGTTACAAGGGGTAGCATGGAACAATCTGGCCCACCCTAATCAAGAGCCGTCCCTGTCCACAGCCTCGCTACCAGAGTTACAAGGGGTAGCATGGAACAATCTGGCCCACCCTAATCAAGAGCCGTCCCTGTCCACAGCCAGGATCACTACAGCCTCGCTACCAGAGTTACAAGGGGTAGCATGGAACAATCTGGCCCACCCTAATCAAGAGCCGTCCCTGTCCACAGCCTCGCTACCAGAGTTACAAGGGGTAGCATGGAACAATCTGGCCCACCGTAATCAAGAGCCGTCCCTGTCCACAGCCTCGCTACCAGAGTTACAAGGGGTAGCATGGAACAATCTGGCCCACCCTAATCAAGAGCCGTCCCTGTCCACAGCCTCGCTACCAGAGTTACAAGGGGTAGCATGGAACAATGTGGCCCACCCTAATCAAGAGCCGCCCCTGTCCACAGCCTCGCTACCAGAGTTACAAAGGGTAGCATGGAACAATCTGGCCCACCCTAATCAAGAGACGCCCCTGTCCACAGCCTCGCTACCAGAGTTACAAGGGGTAGCATGGAACAATCTGGCCCACCCTAATCAACAGCCGTCCCTGTCCACAGCCTCGCTACCAGAGTTACAAGGGGTAGCATGGAACAATCTGGCCCACCCTAATCAAGAGCCGTCCCTGTCCACAGCCTCGCTACCAGAGTTACAAGGGATAGCATGGAACAATCTGGCCCACCCTAATCAAGAGCCGTCCCTGTCCACAGCCTCGCTACCAGAGTTACAAGGGGTAGCATGGAACAATCTGGACCACCCTAATCAAGAGTCGTCCCTGTCCACAGCCTCGCTACCAGAGTTACAAGGGGTAGCATGGAACAATCTGGCCCACCCTAATCAAGAGCCGTCCCTGTCCACAGCCTCGCTACCAGAGTTACAAGAGGTAGCATGGAACAATCTGGCCCACCGTAATCAAGAGCCGTCCCTGTCCACAGCCTCGCTACCAGAGTTACAAGGGGTAGCATGGAACAATCTGGCCCACCCTGATCAAGTGCCGTCCCTGTCCACAGCCTCGCTACCAGAGTTAAAAGGGATAGCATGGAACAATCTGGCCCACCCTAATCAAGAGCCGTCCCTGTCCACAGCCTCACTACCAGAGTTACTAGGGGTAGCATGGAACAATGTGGCCCACCCTAATCAAGAGCCGCCCCTGTCCACAGCCTCGCTACTAGAGTTACAAAGGGTAGCATGGCACAATCTGGCCCACCCTAATCAAGAGCCGTCCCTGTCCACAGCCTCGCTACCAGAGTTACAAGGGGTAGAATGGAACAATCTGGCTCACCCTAATCAAGAGCCGCCCCTGTCCACAGCCACGCTAACAGAGTTACAAGGGGTAGCATGGAACAATCTGGCCCACCCCTAATCAAGAGCCGTCCCTGGTCACTACAGCCTCGCCACCAGAGTTACAAGGGGTAGCATGGAACAATCAGGCCCACCCTAATCAAGAGCCGTCCCTGTCCCCAGCCTCGCTACCAGAGTTACAAGGGGTAGCATGGAACAATCTGGCCATCCCTAATCAAGGGCCGTCCATGTCCACAGCCTCGCTACCAGAGTTACAAGGGGTAGCATGGAACAATCTGGCCCACCCTAATCAAGAGCCGTCCCTGTCCACAGCCTCGCCACCAGAGTTACAAGGGGTAGCATGGAACAATCTGGCCCACCCTAATCAAGAGCCGTCCCTGTCCACAGCCTCGCTACCAGAGTTACAAGGGGTAGCATGGAACAGTCTGGCCCACCCTAATCAAGAGCCGTCCCTGTCCACAGCCTCGCTACCAGAATTACAAGGGGTAGCATGGAAAAATCTGGCCCACTCTAATCAAGAGCCGTCCCTGTCCACAGCCTCGCTACCAGAGTTACAAGGGGTAGCATGGAACAATCTGGCCCACCCTAATCAAGAGCCGTCCCTGACCACAGCCTCGCTACCTGAGTTACAAGGGGTAGCATGGAACAATCTGCCCCCCCCCCTAATCAAGAGCCGTCCCTGTCCACAGCCTCGCTACCAAAGTTACAAGGGGTAGCATGGAACAATCTGGCCCACTCTAATCAAGAGCCGCCCCTGTCCACAGCCTCGCTACCAGAGTTACAAGGGGTAGCATGGAACAATCTAGCCCACTCTAATCAAGAGCCGTCCCTGTCCACAGCCTCGCTACCAGAGTTATAAGGGGTAGCATGGAACAATCTGGCCCACCCTAATCAAGATCCGCCCCTGTCCACAGCCTCGCTAACAGAGTTACAAGGGGTAGCATGGAACAAACTTGCCCACTCTAATCAAGAGCCGCCCCTGTCAATAGCCTCGCTAACAGAGTTACAAGGGTTAGCATGGAACAATCTGGCCCCCCCTAATCAAGAGCCGTCCCTGTCCACAGCCTCGCTACCAGAGTTACAAGGGGTAGCATGGAACAATCTGGCCCACCCTATTCAAGAGTCGCCCCTGTCCACAGCCTCGCTACCAGAGTTACCAAGGGTAGCATGGAACAATCTGGCCCACCCTAATCAAGAGCCGCCCCTGTCCACAGCCTCGCTACCAGAGTTACAAGGGGTAGCATGGAACAATCTGGCCCACCCTAATCAAGAGCCGCCCCTGTCCACAGCCTCGCTACCAGAGTTACAAGGGGTAGCATGGAACAATCTGGCCCACCCTAATCAAGAGCCGTCCCTGTCCACAGCCTCGCTACCAGAGTTACAAGGGGTAGCATGGAACAATCTGGCCCACCCTAATCAAAGCCGTCCCTGTCCACAGCCTCGCTACCAGAGTTACAAGGGGTAGCATGGAACAATCTGGCCCACCCTAATCAAGAGCCGTCCCTGTCCACAGCCTCGCTACCAGAGTTACAAGGGGTAGCATGGAACAATCTAGCCCACCCTAATCAAGAGCCGTCCCTGTCCACAGCCAGGGTCACTACAGCCTCGCTACCAGAGTTACAAGGGGTAGCATGGAACAATCTGGCCCACCCTAATCAAGAGCCGTCCCAGTCCACAGCCTCGCTACCAGAGTTACAAGGGGTAGCATGGAACAATCTGGCCCACCGTAATCAAGAGCCGTCCCTGTCCACAGCCTCGCTACCAGAGTTACAAGGGTTAGCATGGAACAATCTGGCCCACCCTAATCAAGAGCCGTCCCTGTCCACAGCCTCGCTACCAGAGTTACAAGGGGTAGCATGGAACAATATGGCCCACCCTAATCAAGAGCAGCCCCTGTCCACAGCCTCGCTACCAGAGTTACAAAGGGTAGCATGGAACAATCTGGCCCACCCTAATCAAGAGACGCCCCTGTCCACAGCCTCGCTACCAGAGTTACAAGGGGTAGCATGGAACAATCTGGCCCAACCTAATGAACAGCCGTCCCTGTCCACAGCCTCGCTACCAGAAATACAAGGGATAGCATGGAACAATCTGGCCCACCCTATTCAAGAGCCGTCCCTGTCCACAGCCTCGCTACCAGAGTTACAAGGGGTAGCATGGAACAATCTGGCCCACTCTAATCAAGAGCCGCCCCTGTCCACACCCTCGCTACCAGAGTTACAAGGGGTAGCATGGAACAATCTGGCCCACCCTAATCAAGAGCCGTCCATGTCCACAGCCTCGCTACCAGAGTTACAAGGGGTAGCATGGAACAATATGCCCCCCCCCCTAATCAAGAGCCGTCTCTGTCCACAGCCTCGCTACCAGAGTTACAAGGGGTAGCATGGAACAATCTGGCCCACTCTAATCAAGAGCCGCCCCTGTCCACAGCCTCGCTACCAGAGTTACAAGGGGTAGCATGGAACAATCTGGCCCACTCTAATCAAGAGCCGTCCCTATCCACAGCCTCGCTACCATAGTTACAAGGAATAGCATGGAACAATCTGGCCCACCCTAATCAAGAGCCGCCCCTGTCCACAGCCTCGCTAACAGAGTTACAAGGGGTAGCATGGAACAAACTGGCAGACTCTAATCAAGAGCCGCCCCTGTCAATAGCCTCGCTAACAGAGTTACAAGGGGTAGCATGGAACAATCTGGCCCACCCTAATCAAGAGCCGTCCCTGTCCACAGCCTCGCTACCAGAGTTACAAGGGGTAGCATGGAACATTCTGGCCCACCCTATTCATGAGCCGCCCCTGTCCACAGCCTCGCTACCAGAGTTACAAAGGGTAGCATGGAACAATCTGGCCCACCCTAATCAACAGCCGCCCCTGTCCACAGCCTCGCTACCAGAGTTACAAGGGGTAGCATGGAACAATCTGGCCCACCCTAATCAACAGCCGCCCCTGTCCACAGCCTCGCTACCAGAGTTACAAGGGTAGCATGGAACAATCTGGCCCACCCTAATCAAGAGCCGTCCCTGTCCAAAGCCTCGCTACCAGAGTTACAAGGGGTAGCATGGAACAATCTGGCCCACCCTAATCAAGAGCCGTCCCTGTCCACAGCCTCGATACCAGAGTTACAAGGGGTAGCATGGAACAATCTGGCCCACCCTAATCAAGAGCCGTCCCTGTCCACAGCCTCGCTACCAGAGTTACAAGGGGTAGCATGGAACAATCTGGCCCACCCTAATCAAGAGCCGTCCCTGTCCACAGCCAGGGTCACTACAGCCTCGCTACCAGAGTTACAAGGGGTAGCATGGAACAATCTGGCCCACCCTAATCAAGAGCCGTCCCTGTCCACAGCCTCGCTACCAGAGTTACAAGGGGTAGCATGGAACAATCTGGCCCACCGTAATCAAGAGCCGTCCCTGTCCACAGCCTCGCTACCAGAGTTACAAGGGGTAGCATGGAACAATCTGGCCCACCATAATCAAGAGCCGTCCCTGTCCACAGCCTCGCTACCAGAGTTACAAGGGGTAGCATGGAACAATGTAGCCCACCCTAATCAAGAGCCGCCCCTGTCCACAGCCTCGCTACCAGAGTTACAAAGGGTAGCATGGAACAATCTGGCCCACCCTAATCAAGAGACGCCCCTGTCCACAGCCTCGCTACCAGAGTTACAAGGGGTAGCATGGAACAATCTGGCCCACCCTAATCAACAGCCGTCCCTGTCCACAGCCTCGCTACCAGAGTTACAAGGGGTAGCATGGAACAATCTGGCCCACCCTAATCAAGAGCCGTCCCTGTCCACAGCCTCGCTACCGGAGTTACAAGGGATAGCATGGAACAATCTGGCCCACCCTAATCAAGAGCCGTCCCTGTCCACAGCCACGCTACCAGAGTTACAAGGGGTAGCATGGAACAATCTGGCCCACCCTAATCAAGAGTCGTCCCTGTCCACAGCCTCGCTACCAGAGTTACAAGGGGTAGCATGGAACAATCTGGCCCACCCTTATCAAGTGCCGTCCCTGTCCACAGCCTCGCTACCAGAGTTAAAAGGGGTAGCATGGAACAATCTGGCCCACCCTAATCAAGAGCCGTCCCTGTCCACAGCGTCACTACCAGAGTTACAAGGGGTAGCATGGGACAATGTGGCCCACCCTAATCAAGAGCCGCCCCTGTCCACAGCCTCGTTACCAGAGTTACAAAGGGTAGCATGGAACAATCTGGCCCACCCTAATCAAGAGCCATCCCTATCCACAGCCTCGCTACCAGAGTTACAAGGGGTAGCATGGAACAATCTGGCTCACCCTAATGAAGAGCCGTCCCTGTCCACAGCCTCGCTACCAAAGTTACAAGGGGTAGCATGGAACAATCTGGCCCACCCTAATCAACAGCCGCCCCTGTCCACAGCCTCGCTACCAGAGTTACAAGGGGTAGCATGGAACAATCTGGCCCACCCTAATCAACAGCCGCCCCTGTCCACAGCCTCGCTACCAGAGTTACAAGGGGTTGCATGTAACAATCTGGCCCACCGTAATCAAGAGCCGTCCCTGTCCACAGCCTCGCTACCAGAGTTACAAGGGGTAGCATGGAACAATCTGGCCCACCCTAATCAAGAGCCGTCCCTGTCCACAGCCTCGCTACCAGAGTTACAAGGGGTAGCATGGAACAATCTGGCCCACCCTAATCAAGAGCCGCCCCTGTCCACAGCCTCGCTACCAGAGTTACAAGGGGTAGCATGGAACAATCTGGCCCACTCTAATCAAGAGCCATCCCTGTCCACAGCCTCGCTACCAGAGTTACAAGGGGTAGCATGGAACAATCTGGCCCACCCTAATCAAGAGCCGTCCCTGTCCACAGCCTCGCTACCAGAGTTACAAGGGGTAGCATGGAACAATCTGGCCCACCCTAATCAAGAGCCGTCCCTGTCCACAGCCTCGCTACCAGAGTTACAAGGGGTAGCATGGAACAATCTGGCCCACCCTAATCAAGAGCCGCCCCTGTCCACAGACTCGCTAACAGAGTTACAAGGGGTAGCATGGAACAATCTGGCCCACCCTAATCAAGAGCCGCCCCTGTCCACAGCCTCGCTAACAGAGTTACAAGGGGTAGCATGGAACAATCTGGCCCACCCTAATCAAGGGCCGTCCCTGTCCACAGCCACGCTACCAGAGTTACAAGGGGTAGCATGGAACAATCTGGCCCACCCTAATCAAGAGCCGCCCCTGTCCACAGCCTCGCTAACAGAGTTACAAGGGGTAGCATAGAACAATCTGGCCCACCCTAATCAAGAGCCGTCCCTGTCCACAGCCTCGCTACCAGAGTTACGAGGGGTAGCATGGAACAATCTGGCCCACCCTAATCAAGAGCCGTCCCTGTCCACAGCCAGGGTCACTACAGCCTCGCTACCAGAGTAACAAGGGGTAGCAAGGAACAATCTGGCCCACCCTAATCAAGAGCCGCCCCTGTCCACAGCCTCGCTACCACAGTTACAAAGGGTAGCATGGAACAATCTGGCCCACCCTAATCAAGAGCCGCCCCTGTCCACAGCCTCGCTACCAGAGTTACAAGGGGTAGCATGGAACAATCAGGCCCACCCTAATCAAGAGCCGCCCCTGTCCACAGCCTCGCTACCAGAGTTACAAGGGGTAGCATGGAACAATCTGGCCCACCCTAATCAAGAGCCGTCCCTGTCCACAGCCTCGCTACCAGAGTTACAAGGGGTAGCATGGAACAATCTGGCCCACCCTAATCAAGAGCTGTCCCTGTCCACAGCCTCGCTACCAGAGTTACAAGGGGTAGCATGGAACAATCTGGCCCACCCTAAACAAGAGCCGTCCCTGTCCACAGCCTCGCTACCAGAGTTACAAGGGGTAGCATGGAACAATCTGGCCCACACCTAATCAAGAGTCGTCCCTGTCCACAGCCTCGCTACCAGAGTTACAAGGGGTAGCATGGAACAATCTGGCCCACCCTAATCAAGAGCCGCCCCTGTCCACAGCCTCGCTACCAGAGTTACAAGGGGTAGCATGGAACAATCTGGCCCACCCCTAATCATGAGCCGCCCCTGGTCACTACAGCCTCGCTACCAGAGTTACAAGGGGTAGCATGGAACAATCTGGCCCACCCTAATCAAGAGTCGTCCCTGTCCACAGCCTCGCTACCAGAGTTACAAGGGGTAGCATGGAACAATCTGGCCCACCCCTAATCAAGAGCCGTCCCTGGTCACTACAGCCTCGCTACCAGAGTTACAAGGGGTAGCATGGAACAATCTGGCTCACCCTAATGAAGAGCCGCCCCTGGTCACTACAGACTCGCTACCAGAGTAACAAGGGGTAGCATGGAACAATCTGGCTCACCCTAATGGAGAGCCGTCCCTGTCCACAGCCTCGCTACCAGAGTTACAAGGGGTAGCATGGAACAATCTGGCCCACCCTAATCAAGAGCCGTCCCTGTCCACAGCCTCGCTACCAGAGTTACAAGGGGTAGCATGGAACAATCAGGCCCACCGTAATCAAGAGCCGTCCCTGTCCACAGCCTCGCTACCAGAGTTACAAGGGGTAGCATGGAACAATCTGGCCCACCCTAATCAAGAGCCGTCCCTGTCCACAGCCTCGCTACCAGAGTTACAAGGGGTAGCATGGAACAATCTGGCCCACCCTAATGAAGAGCCGCCCCTGTCCACAGCCTCGCTACCAGAGTTACAAGGGGTAGCATGGAACAATCTGGCTCACCCTAATGAAGAGCCGCCCCTGGTCACTACAGACTCAATACCAGAGTTACAAGGGGTAGAATGGAACAATCTGGCCCACCCTAATCAAGAGCCGTCCCGGTCCACAGCCTCGCTACCAGACTTACAATGGGGTAGCATGGAACAATCTGGCCCACCCTAATCCAGAGCCATCCCTGTCCACAGCCTCGCTACCAGAGTTACAAGGGGTAGCATGGAACAATCTGGCTCACCCTAATGGAGAGCCGTCCCTGTCCACAGCCTCGCTACCAGAGTTACAAGGGGTAGCATGGAACAATCTGGCCCACCCTAATCAAGAGCCGTCCCTGTCCACAGCCTCGCTACCAGAGTTACAAGGGGTAGCATGGAACAATCAGGCCCACCGTAATCAAGAGCCGTCCCTGTCCACAGCCTCGCTACCAGAGTTACAAGGGGTAGCATGGAGCAATCTGGCCCACCCTAATCAAGAGCCGTCCCTGTCCACAGCCTCGCTACCAGAGTTACAAGGGGTAGCATGGAACAATCAGACCCACCCTAATCAAGAGCAGTCCCTGTCCACAGCCTCGCTACCAGAGTTACAAGGGGTAGCATGGAACAATCTGGCCCATCCTAATCAAGAGCCGTCCCTGTCCACAGCCTCGCTACTAGAGTTACAAGGGGTAGCATGGAACAATCTGGCCCACCCTAATCAAGAGCCGTCCCTGTCCACAGCCTCGCTACCAGAGTTACAAGGGGTAGCATGGAACAATCTGGCTCACCCTAATCAAGAGCCGCCCCTGGTCACTACAGCCTCGCTACCAGAGTTACAAGGGGTAGCATGGAACAATCTGGCCCACCCTAATCAAGAGCCGTCCCTGTCCACAGCCTCGCTACCAGAGTTACAAGGGGTAGCATGGAACAATCTGGCCCACCCCTAATCAAGAGCCGTCCCAGGTCACTACAGACTCGCTACCAGAGTTACAAGGGGTAGAATGGAACAATCTGGCCCACCCTAATCAAGATCCGCCCCTGTCCACAGCCTCGCTACCAGAGTTACAAAGGGTAGCATGGAACAATCTGGCCCACCCTAATCAAGAGCCGCCCCTGTACCACAGCCTCGCTACCAGAGTTACAAGGGGTAGCATGGAACAATCAGGCCCACCCTAATCAAGAGCCGCCCCTGTCCACAGCCTCGCTACCAGAGTTACTAGGGGTAGCATGGAACAATCTGGCCCTCCCTAATCAAGAGCCGTCCCTGTCCACAGCCTCGCTACCAGAGTTACAAGGGGTAGCATGGAACAATCTGGCCCACCCTAATCAAGAGCTGTCCCTGTCCACAGCCGCGCTACCAGAGTTACAAGGGGTAGCACGGAACAATCTGGTCCACCCTAATCAAGAGCCGTCCCTGTCCACAGCCTCGCTACCAGAGTTACAAGGGGTAGCATGGAACAATCTGGCCCACCCCTAATCAAGAGCCGTCCCTGTCCACAGCCTCGCTACCAGAGTTACAAGGGGTAGCATGGAACAATCTGGCCCACACTAATCAAGAGCCGCCCCTGTCCACAGCCTCGCTACCAGAGTTACAAGGGGTAGCATGGAACAATCAGGCCCACCCTAATCAAGAGCCGCCCCTGTCCACAGCCTCGCTACCAGAGTTACAAGGGGTAGCATGGAACAATCTGGCCCACCCTAATCAAGAGCCGTCCCTGTCCACAGCCTCGCTACCAGAGTTACATGGGGTAGCATGGAACAATCTGGCCCACCCTAATCAAGAGCTGTCCCTGTCCACAGCCTCGCTACCAGGGTTACAAGGGGTAGCATAGAACAATCTGGCCCACCCTAATCAAGAGCCGTCCCTGTCCACAGCCTCGCTACCAGAGTTACAAGGGGTAGCATGGAACAATCTGGCCCACACCTAATCAAGAGTCGTCCCTGTCCACAGCCTCGCTACCAGAGTTACAAGGGGTAGCATGGAACAATCTGGCCCACCCTAATCAAGAGCCGCCCCTGTCCACAGCCTCGCTACCAGAGTTACAAGGGGTAGCATGGAACAATCTGGCCCACCCCTAATCAAGAGCCGCCCCTGGTCACTACAGCCTCGCTACCAGAGTTACAAGGGGTAGCATGGAACAATCTGGCCCACCCTAATCAAGAGTCGTCCCTGTCCACAGCCTCGCTACCAGAGTTACAAGGGGTAGCATGGAACAATCTGGCCCACCCCTAATCAAGAGCCGTCCCTGGTCACTACAGCCTCGCTACCAGAGTTACAAGGGGTAGCATGGAACAATCTGGCTCACCCTAATGAAGAGCCGCCCCTGGTCACTACAGACTCGCTACCAGAGTTACAAGGGGTAGAATGGAACAATCTGGCCCACCCTAATCAAGAGCCGTCCCTGTCCACAGCCTCGCTACCTGACTTACAATGGGGTAGCATGGAACAATCTGGCCCACCCTAATCCAGAGCCATCCCTGTCCACAGCCTCGCTACCAGAGTAACAAGGGGTAGCATGGAACAATCTGGCTCACCCTAATGGAGAGCCGTCCCTGTCCACAGCCTCGCTACCAGAGTTACAAGGGGTAGCATGGAACAATCTGGCCCACCCTAATCAAGAGCCGTCCCTGTCCACAGCCTCGCTACCAGAGATACAAGGGGTAGCATGGAACAATCTGGCCCACCCTAATCAAGAGCCGTCCCTGTCCACAGCCTCGCTACCAGAGTTACGAGGGGTAGCATGGAACAATCTGGCCCACCCTAATCAAGAGCCGTCCCTGTCCACAGCCTCGCTACCAGAGTTACAAGGGGCAGCATGGAACAATCTGGCCCACCCTAATCAAGAGCCGCCCCTGTCCACAGCCTCGCTACCAGAGTTACAAGGGGTAGCATGGAACAATCTGGCCCACCCTAATCAAGAGCTGTCCCTGTCAACAGCCTCGCTACCAGAGTTACAAGGGGTAGCATGGAACAATCTGGCCCACCCTAATCAAGAGCCGTCCCTGTCCACAGCCTCGCTACCAGAAATACAAGGGGTAGCATGGAACAATCTGGCCCACCCTAATCAAGAGACGCCCCTGTCCACAGCCTCGCTACCACAGTTACAAAGGGTAGCATGGAACAATCTGGCCCACCCTAATCAAGAGACGCCCCTGTCCACAGCCTCGCTACCAGAGTTACAAGGGGTAGCATGGAATAATCTGGCCCACTCTAATCAAGAGCAGTCCCTGTGCACAGCCTCGCTACCAGAGTTACAAGGGGTTGCATGGAACAATCTGGCCCACCGTAATCAAGAGCCGTCCCTTTCCACATCCTCGCTACCAGAGTTACAAGCGGTAGCATGGAACAATCTGGCCCACCGTAATCAAGAGCCGTCCCTGTCCACAGCCTCGCTACCAGAGTTACAAGGGGTAGCATGGAACAATCTGGCCCACCCTAATCAAGAGCCGTCCCTGTCCACAGCCTCGCTACCAGAGTTACAAGGGGTAGCATGGAACAATCTGGCCCACCCTAATCAAGAGCCGCCCCTGGTCGCTACAGCCTCGCTACCAGAGTTACAAGGGGTAGCATGGAACAATCTGGCTCACCCTAATCAAGAGCCGTCCCTGTCCACAGCCTCGCTACCAGAGTTACAAGGGGTAGCATGGAACATTCTGGCCCACCCTAATCAAGAGCCGTTCCTGTCCACAGCCTCGCTACCAGAGTTACAAGGGGTAGCATGGAACAATCTGGCCCACCCTAATCAAGAGCCGCCCCTGTCCACAGCCTCGCTAAGAGAGTTACAAGGGGTAGCATGGAACAATCTGGTCCACCCTAATCAAGAGCCGCCCCTGTCCACAGCCTCGCTAACAGAGTTATAAGGGGTAGCATGGAACAATCTGGCCCACCCTAATCAAGAGCCGTCCCTGTCCACAGCCACGCTACCAGAGTTACAAGGGGTAGCATGGAACAATCTGGCCCACCCTAATCAAGAGCCGCCCCTGTCCACAGCCTCGCTAACAGAGTTACAAGGGGTAGCATGGAACAATCTGGCCCACACTAATCAAGAGCCGTCCCTGTCCACAGCCTCGCTACCAGAGTTACGAGCGGTAGCATGGAAAAATCTGGCCCACCCTAATCAAGAGCCGTCCCTGTCCACAGCCAGGGTCACTACAGCCTTGCTACCAGAGTTACAAGGGGTAGCATGGAACAATCTGGCCCACCCTAATCAAGAGCCGTCCCTGTCCACAGCCTCGCTACCAGAGTTACGAGGGGTAGCATGGAACAATCTGGCCCACCCTAATCAAGAGCCGTCCCTGTCCACAGCCTCGGTACCAGAGTTACAAGGGGTAGCATGGAACAATCTGGCCCACCCTAATCAAGAGCCGCCCCTGTCCACAGCCTCGCTACCAGAGTTACAAGGGGTAGCATGGAACAATCTGGCCCACCCTAATTAAGAGCTGTCCCTGTCCACAGCCTCGCTGCCAGAGTTACAAGGGGTAGCATGGAACAATCTGGCCCACCCTAATCAAGAGCCGTCCCTGTCCACAGCCTCGCTACCAGAGATACAAGGGGTAGCATGGAACAATCTGGCCCACCCTAATCAAGAGACGCCCCTGTCCACAGCCTCGCTACCAGAGTTACACAGGGTAGCATGGAACAATCTGGCCCACCCTAATCAAGAGACGCCCCTGTCCACAGCCTCGCCACCAGAGTTACAAGGGGTAGCATGGAATAATCTGGCCCACTCTAATCAAGAGCCGTCCCTGTCCACAGCCTCGCTACCAGAGTTACAAGGGGTAGCATGGAACAATCTGGCCCACCATAATCAAGAGCCGCCCCTGTCCACAGCCTCGCTACCAGAGTTACAAGGGGTAGCATGGAACAATCTGGCCCACCCTAATCAAGAGCCGTCCCTGTCCACAGCATCGTTACCAGTGTTACAAGGCGTAGCATGGAACAATCTGGCCCACCCTAATCAAGAGCCGTCCCTGTCCACAGCCTCGCTACCAGAGTTACAAGGGGTAGCATGGAACAATCAGACCCACCCTAATCAAGAGCAGTCCCTGTCCACAGCCTCGCTACCAGAGTTACAAGGGGTAGCATGGAACAATCTGGCCCATCCTAATCAAGAGCCGTCCCTGTCCACAGCCTCGCTACTAGAGTTACAAGGGGTAGCATGGAACAATCTGGCCCACCCTAATCAAGAGCCGTCCCTGTCCACAGCCTCGCTACCAGAGTTACAAGGGGTGGCATGGAACAATCTGGCTCACCCTAATCAAGAGCCGCCCCTGGTCACTACAGCCTCGCTACCAGAGTTACAAGGGGTAGCATGGAACAATCTGGCCCACCCTAATCAAGAGCCGTCCCTGTCCACAGCCTCGCTACCAGAGTTACAAGGGGTAGCATGGAACAATCTGGCCCACCCCTAATCAAGAGCCGTCCCAGGTCACTACAGACTCGCTACCAGAGTTACAAGGGGTAGAATGGAACAATCTGGCCCACCCTAATCAAGAGCCGCCCCTGTCCACAGCCTCGCTACCACAGTTACAAAGGGTAGCATGGAACAATCTGGCCCACCCTAATCAAGAGCCGCCCCTGTCCACAGCCTCGCTACCAGAGTTACAAGGGGTAGCATGGAACAATCAGGCCCACCCTAATCAAGATCCGCCCCTGTCCACAGCCTCGCTACCAGAGTTACAAGGGGTAGCATGGAACAATCTGGCCCACCCTAATCAAGAGCCGTCCCTGTCCACAGCCTCGCTACCAGAGTTACAAGGGGTAGCATGGAACAATCTGGCCCACCCTAATCAAGAGCTGTCCCTGTCCACAGCCTCGCTACCAGAGTTACAAGGGGTAGCATGGAACAATCTGGCCCACCCTAATCAAGAGCCGTCCCTGTCCACAGCCTCGCTACCAGAGTTACAAGGGGTAGCATGGAACAATCTGGCCCACACCTAATCAAGAGTCGTCCCTGTCCACAGCCTCGCTACCAGAGTTACAAGGGGTAGCATGGAACAATCTGGCCCACCCTAATCAAGAGCCGCCCCTGTCCACAGCCTCGCTACCAGAGTTACAAGGGGTAGCATGGAACAATCTGGCCCACCCCTAATCAAGAGCCGCCCCTGGTCACTACAGCCTCGCTACCAGAGTTACAAGGGGTAGCATGGAACAATCTGGCCCACCCTAATCAAGAGTCGTCCCTGTCCACAGCCTCGCTACCAGAGTTACAAGGGGTAGCATGGAACAATCTGGCCCACCCCTAATCAAGAGCCGTCCCTGGTCACTACAGCCTCGCTACCAGAGTTACAAGGGGTAGCATGGAACAATCTGGCTCACCCTAATGAAGAGCCGCCCCTGGTCACTACAGACTCGCTACCAGAGTAACAAGGGGTAGCATGGAACAATCTGGCTCACCCTAATGGAGAGCCGTCCCTGTCCACAGCCTCGCTACCAGAGTTACAAGGGGTAGCATGGAACAATCTGGCCCACCCTAATCAAGAGCCGTCCCTGTCCACAGCCTCGCTACCAGAGTTACAAGGGGTAGCATGGAACAATCAGGCCCACCGTAATCAAGAGCCGTCCCTGTCCACAGCCTCGCTACCAGAGTTACAAGGGGTAGCATGGAACAATCTGGCCCACCCTAATCAAGAGCCGTCCCAGGTCACTACAGACTCGCTACCAGAGTTACAAGGGGTAGAATGGAACAATCTGGCCCACCCTAATCAAGAGCCGCCCCTGTCCACAGCCTCGCTACCACAGTTACAAAGGGTAGCATGGAACAATCTGGCCCACACTAATCAAGAGCCGTCCCTGTCCACAGCCTCGCTACCAGAGTTACGAGCGGTAGCATGGAAAAATCTGGCCCACCCTAATCAAGAGCCGTCCCTGTCCACAGCCAGGGTCACTACAGCCTTGCTACCAGAGTTACAAGGGGTAGCATGGAACAATCTGGCCCACCCTAATCAAGAGCCGTCCCTGTCCACAGCCTCGCTACCAGAGTTACGAGGGGTAGCATGGAACAATCTGGCCCACCCTAATCAAGAGCCGTTCCTGTCCACAGCCTCGCTACCAGAGTTACAAGGGGTAGCATGGAACAATCTGGCCCACCCTAATCAAGAGCCGCCCCTGTCCACAGCCTCGCTAACAGAGTTACAAGGGGTAGCATGGAACAATCTGGTCCACCCTAATCAAGAGCCGCCCCTGTCCACAGCCTCGCTAACAGAGTTATAAGGGGTAGCATGGAACAATCTGGCCCACCCTAATCAAGAGCCGTCCCTGTCCACAGCCACGCTACCAGAGTTACAAGGGGTAGCATGGAACAATCTGGCCCACCCTAATCAAGAGCCGCCCCTGTCCACAGCCTCGCTAACAGAGTTACAAGGGGTAGCATGGAACAATCTGGCCCACACTAATCAAGAGCCGTCCCTGTCCACAGCCTCGCTACCAGAGTTACGAGCGGTAGCATGGAAAAATCTGGCCCACCCTAATCAAGAGCCGTCTCTGTCCACAGCCAGGGTCACTACAGCCTTGCTACCAGAGTTACAAGGGGTAGCATGGAACAATCTGGCCCACCCTAATCAAGAGCCGTCCCTGTCCACAGCCTCGCTACCAGAGTTACGAGGGGTAGCATGGAACAATCTGGCCCACCCTAATCAAGAGCCGTCCCTGTCCACAGCCTCGGTACCAGAGTTACAAGGGGTAGCATGGAACAATCTGGCCCACCCTAATCAAGAGCCGCCCCTGTCCACAGCCTCGCTACCAGAGTTACAAGGGGTAGCATGGAACAATCTGGCCCACCCTAATTAAGAGCTGTCCCTGTCCACAGCCTCGCTGCCAGAGTTACAAGGGGTAGCATGGAACAATCTGGCCCACCCTAATCAAGAGCCGCCCCTGTCCACAGCCTCGCTACCAGAGTTACAAGGGGTAGCATGGAACATTCTGGCCCACCCTAATCAAGAGCCGTCCCTGTCCACAGCCTCGGTACCAGAGTTACAAGGGGTAGCATGGAACAATCTGGCCCACCCTATTCACGAGTCGCCCCTGTCCACAGCCTCGCTACCAGAGTTACCAAGGGTAGCATGGAACAATCTGGCCCACCCTAATCAAGAGCCGCCCCTGTCCACAGCCTCGCTACCAGAGTTACAAGGGGTAGCATGGAACAATCTGGCCCACCCTAATCAAGAGCCGCCCCTGTCCACAGCCTCGCTACCAGAGTTACAAGGGGTAGCATGGAACAATCTGGCCCACCCTAATCAAGAGCCGTCCCTGTCCACAGCCTCGCTACCAGAGTTACAAGGGGTAGCATGGAACAATCTGGCCCACCCTAATCAAAGCCGTCCCTGTCCACAGCCTCGCTACCAGAGTTACAAGGGGTAGCATGGAACAATCTGGCCCACCCTAATCAAGAGCCGTCCCTGTCCACAGCCTCGCTACCAGAGTTACAAGGGGTAGCATGGAACAATCTAGCCCACCCTAATCAAGAGCCGTCCCTGTCCACAGCCAGGGTCACTACAGCCTCGCTACCAGAGTTACAAGGGGTAGCATGGAACAATCTGGCCCACCCTAATCAAGAGCCGTCCCAGTCCACAGCCTCGCTACCAGAGTTACAAGGGGTAGCATGGAACAATCTGGCCCACCGTAATCAAGAGCCGTCCCTGTCCACAGCCTCGCTACCAGAGTTACAAGGGTTAGCATGGAACAATCTGGCCCACCCTAATCAAGAGCCGTCCCTGTCCACAGCCTCGCTACCAGAGTTACAAGGGGTAGCATGGAACAATATGGCCCACCCTAATCAAGAGCCGCCCCTGTCCACAGCCTCGCTACCAGAGTTACAAAGGGTAGCATGGAACAATCTGGCCCACCCTAATCAAGAGACGCCCCTGTCCACAGCCTCGCTACCAGAGTTACAAGGGGTAGCATGGAACAATCTGGCCCAACCTAATGAACAGCCGTCCCTGTCCACAGCCTCGCTACCAGAAATACAAGGGATAGCATGGAACAATCTGGCCCACCCTAATCAAGAGCCGTCCCTGTCCACAGCCTCGCTACCAGAGTTACAAGGGGTAGCATGGAACAATCTGGCCCACTCTAATCAAGAGCCGCCCCTGTCCACACCCTCGCTACCAGAGTTACAAGGGGTAGCATGGAACAATCTGGCCCACCCTAATCAAGAGCCGTCCATGTCCACAGCCTCGCTACCAGAGTTACAAGGGGTAGCATGGAACAATATGCCCCCCCCCCTAATCAAGAGCCGTCTCTGTCCACAGCCTCGCTACCAGAGTTACAAGGGGTAGCATGGAACAATCTGGCCCACTCTAATCAAGAGCCGCCCCTGTCCACAGCCTCGCTACCAGAGTTACAAGGGGTAGCATGGAACAATCTGGCCCACTCTAATCAAGAGCCGTCCCTATCCACAGCCTCGCTACCATAGTTACAAGGGGTAGCATGGAACAATCTGGCCCACCCTAATCAAGAGCCGCCCCTGTCCACAGCCTCGCTAACAGAGTTACAAGGGGTAGCATGGAACAAACTGGCAGACTCTAATCAAGAGCCGCCCCTGTCAATAGCCTCGCTAACAGAGTTACAAGGGGTAGCATGGAACAATCTGGCCCACCCTAATCAAGAGCCGTCCCTGTCCACAGCCTCGCTACCAGAGTTACAAGGGGTAGCATGGAACATTCTGGCCCACCCTATTCATGAGCCGCCCCTGTCCACAGCCTCGCTACCAGAGTTACAAAGGGTAGCATGGAACAATCTGGCCCACCCTAATCAACAGCCGCCCCTGTCCACAGCCTCGCTACCAGAGTTACAAGGGGTAGCATGGAACAATCTGGCCCACCCTAATCAACAGCCGCCCCTGTCCACAGCCTCGCTACCAGAGTTACAAGGGTAGCATGGAACAATCTGGCCCACCCTAATCAAGAGCCGTCCCTGTCCAAAGCCTCGCTACCAGAGTTACAAGGGGTAGCATGGAACAATCTGGCCCACCCTAATCAAGAGCCGTCCCTGTCCACAGCCTCGATACCAGAGTTACAAGGGGTAGCATGGAACAATCTGGCCCACCCTAATCAAGAGCCGTCCCTGTCCACAGCCTCGCTACCAGAGTTACAAGGGGTAGCATGGAACAATCTGGCCCACCCTAATCAAGAGCCGTCCCTGTCCACAGCCAGGGTCACTACAGCCTCGCTACCAGAGTTACAAGGGGTAGCATGGAACAATCTGGCCCACCCTAATCAAGAGCCGTCCCTGTCCACAGCCTCGCTACCAGAGTTACAAGGGGTAGCATGGAACAATCTGGCCCACCGTAATCAAGAGCCGTCCCTGTCCACAGCCTCGCTACCAGAGTTACAAGGGGTAGCATGGAACAATCTGGCCCACCATAATCAAGAGCCGTCCCTGTCCACAGCCTCGCTACCAGAGTTACAAGGGGTAGCATGGAACAATGTAGCCCACCCTAATCAAGAGCCGCCCCTGTCCACAGCCTCGCTACCAGAGTTACAAAGGGTAGCATGGAACAATCTGGCCCACCCTAATCAAGAGACGCCCCTGTCCACAGCCTCGCTACCAGAGTTACAAGGGGTAGCATGGAACAATCTGGCCCACCCTAATCAACAGCCGTCCCTGTCCACAGCCTCGCTACCAGAGTTACAAGGGGTAGCATGGAACAATCTGGCCCACCCTAATCAAGAGCCGTCCCTGTCCACAGCCTCGCTACCGGAGTTACAAGGGATAGCATGGAACAATCTGGCCCACCCTAATCAAGAGCCGTCCCTGTCCACAGCCACGCTACCAGAGTTACAAGGGGTAGCATGGAACAATCTGGCCCACCCTAATCAAGAGTCGTCCCTGTCCACAGCCTCGCTACCAGAGTTACAAGGGGTAGCATGGAACAATCTGGCCCACCCTAATCAAGAGCCGTCCCTGTCCACAGCCTCGCTACCAGAGTTACAAGGGGTAGCATGGAACAATCTGGCCCACCGTAATCAAGAGCCGTCCCTGTCCACAGCCTCGCTACCAGAGTTACAAGGGGTAGCATGGAACAATCTGGCCCACCCTTATCAAGTGCCGTCCCTGTCCACAGCCTCGCTACCAGAGTTAAAAGGGGTAGCATGGAACAATCTGGCCCACCCTAATCAAGAGCCGTCCCTGTCCACAGCGTCACTACCAGAGTTACAAGGGGTAGCATGGGACAATGTGGCCCACCCTAATCAAGAGCCGCCCCTGTCCACAGCCTCGTTACCAGAGTTACAAAGGGTAGCATGGAACAATCTGGCCCACCCTAATCAAGAGCCATCCCTATCCACAGCCTCGCTACCAGAGTTACAAGGGGTAGCATGGAACAATCTGGCTCACCCTAATGAAGAGCCGTCCCTGTCCACAGCCTCGCTACCAAAGTTACAAGGGGTAGCATGGAACAATCTGGCCCACCCTAATCAACAGCCGCCCCTGTCCACAGCCTCGCTACCAGAGTTACAAGGGGTAGCATGGAACAATCTGGCCCACCCTAATCAACAGCCGCCCCTGTCCACAGCCTCGCTACCAGAGTTACAAGGGGTTGCATGTAACAATCTGGCCCACCGTAATCAAGAGCCGTCCCTGTCCACAGCCTCGCTACCAGAGTTACAAGGGGTAGCATGGAACAATCTGGCCCACCCTAATCAAGAGCCGTCCCTGTCCACAGCCTCGCTACCAGAGTTACAAGGGGTAGCATGGAACAATCTGGCCCACCCTAATCAAGAGCCGCCCCTGTCCACAGCCTCGCTACCAGAGTTACAAGGGGTAGCATGGAACAATCTGGCCCACTCTAATCAAGAGCCATCCCTGTCCACAGCCTCGCTACCAGAGTTACAAGGGGTAGCATGGAACAATCTGGCCCACCCTAATCAAGAGCCGTCCCTGTCCACAGCCTCGCTACCAGAGTTACAAGGGGTAGCATGGAACAATCTGGCCCACCCTAATCAAGAGCCGTCCCTGTCCACAGCCTCGCTACCAGAGTTACAAGGGGTAGCATGGAACAATCTGGCCCACCCTAATCAAGAGCCGCCCCTGTCCACAGACTCGCTAACAGAGTTACAAGGGGTAGCATGGAACAATCTGGCCCACCCTAATCAAGAGCCGCCCCTGTCCACAGCCTCGCTAACAGAGTTACAAGGGGTAGCATGGAACAATCTGGCCCACCCTAATCAAGGGCCGTCCCTGTCCACAGCCACGCTACCAGAGTTACAAGGGGTAGCATGGAACAATCTGGCCCACCCTAATCAAGAGCCGCCCCTGTCCACAGCCTCGCTAACAGAGTTACAAGGGGTAGCATAGAACAATCTGGCCCACCCTAATCAAGAGCCGTCCCTGTCCACAGCCTCGCTACCAGAGTTACGAGGGGTAGCATGGAACAATCTGGCCCACCCTAATCAAGAGCCGTCCCTGTCCACAGCCAGGGTCACTACAGCCTCGCTACCAGAGTAACAAGGGGTAGCAAGGAACAATCTGGCCCACCCTAATCAAGAGCCGCCCCTGTCCACAGCCTCGCTACCACAGTTACAAAGGGTAGCATGGAACAATCTGGCCCACCCTAATCAAGAGCCGCCCCTGTCCACAGCCTCGCTACCAGAGTTACAAGGGGTAGCATGGAACAATCAGGCCCACCCTAATCAAGAGCCGCCCCTGTCCACAGCCTCGCTACCAGAGTTACAAGGGGTAGCATGGAACAATCTGGCCCACCCTAATCAAGAGCCGTCCCTGTCCACAGCCTCGCTACCAGAGTTACAAGGGGTAGCATGGAACAATCTGGCCCACCCTAATCAAGAGCTGTCCCTGTCCACAGCCTCGCTACCAGAGTTACAAGGGGTAGCATGGAACAATCTGGCCCACCCTAAACAAGAGCCGTCCCTGTCCACAGCCTCGCTACCAGAGTTACAAGGGGTAGCATGGAACAATCTGGCCCACACCTAATCAAGAGTCGTCCCTGTCCACAGCCTCGCTACCAGAGTTACAAGGGGTAGCATGGAACAATCTGGCCCACCCTAATCAAGAGCCGCCCCTGTCCACAGCCTCGCTACCAGAGTTACAAGGGGTAGCATGGAACAATTAGGCCCACCCCTAATCATGAGCCGCCCCTGGTCACTACAGCCTCGCTACCAGATTTACAAGGGGTAGCATGGAACAATCTGGCCCACCCTAATCAAGAGTCGTCCCTGTCCACAGCCTCGCTACCAGAGTTACAAGGGGTAGCATGGAACAATCTGGCCCACCCCTAATCAAGAGCCGTCCCTGGTCACTACAGCCTCGCTACCAGAGTTACAAGGGGTAGCATGGAACAATCTGGCTCACCCTAATGAAGAGCCGCCCCTTGTCACTTCAGACTCGCTACCAGAGTAACAAGGGGTAGCATGGAACAATCTGGCTCACCCTAATGGAGAGCCGTCCCTGTCCACAGCCTCGCTACCAGAGTTACAAGGGGTAGCATGGAACAATCTGGCCCACCCTAATCAAGAGCCGTCCCTGTCCACAGCCTCGCTACCAGAGTTACAAGGGGTAGCATGGAACAATCAGGCCCACCGTAATCAAGAGCCGTCCCTGTCCACAGCCTCGCTACCAGAGTTACAAGGGGTAGCATGGAACAATCTGGCCCACCCTAATCAAGAGCCGTCCCTGTCCACAGCCTCGCTACCAGAGTTACAAGGGGTAGCATGGAACAATCTGGCCCACCCTAATGAAGAGCCGCCCCTGTCCACAGCCTCGCTACCAGAGTTACAAGGGGTAGCATGGAACAATCTGGCTCACCCTAATGAAGAGCCGCCCCTGGTCACTACAGACTCAATACCAGAGTTACAAGGGGTAGAATGGAACAATCTGGCCCACCCTAATCAAGAGCCGTCCCGGTCCACAGCCTCGCTACCAGACTTACAATGGGGTAGCATGGAACAATCTGGCCCACCCTAATCCAGAGCCATCCCTGTCCACAGCCTCGCTACCAGAGTTACAAGGGGTAGCATGGAACAATCTGGCTCACCCTAATGGGGAGCCGTCCCTGTCCACAGCCTCGCTACCAGAGTTACAAGGGGTAGCATGGAACAATCTGGCCCACCCTAATCAAGAGCCGTCCCTGTCCACAGCCTCGCTACCAGAGTTACAAGGGGTAGCATGGAACAATCAGGCCCACCGTAATCAAGAGCCGTCCCTGTCCACAGCCTCGCTACCAGAGTTACAAGGGGTAGCATGGAGCAATCTGGCCCACCCTAATCAAGAGCCGTCCCTGTCCACAGCCTCGCTACCAGAGTTACAAGGGGTAGCATGGAACAATCAGACCCACCCTAATCAAGAGCAGTCCTTGTCCACAGCCTCGCTACCAGAGTTACAAGGGGTAGCATGGAACAATCTGGCCCATCCTAATCAAGAGCCGTCCCTGTCCACAGCCTCGCTACTAGAGTTACAAGGGGTAGCATGGAACAATCTGGCCCACCCTAATCAAGAGCCGTCCCTGTCCACAGCCTCGCTACCAGAGTTACAAGGGGTAGCATGGAACAATCTGGCTCACCCTAATCAAGAGCCGCCCCTGGTCACTACAGCCTCGATACCAGAGTTACAAGGGGTAGCATGGAACAATCTGGCCCACCCTAATCAAGAGCCGTCCCTGTCCACAGCCTCGCTACCAGAGTTACAAGGGGTAGCATGGAACAATCTGGCCCACCCCTAATCAAGAGCCGTCCCAGGTCACTACAGACTCGCTACCAGAGTTACAAGGGGTAGAATGGAACAATCTGGCCCACCCTAATCAAGAGCCGCCCCTGTCCACAGCCTCGCTACCAGAGTTACAAAGGGTAGCATGGAACAATCTGGCCCACCCTAATCAAGAGCCGCCCCTGTACCACAGCCTCGCTACCAGAGTTACAAGGGGTAGCATGGAACAATCAGGCCCACCCTAATCAAGAGCCGCCCCTGTCCACAGCCTCGCTACCAGAGTTACAAGGGGTAGCATGGAACAATCTGGCCCTCCCTAATCAAGAGCCGTCCCTGTCCACAGCCTCGCTACCAGAGTTACAAGGGGTAGCATGGAACAATCTGGCCCACCCTAATCAAGAGCTGTCCCTGTCCACAGCCGCGCTACCAGAGTTACAAGGGGTAGCACGGAACAATCTGGCCCACCCTAATCAAGAGCCGTCCCTGTCCACAGCCTCGCTACCAGAGTTACAAGGGGTAGCATGGAACAATCTGGCCCACCCCTAATCAAGAGCCGTCCCTGTCCACAGCCTCGCTACCAGAGTTACAAGGGGTAGCATGGAACAATCTGGCCCACACTAATCAAGAGCCGCCCCTGTCCACAGCCTCGCTACCAGAGTTACAAGGGGTAGCATGGAACAATCAGGCCCACCCTAATCAAGAGCCGCCCCTGTCCACAGCCTCGCTACCAGAGTTACAAGGGGTAGCATGGAACAATCTGGCCCACCCTAATCAAGAGCCGTCCCTGTCCACAGCCTCGCTACCAGAGTTACAAGGGGTAGCATGGAACAATCTGGCCCACCCTAATCAAGAGCTGTCCCTGTCCACAGCCTCGCTACCAGAGTTACAAGGGGTAGCATAGAACAATCTGGCCCACCCTAATCAAGAGCCGTCCCTGTCCACAGCCTCGCTACCAGAGTTACAAGGGGTAGCATGGAACAATCTGGCCCACACCTAATCAAGAGTCGTCCCTGTCCACAGCCTCGCTACCAGAGTTACAAGGGGTAGCATGGAACAATCTGGCCCACCCTAATCAAGAGCCGCCCCTGTCCACAGCCTCGCTACCAGAGTTACAAGGGGTAGCATGGAACAATCTGGCCCACCCCTAATCAAGAGCCGCCCCTGGTCACTACAGCCTCGCTACCAGAGTTACAAGGGGTAGCATGGAACAATCTGGCCCACCCTAATCAAGAGTCGTCCCTGTCCACAGCCTCGCTACCAGAGTTACAAGGGGTAGCATGGAACAATCTGGCCCACCCCTAATAAAGAGCCGTCCCTGGTCACTACAGCCTCGCTACCAGAGTTACAAGGGGTAGCATGGAACAATCTGGCTCACCCTAATGAAGAGCCGCCCCTGGTCACTACAGACTCGCTACCAGAGTTACAAGGGGTAGAATGGAACAATCTGGCCCACCCTAATCAAGAGCCGTCCCTGCCCACAGCCTCGCTACCTGACTTACAATGGGGTAGCATGGAACAATCTGGCCCACCCTAATCCAGATCCATCCCTGTCCACAGCCTCGCTACCAGAGTAACAAGGGGTAGCATGGAACAATCTGGCTCACCCTAATGGAGAGCCGTCCCTGTCCACAGCCTCGCTACCAGAGTTACAAGGGGTAGCATGGAACAATCTGGCCCACCCTAATCAAGAGCCGTCCCTGTCCACAGCCTCGCTACCAGAGATACAAGGGGTAGCATGGAACAATCTGGCCCACCCTAATCAAGAGCCGTCCCTGTCCACAGCCTCGCTACCAGAGTTACGAGGGGTAGCATGGAACAATCTGGCCCACCCTAATCAAGAGCCGTCCCTGTCCACAGCCTCGCTACCAGAGTTACAAGGGGCAGCATGGAACAATCTGGCCCACCCTAATCAAGAGCCGCCCCTGTCCACAGCCTCGCTACCAGAGTTACAAGGGGTAGCATGGAACAATCTGGCCCACCCTAATCAAGAGCTGTCCCTGTCAACAGCCTCGCTACCAGAGTTACAAGGGGTAGCATGGAACAATCTGGCCCACCCTAATCAAGAGCCGTCCCTGTCCACAGCCTCGCTACCAGAGATACAAGGGGTAGCATGGAACAATCTGGCCCACCCTAATCAAGAGACGCCCCTGTCCACAGCCTCGCTACCACAGTTACAAAGGGTAGCATGGAACAATCTGGCCCACCCTAATCAAGAGACGCCCCTGTCCACAGCCTCGCTACCAGAGTTACAAGGGGTAGCATGGAATAATCTGGCCCACTCTAATCAAGAGCAGTCCCTGTGCACAGCCTCGCTACCAGAGTTACAAGGGGTTGCATGGAACAATCTGGCCCACCGTAATCAAGAGCCGTCCCTTTCCACATCCTCGCTACCAGAGTTACAAGCGGTAGCATGGAACAATCTGGCCCACCGTAATCAAGAGCCGTCCCTGTCCACAGCCTCGCTACCAGAGTTACAAGGGGTAGCATGGAACAATCTGGCCCACCCTAATCAAGAGCCGTCCCTGTCCACAGCCTCGCTACCAGAGTTACAAGGGGTAGCATGGAACAATCTGGCCCACCCTAATCAAGAGCCGCCCCTGGTCGCTACAGCCTCGCTACCAGAGTTACAAGGGGTAGCATGGAACAATCTGGCTCACCCTAATCAAGAGCCGTCCCTGTCCACAGCCTCGCTACCAGAGTTACAAGAGGTAGCATGGAACATTCTGGCCCACCCTAATCAAGAGCCGTTCCTGTCCACAGCCTCGCTACCAGAGTTACAAGGGGTAGCATGGAACAATCTGGCCCACCCTAATCAAGAGCCGCCCCTGTCCACAGCCTCGCTAACAGAGTTACAAGGGGTAGCATGGAACAATCTGGTCCACCCTAATCAAGAGCCGCCCCTGTCCACAGCCTCGCTAACAGAGTTATAAGGGGTAGCATGGAACAATCTGGCCCACCCTAATCAAGAGCCGTCCCTGTCCACAGCCACGCTACCAGAGTTACAAGGGGTAGCATGGAACAATCTGGCCCACCCTAATCAAGAGCCGCCCCTGTCCACAGCCTCGCTAACAGAGTTACAAGGGGTAGCATGGAACAATCTGGCCCACACTAATCAAGAGCCGTCCCTGTCCACAGCCTCGCTACCAGAGTTACGAGCGGTAGCATGGAAAAATCTGGCCCACCCTAATCAAGAGCCGTCCCTGTCCACAGCCAGGGTCACTACAGCCTTGCTACCAGAGTTACAAGGGGTAGCATGGAACAATCTGGCCCACCCTAATCAAGAGCCGTCCCTGTCCACAGCCTCGCTACCAGAGTTACGAGGGGTAGCATGGAACAATCTGGCCCACCCTAATCAAGAGCCGTCCCTGTCCACAGCCTCGGTACCAGAGTTACAAGGGGTAGCATGGAACAATCTGGCCCACCCTAATCAAGAGCCGCCCCTGTCCACAGCCTCGCTACCAGAGTTACAAGGGGTAGCATGGAACAATCTGGCCCACCCTAATTAAGAGCTGTCCCTGTCCACAGCCTCGCTGCCAGAGTTACAAGGGGTAGCATGGAACAATCTGGCCCCCCCTAATCAAGAGCCGTCCCTGTCCACAGCCTCGCTACCAGAGATACAAGGGGTAGCATGGAACAATCTGGCCCACCCTAATCAAGAGACGCCCCTGTCCACAGCCTCGCTACCAGAGTTACACAGGGTAGCATGGAACAATCTGGCCCACCCTAATCAAGAGACGCCCCTGTCCACAGCCTCGCCACCAGAGTTACAAGGGGTAGCATGGAATAATCTGGCCCACTCTAATCAAGAGCCGTCCCTGTCCACAGCCTCGCTACCAGAGTTACAAGGGGTAGCATGGAACAATCTGGCCCACCATAATCAAGAGCCGCCCCTGTCCACAGCCTCGCTACCAGAGTTACAAGGGGTAGCATGGAACAATCTGGCCCACCCTAATCAAGAGCCGTCCCTGTCCACACCATCGTTACCAGTGTTACAAGGCGTAGCATGGAACAATCTGGCCCACCCTAATCAAGAGCCGTACCTGTCCACAGCCTCGCTACCAGAGTTACAAGGGGTAGCATGGAACAATCAGACCCACCCTAATCAAGAGCAGTCCCTGTCCACAGCCTCGCTACCAGAGTTACAATGGGTAGCATGGAACAATCTGGCCCATCCTAATCAAGAGCCGTCCCTGTCCACAGCCTCGCTACTAGAGTTACAAGGGGTAGCATGGAACAATCTGGCCCACCCTAATCAAGAGCCGTCCCTGTCCACAGCCTCGCTACCAGAGTTACAAGGGGTGGCATGGAACAATCTGGCTCACCCTAATCAAGAGCCGCCCCTGGTCACTACAGCCTCGCTACCAGAGTTACAAGGGGTAGCATGGAACAATCTGGCCCACCCTAATCAAGAGCCGTCCCTGTCCACAGCCTCGCTACCAGAGTTACAAGGGGTAGCATGGAACAATCTGGCCCACCCCTAATCAAGAGCCGTCCCAGGTCACTACAGACTCGCTACCAGAGTTACAAGGGGTAGAATGGAACAATCTGGCCCACCCTAATCAAGAGCCGCCCCTGTCCACAGCCTCGCTACCACAGTTACAAAGGGTAGCATGGAACAATCTGGCCCACCCTAATCAAGAGCCGCCCCTGTCCACAGCCTCGCTACCAGAGTTACAAGGGGTAGCATGGAACAATCAGGCCCACCCTAATCAAGAGCCGCCCCTGTCCACAGCCTCGCTACCAGAGTTACAAGGGGTAGCATGGAACAATCTGGCCCACCCTAATCAAGAGCCGTCCCTGTCCACAGCCTCGCTACCAGAGTTACAAGGGGTAGCATGGAACAATCTGGCCCACCCTAATCAAGAGCTGTCCCTGTCCACAGCCTCGCTACCAGAGTTACAAGGGGTAGCATGGAACAATCTGGCCCACCCTAATCAAGAGCCGTCCCTGTCCACAGCCTCGCTACCAGAGTTACAAGGGGTAGCATGGAACAATCTGGCCCACACCTAATCAAGAGTCGTCCCTGTCCACAGCCTCGCTACCAGAGATACAAGGGGTAGCATGGAACAATCTGGCCCACCCTAATCAAGAGCCGCCCCTGTCCACAGCCTCGCTACCAGAGTTACAAGGGGTAGCATGGAACAATCTGGCCCACCCCTAATCAAGAGCCGCCCCTGGTCACTACAGCCTCGCTACCAGAGTTACAAGGGGTAGCATGGAACAATCTGGCCCACCCTAATCAAGAGTCGTCCCTGTCCACAGCCTCGCTACCAGAGTTACAAGGGGTAGCATGGAACAATCTGGCCCACCCCTAATCAAGAGCCGTCCCTGGTCACTACAGCCTCGCTACCAGAGTTACAAGGGGTAGCATGGAACAATCTGGCTCACCCTAATGAAGAGCCGCCCCTGGTCACTACAGACTCGCTACCAGAGTAACAAGGGGTAGCATGGAACAATCTGGCTCACCCTAATGGAGAGCCGTCCCTGTCCACAGCCTCGCTACCAGAGTTACAAGGGGTAGCATGGAACAATCTGGCCCACCCTAATCAAGAGCCGTCCCTGTCCACAGCCTCGCTACCAGAGTTACAAGGGGTAGCATGGAACAATCAGGCCCACCGTAATCAAGAGCCGTCCCTGTCCACAGCCTCGCTACCAGAGTTACAAGGGGTAGCATGGAACAATCTGGCCCACCCTAATCAAGAGCCGTCCCAGGTCACTACAGACTCGCTACCAGAGTTACAAGGGGTAGAATGGAACAATCTGGCCCACCCTAATCAAGAGCCGCCCCTGTCCACAGCCTCGCTACCACAGTTACAAAGGGTAGCATGGAACAATCTGGCCCACACTAATCAAGAGCCGTCCCTGTCCACAGCCTCGCTACCAGAGTTACGAGCGGTAGCATGGAAAAATCTGGCCCACCCTAATCAAGAGCCGTCCCTGTCCACAGCCAGGGTCACTACAGCCTTGCTACCAGAGTTACAAGGGGTAGCATGGAACAATCTGGCCCACCCTAATCAAGAGCCGTCCCTGTCCACAGCCTCGCTACCAGAGTTACGAGGGGTAGCATGGAACAATCTGGCCCACCCTAATCAAGAGCCGTTCCTGTCCACAGCCTCGCTACCAGAGTTACAAGGGGTAGCATGGAACAATCTGGCCCACCCTAATCAAGAGCCGCCCCTGTCCACAGCCTCGCTAACAGAGTTACAAGGGGTAGCATGGAACAATCTGGTCCACCCTAATCAAGAGCCGCCCCTGTCCACAGCCTCGCTAACAGAGTTATAAGGGGTAGCATGGAACAATCTGGCCCACCCTAATCAAGAGCCGTCCCTGTCCACAGCCACGCTACCAGAGTTACAAGGGGTAGCATGGAACAATCTGGCCCACCCTAATCAAGAGCCGCCCCTGTCCACAGCCTCGCTAACAGAGTTACAAGGGGTAGCATGGAACAATCTGGCCCACACTAATCAAGAGCCGTCCCTGTCCACAGCCTCGCTACCAGAGTTACGAGCGGTAGCATGGAAAAATCTGGCCCACCCTAATCAAGAGCCGTCCCTGTCCACAGCCAGGGTCACTACAGCCTTGCTACCAGAGTTACAAGGGGTAGCATGGAACAATCTGGCCCACCCTAATCAAGAGCCGTCCCTGTCCACAGCCTCGCTACCAGAGTTACGAGGGGTAGCATGGAACAATCTGGCCCACCCTAATCAAGAGCCGTCCCTGTCCACAGCCTCGGTACCAGAGTTACAAGGGGTAGCATGGAACAATCTGGCCCACCCTAATCAAGAGCCGCCCCTGTCCACAGCCTCGCTACCAGAGTTACAAGGGGTAGCATGGAACAATCTGGCCCACCCTAATTAAGAGCTGTCCCTGTCCACAGCCTCGCTGCCAGAGTTACAAGGGGTAGCATGGAACAATCTGGCCCACCCTAATCAAGAGCCGTCCCTGTCCACAGCCTCGCTACCAGAGATACAAGGGGTAGCATGGAACAATCTGGCCCACCCTAATCAAGAGACGCCCCTGTCCACAGCCTCGCTACCAGAGTTACACAGGGTAGCATGGAACAATCTGGCCCACCCTAATCAAGAGACGCCCCTGTCCACAGCCTCGCCACCAGAGTTACAAGGGGTAGCATGGAATAATCTGGCCCACTCTAATCAAGAGCCGTCCCTGTCCACAGCCTCGCTACCAGAGTTACAAGGGGTAGCATGGAACAATCTGGCCCACCATAATCAAGAGCCGCCCCTGTCCACAGCCTCGCTACCAGAGTTACAAGGGGTAGCATGGAACAATCTGGCCCACCCTAATCAAGAGCCGTCCCTGTCCACAGCATCGTTACCAGTGTTACAAGGCGTAGCATGGAACAATCTGGCCCACCCTAATCAAGAGCCGTCCCTGTCCACAGCCTCGCTACCAGAGTTACAAGGGGTAGCATGGAACAATCAGACCCACCCTAATCAAGAGCAGTCCCTGTCCACAGCCTCGCTACCAGAGTTACAAGGGGTAGCATGGAACAATCTGGCCCATCCTAATCAAGAGCCGTCCCTGTCCACAGCCTCGCTACTAGAGTTACAAGGGGTAGCATGGAACAATCTGGCCCACCCTAATCAAGAGCCGTCCCTGTCCACAGCCTCGCTACCAGAGTTACAAGGGGTGGCATGGAACAATCTGGCTCACCCTAATCAAGAGCCGCCCCTGGTCACTACAGCCTCGCTACCAGAGTTACAAGGGGTAGCATGGAACAATCTGGCCCACCCTAATCAAGAGCCGTCCCTGTCCACAGCCTCGCTACCAGAGTTACAAGGGGTAGCATGGAACAATCTGGCCCACCCCTAATCAAGAGCCGTCCCAGGTCACTACAGACTCGCTACCAGAGTTACAAGGGGTAGAATGGAACAATCTGGCCCACCCTAATCAAGAGCCGCCCCTGTCCACAGCCTCGCTACCACAGTTACAAAGGGTAGCATGGAACAATCTGGCCCACCCTAATCAAGAGCCGCCCCTGTCCACAGCCTCGCTACCAGAGTTACAAGGGGTAGCATGGAACAATCAGGCCCACCCTAATCAAGAGCCGCCCCTGTCCACAGCCTCGCTACCAGAGTTACAAGGGGTAGCATGGAACAATCTGGCCCACCCTAATCAAGAGCCGTCCCTGTCCACAGCCTCGCTACCAGAGTTACAAGGGGTAGCATGGAACAATCTGGCCCACCCTAATCAAGAGCTGTCCCTGTCCACAGCCTCGCTACCAGAGTTACAAGGGGTAGCATGGAACAATCTGGCCCACCCTAATCAAGAGCCGTCCCTGTCCACAGCCTCGCTACCAGAGTTACAAGGGGTAGCATGGAACAATCTGGCCCACACCTAATCAAGAGTCGTCCCTGTCCACAGCCTCGCTACCAGAGTTACAAGGGGTAGCATGGAACAATCTGGCCCACCCTAATCAAGAGCCGCCCCTGTCCACAGCCTCGCTACCAGAGTTACAAGGGGTAGCATGGAACAATCTGGCCCACCCCTAATCAAGAGCCGCCCCTGGTCACTACAGCCTCGCTACCAGAGTTACAAGGGGTAGCATGGAACAATCTGGCCCACCCTAATCAAGAGTCGTCCCTGTCCACAGCCTCGCTACCAGAGTTACAAGGGGTAGCATGGAACAATCTGGCCCACCCCTAATCAAGAGCCGTCCCTGGTCACTACAGCTTCGCTACCAGAGTTACAAGGGGTAGCATGGAACAATCTGGCTCACCCTAATGAAGAGCCGCCCCTGGTCACTACAGACTCGCTACCAGAGTAACAAGGGGTAGCATGGAACAATCTGGCTCACCCTAATGGAGAGCCGTCCCTGTCCACAGCCTCGCTACCAGAGTTACAAGGGGTAGCATGGAACAATCTGGCCCACCCTAATCAAGAGCCGTCCCTGTCCACAGCCTCGCTACCAGAGTTACAAGGGGTAGCATGGAACAATCAGGCCCACCGTAATCAAGAGCCGTCCCTGTCCACAGCCTCGCTACCAGAGTTACAAGGGGTAGCATGGAACAATCTGGCCCACCCTAATCAAGAGCCGTCCCTGTCCACAGCCTCGCTACCAGAGTTACAAGGGGTAGCATGGAACAATCTGGCCCACCCTAATGAAGAGCCGCCCCTGTCCACAGCCTCGCTACCAGAGTTACAAGGGGTAGCATGGAACAATCTGGCTCACCCTAATGAAGAGCCGCCCCTGGTCACTACAGACTCAATACCAGAGTTACAAGGGGTAGAATGGAACAATCTGGCCCACCCTAATCAAGAGCCGTCCCGGTCCACAGCCTCGCTACCAGACTTACAATGGGGTAGCATGGAACAATCTGGCCCACCCTAATCCAGAGCCATCCCTGTCCACAGCCTCGCTACCAGAGTTACAAGGGGTAGCATGGAACAATCTGGCTCACCCTAATGGAGAGCCGTCCCTGTCCACAGCCTCGCTACCAGAGTTACAAGGGGTAGCATGGAACAATCTGGCCCACCCTAATCAAGAGCCGTCCCTGTCCACAGCCTCGCTACCAGAGTTACAAGGGGTAGCATGGAACAATCAGGCCCACCGTAATCAAGAGCCGTCCCTGTCCACAGCCTCGCTACCAGAGTTACAAGGGGTAGCATGGAGCAATCTGGCCCACCCTAATCAAGAGCCGTCCCTGTCCACAGCCTCGCTACCAGAGTTACAAGGGGTAGCATGGAACAATCAGACCCACCCTAATCAAGAGCAGTCCCTGTCCACAGCCTCGCTACCAGAGTTACAAGGGGTAGCATGGAACAATCTGGCCCATCCTAATCAAGAGCCGTCCCTGTCCACAGCCTCGCTACTAGAGTTACAAGGGGTAGCATGGAACAATCTGGCCCACCCTAATCAAGAGCCGTCCCTGTCCACAGCCTCGCTACCAGATTTACAAGGGGTAGCATGGAACAATCTGGCTCACCCTAATCAAGAGCCGCCCCTGGTCACTACAGCCTCGCTACCAGAGTTACAAGGGGTAGCATGGAACAATCTGGCCCACCCTAATCAAGAGCCGTCCCTGTCCACAGCCTCGCTACCAGAGTTACAAGGGGTAGCATGGAACAATCTGGCCCACCCCTAATCAAGAGCCGTCCCAGGTCACTACAGACTCGCTACCAGAGTTACAAGGGGTAGAATGGAACAATCTGGCCCACCCTAATCAAGAGCCGCCCCTGTCCACAGCCTCGCTACCAGAGTTACAAAGGGTAGCATGGAACAATCTGGCCCACCCTAATCAAGAGCCGCCCCTGTACCACAGCCTCGCTACCAGAGTTACAAGGGGTAGCATGGAACAATCAGGCCCACCCTAATCAAGAGCCGCCCCTGTCCACAGCCTCGCTACCAGAGTTACAAGGGGTAGCATGGAACAATCTGGCCCTCCCTAATCAAGAGCCGTCCCTGTCCACAGCCTCGCTACCAGAGTTACAAGGGGTAGCATGGAACAATCTGGCCCACCCTAATCAAGAGCTGTCCCTGTCCACAGCCGCGCTACCAGAGTTACAAGGGGTAGCACGGAACAATCTGGCCCACCCTAATCAAGAGCCGTCCCTGTCCACAGCCTCGCTACCAGAGTTACAAGGGGTAGCATGGAACAATCTGGCCCACCCCTAATCAAGAGCCGTCCCTGTCCACAGCCTCGCTACCAGAGTTACAAGGGGTAGCATGGAACAATCTGGCCCACACTAATCAAGAGCCGCCCCTGTCCACAGCCTCGCTACCAGAGTTACAAGGGGTAGCATGGAACAATCAGGCCCACCCTAATCAAGAGCCGCCCCTGTCCACAGCCTCGCTACCAGAGTTACAAGGGGTAGCATGGAACAATCTGGCCCACCCTAATCAAGAGCCGTCCCTGTCCACAGCCTCGCTACCAGAGTTACAAGGGGTAGCATGGAACAATCTGGCCCACCCTAATCAAGAGCTGTCCCTGTCCACAGCCTCGCTACCAGAGTTACAAGGGGTAGCATAGAACAATCTGGCCCACCCTAATCAAGAGCCGTCCCTGTCCACAGCCTCGCTACCAGAGTTACAAGGGGTAGCATGGAACAATCTGGCCCACACCTAATCAAGAGTCGTCCCTGTCCACAGCCTCGCTACCAGAGTTACAAGGGGTAGCATGGAACAATCTGGCCCACCCTAATCAAGAGCCGCCCCTGTCCACAGCCTCGCTACCAGAGTTACAAGGGGTAGCATGGAACAATCTGGCCCACCCCTAATCAAGAGCCGCCCCTGTTCACTACAGCCTCGCTACCAGAGTTACAAGGGGTAGCATGGAACAATCTGGCCCACCCTAATCAAGAGTCGTCCCTGTCCACAGCCTCGCTACCAGAGTTACAAGGGGTAGCATGGAACAATCTGGCCCACCCCTAATCAAGAGCCGTCCCTGGTCACTACAGCCTCGCTACCAGAGTTACAAGGGGTAGCATGGAACAATCTGGCTCACCCTAATGAAGAGCCGCCCCTGGTCACTACAGACTCGCTACCAGAGTTACAAGGGGTAGAATGGAACAATCTGGCCCACCCTAATCAAGAGCCGTCCCTGTCCACAGCCTCGCTACCTGACTTACTATGGGGTAGCATGGAACAATCTGGCCCACCCTAATCCAGAGCCATCCCTGTCCACAGCCTCGCTACCAGAGTAACAAGGGGTAGCATGGAACAATCTGGCTCACCCTAATGGAGAGCCGTCCCTGTCCACAGCCTCGCTACCAGAGTTACAAGGGGTAGCATGGAACAATCTGGCCCACCCTAATCAAGAGCCGTCCCTGTCCACAGCCTCGCTACCAGAGTTACAAGGGGTAGCATGGAACAATCAGGCCCACCGTAATCAAGAGCCGTCCCTGTCCACAGCCTCGCTACCAGAGTTACAAGGGGTAGCATGGAACAATCTGGCCCACCCTAATCAAGAGCCGTCCCTGTCCACAGCCTCGCTACCAGAGTTACAAGGGGTAGCATGGAACAATCTGGCCCACCCTAATGAAGAGCCGCCCCTGTCCACAGCCTCGGTACCAGAGTTACAAGGGGTAGCATGGAACAATCTGGCTCACCCTAATGAAGAGCCGCCCCTGGTCACTACAGACTCAATACCAGAGTTACAAGGGGTAGAATGGAACAATCTGGCCCACCCTAATCAAGAGCCGTCCCGGTCCACAGCCTCGCTACCAGACTTACAATGGGGTAGCATGGAACAATCTGGCCCACCCTAATCCAGAGCCATCCCTGTCCACAGCCTCGCTACCAGAGTTACAAGGGGTAGCATGGAACAATCTGGCTCACCCTAATGGAGAGCCGTCCCTGTCCACAGCCTCGCAACCAGAGTTACAAGGGGTAGCATGGAACAATCTGGCCCACCCTAATCAAGAGCCGTCCCTGTCCACAGCCTCGCTACCAGAGTTACAAGGGTTAGCATGGAACAATCAGGCCCACCGTAATCAAGAGCCGTCCCTGTCCACAGCCTCGCTACCAGAGTTACAAGGGGTAGCATGGAGCAATCTGGCCCACCCTAATCAAGAGCCGTCCCTGTCCACAGCCTCGCTACCAGAGTTACAAGTGGTAGCATGGAACAATCAGACCCACCCTAATCAAGAGCAGTCCCTGTCCACAGCCTCGCTACCAGAGTTACAAGGGGTAGCATGGAACAATCTGGCCCATCCTAATCAAGAGCCGTCCCTGTCCACAGCCTCGCTACTAGAGTTACAAGGGGTAGCATGGAACAATCTGGCCCACCCTAATCAAGAGCCGTCCCTGTCCACAGCCTCGCTACCAGAGTTACAAGGGGTAGCATGGAACAATCTGGCTCACCCTAATCAAGAGCCGCCCCTGGTCACTACAGCCTCGCTACCAGAGTTACAAGGGGTAGCATGGAACAATCTGGCCCACCCTAATCAAGAGCCGTCCCTGTCCGCAGCCTCGCTACCAGAGTTACAAGGGGTAGCATGGAACAATCTGGCCCACCCCTAATCAAGAGCCGTCCCAGGTCACTACAGACTCGCTACCAGAGTTACAAGGGGTAGAATGGAACAATCTGGCCCACCCTAATCAAGAGCCGCCCCTGTCCACAGCCTCGCTACCAGAGTTACAAAGGGTAGCATGGAACAATCTGGCCCACCCTAATCAAGAGCCGCCCCTGTACCACAGCCTCGCTACCAGAGTTACAAGGGGTAGCATGGAACAATCAGGCCCACCCTAATCAAGAGCCGCCCCTGTCCACAGCCTCGCTACCAGAGTTACAAGGGGTAGCATGGAACAATCTGGCCCTCCCTAATCAAGAGCCGTCCCTGTCCACAGCCTCGCTACCAGAGTTACAAGGGGTAGCATGGAACAATCTGGCCCACCCTAATCAAGAGATGTCCCTGTCCACAGCCGCGCTACCAGAGTTACAAGGGGTAGCACGGAACAATCTGGCCCACCCTAATCAAGAGCCGTCCCTGTCCACAGCCTCGCTACCAGAGTTACAAGGGGTAGCATGGAACAATCTGGCCCACCCCTAATCAAGAGCCGTCCCTGTCCACAGCCTCGCTACCAGAGTTACAAGGGGTAGTATGGAACAATCTGGCCCACACTAATCAAGAGCCGCCCCTGTTCACAGCCTCGCTACCAGAGTTACAAGGGGTAGCATGGAACAATCTGGCCCAACCCTAATCAAGAGCCGCCCCTGGTCACTACAGTCTCGCTACCAGAGTTACAAGGGGTAGCATGGAACAATCTGGCCCACCCTAATCAAGAGCCGTCCCTGTCCACAGCCTCGCTACCAGAGTTACAAGGGGTAGCATGGAACAATCTGGCCCACCCCTAATCAAGAGCCGTCCCTGGTCACTACAGCCTCGCTACCAGAGTTACAAGGGGTAGCATGGAACAATCTGGCTCACCCTAATGAAGAGCCGCCCCTGGTCACTACAGACTCGCTACCAGAGTTACAAGGGGTAGAATGGAACAATCTGGCCCACCCTAATCAAGAGCCGTCCCTGTCCACAGCCTCGCTACCAGACTTACAATGGGGTAGCATGGAACAATCTGGCCCACCCTAATCCAGAGCCATCCCTGTCCACAGCCTCGCTACCAGAGTAACAAGGGGTAGCATGGAACAATCTGGCTCACCCTAATGGAGAGCCGTCCCTGTCCACAGCCTCGCTACCAGAGTTACAAGGGGTAGCATGGAACAATCTGGCCCACCCTAATCAAGAGCCGTCCCTGTCCACAGCCTCGCTACCAGAGTTACAAGGGGTAGCATGGAACAATCAGGCCCACCGTAATCAAGAGCCGTCCCTGTCCACAGCCTCGCTACCAGAGTTACAAGGGGTAGCATGGAACAATCTGGCCCACCCTAATCAAGAGCCGTCCTTGTCCACAGCCTCGCTACCAGAGTTACAAGGGGTAGCATGGAACAATCTGGCCCACCCTAATGAAGAGCCGCCCCTGTCCACAGCCTCGCTACCAGAGTTACAAGGGGTAGCATGGAACAATCTGGCTCACCCTAATGAAGAGCCGCCCCTGGTCACTACAGACTCGCTACCAGAGTTACAAGGGGTAGAATGGAACAATCTGGCCCACCCTAAACAAGAGCCGTCCCTGTCCACAGCCTCGCTACCAGACTTACAATGGGGTGGCATGGAACAATCTGGCCCACCCTAATCCAGAGCCATCCCTGTCCACAGCCTCGCTACCAGAGTTACAAGGGGTAGCATGGAACAATCTGGCTCACCCTAATGGAGAGCCGTCCCTGTCCACAGCCTCGCTACCAGAGTTACAAGGGGTAGCATGGAACAATCTGGCCCACCCTAATCAAGAGCCGTCCCTGTCCACAGCCTCGCTACCAGAGTTACAAGGGGTAGCATGGAACAATCAGGCCCACCGTAATCAAGAGCCGTTCCTGTCCACAGCCTCGCTACCAGAGTTACAAGGGGTAGCATGGAGCAATCTGGCCCACCCTAATCAAGAGCCGTCCCTGTCCACAGCCTCGCTACCAGAGTTACAAGGGGTAGCATGGAACAATCTGGCCCACCCTAATGAAGAGCCACCCCTGTCCACAGCCTCGCTACCAGAGTTACAAGGGGTAGCATGGAACAATCTGGCCCACCCTAATCAAGAGCCGCCCCTGTCCACCGCCTCGCTAACAGAGTTACAAGGGGTAGCATGGAACAATCTGGCCCACCCTAATCAGGAGCCGTCCCTGTCCACAGCCTCGCTACCAGATTACAAGGGGTAGCATGGAACAATCTGGCCCACCCTAATCCAGAGCCGTCCCTGTCCACAGCCACGCTAACAGAGTTACAAGGGGTAGCATGGAACAATCTGGCTCACCCTAATCAAGTGCCGTCCCTGTCCACAGCCTCGCTACCAGAGTTACAAGGGGTAGCATGGAACAATCTGGCCCACCCTAATCAAGAGCCGTCCCTGTCCACAACCTCGCTACCGGAGTTACAAGGGGTAGCATGGAACAATCTGGCCCATCCTAATCAAGAGCCGTCCCTGTCCACAGCCTCGCTAACAGAGTTACAAGGGGTAGCATGGAACACTCTCGCCCACCCTAATCAAGAGCCGTCCCTGTCCACAGCCTCGCTACCAGAGTTACAAGGGATAGCATGGAACAATCAGGCCCACCCTAATCAAGAGCCGTCCCTGTCCACAGCCTCGCTACCAGAGTTACAAGGGGTAGCATGGAACAATGTGGCCCTCCCTAATCAAGAGCCGTCCCTGTCCACAGCCTCGCTACCAGAGTTACAAGGGGTAGCATGGAACAATCTGGCCCACCCTAATCAAGAGCCGTCCCTGTCCACAGCCTCGCTACCAGAGTTACAAGGGGTAGCATGGAACAATCTGGCCCACCCTAATCAAGAGCCGCCCCTGTCCACAGCCCCGCTACCAGAGTTACAAGGGGTAGCATGGAACAATCTGGCCCACCCTAATCAAGAGCCGCCACTGTCCACTGCCTCGCTACCAGAGTTACAAGGGGTAGCATGGAACAATCAGGCCCACCCTAATCAAGAGCCGTCCCTGTCCACAGCCTCGCTACCAGAGTTACAAGGGGTAGCATGGAACAATCTGGCCCACCCTAATCAAGAGCCGTCCCTGGTCACTACAGACTCGCTACCAGACTTACAAGGGGTAGAATGGAACAATCTGGCCCACCCTAATCAAGAGCCGTCCCTATCCACAGCCTCGCTACCAGAGTTACAAGGGGTAGCATGGAACAATCTGGCCCACCGTAATCAAGAGCCGTCCCTGTCCACAGCCTCGCTACCAGAGTTACAAGGGGTAGCATGGAACAATCTGGCTCACCCTAATCAAGAGCCGTCCCTGTCCACAGCCTCGCTACCAGAGTTACAAGGGGTAGCATGGAACAATCTGGCCCACCCTAATCAAGAGCCGTCCCTGTCCACAGCCTCGCTACCAGAGTTACAAGGGGTAGCATGGAACAATCTGGCTCTCCCTAATCAAGAGCCGTCCATGTCCACAGCCTCGCTACCAGAGTTACAAGGGGTAGCATGGAACAATCTGGCTCACCCTAATCAAGAGCCGTCCCTGTCCACAGCCTCGCTACCAGAGTTACAAGGGGTAGCATGGAACAATCTGGCCCACCCTAATCAAGAGCCATCCCTGTCCACAGCCTCGCTACCAGAGTTACAAGGGGTAGCATGGAACAATCTGGCCCACCCTAATCAAGAGCCGTCCCTGTCCACAGCCTCGCTACCAGAGTTACAAGGGGTAGCATGGAACAATCTGGCCCACCCTAATCAAGAGCCGTCCCTGTCCACAGCCTCGCTACCAGAGTTACAAGGGGTAGCATGGAACAATCTGGCCCACCCTAATCAAGAGCCTCCCCTGTCCACAGCCCCGCTACCAGAGTTACAAGGGGTAGCATGGAACAATCTGGCCCACCCTAATCAAGAGCCGCCCCTGTCCACAGCCTCGCTACCAGAGTTACAAGGGGTAGCATGGAACAATCAGGCCCACCCTAATCAAGAGCCGTCCCTGTCCACAGCCTCGCTACCAGAGTTACAAGGGGTAGCATGGAACAATCTGGCCCACCCTAATCAAGAGCCGTCCCAGGTCACTACAGACTCGCTACCAGAGTTACAAGGGGTAGAATGGAACAATCTGGCCCACCCTAATCAAGAGCCGCCCCTGTCCACAGCCTCGCTACCAGAGTTACAAAGGGTAGCATGGAACAATCTGGCCCACCCTAATCAAGAGCCGCCCCTGTCCACAGCCTCGCTACCAGAGTTACAAGGGGTAGCATGGAACAATCAGGCCCACCCTAATCAAGAGCCGCCCCTGTCCACAGCCTCGCTACCAGAGTTACAAGGGTTAGCATGGAACAATCTGGCCCTCCCTAATCAAGAGCCGTCCCTGTCCACAGCCTCGCTACCAGAGTTACAAGGGGTAGCATGGAACAATCTGGCCCACCCTAATCAAGAGCTGTCCCTGTCCACAGCCTCGCTACCAGAGTTACAATAGGGAAGCATGGAACAATCTGGCCCACCCTTATCAAGAGCCGTCCCTGTCCACAGCCTCGCTACCAGAGTTACAAGGGGTAGCATGGAACAATCTGGCCCACCCCTAATCAAGAGCCGTCCCTGTCCACAGCCTCGCTACCAGAGTTACAAGGGGTAGCATGGAACAATCTGGCCCACCCTAATCAAGAGCCGCCCCTGTCCACAGCCTCGCTACCAGAGTTACAAGGGGTAGCATGGAACAATCTGGCCCAAACCTAATCAAGAGCCGCCCCTGGTCACTACAGCCTCGCTACCAGAGTTACAAGGGGTAGCATGGAACAATCTGGCCCACCTTAATCAAGAGCCGTCCCTGTCCACAGCCTCGCTACCAGAGTTACAAGGGGTAGCATGGAACAATCTGGCCCACCCCTAATCAAGAGCCGTCCCTGGTCACTACAGCCTCGCTACCAGAGTTACAAGGGGTAGCATGGAACAATCTGGCTCACCCTAATGAAGAGCCGCCCCTGGTCACTACAGACTCGCTACCAGAGTTACAAGGGGTAGAATGGAACAATCTGGCCCACCCTAATCAAGAGCTGTCCCTGTCCACAGCCTCGCTACCAGACTTACAATGGGGTAGCATGGAACAATCTGGCCCACCCTAATCTAGAGCCATCCCTGTCCACAGCCTCGCTACCAGAGTAACAAGGGGTAGCATGGAACAATCTGGCTCACCCTAATGGAGAGCCGTCCCTGTCCACAGCCTCGCTACCAGAGTTACAAGGGGTAGCATGGAACAATCAGGCCCACCGTAATCAAGAGCCGTCCCTGTCCACAGCCTCGCTACCAGAGTTACAAGGGGTAGCATGGAACAATCTGGCCCACCCTAATCAAGAGCCGTCCTTGTCCACAGCCTCGCTACCAGAGTTACAAGGGCTAGCATGGAACAATCTGGCCCACCCTAATGAAGAGCCGCCCCTGTCCACAGCCTCGCTACCAGAGTTACAAGGGGTAGCATGGAACAATCTGGCTCACCCTAATGAAGAGCCGCCCCTGGTCACTACAGACTCGCTACCAGAGTTACAAGGGGTAGAATGGAACAATCTGGCCCACCCTAATCAAGAGCCGTCCCTGTCCACAGCCTCGCTACCAGACTTACAATGGGGTAGCATGGAACAATCTGGCCCACCCTAATCCAGAGCCATCCCTGTCCACAGCCTCGCTACCAGAGTTACAAGGGGTAGCATGGAACAATCTGGCTCACCCTAATGGAGAGCCGTCCCTGTCCACAGCCTCGCTACCAGAGTTACAAGGGGTAGCATGGAACAATCTCGCCCACCCTAATCAAGAGCCGTCCCTGTCCACAGCCTCGCTACCAGAGTTACAAGGGGTAGCATGGAACAATCAGGCCCACCGTAATCAAGAGTCGTCCCTGTCCACAGCCTCGCTACCAGAGTTACAAGGGGTAGCATGGAGCAATCTGGCCCACCCTAATCAAGAGCCGTCCCTGTCCACAGCCTCGCTACCAGAGTTACAAGGGGTAGCATGGAACAATCTGGCCCACACTAATGAAGAGCCGCCCCTGTCCACAGCCTCGCTACCAGAGTTACAAGGGGTAGCATGGAACAATCTGGCCCACCCTAATCAAGAGCCGCCCCTGTCCACAGCCTCGCTAACAGAGTTACAAGGGGTAGCATGGAACAATCTGGCCCACCATAATCAAGAGCCGTCCCTGTCCACAGCCTCGATACCAGATTACAAGGGGTAGCATGGATCAATCTGGCCCTCCCTAATCCAGAGCCGTCCCTGTCCACAGCCACGCTAACAGAGTTACAAGGGGTAGCATGGAACAATCTGGCTCACCCTAATCAAGTGCCGTCCCTGTCCACAGCCTCGCTACCAGAGTTACAAGGGGTAGCATGGAACAATCTGGCCCACCCTAATCAAGAGCCGTCCCTGTCCACAGCCTCGCTACCAGAGTTACAAGGGGTAGCATGGAACAATCTGGCCCATCCTAATCAAGAGCCGTCCCTGTCCACAGCCTCGCTAAAAGAGTTACAAGGGGTAGCATGGAACAATCTCGCCCACCCTAATCAAGAGCCGTCCCTGTCCACAGCCTCGCTACCAGAGTTACAAGGGGTAGCATGGAACAATCTGGCCCACCCTAATCAAGTGCCGTCCCTATCCACAGCCTCGCTACCAGAGTTACAAGGGGTAGCATGGAACAATCTGGCTCACCCTAATGGAGAGCCGTCCCTGTCCACAGCCTCGCTACCAGGGTTACAAGGGGTAGCATGGAACAATCTGGCCCACCCTAATCAAGAGCCGTCCTTGTCCACAGCCTCGCTACCAGAGTTACAAGGGCTAGCATGGAACAATCTGGCCCACCCTAATGAAGAGCCGCCCCTGTCCACAGCCTCGCTACCAGAGTTACAAGGGGTAGCATGGAACAATCTGGCTCACCCTAATGAAGAGCCGCCCCTGGTCACTACAGACTCGCTACCAGAGTTACAAGGGGTAGAATGGAACAATCTGGCCCACCCTAATCAAGAGCCGTCCCTGTCCACAGCCTCGCTACCAGACTTACAATGGGGTAGCATGGAACAATCTGGCCCACCCTAATCCAGAGCCATCCCTGTCCACAGCCTCGCTACCAGAGTTACAAGGGGTAGCATGGAACAATCTGGCTCACCCTAATGGAGAGCCGTCCCTGTCCACAGCCTCGCTACCAGAGTTACAAGGGGTAGCATGGAACAATCTCGCCCACCCTAATCAAGAGCCGTCCCTGTCCACAGCCTCGCTACCAGAGTTACAAGGGGTAGCATGGAACAATCAGGCCCACCGTAATCAAGAGCCGTCCCTGTCCACAGCCTCGCTACCAGAGTTACAAGGGGTAGCATGGAGCAATCTGGCCCACCCTAATCAAGAGCCGTCCCTGTCCACAGCCTCGCTACCAGAGTTACAAGGGGTAGCATGGAACAATCTGGCCCACCCTAATGAAGAGCCGCCCCTGTCCACAGCCTCGCTACCAGAGTTACAAGGGGTAGCATGGAACAATCTGGCCCACCCTAATCAAGAGCCGCCCCTGTCCACAGCCTCGCTAACAGAGTTACAAGGGGTAGCATGGAACAATCTGGCCCATCCTAATCAAGAGCCGTCCCTGTCCACAGCCTCGATACCAGATTACAAGGGGTAGCATGGAACAATCTGGCCCACCCTAATCCAGAGCTGTCCCTGTCCACAGCCACGCTAACAGAGTTACAAGGGGTAGCATGGAACAATCAGGCTCACCCTAATCAAGTGCCGTCCCTGTCCACAGCCTCGCTACCAGAGTTACAAGGGGTAGCATGGAACAATCTGGCCCACCCTAATCAAGAGCCGTCCCTGTCCACAGCCTCGCTACCAGAGTTACAAGGGGTAGCATGGAACAATCTGGCCCATCCTAATCAAGAGCCGTCCCTGTCCACAGCCTCGCTAAAAGAGTTACAAGGGGTAGCATGGAACAATCTCGCCCACCCTAATCAAGAGCCGTCCCTGTCCACAGCCTCGCTACCAGAGTTACAAGGGGTAGCATGGAACAATCTGGCCCACCCTAATCAAGAGCCGTCCCTGTCCACAGCCTCGCTACCAGAGTTACAAGGGGTAGCATGGAACAATCTGGCCCTCCCTAATCAAGAGCCGTCCCTGTCCACAGCCTCGCTACCAGAGTTACAAGGGGTAGCATGGAACAATCTGGCCCACCCTAATCAAGAGCCGTCCCTGTCCACAGCCTCGCTACCAGAGTTACAAGGGGTAGCATGGAACAATCTGGCCCACCCTAATCAAGAGCCGCCCCTGTCCACAGCCCCGCTACCAGAGTTACAAGGGGGAGCATGGAACAATCTGGCCCACCCTAATCAAGAGCTGCCCCTGTCCACAGCCTCGCTACCAGAGTTACAAGGGGTAGCATGGAACAATCAGGCCCACCCTAATCAAGAGCCGTCCCTGTCCACAGCCTCGCTGCCAGAGTTACAAGGGGTAGCATGGAACAATCTGGCCCACCCTAATCAAGAGCCGTCCCTGGTCACTACAGACTCGCTACCAGAGTTACAAGGGGTAGAATGGAACAATCTGGCCCACCCTAATCAAGAGCCGTCCCTATCCACAGCCTCGCTACCAGAGTTACAAGGGGTAGCATGGAACAATCTGGCCCACGGTAATCAAGAGCCGTCCCTGTCCACAGCCTCGCTACCAGAGTTACAAGGGGTAGCATGGAACAATCTGGCTCACCCTAATCAAGAGCCGTCCATGTCCACAGCCTCGCTACCAGAGTTACAAGGGGTAGCATGGAACAATCTGGCCCACCCTAATCAAGAGCCGTCCCTGTCCACAGCCTCGCTACCAGAGTTACAAGGGGTAGCATGGAACAATCTGGCTCACCCTAATCAAGAGCCGTCCCTGTCCACAGCCTCGCTACCAGAGTTACAATGGGTAGCATGGAACAATCTGGCTCACCCTAATCAAGAGCCGTCCCTGTCCACAGCCTCGCTACCAGAGTTACAAGGGGTAGCATGGAACATTCTGGCCCACCCTAATCAAGAGCCATCCCTGTCCACAGCCTCGCTACCAGAGTTACAAGGGGTAGCATGGAACAATCTGGCCCACCCTAATCAAGAGCCGTCCCTGTCCACAGCCTCGCTACCAGAGTTACAAGGGGTAGCATGGAACAATCTGGCCCACCCTAATCAAGAGCCGTCCCTGTCCACAGCCTCGCTACCAGAGTTACAAGGGGTAGCATGGAACAATCTGGCCCACCCTAATCAAGAGCCGCCCCTGTCCACAGCCCCGCTACCAGAGTTACAAGGGGTAGCATGGAACAATCTGGCCCACCCTAATCAAGAGCCGCCCCTGTCCACAGCCTCGCTACCAGAGTTACAAGGGGTAGCATGGAACAATCAGGCCCACCCTAATCAAGAGCCGTCCCTGTCCACAGCCTCGCTACCAGAGTTACAAGGGGTAGCATGGAACAATCTGGCCCACCCTAATCAAGAGCCGTCCCTGGTCACTACAGACTCGCTACCAGAGTTACAAGGGGTAGAATGGAACAATCTGGCCCACCCTAATCAAGAGCCGTCCCTATCCACAGCCTCGCTACCAGAGTTACAAGGGGTAGCATGGAACAATCTGGCCCACCGTAATCAAGAGCCGTCCCTGTCCACAGCCTCGCTACCAGAGTTACAAGGGGTAGCATGGAACAATCTGGCTCACCCTAATCAAGAGCCGTCCCTGTCCACAGCCTCGCTACCAGAGTTACAAGGGGTAGCATGGAACAATCTGGCCCACCCTAATCAAGAGCCGTCCCTGTCCACAGCCTCGCTACCAGAGTTACAAGGGGTAGCATGGAACAATCTGGCTCACCCTAATCAAGAGCCGTCCCTGTCCACAGCCTCGCTACCAGAGTTACAAGGGGTAGCATGGAACAATCTGGCTCACCCTAATCAAGAGCCGTCCCTGTCCACAGCCTCGCTACCAGAGTTACAAGGGGTAGCATGGAACAATCTGGCCCACCCTAATCAAGAGCCATCCCTGTCCACAGCCTCGCTACCAGAGTTACAAGGGGTAGCATGGAACAATCTGGCCCACCCTAATGAAGAGCCGTCCCTGTCCACAGCCTCGCTACCAGAGTTACAAGGGGTAGCATGGAACAATCTGGCCCACCCTAATCAAGAGCCGTCCCTGGTCACTACAGACTCGCTACCAGAGTTACAAGGGGTAGAATGGAACAATCTGGCCCACCCTAATCAAGAGCCGTCCCTGTCCACAGCCTCGCTACCAGAGTTACAAGGGGTAGCATGGAACAATCTGGCCCACCCTAATCAAGAGCCGTCCCTGTCCACAGCCTCGCTACCAGAGTTACAAGGGGTAGCATGGAACAATCTGGCCCACCCTAATCAAGAGCCGTCCCTGGTCACTACAGACTCGCTACCAGAGTTACAAGGGGTAGAATGGAACAATCTGGCCCACCCTAATCAAGAGCCGTCCCTGTCCACAGCCTCGCTACCAGAGTTACAAGGGGTAGCATGGAACAATCTGGCCCACCCTAATCAAGAGCCGTCCCTGTCCACAGCCTCGCTACCAGAGTTACAAGGGGTAGCATGTAACAATCTGGCCCACCCTAATCAAGAGCCGTCCCTGTCCACAGCCTCGCTACCAGAGTTACAAAGGGTAGCATGGAACAATCTGGCCCACCCTAATCAAGAGCCGTCCCTGTCCACAGCCTCGCTACCAGAGTTACAAGGGGTAGCATGGAACATTCTGGCCCACCCTAATCAAGAGCCGTCCCTGTCCACAGCCTCGCTACCAAAGTTACAAGGGGTAGCACGCTTGCCTATTACCTAGGAGGCCTCATGTTCTGTTCCCGACACCACCAGAAATGTAGGCCGATAACACTATGTATTTTGCTGCTTTTCTGTCGGTCAACACAGTTGTGCCCAATGAATGGGCGGGCTACAAATTATAAATATGTAAATACAGTATTTAATTTTTTCCAGGATTGTGTTTACATATTTATAACTTGTGTCCCACCCAATTCATTGGGCACAACTGTGTTTACCGACAGGAAATCAGCAAAAGACAATTTGAACAGGCAACACTGAAAAATGAATGGCTTCAAATTTCCACATTATAACATAACAGTATGTAACAAATGTTAACTTTATGGTTGTCCTTGTTGTTCCCTGATAGCTTATGACCCAAAAGTATGAAAAATGTGCCATTATGTTCCATAAACTTTGCTTTGCTCGTGTGGAAAAGCAACACACTTCTAAACATATGCTGGTCTTTATTTTATGTTCGCCGATGTTGAAATGTAAATATTTTATGTCAGAAAACCGTATCATAATGAGGGTCATTATAGTACTATTCTTCATTATGAAACATTTTCTCCAGCCAATCAGAGCTCATTCATTGACCAATTAGGAAAGGATAGCTTCGCGCATGCGCTCAAAATCCAACATGTCGGACATGAATTACATGATTTGAAAGTTCAAATTGGATATCGGATCAACCATTGTTGTTACAATCCCAAACACAAAGACAAAATCAGCACGAACCTTTTCGGTAACAAGAAAATACTATGAAATATGCAATAAATTTATGAATCTACGTCCAGAAGTTAGCAACACAGCATCCTTCTACAAAAATTACCGACATGGAAAGTGCACCGTCCCATATGTTCGCGTAAACAAACTGGCGAATATGAGACAAGAAATAGCATTATACCTTAATATCCCCAACTCCAATTTCTACACAGCGCATTGCTTTCAAATGACTTCGGTGACAATATTAGTGAATGCTAGTTCTGATCGGCACTAAACATCATGCACGCTGTAAACAATAGCATTGTCAAGCAAGGTAAATGGTATCTGCTATCGAAATTCTTTGACCCACGCATGCGCTCTGTTCAGTAAGCAAACTACCCAGCGCGCTCTGTTCACTAACTGAAGTTACTGAATCCCACAGATATTTATGAATATTTATGTGAAAACATATAATAAAGTTATAATCATCGTCGAACATAAACAGTCGTATGCAACTCGCCTATAATGGTAATTAAGACACTCGTATGGAAACATACTCGTGTCTTAATTATTGCCATTATAGGCTCGTTGCATAATGTACTGTTGTGTCCCGAAAAGTATGGAAAAAGACCATTATGTTCCATAAACTTTGCTTTGCTCGTGTGGAAAAGCAACACACTTCTAAATATATGATGGTGTTTATTTTACTATGATCCATGCATTTTAATTGCATTCAACATAATCTCTCTCTTTCCTTTGTTACTTTGCTAGTTATGATTCAAAGAAATGGCAAATAAATGAAAATACGTTAATGTCACAAATATCGGAGGGGAAGTAAAGCCGGCGGTCCCATGTCATAGATTTATGGCATGTTAAAGATCCTTCCACTAATTGCACCTGTGTGAAGCTAAATTGGATAGGTTAAGAATGTAAACAACGCTCTTAGGTTTCTACGTTCGTTGCCAAGCGCCGACTGCGGTGGCGTCTAGTAGCTAAGTTCTGAATTAGACCTAGTAGTCGTTGACGGTGGCGCTTGGCGGCAAAAGTAGGAACTATTTGAAAAATTATAAGTTGCAGTACTTAAAATTAAAAAAAACAGATACACACACTAATACAGTCATCACAATTAACACCGGTTATCAGACAGATTCTACACACACCCAAAGTACACGGGGCTACATGACCGCGTTGTCGCAGCCCCTAAACTTAAGAACCAACCAACCAACTATCAATGTCCAGCTCACAAAAGCAAAGTTTGACATGAATAATTATGTTTTTCCTACCTTTTCAGACATAACCAATTAGAAAATTGCATTTACTTTCCGAGGACAAAAATTGTGTTACATAGTGTAATCGGACATGAGGACTGGAACGTGGTGCACTCAGCTTCATGGGGTCAATTGAGTAGCTGCTTGATATGAGAAGTAGAGCCCCGTGGCCTGCTCATAATGCGTAGCCTATGAGCTGGGCAGCGTTGTCCTTGGTTACTCTCGGTCTTCTGGGCCCAGTCGTGAGAAAAGCTTAGTATTTCATTAAGGAAGCTTGTATTTTTACGTGGCCGTGAATATCGTTATTATGAGCTACGGGGGCATCATTTTTTACGCGAAATTCGAGCCACAGGACGTTATGTTTCACCTCGAAAACCGCTCATGCAATGACTGAGAATCGAACCCGGCCAAGCAGCTGGACCACTCATGTATTTGAGGAATCACATTTGTAATTCAGCATGTATCACTAGGAAATATGTTTTTCTACTTATTGTTCCATAGTCACAGCCGCTAATTGCATTCAGTAAACACCTTAGACCGCACGTTAATAAGGAAATTATCAAAGTTTTAACTTTGGAGAGTAAACTGATCAAAACATTGGTCGACATGATGGAAAAGACAATGTAAAGGCACTGCTGCCAACTTCACTTCACGACTCTCCCCTGACGCCACTGTCTGCCCCAAAGAGGATATAAGGGAAGTCTGCTACACTCCAAAACCATTGATCTGCCACGGTTAAGATAGGAGGATACTAAAACCATTGGTGTGCCGAGGTTAGGGAAGGTGGATACTAAAACCATTGGTGTGCCGAGGTTAGGGTAGGTGGTTACTAAAACCACTGGTGTGCCGAGGTTAGGGTAGGTGGTTACTAAAACCATTGGTGTGCCGAGGTTAGGGAAGTGGATACTAAAACCATTGGTGTGCCGAGGTTAGGGTAGGTGGTTACTAAAACCACTGGTGTGCCGAGGTTAGGGTAGGTGGTTACTAAAACCATTGGTGTGCCGAGGTTAGGGAAGTGGATACTAAAACCATTGGTGTGCCGAGGTTAGGGTAGGTGGTTACTAAAACCACTGGTGTGCCGAGGTTAGGGTAGGTGGTTACTAAAACCATTGATGTGCCGAGGTTAGGGTAGGTGGTTACTAAAACCATTGGTGTGCCGAGGCTAGGGTAGGTGGTTACTAAAACCATTGGTGTGCCGAGGTTTGGGTAGGTGGTCACTAAAACCACTGGTGTGCCGAGGTTAGGGTAGGTGGTTACTTAAACCACTGGTGTGCCGAGGTTAGGGTAGGTGGTTACTAAAACCATTGGTGTGCCAAGGTTAGGGTAGGTGGTTACTAAAACCATTGGTGTGCCGAGGTTAGGGTAGGTGGTTACTAAAACCACTGGTGTGCCGAGGTTAGCGTAGGTGGTTACTAAAACCATTGGTGTGCCAAGGTTAGGGTAGGTGGTTACTAAAACCATTGGTGTGCCGAGGTTAGGTTAGGTGGTTACTAAAACCACTGTTGTGCCGAGGTTAGGGAAGGTGGATACTAAAACCATTGGTGTGCCGAGGTTAGGGTAGGTGGTTACTAAAATTATTGGTGTGCCGAGGTGAGGGTAGGTGGTTACTAAAACCACTGTTGTGCCGAGGTGAGGGTAGGTGGTTACTAAAATCATTGGTGTGCCGAGGTGAGGGTAGGTGGTTACTAAAACCACTGTTGTGCCGAGGTTGGGGAAGGTGGATACTAAAACTATTGGTGTGCCGAGGTGAGGGTAGGTGGTTACTAAAACCACTGTTGTGCCGAGGTTAGGGTAGGTGGTTACTAAAACCATTGGTGTGGCGAGGTTAGGGTAGGTGGTTACTAAAACGACTGGTGTGCCGAGGTTAGGGTAGGTGGTTACTAAAACCATTGGTGTGCCAAGGTTAGGGTAGGTAGTTACTAAAACCATTGGTGTGCCAAGGTGAGGGTAGGTGGTTACTAAAATCATTGGTGTGCCGAGGTGAGGGTAGGTGGTTACTAAAACCACTGTTGTGCCGAGGTTAGGGTAGGTGGTTACTAAAACCATTGGTGTGCCGAGGTTAGGGTAGGTGGTTACTAAAACCATTGGTGTGCCGAGGTTAGGGTAGGTGGTTACTAAAACCATTGGTGAGCCGAGGTTAGGGAAGGTGGTTACTAAAACCATTGGTGTGCCGAGGTTAGGGTAGGTGGTTACTAAAACGACTGGTGTGCCGGGGTTAGGGTAGGTGGTTACTAAAACCACTGTTGTGCCGAGGTTAGGGAAGGTGGATACTAAAACCATTGGTGTGCCGAGGTGAGGGTAGGTGGTTACTAAAATCATTGGTGTGCCGAGGTGAGGGTAGGTGGTTACTAAAACCACTGTTGTGCCGAGGTGAGGGTAGGTGGTTACTAAAATCATTGGTGTGCCGAGGTGAGGGTAGGTGGTTACTAAAACCACTGTTGTGCCGAGGTTGGGGAAGGTGGATACTAAAACCATTGGTGTGCCGAGGTGAGGGTAGGTGGTTACTAAAACCACTGTTGTGCCGAGGTTAGGGTAGGTGGTTACTAAAACCACTGGTGTGCAAAGGTGAGGGTAGGTGGTTACTAAAAGCACTGTTGTGCCGAGGTTAGGGTAGGTGGTTACTAAAACCATTGGTGTGCCGAGGTTAGGGTAGGTGGTTACTAAACCGACTGGTGTGCCGAGGTTAGGGTAGGTGGTTACTAAAACCATTGGTGTGCCAAGGTTAGGGAAGTGGATACTAAAACCATTGGTGTGCCGAGGTTAGGGTAGGTGGTTACTAAAACCACTGGTGTGCCGAGGTTAGGGTAGGTGGTTACTAAAACCATTGGTGTGCCGAGGTTAGGGAAGTGGATACTAAAACCATTGGTGTGCCGAGGTTAGGGTAGGTGGTTACTAAAACCACTGGTGTGCCGAGGTTAGGGTAGGTGGTTACTAAAACCATTGATGTGCCGAGGTTAGGGTAGGTGGTTACTAAAACCATTGGTGTGCCAAGGTTAGGGTAGGTGGTTACTAAAACCATTGGTGTGCCGAGGTTAGGTTAGGTGGTTACTAAAACCACTGTTGTGCCGAGGTTAGGGAAGGTGGATACTAAAACCATTGGTGTGCCGAGGTTAGGGTAGGTGGTTACTAAAATCATTGGTGTGCCGAGGTGAGGGTAGGTGGTTACTAAAACCACTGTTGTGCCGAGGTGAGGGTAGGTGGTTACTAAAATCATTGGTGTGCCGAGGTGAGGGTAGGTGGTTACTAAAACCACTGTTGTGCCGAGGTTGGGGAAGGTGGATACTAAAACCATTGGTGTGCCGAGGTGAGGGTAGGTGGTTACTAAAACCACTGTTGTGCCGAGGTTAGGGTAGGTGGTTACTAAAACCATTGGTGTGCCGAGGTTAGGGTAGGGGGTTACTAAAACGACTGGTGTGCCGAGGTTAGGGTAGGTGGTTACTAAAACCATTGGTGTGCCAAGGTTAGGGTAGGTGGTTACTAAAACCATTGGTGTGCCAAGGTGAGGGTAGGTGGTTACTAAAATCATTGGTGTGCCGAGGTGAGGGTAGGTGGTTACTAAAACCACTGTTGTGCCGAGGTTAGGGTAGGTGGTTGCTAAAACCATTGGTGTGCCGAGGTTAGGGTAGGTGGTTACTAAAACCATTGGTGTGCCAAGGTTAGGGTAGGTGGTTACTAAAACCATTGGTGTGCCGAGGTTAGGGAAGGTGGTTACTAAAACCATTGGTGTGCCGAGGTTAGGGTAGGTGGTTACTAAAACGACTGGTGTGCCGGGGTTAGGGTAGGTGGTTACTAAAACCACTGTTGTGCCGAGGTTAGGGAAGGTGGATACTAAAACCATTGGTGTGCCGAGGTGAGGGTAGGTGGTTACTAAAATCATTGGTGTACCGAGGTGAGGGTAGGTGGTTACTAAAACCACTGTTGTGCCGAGGTGAGGGTAGGTGGTTACTAAAATCATTGGTGTGCCGAGGTGAGGGTAGGTTGTTACTAAAACCACTGTTGTGCCGAGGTTGGGGAAGGTGGATACTAAAACCATTGGTGTGCCGAGGTGAGGGTAGGTGGTTACTAAAACCACTGTTGTGCCGAGGTTAGGGTAGGTGGTTACTAAAACCATTGGTGTGCCGAGGTTAGGGTAGGTGGTTACTAAAACGACTGGTGTGCCGAGGTTAGGGTAGGTGGTTACTAAAACCATTGGTGTGCCAAGGTTAGGGTAGGTGGTTACTAAAACCATTGGTGTGCCAAGGTGAGGGTAGGTGGTTACTAAAATCATTGGTGTGCCGAGATGAGGGTAGGTGGTTACTAAAACCACTGTTGTGCCGAGGTTAGGGTAGGTGGTTACTAAAACCATTGGTGTGCCGAGGTTAGGGTAGGTGGTTACTAAAACCATTGGTGTGCCGAGGTTAGGGAAGGTGGTTACTAAAACCATTGGTGTGCCGAGGTTAGGGTAGGTGGTTACTAAAACGACTGGTGTGCCTGGGTTAGGGTAGGTGGTTACTAAAACCATTGGTGTGCCGAGGTTAGGGTAGGTGGTTACTAAAACCATTGGTGTGCCGAGGTTAGGCTAGGTGGTTACTAAAACCATTGGTGTGCCGAGGTTAGGGTAGGTGGTTACTAAAACCATTGGTGTGCCGAGGTTAGGGTAGGTGGATACTAAAACCATTGGTGTGCCGAGGTTAGGGTAGGTGGTTACTAAAACCATTGGTGTGTCGGGGTTAGGGTAGGTGGTTACTAAAACCATTGGTGTGCCGAGGTTAGGGTAGGTGGTTACTAAAACCATTGGTGTGCCGAGGTTAGGGTAGGTGGATACTAAAACCATTGGTGTGCCGAGGTTAGGGTAGGTGGTTACTAAAACCACTGGTGTGCCGAGGTTAGGGTAGGTGGTTACTAAAACCACTGGTGTGCCGAGGTTAGGGTAGGTGGTTACTAAAACCATTGGTGTGCCGAGGTTAGGGTAGGTGGTTACTAAAACAATTGGTGTGCCGAGGTTAGGGTAGGTGGTTACTAAAACCATTGGTGTGCCGAGGTTAGGGTGGGTGGTTACTAAAATGTTGGTCAATGAAGTTTCCAATATGCAGAGCGAGTGGAACATAACCATGCTGAGAAACGGAGGGCCAAGGACTTTATTGGACTTTTCTTTAGTATCATCATCATATATTTTGAAATATATTATTTCAGTAGTATAGATCCCTCCTGCGGCGCTCACAAGCGACCGATCGTGACAAATGAGCATTCAAATGAAAGAGAATAGTCATTAGCAGTGACGAATTGCACTATAATTTCATAAATATCTATAATTAATTTAAAAAGTGTCTTTAAAAAAATGTACGAAGTGTGTGATTTGCAGATACTGTTGATGTAGGAAATTACGCTCCATATTGCTGTCCACTTCACATTTTGGCCGCTGTGACGCCTGTTTCATGTCATTTTATTATTACCCTTTATCATTTTGCGTGGATTTCAGAAACAGTAAATCAAAGGAATGAGTACGCAAATCGTATAATTTCATAAATATCGAATAACTGGTGAGTGTTATGATGATCCAATTTCAGTGATTGCCTTCTTACGTTAGGGAACGTACAACTTAACAGGAACAGCACTCATTCCAGGTTCCGTATTGACCATGTTTACATGAAGTATAACATAAATTTCTCGCCAAATCAATAATTTACTTACATTAAAAATACTACTGGCACATGTTTCGGAAAACTAAATGTTTCCTTCCTCAGCCCACATTTTGGTGTATAACATCATACTACATCGAAAACCTCACCAAATACTGTAATGTAAGTAAGTAAAGTATTGATTTGGCGAGAAATTTATGGTATACTTCATGTAACGTAGAACTTGGAATTCTGATTGAAATGTAAATAGTGTTCTATAATCATTTGGTTCAAATAACAACATAACAACCTTTCTCCTTAAGTCGCTCATTATAAACCTATTGGGGAAAGTGTGGTTTATGAGCATGCACGGGTGCGCTAGTTCCATAATATTCTGAAACTACTCCATACTCTAAAAGTTATGACCCAACAAGGAAGCAACTTCAATGACTTACGATTGTACGCACTGTGAATGTACAAAGTGAATCCCTCAAGAGATCTAAGAAGCAATTCATTATACCACTCCCGTCTTCCCATACCAACAGACTTTCCCTCCGGCATCAGAATAGAATACATATTGTAGCTTAGCCTACACACAGTATTTTATGCGCAGGCTATAATATGTCATTCTTACTGTAATGTAATGTTCTTTGTTCACCAGAAAGCCGTGGCGAGGTAGAGGATCTTCAGTTCACACTTACTAATGTTATAGCACGTTTCGTTCCTTTACAAACCACAATATTTCGACCAAGTAGCCTGGGTTCTAATCCCGTCAAACATCTCTGAAGTAGAAAACTTGGGGCAGGAACCCGCCGAAGATAATATCGCTACTCGCGGTTACAGTCTCGATATCACCACCTTTGAAACGTTTACAGTTTTAATGGACCCAAGCTTGTCGAAAGATGTTCTCTAGTATTTACACTCGTAGTTTAGGTGGAGGACTAACTCAATGATCAAAAATAAGTTTAAGTTTCCATCGCATTAGAAAGGGTACCGGTAGCTAGTTTGGTTGGTTGGTTGGCTGGTTCCTCAGTTTAGGGGCTGCGACAACGCGGTCATGTAGCCCCGTGTACTTTGGGTGTGTGTAGAATCTGTCTGATAACCGGTGTTATAATTGTGTTATCTGTAATTCACGTAAGGACTGCAGACGATCCATATCAAGTAGTTCCTACTTTTGCTACCGAATGTTACCGTCAACGACACCAAGCTGTCACTTGGCAACTAGATGCCACCACAACCGGCACCTGATGGCGAACGTTGGAATTTAAGAGAACGTTAATAATATCTAACCTACAAATTTAGCTTCGCATAATTGTAGTTAGTGTAAGGTTCTTTTACATGCCATTGATTTATGACATGGGCCCACCTGCTTTATTCCCCTCCGAAGGATGGGATTTTCAACGCTCATAAAATATCCGACTACTTCGGCCGGGTAACCCATGATCTTCGGCATAGAAGTTCAGCATGCTACTGGAATTAATCATCAAGTAGCAATACCCGTCGCGGCTTCGCCCGCGAATATTCTAGTTGTAAAGAGTAGCCTAAACTTAGCAAAACCTCAATCATGAATGCTATGACTGATTTGTCCTTGGTATGAATAATCAGACTTTATCAATTCAGCTACTGGTACAGTGGTTAGGGGTTTGTCATTCCTTCATAGGTATATCAGAGCGAAGTTAGTTTTCTGGGAATACCACAGACACTCTTAATTTAAGGGCCTTTAAATGTGGTTTTCGGAGACACTTTATAGTCGGGTGAAAAGGACCTTTCGTACCAGACTCACACGTGAAAATTGCGTGAAAAAATTCTAGAGTGCACCTTCACCCCCTTAAGCGCATTATACTGTATTTATTGATGAATTTTACAGCTTAATTTGATTCCGTGATAACCTTATAACCGTCTGGAAACTTTCACAGTAATGTAATAATTGGAATTGCATTGCGTCTTACAGAAATAGATGGACCTGTGAGATTCTGTTACCATGGTTACCGTGTTGCATTCTTTCATTATTTCATTGTAAATATACATGTTTTAAGGTATTTATTTAATTGTGAGGCATTTAAAGAGTAAGTGAGTGCGTTTCGCTTACGCATTGGGTTATGCTGAACCTGTAGGTACCCCATATGTGTAGGTTGGTGTTAATGGGACCTTATTTTCGGTACAAAACTGGAATGGGACCTTAGCAGAATAATGTAGGGAGTGATTTCCCGACGCAATGGTAACCATGGCAACCAGTATTCGGCATCTATGTATACTAGGTCAATATCGTCATATATTCGCTTCTTTAAGAACGCAAGCTCTTAGTAACGTGTTGTTCGTTTATCTGTGCATACTAGGTCATCTATACGTTGCTAAACGAACGCGGAAAAGCGTAACATTTATTGTGAAAGAAAACATGAAAAGAATGAATTTGAAAAAATTATTCTCGACATGTCATTGTTCACTACAACTAGACCTACCCTTCCAGGAAGATACAGTGTTTCAAGAAATCCAAATTACTCAGAGGTCGGAGAGTTGTAAACATATCCACGATGAAATATACGAATGGCCTAATTACGAGAGGCGTAATATATTGTTTTACACTTTATTTTTTTCTACCCAAATGAAGTACATTACACATCAGTTGTTACGTCCACCTTCTCAACATAATCTCCTTGTGACTTTATGCACTTTTGCCATCGATGAGTCAGTCTCTCCAGACCTTCCTGAAACTATTCTCTGGGAGTGTTGCATGCCCATGCCTTGACAGCTGTGTCCAGAGGTTTCTTCATGTTCCTGAAAAGCTGATGATCACTTGGTGCCAAGTGGGGAGAGTCTGGTGGGTGTGGCAGCACCGTGAATCCCATTTGATCAATGGCAGCGGTGGTATCTCGGCTAGTGTGGGGGCGGGCATTGTCATTTTGCAGAAGCACACCTTTAGCCCATTTTCCTGGCGACTTAGTTTGAATGGCACGACGTAAGCGCTTAAGGGTCGCCACGTATTCTGCACTGTTAATCGTGGCCCCCAATTCCATCCAGTCAATGAGGATGATGCCCTTTGTGTCCCTGAACACTGTCGCCATTTGCTTGCCAATTGATGGCACAGTTCGACATTTCTTTGGAGGTGGACTGCCCCTATGCTTCCATTGTATGGTCGCCGTTTTGCGGATTGTGCAGACCTGGACACAGCTGTCAAGCCATGGGTACGCATCACTCCGAAGGAATTGTTTCTGGAAGGTCTGGAGAGACTGACACATCGATGGCAAAAGTGCATAAAGTTACAAGGAGATTATGTTGAGAAGGTGGACGTAACAACTGATGTGTAATGTACTTCATTTGGGTGGAAAAAAATTACGTGTAAAACAATATACTGTAGTACTCCTTTCGTATATTATTATAATAATATTCTAATTTCAGTTCAGGTCGCCTCCGTAGCGTAGCGGTCAGCATGGTTAGCTGCCGCCCCGAAGGTCCTGGGTTCGATTCCCGGCTCTGCCATGAAATTTGAAAAGTGATATGAGGACTGGAACGGGGTCTATTCAGCCTCGGGTGGCCCAAATGAGTGGAGGGGGCTCGATACCCACCTCAGCAATCCTCGACGTGGTTTTCCGTGGTTTCCCACTTCGTCTTCGGGCAAATGCCGGGATGGTTCCTACTGTAAGGTCACGGCCGCCTCCTGCCCACTTCCTTGACCCCACTTCTTTGCCTAACCGTCCCACGCTTCCCATCCCCTTCATCGTCTTGCAGGTGAGGCCACCTGGGCGTAGTGCTGGTCACACACCCCAGTTGTATCCCTGACTCAGAGTCTCAAGCTCCAGGACACTGCCCTCAGTGGCGGTAGAGGTGGGATCCCTCGCTAAGTCCGTGGGAAAAGCCGATCATGGAGGGTAAAACGATAGCGAAAAAAAAACAGTTCAGAAAGCCACATTTGTTCCCTGATACACAAAAACTACTTGTCGTTTAGATTTGTCACCCTAACTCACTCTCTCTTAGCCGGCGCATTATTGGTCAGCGTTTGTGTTTGCTGTTGTTGATTTATTTATGGACTCTGCGACATTGTAGTCACCACACTGAGGTGTGTGTAAAATTCGTCTAATAACCTGTGTTTTTAAGTGTCTGTATTAGTGTTCAACGTTTAGGAGAGGATTGGGAAGGGGGCGCCCTTGACCTTGAGTTATTTACCTGGAGTAGAATTGTGAAACCACGGAAAACCATTTCTAGGATGGCCAAGGTGAGAATCGAACCCACCTCTTGTCAATTTTGCCTCACGAGGCTCAGTGAACCCCCGTTATAGCCTTCAAACCAGAATTGAATTTCTTGGCAGAGTCGGAAATCAAACCCGGTTTTTTTAAGGTAACTGCGAAAAGTGCTAGTCACTACACCACGAGGTAGTCCATTTCTGTTAGAGGAAGAGTTCTTAGTCACTTGTGGGTAAATGCGGCTCTCATTTCACCATGAGCTATCCCTCGTCTGCAGAAATTAACCTCCTTCCGTCAACGTTCGAAGCTCGAAAGGTACCGTTAAACATATTAATTCTTTACTACTTAATTCTCCAAAAGTGGGGTCGTAACTGAGAACGAAGGAGGAATGTTCTGAGAAGCGGAGAAAGGTAAGATGAGTCTGATACGGTATGCCACGGCCGTCCCAGGTTAGCACTCTTCATGGAAGTTCAAACTCGTGTGTTACAAATAGCATCTGTGCCAACATCACGATCAGCTGTAATAGCTATCATATAGACTTCAAATGAGAACACGTTAACCTCTAAACTGCATTGCCCTCACTCACTCCTCTGGAGAGCGAAAGATGTTATTTTATTATATTCCCCCTTAAGAGCGGCGGCTTCGGTGGAGTGTTTGCTAGCTTGCTGAGCTTCTATGCCCAAGATCGTGAGTTCAAACCTGGCCGAAGTCGTCCAATTTTTAAGAGCGTTAAAAATCCCTCAGTATGCTTTCCTTCGGAGGGGTAGTAAAGCCGGCGGTCCCATGTCATAGATTTATGACATGTAAAAGAACCTTCCACTAACTACACTTGTGGAAGCTAAAATGTGTAGGTTAGTTTGATAACGCTATATTAGTTATAAAGTTCGCCGCCAGGTACTGACTGCGATGGCAATTAGTAGCCATATTTGTAGGATCTCTTCAACCAGAAGCACGTAGGGCCTACTTAGCATATTTGTTGGTAATTGTGCGAGTTAGGGATTGCGATGTCGATTAGAAGATTTCTCGTGTGCAGCCTATCAGCAAGAATAATGTCCGACCTCTTTATTGATAGACTTTAGTCAGGGACGGCCGTAAGGCGCTGTCATATGGGAGGGGGGCACAGAATAGGCAATGATAAATTGTATGCGCAAACAAGAAGTTCCGTGAAGAACTATACAGCCTACTTTTCATGCCAATGATTATTCTACAGTATATGAACCTATCTAGAATAATGACGAAATTAAGTTGGTAATATCGAAATATCTAATTAGTTCAAAATATACCTGGTATAATGTAGCCTAATAGAGCACTACAGTTGGCAGCCTGGTGACTGAATATATTCTTAGTTTCATCTCTTAAGGTACAGAATACAAAATTTGGTTGAAGTCCAATGGACGTTACATGCAGTTAGACACTGGATCTATCAGCACGCGTAAAAGCATGTTGCCAACAATGTCATGCGTGTGCTGGTCAGAAATAATCTGAAATATTATGATATCTTGTTGTGCCAATTTTGGATGAAATCCATTTGTTAGTATAGAAGTTACATGCATTTTAAAATTGGACATATCAGCAGGCATAGAATCGTGTTGGCAGCACTGCCTTGTATTAATTACTCCAAATTAATCTGGAATGTCAGGTGCTATACGTGTGCAAAGTATAGAGCTGTTGGCTTGCATACTTTCTGATATATTGATATTAGGGTAAAAAAAATATAGACAGCATTTATTAACAGTTGGCAGCCCTGATTGCTCTTAACAATACTTATAGTCATATCTGTTATGGTACACATATCACATACGAAATATGGTTGAAATCCAACTGATAGTATAGAAGTTACATGTATTTAAAAATTGGTACTATCAGCAGGCTTATAATCATGTTGGTAGAACTGGCGTATATATCTTACTCCAAATTAATCTAAAATGTCAGAATATACGTGTGCATAGTTTAAAGCTGTTGGCTTGCATACTTTCTGATATATTGGTATTTTGATAAAGAAAAATAGAGAAAGCAATTATTAACAGTTGGCAGCCCTGGTGGCTCTCAAGAATACGCTCAGTCATATATGTTTATATACAGATATTACATACAAAATTTGGTTGAAATCCAATTGATAGTGTAGAAGTTATATGCATTTAAACATTGGGCCTATCAGAAGGCTTAAAATTATTTTGGCAACACTGTCATGGTTGGCCTTCTGGAAATTAAAGTGAAATAGTATTATCTACATGTGTGCCAATTTTGGAATAGCTCTCATTGATACCTTGCAAGATATCCAACATGGAGCTCAAATTTCTAGTGCGTTTTTTCAGCAGTTGGTAGCACTGACATCATTTTCAAATATGGTCGTGAGATATTCCGGTGCACATCTTTACTCATACTAAATTTGGTTTTGATTGCTGCAGCCGTTTTGGAGTTGAATGGGGGGGACACACACACAGCCAGACAGACAGACAGACACACATTTTCCCGGATCGATCTCATAAGTCTACTTTTTCCTCATTTTTGCAAAATGTGAAAAGTAGGCTAAAAATAAAACGGAATCACCGTATTACTATTTTACCCTACCCGCAAAATGTAATTCTATATATCAGGGAGCTGGGGTATGCGCATTTCAAAGGTATAGACATATAGCGTGAAATTCGCATTTAAGGTTCTAGACATATTAACGAGTTGAAACCAATATCTATCTACAGAAAATAGTAATGCCCAGGACTTGAATTATTCAAAATGATTTTTTAAAAATCAAGCACAAAATCAAGGAATGCGGTAATCTAGACTTTTTGTATTAATTTGTTTCAATTTTAAATTAATTTACGATGTACATTTGACGTAATCATGATGTGAGCGTTATCTGCGACATAGCAGTTGAATTTTTAAATATTTACTTCTTCTTCTTCTTCGTCTTCTTCTTCTCCTGCTTTTTCTTCTTACGTTTCGGCCAACTAAGGACCACGTCATTTCAACTGGTTTCTGCGTCGAGCTTTAATATTCGCCCAGTCCGTCCACTTGATGCCTGTTTTAAGCTTAGGCCTTTCCTGGAAACTCCGGTGAGCTATCAGTTTCATCTTAAGGTACACACGCTCCTGCACATCGCCGCATGAGACCCCAAATTCTTGTAAATCTCTGCCTACCTCAGTGAACCAAGCTCTTAGTTTTCATCTAAAGATCCTGTTTGTCAATCTCACAGAGCTCATTCGTGTCATGTGGCCATAAAATGAAATTCTTATTTTCCTCACCACATCAGTTATTTTTTCCACGCGTGCTTAGAGCTCGTGGTTGTGCCGTCTCCTGTGTTCACCATTTTCCTTTACTGGGCCCAAGATTTTTCTTAGGATCTTTTATTTTTACTGTTACTGTTTCTCTTCCACACTACTACTATATTGAACTTTCAGAGGTCTGAGTTACAAATAATGTAAAACATGTACTGTATGTTATCTTTAGTCTCCACAGGGGAGGAGGGGCCGCAATGATATCCCGCACCACCTGGCCGCCCCTGACTGTAGTTCTATCTGTGATTAATGTCCTGTCCCAGAGTAGCTTGTTGTGTATCGTTCTCCAAAACACCATCGGGATATATCGATAAAAAGGTAGAATGTTCTTGCATAAGCAATTATTAATATTGTTATTATTTTTACTATTATTACTATTATTACTATTGTAATGGAGGCAGTACATGGAAAAGCAGCTTTACGAATTGCATGAGCATGTCGTCCGAACCTGCGATTCTCATAGTAGCAGCAGTAGCTCCTATTGACTTACTAGCTTTAGAAAGACAGGAGATCTGGCGTACCCAAGGAGGGCGGGGAAGGAAACGGGCAAAGGAGCTAGCTGTCAGTCACAGAATGGATCGATGGCAACAGAGATGGGAAGATGATTCCAGAGGGAAATTGACGATGAAGCTGGTATTATCCCTAGCTGACTGGATCGACCGGAATCATGATGAAGTGAACTATTACCTCACACAGTTATTGACAGGTCACGGGTACTTCCGGAAATTCCTCCACAGAATAGAGCGAGCGATAGTCCGGTGTGCATCTACTGCAATGACATCGATGACGTACTCCACACTTTCTTTGTCTGTGGTCATTGGCTGCCACAAAGAAGATGCTTGGAAGCTGAGCAGGAAGAACTGACTCCAGACAACATCGTGCATGTTATGCTGAAACATCAAGAATCCTGGGATCAGTACTTTGCGCCAAAAGAAGAGCGACTTAGATGCTAATGAGTAGGGGGCGGATTTCTATGACCTAAAAATGTATGAAATATGTATGCATTTATGACCTAAAAACATAAAAATATGACCTATAAAATTCAAAATATGACTTAATGAATAGCATCTACGTTACATAGAAACACTTCTTCTTCAATTCTTATGTTTTGCAGTATTACAGTGTTGTAGCACAGAGAAGCGTTTTTCGGCAGTAACTTTTACCTCACACAATTTACAGAATAATATCACTCCATCCGTACTGAATATGTTTTCACCGAACTCGCGAACAAAACTTCGCAACTTCCCACATATTGAGACTTTCGTTTTAGGCTTATTGAAAGGAACTGAATGACTGAAGCTCCCTAATGAGTGACCAAGGTCATTCAGTGTGTTGAAGGTGGAAGAGGGAAGGGCGAAGGAGAAAGATAAGAACGATGACAAATAACTGCGGAATTACCCCTGCTTCCGTGTAAACAATAGCCTGGTTTCCAGGAATTGACCCAGCTAGCAAATAATAGCTCCTACCTGTTAGAAACATTCCATACACTACTTTAGAATGGTTCGTCAGTAGTATATTCCAGTCTATCCTGAACAATAATTTCTAGAGCTTATTCTGATTTTTATAAAACGAAATTTAAATTAAAATTACCAAAATATGGCGTTTATAATGATATTTTATTCAAAATATGCCATAAAACTTTAGAAAGCCTAAATATACATTTATATGCCGAATAAAGCCTGTTTAATTTTGATTATCATGCTTGGAAACGTGTTGAAAATACAAGACTAAAAGTTATAATGTTAAGGGAAAAAATATGACTTGTCATAGAAATGCGCCCCCTACTAATGAGTGATAATAAGGAAAAATTGAAGGAAGAATAAGAGGAAGCATAAGAGGCTTCACGTACGACGCCGCCCTGAAGTAATGCGAGAGCGGTTCCGGGGCGGACACATGTCGTAGGAGAAGGGCGGGTGGTTTTTAGTGGGTAAGAATCCCACACCCTTGTGGAGTGTGGGCTCCCACAAGCGTCTCAGGCAAGATTTACCTCATTCCCTAAAAGAAAAAGAAAAAAATGGTGTAATCTTGTTCTTGAATCCCTGCTTTCTTGTCCTCCATAGTTGAGACAATTAGTCTCTTAAATAATTCCTCCTCAATCGTTGACACAACATGGACCCGCCATCCAAACTGACTCATACTCGTAGAACAGCATCATTCAACGTGTTGATTCTAAATTTAAACTCTTCCTTACGAGTGCCCTCCTGCCATTGTTCCCATTGGCTCCACCCAGCAATGATTCGTGCCACTCTTAACTTATCGTGGATCCAGTCACATTTCCATGGCAATTTGAGGCAATGCACACATGATTAATGTCACTCAATACAGAGCATTGTATATTATCGGAACGACTGGTGACGGAGACCTTGGATTCGCGAGGCACTGATGATGATGATGATGATGATGACGATTCTTGTTGCAAGGAGCAAAACTGCGTGGTCATCTGCTCTTAAAAACACAGTTAAAATACAAATTTTTACATTTGAAAATGTTGAGATGGATGTCAAAAGAAGATAAACAACATGATATATTGTGCCCGTTGTGAATCCGTACAAGAGGTCACATTAAATAAATTTAAAAACAAATAATAATAATAATAAATAGTAAATAAAGGTAAACTCTGTATGCAGCAGAAACACTTAAATTAACAAGATTTGGTGATTTAGACAAATTAGAGAAGACGGAGAGACGAATTCTGAGAAAAATACTGGGAGCTAAACGAAATAATAACGCAGGATATAGGTTACGACCAAATAGCGAGTTACATTTGAAATGTGAAAAATTAACTGATGTAATGAGAAAGAGAAGATTACAATTTTTTTGGGCACATCTATAGAATGGAAAATAGTAGACTAACTAACATATCTTCAACTTACTGACTAGTTACAAATCCAAACCCACATGGTTCATTGAAATTAACAAAGATTTGACAAACGCCAAAATTCAGACAGACACAACAGCAAACAGATGACTCTTCAGAGAAGCTATTCAGAAGGCAAAATTTCAAGAAAGGAAGAAACAAACAACTGGCAGAAAGCGGACTCAATAGGAGAAAGGTCGTCACTCTAGAAGGATGAAACAAATTTGGAAACAACGGAAATTGAATACAATGACAATAGCCAACGTTGATTCATCGTACCCTCCAAATGGGTTATTCGAAAGAAGAAGAAATAAAGATAACGACAAAGCAGCCATTGAAACAAGGGCTAGGAAAATGGATATGGCATTCAGGTATTGCATCAACACATATAAGTCCAAATCCCTCTCATATCAGGAAGTACAGGCATTATTGCACAGTAGTGAAGCCACAGTGCCTCTATGCGGCAGAAAACTGTTGAAATTGAGAAAAAGGAAGGAAGATCTTCCCTGAAAATTCTAGGTCCCAAGAAGCTACCTGGAGATTGTTCAACTGAGTTCAAACCAAGAACCCTATGACAAGTTTGAAGGGATTTCTGTCAGCATGAGAAAGAGGAGGTTGATGTTCTATGGACATATTAAACGATTGGGGACCGAAAGATTGGCTAACAAAATTCTCAATCTTCAGGAGAAATGGCTTCAGGAAGTCCATCAGGACTTAAGAAGGGCAAACATTGGACCGTCCGAAGTCTGGGGCAGGACAGGATTCAGAACCAAAATTGCAGTTGTGAAGGATCCCCCCCCCCCCCCCAAAGGAAGACCCACGCTTTCAGCCGAAGAAGGATTGAGAAGGAGCCAGAGGCCGAAAGATATTTGGCAGGAAGCAAAACGACAAGGAAGAAACACCTTAAAGTAGAAAACCTGACCGCTTGTTGAGTGTTTGTAGTCGATAGGTGGTTGTATCAAATAATAATAATAAGTATAATAATAACACAATTGTGTAAGGATGGTGTAGAGAATGGGGTCAGACTAGGTTGTAAGAATAAAAACCTGACAATCGACTGTTTAGTTTTCGCAGATGACGTTGCAATTTTCTCTAATTCTCTTGACACAGCCACACAACAAATCAATCAATTGCAAGTGGAAGCAGCAACGACAGGTCTTCAGATTTCGTTTCAGAAAACGCAGTTTATAACGAACATCAAGTCAGAACCCAGAGAACTTACGGTGAATGGAGAACAAATAACATAGGTAGAGAAATTCAAATACCTGGGTGAATGGATTGAGCCCAACATTCGTGAAAAGGAAGCTTTAGTGACACGGATTAACAAAATGGAAATGGCTTACCATTTAACCAAAGACATTTACAAAACACGATCAATGTCCTTCAAGGCCAAACTGAGGCACTACGTTACCGTTATTGGCCCGGAGGCGTTATATGCATCAGAATGCCTGGCGATGAATAAGAAAGGCCTGGCAGAACAACTCGAAACCAAAAAGAGGAAGATTCTGAGAAAGATGTTGGGCCCGGTCAAGGAACGAGGAGAGTATAGAAGACGACACAACGATTAACTTTATCTACATGTGTAGAAAATAACGGACACCATTCGCAAAAGAAGACTCTCCTTTTTTGGCCATTTAACACGAATGAACTCTGTAACATTGTCCAATCGAATCTGTGCCTACATTGTGGGAAAGAATACCAAAGGGATCTGGTTTACAGAGGTGGAAAAAGACCTACACGAACTGGGGATATCACATGAGGACATCTTGGAGCGTGACTCTTTGAAGAAGAAACATGGGGAGATACAGAGTTTTCAGCCAAAACCTATATTGAAAGAAGTGTCCGAAGAACGGAAGGAAGCTCGCCGAAGAAAAATGCGTGAATATTGGGCCAATGTGAAAGGACGAGGGAAAAGGCAGTTGAAATAACGTGGTCCATAGACGACAAAAATAACCAAATTGTCCTAATACAACAATTACTATTTCAAAGTAAATATATACAGTAGGCCCTAACCCATGGTCATAATACTTATCGGTACTCGATAATGGCGTGCGCGTTTCAATGACCGGAGAGGGTCTTGGAACTGCGTTCGCTTGAGTGGTTGCTAGCTCAGATTCTGAAACTATAATCATGCTGTCAACAGACGTTTCACACTCATATTCCACTGTTTCCTGGTCATCCGGCGCCCTATCGGACCACCATCACTTGTTGCGGACATGGCGAAGATCTATCCCTTAAAGAAAAGTGTACTAACCTGGGAAATCACTAACTATACACTAACACACAAAGGAAAGAACAGACCAACTAACCCTACTTCCTCACAACACACAATAACCACGCGCTCTAAACCAGATACCGGTACTGCTTACTGAATGTAGTCGGCAGTCGCGGCCGTCCCCGTGTATACTTTATAGGTGTATTTTCCAGAGTTGGAATCTAACAGTTCGGCGGAGAACTGTTGAACTAAAGGCAGCGTTGACACGTATGCTACTGACCACCACGAGCGTACTTGCACCCTCCCGTTCTTTTCATCATGCTCATAATATCATTAGCACCGTTATGAGTAACCACCGCATCATCGGCTAATATAAGATTGAGCGCATTCTACTGTACAGACCAAGGTTTCTTCGTACATCAGCAAGTTCCATTACTTCTTAAGACGCCGCGCCGTCTCGAAACGAAGGTTAGCGATCTTAACAGTGCTGTGTGAAAGGCTTCTCCCGTGCCATCTTCTAATGTCATTCAACGATGAATTTCTGCGTCTCCCGACGGACCTTTCACCTTCCTTCAATAATTTGTTGTATTAATCGATACCTCTCGCTTCTCATAACATGACCTAAATACTTAGTGTGTTTTATTTCTTTCGTAATATGAAGCAATTCTTTTCGCATTTTCATCCGATGAAGGACTTCGGCATTTGACATTTTCAATACCCAAGGTTTGCGCAAGGTTGGTTCCTTAGTTTAGGGGCTGCGTGTAGCCCCGTGTACTTTGGGTGTGTGTATAATCTGTCTGATAATCGGTGTTAATTGTGATGACTGTATTAGTGTGTGTTATCTGTTTTTAATTCAAGTAAGTAGTGCAGACGATAATTTCAAGTAGTTCCTACTTTCGCTACCAAATGCTACCGTCCATGACACCTAGCTGTGAACTTGGCTACTACTAGATGCCATCGCAACCAGCGCCTGGTGACGAACGTTGGAACTTAAGAGCATTAATCAAACTTAACCTACAAATTTTGCTTCACACCGGTGTAATTAGTGGAAGGTTCTTGTACATGCCATAAATCGATGACATGGGCCCGTCGGCTTTACTTCCCCTCCGAAGGAAGGCATACTGAGGGATTTTTAACGCTCTTAAAAATCCGAAGACTTCGGCCGGGTTTGAACCCGCGATCTTGGGCATAGAAGCTCAGCATGCTACCTACTACGCCACCGAAGCCGCCTTTGCGCAAGAGACGGATAGGCTATAGATTATGTACATTTCAAAGACATCAGTTCGTTTTTCAGTGGAAGGGACCAGGGTCAACACATCCAGCTTCCGGTCATCAAATATTCAGTCTTAGATGAGTTCTCTCCAAATGAAACCTTTAGGGGAATCCACTCCACATGCACGTCACCAATGACAAAACCACATGCAAGACAAAGCAAAACATGTTTGTTTTGGAGCTAGGATGGTTGTGGTGGTGATCGAACCCCGATGATAATGTTGACAGGGACATTGAAGGAAGGATGGCAGGTGTCAAACCCTCGCCAAGTGACTGATTTTTTTTAAATATTTCTTTATTGGTGTCAGTTCGCCAGCAACAATGTTCACAACACGTTTGTGTTTGAAATTTCATTGCATTGTTTCACCTCCTCGTTGGTTGGTTGGTTGGTTGGCTGGTTCTTAAGTTTAGGAGCTGCGCGCGGTCATGTAGCCCCGTGTACCTTGGGTGTGTGTAGAATCTGTCTGATCATCATCATCATCATCTTGCACAGTTTCCAGCCACTGGCCGGGTCTGTTTGGAACACAAGCCTCTCCAACGTCTTCTGTCTTCCCACCATCTCTCAGCCTCCACCCTTGTCCAGTCTTCTCCTCTCTTCTTCACGCTTTCTTCCACCCCCTTCAGCCACCTGTCTCTCGGTCTTCCCCTCGGTCTCTTTCCTTCCCACTTCGTCTCATGTACTCTCCTGGGTATCCTCTTCTCCTCCATTCGTTTTACATGTCCATACCATCTAAGTCTAGATTTCTCTATACCATCCTGTAATGGTTCCTCCTTCATTAATTCTCTGGTCCTCTCATTTCTTATTCTGTCCATCTTTGTAGCTCCAATACTGCTTCTCAAGAACCTCATCTCACTGGCCTGTATTCTGCTCCTCTCCCTTCCTTTCATAATCTGTCTGATAACCGGTGTTAATTGTGATGACTGTATTAGTGTGTGTTATCTGTTTTATAATTCAAGTAAGGACTGCAGACTTATGAATTTTTCAAATAGTTCCTACTTTTGCCGCCAAACGCCCCGTGGACGACTACTAGTTTAGAACTTAGCTACCAGACGTCACCGCAGTCGGCTCTTGGCAACGAACGTAGGAACCTAAGAGCGTTGTTTACATTCTTAACCTATACAATTTAGCTTCATAGACTACAGGTGTAATTAGTAGAAGGTTCTTTAACATGCCATAAATCTATGACATGGGACCACCGGCTTTACTTCCCCTTCGAAGGGAGGCATACTGAGGAATTTTAAACGCTCTTAAAAAATCCGACGACTTGGGCCGGATTTGAACCCGCGACCTTGGGCATAGAAGCTCAGCATGCTACCGACTACGCCACCTCCTCGTGTTGAGACATCATCGCCTGCCACACTCTGTGGCGATGTTATTGCTTGTATTCGTCTGCTGTAACATAACATGTGGTTTTTCACCGATATCTCACTCATGGCTGGTGCTGAGTAATGTTCTACAGATGATAGAACCTATCCTATCTTATTTAGGCTATGTGTAATATATTGTGATGCATCACGGTATAGCACATGTAGTTAAGTAACAAAAGACTAACGTGACGTCACAGCATCAGTCCTCTTATTTTCAACGATTTGCATCTTTCCCTCATCAGACATGTTTGTTCTTAACCAAGGAGTATATAGATTTTAAGCTTTTTGCAGTTCGCGGCCTGCTTGATTAAACCAAAGAATGTACAAATACCGGCACAATCATCGTATTTCAAAGAGTATTGTACATCTCTTAACAATAACGATTCGTTTGCTAATGCTAATCCTTGAATCAAGACCAACTATCTAACGGGCACAATAGACTTATATAGTTGCTACTACTACTGCAACTAAATACTTTCACCCAAACCTTTAGACATAGATTTAATATACTGTAGTTATTAACAAGAAATGTGCATCCGCCTGAATCAATACTATAAAGAAAAAAAGAAAATTTTAAACAATAGACAAATCATTTTCTAAATGTAACATTGTCCTAACCTCATACACCATATGCTTTGAACTAACCTCTCTTTACCAAGAGATCACTTTCCATCACGTCGGGTTTCTTAAAACCGCTTTGTTTTGAAAAGGCTAAATTTGGATCTTTAAGCATACAGGCTCGTCGTTAGTTATAGATCTACACGGATTGGTGAAGTATTGGTGTTCCATATCTAACTTACCATTTCAAGCTTCAATACGGAACTACTATTTGTCATGAGCAGCTAATCACCGTCACCATCTATTTCATTTCATTTTATTCTGTTCTTATAACCTACATTTTTATGGTGCACCATATTAGGTTTAAATACGTATCTTATTACCGTGCTACGCTTTATTTTGTTTATTTCAATAGCTGATGAAGGGAATAAAATGTAATTAATCCTCGAAACATGTACTGAAACTGAAAACTAGTTAAATAATTATTTTTTTCTTTATAGTATTGATTCAGGCGGATGTACATTTCTTGTTAATAACTATTCTAGCATATCAATACGGAACCACCATGAGTCATTTAAATAATGTAATAGATTTAATAGCCTAAGTGTAATGGATTTGATGATGATCGCTTGACGAAACTGGATATCCAAGTATATTTACTAATTTATTTATTAATCTCATGTATTTTCTTTCATGATTAGGGAATTACCCATCACAATTGTAAAGAAATATGAACATATTAATTAGTTATATTGAATTCTGTTTGGAGTGACTCTGTTAGTTGTAATATTTGTAGAGGGAAAGAGAAACTGTGTTAAATGCTTCAAAACGAAATGGTCTTACTTTAACATCAATTTTCTCAAAATACTTTTTTCAAAATAAAAGCCCCACTACTGGTGGTATCTCCATAATTCTTTTGCCATATAATGTATATTACACACAGATACTGTGGATCCTCGAAGAGTCAATTTGTTCAAGTAGATAGTTAAATAGAATCTCCAAATATTTAATGAGAACATTAGTATGAGCATCAGGAAACGTCTTGCGAAGAGCGTACTGTTGTATGGTAGTGAAACCTGGACTCTTAGCTTGGCTGATAAGAGCATCTAATGGATGCTTTGAAATATGGTGCTACAGGAAAATACTAACAATGCCATGGGTGGACAAAATCAGTAATGAAGAAACGCTGAAAAGGATTGGAGAGAAGCCATGTTTATGGAATATGCTTACTCACCGAAGAGACAATTGGATTGGATATAACTTGAGGCATGAAAGTCTTCTGCACACAATACTGGAGGGCAATGTGGAAGGAAATAACTGTGGAGGTAGACCACGGCTGGGATACATAGAACAAATCATTCACGACAAGGGTTGTGATAATTACTTGGACTTGAAGATACTAGTCACAGACCGGAGTTCATGGAAAGCTGCTACAAACCAATCTTCGTATTGAACAGCACAGAAGAAAAAATTGGAGGTTCAATGAAAAAAATATTTACAAAATTATATTCAAGTTTTCCATATGAATGAGGATCAATGCACTGAGGTAGAACCAATAAACAGTATGTAAAAAATAATTCATACATCTAATGGATGCTGAGAAAATTGGGCATCTATTTGTTATTTTAACATTGGCAACATAGGGTTTTACGACTCCCCTTAACATTAACAAAGCATTTACTGACGGCCAGTTAACTCTGCGTTGGTGAACCCGGCTGTATGTAATTACAACATTGAACAAGGTACGTGCACCATTTTATTTGTTCTCAGCATGTCCCTTATATGCATATTCATTGTTAAATATTTTAGCAAAGACCTCTGTTAACCGGAAACCTTTGCGAGTCCCGTTGGATTCCGTTGAAGGTAGGTTTTACTGAAGGCTACCCCACGTTCCCCTTGGTGGGTGTCTCAAGAAATTCCCCCTGTGAGACAGGAAGCCATTGGGTAACGTGGGTGTCGGTGGGCCTCACGCAAGCTTTATGGCCGTGTAAAACTGTAGCAGGCTGGTTCAAGGCAAACATGATACGCGTGGTGGTCATTCAGTGAAAGTGTGCAACAATCTCTCATTATGTCATGCTTCATTCCAGAGGCCTTCGCCAAGCCTTGTCAGACACCACATGGAACTTTCAGACCCACGGCATATCACATAGTGTACTTCCTTTCAACCCCAGCAAATCTGGTTTTACAAAATTATCACCACGAGAACAAACATCTTGTTCAACTCGCATTCACCCCCCAGGGGCTCACATCTAGTGGGACGTGGTTTGGCGACCACAGGACCCCAGCTGAGTCCGGCATTGCTTCCACTTACTTGTGCCAGGCTTCTCACCGTCTTCTTTCCTGTCGAACGCTCTTGGTCAACTCTTGTTCTCTTCCGACCCCGGCGGTATTAGGGTATCCGAGGCCTAGGTAGTCTCTTCCTTTCCCGCCTTAATTGGCCCTTGTCTCATCTTTCCTGATACCCTCTTTCTGCGAGGGGTCAGCCTTCTTTTTGTTTTCATGTTATCTCCGGACTCCATGCGGATAATAAAAAATGTGGATAATTGGATTTACATAGCCTACTGTACATGGTATAGGCCTTCATACATATGTATTTTAAAGAAAAAGAGCTTATTTCAGTACTGTATACATTTTTAATTATATTATTAAATGAAAAGGCAACATTCTTACATGTTATATAGCGTACAAGTGCTGTACAATAGTAGTAAATGAATGTCATTGTTTGCTGAACATCTCAGTCAAAGTAAGCTGTATGACTGTCTTGATCCGTTTTAAAGCAGCCAAGTCGGTCATCCGCTTAACAGTGAATCCCAGTCAGTACGTTTCCGTCTTTTTTTTTTCTTTTCTGAAAGCGATTTGGATAATCAGCGATTCGGATAGTCGGAGTTCGGATAATTGTAGTTCTACTGTATAGTACTTGAAATTGATCGTCTGAAGTCCTTACCTGAATTTCAAATAACACACACATCACAATTAACACTGGTTATCAGACAGATTCTACACACACCCAAAGTACACGGGGCTACATGACCGCGTTGTCGCAGCCCCTAAACTGAGGAACCAACCAATCCCAGGTCGAGCCCCAGTCGAAATACTGTAGATCTCCATTTTAAAATAGAATATCACTTAAGAATGTGTTGCCCTGATCCACTGTCTTACAAAATGCGGATCCGATCTGTGTCATCCGCGAATGCGAGTTTGAGGATTTTTCTCAGGTTGGGATTTCTTCTTAGATCTTCAGGATCCGCGGCTCCACAAACACCAACTGAGGCTGCTACTGAGGGATAATTATGAGTAAATAGGTAATGGCAGTACCAATGTAGGCGAGGAACAGCGACACATCTAGTTTGATACCTGCTGCGGTGAAGACCACCGGACTGTCATTCACTTGCTGACAGAGTAGCTGCACTTCTTCTGCGGATGCACTTCCTGGACGCAAGATCAGCAAAAGACGTCGCCCTAGAGTTTTGGTTCGTGCTGCCTCCACATTGGTCAAATAGCTGGCGAATGTCAGGCAGGCAAGTTGCATGATGTCGAAGCCGACAATTGTGAAGACCATCGCCATTAATAAGGGTTCATTTGCCACCGTTCCATGGTTCAATCCATGGTACAACGTGGCCAGATCCGAGACAAACATGCAGGATATTCTGAGCGCTGCATTATAGCTGTAAGCGTTGTTCACCAACTCAGCTACTTCAGACAAAATAGCGTGGCCCCATCTAATGTCGCGACACTTGGCCGCTGCAGCAGATTCCTCACTCAGAGATACAATTCGTGGCCGACTTGCTTTTCCAACGACAGTAAACACCTCTGGAGATCGGACAAGGCTGAGAAGTTCAGTGTTCGTCGCTTCAAAGTGATACTTGAGCAGGATGACAAACAGCGTGAATTGTAATGTGTTTACCTTCGCTGTCACTTCACTCAGAAGCAGAGTTATGAGGAAATGATAGGGCAGTGCTGAACGACCAACAATAACTCCTAAGATGTAGAAAATCATAAATGCGAACTCTAGAAGTTGAACACTGAAGAGAAGCATCCTTCTTCTTGGCGAAATGTCTGTGTTCATATTTGTCAGTTTCTGTACGACCGTTGCAACGGTCCGCAAATGAACTGTGCAATTAAGGACAAGTATCACCAGGCCAGCGATGTGTTTCCCAATTATCGCCAGCAAATAAACAACTATGGGGGCAACATTTCTGAGGCCAGAACTGAAACTGATAGCATCCTTCCCAAAACTCCAGAACATTATGTGCAGCAACCCAGACATATTCAGCAATATCATGAGGGTTGTATAACACAGAGCCATTCCAGACGGGTTCTTCTTTGTGTCATGACCTTTCACTTTACAAGGAGCACTTCCACATAACATGGATACGTAATGAGAAGGGGAAATGATGAAGTACACGGGCTGTAAACACTGCGTTTTGTATTCATTAAGTCGCTGGGAACGAGAATGCATCTCTCTTCTCTTTAGATTCACAAAACTAAATATTTCTCCCACGATACAAATATTTTATACGTAGAGACTAAGCATTTAAGCATATAAAAACACAACTTCCAACTTCAGATTGATTTTGCAGAAAATAAATTCGTAGAAAACCACAAATTGGCCGAGTACTAGGACAGAAGAGACTGCAGTGGTTTGGCCACAACTTTCGAGTTGAAGAATCCATCCAAAACCGAGTCCTTTATTCACAACCTGCTGGAAGACGCCCAAGGGAACGTCCCTGGACGCGATGGAAGGATCGAGTATTGACAATACTTCAGCAAGTGGAGCCGAAGCGGTGGAAGCTGGAGCTAGGGACCGGCAATAGATATCTCCTCCTTCGTGACTGATTCCTTTGTTATCACTTTTTCTCTTCTTTGTCTTTCTTTTGTTCTTCTGCTGTAGGCCTTAAAGGCCCGTAAGTGCTACAAATGTTGATGATTATACTGCAAATATAGGCTATTTGATGTCATCAGCTTGCCCACGTTCAGTGCAATGGTTTACTCTTCAAAACACGTAGCGTAACAAAAGTACGATGCTTGAGACGGTGAACTTCCTATAACTCACCGAGCAATTACTCTGCCATCACACACTGTGCAATTATCGCGATCCACAGCCGCTGCCCTTTTAATTTCCTGAGTGCTTGTATTCTATTGTTGAACTGACATGCTAATAGGCCTATTGACAGTTGTCTGCTTCATTAAATGGACGAGAAGAATAGTTGGCAAATATTGTTCCAACAAGCGAAGCAATCATAATCCAGTCAAGCCGTTGAGCTGGTATGGCTGTGGGTTCGATTCTTACTAGAGCTGTCGATCGATTAAACGTATTTTAGCCGGTTTCTCCCAGCATCAGTTCGAAAGAAAAAAAAACTTTGAATAATGTTGTATTTTAAAATGTTTACAATTCCATTTGCTATCATGAAGATATAATTTTAAATTTTTCATTGTAGTCTATTGGTGGCGTGCAAGCAAAATAAATAAATTCTAAAGCATTTAAGTTAATAATATTATTTAAAATATATTTTAATTTATCATCTAGGCTTACAGGATTGAGCCGCGTCGTATATCGCTTATTATTTCCCGACGTTTCGGCTCTGACATTACAGCAGCCTTGAGTTTGAGTATGGACACCAACTCAAACTTACCCTTGATTAAGGCTGCTGCAATGTCAGCCGAAACGTCGGGAAATAATCACTGATATACGACGCAGCTCAATCCTGTAAGCCTAGATGATAAACTAGACACCGGCCGCCAAAGTCTACGATCTAAATTATTTTAATATAGACTAGCGGGCCCGTGCGAGAAATCTCGCATGTTCATAAACTACACTTTCCCCAAGAGGTTTATAACGGCCAAAATGCGAACTGAACAGCCATGATGTCGCGTATTTTCCTACTTCTTACAAAAATTGATATTTATGAAATTACTGTATAATTCAATTCGTCACTGCTAATGTAATTTGTGTGCTGAGTCCATTGATTGACAGCTTAGCCGTAACACTCACCGGTTATTCGATACGATTTGAGTACTCATTCCTTTAAATTACGGTTCTGAAATCCATGCAAAATGATAAAGGAAATACCTCAGAATGTTAAAATGTCATGAAACAGGCGTCACAGCGGCCAAAATGTGAAGTGGACAGCAATATGGAGCGTATCTTCCTGCCACAACAGTATCTGCAAATCGCACACTTCGTACATTTTTTTAAAGTATTTTTTAAAGAAATTATAGATATTTATGAAATTAGAGTGCAATTCGTCACTGCTTATTCTCTTTCATTTGAATGCTCATTTGTCACGATAGGTCGCTTGTGAGCGCCGCAGGAGGGATCTACTGTATACTACTGAAATGATTATTTAATGACACAAGAGGTTGAAGTTGAAGTTCACAGTTACTTACAGTCACACTTATTTTCTCCAGTACTCCAGACTTGTCAGTAATAAGGGCTGCCCTTCTCTTAGTAACAATATTTCCAGCTTCACTGAAAACCCTCTCACACGGAACTCAAGCAGCTGGAATGCAAAGCAATGCGTGCGAGTTGTGAAAGTTGAACTGAATGTTTTTTCTACTATTGTAGAAGGTCTGCGAAGTCATCTTCTAGTTCCACCAACGACTTGTAAACTTCAGTAATACGACAATAATAGCCTGTCCGGTATTTCCTTTCCTATTGTTTGTAAAAGCGGTGGGCAATCACTCAGTTTAGAAGAAAGCAATTAAAGGCTCGGTCAAACAGGACGCGGGCTGCCCGCGCCAACGGAAAGACCGTAGCCCGTCGCGGACTGGGGTGGTCAAACTGAATACGGGCAAGTCAATGCGAACCAGTGTAAATGCAATCGCGATCAAGACGTGCATGTCATAGTGTTTTCTGTTCGTGGTGTTAATTCAACATGTCCAGCAATTCCTCGGACGAAGAATTGCTTCTTCTGTACCCTTTGAGTCAAGCGAGACGAAAAAGAAAATGGGTGCATGATAGACTACTAATGAAAAATGACAGGAGTTGGGCGAGTATCACAAACTATGCTGTGAGTTGAGGTCATTTCCAGACCGTCTTTTTTTTATATTTTCGAATAACTCTAGAACGCACTCGCACACAAGGTCAATAACTTCTCCGTTTCGTCGGCCATGCCTCCAGCCCGCGCGGTCTTTGTGGAAAATCACAAATGCTCACTTGCCCGCCGCGAACTAGATTGGTCCGCCTCGGTAGACCGCCTTCTGTTTAACCAGGATGATGCAATATTACACGATACAGAGTTCGCAGCGGTCGGGCGGGCTGGTTCGCGCGGGAAGCCCGCTTCCTTTTTGACCGAGCCTTATCTTTCTGAAGCAAATGCATGAGCATCAGCTAACTTTAATGACCTGTCAATCTTACAATAGCTGATGCTAGCCCGCCAAATGGCAAATGGTAATACAATATATAGGTTTTCTGCTACGCAAATAGTACATTATGCAACGAGCCTATAATGGCTATAATTAAGACACGAGTTTTATAATTTCCATACGAGTGTCTTAATTACCATTTTAGGCGAGTTACATACGACTCTTTATGTTCGACGATAATTATAATTTTAGTATATGTTTTAACATAAATATTCATAAATATCTGTTGAGAGTCAGCCACAAGAATTTTGTTATCGGAGAGCGAGCGCGAGACATCTCTCTGTCTTTCAAGATCTTTGAACGACCGACGCATGCGCTCTGTGTGCTTGCAATGCCATATGCAAGCCATATGTTTACATCTGCCGTCCCTCAGTAATATTGTCACCGGAGTCGTTTGAATGCGCTGTGTAGAAATTAGCGTTGGTGATTTTAAGGTACAGTGCTATTTCTTGTTTCATATTCGGCAGTTTATTTACGCGAACATATGGACGGTGCGTATTCCATGTCGGTAATTTATTATAGTTCGATGTTGTGTCTATGTCCGACATGTTGGATTTTGAGCGCATGCGCGAAGGTATCGTTACCTAATTGGTCAATGAACGAGCTCTGATTGGCTGGAGAAACTGTATCATAATGAAAATAAGTGTTATAATGACCATCATTATGACACCGTTTTCTGACACATAATAGTGAGGGTCGAACATAAACAATATTACACCACACTACTATTTTAATAGGTTCGTTTAATCGACTAAAGAACATTGATCAGCTAATTGTATTTTTAGATTAATCAGCTAATTAATCGATTAAATCGACAGCTCTAATTGTTACATTTGACAGCATTGTTGGTTGTCATCCCTGAGGCAGGAGTTTGATTCCCGGCTCTGTCAAGAATTACATTCTAATCTGAGGGCTGGAACGGGGTAGACTCAGCCTCGTGAGGCAAAATTGAAAAGAGGTGGGTTCGATTCCTAACTCAACCTTCTTAGAACTGGCTTTCCGTGGTTTCCGACTTCCACAACAACAATAAAGTAAATAAGCATTTTATTTATTGCTTCGTTGAGTTCAAGGCTGCCATTACTGACAAAGCTTACCAAACTTCTAATAATTTAAACAGCAGAAGAACAACAATTGAATGATTAAATCAAGTGAAAAAACGAAAACCAAAATATCAGCCATATAAATGACAGGGGCGTAAAATGCGGGGGCGCAGGCGGTGCATTGCCCCTCTCCAGTTTTAGGTGCAAGCCAAAATGTTTAAGTATTCTAAAAAATAAAATCAAAATAACCCGCAACTATTCTATAAATGATGTAATACTACGTCAGACGGAGAATGGGAAAAGCGATCCAGCGAACAAACAGTCTGTTTCCCTCCGTTTCCCGACGAGGCGCTTTCAGCGACGATCCGAAAAGGTACATTTTCAAACTTTTTTGTGAACCCCGGTTTAAAACCGAGGTAAGATACCGTGATATAAACACATTTTTTTAATTCCTGGTGGGAAAAAAACAGCATGTGCTTTATTTGTTTTCAATTTTTTACACAAACAAACAAGGTAAAATAGCACGAGTCTTCCCTCGCGCATCTCGCATTGCGTTGCTCAGACAGTGATGCACGTGACGTCAGAAGTTTGACATTTGGTGCTACACTTGTGTCGTGTTTGTCACTGTGATGATTGTGAATCTGCTCGTAGTGCATGATTCAAACTGTTCTGCAGAGATACGCTTTTCTGTCATGAGAAGTGTTAAAGACTACCTCCGATCTACGATGGGACAAATTAGACTGAATCATTCCTGTCTACTGGCCACCTACTCGGAATGGTTGCTCAACAGTTTGCAGTCAGTGTTGGGGTCTTTTGCTAGAAGTTGGCAAATGTTTTATGTTTTGTATTCATATTCTGATTGTATTTGCATTAGAAATAACGAATAAAATAATCTTGATTTTGAAGAAATGTAGCGTTAAGCGTACATTATCGTGTTATTTCAAGCTTTGAACCTAAGAAAGAAAGATTTCCCTGGTAGGTAGGCGACTGCAGTTTATAAATTTACCCTCCTCACAGGCCCCGGGCTAAGGTGATAGACGCCTGGGCAAATGGTCTACTGGCGTCATTTTCCTCATGTATGTGTTATAAAAATAGGATAATAGGGTTTTTTTACAAACAACTACGTTACTAATATTGTATCACAGGAAATAATAAGAAAAGTAAGTCGTTCACACAATTTTGTAGCCATTTATTGATACATTAATCACAATAAAAACCAAGATTACAAATTCAAAAGTTAAATTTCAAAAGTACAATATACAGAACATTTCAAATCAAAGGTTATTTTCTGGCTTTTAACGTTGCAAATTTGTTTATGATATCAGAAAAGTCTGTGCTAAGGGTTACGTCTTATTCACAACACAATAGCAATAGAGAATTTAGTTTGCTGTCTGAAAGAGTTGATCTTTTCAAATTCTTTAGCCGAGTCAAAACAGAAAAACCTGTTTATGCGTAGCAGTTGGTGACTGGTAAAGTCAGAAATATTCTAGTTGCTACCTCAAGATTAGGGAAAGTAGTTTTCAAATCATTTTTATGACGTATTCATATGTTCAAGATTTCCATGTCGTACTGATTTTTAATGTTGGGATTGTTGGGTAAACCTTTTCTGCGTTCAGCGTCACTTAAATTTCGGCGCCCCCTAAAATTTGGCGCACTGGGCAAATGTCCAGTAAGCCCGTTTATAGCCCGGGGCCTGCCTCCTCACGTAGCTGAGCGCGTGGAACTGCAGGTCCAAGGTTCAAATTCCGGCGCAAACAGATGAATACCAGGATGGCGCCTTTTCCGAGGCAGCCATTCCATTCCTTGTTGTTGTTGTTGTTGTTGTTGTTTAATTTAGTGGCTTGCGACATCATGGATAGTTAGCCCCGAATACTTGGTTATGTGTGGAATCAGTCAGTTAACCTTCAGGGGCTACGATTTTGGAAGAAGACGACCATGGCCTTACGACAAGCACCATCCCAGCATTTGCCTGAGATAGATGTGGGAGGGCGCAATTCAGTTAGGCCAGTTAATTACACTGATAAAATCGTACAGACTTTTGACGTCACCATGAACTGCCCCTCCGATAATTCATTGTCCGATTGCGCCTGAGATAGCTCATTAGCAACTTCCCCTCTCCTTCCCCACTCTGCAGCCAACACACGCCATACTGTTCACATGTTCCAAACTTTCCTCATAGACAGTTGGAGGAGAAGTGGCTCTCAAGTTGACCGTCCCAGGGATGTCAATTACTACAAAGTCACATAATTATATGACCTAGCGTTCAGGATATGGTAACAACTGCAGTATGTGGAAGAGCTTTATCCAAAGAATACAATATGTCTTCAATAGTTCTCAAATATGGACATCCATGAGATTGTGTTCGATGAATTGACAGCGTTAATAAAACCCAAGTGTGAACTCCTAACATATTACCCAATTTTCATTGCATAAATATTGTTTATGTTTATGTTTGTTTCAGTATGTTGTGCTAGATCCCAATGCATTTTGTACACCCCTGCATGGTTGAGTGTTTACAGGAAATTCAAGAGCCAGTCGATGCAAATAAGAATATCTTAGCTTTTGGATTTTCACAATGGCAGTGGTGGGGGACGGAGGGTAGGAATATTTCATCAGAAGAACCAGAACTTTGCCTGGGGCAAGTGGCGTCAAAGGACTATGCGATGAAATGACAAGATAAGAAAGATCAACTCGGAAGATTAGCTGGCGCAATTCGCCAACACCGATGTGGGAGTGGCATGGAAAACCACTTCTACAGTGAAAATGAAAACCCACTTCTCGAGATGTTGAGTATAACCTGTCCTCATGTCGACAATCTCTAAGCGGTAGAATCGAGCGTAATCAACACCTTCTATACTCAGGCCAGAACGCTCTGACGTCATCGGTCCACGCTAAGAAAAGTGTGGTCCTACCCAGCGCACATGTTGATTTGTCTTTCTAGAGTGATTTGGTTGTAGTGCAGTTCAGTGAAGTTTTAGTGATTAAAAAGTGAAAGATGCCCAATCGCTGCTGTTCTTGTAGCAATTATGATATTGGACCAAAGGTTCATATCTTCAGATTCCCCATGGACGAAGAATTTAAAGCGAAATTAATAGCTCAGTGCTATTACTCGAAAGGACTTCACGCCTGCTCAGTTCACGAGAATAAGTAATACATTTTATGTTATCGACAGTCTAGGATTTCGGGGGGTTTAATGTGCCCTAATTTTAGTTTATTTTATTTTACTGTATTTAGTTTATTTTATTTTATGTAAATTTCATAGTTGTAGAATAAATAAGTAGCCTAGTTTAAAAAAATAACAAAGGCGGCTTCGGTGGCGTAGTCGGTAGCATGCTGAGCTTCTATGCCCAAGATCGCGGGTTCAAATCCGGCCAAAGTCGTCGGATTTTTAAGAGCGTTAAAAATTCCTCAGTATGCCTTCCTTCGGAGGGGAAGTAAAGCCGGCGGTCCCATGTCATAGATTTATGGCATGTTAAAGAACCTTCCACTAATTACACCTGTGTGAAGCTAAATTGTATAGGTTAAGAATGTAACCAACGCTCTTACGTTCCTACGTTCGTTGCCAAGAGCCGACTTCGGTGACGTCTGGTAGCTAAGTTCTGAACTAGTAGTCGTTGACGGTGGCGTTTGGCGCTAAAAGTAGGAACTACTTGAAAATTGATCGTCTGCAGTCCTTACTTGAATTAAAATTGATAACACACACTAATACAGTCATCACAATTAACACCGGTTATCAGACAGATTCTACACACACCCAAAGTACACGGGGCTACATGACCGCGTAGTCACAGCCCCTAAACTTAAGAACCAAACAACCAAAAAATAACAAAATAGATAAATAGATACCGTTAAATAAATGAAACTATATTTTCTGCCTATATATAGAAGGAAGGCCTGTTTGCCATCTCTTGATGAATGCAGTACATTTGCATTTGTCTGTTGGCACAGGCTAGAGTAAAATGTGGCTTTTCACCGATGTCTCAGTCTCACTCATGGCTGTGATTATATGGAAGCTACTGAGGTATGGGTGGTGCTTAGTAATGACATTCAGGGCACAGTCAGTGCCTGTGGATGCTGTGAAAGGTTCTACTCATAGGGTTAGTACTGTTGTTCTGACTCAGTGAGGAAAGCAATGGCAAACTATTTCACTCCTCATCTTGCCTAGTACGCCTCACTATATCGCTGCCTTGGGTATTTGTGGGTATCTACCAAAATAACCTAACGGTGGTGCTTTTTGAAGATCCAACCAGCCTTCGCGCTGACTACCTAACAGACAGATATACAAGGTGTTGGCGTAATACCCCCGACACAGAATTGAACTCTCTAATCTATTTGGCTGTGTGTCTGCACTGCACATGAGCTATAATTGAACTTAGACTATTACAGGGACCGCTCTCATAGCGTATGGACCCTTCTACTGTGGAACAATGAGGCTGGACCATGCCAGCGGCACATAATGCAAAGAAAATCAAGCCTGTACTTTACACTGAGGCCCGCTCCTACAATCTCTGGTTAAATCTTTTCAGGCACTTTTACGGCAAGTTTACTAGATCGTGATTCTTACAATGCCCGCTCGGTTAGCCACAAACTGATAGTAAAATAAGCCTGAACCGGCAATCAGGGTCCAAGAGAGCGATCACGGGCCATAGGTCCAGGGCAGTGGCGGATCCAGGCCTTGCGGGGTCTTGGGCGATATGATAAGGTAGGACCCACAACAATAGGAAATAAAAAAGATATCAAATTCAATGGAAAATAGTTTTGTAATAATAATAAAATAAAGAATAGTTACAATATTTTGAATACACTACACTTTAATAATATGAAGGAAACCTTTAAGTCCCCTTTGAAGAAGTTTATGTAAACTATGAAATATTAAAATATTACTTTGCGACTTATTCCCGGCTGAAGTCTTCTATCATTTCACTGAAATCTAAACTTGCTAATCGGTCACGGGAGGTCATAGCTGCACTGAAAAAAAGGATATGATTATAAATTAGTTTGAAAAGTATAATTAATTAATCAATTAAATTTAAAACAATCCATGGCGCGGGGTCCCCCGGACCGCGAGGCCCAGGGCTGTCACCCTCCTCGCCGTCTCCTAGATCCGCCCCAGGTCCAGGGCTTCCTGGCCCATCCACTCTGTTCAACGTGTGACATTATTTTGGAAGTATTAAGCTTGAAGTTTCAGTGAAGCAGCGCCCCCCCCCCCTCCCCCCCGGTCACGGAAACCAAGATTAACGGCTGAGGGGACCCTGCGCGCTGACCACGCGTCACCCCATATAATCTGCAAGTCAAATGGCTGGGCAGCGGTCGCTTGCTAGGCCTAGGCCCTTCATGGGCCGTAGCACCACAGGTTTTTTTAAGCTTTAATTTGCTCAACTGATAAAAAAAAACACTCTGTCGAATTTAGCACGTCCATAATGAATATCAGTTTACTAGGTTTTCAGTTCTTCAGCCACTCTTCTTTTCGTCTGTCATTACTTCTTGTTTTACCTCAAGATTTTGATCACTGTGCATTCAAAATGTCATTTTCGATGTATCTGACCGAGTTCGGGCTCCGACTGTGCTTCTTTCAAATATGTATGAAGTATAGGCCCTACAAGTACAGTGACATTTTTCAGAGCTTAAATTAGAATCATCAAGTTCCGATTGTCCGCCTCCTTGCGTAGTGGCTAGCATTCTTGGCTGTCACCGCGTAAGTGCGGGTTCGATCCCCGGCTCTGCCAAGAAATTTAATTCTGGTCTGAGGGCTGGAACGGGGTACACTCAGCCTCGTGAGGCAAAACTGAGAAGAGACGGGTTTGATTCCCAACTCAGTTATCATTGGAGTGGTCTTCCGTGGTTTCCCACTTCTACTCCAGGCAAATGCCGGGTTGGTTCCTAACGCAAGGTCACGGCCAACTCCTCCCCAATCTTCGCCGGAATTACAAATACACACATTAACACAGCCATCACAATAACACAGGTTATCAGATAAATTCCATACACACCCAAGTACACGTGGCTACATGACCACGAAATCAATCACATTTCAACTTCCGAATGTTACAAATTATACCAACAATTCTGAAAACCCGCCTGAGAAACAATGGATATTTACAAAATTATTATAGTTCTTGCATTGTTTTGTATACTGTTCATTGGTTGCATTTTCATTGGTCATAGTCATATCAAAAAACATTAAAAATGGGTTAGAAATGAAATTGAGTGATGTTGCCAACCGTAAGCAATTCCGGCAAGACTGGGTCCCGGAGCTGCAGCCTCTATATATCTCACTAGTTGTGAGCCCATGAGCATGTGATCAGCTGAGACTACTGGGCCACCATATCTCACTAGTTGTGAGCCCATGAGCGTGTGATCAGCTTGACTACTGGGCCACCATATCTCACTAGTTGTGAGCCCATGAGCATGTGATCAGCTGTGACTACTGGGCCACCATATCTCACTAGTTGTGAGCCCATGAGCATGTGATCAGCTGTGACCACTTGACCACCATATCTCACTAGTTGTGAGCCCATGAGCATGTGATCAGCTGTGACTACTGGGCCACCATATCTCACTAGTTGTGAGCTCATGAGCATGTGATCAGCTGTGACTACTGGGCCACCATATCTCACTAGTTGTGTGCCCATGAGCATGTGATCAGCTGTGACTACTTGGCCACCATATCTCACTAGTTGTGAGCCCATGAGCATGTAATCAGCTGTGACTACTGGGCCACCATATCTCACTAGTTCTGAGCCCATGAGCATGTGATCAGCTATGACTACTGGGCCACCATATCTCGCTAGTTGTGAACCCATGGGCATGTGATCAGCTGTGACCACTGGGCCACCATATCTCACTAGTTGTGAACCCATGGACATGTGATCAGCTGTGACTACTGGGCCACCATATCTCGCTAGTTGTGAACCCATGGGCATGTGATCAGCTGTGACTACTGGGCCACCATATCTCGCTAGTTGTGAACCCATGGGCATGTGATCAGCTGTGACCACTGGGCCACCATATCTCGCTAGTTGTGAACCCATGGGCATGTGATCAGCTGTGACCACTGGGCCACCATATCTCGCTAGTTGTGAACCCATGGGCATGTGATCAGCTGTGACTACTGGGCCACCATATCTCACTAGTTGTGAGCCCATGGGCATGTGATCAGCTGTGACTATTGGGCCACCATATCTCGCTAGTTGTGAACCCATGGGCATGTGATCAGCTGTGACTACTGGGCCACCATATCTCGCTAGTTGTGAACCCATGGGCATGTGATCAGCTGTGACTACTGGGCCACCATATCTCGCTAGTTGTGAGCCCATGGGCATGTGATCAGCTGTGACTACTGGGCCACCATATCTCGCTAGTTGTGAACCCATGGGCATGTGATCAGCTGTGACTACTGGGCCACCATATCTCGCTAGTTGTGAACCCATGGACATGTGATCAGCTGTGACTAATGGGCAACCATATCTCGCTAGTTGTGAGCCCATGAGCATGTGATCAGCTGTGACTACTTGGCCACCATATCTCACTAGTTGTGAGCCCATGAGCATGTGATCAGCTGTGACTAATGGGCCACCATATCTCGCTAGTTGTGAACCCATGGGCATGTGATCAGCTGTGACTACTGGGCCACCATATCTCGCTAGTTGTGAACCCATGGGCATGTGATCAGCTGTGACTACTGGGCCAAGATATCTCGCTAGTTGTGAACCCATGGACATGTGATCAGCTGTGACTAATGGGCCACCATATCTCACTAGTTGTGAGCCCATGGGCATGTGATCAGCTGTGACTACTGGGCCACCATATCTCGCTAGTTGTGAACCCATGGGCATGTGATCAGCTGTGACTATTGGGCCACCATATCTCACTAGTTGTGAGCCCATGGGCATGTGATCAGCTGTGACTAATGGGCCACCATATCTCACTAGTTGTGAACCCATGGGCATGTGATCAGCTGTGACTACTTGGCCACCATATCTCACTAGTTGTGAGCCCATGGGCATGTGATCAGCTGTGACTACTGGGCCACCATATCTCGCTAGTTGTGAACCCATGGGCATGTGATCAGCTGTGACTACTGGGCCACCATATCTCGCTAGTTGTGAACCCATGGGCATGTGATCAGCTGTGACTACTGGGCCACCATATCTCGCTAGTTGTGAACCCATGGGCATGTGATCAGCTGTGACTAATGGGCCACCATATCTCGCTAGTTGTGAACCCATGGGCATGTGATCAGCTGTGACTAATGGGCCACCATATCTCGCTAGTTGTGAACCCATGGGCATGTGATCAGCTGTGACTAATGGGCCACCATATCTCACTAGTTGTGAGCCCATGGACATGTGATCTGCTGTGAACACTTGGCCACCATATCTCACTAGTTGTGAACCCATGGGCATGTGATCAGCTGTGACTACTGGGCCATCATATCTCACTAGTTGTGAGCCCATGGGCATGTGATCAGCTGTGACTAATGGGCCACCATATCTCACTAGTTGTGAGCCCATGGACATGTGATCAGCTGTGAACATTTGGCCACCATATCTCACTAGTTGTGAACCCATGGGCATGTGATCAGCTGTGACTACTGGGCCACCATATCTCACTAGTTGTGAACCCATGGGCATGTGATCAGCTGTGACCACTGGGCCACCATATCTCACTAGTTGTGAACCCATGGACATGTGATCAGCTGTGAACACTTGGCCACCATATCTCACTAGTTGTGAACCCATGGGCATGTGATCAGCTGTGACTAATGGGCCACCATATCTCACTAGTTGTGAGCCCATGGGCATGTGATCAGCTGTGACTAATGGGCCACCATATCTCACTAGTTGTGAGCCCATGGACATGTGATCAGCTGTGAACACTGGGCCACCATATCTCACTAGTTGTGTGCCCATGGGCATGTGATCAGCTGTGAACACTGGGCCACCATATCTCACTAGTTGTGAGCCCATGGGCATGTGATCAGCTGTGACTATTGGGTCACCATATCTCACTAGTTGTGAGCCCATGAGCATGTGATCAGCTGTGACTACTTGGCCACCATATCTCACTTGTTGTGAGCCCATGGGCATGTGATCAGCTGTGACTACTGGGCCACCATATCTCACTTGTTGTGAGCCCATGGGCATGTGATCAGCTGTAACCACTGGGCCACCATATCTCACTAGTTGTGAGCCCATGAGCAGGTGATCAGCTGTGACCTACAACAAGGAGAGTGTTTAAGTAAAGCACAGACACAATAGCTTCCACAGCGTAACTGAAGCATAATAGAAACCAGTGGATACAGCACTCCTTCCTTAACAGGTGTATGGAGCACTTTCACCGGCTCACACTTTCTCCAGCTGACAGATGGTGGTAATCGAATACCGCATTACCTTGGTCATCAGCCCCGTCTGACAAGCCGTGTATCTGTGGACTTGACAAACAGTACCATCTCGGCATTTGCTTGGATGGAGTACGGAAACCCCTTGTTTCTGTATTTATTGTAAAAGAAATTCCGCAAACTCATATCGTATGTTTGGCCTTCCTTCGGAGAGGAAGTAAAGCTGGCGGTCCCATTACATAGATTTATTGCATGTAAAAGATCCTTCCACTAACTAAACTTGTGTGTAGCTAAATTTCTAGGTTAGATTTCGTTGAAACGCTTTATCAAAGTTCCAACACTCACCACTAGATATCAGTGATATCTGGTAGCGAAAGTTGAAACTACTTGAAATTGAACAGAACTTGTAGCTCACCCCTTGGGTGTCCGCTTGAAGCAGCTACAGCCTCTGGCGAGCCGAACATTTCCTCGGACACTCCTGGCACTAAAAGCCATACGCTAAATAAATAAATAAATAAATAAATAAATAAATAAATAAATAAATAAATTCAATGGTATCTTGAATGTGTCGACTGAAATATGAAAAATCTGTAGTTTCCTGGCATTTCTCGACTGCTAATTTTTGAAAGCTTGGGAAATGTGTCAATTCATTTATTCTACAGAAAGTTTGAATATTTTTAACTTGTTTCGAAATCCATTTACAATTCCCACCATCTCTGATACCACCTGATTTCTTCCTTGAAGGCTCAGGTTTAATGTGTTAGGGTGGATTGTAAGTTAGGAAAGCTAGCTCCTTTAAAAATTCTAGGCTTTGAATTTCTTCTTTTAGTTCTGTGGTATCGGATGAAACGAACTTATTAAGGAATTCGGGAATTTCCTTACGAATAGCAAAAACCGTTCAAGGCACTTCCCTGCAATAAGCCATCTTACATGGTTGTACAGCAACATTCAGCCTCCTTCAGAAATACATAATAGTGCCTACTGTACTTTACAACGAGTAATGAAAAATATTCCTTCATGACTTTCAATATTTATTTTCCTTCTAAAAGCTTTCACGGGCTACAAAAACATGCCGACCACGGGACCCCAGCTGAGTCCGGCATTGCTTCCACTTACTTGTGCCGGGCTCCTCTCCGTCTCCTTTCCTGTCCACCTTTCTTGGTCAACTCTTTCTCTCTTTTGACCCCGACGGTATTAGGGTATCCGAGGCCTAGGGAGTCTTTCACTTTCCCGCCTTAATGGGCCCTTTTCTCATCTTTCCTGATCCCTCATTATTCGAGGGGTCAGACCTCTTCTGTTCTCTTCATATCTCCTGCCTTCTGCTCAAGGCCCTCAAGGAGGCAGGGTGTATGTAGCCCCACCACTTCTGGTGCGCCCTGGATAGTGCTACACCCTCAAGGGCTCACGGCTGGTGAGTTGGCGACGCCGAGGGTTTCCTGAGCTGTGTCCGGTTTTTCCCCTTTTTCCACTTTTCCTCTTTCCCTTTCCTACCTACCTTTAATGGCCCTCCTTAGTTCCAAGTCCCTCGAGAGTTGAGGGCATTTCTTTTCTTCCTGTCCTTTATTTGCCTTATCCTTTATTTGTTTACCATTTCTTCTTCTAGTTTGTAAGTTTGTAGTTAGTTTTAGTTATAGTTTTCATTCTCATCTCATCTTTCACTATCACCCAAACCATTAGGGGCCCATAACCTAGTTGTTAGCTTGCCACGGTGAGTGAGTGGATAGCGCGTCGGTCTACTAACCCCAAGATTGCAGGTTCGCTCCTGGCCGTGGTAAGTGATATATTTTTTTTGAAAGGCGTCAGAAATACGACACGCATGTCATACGATGTTGGCATGTTAAAGAACCCATTTGAATTCAGTAGGCCGCGTTCATAATGGCAAAATTAGCCTAATCTCGGGATTTTCCGCCAACACAAAGTTCCTCCTCTTTCTACTAGATGTATAGTGTCAAGTAGCTTAGATATCTAACCTCCTTGACTTTCATAGCGATTCAAGGAACAACGAAATTCGACATGCAAGCTACCCTCTGGGTGTCAAATTACAAAGCTTGCACCCGGCACCGAGGCCATACGATATTATTATACCTAGTTGTTACGCCCCTAAACACAACAATTATCATCATCATCATCATCAAAACATGCCTCGCCGGCCGCCAGGCTGATCTAGGCAGATGTACTCTCTGACGGTATAGACCTATGCCCGAACTGTGTCCTCCTACAGACATGCCCCGTTTGAACTCATTGACAGAAAACACGTCTATGATGTAGACGCATTGTGCCTGTGGTTGGTTGATTCCTCAGTTTAGGGGCTGCGACAACGTGGTCATGTAGCCCCGTGTGCTTGGGTGTGTGTAGAATTTGTCTGATAACCTGTTTTGCTGTGATGACTGTATTAGTGTGTGTGATTGTAATTTACATGAGGATTGGGAAGGAGGTGGCCATGGCCTTTAGTTAGGAACCATTCCAGTATTCGCCTGGAGTAGAAGTGGGAAACCACGGAAAACCACTTCCAGGATGGTCAAGGTGGTAATTGAACCCGTATCTTCTCAGTTTTGCCTCACGAGGTCGAGTGTGCCCCGTTCCAGCCCTCAGACCAGAATTAAATTTCTTGGCAGAGCCGGAAATCGAGCCCGGCTCCGCGCGGTGACAGCCAAAAGCGCTAGCCACAACGGAACGAGGCGGACTCGTATATTTTGTATCCGCTCTCCCATCCAGGTTCGCTCCTGGCCGTGGTAAGTGATTTTTGAAAGGTGACAAAAATCACGACACGCATATCATACGTTGTTGGCATGTTAAAGAACCCATTCGAATCCAGTAGGCCGTGTTCATAATGGCAAAATTAATCTCGGGATTTTCCGCCAACACAAAGTTTCTCCTTTTTCTACTAGAAAGCGCTGTAGTGTCAGGGAGCTTAGATATCTAACCTCCTTGACTTTCACAGCTTCACAGCGTTCCAAGGAATGACAAATTTCGACATCCAAGCTGCCCTCTGGGTGTCAAATAACAAAGCTTGCACCCGGCACCCAACACCATAGTTTTTTTTTATCGCTGGTTTGCTATGCTAGTTATATGTGGTCCCTCTGTGACATGGCCGCCAGAGCGCAGGGTCAATATTATTATTATTATTATTATTATTCTTTCTTCGTTTTGCCCACTTATGGAGCGCGCTTGAACTTGTTGAGTCGGGTTGATGGTGATTTCCTCTTCTTCTCCTCCCAAAATCTCCTCATGAACTCGCTATGACCTTTTTTACGTTCCTCCGTCCATTTTTTTTTCAGTGGTCTTTTTAGCTTTTTCGGCGAAAGAGTGACTTGTAACTCGAGTTTCAAAAGCCTTGCGATTCTTGATGATACCTTCTGTAATGTTTATTTCCTTTAAGTCCTGTTTGATTTCTTCTAACCAACTGATTTTGATCTTCTTTGAATGTATTATATCAAGCAGTTGTTTTGCATATCTGGTGTTGTCCATTCTGCAGATGTGACCATAGAATTTCAATCGTCTCTTACGCACGGTATCAGTGAACTTATTGATTACTGTGTACAAGTCTGTGGTTTTCCTTTTAATCCATATACTATTGACATAAACAGGGTTATATATTTTCCTGAGTATTTTACGTTCCTGGATTTCGATTTCACCAATTTGAAAAAAGCAAGCAAGCTTGTAGTTTAACGTGACCGTTAATCTCGAGATCATGAGCCACGGGACCTCCTTTTTACGTGGAATCCGAACCACAGGACATGGCAATTCACTTCGAAAATCTCACATGCATTGACCGGGAATCGAACCCGGACCGCCTTGGTGAGAGGCATACAGCTAGACCGCTGAGCCACCACGCCCCTCACCAATTTGAGAGTGGCCTCCTAGAGATATAGTTTCGGAGGCGTACAATGCTTCCGGAAGGACAACTGTCTGGTAGTGCCGTAGTTTTGCATTTCGTGACGTCACTCTTTTATTATCGGTATGCTTTCTGAAGTTTGGTAGCTCTACTAAATTAGCTTCCCTGTCCAATCCAGATGGTACAATAATTTCTCCTAAATATTTGAAGGAAGGTACGTGTCTAATTATTCCATAGTTGGTCTGTAGCGGAGATCTCAGGATAGTCTTGTGTCCATTTACTATGAAATGCGTCTTCTCATACGATATTTGGAGACCTGTCTTTGATGCTAACTCATGTAACTTCTCTATGGCATACTTGGTTTCTTCACTAGTCTTGGTAAAGATAGCTAGATCATCAGCAAAAGCTAGGCATTTTACTTTTATTTTCTGTTCCAGAGTAGGTACCAATGCTTATGCCTTTGATGTTGTTTTCCCACTCCCTGATGACTTTGTCTAACACTAAATTAAAAAGCAGTGGGGAGAGGCCGTCACCTTGTCGAACTCCTGTATGTACTTCGAAAGGCTCTGATAGTTCACCTAGAAACTTCACTTGAGATGTTGTGCCAGTGAGAGTCTGGTGGATTAAATCCCTGGTCTTCCTGTCAACTCTGAGCTCTTCTAGGGTGTCCAGAACAGTTTGTCTGTCAATAGAATCATACGCCTTCTTAAAATCTACGAAGGTGACAAATGTGTTGGTGCTGCGGCGTATCCTTAATATCGTCTTCAGGCTCCAAATCCGCTCCGAACACGATCTACCTTTCCTAAATCTTGCTTGGTATTCACCAATCAAATGATCAGATTGTTGTTCTACTCTGTTTATTATTATTATTATTATTATTATTATTATTATTATTATTATTATTATTATTATTCTTTAATCGTATCGGCCAACTAAGGACCACGTTATTTCAACTGGCTTCTCTAGGCTTTGATCTTTGCCCAGTGTTCCTTCATACGTTGCCGGTGTTGCACTTTTCTTTCTTCCGTCCACATCTTTCCCGTCTTCAACTTCGGTTTTTCCTGAAAACCCTGGTGGTCGTGTAGTTTCTTCCTGAGGGAATTGCGTTCATAAATATCCCCACAGGTAATTTCCATCTCTTGCAGGTCACTTTCCACCTCTTCGAACCAGGCTGGCTTGGTCTTCTTATTTTTAAAATAGTTAAAGATCCGGTTCGTCAATCGTGTGGGTTTCATTCTAAGCAAGTGGCCATAAAATGCAATCCTCCTTTTCCTCATTACATCAGGGATCTTCTGGACATGAATATACAGCTCATAGTTATGCCGCCGTCTATATTCACCGTTGTCTTTAATCGGGCCAAGAATTTTCCTCAAGATCTTTCTTTCCTTGATCTCCAATTTTTCTACCAGGCCTTTCTTGTTCATGGTGAGGCATTCCGCTGCGTACAGAGCCTCTGGTCGTATGACAGTGCAATAATGCCTAAGTTTTGCGTTCAGGGATATTGACTTTTTGTTGTCAACGTCTTTGGTGAGTTGGTACGCCATTTCCATTTTGTTCATGCGCGAAGTGAAGGTTTCTTTCTCGCATACGTTGGGTTCTACCCACTCGCCAAGATATTTAAACTTATCTGTCCGTTTGATTTTCCCCTGGTTTACTTTTAGTTCCCTTGGTGCTGGCGTGATGTTAGTTATGAAGTGTGTTTTCTCCAAAGAGATCTGAAGACCAACTTTTGTTGCCTGTACCTGCAGGTGGTTAATTTGTTTTGTGGCCATATGTAAAGAGTCGGAGAAAATTGCAAGATCATCTGCAAAAGCTAGGCAATCAATAGAAAGGTTCATTTTCTTGCAACCCAGTCGTACTCCATTTTGGACCCCATCGTTCATTTCTTTGCGCCACTCGCGGATGACTTTTCCAAGTGCACAGTTGAAGAGCAGGGGTGAAAGCCCATCTCCCTGCCTCACTCCTGTCTTAATTTCGAAAGAGTCTGAAATTTCTCCTCTGAACTTGACTCTGGAGGTTGTGTTAGCTAAGGTCTGTTGAATGATTGCCCTGGTTTTATTATCCAATCCAAATTCCTTTAGAATTTGAATAACAGCTATTCTATCAGTCGAATCATAGGCCTTCTTGAAGTCGACGAAGGTTACCACAAATTTCTTGTTCCTTTGCTTCAGATAGAAAAGGATGGATTACAGATTCCTAGTTTGTTCGGCACATGAGCGCTCTTTGCTGAACCCTCCTTGGTACTCTCCTAATTGTGGATCAAGTTGTTGTTCTACCCTAATCTGTAGAGCTTTTGAAATAATTTTGTAAGTTATCAGTAGGAGGGAAATGCCGCGGTAGTTGTTAACGTCCGCTTTGTCACCTTTCTTATGCAGGGGATGTATCAAGGCAGAAGTCCAGTCACGTGGAAGTTTCTCAGTTTCACAAATCTCCTTGATAATGTCAGTCAATTTATCAATCATCTTTTCACCAGCATACTTCCACAGTTCGGCGATTATCGAGTCCTCACCTGGTGCCTTGTTGTTCTTAAGTGACTGGATAATCTGTTTGATTTCTTCTTTCGTTGGAGGGGATGAATCTGGGTGGACTTGTATGTTGTCTTCAAATGAGAAAGTGGAGTTTGGAATCTCACAATTAAGGAGGGATTCAAAGTATTTCGCTAGAATCTGGCAATTTTCTCTTTCACTGTAAGCTAGTCTCCCATTTGAGTCTTTGAACTGTAGACTCGGAGGATTGTATATGCTTAGATTGCGTTTGAAGGTTCTGTAGAAGTCCCTTGTGTTGTTCCTCTGAAAGTCTAGCTCAATTTGAGTTAGTTGGCTCTTGATGTAGGCACGTTTTACATTGCGGATGATTTTTGCAGCGCGTTGTCTCTCGTTCACGAAGTTTTCCCAATTATCTTGGTTCTTTCCCGAGTTCCATTTCTGCCAGGCAAGTTGTCTTTGCTTTACCACTGAATCACATGCATTATTCCACCATGCATGTTTCTTTGACTTCGTCAGTGGAACTGTCTCCTGTGCTGTTGTGACCAAGGCCTGTTGTAGTTCATCCCAGTTTTCGGGATTCCAAGATTCTAGTTTTTGAGTAAATTCAGGGCACAATCGTAGTTTTTCAGTATCAAATCGATTGATCTTTTTTAAGACGGCCTTTCTGGTGTTTCTCGGAATCAGTTTAACTTTGATTTTGGATAGATAGTGATCCGAATCTAGATTGGCATTTCTTAGAACCTTCACATTCTGTATTTCTCTCTCAGCTTTACGTGCAATTGCGACGTGATCAATTTGAAATTCGCCGAGATTTGGATTCGGAGATGTCCAAGTCTTCTGTTTTCTGGGAAGGTGTTTGAACGCTGTGGATTTTATAACAAGATTGAAAGCCTTACATAGTTCTACGAGCCTCTCACCATTGCGATTTGTTCTCTGGTGAGCTGGATAGTTTCCGATAATGTTTTGGAACTTTCTTTCCTTACCCAGCTGTGCATTGAAATCTCCAAGAAGCATAATCGTGCGTTTGTCTGAAATCTTACAGAGAACATCTTCAAGGTCTTCCCAGAATCAATCCGTTCCTTCCGGGTCTCTCTTATTCGCTTGATTGATTGGCGCATGGGCATTCACAACAGTATAAACTTTGTTTGTGCCCCGGAAGGAGAGAGTTGAAACTCGACTGCTAGGCGAGTTGAAGCCAATGATTGAATCCAAAATCTTCCTACTGACGATGAATCCTGTGCCAAGGTTGGGAACTGTTTTTATTACACGTTTACCAGTTTTACCTTTAAAAATTCTGTAGCCTTCAAAGGCTTGTTCATCTGTGAATCTCGTTTCTTGAATTACTGCAATCAGGATTTGATGTTGGGATAAGGAATCAGTTAGTTGTTTCAATTTACCAATCTTCCGAAGGGAATTCGTGTTAAAGGTAGCAAAGAAATTCCGGCGTTTGTGTTGGATCTTTCCTGGAGTCTCCGATACCTCCAAGCATGTCGGCGCAGGCTCCCCAGATTCCGAAGGCCTGCATGCTTCGCTCAAGGCGAAGGTGGATTGGTTACCACCTGGGGTAGTAGCTTTTGCTGAACTTTCCTCCATGCTTTGAACAGTTGAAAAACTGTAGTTTGGGGTCAGTGATGTTTCACACCGACCAGGGTACCACCAAGGTTGTGAGCCTTGGAGCCCCCAGCACTGATCGGCTCGCCGACCCAGTTTCCCGCTGGGATTATTATTATTATTATTATTATTATTATTATTATTATTATTATTACTATTATACTCTAGATAGGTGACGCTTCTTGTGACCTTAGATGCAAAAAATGCTTTCAACTCGGCAAGATTGAGTGGCATGTTGGAAGCACTCCAAGAGACTTTCGAACTACTAGAGTATCTCATGAACATACTGAGGCACTATTTGAAAGATCGCACTTTATTATATAATACGGAAGATGGTCACAGAACAAAGTTGGAACTACTTGAAATTGAACAGAACTTGTAGCTCACCCCATGGGTGTCCGCTTGGAGCAGCTACAGTCTCTGGAGAGTCGAACATGTCCTCGGACACTCCCGGCACTAAATGCCATACGCTAAATAAATAAATAAATAAATAAATAAATAAATAAATAAATTCAATGATATCTTGAATGTGTCGACTGAAATATGAAAAATCTGTATTTTCCTGGCATTTCTCGACTGCTAATTTTTGAAAGCTTGGGAAATGTGTCAATTCATTTATTCTACAGAAAGTTTGAATATTTTTAACTTGTTTCGAAATCCATTTACAATTCCCACCATCTCCGATACCACCTGATTTCTTCCTTGAAGGCTCAGGTTTAATGTGTTAAGGTGGTTTGTAAATCTGTTAGGAAAGCTAGCTCCTTTAAAAATTCTAGGCTTTGAATGTCTTCTTTCAGTTCTGTGGTATCGGATGAAACGAACTTATTAAGCTGCTCACACTGGAGCAGCGCAAGGGTCCATTCTTGGTCCAAACCTTTGGAACATCGCGTACGATGGCTTATTACGGCTGGAGATGTCAGAAGATGCGACACTTGTGCGTTATGCTGATGAGAGTAACCCGTAACTCGGAAATGGCTCAACTTAAACTGAACCAAGTGACGTGGCGGGTAAAAGAATGGATGACGAATCACAGATTAGAACTGGCAGACCATAGAAAGGAAATTGTCCTGACAAGTAGAAGGATTGATACCCTCGTGACGATGCAAGTCGGGCTGATAGTCATCTTGGAGCACAACGTATTTAGGTATAAGGCTTGATACCAAGCTTACATTCTGGAACCACATTCAGCAGGTAACAGACAAGGCGGCAAAATCCATGACCGCGTTGAGGATGGCAGCAGTACAGCGAAGAGCAGCTTTACGAATTGCATGCACATATCGTACGGTGTCTGAACCTGCGATTCTCATAGTAGCAGCAGTAGCTCCTATTGGCTTACTAGCTTTAGAAAGACAGGAGGGCGGGGAAGGAAACGGGCAAAGGAGCTAGTTGTCAGTCACAGAATGGATCGATGGTACCAGAGATGGGAAGATGATTCCAGAGGGAAATGGACGATGAAGCTGATACTGTTGTTACGAGTGCGGGGTTGCTTCATTCCCTCTCGAGTGACTCACAGCCACCCGAGGCTACCTCTGGGCTCTTCGGCCGGCCGCTTGCGAAGCGGGAACAAAATACATGGTCTGGAATGTTCGCGGCCCACCGCGTGATGGAATTGTGGGGAGGGGCCGTGAACTCTCCTACTCTAGAAACATCCATTCGGTCACCACCCTTCCTATATAAAGCAACCTGGCCAGCGAGGGATGGACTGTGTTTTCTGAGCGAATGAGTGTGTACCACAGTGCGACAGAGAATTATTGCAGTGAAGTGCTGTGAGGATTGCGAAACCCAGTGAACTGTTCCCTAGCATGCGGACAGCGAAACAGTGAATACTCAAGGAAGTGTGCAGGTAGAACAAGTGAGTGTCAGACTGTGGCTTATTGAGAAGAGGAAGAGTTGAGTTATTTCTAGCCGAGGACACGGACCTCATTACGGTAGGATTAACTGCATGACTGCGTGAAAGGGAAGTGTTCCAAACAAGAGGGGACCTAGAGTGAGATACTAATTGCTTGTATCTGTTTATTGTGTGGTGGACTGTAACTTGCTAGACCTGCAATAAAACTTAAATTTCTTTAAAGGGCCAAACTGTGTTGTGCTTTTAACCACTGTAGTCCAATTAACGAACGTGCTACCAGGGCTAACACGTAACACTATTCCTAGCTGACTGGGTCGACCGGAATCATGATGAAGTGAACTATTACCTCACACAGTTCTTGACAGGTCACGGGGAATTCCGGAAATTCCTCCACAGAATAGAGCGAGCGAGTAGTCCGGTGTGCATTTACTGCAATGACATCGATGACGCATTCCACACTTTCTTTGTTTGTGCCCACATAGGCTGCCACGGAGAAGATGCTTGGAAGATGAGCAGGAAGAACTGACTCCGGACAACATCAGGCATGTTATGCTGCAAAGTCAAGAATCCTGGGATCGGGTAGCAGTGCATATAGAACGTACTTGGCGCCAAAAGAAGAGGGACTTAGATGCTTATGAGCCATAAAGGAGAATTGAAAGAAGAGGAAGAGGCATAGCGGCTTCGGTGGCGTAGTTGGTAGCATGCTGAGCTTTTATGTCCAAGATCGCGGGTTCAAACCCGGCCGAAGTCGTCGGATTTTTTAAGAACGTTAAAAATCCCTCAGTATGCCTTCCTTCGGAGGGGAAGTAAAGCCGACGGTCCCATGTCATAGATCTATGGCATGTTAAAGAACCATCCACTAATTACACCAGTGTGAAGCTAAATTATATAGATTAAGAATGTAAACAACGCTCTTAGGTTCCTACGTTCGTTGACAGGAGCAGACTGCGGTGGCGTCTAGTAGCTGAGTTCTGAACTAGTAGTCGTTGACGGTGGTGTTTGGCGGCAAAAGTAGGAACTATTTGAAAAATTCAAAGTTTGCAGTCCTTACTTGAATTTTAAAAAACAGATAACACACACTAATACAGTCATCACAATTAACACCGGTTATCAGACAGATTCCACACACACACCCAAATTACACGGGGCTACATGGCCACGTTGTCGCAGCCCCTAAACTAAGGAACCAACAACCGGAAGAGGCATAAGTAATCCGAGAGTGGTTCCGGGCGGAGACAGACGTTGCGGGTGAAGGGTGTGTGGTGTTTAGTGAGTAAGAATCCCACATAACCTACTTGTGGAGTACAGACCCACACAAGCGTCTCATGCAAGATTTTACACATTACCTCGTAAAAAAAATATTATTATAATTATTTAAATGGGATATAACTGCATTTGTGAGTGTAGCTAGTTGAGGTATTATATTTTATTTCATTTTGTTGTTCATATTAAATAAAATCTAGCGGACCCGTGCCAGAAATCTCACATGTTCATAAACCACACTTTTCCCAATTGGTTTATAATGAGAGACATAAGGAGAAAGGTTGTGATGTTTTTATTTCAACCAAATAATTATAGAGCACTATTTACATTTCGGTTAGAATTCCAAGTTCTACTTTCCCTAACTTAAGAAGCCAATCACTGAAAATTGGAACATCATAACACGCATCGATTATTCGATATTTATGAAATTATACGTTTTGAGTACTCATTCCATTGATTTACTCTTTCTGAAGTCTATGCAAAATGATAAAGGAAAGAACTCAGAATATTAAAATGACAGGAAACTAGCGTCACAGCGGCCAAAATGTCAAGTGGACAGTAATTATGGAGCGTATTCTTCTAGAGGATCAGTATCTGTAAATCGCACACTTTGCATATTTTTAAAGAAATTATAGATATTTATGAAATTCGAGTGCAATTCGTCACTGTTAATGTCTATTCTTTTTCATTTGAATGCTTATTTGTCACGATAGGTCGCTTGTGAGCGCCGCAGGAGGGATCTATACTACTGAAATAACATAATTATATGATGTGATTCTGATGAATACAATCAACAACCCGTATCTTCATGCTATGGATTAAATTGATGCTCTGATAACCTCTTCGCGGTTCATTGAACCTCAGAAAGCAACTTAGGTTGGTTGGTTCCTCAGTTTAGGGGCTACGTCAACGCGGTCATGTAGCCCCGCGTACTTTGGGTGTGTGTAGAATCTGTCTGATAACCGGCGTTAATTGTGATGGCTGTATTAGTGTGTGTTATTGTAATTTAGGTAAGGACTGCAGACGATCAATTTTCAAGTAGTTCCCACTTTTACTACCAAATGCTACCGTCCACGACACCTAGTTGCGAACTTGGCCACTAGATGCCATCGTAACAACGCACGTTGGAACTTAGAGCGTATCAAATCCAACCTACAAATTTTAGCCTCACACAGATGTAGTTAGAGGAAGGATCTTTTGCATGCCATAAATCTATGACATGGGTCCGCTGGCTTTATTTCCCCTCCGAAGGAAGGCATACTGAGGGATTTTTAATGCTCTTAAAAAATCCGACGACTTAGGCCGGGTTTGAACTCGCAACCTTTGGCATAGAAGCCGCCTAGAAAGCAAGTTAACTGCCTTGCAATGTGATATTGTCGTCAATGCAAAGCAATAAACAAACCTTACTAATGATCTTGGGGTGGAGGTGGGAGGGGGAGGGGTATGAATTTTGGAGGTTATGGTACCATAAAATTACGAACAGCAGCAATAGTTCTCATTTTATTATTAAACGAAGTTAGGACAATACAAAGAACAGTTCTCTTGTACTCCCACACTCTCCATGACTTTAAAATGGCCAAATAAAATCACGATTGATGCATCTAAGTTACCAACATTGTGGAAGAAGAATAGTGAACAGATCTTAACATCCGAAGGTACATAACATCCTAACATTACAGATTCTGTAATTTTTCGTTGTTAAATACACAAATCCGTTGTTTAATACAAACAAAAATGATCTTAGTCCGTGATAACTCACGTCTATGGGTTCATTTTCATTGCATAAGTTGGCACAGGCAGCCGGCAAAACCCTCCTAGATTCTTCGGTCACTTATATTCTTTGCTTCAGTGTATGGTCAGTTCTTGCATCTAGGTGGCGTTGGAATTCTCCATATGCGCGGCGTTCGTACCCAAACACTACGTCATCACGGTCTTCTCCACGGCCAATGAGAAATATTGGCCCTGGTGCGATTTCGTGACGTCAGCAATGTAGTGCTGTTGCACCACTTCCTGTAGGGTTATGTATGACGGGAACATAACCCGTATTGTTTACAAGGTGCTGAAAATCACGGAATTAGAATATCGTACTTTAACCCATATCATATCAGAAATCACGCGGTATGAAGCATTGACCCAACATAACCATGGCTTCTGGCAAAACATACATGGTAATTACAACTCAAGAGTTAAGCACTGATCAATCTTATGAAGTCCAATACTGCGCCACAAAGCCCACAATTTACTTATTTATTCATTACTCTATGTACAATCAGTAGAGCACTTATCTATCGTTGTAGCTGATCACAAGATAATACTTAGGCCTATACATAACGAATGTTATCTTTCCCTGGCGGTTGTAATTACACCTGCGTGAAGCTAAATTGTATAGGTTAAGAATGTAAACAACCTCTTAGGTTCCTACGTTCGTTGCCAAGAGCCGACTGTGGTGGCGTCTAGTAGCTAAGTTCTGAACTAGGCCTAGTAGTCGTTGACGGTGGAGTTTGGCGGCAAAAGTTGGAACTATTTGAAAAATTCAAAGTTGCAGTCCTTACTTGAATTAAAAATCAGATACACACTCTAATACAGCCATCACAATTAACACCGGTTATCAGACAGATTCTACACACACCCAAAGTACACGGGGCTACATGACCGCGTTGTCGCAGCCCCTAAACTAAGGAACCAACCAACCAACCTGGCGGTTGCTTGTTAATTATGTGGAATTACTTGATGGTTACAAAGTGTTCAGGAAGGTTACGAAAAGCTATGAATGACGCCAGACAATGTATGCATGTATAACTCTCATAATTGAAAGTTCTGAACTTGGCCTAGTAGTCGTTGACGGTGGCGCTTGGCGGCAAAAGTAGGAACTATTTGAAAAATTCTAAGTTGCAGTACTTACATTTTAAAAAATGCAGATAACACACACTAATACAGTCATCACAATTAACACCGGTTATCAGACAGATTCTACACACACCCAAAGTACACGGGGCTACATGACCGCGTTGTCACAGCCCCTAAACTTAAGGACCAACCAACCAAAATTATACATAAATGTATCAAAGTTTTGATAATACTAAGATATTCACGAACATAATATTCAATGGTCTTCGTGTTACTGCCGGGAGGTCATCTTGTCTGCATCATTGAACCTGTATGAACCTTGGTATTCATTTATCACTTGTCTTCCTAGAACAGGCTGTTCCAGCCGAGCAGCTGAGTACTCGCCGCCTTCTGTGAGTAAACCTGCAATATGCAATACACCTCTGCTGTAGCGGTGGAAGCACATGGACTTGTACTATGACCTTCGCCCAGTGGCGTTTTGGCTATCACCACCAGTCCCTCTCCAACCGTGCTCCGAGCATCACTGCTGAGTACTCGCGTGTACGCATACTCAAACTCATGGATTTGGAACGGCCTGTCCTAGAAGGTATTGATTGATATGAGCCGTTAGTCGGTGGCGAGTGTATTCCACAGATCTCTTCTATAAAAGTATTAATTTCTGTTCCGCCCCTTAAAACACCAATAACTACGGTACCGTAAGTAATAATTTCACTGCAAGATTTTTTGATCTAATTATACCCATGTGCACATAATTTAACTCACAATGCAGGTCACAGGCTCTACAACTCAACTTACAGTACTCGTTGCAGCTATTAAAGACACAACGAACGAGTAACTTCAACAGGTAAATAGGCTATCTATAGCCGGCGTAGTTTTGTAAACCTGTCTGTTAGGTAGTCAGCCCGAAGGCTGGTTAGATCCTCAAAAAGCACCGCCGTTACGTTATGTGAGTAGATACCCACAAAAACCCAAGGCAGCGCTATTTTGAGGCGTTCTAGGCAAGAAGAGGAGTGAGGTAGTTTGCCATTGCTTTCCTCACTGAGTCAGAACAGTAGTCCTAACCCTATGAGTTGAACCTTTCACAGCATTCACAGGCACTGACTGTGCCCCTAATGCCATTACTAAGCACCACCCATACCTCAGTAGCTTCCATATAATCACAGCCATGAGTGAGACTGAGACATCGGTGAAAAGCCACCTTTTATTCTAGCCTGTGCCAACTGACAAATGCAAATGTACTGTATTCATCAAGAGATGGCAAACAGGCCTATACCGTATAATTTATAAAAACACACGGAACATCTAAACTGGGTACATTTCAAGAAGATTGATATAAAATATCGCATTTCTACTGCTCATGAATTGCTCTCGACTTAAACGTACAAGCACTACATTGCCTACGTCAGAGAAGGATTTTGTTTACGCGCCATGGCGTGGGTCTCATCTAAGAGATTCGTAACATAGAAGCGCGAGGGCAGGGTCATCACTGCGGAGAGACTTTACCCCGTCGCTATGTAGCCTACAGTAGCTCACCCCGGAACAACAGGCTGTGTACGACTTCCTGATCACTCGACACCGAATGTTACCAGGAGGGTTTCTTGCAATAATTATTTTCACGGTACGACAAATGCATCAATGTCGGTTGGTTGGTTGGTTGGTTGGTTGGTTCTTAAGTTTAGGGGCTGTGACAACGCGGTCACGTAGCCCCGTGTACTTTGGGTGTGTGTAGAATCTGTCTGATAACCGGTGTTAATTGAGATGACTGTATTAGTGCATCAATGTCGGTGGTGACTATGTGGGGAAATATCCGTTGTTTGTCATTTGTCATGTCCCTGTGTAAACCAGAACTAGTGTGGTTCTCGCTAACTCCCTTCCCACACCACACCTCAGAGCTGGTAAGCGAACACCTGCTGTATGGGCCTGAAAATTGACACCGTGTCTCCCCTTAGGTGAATCACGACATAAGACTCATCACATAATGTTGCAACAATATTGTATTTTAGTTAACATTTCTTAAAGAGGTCCATAGTTTTGGTGGTGCCCTTGACATGTTCCAGCTTCCTCATTAGAAGTTGGTTCCTCCGCTCGACGCTCCGCTGTCGTCTACGTCTGTTGACCTCAGCGCTTGCTACTGGGACACGGTAGTTGTTGAGGGTGAACAGGGGAATCTTCGAAGGACCTTGATAGGACTTGAGCTTGTTAGCTAGAATAACGTTGTCATGGTCTATTCTCCTCATGGTTTGCTTGTTTAGCGATGAGTGCTGTAGAGGGCTACAGTTTTTACTCGGTACATTCTTACATTCCAAATAGCTCTGCTCAAGCTCCAAATGTTGAACGACATGTATCAATAAGTTCATAGATTCTTTATGTTCCTCACCGTCGCTATTCTCATTTTCAGAAGAATAACTCTGAACGCTTGCCTTTGCATCCACTGTATCGCATGTTGACTCATTTTCAGAACATTCTTCATTTGACATTGGTTTTGACACATTTTCACAGCCGGTTTTATCAGAATCAATCTCAGATACGAGTTTTGACTCATCACTCTTAGCTGAAGAACAATCATCTTGTTCTTCATTTGCAATATCTTCATCAGCTGATGATTCAAAGTCATCACTGTAGTTGCCCGACTCGTCAGCGTCAGTCTCATGTTCGAGTTTCATATCTCGCATTTTCATTTCAGCCCCACACTTTTGCTTACGGGTAGAGAGGTCTTCACCAGAAGTCATTATGTTATATTTGAAACAATAGAAAGTTCCTGATGGTAAATTGAGGCAGTTCCTTTAGAACAAAGGTATTAAATACCAAGGTCATAGATAACCGTTTACTTTCCCAGCACTAACTTAAATTAGAACCATGAAGTAGTGTATGAACTGATAAAAAGAATACTATGGTTTAGAGGTTATAAAGACAATTCTCAGTTGCTAAGCTATCCTCTCAAGAATTGCAAAGCCACCTATGTCTGAACCAAAGACTATATACGGAAAGATCAAACACAAGTCGATTCCAACATCGACTGCAGCGACATCTGCTACTTAACCGAACATGATTGTATAAAACCACTGCCAGCTGGATCGCATCCCTCCTGGCTGCTTTAGACTGCCTGCCCCTGCCCATTCAACGCTCAGAGGCGTACAGGCAGCTTATGGTAAACAAAATAATCGCGTATACCGTAAAGCGCCAATACCCCTACCTACCCGCGCTTTTTAGAATTGAATCCGTATAGAAACTTAATGTTTTTCACTCGGTCATCACGATTGTACCCAATTGTAATGAGTGGTTCCTTACTCCTGAAAAAGAAAACTCATGCAATTTTTTTCTGGATTAGGGAACCACCCATTATAATCGTGTTGACCGATTGAAAAACATTAATTTCGATTACTCCGTCTTAAGGAAAGAATTCATGATGAAAATTAATAAATGTAAAACAAAAATATTGGAATGCAGCCGAAATAAATCAGAAACCTCTATGGACATCAAATTGGCAGGTGAAAAACTAAAGGAAGTAGGAGACTTCTGTTACTTAGGAAGCAAAATAACCAGTGATGGACGAAGCAAAGAGGATATAAAAAGTAGGTTAGCTCAGGTAAGGAAAGCATTTCTAAAAAAAGGAATCTGTTGACATCGAATATAGATTTAGGTATAAGGAAGTCATTTTTGAAGGCCTTTGTCTGGAGCGTGGCGCTCTATGGAAGTGAAACTTGGACTATTGGTGCAGCAGAAAAGAGGAGAATTGAAGCATTTGAAATGTGGTGTTACAGAAGAATGATGAAGATCAGATGGGTAGATAGGGTTACAAACGAAGAGGTATTAAGACTAGTGGGAGAGGAGAGATGTTTCTGGCGACTGCTAATGAAGAGAAGAGATAGGTTGGTAGGACACATACTAAGGCACCCAGGAATAGCAAGCTTAGTTGTGGAAGGAAGGGTCGAGGGCAAGAACTGTAGGGGTAGACCAAGGTTAGAATATGTTAAACAGATTGCCTCAGATGTAGGGTGTGGTAGTTATGTAGAGATGAAACGGTTAGCTCAGGACAGGGAGGCATGGAGTGCTGCATCAAACCAGTCAAAAGACTGATTACTCAAACTCAACTCAACTAAGGCTACACTGAGAAGTGGCTTCAAGCACGATAAAATTGTACCCTTATTTACGAAATAAACCGGGCAGGAGGTTAATTCACTAGACGTGGACCTATTTGTAATATCAGATTGTCAACGTATATTATTGTCGTATATCTGGCAAAGGTGCGGTACATTAGTGGAATTTCATGAAACAACATTTTGGACGTGCCGTGTAGGCCTATGTTTCATAGGCAACGAATGAACTGAGGAAAACAAGAGACTACCGTAGCGCATGTCGCGATTTCAAAACCATCCAGAAGGAAGTCGCCCAGGCGGGTGGATTCACTGCATATATTCGTCGTAATGTGTTTGGATTTGTAACATACTACAGAAATTCGTTGTCCGCCTTGTTGCACTCTTGGTTGTCACCGCGGAGGCCCAGATTCGGTTCCCGGCTCTGCCGAGAAATTTAATTCTGGACTGAGGGCTGGAACTGGGTACACTCAGCCTGACAAGAGGCGGGTTTGATTCCCGGCTCAGCCATCCTGGAAGTGGTTTTCCGTGGTTTCCCACTTCTACTTCAGGCAAATGCTGGGATAGTTTCTAATGCAAGGCCACGGCTGCCTCCTTCCCTATCCCCACATGAAATACCGGTACATATACACACACTAATACAGCCATGAGCCATGACAACACTGCGTGTAGCTTACAATCATTAAATCCTGAACATATAAGGAGCCAATTTCAATCCTTGTATGCATTATTAACCTAACTATTACATTTTAAGGGTAAATGAATTTCCTTTTCTGAATTGTGTTAACCTTGCGTGTTCTTTCGAACAGCAACATTTCAAGAGGATAATGGTAGTCCACAGATCAACGCATAGAATTCTACCTTCATAATAATATACCGGTACTGTATGTATTTGATGAGGAAATTTCTGAATACAAAAAAACCATGATAAATATCATCGAAGTGAATGGGAAGATTTCACCAAGCCCGATTTCTTTTACTGGGGTTGGTTGAACGACCTGGTTCACGATGGCACAGAGATTAATTCTCCAGAAGATCTTGTTGCAAGAATTATAGCTGCTGCCGGTGAAATAAGGGATTATCCTCAAACCGTTCGTAGATCTTGTGATGACTGTGTCACAAGATGTCGCATGGTGATGTGCAAGGTGGTCACTTTGAACACTTGATGTACGAGTAGTTAAAAGGCAAAAGTTACGGATGTTTTTCGTTTTGTTTGTCCCTTGGTAGCTTTTTGTAAACCTTTACAACAAAATGAAGTTCATTTTTGTGATAGCAATAGTTTGTTTAAAATACATTTTGAAAACAATAAATCTAACCTCGCCCAACACCTCTCTGAAAAAGGGGAGAAGGATCAGCGCAGAGTAGCCTACTACTTCACCTAATTGCACAATAACTGAAGCTAGGCGGCCCTAACTGTTACGGTAATCGCAGCTCTTTTTAATGACCCAATTAATAAGAAATGAAAAAAGAACTTTACGAGCCTTCCAGTAGTCGCATAGGATGTGTAACATCTGACATAGAGGAAAACACACATGAAATTGTTGATACACCGGTATTGTATGTCTACCCCTTATTATTCCCGTTTTCCTACGGGGTCGGGGATGAGATGCGATGGAAGTATTTGTGGCGGATGGTTTTTACGTCCGGATGCCCTTCCTGACGCCAAACTCACGAGAGGAGTTAATGAGAGATGAAATGAATGATGGTGAATGAAACTGGGTAAGGATATGGAAGGAAGCGGCCTTGGCCTGTCAGAAGGTACCGTCCCAGCATTTGCCTGGAGTTGAAAATGGGGAAACCACGGAAAACCATTCAAGGACGGCAAATTGTTGATACACCGGTATTTTATAATATTTTTGGCACAAATATTAATCTATTGTAAACGGGAGTGTTTTACAGATATTGTAGTTTATAATACGGAACTCATTATATTAGAGGTTTTGTAGCTTCCACCAGTACTAGCCTTAATAAAGAATACGATATGGATCAACTAGATTAATAGACGCGACACTGCTCATAACCTTAAATTCCCTATAAATAGGCCAACTTGCGAGTAAATGCAATGTGCACAGCAGTAGATCATGAAAGGCTTGCCCAGTTCCCGGACCTCTTGATTCACAGACCAACACGTAATTTCATATGGATTCTGTTAAAATGAGTCATATTGATATGATAAAACGATAATCTGTTAGCAAAAAAAAATCTAATCCGTCGGGGAATCGATCCCGAGATCTCTAGATTCACAGCCAATGACGCTAACCCCATGGCTATTTCTGACACACGGATATTAGGTACAAGATGGTGACTTATTTTCACGTACCAATAATACTGCATCACGGAATTAAGTTTTATTTATATTTTGCTTGTTTCGATAATGTTCCTGCGTGAAATTGAGTTTAAAATGCCTTATGAATAGGCCCTCTTGTGAGTAAAGAGAATGTATTCAGCAATAGTTCATGAATGCTTGCTCAATTCTCGTATAACCACAACGATTATATTATATTGATGACTGCATTACCGTTATGTGGGTTAATATTTGAATAGCCATCGTGCAGAAACCTAATACCGGCAATGCCGACTACTTACAATGTTTGATATTAAAGCATTTTACCATTTAAATACTGATACGAAGACTTCGAACATGTACCATGTGCTTTGTTTCAATCACTTGACACCAGAGTTCGCATGAGCGTTTACCGTCAGAATGAAAGTGGTCAGCAATGCGATCCAGCTGGCAGTGCGTCTTATACACTTCCGTTCAATCCACCACTGCCAGTTGGATCGTCCGATCCACTTCCGTCCCATTTTTCAAAATCACTCCCACAAATATCCAGCAACCAAGTGGAAAGATGTTACACATCAATTATTTGATAAGAAATGAGCCACTTTAAAATCAGTTTAATTCAAATTACTTCATAATAAGGACAAAATGAATACAAGACAAAGTAGAATATATCGCGGCCAGCGAATAAACAATGAATAAGAAGCTTATTTAATTTTTAAATTGAAAATGAGATGCAGAATTAACCCAGTTAATGTTGTGATTAACGCGCAATAAGATCTGTCATGCAAAGAAAGGAACATTAAAAGACAAATCGGGGCGGGGGGGAAGTGTTTCTGGATTCGTACCCGAAGCAGATGGGAGCACACTGAACGGTGCCAGCGCCTTGCCCACTGAGCTACAAGAACCACAGTTCAGTTGCTCAGCCGCACTCGATGCTGATCATTGCGCGACGTTGACAAGTTTCCTCGTGATTAGAAATGCTCACAGGGGCTTAATGGTTGGTTTGCGTCCACAGATATCTCAACTCATATTGCTCCCCAGACCTACCCCCATGCGTGGTTTGATTTTCTACCTCTTATTTTCCAACACCCTGTATATAAAATTGTACTTTTGTCCATCTCATCCTCCATCAATTGAAAACGACTCAACAGATTTCATTAAAATTTGCAAATGGCTATAAGAACATCCCGGAATCAACTTAGGATGTCAAATTCAACTATTATATTTTCCTTCGATTTACTCGTGTGATATGCCGTAGGCTATGAAAGGTCTTTTGTATCTCTATATGGGAAATTATTGTCATTACTTCCTGTATCGAAAAAGTATTTTTTCCAATTAATTAAAAAAGTTGTATATTGGAGGCAAATATCCACGAACCTACTACGGTGTCGTAGCAGGCGGAGAGGTGATACTCCACGTGGCGCGTCCCAGGAGGTGGATAGGGGGGTCCTCACAGGCTTGCCGGCGGACTTGAGCAAAATAAAATAGCTCTCGCGGACCAAACACACAACAACCTCTACGGTTAACAACCGCAGTTGTAACTCGGAGCTTGCTCCATACAAGGTTGAATACCTTTGAAAGTCAAACGTGGAAGGAAATCTTTTAAGGAATAATCCACCTAGACTGCATTCGGATACGGTGGGCAGTCACCTGAAAGATACCCTAGATGAGTCGGAGCATCTAAAAATACCCCGACAGATAGAAAACCCAAATTTAGACTGAAGATAGGACAGATAAACTATATAGCAACACACAATATAAATTCCATCATATAGCCAGGAAAACTCAAAATTTTGACAGACGAAATGGATCGCATAGGGATTCTAATAACTGGGCTTCGAGAAATGAGAAACACCGATCAGGAACCAATAGAATCACAAGGGTATAGAATTTACAAGGGAATACCAGGAAAAAGAGTAATGAAGCATTGTCCACAATTCGGAACAGGATTTGTAGTCAATCTCAAAATAATTGAGTCCATCACAGAATTTAAAGCATTATCCCCTAGGCTCTCGACACTAACTCTCAAAGCTGCAAATAGAACATATACCATTCTAAATGCCCATGCCCCAACTAAAGATAAAAATAATAAGAAAGAACACAAAGATGATGTGGAGGGATTTTGGGAGCTCTTAGATCAGACAGCAACAAACATAAATAAAAGTCACACCAAAATTTTAATTGGATACTTTAATGCCCAGTTAGGAAAGGAAAAAAGATATAGAGACATAATAGGAAAATGGACAGCACAAAGAAGAACAAACAGGAATGGCATAAGACTGGTGGAATTTTGCAGGAACCATGATATGATCTCCAAATCAACTTACTTCAAGAGAAGACCAAATAAACTCAAAACTTGGAAACATCCAGATTGGAAAAAAGGTGAATGGCAACTAGATCATGTTTGTATGGATAAAAACTATCACAGGGAGATCTACAATGTGAAAGTTCTGAGAGGAACAGATACTGGATCGGATCATTACATGATAAAGATTAAAATTAAATTTACCCCGTTGACAAAGAAAAGAAACTCATGTAAAAAAGAAGAGAACATACGACCCTCATAAACTAATAAATAACAAGGGATACAAAGAACGAACTAAATATATTAAAATAACAGATGATCTAGAGGAAATAGTTCCCGAATTGAAACAAATAGCTGAACAAGTAGCCCCAATAAATCCAAGGAAGAAACACCAATGGTGGAACGATGAGTGTGATAATACAGTGGAAGATAGACATCAAGCCTGGTTACGGTATTAGAGTCAAAAAACAGATGAATCACACTTGGATCTCATAAAACAAAGGAAGATAACTCAAAAAATAATACGAAGGGTTAAACGGCTATACCAAAAGGATATACTTCTGATGATCGAAACAAATAGCGCGAAAACAAACTCAAGAGATTACTACAAAATTTTTAGCAAACAACTACAAAGATATGAAACTCCAACATTAATGTTAAAAGACAAAAATGGCGAGTTAGCTCATAGTAATAAAAGAAATACAGAAATTTTAGCAGAAACATTTAACAAGTGACTAAATTGCGAAGATCCACCAGAACTGCTTCTAATAAATACAGACACCACTGTTAAAACACCATCAGAAAACATAAATCCACCCACAATCCAAGAAGTCTACAAAGCTCTGAGAGAGCTCAAAAACTACAAAGCGAGTGGAGAAGATCAAACATTTGCAGAATTGTGGAAATATGCAGCAGAACCAGTCAAGATTTCATTACACCAATGCTTAGTGAACATTTATTTCAAAGAAGAACTGCCAGACCCAGTGGCGTACCAAGGTTACTTGGCGCCCGGGGCTAACTAGATGGTAGTCGCCCCTAACACTAAAAGTTTCAAGGATCAATGAGTTTAATTTAAACACAGTTTAATGTTCACAAGTATATATTTTTAATAAGTAGTATGTCACTTTAACACACAATAAAGAGAATATGTCTGTTAGGTAGTCAGCCCGAAGGCTGGTTGGATCCTCAAAAAGTACCGCCGTTACGTTATGTGAGTAGATACCCACAAAAACCCAAGGCAGCACTATTTTGAGGCGTTCTAGGCAAGAAGAGGAGTGAGGTAGTTTGCCATTGCTTTCCTCACTGAGTCAGAACAGTAGTCCTAACCCTATGAGTTGAACCTTTCACAGCATCCACAGACACTGACTGTGCCCTGAATGCCATTACTAAGCCCCACCCATACCTCAGTAGCTTCCATATAATCACAGCCATGAGTGAGACTGAGACATCGGTGAAAAGCCACCTTTTACTCTAGCCTGTGCCAACTGACAAATGCAAAAGTACTGTATTCATCAAGAGATGGTGAACAGGCCAAAAAAAAAAGAGAATATATGAATAAAATATAACTGTAGATATTAAAAGGTAAGTTTCTTTTTAAGAATCACAAAAATAAAAATAAAGAGAAAAGAAGTTTCAGAGTCAAAACAAAAATTTTAAAATGTGCCTTTTTAAGCTTGATGGATGCAAACTTATTTATAATAGAGTTGAAGTCTATTGTAGCAGCCACATCACGTTCAATTGATAAAATTGCTAAATTACTTAGTCTTTCTTGCGTCATTGTGCATCTTAAATAATTTTCAGTAAGCTTCAGCTTACTAAAAGATCGTTCACAAGATGCCACAGACACTGGAATCGTTAAAAGTAGTTTAAAAGCGATGATCAAGCTACTGTATGCCTCTAACCCCAAACAAGATAAATATAACAAAATATCTTTGGGTTTCTTCAAGTCGATCTTTTCATTATTTTCCTTTGATCTTCGTAATAAAACTATGACATCTTTAATATCTTCAAAGAGTTCTTATACGTTCAAATCTTCAGGGTACTTCCCTGCTAGTTCGAAACATTTCCTCTTTATAGTTTTCAAAACATTTTCATTTGGGGTTTCATTATGAATGTATTCCTCAAAATAACAGAGGAAGCCAAAATGTTCATCCAGTTCCTTGATATTGGCGAACCGTTCACTTAACTGACGATTAAGTTTATCTTAGAGATCTATTGTGCTCCGATTTACTTCATCTTTGTTCCGTGGGTTCTCCTCATTCTTCACACTTCTTAGTAGCTTTTGATATAACATCAACTGAAAGGGGTTCTCTCCACATATTAAGCTGATCTTGAAGAGATTGTAGACAAGTTATTACATAAGTGAACGAAATGCCTTCGATTTGCAAAGTTTTCTGCGTTCGGTCAATTTTTGGAACTACCTCAGCCCAGAAAAATAGCCGAGGTACAAAGTCAAATCTTTCTATTGCATTAATTAACAGTGCTGCACTCTGTCTGGTATCGAGGGTTTCAGTTGCAGTGTCTCTCAGTTTCTTTAGAGCATGAAGCATGCCATCCATCTAACTGAGATGATAATGCTTTCACGGCTTCTGCTTATAACTCCATCTTGTATCTGAGTGGCCCTTGGCCAATAAGCTGACATGTTCCTTGAGGACACTCCACCGGTGAGTCTAACTGTTCCAAAAACCGTCACTGCACAAACGTCGACATGAGCAGCATGAACGGCAACCAAATTGAGTGAGTGGTTGTCACAGGGAACAAACATGGATTGATGGTTCCATTGAAAAAGGAGGCAAGGTTCCTTCGAAACGTATGGTATTTAATTTTATTTTCACACGGCAATAGCCCAATAGTAATAGTAATCCGGGCCGTGAAAGCCGTAATCAACTTTTAAACGTTGTTGGACACCATTGTGAATTCCAGCCATTGTCGTAGGAGGACTGACCTCTACAGTCTGCAAAGTTCAAGACATCCTCCTACAGTTTCTTTTTTATTACCTCAGCATTTCCATTGGCAGTTTTGTCTTTGATTGAAATAGAATATACAAAACATTCCTTGGTTTCATCTGAACTTTGCTTTACTTCCACAAATCTTATTACATGTGACATTTGTTCATCATGTGACGTGTCCGGAGTGCTATCAAATATAATACCGGTACTGAAGTACTTAGCATGCATGCAGGAAGTAATAGTATTGCTACGAACGAGGTCCCCTAAAAGGTTTATGTCATTCTGTATTCTAGGTGAAAGATATGATAAATGTCGAGGGTTAATGGTCACTAATTAAAAATGGGCCCTCGTAACACGATCAAATTTAGCCAAATATTGCAATAGAGCAAAAATATTCCCTGAACTGCATGTAGTTTCTTCTAAAACTAATTCTCTGTGGCCTCTTAAGGCTAAGTTCTGTTGAGCCAATGTCTATGTGGTAGCAATTATGCGTTCCAGAACTTCTCTCCAAATTCTGCTTTGTTCTAATATTTGTTGCTGAATTGTGTTGTCAATTACTGAGCCTTGTTTTAACCTTCGTTCTAAGCTTTTCTACTCTATAAATTAATCCTATCGGCAGGGCTGTTTTCATGATTTTGAATGCGCAGATTTAGTTTTCTCCACACTGCAAATCCTGACTCATTGTTAAAGCTAGATTTCATGTTTCTTTGAGGAAATAGCACACAACAGAAACAAAATGCAGCTTTTTTGGACTGAGAAAGACACATTCATTATCTGCTAACCTTTTCACCATTCCGTATAATATTTATATGGAGAGAATATTAAATACAATTTACGTTTTTTAATGTCCAGATAGGCTTTGCCTACCCTGAGGAGCCGCTACTGGTTCATAGGTGATGAAAAATCGTTATTTTTAAAATGCAACTACTTTTAATGGAAACTATGTCCCTTTATCTTCAAAATAAGGGCAACATGAAGGTTCTACCTCAATTAGAAGTAACGTTATGATTCATTTTTGCAGAGCACGCGAGGAAAAAAATACATTTCCTATCATGTTTGCACCCTGCTGTATGAATATCGTAAATTACTGAGGGGGGAAATTTTGCGTGAGTGTAGAACTTCATGTACGAGTATTTTAACTTCTTGCCAAATTTCATGTAAATCTGAGATGGTCAGGTTGTAAAGTACACTTTGATGATTTCACAGGGATTGACCCAAAAGGTCATCTTCTTGTCTTCTTGTCGCTGACATACAAAAGCAGAAACCAAGGACAGTAAAAATCACAAGAATACTAAAGATCAAAGTGTGGAACCTTTCTGTACCAGCAAAAAGGGAGAACTTTATTGAGGAAGTGAAGAATAAAATTCCCAAAGATGAAGTGAGATCAGGGAAAGCAGAATGGGAAGAACTTAAAACATTGATTGTAACTGTGGCTGAAGAAATTTGTAGCTGGCAAAGTAAGACAAGAAATCCGAGAGACCCCATGGTGGAATTACAGTATCAAACAAGCAATAAAAGAACGAAACCAAGCCAAATGAGCTGTTGAGTACAGCCGTCTCGATCACTCGACAGCCATTTCGATTGCTCGCTCTGCAGCGCTCGACGGGAGACGAGAGAACTTTTGCGTGCTTGGCTTCCAGTTTTTGTTGTTGTATGTGTGTGTACACTGTACAGTCCGTAATGGCAGTAAATGTTCTAGTACAAGACATGTCTTAATCTTATTTACAGTCCACTTATTGGTGCTCTCCTGTTTTTCTGGGGACCCTAATGCACAACTTTATTCATGGTCCTCGCGTACCGGATATTCGCGTTGGAAAGACATGTTCTCTGTACGATATAACAGAACGCGGACAAAGCACATGGTCACCTCGTGGCGAAATGGATTCTTCCAAGTATGAGACGACATCGTGCATACTTCGGACGTGTAAAACACTAATCGTTGGAACACAACTCTTAACGAACGTCTAGAAATGCAACTCGTGTGTTTTACATGTTACATACGTAACATAACCTACAACACATACCACGGCACGTGTTCAGCTGCTGGTCTTATAGCTCCAGTTTGTGTGGTCATGCAGAACATAGACAGTGTATTATTCAGCTCATCATGGATGACAGTGGCGGATCCAAGATTTATCTCTGCATAACAAGTAAGTTGAAACATTCTTAGACTGGCACCTTAGATTATGCTCCCAACCTTGATCCTATTGGTTTATTCTGTCTCCTTGCGCCCGTTATGCTCAAGTACTAAGGATCACATTCTTAGTTAATTATTCTATAAGCTAGCCTTCCTTGTTTTCACCCTTTTCGAACCTTTTGTACTCGTAACGCGTCTGCAGCAATGGAAGAACAAACCAGGAAGCAACTCGTACAGCAACGAGCCGTTGCCAAATCAAGTTTAACACGAATGTCAAAGTATATTACTGAATTCCAGCGTGAGTCAGAAATTCAATTAGTAATTGTTAGACTGAAAGAATTGCCTAACATTAGAGATAAATTTGAAGGTGCTCAAACGCAGTTAGAACTATTTGAGGGTATTGAAAAGCATGCAGCTGAAAGAGAAACCTTTGAATCAGCATACTTTGATCTCGAAGCTGCAATGAATATCGAGATCAATCGTGATAATGATCACAAGGCTGATGGTAGTATTACTCCACCTCACTCACATTCTAGTACACGGAATGCTATTAGATTACCGACACTACAACTTCCCAGCTATGATGGTAATGTGACCGGTTTCAAGCATTATATGGACACCTTTGATAGCCTAGTTGTCAATAATGACCAGTTGGACAATATTCAAAAATTTCACTACTTGCTGTCTACACTCAAAGGTGAAGCTCATAAGTTAATAGCTAATATCCCAGTTTCTAGCAGTAATTTTGAAGTTGCTCTGCAAACTATTCGCAGTCGTTATGATAACATAAGACTGATTACTACGGCACACTTAGGTTACTTATTAAACTTGCCGGTTGCTCACAAAGATTCTGTTAATGAGCTTCGGGCACTAGTTAACCAAACTCTGAGTAACCTAAATGCTATTAAGGCCCTAAATCTAGCAGTGCCATTGGAAGACCTACTGGTTTCGCAGTTGATTTTGGAGAAAGTGCACGTGTCCATTAGGAAAGAATTTGAAGATACTGTAGACTCTGAAATTCTTCCTACTCTTGAAGATCTTATCAAGTTCTTAGAAGGTAAATGCAAGGCTTTAGACATAGTGAACTCAAGCAACCTCCTCAAGCCTTCAAGCAGCTCAGACACTAAAGGTAAAGAACCCTCCAATCGTAAGACAACACCACATGCTCATCAGACGTATGTTACTACAACTGTAAACTGTGTGTACTGCAACGCTCCACATGCTTTGGCTAGATGTAGAGATTTTAAGCAAGTTCCTACTCTAGAACGTAGAGATTTTGTCAAGCGTAATAATCTCTGTTTCAACTGTCTACATGCTCAACACAGAGTCGCCCAGTGCAAGGCTGGTAACTGCCAAACATGCAGGAAGAAGCATCACACGTTACTGCATATTGATGTGTCCCAGCATTTGTCAAACGTAGATAAGTCGGAAAACGTCCCTAATCAGAACGTGACTCAGGTGCAGCATGGTGCGAGTAGTTACTGTACTCTCAAGATAGAACCACGTCAGTCCATATTGTTGTCCACAGCCTTGGTAAGGTCAAGGATGCTCAAGGGATCTGGCAGACTTGTAGAGCCCTTTTAGACAGTGGCTCGCAATCTTGCTTTATTTCAGAATCCTGTGTTCAGCGATTAAGGCTGCGCAGATCTCATGATCGTAAACCGATCCAGGGTATTGGGAATACGACGTCAGAAACCAAGCATAGTGTTTTGGTGCAAATAGGCTCGCGTATAAATGATTTCGTGACCTCAGTCGAGTGCTTAGTTCTACCTAAGCTTACTGAAGATCTTCCTGGCGAATACATTGATAGCAAGGAGTGGAACTTACCCAAAAATCTGCCATTTGCTGATCCGAAGTTCAACGAACCGGGTCACATAGACTTGTTAATTGGGTCAGAGGTATGCCCATACATTCAGCTCGCAGGAAATCTAGCTAGGACTAAAGATTATCCTATTCTGCAAGAAACAGAGTTAGGTTGGGTACTTGCAGGTAAATATACAGATTCCAGTAAGCCCCTACATGGACCACGGCGGCCGGTAGTATCTTACTTTGTACAATCTGCAGGCTGCATCCAACAGCAGCTACAGAGGTTCTGGGAAATCGAAGAGCTACACCATACTCCAAGAACTAAGGAAGAAAGGGACTGTGAAGCTCACTTCAAACGGCACGTCTCGCGCAACTCTTCTGGCAGATTTGTAGTGCGTCTTCCCTTCAAAGAAACCCCAGAAAATCTAGGAGACTCCAAGCAGATGGCAACAAAGAGGTTTCATCAGTTGGAAAGGAAGTTGACCAAACATCAAGGACTGAAGGAAGAATATAGTCGATTTCTTCAAGAGTACGAAGATTTGGGTCATATGGATATTGCTGAAGATACCACAGCACGTTGCTACTATATGCCACATCATGCAGTGGTTAAGGCAAGCAGCTCGACCACTAAGACTAGAGTAGTATTTGATTGTTCTGCAGCATCCAGCAACGGAGTATCATTGAATGACCTTCTACTCGTCGGCCCAACCATCCAGCAAGATCTCTACTCTATTATCTTAAGATTCAGAAGTCATGCCATTGCTTTCACTGCGGACATAGCAAAAATGTACCGTCAGATTCTGGTACATCCCCAAGACTGTAGATATCAAAGGATAATATGGAGAGAGAAATTGACAGATCCTGCCAAGGAGTAACAATTGAAGACTGTTACGTATGGCATGTCATGTGCACCATTCTTAGCTATTAGATGCATTCAACAACTGGCCAGTGAGGAAGCTCATGCCTTTCCGAAAGCTCAGAAATCATTGATGGAAGATTTCTATGTTGACGATTGTATCTCGGGATGTGCGACCGTCGAAGAGGCTCTTCAAGTGCAACAAGAGTTGATAAACATACTACAGAAGGGTGGATTCTCACTACGTAAGTGGTGCAGCAATCACCCAGGTATTCTAGAGAATGTCTCACCGGAGCTAAGGGAGGCTCAGTTACCACTACAGCTGGACAAGGGTGAAGTTAAAACGTTAGGATTGGTATGGCACCCAGCTGCTGACCAGTTTCAAGTTATTAGCAGTTTCAAGCCAAAACCCTATCCACATGGTTTCACAAAACGCCTAGTTCTATCCATTGTTTCCAGCATTTTTTACCCTCTAGGCCTCATCAGTCCTATAGTAATTTTATGCAAGATATTTCTTCAGAAGTTATGGCAAGAACGGCTATCTTGGGACCAGCCTTTATCAGAAGAATTGGCTGCAACTTGGACATCACTCTATAATCAGCTCCCATGGATTGATGAAATCTACATTGATCGCAGAATTCTAGGTGACCGCTCAGTAACTGTACAGCTTCATGGGTTCTGTGATTCATCGGAAGCTGCGTTTGGAGGGTGCTTGTATGTACATTCCACAAACAAGGATGGAACCACTTCTGTAAGACTTCTTTGCTCCAAGTCCAGGGTAGCACCATTGAAGAAATTATCTCTTCCACGACTGGAATTATGTGGAGCATTGCTATTATCTCAATTATTGCAAAGGGTAGTCAAGTCCTTGAATCTTACATTTGCGAACATATTCTTGTGGACAGACTCTACTATTGTATTGGCATGGCTTTCGGCACCATCATCAAGATGGAAGACCTTTGTAGCCAACCGAGTAGCTGAAATACAGGAAATTACAGAAGGTGCTACTTGGCGACACGTTTCTTCACAGTTTAACCCCGCTGATCTGATATCACGAGGTGTACATCCTAAGGATCTTAAGGATAATAAGTTATGGTGGAATGGACCAGCTTGGTTGGGTGAAGATTCTAAACACTGGCCTACATTAAACAATCTTCCAGAGCAGCAGGAACCACCAGAGCAGAAGATTAAGCCTGTATGTTACTTAATGACTACTCCCGAGGATGGACTCGTCACAAGATTCTCTAGCTTATCGAGATTGCAACGAGTTGTAGCATACATCTTTAGATTTGTACATAATTGTTCAAAATTGAAGACAGAGCGAGCTACTGGACCTCTTTCTTTAAAGGAATTGCAGAATGCTCTGACAACATGCATTAGGCAGGCTCAGGAGTTAGCATACCACATGGAAATCAAACAGCTGGAATCAGACCAAGAAGTTCATTGTAAGAGTCACTTGAGAAGTCTACATCCTGGTTTAGACCTCAACGGGCTGCTACGAGTTGGTGGACGGTTAGAACGGTCTAATCTGCCATATGAGCAAAAACATCCTGTGATCTTGCCTCCTCATCATCACATCACCAGATTGATAATTGAACATGAACACAGTCGTCTCTTGCATGCTGGCTGTCAACTTCTTCTGGCCTCCCTTAGGCAGAAATACTGGATTGTGAATGGTAGAACGACAGTCAGACGGATAATTCATAATTGCTTGATATGTTTCCGACTAAGAGCAAAATCTTCAACTCAATTAATGGGCCAACTACCACGTGTTCGCGTTGAATTAGTTCGACCCTTTTTAAACTGTGGGATAGACTATGCAGGGCCATTTCTTGTAAAAACTGGTTCTCTCAGGTCAAAGACAAGAGATAAATGTTACGTAGCACTATTTGTATGCCTAGCTACCAAAGCTGTACATCTCGAAGTTGTTAGCAGCCTTACGACACGAGCTTTCATGGCAGCATTGAGTAGATTTGTATCACGTCGTGGACGTTGCCAAACTATCTACAGTGATCATGGCACTAACTTCGTGGGAGCCAAGAAGGAACTTCAAGAACTTCTCGACTCAGAAGAAACGAGAACTGAGGTACAGAATTTCACCAGCAGAGAAGGCATCGAGTGGAGCTTCATACCTCCAAGAGCACCTCACTTTGGAGGCCTGTGGGAAGCAGGTGTTAAATCTTTCAAGCATCACCTCAGACGTGTTATGGGTACGTTATGTCCTACCTTTGAGGAATTAACTACTTTAACCTGTCAAATAGAAGCTTGTCTGAACTCCAGACCACTCCTTCCTCTCTCCTCCGATCCTAATGATATTGAAGTTCTCACTCCTGGCCATTTCCTTATCGGCACTGCCTTATCAAGTTTACCTCAGCCAGATCTAAGTAATGTGAAGCTTAGCTTGTTGTCCAGATGGGAGATTCTGCAGCAACAACTTCAGATATTCTGGTCCAGGTGGTCCAATGAGTATCTACACCACCTGCAGCAGAGGGCTAAATGGTCCAGTTCTTCCCCAAGTGTGAAGCCTGGGACGCTTGTCATTGTGAAGGAAGACCACCTACCTCCTCTGCACTGGAAGATTGCAGTGATCGATCAAGTTCATCCTGGAGATGACGGACTGGTTCGTGTGGCAACCATACGCACTACCAAGGGATTGTTCAAACGACCTATTGTGAAATTGTGTCCTCTGCCTGAAGCAAGTGCAGTGTAATTAATGTACCATAGCACTTCAGTTCTGTTTCTTTTGTTTCAGTGTAACATTGTATTGTATATAGACTTCTTGTTCAAACAGACATGTTGGACTATAGTGCAGTGATTGATTCGATGCAATTCGTTTGTTATGTTATTTGTAGTGTTAAGAAAGTAAGTATTTCTTGGCGGCCGGTATGTTGAGTACAGCCGTCTCGATCACTCGACAGCCATTTCGATTGCTCGCTCTGCAGCGCTCGACGGGAGACGAGAGAACTTTTGCGTGCTTGGCTTCCAGTTTTTGTTGTTGTATGTGTGTGTACAGTCCGTAATGGCAGTAAATGTTCTAGTACAAGACATGTCTTAATCTTATTTACAAGGGGGCGTGGTGGCTCAGCGGTCTAGCTGTATGCCTCTCACCAAGGCGGTCCGGGTTCGATTCCCGGTCAATGCATGTGAGATTTTCGAAGTGAAATGCCATGTCCTGTGGTTCGGATTCCACGTAAAAAGGAGGTCCCGTGGCTCATGGTCTCGAGATTAACGGTCACGTTAAACTACAAGCTTCCTTTTAATCTTATTTACAGTCCACTTATTGGTGCTCTCCTGTTTTTCTGGGGACCCTAATGCACAACTTTATTCATGAGCCTTACATAAAGCAAGAAAGACCGGAGATTTCCCGGAACTTGGCTGAAAATTCGACCTGTACTGAGAGAAGAAATTGGAAGTTAAGAAAATGATACAGACATAAAAAGAGAAATCGAAACAAGAGCTAGCTAACAAAATACAATCAGATAATACCAGGAAATTGCTTTACAGTATCATAAGGAATAAAAGGAAAACAGCAGAGGGAATTAAACCATTGAATGCAGTAATGGTGTTACAGCATATAACTTAAGAGTCTTAGACAATATAACTGCAGAATTCCAAATACATTTCGATAATCTACTCCACACAAATAATGGAAGAACCAACAAAAGTGAGGCAAAAGGATGTATGCATCTGTTTTCTTAATTCCAATGAAATAGAGGATGTATTATTATGTATTGAATATCCTAATAGTATGAACCCTATTGTACAAAAGTATATTAGGGTTATTGGTCCATTAACACAAAATTATGAAACTAGATTACCGTATTGTAGATGTGGTGAATGAACTTAAGGAGCTGTTTGTAACAGCAGGATTTCTTAAACAGGTGGAATAATGGCTTTGAAAGTTCCACATTACAATTGTTCAGGCGACACTCAAGATCGAATCTTGTCCTGCTAAACATGGCACAGTCGAATAGTAAATTGTCCACTGTTTGAGAAGAGCCACAAAAGCACAAGTAATTGCCTACAATATTAATTTTAAAACGTTCGCAGTAGCACTTAAACTTTCCATGACCAGAGAGAATCTGCGTAAGGATGAATTCGGACACTAATGTATTGCACTGGAGTCGGCTATATAATTATGTCGGGGGAAAATAATTCTCTTGTGACAGACTTTTTTGTACTGGTTGCTCAGAGGTTGTTCCACTGTCTTATTAGATGTGTTTTGATTTGGGCTTTGGCATAACTGAGGGGTGGTTTATTGTATGTAATTTCTAAGTTAGATGAGGAGGCTGCTTTTGCAAGGATATCTGCCGTTTCATGTCCAGGAGGACCAATGTGTCCTCGGATACGAGGAAAGACAGATATGGGGGCACTGCTGTGCTCTAGATCTTGGGTTGAGATTGTACTTGTCTATGATTGTGATCAAAGCAGCCTGTGAGTCAGTATCTGAGCACTTCTGTTGTTGTGCTCACACCACTCCACTGCAGACTTGATGGCCCATAGCTCGGATTGAAATACTGAGGAGCTGGCTGACAATTTGTATTGGGCTGAAAACACTTCGCTGTTGTTTTCGTACACAACAAATGCACATCCCACTTTGTCAGATTCAGTGTTATTAGGGGTGCAAGAGCCGTCTGTATAAATATATTAGTCGTGGTTGAGCGAGCAGCTATTGCAAACATGAGGCTTGAAGATACTAGGGTGACCGGATTACAGGAAGTGACAGTTCTTCTCCACTTCGATTTCAAGAATTGGTGCAGGAGATGTTATGTTATTCTTCATTAACGTGAATTCGGCCGTTCCTGTGTCAGTAAAGAACAGGGGTTCTATTCCAGCGATGACGGGCTGCTTGCGTAGATAGTGTGCGATGGGCACGAGAAATTCAAAGAACGATTTCTCTCTGAATCTGCAGAAGTTTTTCCTTAGCCCAATGCTTTCCAAGTGTAGAACGAAATGATGAAGAACAGTACAGCATTAGCGGAACAAAGGCTGTGTAGTTTATAAGGCGGAGTACTTCAGAGTTTATTCTCCATGACGGCTTGCACGCGGTAGAAATTTATCCGATTTAAGCTTTACTTCATTGAAATGTGGCCTGAAAGTTAAATGTTTGTCCAGTAGGAACCCCAGATATAAAAGTTGATCTTCTATTGCGATTTGCTGTCCGTCATGTCCATCGGATGGATGATGTGAGATTACCTCGTCAAATGCTATATGGTGAGTTATGCTATGGCACCAGACCTCATGGTGGTCCTAAGAGGCGCTACAAGGACCAATTTAAGCAGACCCTGAAATTGATAGGTCTTGATTCACAAACCTGGGACATGCTGGCTGAAGACCGCTCAACTTGGCGCCATACCATCCTGGATACTGTAAAGACGTTTGAAAGGGATCGACACACACATGAAGAATAGTTTATTCAGTTGAAACTTCCCGTCAGATCAATACAAAAATATTTGCGCTATTTGGTACATGTTTCGAACCTTGTATACCGGTCCTTCATCAGCCCTTCACAACAACAAATGGCCACACATCAAATCAACACTGAACAATCCAAAAATGCATGCACACTAATAATACATATTAAAACCATTGCATTAAAATTCTGTACAAAACATATTAAAAACACATGTTAAAAATTCTAAGAGTCCACTTCACTTGTTCATAAGCACATGTCTTTCTGGTAGAAATCTTGTCCTATTCTGTTGTCTGCTTCCTGTCATGTGGGGAACTAGAATATTAATCCTATTTGAATGGTCCAAATGCGAAGACTTTAGGTACTCCCTTTTGATAGGAGACTTGTCCTGTTCTGCCTCTTGTCATATGTGGAACGGAAATAGAATAGTATTCCCATTTGAATGGTCCAAATGCTAAAGACTTTAGGCGCTCCCAGACTAAACCTGTAGTCTGGGAACCTGTATGCACACAGGTTCACTGCACATGCTGGGAGAGGACTACAGGTTTAGTCTGGGAGCGCCTAAAGTCTTTAGCATTTGGACCATTCAAATGGGAATACTATTCTATTTCCGTTCCACATATGACAAGAGGCAGAACAGGACAAGTCTCCTATCAAAAGGGAGTACCTAAAGTCTTCGCATTTGGACCATTCAAATAGGATTAATATTCTAGTTCCCCACATGACAGGAAGCAGACAACAGAATAGGACAAGATTCCTACCAGAAAGACATGTGCTTATGAACAAGTGAAGTGGACTCTTAGAATTTTTAACATGTGTTTTTAATATGTTTTGTACAGAATTTTAATGCAATGGTTTTAATATGTATTATTAGTGTGCATGCATTTTTGGATTGTTCAGTGTTGATTTGATGTGTGGCCATTTGTTGTTGTGAAGGGCTGATGAAGGACCGGTATACAAGGTTCGAAACATGTACCAAATAGCGCAATAATAGCGCAAATATTTTTGTATTGATCTGACGGGAAGTTTCAACTGAATAAACTATTCATATACGTCAATACGGACCAGAAATGGCAACTAGTATTCCCATCACACATGAAGAGGCCAAGCGTCAAGCTAGGAAACTTCGAGCAGCCCAACCACGTCCTCCTCCAGCAATACTATGTGACTTGTGTGGACGCTTGTTCCATGCCAGGATTGGACTCTTTAGTCACCGTAAACACATCCACAAACTGGACTGAAGAAGGAAGATCTATACTCGGATTCGAGTTAAAGCTGATGACGATGATGGCTGTCCGTTCATCGTGAGTTGTGGCTATATCAGATTTCTCCTTCTCGTAACAACCATAGCCTTAGTTTTCAGTGGATTAAATTGTAGCTTGTTTTTGAAACCCCAGTCGAGCAAACTATGTAGCGCTGTGTTAGCTCGAGTGCTTAAATCAGCATCATTGTCAGCTTCAATTAACAAAAGTGCATCATCTGCGTAGGCAACAATCTTGCAGTTCTTGGGAAGAGGTACTTTGAGGACGTCATCATACAGGATATTCCAGAATCCTGGGCTGCAGGTAGATCCCTGGAGGCATCCTTTGTTGATGCATTTAGTTGAAATTGCTGTTCCAATTTGTAGTTTTACTTTCCTGTTGCTGAAGTACGCTTGAGTGATTTTGTACAGATTACGTGGGCAATGCTTCCCTTTTAGTTGATACAAAATTTTCTGCCACCAAGCATTATCAAATGCACCTGTTATGTCCAAAGATATTAATAATCCTACTTTTCGCAATGAGAAGACGTTCCGAATCCATTCCGTTGCATAGAGAACAGCATCTTCAGTACATTTTTGTGGTGTAAAGCCATACAGAAATTGGGATAATCGGCCGTGGTGATACATCTGGTACATAATTCTGTCGATTATTAGCTTCCTGGGGGGAAGTTGAACAAGCTATTAAGAAACTGAAAAGTGTTCGCTTTTTCGAATAGCTTTGTTTGTAATCTGTGTGTTTCCCCACGGGTTTGAAATACTCTTTCATTTGTCTGCCCCATTATGCTCCTATTTGTTTTCCTTTGCAGTCAGAGTGCGGTCTCCTCTGTATATGTAATGTTTAATCAACTCGTGTTTCGATTGTATTAATGTTAGCAAATACTTATATATTTTTTACTCACCAAAAGTTCAAATATGTTTTAGAACACCTCTCTACTAATCATACACGCATGCACTAAGCCGGGTCTGTCTGCGTCGCCTGGCACCTGGACATTTCTATATGCCGATTGGCTGTCAGCTTCCCCCAGCTGGTTCCTGGTGACATCATTTTGCTGACGTCACGCCAGCTATAAAACTTCTGGCCTCTCTGGTACCAACACACAGATTCTCTGATCCACTGATCTCCTCAGCTACACACATCTCTGCATCTCCGTGGGGCTCATACTTTGGGCCACCTGGTAATGCTGCTGTGCCTCACAAGTTCTACTATGAAGCTGCAAACGTTTTTCACCAGTTCAGGAGGACGATGACTGACAACTCACCTTAAAGCCCTGAGCTGGCAAACGCATCATTCTCTACCCACTGGAAACACTACGCAGCTGGTCTGCTTCAACCGGAAGGTTTTAAAGGGTCCTGGTGCATCCATCTTCATCAATTGTCAGTGGCATGGACATACATGGTCTTGCCATAATCTTCCAGAATGTTCACCGTCAACCAAGATAAGTTTTCATTAACTTCGAAACCAATGAATGCTCTCGAAAAGGAACAGTTATTTATCGTCTTTTTTATCTTGTAGGGCTTCCGTTTAATAGACCCTTATGTTTTATTAACCGCTTCACTGCTGCGGTCGAGTATACTCGATCTGCCTCAAGCGGTCCGTCAATGCTGCGATCGAGTATACTCGATCAGAACTTTGTTCCATCAGTGCTGCGATCGAGTATAATCGATCTGCTTTGTAAATGTCGTGTATTCTTACGCCATCTGTTAGCTACATTTTCAACTACTTGGTTCCTTAAATACACACTTGTAACGTTGCGGGAAAAATGTTTTTCTTTTGTCACACAGTTATAAACATCGTGTATGAGTAATGGCTGCATCTAGCGCGGGCAATATGCGTCCGGAGCAAATTCTTACGCTTTTAGAGGAGATTGAGTCTGATGTGGATTTAGATAGCGTCGGAAGTGACGATAGGGATATTAGGGAACTGTTTGGAAGTGACAGTGATAGTGATAGTGTTGAAGATATTCCGATAGAGAGGGGAAGAAATGAACCTGACCTAGGCCTACCCACGTGGTCCGAGGACGAGTTCGCGCCAAACGTGTATGCATTCCAAGTGCCAAACCCAGGTATGTCAAATACTAATTTGACCCCCGAATCCCACGAAATAGATTATTTCGAGTTATTTGTCAATGAAGAGGTGTTGACAAAGGTAGTGGACGAAACAAACATGTTTCATAAACAGAATGTTGACGCTAAGCCACCCAGTCAACATTCCAGGCTCAGGAAATGGGTTGATACCAATTATAAGGAGATTTTTGTGCTAATAGCAGTGACGCTGCTGATGGTTCGAAATAAACATCTGTCTATTTAGGAACATTGGTCCAGTGATCCCCTTCTGCATGCCCCAATTTTTCAGCAAGTTATGTCTCGTGATAGATATCTAATTTTACTCAGTATGCTCCACTTCACCGACAATGAAAACCCAAACAAAACTGACAGTCTGAATAAAATTCGATTCATTATTGACCACTTCAGGAAAACATTCAAAACCTATCTCACCCCATTTGCTAACTTGTGTGTTGATGAAAGCCTAGTTTTGTTCAAGGGACGTCTTGCTTTCAAGCAGTATATAAAAACCCAGCGCCATCGTTTCGGCATCAAACTGCTTGTTCTCTGTGACTGTGAAACTGGTTATATTTTAGATTTCATCACTTATACTGGCTCATCAACAGAAATTACAGACCCATATAAACTCGGTATTTCTGGTGCAGTTGTTACATCACTTCTACATGATTATTTAGATAAAGGCCATAGCTTATTTGTAGATAACTGGTACACTGGCCCACAGCTGTTTTCTTTGCTTCATGACCGAGCCACCAATGCATGTGGAACAGTGCGAAAGAACAGGAATGCCTGCACTGGGAACTAAATTGGGAAGAGGGGAATTGGAAATGAAATCTAGCACAAAAATGATGGCACTCAAGTGGCGTGATAGGAGGGATGTGTTCGTGCTTACAACCATGCACAAAAATATATTTGAAGTGACTGGGAAAAAGGATCGCAAGTCTGGAGCATCTATCTTGAAGCCTCAGGCCGTCATTGAATATAACATGAACATGGGGTCTGTCGATAAGGCAGACAAGCTCCTTAGTTCATTCCATAGCGTGCGTAAAAGTATCAAGTGGTACAAGAAATTATTCTTTCATATTTTGGACTTAGCACTTCTAAATTCATATGCCCTATACTGTCTATCATCAGGTAAGCGTCCTTCATTGGCAGAATTTCAGCTTCAAATTATAAGACAGATTTTGGAGAGATACCACAACCCCAGAAAATCAACTCGTGGAAGACCATCTGCGACATCTACGGATCCAGTTCTTCGACTAACTGAAAGACACTTTCCCTGCTTAGTTCCGCCAACTGATAAGAAATCTAACCCAACTCGTCACTGCCATGTAGGTAGCAATACTGTCAGGAGGGAAAGGAAGAGGAAAGAGTCCCGATACATGTGTCAACCATGTGGTGTTGCACTCTGTGTCGTACCTTGCTTTGAAGACTACCACTCACGCAGGAATTATTAGAATGTTTAGAAGCGTAAACTTTATCTTTGCACATATTTAGTGTTCAATTATTAGTATAGATAAATTGTATAGCATATTTAGTTGAAGCAAGGCTTTTATTATTTTTTTTTTCGCGAAAGTTTAGGTATAGGATAATGTATGTGTTAGAATTATTTTAGATATTTCTGCTTTGAGGTAATGTTGGAATCGGGTGTTTATTTAGTGATATCGTGTGTTTAATTTAATGTTTCTGTTGGGAAGTGTGTGTGTATGGGATGTAAATAGTGCGTGCATTTAGTGAGCATAGTCTACGGTGTAAATTACAATTTTAATTATTTTTCTACTGGACAAAATTTCACCAACTCATGTGGAATCGAACCCTGGATCCCAAACATCAACCGTGGCCAATACTTTATGAACACACTGGTGAGTAAATTAATTTAAATTATTTTCAGTTACCACTTGTATTTTATGTTAAAATTGGTGAATTTCTGTGTGAAAGTGGTTGCCTAAAAGAATCCAGCACAGAGGTTGCGCTAACACTGTAACAATTCAGCAGCGAAAAGGTTAATGTTTTAAAGTTTTAGAATTTTAGCTTGCAAGTGCTATTCTGTTTCCTGGCAAAACAATTATCAATCAACTTCAATTTTAATTACCTTTTTAATATTATATAGAATTACAAGTATTACTTTTCTCATTGGTTATCTATTCTAAAATAAATTTTCAAACTAAAACTTAAACATTGCTCTCTTCCATATTTCCAGTTGTAACTCCTATTTTGTGCCCGAAACCTCATATTTTTTCCGAATTCCCTAATGGTCACACCCACAAAAAGCAAGAGATCGGCACGGATAGATGAGTTTAACATAGACATGATAAAGCCAATAGGAGTATAATGGATGTACCGAGTTTTAAGAGCCATATGGAAGGAGAATGATATACCCGATGATTGGAAAAAAGGAGTGATTATCCCCCTATTTAAAAGGGGTAATAGGAAACAATGCAAGAATTACAGAGGCATCACTCTCCTCTCCCATGGTCTCAAGATCTATGAATCAGTCTATTAGGAAAGATCAAGAAAATAATAGAACAAGATCTTGAGGAGGAACAATATGGATTCTGACCAGTGCGGTCCACTGGGGATCTCATCTTTGCTACCAGGATGCTGTTTGAGAAATATTGGAATAGAATTGTTAAAGTTGTCTTCCTTGATATAGAGAAAGCGTATGACCATGTCCCTTGCCATCACACTTGGAAGGTACTGCTAAAGAAGGGTGTTCCAGAAGGCTTAGTGGCCCGAGTAAAACAATTGTATGCAGACACCAAGAGTTGTGTCCAAATTCAAGACAGAAGATTGGGTTGGTTTGAAAATAGAAGTGGAGTTGCTTGTCTCCTCTTCTTTTCATAAGCATTATGGATGAAGTCCGTATGTTGGTTGAGACGAGAGATATGCAATGGTGTTTGCAGATGATGTTATGATCTGGGTAGAAGGCAGGTTTTGACAAGTTTGGATTACAGATCAGCCAAAGGAAAACTGTATGTTTGGTGATAAGCAGGGAAAGCTAACCTATCAAGCTGAAATTAGGACAACATGACATCGAAATAGTTCAACATTTTAAATGCCTTGACAGCGTTTAGTCGACAGATAACAGGTTAACACAAGAAACCAGCAGTAGGGTTCAAACAGCTGAGAACTTTTACAACTCTGTCTCACAGCTTCAGAAAGCTAAAATATCACTGTACAAATCCTACTTAATGTGCCCACGTTATATTTCTGCCGGTGAGCTACGTCATTACTTCCAGGAAAGGTATACCGACTGTACTGGCTTCACCAAAGACATTTCTCAAATTGGCACACCAACAATAGTGTGGCAAGCACTAATGAGTGTGCCGAGTGCATTATGCTAAGTCGACCACCAGAACTCCCGAGTCCCACACTGTGGGGTAATGTCTTATGAATAGGAGTAGAGGAGTTGACGGCTCGAATTCTCAGAAATGCAACGGTCCTCACCGGCAGAGATATAATGCGAATACTGTACTTCCCATATTGACGGATAGTCTAGAAGCTGCTACAATGACTCCCCGGGACAACAGCCGGATACAAACAACTGAGATGAAATTTCTAAGATTAAGTATTCTGAAGACCAGACGAGACAAAATTAGAAATGAGTAGGTCTGCCTGAAGCTAGGGCTGAAAAGAAGTGTGCTTGACATTCTTGAGGAGTAGAGATTAAAATGGTTCGGTCATCTGATGAGTATACCCTCTAGAAGAACACCCAAAGCCTATTTCAAAAGGGAGATAATTGGCAAGAGACGAAGAAGTAGACCTCGAGATGGGTGGAAGAAGCAAGTCCACAGAGCGTTGACTAAGAGGAGCGTAGAATGGAGGACCGCAGTGGAAGAAGAATGGTGGCTGGACAGGCACCCTGCCTGCTGGAGTGAAGAATCGATGATGATGATGATAAGTGTTTCAGAGCACAGCGAGCCTTCATGTGTGTGCGTGACCAGTGCAAATGATGTGCACAATGTCTCCATGCACAGTGCATGCGCATATAGAGTCTAGGTGCTAGACTTTAGCAGACAGGGCGAGGAGAGTGCCTAGAATAGTGGCCAACTGATTTCATTTGTTGTTCTTAATATGCAACCCATTCAGGACAGGATGTGATGATCGAAGCAAAGAGGATATAAAAGTAGGTTGGTTCAGGCAAGGAAATCATATCTACAGAAAAGGAACCTGTTGACATCGAATATAGATTTAGGTATCAGGAAGTCATTTTTGAAGCCTTTGTCTGGAGTGTGGTGCTCTATAGAAGTGAAACTTGGACTATTGGTGCAGCAGAAAAGAGGAGAATTATAGCATTTGAAAGGTGGTGTTACTGGAGAATGATGAAGATCAGATGGGTAGATAGGGTTACAATTGAAGAGGTATTAAGACAAGTGGGAGAGGAGAGATGTTTCTGGCGACTGCTAATGAGGAGAAGAGATAGGTTGGTAGGACACATACTAAGACACCCTGGAATAGCAAACTTACTTATGGAAGGAAGGGTCGAGGACAAGAACTGTAGGGGTAGACCAAGGTTAGAATATATTAAAGAGATTGCCTCGGATGTAGGGTGTTGTAACGAATCTCTTTACTGGTAGTAATAGTAGGGGTCGAGACTGGTGTTATGCACACAAGAAAAACTCTATTCAACCAAACTATTGTGTATTCAAAAATAACTCACATCAGCCAAACTTCAACAAAAACTTAATTACTATACTCCATCAAATCATATTGTGTATTAACTGTAAGAGGCTGTTCATACAATGGTAGTGACATATCTGTTGAAGAGACCTATAATCCAGTTGAAAATGCATTAACCACACTATCTTCAGAAACTTAAATTCATACTGGCAATATTCATATCTCTGATGATGGCATTTTATATATTCCATATCATCTACATAACCACATCAATTCTCTTCCCCTATTCACATCTTTTTCCGACAAGCCTACACCTACATAACCATTCTCAGAATAAGAAAAAAGCAACACACAATCATAAAGAAAATATAACCTCTTCAATGGGCAAAGCCCCCTGTCACCTCTTGCTGGGCCACCACAAAGTATCCAGTAGGCTCAAAGCACTAGACTCTCTGTAGTGCCCCATCAATAGGTGACCATGTTTCTAACCTCAATGTGACTACTTGAAAAGGAACCGTTACAGTGTGGTAGCTATGTACAGATGAAACGATTAGCTCAGGGCAGGGAGTGCTGCATCAAACCAGTCAAAAGACTGAGGACTCAAACAACAAGAACAACATGTTTGGATCGCCGTCCTCGTCCTCTCCCTCTTGTGCTACCAAGAGACAATAGCTTCACCAGAATATTTGTCTTATCTAGTGAAACAGCAAATGTGTTTCTTTTATAGTGGGTCTATTCTTGAATCAAGAATCTACAACATTCACCTCAGATTTTTTAAAGTGAAAAGTTATAACACACGATTAAAATTAAGTCACTTTCACAACTATTCCATTATTGTGGACCAGTAGAGAATACTGCAGGAGTATGCAGTAGAGTCGAGTGGTATGTACTTTTCACAACAATTTGTTATCTCTTTTCTGTTCCCAACCCAGGTAAGCAGAACCTCATTTTGGGCGGGGCGCTCGTACCCATCCATGCCCACCCGTTGGCAATACTGCCAGAAGATTGGCCAGAGACGTAGCCAGAGCATCCATCAGCGCACTTATTTATTTCCTCTTCTCTCGAAATGGCCTACTTGGGACCACGTTTATTCAACTGGAGGGTCTTGATCTTCGCTCAGTATTGACGCATTTTCTGCCGGTGTAACTCCTCTCTTTCAGTAGTCCAGGGGGCACCTTTCTTCCGAGGTTTCTCCTGAAAACCATGGGCTTCCTTCAAAGCATGCCTCACAGGCTGTCTGTCATGCAGATCTGATATTTCCAGTTCGTTAATGTCCTTCTCAGTTTCAGTCGACCACGTGGTACAAACCTTCTTATTGTGCCAGAAACTGAGCAAACGATTGGTCAATCTTGTGGAAGGTAATCTCGTGATACGGCCATAAAGGGCTATTCTCTTTTTTCTCGCACAATCAGATAATTACTCTATATGTTCGTAGAGCTCGGAGTTATGTCGCCTACGAAATTCTTCATCTACCTTTACAGGACTGAGGATCTATCAGAGAATTCTCCTCCCACTAATTTCCATCATCTTCATCAGTCCCCTTTGGTTTAAAGAAAGGCACTCCAAGGCATATAAGGCATCTGACCTAATAATTATTAGATACAACCGTGAAAAGGTCATTTTACACTAATATATAATTTAACAATTTTAAATGATATTAACAAAATCAACAACAACAGGTAACAAAAGGCAGCAGTGACAACAAGGGACAAACCTCAGGAAAGTCGCAGGGAATGATTGAGATAGTGCGTGATTAGGAGAGGGAGGGGGTAGGAATTGAGGATGAAATGTTTGAATGTTCTATAGAGAGAGAATATGTCAATGTTTGGAAGAGGGTTGCTAAGGATAGGTAGAGCGCTTCTTTACTTCAAGGCATGGGTGAGGTACGCGACGTGTTGAACGGGACGGAACATGGAGTGGGAAGTAGGTTAGTAGCATGTTACATATTTTGTGTAACCATTTATAATTTTACGGTCGGCCCCGTGGTATTGGGGTAGCGCGCCTGCCTCTCACCCGGAGGCCCCGGGTTCGATACCCGGCTCCGCCAGGGATTTTAAAACTGACGTGAGGGCTGGAACGGGGTGCACTCAGCCTCGTGAGGACAATTGAGTAGCTGTGTGACAGTGAGGCAGCGCCCCGATCACGCGTCACCCCAATATCTGCAGGCCAAATGGCTGGGCAGCGGTCGCTTGGTCGGCCCTGGCCCTTCATGGGCTGTATAGTGCCAGGGGTTGCTTGACTATTTATAATTTTATGTAGGAAACACAAGTCAGTAAATTGTAGACGGCTTCTCAGGTCGAGTACATTGAGCTGATTTAGTATGTCGGATTTGGCAAAGTGCCTTAGTGAAGGATTGCGAGCTTCGACTGTTGATATGAAGAAATTAAAGACACTGTTCAATTTAGAAATCTAGTATAGGGAGAACATTTGTGGTGAAGTATAATTTAAGTGCAGTGAGGTCTTTAATTTCTGTGGATCTGTATAGAATGCCGAGACTGCGCATTGCGCGAGATTTCATATGGTCAATGTGGGGAGAAAATGTCAGTTTATCATCGTGAATAACATCTAAATCTCTTACCTGAGAAACCGTATCCAATTTATTTCCACAAGTTTTATATTCTACCCGATTTCCAGATTTAGTAGTGAAAAAGACACAGTGAAGCACTTTTTGGGATTTGGAGACAACCTCCATTTGTTGAACCAATCAGTACATGTATTCACTGCTTCCTGAAGCTCAGCGCAGTCGTCAGAACTGGAAATTTTTCGGAATATCTTGAGGTCATAAGCGTACAGAAGAAGGGAACATGGAGAATTTTGCACACATGTGTTTATATCGTCCAACGAAAAGAATGGAGTCCCTGGATACTGCCCTGAGTTACTCCTGATAAAACTGGGAACCAGGACGATACAGACCCTGGAAGCACTACCCGTTGTTGCCTATTGGACAGGAAGCTTTGTATTAGTGGACAGGAAGGATCCATGTACGTTGTATCGTGAAGCAAGCTTGTGGAGGAGAAGGAAATGGTTCACGGAATCAAATGCTTTGGCCAGGTCAACGTAGATTACACCTAGCTGAAAGTTTTGATCTATTGCAGAAATTATGTGATAGTTGAGAACAGTCAGATTTGTTAAACATGATTTTCCAGGGACGAAGCCATGCTGTTCTTCTGAGAGGTGTGATTTGTTGAAAGTGAGGAGACAGAAGCTACTATATCCCGATACTGACCTATGCTTCAGAAACGTGGACAATGAAGAGAAGAGACATAAGCAGAATACAGGCAGGTGAAATGAAGTTCCTGCGAAGTAGGATCGGAGTAACAAGAAGAGACAGGGTGAGGAATGAAAAGGTCAGGGAAATGGTGGAAGAGGAGCCCTTGCAAGGTAGGATTGAGACATCAAGACTGAGGTGGTATGGACACTTATAGAGAATGGATGAGAAGAAGATTCCCAAGAGGATACATGAGATGCAGATGCAGAAGAAACGACCAAGAGGAAGACCAAGAGATAGATGGCTGAAAGGAGTGGAGGAATGTGTCAAGAAGAGAGGCGAGGACTGGACCAGAGTGACAGCGGAGAGGTGGTGGGAAGAAAGAACTAAGTGGCGAGGCTTATGTTCCAAACAGACCCAGCCTGGGGCTGGAAACTGTACAAGATGATGATGATGATGATGAGACGGCAATGGATTATTCTTTCGAAGACTGAAGAGAGTCTAGGGACGATAGAAATAGGTCTGTATGAGAAAATGTCGTGCTTGCTGCCTGAAAGAGAAATAATTTGAATGCTGGAAGATCTAAATCCAACCTGTGATAAATTCGGAATGAGAATTAATAAAAATAAGACAAAATGTATGGTGATATGTTCAAGAAATGTAAGGACAACTTGAAAGTTAGGACAGGACGAATTAGAACAAATAAGTGCGTTCAAATACTTGGGATGCATAATAATTGAAGACATGAGGTGCAAACAGGAGGTGAAAACAAGCATTGCAGTTGTCAAGGAGGCATTTAATAAGAAACAGAGGCTGCTTTGTGGGGGATGGACAAAAGCCTGACGAAGAGAATGGCGAAATGCTTTATTTGGAGCTGAGACGTGGATATTGAGAAAAGAGGAGGAGAAAAGATTGGAGGCGTTTGAGATGTGGATATGGAGGAGAATGGAAGAAATAAAAAGGGTGGAAAAAGTGCGAAATGAAGATGTGCTGAAAAGAGTTGGGGAAGAGAAAAATATATTAAAGGTAATCAGGATGAGGAAACAAAATTGGCTTGGTCAATTTTTTTACTTATGGATGCAAAGAAAGGAACGGTGAATGGTAGAAGACAATTAGGATGGAGATGATTCCAAATGGTTGACAGTATAAGGATCGACGCAAAGTATGAAACAAGAAGGAGAGTAGCAGGAGAAAGGATTGCTTGGAGAGCTGCTGTGTGAGGACCTGCCCTAGGTCAGAACACTGATGATGATGCCTGTGACATCAGCTCTTTTCCATGAGTCAGGAAAAGTGCCGGAAGTCATGCTCCAGTTGAGTATTATGGACAAGGGGATGCTGAGAGATGCAGAGGTGTTTTTTCAGGAATATAGGGCTCATGTCTGATGGTCCGGTAGATCGGTTTGCAGGCAGACTTTTTAAAATGTTTTGGATTTTATCGGGGGTCGTTGAAATTTGAGACAGTGAATCAGAACAGACGCTAGTAAGTTGAGGAGGACCGGGGATTGGTACGGGAACAGAAAAGGTTGAGTGAAAATATTCATTGAAATGTGTGAACTTCAATTCAAATAGGATTCCTTCATTATGGAGGTTTAGGTTAAGTGGAATTCTAGGAGTCTTTCTACGGGATGATATGTGTCCAGAACTTCTTCGGGTTATTCTTGAGATTTCCTGTTATGGAAGAAATGTAGTGGTTGTAATCCTCTGTCATTTGAGCTCTTGACATTTTCCATAGGTGAATAAATACATTGCATGTATGAGGATTAGGAACTGATTTCCACAGTAACCATGCTCGAGTTTTGTTTTGGAGGAGTAGTTTGGTGTTTTGACATAGCCAGTGCGGGTATTTGTTGGATTTGGGTACGGAGAAAGGCACATGTTGCCTTGGCCGAGTAAAGGAAATCCTCGAACAAGGCCACTGCGCTATTTGCATCACTCTCAGCTGTTAGCAGGCACCAGGGAAGAGATGATCATTCCTGATTGACAGCTTGCCAGTCGACCTTCCTCCAAGGAGAGAAATTATTTTTCTCGGCGGTTGGGCTGTTTTTATGTCTGCTTGCTGGGACAGGGAGGATGGCTTCTATTGAACTGTGGTCGGTGTTGAAGATATTACGGTGACATTACGCAGTGTTGAAAATATGAGGTCCAGTGTTTGGGATTTCCTTGCAGGGTGTAGATTGAACTGTTCCAGGTGCAGACCATTTATAAAATTTGATAAGACGAAAGTATCGATCCGGGAAGAGTTTATGGTACCTTTGTCTATTGATGTCCAAGAGATATGCGAGTTAAAATCATATAGCAACACTATTTCAAAACTCAGCATTTATTTTTAGGTTTGTGCCGTGTCTTGTGTGGGGTTTTGCCCAGGACACCAAGCTGGCTCATCAGCGGGCTCTTGGTGAACCCGCCCGGACCCTCACAGGAGTAGCGAACTGCGCGTTACATCCCTTTTTATGAAGCTCCCCTGCACCTCTTCACTGCGAGAACTAAAAGCTCAAGCAGCCATAACCTCCCTATGTAGGCTTCCAGATGGTATATTGGCTTTCACGGCCAGTGAATTAAAACGGATGCAGCACGCAGTTTGCTACTCCTGTGGCGGTTTGGGCGGGGACACCAAGATCCTGCTGATGAGCCAACTTGGTGTCCTGCGCAAAACCCTACACAAGACACAGCACAAACCTAGAAAAATTGCTGAGTTTTATTTCACAGGCCATGAAAGCCATTATAACACTATGGCAAATGGCTTGAAACACCGTAATATTCTGCTATCTTATCGTAATATGGTAGCAATCAATCTCACCCTGACGTAATCCTGCCGGGACGAAGGAGTAACCGTTTTTAGTTCATTTTGTGTGTCACAAATGAGTAAGTAGCCTTCACCTGCTTCCATGTTGCTTGTGTTGTGTGGTTAAAACAGAGCACACAGTAAGGCGAGAACACTCATAAGGGGAAGTACTCCTCAAAAATTCTCACACGCAGATGTCCGGCCACAAGGCCCTATAATACCAGTTATCATCATCATCATCATCATCATCATCAGGTGTTCGCTCCAGCAAGCCAGGTGCGGTAGTGCAAAAGCCTCTTCCAAGTTGTTTTACCCATCCACAGCTGTTCTTTGGATATACAGGATCATTATCTATGTGCGACCCGATAAACACGGCAAGTTAAGCCAGCTGTGACTGGCGCAGATCGCGGGCGCGGTTCAGCCGGAGGTTGGCGCGCTCCGCTGACTCATGTTGTTAGTTCACACGTGTTTTGACATTCATATGGACGTGTATCTGCAAAGCTTAGACGTTAGTGTTGCACGTTTAGTGAGTATTGTGATTACTGTGATTGTTGGTCGTGCCTAGACACCAATTCACATTGCGCAAACGTGTGTATATCCATAATTCATATATGAAAAGCAGAAAGTCTTATTCTGAAACAAGACGTTAATTTTGAATCAAGTTTCCAGGAAGACCTGTGCCTAATGCCAGTACAATTAGGAGGCTCGCTAAACAATTTAAAGAAACAGGATCCGTAAATAATAAAAGAGTTGACAGACATTCTTTCATCAGAAGATGTCAGGTGTGTGTAACAAGAGAGGGAGGACATTTTCAGCATCGCCTATGAGCACTGTAAGTACATATTATTGAACATGTTTGGTAAAAGTGTGAAAGAGCACACCAACCACCGGCTGAACCTGGTACGTGCAGCTGCGATATGCGCCAGTCAATGCCGGCTTAGCTTGCCGTGTTTATTGGGGCGCACATTAGATAATGATCCTATAGTATGCCAGTTTACACCTCTCTTCTCTACATCCCTTGAAACTTGTTCCACCCATAAGTCTCGAGGTCATCCTCGGAGTCTTTTACCAGGAATTCATCATCATCATCATCATCTTGCACAGTTTCCAGCCCCAGGCTGGGTCTGTTTGGAACATAAGCCTCGCCACTTAGTCCTTTCTTCCCACCACCTCTCCGCTGTCACTCTGGTCCAGTCCTCGCCTCTCTTCTTGACACATTCCTCCACTCCTTTCAGCCATCTATCTCTTGGTCTTCCCCTTGGTCGTTTCTTCTGCATCTGCATCTCATGTATCCTCTTGGGAATCCTCTTCTCATCCATTCTCTTTAAGTGTCCATACCACCTCAGTCTTGACGTCTCAATCCTACCTTGCAAGGGCTCCTCTTTCACCATTTCCCTGACCTTTTCATTCCTCAGCATGTCTCTTCTTGTTACTCCGATCCTACTTCGCAGGAACTTCATTTCACCTGCCTGTAATCTGCTTATGTCTCTTTTCTTCATTGTCCACGTTTCTGAAGCATAGGTCAGTATCGGGATATAGTAGCTTCTGTATAACACTTCCTTGCTTTTTTGTGGGACATCTTTATTCCACACTAAGCTCCTAATGCTTCTCAGAAATGCTTCTGCCTGTCTGCCACGTTCCGTAATCTCTTTGTCATTTCTCCCATTTTCCTCCACTAGACTTCCCAAGTACTTGAGACTTTCCACCTTCTTCAGCTGTCCACCTCCAAGTATTATCCCACTCATTGGTCTGTCCTTTTTCCTGGTCGTTAACAGGATCTCACATTTACTGATGTTGAACTTCCATCCGTACTCTCCCACTGTTTCTTCCCAAGCCTTCAGTTGCTCCTGAATTTCCTCCTCCTTGTTTCCCCAGACCATGAGATCATCTGCAAACACCATTACTTTCATCTTATCTTCTCCTATCTTTCCTGCAATCCGTGTCATTACCTCGTCCAGGAATTACCCTTTCAAAATAAGCTCTAGGAGTTCTTTCTTTTCATATGGCCATACCACCGTAGTCTGTAGAGGTTCCATTAATTCCAAAAGCCTTCTTTTCAATCCAAGCTCTTCTCGAATATTAACATTACTTATTTCATCCTTCCTTGTCTTTTGTAAGCAGGAACGGAGGAACTTCATTCCAGCAGGCTGTAGACGGCTGTTTGCTGGTCCTGTCAGTGTTGCTGCTTCAAGTCCATATGTTAGAATTGGTACAAATAGGTTTTGTATACAGTAATCTTTTCATTGTGGTGATGGATGACATAATGACCCGAGTGGCACAAGTTATTGGGGAAGGAAAGATGAAAGCAATGGTGTTTGCAGATGATTTGGGGAAACAAGGAGGAGGAAGTACAGGAGCAGTTGGGCGCGTGGGAAGGAATGATACAAGGATATGGGATGAAATTTAGCATAAATAAGAGTGAGATGGTGATCACAACAAGGAAGAAGGAAAGAACCACAACGGGAATAACAATTGGTGGGGAACAGCTGAAGAAAGTGGAGAGTTTCACGTATCTGGGAAGCCTGATACAAGATAATGGAAGAAACGATAGAAAAATAAATGAGCGGGGGAGACAGGCAGAAGTATTCCGGAGGAGTGTGAGAAGCATGTTATGGAGCAAGGATGTCCCTCAGAACAGCAAAAAGATCATATATCGGACGTACTATGTCCCTATCCTGACGTATACCTCGGAGACCTGGGTGATGAAAGGAAGGGAGAAGAGCAAAATACAGACCAGTAAGATGAGGTTTTTGAGAAGCAGTATTGGAGTTACAAAGATGGACAGAATAAGAAATGAGAGGACCAGAGAATTAATGAAGGAGGAACCATTACAGGATGGTATTGTAACGTGTTTATCGAGGGGTTTTTATGCCACTGGCATAAGTCAGTAGGAAGCCATTCTCTATTTATTTACGCGGCAAATTGTTCAGCCAAGATAACTTTTCATGTTAATTTATTATTATTATTAATTTATTATAATTATTATTAAGATTTTTTCGGAGCATTTTATAAAATTATAAGCATACAGATAGGTTTTCTATGTGTTAGAAAACACTATCAAGCAAATTATTACGAACGACAATATCATAGAAAATTATGTGATTGCGGAATTTTACGGAGTTTTCGTCAGTTAGGATATTTTGAGAGACATGAGTCACTGGAAATTCATATACAGGATTAATCTTGTCGGGAAGCATGACGCAATCCTGCGTTGTAGCTTAGCGAAAAGGCGGATGTATGGAACGGAATACGACTTCACCCTACCGCCGAGTGTAATGAGCCAGAGGAGGGGAATATAGCGCGTGGGGTGCAGCCAATCAGTGGAGACCACGTAAGCTAGAAGTCGGATGAAGAGTGGGGAGCCGACTTGTGGATATATCGTTCAGCGCGCCGTGGAACGAGGACTATCTGTATAGAACTTAACGAGTACGGTTGCACGCGGGAGTCGCTCCGATGTTCCGTGGATTGGAGGACTAACTTTTGTAAAACTTAACCAGTGTGGTTGTACGAGTGTTTGGGTCCGATGTACGGACCATAGAATTATCTAATCTACCAGAATATCATCATATATCGACAAAGATGACGACGTCCAGGAGACTGTGGGAAGCTCACAGCATCATCCAGTACGAGGAAAAGGCTTCGGCCATTTCCAGTGGTAAGCGCGAATGACGCAGAAATACGCAATCTCTCGTTTCTCTTTGTTTTATATTGAATATTTCAGTAACTTCATAGCTTGGGAATAAGAGTAAAATCAATAATTTATAAGACTCAGTTTTCACGTAATTTTCTATCGGTAATATTAAAATCGCAACGCTCCAATTTAAATTTTAAACTTATTATTATTATTAATTCTGCTATACTTGTTTTATATAATAAATTCAATTCTTTTACAATGCAATCTTTGCTTTCAGTAGGTAGCATTAGATATAGACCAATTCCTTCTCCTGATACAATTGTTTGTTGGGTTAATGATCAAATCATACCACGATCTGAGTGAATAGATTCTTGAAGGTGTTCTACCAGAGCTAGACGTTGTTAAATACAAATTTAGATTTCAGCATTGCGTTGAGGTCTTGGCGCCCATTAAAACAACATAGCTTAGGCAAAGGTAAACAGTTACATTTATCACCCAACAGTTAGGGGCAGCCAAACCGTTACATTTGTCGCTACCAACATGGGGCGATAATAAATGTTACAGTATGGACATGTAAACGAATGGAGGAGAAGAGGATACCCAGGAGGATACACGAGACGAAGTGGGAAGGAAAGAGACCGAGAGACAGGTGGCTGAAGGGGGTGGAAGAAAGTGTGAAGAAGAGAGGAGAAGACTGGACAAGGGTGGAGGCTGAGAGATGGTGGGAAGACAAGAAGACATTGGAGAGGCTTGTGTTCCAAACAGACCAGGCCAGTGGCTGGAAACTGTGCAAGATGATGATGATGAATCTTAAAAGCTAGTGGGAATGTTGGATTCCACTTAGTATACCCATAAGATATTTCAGAGGGTGAATGAAACAAACAAGATATCTCTTTCAATTTTTATATTTTTCTTTGTATATACAGTACATTCTAACATGTTGTGGATATTATTACATTTGAGTAAACTGGAGAAGGTGGTAGGTACTCAGTTGTAAAATGTAGGAATGTTCCCTCCAATGTGTGTGCGTATGGCTCGGTTGACTGAGTGTCCTAACTACTGCTAATATTAATGATGCATTATACAGCAATGATTTTGTACAAAAATCTACAAGTTAATTATAAACTATACATATAGTTTCTTGCGTCTGGCATACTCGGCGCCAGCAACAACAAGCTTGTCCATCTAACACATTTGCTTGCTTGGCTAAGTTCCACTCAAAGTTAGTAACCAATTCTTAGAAAAACTTATATTAAAGTCTTTAAATGATGGGTGGACTTGATTGGTAGAATTAAAGTGGTGCATTCATAAACACAACAAAATGGCTCAATCTTACCATGATGCAACCTGACAAGATTCATTCTAAAGGGTTCACTATCATCAGCTATTTAAGCCATTCCATTGATTCATGAATCCACCAGATCGTGGATGTATACCAAACAACCTAGCATATCTAAACAGTTTCTGTTCTTCTGTACAATTTTTGACATCTTCCTAGTCTAGGAACTTAACAAGTGTTCACTGGTTCAAACCCTGCCTCTTCTCTTCCTCCAGCATAGCATCCAGCTCATCTGTCAGATTGGCAAGCATGTTTCCGATGTCGTTCAACACGTCGGCAGGTTCCTGAGTCGGAGGTCTGCAACAAGGAGAACAAGCCATCAAAACTTCACCTTCTGGTTGAAAACAGCACAAGCTGCTATGAACATATTGTTTCTTTTTCTTTAACCAAAACTCAAGTTAACATGAGCCAAGTTCCTTCACAGCTCTAAATGTCGGATGGTTGGTTGGTTCCTCAGTTTAGGGGCTGCGACAACGCGGTCATGTAGCCCCGTGTACTTTGGGTGTGTGTAGAATCTGTCTGATAACCGGTGTTAATTGTGATGGCTGTATTAGTGTGTGTATCTGTTTTTTAATTCAAGTAAGGGGCTGCAACTTTGAATTTTTCAAATAGTTCCTACTTTTGCCACCAAATGTCACCGTCAACGACTACTAGGCCTAGTTCAGAACTTAGCTACTAGACGCCACTGCAGTCGGCTCTTGGCAACGAACGTAGAAACCTAAGAGCATTGTTTACATTCCTAACCTAAACAATTAAGCTTCACACAGGTGTAATTAGTTCAAGGTTCTTTAACATGCCATAAATCTCTAAATGTCTGAAAATGCTTTCTATCTCATAGTATAAAACAAAGTCCCCGATTCTTGGATGTAACGGGTAATCTCCAGAACCACTGAAAGGATTTTGATGTGGTTTTCACTGTTCAGTGAAGGATTTTTCAAGGAAGGTTTGTGTATAAAAACATTCATTTATGACCAAACGAAGCCATGCAGTAACGATTTCAGTGAATCGGGTCGAGGAAACTTATGCCTTTTAAACTTATGCTGGGTAAACCGTCAAAACTATCTATAGTATATAGGCCTACTATGAGTGTAAGAATTGTTCTACAAAAAAGTCTACAACAGCATATCTCTATCTTTAATACAACGCTCACTATAAGTGTTTTTATGTATTCATTTCTTCCAACAATCTCCATTCAGAGGAAATTTGAATTACTAGCTTGAGAGCGAGTTTACAAGATACCGGGTGGGTTGCTACTTGTAATATCTGTATATACAAGATTATGCAGTGAAACCCTCATTTACTGTAACTTACAGTTTTAAACCTTAAATTGAGCCAAAACTTAAATTCGAGGCTTTAATAAAACAACTGCTTGTTTACGATGACTAAGGTTAGGAACTTTTTCCTGAGCTCATTTTGCCCGAAATTTGAAAAATAAATGTGAATGAAGCATCCCTGGCCTTGTAGGAAGCCTAAAAATGCATATTTTGGCCATTTTGATTGTTTTCATGATATTTTAGTGATATAAAGTCATATTTTGAGCACTTTTGCTTAAATGTTGATAAGATACATCTCATATGGGTGGAGTTTCAAACACGGGATTTCCAATGGTACAGTAATATTTAAACTAAAAAACGGAGACTTCACAAATTTACCAAATATTTTAACTTTGAGCAACTAGTTTAGAATACTTTACTAGTTATTTAGAAGATGACATTTACCAAAAGAAAACTATTATTACTATCCAGCGGCACACATGAAAACCTGTAATACATATTTTCATAGAAAAAAAAGGAAGAAGACTTTTACTAGTTATTTTGAAGAAGATGTTTACCAAATGAGGAACATTATTACTATTCAGTGACACTAATAATTATCTTAAAAATTTTCATAGATATTTTCAAAAGATTAAAACTTTTACTAGTTATTTTGAAGAAGATCTTTATCAAACGAAGACTATTATTACAATTAAGTGACACCTATAATACCAATTTTCAAAAGATTATGTTTTAATGTACTTTCTTAATTTAATTCTTAATTCTTATTTGTAAGGATATACATTTCTTAGATTAGTCTACTTAGGATATAACAGCTTAGGCTTTCACGGCCGGCGTTCATAATTAAGTAAAAGTTTTTCGGGCTTGTAGGCCGTGGTCCAGACAGGATATCTCCCGCAGTTTCCGGTGAAACGTCGGCCGTGGTCCAGACAGGATAATTCCCGACGTTTCACCGGAAACTGCGGGAGATATCCTGTCTGGACCAAGGCCTACAAGCCCGAAAAACTTGTACTTAACTACTTAGGATAAGTAACATTTATGTGCTGATGAAGAACCTAACGAGTTTTGAAACTTGTACACATAGTCTGTAAAATATAGACAATTAAGTGTTTTAAGTATTGATTTGGCGAATATTATAACATACGAGTTTCAATTATTCTATCAATACGGATTTACACAATTTGCTATTATGGCAAATATTTTCGCTTATTACAGTAATATTTTTCTCTGTATTCCTAGAACAAGCAGATAGCACGTTTAGAAGACCTTCTTCTTTTTTTTCTTTAGCGTTTGTCCCACCTTGTGGCAGGGTCCGCTATGTGGGATCGTAGTCTCCATTTCCCTCGGTCATGGGCCATGTCTGGATGAAGATTGACAGCCTTGACGTTTAGAAGACCTGATTCCGAGTAAAACCTTCTGTACAGATGTTTCATCGAGTAAGAAACCACGCCAGCAGATGAATTTGCCTCGGAGCAATTAGTAAACAAGGGAACTCCCAGTTCGGCCTCGACGGGTATTTGTCACACTGCAGTGAAGTGCAGTGCCATTCCTTCTAACTTCGCCAACAGATACCAAAGAGCATGTTTATGTTCTCTTTTAAGGATGACATGTTTCACTCATCATCAGATCCAAATATGCAGACAACTAGCTCTACAAAACCAAGTCCCCGATTCTTGGATGTAATGGGTAATCTCGAGAACCACCACTTCATCGGCTAATATAAGTTTGAGTGTCATCTGGAAACCAAGGTTACATCAAAGAATGTTCTCCAATGAGAAACTGTTGTTATGGTCCTTTGAGCTAGATTAATTCAACAAAATTATGTTAAATGGTCTGGCTAAGCTCAAACATTATTATCAGCATTTCGCCCCGGTGTACTATTGGGCTCGTCAGTTGGTACAGCACACCTCACCAAGATGCTGAAAAGTGCTTAATGGGTAGGCCAATGCAAGATATCTTGATACACATGTCAGATGTCAGATGTCTTGCATTGGCCTACCCAGTAAGCACTTTTCAGCGTCATGGTGAGGTGTACTGTACCAACTGACAAGCCCAATAGTACACTGGGGCGAAACGCTGACAATAATATTTGAGCTTAGCCAGACCATTTAACATAATTTTGTTGAATTAATTTAACTCAAAGGACCATAACAACAGTTCCTCATTCGAAAATATTCTTCAACATATTGATAACCAAGGTAAGGTTTGCATTTGTTTTGAAAGGAAGACTATACTTCCTGAAGTGCTTTGGCAATGCTTGTGACGTCGATACGACATATTATAATGTGTATCAAGATGTCTTGCATTGGCCTACTCAGTAAGCACTTTTCAGCGTCTTGGTGAGGTGTACTGTACCAACTGACGAGCCCAATAGTACACCGGGGCGAAACGCTGACAATAATATTTGAGCTTAGCCGGACCATTCAAAATAATTTTGTTTAACCAAGGTTTCTACGTAAGTCAGCAAGATCCACACACTCGGTTAAAATGTGCGCCGTGGTAAATACGGCATCACAAGTACTTTGTCCACCTAGACGAGAGCAAGCACCTTGTCCTCTCTCATGTCACTCACAGATGGTGCTAGGACTTACAGCATGCATAGACATTTGAAGGAGCTGAATCGGGCAGCTATCAGGTGACTGACCTTCAGTCTCCTGAACAGTTAATTACGAGGATGTTGTAATAGAAAATATTGTGTTTGGCTAAAACGTAAGCTGTGGACTGGAACATGTCTATATCAATCAATTAGCCCATGTGACATTGCTGAAAACTATTGAACACACAATCCCATCACTTACCTGTCTCTCAATGCTTTTTGACTAGCAGCAAGATCTCCTTGAGGATTCTGGACCCGTTTTGGAGGTACATAATCTGGAAATAATAGTTGAATATTGTTAGCATACATGTTCCACTCATGTTAACATAAGACACGAGTGTTCTCTTATACACAAGGATATGTGAATTGGCAAAATGTTAAATCACTGCACTCTTCTGAGCTTCAATCAAGCTACCAAATCTCAATGAGAGTAGGCAAGATGTTACCAAGTCTTCCAAGGTGGGAGCAGACACAACATAGGAACACCTCTCAAAGTCAAGACTTGGAAAAATAGAGGATCAATGTACATTTATGAGGATAATGGCAACAATCCCAATTTGCTGTATATGTATGTCTTTGGAATTAAAAGTACAATAATTATGTGCTGGGACTTGAATTGGTTTGGAAACAAACAGTTCATTGTTAAGGTTAGTTTAAAAATATAGGGAGAAAATCCAGAAGATAATGTAGCCAATGGAACGAGGCAGGTAACTTGACTGTGTAATGACCACGTCAGACGAGTGTCATGTTCTGAACCAATAAGAGAGAAGTAGTGACTGACATAGACAGTCACCAGGCAGCGCTGATGTCACGAGTACACATGGAACATATGGCCATTTCCTCGCACCCTACTATCCAAATACAGAAAAATTATTTATAAAATTACATGGCATGATAGTCACATTAGCACATTCGTATTTGTGCATTGGTTGGTTGCGCATGCTGCCGCGAGCATATAACCTGGTGTGACCTTGTCAGAAGAAAGGTCTCCCTGCTTCTGTACCTGCGGGCTATGACGCACCCAATGCGAGCGGTGGCATCGTCACAGCATAATTATACGCAGATTTGTTGCGCATGCTGCCGCGAGCATATAACCTGGTGTGACCTTGTCAGAAGAAAGGTCTCCCTGCTTCTGTACCTGCGGGCTATGACGCACCCAATGCGAGCGGTGGCATCGTCACAGCATAATTATACGCAGATTTGTTGCGCATGCTGCCGCAAGCTTATAACCTGGTGTGACCTTGTCAGAAGAAAGGTCTCCCTGCTTCTGTACCTGCGGGCTATGACGCACCCAATGCGAGCGGTGGCATCGTCACAGCATAATTATACGCAGATTTGTTGCGCATGCTGCCGCGAGCATATAACCTGGTGTGACCTTGTCAGAAGAAAGGTCTCCCTGCTTCTGTACCTGCGGGCTATGACGCACCCAATGCGAGCAGTGGCATCGTCACAGCATAATTATATGCAGATTGGTTGCGCATGCTGCCGCGAGCATATAACCTGGTGTGACCTTGTCAGAAGAAAGGTCTCCCTGCTTCTGTACCTGCGGGCTATGACGCACCCAATGCGAGCAGTGGCATCGTCACAGCATAATTATACGCAGATTGGTTGCGCATGCTGCCGCAAGCTTATAACCTGGCATGACCTTGTCAGAAGAAAGGTCTCCCTGCTTCTGTACCTGCGGGCTATGACGCACCCAATGCGAGCAGTGGCATCGTCACAGCATAATTATACGCAGATTGGTTGCGCATGCTGCCGCGAGCATATAACCTGGTGTGACCTTGTCAGAAGAAAGGTCTCCCTGCTTCTGTACCTGCGGGCTATGACGCACCTAATGCGAGCGGTGGCATCGTCACAGCATAATTACACGCCGATTGGTTGTGCATGCTGCCGCGAGCATAGAAGCTGTCATGACCTTGTCAGAAGAAAGGTGTCCCTACCTCTGTGCCTGCAGGCTATGACGCACCTAATGCGAGCAGTCGGCATCATCACAGCATAATTACACGCCGATTGGTTGTGCATGCTGCCGTGAGCATAGAAGCTGTCATGACCTTGTCAGAAGAAAGGTGTCCCTACCTCTGTGCCTGCAGGCTATGACGCACCTAATGCGAGCAGTCGGCATCATCACAGCATAATTACACGCCGATTGGTTGTGCATGCTGCCGTGAGCATAGAAGCTGTCATGACCTTGTCAGAAGAAAGGTGTCCCTACCTCTGTGCCTGCAGGCTATGACGCACCTAATGCGAGCAGTCGGCATCATCACAGCATAATTACACGCCGATTGGTTGTGCATGCTGCCGTGAGCATAGAAGCTGTCATGACCTTGTCAGAAGAAAGGTGTCCCTATCTCTGTACCTGCAGGCTATGACGCACCTAATGCGAGCAGTCGGCATCGTCACAGCATAATTACACGCCGATTGGTTGTGCATGCTGCCGCGGGCATAGAAGCTGTCATGACCTTGTCAGAAGAAAGGTGTCCCTATCTCTGTACCTGCAGGCTATGATGCACCCAATGCGAGCGGTCGGCATCGCCACAGCATAATTACACGCCGATTGGTTGTGCATGCTGCCGCGAGCATAGAAGCTGTCATGACCTTGTCAGAAGAAAGGTGTCCCTACCTCTGTGCCTGCAGGCTATGACGCACCTAATGCGAGCAGTCGGCATCATCACAGCATAATTACACGCCGATTGGTTGTGCATGCTGCCGCGAGCATAGAAGCTGTCATGACCTTGTCAGAAGAAAGGTGTCCCTACCTCTGTGCCTGCAGGCTATGATGCACCCAATGCGAGCGGTCGGCATCGCCACAGCATAATTACACGCCGATTGGTTGTGCATGCTGCCGCGAGCATAGAAGCTGTCATGACCTTGTCAGAAGAAAGGTGTCCCTACCTCTGTGCCTGCAGGCTATGATGCACCCAATGCGAGCGGTCGGCATCGTCACAGCATAATTACACGCCGATTGGTTGTGCATGCTGCCGCAAGCATAGAAGCTGTCATGACCTTGTCAGAAGAAAGGTGTCCCTACCTCTGTGCCTGCAGGCTATGATGCACCCAATGCGAGCGGTCGGCATCGCCACAGCATAATTACACGCCGATTGGTTGTGCATGCTGCCGCGAGCATAGAAGCTGTCATGACCTTGTCAGAAGAAAGGTGTCCCTACCTCTGTGCCTGCAGGCTATGATGCACCCAATGCGAGCGGTCGGCATCGTCACAGCATAATTACACGCCGATTGGTTGTGCATGCTGCCGCGAGCATAGAAGCTGTCATGACCTTGTCAGAAGAAAGGTGTCCCTACCTCTGTACCTGCAGGCTATGATGCACCCAATGCGAGCGGTCGGCATCGTCACAGCATAATTACACGCCGATTGGTTGTGCAATGTGCCGCGAGCATAGAAGCTGTCATGACCTTGTCAGAAGAAAGGTGTCCCTACCTCTGTACCTGCAGGCTATGATGCACCCCAGGCCAGCATTGTCAGTTAGCACATTCGTATTTATGCGCTAATCGGTTGCACACGCTGGTGTGACCTTGTCACTCTGTCTCTCTGCCTGCAGGCTATGACTCATACTATGTGAGCACGGTCACACTCAGCGCCAGTTCAGGGGAGTGAAACTTTTATGGACCCATCACTTCCACGAATTGGTCTCGGAATGACTAGATTCAATAAGCCACTATATGATGCACTGAACGAAAATATTCAGAAGTATGGCCTGAAAATCAGTATAGAGAAAAGCAAGATCATGGTGATGACAAGAGGGGAAAGACAAGGAAAGGGCACTGTGAAAATTGGAAGTCAGAGTTTGGAAATTGTGGACACGTTCAAATACCTAGGAAGTGAATTGATGCAAACTGGTAGGTTGGACATGGAGATTGGCAGGAGGGTACAGCAGAGCAATGCATTCTATCAAAGTGTAAGAAAACTTGTTTGGGATAAGGAAGTACCAAGGAAAAGCAAGGAGGTAATGTATAATATGTACTATGTACCCATATTAACTTATGCAGCTGAGACTTGGACCCTGACGAGCAGGCAAGAGAGTAGAATCCAAGCCAGTGAAATGAAATTCCTAAGAAGTATGATAGGAAAGACAAGGAAAGACAGAGTGAGGAATGAAGATGTTAGGAAGGAAGTTGGGATGGGAAAACTAAATGAGAGAATTGAGAAGAATAAACTAAGGTGGTTTGGACATGTAAAGAGGATGGAGGAAAATAGAATACCAAGACAGATGCTGGAGGCCAAGTGCAAGGGTAAGAGAGCAAGGGGAAGACCTAGAACAAGGTGGATCGATTCAGTGAAGAACAGCGTGAGAAAAAGGAATCTGGACTGGGACAAGATCGTGGAAGAAGAATTGTGGAAGGAAAGTGGAGAAGTGCCATAATTACCCCGACCCGGCAGGAGCTGGATAAGGGGAAATGATGATGATGATGATGATGATGAAGCACTGCTAGCCCCAGTTCGCCCAAATGCTATTGGCGGAAACTTGGAAGGACATCCTGGTTAAATTAAAACGTTGACGGGCCACTTCCAATACAACAATTATCATGTCATATTATCACTTCATTCTGAAGGGTGTAACAGCCTTTCAGAATTAATCAATTCTTTACTTGTCCTATAGACTGTGGAGACATTGATAACATTAGCCATTTAGTGGCCAAGCTGTGTACTGCTGCACGGCTGAAAGCAATAGGAACCTACAGTCATAAGGTTCTTCCCAAGGATATGCACCTCTCTATGCATAATTACATGTGATGATGGCCTCCTCTCTTGTAAAATTCCAATGCGGAGGTAAACTAGTCCCCCGTTCAGATCTCTGGATGGGGACTACTCGAGAGGGGGTTGACATCACAGAAGTGTCATTCTACGGATCGGAGCATGGAATGTTAGAAGTGTGATAGGCAGTGGAAAGTTAGAAAACTTAGCAAGGAAAATGGATAGGGTGAGGTTGGATTTGGTTGGGATTAGTGAACTGCGCAGACAGGAAGAACAGGACTTTTGGACAGGAGACTATAGGATCATTAGCACTCAATCAAACAACGGCCGCCTACTAATGAGGAAACTTGGAAGGCGGAAGGAATATTATGAGCAATACAGTGAACACATTATTGCAGCTAAAATCAATACAAATAAGCTCATCAAAGAATTAACAGTACTTTTTGGAAAGGAAGACCAAGTGCTGTAATATTAAGGACTAGGATGGAAAACCTCTAACAGAGAAGATAAGGTTGAGAGATGGAAAGCTTACATAGAGTGGATTGTATATAAGGGTAAGACGAATACTGATATCAGAATTTGATGGAGCACTAGAAGACTTAAGCAGGAACAAAGCACCAGGCATAGAAGATACAGTGCCTGAGTTGTTACGCTGCATAGGTGATGAAGGTCTGATCAGGTTATTTCACTTGGTGTGTAAGATTTATGAGACAGGTGAGGTACCCTCTGATTTCAAGAAGAATGTTATCATCCCTATACCGAAAAAAGTAGGAGCTGACAGATGTGAGGATTACCGTACTATCAGCTTGATTACTCATGCTTCAAAAATCCTAACTAGAACAATTTACAAGAGGATGGAAAAACAGATAGAAACCGAGTTGGGTGAAGACCAATTTGGTTTTAGGAAAACATAGGAACAAGGTAAGCTGTACTTAGGCTGGTCCTGGAAGGTAGAATAAGGAAAGATATGAGAATATGTTCATGGCATTTGTGGACTTAGAAAAGGTTTTTGATAGTGTTCATTGGAGTAAGTTGTTTGACATTTTGAAAATGATTGGAATAAAGTACAGGGATAGGGGGGTGATCTACAATCCATACAGGAAACAGACAGCGGTTATTCGAGCCGAAAGACACGGGAGAGAAGCTGGTATTCAGAAAGGTGTAAGGCAAGGCTGCAACTTATCACCCATACTTTTCAATCTACTGTATGCATTGGACAAGCAATGAAGGAAATTAGAGAAAAATTTAAAGTGGGAGTGAAGATTCAAGGAGAAATAATTTCAACTCTGAGATTTGCTGATGACACCGTCATCTTGGCCGACACGCCTGAGTTTTTGAATGGTATGGACTCCGTCTTGAGGAAAGAATGATGACAATCATTAAATGTAAAACACAAATATTGGAATGCAGCCGAAAGAAATAAAAAACTCCTATTGATGTCAAATTGGCAGGTGAAAAACTAAAGGAGTAGGAGACTTCTGTTACTTAGGAAGCAAAATAACCAGTGATGGACGAAGCAAAGAGGATATAAAAAGTAGGTTGGCTTAGGATTGGAAAGCATTTGTATAGAAAAGAAATTTGTTGACATAAAATATAGATTTAGGTATTATAAAATCATTATTTAAAACCTTTGTCTGGAGCGAGGCGCTCTATGGAAGTGAAACTTTGACTGTTGGTGCAGCAGGAAAAAGGAGAATAGAAAGATTTGAAATGTGGTGTTACAGGTGAATGATGATCAGATGGGTTGATAGAGTAACAAGAGGTATTAAGACGAGTGGGAGAGGAGAGATCTTTCTGGCAACTGCTAATGAAGAGAATAGATAGGTTGGTAGGACACATACTAAGATACCCAGGAATTGCAAGCTTAGTTATGGAAGGAAGAGAACTGCAGGGGTAGACCAAGGTTAGAATATGTTTAACAGATTGCCTCGGGTTGTAGGGTGTGGTAGCTATGTAGAGATGAAACGGCTAGCTCAGGACTTGGAGGCATGGAGAGCTGCATCAAACCAGTCAAACGACTGAAGACGCAAACAACAACAAACAGCTATAAGAATTATTATAATTTGAAAATAACCAAAGACAATCCAGTACTGACTTAGTGAGGGTTGGAATCCATCTCTTCTCTTATGGACTCACTAAGATCAGTTGCATCAATTCACAGGCTCTACACTACGGTACGGCTCCAAAAATATTGACTCTGTCCTCCATTGAAGAGGATTTAGGACATGCTAGTTTCTTACCTGAATTAGGATAATCCATCGTTGAAAGTTGAGGATGTGGCCGAGTTGCCCTTTGTTTAATGGTTCCAGCATTCTCATTGGCAAATGGCAGAGAATCAGACTCTGTGCTTGAACTTGACTGGAAATACAGAAATAAACAGTCAGCCATTTAACAGACTTATTACATGGCTTATAGAACTTAGTGATGATTGTGGTGGTGGCGGCAAAGCTGCTCCATTGCCTCACAACTTGAAAAACAAGATTGGAAGTAGAAAAAGCAACAATGTACAAAAGCATTGCTTTGGAATTGAAAATTATCTGGAGGCTGAAGTGAGTTCCCACACATCCACTAGTAATGTTGGATTACCAAGACCTTCCAGAAGAACTCTTAATATGGGACAGAAAGCTCTACTGTTGCAAGCATGCCACAATGTCCATCAATTCCTGGCGTGAACAAGAAACATCTTTACACAGACCTGGGTGAATTCCCAGCAATGAAGTGGAAGTGATTTTATTTTTATTTTTTCAAAAATGGGTTCAACAACCCTTTCAACTGCTGTTGCTTAGAGATGCTAGGGTTGCTAGAAAGGTTCTCATACACCCTGTGACTATGCTGGGATTCAAACCCACAACGTTTTGCATCAATGAACCTCACACCTGGTCACATAAAAGTTATAAACTCCAGAGAAGAAGAGCTTCTTGGAGAAGAATGAAAAATACCCCAGGCCATGAAAATCTGAACACACATCAGCACCTTGGCACAACAGAGCAGAGCCAAATAGGGTGATGCAATAAAACCTTGTGGTTTATCAAACAAATACTATATTTCAGGTTTATTTATTTATCGTATGGCTTTTAGTGCCAGGAGTGTCCGAGGACATGTTCGGCTCACCTGAATCTGTAGCTGCTTCCAGCGGACACCCATAGGGTGAGCTACAAGTTCCATTCCCTTTCAAGTAGTTCCAACTTTTGCTAACAGGTATCAATGATACCTAGTGGTGAACGTTGTAACTTTGATACAGCATTCCGACGAAATCTAACCTAACAATTTAGCTTCACACATGTTTAGTCTGTGGAAGGATCTTTTACATGCCATAAATCTATGACATGGGACCGCCGGCTTTACTTCCCCTCCGAAGGAAGGCATACTGAAGGATTTTTTAACACTCTTAAAAAATCCGTCGACTTCGGCCAGGTTTGAACCCGCTATCTTGGGCACAGCAGTTCAGCATGCTACCATCTACGCCACTGAAGCCGCTATTTCAGGTAAAACTACTCTAGACATTCCAAGGCAAATGGGTATGTACCAATTTTGTAAACATTGGTTTATTCATAAAATCCTTAAACTATTTGATTTGGATAACAAACCTTAATAGATTATTAAATTCAAGGATCATATGGAGAATTGTAGAACATAGTTACAAGTTTGAGACAAATGATAAAATCCTATACCGGTATGGTTTTATCAGACATATAGACTGATTGCAAGCTGTTCCTAAATTCAAATATCTTGGGAGCATCACACTTTCACAGTCCTGTCAGAAATCTACCAATGTACCCCTGAAAGCAAAGCATTGTAAACAGAGACATCACGAAATCCAAACGGCAAATATGAAATTCTTTAGAAGTTTCGGAAAATGAAGAACTGAAACAAAATAAGTGGGGAAGAGGTTCAGATCCAAATGCAGAGAATGGATAGTGCTAAAACAGCAAAGAAATCAAGAAGGATTTATTTGCATGGATTACAAGGAGAGGGAGAAACGTTTCATCATCAGATATTAAATGTTAAATCTACAAGACAAAATAGCTCTACAAATCACAACTAAATCCTCCAATGTCAATCATGAACGGATACGGTCCTCAAACACCAACCCTCGTAGGAGCGACAGAAGCTTACAATGTACGGCTGTACTGCTGTTAGAAAACTGAAGTGTTATAAAGCCCCGTAAAAAGAAAATTTATTATTATCTACAAGGCGGAAGAATCAGCTGGTCGCCCTCCTCCAACTAATCCGCAAAGGCTCAGAATCACTTATAGCGTTAAGCCCCCAGAGTAACTTTAAATCACATGTAGTTTTTTCAGGTTGTTTCATATAATTGGGATTTTAATAGTGCTGCCCAACTAAAAAAAATGACAGTCAGTCTCAAAGACTAGACTTTGTATCATTTTAAATGCTACAAATGCTGAAAAATGCTAGAAAGGCTGGACATGTTAGAAAATGATCTGCATAGTACTTATCTTGCTTATCTTGTTTCAAATTACTCGCGAAGGGCAAGTGCAAACCAAGGGCAAAGCAAGGTCAAGCGCGAGAGATGCCGTCACACTCACCAGAGCGCGCGGGGACGTGCCCCTTCCATCCAGTCTAAAAACGCTTATAGTGGGCGATGTATTGAAGATAGAGATATGCTCTCGCGCACATTTTGTAGAACTTTTCATGCTGACCAATTCTTACGCTCATAGTATATTGATATTTTTAACGGTTTGCCCAGCGTAAGCTTAAGAAGCGCACGGACGCCAAGTTTGTTTTCGACTTTTTTACTGAAATCGTTACTGCTTGGCTTCCTTTGATCATACATAAATTATTTTCTACAGAATCTTTCCTCGAGATATCCTTTACAGAATGGTGAAAACCGCATCAAAATCCATCCAGTGGTTCTCGAGATTACCCGTGACATCCAAGAATCGGGGATTTTTGTCTTATTCTAAAGAAGTAGAGATTGTCGGGGAACACATGCACCAAGCAGTACTATGACGTCACACACCTCAGTGCATCTGGGTACATTTCGTCCTGTCACCGTAACGTAACGCCAGACCCCAGCGTAACGACGAAGTCGACAAGATCATTAAACTTAGTTAGTTATTAGAGTCCAGTGCCTTGAGGGTAAATCTGAGACTTGTTCTCATACAAAACTGTCGCTTACAGTGACATCGGACAAGAGTGTAAACTCTCAAAGATTGATCGCCACTTAAGTAGAAAATGCAGCGCTTCAATGCGGTTCTCATAAGGAGGAAACATTAGAGTTTTAAGGGGAAGAACAGCTAGGTCATCTGCCCCCTTCTTCTTCATTTCCCAGTTCCAGTGATCTGGGTTGGGGTGTGAATCAAGGACCTCCATACTTTTCTGTCTCTCCACCACTCTTGTCCTTCATCCAGTACATCCTCCACTTCCACTCCTCTTTTGTCAACGCTCTCCCTCACTGTATCCTCGGCCTTCCCGTGACTTTCTCTGTAAATAATCGGTTCGGGACTCGTCTTCTCCCATTCGCATCACATGTCCATACCATCTTAGCTTACCGATCTCGATCTTGTCTTTAACTTCGCGAATCCTGTTTTCTCCCTAATTTCCTTGTTTCTGATTATGTCTCTGTGAGTCTTTCCAATTATACCTCTAAGGAACTTCAACTCTGCTGATTGGATTCCACTTTCCTCCCGTTTAGTTGTTGTCCACGTGCCTGCTGCATAATATGAGTGCTGTGTAATATGTTGAATACTTCCTGGTTGCACACCACACTCCTCACACTCTTGTAAATCCCATTTGCTTGTTGGATCCTCTTACCAATTTCCTCACTTATCCCTTCATCATCCGTTAGGACACTCCCTAAGTATTTGTAGCTTCTCACAACTTCTAATGGCTGTCCATCTACTGCAATATTCCCCCTACCATCTCGCACATTTCCTGTCTGACTCTTCTTCACACTGATTTTCATTCCATGCTCTTCTATCTCCTGATTTAGCGGCTTCGGTGGCGTAGTAGGTAGCATGCTGAGCTTCTATGCCCAAGATCGCGGGTTCAAACCCGGCCGAGGTCGTCGGATTTTTTAAGAGCGTTAAAAATCCCTCAGTATGCCTCCCTTTGCAGGGGAAGTAAAGCAGGCGGTCCCATGTCATAGATTTATGGCATGAAAAAGAACCTCCCACTAACTACACTTGTGGAAGCTAAAATTTGTAGGTTAGTTTGATAACCCTATATTAGTTCCAACGTTCGCCGCCAGTTGCTGACTACGATGGCATTTAGTAGCCTCGTCCGCAGCTAGGTGTCGTGGATGGTAGCAAAAGTAGGAACTACTTGAAAAAATGAATCATCTGCAGTCCTTCTACCTAAATCACTGATAACACACACTAATACAGTCATTACAATTAACACCGGTCATCAGACAGATTCTACACACACCCAAAGTACACGGGGCACTGCATTGTCGCAGCCCCTAAACTAAGGAACCAACCAACCTATCTCCTGGTTCCAAACATTTACTTGTTCTTGGATTTCCAATTCATCGTTTCACTCGTTTATGGATTCCCTCTTCACACGGATTAAATTATACAAACTTAGAATAATTGTTCTAAGACAACACTGAAAGATGGCTTCAAAGCTTCCTATACAAGTTCAGAAGTGTTGAAACAGGAGATAAACAATGGCACACTGGAGCTGATTGAACAGGCAGGTGTGCGCAATCTCCACTTATCAAGTGGCAACAGTGAATCCCAAACAAACACAGCAATGAGAAGCAGAAGAAGAACATAAATCTACCCTCCCCCACTGTCACTCAACGCTCATGTGCAGTGCAGATTTCTGAACTGGCTTTATATTGGCTGAAGGAGTAGTCCATTTGCAAAGGCCGCTAAGTGCATCATAAACAAAACCGAGGAACTTGCTATGACCAAACTATTTAAGCTAATGCCATATTTATTTTTCAGTTAAAATCTCTGAAATCTACGGTGGGTGTTCTGTCCCTAAACATAAATTAAAATATTGACTTAGCGACTTTTGCACCCGGCACGCAGAGAGTTGTTAAAGAAACTTCGGTTGCAAAACCAGCTATTTTTTGAAACTACGAATGGCATTTGGATAGAACCTAGGGATTTTGAATACAGAAATATTTTAGTTTCAAGGTTGTTTATTAGGAAGAAAACTGGCCTATTTTTTTAATTTTTTTTTTGAAATAGAACACATATAAATGGTTAGTTAAATGAACAAAAAGGCAGTTATTTTGTAAGATGAAACACCAATGGAGGTCAAATTAACCAACAAATAATCAAAATGTACGTGAATTGTACGGACACATATTATGTATCTAGTTTATGTCCTCTATGGAACTTGGTCGGAGTGTATATATGCTTTTACTCTGTGACAATGTTAGTTGTAAGTTGTTCATTGTGTTAAGATGTAGATTCAGATGTGTGTGCATATTAAAGAGTTATAATATCCGTTATCCAAAACATAATAGCTATAATGTGCTTTATTCAAATATAATAGTTGGCGACGAGGAATTGGGACTTGATTCTCCGGTACAGATATAGCCTACATCAATGAAGTACGGTATTTACGTCGTCTGTTTCAACGGCCACGTGAGTAAAACCAAGAATCAGGCAAATCGACATGAAATGTACACAGAGTACTTGTAAACAATCCTAAGCAACTCATCGTATATTCAGCTACGTGTGCCTGAATGCCACATATTCAAAATAATATTTATCGCAGTTCGAACTTTGAGGTTATGCAATGTGTTTTTTTTTCTCTCAAGCCCAGGACAATATTCGGTCATCGATCACTACCCAGTGTGTTTTAAATCTGTTATCTTGAAACATTTTATTATATTTGAACTGTGACTTTTAAAATTATTTCTAAGTTCCGTCAAGATGGACGCAAATCAGTTTCAACAATTACTGAACATTTTTACTGATTCTCAAGAGAAGTTACTTGAAAGGTATCAAGCTCACCAGCCCGTCACAACCCCACAAGCCACTAACATCACACCTTTTGAAAAATTTGATTCTGAAAAGGAAAAATTCGTGTCGTATTTAGAACGATTTGAAAATTACGCAAACAAAGTAACAAAAGCCACAAGTTCATATAATGACCGAAGTAGGAATCAATATAGCAGTGATACTCAGTCACGTTTTGTTCAACAGCCTAGCCCAGGCTCTCACTCACGTTCACAGTCCAGGGGCCGCCGTAGTTCTGTCAATTATAGAGCACTAGGTATTGATGGATTATGCCTGAATTGTGGAAATTCAAACCACAGGTCAAGAGATTGTCGCACAAACAGAAACTCTCTTAAATGTAGGTCATGTAGGAAAGTGGGACATGTTGCAAAAGTTTGTATCACTACACTTCTTCAACAGTCAAATACACACAACATTGCAACTGAGAACATAGATGACAACTTGCATGACCACCCTGAAACCAATTTCGGGATAGGACAACTGGAATGCATCGAAGATCTCTTTGAAGTAGGACAAGAATCAGATAAATATTTTATCAGTGTTAAACTCAACAATAAATCACAAAGATTTGAAGTCGACACGGGAGCAAAATATTCACTCATCTCAGAGAACGAATGTTCAACCTTGGGTCTTGGTTTGCCATTGCAGCCAACAAATGTCTGTTTTCGATCATATTCTGATCATGTTATCAAACCCAGAGGAAAAATTGTTGTCACAGTATCATACAAAAGGAAAGAAATTGTTGCAGATCTTTTTGTAGTTCCGCAAGGTCATGCCGCATTGCTTGGTCATGTTTGGATCAGGGGCCTCGGCCTTGATCTGAAGGAAATTGACAAGGACACAAATCAATCACTTCACACTGAATCTGTCAACTCAGTGCAGTCAATTCAGGATATTTTACATCAGTATAGTACAATCTTTGAAGAAAAAATTGGATGCGTTCCCAATATTGAAGTAAAACTGCAACTCAGAGAGGGGGTGAAACCTGTCTTCAATCGTGAACGTGATGTCCCTTTTGCTCTTCGGGAACGCGTTGAAAAGGAACTCGCTTCATTGGAATCAGAAGGAGTTATTTCTCCCATAGCTTTAAGTGATTGGGGATCGCCTCTTGTTGTTATCCCAAAACCAGATGGGGGAGTTAGGTTATGTGTTGACTACAAATGTGGAGTAAATTCAAGGTTGATTTCTGCAAACCATCCCATAAGACCAGTTAATGATGTTCTACATAGTCTTAGAAACTCAAAATTTTTCTGCAAGTTAGACTTATACAAGGCATATCTACATCTGAAGGTTGATGAAGAAGGTAGTATGATTCAAACTATATCCACTCACAAAGGAACCTTCAGGATGCACCGACTGAGTTTTGGCATCAAAACTGCCCCCTCAGAATTTAATAGGATATTATCACAGATCCTTCATGGTCTTCCAAAAGCTGAAGCTTATTTTGACGACATCATAATACATGGTACAACGAAGGAGGAGTGCACCAAGAACTTAATAGCCTGTCTAGAACGGCTTTCGAAAAATAATCTGCATTTGAACAAAAGCAAATGCTCATTTTTCAAGGAAAACATAGACTACCTAGGGCATATTGTATCATATAATGAGATCCGCAAGTCACCAGAGAAAGTTCAAGCTGTGTCACAAATGCCACGCCCTAAAAACAATGAAGAAGTGAGACGCTTCCTTGGTATGGTGACTTATTATGCAAAGTTCATTCCTAATTTTTCAACGAAGTCCCACCCATTACGGCAGTTATTGCGGAAAGGTGAACGGTTTTTCTGGTCTGCAGCCTGTGAAGCAGCTTTCTTGAATCTCAAGTCCGAGTTATGTAGTGAACGTGTCCTTACACCATTCAACCCATCACTGCCTATCATCTTGTCAACCGATGCCAGTCCTACTGGTGTTGGAGCAGTATTAAGTCATGAGATGGATGGCCAAGAAAGACCCATCGCCTATGCATCTCGTGCCCTAACACCAGCAGAATGTAATTACAGTCAGCTTGACCGGGAAGCGCTGGCAATAATTTTCGCCACAACACACTTCTACAACTATATTTTTGCAAGAAATTTCATTCTTGTGACAGACAATGAACCTCTGTCTCGTATTTTTCATCAGAACAAGGGCCTGCCACAAATGACATCCGCAAGGCTCCTAAGATATGCATCGTTTCTCTCCGGGTTTGACTACACGGTAAGAGTGAAAAAAGGGAAAGATAACGAAAATGTTGACTGCCTATCCCGAGCCCCTGTTGCATCTACCTCGCCAAACATTGAAACATCAATAAATGCAGAAGTTTCACAACTCTGTGCTGAAACGATTCTTCAAGTGTCAAGTGAAGCCATTACGTACGAAACTATCCGTGATGAGACTATGTTAGACCCAGAACTTAGTGCCACCCTGCAACGTCTTCAAACTCAATCCTTGGATGAACCATATACAGTTGAAAATGGTATTCTATTCCGTCAAGACCGAATTGTTATCCCAAAGAAACTACAAAGAAAAATATTGGAAGAGTTACATTTAACACACCTCGGCATTGTGAAAACAAAACAGTTAGCAAGACGATATGTCTACTGGCCGCAATTAGACAAAGACATTGAGAAGCTTATCAAATCTTGTGAAGAGTGCGCACAGACTCGTTCAAATCCACCAAAAGCTCCAATACACCCCTGGGATGAACCAGAAGAAAATTGGGAACGCATACACATTGACTATGCGGGGCCATTTGATAACCACCATTTCTTGATGTGTGTTGACGCGAAATCCAAGTGGGTCGAAGTACGAATGGTGAAAGACGCTCCATCCACTGCAACTACTATCAGTCTGCTTGACAATATCTTCACCGTACATGGGTACCCGAATGTCCTTGTGTCAGATAATGCCACTATCTTCACGAGTGATGTATTCAGATCCTATTGCAAGGAGAGAGGGATTTTTCAGAAATATATTGCACCAGGGCACCCAGCAACCAATGGGCTAGCTGAGAGAAACATCCAAACTTTGAAGAGGCGACTTCGTGCTGCTGTAAATGACCCGGCACCATTATCGACTAAGTTACAGAACATCTTGTTTCAATACAGAGCAACGCCATTGGCATGTGGACAGTCTCCAGCTGAACTATATTTGAAACGTCGGCTACGTATCCGGTTGGATGCTCTACGTCCAAACCAAAAGAGCTTGACTACATCCAGTTTCTCACCCCCTGTTCGCTCTTTCAAAGTGGGAGAGAGAGTGCAAGTCCGGATTCACCAGAAAAACCATGATATTTGGCAGTTTGGTGTTATACAAACTAAACTCGGCCAGCGTCACTATGATGTAAAATTGGATTCGGGACGAATTTTAAAGCGGCATGTTGACCAGTTATTATCGACTCTCGTGCCAAAGAAAGATAAGCATGTCACTTTTGCTCCAACAAATCCTCCTGTGCGTGGTGTTCCAAACATACCAACACCAACCCAGTCAAGACTAGAAAATGAGGATATTCCTCCTGCAACCCACACTTCAGATGATACAAGGCAGACCATCGTGCAACCAGATGAACGCCCTGATCGAAACAGCCTTCCACCACCTGCTGATAATTATTTAAGAAGATCAGCCAGAGACAGGCGACCTCCTCAGTATCTGCAAGACTATGTGCCCAAATGAATATGAATAGTTCCTTTTATTTGTTTTTATATAAGTGGGGGAGACTATTATGTATCTAGTTTATGTCCTCTATGGAACTTGGTCGGAGTGTATATATGCTTTTACTCTGTGACAATGTTAGTTGTAAGTTGTTCATTGTGTTAAGATGTAGATTCAGATGTGTGTGCATATTAAAGAGTTATAATATCCGTTATCCAAAACATAATAGCTATAATGTGCTTTATTCAAATATAATAACACAATAAAAAGAAGATTATCTGATAAACAAAACATCTTTTCAATATCATTTTGACACCATAAAATAATTGTACTTCTTTTACTCTTTCTGTTATTTACTCCTTATTAGGAAGTTCCACAATATTATTACTGTCCACAAATGCAATAACTGCTTCACTTAAATTCACAATATCACTCATTTTCTTGGCTTGAAATGCCCACAAACAAGAAACAACCTGCTGCCCAGCTGTGCCTTTCCCAGCTTATTTTGACAAGACAGCCTGGTAGTGAGTCATTGTTGTGTAGGCTTCTTCGACAGTGCAGCGAAACCAAATTCATAAAAGAAAACTATCCCTCCGATTTGTGATAAACTGTAAAAGAGTTCTGTTGGTGGAACAGTGGTAGTTCTAGTACCAGCTAGCGTGTTTTGCAGCCAGACCTGGCAAGGCAGACGCCATACGTATGGAACTTAGCGATCTTTTCAGACGAGGAGCATTAAACTGGCTTTGCAACCATGACCAACATGCATTTAGCGGTTAATGCAAACGAACACTATTTTTATTGGCCGTTTTCAATGGCTTTGAGCGGGTTTAGCACCCTGAAACTTATTCCATCCTGTAGCCCCTTAAAAGACAAACGTGACAGTGTGCTCAACTCAAGATCTAAAATAAGTGCATTTAGCAGTCTCTGCATCTGGGCTACTCACTTGATCTCCCAGAAATATACATCTACCACCTGGGATGAAAGTCACATTCCCTACAAAGTTGAAACTTTAGATTGCTTGTTCCTTTATGAAGTTTGTTCAAAAGGGACACACTGATTCTTGATACACAATTTACATTGTGAAAGTACTGATTTACAGATGGAGAAATATGACGGATCCTAATCGATTTCCTCAGATGATAATTGGACCAACTGTAGTTTTTGAGATTAAAACATCTAAAACAATATTCCAAAGTAAAAAAATCACACGGCATTATGGTGCATGGATTTTGTTGACATTCTGTGATGCCACAACGACCAATCCATACATGGAACTGCCGATTTTTTACCTCTACACCAGTGAGAGGTTGCCGTAGGTCCTGGAACCAGTAGGCAATGAGCATGTGTAGTTGCTGTTTGCTGTCAATTCCTTTCAGAGATTTGGGACTTGTTGGTTGTGCCTGATAAGAGATAGAGAAATTTGGGATGAAAGTAAGCACAGAGAAGAGCAAGACAATGGTAATGTCAAGAGGAACAAAGGAAGGAAGAGGAATAATAAAACTAAATGGGAAAAGTCCAGAAGTGTTAAGAGTTTCAAGTATCTGGGAAGTGTGGTTGCAGAGGATGGAAGGATAAAGGAGGAAATTGGAAGGAGAATACAAAATGCAAGCAATTTTTATCGGAGTGTGATGCCAGTTGCTCACGGTTAAATTGTTTCTTAACATTTATTTTACAACTAATTTTATAAAAATTTGATGAAAGCAAGCTGTGTTGTACACGGTAAAATTATTTTATAAAATCCGTGGATGAATCAGGATCGCCATCTACCGATAAACTTCTGAACCAAGAATCAGCTGTTCAACACACATTGGTTTAAGAGTGTGGCTCCAACAAACAAAGCAAAAATTGCTGCTTTAGCTACAATTATATGTCGTACAGTGGTAAAAAGGAAGAAAAGAAGTGCTACGAAGTGCTGGACTCGGGAATGGATAAAAAGAAGAGAAGAGTAGAGGAATGCTGTCCTTGGTCGAATATGAGTTGAGGTTAGAAGATCAGAATTCATATAGGAATTTTCTAAGAACGGAGGAAATCATCATCATCATCATCATCATCATTTCCCCTTATCCAGCTCCTGCCAGGTCGGGGAATGGAGGAAAGCAGTTTTAAAAAACTCCTAGATCTTGTTGGTCCCAAAATTATTTGACAGGACACTAATACGAGGCAAGCCATTTCTACTGAAATGAGACTGCAAGCGAGTTCGAAGCCCGTTTATCTTCGTCTTCACATCAGCCTGGCTTGTGTTCAGTCGAATTTGTGAAACATATTCGGCGATTGAGATTTCTGCCTCCCTTCTTGCATTTCTATTGTGGTATATGGGCGTTTTAACCTCATATTTCTGGTACTCGTCCAGTAAAACACTAACAGCTTCCTTAGTCCAGCCGGAGCCTGCCATTTTCGAAGTGTTTGTTTGCAAGCGAGCTTCACAATCTTCTCACCACGTGGCGCCAGCATCATCGTCATGTCAGCTTCCCTGATTGGTTCCTTTCGCAAAATTCATTTTACGGAATAGAACATGTCCTATTTTATGGAAAGTCTTATCAAAGGTTTAATAAAACTTGAATTTGACCGTGAGCAACAGAAATTTAATAAAATTAAATTATTGTAAAATAAATTTGAAGGAAAATTTTACCGTGAGCAGCGGGCATAAGGGGTATTCTTTGGAACAGAGACGTCCCAAAGAAATGTCAAAGGGTGCTATATTCAACCTATTACGGTATACAGCTGGAACATGGAGAGAGGAGAGAGTACCAAAGAAAGCTTTTTCCGAAAAGATGACAGGGAAGAGACCACGAGGAAGACCCCGAAAGAGATGGACGGATACAGTCTGGGGGTGCATAGAGAAGAGGGGAAGAAACCCTGAAGATGTACTTAAAAGGAGAGGAGTGGTGGAGAGACAGGTCGTTAATTCACAACCCGACCCAGGAAGCCGGAAACGGGAAATGAAGATCATGATGATGGTGGTTGTGTCTGATAACCAGTGTTTCTATGGTGTCTGTAATAACCTGGGGACATGATATACGGAATCAATCCAGCATTTTCCAGGAGGGAGTGTCGGAAACCCCAAGCTCAGGATGGCCACTGTTTTGCCATGTAATATACACAGCTTTGCTTATAGAATCAACTGTAAAGGAACATTTTACAGAGGCATTCCAAGAATCAAATAAGAACAAAGGGGAAAAGGGAAACAAGTTATATTTACCTTAAAGCTAGCGTCGGAGCCATTGCGACACTGTTGCATGGCCAGGCTGTTGATCAACTCCTGCTCCACGGACGAAGTCGAGTGGGAGTCCGACGTAGGCATGGTGCTCCACGATCGACTGAGAGTGGACAGGCCTTCGAACTTCTCTCGCAGGCCAGGTGGAGATGAAGGTGCTGGTGGAGGGGGAAGAGGTAGCTCGTCTTCGGTGTCGCCGGACAGGGCCAGCTCGTCGCTGCTGGGATAGGCCGGCAGAGATAGGGGCGACGAAGTGGTCGAGTGCAGATCCACAGTGACGGTCGTCTGGTTCCGCGAGTCCGTCGCTTTAGGTACCGGCCCACTGCAGTCTATCACAACATCCGAACTGTTGGTTCGCATGTCCACTCCCAAGTCACCGGCCCGAGACGACTGACGTTTCGGAGGCGACGGAGGTCGTTTCTTTGGCGTGCAACGGGGACTATCGTTACCGGCAGGTTGAATCTCCGCCGAGTAATGCATCCCGGAGTACTGTTCTAAATTGTATTTACTGATGTCTATCAGGTCCCTTGGTAAACTCTTGTAAGTACTGCAAAAAGCTGGCTTCTCAAAATCTGGAATAGCAAACGACGAACCTTCCCTAGTCTTTGCGGTTATCTTGGCCACCGGACGTGGCCGTACCAGTCCTCGGGGTCGGGGTAGGGTCCCACCACCTTCGTGCAGCGCCACCGCCTCGTTTGTCGGCGTGATGTCCCCGTCGTCGTAGCTGCGGGGCCGCCATCCGCCAGGACCTGGTGCCATCTGTTGGTAGTAGAAAGTCTGAGTGTTTTCAGCACTGAATGTATGATGAGTGCGTTCACTACTGTCTTCTAAGCTCTCCAAGGATTTGCCACGACCACCTCGAATCTGAAAGCAATTTCAAGTCTCCTAACTTCACTAGAAAAGTAAACAGTGTAAAAAGGAAGGAAACTTGCAGAATGCTGAAGAGGCTGATGCTTTTCATGCAATGCCTACTCTTTCGAGTGTAGAAGATAAATGTGATTCAAAGCATCAAATTACAGCGAAACCTCTGTTGATCAATGAGGGATGGTCTTTTAAAAGGGGCAGGCAGGACAGGGCTACTACCAATATTAATTTCAAATCCTGGTGACGTATCGGAAAATTCAAGAAAATCCACAAGTCTGAAGAATTTATGAAAAACACACATCGATACAAACATTAACCAAAAATCACAAATTTACTTCTATCCATTACCGGTTGTTCCTTGAAACAAACACTCATTTCTTATTTGTATGGTTTAAATGTTATGAAATGTTGGGAAAGGGCTAATTATACGTGTAGGCAATGCTGTAAAACCTGCTTAATTCAAGACCGAGTAATTTTACAATTCACAGTATTTTAAAAGTTACTTCACACTTTAGTCCTTTCGGATACATGTGGCGTTATTTCGAAAACCTGTATAATTCATCATTTGAAAGAACCTGTGCAACGATCATTGTGAAAGGTACCACGCACAAAACAGCAAAATGAGGACAACCTCAATAATAAGACTGGCATTAGCATAATTGATCATATGTACAAATAGACTATGTATATGCACATTGTGCGCTTTTCTTTTAATAATAAAAGAAAAATGATGTACTTTTTCTGATAGTGTTAGAACGTCGACAAATCTACCCGTTTTATCACTTCCCTGTAAGGTAAGGTTTTTGTTTTATGAAAGGGAGCTTGACTTCCGTAGCACATTGGCATCACTCGTGACGTCAATACTACTTGTATTTTGTGTCTTGTGATGGCCTTCTCAGTATGTGCTAGCCATGCGTATTGGTGAGGTGTGTCAATACCAACTGACGAGCCCAACGGCACACTGGGGCCGGACCAATTTTATCATATTAATTGATAATTTATCTGATCAAATAACATCATATTCCCATTTCAAATACATAGTCTATTTGTACATATGATCAATTATGCTAATGCCAGTCTTATTATTGAGGTTGTCCTCATTTTGCAGTTTTGTGCGTGGTACCTTTCACAATGATCGTTGCACAGGTTCTTTCAAATGATGAATTATACAGGTTTTCGAAGTAACGCCACATGTATCCGAAAGGACTAAAGTGTGAAGTAACTTTTAAAATACTGTGAATTGTAAAATTACTCGGTCTTGAATTAAGCAGGTTTTACAGCATTGCCTACACATATAAATTAGCCCTTTCCCAAAATTTCATAACATTTAAACCATACAAATAAGAAATGAGTGTTTGTTTCAAGGAACAATCGGTAACAACCTATAAGTACATCAATCTGTTTCAACATCCCAAAATCCATTAAAACAGATCTTTGCTTGATGTAACATACAAGATTCTATCTAGAATTATCTTGACAAGAATTCAACAACAACTCGATCAAGAACTAGGAGAATATCAAGGAGGGTTCCGACCAGGTCGCAGCTGTCCGGATCAGATCATCAGTCTGAAATGGATAATGAAATATCATAGAATGAGACAAAAGGATTTGGTCATTACTTTCGTGGATTTTAAGAAAGCTTATGACAGTATCCATCGAGGGTCATTACTTAACATCCTTAGGGAATTTGGGTTACATCAAAAGCTTATCAACCTCATCAGCGTTACTTTGAAAGATACTAAATCAAAGGTTAAATTTTGAGGCGCCTTGTCTGAACCATTTGATATCCGGACTGGACTTCGACAGGGAGATGGTCTATCACCGTTATTATTTAATTGTGTTCTTGAAAAGATCATGCGTGAGTGGAACAAAACTTGTCCTCCAAATGTAAAGATCGGTACTAATATAAAACTGAATTGCTTGGCCTTTGCGGATGACCTTGGACTGCTTGCAACCAGTATAGATGAGGCTTAACACCAAATTGAAGAACTTGGGTCTATTGCAGCAAAAGTAGGACTTCAAATTTCATTTGAAAAGACTGAAATCATGGCATCCTTTGATGTGGAAACACAAGCTATTACATTGATCAACAATAAAGAAATTAAAGTTGTACATAAATTTAAATATTTAGAGGAGATTATAACATGGAATTTGAATGAGAAAGCGTCAATCGAAAATAGAACAACAAAGTTAAGACAAGCGCAATATATTACTTGGTCTAGTTGCAAAAAAAAATCACTCTCCATAAATGCCAAATTACGACATTACGAATCAATTATTAAACCGGAAGCAATATATGCTTGTGAAACACTTTTCAAGTTGAACACTCGATCAGTTACTGACACATTACAGAAGATTGATGGAAGAATTCTCAGAACTATAATTAATAAAAAACATCAGGTGGATGGTCAATGGCGTCTATTACCAAATGAAGTGGTTTATAAAGAAACTGAGTCTATAGTCGATACTATGCGAAAAAGGCGAATTGCTTTTTTTTTGTCATATCTCACGCCTGCCGGATACCAGACAATTAAAAGTATTATTTAATTATTTTTTCAAAAGTAAAACAAAGAACTCTTGGTTTATGGAAATTCAAAATGATCTGGATGAACTCGGCTTGACAATGTCCCAAATTGCTAACAAAGATGAGAAGAATATCTTGAAAAACAAGAACATCCGACTTCCCTTAAAAACCTTTACCGCAAAACTTACACCATAAGCGATGCAGAGAGAGCGGCAAGGTCGACTAGAATGAAAATGTTTTGGGAAAAGAAGAAAAATAAGAAGCTGAATCTTTAATATTGTTTTTGAGATATGTATATACTTGTTTTGGTTAAGTGCTCCAATGAGGGCGTAACATATGTAAATAAATAAATAAATAAATAAATAAATAAATAAATAAATAAAACAGATCAAAAGGATTGAAATTGCAGACCTGCTGTAGTATATTCAATGGATTTGAGTTTTACTACATTATATTTTTTGGTTGTTCCTTTCTTATATTTCACTTCATTTTTACAGGTCATTTCCAGTCTCTCTGCTGGGGTTAATACACTTCTTGTCTTGCAACACAGTGGCATGGCACTGGCTAGCAATCCATTCTTCGAATTGCGTAATTAGCCAGGCTAACATTACCCCCTTAGTTTTCATTCCTGACTGAAAACAGGTAATCTCTGACCTGAATGGATGCAGTCTACTGTCTGCAGAAGATTTAAAGCTGGAAGTGGTTTTAGGTAGATTTCATTACAATGCAACCAATTGCAATGGGTACCACATTTCGACTTCTGGAAAATGCCGACATAGGCCTGCCTATCCTCGCATTTCACATCCCCCAGACCTCAAAGTCACTGTCAGTTAAAGTTTATATATAAACATCTGTATCTTCTACTGAAAGAAGAGAAAAGACAAAGCGACGAGGAGATATGAGCACCGCGGTCCTCAGTAGGCCCAAACGAAGGAGAAGGAGAAGAAAACATCTCTCTCTATATTCATACAGTATATCACTTTTTAGCCTACTTTTCACATTTTGCAAAAATGAGGAAAATGTAGACTTATGAGATTGATCCGGGAAATTGTGTGTCTGTCTGTCGGTCTGTCTGGCTGTGTGTGTGTCCCCCCCTATCAACTCCTAAACGGCTGCAGCAATCAGAACTAAATTTAGTATGAGTAAAGATGTGCACCGGAATATCTCACGTCCATATTTGAAAATGATGTCAGTGCTACCAACTGCTGAAAAAAAGCACTAGAAATTTGAGCTCCATGTTGGGTATCTTGCAAGGTATGCATGGGAGCTATTCCAAAATTGGCACACATGTAGATAAGACTATTTCACTTTAATTTCCAGGAGGCCAACCATGACAGTGTTGGCAAAATAATTTTAAGCCTTCTGATAGGTCCAATGTTTAAATGCATATAACTTCTACACTATCAATTGGATTTCATCCAAATTTTGTATGTGATGTGTGTACATAAACAGATATGACTGAGCGTATCCTTAAGAGCCACCAGGGCTGCCAACTGTTAATAATTGCTCTCTCTATTTTTTTTCCATCCAAATACCAATATATCAGAAAGTATGCAAGCCAACAGCTTTAAACTATGCACACGTATATTCTGACATTTTAGATTAATTTGGAGTAACTTATTTACGTCAGTTCTACCAACATGATTATAAGCCTGCTGATAGGACCCATTTTTAAATACATGTAACTTCTTTACTATCAGTTGGATTTCAACCAAATTCCGTATGTGCTATGTGTACCATAACAGATATGACTATAAGTATTGTTAAGAGCAATCAGGGCTGCCAACTGTTAATAAATGCTGTCTATATTCTTTTTACCCTAATATCAATATATCAGAAAGTATGCAAGCCAACAGCTCTATACTTTGCACACGTATAGCACCTGACATTCTAGATTAATTTGGAGTAATTAATACAAGGCAGTGCTGCCAACATGCCTGCCTGCTGATATGTCCATTTTTAAAATACATGTAACTTCTATACTAACAAATGGATTTCATCCAAAATTGGCACAACAAGATATCAAAATATTTCTGACCAGCACACGCATGACAATGTTGGCAACATGCTTTTACGCGTGCTGATAGATCCAGTCTCTAACTGCATGTAACGTCCATTGGACTTCAACCAAATTTTGTATTCTGTACCTTAAGAGATGGAACTAAGAATATATTCAGTCACCAGGGCTGCCAACTGTAGTGCTCTATTAGGCTACATTATAACAGGTATATTTTGAACTAATTAGATATTTCGATATTACCAACTTAATTTCGTCATTATTCTAGATCGCTTCATATTCTGTAGAATAATCATTGGCATGAAAAGTAGGCTGTATAGTTCTTCACGGAACTTCTTGTTTATGGACACGATAACTACTGCCATTTACCACCAATCACTTTGAAATATCCACATAAAATATTACCCTTTAAAATCTCGGTCGAATTCGTTAATGGACAAAATTGGACCAAGGGGTGGAAATCGGGGGCCTTTTACAATAAAGTAAAATATCCCTATAACTTTCTTACTATGTGAAAAATCAAATCCGTTCAAAGTTTATATTATTCTACGGATAAGGGTCAAAAACTTATCTCACTGAAGTTTTTTGATAGCACCAACAATTGACCAAGGGGGTGGAAAAAATAGAGTTTTTTTAGAAAAAAGATAATACCTCCCTTAATAGGCACGATAACAAAACCATTCAAAGTGGTCAATAGTCCTCTAAACATTATCTAAAACTTTTGTCTGAAAGGTTTTTTGATATGGCGGACCCTTACGCAAAGGGATGAGCAAAATGTTCTCGATGAAGATGCCAAGTTGATGAGGGAAGAGCTAAGCCGAAGACTTGCTGCCTTTCAGCGCCATACTCCGTACTTAATGTTGGCCGCACTGCAAGATTGCCGCGTGTTGGTGTTTGTACAGGGTTTAGATGGTCTTTATGTTACAAATTCATTTTAAAATAAAATATCATGTGAAATATTCCTTCTGGATGGCTTTATGCCGTACTTAACTGACCAAGTTTGCAAAATTGATTAGAAAAATATGTTTATCAAACTAAAACCGATATTTTCCAAACACAAAACCTGAATTGTTACTTCACAATATAAACCACTAATACTTGCCACGGTGGGTGAGTGGTTATCGTGTCGGACGACCAACCGCAATCTTGCTCCTGGCCGTGGTAAGTGGTGGTGGGTTGTTTTTTTTTGCGACAAAAATCACGACACGCATGTCATACGATGTTGGCATGTCAAAGAACCCATTTGAATTCAGTAGGCCGTGTTCATAATGGCAAAATTAATCCGCCAATACTAAAGTTCCTCCTTTTTCTACTAGAAAGCGCTATAGTGTCAAGGAGCTTACATATCTAAACTCCTTGACTTTCATAGTGCTTCAAGGAACAACAAAATTCGACATGCAAGCTGCCCTCTGGGTGTCAAATACCAAAGCTTGCACCCGACATCCGAGGCCATACGATATTTGTTAAGTTCTGTTCTGTCAATGGCATTTTAACTCTCTCCTGAAAAGTAGTGTGTGTGTGTGTGTTTGTCTTCAGTCTTTTGACTGTCCTGAGCTAATCGTTTCATCTCTACATAGCTACCACACCCTACAACCGAGGCAATCTGTAAACATATTCTAACCTTGGTCTACCCCTACAGTTCTTGTCCTCAACCCTTCCTCCCATAACTAAGCTTGCTATTCATGGGTGCCTTAGTATGTGTCCTACCAACCTATCTCTTCTCTTCAGTCGCCAGAAACATCTCTCCTCTCCCACTCGTCTTAATACCTCTTCGTTTGTAGCCCTATCAACCCATCTGATCTTCATTATTCTCTTGTATCACCACATTTCAAATGCTTCAATTCTCCTCTTTTCTGCTGCACCAATAGTCCAAGTTTCACTTCCATAGAGCGCCACGCTCCAGACAAAGGCTTTCAAAAATGACTTCCTAATACCTAAATCTATATTCGATGTCAACAGATTCCTTTTTTGTAGAAATGCTTTCCTTGCCTGAGCCAACCTACTTTTTATGTCCTGTTTGCTTCGTCCATCACTGGTATTTTCCTTCCTAAGTAACAGAAGTCTCCTACTTCTTTCAGCTTTTCACCTGCCAATTTGATGTCCATAGAGGTTTCTGATTTATTCTGGCTGCATTCCAGTATTTTTGTTTTACATTTATTAATTTTCTTCATTGTATTCTTTCCGTAAGACAGAGTCCATACCATTCAAACACTCATTTAAATCCTCAAGCGTGTCGGCCAAGATGACGATGTCATCAGCAAAAGTAGTGAAAAGTGACCTAATGCTTTCCAGCCCCGTCCGATTCAATTATAAGAACATGGGGCTTCTCGTCTGCTTAACATGTTTTTAGGTGTACAACAATTGGCAAATTTACTGAATTCATAATACTTTTCTTTGCCCGGTGAAATCTACTTTTGCCTTCTGGCGTGCCGAGTGGGACGGGACCAAGAAAATGCCTGATTGTCGGTTGGAAAGGGAGGATCCTTAAATAGAAGAGCAAAACACGTTGCTTTGGGAAAATAGGCTGGTCTTTAGGAGAGGTTTCACTGTATTTGAGAACTTTTCTGGTGGAAACATTCTCCAGGTTTCTCAACAAATGTGCACAAAAAACAAAGAACTTGCACTGCAAAATTGCTTTAATGTAATAATAGATATATTTAAGATACTGTATCATGCACAGTGAGATCCATGCCAATTAACATTAAACATCAAAGAAATCTAAAACATGGATAGCAGGCTGGCTTGATGAGTGCGTGAGTGAGTGGCTACCTTAATGGGAACTATGTCTGGACAGTACATGGGTTGGAAGAACTGTGGTGGTGCGGTGGTGGTGGTGCTAAACACGTGGCCGTAGGACTGGCTGCTCTCCACCTCCCAGGGCTGGTGGTACGCGTGGAACGTCGAGTGCACGTAACAATCCCCTTCGTCCGGAGAGTTCAAACCAGGCGTAGCAGAGATCAACACCTCCTTGAGGACAAAAACAAATAACAGCCACACATGCAAAACTACAAGACTCTTTATGTCATGACAGAAAATAAAATGAGGTCTTTCCCGAGACAAACATGTAAGGTTTCCTAAGTTCAGCTGAAACCGGATCTGTCCCTGGAGTTAACAGAGTTGAGGGCAGTATACGAAGGAGAATCAAAAAGATTCTATGTAAAAATGTTCTTCAGTTAGTCAAGCCTCGTCGGAGCCTGACTTAAGGAACGCTTCAGGTGTACCAAGAACAACAAAACTGGCTGTAAAGGAACACAGCATGCCATATTATTTGACCAAATGTGAGATGGCAGCTAAAAATTCCTGTTCGCCCTCAGAGTTGTTATCTAACCTCAGTCATTGAGACGTGCTGTGTGCTTTTCCTACCAAGATCATCAAAAATCAGCGAAGGTCATTAACCTAACTGACCAGTAATAATACTCATCAAAATATGAGTGAAATGCCTGGCACATAATGATACTATCCATACTAAAAATAATAATGGCAGCACAAATTCTAAGTATTGTCTTAAGTTTTATGGTAATCTCTCTTGAATGTCTAACACCACAATAGCACGACTTGGAAATGTTGCACAGTAGTGACTGAGGCAGGGCCTGAGTACACGAGATCCAGCAGAGATCTCGCACCAAGCAGTCTGAAGAATAAGGAACATAATTATCCCTCAAGATGAAGGAGTACTGGCAATCCAGAAAGGCTTTCCAGAGTTACCCGTGGTAACAAAACGTTCTCACCTGCTGTGCCCAAGATAGTGTGATTGGTGTGAGAGAGCTGTGACAGTAGATTTACTGGCACATTAAGATTCTCTCTGGGGCAAAATTCCAGCACCCCAGCTTCTGTATAAGCTGGAGTAGTTAAATAGGAAGTAAAATCACAAACATTATTACTACTTCTGTCATTGGAACTTAGGCAACCAGAAGATCTGCCAATACAGGGTGAATGTTGCGAGTCGCACGCAGCCCACTGACCAGGGGCCTCATTGCTGTGAGGAACACTAACATTAGCATTAGACTGAAACAACGTATTTACTGGTAAAATTGTTTTGTAAAAAAAAAAAAAAAAGTAGTGCCGCGTACATGTGGGGGAAAAAAATCCTATGAATTCCCAGGTATGTGAGTTCCATAGATCCACAAGTCATAACATGGTACAAGAAGTAAGAAAACCAGGCTCTTTTCGAAAAGAAACTACAGTTTAAACACAGACTTGATGGATAAAATCCATGCTCGGCTTGAACGTTCCCAATCAGGTGTATTGCTGAGCCGACCGTTCCAACTGCCTCCTCGTCACACAAATCTAAGACAGTTTTGTTTGTGGTTTTTGGAGACAGATGAATTATGAATAACATCTGACCAATTCATTCTGAAGACAAACTACATTGAGTGAATGGCAACTTCATCTGAAGGTGTTGGCAACCCATGCTAGCCAAGGGACAGCACTACCAGCATCTTCTGAAAATTGTAAGTAATAATAATACATCCCTTTTAACTACTCTGGTGCCGGAATTTTGCCCCGAAGGGGATCTTTAACGTGCCAATAAATCTACTGACACGGCTCCCTTGCATTTGCGCACCCTCAAATGCCAGTTGACTGTGCCAGAATACGAACCTGCAACCTTGGGCCCAGCAAGCGAGAACGTTACCGCTGAGCCACTACATTGTAAGCACTGTACATTTCTTCCGTACCACTGACAGTCGGGCATAGAGTGCTCAAGGCTGCCAAATTGAATTACCTGAATCTCTCGGAAAATAGAAACAACTCATTAAAATTTTCCACAAATAAGACACTGTTAACCATTTTTTTTCTGTCATGACATGTATCAAATCAAATCATGCACATGTATCTAAGGGACTTAAATAAAGTAACATACATTAAACAGGTAGATGATATTCCTCATCAAACAGTGAAGGGTCAAGCAAACGTCAGGCGTCGGCATACAGGAGGCACATACAACAAGAGCATGCACTGTGCAGTACAAAGATCTGAAAGCCATTTAGAAACAGGTTTGTGCAAATCACAATGCATTTAATGGATGTCACTGGACTAGAAATGTAAACAACCACAACGGGGGCAGAACATTCAGGTTGGGGTTCAATTGTTTAACACTCAAATAGCACTGAATCTTATACAGGTTTGGCAAACTCCCTCAGCCCCGGCTCATACTTCACAACACTTCTAAATGTCTCACCAACTGAGAACTCTGTCAGGCAGCTTAGTAATTTCAGGGAAAGATTTGGTGACAATGATGATCAAATTATAGCATACAGTACTTGTAAGTTAGTGGCTACTGTAAGACTGGGAAGCCAGTTCTCCTTTTCCAAGCACAAGAGTACGAAGTGCTGAAATATGTTTCAAGTCTCAGTACCTAGCATTCCACTTTACCAGCTGTAGTGCAGTACATGGCCATCCTGATGGTCGTTTTGCAAGCATGATATTTCATTAACTACAGGGTCATTATCTATGTGCACCCCAATAAACACGGCAAGCTAAGACAGCTGTGACTGGCGCAGATCGCAGCTGCACGTACCAGGTTCAGCCGGTGGTTGGTGTGCTCATTCACACTTTTACCAAACATGTTCAATAATATGTACTTACAGTGCTCATAGGCGATGCTGAAAATGTCCTCCCTCTCTTGTTACACACACCTGACATCTTCTGATGAAAGAATGTCTGTCAACTCTTTTATTATTTACGGATCCTGTTTCTTCAAATTGTTTAGCGAGCCTCCTAATTGTACTGGTATTAGGCACAGGTCTTCCTGGAAACTCGATTCGAAATTTTCGTCTCGTTTCAGAACAAGATTTTCTGCTGTTCACATACGAATTATGGATACAAACACGTATGCGCAATGTGAATTGGTGTCTAGGCATGAACAGGAGATGGCACGAGTTAGCTGGGAAATACCCAGGTGCTATATCAGGGAACGCGACTTCCACAGCCAAGCGTAATCAGGAGGGTGTTAACATACAGGCTTTCAGATCATTGTTTAGGATTACCCTTCAGTCGGTCGAAACACTCATAGGAGCCCAATTAATAATATGCTTGTACTCAAAGTACTTACATAACACTGCTGTGAAGACAAGCAAGCAAATGCTGGGTGTTAAATGCACCTTCGTAATCGTCAGTGTGTCAGAACCAACACAAGCTTGGATTGTATTATAGGGCTGCTACAAGCAATTCTAGTGTTGTTTTGCTATTAATATCGTCTGATCAGGAGGCAGACGATGGTAGAAATGAGAAATTATATGAAGGAACAGATTTTAAAATGCAGCATCAAGATAACAATAAGAGATAATGTTGATTAGACTCAATGAACCCAAACGAAGAAAAATCATTTAAGTTAAGATGGGAAGAGAATTACCACGATACTGGTGCAGAAAATTGTCGCAAGGTTAACTGCCACTTATTTTACCCCCAAGAATGCACGAACAAGTTTCTAAGGATAAATGATAAAATACTCTGTATTTATGCATTTGTTGACAGGGTTAACAAATCTAATGAAACTTTTAACAGTGCATTATAGTAAGACCGTCTTAAATATTTGTATTTAATATCATTCTAATTGATTGCACAGTAACTTTCTACTCCCCATAACAAGCTGCTATGCAATAACAACTCAAGTAATTTGGCATTTGATATTTCAGAAGTGGAGAAATTTAAATTCACAGACAAATGGAAATAATGGAAGGGAGAGCAAATCTGAGGTAAAGTGACATTTAGCTTGGATTTTACCTCCAAATCTTATCGGAATCTACCGGCCACATGATGGAACTTCGTTCTTCAATTCTGGGAAACAAGTACTGTTCTTTCTTTTATGTACGCTTGCTATGCAGTGGTGCTGTACCAGCAAGTTGCAAGCGGCGGAAAGTACTTCGGCCACTTTCCTTGGAACAGAGTTCGCATGTTGATATTCCTTTCATTTGTTTCTGACTCTTTCCCGGTAATGACAGTCATATGTTCCTTCACTACTAGCCCATCAAACATGGCATCCAGTTGTGCAAATATATTGACAAAAATAATAACAGTAACAATTTTTTTAAATTTTATTATTCATGATAATGATATTTTAAAAGAATTATTGTAAGAATTCGCTACAGGATGGTCAGTAGCAACTAACAAACTCACTGCTCAAAGGGTTAAGTCAACACCATCTATAATTCTCAAGCAGTGCTGTTGGTAGAATTGGCAACGTTTAGAAGAGTCTGTAAGTTCTATAAACATGTAAGACCGCATGCTAAGTTTTATTCCTAAATATCGTTTATTTTGATATGACAGCATCTAAAAGCAGTTCCTACTAACTATTTCAACACCCGTGAAATTCCTTGTGGTAAATAAGACCTGCTGAAAGTTGTAGAAGTGAGTATTTCCCATATTAAGTTGCATGTGTAACCAATACCTACTAATGAATTTAACCAACAAATTCTTCACTAATATTTCATTAAACTATTCCAGAAGCCTAGGAAGTGTTGTGTGCCTGACTGTTAGTCAAATTATAGCAGCACTATTAAAATAACTGGTTAAATCACTACATTTTGATCACTACAGCGAGGTGGACTTTCAGTGCCTAGTAATTTAGTTTCTGTATATATCTTCATGTGGCCTGTATATTCCAGTACATTATGAACTGTACTCAGTTGGCAAGTGCCTTAGGTAGATTTCATTAGAAAGCAACCTATTTTTAAATTAAGTGGAGCATTATTGCTAGACTGTCAGCTTGGAGGCCTGTTGTGACTATGATGAGTGCATGATTGTGTGGACAAAAAGTGAAGAATTTTTTATCAAAGGCAGTTCAAGTTCCTAATAATAGTCTTAAATATTTTTTCTGAGTGAGTCAATGACGGCAGTGAGCGTAGCAGTACAGCCTTTTATTATTACCTCATCGGGAATCGACAGTACATATCATGACAATATGTATCCTTTATTTGTGATATTTGTGTGTAGATTTAGTGGACGTTATGTTCTGTTGTATTTTCGGAAACATTTGGCGTGAAAATCTATGAGTTTACGCAGTGTTAGCAATCACCATGTGTTTGCGCTAGGCCTCCCGGATGACAGATGGGCGGTGTTGCCAAACCTTATAACACGGCGGTGATGGTTAAGTCGATAATGACCCCAAGAGTTCAATTCTAGATGATTGATGTTTCACATCCCTTTTAACCACTGTGGCTTTAGCGATCTTTGATGTGCTTCAGCATTGGAGCAACCTCAAATCCCAACTGATTTTGTCAGTATTCCATCCTGCATCATTGGGCTTGGGGGGGATTACGGAACCCGGAGCATATTTGTGTATTTTATATTAATACTAGCAAGCATTTGTCTGCTCTCATGCTGCAATGAATGGCAAGTGAAAAGGGTGTGTTGTCATGGTTACAGGCAGAAATTTGTTTACCTTTCTAACAGGGGGAGATAATCCCCAACAATATTCGCACAAACCCACAAGTGTATCTGTCAGCGACTTTGTCTTGTGCAGCAGATCTTCGGCCTTACACCCACAGTAGTTTTGAAGACCTTTCAGACATTGAGCCTTTCTTATTCATTTTATATCGAACAGGTCCGTTATTAACAAAATATTAATTCTGAAGGGGGTTCAACCTTTTCATCAGTGGTATGGTGAGAAATCAAAGAAATGATTGTACTCACAGCTGTGATGGCAATTATTACCTTCATCCAGCCATTCGTTCTCAAGTTATAACCATGCAAACAGACAGACAATAAAACTTATTTTTGCCTACATTAATTATCAAACCGTCTGAAACACGTAAAAATGCAAAATTAGGTGAAAATTTACGAAACTAGACCAACTTTGGGGCTCCTATTAACATGTTGGCTGACTGCAGAGCAAAGCTAAACTAGCAACATTTCAAGCTGTGCCGAGTGACAGAGGAGTGTTTGTACCTGTGTTTGTCCCGGGTGTGGAGGTAATCTACCGAGATCCAGTCCCGCCGTCTGCAGCATGGGAAACCTCTTGCCTGCTCGGATGTCTTTCACTCGTTTGATGGCGAGGAGAATCTTCTTTTGATGACCCAACTTGACAATCCCTATGTCTTCAAGATCCTCCCAGGTAAGCTGCGTGACATCTTCAACGGTCTTATAGCCTTGTTGGAGGAGGGCCGGTCCATACTCCTCGAGACGCAGCAATCGAAGCCACTCCTCCATGGAGCCCTGAACAAACAAAAGTCTATGTTAGGAACTAGCAAGAATTCAATCAATTTGGTGAAACGCTCAATTCTGTGAAAGAGCTAGTGTTGGTAGTTACAGTATGTTAGAATCTATTCATATCACAAGGGACCAGACATTTATGCACTGAAAACGATTAAATATGCATGCAATTATGCACTATGTAGAAAAATATGCACTTAACAATACGCCAATCTTATTCACTCGCTTTATACATGTATCATTCACTGCAGAAAGAAGCATCACAATAGTTTTTCAATGTTTTCAGAAGACAAATTACGTCTATTTAAATTGTTTTCAGTGCATAAATGTCCGGTCGCAAGCCACCAGTGAATCACTATCACCTGACACCCACTGTTTTAATAAATAGCCTACTTTCTGCTGCACTTCTCTTTAGGCATATTGAGTTAAGGACATGCAGACTAAGAATAAAGTAACACATTGACTGTAGAAACTCCTCACAAAACTAACCCCGGGCTACTGGCTGTCGAGATGGTGAAAGGAATGTCCCACCCCATTCCCTTCTTCAAATAGCCAGGCAGCATTGCGTTAAATACGAGTACTGTCATCTCGTTATCTGTTTCTCAGAAAGTTGCTTACAAGGGATGTCCAACATGCAGGCGAAACCTATTTTGTTCAAGATGTTTTAAATTATACTTAATACCAACTGTATATGCTAAAATATACTGTTATGTTCAGAATATGCCAAAAAAAAACTTTAAGCCTCCAAAATATGCATTTGCATATACACATATGCTGTTTTTCAAAATCTGTTCCCTACAAATCACATTCAGAATTTAGATGTGAAAGTAAACATTTTGCACACGAGAAATTTTGCGTGTACACATAAACGGATCATTTCTATGAAATAGCAGGATAGACTACATCACTATGATAATATAAGCCCAATCACCTGCACGTGAGAATTTTAGAGCGAGCCTACACAATATAACGGGACTTCCTCTTGGCAGCCTTCCTGCCTCAACTGTGTCCTCTGTTTTAACCCCATAACACAAGCAACATGGAATCAGGTGAAGGCTTCTAACCTGTCACAAGCAGTTAAAGCATAAAGTACACTGATAAGACTGCAAAAAAGAACAACTCACGAGTATGATTTTTTGAAGATTCATTAAGAAAAACCCAGTTCAGGCTGTTAAACTGTCAGACGAAGCCCCGGACCGGAATGTGTTAACAAAACAGTAGGTCAGTTATATACGGCATATTCTTGTGCCAGTCGTATCACATAATCAGGAAAATGTATCAATGTTCTTCAATAGGTGTTACTTTATAGGTTATGTTATCCCTCCCTATATTATTCTGCTAAGGTCCCATTCCAGTTTTGTACCGAAAATAAGATCCCATTAACTCCAACCTACACATATGGGGTACCTACAGGTTCAGCATAACCCAATGCGTAAGCCAAAAGCACTCACTTACTCTTTCAATTCCTCACAATTAAATAAATACCTTATAACATGTATATTTACAATGAAATAATGAAAGAATGCAACACGGTAACCATGGTAACAAAATCTCACAGGTCCATCTATTTCTGTAAGACGCAATGCAATTCCAATTATTACATTACTGTGAAAGTTTCCAGACGGTTATAAGGTTATCACTGAACCAAATTAAGCTGTAAAATTCATCAATACATACAGTATAATGCGCTTAAGGGGGTCAAGGGGCACTCTAGAATTCTTTCACGCAATTTTCATGTGTGAATGTGGTACGAAAGGTCTTTTTCACCCGACTATTAAGGATCTCCAAAAACCACATTTAAAGGCCTTTAAATTAACAGTGTCTGTGATATTCCCAGAAAACTAACTTCGCTCTGATATACCTATGAAGGAATGACAAACCCCTAACCACTGCACCAGTAGCTGAATTGATAAAGTCTGATTATTCATACCATGGATAAATCAGTCATAGCATTCATGATTGAGATTTTGCTAAGTGTACTCTTTACAACTAGAATATTCGCGGGCGAAGCCGCAACGGGTAATGTTAGTAAGTTGTAATTTGGCTAACGCTATGAAGATTGGCAACCATAGATTCGGTAACTCACACTGTCACCCTTCAAGTTACAATGTTAAGTAACTGAAACAGAACAACCAAAGGAATTTTCCAAGACCTTGGAAGAAATATCAGTTAGTGTAAAAAAAAAGGAATCGATGTGAAATAGGCTATATTATAGACAAAGTATTATCACACACTGGTGCCATGCTGGGAATGTATATATCCTGAATTCTTGAACTAGTATGCAAAACTGAAGGCAGGGTGGTGTTAGAAATCACACTATTGGGAGTCTAGCATAGTTTAGATCCTCAGGTGTTGGTATTTAGCACATGCTGACCCACACTTCCTATATGAACAGATAAGGCTAATTACCTTGGTAGGCTTGTTATTCTATTCTTATGTTAGCAGCCAATAATAATACTCACTGGAATGTAGTCCGGAAGTCCATCAGATATGCTAAGTTGAGCAATCTCAGCCTTTAACTTCTTTCTGTGATTTGGTTTCTTAATGCCAATGGCAGTGAGATCCTGCAAAACAAACAACATTCAAGGTTAACAACCAAAACACTTTTCTCCTATTGTAACTAACATGCTTCCTCAATGTCCTGACAACATGTGAGTGCAAGTGTAAATGTACACCTTCGTAAACAATGTTTTCCTTGTATTTCAATTGAATATTTGGTGCTTGACTAAAATGTTAGTATAAATTTAACTGAAGAAAATATTGCCTCAGTGTATCTTGGAAGCATTCAAATGAAGTATCAAACGAGCAGCTGGATACACATGTCATTTACAGTATAACAGTCCATCTCACGGCTAGCATTGATCAATTCCAGGCTGTGCCAAGAAATTTAACACTATCATGATGTCATAAAGCCTCTAAACAAGTCAGCAAGTGAAATACCTCTGGAGTCATCTTGGTGATGGTCGGCATATCGTATCCAGCTGATGCAAACAGTGGGAAATATTCCTCAAAGTGCAGGTCCAATAGCCACGTGTGGATCACATCTTGATCCTAGACAACAGAGCAATCAATCAGATAAATGCATACAGGACTATCAATCACCTGACAGGAAGCGACAAGCTATCGATTGGAGTGATGGTCGGAATACCCATCTTTGTGTGTTAGGTTGTAGAGATTGTTCTCTTCCCTCCACCCGCACTTGTGATTTTCTTTCTCTGCGTTTCTATCTGTCTTTTCCTGTCCAATGATAGTTTCACCAAACAGTTAAGACTATTCTTGACTAAACATATTAACAAACCTGGCTGAATACAGAACATACCAGTAGCCTATCTACCTTGCCCAGTCACTCAAACAAGCCTGAGAGTCCATCGAGTGTGGTTTACATGCTCCTGAAAATGCGCTCGTTAGGGCAAAAGGGTATAAGTCAAAGGGATACCAGAACTGAGATCATGCAATTATCATAACTTTGTTTTGGTGTTCTTTTGACTTTTACCCTTTTGCCCTAACAAAAGTGAATGATATGACGCAAGTTATTAGATTAGTCTAGGCCATGAAATAACTGAATACGATTAATTTGAGTTCACATCAGCTCTCTTTAAACCATTAAGTAAGGGCTTGATTACTCAGAACCGACGCATGCGAGTTGCGAGGCTGACATTGCGTACTTTTGTCGCAATGACGCTGCGAGGCAGATTTCAGTTGCCGATCACATGTCTTGTCCAATGGATCTCGCAGCCTGTGTGCTAGTCTTACAAGAGAAAGCGGATGATGAAGAGGAAATTATCATGCGTTGTTTTGGAGGAGAAGGCAGCGATGTCTTTAAACTTCCAACTTCAGTGCGATCGTTTCTCCATAAGGTGTCTTTCGTAGCGTAGTTTTTGTAGATCTTGTGTTGTAAATTATACAACACTGGGTGGATTCCGCACTTCTTCAATCAGTTTCTCGCCCATTTCGTCCGTAAAGTTCAGTGTGTTGCTTATAACAGTGGAAATATAAGAACAGAAACAATGTCGCCTATACCTCGCACAAATCTGGCGGGACGAATCAGTGTGGGGTGACGCTGCGAGGTCTCACTGCGAAGTTGCGCAGCGTGAGAAACCACTGCCATAAGCTCGTGTAGTCTGGATATGTGAGAGGCCTCGCACCTCGCATGCGTCGGTTCTGAGAAACCAAGCCTTAAAGTAATATACAGTTACCGAGAGTATGCTCATTCATTGTTTGAGTGATTTTACACCGAGACATCAAATTGTGCAAGTTTCCGAGGACCTCACCTGCAAGCAATGTACAATGACTGATCTTATTTGAAGCTAAATTTCACAATTATCCTCATTGCAGGGACACACACATCTCGGATCAGTTGAGTTTGTCTGCAATCTCCACCCCCACCCACTCACACTCCAAGCTTTGTGCACATGCGTTCAGAATTCTTTGACCAAAAGAAAGAAGAAACATCCAGATGCTATATATTGTACACAGAATCTTTCGCAAGTGTGGAAGCTTGATCTTTTTCACTGGCTGAGATATTTCTCGTACAGTATTCTACATTACATGCACCTACCATTAAAACCACATCCTTTTCATTTTATCCCACTTTCCCGTTGTTTTCACATAGATTCATCAAAACAGTGCTCTGAAATATCTGATATTCACTTCGACTCTCTGTCAACTGTTATGAGAAACATCTCAAGTGGGCTGTAAAATATTGTAATGTATCTTGTGTTGATATCTATTTGTGTTCGATCATGATCATTGAACATGTGGTTGAATAAATGGCTGATTGAGTGTTTGATTGAATGTACGAGCGACTGAAGAAATGTATTTTTTGTTTATTGTTTTCTAGATCCTCAAATGTCCCTCTTGTAATTTATTGCCTTCTTCCCCAAGTTCAGAACTTCTTTGTCTTATCTTTTCATTTATGATTTTGCCTTTTTCCGTTTAGTGTAGATAGTTTTGATTTTTCTGTATTATTGCTCACAGCGGAACACTGAATTAATTGGGACTACGGATAGTTCGAATTACCAAATAACAAATTAAAACATTTAAGAAAAGAACAAGTTTACTACTGTACCATAGCAGCTTACACTTACCGGCACCCCCTGGCTGAGCAGACGCTCCACTCTGCCGGCCGGCCCGCCGTGCTCGGAGGAGCCCAGCGACGAGGAGGACAGAGAGCAACGGGGACTGGAGGACAGGGAACAGCCAGGCCCCAAGCCCCCCATGGTGCTGCGCGGGGCAGAGGGGCCCAACAGGTGGTACCCCGAGGCCCTGCCACTGTCCAGACTGGCAGTGCTGTGGCGAGACCCCGAACCGGAACCAGAACCCGACGAGCCGGGACTGTCTCGGCCAGGACTCTGGAACACACAATACACGCTAAATGAGCAGCGTTGACAAGTTTAGAGCATTTAATGATAAAAATACGACGACGTCAATTAAATTGTTGGAATACAGTGACATTCACAAAAAAGTGTTACAGTGAAAGCTGATGATATCGTTTTATTCCTCTTCTGCTGCAACGCTCTCTCTTCTGTTGCTACACTCGAGCGTCGCTACTGTCGTTTTTGGATGACACGGGTGAACCTCTGGTTGAATATTGATGCGGTTTTCACCATTCTGTAAAGGTTATCTCAAGGAAGATTTCTGTAGAAAATAATTTACTTATGATCAAAGGAAGCCAAGCAGTAACGATTTCAGTGAAAAAGTCGAAAAAAACTCATGGCGTCCGTGTGCATTTTAAGCTTACACTGGGCAAACCGTTAAAAATATCTATATACTACGAGTGTAAGAATTGTTCAGCATAAAAAGTTCTACAAAAAAGTCCACAGGAGCATATCTCTATCTTCAATACGTCACCCACTATAAGTGTTTTTTGTTTTCATTTTTTCCAACAGTCTCCATTCAAATACCGAGGTGACAGTTTACGAGCTGGCTAGGGGCGAGCCTATCACCCCTAGTTACAGCCTAGCTAGCGGGCGAGTCTATTACCCCAGATACAGCCAGCAGCAAACTGTCGAGTCGTGTTGAGTTAACACTTCAGAGGAGAGTCGTTGTGTTTGCAGTTTCCCTGGAGTGGAACTCGGCTTTTCTTCATTTTGCCTGTGAACTTTCTGTTCCGCACAATACATAATTAAAAAATATACAAAGCTGAAATTTCGCAAGAGCAACAGTTTAAACAAATCAGTCCGAGAATATGTTGTCACACCCAAATATAGTCGCAAATCGTAGTTGCACACACCCAATAAATATTTTCTTCTATTGCTAACATAGACACCTAGTGACGTTTGACTACTACCTAGTGATTTTCAGCAAATTTGGTTGACAACACTGGTTACATGCTTCGCTCCTCGCTTGTATCAGTAATTGTTACTTTCCTTCTGACCTTCCTCAAAGCTCCTTGCATCTGGATACTGTCGGTATTTCACAAGAACTGATCCATCCTATTAGCAGAAGCTTCACAGTCTGTCCATACCAGATTGGGGGGAGAGTTACAATTTACTTATCTCCTATTGCGTGAAATAAATACATGAATTATGTATACACTTAAGAAAACAAGGAAAGAAGCTTGTATTTTTACGTGACCGTTGATCTCACGATTATGAGCCACGGGACCTTTTTTCTACGTGGAATCCGAACCACAGGACATGCCCTTTCACTTCGAAAATCTCATATGTATGTAAATCAAACCCAGGCATACAGATTGACCGTTGAGCCACTTAAGAAAACACTTCTCACACAAATCGGGGGGTGGTTAATTGGATGAACTGGAATGTTGCCAGTGATAACAATTTCACACTGCAAGCCCAATGTCACCACCGACAGACAGAAAATTACAGAAAAAAAAGCAAATTTCTTACAACTAAGCTAGTATTAAATACAGCAATATACAGGTCATTGGTGGCAAATATACCTCACCTACAGTCAAACGTTAACAAGGGAATCAGCAGATATGTCACACATGACAACACACTTATGTATTGCTGGGCAGTGAGATGACCGACAGCGACATTCTTCTTGTGGAACTTGGCTAACGTGCTACAGTACAAGCCCTGTAATCCACCACCTTTGGGACTGAGGGTTTGGTCGGAACCCAAAAAAGGTCAGATTATCAGAAAGTGCAGAAAAATACGGATTTACAGTAAAATAAACAATCTCTGAACTCAAGATATCAATGTTCCTTTTCTTCTTTCTTGGTAGAACCACGTCCACAATGCATAATCAAGAAGTTCAAGTTTAGGCTTTTGCAATATTTTGTGATTCTTACGAGCGTTTTCACCATCTATTGTCACTGTACATGATTCAATGTCTTTCCGATTTCTTCTCCAATCTTTTATTGTCGCAACGCCTACATTGAGTTCCTTGGCAATTTTTTGGAGTGATTCCCTTTTGTCCAGTCTTCGTAGCATTGCTAACTTTTCATTTAATGAAAGAGTTGGTTGCTTCCTCAGTTTAGTGGCTGCGACAACACGGTCATGTAGCCCCGTGTACTTTGGTTGTGTGTAGAAACTGTCGGATAACCGGTGTTAATTGTGATGGCTGTGTTAGTGTGTGTATCTGTTTTTTAATTTAAGTACAGACTGCAACTTAGAATTTTTCAAATAGTTCCTACTTTTGCCGTCAAACGCCACCGTCAACGACTACTAGGCCTAGTTCAGAACTTAGCTACTAGACGCCACTGCAGTCGGCTCTTGGCAATGAACGTAGAAACCTAATAGCGTTGTTTACATTCTTAACCTATCCAATTTAGCTTCACACAGGTGTAATTAGTAGAAGAGTCTTTAACATGCCATAAATCTATGACATGGGACGGCCGGCTTTACTTCCCCTCCGAAGGAAGGCATACTGAGGGATTTTTAACACTCTTAAAAAATCCAACGGCTTCGGCCGGGTTTGAACCCGCAATCTTCGGCATAGAAGCTCAGCATGCTACCAACTACGCCACCGAAGCCGCCTAATGAAAGAGTAATGTCATAAAACCAACCAGCTCGAGCACAGTCAGATCAACCGGAGAGGCTGATGAGAGGAGTTCTACTGTATGTGGTTATTGTACACTATCCTCAAATCACACAAAAATCTGTCAACTCTTGGATAGAATGAGGAAGTTCTTAATATTTTTCAAAGCACTCAAAGACTTTAGAGTATTGAACACAATTTGACAAAGAACCTTGTCACAGATGAAAAGTTTCGTGAAGCAGCTTAACATCTGACATGCAGGACTCACTTTAAGCTTAACTATTCGCATTAGCAAACGATTAGCTGCGTTCCACCACTCTCTACACACGCTGAGTACTGTTTTCTTCACACTGGAAGGCACTTGCACTTTGTAGCAGTTTACAAGCCAGATGATTTCATTCCAACACATCATTTTCCCAGATGACCCCAATGATACCCTCCACTATCAACAGAGTATGACCTAACCTTAACCCAGAATTTTATTAGCGTTGGTGCCTAACATGACAGTGGTTTACTTCTGTTCTGTGGGTGTGAAATGCACAATAACTCACACTTATCTCAGAGAGCTACAGCATACCAACATACAAAAGAATGCATTATAGACCATTGGGCCAATCTAGTCTGCAAGCCTCTGTGGGCTCTTAACATTCCCTATTCACAGCTAGCTTCGTGCATTTAAATCTACACGACCCACCCTGAAGTCATTAACAGTACATTATGCAACGAGCCTATAATGGCAATAATTAAGACACGAGTGTCTTTATTTCCATTATAGGCGAGTTGCATACGACTGTTTGTGTTCGACGATAATTATTATAACTATTTTATGTTCGAACATATAAATATCTGTCGAGGTTTCGCCAGTTTTATGTACTGAACAGAGCGCATGGGATGCACAGAATGCCTTGTATTTGGCCATGGCCTCCTCGATTACCCTACTACGACACTAGGCAACGCAGTGAAATTTAAATCAGAAGGCCGTGGAACTCAGTGCAGGTGCGATGATATCCTTATCTAATTGGTCAAACAACTGTTTCTTGAGCTCTGATTGGTGGGAGAAATCGTTTCATAATGAAAAATAGTGTTATAATGAGCCTCATTATAGTCCAGTTTTCTGACATATAATATTCAGGATCGAACACAAAACACATTATGTTACTCTTATCCCTACAGCCAAGTTCCATCTTCATCTTTCATTTAAAACTTTTTCTTATTTTCCCACTTTTTCACTAACATATGGTGGCTTTTTGCAATTAAAAACTATGGCTTAAGAAAGTGCACAGCCCGAAGAGAATTAGGTTCCGATACATAGGACAACATCCGCTCCATCCAATTCTCGACTATCCACGATAAAGCGACAGCACAGATAATACCAACATAGGCATTTTATTTACATATAATATATGAAATACAAAACCCACTGTATTTCTCAGAGTTTACTTTTAGGAAATAATCAACCAAACAAAAGTTTGATGTTTTTCAGTCGGTCAACACGATTGTACCCAAATGAGGTGGGTTATTCCCTAATCCTGAAAAAAATGAACATAAGATTAATAAATACACTTGGATGACCAGTTTCGATCGTCAAGCGATCATCATCAGATCCATTACACTTAGGCTACAAAATATTTTTATGTCTGAAAGAATGGGTAAAAATATTTACAATAGGTACACTTCTTTAGTTGCGGTATTAGTTGAGAAAGTTCAACTCGTCAGTATTTGTTAGTTACAGTCTATGTGATGTTTTGTTAAGATACTGAAAGGGATGATTGACCTCCAAACTTGCTTGTTTAGAGTGAATATGTGGTTGTGTGATTCAGGTTGTATTGTACCGGCTACTTGCGTGTCCTGGTGAGGGCAGTTGTTGTCTTCATCACTATCTATACTCAGCTGGGGGAGGTTCATGTGGGCCAGGGTCTTTTATATACCCGGGTATTTCCCAGTTTCTGTGTTTGTCGTACAAATGTGACTGTATGTGGCCAAGTCTAGTCTCCCTAATGTGGTGTATGTTACTGTATTCAGGATATTCAACTACTAACGACCTGGTTTCAGTTCTCGACACGCATAAGCTGATAGCCATATAAGCGCTGCCCGGTCTAATGAGAATGTCCCGGCACCTTTAATACTGCCATTAATACCAGCCTTGGTTTATTGAAGAAAAAGATACATCATACATCCCGATCCAATAACATGTTTCCCTTTAAATCCCTTATCTAGCTTGGCTACATCACTATGTTATGTCTTGTTTCCGATGGGGTGTGTTTTCTAGTAGAGTGACGAGGGGTGAATTCTCCATGAATGTGTGCTCGTTTAAATTATTGGGGTTGTTTATTTTAGCTAAGTGTATCTCGATTCCTTCCTTTATGTCAAGACCTCTGCCTTCTGGTTCGTGATGTATTATTTTTAAGTCGGTTTCAATGTTAGTGAAACTGTGTCCCGCGTCACACATGTGTTCGCATACGGCCGAGTGCATCCCGTATTTTATCACATTTCTGTGTTCATTGTATCATGTATCCATTCTTCTCCCACTCTGCCCAATGTAATTTGCTTGACACCCTATATCTTGGCAAGTAATGGAATATACCCCTGACTGTGAATACGGATCTTGTTTATTTAGGTTACTATTATGCAGATGCTTTCCGGTTGTGTTATTCGTTGTGAATGCTATTTTCATGCCTTGTTATTTGAACAGATTGGTGATTTTATATGTATTCGCGTTCACATAATTGAAACGCGAACATTTTTTCTCATTATTGTCCAGCTTTTGAATCGTTTTATTTTTATGTCTGATTACAATTTGATCTATTTTGCTGGGCGGAAAATTGTTTTCCTTTGCTATTTGCTTGTTTATTCTGATTTCCTTATTGTAATTGTCTTTTGACATGGGTATGTTTAAAGTCCTGTGCACCATTGAATTGAACCCCGCTAATTTATGCCTACTGGTGATTGGACTGATTGTCAATTGCATGCGAAGTTTGTGTAGGTTTTCGGAATATGGAATATGAGAGCTCATTATCTTTACGTTCGATAGTTATGTCGAGATAATTTATTTTCCGATCGGCTTCGGATTTCTTAATGAATTTAATAGAATGGTGTAGGCTATTAATGGTTCGGAGAATTGTTTCTTCACTTGTTAATTCAGTGTCGTAGATGCAAATGATATCATCCACGTATCTTTTCCATGTTTCTATTCCCTTTGTCGAGGTCTTTTCTAGGAAAGCATTCTCCAGTGTGTTAATGAAGATGTCGGTAATTAGCCCGCTTAGTGGTGACTCCATGGGGATTTTATATTTCTTCATAGTTTGGCTCTCAAAAGCTCATCGTGTTCATATTTTTTTTACAACATTGCATTCGCACTTTGTTCAAATTCTTATGATAATTATCCCTTCTCCAAGCATTATTGTATAGTGTTCGATCTTTGTATTATTTCTATGTAATGTTCAAATGCAAAATTTTAGAAAACAATAAAAAATATTGAAAAAGTAGAAGGGTACCAACCTGTGTCATATCAATTCCCTGATCCTCCTGTAGCGACAACTGGTGGTGGTAATAGGCAGCTCCTTTCCCAGCATGCATCAGCTGAGTGTATCCCTGCACTCCCTGGAGGAACACAACACACACTACATTATACTCTGCTCATTAAGAAGGGGTTTGGATTATTACCTATCATTATCATCATCATCATTTCCCCTTTTGCAGTTGACACTGGGTGGGGGCAAATATGGTTCCTCTCCACTTTGTTCTGTCGTTCCACCATTCCTCTTCCGACACAGTGTTCCACTCCAGGTTCCGTTTTCTCATACTATTCTCCACCGAGTCCATCCAACGCATTCTTGGTCTTCCTCGTCCTCTCTTCCCTGTCATCCGTCGTTCCAGTGCTCGTCTTGGTAGCCTTACTTCATTCATCTGTTTGACATGTCCAAACCATCTCAATCTGTTTTGCTCCAGTTTGTCATTTAGTTTCTGTACTCCCAGTTCTTTCCGTATATCTTCATTTCTCACTCTGTCCCTCCTCGTTTTCTGGACCATACTTCTCAGGAATCTCATCTCAGCTACTTGTAGTCTGCTCTCATCCCTCTTAGTCATGGTCCAAGTTTCTGCTGCATATGTCATTATAGGAACATAATATGCTTTGTACATAACTTCTTTAGCCTTAATTGGTATATCCTGTAACCACCTTTAATAGGCTACCTTAGGGACCGGTACACTAAACCACCTTCAAATTTTGATATAAATTTTGATATATTAGTGTTCTGCTTTTTTTTTTATGTATTGTTAAAAGTTACAGCTAAAAATCTGACCACTTCCGGAATTATATGTTCCAATTAGTATTTTTAATTTTGTGTTACTTAAAAATTGCATATTTTGGTCCATTTTTGGGTTGTAAATTATTTTTTATCCCAATAATTATCAACCCTAGGAACATGAGTTTGGTCAGTTTTGTAGTCTCCAACACTTAGAACATTAGAGAAAAGTATCATTGTAATACAATGTATCATTTAGGAATTACAAGTAAAATGGATTTGAAAAATATAGTTTTGAGAAAATGAACCTTAAAATTCCGCAGAGCTCTCTAAATAGCCTATGCAATGTCTAGTATAACTAGACTATTGCAGATATTTAAATAATTCTTTCACCAAAATTAACTAGAAGAGTGGGGCTGTACATTAAAAAATACATTGAAACATCACCATTTTGAAGGTGGTTTACTGTACCGGCCCCCTTAAATGTGTTACATGATAATATTAAACTTAGCTTTAGTACATTTAGCAATATTCTCCCCTTATTATTCACATTTTTATGGGGTAAAGAGACGAATTAGCGGCAGATCTTTTCATGTCTTTAGACTGTCGATTTAAGACCCACAGATGCCCAAGATTTCGCAATTAAGCGAGCTAGGATCAGGAAAATACTAAGAAGAAGAATATCTTTTCGTGGCTGAATGCCATTACAGTAATGTGAAATGAAGATGAATAAAACTGGACAAAGGCATTGGAAGGAAGTGGCCATAGCCAATTTGAAGGCACCGTCCCTGCATTTGTCTGGAATTGAAAGTGATTTCGTCTTCGTCCTCTTCTTCTTCTTCTTCTTCCTCTTCAAGTGCTGTGTCCTCTCAGGACGTTGGCGATCAGCAGCATGATCTGTTTTTTGTCCATGGCTCTTCCGAACAGTTCGAGTCTTGTCATCCCAAACCACTGGCTTAAGTTGACGAGCCACGATATCTTTCTTCGGCCCGGACCTCGTCTTCCATTAATTTTCCCTTGGAGTATTAATTGAAAGAGTGAGTATTCACTGTTTCGCATCATATGACCAAAGTATTCTGGCTTTCTTCTCTTGATGGTATTGAGAATTTCAGGTTTTTTGTTCATGCACTGCAAAACTTCCTACATTAGTAATTTTGGCTGTCCAAGAATTCTTTAGCAACCTTCAGTATGTGCACATTTCAAATGCTTGTAGCTTCTTGCACAAGGTTTCAGTTAATGCCCATGCTTCGAGGCCATAGAGTAGAAAGCTGAAAACCTATCATCTGAGGAGTTGTGTCTGTAGTGCAATGGACAGGTCTCACTTTTTGAAAAGAAGTTCTAGCATGCTCAATTCTGCATCGGATCCCTCTACCAAGGTCCCAGTTATCATTAATGTGGCATCCTAGGTACCGGTATTTAAATGATGTCACCTTGTCAATCCAGTCATTTCCAACTTTGAGACTGTCATGATATAGCCTATTTAACAAAATTCTGCAGAAGCCATTATGACCAAACTGCACCAAATTAACTTCGCTACCTACATACGAAAGCACATGTGTCAGAGTATATTGTGTAGTCCTAAGCAAGGGATGAAAGGAAAGCTATTCACTTGCTTTTGCCTGAGAATTTTAGAATTTATCACATATTTCCATAAATATCAAGAGGGAAGCACCCACAGTTCTATAAGAAACTGCAATGAGCCATATATCACTGATGCTTTCTAAATGTGGCAAATGAGACAGATCACCCTGATGTTCCACCCTTTAAAGCAACAATCACAAAGCGTGGCAAAGAGGAGACAACAGCTCGCACGATGCCTACTCACTGTGAGTGGTTGATATGCCATCACGGAGCATGTGGTGGTGATTATCAAAACATATGCCCCTATAAGTTAAGGGACAGGAAATAAGGTACCATCCCAACGATGACAAAGTACAAGTGGAACCACACATGATTGCCATTGGTATCATCGTGATACGAGCCTCAGATATCCACAACATACAGTGAAAATAAACTGACCTGAGGTCCTGGAAATGTGAATGCCGGATATGAGAACTGGGGGCCAGGAGACTTGCCAGCCATCGCATACACCTCGCCATGATCACAACCCTCTGGAAGAGAAGAAAAGAGAAAATATCACACACACAGCTCAAAGTTTGTGCACATCACATCACTGCAACAGCCAACATATAGAACTATTTATTTCAAAATTAATAGAATATAGCCTAACTGTATTTCAGTTTTCATTCACGTACAATAGACTGAGTTGTGTAAGCTTTTAGGTACAGTATGTCTGTAAACTCTGTCACTATACAAGCAACAATATCCAAACAAACATGTTCAAACTGTGTTCAAAGCTGTTAGGCCTAACCCATGTGAGGTAAAAGCTTGAATTTGTCTTGGCAGAATAACAAGGTAAAGGTACCGTACCCAGGGCTTCCATCCACTCACTCGTCCAAAAATAGTGAAATAGTGAGTGTTTTTCTTTCAAAAGAGTGAAAAAAGGTGCGTTTTTGTATGAAACAGTGAGTATATAGTGAGTAAATTCATAGCATTATTTGCATTTATGGCCGTATATCTGGTTCATAATTTTAACTTCTGTTGATATCTGTAGGTGCAATTAAGGGGGGGCCTTGGGTGGCAAGCTCCCCAAAACCAACCATAGCCCCCCAAAAATGTGACAAGACTGTATTGAAATAGACAAAATTTTTAAGAATGTGTATCTGAAAACAAATTAGCCCCCCAAAAATGTCAACCAAATTGCGCCTATGTTAATATCTCTGAGTACCGTTTGTGATTTTTCATGTATTAAGAGAGGACACTTGGAAATAATGGGTAGGAAAATCAATGCAACACTGAAGAAATTTAAATCGTAAAACAAAAATATAAATGTGAAGTTTGTTAAAAAACGCTTTGTTAAAATTTTCGGAGATCGCTGCACGGTTCCGGCTGTGATATCGCACCATGGAAGCTTTGCACCACTGGCTGAAATATGAACTACCTATTCATGGGTATATTTTGGGTCGCTTCTAGCAATCTGATTGTGCACGAGACCATTTTTAACGCAGGATGTGACCGGTTTTGTAAAACAAAAGTGAGAATAGTGAATAATTTTATCAAATAGTGAGAAAAGTGAGGCTGCTTTGAAAATACTGAATAATAGTGAGAAAAGTGAGTCGCTGGAAGCCCTGACAGTACCGTATGAGAATAACAATCATATTAATTAGCATAAAATCAACTTTTAACCAATGAAAAAATCTCTAGCAATGGATGCAACGAATATTTGTAATGTACGGTATGTGATAATGATTGCAGTTGCTTTAAAGGGCAGTACAGCAAGGTCATCAGCCCCATAGCGTACAGTACGGTATGTGACAAGCAACAATGCAGTTTATGTACAGTAATGAAACATAGTCAAGTAGTCTTACTAGGCCTACATGACTAACAAAAATGTCATTTTCACATTAAGTATATTTTTTTCAAAATTCGTCAATTACCACGTTCTTTCACTGTGCAGTTTCAAGTGTACTCCTGAACTCAAGTGCTTTCAGCTATAAACAATCATTCAAATATTTGCCTACTTTCCACTTCCTTCGTATAACTTACGTTTCTTAGACCTACATTTTGTCCCATTTTAAAATTTGGAGTCCCTTGAGTATAACGCAAATTGAAAGTTTACAGACAGTACGACACATATTCCTATGAATGTATGCTTATCGTTTTCTATGCCCAATAATTGATCATGGTTACTCTCAAGTACTACTCGATTGAAACTACCATCTCTAAAACCTCGTGGTAATTTTGACATTCATAACTTGTACAAGATTGTTGGTTGGTTAACTCCTTAGTTTAGGGGCTGCGACAACGCGGTCATGTAGCCCCGTGTACTTTGGGTGTGTGTAGAATCTGTCTGATAACCGGTGTTAATAGTGATGGCTGCATTAGTGTGTGTTATCTGTTTTAATTCAAGTAAGGACTGCAGACAGTAATTTCAAGTAGTTCCTACTTTTGCTACCAAATGCTAGCATCCACAACATCTAGCTTGCGGACTTGGCTACTAGATGGCATCGCAGCCAGCACCTGGCAACGAACGTTGGAACTAATAGAGCGTTATCAATTCTAACCTACAAATTTTGGCTTCACAGAAGTGTAGTTAGTGGAAGGTTCTTTAGCATGCCATAAATCTATGACATGGGACCACCGGCTTTACTTCCCCTCCGAAGGAAGGCATACTGAGGGATTTTTAACGCTCTTAAAAAATCCGACGACTTCGGCCGGGTTTGAACCCGCGACCTTGGGCATAGAAGTACAAAATTTGTAAACTCTCACATAGCCTAGCGAGCCTGTCCTGAATTGCTCAATGAAGTTAATATTATGTGCCACGCCGTTCTATGCGCAAATATCATGTCTTTGTAACAAACTGTCATCCCGCGAAATTAAGAGTCAGATACAGATGGAAATAAACATTTGAGTCACAAAAGTCCTTGGAGTAATGAGTTAGACAACATAATCTCTGCATATTATTAATACAGTATAATTTAGTGTCATTAACATTAAGATGCTGGCAGCTTGAAGTGGAGTAGACTGCCGGTCACTAATACAGTATATTTATAGTGTCATTATTAAGGTTCGGATGTTAAGGAAAAGTCATATTTTTTTTTGCTGAGCTCATTTTACCCGAAATCTGAAAAATGAGTTTGAATGACGGGTCCCTGACCACGTTTAAAGCAATTTAATGTTGCCTATAAATGCATATTTCGGCCATTTTTATTGTTTTGGTCATATTTGGTCATATTTTAGTGATATAAGGTCATATTTGGTTATAATTTCAGCATATTGTTTAAATTGAGGCGTCGTTAACAAGGTACGTGTTATCTGCGTCGAGTTTCAAAGACAGGATTTCCGAACAGTGTAGTCGATATATTTTTCTTTCTCTTCTTTTAGGAAAACCGAGCGAGAACTGAAAGTCAAGACTATGATACTGAATGAATGTTGAAAATTTCATTGTAGGCCTACTGTAGCTCTCTGTCAGTTTGTATGATTAAATGTGTTTGGTGTTTTATCGCTGATCACGTTTTGGCACTTTGTATGTTAGTGATAGGACTCTACCTATCCCAAAAAATCATGTCATATTTCATAGTTCTTTAGGTCATATTTTATAGTTTTTAGGGCATATTTGCTTGCATATTTTGTACTTCTTTAGGCCTTAAACTTCCGAACCCTAGTCATTATTAACATTAAGATGCTGGCTGGCAGCTTAAAGTTTACATGATCCTTGGCTTGAAGTGGAGTGACTGCCGGTCACAGAACAGTATAGACCTCTTGCGCGTCTACTGTGCTGCGCTCTGCCGGTATAGAAAGTGATAACAAATTCAATGTATTTTGTTTCTTCTTTGAGGATCTCACTTTTTTACCATTTGATTCATTGACCTAAGTATTTTTCACACCAAAACTACAGGAGTTTGAGGCTACTTTCGATAGTTTACGAGCAGACTTAGCAGATTCCGAGCTTGAAGATATCTGCGGATTTCTCTCGTTCTTGAAAAGAACAGCACTTGAAATAGTAGTACACTAAGGCAGGACTGTCCAACCTATGGCCCGCGAGACTATTTTGTCCGGCCCGCCGCTCGGCGTCCGCGTCGTGTCGCCAAAACTTGGAAACAACTAAAGCGAACTGGACAGAGCAGTGCGCGTGCACCCCTACCCAAGGTCATTGACTCACTGATGTACACTTAACATCCTTATTAATAATTGGTACAACAAAGTTCGATCCTAAGTGGAGAGACATTTTAAGTACCGGTACAAAGCTTTTCCAGTCATCGCAGTAAACTGAATTATCATGAACTTTATTTCATAATTTGATTAATAATTGTATCAAATGAACATAAATATTCACTCTTTGACATTCATGCTGTATGAGTGCATTGAAGGTCATCGTACTTCTATTTTAAAGAGATTTATTTTAAACAAATGTGTTTTTTTATCCACTGTAAATAAATATAGAAAACGGCAACAATACCAAAAAAACTAAGGTCAGACAGCCACAAATTTCAATACATTGCACCTATATTTTAAAAAAATATCCATACCCCCCAAACCCTCTGGAGTGTTATTGGCCCGCAAGGTCTCCCAACTATTTACAATGTGGCTCTTAATTTAAAAAAAAAGGTTTGGCACCCCTGCACTAAGGAATAATGTCCAAAGTGTGTTCAACACAACAGCCAGCTCCTGACGGCATAACTGCAATTGAACTTCACCGTTTGCAGTGACAATAGATTGATACAGTCACCAAGTAAGTTTTGACAATAAATGAAACATACTCCAGTTTTAATAATTCAGCAACGTACATCACAGCCTATAATATAATACAATATTATTGTAGTGAAGGCAAATAGCTTATAGGATTTCTGTGCACTACTGTTGTAAGTTTATCCAAATAAATCTCCATGTAGTCAACCAGTTGATATGTGAATTCAAGTCCAACCCTCTGGATGGTACCACTTGCAACCGTCGTAAGTTTTCAAGCCTAGTTTCTTGTGTTGGCTACTACCTACGCTAAGAAGACTACCAATATGGCTCCCATTGGCTTCACTGCCTGTCGCTTCTTGGGTAGGGAACGCAACCCTATTATTATTATTATTATTATTAGCCTATTTTTCATTTATGAAAAAATAGGCTTATGAGATCACCTTTTGTCCGTGTGTGTGTGTCTAATAAAATCTAAACGGCTGATGCGATTTCTATAAAACTCGATAAGGTCATGGTACTACTGTATTTCGTCCGACCCCGACCGTGCCATTAAACTTTTAGTACGTCTCACCAATCCAACATGGTGGCTGTGCGAAATATTTCACCGGCATTCTATATCTCCAAAACTATTAGTCTACAGATATCAGCCTGATATGGTGATAAAGGTTGATGATGATAATTGTTGTTTTAAGGGGCCTAACATCTAGGTTATCGGCCCCAGTGATAAAGGGCACTACTACAAGTTCACCTATGTGACTTTCAAAACCTGTTAAGTACAAAACGAACTGGCGATTTAACCATCCGAGCTAATGTGTATACACATTGTAATGCACTGACATTTAATTTAATTCAATTGTTTACATTGCCTCAATATGGCGGCTGTGCGAAATTTTAAAATGAAGTTTCTATTTCATGTGTCCTAATCATGCGATCGAAGTCAATGATTGAATAATGAACCAACGCAATAATCGTCATCTAATAGTACTTAACTCCATGGCCTAGGCTTCATGTATAAAAATCCATCATGGCGACTATCCGAAATATTTTGACGGTTCTCAATATCTACGAATCTATTACAGCAATCAAACTGAAATTTTGTAAGTTATGTCGAGAAAGACAATTAACGTAAGTAGGATATATGAAAATAGGAACTACTTATGTTTATGAAATTGACTGCAGGCAAGCAGTAAAAAATAATCATATTGCAAGCTTTATGTTTAATACTGATCTAGACAATGTTAAACGTATGTTAATAGTCAAGCACTTACAGGCACTAGACGAGAATATACCGATCGCTACAATTTGGCTACAATATTATTCTAGCTATGTCATACAAAAATAAATAGACTTTCAGCATCTTGTCTGAAACCAAAGTATAGTTATATTTAAATTGCCCATGTGGACCTTTGTTCACTTCAGTAACGCATATTTACGGACTCTGCAAAATTTGGCTTTACTTGAAACGTACGCTCAGCTTCAACGAATGAACAACCGCTTTGTCTTTTGCTGCTTTTCGGTCGGTCAACACGATTGTGCCCAATGAATTGGGCGGGGTACAAGTTATAAATATGTAAACACACTCCTGGAAAAATTGGGCATTTTAGTGTGATAACTAACTAATACATGTATTCTTTTTTCAGGAGTGTGTTTACATATTTATATCTTGTACCCCGCCCCATTCATTGGGCACAATCGTGTTGACCCAGAATACGACAATTTGTATAGGCAACACTGAAAAAAATAATGGCTTCAAATTTCCACAAACAGCTTTGTCAAGAGAATCTAGACAGTTTGAGAAAGTCGGAAATGTGCGGCTGTTCTGAAGGGAAGTCGTGTCTTAATAAAGCTGTATCGACTAGCGGGCTCTTGCAGGACACAAGCGGATCAGTTCTCTCTAATCCACAGACTAGTTCCTTTTCCAATTAATATCATCTTACCCGGAAGAAGCCGAGAGGGTCCCAAGAGTTTTGGGAGATTATCGGTTCAGGCAGTGAGCAAAACTAATAAAGTACATCTGTGATGGTGGTGGTGGTGGTGTGAGTCATCTGTCTATAGTAACAATGTTACACTGTTAGTTCCGACCCCTCGAAAAATAAAGATAGGTACCGAGAAAAGAAGAGGGGAGGGATATGGACGGCATGAGGGATGGAAGACACCCTAGATCTCGGATACCACGATACTATAGGATTCAGAGATCAAGAGTTGACCAAAAGAGATCAACGGGAAGGATGAAAGAAGAAGAACCTGGCACAACTTAGTTGGTTAGTTAGTTAGTGCTGTTTTAAGGGGCGGAACAGTGAGGCCATCTACCCCTCTTAACAAAGATTAAAGTATACAACCAATGCCCCACGGCACAAAACTATGAGTCCCTGGCGGGGAGTTTACATTCGTTATTAATTTGAAAGTTTATTTCGGCAAATACAAAATACGGTACATCAAATTTGTAGGTAAATTCATTAACTAAAATATTATATAGATTGCGAATATAGATGCCTGACGCGGCAACTAAAATACATGTGAAGCCAGGGAATTGAAGCAATACGACGTGGCTTAGGAATATTCTAGTTTACATGAATATTTCCGCCACGGTGAATGGAAAATCTTCATTCAGTTGATTAAGCCCAATCGGCAAATCAATCTTCGGAGAAATCGATATTCCCATAATTGATTTGATCGTCAATATTTCACATCTGTGCAGTGATGTCATTGTTCTGGATCGAGTCCCTAGTCTGCAACCTATTAGTGTTCTAATATCCTGGCCAACAGAGATAAGACTAGGAGCTCATAGCCTATTGGTGAATGTTTGCTCTAAAGCCGTCATGCCATGTCTGATAATTCTAAGGTACCATTTTCCCGGTGAGAGAGCATACTCAGGATGGTCACTGTCAGACTTGCTGCGGTCCTGGAGCGTGACTCAACACGCTCGGCTAAGCTGGTGGGTGTAATCAATGCGGGAACCCCGTCCGTGGAGCGGAACAAACAGGGAAGTTACTTACCATTCCTCTACTGAAGATAACACGTAATTAAAACTGAAGCAAGCCTTTTTAATTTATTATCGGAAGTTATCCATCTTAAGGTGTCAAGGTCGAACTATTATTTCCAACGGGAAACGCTTTCCAATATCACACCCCTATCGTATCGTGGGAGACAGCATCTACACCTTAGTCATCAGCTGGCTGGGTACAGAATTTGCCTGATAACCTTACAGTGACTATATTGATAAATTATGGTCAATATAGATAACCTGTGCTCCTGAGGTGACTGTTGAAGACAGGGGCGTATATACAATTTTTTTATCGGGGGAGTTGACTATCCAGGAAAACTGAGTATTCTCAGGGGATTGTCACCGCAAAATACCCAGAAATATCAACCAATAGCTTAGAGCTTATAACTTTGTGTAATTATTTTAGATAAGAGTTAATTTGCAACTTTTTAGCGTCACTGTAGGGACAGAAAATAGGCTATATTATCATTTTAAATGATATAGTCGACTTCATGGTGACGTCACGAAATGTACCGAGAATGCACTGAGGTGTGTGACGTCATTGTACCGCTTGGTGCATGTGTACTGAGTTCACTGGTGAGATCTGGAATTACGAGACGGCAACGACACGGCGAGCGTGACGTCATCCAGCCAGATCCCTCCTTTCACCGCGCGCTCCAGCTCCCTCATGACTTGTAACTTTCTAGCGTTCTGATTGTTTCTTATGTCAGGAGTCTTTGGCTTCGAGCGAAGCGAGAAGCCTCCAGCCTTTCTAGCATTTTTCAGCATTTGTAGCATTTAAAATGATATGAAGTCCAGTCTTTCAGATTGACTGTCTCATTTTTTTTTTCTCTCTACTGACAAAATAGGAATCTAGGTAGAGAGTTTTCACTATTACTACCATCTATGGGTTTTCAGCAAATGTAAGTTGGCGGCAGTGAGTATTATTAGCGACATAACACGGACGGAAGATGATGAGGAATGTGCGGGTCACAAAGCCAATGCGGTCGCACTTTATTTAACAAGGCGCGGTATAAATCACTTCAATTACGAAGACCACAACAGCTGCAGCAGCACGCCAAATGTTGTCTCGGGCATGTACTTGTATTGTTTAACAATACTGCTTTACTTCTTATTCATGTTTATTGAAGTTACCAGCCCAAGGTATTTAGATTCCTTAAATTGTAACATTTAAGAAGGTGGATTCCAAATGTAAAGCATGGTTTCTAGTTTAAGTGATCTTTGCGAGGAATTCCTGCCAAACTCAACATCAGCCATGAAAAATAACTAACATACCAGGAGTTGCTTTATTATGTATATTCAAATAATTTTGAAAGAAAGAATGGCAAAAATACGTATTACTAAATTTAAAAATCCTTCTCGGCACGCCGGAAGGCGGAGGTCGATTCCTCTCGGCACGCCGGAAGGCGGAGGTTGATTCCTCTCGGCACGCCGGAAGGCGGAGGTTGATTCCTCTCGGCACGCCGTAAGGCGGAGGTAGATCATTCTCGGCACGCCGGAAGGCGGAGGTAGATTCCTCTCGGCACGCCGGAAGGCGGAGGTAGATCATTCTCGGCACGCCGGAAGGCGGAGGTAGATTCCTCTTGGCACGCCGGAAGGCGGAGGTAGATTCCTCTCGGCACGCCGGAAGGCGGAGGTAGATTTCACCGGGCAAAGAAGAGTGTTTCGAATTCACTAAATGTGTCAATTGTTGTATAGCTACAAACGACTAGAAGCCCACTCTTATAATTCCGAAAATATATGGTCATCCCGTGGCGTTAAGGGTAGGTCACATCAAAAATTATTTTAGACAAAAGTTTTAGGAATGTTAAGAGGGCTATTGACAATTTTAAACGGCTTTGATATTGTGCCTATTAAGGGAGGTATGATTTATTTTTCTCTAAAACATGGCGAAGTTTTAACTCCTTGGTTGCGGTCACAACCGACTCGAATCCTCCAGTCATATTTGACAGCAGTTACCAATGTAGCAATCGTGACATGTACAGTATTTATGCTTATTTTATTTGTGGGTATTGGGTACATTCTTGAGAACTCCTGAGCTACCGTACACCAATAATTATTTCAATAGAATCGGCTTAAACATATCAAGACCATGGCCACTGTGAAAGAGTCAACCAGGAACTAAACATATTGTCCTCAGTTCCATACCGTACCTAGGGTAGGCCTATGTTCTTTCTTTGATCCTTGTTTAGTGCATATGAGCAAATAGAAATGTTATTGTTTTCTGATCGTTTATTCTTAATTTTATTACCGTGACATATTTTAATGACCATTGCTCTCGCAATGCTGTAGGAAGAAGTATAAAACAAGCTATGCACATACAGTAGGCCTACATGCAATCGTAAACTGACTACAGAAGAGGATTGAAGCTCCCGTTAAATATGATATTGCTTCCACTTATTTCTGCCTGCCATCTTTCTTCCGATCCCACATGTCCGAGGGCACGGGCGTATGTAGAATTTTATTTCGGGGGGTGCCCAACCGGGGGTGAGGGGGTATGGTATAGGCCCAAAGAATAGGGGGTCCGGGCTTCTCCCCGGGAAACTTTTGTATAATTTGGGGCAAAATTATGAGTTTTAAGGCTATCTGGCATCACTTTTTCAACCAATTTGTTGCGATGTTTTATGTTTGGTTAATGTCAAAAACAAGTTATGATACTTTTTATTAATTCAATCATCTTGCTCACTTGATAGTATTTACATGGAAAGATTTAATGGTACTTTTTTGATTTACAACTCAAACTATAATATACAGTCAAGGTTTCTTGAAGCATTGCCAAATCGGTTCATAACTTCATCGTCAGTGAGATGTATGTCTCTGTGAATAGATTACAATACTAGACCGTTGAGTCTGTTTTCAGAAGTAGAATTTCTTAAGTATGTTTTCAACCAACTCAAATTCCGTTCGGCAGTACCTGTAGCTACAGGGAGAGGCAAATTTGCCCCACACCCTCAAGTTTCCACTCCCCTTCTCCAACGTACAATTAAGAGTTACACATTAGAAGACAGGCGTGAATGTGCGTACAATCGCTCTAATAAAGAATGTACACTCTTGGTGAATGCTATGGCAAGTCTCACCGGCGGGTTTACACGACAACCTTCACAGCGGTGTCAGGGATTATAAGTATAGGACTGTACCCATTCCTTGTCAGGCTTTGCCTCTGGACTCGAGAGAGACACACTGTGCTATGCTTGAGTTTGAGTGACTGTGCGTTATGAACGGCTCCTTGACACTTGGAGTACCGTAGTGCCGGACTTGGAACTGGAAGGCCTCGGCTTCAGTCTCAAGCACACGCGACCTCCAGCTGACCACTGGTCTTATCCATCACGTCTATAACAAGTTAGTGGGTAGCTTAAAGCTGCTCAGAGGCATGTTGTCCTTATTAACACATGGCACTGGGAAGTATTATTTGCCACCTACAACTTTTCTAGCTTGCCACGGCGGGTGAGCGGTTATCGTGTCTGACTACCAACCCCAAGCTTGCAGGTTCGCTCCTGGCCATGGTAAGTGATTTTTGAAAGGCGACAAAAATCACGACACGCAGGTCTTACGTTGTTGGCATGTTACAGAATCCATCTGAATTCAGTAGGCCGTGTTCATAGTGGCAAAAATAATCTCAGGATTTTCCGCCAACACAAAAGTTCCTCCTTTCTCTACTAGAAAGCGCTGTAGTGTCAAGGAGCTTAGATATCTAACCTTCTTGACTCTCATAGCGCTCCAAGGAACAACTAAATTCGACATGCAAGCTGCCCTCTGGGCGTCAAATGGCAAAGCTTGCACCCGGTACCCGAGGCTATACGATGTTATTTTGCCATATTCTACAGCAGTGAGACCCTTCTCTATAGAGCAGAACCTCACCAGGGCCGTGCGACTGTTTGAGAGTGATGATGAAGATGATAATTGTTGTTTTAAGGGGCTAACATCGAGGTTATCGGTCCATAATGAAATGAAATGGCGTGAAATGAAAGGATGCAGATAAAAACAGCTCACTGCCATGATGAAACGAAAATGGTTTATATAAAACAGACAGTGAACCCCAACAATTATGCCTTATTAGAATAAAAATAGTAAAAGGGGGATGGTAAAAAAACAATAAAACAAATAAGGCATAGGGGACAATAAAATAGATGAACGCAATAAAAAACATAAAACAGACTTAACCTGAATCAAAAGTCTTAACTCACATTAAAACTTAAAAAAGTAACCACTCTCCCTCATGAACCGGATGACGAGGTCTGCTGACGGCCCGTCATCACGGAGAATACGGGAGAGGGTATTAGGCAGTTTAAGAGTCCTTCGCAGATCGGCCAGATCCACACACTCCAAGAGAATGTGTGCTACGGTACACGCCGCAAGTACATACAGGGGCGTCTTCTCTCTTTAGCAAGTGGGAGTGCGTAGCCGATCCGGAGTCGACAGAGTACCACAGCTTCCTTCCGGAGAGATCGGAAGGAAGATTTCCACACCTTCGTTGTCTCCTTGATGCCTCTCAGTTTGTTGTGTGGAGGTGTGGCACGCCACGCTTCCTCCCAATGCGACAGGATCGAATGTCGCAACTGAGGGTTTGAGAGTGATTAGTTACCTATATATTAGAAATAAATAAAGGGATTCTGCCTTTTCAATACATATATTAAACCTACTCACAGGTACATGTTTCGAAGGTTGTTTATTTCATAAACTGTATTCATGTCACTTATGTACTTATAATCTTAATCTTTGATATTTATTGTACAGGCTGAGGAAGAGGGAGTTAACAACCTTTATCCCACATCATTTATTACATACGGACCTGACAAGATACCTTAGTTGAGATAATTAAGACACGTATCCCAGGAACATGGTTAGGTATAGAACAAAACATCGAATTTTCTGAATGAAAACTTATCTTCTCAAGAAGAAGTCTTGCAGTAAATGTGTTCGTAAGTTTCAGCACCGTGCGATATTTACTTGTGGGGGAAGCTCAAACAAAAGGCATACATAAACAATCCGCGTTCTCTGGAGGCTCTCGAGAACGAAATAACTGCACCGATACCAGTGAGGATGAATTACAGTGAGTGTAGCAAAACTTCCTACGTAGGTGCAACGTGTGTTTAGAAAATACAGGACAGCATTTCCAGCAACTAGTCTGAAATTCATAAAAGTAATGATGATTATTAAATACGTTAAAATGAAAGGAGGCGGCTTCGGTGGCGTAGTCGGTAGCATGTTGAGCTTCTATGCCCAAGATCGCGGGTTCAAATACGACCAAAGTCATCGGATTTTTAAGAGCGTTAAAAATCCCTCAGTATGCCTTCCTTCCGAGGGGAAGTAAAGCCGGCGGTCCCATGTCATAGATTTAAGGCATGTTAAAGAACCTTCCACTAATTACACCTGTGTGAAGCTAAATTGTATAGGTTAAGAATGTAAACAACGCTCTTAGGTTGCTACGTTCGTTGCCAAGAGCCGACTGCGATGACGTCTGGTAGCTAAGTTCTGAACTAGTAATCGTTGACGGTGGCGTTTGGCGGCAAAAGTAGGAACTACTTGAAAAATTCAAAAGTCTGCAGTCCTTACTTGAATTAAGAAAACAGATAACACACACTAATACAGTCATCACAATTAACACCGGTTATCAGACAGATTCTACACACACCCAAAGTACACGGGATTACATGACCGCGTTGTCACAGCCCCTAAACTGAAGAACCAACCAACCAAAATGAAAGGAACACTGTTTGGTGAAATGAAACATTGGCAGAAACCTTTAATTGTGTGAATGTATTTAATGAATTAAGGGAATATGTGTTGAACTAGTTGGGCGCTACGCTGCTGGTAGCACCAGAGCCTTGCTCAACAGGCGGTTAGCCACAGTGCCCCGCCGTCACACGGCGCCTGCGATGTTCCGTTCTGTAATGAGTAGGGACCAGATTTTTTGAAAATGCATATTTTGAGGGTTTATTGGATGTTTTTGCATATTCTGAACATAACAGCATATTTTAGCATAATACAGTTTAAATTAAGTATAATTTAAAACATCTTGAACAAAATGGGTTTCGCCTGCGTGTTGGACATCCCTTGTAGGCAACTTTCTGAGCAACAGATAACGAGATGACAGTACTCGTACTTTACGCAATGCTGCCTGGCTATTTGAAGAAGGGAATGGGGTGGGACATTCCTATCAGCCAGTAGCCCGGGGTTAGTTTTGTGAGGAGTTTCTACTGTCAATATGTTACTTTATTCTTAGTCTGCATATCCTTAACTCAAAATGCCTAAATAGAAGAGCAGCTCAAAGTAGGCTATTTATTATAACAGTGGGTGTCAGGTAATAGTGATTATTCAACTGATGGCTTGGGACCAGACATTTATGCACTGAAAACGATTAAAATAGACGTAATTTGTCTCCTGAAAATAATAAAAAGCTCGCAATTAGCTATTGCGATGCTTCTTTCTGCAGTGAATGATACATGTAGGCCTATAAAGTGAGTGAATAACATTTTCAATTTTTATTGCATATTTTCTAAATTTTAGTGCATAGTTGCATGCATATTTTAAATAACTTTCAGTGCATAAATGTTCGGTCCCTAGTAATAAGCCTACCGTACCTAGATCTTCATAGACTGGAATAACGCAGCCCACGCACTCAACAAACAACATTTTATGGGGATAGCGATTGAATCGAAGGCTGTAACAACTTCCGTGAGTAAAATATTATAGCTCAAGTTCAGCCAAAAAATGACCCCTCAAATGTTGAAGGGTGCTGGCGACGAGAACCTTTTGAGATCATACATCTTCAACATCGGCCCTAGAAGGCGACACATTTGATATGTTAACCTGGGCATGCCCACCATGGAGTTCATGTTTCAATTTCGTTACATCCAAATACGCTATTTATACTTGGAGATAAATTATATCCTACGTGGGTATTTATTTTTACACCTGAATAATGCTAAGAGTAGAAACTAGCTACGCTAATAGAACGCAGCGTTTCATCAAATTGTCTCTTACGACACCCAGGCTTTCCAAGAACGATGTAGAGCAACCTCCTAACACACACATACCATTATTCTTGACGACATGGGAAGCTTGGTTACGCAATAGAAATGCACCTAACTTCACGCATTTTGCAATACAATAATGCTTGGCAATTCTGCAGAAATAATTTTAAATAGTAAATTACCCTGAAGCCCTGCAGTCAACAGCTAACGGTAAAACATCTCAGTGGCTTGAAGCGCATCTGCATACATCAGTGTTTATTATTTCACAGAATGCCGAGTGTTAGCACCACTTCACACGATCACCGAACAAAACGTCCGCTTGTGCACAAGCGCACCTCCTTCATTTCCAAACTAATAATTACATAGACTCGAATGTGTCTTTCAAAACAAAATAATTACACTCCGGCACCCAGACATCTACATTCGCCCTTGTCTTCTTATTTTTAAAGCCTATCCCATGGTTATACATACTAATATCTTGGCCTGTGACACACTGACAGCCAAGAACTTCCTGAATGACATACTCGGGCGTGACGACCCATACTTAAAATCTCGCATAACATTATCTCCACATTTTAAAGGGTTTTAGAAATATGACACCTTAGCTTATAATAAGCTTGCATTCATCTTCTATTCAACCTATGCCCATTTGCTTGTTACACAATAAAGCGTGAGGGGCAAATGACCTCGTAGTAAAACTTCAATAACTATTTAACAATAAAGCGAGTATCGGCATGACTGGTACTATTGATATGTTGGCCTGGGCTTGCCAAACCCCATCACTCGCTCAGCGGAGTCTTCCAAGCGAATCACTCGGATTACGTTCAAATCTCTACTTAAACTTAGTATAAAACCAAGTCCCCGATTCTTGGATGTCACGGGTAATCTCGAGAACAACTGGATGGATTTAATGCAGTTTTCACCATTCTGTAAAGGATATCTCGAGGAAGGTTTCTGTAGAAAATTATTTATTTATGATCAAAGGAAGCCGAGCAGTAACGATTTCAGTGAAAAAGTCGAAAAAGGAAACCTGGCGTCCGTGCGCTTTTTAAGCTTACGCTGGGCAAACTGTTAAACATATCAATATACTATGAGTGTAGGAATTGTTCAACAAGAAAAGTTTTCCAAAAAATCTGCGAGAGCATATTATCTCTACCTTCAATACATCGCCCACTATAAGTGATTTTATGTTTTCATTTTTTCCAACAATCTCCATTAAGAGTTCAGTCAGTGATTTTAACCCATCATGCCGAGACGTAAAACGGATATACGAGGTCGTAGTTCATTGCCATCGAAATAAAAGCGCGTATCCCGTAATGCATTCATAACTGTTTCCGGTCGAAGCCGGGACGGGTTGCTAGTTTAATATATGGACAGCCGCAAGAAAAGATTGATATGCATGCAGTCGCTAACTTTCAGCTAGGCAGGTCTCGTTATTTATAGAACCTTTTCTTTTTTGTGTTGCTTTGGTGCATGTTATGTTAAGATTGAGTTTTCAGTTGGTCACCATGTTGACTGAAAATAACCTTTACGAAACCTGAAATAATTTGTGTACAAGAGTATTTATACCATGTATCCTGAGGATTATATTCATATTAATCACACAACGTGTTGACAGACGAAAACTCAATATTTACATAGACTCCCTATTTGTACCCGCACGACATAGTAAATCCACACACAGGCTTCAGCGAGTATCAGTCTTTCAACCAATTGTGAATTCCAAAGATGTTTCAATGTGCACTTACCTTAAGAAAAACGTTTCAGCCACTCAATTGGACACAGGATTTCAGCTCCATGCCTAAGAGTACCGTATTCTTAAGACATGGTGTCGTATTAAAACTTCTATGACATAGAAGAAACAACAGATATATCCAGTGATACCAGGCCCACATGCAGGGATTACACGACCACAAACTTCAAATCACTCGCAAATACTTCCTTCCACGTGCTTTAGGACTCGAGGAATCACATAATGACGATTGAAAACACGAAACCTACGCCGAATTCCACCACCAAGCACAACTACTGTAGTTCCGTATTTCTCCGGTTTCTTTATTTATGTCATACTAATCCCAGTGTGCTTCAAAAATAAAACACAGTTCAATTTTCAGTTTCATCAGCTTATAAAACAAAACAACAAAACAATTCGAATACACGCAACAAATGATCACGCCCAAAAATTACTCGCGTGCTCTAAAATTAAACGCATTTCGTGAAATTACACGCCAATTGGCAACACTGGATTTAACAGTAGCCACGCGTCGCGTCACGATGAAAATCGATGTGTTTATTACAGACGTTCTAAAAAAAAATCGGAACTCATATTGCCTTATTCTGAATTTATTCTCACCGTGAGATATTAAGGTTCCCACAAAGGTTGCAGACAAAACAGAAGACCCGTGTCCCTTCACTTTCATATCACATTGCTCGCAAGCGGTTCAACCCACGTCCATGCCCATGTCCGAGCCGGCCTTATTAGTATTTTAAACATAAATAGCCTACTTCCAGCTGTGATATATTATCCTAAGCCATTAGTCGATCACGCCTACGTCCAGTTGGTTGTATACGGATTTTCTTATCTTAAAGCGAAAATTAAACAGGATATATAAGGGAGTCATAAACTTCCCACCATCCAATTACCAATAAGCAAGTGTTGTAAAGCGAATGTGTGTGATGCATCACAGTTACACCACCGTTCTTCTGCATCGTTCCTAAACCTGTTATTCACATGGAAAAAGAGACTTACTCAACCTCGATAATTCACAGCAAAGCTAAGTGAAGAGGGAATCCACTAGCCAAGGTCTGGGTGGTGTCCACTTGAGACTTTATTTATAATACAGACAAATATTTAAATTGCGATGTGTGTAGGCTTGCGATCAATAGTGCAATAGTTCGTTAGTGCAGACGATAAGACCATACATAATGCAAGGCACATCAACAAAGATACACGAATTACAAGAATAGCTATTTAATCAGTATGCAATAGCGGTCTCAAGACTGTTGAATATTAAGTTACAGAGGTAATTAAGATAAAGGCGCTACAATCAGGACTGGCTGAGGTGAAGTGAGGTGGTCGTAAAAAGTGCTCTAGAAACCAATGCGGAATTCTGAAGTGTTTTCCTTTATTTACAATTATGGTGTTTGAAGCCATTTTTCAGTGTTGCCTTAGTAAACAAAAGTTTGGTGCTTGTTGACCGACTGAAAAGCACCAAACTTTTATCATTTACAATAACAGGGATCAGCTCCGCAGGGCCATCCAGTCATTGCGCTCTGAGAGCGCGGCCGCGCTCGGGGAGCACTGGGCAGTCAGACTAGCGCTCCTTCCCCTACCCCCACTACACTGTGGCAGGGGAGGAGACCTGAGACAGACAGACGATGTTCCGACCGCGCTGACAAGATACGTACGTACAGTTGTGCGGTCGACGGCTTTTGTGGGATTGTTGACATCATATTGATAGGGCGGTTTTGCCACAAAAATATACCTCACATAGGCCTACAGGGTGAGATTTTTTCTAATTTCTCAACTAGCTCCATAGGACGAACACATGCCGCCGCGTCCATTAGGCACTCCTTGATTAAATTCCCTTCCGCGAAGGGTTTCCCAGCTTTGGCAATTCGCATCGAACATTTGTAGCTTGCTCGTAAATTGGGTCCACCAACCTCACTCTCCTCTATCTCCTGTTGGACAGAAATATGGCAAGTAACAATTTTAGTGTTCTTCAGTTAATTAAGTCATTTGTTTGTTTTTAAACAAGCATTTTAAAATTAAAAGAATAATACTTACAGAAAAGTGCTGCTTGAAATTTTCTTTCAATTCTTCAAACTTCGATTGGCGACTGACAAATCACCGTAATCATCCCTGTGGTTGGCACTGCAGTGCCATTCCAAATTGTGTTTCTTTAAGCAAATTAAATCTCGGTGGCACTCTAAACATTTGGCATGCCCTTTATAAGCTGTACAGAAAAAATGAAATTTACCATTCTGCTTTCAGGGCTGTTCAGTCATGACCACTGCGAAATTGACTTACACGCTGTCAACAAAGCGCATTGGACTAGACTAGCGACTAGACGCGCTCAGCCAGCCAAGCTCCTCCCACCCATAATGAAACTACCTTCCACCGAAGCGCTGTGTGGATGGCCCTGAGCTAGAGGGACGCTTGTAGCAGGGACAGAAATTGTGTTGTTGTTGCTGTTGTTGTTTCCTCAATATTTTCCTTTCTTATCTCTCTGCGTCTTTAATGAGAGATCTGCCTCCAATGATCATGATTTCCGAGGCATACAGTGCTTCAAGTTTGATTACTATTGTTATTGTTAAGGCCCGGAATTTCATGCAATATTAATGAATAAATATGCATGCAAAATGCTCTAATTATTGGTCAAAAAATGCATCACGTTTCAAAAAAATGCACTATGAAATAACTACGGCAATTACGATCCCTCCGTATTCTTAGCGTTTCTATAAAGAAAATATGAACAGACAGACATAATTATAACTACACCTCTTTCCATATAATATATCAACAGTTCTAAATAGTAGGAAATGTTACTTTATGGAGCTTCAAGCGGTGTTGCCCATCAATCATTATTTTATGTTAATTTTCAAATATAACTGACATACAATTTTAATAGTTAATGCATTTAAAAATGAAAATAATTTTACAATATTTACATAGAGAATGCTGAATAAAAATAATTGATATCAACTTGCAAAAAGGACTGAAACGTACTAGGTATTAAAATAATTTCAGTATTATTCTGTGATGACTCTCGGAGTCCGAATCGAAATATACGACATTAAAAGGAAGGAAGCTTTTAGTTTTACGTGACCGTTAATCATGCGACCATGAGCCATGATACCTCCTTTTTACGTGGAATCTGAACCACAGGACATGGTATTTCACTTCGAAAATCTCACATGCACTGACCGGGAATCGAACCCGGTCCACCTTGGTGAGAGGCCAACTGCTTGACCGCTGCGCCACCATGCCCCCCCCCCCTCAAATATAAGACATTAATAACATGAAGTAACAAAAAGCGCTTCAAAACAATATGAAATTAGAATATTCGTCCTTCTCAAGCAGATATATGCACTTAAACAGGCAAAGGAGAAAAATATGATGCGTTGTGCCAAAAAATGCATAAATATGCAAACACATGATTTTGCATGAACTTCCGGGCCGTATTTATTATTATTATTATTATTAAAATGTAACATGCACGTTGCAGCAGTCTGGCGGGTAGAATGTGTGTAACTTTAAAAGGCACACTCCATACCGCAGGATATCGCCGAAGGGGAGGCGCTAGGGGAAACATCTCGAGTGAGTTGTCATGGCAACTACACCCCACTTCAATGAACCACAGCTTCCTCTTTAAATTAATTTACATGTTTAGTGCGTTTCTGGCGAGTGCTGGTGACATGGACATTCAATAACATTCTACCTTCGAATAACAGAAAGCAATGAGACTCACATTCCAAAAGCACATGTACAGCCAATCTGATCACCTGAAGAATAATAATAATACAGTAATAATAATGGCATGAGCTTTAATGACACATGTGAAATTAGAGCGGACTTCGCTAGATGACTTTAACTTCCCAAATCACTAGCCTACCTTGTTGAATATTACGCACAGCCGTCATGTTAAATATGTACAGTATTAAAATCTAGGTCCGAAGTAGCGTCTTCGGTGGCGTAGTTGGTAGCATGCTGAGCTTCTATACCCAAGATCGCGGGTTCAAACCCGGCCGAAGTCGCCAGAGTTTTTAAGAGCGTTAAAAATCCCTCAGTATGCCTTCCCCGGCGGTCCCATGTCATAGATTTATGGCATGTAAATTAATCTTCCACTAATTACACTCGTGTGAAGCTAAATTATAGATTAGATTAGACTAACGCTCTTAGGTTCCAACGTTCGTCGCCAGGAGCTGACTGCGGTGGCATCTAGTAGCCAAGTTCAGAACTAGTTGTCGTTGGCGGTGGCGTTTGGTAGTAAAAGTGTTCGATTGCCGGTCAATGCATGTGGGGTTTTCGAAGTGAAATGCCGTGCCCTGTGGTTCGGATTCCACGTAAAAAGGGGGTCCAGTGGCTCATGATCGCGAGATTAACGGTCACGTTAAACGACAAGCTTCGCTTTTTTGGTAGTAAAAGTAGGAACTACCGGTACTTGAAAATTGAATGTCTGCAGTCCTTACTTGAATTAAAAACAGATAACACACACTAATACAGCCATCACAATTAACACCAGTTATCAGACAGATTCTACACACACCCAAGGTACACGGGACTACATGACCGCGTTGTCGCAGCCCCTAAACTAAGGAACCAACCAACCAAATAGCTCCAGAGTTTAGATAGCACTTCAGTAAGAAATAGGTAAAACATATGAATCAGTTATTGGCATTGTATACGATGCAAACTAATAAAATATTGTGAAACTATAAACAAAACAAAAAGATTCCATTCTCAATAGAAATATGATTGTTTTTGAAGAGCAGGTAAAATGTTGAAGGTGGACCAAGTCTCGCAATCCATTTGATAAAGTCTTGAATTGTTCTTAAGTGTTGTAATAAAATACGAGGTGATTGTATGCCTGAATTAATGTTGCCATGGTTATTGCCCCTGAAACGATAGTGGTATGCCGGAATTGTCACCGTTTCTCTCTTTGAATAACTGGTTGTTAATGAACTACAACTCTATTAGTAAGGGAGCCTCCTTAGCTTAGGTGGCAGCACGCCGGCCTTTCGCCGCTGGGTCCGTGGTTCAAATCCCGGTCACTCCTTGTGAGATTTGTGCTGGACAAAGCGAAGGCAGACAGGTTTTTCTCCGCGTACTCCGCTTTTCCCTGTCACAAATGTAATTCCAGCAACACTTTCCCCTATCATTTCATTTAATCTGCCATTCATTTAACCATTGCCCCAGGGGAGTGCGACAGGCTTCGATAGCCGGCACAGTATATATCCTCGCCACGAGATGGGAGCTTCATTCATTCCATTTCCTGACCCGGTCGGTCGACTGGAAGCAGGCTGTGGATTTGTTCTATTAGTAAGTATGTGTAACCGATTGAACCTAGACAGACGTGTACAACAAGAGCCCTGTCCATTGCCTCCATTACTGTGTCCGTCCTGATAATAGTTCATATTTATGCCAAGCGTTAGTCAACGGCCGTTTTTTAAAGTTAAACAGAGTCAATTGATGCTACAATAAGGCAAGGCCTACATGAATTCCACTGAGCGCCTAGGCCTATGCCTTCCTGATGCTACAGTCGTGCTCCTTGCGGTCATACACTGAAAGTCAACAACAATAAAACGAAACAATGTGCAGATCTGTTACTGGGCCCATTAAACTTACAAACAGGCGGCTTCGGTGGCGTAGTCGGTAGCATGCTGAGCTTCTATGCCCAAGAAAGCGGGTTCAAACCCGGCCAAAGCCGTCGGATTTTTAAGAGCGTTAAAAATCCCTCAGTATGCCTTCTTTTGGAGGGGAAGTAAAGCCGGTGGTCCCATGTCATTGATTTATGGCATGTTAAAGAACCTTCCACTAATTACACCTGTGTGAAGCTAAATTGGATAGGTTAAGAATGTTAACAACGCTCTTAGGTTTCTACGTTCGTTGCCAAGAGCCGACTGCGGTGGCGTCTAGTAGCTAAGTTCTGAATTTGGCCTAGTAGTCGTTGACAGTGGCGCTTGGCGGCAAAAGTAGAACTATTTGACACATTCTAAGTTGCAGTCTGTACTTATATTAAAAACAGATAACACACACTATTAGTCTTCACAATTAACACCGGTTATCAGACAGATTCTACACACATCCAAAGTACACGGGGCTACATGACCGCGTTGTCGCAGCCCCTAAACCTAAGAACCAACCAAACTTACACACACAAAAAAACTACTCACAGGTAGGCTACTGAAGTTCTAACTCTAACATTTACATACCGAGTTCTAATTATTTAAGGTTGAATCATTCATTGAACTGTAGTTCCACAACGTAACCTACATTTTGGTAAGCAATTACATTTTTTTCTGTAAGTGCAATTTGTATTTTTGTTATTCGGTAGATTTGTAGTTCTTAAAAATCCTAGCTCTATCCATATCTTGCTTTTCTTTATAAACCGTAATTGGTTAGTTGGACGAATAATTGTGTTTCATTTCAGGTATTTAATTTAATAATTAATTAAAATGTTCTGCCAATCAATATTCAAATTAGTAGGCTACATGTCCAACAATGGGACCGTCTTCGGCAAACTAGAATCAAACCTTGGTTGGTTGGTTCCTCAGTTTAGGGGCTGCGACAACGCGGTCATGTACTTTCGGTGTGTGTAGAATCTGTCTGATAACCGGTGTTAAATGTGACGGCTGTATTAGTGTGTGTTATCTGTTTTCAATTCAAGAAAGGACTGCAGACTTTCAATTTTCAAGTAGTTCCTACTTTTCCTACCAAACGCCAACGTCAACGACAACTAGTTCTGAACTTGGTTACTAGATACCACCGCAGTCGGCTCCTGGCAACGAACGTTGGAACCTAAGAGCGTTAGTCAAAACTCACCTATAATTTGGCTTCACACAAGTGTAATTAGTGGAAGGTTCTTTTACGTGCCATAAATCTATGACATGGGACCGCCGGCTTTACTTCTGATCTGAAGGAAGGCATACTGAGGGATATTTAACGATCTTAAAAAATCCGACGACTTCGGTCGAGTTTGAACCCACGACCTTGGGCATAGAAGCTACCAACTACGCCATCGAAGCCGCCAGAATCAAACCTTAAGAAACTAATCTAATAAAACTCAGCGTTGAGAAACGAAATTAACTGAAATATATGAAATAAAGAAACTGGGAAACAATGAATAAGGTATTAAGAACAACACGGTTATCAGCCAATACAGTCCGGCTCCGTGACTAAATGGTTAGCGCACTAGGCTTTGGCCCGAAGTGCCTCGGGTTCGATTCCCGGCCGAGCCAGCAGGGATTTTAATCTCCTGGGTCCCGTGGCTCGGAGAATGTGAAGTCTTCATCAACACTTCATCATCATTAGGACGCGCAGGTCCTGCACTCGGCCTCTCCGGGGGCCACACACAGTACTGCCCCATGACAATACAACACACACAAGGTACTGTATATTATCATTTTAAAGGATCTTCGTCGTTACGCTGGGGTCTGGCGTTACGTTACGGTGACGGGACGAAATGTACCCAGATGCACTGAGGTGTGTGACGTCATAGTACTGCTTGGTGCATGTGTTCCCCGACAATCTCTACTTCGTTAGTATAAGACAAAAATCCCCGATTCTTGGATGTCACGGGTAATCTCGAGAACCACTGGATGGATTTTGATGCAGTTTTCACCATTCTGTAAAGGATATCTCAAGGAAAGATTCTGCACAAAATAACTTATGAATGATCAAAGGAAGCCAAGCAGTAACGATTTCAGTGAAAAAGTCGAAAACAAACTTGGCGTCCGTGCGCTTCTTAGGCTTACGCTGGGCAAACCGTTAAAGATATCAATATACTATGAGCGTAAGAATTGGTCAGCATGAAAAGTTCTACAAAAAAGTCCGTAAGAGCATATCTGTATCTTCAATACATCGCCCACTATAAGTGTTTTTAGACTGGATGGAAGGGGCACGTCCCCGCGCGCTCTGGTGAGCGTGACGGCATCCCGCGCGCTTGACCTTTCTTTGCCCTTGGTTTGCACTTGCCGTTCGCTAGTAATTTGAAACAAGATAAGTAGTATGCAGATCATTTTCTAACATGTCAGGAGTCTTTGGCTTTGAGCGAAGCGAGAAGCCTCCAGCCTTTCTAGCATTTTTCAGCATTTGTAGCATTTAAAATGATACCAAGTCTAGTCTTTCAGACTGACTGTCACTTATTCGTCATATGGGCCTACTGTACTTCGTCTAGAATATAAATGAAATATCATCATATTACTGTATTCAGAAACGGACAGAAAATGATCGCATGTACATACACTCACCCAGTAGAATGTCTCAGACCTTTGACCCAAGGCACAGCACAGGCACTAAGGTCTGTGTGTGCTGGGGAACTTGATCAGGAGACACAGTACTTACTAATTTCGATCACATTGCTGTACAACTCCTCTCTCCCTCCACCGGACAAGCAACCTTGACAGCTTGACAGATGCACTGGGAGTTGTGCTTAACGAAGCAGACAACTCAGCAGCACTGTAGGTGGCCCCAACTAGACTCCACACATCCAATGGAATCAAATACAAAATGTCTAGATTTGTGAATTTCGTATTTTCAGACTTTACTTTGAAGAGGCCCTCGAGGATGCTCGAGGTTTGGTATTATTGTCCACTCGAAATTAAAAAGAACAAAGCTGTTGTACCCAGATACTCCAGGGGCAGATAACATTGGTGAAAAAAAAAACCTCTTTGCCATTGCACCAAGAATTCTGCCATCCATCACAGCAACGACTGCAATCTAGAAGACCAGTAAGTGTCACTGCGGGGCAACTCATTGATGCTGGATTTGATATAAATGAAAGCTGGAAGCATGAGTGGTCAACTAAAACATTGGGACAAGTGCCCACCATCTTGATCCCACAAAGAAACCAAACGGCTTTGACTTACCGAGGAACCTCTGGTGCCGCATCAAAAGGCTGAGGACTGGACATGGTTGCTGCAATTGTTTCAGGTACAAGTGGGGCTGGATCAGCTCACCAATGTGTGAGTGTAACCTGGAAGAACAGACGATCGAACATCTGGTCCTACGCTGTCCTCTTTATTCGTACCCTGGCATTCCTGACGATTTGTTCGCTCTCACACCCGGTTTAACCGAATGGTCGAAAAGAATGGACTTTAAAGTTTGAATATTACCTTGTTATGTATAATTGTATGCTGTATAAATTACCATACGATTAAATAAATAAACCAGCGCCAATCAAGACATTCATCACCACAAATACACGTCCAAGGATTTTGCCAGAAATTTTTATTTTGGGGAGGAGTAAATCTTTTGCCGAAGGGATAACAGTCATCTTTCTTCTCGAGCAAAGGTGAAACTGTATATAGAGTGCCGTTGGCAGTGATGTGTATGTTTATAGTTTGTTGTTTGTAGGCTAGCTTGGCTGTTAAGTTCCTAATTTGGCCGTGGGCAATCTGAACATAAAATAAAATACAACATAATCAATTACGATAACTGCCAGCAAGTTCTACTTATTTTGCTACTGTAATGGAAGTAAACAGAGACAAAGCAAAACTTTGTTTTATATTAGGTCCAATGATACATAACTATTAGGCCTAATTTAAGAGTTCAAATTCTATTACTGTTTTTAAAGTTGACTATGTTTGAGCTTGAAACTATTACGGTATCTCACAGAAACATCCAAAAACAATATCATGATTTACTATAAACTCGGCAACTTAATTTATGAAGAAATGAATCTTTGCTAGGAGGGTGTGAATTCTGTTTAGGGGGAGTGTACGTATATGTTCCTCAATCAACATTCATCTATCATATTCCGGAACACTGATCTCTCAATTCGATAGTGTCCCAACGATTAATAAAGAGAACGATTTCTCCAAGCAAATTAAAATTTCCTTCCTTATTCATGAATTTTAAATTTACTGATAAGGCGAGCTTGGCTTCATTGTTTACAATGGGAGCTGTGGAAGCACCGCCATACAGTTTGCACCGTGCGTTCGGCAAGCTGAAGGAACATCCGGGTGGAAGAGTATTTGCCAACAGCTCCGGACCAAGGAGCGGATTTCTATCGTCAGGGAACTGAAACATTGATAGAACGTTCAGACTGTTGTTTACAGAGACTAGGTGACTCCAGGACCAACTATCGTCAGGGACCTGAAACATTGGTAGAACGTTCAGACCGTTATTTACAGAGACAAGGTGACTCCAGGACCAACGGAACGGATTCATATCGCCAGTGGATTGGCATTGATAGATCGTTATGAAATACCCCTTCACGTACACTCCAAAACTACAAATATGGAATGAGAAAGGGAATCTCCTCTATCGTTGAGTATGAACGTCGACTGGTTTTTCTTAAAAGGGTGAGGTTGAGAAAAATTAACTACGAATCACTTTAAAGGTTCATAAACAATAACATCGCAAACCTTTTCTATCAAATACAGGGTGATTCTCTATGCAGTTTACAACTTCAATAATGTGTTATTATTTATTGTAACCACTTACAGACTTGGTTTATACGTCATTACATAGCAAAACACTTCAAGTTTTTATTTACAAATCCATCACGGCTCAACGTGCGCACCATTTGTCACCCTGGACACTTCCCAACGGACGTCGATTTTCCGTCACGTATGAACCAGCATTTCCGGGATAACAGAAGCGATGGCTGTTGTGATGTATGTCTCAGTTCATCAAGATTTGCAGGTAGGGGGGGGGGGGGGGATGTACACCATATCTTTCACAAAGCCCCACAGAAATAAGTCCAGTGGTGTGTAATCTGGAGACCATGGCGGCCAGGTAATTGTTCCACCACGACCTATCCAAAACAAAAGCACCAAACTTTTGTTTACTTAGGCAACAGTGAAAAATGGCTTCAAACCTCACAACGACCTATCCACTTAACTGGGAAGTTCAAGGAATTCGTCTTACAGGTAGTGCGGCGGGGTGCCATCTTGTTGGCAACACATGTGCCCATCGTGGTCATCTTCATCCAACTATCGAATAAGGAAGTTCTGTAGCATATCCAGATAAATGATGCCGGTGATAGTTCTCTCAGCAAAGAAGAAAGGTCCGTACACCTTTTCTCCCGAAACAGTGCAAAAAAAAACTTCTGAGGGATACCAGTTTCGAGTGACAGACGACGTGTTGATTTTTCCGGACTGCGGACGAAACTCTCCCTAACAGTTTCCACCACCTCGCCAGTCACAGGTGCGCGGCCTGGAGCCTTTGTGTGTCGAACAGGACAACCTGTTTCGATAAATGTCTGGTACCATTTGTACACTGTTGGTCCGCTGGGTGGGTCTTTGCCAAAATATGTGCGAAACATCCGCTGTACTCTCGTTGCTGACTTGGTTTCTTCAAACCAGAACACGCACTACGCTCTTCCGCTCCAGTGAAAGACGCCATTTCCAACAAGTGTCAGGCGGCGCGCGTGGCGCACGACTGTGCAACTACAAACTACACGAGTCAAAACTTGAAGTGTTTTGCAATATAATGGCATATAACCCATGTCTGTAAGTGGTTCCAATAAATAATTACACATTATTGAAGTTGTAAACTACATAGAGAATCACCCTGTATAGTAAGTGCAAGTCATTACTCATTACTAAAGTCTAGGAAGGTCGGTAACCGTTAAGTAACTTTTGAAATAACAGTGATTTCTACTATGTGTGAAGAAAATATCACAAGTGAATGGAAACTCAGAACTAGTTTGAGGAGAAGACTGTTCGTATTTGGAGAGGGATTTTTGGTGAAATATAACGCTGCTCTTGCAGGAAGAACAAGTCTGTGACTGACATCGCAGAAACCACAAGACCAGAACTGCGAGGCTTGGCTTGACGCCAGGAAACACTCGCTACGATATGATGGACACGTACAGTACACCCAAGTCAAATACCCAACTATAATATAGAACCTTTGAAATCGTTCAGCGTGGCAGTGATTCCCAAAGTTCTCAGTTCTAATACGCATACGTTTTAAAATCTCAGACCCTTTTGAGATTAGTTGAGGCGTATTTACACCCGGATTAAAATTTGCATTGCAAGGATTATTGAACATTCAGAATTAGCAATGACCAAAACAACGTTAATTTGTTACAAATAATTAACGTCAATATAAATCCCGCACACAAATCATTACGAGTTTATGAACTTTGCCAGTAGCGATAAGAGCGAAATATGAAGAAAAGGGTGCATTTTAACATGGAAAAAACTAACCAACGGAATATTCATATTCGGTGCTTCAAAATAGGTGAAATAGGCCTACGAGTCGGGGAGAATCTTATTTAGAGATGATTTAACTAGCTTTCAACTGGGTTACTCATACGAATATGTAACAGTTCATCTAATTGCCCCCCCCCCCCTATCATCGTGGATCAATGATAGAGTGTCCGCCTCGTTACGCCAAGATCACGGGTTCGATTGTCGGCTCTGAAAAGATCGCTTCCAGTGATTACTAGTTACAGGTCACTGCTATGCGGCAGTGCATTTGGAACGTTGAAATTGTGCATTAGTTCGCCTAGATAGTTGATAACCGATTCCATAATTCATCTGTATGGACAAAGATAATTCCTCGCAAGGAAAGTGATCAATCATGGATCGATTGAGATTATCATTACAATTTGAGTGTAGCTGCTTGACGATTTCCCGTGTCAGTCTCCAAAAAAATGGTCCAGATATTAAAATATTTCAGAGACTTAATTTAAAAAGACTAAAATAGGCTACCAGATGCAGATGTTTGTCACTACTGACAATATTATAATCATAACAGATAAGAAATATTACCCTGTTCTTGTGGCGCATATTCTAAGATTGTCCGCGTGCGACACCTACGGTAGCGCTGCTAAGCTCTGCTTTTAGGTAGATTTCATTAGAAAGCTAACTATTGCAATGGGTCCCATGTTTCGACTTCCGGAAAATTTCGACATATCTTCGCGTTTCACATCCCCCAGACCCCAAAACCACCGTCAGTTCAAAAGTTTATATATAATTCATGTATGTATATATATATATATATATATATATATATATATATATATATAAGTTTCTTGTGGACACGATAACTGCCGTAATTTTGCACCAATCACTTTGAATTTTTTACCGAATATGTATACCTATAAAATCTCGGTCGAGTTCGTTACTGGGCTAAATCGGTCGAAGGGGGTGAAAATGGGGGGCCTTTTTTCGAAAAAGTGAAATATTGCTATAACTCTCTTAATATGTGAAATATCGAATCCGTTCAACGTTCATACTATGTGTCGGATAAAGCCCAAAAATTTATGTTTGAAGAGTTTTTTATAGCACCAACCATTGACCAAAGGGGCGGGAAAAAGTGTTTTTTTCGGGAAACATTAATCATATCTCTCTTAATAGGCACAATATCAAAACCGTACAAAATTGACAATATTCCCCTAATAATTACCTAAAACTTTTATCTGAAAGAATTTTTGATATGACCCACCATTACGCCAAGGGACGAGAAAAATGATTTCGGAATTATAAGAAAATGCCAAGAACTATCAGTGGTTGCCATGGCAACACTACTAAATTGATGAGGCATGAGTCATCAGACGTTGCCATGACAACGCACTTGCACGAGATCAGATTCAGTATTTCCATCTGACTAAGTGGTTGGTTGGTTGGTTCTTAAGTTTAGGTGCTGCGACAACGCGGTCATGTAGCCCCGTGTACTTTGGGTGTGTGTAGAATCTGCCTGATAACCGGTGTTAATTGTGATGACTGTATTAGTGTGTGTTATCTGTTTGTTAATTTAAGTACTGCAACTATCAATTTTTCAGATAGTTCCTACTTTTGCCGCCAAGCGCCACTGTCAACGACTACGAGGCCAAGTTCAGAACTGAACTACTAGACGCCGCCGCAGTCGGCTCTTGGCAACGAACATAGAAACCTAAGAGCGTTGTATACATTCTTAACCTATCCAATTTAGCTTCACACAGGTGCAATTAGTGGAGGGATATTTAACATGCCATAAATCTATGACATGGGACCGCCGGCTTTACTTCCCCTCCGAAGGAAGGCATACTGAGGGATTTTTAACACTCTTAAAAAATCCGACGGCTTCGGCCGGGTTTGAACCCGTTATCTTGGGCATAGAAGCTCAGCATGCTACCGACTACGCCACCGAAGCCGCCTGACAAAGTGGGAAGCGGCTTCGGTGACGTAACTGGTAGCATGCTGAACTTCTATGCCCAATGTCGCGATTTCAAAGCCGGCCGAAGTCGTCGGATTTTCTAAGAGCGCCAGAATCCCTCAGTATGCTTTCCTTTGGAGGGAAAGTTCCAACTTTCGTTGCGAGTTGCTGGTTGGGGTGGCATCTAGTAGCCAAGTTCACAGCTAGGTGTCGTTGACGGTAGTACCTGGTAGCAACATTAGGAACTACTGCTTGAAATTGACCGTCTGCAGTCCTTACCTGAATTAAGACTAATACAGCCACTACAATTCACACCGTGTATCAGACAGATTCTACACTCACCCAAAGTACACGGGGTTAGATGACCGCGTTGTCGCAGCCCCTAAACTGAGGAACCAACCACAGGTAGATTTCATTAGAAAGCTAACTATTGCAATGGGTACCATGTTTCGACTTCCGGAAAATTTCGACATATCTTCGCGTTTCACATCCCCCAGACCCCAAAACCACCGTCAGTTCAAAAGTTATATATAATTTATGTATGTATATGTATATATATGTATATCAGTTTATTGTGGACACGATAACTGCCGTAATTTTGCACCAATCACTTTGAATTTTTTTACCGAATATGTATACCTATAAAATCTAGGTAGAGTTCGTTATTGGGCTAAATCGGTCGAAGGGGGTGAAAATGGGGGGCTTTTCGAAAAAGTGAAATATTGGTATAACTCTCTTAATATGTGAAATATCGAATCCGTTCAACGTTCATACTATGTGTCGGATAAAGCCCAAAAATTTATGTTTGAAGAGTTTTTTTATAGCACCAACCATTAACCAAAGGGGTGGGAAAAAGTGGGTTTTTCGGGAAACATTAATCATATCTCTCTTAATAGGCACAATATCAAAACCGTACAAAATGGACAATATTCCCCTAATAATTACCTAAAACTTTTGTCTGAAGGAATTTTTGATATAACCCACCATTATGCCAAGGGATGAGAAAAATAATTTCGGAATTATAAGAAAATGCCAAGACCTATCAGTGGTTGCCATGGCAACACTACTAAATTGATGAGGGATGAGCCATCAGACGTTGCCAAGATAACGCACTTGCACGAGATCAGATTCAGATTTCCATCTAAGTGTGAAGCGGCTTCGGTGACGTAACTGGTAGCATGCTGAATGTCTATGCCCAAGGTCGCGAGTTCAAAGCCGGCCGAAGTCGTCGGATTTTCTAAGAGCGCTAAAAATCCCTCAGTATGCTTTCCTTTGGAGGGGAAGTTCCAACGTTCGTTGCGAGTTGCTGGTTGCGGTGGCATTTAGTAGCCAAGTTCACAGCTAGGTGTCGTTGACGGTAGTACCTGGTAGCAACATTAGGAACTACTGCTTGAAATTGACCGTCTGCAGTTCTTACCTGAATTACAGACTACTACAGCCATCCCAAACTACACGGGGTTACATGACCGCGTTGTCGCAGCCCCTAAACTGAGGAAACAACCAAAATCTCTGCGGAGATATAATTTTGCGTGAAGAAGTAACAGACCGTTACATAGTTACAAATCAGTGTCTAAACCTTGCATAAGGATAGTGTGACCACAATTATAAAAATGGACCCCAAATGACAAGAAGGTTACCGTTCCCATAAGACAATAAAATGTTTAAAATAAGCATAAAATGTCGAAAAACAAGTTAATTAAGCTCCAATTATAAAATACCTTCTCGCAATAAATGAGGTCTGATCCTTCTACGAAAATCTGCATATTCTGCCTATTTTCGCCTATCCCCAAGTTTGTCCGGTGAAATCTACCTCCGCCTTCCGGCGTGCCGAGAGGACTTTTTAATCTCTGTGACTGGACTAATTCGTGTGTATGAACAAAGACAGTCACAAAAAGAGAAGGAGGAAGAAGAGAAGGCTCGGATATAAAAACGAACGCTACAAGACTTCATAACAAATACATGCTGTAGTTGTTTGTCATGAGAGTGTCTGCCATCTGGTGACCATCTTGAGCGAAGTGCGTGGCAACTAAGAGAACGCACTCAATAGCTGATTTACTGAAAATGTCAGAAGAAACATCTAACGCGCGTGGCTAATAATAGAACCCGGATGCTCAGAAATTAAGCGAGTTTATATAGGCTGGCAAATAACTCTCGAAGTGAAGGGAATAGGCATAAAGATATACTAAATAGCTATCTTCCACTTATCCCAGACTAGTAGTAGTGCCCGGCTTCGCCCGGTGGATTTATTTGTTTTATGGATGATAATGAATACTACTACAGAACTGGCACATGATAATTTAACTAACAGAACTTATAACTTTATGTGGTGTTGGCGGTGGTAGTGGTGTGGATGTATTGGTGGTGATAAGTAGTACAGTATAATGGACGTAACATTCAGGTCATTTCCCCGTAATGATGATAATGATAATAATGATAATGATAATAATGAATAGGGAAACGGCTATTTACTAACTACAGCACTGACACATGTAATTTACAAACAAATTTTAAAAAAATGATTAAAAAGAGGAGTAAGTGAAATAAAAGACACTGCCTAGGGCCTAAATCTCATTGGCTGTTAGAAATGTAGAGACCAATAGTGTCGTCTTTTGTCGCATAGCGCCGTAGGAAAATAATCAGAACACTTTGAAAACTTCGGCTGTCCCGAGCTCCTGAGGTAGCAATAGTATCATTTATCGCCACATAGCGCGATAACTCATATAAGAGAGTTACGTGAAACAATAATAATAATAATAATAATAAGTGATAGTGTTAGATCTAGTAAATGGTAGTTTTGGCAATATTTCATGGTGCGCTCTGTCATTAGCAGACTTGGGGCCCGTGATTATCGTTCAGCCACTAAAATATAGCATTACTGATTAGTTTTCGAACGATGTGCCCATTAACCCACACTGTGGGGTCACCCGCGACCCGGCTATTTTATGATCTCTTCTCCGCATGAGCCAAATGCCGTTAGGTTGCTGTTATTCCCTCTTCCTTCACAGTCGGAATAATTGTTGATGTGACTGCATCGTTTAAGCGTTTGGAATATTTTGTTGCTGAGTATTGTTATATTAGGGTCACATACGACCCCACGGTGTGGTTTGTGTAACAAAACTTTCTACAAGGTACCTTGCTTTATCCTATAATTTAATCATATCTAGTAGTGAAATAGTACATTATGCAACGAGCCTATAATGGCAATAATTAAGACACGAGTATGTTCATAAAACAAGCGCAAGCGAGTTTTATAATTTCCATACGAGTGTCTTAATTACCATTATAGGCGAGTTGCATACGACTGTTTATGTTCGACGATAATTATAACTTTATTGTATGTTTTAACATAAATATTCATAAATATCTGTGGGATTCAGTTAGTGAACAGGGCCAACGCCACCTAATTAATAAGGCCTCCGCACTGGCTGACCAGCGCTAGGTAGCTCGACCAACAGTAGTCAATCGCGTTGTTTGTGGAGCGTTACAAGGTCGGCGCATAAGTTGTACTTTTTGCTGTAGTTTTGCTCTTCAGCGATCGAAGCGTGTTACCCAAATCAGTGTAGATAAATGTAGATTTCTGAAGTATGTAGGTGTAACGATAGCAATTCTTATGAAAAGAAGCGGTAATTCTGCACGTCGTGAGAATATGCCTTTTCGTAACTTTTAACGAGGTATATTATTGAAAATATAGGATTTATGATTTACATACCTTTCTTGGAGTTGTTGGGAGTCGTTTCACAATCTCAACTACAACTGCCGCACCTCAATAATGTGTTTTTTTTTACGAAAATAAAGAATTTTTATCGTGTTCGTTTCACTACGGACGCCATCTTGGACAATCGACAGACGGAAATGTGACTACGTTACCAACATGTCGCATACAAAATTCACCATTCACCATTTCACACGTAAAGACGTGAAGTACTGCCTGGCCGAAAATTACTGCTAGTACCACAAGCAAGGGGGTCTGGGGCGTAAGCCCCAGGTTAGGGTTGTTTTTGTAAGTAAAACATTAATAAGATAGAATTTATGTCCGCTACTAGGTTAGGTACTGCCTGGCCGAAAATTATTGCTAGTACCACAAGCAAGGGGGTCTGGGGCGTAAGCCCCAGGTTAGGTTTGGTTTTGTATGTAAAACATTAATAAGATACAATTTATGAAGTAATTTCACGTGCCACACAATCCATGGTTAAAGTACGACTGACGAGTTGGATTTGGCGCAATACTATATTACATTATCGACGCTCTTTTGTTTCTTTGTATATCCGGTGCGAGATAGTATCAAATGCGTGGGGTTGGCATTCCTGACTTCGTGAGAAAGATGTCTTCTAGAGACTTCATTTCAACTATATAAGTAGTGTTGCTATTTGGGATGGCTGGGAGGGTCTATGACAGCGGACGAGTCAACATCTATTAATTTATCATCTCCAGATACCATTACTACAGGTACTTTGGCTAATTTCATTACTCAATTTTTTTTATACACATGTTCTCACGGTGTGCAGCGCTACCCAAGAAGCTTCAAGTTTGAACATTTAGAACATTTCATGGCATACTGTTATGGTAGGCAGGAATAACAGGAATAATTGATGAATGAAAGCAAGTGAAAAGTAAGTGAAATAAAAGAGAATTGGATAATTTGATTTATAAATCCAGTATTTTAATGCATTTATGTGGGTTATAGAAGTAACAAAATTAGTATTATGGGGATAAATTTGTCTTTTGTCCATATTTAATAAAATATATTTACATTTTGACATTTTTTAGATTGTACATATTTTAAAATATGTACATATTTTGACACTTTTTAGTACATATAAATTCTAGCCCTGCTCATAAGTTTACCCCATATCATTAATTGAAGATTTAGCTTTGGCAGTCCTGATGTACCAGATGGGTGAAGCATATTTCTTAACATCTATACATATCATAAAGTCAATAAGCTTATTATTGATTCCCAAGATTAAGAAATTTAGTCCTATTGTAATTTCAAAAACGTACCTCTCAAAATGTAAATTGAATCTATTTAGATTTTTTTAGCCCATTTAAACTAATTTTTTAACCTTCACTTACATCCTCTAAGAAATTTTCTAGTAGCAAAATGTAATTTTAATGTACAATCTGTTAAAATAATAGTTAAGAAACTGAAGATTTCCTATGCTCTCTCTATTCTCTATTAAGCTACAAGAACAGTAGGCTCATAAGTTGAATTGTTGGTGAGAGTTAATTATGTTCCTGCTGTACAATGTAGTCTCGGATAAATATGTTTCAAGATAAAACTGTATTGTATTGTATTTCTGTCAGTAGCCAAATTGTTGATAAATGTTATGTAGGTACCTACAAAATTCAAAACTTTTAATTAAATTAATATTCTGTAATCCAACGCCAGTAAAATAATACTAAAAATTGAATGAGTGAGTGGTAAAAGGACAATATTCAAAGAAATGGGATAATATTCCAGCATATTTAATCATTAATTAGTCGCTAAATTATGACACTCCTATTATGACATTTTGAGAGATAACTTCTTGCTACTAGTACTGCAATTGCCTAATAGTGAATTTTTCAATACGACGTATAGTTTCGACAGATGATCGTTCTTTTTCATCTTGGAAATGGAATGATCGTTTTTCGACTCAGCTGTTCAATTATTCTTTTCCATTTTTGCCTTTCTCCCTTCATTTAAAAGTGAGGTTAATAAGTTCATAACGTTCTGAAAATCATAATAAACATCATTATCGTAATAATTATGGGGCTTTTTTTTTGTTATTATGATGAAACTGTTTATTTCTTTTTCCTCCCTCAGTATAGAAGGAGTTTCATAGTTCAAGCATTACTGGAAAGCTTATTTTATGAAAGGTAAGGAAGAAGGTAAATTCTACGAGGTACGGGTAATTTAGCAATACTGGCTACTCAAAGACTTGCAGGCTATGCAGTGATCATTTAAAGTTGTACAGTGCAACAATATGAGCGTTTTCTTTGCGAGTAGAAACATCGTTTGGAAGGGCAGGGAGGAATGACTATTCTTGGCGCGCGTGCTTCCGAGCGCGGAGGCCTTATTATCTAGGTGGCGTTGACAGGGCGCGCTGGCTTTGCTGACAAAACAGAGCGCATGCGTGGGTCAAGGCACTCCGAACGCAGAGACCATTCACTTTGCTTGCCAACACAGAACACCTATTGTTTACAGCGGATTTTGAGCGCATGCGCGAAGGTATCTTTACCCAATTGGTCACACAACTATTTTTTGAACTCTGATTGGTGGGAGAAACTGTTTGATAATTAAAAATAGTGTTATAATGAGCCTCATTATGATACAGTTTTCTGTCACATAATGTTTACATTTCGACATCGTCGAACATAAACACTGTAAACCCTTGTAACCTAAATAGCAAGATGTATTATTGTTCATTTTAACCCATTCTCAGACATCAAAGTGCGTGATTTGTTCTTTAAGCCTGTGTGCAGAACAGAGTGCAGAGAGTGCAAAGATGACAGGGCCTCGGTTTTTGCAGAATGGCTGAAATGAACAACTGTGTGCTATTTTTAGCCAATTTTCAATTTTGAAAAAAAAAAAATAGGCTTATGAGATCACCTTTTGTCCGCGTGTGTGTGTGTGTGTGTGTGTCCTAATAACTTCTAAACGGCTGGAGCGATTTCAATCAAACTCGGTAAGTTCATAGCACTATTCCGGACGACCCCGACCGTGCCCTTCAAATTGTGTTACGTCTCACCAATCCAACATGGCGGCTGTGCGAAATATTCCACCAGCATTAAATATCTCCAAAACTATTACCGATATCACTCTGGGATTTTTTACGGTGATAAAGGGAACCACTAGAAGTTCACCTATGTGACTTTTGAAAAACTGGTAACTACAAAACCAACATGGAGGCCACGCGAATTTGCGACTTTTAAATAGACGTTTCTCGCGATTTAACCAACCTAACGCAATGAAACTTGGTCCAGTATATGTTTATACACATTGTAATGCAACGACATCTAACTTGGTTCAATTGTTTACATAACCACAAGATGGCGGATGTGAAATATTTCACACAGTCATTCTATATCTCTGAAACTATTAACGGTATCACCCTGAAATTTTGTACGGAGATAAAGGGCACTACTGGAATTTCATCTATAATACTTCCAAAAACCGGTTAACTACAAAACGAACATGGCGGCCAAGCGAATTTGAAAATTTTAAATAGACCTTTCTCGCGATTTAATGTTCCAAACGCAATTAAATCTGTTACAGGAAATGTTATACACATTGTAATACACTGGTATCTAATTTAGTTCAATTGTTTAGATAACATCAAGATGGCGGCTTTGCGAATTTTAAAATTAAGTTTTTATTTATTGTGTCGTAATCATGCGATCGATGTGAAAGTTTGAATAATGAACCTACGCAATAATTTTCCTTTAATGGTACATGACTCTATGGCCTATACATTTAACAATCCAACATGGCGACCATCTGAAATATTTAGATGGCTCTGAATATCTACGAATCTATTATAGCAATCGAACTGATTTTTTTATGTTCATAGGGGCTATGAACTTAAGTTCACCTATAGGACTTTAAATAACCTGGTGATCACAAATCCAACAAGGCGGCGACGCGAAGTATAAATATTCACATGGACGTTTCTCGCAATTGAACCATCCGAGTGCAGTGAAACTTGGTACAGTAAATCCTTATACGAATGTTAATCCACTGGCATCTAATTTATTTCAATTGTTTCCATAACCACAAGATGGCAGCTGTGCGAAATTTTAAAATCTCCTTGTTACTTCTTGTGTCCTAATCATGCGATTGAAGTTTGAATGCTACACGTAGGCCTACTCAATAATCTTCATGTAACAGTACATAACTCTAGGACCTACATTTATAAAATCCAACATGGTGACCATCCGAAATATTTAGTCGTTTCTCAATATCTACGAATCTAGTCCAGCAATCAAACTGAAATTTTATATGTTGATAGAGGCAATTAACATAAGTAGGATATATGAAACTAGGCTGTATAGTTCTTGACGGAACTACTTGTTTGTTAATTCATATATCAACGTTTTAAAGTATGTTACTGTATGCATTAGAATAGTGATAATTTATTAAATTATGACAAGTAAAAGTTTGTGTACAGTAAATTGTTATTTGTAACAAGGGAACTTTACTAATCAAGAGAATACATGTGTGAATGCATAGAAGTAGGGAAGTACATCAATGCGACTCTCTAGAGTCTAGATGACTGGAAACAGAAACAATTAAAATGGATTCCTATATCACTATTTAGAATTGGGTCACCAGTGACCCCACAGTGTGACGTATGTCCTGAAAGTATCACAATGTGGTTAAATCTGTTCCTTAATTGAAATAAACTCCTAACTGTGCCACGTGTGTGAATCAGGAACATTATCGTTGCGTGTTTGTAAGAACATTACATCACATGTGATAAAAGTATAGTTCTCCGAAACCTCAATGAACCATGGTGCTACAGTAACCTTTGGAGCAGGCGGCCAGCTGCTGCTCGTACTGTACGCTTCTTGTCTTGTCAATAATATGTGCGCGTGTACTTGCAGAGTCTGTATCCAACAAGTTAACAGTTTTCGGTTGTTGATGTTCTTGATCGTCTAGGAAGAATTAACTACGAAAAACAAAATGGCTTAATTTTGTTTGCCCTTAACCTTCTGACTCATTGAGACAGAGAAATGCAAATACGTATGGTAAAATCTTCTGTATTTTTGTAACGACTATTTCTAACGTTCTAGCCAGCTGGTATAATCATCCTTGAAGCGATAATCCTTATGTCGTCTAGTTTCGGGCAAATGACCTCGTAGTTCCGCCCATTAAAACAACAACAACAACAACAACACAACAACACAACAACAACGTCTAGTTTCGCAAATAACTCCGATGGCAAGCATTGAATTTGGTGGTTGTTATTTGTTTCAGCTGGTACACACTGGGTGAATAACATTCTGATTGTTTTCAAAAGGTTTCATAAATAAATTATCTTCTGAATTTACTTTCTTTTTTCAGATTTAGGAATTGGGATAATAAAGAGAGAACAACAATTCATGTCAAACCCGTGCCTCCGAGACTGCAGCCTAGAATGCTAGTCGCTACACTACAATGTGGTCCATTTTGGTTATGGCCTGCCTGACGCCACGAGAAGACAATAGGTTTTAACACCATAGGCTACCTACTACATATGATTGATTGGTTGGTTCCTCAGTTTAGGCGCTGCGACAAGTAGCCCCGTGTACTTTGGGTGTGTGTAGAATCTGTCTGATAACCGGTGTTAATTGTGATGAATGTATTAGTGTGTGTTATCCGTTTTTAATTCAAGTAAGGACTGCAGACGATAATTTCAAGTAGTTCCTATTTTCGCTACCAAATGCTATCGTCCACGACACCTAGCTGTGACCTTCGCTACTACTAGATGCCATCGCAACCAGCGCCAGGTGACGAACGTTGGAACTTAAGAGCACTAATCAAATCTAACCTACACATTTTGCTTCACACGAGTTTATTTAGTGGAAGGTACTTTTACATGCCATAAATTTATGACATGGGACCTCCAGCTTTACCTCCCTTCCCAAGGAAGGCATACTGAGGGATTTTATTTATTTATTTATTTATTTATTTATTTATTTACAGGTACTGTTACAGTTAGGCAAAACCTGGTAGTAACAAGATATTTACATGGTGCATGTCTCAATTTCTCGCCATAATGTCTCTGTGTTCCATGAATGCAAATTTAATTTCTTCTTGAAAACTTTTAAACTATTAGGAAAAGGTTCTAAGACTTCTTCAGGTAACTCATTCCATGTCTGAATACCCCTGTTTATAAAAGAATACTTAGCTAAATTTGCTTTTTGAAGGTTGGGCCATTTAACGCTCTTTAAAAAAATCCAACGACTTCGGCCGAGTTTGAACCCACGACCTTTGTCACAGAAGCTCAGCATGCTACCAACTACGCCACGGAAGCCGCCTACCCACTATATAGGGGACATTATTCCATCTGTAACACGTACTACAAAGAAATAGGTACAACACTTGACATGTTCGTATAAAATTCCTCTTCCTCCATAGGGATTTAGTAGAATAAACTTGTCCTTGTTGTGAAACTGCCCTCGGTGGTAAAGTTTCACAAATATGAATGGCAAGAGTTGCGATTCGTACTCCTAAGACATCTACGCGCCGCTCTTATCCTCAAAAATACAGTATCATTTATCTAATGACTGTTGTATGAAACAGAACTTTTGAGCCCGAATAGAAAAGTCTTCAAGAGAATGTTAATCCTCGTCGTGAAGGTATGATTAGCATTAATAGCCTCATTAGCATAGCTATGGCCCATTGTGCGTTAACAGTCTCAAATGGAAGAACAAAAACAGTGTTGAGGACATCAATTACTCAACTATGCATGGTTACAACATTCTCGCCCCGACCGGCGATGCGTCTGGAATTAACAAGATTATATTTTCATTTCAGCAAATGAGCCGCTTATCCGAAAAAGTGTTTTCATTGTTTGCACTTAGACGCGAATAATTGGGGGTGTTCTTCAAACATGCGTTGGCGACGGAGTCATATCAACTTTTTATATATTGGAGAGAGATATTCCTATTGCCACGTGATGCACTAACTTATTTGAGTAAATAATGCACTTTATGTTTTCGTGATTGCCGATAGAAAACCTGATAAGCTGCAGAGTTGTTGTTCCGCGCCATGTATTTGCTTACAGCTGGTCAACAGCCATCTTACATAACTCTACCACCTTGAAAAACACCAGTGTTCACGGCTGTTCAAGTTCAGATACTGTCTCATGGATTGCTTCATTGCGTATATAAACTTGTGTATGTGTAATGCGAACATTCTTTAAAAATTCTGTTAAAATTGAAGCCTAATGTACACAATGCTGCTAACGTCGGTCTGAAACCTGTCAACAGCATCTTGTATCATCAGTGTAATTCCAGATGCACTGTGGACATTGTGCGATGGCGAAACGCCAATCTCCAAGTGTGATCGTGTGTGAAGCATTGTGATGTGAAGCTGACCAGCAATAGTTTCCGAAACACATGCAGTGTTGATGACTTGCTTATTACATACTGCCCTCGTGTAACGACTGCAATTGATGATGGCCCGGAGGAACCTTGAGAATTATGCTACCGTGATCATTAATGATTGCCATGTCTACTCAGACTGTTTGAAACACATAGCAAGGCTCTGTTGCTGCCCGCTATTTTCCACGGTGTCGCTATGAAAGTAGTCCAATCTCATCCTGCTCTTTGTAGCATTAAACCATCTCCGCGGTTTGATTTTTTAGTAAATCAGCGATATACTTCCAACACAATCTCTCTAATCATGTGTTTTCTTCATCAAACGTTTGTTGAATTATGACAACACACCCAGATAGCCTGACTAAGTTTATTTTTTTCCTCGCAGACTTACACGTTTTAACAATTACTATAATATTCAGTAAAATCCAGTAAATACAGACAGCCGTTTATTCGGGTCAAGAAACAAAAAATCCGACGAGTTCGGCCGGGTTTGAACCCGCGACCTTGGGCATAGAAGCTAAGCATGCTACCAACTACGCCACCGAAGCCGCTAAAATGACTGAGGTCATTAGACAAATGCAACACACTGGTTAAAACAACGTCACAAAAACGCAATTGAAAATATATTCAGTAGCATTGGAAATCAACCTTCAAGGATGCCTATTAAAAACACTGCGCGAGCAAAAAACAAAAATGAGGTAGGGTTGGGAGACAAGTTTCTATTGAACAATAACTTGAGTGCGATTACTTCATTTAGTACAATTACAGCACATGATTTATAACATGTTTAATAGTTTTATATCATACCCTTCCTTTGTCTTTACTCCCACACGCAGCAATTTGTTGGACGTATCAATAATTCCAGACACGCCACAAATAAACCAATTATATGCCTGTATGGTAGGTATTATTGGCGAGGATATCTTGGAGTGCGATCAGGTGTCTCTTCCCACGCCTGTCACGGAGAATGCAACACTCGACTTTATTTCAAGGTTACTATCTTCTACTCTCTGTAAAGCCCTCCTCACTGTTCTCCTTTTGTTTGTTTCGTTGGTTGGTTCCTTAGATTAGGGGCTGCCACAACGCGGTCATGTAGCTCCGAGTACTTCGCGTGTGTGTAGACTCTGTCTGATAACCGGTGTTAATATATTGTGATGGCTGTATTAGTGTGCTTTATCTGTTTTAATTCAAGTAAGGACTGGAGACAATAATTTCAAGTAGTTTCTACTTTTGCTACCAAATGCTACCGTCCACGACACCTAGCTTGTGGACTTGGCTACTAGATGGGATCGCAGTCAGCACCTGGCGGCGAACGTTGGAACTAATAGAGCGTTATCAATTCTAACCTACACATTTTGGCTTCACACAGGTGTAGTTAGTGGAAGGTTCTTGTTCATGCCATAAATCTATGACATGGGACCGCCGGCTTTACTTCCCCTCCAAAGGAAGGCATAAGTTACTGAGGGATTTTTAACGCTCTTAAAAAATCCGCCGACTTCGGCCGGGTTTCATGCATATCTCATTACTTGTTTGATTAAAACTGGAGTATTAGAAGCCATTTGTTAATGTTGCCTAGTTCTATTAAGGAAGCTTTCCAGTCGGTCAACATAAATTGTGCGGGGCAAGAAATGCATGTTTCTATTCTTTGAGAGTGAAATGACGCGCAGGAAGGCTGTGAAAATGAAATGTTTCTATTCTTTGAGAGTGAAATGACGCGCAGGAAGGCTGTGAAAACGAAATGTTTCTATTCTTTGAGAGTGAAATGACGCGCAGGAAGGCTGTGAAAATGAAATGTTTCTATTCTTTGAGAGAGAAATGACGCGCAGGAAGGCTGTGAAAATGAAATGATTCTATTCTTTGAGAGTGAAATGACGCGCAGGAAGGCTGTGAAAATGAAATGTTTCTATTCTTTGAGAGTGAAATGACGCGCAGGAAGGCTGTGAAAATGAAATGTTTCTATTCTTTGAGAGAGAAATGACGCGCAGGAAGGCTGTGAAAATGAAATGATTCTATTCTTTGAGAGTGAAATGACGCGCAGGAAGGCTGTGAAAATGAAATGTTACTATTCTTTGAGAGAGAAATGACGCGCAGGAAGGCTGTGAAAATGAAATGATTCTATTCTTTGAGAGTGAAATGACGCGCAGGAAGGCTGTGAAAATGAAATGTTTCTATTCTTTGAGAGTGAAATGACGCGCAGGAAGGCTGTGGAAATGAAATGTTTCTATTCTTTGAGAGTGAAATGACGCGCAGGAAGGCTGTGAAAATGAAATGTTTCTATTCTTTGAGAGTGAAATGACGCACAGGAAGGCTGTGGAAATGAAAAACAACAATCCTTACCACAGCTACGTGTGCTATCTCATTTGGTACGGTAACAGAAATGCGACAAACAAAAAGAAATACCGTAATGCTTTTGCACTAACAGAAAAAAAAAATATTTATCACCTAGCACAGATGTCTGTCTGTTAAGTAGTCAGCATGAAGGCTGGTTGGATCCTCAAAAAGCACCGCCGTTAGGTTATGTGTGTAGATACCAACAAAAACTCAAGGCAGCGCAGTATTGAGGCGTACTAGGCAAGATGAGGAGTGAGGTAGTTAGCCATTGCTTTCCTCACTGAGTCAGAACAACAGTGCTAACCCTATGAGTAGAACCTTTCACAGCATCCACAGGCACTGACTGTGCCCTGAATGTCATTACAAAGCACCACTCATACCTCAGTAGATTCCATATAATCACAGCCATGAGTGAGACTGAAAAGCCACATTTTACTCTAGCTTGTGCTAATAATGATAATTTAGATACAGACGTTCCCTGAGCAGATGGATCTGATCGTGTAACAGTAAAAGAACAGTGCGGTATATCTGAGTATTTTCATAAAGCAGTATAGCATTCTGTGAAATAAATAGGCCTATGTACGGAACCCTTACGGTATGCGTGAGTAGAAGTGCATCACAGAACTATCAAAGAACTCATAAAGAGCATACATATTAATTACAACAGACAAGGCAGGTAAATCAGGAATGGCAAGTTGACAAATTGCTGACACACAATGTATGTGACACACACACACACACACACACACACACACACACACACACAAAAGCTGGCAGTTAATACAAAATCAAAATATGATTATTGGTCATGATTATTGCTAACATATACGGCACGACCCACACGATTCCGTAGAATTGGTGACAATTCTCAATGGATTTAAAAAATCATGAATGAACCGACTTGATGGGTGTACTATATAGGGTGTCTTTTATGTACCTTTGGAGAATGATAGGTCGTGTAGGGAACGGGTATACAAGTAATTTGAGATAGGGAACTTGGGGTCGGAGCGCCCTTCTTAATCCCTAAAATAAGGGTTGATTCAGGACCTCCACCCTGTCAGTTGGGCAACCTACCCAGCCTCTATTACCTTTCTCAATCATTTAACTCTTAGCAAGATTCATTTCACCATGTGGCGCTGGCGTAATGGATAGCGTTGCGGTGCGAAAGGCCGGTAGTCCCGGGTTCGATTCCGGGCTTGGGCAATTTTTTTTTAAATGTTGTTTGTCGTATTTGCACTCTCTTCTCTGACGTAGCACCAGACTGTATCATGTGACTACAAGGTACAAAGCTGCTGAAGCTCTCCTTGTCGCACTAGTAACTATCCAACTGCAGAAGTCAACGTATCTGATCCTACTTCAGAACGAAAACGCATGTTTCAATATTGTATTGTTACGTGCCCCCCCCCCCCCCCTAGTGACACTTTTGTTAACTGGATTACGGTGGGTTGAAGCACAACACAGATTGTTCCTTTAAAGAAATAATTAACTTTATTGCGGCCAGAAAATTACACTACTCATCAGCAAATACAAGCAATTAGAACCTTACTCCAGTTTCCTCAAGTCTCTTCCTTGAGCGCTCTTGCCCCTTTCACTTGTCAACAAACCACAGAATTTAAACCGTCTTAATGAGTCCGGTGGCCTTGACAGAAGCTACCTGCGCCTCTTTCTCATGTACACCAACTACAGTTACTTACGGCAATCCGCTACACGCTGTCTCGCTGTCCGCAAGCTGGGGGAAACAATGTCACTGGATTCCGTAACTCGCACGGTGCTTCGTCACCACACTTCTGTCGCTCAGAAAAGACGCTCGCACTAGCTCGTAAAACACACACCCACAGAAAAACTCGGTCCCCTCACTGTTGAAGCCGCTTATATAGCAGGCTGGTGACTCACTGAATTCTAGAATCGTCCAGGACACACGGCTTCTCGACATTTCCTTCACTGGCTGGGTCACGAATATTCTGGACCATCCCTTTCACTTCGCAGTCCGTTGCGTAACGCGCACGTAATACACTGAGGCAGAGCACACACAGCCCGGGGAGCTGTGACTCTTGCGGCGAGCGAAAAAACAAACTCACAGCCGTAACAGTATTAAAGATAAGCACGAGTGTCACTAGCACCATCATTGAGGATGTTGTAACCAAGTGTTCAGCGTCTAACTTGGTAGCATGCTTAGCTTCTATGCCCGAGATCGGCCGAAGTCGTCGGAATTTTAAGAGCGTTAAAATCCTTCAGTATGCCTTCCTTCGGAGGGGAAGTAAACCCGGCGCGGCGGTCCCATTTTATAGATTTATGGTATAAAAAGAACCTTCCACTAATTAAAGTTGTGTGAAGCTAAATTTGCAGGTTAGATTTCGTTGAAACGCTCTATCAAAGTTCCAACGTTCACCACAAGGTGTCAGTGACATCTGATAGCGAAACTTGGAACTACTTGAAATTGAACGGAACTTGTAGCTCACCCCATGGGTGTCCGCATTGGAGCAGCTACAGCCTCCGGCGAGTCGAAGATGTCCTTGAACACTCCCGGAACTAAACACCATACGCTAAATAAATAAAGGCATTCTTCTTCTTTTTTCTTTAGCGTTTGTCCCGCTTAGTGGCAACGTCCGCTATGTGGGATCGTAGTCTCCAGTTCCTTCGGTCTTGGGCCTTGTCAGATTGTCAGACAGCCTTTAGGTCATTATGCGCTGTATCGGCCTACAGTTGCCATTGTGTCGCCCTCTGCACGCAGCACATGTCCAAACCATCTCAGACGGCTTTCCGGCAATTTCTTTCCCAATTGGTGCAACACCAATTTCTGATGTCAAAGGAAAGGCATTCATTGCCTCAACATATAGATTGTTAAGAATACATCGAACCACAGAAATTTGGGGGTAATAATAATAATATCATATGGCTTCGGATGCCGAGTGCTAGCTTTGCAATTTGACACCCAGAGGGTAGCTTGCATGTCGAATTCCGTTGTTCCTTGAATCACTATGAAAGTCAAGGAGGTTAAAATATCTAAGCTTCTTGAACACTATAGCGCTTTCTAGTAGAGAAATTAGGAACTTTGTGTTGGCGGAAACTCCCGAGATTAATTTTGCCATTATAAACACGGCCTACTGAATTCAAATGGGTTCTTTGACATGCCAATATCGTATGACATGCGTGTCGTATTTTTGCCGCCTTTCAAAAATCACTTACCACGGCCAGGAGTGAACCTGCAATCTTGGGGTTAGTAGACCGACACGCTATCCACTCACCCACCGTGGCAAGCTAATTTGGGGGTAAATCGCTGACACGCGGACAAGCAACTAGAAAAGCTGAACGGATGCAGGCCAGGATAATTAGTTTTAATACGGTAATGCCATGGGTTTAACGTTTAAAGATGGTGGGGTACCGGGACATGCCCTGGAGAGATAGGTTTATATGAGACGAGCAGGAACCCGAAATAGTGGGTTTGTTGGGTTGAATGCACCCAACCGTGCTTCTCTACTCCACTAATCACAAAAAAGCAACAACAATACAAGGAAAGTAAAATCCACTCGACGATTGTGATCTTTTAAGTTTTATTTCCGAATATATTTCTTTTCCAGGGCTGTAATTTGGGGAGAAAGATAATGGCACGAAGCTGGATCAAACGGTTATTTGAATCGGATAAAATAATGCCACGTATTTCTTAGCACAAGGCGCGATACCAAAGGGGAGGGTAGCAGCAACAATTCAGGGACAGAAAAACACACGAAAGCGGATTCTACAGAAAAAATAACAGTTCACTGAATCGAAATGGAAATATGACTGTCATTATCAGTGAGGAATTGAAATCGTGTGAGATTCCAGATAGGCATATCATCCACGGGAAATAACGAAGTGCACCGTGATTTTTATCAACTAGCAGCTACAACTCCAGACGATATATACAGTACATCTTAATTTAACACCTCAAGCAGCCAGGCGTGATGGACTGCACGCTGAGGTCAAAGGTTGAGGTCCGGCCGCTGCAGTGGCCATCATGAGTGGTAACAAATATTCGAATGATAATTTGTTCTATCTGAGAATTTATAAGTTTTAACATTAGAAATAAAGCATACTTTTCCAAAACAAATGAAATGATGTATATTCTTTCTGGGTTGGGAAGATGGCGGAGTGCGGGGGAATTGAGCCTTGGAAAGGTTTTAGCGGTAAAATGCTTCTGTTCTTTTTATTTATTATTTATCGTATGACTTTTACAATCATGCAGAAACAAGAATGAAAGATGACAGAAAGTACTATATACAATATATACATAAATACACATGACAAGAAACAGCAACATATCTATATTTTTAAGTCCAAACTATCCAGCCACAGTATCACAGAAGGTGTGGCCTGAATAAAGTCCAGTGGATCACCTTCATAGGCCCGCAGTCTGCACTCGAATGCAATGTGTTGTATAGACTGGGAAGGAGCACCGCAGTCACACTGGGGGGACGGAACTTTGCCCCATCTGAACAAGGACTCTGCGCAGATTCCGGTATTTGTGCGGATCCTATTTAGAGCAGTCAATGCCCTCCTTGGGAGGTGAAATCCTGGAACTGGACTGTTTTTGGAAAGTAGAGGCCAAAGCAGGTGGTCAGTATTGAGAGTCCACTCTCCTTTCCATTCGTTGAATGGATTAAACTGGTTCTCAGTTAGTTCCTGTGCAAAAACAATTGGCGGATGTCTGGACTTCAGCCTGCCTCTCTGAAGATCTGGGATGTCATCGTGAATGGGAAGGTTCAAATTAGCCATGATCTTGTCATATTCTCTGAGAAGAGCGACTTTTCTCCGCAGGTGAGGTGGCATAATGTGGCTGAGGACAGGAAGCCAATAAGAGGGAGTGGGTCTGATGACTCCGCTGATCTTCCGCATGGTATTGTTGAGCTGGGTATCAATCAGTTTCACATGAGGACTATTTATCCATACTGGAGCACAATATTCAGCCACAGAAAAGACAAGACTTATAGCAGAACTCCTTAGGGTTTCTGCAGAGGCTCCCCACGATGTGCCACAAAGTTTGTCGAGGATGTTGTTGCGACTTTTTATTTTAGCTGCTGTATTCTCAAGGTGTTTTCTGAAAGAAAGGGTGCGATCCAGAGTAATGCCCAAATACTTAGGAAATTTGTTGTTCCTGAGGATAGTTCCTCCAAAGGGTACTTGAATTACATTGTTTGCCATTTTGTTGTTGAGATGAAAACAGGATACCTCAGTTTTAGTTAAGCTTGGCTTAAGTCTCCACTTGATGAAATACCTTTCAAGGATAGCCATGTCCTCTCCAAGCGTTTTTTCAGTTTCACTGATGCTGCTGTGCCTTGTGGCAAGAGCTATATCGTCAGCATAGCAGAACTTCTTTGACTGAGTTTCCGGTAGATCTGATATGTATAGGTTAAAGAGGAGTGGAGCTAGTACCGATCCTTGTGGAAGACCGTTGTTCAGTTTCCTTTGCTTGCTTATTTGTGTCCCCATGATCACTTGGAAGATCCTGTCACTGAGCATGTTCGTGATGAGCTTGACAGTTGTTTTACAAGAAATCACTCGGTGTAGTTTGTATATTAACCCTTCTTTCCAAACTGTATCGTAAGCAGCTGAGAGGTCTAAAAATGCAACAGAAGTTTTCAGTTGCAGTTGAAAACCAGCCTCTATATATGAGGTAAGGGTAAGAATTTGGTCACAGCAGCTGCGTTTTGGTCTGAAGCCCGCTTGTTCAATAGGAATATGTTGGGTGATTATAGGGCAGATTCTGTTGTAAATCAGTCGTTCTAGGAGTTTGTAACAGCAGCTCAGTAAAGCTATTGGTCTATAATTTCCGGGTTGATCTTTTGGTTTTCCAGGTTTCAAAATGGCAATAATCTTGCTTTTCTTAAATTCTTTAGGTATCGCCCCCAGTTTCAAGATATCACTGAAGAAGCTAGCGAGCCAGTTCCTAGCATTGTGGCCTAGGTTAATTAGGAACTCAGGATGGATGCCATCAAAGCCAGGAGCCTTTCCGCTTTTCAAGTCGTTTATTGCTACGTTTATTTCTTCACGGTTAAAAGCAGCTGCAAAGGATGATGTCTGTGGAGATGATGTTTTAAGGTGTCTGAGTTCCTTCTTCACCATCTTAGTATGGAGTTTGTCTCGAGTCGCTCGTGAGGTTGAAATAATGTGACTAGCAATTGTATCAGGTGTAATGTCAGGCTTGTCTCGTCCTCCAGATGAGCTCCCTCCAAGTTTCCTCAGGAGATTCCAAGCTTTCCTGCTTGAGTGTTGGAAGTTCAGCCCTTCAACAGTATCCACCCATTTCTGCTTCCGTGAAGCATCCAAGCTATGCAGAAGTTCCTCAGCAACTTCTTGCTCACCTGATTCAATATACTCATTAAAAAGATATTCGCTCTGCTCGTTCCATCCTGGCACATATTCTTTCCTAAACCCCCGTGGAATATGTTTCTTGGCTATTGAGGTAATCAGTCCAACAAATCTATGGTAGGAGCTACTTTTTGCTGGAATCCATCTGATACATCGATCTACTTCTTTTGTAAATTTAACCCAATCCGCCTTGCTAAAATTCCATCGGGGTCTTGGCAGTGTAGATATCAAGGGCACAGAAATTCCTATATCTAACAGTATTGGTCTGTGTTGACTACGTGGAAAGTTATCCATTATTATTCTCCTAGTGGGCAGAGGTTGATAATTACTGTTTTGGGTCACAAAGCACAGGTCTGGGTTGTAGTCATGCTTCCAGGCGGCTGATTTAAATGTTCCTTTATCCTTGGCATCAAATATTAGGTGTAAATGGTGTTCTTCAGCCCAGCTAACGAGATCTATGCCACAAGGATCGTTTTGGGCATAATTCCAGTTTTCATGGTGGCTGTTGAAGTCCCCTGCGTAAATGGCAGGATGGTCTGCAGTGACAGGAATCACTGTAGGTTGCCAGGAGATTGTAGGTGGTTTGTAGATGTTGATTACTGTTAAATCTTGAACTTTAACAACTACAAGGTGAATGTTGTCATCTGTAGAAGCGGAAATGAGACTAACATTATCCAAGTTGTTTCGTGCATATGTCGCGACACCATACACGCCATCATATGTTGCACCTACCACGGAGTAACCATGAATTTTCCCTCTTTTCTGGAGATCATCTTCGGTGGCTGTATGAGTTTCCTGTATCAAGACTAGGTCTATCCTGTTCTCACGGAGAATTCTTGATAGGTAATCACTCTTTGATCGACTAATGCCTTCAATATTTACTTGCAGGATTTTGATGTTGTTCCCAATTGTTCTTGTCATGGGGCTCTGAAAAGAGCCTTTCAAGCTATAAGAACTATGCATGTCTTGCATTGCCAGGAGATCTACAAGAGATAGTCTGGCAGTCAGTACGTTGTTGCTCGCTTAGCACCACCCGGGGGACACGTGCAGGGCAATTTATAAGAAAATGATAAAAACAAATTATGGGAGCATCAGGGTGACTGACCGATTTAAATATCTTGGAGAAATAATTAGTAGCAATGGGACGGATAAATTGGCAATTGAGAACAAAAAAAGGGAAATTGGAAAGATTAAATTTTTGTACAAAAATATATACAATAATAAGAACCTGTCTATCAATGCAAAATTACGACATTTTAATACAGCTGTTAGACCAGTCATCTTGTACGGCATGAAAACTACAAATATAACCGGAATGGAGAATTTGCTCAAGATAGAAAGAAGAATTTTAAGAAGGATTTATGGTCCTAGGAAAACACAGGAAGGTTATAGACTGAGATCCAATGCAGAAATTTATAGTAAACAGATTTTTGATAAAATCTGGAACTATAAAGGGCAAGGAGGCTATGTAAAACAAATGAAAGAAGAACTTCAAAAATTCAAAATTACTGAAGAAGATTGTCTAAATCGAATAGAGTACAGAAAAAAAATTGGCCTCAAAATTCTTGTCGGGGAGAAGAAGAATCTCAACAGAGGAGAATGGACTGCTGAAAGAAGAGCTGCGCTGTCAACCAGGATGAAAGACTTTTGGAAGAGAAAGAAGGAAACTAGACCTATAAAGAAGTGATATTTGCGTGATCCTTGTTGGCCTGTCCGCGGTGTATAAATCTATGACATGGGCCCACCAACTTGACTTCTCACCGAAGGAAGGCATACTGAAGGATTTTAATCCGATGACTTCGGCCGGGTTTGAACCCGCGATCTTGGGTCAGCATGGTACTGATTACTGTGTTTACTGTCCAATAACCTGCTTGCGACATCTTTGGCCAGTCTCCCCATGTACTTGGGTGTGTGTTTGCAGCCAATGGCCATAGCTGGGTATTTTTTAATTGAACACCCGAAGGCTCCCCATCAAGTTAAATTTCAAGTAGTCCCAAATTTGACTGCAAGATGCCACTGTCACAGACACCTAGCGGCGAACGTTGGAACTTGATAGAGCGAATCTAACCAAATAAACTACAATGTTGGCTACACACTACCAATTGTAGTGGTTGGTTCGTTTACAAGCCATAAATCTATGACATGGGCCCACCAACTTGACTTCTCACCGAAGGATGGCATACTGAAGGATTTTAATCCCGACGACTTCGGCCGGGCTTGAACCCGCGACCGTGGGTCAGCATGGTACCGACTACTGTGTAAACTGTCCAATAACCTGAATTTCTGTGGTGTCTGTAGTAATGCGTGTAGTTGAAATAATTAGGGCCAGGAATGGGATAGGTGCCATGGGACTTGCCTGGAGACAGTGTGGAAAAGGCCGAGGAAAAATACATTGCAAGATACTCGAAGTCAGCACCGGGATTCGATCCTACGATCTCCAGACTAACTGTAGTTTGGTGAGTTATTTAACGCACACGACTGCGTCGCGGGGAGTGATAAAACAAGAAACCGTTCGCTTTCTGATAAATAAATGCGATCTATTAGGTTTTTGTTAACTCGTGGAAAATTTCCCAGGCTGATTGTCGTCAGTCAAATACTCAAAAAGAAGAAAACAATACTATCATGTTAAAGCTTTTCTGTCGCCTCGTGCGGTATCACTTCTAGGGTCTGTTTAATCCACACTCTGCATTGAACTGAACTTTTGCGCGGTGAAACCGCCTGTCAGTTGTGAGTGGATTTAATCCTCTTAGGACGCGGCGCGGAGCGGCGATTAGGAAAGTTTCAGGTCGGAGTTCGCAGCGCAGCGCAGATTGTCGCTTGGGATGTTCATGTCATTGAGGCACAATGAACCTTAGCCGACAGGGTCAAATGAAGTTGGCGACCATGGGGTTGTGTGTCTCGACTTAGTATAAAACAGAGTCCCCGATTCTTGGATGTCACGGGTAATCTCGACAACCATTGGATGGATTTTGATGCGGTTTTCACCATTCTGTAAAGGATATATTGAGGAAGGTTTCTGTAGAAAATAACTTATTTATGATCTATGGAAGCCAAGCAGTAACGATTTCAGTGAAAAAGTCGGGAAAAAACCTGGCGTCCGTGCACTTTTTAAGTTTACGCTGGGCAAACCGTCAAAAATATCAATATACTATGAGTGAGAATTGTTCAGCATGAAACGTTCTACAAAAAATCCGCGAGAGCATATCTCTATCCTCAATACATCGCCCACTATAAGTATTTTTAGATTGGACGGAAGGAGGATTTGTGTTTCATGCACCTCGCCATTCTTAAATTACGTCTGACAAGAATTCGTTGCACATGCATCTCCATGATAATATTATCATTAATAGTCCAGTCAGTGATTTTAACCCATCATGCTGAGACGTAAAACGGCCGTAGTTCATTGACATCGGGAAAAAAGCGCTTATCACGTAATGCATTCATAACTGTTCCCGGGTGAAGCCGGGGCGGGTTTCTAGTTAAATATAACCAACACATTTCTATATACTGTATTATATAAAATTAAACTTCAGACCAAGTGATCAGAATTTAAAGATGTCCGCGTGATGGTCGAAATGCGTAATCCTAAATTCCCTCTTATGAGTGAATAAAATTAGGAAAGTGTGTTATGTATAGGGCTCGGATTTTTAGGTGCTAAAAATTGGGAAAATATTTCTTTTTTATGTATTAAAAATACCTAAAATATGTGACAATGAAGTACACATATTTAATTATAATTTAGTTTAATAATGTGAATATAAACAATATGCAGGACTCACGAATGCAATTTATTCTATGTCTCACTGACTGCTGAAGCATTACAATACACAACGAGATACATCTTGAGGTTGTCCATCACAAATGACCGATGATTATCGCGGAACACTTATTCTGAAGGCGCGAAACTGCGGCAATATGTTTCTTGCCGTTGGGGTGTTGTGTGACTTGAAATCGCTGTTCAGCCTTGATTGCTTTCCCACATGGTTGGCAGAACAGAACGCCCCCATCAGAAGTAAAATTTTCTTTAAATTCTGCAACACACGATAACTTGTAATTGTTTTTACTTTAGGCATCGTAGAACTGCCTTACACTTCACAGTGCCAGAAATGAACTGCATGTGAGTGACACTGGTTCCAGGTAGCTGGGGGAGGGGGAGGTCTAGCACGTGTTGCAATATGGCTATGGACAAGAAAATCCCCAGTTTCCACAGTGAGTGGCACGGGGCGACAAGTTAAGAATAACACAGTTGCAAGCTGACATACGCTCTGCATGAAGATTAGATAGCTCACAGGTTCATCCCCGTTGAAGTAAAACAGAACAAAAATGCAATAAACTGAAAAACTGTTTTAAAAAATATGTAAATATTATGTCTTTTTATGTGCTAATACGTGAAAAGCAGGAAATTATGTATTTATAGAAATAATGCTTAAAATATGTATTTACATAAAAATATTTATTTACCTAAAAATCCGAGCCCTAGTTATGTATGTAGCTACCCCACCTAATCTAACTGGACAAAAAAGTTTTGACCGACTAAAAAGTATAAATTGATAGTGATAACAAGCACCAGTGATCAGTGTCTGCAATACCTGCTGTTTGCTTACCATGATGCTTTTAAGGAGACGTAGAGTATAGAATCAACAACACTTTCATCGCTCACGCAATTAATCGTCTCGTCCTCAGAGTATTTCCGTGTCACGCCGACATAACCTAAGTGTTTCTATGACTTGAGCAGTTAACACAAACTGGAAGTAGAGATAACCGGGTGGATACGAGCCCCACTAGATTATTTAGCTATGATAAATAAAAAAATTACAGTCAGTCTGAAAGACTAGACGTTATATCATTTCAAATGACGCATGCTACAAATGCTACACATGTTAGCAAGGATCAGGAGGGCTCTTTCAACAGACTCCATTACCCATTAACTTAGGCTTCCCGCGCGGGCACCTCTTTAAGGGTCACCCTGTATTTGAGTCTGACATCTTTTACAACTCTTTAAGGGTCACCCATTTTGAATCTGATATCTTGCAAACCTCTTTAAGGGTCACCCTGTATTTGAATTGAATCTAACATACTGTACACCTCGTTAAGTGTCACCCTGTATTTTGCTCTGACATCTTGTACACCTCTTTAGGAGTCACCCTGTATTCTTGTCTGACATCTTGTACACCTCTTTAAGAGTCACCTTGTATTCTTATCTGGCATCTTGTGTATCTCTTTAGGAGTCACCCTGTATTCTTATCTGGCATCTTGTACTGTATTTTGCTCTGACATCCAGCACACCTCTTTAGGAGGCACCCTGTATTCTCATCTGGCAACTTGTATATCTCTTTAGAAGTCACCCTGTATTCTTGTGAGACATCTTGTATACCTCTTTAAGAGTCACCTTGTATTCTTATCTAGCATCTTGTGTATCTCTTTAGGAGTCACCCTGTATTCTTATCTGGCATCTTGTACTGTATTTTGCTCTGACATCCAGCACACCTCTTTAGGAGGCACCCTGTATTCTCATCTGGCAACTTGTATATCTCTTTAGAAGTCACCCTGTATTCTTGTGAGACATCTTGTATACCTCTTTATGAGTCACCCTGTATTCTTTTCGCTTCGCTCGAAGCCCCAGGACTCTTTCAACAGACTCCACTAACCATTAACGTAGGCTTCCCGCGTGGCTGCATGACGTCACGCATTCGCCGTCCTTTACCCATTAACTTAGGCTTCCCGCGCGGCTGCATGACGTCACAGTCTCCGTCTCCGTCTCCGTAACGCATAACGTTTGATCCAAAGCAAAACGACGAAGTCGACAAGATCATTTGAAATGATAAAATTGCTGATATCACCAAATGTCGTAAAATATGAAGTACACCACTACCAGCCCAATGCACATTCTCTGCTAATCCATGTGTTATGCTTCGGAAACTAATTCCTAACTAAGCGATTTTGTCACTAAATCTAGGGTTTTGATTTTTTTCCAGAGACGGAATTATAATAATTGTTTATTTGCTAATAAGGATCGAGATGATGATAACGACAATTGTTTCAAGGCGCCTAATATCTAGATTATCAGCTGCTAATGACATGAAAAGGTGTGATAATATGCAAAAACATATGCCTTATTAGCAAAGTATTTGTGACGTCTGTATTGATAGAGTTCTCAAAAATTGTTAAATGTACGCCACAAAAAATAAATAAAGAGAAAATAATTTTATTCTAACGAATATTAATAATAAAAAAATCACAAAAAAAAAAGAAAAAAGAATTTTTAAAATCAAGGCACACACAAAAACTATTCTGCGCACATCAAAAATCAAGACGCAGCATGAAATCGTACCAGACATGCTCGTACGCAGGCATGACGGCTGGAGGAGCTGGACATCTCTGTGACACTTGGAGCAGTAGTGATGCGGGGTGTAAATGCTGACTGGAGCGTGCGGCTCCTTCCCACAGCACTTGAGTGCTTGGGCGGTCAGGGCTGTCCATTCCAACATGTACGGTACTCGTTACCTCCCATTGATTTATATGAGAGATTCACCACATGATTTCGGAGCCCTGCAGTTCAATCTGGCGGCTGATTTTCCGCACATTGTCCTCTTAGAGTACAACGATTGCGTCCACGAAGTTTGAAGATAGGTTTCGACCTGTCTTAGCTGATACTTTCCTTGTTAGATGTAACAGTACTATTGGCTGATATTAGCTGAAGACCTAGGTGTTTGAGTTATATATTGATTAGCGTACATTTAATAATTTTTGAGAAAGTTAAAACAACTACTCAGTCTACGTACTACTAATAGTTTCACAAGCATTGACAGAGATTCGAACTGCGACCACCGCAACGAGGAAGTGTTGACACACCCGTAATTACGCTGGCGATTGCAGCGCTAGCGGCTTGGTATGTTCACACATTGTATGTTTACTCTGCAGCACCAATGTCGTGCTGTATCATTCCGTATTGGCTTTGCTAATTAGATAACTGCTTTCTACAAACACAGCAGCTGGGGAGGTTCCTCCCTTTCACTTCCCTTGATGTTGCTACGTTATTGTAGGAGTAGGTGTAACTTGGGAGCTTTGCATCATGATCAGCTCCGTGTACTTCGGTGTCTACAAGACTAGCATTCTTGGTGGTCGCCCCGGAGGTCCAGGTTCATTTCCCGGCTCTGCCAAGAAACATAATTCTAGTCTGAGGGCTGGAACGGGGTCCACTCAGTCTCTTGAGACAAAACTGTGAAGTGTAGTGGAAGTGGTTTTCCGTGTTTCCCCACTTCTACTGGAATCAAATGCCGACATGGTTACTAACGTAAGACCACGGCTGTTCCTTCCTAATTCTCACCTGAATTGCATACAAGTACAAACAGTAACACAGGTCAACAGACATTACACACACACCCAAGTACATGGCGCTAAATGACCAGGATATCTAAGCCTCTCAAATAAAAACAATTACTACAGAATTTGTCTGAAAACACTTGCGACTGGGGTTTGTGTTTTAGTACGTGCGTGTGTGTGTTAGTGTGTGTGTGTGTGTGTGTGTGTGTGTGTGTGCAGGACCGTATTTATAAATAGGCTAAGTAGGCTGCAGCCTAGAGCGGCAAATTTTCAGGGGTGGCAGTTTGGCAATTCATTCAAAAGCTAGAATGAAGTATTTCAGACGTTAATAATTTTTTTCGTACGAATTTAAGAATACAAGTTACTAAAAAATATGTTTTAGTCCTTGTACAGTTCTTCCTGCCTTAGAAGAGTTAAGAACTATCTGCGAACTAATATTTCAGAAATACGGTTAAACTGACTTTCATATGAGGACATTATTAAGGAGTTTGCCATTAGGAAATCTCGTAAGAAAGCTATGTAAATGTGAACACGAAGATTACGCGGGGTGAGTTGTTTTAGAGAAGTTTGTATATTTTTCAACAAATAAACCAGTAGGCTAACTAACGACATTTTGTGTAATTTCATTTCACCATGTACGACAGGTTAATTCAAATTGAACACAGTTCTTCAATTACGCAAAAGATAGTCATTAGCATTAAAAAATTAAAATATGTGTAAAATAGTGATCACTGATCTCAAGAAAAATTAATTAATTAAGTTCGAAACCCATTTCATGTTTTAACGAATCTTAAAAGAAGTAAAAAAACAAGTAGTTAACTAATTTCATTAACATTTATTATGTAAGCCATCAAATTTGTAGTTTTATCTAAACTAAATGAACTTTATGTATAAAAAGATGAAAACGCCAATGAACTCTATCTTTTGTTGTATAAAACAAAATGTATTAAGTAAACATGAACAATAGAGGGGGCGGCAAATGGACTTGAGCCTAGAGGCGGTATACTCTTAAATCCGGCCCTGTGTGTGTGTGTGTGTGTGTGTGTGTGTGGGATTGGGAAGGAAGGAACCGTGGCTTTAAGTTAGGAGCTACCTGGTGTAAAGGTGAGGGAAACTCTGAAAACCATTTCAAAAATGGAAATGGTTGGAATCGAACCAACCTCTTCTCAGTTTAGTCTCACGAGGTTGACACAACTTGCATCTACATTTCGTTTTCTTGGCAGACCTGAGATTCGAACATGGACCTCAGGGTAAGAGTCAAAAATGCTATACCACGACCTGGTCAGACAAATTTAACACATACCCAAGTATAGTTATCGGCAGTTGGCTCTGCACTTCCCCAGTATACTACTGCAGCGTAAATCATTTACCACGCTGAGCGTGTCTGTGTTTGATTGTGAGAACCTACTGTCATGCGCGTCTATGTACTCAGATATGGTAGTATTCAGCCCGCTCCCCCGCACCACTCTACACCCCGCTCCTACCGATGAGTTCTCAAGGCCAAGTGCACAACTAAGCGCCGGTATCTGTCCACGGGTCTCTTGACGAAGATGCCCCAAGCCCCTGAAAAATAATTATCAACAACCGCACGAAATGAGTGACTGTCATCTATTGTGTATATGCGAGTAGTCTAATATTTTGTCGGCTTGCGGTATTTTGGACCTCAGTATGAAGTACAGTTTCTCAATAGGAGACTTGAAGACTAGAACAGGGATTCTCAACCTTTTAGATACTGCGACCCCTTCTTTAGGCTGAGTATTTTGGCGACCATCAAGTATTGACATTAGAGAGCGAAACTATCTTTTAACAATTCTTGTGGCGACATATTTTGGATAAATATTAAAAAGCAATACCCAGAACTGTCCACAACAGCGTTACATCTTACAACTGTGAACAAGGATTCTCCATAGCCTAATGGTGAATTTAAAAACCAAATCAAGAAATCGTTGGTGACACTGGAAAATGTCATTGTTTTGTGTGTTACAAAAATCATTCCAGACATTCAAAAATTGGAAATTGGTTAATTCCAAACATGCTCAAGCTTCTCATTAATAGAAGTAAAAAAAAACGTAAAAGTTAAGTACAATGTGAGTGTATTCATTTTTTTAATAGAAACTACAGCAATAACTCATTTTTTTCTCCGTATCTCGCGATCCCCAAGACACATCCTGCGACCCCTGGACTAGAAGATGCCGGAGACGGATCGAGAGCGATGCAGACATGACATGCACTTGTTTGGACGTACCGCTATCTACTGTTCCCCAAGGTCTCAAGCACCTGTTATGACGACCTCGCCTTCCTAAGGAGGACGATGCTACAAATATGGCAACTGAATGGAGTTAACAAAAATGTTCTATAACAAGGAACGGGACACACAGTCAGTCCGCTAGTCTCGCGCTGCAACCAGTTCGCCTTACCTTGCATTGCCTTGCACTTGATACTTGAGACACGGCAGCAATTCAATGTCACTGCGGGAATCTTTGTCAAGCCGATTAAAGGTAACATTCCTCTGTTAGTTGGATTCACCACAAGACAATGGGGCCAGGCTATCTCCGAACTCAGTAAACCACCGCTGCACAGCGGGTCAAAATCGAAATCTAGGGGGACAAAATTATTTTTACGTTTTAATCATGTATTTAGAGTGAAAGCAACGTATATAATTTGTTTACTTCATAATAAACATCAGTTAAGACCTTTTTTAAGCTACATCTACACATGCAAGAAATTGTCTATGACTAGGAGTTGGATAGAGCATTCAGTTATCTCTTCATAACAATTTTCTACCCCTAATTTACTTTTAACGAAGTCACAAAGTTCCACTTTTGACATAATCGTCGAACCGTTGTAAACGTGTGAGAACTGGTTGCGCGGCATCTTCTAAAACGTAAAATAACTAAGCTGCAAAAAGATGCAAAAAATCTTATAACAGGCGCAAACTACAAGACTTTATCTACAATTTAACATTAAATAGAATGTGACGCAGAGTGACGCAACATACTAAAAATCTAATTATGTATGTATGTCTACCCCTTATTATTCCCGTTTTTCCAACGGGGTCGGGGATGAGATGCGATGGAAGCCTTTGTGGCGATGGTTTTTTACGGCCGGATGCCCTTCCTGACGCCAACCCCATGAGAGGAGTTAATGAGAGATGAAATGAATGATGGTGAATGAAAGTGGGCAAGGATGTGGAAGGAAGCGGCCGTGGCCTGTCAGAAGGTACCGTCCCAGCATTTGCCTGGTGTTGAAAATGGGAAACCACGGAAAACCATGTCAAGGACGGCCGACGGTGGGGCTCGAACCCACGCGTCTACCGAGTCAGCAGAGAGCTTGGTCCCATGACCTAATGCTGCGCGTTAGCCAGCGTAGCCACTACTGTCGGTACGCTTTGTCTAATACTACTGCATTAATTTCATTATCAATTTATGAGGCACTTACTGTAGCTCTTGTGCCAGTCGGTGCTTGCACACTCAGTTCCGTGATCTGCATGTCTCTAACTTTCTCTGTTCTTATAAACACCCTTAACCCTTAATTACTAAACTGTGTGTGACTGTCGTTGTCACTATAAACATTCGTCCTAGTGAAAATATAATTTTAAAAATAATAGTTAAATATTATATAACGCAAATATAGCTAAAACTACGTAACAATTACGCCCATTAATAACTGAAACACGTTACAAAGATCATACCTTCAGCTGCATCCATCTTAAAGCATCACACTAACCACAAAGACAACCAAACCACAGCCACTTACATTCACTCTCCAATTCAGACTGCTCGAACAGTGGTGACAGATATCTACTGAGATGCGTCTATATCCCAGAATAGTGAGCGGCAATTATATGAGAATGCTTTAAGTTACAAGTAATAAATTTTGATTTTATAATTATGACAATAAATAATTTTGTCCTCCTAGATTTCGATTTTGACCCACTGTGCATTGGTCTGGATATTTATTTAGGTTTCTCATGGTTATTCATGTTCAACTCCACATTTATTCATATTGAATTTTTGAGCTGGCTTTTACTAATTCACTAATTTCACTAATTTTGGCTAATTGTGATTGATTGTATACAAATTTTGATGTTTGATTTTTTGAGCTGTTTAAACTAATTCTAATTGCCTTTTTTTTTGTATTTTTACTAATTATGATTTTTGTGTTTTTAAAGTATATTTTCGTATTCCCTTTTACGTTTTCAGATTTTTGACTAGTTTTGATTGTTTTTTGGGTTTGAATGCATTTTGACTTTCTTTTAATTTTTATTTTGACTATTTTCGTTGTATTTTAGGATTGCCAAACACTAGTAGGGATTAGAAGCAGAAATGTATCCCGGTTTCGTCACGGGGACGATCCGTACCATTCTAGGGTTAATAGTTAACAAGCCAAAATATAATACGAATATTTAATAACAAGAAGTTCCGTGACGAACTAAAGAGCCTACTTTTCTAAAATTTAAGATTCATGCCAATGATTAATCTATATGGATCTATCTAGAATAATGACGAAATTAAGTTGGTAATATCGAAATTTCTAATTAGTTCGAAATACTGTATACCTGGCATAATGTAGCCTAATAGAGAACTACAGTTGGCAGCCTTGGTGACTGAATATATTCTTAGTTCCATCTCTTAAGGTACATATTACAAAATTTGTTGAAGTTACATGCAGTTAAACATTGGATCTAACAGCGCGCGTAAAATCATGTTGGCAACAATGACATACATGTATTGGTCAGAAATAATCTGAACTAATATGATCTATTGTTGTGTCAATTTTGAATGAAATCCATTAGTTAGTATAGAAGTTACATGCATTTTAAAATTGGACCTATCAGCTGGCTTAGAATCATGTTGGCAGCACTGGCGTATGCCTATATTAGTTACTCCAAATTAATCTTGAATGGCAGGTACTATACGTGTGCAAAGTTTAGAACTATTGGCTTGCATACTTTCTGATATAATGGTATTTTGTGTTTTTTTAATGAGAGCATTTATTAACAGTTGGCAGCCCTATTGGCTCTTCGGAATACGCTCAGTCATATCTGTTTATGTACACATAGCACATACGAAATTTGGTTGAATTCCAATTGATAGTGTAGAAGTTATATGCATTTAAAATTTGGACCTATCAGCAGGCTTATAATCATTTTGGCAACACTGGCATGTATGGTCTCCTGGAAATTAAACTGCAATATTATTATCTATACGTGTGCCAATTTTGAAATAGTTCCCATTCATACCTTCCAAGATATCCAACATGGAGCTCAAATTTCAATTGTGATTTTTCAGCAGTTGGTAGCACTGGCATTTTCAAATATGGCGATTGCTGCAGCCGTTTAGGAGTTGATAGGGGGGGGGGGACGACACACAGACAGACATTTGCCCGATCTCATAAGTCTACTTTTTCCTCATTTTTTACAAAATGTGAAAAGTAGGCTAAAAATAACAATGTCAATGAACAGTAGGATATTAGTCTATTATTCAGAAGTTTCTATTGGTAAATACTGTAATAAAACATTTAAAAATATACCAAACTTAAGTGGTAGGATATTAGTGAATGTTTGGCCCATCTGGCTAACAACATGTGTTATTATTATTTTAAAAAAATATAAAGGAAAAAACGTATTTTTAACTGCCATACTGTGAACATAATATTGATTGAATGCATTATCCTTTTTTTGTGAGATTTTTAAATTTAGCTTGCGTGATGAGTTGCTCAGTTTAAACGAGGAATATCTTCGTGTTTCCATTGCAAGCAAAGCCTTTTTTAACGATTTTATTATTACGTGTTTCCAGGTCCATCATTTGTTTACAGGCCGCTGCGGATCAAAAGCGCATGTTAGAACCAATTTATGGTGGGAAATTGGCCTCAACTACTCATGTTGTGTACACACGGGTAGAGCGGAAAATTCGCTGGCCTCTACCGAGTGTCCTTGACAGTCAATAGACCCTTGAGGTGTGGCGAGCAGCACGCATACTCGCACAGTCTGTTAACACGTTAATTATTCTTTGGACTCCATTGTGTGTGGCTAACAGCCGCTAATAGTTCAAATAAACACCACGCACATGCCAGGTCGCTGGGCCATCGTACGAGTTGAAGGGCGACCATGGGGCTGCCAACACGCGAGGAAAATAATAGAGTCGAACTTGGATAGTTCGAAATCGTCTTTAATTCGAATATTTTGCATGGTCCCTAGCATTTTGTATGTAAACAATGTTAAAAGATCGTAGGTAATTCGAATATTCTTTTGGTTAAATTTGGTTAATTCCAACTCTTTACGTCAACGATAGAGCGCAGTGTTGTATTTCGTAACTCGTTTATTTTCTAAATAATATTGTCGAGGCGGTGTTGGAATAACATCGGTTGTTCAGCTCATGGATCAGGGGATAATTAAAAATCTCAAACATTTCTATAGGCGATTGTTGGTCGAGAATATTCTCACATAAGACAGTAGCACTCTTAAAATTAAACTCGACATACTTCAAGCCTCAAGAATAATATGTAAACGAGCATGGGAGCAAGTGTTGGGGGAAATAGCCAAAGCAATAAGAAAAAACTGTTTTGAGTGTAGATTATTCGGATTCGTGGTGAAAGACGGTGGAAGTGCCGACGTAACTTTGTATGAACCTGTGCCTGCCGTTGACTGTTCCTATTTCGTATGAAGAATTTGTTAATGTTAATGTTGATGAAGAAATTGCCGTGTTTGGCGAGCTTAGTGACGCGGACTTAATCACCGAGGTAATCAGTAACGCCAACCAAGCTACAGGTGACGCATCTGAAGAAGACGACGGTGATTCTTCAGAGGTTCAGGAACGACCTATTCCGAGTGCGGCAGAAACGTCCAACAAATCGGAATATTTTTTTGAAAATCAACACAGCGTATGTGATTCTATTTTTAGTCACTAAATGACGTAGATTCATTTATTACTCGTGACAGAATTACAGTACCGTATATCAAGAAAGCTATCTACTATCTCGGACTTTCTTGTACATACTAATAGTATCGTATCTAAAAAATATAGCTTTTTGTGAAATCATGGAGTTTGAGTAATATTTGAAACATTTTTGTTTAATTCGAATTTTTGGATAATTTAAATTTTTTTAATTGTCCCTTGAAGTTCGAATTATCCAAGTTCCACTGTACCTGTTGTTAATTCAATTTTAAGGACTTCGGATATCTTGGTCATTAGCTCCGTGCAGTTGGATGTGTTGAACTTATCTGATAACCTGCATTTATGTGATAACTGTAATAGTATGTGTATTATGGACACGGATGGGGTAGGCTCCCCGCGACTTGAAATAAGGTATTACCCCCGGCATTTAACTCCAGGGAGTGTGGAAAAAATACAGTCAGTCTGAGAGACTAGACTTTATATCATTTCAAATGACGCATGCTACAAATGCTGCATGTGTTAGAAAGGCTCAGGAGGGCTTCGAGCGAAGCGAGCAGGACTCTCAACAGACTCCACTACCCATTAACTTAGGCTTCCCGCGAGGGGAACGGAGAGCGGGAGGTGCACTCTGCTGCATGACGTCACGCACTCGCTGTTTCCGTATCGCATAACGCCAGACCCCAGGAGTAAACTCAGACTCGGTTCATATGCACTGAACAACATGATGACGTCATACACGCCGTAACCGTAACGCATAACGGACATCATAATCATAAGCCACCTAACACCTACTTAAAACAAGGCGAAAGCCGGGCACTTAAAGATCTAAGGGACAATTCTGATATTATCGTTCTCCCCGCTGACAAGGGTAACGCGACAGTGGTGTTGGATAAGGTTGATTATGATTCCAAGATCTCGTCTTTGTTATCAGATCCTGTATATAGGATTAATAGTCGTGATCCTACTACTCGCTACTCAAATGTCACCGTCAAATTGATCAAGCAATCATCTATTCCAGCGGATGCAGCGAAGACTCTCCTTCCAGGGGATGCTATTCCTCCGAGACTCTATGGTCTTCCTAAAATACATAAAGAAGATGTTCCTCTTAGACCTATTGTTAGTACGATTGATTCTCCTACATATGCCCTTTCCAAATACTTAGGTAGACTACTTCAGCCGCTTCTGGGTAACACGCCTTCGTACATTAAGAATTCCACACACTTCGTGGAAAAGTTGAAAGCTATAACACTTCAGCCGGGTGATATCCTAGTGAGTCTCGACGTGGTGTCTCTGTTTACGAGAGTACCTATTGATGGTGTTATGTCTCTCATTAATGGCTTTTATCCTGAAGACATCACAAGACTTTTTTTTATCACTGCATGACCTCCTCCTACTTTCTATGGAATGGGAATTTTTATGAGCAGACTGATGGTGTGGCCATGGGTAGTCCTCTCTCTCCTGTTGTGGCTAATTTCTTCATGGAGAACATTGAAGAGAAAGCTTTGTCGTTAGCTCCTTTCAAACCGAAGATCTGGTGGCGTTATGTGGATGACACGTTCGTTGTTTGGACGGAAGGTGAGGAAAATCTTAGCCATTTCCTGGATCACCTTAATCTCCAGCACCCTTCTATTTGTTTCACCATGGAAAAGGAATCTGACGGAAAAATACCGTTTTTAGATGTTCTCGTCACCAAGAAAGAGGATGGATCTTTAGGACACAGCGTTTTTCGTAAGCCAACACACACCAATAGATATCTCCACGCAAGTTCTCACCATCACCCTGCCCAGAAACATGGTATCCTTACAACTCTTAACTACCCGGGCTAGGAGGATTTGTGAAGTGTCTTCTTTACAAGAAGAAATTAATACCATGCGAACCACCTTTGAGAGCAACGGTTATAGCAAGGCTTTGATTTCTACGGTTCTGAAACCAACAAATAATAATAGGACGTCAGTTGAGAAAAGAGATGTAAGAGGAACTGCTTACCTACCGTATATACATAACACGACGGATCGTATTGCTAAAATCCTACGTCGGTACAACATACGGAGTGTGTTGGGAACTTCTGTTAAGATTAGGCAACTCCTGCGACCAACTAAGGACAGTTTGCCTAAATTGCAACAACCGGGTATCTACAGAGTTCCCTGTACTTGTGGCAAGGTTTACATCGGGCAGACTTCGAGAACAATATGCACTCGCATTAAGGAACATAATAAATGTATCAGGCTCATTCAACCTGATAAATCAGCTGTTGCCGATCATGCATTAACACCTGGCCATGATGTCATGTTCCAAAGAGTGGATGTTCTTGCCCGTATAAAGCAATATCGTCCCAGAATCATCAGGGAGGCGGTTGAAATACGTAAACACCCAGATAATTTCAACCGCGACACCGGCTACAATCTCAGTGAATCCTGGCTACCTATTATCAGAACCCTGAGAAAGTAATTCACTGCTGCTTTCCGTTGTCCCTAACATGGGGCTATAATGGCGTCCATCTTTGGGCACCTTCTATATGTTCTTTGTTGCTTTCTCTTAGCAATCATTGTCGTATTCCAGATTATTCCTGACGAAGAAAGGCATGGTTTCTTTCGAAACGCGTCGAATTTTAATGTAATAAACACGGCATAAGCCCAAAATTCAAGATTATGAATAATAATATTATTGTTGTTTTTTTGTCGTGTGGCCTCCTGAGAGGCCGAGTGCCGGTATTTCTAGTCGACGCCCTTGGGCGACCTGCGTGCCGTGATGAGAGATGGAATGGATGAAGATGAATGAAACTGGGCAAGGATGTGGAAGGAAGCGGCCGTGGCCTGTCAGAAGGTAACGTCCCAGCATTTGCCTGGTGTTGAAAAAGGGGAAACCACTGAAAACCATTTCAAGGACGGCCGACGGTGGGGCTCGAACCCACGCGTCTACCGAGTCAGCAGAGAGCTTGGTCCCATGACCTAACGCAGCGCCTTAACTGTCGGTATAAAATTATTATTATTATTGTTTATAATTATTATTTATTTATTTATTTAGCGTATGGCTTTTAGCGCCGGGAGTGTCCGAGGACATGTTCGACTCGTCAGAGGCTGTAGCTGCTTCAAGCGGCACCCATGGGGTGAGTTACAAGCTCAGTTCAATACCAAGTACTGTAGTTCCAACTTTCGCTATCAGATGTCACTGACACCTAGTGGTGAACGTTGGAACTTTGATAGAGGGTTTCAACGAAATCTAACCTGCAAATTTAGCTTCACACAGGTTTAGTTAGTGGAAGGACGTTTTACATGCCATAAATCTATGACATGGGACCGCCGGCTTTACTTCCCCTCCGAAGGAAGACATACTGAAGGATTTTAACGACTTCGGCCGGGTTTGAACCCGCTATCTTGGGCACAACAGTTCAGCATGTTACCAACTACGCCACCGAAGCCGCTATAACAATAATAATAATAATAATAATGTTATTTGTTTTACGGTCCTTTTAACTATTGCCGCTTTTAGAGACGCCGGAGTGATGGAATTTTGCCTCGAAGAGGATCTTTAACGTGCCAGTAAATCTACTGACATGGCTCCCTCGACTGCCAGCTGACTGCGCCAGGATTCGATCCTGCAACCTTGGGAACAGCAAGCGAGAACGTTACCGCTGAGCCACGCAGTCAGCCTACTTTCAAAGAGGACCTTCCATGTTGCACCCACAGTGTAGCTGAGTGTGTTATGTCACGCGCCACGACTACAAAGGGGGGAACTGGAGGACTGGGATTCGAACCCTGACGGTGGCCATCCTGAGTTTTGTCACAATCCCTCCAGGCAAATACCCTATTTCAATTCCTTGGACATATACTCCACTGCTAGACATTCACTAAGGAACATGACCACACGCCCATTGTCTCTAGCTGAAGCAACAGCACGTTGTGTATCGGGGAGTCGTCACGGTGCTCTGCCTGTTCTGAATAGTAAGCCACTCTCCCCCTTCTTCACGAAGGGAAGCTAGCAATTTGTGAAAGGGGAAGGGCTCGGCTTCTTGAGAGCCACTTATCAACAGGATTCTGAACTGTTGAATCCTCAAGATAACAAAACATACGGCACAAATCCTGCATTTCCTTACAAATATTGGCAAGCAATACGTTTTATATTGGCTTAACAACTCGTACAGTTCGCTTGCCTTTACTCAACACTGCGACCGCATTGTATATTCCTCTCTCCCGCCCAAATGCTAAAGCCTAGTCTACACCGGCAGATTTGTTTGCAGACTGTATGTAGATTGTTTGCTGTTGTTGTTGTTGTTTTAAGGGGCCTAACATCTAGGTTATCGGCCAAAGATTGTTTGCATCAGGGGCGTATATAAGGAGGGGGGGGGGGCTCAAAACTTTTGTCATATATATTATTTGTTTATGAATTAAAACATTAAAACCAATATGCTCATGTGCTATTGTTACTAAGTGACGTCTGGCAACGTTGCAAAGCGAGGCGACGGTAGAGCGATGTAAACAGTGTGACAATCACTTTGCTCTGATCTTATGTGTAACAACATAACCTCTTATTACTCTCCAGTGCCTTCGCTCTTATGAACGAACCAAGAACAGCAACAAGTGCCCTTGAAGCGCGTAACAAAAGTTTTTCCCCTAACTTTTATACCCTTATCAAAATTTTGGCAAATTTGCCTCTCTCTGTAGCTACCGGTACTGCCGAACGGAGTTTGAGTTGGTTGAAAATATACTTAAGAAATTCTACTTCGGAAAACAGACGCAACGGTCTAGTATTGTAATCTATTCACAGAGACATACATCTCACTGACGATGAAGTTATGAACCGATTTGGCAATGCTTCAAGAAACCTTGACGTTATATTATAGTGTGAGTTGTAAATCAAAACAGTAACATTAATTCTCTCCATGTTAATACTACCAAGAGAGCAAAATTATTCTATTAATAAAAAGTATCATAAAATGGTCTTTGTTGTGTTTGGCATCAACCAGACACAAAACATCACATTAAATTGATTGAAAAAGTTATACCAGTTAGCCTTAAAACTCATCATTTTGCACCAAATTATACAAAAGTTTCCCGGGGAGAACCCCGGACCCCATATTCTTTGGGCCTATACCATGCCCCCTAACCCTCGGTTGGGCACCCCCCGAAATTAAACCATATACGCCCCTGGTTTCCATACTGTATGCAAACTGTTTGAAAACTGTATTAAGACTGATGAATACTACTTTGGAGTCTGGAAACAGTCTCCATATAAGTGTGCATACAGTATGCAGACTGTATTGAAACATTGTATCCGATACAAGTATGTTACTTGTTTTGCGTCCACACCAGAATTAGACCCCTAGTCCACATTCATACCTTTACCACAGGGTGATTTCTTATAAAGTCTGCGAATGTGTAAATTGGGGGATCAAAGTGAAACGATCATGGTGGGACGGGGATTGTGTTTAAATGTACCTCTTGTATTAGTCGAATAATTAACCAAAATACTCATTCTACTAAAGCCAATATACCATCTTTTTGGAAGCCTTCATAGGGAGGTTAAGGCTGCTTGAGCTTTTAGTTCTCGCAGTCAAGTGGTGCAGTTGCACCTAATATAAAGGGAGGTGGCGCGCAGTTCGTCACTCCTTTGGGGGTCCGGGCGGGGACACCAAGAGCCCGCTGATGAGCCAGCTTGGTGTCCTAGGCGAAACCCCACACAAGACACGGCACAAACCTAGAAGAATTGCTGAGTTTTAATTCACTGGCCGTGAAAGCCAATATACCATCTATTTGGCAAACAGTCTGCATTCAATGTTTCTGGAAACAAATCTGCCGGTGTGGACGAGGCTTAAAAGGCGCTCCAAGATTATGGGACTGAATCCCAACATACTGTATTCATCTGGCATTGCTTAAATATGAGATGTATGTAGATAGAGTAAAACCTGCCTAAACCGGTCCCTTTGTATACCGGAAACCTTGACAGACGCTAAACAAACTTTGGAACACAGGTATTTCCTATGTAAAATGTACTGTAAACCGGCAAACTGCATAACGCGGAAACGGAAGGAAATTCAGGAACTGATGATGATGATGATGATGATGATAATTGTTGTTTTAAGGGGCCTAACATCTAGGTTATCTGCCCCAAATGGTTTGGGTGATCGTGAAAGATGAAAACTATAATTAATACTAACTACAAACTTACATACTAGAAGAAGAAATGGTAAACAAATAAAGGATAAGGCAAATAAAGGACAGGAAGAAAAGAAATGCCCTCAACCCTCGAAGAATGAGGATTGAGGGACTCGGAAAGGAGAGCCATGAAAGCCAGATAGGAAAGGGAAAGAGGAAGAGGGCCCGCCCCATAGTCAGAGGAAGAAGGGGACAAAACGGACCCAGCTCAGGAATCCCTCGGGGTCACCAACATCCAAACTCAACAGCCGTGAGCCCTTGATGGTGTAGAAATATCCAGGGTGCACCAAAAGTGGTGGGGCTACATACACCCTGCCTCCTTGAGGGCCTTAAGCAGAAGGCAGGAGATACATGAAAATAAAAGGAAGGCTGACCCCTCGCAGAAGGAGGGGATCAGGACAGATGAGACAAGGGCCAATTAAGGCAGGAAAGGAAGAGACTCCCTAGGCCTCGGATACCCAAATACCGTCGGGGTCGGAAAAGAACAAGAGTTGACTAAGAGAGGTCGACAGGAAAGAAGACTGAGAGGAACCCGGCACAAGTAAGTGGAAGCAATGCCGGACTCAGCTGGGGTCCCGTGGTCGCTAACCCACATTCCACTAGTTGTGAGCCCCAGGGGTGAAATTCAGGAACTGTAGCTGAAAATAACCTGACTAAGACGGACTATCTTATCCATAATACTATAAGTTATGTACTACATTTTGAGCGTGACTGTACTTGCACCAAAGTTCTAGGTAACATTAACTCGAATTTATCCTCGAGGATGCAGCAGGTATGCTACATTTCAAATCTGTAAGTGAATGGAATGTACCATTACAGCCTCCAACCCTCTCGTAATACACACGGTTTCCTTCGAAGAAAGGAGAGTAGCAGTAGCCTACAAGAAAACAGTGAACATGAGTGAATTTTTTAAATATGTACTTTTTACTGTGTACTGCATTTATTTACGTACTGTAATTCAGTAACAACGACTTATAAACATAAGACACTTACCCTGGAGAAGAAAATTAAAGTTATTGAAGAACACGAGAAAAACAAAAACAAACGTCCGGCTAAAGAATTGACTGTGTTGTTTAAAGTGGGAAAAAAATCAAATTATTTCATAGTAATCCTATGCGGCAATACAGTATTTCTTTGAAGTGTATTTTGTCTTATAAAAACTCAACCCTTTGTAGATCGGAAACCTGTGAAAATGGAAAAATAGATCCGGAACTACTGAATTCCGCTTTAGGCAGGTCTTATTGTAGGCTACATTATACGATCAAGAACCCCGGCTGTTCACTGTCTCTAATTGTTGTTGTTGTTGTTGTTGCTGCTGAGGACCACTTCAGGGACGACTGAAGTGCGAAATTCGAGTACTACTCACTCTATGTTATTGATAGAGAAGAAATATTTATGTCGTTGAAGGGATTGATGAAGAATGGGAGGTAAATCCCGATTTGAATGCATCTAAATTCATAATTTGGGGTGGTGATTTTTCGCAAATGCGATATAGTGCGAAATATCCATAAAGCCTTGTACAGTTGTCTTTTCATTTTTCATGGCATCTAAACCACATGTCAATGTGTTTCAAAAATGCAATACAATGGGAAATCTACGATATTTTAGCCTATTTTTCTCATTTTTCAAAAATGAGGAAATATTAGACTTATGAGATCGATCTGGGAAAATGTCTGTCTGTGTGTCTGTCCGTCTGTGTGTGTGCCCCTATCAACTCCTAAACGGCTACAGCTATCGAAACCTAATTTGGCAAGAGTAAAGATCAGTACCTGAATATCTCACGGTCATATTTGAAATTGACGTCAGTGCTACCAATTGCTGAAAATCGCAATTGAAATTTGAGCTCTATGTTGGATATCTCAGAACTATTCCTAAATTGGCACACATATAGATAATAACATTCCAGATTAATTTTCAGAAGTCCATACATGCCAGTGTTGCCAGCATGATTCTAAGCCTGCAGCCCCTAAACTAAGGAACCAACTAATGTAATGAGACATCTGTCTTGTGGGTAGAAGGATGTTCCTGTAGAACCGACACCAGAGCAGTGTTTCTCTTCTGATCCCTAACAGAACATTGCCATCCCATGTAAAGCTTGACGTCCACTTACTGTAGGTCGTAGGTTATGACTACAGTTTGAAGGATTGATGCCTTGTCAGGGCGGACGTCCAATCAATACAAATTGGTCTACAGAACAGGTACGCAATCAAGCTGACAGATGTGTGTGTACATTGGAAAAGGCTTTCTATAAAATTCGCGCGTAACCGAGTGATTGACAGGGCGGCGCTGAAATACGTGTGAATAGAACAGAGCGGTGGAACAGGGCGTGAGAAGCCAAGTGACTATCTATAGCAGTGGTTGTTAACCGGTCGTCCACGGACCACAGGTGGTCCGCGAGTGCCTCGGGAGTGGTCCTCGGGAGAAAAGGGTCCGCCAGAACGTATAAAAAAGTGGTCAATAAATGGGGATTTCGAAAACGATGTGCGTTGAACGAAAATCCTCCGATGTATTCGCGGCGATGACTATCGGGTTTTGAATTGAAATATCTTTAAAATTAGTGTTATTGAGGAAGGGTTACAACTGATGAGGGGTATTGGAAGGGGGGAGAGGGGAGGAGGGGAGGAAGGGTGGTCCGTACATGATACAATTTCACGCTGAGTGGTCCACCGACTTCTACGAGTTCAGAACCACTGATCTATAGTGACCCTTACAGCAGGAACCATGTCCTTAGCGGAGTTTCACGAGACGAATGTGAAGCTGATTTGATTTCCCCTAATGTACACACATCAAAAAAAGTTTTGCATCACCTCGGTTCCCAGATCTCCGGCATATAGACGTTGACTGTGTATATTGTATCCAAGATACAGTCCCTTTGACTGTTCATAGATGTCACTAAAACTGCTCAAAGATGTAAACAACCATGCATGAGCAGGGCCTATTAGACGGAGGGGGTACGACAGCCGATCAGTTCCAGTCATTCCACCAGGACGAAGGTACGCTGCTCATGTTGTCTGTAGTTCTACCATGCCTAGAAGGTCAATACCGCAGTTCGATCGCGTCCGCATTGTTACTTTGTGTCAAGAAGGGCTCTCAACAAGGGAAGTTTCCAGGCGTCTCAGAGTGAACCAAAGCGATGTTGTTCGGACATGGAGGAGGTACAGAGATACAGGAACTGTCGATGACAGGCCTCGCTCAGGCCGCCCAAGGGCTACTACTGTAGTGGATGACCGCTACTTACGGATTGCCGCTCGGAGGAACCCTGACAGCAATGCCACCATGTTGAATAATGCGTTTCGTTCAGCCACAGGACGTCGTGTTTCAACTCAAACTGTGCGCAATAGGCTGCATGATGCGCAACTTCACTCCCGACGTCCATGGCGAGGTCCAGCTTTGCAACCCCGACACCATGCAGCGCGGTACAGATGGGCCCAACAACATGCTGAATGGACCCCACGGAATTGGCATCACGTTCTCTTCACCGATGAGTGTCGCATATGCCTTCAACCAGACAATCGTCGGAGACGTGTTTGGAGGCACCCTGGTCAGGCTGAACGTCTTAGACACACTGTCCAGCGAGTGCAGCAAGGTGGTGGTTCCCTGATGTTTTGGGGTGGCATTATGTGGGGCCGACGTACGCCACTGGTGGTCGTGGAAGGCTCCGAAACGGCTTTACGATACCTGAATGACATCCTCCGACCCATAGTGCAACCATATCGGCAGAATATTGGAGAGGCATTTGTCTTCATGGACGACAATTCTCGACCTCATCGTGCACATCTTGTGAATGCGTTCCTTCAAGATGACATCGCTCGACTACAGTGGCCAGCATGTTCGCCAGACATGAACCCTATCGAACATGCCTGGGATATGTTGAAAAGGGCTGTTTATGGACGTATTGACCCACCAACCACTCTGAGAGATTTACGCCGAATTGTCGTTGAGGAGTGGGACAATTTGGACCAACAGTGTCTTGATGAACTTGTGGATAGTATGCCACGGCGAATACAGGCATGCATCAATGCAAGAGGACGTGCTACTGGGTATTAGAGGTAGTGGTGTGTACTGCAATCTGGACCACAAATGCTGAAAGTCTAGCTGTATGATGGTACAACATGCAATGTGTGGGTCTCATGAGCAATAAAACGAGCTGAAATGTTGTTTGTGTTGATCTCTATTCCCTTTGTATTTAACGGTTCCGGAACTCTAGGAACCGAGGTGATGCAAAACTTTTTTTGATGTGTGTATGTTTGGAATCTCTGTTGCCAATTTCTGTAGTAATTGGACGTTTCTATATGTATGTCTACCCCTTATTTTCCAACGGGGTCGGGGATGAGATGCGATGGAAGTATCTGTGGCGATGGTTTTACGGCCGGATGCCCTTCCTGACGCCAACCTCATGAGAGGAGTTAATGAGAGATGAAATGAATGATGGTGAATGAAACTGGGCAAGGATGTGGAAGCGGCCGTGGCCTGTCAGAAGGTACCGTCCCAGCATTTGCCTGGTGTTGAAAATGGGGAAACCACGGAAAACCATTTCAAGGACGGCTCGAACCCACGCGTCTACCGAGTCAGCAGAGAGCTTGGCCCCATGACCTAATGCTGCGCGTTAGCCAGCGTAGCCACTACTGTCGGTAATTGGACTTTTCTTTATATATTTTTAAATATTTTGGTGTCTATATACGAGGGTCGAGTCATAAGCCATGGCAACTTTTTTTTCTCGCTAACAGGGGACAACACGGAAAATCTACGATATGCATTTGGAAATATAGGGCATGTACAAATGCATAGTGCCTGAAGATAAATTCTGACGTCAGGAGATGATCGTAGTAAGTGACAGAACACAGGCCATTGGTAAACATTGTTATATTATGGTATAGACAGTAAATACACAAGACTACGTACAAAGGACATGTCTCCACTGGTTACAGACCTCCAAAATAATCACTCAAGGTGTCTACTGTGCGTTGCCAGCGGTGTGGCAGGCGCTGAATACCATTCGCTGCATGTTTATCGCTAACGTGTAACACCTCCCTCCGAAATGCCGTTACGATGTCTTCTTTGTTAGCAAACCGTCGTCCACGTAGTGGCTTCTTGATTTTGGGGATTAGATTATAGTCGCATGGGCTCAGATCAGGCGAATAAGGCGGAAGAACCTCTCATCCCCACCGTGACGCTCTCACTCACACACTGAACTTGGGGGCATGCTCAGACCCACACTGTTGTTTACATACACCATCTAGTGGCATCCTACGCAAGTACAGGGTCATCGAAAAATAATGCCAACTTTTCAAAAAATTATAGCACCGAGACCCTTCATGTTAAACGTGTAATTCTTTCACTGAACGCCAGCTGGTTAAAGTAAGTTTTGTTTTGGAGGGGACGTGACCTTCTATGCGCACACTAGATGCGCAGTAGCCAAGGTCGACCGGGGGCGCGTGCACCAATGAAGTCCCGACCTCAACCTTATGGATTTTTTTTTTCTGGGGGTACATTAAAAACATTGTGTATGAAGAAAAAATTCGGGATTTGGAGCACCTGCGGGAGCGAATTTCTGCCGCAATCTTGACAGTTACTCCTGAAATGATTGCACGTACCAATCCAGCCATTGGGAAAGCGTGCGTTCAATGCCGATGTTGGTGGTCGGTCTGGCCTGGATTTTTTCTCTACAGTCCCTGTTTCCTTAAACTGATTAAACCATCGAATTACAGCTTTGTAATGAGGTGCAGATTGTCGGGCGGTGCAGTCATTGGTGCACGCGCCCCCGGCCGACCTTGGTTACTGCGCATCTAGTGAGCGCATAGCAAGGTCACGTCCTCTCCAAAACAAAACTTACTTTAACCAGCTGGCGTTCAGTGAAAGAATTACACGTTTAACATAAAGGGTCTGGGTGCTATAATTTTTTGAAATGTTGGCATTATTTTTCGATGGCCTTGTACATACCGTACGTTTCCAAATGCATATCGTAGATTTTCCGTGTTGTCTCCTGTTCGCGAGAAGAAAAAAAAGTTGCCATGACTTATGACTCGACCTCCGTATTATGAATAGGGGTGGTGATTTTTAGGACTCTGAAATGTAGCATTTTGAATAAAAACATACACTGTATCTTGAATTAATTCTGATAAAAGCTTGTGAAGTTAATAAAGGGTTAATAGTGAGATAAAATGCATAAATTCAAATCATTCGATGAACCGAACATCGCGTATTAGCAGCCCTACCTTCACCCGTGAAGATCTTAATACACACATAACTGAAAAGGGAAATCAAATTGATTAATACCTCATGTCATAAGTGAATGCTACACCCAATTAAAGAGATGTGGAACGCAAATACATTACAATAAAAATAAGGTTCCACAAGCCACACACAGTGTTTATGAGTGAGCTTTCTCCGGCCTGGACTTGGAAGACTTCCAATTACTGGAGTCGGATAAGAAGTGGGAACAATGGGATTTATCGCCAACAAAGAAGAAAAAGAAAATCATCCAGAGCGAAACTACATAGCATATGTTTCCAACATGATCGTAAACAACATCAAATTTGCGGGGCTGGAATTATAAATACAAACCAGGAACAAAACTAAAATAAACCTAACCCACCCACCCGAAGTTATAGCAAATATGTGGACCTGCATAAATACTAACAGCTCTACTCTAGCCTGAGGCAAAACTTAAGGGAAACCATTTTTAAGCCACAGAAGGTATCGCGGAGTACAATTGGTCGATGCGGAATCTGGTTTCCAGCTGGGAAATCACTGAAATGCAGGTCACAGATCGAGCAGAACCCAGAGATGAATGACAGAAGTAAAATCTTAAATTTAACTTTTACATTACATTTTCATTTCAAACTGTTTTGCCTTTCAGCGTTAAGTCTAGTCTGCAAGCCTCTGTTCGCGAACAAGTCGCCTCCATGATTCTATTAGCAGTTAGCAACTGTCCTTTTTTTAAATTACATTTTATAACCTTATTTCTACACACTATTAGATCACATTAACCTACTGACAACGCAGGCAAGGTTCCTAGCGAAATTTTGTATACAGGGTCATCCGTTTGGGATGTCAGAAAAGTAAAACGCTATACACAAGAAACTATGCATATTTATTGCTTGTTACCGGTACATACGTGTTAATGAGAGTCTGGAGTTTGTGTCACAGCACATTAGCACTCAACATGTCCACCATCGCGCACGCGGCACAATTGATACCTCGAATCCATGTTGCGCCACCTGGCACGCGGCATTTCTGGAGTGATTTGCTGAAAGGCCGCTGTAATCACCTCCGTAGGTCAACCAGATTCTGTGGTCTTTGTGCGTACACTGTCGACTTGACGTAGCCCCATACAAAGAAATCTGGAGGAGTTAGGTCAGGGCTATTAGGAGGCCATGGGATAGGTCCATCACGGCCGCACCAGCGATCGATGATTATGAGGTTTAATTGTTACCTCACCATGATAGCCCAATGCGGTGGAGCACCATCCTGTTGATAGATAATCATGTCCAGTATCCCATCTTGCTGTAATTGAGGAACCACATACTGCTCGATCATGTCAAGATAATTGACGGCACGAACAGTCTCCTCCGCAAAAAAGAATGGTCCGTAGACGTTCTCAGAGGTCACTCCGTACCACACATTCACTTTAGGGCTGGCTCTTTCGAGTTCGTATGAGACATGTGGATTTTCTGTTTCCCCAATGATCCACCTGAGTGAGGCATCTGCAATCCATTTTTCAAAAACATGTTGTACTGACGTCTGAAAACTCGCTGGGTCTTCACTACACTCGAAAATTTGGCATACCATACGACACACTGAGCGCGTTGTTGTGGTGTAACGACCATCTTCACTCGACTCTGTAACAACACTGAGAACTGAACGCGCGCTAACATGTACCGCTCTGTTGGGAGCAAAGATGCAGAAACATCTAGTTGACACATAAGAACAGATTATTGTTATGCTGCATGCCACGGTGGGTGAGTGGTTATCGTGTCGGACTACCAACCCCAAGCTTGCTGGTTCGCTCCTGGCCGTGGTAAGTCATTTTTGAAAGGCGAAAAAAATCACGACACGCATGTCACACGTTGTTGGCATGTTAAAGAACCCATTTTAATTCAGTAGGCCATGTTCATAGTGGCAAAATTAATACCGGGATTCCCATTTGAATTCAGTAGGCCGTGTTCATAATGGCAAAAATTAATCTCGGGATTTTCCGCCAACACAAAAGTACCTCCTTTTTCTACTAGAAAGCGCTATAGTGTCAAGGAGCTTAGATATCTAACCTCCTTGACCTTCATAGCGCTTCATGGAACAACAAAATTAGACATGCAAGCTGCCCTCTGGGTGTCAAATAACAAAGCTTGCATCCGGCACGATATTCCTCCCTATATTATTCTGCTAAGGTCCCCACCGAAAATAAGGTCCCATTAACACCAACCTACACATTTGGGATACCTACAGGTTCAGCATAACCCAATGCGTAAGCGAAAAGCACTCACTTACTCTTTAAATGCCTCACAATTAAATAAATACCTTAACACATGTATATTTACAATGAAATAATGAAAGAATGCAACACGGTAACCATGGTAACAGAATCTCACAGGTCCATCTATTTCTGTAAGACGCAATGCAATTCCAATTATGACATTGGTTGGTTGGTTCCTTAGTTTAGGGGCTGCGACAACGCGGTCATGTAGCCCCGTGTACTTTGGGTGTGTGTAGAATCTGTCTGATAACAGGTGTTAATTGTGATGACTGTATTAGTGTGTGTATCAGTTTTTTTTTAAATTCAAGTAGGGACTGCAACTTTGAATTTTCAAATAGTTCCTACTTTTGCCGCCAAACGCCACCGTCAACGACTACTAGGCCTAGTTCAGATCGTAGCTACCAGACGCCACCGCAGTCGGCTCTTGGCAACGAACGTAGCAACCTAAGAGCGTTGTTTACATTCATCCAATTTAGTTTCACACAGGTGTAATTAGTGGAAAGATCTTTAACATGCCATAAATCTATGACATGGGACCGCCGGCTTTACTTCCCCTCCGAAGGAAGGCATACTGAGGGATTTTTAACGCTCTTAAAAAATCCGACGGCTTCGGCCGGGTTTGAACCCACTATCTTGGGCATAGAAGCTCAGCATGCTAATTATGACATTACTGTGAAAGTTTCCAGACGGTTATAAGGTTATCACTGAACCAAATTAAGCTGTAAAATTCATCAATACATACAGTATAATGCACAAGGGCGAAGCCGCGACGGGTAATGCTAGTTATTATTATTATGCTACAGAATTCTGTAATCTAGAACAACAATAAATGTAAGCCTAGAAAGAATAACAATTTCCGTTAAAATATTACAGCCCTTTGACAAATTTAATTCAGAAGCAGGAAAATAAATCATTATGTCGTAAAATGCACGATGTAGGAAGGAGAGATAATCGAACAAATTGTATGAGTTTTGTATGTCCATCGGGAGCAAACCCTCAACGCAGATTTGGCGATTTTTAGTCGATATCTAGTAACCAAACTGTCTTTATTTGTAAGATACTTCAAGTAAGGGGAATAGCCGAGACGTAACATCGCGAGGAGAGCCCCTCAGGTGAGGTCATGACATGGCCACACACAAACTCCCAACTTTGTAATTAAAGTAGCAGATCATTAGCACTTTACGTAGAGCCTGTAAGATAAGGAACCGGCTCTTCAGACAGGTGTTGGCAATTTCCTCTAATCTTCATCTCCTCCTCACCACCTTGACCCGAGCGCTACTTATCGGGTCACACCTGGACTGAAGAAAACCAGAAGTACCTCATGATCACAGGCGATTACTTCGATAACAGTTCTCAAGCAATTTATGGCGGGTTGAAAACCTCGCAAGCATGCACTGATCGGTCTCGGTGATGGGATCAGTGTAGTAGATGCGGTACTCTCTGAAGGTTGCCAAAACAGCTCTTAGCTATTGGAAAAGCTGTCACCAAAAAATGTATAATGTGAACTGTTGAGGCAGAAGAAGTGTCACACCTATTTCCAAAGTTCTTTCTACAATATCTCTTTAACCAGCAAATACACATCAACCATCATTTATAACCTAACTTATTATGCATATATATTTTCACATACACATCATCTCAATTCAACGCTGTTTTATCAAGACTTTTATGCTTCATTAACAACATTTTTGTAATAGATCTGTTTTTTAAATTTTACTCTGTGAGCTTTTGGAACAAAAATATTTATAGTATCCTCTATTATGGCAATTTTTTTTATTAAGTTGTATGTTACTGCGCATTTACTTATCCTATACCACGCTGAAGAAGGTCACAAACCGGTACAGTTTCAATGTACTAAATATTGACCTAAGGTAATAAATAGTTTATTATTAGTACAATCTCACAATCCGTGATATTAAACATCCCCAAAACATCAACAATATACCCTCGACATGACAATCAGTGTTCTCGCTGAATTGTCAAATCCAATCCAGCCCGCTCTCAACAACTCTTGAGAACACAAGTTAATCATTTATGAAGAGGACTTCTTGAAAGGAGGGCAATTTCCTAATGACGTCTGCGTGGACACGTCACGCCACCGCTCCCTCGCTCAAAGCCAATAATAAAGCGAGCGTGTCAGGCAGGCGATGTCAAAAAGTGCTTCCTTCTAATCAGCAACGGTTAGCTAATAAATTGATGTCGCTTCCCTCGCATTATCCACACAAGAGGGGTGCGAGGTATCGACAGAGGGACGCGATCAGACAGCTTAATAGAGTTGTCATATCAGAACAAAGGACAGATGAAAGCAATGGAGAAGATTATTATTATTATTATTATTATTATTATTATTATTAGACTATAGATTAGTGTTTGAGTGTTTGTCTCCTGTTTCAAGGTCGCGAGTTCGATTCTTAGCCGAGGATCTCTGATTTTAGAAGGACGGGAAAAAATCCTTTCACGGTCGCACCTCTGCACTATGACTGTATAGTTGCCGGCAGTTAGCTCCGCACTTCCCCCGGAATACTACTGCAGCGTAAAACATTTGCCACGCTGAGCTCTCATGGTCAAGTGCATAGCTAAACGCCGGTAACTGTAAAACTCAGCCAGCAACAAGTCCGATCCCTGTTTATTTCCACGCTCCTTCAGCGCGCCGAGATAAGACCGCTCCAAACTTCAAAGCTCAAAATCAGCCCTAAATATCACCCTGGACAATAGTGTTTTAATTTCTACGAAACCCCCCCCAGGGGCTCACAACCTTCCCGCCTTAATTGGCCCTTCTCTCATCTTTCCTGATCCCTCATTCTTCGAGGGGTCAGACCTCTTGTTTTCTTTTCATTGTTTCTCCTGCCTTCTGCTCAAGGCCCTCAAGGACGCAGGGTGTGAGTAGCCCCGCCACTTATGGTGCACCCTGGATTGTGCTACACCCTCAAGGGCTCACATCTGGTAAGTTCGGGCGTTGGCGACCCCGAGGGCTCCCTGAGCTGGGTCCGGTTTTTCTCCTTCTTCCATTGCCTTTGGGGCGTGCCCTCTCCTCTCTTCTGTCTGCCTTTCTTGGCTCTCCTTCCTTCCAAGTCCCGTAATTCTCATTCTTCGAGGGTTGGGGGCATTTCCTTTCCTCCTGTCTTTTGTTTACATTCATCTCCTGTTTGTTCCCCATGTCCTCTTCTAGTTTGTAAGAGAGTAGTTACTTTTAGTTGTAAGTTTCATTTGATCATCTTTCATTTTCACCATCACCCAAACAATTAGGGGCTGATAACCTCGATGTTAGGCCCCTTAAAACAACAATTACCAGCATCATTTTCTACGAAAAACTCCACCTCAGCCAGTTACCCGCACAAATCGACCCAATTTCGGACGACTTGGGTGTTCCTGTGTCAACGAAGTTTTCATTCAAGAGGCTTAGACCTGGTACATCGTCAGATGATGCCATGTCATCCACCTTACTACCACAACTGCCAGTTCCCTTGAGTTTCCTGCTTTTGGTTCAGATAGCTCTAGCTATTATCAGACCGTCATATCAACGAAAAGTACATCTGCAAAGACAAGAATCTAATGTTGATGTAGTTCTTTGATTTTAGGGCTAGGGACATCTTGATCATCATCAACGTGTACTTCGGAGGATGTTACATTTATCTGATAAACTATGTTTCTTTGGAGGCTGTAGTAGTGTGTTTAAGTGTAATCCCTCCCTATATTATTCTGCTAAGGTTCCATTCCAGTTTTGTACCGAAAATAAGGTCCCATTAACACCAACCTATACATATTGGGTACCTACAGGTTCAGCATAACCCAATGCGTAAGCGAAACGCACACACACTTTAAATGCCTCATAATTAAATAAATACCTTAAAACATGAAATACTGAAAGAATGCAACACGGTTACCATGGTAACAAAATCTCACAGGTCCATCTATTTCTGTAAGACGCAATGCAATTCCAATTATTACATTACTGTGAAAGTTTCCAGACGGTTATAAGGTTATCACTGAACCAAATTAAGCTGTACAATTCATCAATACATACAGTATAATGCGCTTAAGGGGGTCAAGGGGCACTCTAGAATTATTTCACGCAATTTTCACTTGTGAGTGTGGTACGAAAGGTATTTTTCACCCGTCTATAAAGGGTCTCCGAAAACCACATTTAAAGGCCCTTAAATTAACAGTGTCTGTGATATTTCCAGAAAACTAACTTCCCTCTGATATACCTGTGAAGGAATGACAAACCCCTAACCACTGCACCAGTAGCTGAATTGATAAAGTCTGATTATTCATATCAAGGATAAATCAGTCATAGCATTCATGATTTAGATTTAGCCAAGTGTACTCTTTACAACTAGAATATTCGCGGGCGAAGCGGCGATGGGTAATGGTCGTTACTTATATTAGGATAAGTGTCCCAGGACTCTAAATAAGATACCATCCCAGCATTAACAGGAAGGAAAGTGGAAAATCCACACTCAGGATGACCGCTGTCTGCGCCGCGATTCGAAGCACTGAGTTCCCAATCGTAGTTTTGGTGGGGCCTATCGGAAATCGAACCCTAACTTATTAGCACACAAGTCAGGTTGATAAAACTGGGACGTTGATTTTATTGTACCAACTAGCGGCAGGCAACACTCCCACGCAGATCTGGTTTGTCGCAGCGACACCCGACACGATGCGGACATGTCGGGAGTTGTTAGTTAGACCAAACTGCGGTCAACATCCAGAGTACACAGCTACATGTTACATACACCGCACAGTAGTTCCCAGTCCGGCACCTTAATGCAAAAAGGTATTATTTTCATTCATTCATTTAATTATTTAATTCATTAATTAAACAGAGAAGTTTAATTCTTCTAATAAGTTATACTAAAATAAATTCACTTATTAATAATTTGCAAATGGGGGTAATTCCTCGGTGGATTATCAAACAAAGCCTCCGTGGCTTAGGCGGCAGCACGCCGGCCTCTCACCACTGGGTCCGTGGTTCAAATCCCGGTCACTCCATGTGAGATTTGTGCTGGAAAAAGCGGAGACAGACAGGTTTTTCTCCGGGTACTCGGGGTTTTCCTGTCAACAAATTCATTCCAGCAACACTCTCCACTATCATTTCATTTCATCTTGTCATTCATTTAATCATTGCCCCAGGGGAGTGCGACAGGCTTCGGCAACCGGCACAGTTCATATCCTCGCCGCTAGATGGGGGCTTCATTCATTCCATTCCCTGACCCAGTCGGTCGACTGGAAGCAGGCTGTGGATTTTCATTTTCAATAATTATCAAACACACTACACATGTCGCGATTTGGGAACTATCGACTAATAATTTCATCGGAGTACGTACAGAAAATTTCAGTCTTCCCTTGAACACATCAATATGTTTGGGGAAAGGCTCTTAAGACTGTGGCAGGTGAAAGAATGCTTCCTATAATTTGTACGCTGCTGTTGTGCGGATGATCTGCCCATGCTAGCCGATTAGTGTAAGTGTTAAACATAATAATAATGTTATTCCTTTTTATTGAGAATTTTACAGACACCGGGGTGCCGGAATAACACTCTGAAGGGGATCTTTAACGAGCCAGTAAATCTACTGACACGGCTCCATCGCAGTTGCGCACCCTCAAATGTCAACTGACTGCGCCAGGATTCGATCCTGCAACCCTGGACACAGCAGGTGAACACGTTACCGCTGAGTCACGCAGCCAGTCAAGTGTTAAACATGTAGGGTATATGTGTGTATTGTAGATAATGCCATTGAAAATATATGACAAATACAATAGGCTATCCTACTAGAAAATACGTCAAAATATCTATGGCATTATGTTAAAATATGTTTCACTAAAAAATAACTTTTTACGTGGAATCCGAACTACAGGACGTGATATTACACTTCAAAAATCTTACATACACTGACCAAGAATCAAACCCAGTCCATCTTGGTGAGAGGCAAGCAGCTTGACCACTGGCAACGTTATAATTCTGCAGAGTTGGCAACAGCGGTCAGGTTGTAAACTCCAAACAATGGTTACTGCTATAAGGAACAAGATAAGACTTAGCTCGTAAAAATAGGACACTTCACTATTCACATCGAATTATCTGACTACTGATTGGCAAATACTGAGGACACATAAACGTCTGCCCATTTAAAAGACCGGAAGAGTCGTATTGTAGCCATCATTAGATAGACTTCACATGGGTAAGATTCGTGAGAAGTCGCGCTTCGTTTTGCAAATGGCATTGCGCCTACTGTTTACTTTTATGGAACATTGTTACAATATTGTATCCATACTGTAATTTTGAGGCTATTGGGTCGACATGTAATGTTAACGAACCGACAGCTAGTCCTCTTATCAAGGCCAGAAAGGAAGCGTAGGAATGAGTTAACAATGGCATGTCGCCTCCAATATTAGATAGGAGGTCATGTCGAAACATAATTCACTACTCCATGACCTCAAGAGTCAAAGAACGTTAACTTCAGAGGGCAGCCACGATCTGCTCGATAACTATCACCTCAATTAAAGTTCTTAAGGTGTTCAGCTATTTCTATCGCGTCTCGAATGATTTTGGGTGTGGAATGTTTCCCCATACAAATGACAGAATTTGATGGTCAACATTCTGTAGCCTATGGCTTGTTCAGTGACGCCAAGTATGTTCCTTGACCCTTGTTAAGATTCTCCCACCTGTCTGGCCAACACACACGTGACCACAGGAACACGGAATCCTAAATATTCCAGCACAGTTACGAACAACTACCGCAGATTTGCGTACGCTGACATTAAGCTAGAATATAGTCTTGATATTCTGTCTTGTGAGAATGTGAGTACTAATTCCATCCGGGGCTCATGACCAAGATGTCCCAAGCCCCTTAACAACTAATTCCAGCCCATCTAATATCATGTTATCTGTGTGTGTGTTTGAGTCTTCAGTCTTTTGACTGGTTTCATGCAACTTTACAAGCCTCCCTGTCCTGAGCTAATAGTTTCATCTCGACATAGCTACCACACCCTACGTCCGAGACAATCTGTTTAACATAAATTCTAACCTTGGTCTTCCCTTACAGATTTTGTCCTTGACCCTTCCTTCCATAACTAAGTTCGCTATTCCTGGGTGTCTTAGTAGGCGTCCTACCAACATATCTCTTCTCTTTATTAGCAGTCGCCAGAAATATCTCACCTCTTCATTTGTAACGCTATCTACCCATCTGATCATCATTCTGCTGTAACACCACATTTCAAACACTTCTATTCTCCCCTATTGTGCTGGGCCAACAGTCCAAGTTTCACTTCCATACAGCACCACGATCCAAAGGCTTTCCAAAATGACTTCCTAATACCAACATCTATGATGTCAACAAATTTCTTTTCTGTAGAAATGCTTTCTTCTATGCCCAAGATCGCGGGTTCAAACCCGGCCGAAGTCGTCGGATTTTTAAGAGCGTTAAAAATCCCTCAGTATACCTTCCTTCGGAGGGGAAGTAAAGCCGGCGGTCCCATGTCATAGATTTATGGCATGTTAAAGAACCTTCCACTGAAGCTAATTTATATAGGTTAAGAATGTAAACAATGCTCTTAGGTTCCTATGTTCGTTGCCAGGAGCCGACTGCGATGGCGTCTAGTAGCTTAGTTCTGAAATAGTAGGCGTTTGGCGGCAAAAGTAGGAACTATTTGAAAAATTCAAAGTCTGCAGTCCTTACTTGAATTTAAAAAGTCCTCTCGGCACGCCGGAAGGCGGAGGTAGATTTCACCGGACAAACTTGGAGATAGGCGAAAATAGGCAGAATATGCAGGTTTTCGTAGAAGGATCAGACCTCATTTATCGCGTGAAAGTATTTTATAATTGGAGATTAATTAAATTTGTTTGTCTTCATTTTAAACATATTTTAAACATTTTATTGTCTTACGGGGACGGTAACCTTCTTGTCATTTGGAGTCCATTTTTAGCCTATTTTCAATTTTGAAAAAATAGGCTTATGAGATCACCTTTTGTCCGTGTGTGTGTGCGTGTGTGTGTGTGTGTGTGTGTGTGTGTGAGGTGTGGGTGTGTGTCCCCCCCTAATAAAATCTAAACGGCTGGAGCGATTTCAGTGAAACTCGGTAAGTTCATAGCACTATTCCCGGTGACGTCGACCGTGCCCATCGAATTTTGTTACGTCTCACCAATCCAACATGGCGGCTGTGCGAAATATTTCACTAGCATTCAGTATCTCCGAAACTATAACGGATATCGCCCTGAAATTGTGTACGGTGATAAAGGGTACTACTAGAAGTTCACCTATGAAACTTTCAAAAACCTGGTTACTACATAACCAACATGGCGGCCAAGCGAAGTGGAGACTTTTAAATAGACTTTTCTCGCGATTTAACTATCCAAACGTAATGAAACTTGGTACAGCAAATATTTATACACATTGCAATGCACTGGAATCTAATTTAGTTCAATTGTTTACATAACCTCAAAATGGCGCCTGTGCGAAATATTTCACTGACATTCTATATCCCCGAAACTATTACAGATATCACCCTGCAATTTTGTACGGTGATAAAGGGTACTGATACAAGTTTACCTATGTATAATTCATAAACCAGTAAAGTACAAAACGAACATGGCGACCAAGCGAATTTGAAATATTTTAATAGACTTTTCTCGTGAGTTAACTCTCTGAGCGCAGTGAAATGTGGTACAGTAAATGATTTTGCAGATTGTAATGTACTGCCATCTAATTTAATTCAATTGTTTACATAACCTCAAGATGGCGGCTGTGCGAAATTTTAAAATTAAGTTTTTATTTCTTGTGTCGTAATCATGCGATCGAAGTGAAAGTTTGAATAATGAACCTAGGCAATAAGTGACCTTGAATGGTACATAACTCTATGGCCTATACATATAACAATCCTAAATGGCAAGCTTCCGTAATATTTAGACGGTTCTGAATATATATGAATCTTTTACAGCAACCAAACTGAAATTTTTATGTTCATAGAGACTATGAACATATGTTCACCTATAGGACTTTCAGTAACCTCGTGAGCACGAATCCAACATGGCGGCGACGCGAAGTATAAATATTTAAATGGACGTTTCTCGCGAATTAACTATCCGAGTGCCGTGAAACGTTGCACGTTTTAAATGCTTACACAAATGTTGATCCACTGGCATCTAATTTATTTCAATTGTTTGCATAATCACAAGATGGCTGCTGTGCGTAATTTTAAAATCTCGTTTTTACTTCTTGTGTTCTTATCATGCGATTGAAGTTTGAATACCACACTTACACAATAATCTTAATATAATAGTACAAAAATAAAAATCCAACCTGGCGACCGTCTGAAATATTTAGACGGTTCTCAATATCTACGAATCTGTTACAGCAATTAAACTGAAATTTTGTATGTTGATAGAGGCAATTAACATGAGCAGGATATATGAAAATAGGCTGTACAGTTCTTCACGGAACTACTTGTTATACTTGTGGTCACACTGTCCTTATGCAAGGTTTCGACACTGATGTGTAACTATGTAACGGTCTGTTACTTCTTCACGCAAAATTATATCTCCCGCAGAGATGTTGGTTGGTTCCTCAGTTTAGGGGCTGCGACAACGCGGTCATATAACCCCGTGTACTTTGGGTGAGTGTAGAATCTGTCTGATAAACGGTGTGAATTGTGATGGCTGTATTAGTCTGTAATTCAGGTAAGGAATGCAGACACTAAATTTCAAGCAGTAGTTCCTAATGTTGCTACCAGATACTAACGTCAACGCCACCCAGCTGTGAACTTGGCTACTGGATGCCACCTCAATCAGCAACTCGCAACGAACGTTGGAACTTCACCTCCAAAGGAAAGCTTACTGAGGGATTTTTAGCGCTCTTAGAAAATCCAACGACTTTGGCCGGCTTTGAACCCGCGACCTTGGGCATAGAAGTTCAGCATGCTACCAGTTACGTCACCGAAGCCGCTTCACACTTAGTCAGATGGAAATCTGAATCTGATCTCGCACAAGTGCGTTGTCATGGCAACGTCTGATGGCTCATCCCTCATCAATTTAGTAGTGTTGCCATGTCAACCACTGATAGCTCTTGGCATTTTCTTATAATTCCGAAATCATTTTTCTCATCCCTTGGCGCAATGGTGGCTCATATCAAAAATTCTTTCAGACAAACGTTTTAGGTAATTATTAGGGGAATATTGTCCATTTTGTACGGTTTTGATATTGTGCCTATTAACAGAGATATGATTAATGTTTCCCGAAAAAGCACTTTTTCCCACCCCTTTGGTCAATGGTTGGTGCTATCAAAAAACATTTCAAACATAAATTTCTGAGCTTTATCCGACACATAGTATGAACTTTGAACGGATTCGATATTTCACATATTAAGAGAGTTATAGCAATATTTCATTTTTTCGAAAAAAAAAATCCCCCATTTTCATCCCCTTCGACCGATTTAGCCCAGTAACGAACTCGTCCGAGATTTTATGGGTATACATATTCGGTAAAAGATTCAAAGTGATTGGTGCAAAATTACGGCAGTTATCGTGTCCACAAGAAACTGATATACATATATACATATATTACATAAATTATATATAAACTTTTGAACTGACGGTGGTTTTGGGGTCTGGGGGATGTGAAACACGAAGATATGTCGAAATTTTCCGGAAATCGAAACATGGTACCCATTGCAATAGTTAGCTTTCTAATGAAATCTACCTAAAATACTGCCGTCAACGACGCCTAGCTGTGAACTTGGCTACTAGATGCCACCTCAATCAGCAACTCGCAACGAACGTTGGAACTTCCCCTCCGAAGGAAAGCAAACTCAGGTTTTTTAGCGCTCTTAGTAAATCCGACGACTTCAGCCGGGTTTGAACCCGCGACCTTGGGCCTAGAAGTTCAGCATGCTACCAGTTCCGATACCGAAGTCGCTTCCCACTGACATATGAAAACTGAATGTGATCTCGTGCAGTGGCGTTGTCATAGCAACTGCTGATGGTCATCCCTTATCAATTAAAAGTAAAGTTGTCATGGCAACCTCTCTTGGCACTTGGCATTTTCTTATAATTTAAATCATTTTGTTCACCCCGTGGCGTAATGGTGGGTCATATCAAAAATTCTTTCAGACAAAAGTTTTAGGAAATTATTGGATGAATATTGTCCATTTTGTGCGGTTTTGATATTGTGCCTATTAACAGAGATATGATTAATGTTTCCCGAAAAACCCACTTTTTCCCACCCCTTTGGTCAATGGTTGGTGCTATCAAAAAACTTATTTGACATAAATTTTTGGCGCTTATCCGACACATATTATGAACTTTGAAGGGATTCGATATTTCATGTATTAAGAGAGTTATAGCGATATTTCACTTTTTCGAAAAAAGCCCCCCATTTTTACCCCCTTTGACCGATTTTGCCCATTAACGAACTCGACCAGATTTTATAGGGATACATATTATGTAAAAAATTCAAAGTGATTGGTGCAAAATTACGGCAGTTATCGTGTCCACAAGAAACTGATATATATATATATAGATAGATAGATAGATAGATACATACATATATACATAAATTATATATAAACTTTTGAACTGACGGTGGTTTTGGGGTCTGGGGGATGTGAAACGCGAAGATATGTCGAAATTTTCCGGAAGTCGAAACATGGGACCCATTGCAATAGTTAGCTTTCTAAAGAAATCTACCTAAAAAACAGATAACTCACACTAATACAGTCATCACAATTAACACCGGTTATCAGACAGATTCTACACACACCCAAAGTACACGGAGCTACATGACCACGTTGTCGCAACCCCTAAACTGAGGAACCAACAAACCAGAAATGCTTTCCTTGTCTTAGCAAACCTACTTTACATACCCTCTTTGCTTCGTCCATCACTGGTCATTTTGTTTATTAAGCAGCAGAAGTCTCATACTTCCTTTAGTTTTTCACCTGCCAATTTGATGCCCATAGAGGTTTCTGATTTATTTCGGCTGCATTCAATTATTTTTGTTTCACATTTATTGATTTTCATCATGAATTATTTCCTCAAAACGGAATCCATACCATTTAAAAACTCATTCATATCCTGTGCTGATGACATTGTCAAGAGAAAATCTCAGAGTCTCCTTGAATCTTTACTCCTATACATTTTTCATTAATTTCCGTCATTACTTGTTCAATGTATTGTACAGCATCCCAGGGGTATGCACCCCTTGGAGACCATCCCCCCAACATCTGGCTAAATCCCCTAAAATGGCAACCCTTGGAAAGCCGGGGCAACATCCATTAATACTGTAAGGACAGCTTGCTACTCCATAAAGCAGCTCAAGCCTTACGCAATCATTACACTCAGCGACATAGTACTAACTGGGCCAATACATTGCTGACAGGAGGGCATCAGAAGGTATAAGAAGACGTCCTAATGAGGTCAAACTCTCTCTCCATTGTCAGTGCTCCATCAAGACGGCCGAAGCTACGCTGGTGTCAACCGAGGTGAGTCAGTCAATCGTGTTCAGAGTTCCTATTTATGTAACCTGCAACCCACAACTTGTATCACATTATAAACATAATTTCATTCCCTACAAGGGACTCACACAAAGAATATCACAGACCAATAAAACACTTGGTCCACACTCTACACTAGCATTACTGTTATACGCCTCTTTACATCCCAACGCCCTTCCTTACTCCCGTCACAGTCAGACGTGACACACCGTAGTAATAACGCCAACTCAGACGTCATTGTATTCCTCACAGCGGCTCGCGTGCTCAAGTGAAGCGCGTGCCACCCGGCTGATACGAGCAGAGTCGATTACATAACAAGCAGTCAGCTGAGCGACTAGTACAGCGACCCTTTGCAGTGGGTCCCATCCCCTCAAACACTACCACATTATTTATAGGAACGCCCCCTAGTTCCTAGCACACCACAACACACTACACTGGTCAGCTTGCCCTGTCAAGGGAAGCTACCCTTCTTTAGGCACCACCTCATAAATTAGTACAGCAACTCTCCCTTTTAGATCCACCCCCAAATAAGGGATCTAAAACACTGGTGGAGGCGGGGTACTACGCATAGAGAAAAGGGACTCAATCAACGAGCCCTCGTAGTTAAAACGACCCCTTCCGTACCGCAAAAAAAAGCCAAGCAAATAGTGAGAAAATTTTTCCCCCAGACAAAAAGCACAATTTTTTTTGAGTGCTCCAAACTAGCTACACAGGGGAAATTCTTAATAAACCAACCCCCTAACCCCATACAGAATCAAAGAAATATAAGAATACACTGTCAAACACGTACAGACTTTTTTTTATTCTTATTGTAGGCCCATACACTGCAGTCAGAATGGCACCTCATGCAGAGATTGCAAGCCATAGAGGCAATAGGGGTACGCCAATATTATTAACATTATTGTTCAGATGCCAAGGGCACATACAAGGCCGGCAAACACAAATACGGGCACTCCAAACAAAAATCGGGGCAATACAGGGCAAACAGCCATACACCCCGTCAGAGGGTAGGACAGCGCGATTAAGATGCGCACATACACTCTTGAATCACATACATGAACACCTCAATAGGTTCCATATACAAAGAAACAGAATATACCGACAATTAATCACCACACATGGTCCCGTAATAGATAATGCAACCCTCGAGAGAATGAGGGTGCACTACACAAGTTTACACGCCCAATACAGGGAGCTAATTCGCGTCCAAGCGCTTCTCCAACTAGCGGCCACAAAACAATACAGAGCACAGAAACATTAATACATTAATACAGTAATTTGCAAGCAGGCCATGAGCCTCAATAAGGCAGTACACCCAAATTTGGGACAAATACCGTGAGCTACAAGCCAATAAGGCCATTTTTGAGTTCACGGTAGGGCCATCAGCCCACCCGAGAGAGGACATAAGCGTAGATACGTTGACTCGACAATTTGCGAGGATGTCCCTCTCGCCACGTACTGCCACAGAATGGAAGGAGTTCGCCGTGGCCACAGTCAAGAAGACGGCCAGGTTAGGCTCCAACTTCCTACAAAATAAACCTAACACAAACACACGTCCTTCAGCCCCGGATCGGGAGGCGATTTTGCCAAACCGAGGGGCAGAGCCTAGAACAATCCCCTCGGAACAAAAGGACGAGAGGGAATCGAAGCTAGGGCCATTAAATACACATGATATAACAGAGGGACAACGGGACGTAACCACGTCATGGGCAGACGACATAGAGCCCGCCCTACAGTATATAAAGCCTACATACACGTACACAGATAGGCTAACACATTGGCAGGAGTCGGCCGTGGCCACAGGCCGAAAAACGGTCAGACTACACGCCACCACATTGCTAAGCCAGACACAAGCCATTAAGCGACCTTTACCGCCAGTTCAAAGGGCAAATTTGCCAGAACAAAGGCGAACACCGGTATTAGTCCCTCAGGATGCACGATATACGCACGAACATTTTGACCGGGCATTACCACACAGTACACGGGGATTAGGAAAGGTGTTCTCACCTACCCCACAAAACCACGCAGTCAGATATATCCACATGCCCGTAAAATCTACTAGGGCAGCGCCTAGCGCAATTAGGCCCTCGAATACAGGTACATTTAAACCTATAGACACGCGCTACGGTGGAAGGAGGCCAAAGCTTACTTTGCTAGAAATTCCACCGGAAGGTAGCAAAGGAACACCCCAGTGGATTCCAGAGGCCTATAATCTAATAACAGGGCAAAACCCTTCACCTTTCTGAGCACTGAAGCTCGAAAGAGGATAACGACTTCCACCAGGGCCACAGAAATAAACTAACATCGCTAACACCAAAATTATAGGCCACATAAGTTCTTTCACACGGGGGCGATAAGAAAATGGTCCAACAAGTACATAATAAACATGAAATCGCATATTTTTCTTTCTTATTTTATGTATATACAGTGCAATATAGCCAAAGTAGAAGGAACAATTCTAAATCCTTCTTGTTTTTTTTTCGGAACCATGGCATTTTTCTCTCAGGCCATCAATGGTTATTGGGCGAAGTGATTAACGCCATAACGTAAAGTCTCTAATATGCTAAGCCAAGTGGAAGCCAAGCAGGCTTCAGGCCGAAAAAGAGATATTTTGAACACAACTTAAGCATAAAATCACAGCATAAAGCTTAAGTGAGTCTTTCTAAGTAGAAATGACTAAACGTTCTATGTTAGGGTTCCACAGTTTGATAGATTCTCCTGTTGCGGGCGAAAGCCGTAAGTGTGGCAGGAATTAAGAATCTCAAACTAACTTCAAAAATTTGGTGAGGTGTGCTTTAGCCAACTGAAAAGCCCAATTGCACATCGGGACGAGACACTGTCATTTTGGTGAGTTACAATTACTTTGAAGGGCAGGTTTGACTCCCATAGTGCACTGGCTTTGCTCGTGACGTGGATACAGGTATATCAATTACGTCTTGCAATGGCCTTCCTAATGTGTACTAGACAGTGTCGGTAGATTCCCCTGAGACGTAACCAGATTACGGTAGTACTCACGTTACCAAAATGGTAAATATTACACTCAGGTCCCAAGCACCATTTTTTTTTATTTTTTTAACATTTTTTATGGTGTTCACGACATAATTTTTAGACATAGGTACACGTAAAGGCGGAAATACTGCCAAAAGGAAAGGAAGTAATCCCACGGGCAGGCGTGAAAAGAGGGCCAAGAAATAGCCCACTGACCGCGCCGGGATACGATCCTAACACTCACCAGAACTGTCCCGGAGACACAACCTTCATGGTGCCGGAAACAATTACTCTGGGTAAAAGGCGGTCTCCAAACCCGCAACCTTCTGAATACCAGGAATATAAGGTTGAGTAGATATCCAGTCCTAGAATAAGGATAATGGGAAAGCTAAGACCAGTGTTTTAGATCCCTTATTTGGGGGTGGATCTAAAAGGGAGAGTTGCTGTACTAATTTATGAGGTTGTGCCTATTAAAAAGTACACTGACTGATGAACACCCTGCTATCACGGAGTAACTTGAATATCACGGCGTTACCTACTTCTACTACCGGAATTAGTTAGTTAATATCTTGAAATATCTTATGAATATTTTTAAGATATATGCCAGAAATGTTCCGTAGGGTATTCCTCTTTAACATGAAATGAATCGAAATAACAAATCTAACATTTCAGAAATAGTAACAAAAAAGCTTAGTATCACGGAGTTACTTAAATGTACCCTATTCTTTGTTTACTTGTGGTCACACGTCAGCGTGTTTCGTTGCTAGGTACAGTTGCACGAGTACGATATGGCTCAGCTCCAGTAGCCTCAGTCATCGTTTAACTGTCCGTTGTAACATGAGCTCCTGTGACGCGGAATGCTGCTTGACTTATGTGCGGACTGCACTCTATCATCGCTGTGTCCTTCGCTTCACCTTGCGGGGCTCATGCTACAATAAACAACAAACGCTGCTACAGCCACGCTCTCGGCGGCTTCGGTGGCGTAGTCGGTAGCATGACCAAGATCGCGGGTTCAAACCCGGCCGAAGCCGTCGGATTTTTTAAGAGCGTTAAAATCCCTCAGTATGCCTTCCTTCGGAGGGGAAGTAAAGCCGGCGGTCCCATGTCATAGATTTATGGCATGTTAAAGAACCTTCCACTAATTACACCTGTGTGAAGCTAAATTGTATAGGTTAAGAATGTAAACAACGCTCTGTTCGTTGCCAAGAGCCGACTGCGGTGGCGTCTGGTAGCTAAGTTCTGAACTTGGCCTAGTAGTTGTTGACGGTGGCGTTTGGGGGCAAAAGTAGGAACTATTTGATAAATTCAAAGTTGCAGTACTTCCTTGAATTAAAAAACAGATACACACTTTAATACAGCCATCACAATTAATACCGGTTATCAGAACACACCCAAAGTACACGGGGCTAATGACCGCGTTGTCGCAGCCCCTAAACTGAGGAACCAACCAACAGCCATGCTCAGCGGTAATCAAATCTTGATTGGGCAATATCAGCATTTAGGATGAGGGTTCTGGAAAATCCCTCAGGATAGCAGCTGTCAGCGCCGGGATTCAAACCTCAGATTGCGGATGCCTCCAGCCGAGGGGCTCGCTGGATGGGTGACAAGAAGGTAAAACCCCTCCGAGGTTCAGGCGGTTATATGTCGGTCTTTCACGGCAGCATCCCGGGTTCAACTCTCGGTCGGTTTATGTGAAATTAAGGTGGATGTTGAGGAGTGGCACTCACCTCTGGGCGGCTGGGTGTCTGCGGGAGTGATGAAGCCGTCCTCACTGCTGCTGCTGTAACCTGCTGAGCCGAACGAACTGCCGGAGTGGCGGAACACGTCCGGCACGGCGGGAGGTGCAACCTTCTTCACCTGAGGCGCGGGTTTGGGCGGCCGGCTCATCCCGCCCACTGCAACAAGGCATTATTTCACATGTACTCTATATAATGCACACGAACATACATCGAAAACAAGCACTAGACCATGTATTTACACAATTAATTATCCAAGGGGAGATTGATGGCATTAGGGGTCCAGGACGCAGACGAATATCCTGGCTAAAGAACTTAAGTCAGTGGTTCGGACTTAATACAGTGTCACTGTTTAGAACAGCTATGGACAAACAGCAGATCATGCTACTGATCGCCAATGTTCTTGGAGGACGAGGCACTTGAAGAAGAAGAAGAAGAAGAAGAAGAAGAAGAAGAAGAGGGAGAACGTTTTAAGGAACATTGATGCTAAGAATTGAAAGCAAGGCAACCAAACGTGGTTTTCTACCACAAACGAACCTCAGAAGCGGTGTATCAAGGCATCTGTTTCACTTACACTTCACTACTACAAAATCAGTAAATAGTTTAGCACAAAGGAAGACATTGCCAAAAGCAGTGAGCTGCAAAACAATGAAATTACACATGATGGAATGAGAACAAAATATGGCCATTGACAATTCCCAGCACGAATGATGGATAAGTTAAATAGTACATGAAAGAGGTCTTCCCTTGAGGTATGCATTGCCATCTCCGAGCACTGACCGAGGTTCGTGACATCCATTGCTATGGTGGGATTTGACGATGCTTCGGAGATAGCCAGCAAGAATCGCGAACAGGAGGGAAAGCAGTTCTGGCTGTGTGTAGAGGCAATAAACAATGTAGGACTTCCTTCTTACTACGGTATTTATCCAGACAATCATTTGACACTTCAGAAACAATACACGTACTGTACATCTTACTTAGTCCAGAAAGTACAACTGACAGTTTTGCTCTAATATTAGTAGTTTACTTGGCTAGTCTGTGGAACAAAAGGTCTCTGGTTCGATTCCCGGTCGGATCATCGGATTTCAATTTATTATGGCTTAATTTGCCTGTTTTCGGCAATGGGTGTTTTATTTCATCTTCACCATGATGATCAGGTCACCCTATGGCGTCAATTGTACATCTCTCTGGCGATTGTATGACAGGTCATCTGAATTTGGATGCAGTCTGATATACAACTGCATCCTCTAATACCCTTGCTGACGCTGCCGAAATCACAGAAGGGTAAAGAGGGTGGAAATTATCGGGTAATAGACGCAATTTCATTGTAACTCATTTTCAGATGATAATCTCAGAGAAAACTGAACAAAATACAGTAATAATATTATAATATCGTATGGCCTCGATTTTGGGGGCAGATGACCACGTAGTTTCGCCCCTTAAAGCAACAATAACTAACTAACGTATGGCCTCGGATGCCGAATGCAGGCTTTGTTATTTGACTCACAAAGGGCAGCTTGCATGTCGAATTTTGTTGTTCCTTGGAGCGCTATGAAAGTCAAGGAGGTTAGATATCTAAGCTTCTTGGAGCTATAGCGCTTTCTAGTAGACAATGGAGGAACTTTTTGTGTTGGCGGAAAATACAGAGATTAATTTTGCTATTATGAACTCGGCCTACTGAATTCAAATGGGTTCTTTAAAATGCCAACAACGTACGGCATGCGTCTCGTGATTTTTGTCGCCTTTCCAAAAAAATCACTTACCACGGCCAGGAGCGAACCTGCAAGCTTTGGGTTGGTAGTCCGACACGATAACCACTCACCCACCGTGGCAAAATACAGTAAACCGATTGACACTTGCAATGCTGGAGCAGCTACGAACGCTAAAACGCACGGCCATGGAGCTAGGCTTCTCCGGACACTGTCGACGAGTGGGTTGGAGCCCAACCATTCTTGAAATAGTTATTCGTGGTTACCCATTTTCAACTCTTGGCAAATAGCGTGGCGGTACCTTCTCATACAGCATCTCTCTTCAAGTCCCCTGGTGAGGTTGGTGCCAGGATGGGCATCCGGCTGTAAAAACTGCACACCCCATAGAAATACATCGCATCGCATCCCGGACGAGAATATGAAGGGATAGGTACAGTATATCTACGTAGGCTGTATGCAGACTTGAAATGTTTGATGGGACGGTACTTTTGGGGAAGACGCGACCTGCACTGCCCCTCGTTAGCGACGCCCAGCCCGCACTGGATCCAAAGACGGCGGCAGGCGCACGATATTAATTTCCAAGTTAGTGGTCCTAAGTTGTGTTCAGCAGACCACAACAGCAGGTTGCGTTTACTACGTCACAGCAAAATTCTCTCAAGTTGATACAAATTGCCGGTTGGAAACTTCTCCCTGGGGAAGACCTTCGCCGGTCATTGTGGGGGGGGGGGGGGGGGGGTACCCCGAAACACTACACAATTAAAATGAAATCTAACTCGTAGATACTTAACAACCACGCCACGGTGGGTGAGTGGTTATCGTGTCGGACTACCAACCCCAAGCTTGCAGGTTCGCTCCTGGCCGTGGTGAGTGATTCTTGAAAGGTGACAAAAATCACGACACGGATGTCATGCTTTGTTGGCATGTTAAAGAACCCATTTGAATTCCGTAGGCCGTGTTCATAATGGCAAAATTAATCTCGGGATTATCCGCCAGTACAAAGTTTCTCCATTCTCTACTAGAAAGGCTACAGTGTCAAAGAGCTTAGATATCTAACCTCCTTGCCTTTCATAGCGTTCCAAGGTACGACAAAATTCGACATGCAAGCTGCCCCCTGGGCGTTAAATAACAAAGCTTGCACCCGGCAACCGAAGCCATACGATATTATTATATGATATGGAATAAATATTGAAATTAGCCAAAGTTCCAGGGTGGATGAGTGGCAGATGTCCGCCTCCTCTAATATTGTCGTTCCGTTTGCCTTGCCACCTAACAGCAAAACCAGTGGGAAGTCTCGGCTAAATCTGCAATATTAAGGGGTTGATGGTAAATAAAATAAATTAAGGGAAAGGTTTGCAAAAAAATACCTTAAAATTAAATTACTACATAGCCCAGTTGTGATATAGGCTAAATTCATTTCTTAAAGTGTTGTCTAAATCAATAACACTTTCGATGGAATTTGCTTTGCTTTTTTTTTCTTTTTTAACTAGTGGTGCTAGGGCAAAAACCGCGATAAATCTACAATATGATAAGTCTAATAATATGATCCATTACTACCAATACCGCATAAATGCATCAACGCACTACATGCGATTTTATAAATACAGTAATTCATAAACAAAACACGACACAGGTTTTCACGATTTTACCACCAGATGGTAGAATTTGTCGTTCGGAAATTCACAATAAAGAAAAATTAAACAGTTCACTCAACACACAACTCTTGCGCTGGGGTTTCTCTGCAGAAGAGATATATTTCAAGTACTGCGAAGTTAGCCGTACTGCGGAGTTAGCAAAGTCTTCCCTACATTTCGGTAGACCTGGATGGCTTGCCGCGTTATTACCAAATGAGTCGTCTAGTATCAAAATAAGATACAGTACATCACTATTTTTGCGATTACGGCCGATTTAACATGTCCTTTACAGGTGGGAAGAGAAAGGTATTCAAAACAGGACACATCATGCTGTTAGAAAGCTAACTATTGCAATGGGTACCATGTTTCGACTTCCGGAAAATTTCGACATATCTTCGCGTTTCACATCCCCCAGACCCCAAAACCACCGTCAGTTCAAAAGTTTATATATAATTTATATATGTATATATATATATCAGTTTCTTGTGGACACGATAACTGCCGTAATTTTGCACCAATCACTTTGAATTTTTTACCGAATATGTATACCTATAAAATCTCGGTCGAGTTCGTTACTGGGCTAAATCGGTCGAAGGGGGTGAAAATGGGGGGCTTTTTTTTTTCAAAAACGTGAAATAATGCTATAACTCTCTTAATTTGTGAAATATCGAATCCGTTAGAAGTTCATACTATGTGTCGGATAAAGGCCAAAAATTTATGTTTGAAGAGTTTTTTTATAGCACCAACCATTGACCAAAGGGGTGAGAAAAAGTTGGTTTTTCGGGAAACATTAATCATATCTCTCTTAATAGGCACAATATCAAAGCCGTACAAAATGGACAATATTCCCCTAATAATTACCTAAAACTTTTGTCTGAAAGAATTTTTGATATGACCCACCATTACGCCAAGGGATGAGAAAAATGATTTCGGAATTATAAGAAAATGCCAAGAGCTATCAGTGGTTGCCATGGCAACACTACTAAATTGATGAGGGATGAGCCATCAGACGTTGCCATGACAACGAACTTGCACGAGATCAGATTCAGTATTTCCATCTGACTAAGTGTGACGCGGCTTCGGTGACGTAACTGGTAGCATGCTGAACTTCTATGCCCAAGGTCACGGGTTCAAAGCCGGCCGAAGTCGTCGGATTTTCTAAGAGCGCTAAAAATCCCTCAGTATGCTTTCCTTTGGAGGGAAAGTTCCAACGTTCGTTGCGAGTTGCTGGTTGCGGTGGCATCTAGTAGCCAAGTTCACAGCTATGTGTCGTTGACGGTAGTATCTGGTAGCAACATTAGGAAATACTGCTTGAAATTGACCGTCTGCAGTCCTTACCTGAATTACAGACTAATACAGCCATCACAATTCACACCGTTTATAAGACAGATTCTACACTCACCCAAAGTACACGGGGTTACATGACCGCGTTGTCGCAGCCCCTAAACTGAGGAACCAACCAAAATCTCTGCGGGTGATAAAATTTTGCGTGAAGAAGTAACAGACAGTTACATAGTTACACATCAGTGTCGAAACCTTGCATAAGGACAGTGTGACCACAAGTATAAAAATGGACCCCAAATGACAAGAAGGTTACCGTCCCCATAAGACAATAAAAAGTTTAAAATATGCATAAAATGACGAAAAACAAAGTTAATTAAGCTCCAATTATAAAATACATTCTCGCAATAAATGAGGTCTGATCCTTCTACGAAAACCTGCATATTCTGCCTATTTTCGCCTATCCCCAAGTTTGTCCGGTGAAATCTACCTCCGCCTTCCGGCGTGCCGAGAGGACTTTTTTTAATGCTGAAGTTGTCGGTTGTGTCAAAACAAGACACATCATGGCTGGGTCTATTGCGCATCGATCACCGCATCAGCTGAAAGGGCGCTCTCTGTGTGCTGCTTATGCAATTGTTTCGTGTTCTGTTAGTGCCGGTGTGTTTACATTTGAATTGTTATGTTAAATCGACTTTATACTTGTGAAGAGTAATTATTTTACTTTGAAAATAAGATACATCCGATTACTGTGTTGCAAAACAAGATACACCAGCAAGTTTTAAAACAAAAGCAAATATTAAAACGCTTATTAAAAGGAAGATAACACAGCATGATTTATGAGACTTTTGGGAAATGTTTGTCTATATCTCTCACAACTTTCAAAAAAGAGGCATATTTATTTGTCAGTAAACAAAGGACTTATTCAGTTTCTTGTGTCTCCTGAAAAGAATTGTTGAAGTGACGAGTCTTGTTTTGATACCAGACACCTCAAATATGATATGAAGAAATGATACGGCTTGGATCTTTTCCCGCTCTCCAAGTTCTCGGCCAGAAATCGAACCCATGATTTTGAGATCAGGAAGCGTGCTCTACCAGTGATCTTCAGACTAGCATGTTTCACCGTGCCGTGCCAAATCACACCAAATAAGCCCCTTTTCAACAAGTAAAATGTAACGTAGGAATTGCAATTGCAGGATGGTGATTACCAAACGCTCTGGTCTGGTCTGTTCACGCCGAGATACAAGGGGCCGCTTAGTTATGCAAATGAGCATTGAAGTAGATGACCAATGGCGCTGATAATCGATCGCTCCATCTCAACAACGTGTTGGGGAAGGTTGTGATGAATGCTGATATATTCCTCGTACAGCCTGGTGTTGAACATGGAATACTAAGTGCTAAGTGTTATCTTTGATCCCAACACAACGAGACCGGCACTAGCTTGTCTTCTGTATCATTAAGAGGCCATCAGTTTTCTAAATACATTAGTCACATTGGGTAAGGGGCACATGACCTCCCTGTTCCGCCCCTTAAAGCAACAATAACTACATAACATATTGGGCAAGGTTCTGTTTTTACTTACAATAAGTTATTTATTTTGTCCACTTCGTGGTGTGGTGGCTAGCAACCCCCGAGTGTAAAACAGTATGTTCCTGATGGGAGTGAGGAAGAAACACAACAAGTCCCACAGTTGGGTGACAAATGTAATATAAAAGGAAGGAAGCTTGTAGTTTAACGTGACCGTAAATCTCGCTATCATGAGCCACGGGACCTCCTTTTTACGTGGAATCCGAACCACAGGACATGGCATTTCAATTCGAAAATCTCACATGCATTGACCAGGAATCGAACCCAGTCCACCTTGGTGAGAGGCAAGACAGCTTGACCGGACAAATGTAATGTGGTTTTTTTTTCTGGAGTGTGATAATATCTCAACCCACTGTTGGGCGACAAATTAAATGTAATAATTACGAGGGCTGTCTTTTAAGTAAGGGCCGTTATTATTTTTTAAATTAACCGAACATTTTATTTTAAAAACACATTTATTTTTAGGTTCTACATACCTTCCTCTATTTTTCTACATAGTTGCCTTGTTATGAAAGCCGGATCTAGATCCTATAGGCTTTCATATAGCCGTGGTATGTTGGAAAAAGTCTGTCTGTATGTATGTATTTATGTTACTTTTTTGCGTTTAGCAAAGTACAGGTCGCATTTTTCAAGATATCGAGCTGAAAATTGGTACAGTGAAAGAGTTCGGGCCTGTGAGGAACCCTATTGTTGGGCGTTAAAATCGGCGCAGGGCCGGACCCTTTTTTGGGGCCCTGAATTTCATCCTATTTTTTTGAATCTATATATCTCGAAAACGGTTGGTCGTATCTAAAAACGTTAAATGAACAGGTGTAAGATCTGCGCGGTATGCAACTTTTTTATTCATAACGATTTTTTGATATCTCTCACCGTTTTCTTTTTTTGGGGCCCTGAAAATGTCCATTGTGCGTGACATTTTTGCGTTTAGCAAAGTACAGGTCGCAATTTTCAAGATATCAAGCTGAAATTTGGTACGGTGAAAGAGTTAGGGCCTGTGAGGAATCCTGTTGTCGAGCGTTAAAATCGGTGCAGGGCCGGACCTTTTTTGGGGGCTCTGAATTTCAAACTTTTTCTTGGAATCGATATATCTCGGAAACGGTTGGTCGTATCGAAAAACGTTAAATGTACAGGTGTAAGATCTCCGCGGTATGCAACTTTTTTACTCAAAACGATTTTTTGATATCTCTCACCGTTTTCTTTTTTTGGGGCCTGAAAATGTCCATTGTGCATTACATTTTTGGGTTTAGCAAAGTACAGTTCGCAATTTTCAAGATATCGAGCTGAAATTAGGAGCAGTGAAAGAGTTAGGGCCTGTGAGGAAACCTGTTGTAGGGCGTAAAAAACGGTGCAGGGCCGGATCTTTTTGGGGGGCCCTGAATTTCAAACTTTTTTTTGGAATCGATATATCTCGGAAACGGTTGGTCGTATCGAAAAACGTTAAATGTACAGGTGTAAGATCTCCGCGTTGTGCAACTATTTTACTCAAAACGATTTTTTGATTTCTCTCACCGTTTTCATTTTTTGGGGCCCTGAAAATGTCCATTGTGCGTGACATTTTTGCGTTTAGCAAAGTATAGGTCGCAATTTTCAAGATATCAAGCTGAAATTTGGATCGGAGAAAGAGCTAGACCCTGTGAGGAAACCTGTCGTCGAGCGTTAAAATCGGTGCAGGGCCGGATCATTTTTAGGGGCCCTGAATTTCATCCCTTTTTTTGGAATCAATATATCTCGGAAACGGTTGGTCGTATCGAAAAACGTTAAATGTACAGGTGTAAGATCTCCGCGGTATGCAACTTTTTTCCTCCAAACGATTTTTTGATATCTCTCACCGTTTTATTTTTTTGGGGCCCTGAAAATGTCCATTGTGCGTGACATTTTTGCGTTTAGCAAAGTATAGGTCGCAATTTTCAAGATATCAAGCTGAAATTTGGTACGGTGAAAGAGTTAGGGCCTGTGAGGAAACCTATTGTTGGGCGTTAAAAACGTTGCTGGGTCGGATCATTTCAAGGGTCTCTGAATTTCATCCCTTTTTTTTTTAAGCAATATATCTCGGAAACGGTTGGTCGTATCTAAAAACGTTAAATCTACGGGTTTAAGAACTCCGCGGTATACATCGTTTTTATTCATGACGTTTTTTGATATCTCTCACCGTTTTCGGTTTTTGGGGCCCTGAAGATTTACGTATGTGCGTGACGTTTTTCCGTTTAGCAGAGTAACAAGTTGCAAGATATCGTACTGAAATTTGCTACGTTGAAAGGGTTAGGGCCTGCGAGGATACCCATTAATGGGCGTTAAAATCGTTGCAGGGCGGGCCCTTTTTTGGGGCCCTGAATTTCATCTTTTTTTAAATCGATATATCTTGAAAACGGTTGGTCGTATCGAAAAACGTTAAATGTCAGGTGTACGGTATCCGCGATATGCACCTTTTTACTCATATCGTTTTTTTGGATATCTCTCACCGTTTTCTTTTAGTGTGGCCCTGAAGGTGTACGTATGTGCGTGACGTTTTTGCGTTTAGCAAAGTACAGGTCGCAATTTTCAAGATATCGAGCTGAAAATTGGTAAGGTGAAAGAGTTGGGGCTCGTGAGGAACCCTATTGTTGGGCGTTAAAATCGTTGCAGGGCCCGACCTTTTTTGGGGCCCTGAATTTCATCCTTTATTTGGAATCAATATATCTCGGAAACGGTTGGTCGTATCGAAAATGTTAAATACACAGTTGTAAGATCACCCGCAGTATGCACCATTTTTTTTTTACCAGTAACGATTTTCTGATATCTCTAACCGTTTTTTTTTGGGCCCCTTTAAAATGTACGTATGTTCGTTTAGCAAAGTACAGGTCGCAATTTTCGAGATATCGACCTGAAATTTGGTACGGCGAAAGGGATGGCGTCCTGTGAGGAACCAGGGCGTTAAAATCGGTGCAGGGCCGGACCTCTTTCTGGGGCCCCGATTTTTTTTTGTAATCGATATATCTCGGAAACGGTTGGTCGTATCGAAAAAAGTCAAATACACAGGTGTAAGATCTCCGCGGTATGCAATTTCTTTACCCATAACAATTTTTAGATATCTCTTACCTTTTTTTGGGCCCCTGAAGATGACGTTTTTGCGTTTATCAAACTACAGGTCGCAATTTTCAAGATATCAAGCTGAAATTTGGTACGGGGAAAGAGTTAGGGCATGTGAGGAACCCTATTATCGGGCGTTAAAATCGGCGCAGGGCCGGACCTTTTTTGGGGCCCTAATTATCATCTTTTTTTTTGGAATCGATATATCCCGGAAACGGTTGGTCGTATCGAAACAACTTAAATGTACCGGAGTAGGATCTCAGTGATTAGCAACCTTTTACCCCTTATCATATTTTGATATCTCTCACCGTTTTAATGTTATTAAATGCTTTTGGTTTTTGAAAAAATGGGACCCAAATGTATATAATAATTTGTAAAAATTCAACTGATCGTCTCATTGAATTCTACGGAAAATTATCTATAATAACCCGTTTTCACATTTTCAATAAGTTAAATAATGTATTTACAGCTGTAATATATTTTCCATTTCCGAGGACGTCCGGCTTTCATAACCACGTGATGGTGTCAGCATTGCCTAGAATAACATTTTATTATTTTCCTACATTACCACACAATCGGGCCAAAGGCCCAAAAAGCGAGGCATGAGACCTTGCTGCCAACGAAGTTGTTTGAGATTATTACCCCTCTTGGTCGCCGCTATCTTGCCGCACCTTCTCATCCAAAGCAGATCGTGCTGCGAGGACTCCTACTTGTTTATTTAGGCACTTGTCATACCTTAAAACTAAGTTCTGAAATCACTCTGCATAAAAGTTTGCCGCCTGCTCTGACAACCAAGAATTCACGGCTGTTGTCACTTCTTCGCCGTCGGCGAAGCGCTTCCCACCAAGATGACAAAGGGCTATACGGTGGGTGATCCAAAACTTCCCACCCAAATGAGTCAATCAGTTCCCGAGTCCGAGCAGCAGTGTGAGGTCTTGCCATGATCTTGCGCTGTGACGGTAAAGTGCGAAAATGGGTAGGCTACGCGAGTTCAAAAGTGGCCGTGGAAATGTTCATTGCATTGTCACCATACACCTCACAAAGCTGACTTGTTTCTTGCAGTCAATAAAACGTATCACAGATCGTACCTCACACGCGGCGGGCGAATCAATAATATTGAACATTGCAAAGATGCATAGTTGAGCGTACAGGTTAGCTACACAACTGCAACTGACGCCTGCTTGTTCACAAAGGATGCCGGGAGGTAGCGCGCACGCTTGTTGCGGCGTGCGCACTAACTACGGGCTTTTAAAAAAAACGGCCCTTACTTAAAAACAGCCTTCGTAATAAGAGATGTCGGGCGCTATTGGTTCCAACACAATGTTGAAGACCAAAATAAAAGAATTTAAAATACACCGTGTGGAGAATACCATGTTGACTCTTCTTCTCGGCGCGTGGTGAGACTATATCACTAACCAGGATAATAATCGTTTCAGGAAACAGGATCGTCTTATAGCTATTTCTAACTACTAAGGCGGAAACACCGTACATGAATTACAAGATTAAAAACTTTAATGAAAAAGACAAAATATGATGGTCTAATAATAATAATAACTCCGCCGACTTAAAACATAGTTACTAAGACGTCAGTTTGAATATATTACAACTAGTACAGTCACAACAGCACAGGTTATCAGACAAATTCTTATTAGGTATATATATGGTATACTCGTATATGGATATACACTAACCTAAATTAGGGCTGGCAATTTTAATCGATTAATCGAAGCACAACAAACAATTTATTGCTATTAATATATTGTGCGTTTAATCGATTACTTACTGTATTTAATCGATTGGTCGAATAAATAATTAATTCCTGTTGTTAATCGATGCACTTCGCTCCTTTCACTACGCTCTCACAGAAGCAAAACAGACATTTAATTAATCACAATATATTGTATCATATATTTTTAAATAATGCACCTTCTTTGAGAAAACTAGGCAAAAACAAAGTAAAACAATGATATTGTGCTAAATTATAAACATTGAACAATAATTCAAAATCTTTGCTGAAAACTCTTCGTTTTCTGTTACAGAAACGCTTCCCAATTTGATTGATGTGTTTGTCCTTCCACTGTCAATGTTATTGTTAACATAAACCAGGAAAGACACTTTGTATATTTAGGCAAAAAGTAACTTTTATAGATTCCTATACATCACTAGCTGACCCGGCAGACGTTGTCCTGCCAATCAAAGAAAGTGTTGTAACTTTGTTCCTTGAAGTGCTTTTGGATACACAATATTTTTTTTCAAATTCTGGTTATTGCCTCTAAACTATCGAGAAATAAATTAACTAACCTAGAAACATTCGTGGGAGCGTGCACAACAACTCTCCAAAGTTTCATCGCAATCGGATAAATGGCATATAACGCATACGGGATTTTGTTTAAATGATTCGTGCGCTGTCACTCTTTTGTTGAATCTACTCGTGCTCTACCAACTGTGAAATGGATTTACTAACTTAGAAAGCTTGACGTAAGTGTACACAACAACTCATCAAAGTATCATCGCAATCGATGAATAGTATATGAACGCATACGGGATTTTGTTGGAACGCTACGCGCGTCGTCACTCATTTGTTACATCTACCCGTGCGCTACCAATATTGTAAAATGGATTTACCAAGTTGAACACCTTCCCTGGCGTGTACACAACAACTCATCAAAGTTTTATCGGAATCGAATGAATGACATATCAACGCATACGGGATTTTCTTTAAACGATTCGCGTGCCGTCATTCATTTGTTGAATCTACTCATGCGCTAACCATTATAAAATAGATTTACTAAGCTTGAAACCTTCTCTGCAGTGTACTCAATGATTCACCAAGGTTTCATCGCAATCGGATGAATGATATATGACCGCATACGGGACATTGTGGAAACGATTCCCGCGCCACCGCTCATTTGTTGAATCTACTCGTGCGCTAGTTATTAAAAACTGGATTTACTAAGCCAGAAACCTTTACTGAAGTGTACACAACAATTCACCAAAGTTTCATCGCAATCGGATAAATGGTAGGCCTATATGGACGCATACGGTACTTTGCTGAAATGATTCGCGTGCCGTCACTCATTTGTTGAATCTACTCGTGCGATACCTATTGTAAAATTGATTTAATAAGCCAGAAACCTTCCGTATTGTGTACACAACAACTCACCCAAGTTTCATCGTAATCGGACGAATGGTATTTGAACACATACGGGACCTTATTCAAACCCTTCGCGCGTCGTCGCTCATTTGTTGAATCTACTCGTGCGCAACCTCCTGTGAAATGGATTTACTAAGTTAGAAACACTCACGTAAGTGCACATAACAACTCATCAAAGTTTCATTGCAATCGGATGAATGGTATATGAACGCATACGGGACTTTGTTTAAATGTTCGCGCGTCGTCGCTCATTTGATGAATCTAGTCGTGCGCTACCTATTGTAAAATTGATTTACTAAGCCAGAAGCCTTCCCTGGAGTGTACACAACATCTCACTCAAGTTTCATCGCTATCGGACGAATGGTATTTGAACGCATACGGGACCTTCTTGAAACGCTTCGCGCGTCGTCGCTCATTTGTTGAATCTACTCGTGCTTAACCTCCTGTGAAATGGATTTACTAAGTTAGAAACCTTCACGTAAGTGCACACAACAACTCATCAAAGTTTCATCTCAATCGATGAATGGTATACAAACTTATATGAGATTTTGTTGAAACGCTTCGCGCGTCGTCACTCATTTGTTGAATCTAGTCGTGCGCTATCTATTGTAAAATGGATTTACTAAGCCAAACACCTTCCCTGGAGTGCACTCAACCATCGCAATCGGGTGAATGGTATATGAACGCATACGGGACTTTGAAACGCTCTAACGGGCAGAGACAAACAATAGAATTCGACATCACTGCCACCTTTGGTATAAAACACAACTTTCCGCCACGGGCGGAGTGTATATTATGGCGGTAGTTGCACAGGTTGCGACCAGATGGCTCTTCGTGCAGAGACAAACAGTCCAAAAGCATCACTTTTCACTAAAGCTAGCGGTTTCCATGACGACTGTTTATGACTGTATATTGTGGTTCTAAAATTGTGTGTAAATTGTGGTTCTAAAATTCTAAAATTCCACCTACCTGGTCAAATTGTGAATCTAAACCATACATGGACCCACCCTAACATACTCACAAAATTTCATCGAAATCGGCCCAGCCGTTTAGGAGGAGTTCAGTCACATACACACGTGTCGAAGAATTATATATATAAAGATAAGCGTAACTCAACTTAACCGATGACCTCTCATTTAAATTTATTTTCTTATCTCGTGTGCTTTCCCCGGTGGGTGAGTGGTTATCGTGTCGGACTGCCAACCCCAAGCTTGCAGGTTCGCTCCTGGCCGTGGTAAGTGATTTTTGAAAGGCGACAAAACTCACGGCAAGCATGTCAACGATGTGGCTTGTTAAAGAATTTAGTAGGCCATGTTCATAATGGCAAAATTCAGCTCGGGATTTTCCCCCAACACAAAAGTTCCTCCTTTCTCTACTAGAAAGCGCTCTAGTGTCAAGGAGCTTAGATATCTAACCTCCTGTACTTTCATAGCGTTCCAAGGAACAACAACATTCGACATGCAAGCTGCCCTTTGGGCGTCAAATAACAAAGCTTGCACCCGACACCCGAGGCCATACGATATTATTATTTATCTCGTGGCTAACAATCAATTAATCGATTCTTTGGTTAGCCGATTATTCTATTAATCGTTTTCGATTGTTGTTGTTTGAGTCTTCAGTCTTTTGACTGGTTTGATGCAGCCTTCCATGCCTCCCTGTCCTGAGCTAATCGTTTCATCTCTACATACCTACCACACCCTACATTCAAGGCAATCTGTTTAACATATTCTAACATTGGTCTACCCTTACAGTTCTTGTCCTCGACCCTTCCTTCCATAACTATGCTTGCTATTCCTGGGTGTCTTAGTATGTGTCCTACCAACCTATCTTTTCTCTTCATTAGCAGTCGCCAGAAACATCTCTCCTCTCCCACTCGTCTTAAACCTCTTCATTTGTAACCCTATCTACCCATATAATCTTCATAATTCTCCTGTAACACCACATTTCAAACGCTTCAGTTCTATTTTACGATTAACCGATGATCGCTCATTACCATCTATAGTCACAACTATGGTTTGTTCGGACTAATCTCGGACGGACTTTGATGTGGTTTCATATTTCTATAAAACCTTTCTTGAGAAAGGTTTGTGTGTACAAAAATTCTCCTGCGACCTAACGATTTACGTGAAGCAAGTCAAAGAAAATCGGCCGTTTCTGGGCCTTAGTTACCTTACGCTGAAGATGAATCAATAGTGTGATTGTAAGAATTGTTCAGCTTAAAACGTTCTACAAAAAGAGTCAGCGACAGCATAATCTCTCTTCAATACTCTAGGAATGTTTTTATGTTACAGTTTGCAGTGAAAAAAACGTTACGGTAAATTAAAACAACTCTCTTATCTCATTAATTGTGATCAAAATAAATGGTTCGCTCTCTCATGTCTAGATTTAAATCTCATTCCCAGTAGCAATTGCCACCTATATTTTAGGAGATATCGTCGTTTTGATATCTTCGTGCAATCACCAAAAATATAAATGACCAGCTTCAGTGCGAGTGAACTGTTTGGATATTGAGAACAAGTCTTTTTATAGTGTTACCTTAAAGGTTGATCCTATTTTACAGGATTTAGGCTATCTATTATGACCCATCATGGCGAGACGAAAGCGATATTGGACGTAATATATCGGAGTCTAAAAAGAGTGCGCTAATGTAGTCTACAATGAAATCATATACGTTCGCGGTTAAAAGTAGCCTCAAATTCGTGTCTACTTTCCCTGCAAAGCTGGAGCATGTAGCAGGTTTTACATCCAACAATACCATGATAAAGAAGCCACAAAGTGACAAGTTTTCGCCTGAACATCGACCAGAAACTGCAAACCAGGTACTGTATAAATAAACTGTTGAGTGAATGGCTCTGGTCCCAATCAATTAAATACGTCAAAATCCTCTTAAATTATTACAAAAAGTTAACACACTCAACAAGTCAAACCCCATGATTTATTTATTTATTTATTTATTTATTTGTTGACGGTACACAACATGGCTCAGTGTGCGCCCCAATAACAGTGCACCTACACAGTAAAATACACTTCCTGATATTTCTACATTAAGTATTAATATCTAAATGAAATTATTAAAACTAGTAAGTTCACACAGATTAAAATACATAGTAGTAAAAGATTAATCTAAAGATAATATAAAAACTAAATCTAAATTTGATCTAATGTCAATTATATAAAACGGGTTTTAAAATTATTACATCGTAAACTAAAAGGTAACATTAATAACTAGGGAACATTGTTGATTCTGTTATGTGTGATAATTTTATCTCAAGTATGAATTAGAGTGACTGGATTATAACTTCCAAGAACGGTCTGATTGAGAGACAGAAATCTAGTTTCCAGTTCACACGAACCGCATCGTTGTAAATAGTGCAAAAGCCTCCAGACATGTGAATTATTATGTGAAGTAGTATTGGTTATATCATTTTTGAATGTTATAGTTGATCTTGTAGTTAAGCGAGGGATGTTGAAATTTAGGAGCGATAGGAAAAATGAGTTATTAATTTTACCGTTAATAACTTTATTAAGTAACTATGTAATTTACAAACCGTAACGAACTATGGAAATCAAAACATCCACGTGTTTCCTCAAAATCTATATCAATCAATCCTAATTAGTTATTATCTCACCAGGAAATTACATAAAGTATTATTACTATTATACCTCTAGACATATTACATCCAGGTCAAGGAGCGCATGACGCACCGGTACCTGGCCAAAAACATGAGTCGTTGGCTGCGAGCAAGCGGAGCTTTTTACAACACCATTTTAATAGGTATTCTATCATTTGTAAGTAAGGAAAGTACAGAAATACGCAGAACAATTGCGAAACAGGGACACATGTGGATATTTCATAAATTTATGTTTCATTCCTGTCAAGTTTTAATGTATTCAACAGAAAAAGGGCTGATGAAGGTTGCTATGTAATCACGAACATATTCACGAGTGTATTTTAAAACTTATTATGTTTTACTATTGATAGTAAAACGATGCCTGGTGATGCAGAAACCTCTTCCACCTCATGGCGAAATAGAATAATTGGTTTTTATTTATCGTATGGCTTTTAGTGCCGGGAGTGTCCGAGGACATGTTCGGCTCGCCTGAGTCTGTAGCTGCTTCCAGCGGACACCCTTAGGGTGAGTTACAACTTCCGTTCAATTTCAAGTAGTTCCAACTTTCGCTACCAGATATCAATGATACCTAGTGGTGAACGTTGGAACTTTGATATAGCGCTCCGACGAAATCTAACCTAACAATTTAGCTTCACACAAGTTTAGTCTGTGGAAAAATCTTTTACATGTCATAAATTTATGACATGGGACCGCTTTACTTCCTCTCCGAAGGAAGGCATACTGAAGTATTTTGAATGCTCTTAAAAAAATCCGACGACTTCGGCCGGGTTTGAACCCGCGATCTTGGGCACAGCAGTTCAGCATGCTACCACCTACGCCATCGAAGCCGCTTGAAAATAATTGATATTTATGCTGTATTAGTTTTTTTTCCTCTAATTTTAACAGGCGAGTCACTATTTCAATTTTTCGTCAATCTTAGGACCTAGCTGTAAACTTAACTTCTAGATGCCACCTCAGCCGGCATCTGGCGACGAACGTTGGAACTTAATAGAGCGTTAATCAAAATTAAGCTTCACACAATTGTAGTTAGTGGAAGGTTCTTTTACATGCCGTAAATATATTACATGGGCCCGCCACCTTTACTTCTCCTCCGAAGGAAGGGATACTGATGGTTTTTAACGCTCTTAAAAATCCGATGACTTCGGCCGGGTTTGAACCCGCAATCTTGGGCTTAGAAGCTCAGCATGCTACCAACTACGCCACCGAACGCCCCTGTCGGCTGGGGGCGACATCATAGAATTTTACGGAAAGATATGTCTATAATTGAACAATCTGTTGAGAGATAAGTTGTTGCTGTTGGTATTCATTTAAGGGGCAAGGACATCGTATGTATTTATTTATTTATTTATTTATTTATCTATTTATTTATTTATTTATTTATTTATTTTGTCTGATGGCCAGTGTAATTGTGGTATCTGTATTAGTGTGTGTATTTGTAATTCAGGGGAGGATTGGGAAGTAAGCGACTCTGGCCGTTAGTTAGGAATCATCCCGGCATTTGCCTGGAGTAAAATAGGAAACCACGGAAAACCACTTCCAGGATGGCTGAGGTGGGAATCGAAAGCACTCTTCTCAGTTTTGCCTCACGAGGCTAAGTGCACCCCGTTCCAGCCCTCCAACCATAATTACATATCTTGGACACGGGCGTGTTTTCTGTTCGACATGAGACCGAGCTTGCATCTTAAGCGTTCTGGCTTTTGTTTTAAAAGGCAAATAATCCCCCCTATATACATCATTTAGGTGACGCTACTGTTTGGGATATCGGTGAACAGCCACATTTTGCTCTAGCATGTTACGATTATGCGACACAATATCCCAAATGTCTATAACGAACGCTGGGTTCTGTCGATTAGTGTTTTGTGTCGTTATATTCGACAAGATGCAGGCAGTGTTATTGATGGCTATATAAGATGGCTCGCCAACGAGAGGTTATGTTTCATAACTCGTAGTGAACAGTAATTACAGGCGGTCTAGCACTCGTTAAGCGAGCCTCCATCGAACGTAACAGCGTTTGATCTCGCGACTGCTAACCGCCTCATAATGTTGTCATCAATAATTGATTTATACTACTTTGATTGCAACTAGTCATACCATTAGTACGCATAATGCCTTGAAATTACTGTATGCCCAGTCAGAGTTCAGCACAGGCGACACAACAAAACATTGAACGCTCAAGATCGTGGGTTCAAACCCGGCCAAAGTCGTCAGATTTTTAAGAGCGTTAAATATCCCTCAGTATGCCTTCCTTCGGAGGGGAAGTAAAGCCGGCGGTCCCATGTGATAGATTTATGGCATGTTAAAGAACCTTCCACTAATTACACCTGTGTGAAACTAAATTACAGGTTAAACATTTGACTAACGATCTTACGTTCCAAAGTTCGTCACCAGGAGCCGACTGCGGTGGCATCTGGTAACTAACTGTAAGTTCTAAACCTGTAGTCGTTGACGGTTGCGTTTGGCGGCAAAAGTAGGAACTACTTGAAAATTGATCATCTGCAGTCCTTACTTGAATTAAAACAGATAACACACACTAATACAGTCATCACAATTAACACCGGTTGACAGATTCTGCACACACCCAAAGTACACGGAGCTATATGACCGCGTTGTCGCAGCCCCTAAACTGAGGAACCAACCAAAACATTGAACTTGTCTAAAGATTCAAGAAATCAGTAAATAATGCCCTAAGATTGACGAAAAATATTCTAGTTACCTTGGCCCCCAGCCCTTAAACTGAGGAACCAACCATCCAACCAACCAACAGTTCCGGGAGTCCTGTGAATAAAATAATACAGTCTACACTTTTTCAGTGGAACACCGAACAAGTAAATGTAGATGGATTTGTCCTCAAATCTGTCTCTAAAGGAGTCACTACTCTCTCTTCTTAAGATTCGTTGTCAAATGATTTCGCGAATCCACTAAATTTAGCGAATTATGGTTCAACAATGCTCACATTCTGCCAGAGGTAGGCAATGCTCTCATTGGTTACGTCTCAAAACTCACGAGCTATAAATAGTAACAAATAGTATCAGAACTCACGACTTCAAACTAGTAACTGAATTAACATTCTAATCAGTCTCAAAACTCACGACTCCGGAGAGCAAGTGTGAGCCCTTCAACCCATGTTTGTCCACCCAGTTTTAGAATGGGATTTCGTTTGTATTGTTTCAACCGGAATTATCAACCTACCACAGACCAAATTCTCCAAGTATAACACTGATTTTTACTCACAGTCAGTCATTTTGTTTGGTGCCTTTAAGCAGACCTTAGAAACGTCATTGGAATCATGGACGTCGTTATTCTGTGTTTGGATACAAAGCGACAGCCAATGGTCATCAGCAAAACAATTGAAAGGAGCCTAGTAAGCACGTGGAATGCTCATATCTGCCAACCCTATCAAGTGACTTGGGTGTCTATTGTGTTGGTTCTGTACAGAAACAAATGACTAGCGGCTTATTCGACAATAATAATTAGATTAATAATAATAACTAGCATTACTCGTCGCAGCTTCGCCCGCGAATATTCTAGTTGTAAAGAGTACACTTAGCAAAATCTCAATCATGAATGCTCTGACTGATTTATCCTTGGTATGAATAATCAGACTTTATCAATTCAGCTACTGGTGCAGTGGTTAGGGGTTTGTCATTCCTTTATAGGTATATCAGAGCGAAGTTAGTTTTCTGGGAATATCACAGACACTGTTAATTTAAGAGCCGTAAAATGTGGTTTTCGGAGACCCTCTATAGTCGGGTGAAAAAGACCTTTCGTACCATACTCACACGTGGAAATTGCGTGAAAAAAAATCTAGAGTGCCCCTTGACACCCTTAAGCGCATTATACTGTATCTATTGATGAATTTTACAGGTTAATTTGGTTCAGTGATAACCTTATAACCGTCTGGAAACTTTCACAGTAATGTAATAATTGGAATTGCATTGCGTCTTACAGAAATAGATGGACCTGTGAGATTCTGTTACCATGGTTACCGTGTTGCATTCTTTCATTATTTCATTGTAAATATACATGTTTTAAGGTATTTATTTAATTGTGAGGCATTTAAAGAGTAAGTGCGTGCGTTTCGCTTACGCATTGGGTTATGCTGAACCTGTAGGTACCCCATATGTGTAGGTTGGTGTTAATGGGAACTTATTTTCGGTACAAAACTGGAATGGGACCTTAGCAGAATAATATAGGGAGGGATGTTATGTGCTTTCCGTCTCTTTTAACTACTCTGGCTTTTAGAGACGCCGGGGTGCCGGAATTTTGCCGCATTTCCGGCTGGCGCTAACAATGGACTTTGTCTCAATCAAAGAAGAACTGACTTGGCTCGTGAGTTTTGAGACTGGCCCAGGTACAGAAACCGGTTACAACTACTTTTACTGACCCTCATTTTGACATTCGTGAATTTTGAGACTCGTGAGTTTTGAGACGACATGCTCTCATGGATAGAACAACTCCAGTAAGTGCTGTTTCATCCCATGTCCTTTCTGCATTCTTTTGGTTTTAAATAACTAGGATTGCTATACACGCTAATCACGCTACGACATATAACAATTGCAATATTAATTGCCTGACGATGATATAAGAGCTGCGTGTTAATTGGCTAAGTAACTGATGAAGCCGTTAACTTGAAGGTCATCTGCTGTACTGTACGAGAGACACCTTGGGTTCTACATTAAGCTTACAAGGCACATAGACAGGCTGCGGAAAGTCTGGAGCGAACCGCAGACGTGACATGAAAATGAAAGATGACTTGAAAAAAAAGAAATTATTTATAATTCGTCATGCGTTATTTTAGAGGCGAGGCGAAGCCCCTAGTTTCAACCTCCCTTTGTCCAGCAACAAGGCTCGTAGCAACACGGCCAGTATTAGGTTATTTATTTCTTCGTTTGTTTATCTATGGATTTCTTTACAGACGAGGTCAAATTATTATCATAAAGTGTGACATTAGTTTATGACCTCGAGATGTGTCCATATATCCTACACCAATTCATTTTCAAGTAAATGATATTCCTTGATAATTATGTCTGCCACATTTAGGGCAGGCCTACATAAGAACCAATTAAAGAATGAGGAGTTCCGGACATGAAACCACTCTGTATAATTGATGTTCTTGGGTTAAAAATATCTGTATACAGCCGATGATGAATGTATTAACTAATTAGTCAAATATTCTATGAGTTTGTTTTTAGCCTACTTTTCACATTTTGCAAAAATGAGGAAAAAGTAGACTTATGAGATCGGGCAAATGTGTGTCTGTCTGTCTGTGTGTGTGTGTGTGTGTGTGTGTGTGTGTGTGTGTGTGTGTGTGTGTGTGTGTGTGTGTGTGTGTGTGTGTGGTGTGTGTGTGTCCTATCAACTCCTAAATGGCTACAGCAATCGAAACAAAATTTGGTAGGAGTAAAGATCTATACCTGAATATCTCACGGCCATATTTGAAAATTATGTCAGTGCTACCAACTGCTGAAAAATCACAATTGAAATTTGAGCTCCATGTTGGATATCTTGGAAGGAATGAATGGGAGCTATATGAAAATTGGCACACGTATAGATAATAATATTGCAGTTTAATTTCCAGGAGGACATACATGGCAGTGTTGCCAAAATTATTATAAGCCTGCTGATAGGTCCAATTTTAAAATGCATGTAACTTCTATACTAACTAATGATTTCATTCAAAATTGACACAACAATAGATCATATTATTTCAGATTTTTTCTGACCAAAACATGTATGTCATTGTTGCCAACATGATTTTACGCGCGCTGTTATATCCAATGTTTAACTGCATGTAACGTCCATGCTATCCATTGGACTTCAGCCAAATTTTGTATTCTGTACTTTAAGAGATGGAACTAAGAATATATTCAGTCACCAGGGCCGCCAACTGTAGTTCTCTATTAGGGAAAAAAAAGGAAGCTTGTAGTTTAACGTGACCGTTAATCTTGAGATCATGAGCCACGGGACCTCCTTTTTTCGTGGAATCCGAACCACAGGACATGGCATTTCACTTCGAAAAACTCACATGCATCGACCGGGAATCGAACCCGGACCGCCTTGGTGAGAGGCATACAGCTAGACCGCTGAGCCACCACGCCCCCTCTCTATTAGGCTACATTATGCCAGCTATACAGTATTTCGAACTAATTAGACATTTTGATATCACCAACTTAATTTCGTCATTATTCTAGATAGATCCATATAGATTAATCATTGGCATGAATCTTACATTTTAAGAAAAGTAGGCTCTTTAGTTCGTCACGGAACTTCTTATGATTAATTATAGCTACCGATTGGTGTTATATGTAAATCCCTCTGCGGATAGCGGATAAGCTGCGGATAATGTTTGTAGAAAATTTGCGGACAGCTTTTAGAATACAATTCGAATTTGTTTAATATTATTATTAGGATCCAGTTGTTTATGACATATCATATTGTTACGGCTGTGACTTTGTCTCATCGCTCGCCGCATGACTCACAACTGCCCCCGGGCTGGGCTGTGCTCTGCCTCAGTGTATTGCGTCTGCCTTATGCAACAGGACTACTAGGACAAAGGGATGGTCCAGAATATTCGTGACCCAGCCAGTGATGGAAACCTCGAGAAGCCGTGAACCCTGGATGGGTCTAGAAGCATTTATTGAGTCACCGGCCTGCTATATAAGAGCGACCTGTCAAGCGGGGTGTGTGTTTTTCGAGCTAGTGCGAGCGTTTATCCTGAGCGACAGAAGTGTGGTGACGTGACTTGCGAAACCCCTAGTGAAGCCGATTCTCTTGACAGCGAGGGATTGAGAAGCAAACAGGGGACTGCCTGTGTTTTGAGCGAGTGTGATTTCACTGAGCGACAGAGGTATTGGGGCGAAGTGCCGTGCGAGTTACGAAATCCAGTGACATTGTTTCCCAGCTTGTGGACAGCGAAGCAGCGTGTAGCAGGTTATCGTAAGTAACTGTAGTTTGTGTACATAAGAAAGAGGTGCAGGTATTCCTAGCGAGGACACGGGTCTCATAAGTGGAGGATTAGCTGCATGACTAAGTGAAAGGGGCTAGAGCGCTCCATAAGGAAGAGACTTGAGGAAACTGGAGTAAGGTTCTAATTGCTTGTATTTGCTGTTGAGTGGTGTATCTTTCTGGCCACAATAAAGTTAATTATTTCTTTAAAGGAACAATCTGTGTTGTGCTTCAACCCACCGTAATCCAGTTAACAAAAGTGCTACTAGGGGGGTGGCACGTAACAATATTTTTCCGTTATGATTTTTTCAAGACAAATGTAAGATGATGATTTAAGCTAATCTCATTCAAATTATGTCATTAAGCATAATTAACACTCCCAACAGGAAAGGGTTGCAATTCTGGCTGTGTAACATTAATTTTAAACATACCATAGCACATGACATACAAAACTTAGGAGAACGACTTTTCCCTCAAATGTCTAAATATGTTGCTTTAGTAATTTATGATTTATCTAATTCAAAATATTACTGTAATGCCAGTAGATTCGGATAACAAACGTGGGAATGCGGAAAAACGTCGTGCGGATGCGGGGCGGATACGGATAACTTTTGTTTATCCGCGCATGGCTCTAGTTATATGATTAACATTTTTTAGCCTACTTGTCACATTTTGCAAAAATGAGGAAAAAGTAGACTTATGAGATCGATCCGGGGAAATGTGTGTGTGTCTGTCTGGCTGTCCTTCTGTCTGGCTGGATGTCAGTGCTACCAACTGCTGAAAAAAACCGCAATAGAAATTTGAGCTCCATGTTGGATATCATGGAAGGTATGCATGGGAGCGATTCCAAAATTGGCACACATGTAGATAATAATATTTCAGTTTAATTTCCAGGAGGCCATACATGACAGTGTTGCCAAAATAATGTTAAGCCTTCTGATAGGTCCAATTTTAAAATACATGTAACTTCTATACTAACAAATGGATTTCATCCAAAATTGGCACAACAAGATATCATAATATTTCCGATTATTTCTAACCAGCACACGCATGACATTGTTGCCAACAAGCTTTTACGCATGCAGATAGATCCAATGTCTAACTGCATGTAACATCCATTGGACTTCAACCAAATTTTGTATTCTGTACCTTAAGAGATGGAACTAAGAATATATTCAGTCACATTATACCAGGAATATTTCGAACTAATTAGACATTTCTATATTACCAACTTAATGTCGTCATTATTCTAGATAGGTTCATATATTGTAGAATAATCATTGGCATGAAAAGTAGGCTCTTTAGATCGTCACGGAACTTCTTGTTGAGGTTATGAGGAAGGAATGTGATTTCTTTTTAGACAATCGGTGAACAGTGTCCTTCAAAACGTGGCGTGGACCTGACTGATTCGTGTGGCACGCGAATTAAGATGCATATTCCCACATTCCTGGTGATTTCCAGGCATAAATAATTCACTCTTGTTAGGTTTAAAGTGGGAGTGAAGATTCAAGGAGAAATAATTTCAACTCCGAGATTTGCTGATGACATCGTCATCTTTGCAGACACGCCAGAGGAGGTTTTGAGTTTTTGAATGGTGTGGACTTCGTCTTGAGGAAAGAATTCATGATGAAAATTTAAAAATGTACGGCAAAACAAAAATATTGGAATGCAGCCGCAATAAATCAGAAACCTCTATGGACATCAAATTGGCAGGTGAAAAGCTAAAGGAAGTACGAGACTTCCGTAACAAACGAAGAGGTATTAAGACGAGTGGGAGAGGAGAGATGTTTATGGCGACTGCTAATGAAGAGAAGAGATAGGTTCGTAGGACACATACTAAGACACCCAGGAATGGCAAGCTTAGTTATTCATTCATTCATTCATTCATTCATTCGTTTATTTGCAATTGGGGGTGTGTCCCCCGGTGGCAAATTAGATATACATAACAAATAAATAATTTTACATAACATTTCACTAACAATTAAACTGGAGCATTTACACAAATAGACAGTCTTTTCTTAAACACACCTATATGTTTGGGAAAAGGCTCTAAGAATGCGGCAGGTAGAGAGTTCCAATTATCAATGGCACGGTTTACGAAAGAATATTTACCATAATTTGTTCGCTGCGGTCGGCCCTTAACTTTGAAAGGATGATCGCTCCTACCCATGTAAGTAGGCTTTTCCAAACGTTTGCGAAGCTCACCCCATGCTGGTTGATTTGTATACGTGTTGTGCATAGCGCAGAGTCTAGATTTCATCCTCCTAGCCTCAAGTGATTCCCACCCAAGTTTCTTTAACATACGGCTCACACTGCTCCTGGGATTAAAGTCACTGAGCACAAATCTAGCGGCCTTTCTTTGTACCATTTCCAACTCATTGATGAGCCCTACTTGATATGGATCCCAAACCGCCGAGGCATATTCCAGAATAGGTCTTACAAGTGACAAATATCCTAATTCTTTAGCAGAGGTACTACTTCCGTTTAATACACCCATTACAAAGTGCAGGGATTTGTAAGCTTTAGAAACTACACACATCCTACATGACTACTCCATTTCATATCATTTCTTACGTGAACGCCCAAATATTTGCAAGAATCTTCTTCTACAAGTATTTCCGAGCCAATGTTATATTGAAAATCTTACCTTCGCACTTTCCCTATTTTTATTAGACTACAAAATTTATTGTGTTTATTTATTTATTTATTTTCAATCGCCCACTTATAGACCAGGTTCAGGTAATCTTGAAGTACTGCATCGTCTTGTGAGTCATGTATCTTTCGATATATTACACAATCATCCGCAAACAATCGACAGTCACTGCGAATCCCAATTGGTAAGTCATTTATAAACGCCAAAAATAACAAAGTTCCGATTACGCTGCCCTGAGGGATACCCGACGTTACGGTAATTTCATCCGAGAAGGAAGGATCGAGGATAAGAACTGTAGGGGTAGACCAAGGTTAGAATATGTTAAACAGATGTAGGGTGTGGTAGCTATGACGAGATGAAACGATTAGCTCAGGACAGGGAGGTATGAACGGCTGCATCAAACCAGTCAAAAGACTGAAGCCTAAACAACAGGGCAAAAGAATAAGTCAAAAGAGTACTAAAACAGAGTCTGCAATTGGGAATTGCCATAACGTTATGATATGTCACTAACCATTGCCAACGTATTTGTTGTGCAAATAATTATTTTGTTTAGGAATAATAATAATAATTGTTAAATTAATTAGTTGACGAACTAATATAATTAATTTAAAGGAACAGTGCTCATTTATAATGAGAGTAGCAGACCGTCTCAGCTTAAGTTCGGGTCAGGAAGTGCACTTTGGTCATTATTGACCAGGCTCGGACCTGTCGATGCTGTAGATATTATCGCTACGCTCGCCATGGCTTAACTGTATGTGAGATTTTGCTGTGTGTATAATGGTTTTAAGTTATGCAGCAGCTTCGAATTTTAAAGTGAAAAGTAGAAGACCTTAAGTAGGTTGAAGTGTAATAGTGCTTTAGGAGAGATAATAATATCGTATGGCCTCGGGTGCCTGGTGCAAGCTTTGTTAATTGACACCCAGAGGGTAGCTTGCATGTCGAATTTCGTCGTTCCTTTGAACGCTATGAAAGTCAAGGAGGTTAGATATCTAAGCTCCGAGGTTAGACATCTAAGCTCCTTGACACTACAGCGCTTTCTAGTAGAGAATTGAGGAACTTTGTGTTGGCGGAAAATCCCGAGATTAATTTTGCCATTGAACACGGCCTACTGAATTCAAATGGGTTCTTTAACATGCCAACAACCTATGACATCCATGTCGTGATTTTTGTCGCCTTCAAAAATCACTTACCACGGCCAGGGGCGAACCTGCAAGCTTGGGGTTGGTAATCCGACACGTTAACCACTCACCCACCGTGGGAAGCTTTAGGAGAGATGAAATATAAAGACCTATAGTAGGTTTGGCAACAATATATTGTTGTTAAAAGGCCTCACCTTTCGCTTCTTATTGTTTAAATTTGAGTAGAGTGTTCATAGAAAGTGTCATTTTAGTGTAATATATGCCACAGGAGCGGGGAATTTGAATTCAGGTATGCTGAGCGCTGATTGGCTGTTGCCCGTATTGAGTTTAAAATATACCGGTGTACGGAGAAGATCGTGGTTGTTGCTGTTATTCTTGTAGACCTTCTCCTCTCGATGTTCTACCAAAATAGCTTACGACGATTGAGTATGACTGATGATGTATCGGATCGATATTCAAAGAAGTAAAATAAGGTATATTTCTATAAATATTTCTGTCTGCAATTTGCTACTGCGTATTTGATTCGAGAATTTGTATGATTATTATTCTCTACCGTATATTCGATTCGAACGTTTTATTTATGACTACTAAAATTGTCTGGAATCCAGTTTGACCAACAACGAGCCTGTATTTGAAGGGTTCACGGGAAGAACGGGGAATATCACTCAAAATGTAAAAATGAGATATCAGCGCGATCTAGTGGGCCTTTTAGCGACGTATTGAAGGCACAACAGTGTCTGGCTAAGAACGATGAGGCTCGTGAGAAAATGACATTTCAAGTTGACGCGTACATATACTGCAAGTACATGTATTGAAACTTTAAAACTCGTTTCCTGAACATTTTACATTATCGGACATTCCCCTTTCTTCCCGTGGACCCTTCATTTTAACAAATGATTGGTTCAGTAGCGACGTATCGATGTACAAGCACTAAATTCTGTCATCCGAAAATGATGCATCAATGCTAGATAGACAATGAGTATGCCTATAAAGTTTATAAACGCATATCTTTACAAAACACGTAGCCTATGTGACCCTCAAATCTTCCTGGAGTTGAAATATGGCTTTCGAACGCGAAAAGGCTGAAGAAAGAACCTTTCTCACAGAAGACATGAAATAGCTGAAGTATGAAGAAACTCACGACTACTGCATAAACAAATCACCTGATAATGATGGATAATTCTTAATCAATGTCGCAATTCATTGATAAACTGAGGAAATAGATTTGTATTCTTTTAACTGGGCCACGCCTTCTTCGTTCATTTATTTATTTATTTATTTATTTATTTATTTATTTATTTGACTGATGTTTAACACGACATGAGATCCAAGTAACGAACTCTTATTCTCACTACAGAAGCCAAAGTGCTGTTGGACGCCGGGTAGCAGCGATGACACGCCCCACGCGTCCCGACGCGTCGATAAAACATGGCCCAAGGTTTAATCATACGAGGGGTTAGGTGTTTTTGCTACTAAAGACACTAATCAACAAGTCGGCCAGGTTAAAGTCAGATTATCCTCCACTGAATTAAACTCGAGAATGTCACATAACACTGCGCTTATCATCTCCTTATATACAGGCTGTTACAAAAACATTGTATCACCTGTTTTCAAAGTGAAAATATTTAGAAGCGGCCTCGGTGGCGTAGTAGGTAGTATGCTGAGCTTCTACGCTCAAGATCGCGGCCCATGTCATAGACTTATGGCATGTAGAAGAACCTTCCAATGACTACAATTGTGTGAAACTAAATTTGTAGGTTAGATTTGATTAACACTCGATTAGTTCCAACGTTCGCCACCGGGTACCGGTTGCGGTGGCATCTTGTAGCCAAGTTGACAGCTAGGTGTCGTTGACGGTAGCATTTGGTAGCAAAAGTAGCAACTAATTGAAAATGATCGTCTGCAGTCCTTACATGAATTACAGATAACACACACTAATACAGCCATCACAATTAACAGCGGTTATCAGACAGATTATACACACACCCGAAGTACACGAGGCTACATGACCTCGTTGTCGTAGGCCCTAAACTGAGGAACCAACCAACCAAAATAATTAGATGGTATCATCGCTGATGTGAAAAACTCATACACCACTCTTTCGACCAATAACTTGTAAGAATTGAAAATAAAAACAACACCCAATTACAGTGCTCTAATTTGATAACAAAGCACTACGCATGTCATTACAGAGATCGTCGTTCTTTTGTTCACAAAGAACAGCAATAGAAAGCTGGTGTTGTTGTGTTTTTTTGGTATTGCTTTCTTTATAAGCATCGCATTCCATCGTTCTTCTGTTGACGATGGACAGCAACATGAGTGGTATGTTGCTATCTACTACACACTCGAGAATGTAATAAATTCTGTTGAACAATTATTCCAGTTTATAGGTGGTTGGTTGGTTCCTCAGTTCATTGTGATGGCTGTATTAGTGTGTGTTACCTGTATTTAATTCAAGTAAGGGCTGCAGACTTTCAATTTTCAAGTAGTTCCTACTTTTGCTACCAAACGCCACGGCGAACGACAAATAGTTCTGAACTTGGTTGCTAGATGCCACCGCAGTCGGCTCTTGGCCACGAACGTGTGAACCTAAGAGCGTTACTCAAATCTAACCTATAATTTAGCTTCACACATGTGTAATTCGTGGTAGGTTCTTTTACATGTTGATAGTCAAGTTGCCGAAGAAAGGGGACACCACAAACTGTAACAACTGGAGGGGTATCACCTTGCTGTCCATTCCAAGCAAAGTGCTGGTGAGAGTCATCCTGAATCGTATAAAAGACTGCGTAGAAAAAAGGCTTCGGAAGGAACAGGCTGGATTTCGACAACATCGCAGCTGTGTGGATCTCATCAACACCCTCCGAATCATCCTGGAGCAGAGTGTGGAGTGGCGGAATACCCTTTACCTCACATTTGTTGACTTCGAGAAAGCCTTCGACTCCGTAAATCAAAGAATCGTGTGGAAGACCCTCGAGGAATATAAAATTCCAACAAAGATCATCAGAATCATGGAAGAGATGTACGAAGGGTATGAGTGCCAAGTTCTTCACGAAGGCAAATTAACAGAAAAGATAAAGGTCAGTTCCGGAGTGAGACAGGGGTGTGTCCTTTCCCCCACTCTGTTCCTGTTGGTCCTGGATAGTGTGATGAAGAAGGTAATGGGAGGACGGAAGAGGGGTATTCAATGGGGTATAAATGACAGGCTTGAAGATCTGGATTTCGCAGACATTTGTCTTATGGCACAACGGTACCGAGACATAGATGATAAGCTGGGGAGGTTGCAGAGAGAAGCAGAACGTGCAGGACTGATGATCAACACCAACAAGACCAAAGAGATGAGGATAAATTCTGACATCACGACTAGTTTGACAGTCAACGGAAAGGACATTGAGCGAGTTGAGTCCTTCCTCTACCTTGGAAGTATAGTCACAAATGATGGGGGAGCAGAGGAAGATGTTCGAAGCCGTATCAGGCAAATGGTGCCTTTGTCCAGCTCTACCCCATCTGGAGAAATAGAAACATTTCCAGGAAGACCAAGCTCCGCCTTTTCAATAGCAACGTAAAGTCGATTCTTCTCTACGGCTGTGAAACATGGAAAGTCAAAAAACCGATCAACAACCAGCTACAGGTGTTCATTAACAGATGTCTGCGTCGCATCATGAATGTGAGGTGGCCGGACATAATCTCAAATGAAGATCTTTGGACCATCACCAATCAACAACCGATTAGCATCCAGATCAAGGAGAGGAAATGGCGCTGGATTGGTCACACACTAAGGAAGCCGGACGGAGCTATTGAGAGGGCGGCGCTAGATTGGAATCCTCAAGGCGCCAGGAAGCGAGGTCAGCCTAAGAAGACCTGGAAGAGGACGATCGAAAATGAAATTGCAGAGGTGGACAAGAACTGGAGTCAAGTGAAGAGAATGGCCAGGAACCGTACTGCGTGTAGAAATTTCGCCAAGGCCCTATGCTCCGGAAGGAGCGGCAGGAATTAAGTAAGTCTTTTACATGCCATAAATCTTATGACATGGGACCACCGGCTTTACTTCCCCTCCGAAGGAAGGAATACTGATGGATTTTTAACGCTCTTAAAAAATCCGAAGACTTTGACCGGGTTTAAACCCGCAACCTGGCACATAGAAGCTCTGCATGCTACCTACTACGCCACCGAAGCCGCCAGTTTATATGTGAAATGGCCACTATCTCGTACTTGTTACATTACCTAGGATAATTGCAATATTTCATAAAGTCGTTTCGCTTTCAAAAGATCTGTCGAGCGTCCAAACTATATTACAGGGTCATCGAAAAATAATGCCAACATTTCAAAAAATTATAGCACCGAGACCTTTTATGTTAAACGTGTAATTCTTTCACTGAACGCCAGCTGGTTAAAGTAAGTTATGTTTTGGAGGGGACGTGACCTTGCTATGCGCACACTACATGCGCAGTAGCCAAGGTCGGCCGGGAGCGCGCGCGCCAATGAATGCACCGCCCGACAAACTGCACCTGATTACAAAGCTCTCATTCGATCGTTTAATCAGTTTAAGGAAACAGGGACTGAAGAGAAAAAATCCAGGCCAGGCCGACCACCAACATCAGCATTGAACGCACGCTTTAGTGCAATCATTTCAGGAGTAACAGTCAAGATGGCAGCAGAAATTCGCTCGCGCAGTTGCTCAAAATCCCGATTTTTTCTGCATACACAATGTTTTTACTGTACCCCCAGAAAAAAAAAATCCAAAGGCCTGAGGCCAGGACTTCATTGGCGCGCGCACCCCCCGGCCGACCTTAGCTACTGCGCATCAAGTGTGCGCATAACAAGGTCACGTCCCATCCAAAACAAAACTTACTTTAACAAGCTGGCGTTCAGTGAAAGAATTACACATTTAACATAAAGAGTTTCGGTGCTATACTTTTTTGAAATGTTTGCATTATTTTTCGATGACCCTGTATATTGAGCCTCGTCCTTACAGACACCGGATATGGCATGCGTAGGATGATAATCCCGTGAAGAAGAGGGACGGAGAAAGGTCAGATATCAAACTGAGCAGCATCCTGGGTAATCCAAGGGTGTGGTTCTCAGCTTACTACGAACACAAGTGTACATCCCAACTAGGTATCGCATACAGAAGGCGTTCTTAGCCTGGTGCTCTTTAAATGAAATTTGGTGCTGCCGTCATACGAGCCAAGAATTGCTCGCGAGCACAAGCTCTATTGATATTCTGTTGAAGCGGCTTCGGTGGCGTAGTTGGTAGCATGCTGTGCTTCTATGCCCAAGGTCGCGGGTTCAAACCCGGCCGAAGTCGTCGGATTTTTTAAGAGCATTAAAAATCCCTCAGAATGCCTTCCTTCGGAGGGGAAGTAAACCCCATGTCATAGATTTATGGCATGTTACAGAACCTTCCACTAACTACACTTGTGTGAAGCCAAAATTTGTAAATTAGGTTTTATTAATGCTCTTAAGTTCCAACTTTCGTCACCGGGCGCTGGTTGCGATGGCATCTAGTAGTAGCGAAGTTCACAGCTAGGTGTCGTGGACGGTAGCAAAAGTAGGAACTGCTTTAAATTATCGTCTGCAGTCCTTACTTGAATTAAAAACAGATAACACACACTAATACAGCCATCACAATTGACACCGGTTACAGATTCTACACACACCCAAAGTACACGGGGCTAGATGACAGCGTTGTTACAGCCCCTAAACTGAGGAACCAGCCAACCAACCACAATTCTGTTGCACGGACCAGAATAATAGTGTTCTCATTACACGTTTTGACAGTCAGATATTTTATCAATTTTTGAAATAGTATTTTTAAACTACAATAAAAATAATGAGTGATACGAAAGATGCTGACTCGACTGCTCTCACGTAAATGTTCTTACCTGCATGATTCATGCAAGCAGTTGCAGCATGCTTGGTGAGTGGTTCATCCCTACAGTAGTTATTTCGACATTTCTTAGGCCGGTATTACACTATCAAAGAAATTTGTCAAATATCTTTTTAAGATCTTTTATAAAAGATATGACAGTGTAATGGGGAAATCTTTTATAAAATGTATGAGCAACATGCTATCTTTGATAAAAGATTCAAACCAAAATGGCGGATCATAACAGCTGGGATATTACCACAACAAAGATGCTCATATCAGAGTGTGAAATGCATGAAATGTTACATAATGAATGGTGTGCAATGTAAAACATAAATAACAGATAGAAAGTGTAGGTAAAAATAGCCGAGACTATAAGTGCTGCACATAAAGGGCGCACATTTCAGGACATAAAGAGGAATTAAATATTTAAATAGGCTGAAGTAAGCCGTGAATAGTAGTGCATTGTATGTTATAATATAATTCGTTAATTCCACTTATGGTATTACAAGAGTGTGTTTTATATTTACCAGTACCTAATACATGTAAACAACCTCAGCGAGCATGTGCCTAGATGGCCGAACGAGTAGAGCGCTCGACTCCGGATCGAGAGTACCAGGGATCGAATCTGACCTAATACAGAATCGGGTAGTGGTTGTTTCGAACGTCACCAACATTAATTTCATCATAATTACTAATAATTAAATAATAATGTAATTTTCCAAGTATTCGTACTGCAGCTCGTTCACCAAGATTTTACTCGTATCTTTCCTGTCACATGGCGACCCATGGTTTAACCCATAGACGTTTAGTTTATCTTTCCGTTTCTTTTATATACTGGTATTGCCAGCACAGAATTTCAACTACCGTAATACAGTAAAGTGAACAAGGAACTTCATCCTTCATCCTTCATCCATTGTACTGAACTATGATAAAATATAAGATGTAGTGCAATGGTGTGATTATTACTTTGTATAACTTTTATAAAAGTTCAGTTTTGTAAAATATTTTATGTTCGACCCTGACTATTATGTGTCAGAAAACTGTATCATAATGAGGCTCATTATAACACTATTTTTCATTATGAAACAGCTTCTCCCACCAATCAGAGCTCAAGAAACAGTTGTGTGACCAATTAGATAAGGATACCTTCGCGCATGCGCTCAAAATCCAACATGTCTAAATAAATTACCGAAAGTGCACCGTCCATATGTTCGCGTAAATAAATTGGTGAATATGAGACAAGAAATAGCACTGTACCTCAATATCCCCAAATCCAATTTCTACACAGCGCGTTGTTTTGAAACGACTTCGGTGACAGTTTTACTGAATACTGGTGCACAATCTGAACATATGGCATTGAAGCACACAGGGCGCATGCGTCGGTTGGCCAGAGAGCTTGGAAAACAGAGATATACTACCCAGCGCAGCACCCGATCACAACATTCTAGTGACTGAACAGATATTTATGAATATTTATGTTAAAACATAATAAAGTTATACTTATCGTCGAACATAAACAGTCGTATGCAACTCGCCTATAATGGTAATTAAGACACTCGTATGGAAATTATAAAACTCGCATACGCTCGTTTTATAAACATACTCGTGTCTTAATTATAGCCATTATAGGCTCGTTGCATAATGTACTATTACAAAATTTCTTTGACAAACTTATTTGATAGTGTAATACCGGCCTTAGGGAGACAGAGATAGGAATAGGAAAGAGAGGAGCATGTTTGTTGCAATCTTATTATTGTAAGCACATTCATTTCACCACATCAGTGGGGATAAATCAACATGTCGTCGGCTTGTTTACAAGACGGTAAGACAACTTCTCTTTGGGTGCCACATTGGGAAACGAGCGAGCTAGGGAACAGGCCTTCCGCATGATGATATGTAGACTAGGATGTATTCCCAATATTTTAGGGATGATGCCGGTAGATGAAATGACTATGAACAGAACCACTACACTTTCCTGTCTCCCCATTTGCCGGATTTCCTCAGCCAAGGGCAGATATTTGGTGATCTTCTCACAGCAGGTTTGTAGCTTCTACAATGCGGACACCCATGGTGTGAGCTACAAGTTCCGTTCAATTTCAAGTATTTCCAACTTTCGCTACCAGATGTCTCTGACAACTTGCGGTGAACGTTGGAACTTTGATAGAGCGTTTCAACGGAAATTAACCTGCAAATTTAGCTTCAAACAAATTTAACTAGTAAAAGGTTTTTTACATCCCATAAATCTATGACATGGAACCGCCGGATATACTACCCCTCCGAAGGACGGCATACTGAAGGATTTTAACGCTCTTAAAAATCCGAGGACTTCGGCCGGGTTTGAACCCGCGATCTTGCTGCCACCGAAGCCGCAAGTGACTGTAGAGGTGGGAGAGAAAATGAGTTACGATAACCACGGAAAGTAGTCCTAGCTTCAGTTCTTCAGCCCGCACAGCTGTGAAAACAGGTGGCGCTATTAAGTTCCCGAGCGTCTTTTGTCTTCCACGGCACCCATTCTTCGACCCATGGTGTTGTTCTTTCCAAGCTTGATGTAACAACACTTCACACGAGGAAGTTCAAAGAAAGCCTCCTTGGTGAAATACTAAGAAATACAGGTTATCAGGCAAGCTCAACACACACCCAACTACACGGAGCTGGTGACCAAGATGTCCCAAGGCCCTTGAATTAATATAAATCTTTATTGCGACCAAATAGCCAAGATGAAATTCAAGTTTTACATGTTTGAATATTCAGATAATGACTTTGTCCTTTTTGTGCATATTTCGATGTGATAACGGTTACATGCGGTTTCACACAGCCTACATTCACAGTCTATATTTGGTTCGTGGAAGTTTGTGTTCTTGCATATCAGGTGGTGGAATCCATGGACTGCCAACCTAGTGATGACGTGTCTGATTTCGACGTTTTTTCGACGTTTTCCTTTGTCCACGCACGATCTACCATGGCTCCTGTGCTGTAGAATGTCGGATGAATTTCCTCTATTTTCCTATTCAGTGTTGCCAGCAGGTTCTGTGAGGCGCACGTGTTAGGTAGGAGTATGCTTGTCCTGAGATCCTCGATGAGGAAAGTTTCCTTCGCCAGCAGATATGTGTATCTTGAGTGCGTCATTTTCGACACTCCTAACGCTTTCTTTATGTATCTTGCCTTCACTCTTTCCAGCGTAGATAGATTCTTCAATGTTGGGTGTGACCAGATGATTTATATGCCATGCGTCAGTATTGGTAAATTTTTTACCCGGAATAGCAGCATCGCCGTCTCTAGGCTGAGGGATCGAATGTTTCTTATTTCGTGCATTGTCATTATCGCTTTAGTTGCCTTTTCTGTTATGTGTTTTTTTTTAAATTAACACCACCATTTATACACTTTGTCACGACTTTGCAGAATGTGCGAACGTTCTTCCATAATCTAGGTCGTGTTCACATAATCTAGGTATGGGACACGTTTCTATGAGCCCAAATACTCGGATGGTAGCAGCAAAGCTTCGAGCAGGGACTGAGTCCCCTGATCATTTATACACGTCTTCGAGCGGTGATGGTTACGTTGCATAACTTCGAGGGATTTTTCAGCCCTTCATTTTTCTCATATTATGCTATTCCACCGGGCCCAAGTTATTTACAAATCGGCGAATAATGAAGCCACCACGTTCACCAGACTTGAACCAGACATGGAACATGTTGGATAGGTCCATTTGCACCGCACACACTGCATCTATAACTCCTATGCATCCGTGGGCAGCTATAGACCTACTGATGGCAAGGTTCAACACTTCTTGAAACGTGATCCATCAACAAGTGGGACCCATACACAGAGTGAGGTGTAATAATCTAAAATACATTTGTATTCATTATATTCAGGGGCCGATAACCTAGATGTTAGGCCCCTTAAAACTACAATTATCATCATCATCATATTCATTATATGGACCTGTAGTAATTTTGCATTAATATTGCAAGTCAATGCGGAAAACAATCAAGAAACCATAATGGTTTTTTTTTGTTTTTTTTTATAGCTATTGTTAGAGTAAACTAGAAAGGATACTATAGGACGTAGGGTCGTAATGTTTGACTCATGAATTTAATTTGAAGCATAATTACACTATGATATTAATGGAATTTCAAACGAATCATTTCCAAAGAAACGTTTTGGAACTGTGCGATCAATAATTAAACCAGGCGTTCTCAACCTTTTTGAGACTTCAAGCCATACTAAATACCCGAGCACCATTCAATCCAACATAATAATAATAATAATAATAATAATTATAATTATAATAATAATAATAATAATAATAATAATAATAACAGATTTTTAATTGTATTTATTAAATACTACTGATATTACATTAATATGATTTATCTCACGAATCTGACGGCAAACCCAGTACAGATTATCTGTGAGACATATTAATAATTATTTACAACATATATAAGGTGCGTTCAAAAAGTAACGAGCCGGAGGCATAATTACAGACCTGTATGTTAGAAGTATTGGCACTGGCTGTTGAGGCACTTGTCTCACTGTGACACGAGGCGGTGAATGGCTGTCTCATAATTTCTCTGGTCTGCGATGTGAACCAGTTCCGCACGTACAGCTTGACGTCGGCGTCCGAGGTGAGTTGTTGGCCCCGCAGAGCCCTTTTCAGGGGACCAAACATGACGTAATCACAGGGGGAGAGGTCTTGACTGTATGGAGGGTGGCCGAGGAGTGCCGCGACTGTGTTGGCCGTATGAGGTCGTGCATTGTCGTGGAGCGACCACGGCGTCTATGGCGTTCACTGTCACTCGGCGGTCCTGGGTAATGAGTGCATCAACCACCTGGACGTTGTCATCGGTAATGCAGGGGGGTGCCCCAGACCGGGCATCATCGGCTAACGACACCCGTCCTTCCCTGAAACGCTTGTGCCACGCCTTGACCCTTGCAAGGGACATGCAGTGTTCGCCGTACACTTGTGACATTCGGCGATGAATGTCCGTTCCCCCTACTCCTTCCGCTGTCAGAAACCGAACAACACCTCCTTGCTCTTCGGTTGACGCCTCCATGTCACTGTTTGCAATGCGACTGGCAGCGTTGGACGATTGATGCATGCTGCTGCTCGCTTTGTAACGTCACGTGACGTGCACGCGTGCCCTCTAGCGACGGGCTGTGACCTTCCACGCTCTGGTCGGGCCCACACCTCGTGTACACACGCCACGATTAGCCGATGTAGTCACCGGTTTGCGCATTCCAGCCTCCGGCTCGTTACTTTTTGAACGCACCTTATATACAGATTGTATTTCAATACAAGAGTGCATGCAAAAAAGGTTTTATTTTTCATTTTTTTAAATTTATATATTTTAATCAAATTATTTATTCTTTAAATTTGTTTTGTTTCAATATTCTTTTTCTTCAATAACAATAGACTAATAATAATAATAATAATAATAATAATAATAATAATAAAGCGACAAGCATGCGCCACTCGTTCCTTATCCTGTCTCAGAAGTGCTCAAACACAGCTGTGCAAATGATTAGAATCAAGTACAGAAATTAAACCAGTCACAAATTTTTATGCAAAATATTTCTTTTGACCAACTGCTGGCATCTTTTCTTGCCCTACTTAGTAATGTTTGCAGTCCCGTGCACTTACACATTTTTATTGAAAATGAAATTGAGTCTTGAAACTTTTAGAATAGTAGATTCCGAGGGTTACCTGAGCTGGATCAGTTTACTATTTTTCATTGACTTTGGAATCTCTATGACAGGTGATTTCAATCCATGGTTCATGAATCTTTCAATACCTCAAGACCCCAAATCTCACATGAAAAGTCGAGTGGAGTAATCAAAACAAAACGTGTGGCATTTTTCATTAGCAAGGCTCCTCTGTCAGTGGAAATTGTTAAAAAAAACATTTTAATTTGAGTTTCTTAAGAGAAAATATAATTGACACTCTTGGTTAAACATTTAAAGTAAATTCACCGCCTTGCAAACACATTTAGAACATTGCGCAGTGAAAAGTATAAATGGAATTTTGGAAAACTGCCGTCAAGTCTAATAAATTGCACACCTCTGTAGCCAGGGATTCACCGCTCTCCAGGCATGCTGCAACTGCTTGCATGACTCATGTGTGCATGACTCATGTAAGGTAAGATACATTTACGTGTGGACAGTAGAGTCGGATCAGCATTTTTTCTGTAACTCAAAAAAATTCAATACACCCTCAAAATATGCATTTGCATTTTCAAACAAAATATCCGGTCCCTATCCAGAAGAGCCTTGAGTATAATCAGTATTAAGCTTTCTCACAACTCACTTGTATCCAAAATAATTGGCATGCAGGTAATTTATGAGTTAAAGACCAATATGGCACATCCATTTACAAAGTAATACTTGAGCAGTCGAGAACTTTGCCAAGCGTCGTGGTGCGCGACCTCATCAACACGGCAGGAGAAGTGTTCGTAAAACATACGGTACTTCTGAAGTCAGGTCGTCTCACTGCACATATAAAACACTCACTTTATCTCCATAACAAAAGTTTCATAGTGCATCAAGTTTTACGAGACGTCAGCCACGAACAACGCTCGCTAACTCGATTGTCCTCAACTATTAGACTGAAGGCTTGTGTTACAAGAAACATTTATTCCTACTTTTTATAGCTACCATGTTCGATCTTTCACGATTCCAACAAAATGTTTGGATTTACTTCACTATATTTGAGTTTTAATTTTCTTCCCCCAAACAGTTATTTTGGTGTGTGTGTGTGGGGGGGGGGTATTCATCGTTTGGAATGTTCTGTAATATACATAGTATAGCTTTGGGGCTCCTAGGTCGAGTAGAAATTTAAACAACAAACGTTTCCAGACAACTGCTTGTCCCTTTATCACGGTTTGTCAAGAAAGAAAGAAAGAAAGAAAGAAAGAAATGTTAGAAAGAAAGAAAGAACGGAAGAAAGAAAAGAAAGAAAGAAAGAAAGAAAGAAAGGTATGAAAGAAAGAAAAGCTAGAAAGAAAGAAAGAAAGAAAGAAAGGAAGAAATGTTAGAAAGAAAGGAAGGAAAGAAAGAAAGAAAGAAAGAAAGAAAGAAAGAAAGAAAGAAAGAAAGAAAGAATGAAAGAAAGAAAGGAAGAAAGAAAGAAAGAAAGGAAGGAAGGAAGGAAGAAATGTTAGAAAGAAAGAAAGGAAGAAAAGAAAGAAAGAAAGAAAGAAAGAAAGAAAGAAAGAAAGAAAGAAAGAAAGGAAGGAAGAAAAGTTAGAAAGAAAGAAAGGAAGGAAGGAAGAAAGGAGGAAAGAAAAAATAAAAGGAAGAAAAGTTAGAAAGAAAGATAGAAAGAAGGAAAGAAAGAAAGGAAGAAAAGTTAGAAAGAAAGAAAGAAAGAAAGAAAGAAAGAAAGAAAGACAGAAAGGAAGGAAGGAAGGAAGAAAGAAGGGAAGAAAAGTTAGAAAGAAAGAAATAAAGAAAGAAAGAAAAGTTAGAAAGAAAGAAAAGTTAGAAAGAAAGAAAGAAAAACAAAGGAAGAAAAGTTAGAAAGAAAGAAAAAAGGAAGAAAAGAAAGAAAGAAAGAAAGAAAGAAAGAAAGAAAGAAAGGAGGAAAAGGAAGGAAGAAAGGTAAGAAAGAAAGAAAGAAAGAAAGAAAGAAAGAAAAACAAAGGAAGGAAAGTTAGAAAGAAAGAAAAAAGGAAGAAAAGAAAGAAAGAAAGAAAGAAAGAAAGAAAGAAAGAATTGGTAATGATTGGTTGGTTCCTCAGTTTTGGGTCTCCGACAACGTAGTTATTATGTAGCCCCGTGTACTTAGGGTGCGTGTAGAATCTGTCTGATAACCGGTGTTAACACCGGCTGTATTAGTGGGTGTTATCTGTTTTTTTAAGGACTGCAGACAATAATTTCACTTAGTTCCTACTTTCGCTACCAAATGCTACCGTCCACGACACCTAGCTGTGAACTTGGCTACTATTATATGCCATCGCAACCAGCACCTGGTGACGAACGTTGGAACTCAAGAGCATTAATCAAACCTTAAAATTTTGCTTCACACATGTTTAGTTAGCGGTAGATTCTTTTACATGCCATAAACAATGACATGCGCCCGCTGGTTTTACTTCCCCTCCGAAGGAAGGTACACTGAAGGGGTTTAACGCTCTTAAAAATCCGACGATTTCGGCCGGGTTTGAACCCGCGATCTTGGGCATAGCAGTTGAGCATGCTAGCGACTACGCCACATAAGCCGTCATTACTAGGTATTACTATCAGTGTTGACAACTTCAGCACCATGTGATTAATATTTTTGTGTCGAAATGTTGAGAGCCAAGTTAGTTCCGGCGACCTCAATTAATTGGAATAAGCTGTTGATAGATAGATAATGGAGAGATAAGATTTCCTAAAGGGGACAAAATCCCTGGTGAAAAATTATAATAGAACTACAATTTAAAACGAAGATAATGTCGAACGGTTAAATTTTCTGAGATTTTCAGCACCTGGCAGTATTAGTAGCCTATTGTACCATAGCGATTTTTATATCCCTTTAGTGACTAATTCATCTGTATTGGTTGCATACGAATCTAGTGACTATTGACTAGCGATTATCAACATATTTAAGTTGGTAACAATGACCAATAGAACTGGGATTTGGTTGGCCAAACAATTACCCAATGTGTCCTGACAATAAATGCTTTTTTACTACCTAAAATAATTTTCTGGGCTAAGTTTGGCCTATGAGGTGCAAGGAATTTCCCCATTCAGAATGACACCTTCGAGGAAGTCTGCTGTGCGAAAAAGAAAAATAACAATGGGACCATCACGTTCATTACCAGGAAGGCCGGTTCAAAGGGTTAAACGTAGGATTCGTTTCGAATGAATTGCCAAATATATACGGCATCATATAATATTAGCTTCAGGAAAGAAAAAAAAAACCTTACCCGGCCAAAAATGAAAACATAAGTTACTCTGCTCCCACAAATTCACATTAAACCCCTTATTATTCCTTCATGTTCTCGTTCCTACCGGTCTTCAAAGGCTACACATTTATCTCGCTCCAACTGTACACAATTTGACACAAAATAAAGAGGTCTTAGCCCAAATGATCACCATGAGCGGATTGAACATCTTTCAAATGGCAATCTGCAGGGTAATGCTCACAAACTTGTCCTGGCAGCTTAATGAATTAACACTGGAATCGGTTTCAAACGGACAAAGGCAGAAGGAAATATGAGATCCTGAAACCGAAGCTCAAAGCCTTTGATTAGCTAATGGGAGTAGCACGTAGCACCTGAAGTGAATAGAAACCTTTCATGATGGAACTTCCGCATGATGTACAAGGTATAGCCAAGATAACTACCGTACGTGATTATATAAATACGTATATGGACAAATAGTCCAAAAATGAAGGTCTACAACTTGGATGAATCAAGACCAAGTGAAGCAGATTCCTCCTTGCCTTCTCCTTCATATTGATACTCGGCCCAGTCGATCGCTCGAAGCAAGAACATACGAGTTACCAACTTAAATTGCTGAAAATTACTGGGTACCGGTAGTGATCAAAGGCAGCTAGATTCGGTTAGTATCAATAGAAAAACAATATTTCAAAAGGGACTTCAAATATCAATAAATGCTTATTCAAGCATGTACAATGTTTTGTCGCCAAATTATAAAAAGCCTTAGATTTAGCGACTTTGGCAACACTGACTCGAAACAAGGCATAGCGGTGCAATGGTAAGTGGAAGTCTTCATGTTCTCGTTCCTACAGAACTTCTCTCGCTCCAATTGTACGCTTAAAGCAGTAAGCTAAGCAGGGAAACAAAATCAATGTGCCAGACCACAGCACTCGACAAGCCTGGGGCCAGTACTTGGAGTTGTCGCCCGCCCCAAAAGGGGAAAACAAAGAACGGACCCCTCCGGCAAGAAGCAGCAAGGAGCTTCAAGTGGCGACCACGACGTGGCTCGAGTATTCTCCCGACTTGACTTCCCCCAAGGCGACTAGCGACCAAACCTGGAACACTTCAAGAACGCTGCTTTGTATCCATGATCCTCTGGCTGGCTCGTAAGAAACAAACAGCTGTAATGTCACCAACACAGCAATAATGCAGGAACAGTTGCCAGCGCTCAAAACATACTAATACTGTAGTTCTCAACTTGTCGCTAGACAGCGCGCTTTCACACTATGGAGATTTGGGAGTGTCATGTTTCACAGTGTTGTGGTACGATGTGGCCTAACAGGAAGATTACGTCCTTATATTGTGACAATATGTCTTACTGCATAGTAGACCCTACTAATCCTTCAATTGCTGCTTTAGCCTTTTTGATTTTCATTCTCTTATTCTCATCACGTTCCCGGATAACACACACTAATCCAGTCACACCGGTTATCAGACAGATTCTACACACACCCAACTTACACGGGGCTACATGACCGCGTTATCGCAGACCCTAAACTAAGGAACTCAGATTGAAATGACTCACAAAATGTCAAGTGGAAATACTTACAAAAAGTAATTTAGAAGGGAAATATTCACAAGAGTAATTTAGATTGAAAATTACGCACAAAATGTAGTTTAGGTTCAAAATACTTACAAAATGCAATGTAGATTTGAAATACTCACAAAATGCAATTGAAAGGGAAGGGTCGAGGACAAGAACTGTAGGGGTAGACCAAGGTTAGAATATGTTAAATAGATTGCTTCGGATGTAGGTTGTGGTAGCTATGTAGAGATGAAACGATTAGCTCAGGACAGGGAGGCATGGGAGCTGTAACAAACCAGTCAAAAGACACAAACAACAACAATTATCTTCTATTTTTTCTGGTATATCATATAATTCAAAAGTTTGATAGCTAACGTGTTTTCCGCCAAACAGCATTTCCACAAAAATCACATCTAGATGTAGCACAGCAGATATAATAAACCAACATCAAATTGATTATAATTTGTTCATTACTATGTTGAAGATGAAAATTGCTTTATTACTCTCTCTCTCTCTCTCTCTCTCTTCCATCACGAAAGTCATGAATTTCAAATTTGAATATTGATGAAGTTAATCAAAGTAATTGGTTTTCTCCCGATATATAAAACACAAGGATTAGATGACAGCAAGTTTGTTTAACAAGTTAAACGTATTCTGATAAAAATCAATCCATGTAGGAAAATTAATGTGTAAACTGTAGGACACGAGACAGCAAATGTGAAATTGAATAGTGTGGCAATTATCGGAGCGTAAATTAAATAAAAGTCAGATTGGTTTTCTGCAGATACAACCCGGGCTTAATGAGTCGTCCATTAACATGGGTGAGTGGGGGGATTACACGCCTTCACGCTCGGATAGTCGTTAGTTATGTGAAAAACTGCTCCTAATTGAAATCTGATCACCGTTTTTCTACCAAAAATATTAAAACATCACGCTTCTCATTGAGGGTCTTAGGGTTACACACGGGTTGAACGACTGACCAGCAAATTTTTAAAGAACAACATTTAATTTATAGATTAATAAATTAATGCAAGATATGATGTGCTCTCGAAAGAGTTGTGCGTTCTCTACAGCACAACCACGGTAATCCGAATTAACTGTAGCCGGGATCTGTTCGTATTGGAGTGTGTTTGGATTATTCGAGCTAACTGCAGCTGGGATCTGTTCGTATTCGACTGTGTTTGGATTATTCGAGCTAACTGTGGCTGGGATCTGTTCGTATTCGACTGTGTTTGGATTATTCGAGCTAACTGTAGACGGGATCTGTTCGTATTCGAGTGTGTTTGGATTATTCGAGCTAACTGCAGCTGGGATATGTTCGTATTCGACTGTGTTTGGATTATTCGAGCTCACTGCAGCTGGGATATGTTCGTATTCGACTGTGTTTGGATTATTGAACCTAACTGTAGCTGGGATATGTTCGTATTCGACTGTGTTTGGATTATTGAAGCTAACTGCAGCTGGGATATGTTCGTATTCGACTGTGTTTGGATTATTGAAGCTAACTGCAGCTGGGATATGTTCGTATTCAACTGTGTTTGGATTATTGAAGCTAACTGCAGCTGGGATATGTTCGTATTCGAGTGTGTTTGGATTATTCGAGCTAACTGTGGCTGGGATCTGTTTGGATTATCAGAAGACATATCCAATACTGTGTGCAGTTACAGTAGCCTACTACTATTAGCAGGGATGTTCATCCACACGGATGTTATAGCGTGACATCAAGCAGACTTAAGTTACGTCAAAAGGCGATTCCCAATTTTAGTGAAAGTTACAGTATTTTCATACGAATGTGAAAGTTACCGACGTTCAGAGAGAGACATTGTTAAACAGTGCATTACAAAATACTGTTGGGCAGCTTCGGTGGCGCAGTCGGTAGCATGCCGAGCTTCTATGCCCAAGATCACGAGTTAAATTCCGGCCGAGGCCGTCGGATTTTTTAGGAGCGTGAAAAATCCCGCAGTATGCCTTCCTTCAGAGGGGAAGTAAAGACGGCGGCCCCATGGCATGAAAAAACCTTCCACTAACTACACTTGTGTGAAGCCAAAATGTGTAGGTTAGGTTTAATTAATGCTCTTAAGTTCCGATGTTCGTCATCGGGCGTTGGTTGCGATGGCATCTAGTAGTAGCGAAGTTCACAGCTAGGTGTCGTGGACGGTAGCATTTGGTAAGGAAAGTAGGAACTACGTGAAATTATCGTCTGCAGTCTTTACTTAATTAAAAACAGGTAACACACACCAATACAGTCCTCACCATTAACACCGGTTATCAGACAGATTCTACACATACCCAAAGTACACGGGGCTACATGACCGCGTTGTCGCAGCCCCTAAACCAACCAACCAAGCAACCAAAACACCGTTGAGGTACAATCAAAAACAGTAAATGTGCCTTCTTGAACTCTGTAACCGATTGATGAACTTTGAAGTTTCTATGCTTAAATAACCATAATTGCACCGATGAGGTTACCTCAGAACGATACGGCGTTGGAAGTGAAAGCCAGATCTCGCGAGGTAGCTGGGTTCGAATCCCAAGCAGTAGTTCCCTACTCTCCATTGACTTCTCTAACCACGTTTCCCATACTGAGCGTACAGTGAGACATCTGTGGTTCAAATCCCGTGCACGGTCGATACAGTTTCTTATTAATAACGGACTCATATTCTCCGTACACAAATACACTGGTCAAAACAATTAGGGGATCAGTTGAGATATCTAGGTTCTGACGTATTGTCATTGGCAGAATGACCTAAAATGGTTTGACGTCTTTCTGTCGGTTCTACGGAGCGGAGACAACAACATTACGGCAACCGAGATAGTGGTAATAACAGAAAGTTGTAGCAGACGGGGTTGATGTGGACGTGTGTTTACTCTACCAAACGAATGACACAAGCAGTTGGGTTCAGATGGTGTAGTGAGCAGGAAGTGCAATGCAACAACAACGTGACTTACCCGAAGGTATGGCATGTAGAGCTATAGGAAGGTTGGAAGTGGGACAGACACAGAGGGAGGTGGCTACAGCTATTGGAGTGTCCCAAAGTGTAAATTCCAGGACCTGGACGCGATTTCAGACAACAGGAACCATTAAAAGAAGGCCAGGCCAAGGTCATCCACGGGTTACATCAGCAAGAGATGACCGTTATCTCCGTCGAGACAGGAGGCTGAATGTAACTCAGCTGCAACGCACCCTCCAGGCGGCAACGGGACGCGCAATATCAACACAAACAGTCCGAAATCGCCTTCGGGAAAGTGGCCTCTATGCACGGAGGCCTATGGTGTGTGTCCCATTAAAACCACGCCACCGTTTAGCCTGCAGAAACTGGGCGGAAGAACATCAGGATTGGCGTCATAACGATTGGCGCCGGGTTATGTTCACAGATGAGCCAAGATTCTGTGTTCAGCCAGGAAATCGTCGTTCCCTCATCTGGAGATAACATGGAACTCGGAACAATCCCGCTTATGTGAAGGAAACAGCATCATATCATAGTGGTGGATGAATGGTGTGGGCAGGAGTCAGTATTGGCGGACGTACGGACCTCTATGTCGTTCAGAATGGCGCTTTGACTGCTCAGAGGTATCGAGACGAGATCCTTCGACTGTTTGTTGTGCCCTACGCTGGTGCCATAGGCGATGGGTTCATTCTGGTGGACGATAACTCACGTCCCCACAGAGCTGCACTGGTGTACAATATCCTTGACAACGAGGGCATTGAACGAATGGAGTGGCCAGCTTGTTCACTGGACTTAAACCCGATTGAGCATGTCTGGGATGCACTTGGCAGAAGCATTGCAGCCAGACCAGCGCCTCCCACAACGGTTGCCGAGCTGGATATTGCGCGCATGGAAGAATGGCCAAATAACCCTCAAGAGCTGATTGATAACCTCATACTGTCCATGCCACGCAGGTGTGCAACTGTCCTGGCCGTCCGAGGTGATCACACACCCTATTAGAGGGTAACGAGAATGACTTTTTCACTATTATGGTAGCCCAATGGTGCCTCGCTCTCAGTAAACGCCATGTAAACCTCCAGTATAGAGTTGAGACACCACAATATCATACTGTAGCACACACAAATTACAATTGTAACCGAACTCTGAATAAAAGATGTTACCATATGTATCGTGTGTACGATATATCACCTGATCCCCTAATTGTTTTGACCAGTGTAGATGCTTGTATATGGTTCACTCGTGATTGCTGACGAGGGAAAACTGCGAACTGCGGAGAAGACAGAGAGAACTGTCATTATCCAATAAAACGGATCATAGGCCCTAGCAAAGAACCATAATGGCCGGTAAGTATACCTAGCCTAAATAAACCACACTTGTATCGTAACATCAAAGAACCGATTAATTACACTTGAAATTACACAACGATTAAGTCCAGTAAAGCGGAAGAACTTAAAACATTCCGGAACGCCAGTGTTAGCATATGCTAATTTGTGTTCGAAGCCACCGTAATTAGCATGAGGAAGAGATTGCTGCTGACAGCAAGTCTTTGATCATCAATTCAGTCGGGCGTTAACTGACACTCTTTATAGCCAACAGGAACTTGAAAACTAAATCAGAGTAATAATTCCTCGCCCAAGGTTGCGCCTACAGGTAGAGAGAGACCTGCGCGTATAAACAAACCGCTATCCACGTCCTCACGTTTGTTATCCGAATCCGTTGATATTATAATGATATGAAAAACCTATTTAATGCAAAGAACATAAGTCTTGAAGTGAGGAAACACATATTGAAGACCTATGTGTGGAGCGTCGCGCTATATGGCAGCGAATCTTGGACAATAGGAGAGGGAGAGATAGGAAAAGACTACTAGCATTTGATAATAATAATAATAATGTTATTGGTTTTACGTCCCTTTAAACTACCCTGTCTTTTAGAGACGCCGGGGTGCCGGAATTTTGCCCCTAAGGGGATCTTTAACGTGCCAGTAAATGTACTGACACGGCTCCCTCGCATTTGTTCACCCTCAAATGCCAGCTGACTGCGCCAGGTACTAGCATTTGAAACCTGGTGCTATAGAAGGATTATGAAAATCAGCTGGAAAGAAATGGTCACAAATGAGCTAGTCTTAAGAGTTGGAGAGAGAAGATGCTTCCTTAAATATTTAAAAAGAAGACGGAATCACCTCGTGGGCCACATACTGCGACACAATGGACTGCTTAAGCTTATAATCGAGGGAACAGTAGACGGCAAGAATTATAGAGGAAGACCCATACTGGAAGATATGAGTTGCGGCTCATACTGTGAACTGAAGAGGTTGTAGTAGTAGTACTCTCGGTCAGTCAAATATCACCAGAATGGCGATAGAAAAGTGCTCGGAGCCTGGTGCCCTATTAGGCTACTTTCACTCCGCTTTAGATGACATTATTTTTTAAATTTGGTTGGATTAAGTTTTACTTGGAAAAGTAATAATTTCTCCCTCAGTGTATTAAAGGATAATACATTTGAGAGAGTATTCCGTCCTTTGGCGATATGTGCAGTCGTGATGAATTAATTTATGTACTTTAGGTGACTGTTCTTAGGATATTTGAGAGTACTAGTACTTTAGCATGTGCCTGAAGAGCTGCGAGTGCGAATATTGGGTCAGCATCTAGGCTATTGACCATCCGACTCGTAGCGGCAATAGCTGTTAAATAATGCAGTTCGTTCTGCCATGGCCTATCAGCAGTTGCTTCAGCGAGGATAATAATAATAATAATAATAATAATAATAATAATAATAATAATAATAATAATAATAATAAAAGGTTTGAAATTTTTATATTGAAGTTAAGTTATATGAAAAATAGATAGACCTCTAGTTAGGTATGGTTTTGTAGTAGGAAAAATAATAGACCTTTAGTAGGTTTTATAAGTTGAAAAATAATAATACTAATACGCCTCAGTTGTGTAGATTTGTTTTTGAGTGTGTAATTGGGTGTAATGAGTTTGTGGAAGGAGTAATTAGTGATTAATGACAGTTTCGCAGGCGGGGGATATGAATTTATAGTTGCTGGGCTCTGATTGGCTGGAGATGTTCTGTGTTAGGCTGTTGGTTTGGATCTGTTTAAATGTACTTGTAGGTGGAAATAATAATGTTTAATGATTGTTTATTGTTGAGGGAGGATGATTAAGCTGTAAATTGAAGGTTTTTAGTTTTTTCGGCGGTGTAATTTGTCTGAATTAGTGGTTTATTTGGGCCTACTGAGCGCCTAACTGCCGACTGGGGCTAGCCGCGGGTGAAGAGGGAGGCGGAGAGACGGGAAGAATGGCGAGCTGCTGCCAACCAGCCTCGCGGCTGTTAACCACAGAGAGATATTTCGAATGATTCGAACAACCAAAGTATTCGAACATCCACATTGTTCGACACACGAATTCTTCGAACATTCTACTAATTTATTCGAACTTCCGACTGGCGAATATTTGAAGACCCCACGGAAAGTAAGTCAGTTTTTTTTTTCGGAAATGAGTTTATGGCGCATTCTGGTGGTTTTTATTTTTAGTGGAAACGGAAAGAATGTCCCATATCCTCCCAATTTTTCATAATTTAACTTTGGTTGGTTGGTTCCTCAGTTTAGGGGCTGCGACAACGCGGTCATGTAGCCCCGTGTACTTTGGGTGTGTGTAGAATCTGTCTGATAACCGGTGTTAATTGTGATGGCTGAAATAGTGTGTGTATCTGTTTATTAATTCAAGTAAGAACTGCAACTTTGAATTTTTCAAATAGTTCCTACTTTTGCCGCCAAACGCCACCGTCAACGACTACTAGGCCTAGTTCAGAACTTAGCTACTAGACGCCACCGCAGTCGGCTCTTGGCAACGAACGTAGAAACCTAAGAGTGTTGTTTACATTCCTAACCTATCCAATTTAGCTTCACACAGGTGTAATTAGTGGAAGGTTCTTTAACATGCCATAAATCTATGACATGGGACCGCCGGCTTTACTTCCCCTCCGAAGGAAGGCATACTGAGGGATTTTTAACGCTCTTAAAAACTTTAGTTGTTATTTGTTTTGTCTGGAGCAAGGTGCTCTATGGAAGTGAAATTTGGACTATTGATGCAGCAGAAAAGAGGAGAATTGAAGCGTTTGAAATGTGGTGTTACAGGAGAATGATGAAGATCAGATGGGTAGATAGGGTTACAAACGAAGAGGTATTAAGACGAGTGGAAGAGGAGAGATGTTTCTGGCGACTGCTAATGAAGAGAAGAGATAGGTTGGTAGGACACATTCTAAGACATCCAGAATAGCAAGCTTAGTTATGGAAGGAAGGGTCGAGCACAAGAACTGGAGGGGTAAACCAAGGTTAGAATATGTTAAAACAGATTGCCTCGGATGTAGGGTGTGGTAGCTATGTAGAGATAAAACGATTAGCTCAGGACAGGGAGGTGTGGAGAGCTGCATCAAATCAGTCAAAAGACTGAAGACTCAAACAACAACATTTGTCAGACAAACCTCAACTTTGAGAGGCTGTAAAATGAAAAAGAAAAACGGAATATGTTCAATTTTAATGCCACATCCGTTATGTTCTCAACAAAGACATAGAATTGCATTTTATTATCGTTGCTACAGATAGAAGATGTGAATTTCTCAATACTGGAAGGTTTGACGAATTCAAGCTAAACGTTGTTAGTGTAAACATATGGGGTGGAGAAATCAAACTCCCGCAAGGAGCATTTTCCGTGTCTCCACGCAGTTTTCCCTCTCAATATGCGGTAAAGTGAAATGTAGGACAGTGTATAATTGATACAGAAAAAGGCCAATAATTACACAAGATATAAACAAATGAGTCATAAATCTCAAGTAGAAATTACTATAAAAACTTGTACATAACACTTCAAGGACGGCTATTTCAATTATTAAGAGCATATTTTTTAAATAACTAGCATGTGGGGATAATTGATTACGGTACTTAATTACAAGCTCTACCCGGTATGCTAATTTTGTTTCTTGACGTCCTTTTGGATGCACAATTATTATTTTTCTTCAATTTCCGTTAACTGCCTCATAACTATAGTAAATAATGGATTTATTAATACAGAAACATTCGTGGGAGCGTACACAACAACTCACCAAAGTTTCACTGGAATTGGATGAATGGCATATGAACGGATACGGGATTTTGTTACGATTAGTGCGCTGTCACACATTTGTTGAATCTACTCGTGCGCTACCTACTGTGAAATGGATTTACTAAGTTAGAAACCTTCACGTAAGTGTACACAACAACTCATCATAGTTTCATCGCAATTGATGAATGGTATAAGCCTATGAACGCATACGAGATTTTGTTGAAACGATTCGCGTGCCGTCGCTCATTTGTTGAATCTACTCGTGCACTACCTATTGTAAAAATGATTTATTAAGCCAGAAACCTTCCCTTCAGTGTACTCAACATCTCACCCAAGTTTCATCGCAATCGGACGAATGGTATATGAACGCATAGGGGACATACATACCCACATACAGACAAACTATCACGTAATATTCATTTTAGCCTATTTTCATTTATGAAAAAATAGGCTTATGAGATCACCTTTTGTCTGTGTGTCTGTCTGTATGTGCGTGTGTGTGTGTGATGGATTTTAGTGTGTCCCCCCGCTAATAACTACTAAACGGCTGGAGCGAGTTCAATGAAACTCGGTAAATGCATAGCACTATTCCGGGCGATCCTGACCGTGCCCTTCAAATTTTGTTATGTCTCACCAATCCAACATGCCGGCTGTGTGAAATATTTCACCAGCATTCAATATCTCCGAAACTATTACCGATATCACCCTGGAATTTTTATGTTGATAAAGGGAACTACTGGAAGTTCACCTATGTGACTTTTGAAGACCTGGCAACTAAAAAACCAACATGGTGGCCAAGCGAAGTTGCGACGTTCAAATAGACGTTTCTCGCGATTTAACCAACCAAACGCAATGAAACTTGGTACAGTATATGTGTATTCACATTGTAATGCACCGATATCTAACTTCGTTCCATTGTTTACATAACCTCAAGATGGCGGCTGTGCGAAATATTTCACCGGCAATCTGTATCTCTGAAACTATTTCTGGTATCACCATGAAATATTGTATGGAGAAAAAGGGCTCTTCTGGTAGTTCATCTATGAGACTTTTAAAAACCCGTTAACTACAAAACGAACATGGCGGCGAAGCGAAGTTGAAAGATTTAAATAGACTTTTCTCGCGATTTAATGATCAAAACGCAATGAAACTGGGTACAGCAAATGTTTATACACATTGTAATGCACTGGTATCTAATTTAGTTCAATTGTTTATATAACCTCAAGATGGCGGCTGTGTGAATTTCGAAACTTAAGTTTCTATTTCTTGTGTTCTAATCATGCGATCGAAATCAACATTATTGCAATAATCATCATCTAATAGTTCATAACGCTATGGCCTAATATATTAAAATCCAACATGGCAACCATCCGAAAAATTTAGACGGTTCTCAATATCCATTAATCTACTACCCACGTCGGTGTAAATGCAATTACTGCTATGTGCAAAACACAAACTTTTCAGGAGGGACAAAAAACTATCTGGTGGGAAGATTGGACATTAAATACTTAGAAAAAAATGTTATTTGAGAGGGATAAGGGACTCGAATTAAAGGGAGTTGAAAAAATAACCAAGAATATATTTATCACATAACGACATTACAAAACTATATTTTGTAGGCACATGACAGATATTTCATGCAATTAGAATTCACATGGCAGGTTTTACACAAAATGTTCTAATTCTAAATGTCAAACGTTTATTGGCATAGACACCAAAACTGACACTAAATTATATATATAAAAAAAGGGAGTTGGTCGTGTATACTTCAATAATACATTAAGTTGCTCGTTACTTCTCGTGAGGAAGATTGTTGTAGAATGAGTGGTAATCTTTGGGAATCAGATTGGTTAAAGAAAGCAAATCTTTGTACTTTTCTGCAGAGATTTTTGTTGGTGCTGGATACAGGACTGGTGGTACTCCCGCGGATCCTGAAGCAGATCGCCGTTTTCTTATTGGAAGAAGCTGGTACTCAGATGTATGTCGAAGTCGAAAGTGAATAGAGCCATCAGTTAAATATTTCAGAGCACGTATGTCTGTGACGCTTGGATCGCCAGCAACCTTTCCTGGGCGAAGGGAAGAGAGTGTTGAAACGGCTTCGTAGTTCTTGAAAAAGGTGTGATCAAGATGATGTATCACATACGGTTGCTTTCTTCTTGCCAGACGAGCCCTTGCAATGAAATCACTTGGGACATACAACGGAGCTTTGAAGTAATGTTCCAAAGTTGAATGCACACTGTCAACTTCCATAACTGTATGACCTTTCTCTAGGTAAAGCTGCTCGATTGTTAAGTTTCTTGTCTTTGCCATGGTGCTAAGAGCTGATGCTAGCACTTTGTTTCTATTTTGGTAACCACAACCATCTGATATTAAGGTTACATGAGTTACTGAAGGGGGCAAGTTTTCAATGTAGTGAACAATGCATGAAACAAAACTACTTGCTGAAACGCCTCCACTGGCTTCATGCCAAATGTAAAGGTTGACATCGCCATTCTTGAGACAGTAGGTGGTGAAATTGTGAATTTGTAACTTTCTTTTGTAGTATAGTGCACTCGCTTCCAGTTTCGGAGCAAGAAGAACACTCTGAACGTCCATTGTTATTACGTGATGAGTTTCAGAGGCGTTCTCCTTTGCAGCTGCCTTTGCAATGAACGCTTCCTCCTTTATTTTCAAGTGCGCAGTGTATTTATCAAGCTCTAGGTTACCTGATTTATACATATGACATGTATCACATTGATCTTTCCGAGGCATGTGTATACCGATTTTTTCTTTGTCAAGCTGTGCCACAAACCAAGGCCTGGACCCATGAGGCACCTCTTTTTTTCACACCATTCACGGTACATGCCGTGCATATTTTGAAATGATAGAAATCCACTTTCAACGTATGTCTTTCCGGTGGATGATCTGCAATAGTGGCTGGGAACTTTTGGGATTACTGCCAACCATTCCAATAAATACTTCCTTTTGTTTGCAGCATATTTGAATTGTCCACTACTCGAGGTTACATCATTAGAAGCGGCAGAGATGTTAGGTTGGATGTCTGGATCATCAGGCATCTCATCATCAGTGCCAGCGCCGTCATCGCTTTCTCTCTGATCAGAGGTCCATCGAAGGAAAGAATCTCGTTTAATGCCCAATGTGTTTAGGAACGTGTTCTACAGACTCTTACATGCTGCCCATCTGCTGTTGGTAAATGGCAGTCTTGAAAATGCATCTTCTTCTGCTTCTTCTTTTCTGAGGTCTTTAATTTTCTCCGTTTGATTACATGGCGGTTGGTAACTAATCCTTTGACGTAGGCTTTCTTAGCTTCCCATGACGGGAGATCCCAGAAGTATTTAAAAACTTTTTCACGATCTCTAGTTGTAATTTGTCCACATAAAAAAGACCGCTTTGATTTAGTGTTAGATGAAGTATGGATACATCTTTCAAGCATGCCCCGCTCATTCCTGTTAACATCATGATTAATTTGCCCACTCTTATCCCTACTATACCCAGTGTAAGCTGCGCCCCTAAGTCTATTCTCTTTGGTGGTTTTCCTCTTCAGTACTTGCATCCTCTGGTTTTCATTCGCTGCTTCTTCCCTATCAGCAAGGGCTTCCTGAGAAATTGGCGGACAGGTGCTGGTTGATAGCATGGATTCACCGTAGGTTTCATCATTATGTGGAATGTAGTGCATAACGTCCTGGTCGGATATGGTAGATATGTTTTCATTTTCTGCAATAAAAGATAATAAGGGGTTTATTGTAACAATAGCTACTTGCTGCTTAACGTTTTGTAGAAAACATCAACTATATCTAACGCAAGTTAACAATTCATGAGAACGAACTATTAAATGCCTTTCAGTCTGCCAACACGCTTATACCCAATTGTAATGGTTTAAAGCATTTAAAAGTTCGTTTACTAAGGCAACACTGAAAACAGGCTTCCAAGACGATAATAATAAATAAGGGATCTGTTTCTAAAACATGGCAACTAACATGAAGTACGTTTGTAGGAAATGCTATCTTCCGATGGTGTCTAATTTTTCAATGTATTAAGAATCAGGATTACATAAATCGGTACAACAAATATATTTCCTTTTAAAATAGGAGGTCTAAATAACACGTACATTTTGCCATTTACCATGCTTTAAAATCGAATACCTCAAATATTTCTCGGCAGCTAACCTTTGATTAAGCTCTTAGATAGGTCAGATTCTTCCTGAATGATAGACGAAGATGGACCCGGCGAACGCGGATAATGTATGGATACATCTTCTCCCACTGGTGCTTCAAATACCGGTAGTAATAACTCGTAGCATAGTGGGGGAGAATTATTACTATGGCTGTCAGGGTCAGTATCTTGCGTATTCAAAAGTTGCTCCAATATTTGCGAGGATGATAATATGTTTTCCATTGTCTGCGGCAAGAGACTGCGTTCACTTTAGAATATTACCTGTAAACAACAAGACATTGCGGTTGTCAAAATGATACTGCAGATTGTATTTATAATCTTAATAAGGGGTAGACATACATACATACATACATAGAGATAAACTTACCTATTGTCAAGGCTGTAATATCTTCCTGCACTCACATTCACTCTGTCACGTCTCGACAATGAACAAAACAGCGCGCGCGCCATGTGATATTGTTTACCATTCCCTACTACCTGTCCGTAGAATACCAGTCATGTGACGTTTCTTGCACATAGCAGATATTAACTTACAGCTTCCATGCATTGGCACATAGCAGGTATGCTTTGCATAGAAAATACACGGAAATGAAAACTGACTGCACAAAACAGATATTACACGTCGATCCACGGTGCTGCCATCTAGGGGACTGCATTTTTAATTGAAAACAGCTATTTTTGCACATAGCAGGTATTACATTTACACCGACGTACAGCAATCAAACTGAAATTGTGCAAGTGTATAGAGGCTATAAGCATAAGTTCACCTATGGGACGTTCAATAACCTGGCGAGCACAAATCCAACATGGCGGCGACGCGAAATTAAAATATTCAAATGGACGGTTCTTGCGTTTTAACCATCCGAGCGCAGTGAAACTTGATACGGTGTATGCTTATACAAATTTAATCGACTGGCATCTAATTCATTTAAATCAATTTCATAACCACAAGATGGCGGCTGAGCGAAATTTTAAAATCCCGCTTTTATTTCTTGTGTCCTAATCATGCGATTGAAGTTTGGATAAAACACCTACACAATAATCTTCATGTAATAGTACATAAATCTAAGGCCTATAATATAAAAATCCAACATGGTGACCATCCAAAATATTTAGACGGTTCCCAATATCTACGAATCTATTACATCAATCAAACTGACAATTTGTATGTTGATAGAGGCAATTGATATTAGTAGGATATATGAAAATAGGCTGTTTAGTTCTTCACGGAAGTACTTGTTATGTATAGAGATTACATACGGCAACAAAGCGCGGACAATGTTGGACGGCCCTGACTGAGTGCACGTGGACCAACAACAACCTGCAGTGATGCCAGCTATGCGGGCAGCGTCAACCATACAGAACCTCTTGTTGCTGTTCCAAGTCGCAAGACTCTTGAACTTCGCGATCATAAGCCAGGGGACCTTTAAAAAAAGTCTTCATTCTCTTTCGTAAATAGGAGAAAGTCTCCTATTTATGAAAGAGAAAGAAGACTATTTTCTGCTTGAGGAACAAAGGAAACCGCACGTTGTCAATCAAAAACCCATAAAATTATATAATCTGTTGCTGGAGTTCAAATTCCGATGATAACGGGATAGAATTTTCACCTTAAAAGTCTCGTGGCGTCACAAAGTACTTTCGACTCTTAAAACCTCAGAAAGGGCGGCTTCGGTGGCGTAGTCGGTAGCATGCTGAGCTTCTATGCCCAAGATAGCGGGTTCAAACCCGGCCGAAGCCGTCGGTTTTTTTAAGAGCGTTAAAAATCCCTCAGTATGCCTTCCTTCGGAGGGGAAGTAAAGCCGGCGGTCCCATGTCGCAGATTTATGGCATGTTAAAGAACCTTCCACTAATTGCACCTATGTGAAGCTAAATTGGATAGGTTAAGAATGTAAACAACGCTCTTAGGTTTCTACGTTCGTTGCCAAGAGCCGACTGCGGTGGCGTCTAGTAGCTAAGTTCTGAACATGGCCTAGTAGTCGTTGACAGTGGCGCTTGGCAAAAGTAGGAACTATTTGAAAAATTCTAAGTTGCAGTACTTAAATTTAAAAAACAGGTAACACACATACAGTCATAACAATTAACACTGGTTATCAGACAGATTCTACACACACCCAAATTACACGGGGCTACATGACCGCGTTGTCGCAGCCCCTAAACTTAAGAACCAACCAACCCAAATTCCAAAAAAACTAAAATTGACGAGATTAGTTTCGGCGAACCACACTAATTGGGGGTAGACTGAAGGAGTGTCCGAATTTTATGAACTCAAGAGGTTGTCAGTCTTTATCTTCAAGTCACAACCATTTGTTCCGTGAACGTCTGCATGGGTGGACTTCAAATATACGATACTTGAATACTCTGCGCTAGCGAGTGTACCACTTATAGCATCCCCTCTCTAGTATTATAATGACTACACACACGTGTATAAAGAGAACAATAAAAGCTTGCAGGCGCAGGATTACCAGACTAACAGGCAAGCATAATCCTTCTAAATACCCTGATTGACAGGGGCTTTAACTCTTACCTTAATAGCCATCTTGTGTTACACCCAACGTGCTACAAACCGGCAATTTAGACCAGATATACCGAAACGTACAATGACTCAATCGAGTAGCTTGCCACGATGGGTGAGTGGTTATCGTGTCGGACTACCAACCCCAAGCTTGCAGGTTCGCTCCTGGCCATGGTAAGTGGTGTTTTGAAAGGCGAAAAAATTCACGGCACGCATGCCATACTTTGTTGGCATGTTAAAGAACCCATTTGAATTCAGTAGGCCGTGTTCATAAGGGCAAAATTAATCTCGGGACTTTCCGCCAAACAAAGTTCCTCCTTTCTCTAAAGAAAGCGCTGTAGCATCAAGGAGCTCAGATGTCTAACCTCCTTGACTTTCATAGCGCTCTAAGGACCGACAAAATTTGACATGCAAGCTGCCCTCTGGGCCCCAAATAACAAAGCTTGCACCCGACACCTTACGATATTATTATTATTATTACTCAATCAAGTATACACCTACCTCATTTGTACTGCATTATATTAAAAAAGTGAACTCTTGTAGCCCACTGTCACCAGTTGGGTGACTTACACGTTGTGATGTAAAATGTCTAGGCATTTATAAGTCGGGGCAAATGTCCAGGATAAATGCCCGGGCAAATGCCCAAAACCCATAAATGCCCAGGCCTTTTGGGCATTTACCTCTTTTAAAACGTATTCATAATGCAACGCTTATATACACACATCAAAAAAAGTTTTGCATCACCTCGGTTCCAAGAGTTCCGGAACCTTTAAATACAAAGGGAATAGAGATCAACTCAAACAACATTTCTGCTCGTTTTATTGCTCATGAGACCCACACATTGCATGTTGTACCATCATACAGCTAGACTTTCAGCATTTGTGGTCCAGATTGCAGTACACACCACTACCTCTAATACCCAGTAGCACGTCCTCTTGCATTGATGCATGCCTGTATTCGTCGTGGCATACTATCCACAAGTTCATCAAGACACTGTTGGTCCAAATTGTCCCACTCCTCAACGACAATTCGGCGTAAATCTCTCAGAGTGGTTGGTGGGTCAAGACGTCCATAAACAGCCCTTTTCAACATATCCCAGGCATGTTCGATAGGGTTCATGTCTGGCGAACATGCTGGCCACTGTAGTCGAGCGATGTCGTTATCTTGAAGGAACGCATTCACAAGATGTGCACGATGAGGTCGAGAATTGTCGTCCATGAAGACAAATGCCTCTCCAATATTCTGCCGATATAGTTGCACTATGGGTCGGAGGATGTAATTCAGGTATCGTAAAGCCGTTTCGGAGCCTTCCATGACCACCAGTGGCGTACGTCGGCCCCACATAATGCCACCCCAAAACATCAGGGAACCACCACCTTGCTGCACTCGCTGGACAGTGTGTCTAAGACGTTCAGCCTGACCAGGGTGCCTCCAAACACGTCTCCGACGATTGTCTGGTTGAAGGCATATGCGACACTCATCGGTGAAGAGAACGTGATGCCAATTCTGTGGGGTCCATTCAGCATGTTGTTGGGCCCATCTGTACCGCGCTGCATGGTGTCGGGGTTGCAAAGCTGGACCTCGCCATGGACGTCGGGAGTGAAGTTGCGCATCATGCAGCCTATTGCGCACAGTTTGAGTTGAAACACGACGTCCTGTGGCTGAACGAAACGCATTATTCAACATGGTGGCATTGCTGTCAGGGTTCCTCCGAGCGGCAATCCGTAAGTAGCGGTCATCCACTACAGTAGTAGCCCTTGGGCGGCCTGAGCGAGGCCTGTCATCGACAGTTCCTGTATCTCTGTACCTCCTCCATGTCCGAACAGCATCGCTTTGGCTCACTCTGAGACGCCTGGAAACTTCCCTTGTTGAGAGCCCTTCTTGACACAAAGTAACAATGCGGACGCGATCGAACTGCGGTATTGACCTTCTAGGCATGGTAGAACTACAGACAACATGAGCAGCGTACCTTCGTCCTGGTGGAATGACTGGAACTGATCGGCTGTCGTACCCCCTCCGTCTAATAGGCCCTGCTCATGCATGGTTGTTTACATCTTTGAGCAGTTTTAGTGACATCTATGAACAGTCAAAGGGACTGTATCTTTGATACAATATACACAGTCAACGACTATATGCCGGAGATCTGGGAACCGAGGTGATGCAAAACTTTTTTTGATGTGTGTAAATATTGGTGTAGCCATATATGTATCTACATATATATATTCTATATATTTATCCATAAAAACAAGAGTTGAGGCCAAAATAGGCTGCGGAAGTTTTTGTAGGAATTCACTGAAAGAACTTGATTTTGATTCTGAGGCTGAGCTTGTGCTTGGTACTGCATATTTGTTGTTGAAATCATCCACTTCAATTAGTAAAGGTTCATAAGGGGGTTTTCTTTCGAAAAGAATTTTCAACCACTGTAATTGTACCTAATTGAAGCACTTTTTTTAAGATCCTGAGGGCACTTAAAACACTCCTTTATGTGCTTTTCCATTTTGTTACAATGTGACTGTTAATAGTCCTTATTACAATATTTACAAGATACTCCTTTCCCTTTCAAATTAAAAAAATTCCAAATAGGTCCTTTTTTTCCTAAGCATTTTGTAATGATTTAATCTAACACTTAAAAATATAAATAGCCTAAGAAAGAAGTGAGGTTATCTCAGACTCAACAGACAGCCCTACTTCACAACTAACTGGGCTGGGCTGCTGGTGGTAGAATGCCTCGCCAATCTCAAGGTCACAGCCACCCTACCCCCATTCCAAGATCATAGCACAATGGCTGCCCAGGGCCTAGCCCATCCACCCTCCTCCCAAAGCCACTATTCACACCACTATCAAACTCCTACCTAATTTTCCTAAATATAAATGAGTAGACCTGCAGGCCTAACTCAGTAATACAATGTTTTATTCAAACCAGATATACATAATTCCCATTTAGATGTTATTGACAACATTGACACAGGATAATTAAATTATTATTAGCAATATTCAGGCATTACTAGTTTATCCATGGGGAAGACCAAGAGATAGATGGCTGAAAGGAGTGGAGGAATGTGTCAAGAAGAGAGGCGAGGACTGGACCACAGTGACAGCGGATAGGTGGTGGGAAGAAAGAACTAAGTGGCGAGGCTTATGTTCCAAACAGACCCAGCCTGGGGCTGGAAACAGAACAAGATGATGATGTTTTAGATGCTCTAGTAACAATCACAAGTGGTAAAAAGTAAAAAAAGTTTTCTTAAATGCCCAGATTTTGGGCGCTTAAAACTGCTTTGGGCAAATGTCCATTTATAGATGTCCTGCCCACTGGGCATTTGCCCGGCCCACATCACTACTTACACGTCAACACTTCCCTTTTAGTACCCCAAATCAGAATGACACTTATTAGCAGTGTCTGGAAAGGAATCCCGGCCTCCGGAGTGGTAGTCAATAACGCTAACCACTACACTACAAGGCGTTTTGCATTTTATTCACGCATATAGCAAAAAAAAAAAATCCTGATTAAGACCACAGGTATCCAAAGACGAGTGTCAGCCACCAGTTCGTAGCCTACTGATTACGGAGGACGCGTGGCCTGAGCGACGCCACCCTCAGCCGTATTACCTTGGGTTTAAGCAATGTGACGCTACTTCTCAAATCAAGAAGTTACTCAACTGTTCTCATGATGCTGAGAGCACCCTGTTCCAAACTTAACGTCAGATTCCCAATTTCTGGTGGTGCCAGGAGGTAAGTGCCAAGCACGCTACTACTGGACCATGGGACCGGCTTTATTCAAACGCATATACATATTTATGTAAGTTATAATACGGTGTTATTCTAAATTAGTTACCTGAAAATAAAGTTTAATTTTACATAGTTAACTTACGTAGTTTATTTTCAATTTCCAATACATAAATGGACATAACCTCAAGATTTATTTACCATGTTTACAAAGGTCCAATGTGGTTCCCTGCTGGCACTCGGCAGATATCCCACCTGTATTACCCATTTAAGATTTGATTGCCGCTGAGCGTGGCTGCGCCAGTGTTTGATGCTTATTGTAGCAGCTGCCCGACGGGGCGAAGTGGGGGAAACAGTGATGACAGAGTGCATTCTGCACAAAAGTCAATCAGCATTGTCGGTCAACACAAATTATGCCCGGTCACATTATGCGGGAGAACAAGTATTTTAACAACCTAACCGAAGAAATATCTTGTTTTCCCGCATAATGTAATTGCTCACAATCTGCGGTTACATATTTCTGTTTGTAGGCAGAAAATGTTGAGTCTCCGTGGCTTACGCGGCAGCACGCCGGCCTCTCACCGCTGGGTCCGTGGTTCAAATCCCGGTCACTCCATGTGAGATTTGTGCTGGACAAGGCGGAGGCAGACAGGTTTTTCTCCAGGTACTCCGGTTTTCCCTGTCACAAATCCATTCCAGCAACACTCTCCACTATCATTTCATTTCATCTGTCATTCATTTAATCATTGCCCCAGGGGAGTGTGACAGGCTTCGGCAGCCGGCAAAGTTCATATCCTCGCCGCTAGATGGGGGTTTCATTCATTCCATCCCTGACCCGGTCGGTAGACTGGAAACAGGCTGTGGATTTTTCATGGAGAAAATGTTACTGAATCGGTTAATTTGAAAAGCCAAAAATTGAATTATTCAAAACAAAATCTTTAGTTTAGTCTACGTTAATATCCCACGTTTGATTACAAACCTCTGCAAGAGGTGCATTCTTGATGCCCATAAAGCATTTCATGAACTGCTCTTCATTTGGAGAGTACTACATTGCAAAGTAAGCGAAGGTTGTTCTCTTTCTATGTTATCCACAGGATAGATTTTAGCTGCAAGAATAATATACGGTATAAGATAAATAGTAAAATCACATTGATAGCTTCCATTCTTGTGTTATTTTCTAATATACTGGCTATATTTTTTAAGCAACAAAAGAAAGAAATTATAAGTTATTCAAATTGAAAACATCAAGTCACCATAAACACACAAGTTTTCAGACTCAATACACACCCAAGTACACGGGTCTGATGACCAAGATCTTCCCAAGCCCATAAAATGATGTAACAACACTCAATGTTATACTGTAGAACGCTTTGAAGCCATTGTTACTCTTGCTACTATTCAATTACTGCTCGGTAAGGAAAATCTGTTCTCACACTTCACTGAAAACAGTCGGCCGGCTGCTATTTCCGACTACAATATCAAAAGGCCTCGTGTTTATGTTACTGTGTCTCTGGCAGCTCTTACAAAGGAGAGAACAGCGAGTTGAAAAGACGCAGGCACTGGAGGAATAAAATAAATAGGATGCACACTTGGAGATGTGTCATGTCAGAATAATCCACTCCCGTAACCTCTCCCTGCGAGGGACGAGCCGACTAATCGACTTCAGAAGTTCTTGCACTAAAATTGCTGAAACAGTGGTGTAAACTAAATGTATTCAAAACCGAATGAAAGATGTTTCTTTAAGAATGTATCTTTAAAATATTACAAGCTACGAAGTACCATTGTTTACTTCTCTAGGAATGTTGCCAAATATACCATACATAATATATCATAATATACCATATTATGCATACAAACGTATGCATAATAAATGTGAACAAAGTTTTCCTTTAAACGTAATTAATCGATTAAGTTGTGCATGGGAAAGACATTTTATTTGGGAGGAGGAAGCGCGATCCATTCCCTACAACTTCGCTTGTACAAGAAAATTCACAGATTAATATGCCAATAATAATAATAATAATAATAATAATAATAATAATAATAATAATAATAATTTTCCTCCTGACGATAACCACATTGAAGCGATGTTTCTTTGGCCGATGTCACTCTTACGGTTTTGTTTGTAATCACGTCTCAGATATGCCCTAAGGCAGCGGACTCCGAATAATAATAATAATAATAATAATAATGGTTTTACGTCCCTTTTAACAACTGTGGCTTTTAGAGGCGCCGGGGACGCTTTTAGAGGCGCCGGGGACCCGGAAGTTTCTCCCGAAGGGGATCTTTAACGTGCCAGTAAATCTACTGACACGGCTCCCTCGTATTTGCGCACCCTCAAATGCCAGCTGACTGCGCCAGGATTATATCCTGCAACTTTGGGAACAGCAGGCAATAATAATAATACAGTAATAATAATAATAATAATAATAATAATCGATTGTCATTCAAAGATTAGGGAACTGGAAAAACAGGAACGAAAAATTCTCCGGATGATCTGCGGAGCAATCAACAGAAACGGCATTTGGATAAAGAGACCTAGTATAGAACTCTATGAAAAGACCAATACGATAACAGACGAAATTAGAAAACGCAGAGCCAAATTTTACACTCACATCCACAGGATGGCCACCTCCAGATTGCCAAAGAAACTACTTGGTATCATAACACGGAGAAAAAGCGGCACTGAATGGCTTAAAGAGGTACAGAGAGACTCACAAGTAATCAATATACAACATTTCGAAGACCGAACTGAGTGTCAGACGAAAATCGCGAATGTTAAGTTTGAACCAAGATAATTGCGACAGCCTGGGAAAAAGTGGACGGATGAGGGGAAGAGGGAGCATTCTGCGAGAATGAAGAGATTTTGGGAGAAGCGGAGGAGACACACCTCCAAATGACATCATGTTATCAAGTTTAATCGCTCTCCTGTAGGGGAATTTTCGCTAAAAATAAAAACAATAATAATAATAATAAATATCTCAAACGATAATGAAACATAGATTTGATAAAGAAGTGCTACCAAACATGTCAGGAAAAAAGTGGACGGACGAACAGAAGAAAGAACAGTGCACGAATGAAGAGGATTTGGAAAGAACGTCACCGCAAGACTGAAAATTGTTCATGTTCGCACGCTCTCTAAAAAGGGAATTTACTATAGGAATAGTAATAAAGATCTCAAATAAGTGGGGATTACATCAACTGAAATTCAGGAACGCATCCACCTGAAGGGAAAACTTCAGGCATACCAAAGTTCCCAAGAGAAAGTAGAAAACTGCTAAGATTTGAACCTCGGAAAGTAAGGAAAATCATCGAGAACGAAAGCGGACGTATTGGGGAAACATCCAAGCCCGAAGAATGGGACAGTTGAAATGAGGCGATCCATAGAGGGCTGACACGAAGAGATTGAATGAAATAACAATAATAATAATAATAATAATAATAATTTTGGGGGCTAGGGGCATTTTGATCATCATCTCCGTGTACTTGGATGTTTGTTGGATTTGTCTAATGCCTAGGGCTCGGATGTTTAAGACCTAAAACTAGCCTGAATATGCAAGCAAATATGACCTTAAACATGACGAAATATCACTCAAAAATGACAAAATATGACCTGAATACGACTGATTTAAATATGGTCGTTTTCTTTAAATTAAATCCAAGCGACAATCCCTTCGAGATTAAATTGTTAACTAGATTCTCGATTGCTATTTTCATATTAGTCTAATTTTTTGAATATGTGCATGTTTATTCGTGCAGAGCGTATGTCAGCTTGCAACTGTGTTATTCTTAGCTTGTCGCCCCGTACTACTCACTGTGGAAGCCGGGGATTTCCAGATAATTTTACTTCTGATGGTGGCGTTCTGTTCCGCCAATCATGTGGGAAAACAATCAAGGCTGAACAGCGATCTCAAGTTACACAACACCTCAAAGACAAGATACAAATTGCCGCAGTTTCGCACCTTTAGGACAATTGTTTTGCGGTAATCGTCGGTCATTTGTGATGGACTACCTAAGATGTATCTCATGCATTGTAATTTTTCAGTAGTCAATAAGGCAAGGCATAAATTGCGTTCGTGAGTACTGCATATTGTTTATATTCACATTAATAAACTAAATTATAATTAAATATTTTCACTTTTTTCCCACATATTTCAGGTATTTTTAATACATAAAAAATAAATATTTTCCCGATTTTTAGCACCTAAATATCCGAGCCCTAGTTATGACATCCAGATTCAATTTCTGTAAACACTAGCTCCCGTTCGGTAAGTTGAGGATGATTGCACACCTAAAGCACAGAAATATGACGTTCTTGCCAAAAATGGCTCAAAATATGACCTAATGGTAAAATAAAGTTTGAAATATGCATTTATATGACAAATAAAAACCACTGTATTGTGACGATAATCACTTGATTTGCATCAGAATCCAATCGGGCATGAAAATAGAGACAAAGGAAAAAAATGGCTTTACCTAAACATCCGAGCCCTACTGATAACCTACATTTCTGTGTTGACTATTATGGGCTAAGGGATTCGGGGCGGGAATTGAAATAAAGTGCCATCCCCGACATCTGCTAGCAAGGAGCGTGGGGGAAAAGTACACTCAGGCACTTGATGCTGTCAGTGCCGAGATTCGAACCACCGCTCTTCGGGAGTCACTGCAGCCCCCACCGCAGTCGAGATGGAGAACGAAGAAAAACATTCTCCAATAAAACGAAAGGGTCCTACAAATCCTGAAAGGCTGATGGCAAGTGTTGTTTGTGACCCTCAATCAATACACACTAGTACAGTTGGTTGGTTGGTTCCTCAGTTTAGGGGCTGCGACAACGCGGTCATGTAGCCCCGTGTACTTTGTGTGTGTGAAGAATCTGTCTGATAACCGGTGTTAATTGTGATGACTGTATTAGTGTGTGTTATCTGTTTTTAATTCAAGTAAGGACTGCAGACGATAATTTCAAGTAGCCTAGTTCCTATTTTCGCTACCAAATGCTACCATCCACGACACCTAGCTGTGACCTTCGCTACTACTAGATGCCATCGCAACCAGCGCCTGGTGACGACGTTGGAACTTAAGAGCATTAATCAAACCTAACCTACACACTTTGGCTTCACATAAGTGTAGTTTAAGTGGAAGGTTCATTTTCAAGCCATGAATCAATGACATGGGCCTGCTGGCTTTAGTTCCCCTCCGGAGGAAGCCATACTGAGGGATTTTTAACGCTCTTAAAACATCCGACGACTTCGACCGGGTTTGAACCCGCGACCTTGGTACAGTCATCGCAATGGCACAGGTTATCAGGCAGTGACAACGATATCACAAAGCCTCATGAATCAACAACAATCACACAAACAAACAAACTACACTCGACTCCTGGGGCGCACGCAGCTCCCTGCATAGGGTGGAATATATACAAGCAGGGTCTTTACCCTAACGATAAAATAAACACAGCTGCTGTGTCGCTAGGCAACACCTCACATCACGTCCCGCAGTCTGTCTCGCGGGGGTGGAGGGGGCGTCAGGAGTGTCCAAACTTCACCGTATATAATGCGGGACATTTCTAGCCCCGTTCTAATGCCTATTCCACACATAGACATGTTTTGGCAGCCAACAATGTGACTTGTCCAAGTGGGAAGGGGCTTCAGGATAAACAATGTTTCAAAGCTTTGGAATTCGTCATTGAGTAAATATCAAATGCTGAGCCCACACAATTCCCAAGAAGAAGAAGAAGAAGAAGTCAACCGACAGAATCACGACAGATATATATGAATATTTATGTTAGAACATATAATAAAGTTATAATTATCGTCGAACATAAACAGTCGTATGCACTCGTATGGAAATTATAAAACTCGCTTCGTTCGTTTTATAAACATACTTGGGTCTTAATTATTGCCATTATAGGCTCGTTGCATAATGTACTATTCCATATCAAAGTATTATGCAGAAAGTGAAAATTATATCTTAGATTATCATCCCCTCTTGCTGGACTAGAAATTTGTACGAATTATGAGCAAAAGATGAAACTGGTTTGTGCTAGACTAGACTCAACCTTTTCGATACTGTGAGCACCGGAACACCATTAAATCAATGATAATAATAATAATAATAATAATAATAATAATGCAACAAGCATGTACGTCTTTTTCCTTTTCATATCTCTCTCTCCCTCTAAAGTGTTGAAATAGCTAGGGATTCGCCGCTCACCAGGCATGCTGCACAGATACATTTACGTGTGGACAGTCGAGTCGAATCAGCTTCTTTCGTGTTACTCATAAAACAGGGATGTCCAATTATTTTTAATGTGGATTAAAAATACTATTTCGCAAAATGATAACATTTCTGACTGCCAAAACTTGTAATGAAATCACTATTATTCCGGTTCGTGCAACAAGAAGAATGGATCTGAGAGGAGCTTGTGCTAGTGAGCACTTTTTGGCTCGAATGAGGAGCACTAAATTCCATTTAACCCCCTGTTTATAGGATAGTGGTCTATATAATGTATTAACCACCTACTATAAAGAAACTTTGTACGTGCAAATAGTTGAAACGTTCAGCCGAATTACAACAAAATTTCTTGTACTGGAGATGTAATATTTCAGAAAGGCAAATATTATATCAGTCTCCCTGAAATGTGGTGCTGGATTTTAAAAAACTAGTAAATTTAACCAAAAATTTTAAAATTAAACAATAAAATAAAAGAAATAAACAAATTAAAATAAAACAATTAAAATAATATTAAGATTATGAAATTAAAAATTAAAAAATTATAAAATTGAAAATAATAAATAAAACTTTTTAAAATTTATTTTAATAAAAGCAATATTATTGAATAACTAAAATCAAAAGTAAAATTATAATACATGAAATAAAAATTAGAGTTGAAATGAAAATTTAAATATAAATTAGAGAAAAAAAAAAAGGTTAAAGAAGTGAGGCGAAGCAATTTATTACACAAACAGTATCAACAAATGTGTACATTCTGGGGGTTCCTCGTACCACCCTGCCAATAATATGGTGGAAGTCGGAACCAGTATTGACAAATTTAGCAAAAAATTACTAGATCTGGCGATTAATCGACAAAATATTACGAATCCAGTACATTTAAAATAGGGACTTGGTGACTTTTTCAAATTCCTTCCTTTGACAGAAATATTTTCTCTGTTGATAACACACGAATCTAGTGACTTTTGACTAACTAGTGATTTATGGCAAATATAATTTATATCTCTTTTCGTAAAATGTAGCTAAATCGTCGTTTCAATTTGAAAATTTTTCGAGAAAAAAACGTAAATAAATACTGTCAAAAAATCAGTCGAAAACTTCAAGATGTTACTCCACTTTGTATTTTATCTGATACAGATAAAACACTGGTCAGAGACCTTAAAGGCCCTTGGGTCTAGAGGAAGATAGACCTAGGAAGAAAACGCTAATTTGGGATGTCAAACAGAACTCTTTGTTTCTTACTGATTTTTTGTTTACAGTTTAGACATAGCTCCCTTTTGTTCGGCTCCAAATGTCTGACATAAGCTCTTATCTGCCGTCACGAGCAGAACTCAACTCGTGAGGTAATTGATTATATTACGGAACATGTTGGTGAGCACGTGAGGTCAACTGTTGGCACGTCACGGAGGAGCTGTACGAGAAACACATGCCGTTTGTTGACTTAATAATCGCTCTTACTGATGGAAGTAAATATCCTTACACGCATCGGAAGATACATTCCAAAAACTTTTTTGAAATTCTAAAAGGACAGAACCTCGGTTGGTTGGTTAGATGGTTGGTTCCATAGTTTAAGGGTTGTGACAACGCGGTCATGTAGCCCCGTGTACTTTGGGTGTGTGTAGAATTTGTCCGATAACCGGTGTTAATTGTGATGGCTGTATTAGTGACTGCACACGGTTAATTCTTTCCAAGTAGTTCCTGTTGTTGTTTGTTGTTTGAGCCTTCAGTCTTTTGACTGGTTTGATGCAGCTCTCCATACCTCCCTGTCTTGAGCAAATCGTTTCATTTCTACATAGCTACCACACCCTACATCCGAAGCAATCTGTTTAGCATATTACAACCTTGGTCTACCCCTACAATTCTTGTCCTCAACCCCTCCTTCCATAACTAAGCTTGCTATTCCTGGGTGTCTTAGTATGTGTCCTACCAACCTATCTCTTCTCTTCATTAGCAGTCGCCAGAAACATCTCTCCTCTCCCACTCGTCTTAATACCTCTTCGTTTGTCACCCTATCTACCCATCTGATTTTCATCATTCTCCTGTAACACCGCATTTCAAATGCTTCAATTCTCCTCTTTTCTGCTGCACCAATAGTCCAAGTTTCATTTCCATATAGCGCCACGCTCCAGACAAAGGCTTTCAAAAATGACTTCCTAACACCTAAATCTATATTCGATGTCAACAGATTCCTTTTTTGTAGAAAGGCTTTCCTTGCCTGAGCCAACCTACTTTTTATATGCTTCGTCCATCACTGGTTATTTTGCTTCCTAAGTAACAGATTTTCACCTGCCAATTTGATGTCCATAGAGGTTTCTGATTTATTTCGGCTGCATTCCAGTATTTTAGTTTTACATTTATTAATTTTCATCATGTATTCATTCCGAAAGACGGAGTCCATACCATTCAAGTAGTTCCTACTTGCTACCAAATGCTACCATCCACGACACCTGGCCGCGAACGTTGGAACTAATACAGCCTTATCAAACTAACCTACAAATTTTAGCTTCCACAAGTGTAGTTAGTGGAAGGTTCTTTTATCATGCCATAAATCTATGACATGGGACCGCCGTCTTTAATTCCCCTCCGAAGGAAGGCATACTGAGGGATTTTTTAACGTTCTTAACAATCCGACGACTTCGGCCGGGTTTGAACCCGAAGCCACCATATTTCTACGTTTTTCAAGGACATTATGCCTATGTGAGAAAACTGCACACGTCAGTTTCATTGTACAAAATAATTGTCGGTGAAGTGTGCAAATTTACCGATAAGTAGGCTGAGCCCAGAACCCTGGTCTCAAACATTCGAACGATAGAAAATGACCTGAGTAATAGGCTACATAGTCCCTGCAGTCATGAGGTAGCACATAAATTCCCACCTAAGCGCTCGACACCGGTATTTTCACCCTTCTGTTTCTAAAGTGGCGTGATAATAAGACCAGTTACATGGACTTATGATACGTTTAAATCCCATTAGACAATAATTATTCCGTTTTAAATAACGCAACTGGCTATCAAGAACTGCACCTCAATGCTAATGCAGCGACCCTGTTCTTCCCATGCGTTATTCAGAGAAATGGAAGGTATTTATGTTAATCCATTTCTTTATTATGCATGAATTTGTTCCCGTATTAAGCAAATCGTAACACATTTACATTGCAAGATTTAAGACTCAAAGTAAACGCATGTTGTTTTTTTAAGACATTAGTAAATAGGCCTACATGAATACTTAATGGTGAATACAAGTCCACCAGGAGTGTAATAACATTCAATAAAGCATTCATTAAATTGAGGAAAGTATCGCAGGATGCTGAGTTTAATGTTACAATAGAACATTCTTTATCGAGGAAATAGTCCATTGCGAATTGCGGTACATACCTACTCCATTTTGATATAGAATACATTTACACATTTTCGGAACGTACCTGGGCTAGACGGGTTTCCAATAAATCCTGAAAGGTTTAAAATTGGAATAATTTCTAGACAAAATGTACGACGATATATTTCATTGTCTTATTGTAAAGAAAAAGGAGCAATGTATCGAACAATAAGAGTCGGAACAGCGACGCCATCTTGATACATTAAAATCACCGTGGCGCGCGACTATCAGTTTTATCTCCAGACAGCGCTTTGCTAACGATTCGGGTGAAGTGGCGTTTGATTCGTCTCAGTGAATTCTGAGGATATTATTTCTACACAAAAGGAATCTGTTGACAAAGGTATTAGGAAGTCATTTTTGAAAGCCTTTGTCTGAAGCGTGGCGCTCTATGGAAGTGAAACTTGCAGAAGAAAAGAGGAGAATTGAAGCGTTTGAAATGTAGTGTTACAGGAGAATGGTGCAGATCAGATGGGTAGATAGGGTTACAAACGAAGAGGTATTAAGACGAGTGGGAGAGGAGAGATGTTTCTGGCGACTGCTAATTAAGAGAAGAGATAGGTTGGTAGGACACATCTAAGACACCCAGGAATAGCAAACTTAGTTATGTAACCAGTCAAAAGACTGAAAACTCAAACAACAACTTTTAAAAAATACAGTAAGTGAACTTTAAAAACAGCCTATATGGAATAAAAGAGAAAAATGTCTTTTATTTGCAAAATGTTGCTACTCATTGACAAACAAGAAGTTCCGTGACGAACTAAACAGCCTACTTTTCTTAAAAATTAAGATTCATGCCAATCTATATAGACCTATCTAGAATAATGACTAACTTAAGTTGGTAATATCGAAATTTCTAATTAGTTCTAAATATACCTGGTATAATGTAGCCTAATTGAGCACTACAGTTGGCAGCCCTGATGACTGAATATATTGTTAGTTCTATATCTTAAAAGGTACAGAATACAAAATTTGGTTGAAGTTCATGCAGTTACATGCAGTTAGAGATTGGATCCATCAGCGCGCGTAAAATCATGTTGGCAACAATGTCATGCATGTATTGGTCGGAAATAATCTGAAATATTATGATCTCTTGTTGTGCCAATTTTGGATGAAATCCATTTGTTAGTATGGAAGTTACATGTATTTTAAAATTGGACCTATCAGCAGGCGTAGAGTCATGTTGGCAGCACTGACGTATATTAGTTTCTCCAAATTTATCTAGAATGTCAGGTACTATACGTGTGCAAATTTTAAAGCTGTTGGCTTACATACTTTCTGTTTCTAATATATTAATATTAGGGTAAAAAATAGAGACATCATTTATTAACAGTTGGCAGCCCTGGTTGCTCTTAAGAATAAGCATAGTCATATCTGTTATGGTACACATAGCACATACGAAATTTGGTTGAAATCCAATTGATAGTATAGAAGTTACATGTATTTAAACATTGGTCCTGTCAGCAGGCTTAGAATCATGTTGGTAGCACTGACGTACATACGTTACTCCAAATTAATCTAGAATGTCAGGTACTACACATGTGCTTAGTTTAAAGCTGTCGGCTTGCATACTTCCTGATATATTGGTATTTTGATAAGAAAATAGAGATAGAGCATTTATTAACAGTTGGCAGCCCTGGTGATTTTTAAGAATACGCTCAGTCATATCTCTTTTTGTACACATAGTACATACGAAATTTGGTTGAAATCCAATTGATAGTGTAGAAGTTATATGCTTTTAAAATTGGACCTATCGGCAGGCTTAGAATCATTTTGGCAACACTGCCATGCATGGCCTCCTGGAAATTAAACTGAAATATCATTATCTACATGTGTGCCAATTTTGGAATAGCTCCCATCTATACCTTCCAAGATATCCAACAAGGAGCTCACATTTCAATTGCGGTTTTTCAGCAGTTGGTAGCACTGAGATATTCAGGTATAGATCTTTACTCATACCAAATTTGGATTCGATTGCTACAGCCGTTTAGGAGTTGATACGGGGGGGCACACACAGCCAGCCAGACAGACATTTGCCCGGGTCGATCTCATAAGTCTACTTTTTCCTTATTTTTGCAAAATGTTAAAAGTAGGCTAAAAATGTCTTCAAAATTATCGGAAACTCATTCCAGATGATAGAGCACGAATAAAAGTTTTTGTTTTCAAATCCAAAGTCACCAACGCCGAGAGTGAACAGGCTAAGCGGCAGCGTCTCAAAGTTAAGGAAGCCCATAGTTCCAGACACATCTGGTGACCCAGTGGTGTGCTGAACATCAAGGATGATGGTACCGTCATCACAGCGTAACACTACCAACTGTATCTACAGTAGAGAAATAAACGTGTAAATTGAGAGATTTCAGCAAAATCTGCTTAAGGGAACCACACCACCGCTATCTCCGTAATGTCAGGGTCACCTTTCTCCTGATCCATGACAGATGGTGATCTAAAACTTTTACATGCGTTATAAAGGGATCTCCCTATTATAAGTTACTGAACCTTGAAAACATAAAATACATGTGTTGGATTGCACTCATAGATTTTTTTTAGAAGGAGCTAAAATGTTTGAAGAAAAAAAAGAGATTATAACTTATATTTTTATTTCATAAAATTTTAATGTTAGGTAGAAGGAACTAAATTACACCAGGTGGAACATTTTAAATACTTAGGCTGCATATTCTCTCAAGATGATAGGTCTATGGGGGAATCAATAGGGTCGAGAAGAGTCAAGTTCTCAGTTGCGATCTACAGTATTCTGCAAGAATAGCGACGAAACTCTCCCTACATCGCGCAGTATTTAGACCGACCTTGCTGTATGGAAGTGAGAGATGGGTAGATTCAGGATATCTGATACATGAGCTAGAGGTAGCTGATATAAGGGTAGCTGGGGCAAAAAAGATGGGAGCAATGGCAGGAAGGTACTCGTAATGAAGAGATCAAGAAATAACATTGTTTTAATAAGGACAGAAGGCAGGTAATTTCAATCAAAATGCCTTAAATGATTCTTCATGCTTTTCTCTGCAAGGCTACATATTTTTTGGTCATATTTTCTCGTTTAAATGACATAATTGGCAATTTAAAAATGGCTGCCACTAGCTGACACGCCCCCTTCCTCATTCCAGTGCCTTGTACTCACGGAATATTTTCTCTCTGAACATTTCATTTCTGACTTTATAAGTCTATGGTAAATGTACATTTGCTAGGTTGAGATGTGTACAGATGCTAGTGAAGGCTGCATTGTTTAGTTTACATGTAGCTATTATTTGTTTTGAATCCATAGAATCGTGTCATATACTAGTGTTTTTGTGATGGAAAGAAGTTTGGAAAACGAAAGTTTTACGGCAATCTGTACATTAAATCAGGCAGTAGGACTGATAGAGATGTAAATAATACCTCTAACCACACCACTGTACGTAGTTCATCAGAAACAGTAGACAGGCCTAGTTCATCCAAGAGGAAACTTTCTTATTTTCAAACTGAGAGTAAGGAAGATACCTTTCAAGGTGAAGCTTGTAAAGGAAATGTTGTAGTTAATATTGGATTGTTATCTGAACTAACAAAACAGGTTGTAAAGTGTAAATTTTGTGAAAATGTTGAATGTATTAATTTATTTGAAGACACTACAAGTAGAAAGGGACTGGCCACTAAATTAACAATAATCTGCAGTTCATGTAGGGCTTCAGCATTCTCTATGACTTCAAAGAAAGTTGTACTTGATGCAGTTATTTGCTTTAACGATGGTACTGCAGCCAGGAAATATGTGTTGAGGAAGTTAGGGATAAATGCTGGGGAAAACTTGTCAGCAACTCTTCATGCCATTGATAAACAAAGACTCATAAAGGCAGAAAAGGATGCTCACGCCCTGACTAAGAGATCTAGGACCAGCAAGACAATGGAGAGAAAAATGAGAGAAGATGAGAAATGCCAAACACAAGCTGAATATACGGCAGGAATGTTCTAGATACTTGTGAGTGATCTTTTTTTTTCTTCAATTTCTCACACGTTGAATTTTCAGACATTCAGGTACACTTTTCTCAGCAACTATTGAAGATAATATTGTGATTTTTTTCTATGTTATCCCTTGGAACCACCTTTCCAGTGGTGAACATAAAGTTATGCTATTAGAATAAAAAAAAAGTTTTAATTATACAAAAGAAATTAGCAAATTTTTATGGTAAATTAAGTTATGTAATTTAAAAAAAAGATAAATGATTGGTCTCTTTAAAAATAATTTTGTGTTTAGTATATCACATTTCTTGTTTTATATCTTCTTTAAAAAGTTAAGTACTTGTAAGATTTTTATTTTTCAAGAAAAGTGTACCTCAAAACAAGCCCGCACCAAACAAAATGACATATTTTCAAAATAAATAGATTATGGGTGACCAAATTACACCATAATTTTGAAAATGTACAACAACAGTCAGGATGGCTCTACAAAGGTGTGGTATAAGTTTAATTAATATGTTACGATTAGGAGCCTGGCATTATAAGGTTAAAGTTTGCCAAAATAGACTGCCAAATGGAGGTGATCGCCTGCCTTCTGTCCTAAATTCCATTGAAAAAGGAGGCAAGGTTCCTTCGAAACGTCTGGTATTTAATTTTATTTTCACACGGAAATAGTCCAAAAACATGAATAACTTCAATTTAGCTACGTTTCACAAAATGTCAGCTGCCGGGAACGATCCCCATCGGGTGAAATGATTTTACTTTTGCTGTCTGTTTTGAGCTGCAAGACACTGTAATCCCAGGAGTAACAGGCGTGCCCATTAGCATCAACAGTTCGTAGCACAGAAGGAAAGCCTCACGCCAGGACGACTTTCCTTCCAAGTCTCAGAGCACGATAATAGAAATCATTTTTAATGGCCAAAGATTACTCTTCTGTGATGGTGGGTATCCGGGGAATGCGTGACGTCATGAGAACAATTAATCGTCTGTGCGGCCGCCTTAATGACCAGTCCAGCCCAACGCGGTCGTGAAAAATGAAGAACGCGATGCTAGCTGAGTACAGTTAGCCTACCTTACCGTAATGGGACATGGGTCCGGTTTGGTAGCACAGCGCAAGGTAGGAACAATAGCTCGTACATCTCATCCATCATACCCACTAACAGCATTCCTCGATGTCGTACTACGTGCATCTTCATATCATTACCCACAGTTCACAGAGTAAAGAAAGGATCACCATCCCCAAAGAAGCTCCTAAGTGACCGTTAATTTCACTAGGAGTTACGAGCCCTCCTTTTTACGTGAGTGACTTCGGTGGAGTAGTCGGTAGCATGCTGAGCTTCTATGCCCAAGATCGCGGGTTCAAACCCGGCCGAAGTCGTCCGATTTTTTAAGAGCGTTAGAAATCCCTCAGTATGCCTTACTTCGGAGGGGAAGTAAAGCCAGCGGTCCCATGTCAGATTTATGGCATGTTAAAAAACCTTCCACTAATTACACCTGTGTGAAGCTAAATTATAAGTTAAACATTTGACAAACGCTCTTAGGTTCCGATGTTCGTCGCCAGTGCTAAAAATCAGGTAAATATTTATTTCTTACGTATTTATGCTATGTCTCACTGATTGCTGACGCATTACAATACACAACGAGATACATCTTCAGGTTGTCCATCACAAATGACCGACGATTATTGCGAAACATTGCGGCATTATGTTTCTTGCCCTTTAGGTGGTGTGTAACTTGAGATCGCTGTTCAGCCTTGATTGCTTTCCCACATGGTTGGCAGAACAGAACGCCGCCATCAGAAGTAAAATTATCTTTAATATCAGCAACATACTGCTGCAGGCGATAACTTGTAGTTGCTTTTACTTGAGGCATCGTAGAACTGCCTTACACTTCACAGTGCCAGAAATGAACTGCATGTGACTGACTCTGGTTCCAGGTAGCGTGGGGAGGAGGTCTGCACGTGGTGCAGTATGGCTATGGACAAGGAAATCCCCGGCTTTCACAGTGAGTGGCACGGGGCGACAAGTTAAGAATAACACAGTTGCAAGCTGACATACGCTCTGGTTGAAGATCAGATAGCTCACAGGTTCTTCCCCGTTGAAGTAACATAGAAAAAAATGCAATAAACTGAAAGATTTGGCATACTGATTTTTAAAAAAATGTAAATATTATGTTCTTTTATGTGCTAATAAGTGATGGTTGGTTGGTTCTTAAGTTTAGGGGCTGCGACAACGCGGTCATGCAGCCCCCTGTACTTTGGGTGTGTGTAGAATCTGTCTGATAACCGGTGTTAATTGTTATGACTGTATTAGTGTGTGTTATCTGTTTTTTAATTTAAGTACTGCAACTTAGAATTTTTCAGTTAGTTCCTACTTTTGCCGCCACGCGCCACCGTCAACGACTACTCCAAGTTCAGAACTTAGCTACTAGACACCACCGCAGTCGGCTCTTGGCAACGAACGTAGAAACCTAAGAGCGTTGTTTACATTCTTAACCTATCCAATTTAGCTTCACCCAGGTGTAATTAGTGGAAGGTTCTTTAACATGCCATAAATCTATGACATGGGACCGCCGGATTTACTTCCCCTCCGAAGGAAGGCATACTGAGGGATTTTTAACACTCTTAAAAAATCCGACGGCTTCGGCCGGGTTTGAACCCGCTATCTTGGGCATAGAAGCTCAGCATGCTACCGACTACGCCACCGAAGCCGCCCTAATAAGTGAAAAGCAGGAATTTATGTATTTATAGAAAAAAATGCTTAAAATATGTATTTACATTTTAAAAAAAACTAACAATCCGAGCCCTATCAATTCCACGGAAGTTGTATCATGGATACTAAAAATATTAGAAAAAGCTGTATGGCACGGATACATTTCAAACATTTTGTAATAACTATTTATATTTTTGATTGTAAGCACATTCGTGGTTTACGAACAGCTGAGGTGTTTCGTATTCCTTGAGGAATCCTGACATTACTTATTTCTCGAGTTGTGTAATGTTAGCAGTGAAGCTGCTAAGGTTGGACTTACTAAGAAGACAAAAGAGCTGAGAGTGAACTCGACAGTACAGGCTGGCCTCACAGTGGGAGGAGGAGATGTAGAACAGGTGGATACATTTGTTTACTTGGGAAGTGTAACGAGAAGTGGAGGGGCTGAGGAGGACGTCAAGAGCAGAATACGAAAAGCAAATGGGTATTGTACAGCTCTATCCAGTCTGGAGAAACCGTAACATATCCAGGAAGACGAAAATCAGACTTTTTAATACCAATGTGAAAACTGTCCTATAATTGTATGCATGTGAAACATGGAAAGTTACCAATCCTATCAGCCACCAACTTCAAGTATTCATCAATCGTTGTCTGCGTCGAATTCTGGCTATACGATGGGCAGATATACTCCCAAACGAAGAGCTGCGGGAATGGGCTTATTTATTTATTTATTTATTTATTTATTTATTTATTTATTTAGCGTATGGCTTTACAGATACAATATGTAATTTTCCACAGAATATATAGTAGGCCCACACACAATAGTATATCCCTGCAAACATCTCTCTTATATTTCCCCTTTTTCAACAACTGACAAAGTATTCTAAGTAATGCTATTAATTTGGTTTTACACATCTTAAAGCTACATAACTAACATATATTGTTTAAATTTATACGACATCGGCTAATCGTGGCGTGTGTAACGAGGTGTGGTTCCGACCAGAGCGTGGAAGGTCACAGCCCGTCGCTAGAGGGCATGCGTGCACGTCACGTGACGATACAAAGCGAACAGCAGCATGAATCAATCGTCCAACGCTGCCAGTCGAATTGCAAACAGTGACATGGAGGCGTCAACCGAAGAGCAAAGAGGCGTTGTTCGGTTTCTGACAGCGGAAGGAGTAGGGAGAACGGACATTCATCGCCGAATGTCACAAGTGTACGGCGAACACTGCATGTCCCTTGCAAGGGTCAAGGCGTGGCACAAGCGCTTCAGGGAAGGACGGGTGTCGTTAGCCGATGATGCCCGGTCTGGGTCCCCCCCCCCCCCCCCCCCCCCCTGCATTACCGATGACAACGTCCAGCTGGTTGATGCACTCATTACCGAGGACCGCCGAGTGACAGTGAACGTCATAGCCATCGTGGTCGCTCCACGACAATGCACGACCTCATACGGCCAACACAGTCGCGGCACTCCTGCAGAAATTCAAATGGGAGGTTCTCGGCCATCCTCCATACAGTCCAGACCTCTCTCCCTGTGATTACGCCATGGTTGGTCCCCTGAAAAGGGCTCTGCGGGGCCAACGATTCACCTCGGACGCCGACGTCCAGCTGTACGTGCGGAACTGGTTCACATCGCAGCCCAGGGAATTTTATGAGACAGCCATTCACCGTCTCGTGTCACAATGGGACAAGTGCCTCAACAGCCAGGGCCAATACTTCTAACATACAGGTCTGTAATTATGCCTCCGGCTAGTTACTTTTTGAACGCACCTTATATATTTAAAGATCATTAATTCACACAAGGGCACTCCAATAAGTAATGTATAACCTCCAACTTGAAGTTTTATCGTCTTGCTGCTTTACAAGCCAAACAGAAGCAGCTATTTAAATTGATAAAGTTGTGACGACGTTGTTACTGGCGGTTCTTCGGTTATATTCCATGTTCATTATTGTATCTTGACCGGGAGAGAGATATGTCCGGTCGCCTGTTCGCCGTTGCTCGCTTAGCACCTCCCAGGGGTCACATGTCGGGTACTTTCAAGTTATTATTATTATTATTTCGTATGGCATAAAGGATACATACGTTACAAATAAGGTGAGAAACTTAATTGCTAGTATAAGCAAAATGTACAAAAGTTCTGACAGGGATGAAGATACGAGCATTACAAATGGATGTCCAACGAGTTTAAACAATTCACTGCTTCCTCTGTAGCCTCATGTATTTCTTGTAGCGTCCCACTGAACCTCCTAATTGGGCATTCCATGGCAATGTGATAAACCGTCGACTTTCAGGTGAAAACTACGGACGTGAGCCAAGGGCTAACCAACAGCCTATAGAAGTCCAAATTAAACGGAGGAAATGGGGCTGGATTAAACGGAGGAAAAGGGGCTGGATTGGGCATACTCTGCGGAAACAGAATGCTGCAGTAGAAAGGGGAGCTCTGGGCTGGAATCCTCAAGGGGCTCGGAGACGAGGAAGACCAAGGAACACCTGGAAATCCACCATTGAAGAGAAGGCCAGGAAAGCTGGAAAGATTTGGAGGGAAGTGAAAGAACTTGGCAGCAAACAGAGCCAGATGGAAATCATTCTTGGATGCCCTATGCTCCGCGCGGAGTGAAAAGACATAAAGCTGGGTTTTTCTAGGCGCGGAAGCGGAGATCGGAACGTGGAGAGTGGAGTCGGCTCTCCTCTGGTCATATGTAATTGTAATGGTACTGTTTTCCTAGAAGCGGAGCGGACAGCCGCTTGACGAGCGGAACTCGCTCCTCCGCGTTCCTCTGCTCCGAGAGCAGACGAGTCCGCTGTCGGCTGGCGGAGTGGCTGGACGTCTGTACAAGTTGTGTGTAGTTTTATTCAATTGTCCCCCTTGTGTGTTTAGTATAAAGTGTGTGCACCATGAGTGTGTGTCAGTTTACTGCTTTCTCTTATAAACCTGCGATTTCAGTTCTTCTACATCTTTTATTTCTTGGTATAGATCGCAGAACTCGTTTTTGGTCAATCGAAAGTACTGTTTGAATCTAATTTCGTCATCAATTAAATGGTTATTTATAAGAATTTTAATCACTCCCTCATTTTCACGCTTTTTAAATATGCCACTTGCACATTTTTGATCCTTCATTAAATGCAGTAGTAACTCTTCCTCCTCCTCCTCCTCCTCCTCTTCCAAGTGTAACAAAATAGAAAGTCTAGATTGCACGTCCATATCGACCTCACCTTATCACTCCTAGTATACAAATGAGCAACCGTTCCGCTCTCAGCCAGAGGACAAGTGCGCGACTAGGAAAACATAATTCAGCTAGCTGATGACTCACGAGCGGAGAGCCGACTCCGCTTTCCGCGTTGTAAGGCGTTCAAAAGCACTGGTAATTGCCAACTGTCGGCACAAACGAGATTGGAGGTGAAATAAGGAATTTGCTGTGTTGTAAGGAGCAAAATCATGCCAATTGTATCGTCTCGTTGGCATATCTTTGTGATTTCTTTGAAGCTTTGAACAGTTTAAACTTAAAGCTCCAAGGCAAAAACTCCAATATTATGCATTCCTGGAAAAATACAGTTATGGAAACGCCGGCTTCAGTTGAATAACTTCTCATCCTTTCACCGCCTTATGAAATCTTGCCGGAAAATGAACGTGATCGTAATAAACTTAGGTGCAAATTCAGTCACATTTGGATTCCCTGGGATAAGAATTCAACTTCTACTTTCCTGATATCTCGTCGGAAGAATGGTCCTGGATGTTGACAAGAAATGAGTTTGCCATTGACATTGAAGCACTGCCAGCACAGCTTCAAGAAGAAGCCCTTGATTTAAAGTGTGAATCAAAGCTAAAAGATGATTGTAAAATATTAGGACTGGGTGACTTTTGGGTAAACTGTCTTGCAGTGTATCCTGTAATAGCCAAATTTGCATTGCGTGTCCCATTTTCAAAGACATATTTATGCGAGTTCCTCGCCGCTAGATGGGGGCTTCATTCATTCCATTCCTGACCCGGTCGGAGACTGGAAGCAGGCTGTGGATTTTCATTTTTCATTTATGCGAGTCAGGATTTTCAACGCTGAGTGTCATAGAAACATAGCAGCGCTGTCGGCCTGATGTTGCAAGTGATCTCCGCTGTGCTCTGTCAAATACCAAACCAAACATACCGAATCTTACCAAGAGGAAACAGTGTCAACCCTCTCACTGACATTTGTTGACTAATTGAAGGATTTGTTGTAAGAGTGTGCTCTTTGTATTGTGCTAAAATTACGTTAGTATGTAATAGATAGGTCTATTCCATAATGAAGTGTTATTAGGTTAGCTCTACTGTATATCTCCTCCACGTCAATCGAAGAGGTTATAGAAGCGATGAGTGGAAGGGGGGGGGGGGGTGGAACTCCCCTATCTGAAAAGGGGGGCGTCAGCTGACAAAGGTTGGGAAACACTGCTCTAAAAGAATCAACCAACTATTCTGGGAGCTTAAGTGTTTCTCGCCAATAGTAGCCACTGTACTAGGTTAACGTAACACAACGATTTTTCAATTATCTTGAACATTTCTCTCCGATTTCCACAACTGTGTTTTTAGAAACTACGTATTTCAAATCTGAGCGCTAGAAACGAGTTCCTCAATATGGCATCATTCGTTTTCAATCAGTTCTTCACTCACGTATCTTCAACAAGCAAATATAACCCATTTCAATGAATTGTGACACAGTGGAAGAGAAATGCAACTCACATACAGTAGACAACTTCTCGTATCGCCATCATCACGCTCCTATACTCACCTGAAAAAGAGAGAATGAACAATATTAGTATTGGGGACGGACTTTCGACAATAGAATACAACTCCTCAATTCCCAGATACAAGGACATGCATTAATTTCAAGGGGGGGGGGGGGGGGGGGGGGGGAATGTAGGCCTATACAAAACTTACAACCGTTACTTTTAGACAAATAGTAATAATAATAATAATAATAATTTTTATTTCAAATTCTATGGCCAACTTAGGACCACTAAATCAATTATAGAAAGACATTTATTTTTTTCTTATATGATTCCAATATTTCTTCATCCTCTCAGATGTCAATTATAATAATATTATATAAACAAAAAGAAGAAGAAGCAACAGAGAGCATTCATTGAGATATTTTGTGGAGATTTTTGGGAGGATAAGAAGGCGAAAACCAGCAGCCCAACTAACAACAAATACAGAAGGCGAGGATTTTGGAAACGTGCCGTATTCTGAGGAAAGTTTTAGCCGTGAATGAACTGTTGCAGTGAATGGACCATAGTAGGCACACAATTAAAAATACCTAACAGTCAGTTGAAATTAAAGCCAGTGCACATCCAAACTGTATTCATGGCAGCCGGTAGCCTTAGTCAACACTTTGGATTGTCTCTGCCCATTGCGGTACCTGGTGCCGAACTGTGTTACTGCCGCCACACCAGGTCTGGTGGCAAACTGTGTTATTACCGCCACAGTATCATTACTCATTACTTATTGTTTAGCTATTTGTAGCCGGTCATTGGCAGATTACTAGCGAACATCTGCAATATACAAAAAGACACGGATAGTCAGTCTGAAAGACTGGACTTAATATCATTTTAAATGCTAGCAGCCGAGTACCAAGAAGGTAGTGGGAGAACAGAGTTTCAAGATTCTATTTTGTTTCTTCACTGCCTACTTGATTGTTCTCACACTGCCTTCTTGAAACTCTGTTCTCGCACTGCCTTCTTGGTACTCGGCTGCTACATCGTACTATGACGTCACACACTTCAGTGCATTCTAAGTACATTTCGTCCCGTCACCGAAACGTAACGCCAGACCTCAGCGTAACGACGAAGTCGACAAGATCATTTAAAATGATAACAAAAAATAAAATAAATATATAAATAAACAAAGCAATAAATAAATAATCCCTTACTGGTCACCCAACTACACTGGTCAAAACAATTAGGGGATCAGGTGAGATATCATACACAAGATGCATATGGTAACGTCTTTTATTCAGAGTTCGGTTACAATTGTAATTTTTGTGTGCTACAGTACAATTTTGTGCTGTCTCAACTCTTTACTGGAGGTTTACTTAGAGCGAGGCACCATGGGGCTACCATAATCGTGAAAAAGGCATTCTCGTTGCCCTCTAATATGGTGTGTGATCACCTCGGACGGTCAGTACAGCTGCACACCTGCGTGGCATGGACAATATGAGATTATCAATCAGCTCTTGAGGGATATTTGGTCATTCTTCCGTGAGTGCAATATCCAGCTCGGCAACCGTTGTGGGAGGTGCTGGTCTGGCTGCAATGCGTCTGCCAAGTGCATCCCAGACATGCTCAATCGGGTTTACGCCTGGTGAACAAGCTGGCAACTCCATTCGTCCAATGCCCTCGTCGTCAAGCATGTTGTCCACCAGTGCAGCTCAGTGGAGTCGTGCGTTATCGTCCACCAGAATGAACCCATCGCCTATGGCACCACCGTAGGGCACAACAAACGGTCGAGGGATCTCGTCTCGATACCTCTGAGCAGTCAAAGCGCCATTCTGAACGACATAGAGGTCCGTAACTCCTCCAATACTGACTCCTGCCCACACCATTCCTAACTCCTCCAATACTGACTCCTGCCCACACCATTCGTCCACCACTATGATATGCTGCTGTTTCCTGCACATAAGCGGGATTGTTCCGCGTTCCACGTTCTCTCCAGATGAGGGAACGACGATTGTCCGGCTGAACACAAAATCTTGACTCATCTGTGAACAGAACCCGTCGCCATTCGTTACGACGCCAATCCTGATGTTCCTCCGACCAGTTTCTGCGAGCTGAACGGTGGCGTGGATTTATTGTGACACACACCATAGGTCTCCGTGCGTAGGGGCCAATTTCCTGAAGGCGATTTCGGACTGGTTGTGTTGATATTGCGCGTCCTGTTGCCGTCTGGAGGGTGCGTTGCAGCTGAGTTGCAGTCAGCCTCCTGTCTCGAGGGGCTGTTAACCGGAGATAACGGTCATCTATTGCTGATGTTACCCGTGGACGACCTTGGTCTGGCCTTCTTTTAACGGTTCTTGTTGTCTGAAATCGCGTCCAGGTCCTGGAAATTACACTTCGAGACACTTCATTAGCTGCAGCCACCTCCCTCTGTGTCTGTACCGCTTCCAACCTTCCTATGGCACTCCATGCAATACCTTCGGGTAAGTCACGTTGTTGTTTCATTGCACTACCTGCTCACTACACCATCTGAACCCAACTGCTTGTGTCATTCCTTTGGTAGAGTAACCACACACGTCCACTCCAACCCCCTCTGCAGCAACTTTCTGTTATTACCACTACCTCGGTTGCCGTAATGTTGATATCTCCACTCCGTAGAACCGACAGAAAGACGTCGAACCATTTTAGGTCATTCTGCCGATGACAATACGTCAGAACCTAGATATCTCAACTGATCCCCTAATTGTTTTGACCAGTGTATTAGGTGGAGATCTTTCTAGGTGATCCATTAAGTCAATGTATAACTCAGCGTTTCGAAGGCTGGGCTCTAGAAAGTCTCGGACCTTGTGAAACAGTAAGTGAAATACTCATAACCGACTCACCCAATATGTTCTTTGTGAATGGCAGCCAGCCTTTGTAATAATACGGTAAAGTTCCCGTATCCTAGGATTGTGTAAAGCACAACTCAATTTCCTGTGCGTGAGGAGATGTAACGGACCAGCGAATTCGTGTGACAGGGCGTACAGCAGTATCAATTGATATCCAGGTCAACACAGCTGTCATTGGCCTCACAATGCACATTCACCTGCCTGGCCTTTGCTCTAAACTGCTTGATAAGCCATCAGGCTATGTCACATCTTGTTTATTCCTGTGATTTTTACTTTCAGCCGTGGATACGCTTGCTAAAGCACAGCGTTAGGTCATGCTGACTCGGTAGACGCGTGGGTTCGATTCCCACTGTCGGTCGTCCTAGAAATGGTTTTCCATGGTTTCCCCATCTTCAACACAGGCAAATGCTAGAACGGTATCTTCTGACAGGCCTCGGCCGCTTCCTTTGACACAGGGGCCGATAACCTAGATGTTAGGCCCCTTAAAACAACAATTATCATCATCATCTTCCTTTGACATCCTTGCCCAGTTTCATTCATCTTCATCCATTCCGTCTCTCATCCCGACATGCAGGTCGCCAACGGGTGTCGACTAGAAAGACCTGCACTCAGCCTCTCAGGAGGCCACTTTCAGTTTTAATATATTTTAACTTGTTTTTCTCAATCGTTTTCACTGCTGTAATTTACTATACATGCTACGAATGATTTAAAAAAAGATCCCTTATGATCAATGCATGTAACCTACACGTCTGTGCAGTGCACATTAAATCCTTAACTTCGAATGAATTCAATTTTTCATATACTGAGAAAGTTATAGCGGTATTTCACTTTTTCGTGGAAAAAAAAAACCGGTCCGATTTTGTCCATCATCGAACTCGACTGCAATTTTGAATGATTTATTTTATTATTTAATCGAATAGCCCTTAATAGAGCACGTTAAATCAATACACCAAGTTTTGCTATATGATTTCTTCTTGGGCACCCAAAATTGCTTCATTCTTTCAGATTGTTGTTGCCGGAGCTCCTCAATGTTGTATGGCAGTTTCCTGCTTCTCTCAAGTTCCTCCTTGACGGTGACTGTTTTAATTTTGTTCCGAAAGAGTTGTCTATTAGATATGTCTTCAATTTGTATATTGGCCTCTTTAAGGTCATTCAAGGTCTGTTGAAACCAAGCTGGCTGTATCTTAAGATTCATAATTTTATTGAAAATTTTCTTTGTCAATCTATCATGTAAATGTCCAAAAAAAGGATAATCTTCTTCTTCGCATGGTATGTAGCATGTTTTCTACATGTTCATAAATTTCAACATTTGGTCTAGGTCTGTTGTAATCTGCTCCTACTTTTCTAGGGCCAAGTATACTTCTAATTATTTTCCTTTTCCATGAATATGATTTTGTTAATTTCGCCTTTATTCATTAATTTGAGCGCTTCAGATCCATATAAGGCCTCTGGTTTCACAACAGTATTATAATGTTTAATTTTAATAGAATTAGGTAATGCTTTTTTTTCTTATAAATGTTCCTGGTGAGCTGGAAAGCTATATTCATTTCCTTTGTTCTAATTGTTAGGCTGTTTTTCTCATTATTATTTATTTTATGCATTCACCGAGATATTTGAAAGAATTCATTCTTTTGATTTCGTTTTGTTGAATACATAATTTATCAGGACTATTTTTGACATTGGATATAAATTCTGTCTTTGTGAAGGAAATTTGTAGACCTATTTTATTTTCTTGTTGTATTAAATTATCAATTTGTATATTGGCATTTTCCGGTGTATCAGTAATTAGAGCAATGTCGTCAGCAAAAGCCAAACAATCTATATAGATGTTATCACGTTGATATCCTAATTTAACTCCTTTGGTGTCTGTTTTCCTCCACTCTCGGATCACCTTCTCCAAAGCACAGTTAAAAAGTAATGGTGACAATCCATCACCTTGTCTGACTCCTATGTTTATTTCAAAAGCCTTGGAGAACTCCCCACGAAATCGGACTTTGGACGTGGTATTTGTTAGCGTATCCTGAATAATGTTAGTAGTTTTAGGATCCAAACCAAATTATTTTAGAATGTTAATGAGAGATTCTCTGTCAATGGAATCATAGGCTTTTGCAAAATCTATAAAAGCAACTGTCGTGTCTTCATTAATTGCTAAGATATGTATTTCTTGTGTGATAAATTAATATACACTAAAAGTAGTAAGTATTTTTTCATTCACGAAGTTACCTTACCATTATCACGAAATTAACTATCCCTGTCACGAAGTTACCTGCCAAATTTAGAAAAATATAATATATTTTCTTATGAACAATATGGATTCAAAATAAATAACAATGCTATTTCAGTTATACTACAGTAGCATAGTTTACTGCTATAAATTGGCTAGTATGGATACTCGTTAACAGACATATCAATAAAAACGTAATTTTATCACGAACATACCTCCCTTTACCCTATATACTTTTGAACTGACGGTGGTTTTGGGCTCTGGATGATGTGAAACGCAAAGGTATGTCGAAATTATCCGGAAGTCGAAAATTGGTACTTTTGCAATAGGTAGCTTTCTCTTGAAATATATCTAAAATTTACCCTTCATAAATAAGGGTGGAATCTTATGTGTAAATCCCCTCATATTAGGAAACGTTCCAACTACCAGATGGATGTAAAGGAAAATCTCAACGTTTTTATTAGAATTCTTCTTCGGGTACTAATTATGATATCCCTTTTAAACAGAAGAGCAAAAAATAGTAAAAGAAGTTAAGTTTAGACTCGATGATTTACGAAAAGAGGCTCTAGATGAATGCTAGGGATCAAATTTGAGAAGTCTTAATCAAGACCTCCCAGTGCGAGGCTGATTGGAGGCGATATTAGAAATGTGGCTTCAAAAAGCAGGCAGTGGGAATTTTAATAGGACCACTCCGATGTGTAATAGCGTGCAGAGCATTTTATTATATATAAAGCAAAATGACGTCCATTAACTGTTCCGTATAATGACTCCAGAATTAACATAAAACTCACATATACTGCAAAAGGCTGCACAAAACATGGTTAATATGAATAGTGACAAGTAGTGCTATTACGAGAGGCGTACTTCATTGATTTACACTATTTTTTTCCACCCAAATGAAGTACATTACACATCAGTTGTTACGTCCACCTTGTCAACATAATCTCCTTGTAACTTTATGCACTTTTGGCATCGATGTGTCAGTCTCTCCAGACCTTCCTGAAACCATTCTTTCGGAGCGATGCGACAGCTGTGTCCAGAGGTTTTTTCATGTTCCCGAACAGGTGGTAATCACTTAGTGCCAAGTGGGGAGAGTATGGTGGTGTGGCAGCACCGTGAACCCCATTTCATAAATGGCAGCGGTGGCCTCTCGGCTAGTGTGGGGGCGAGCATTGTCATGTTGCAGAAGCACACCTTTAGCCCATTTTCCTGGCCGCTTAGTTTGACTGGCACGACGTAAGCGCTTAAGGGTTGCCACATATAATGCTGCACTGTCAATCGTGGCCCCCAATTCCATCCAGTCAATGAGGATGATGCCCTTTGTGTCCCTGAACACTGTTGCCATTCGCTTGCCAATTGATGGCACTGTGCGACATTTCTTTGGCGGTGGACTGCCCCTATGCTTCCATTGCATGGTCGCCGTTTTGCGGATTTTTCAGTACTGCTTGGTTCCAAGCTCTGTGAACTTGCGGGATGAAGAGCAGAGGCAGAGTAGGAGCAGACGAGAATTGAGAAGCCTGTCGGCAGCCCGCCGTGTTAACTGACATTCTCGTCTAATCCAACACTGCTAACATGGGTCTTTTCTGAAACCAGTGTGGCGTTGGGAATGAGTGACTGAGTCACCGACTAATGTGATTGCTTCTGTTACTACGCAAGGACCGAGAAACCTCATCACTCTTCACCACCACTACTAATAGTCTGCGATGCACATTCCTCTCAGGTCCACGCAGCTTAGACTCGAGCAGTACTGGACACAGCTGTCAAGGCATAGGTACACAGCACTCCGAAAGAATAGTTTCAGGAAGGTCTGGAGAGACTGACACATCGATGGCAAAAGTGCATAAAGTTACAAAGAGATTATAAGTGTAATACAATATAGTACGCCCTTCGTATTTTACCACGGATGGTTGGCGAGTTAAGTTGAATCTGCTGAAAATTTGACCGCAGTCAAACCCAGACACGTTAGTTTAGCCAGTTACACCAACCAACCAGAGATCAATGTTCCAATGTACTGCGAAATTCCCACCATCACAGAGTATGATCATCGACTGTCACTTCCCTCCCTCAGGAAATTGCAATGGGAAGTTTATGAGAAGATGCACAGCATTTCGGAAAATGCCAGTCACCGTAGAGCAGATATCGTTGCCATTGACAGGAAGAACAGAAGAGGTTTGATTTTCGACTCCACAGTTCAAATGAAAGTGGATATTCAACAACCAGTACGAGTCAACGAGGAGAAAGAGGCTATTTACCGACCAAGCATACCTCACCTGAGTGAGACATATAATCTACCTGCATATGTGGGAAGTGAAAGGCCTCCTTTTTTTTGGAGCTCGGGGAACATCCTTCAAGTTCGTCGTGAACATTCTTTCACTGCCAGTGAATTAAAACTCAGCAATTTTTCTAGGTGTGTGGCGTGTCTTGTGCGGGGGCTTCGCCTAGGACACCAAGCTGGCTCATCAGCGGGCTCTTGGTGTCCGCGCCCGGACCCCCACAGGAGTAGCGAACTGCGCACTTCCTCTCTTTTTGTGAAGCGCACCTGCGCCTCTTTACTGCGAGAACTAAAAGCCTTCATAGGGAGGTTAGGCTATGGCTTATGAGATTACCTTTTGTCCGTGTGTGTGTGTGTATTTGTGTGTGTGTGGGTCCCCTAATAACTTCTAAAAGGCTAGTGCGATTTCAATGAAACTCGGTGAGATCATGCCCTTCAAATTTCATTACGCCTCACCAATCCAACATGGCGACTGTGCGAAATATTTCACATGCATTCTATATCTCCGAAACTATTACTCATATCACCCTGAAATTTTGTACGGCGATAAAGGGCACTACTAGACGTTTACCTATGTGACTTTCAAAAACCTGTTAACTACAAAACGAACATGGCGGCCAAGCGAAGTTGAAACATTTAAATAGACTTTTTTCGCGATTTAATCATCTGAACGCAGTGAAACTTGGTACAGCAAATGACTATACAAAATGCAATGCACTGACATCTAATTTAGTTCAATTGTTTACATAACATCAAGATGGCGGCTGTGCGAAATTTTAAAATTAAGTTTTAATTTCTTGTGTCCTAATCATGCGATTGAAGTCAACGTTTGAATAATGAACCTACACAATAATCCTCATCTAATAGTACTTAACTGTATGACTTACATAAAATCCAACATGGCGACAATCCGAAATATTTAGACGGTTCTCGATATCCATTAACCTATGACAGCAATCAAACTGAAATATTGTGTGTTGATAGAAGCTATAAAAATAAGTTCACCCATGGGACATTCAATAACGTGGTGAGCACAAATCCAGCACGGCGGAGACGCGAAATTTAAATATTCAAATGGACGTTTCTCGCGATTTAACCATCCGAGCGCAGTGAAACTTGGTACGGTATATGCTTATATAAATTTTAATCCACTGGCATCTAATTCATTTCGATTATTTTCATAGCCACAAGATGGCGGTTGGGCAAAATTCTAAAATCTCGTTTTTATTTCTTGTGCTAATCATACGATTGAAGTTTGAATAATATACCTACACAATAATCTTAATGTAATAGTGCATAACTCTAAGGCCTACATATAAAAATCCAACATGGTGACCATCCGAAATATTTAGACGGTTATCAATATCTACGAATCTATCACAGCAATCAAACAGAAAATTTGTATGTTGATAGTGGCAATTAACATAAGTAGGATATATGAAAATAGGCTGTATAGTTCTTCACGGAACTAGTATTCTAGTAATGTAAAACGCTGAAGAAGATTATCATTGAATATCGAAACATGTACGTTAAACATAATATATCTAATATTGACGTGGTGGATTACATCAAATTAAAAAAAAAAAAGAATTACCCATGTCAATGAAACAGCACCTTCCCAACAGAGATGTCGCTATGACCGAGTCGATGGCGAGCAAACGACACCTGGGTAAACAAAGACAAGGACATAATAGCCCATGAAGTAGTACTAATATCCCTACATTTTGTGAAATGTATTCACATTAATTCAATCAACTTTAAGTGGAGGCGATGTAGGAATATGGAGCAATTTATCTGATCTGTTAAACTACTTGAGTGGTAATCGATCCTCAACACTCCCAGTTCCTAAGGTCACGTGTTCGAACAACAACTTAACGTTCTTCCTGAAGGCCAGAGCGAGTATGGTGGCAATATTACATTACTCACAGTTCATTGTTGTTGTTTCTTTTAGGGGACTGGAAGACGCTGTCATCAGCCCCGTATACTTGGGTGTGCGTGGAAATTGTCTGACAATCAGTGTTATTGTAGTGTCCGGAGTAGTGTGTATATTTGGAAAGGATTGGATAGAAGGCAGCTGTGGGCTTGTAAGATCACTAAAAGTGGATCGCACAAGAAATAAGGAATTGATAATAGGGTAATTTAACTTCAAAGCATTGCAGTTGGTTTTCACTACTTTTCTTTGTGAAGCAGAACAGTAAAGCTCGAAATCCTCATTTAGTTGCCAGGAGCGTTGAGCCACCTCACCTCGTCTATAGCCCTCGTCATTGCAGAACCTGCTGCAAAGCGCCTCTCCGGCGGTCGGATACATTGGTGTAAATGTCTCGGACAGCAGAAGATTCGGGTTCGAATCTCCACTGTGGTCACATTTCCAAGTCATACTTAACAAATAAGTTACCTATCGAAAATCTACAATACGGTATCATACAAAAATATCAAAAAAGAAACTAAAAACTGGAATATGTAAGACAGCACAGAATCCAGAGAGAATCTTTTTGTGACTGGCTGCGTGGCTCAGCGGTAACGTTCTTGCTTCCTGGGCCCAAGGTTGCAGGTTCGTATCCTGGCGAAAGTCAGCTGGCATTTGAGGGCACGCAAATGCGAGGGAGCGGTGTCAGTAGATTTACTGGCACGTTAAAGATCCCCTTCGGGACAAAATTCCGTCACCCCGACGTCTCTTAAAGCCAGAGTAGTTAAAAGGGACGTAAAACCAATAACATTATTATTATTAGAATATTTTTGTGGCCAAATGTTGCAGATGAACCCCAGAATGTTGAATGAAGTCCCTCTTACTCTCAAAAAAAAGCCCCACCTTAACAATTGTGTTGTAACTCTCACTTTAAAACAACCTATCAAAACAATTAAATGCAGTCGCGGGTCGTGGTGTTGGAGTTGAGGAAGGCTGCAAATGAGCAAAAAACTAAAGGTAGTTTAGAGCTTCGGGGGAAGTGCAATTATTTATTGCTAGGTAGTTAATGACCAGCTTAGTTCAACGCGTCATCGACATCTAGTTCTGAACTTGGTTACTAGATGCCACCGCAGTCAGCTCCTGGCGATGAACGTTGGAATCTAAGAGCGTTAGTCAAATATAACCTATAAATTAGCTTCACCAAGTTTAATTAGTGGAAGGTTCTTTTACATGGCATAAATCTATGACATGGGACCGCCGGCTTTACTTCCCCTCCGAAGGAAGGCAATCTGAGGGACGACTTCGGCCGGGTTTGAACCCGCGACCTTGGGCATAGAAACTCAGCATGCTAGAAACTACGCCACCGTAGCCGCCCCCAAATTATTTGAGCAAAGGTCAGTGCCTTGCAGTGGCGTCACGTCGACTGCTACAAAGCTCGCCGAATGAGAGGATAGTGGAATGACAGACCGGTTTGTAGTTAAGTGTGGTGGTGCGTAGCAATGAGAATTATCTGAAACAAGTTCTGGGGTAGGAGACAAATATGGCTACCGTGTTCCTAGTTTCCGTCAACCCAAGGTCATCCCGTATGCATGACTTATGACTACAGCCAAACCAGGATAATTAAGTTCTGCTGAAAATGGAAGAGAGGCGACAAAATTCAATGTATCGTGAGCCCCATACATGGTTGGCTATCAGCAGGTTCTTGGAGACACATTCTTGCCATGGACACTGCTTTATGAATCTGTTTGGAGAACAGGAAATTCGCACCGCATAGTTGTGGTGGCAGTTGAAATGATCCATGTTCAGGGTGTACAATATAAGAACTACGAGGGCGAGAGGAGCATTTAAACGCAGAGAGTGAAAAGTGTCCACTAAGTCAAAAGGTCCACAATGTGGAGGATGCGGCAGACAGTGCTAAAGGCGGGAACCGGCTCTGATTGAAATGATGGATTTTGAAGCGGTTTTCACCATTCTGTAAAGGCTATCTCGAGGAAGGTTTCTGTAGAAAATAATTTATTTATGATCAAAGGAAGCCAAGCAGTAACGATTTCTGTGAAAAGGTCGAAAGAAAAGCTGGCGTCCGTGCGCTTTCTAAGCTTACGCTCGGCAAACCGTTAAACATATCAATAAAGTCAGGGAGAGCACAGTCTATCTTCAATACATCGCCCACTTTAAGTGTCTTTACGTTTTCACTTCTAAAAATCTCAATTCAATTACTGAGACGGCAGTTTACGAGCTAAGCTAGGGGCGAGCCTATCACCCCAGCTACAGCCTAGCTAGCAGGCGAGTCGTGTTGAGTTAAGACTTGAGAGAAGAGAGGCTGTGTTTGGAGTTTCCCTAGAAATGCAACTCGGCTTTCCTTCTTTTCGCCTGTGAACTTTTCGTTCCGCAAAATACACAGTCAAGTTAAGATTGGACGGAAGGGGGATCGAAAAAGAAAAGCGCTTATCACGTAATGCATTCATAACTGTTCCCGGGCGAAGGCGGGGTGGGTTGCTAGTTATTCATATATTATTAATGCACCCCACCCAGTCATTGGACAAGTTCGTGTTGACCGACTGAAGAGTTACAACTGACAAAGTAAAGGTCACCAACAGTCGTATTCTGAAGAGCAGCTGTTCCTATCCTACCCGACTTTTCAAACAAACAACCCTATCATGCTCAACACTTGGCCCAAATCCCATAGCTCTGTCTCGGAATGTAACCTCAGTAAAATAGCTCTACTTAAATACTGTACATCGCTCCCAAAACCCTGAACATTTCACTTGAGTATTGAGCTCAAATGGGGATGGAGAAGTCTTCACTGCTAAATTTTGGTAGCCCCTGTGCATTGAGTTAGAACAATGTTCTGTTGTTTTGAAATTACAGTAAAAGGCCTCGCGTGGGCCGACTACGGTCTGGTTAATTGAGTAATCTGTTTACAGCGGTCATTGTCCACAGACTAAAACATTCGTCACGGGATGCTCTCTTGTCAGCAGCAACAACAACAACAACAACAACAAGGCACGTGCAATCAATACGCGTATTGGCCCCTACCTGACATTGGTAGTGTTGACGAGCTTTATACAGGTAATCTGTACTGCAAACAAGTAGGTCCATGAAGAACTATAGAGCCTATTTTCATATATCCTACGTATGTTAATTGCCTCTATCAACATACAAAATTTCAGTGTGTTTGCTGTAATATATTCGTAGATATTGAGAACCGTCTAAATATTTCGTATGGCCGCCATGTTTGATTTTTACATATCTACTATATATGTACTATTAGATGAATTGTGTAGGTGTAGTGTTCAAACTTCAATCGCAGGATTACGACAAGAAATAAAAACAAGATTTGAAAATTTTGCAAAGCTGCCATCTTGTTGTTATAGAAACAATTGAAATAAATTAAATGCCAGTGGATTAAAATTTGTATTAGCATTTACCGTACCAAGTTCCACTACGGATGGTTGAATCACGAGAAACGTCCATTTAAATATTGATATTTCGCGACGCCGCCATGTTGGATTTATGCTCACCCGGGTTATTGAAAGTCCCATAGGTGAAATTATGTTCATAGCCTCTATCAACATATAAAATTTCAGTTTGATTGCTGTAATAGATTAATAGATATTGAGAACCGTCTAAATATTTCGGATGGTCACCATGTTGGTTTTTAATATATTTAGGCCATAGAGTTATGTACTATTAGAAGACGATTGTTGCGTAGGTTCATTATGCAAGGGTTCACTTCGATCGCATGATTAATACACAAGAAATAGGAACTTAATTTTAAAATTTCGCACAGCCGCCATCTTGAGGTTATGTAAACAATTGAACTAAATTAGGAGGCAGTGTATGTGTATAAACATTTGCTGTACCAAGTTTCATTGCGTTTGGATGGTTAAATCGCAAGAAAGGTCTATTTAAAAGTTTCAATTTCGCTACGCTAAAATTCAAAGGAATAAGCTCCTCCTGTCATCTAGGTGACAGAGCTTCAAATGCACGATCCATTAGGGAAATATCCATTTTCGTTCTAGAGCTTCCAAAACGTGGTTGGCTGAACTCGCTACAAGTCATGCGACCTACTGAAAGTTAGTTCACACCCCTCACTGTCTAAGGACGTTAATTCGCAGAAATGAATGGCTTTAAACAAACAGAACAGAAACATGCTGTGCTTAGTGAGAATGAAAGTGATTGTACGGTACCGAATAATCTAAACATCCTGCCAGTGTTTGTGTTAGGAACTGAAAATCAGGAGAACAATAGCAGTTTGTAATAAAAATATGCTCCAATATTGTCGCCCTCTCTTGGGGGGAGACCGCACGGCGAGCGAATGATTTCCCTGGCAACGCAATTTCCGGCGCTGGCCTCTACTACAACACAAGTGTTACCAACTATATAATTATTCTGTAGGGCACCGAGGTCAACCTTTAAGACAACTCAACTTTGTCCACATTGAACTTGTTTTATTTTTTGAATTCTTTACGAGAAGGAAAATAAACCTACCTTGATATTTGAAAATCGAATAAGAAATGCAGTCTGCAAAACCAAATGCGCAAACTTCTTCCAACAGGTACATTTGTATTCAAAGTAAAAATTAATAGGATGATGACTGTTAATGTAAGGAACCTAATTTTGATGATATGAGCTGATTATCATCACCATTAGCGTGATACCAAATAAATATATCGATGATCTTTTAAGGGGCCTAACATCGAGGTTATCGGTCCCTAATGATCTGGGTGATAGTGAAAATGACAATGAAATGGAAAACATAACGAAAATATAGTGAGACTGAAAATACTTACAAAATGGAACTCAGACTGATATGACTCATAAAATGTAGTTTAGGTTCAAAATACTTACAAAATGCAATGTAGATTCGAAATACGAAAAAGGCCGGTTCAGATTCAAAATACTCACAAAGTGCAATTGAAATTCAAAATACTTACAAAATGCAATTGAAATTGAAAATGCTTACAAAATGTATGGTAGAAAAATCCTCACAATATGTGGAAGCCCGCGATTCAAAATAAACTTACTGTACTGACAAAATGCAATTTAGATTGAAAATACTTACACAATGTGGTTGAGATTCAAAATACTCTCAACATGTAATTTAGAGACACGGAGAGTCAATTCATTTAAACAGTGCGGGAATCTTAAAGGGAAAAGGAACTATAATAAAAAGAAAAAGAAGGCTGATCCCTAGAAGAATGAGGGATCAGGAAAGATGAGACACGGGCCAATTAAGGCGGGAAAGGAAGAAACTCCCTGGGCCTCGGATACCCAAATACCGTCAGGGTCGGAAGGGAACAAGAGTTGACCAAGAGAGGTCGACAGGAAAGAAGACGGAGAGAAGCCCGGCAGATATAAGTGGAAGCAATGCCGGACTCAGCTGGGGTCCCGTGGTCTCCAACCCACGTCCCACTAGGGGGGGGGGGGGGTCAGAAAAAAGAAAGATTGGACAGCACAGGTTGGGACTTGATGATTGCCATCCATATGCCACGAGTTGTAGGGAAAGCCTCCGCGATGGAGAATCTCGGTGTGGTCAGTTGGCATTCCAGGGTGCTGTCAGTAGAATTAGTGGCACGTTAAAGACCACTTACAGGGCCAAATTTGAAAATTTGAAACCCACAGTAGTTGAAAGGGACGTGAAATCGATTCGACTACCGGTATATATTTACTTCGTTATTTATTACCCGCTAATCGGCCATCTTCAACCCTCAATAAGTTTCATTATGCGAGCATTCTGGAATCCATTCAGTCATCATTTGAATTAGATCAGTTCGCTGAGTCGAGCGCACTAGTTGTCCATTTCTCAACTCGATAAGTCCCAAAAGTCACGCTGCCCCTTCAAAGAAGATCTCGGTCGTAGACCCATTTCTTCGAGAGAATCTTTCTCTCCTTTAAACCCACTTGGCGAGCGCACATTTCTCAGAGAGGACGCATAGAGGGATACCGGCTCGATGACAGCTTTGTAGTGACGAATTTTGGTATTCATAGATAGACTGAGCATCTTTTTATATCTATTTCGGATGGTTTTTGTAAAGCTGTACTTCCATTATTATTATTATTATTATTATTATTATTATTATTATAGCTTGCCACGGTGGGTGAGTGGATATCGTGTCGGTCTACTAATCCCAAGATTGCAGGTTCGCAAAGGCGGCAAAAATACGATACGCATGTCATACGATGTTGGCATGTCATACATTTAGAATAGGCTATACAAATATGCAATTGAATTCAGTAGGCCGAGTTCATAATGGCAAAATTAATCTCGGGAGTTTCCGCCAACACAAAGTTCCTCATTTCTCTACTAGAAAGCGCTATAGTGTTCAAGGAGCTTAGATATCTAACATCTAACCTCCTTGACTTTCATACTCAAGGAACAACTAAATTCGACATGCAAGCTACCCTCCGGGTGTCAAATAACAAAGCTTGCACCCGGCACCCGAGGCCAAACGATATTATTATTATTATGATTATTATTATTATTATTATTATTACTGTTGAAGTTAACCTCTATAGCGGGAAGGTGGTGGCAGCTTTGCTATCCGTGGGGTGTCTTCATGTCTCGTATCGAGTGTTTTAGTTCCTTGGATTGCCGTTATTTGGCCGCGTAGTATGCATCTTCTATTTCCTCAAGAGAAGGCATCCTACCTCGTTGCAGAATACTTGTCAGTAACTGCTCAACATGTAGGGACCATAGTTTACTGCTGAAACGTGAGCCAGGCGAGTTCCCACCTGCTATTTTATTGGCCCAGTTGCTACTGAGCAGTAGTGAAACTAGTTCGTAATGAGAAATGAATGCATGTTAAGATAGAACACGATACTAGCAGAGAAGTGTTATAAGCTATAATTCATTATACAGGAGTCTGGCGCAAGTCATCAAGAATATATACCGTACGCATTCCTTGGGGCAGATGACCTCACTGCTCCGCCTCTCTACCCCGTTCCATCCCTGATGCCAGTTGTAAAACCCCTGAGAATAGCCAGGATTTAAACCCGTATCTTCCTAGATGTCACCTCCGTAGCGTAGCGGTTAGCATGGTTTGCTGCCGCCCCGGAGGTCCTGGGTTCGATTCCCGGCTCTGCCACGAAATTTGAAAAGTGGTATGAGGACTGGAACGGGGTCTACTCAGCCTCGGGTGTTCCAAATGAGTAGAGGGGGTTCGATTCCCACCTCAGCCATCCTCGAAGTGGTTTTCCGTGGTTTCCCACTTCGTCTTCGGGCAAATGCCGGGATGGTACTGCCCCCGTAAATTGAATTGTATTGAGACCACGGTGGCTGTATTGGCAAATATGAAGAAAGTTATGGCTGTCATAGTTGTGACGTGGATATTCATGACGTAGGCACGGATGACGCAGACTTCATGCAAGTAGGCTGGTTGAGCTGAGATTCTTGGTGACGTCATGATTTTGTTCGAGAAAGATCTGAGATTTACGACGCAGTCGCAGGGAAACATGGAATTGTGCTGAGGAAGAAGTTACGCTATTGGAGGAGAGACTCGAACCAATGAACGATAGTTTGGAGGGAGACGGAGATTACTGAAACTACCTTATTTAATTACTTTTGGAATGCAGAATTGTGGAAATCCATTTTCAGTTATGGCATTGATTTGGAATTTTGAAGAAATTAATTTTGAGTTTTGAAATTTGAAAATCCGTCAAGTATTGCCAAAGTTAGAACTTCTAGCTATGACGGAGGAACAAGCTATGGAAGGGATGGATACGCCCCTTAAGAAGTTGATAAAAGGTCTTGCACAGCAGAGAGAAGCTCTCATATCTCATATCTCATTTTCTCGTGTCTTATAGTCGTTTTCGAGTGATTCAGTGAAGCAAGTCGTTATTAGCGCGTGGTAAAGCCCACCGCATCGAACGAGCACGGAGCAGTGCAGCAGTACCATTTTACGGTGATTGAAACTAGGCGAAGTTGAAACGCACACATAAAGGAGTCTACAAGATTATACACCAACAGTTAGCTATTGCCTGTAAGCTAATTCAATTGTGCAGTATAACATTAAGGTGTATAGAAAAGTTGAACATTTTTACGATTATAATTTGGAAGATATTGGCATTTTAAGACGGCAGACAAAAGTGATTTTCTCGCCACCTGAGAAGCACTTTTATAACACCACATTCTACGCTACGGCTGACACGTGTATTGCAACCGTGATACTTAAGATTGCAATTTGGTGATATAACGCTACATTCTACAATGCAACAATATAATCTGGCAGTTCTTTCAACTATGATTATAACAGAAATGGAGATGGAAGGCTAAACCTTTAATGCAATTGGGACATATATCGATGGAGTGAAATAGCAGCATGGAACTTCGTTAATCGCCATTCTACAAAAGCGAGCATGTAGTGAATATCCAACTACACTCATGCGTCGTAGTCCAACGCTGAATTATATCAAATGGCAGTGGAAATATTTTCATACTCTACAATTATGAATATTTCTACGGAAATAACTGCAATAAACTTCATGGCGAATTTCTACCAGAACTTCAGGGAACTATCAAGAGAGGCCAGGGTGGACCCGGCTCACAAAGAAGAGTTTTGCCAGAAGGATGTCTTATCGTCTACACGGAGCAGTGCAATTTCCGGAGGAGGAAGCAGTTCTATTCTCCGAGGGCGCTGGTTCCAGGTTCGAGGTCGGAGCACATCTTTACGTTGGTAAAATGGAACCATCAGCAGTCTTCTTTGGAAATTTTCCTCTGGAACTTCCATCAACAGATAAGGTAGTCGTGAACGTTTCTTGTTTTATTTGAGCCATTTAGCGATGTCTGAGCAACCATTTTTCCCATATTTCTGTCCCATATATATTTTGCCCCATATTCTTGCTTGATATTTCTGTACTCAGTACACTTCGTTGAGTTATGCATTTTTCGACGATTTATTAAGACATTGTTATGTCAGTGGCATATTTAAATAATTTTGGATCAGTTGAGTCTGATAATATATATTCTTTCAGTAATTTGCTTATTTTTGTAGTCACGATTTGACTGTAAAGTTAACGATTTTCTATGGCAGATTTGAATTCAGACAGCGTGTCATTTTATTAAAGTAATTCTATTCAGTTAATTACTTTGACCAATTTTCTGTCATCCTCAAGAAAGAAGAATAATTAAAAGATTTTAGAGCGTTAAAATCTATTACTGTATCGACGATCTTGGAAATACTAGTCTTTTATGAACATGATTGCAACATAGACATTTATCGTCAATTATGAAATACCATTGCATTATAGACAATTTTATGAAGTATGAACTTTGATTACGATTTATTGAATACACTATAGTAATGAACATTTGATAGGAGTTTTTCTCAATTCTAGATTGGAACAATAATGTTTGCATTTCACAGTCTAATTGTATTCTATTCGACTATTATGCAGTTTAGATGAACTTTGATTGAAGATAGTTTTTTTATACTACGTTACTTTGAAGATATTAATCTCAATTTTGATAGACCAGAGAGGCGTGTCTAATCGTATTTGCTATTAAATTTATTTGTGATTGGCAAATTTTTACTTCATATCGATTCATGAATGAAACCCACGAAGGTTAAAAATAATAACAGTTTTGAAACAATTAATGAATATAAGAATTTTTAAAGTGGAACTATGGATGTATAATCGTTAGTTCAGTGGACGTGTAAAAGTCGCTGATGAATAATGCCCTTGAATAAATGAAGGAGGTTCCCACAGTAATAAGGATGAAGTTAATGAATTTATAAGTGGAGGTTTTTGTATGTATTGTGGAAGATTTTTATGCCATATATAGTGAGATATATGATGAATTCTGGGCCTATTTTTGTGCAGTTTTGTGCGTTTGAGCGAAGTATTTTTCCGCTGAGTGTATTGTCCAGGTCCTATGAAAATTAATCATGTGAAGTTACTGTTATAATTAACAAGAGTGTTTGAATAATTTGAGATAACGATTTTGAATGGAGGTTACCGTCACAAATAATAATAATAATAATTATTAAAACTTATTAAACCTGGATTTGAAACTTAAATATAACTAACCTTCATTGGTCGATTATATCATCAAGATTTGAGTAATTATCAACCGGATAAACATGTGGTTTAATGTATTTCTTAAATTAATATAAATTATTGTAAATAATTTTGTAAATATCTTTAATAATAATTTGGAATGAAAGGAATTAATAGAGGCATGTATAAATTTTTCAATTGTCGTTTGACAATCTTATAAACAATTTAAATTGTTATAAATATTTATGAGCAGTTTGTTATAAACATTAATTGTTTTATTATTATACTCTAAACAACGCTAATTAAACAATTGGATTATACCATTGAACAAGTTTTGGGATTATTAGAGTAATCCAGTGATATTTGAATGGAGCATTTAAAAGATTTGCGTGATAATATTTGAGTTGAGTTGAGGACATTTAAAGTCTTTTGAGAAGGAGCTAGGCTCTGATGTAACTAGCAGATGCTAACGTTGGCTGGACAGGTGAGTCCATTTGACGATGTAGGCATGCGACATGATGCAGGGTGGATCGCAGCTGGCCAGACAACTGTATGACAGAGGCCAAGGTCACCTGCATAGTAGCCTTGCGGCTATAAATAAAAGTGTGATGTTTATGTAAAAGGAAAACAATTGCTATATGTCTCGTCCCAACTCCCTTATCCATTCCAAGTGTATTATAATTATTACATTCTTTTAAGCTAGTGAAAGATAAAATTTTGTATGTAACGTCTACAAGTCCTACAGGAGGACATGGTTATATCGATAATGGCTTCTGATTGCCACGTTTATTTTGTTGAAATTTTGTTAGAATCATTCTCTTTATGTGAAATAAATTATTGTACAGTTTAAAGTTTCTTGTCTTCGTCTTGGTTCATTTTAAATATCATGGTGGAGGTTATTGTGAGGGCATACTTTAAGTGATCCAGTTGGTAACCCAGACCCGAGATTAATTTGAAGAGGTAAGTAAAGGTAAGTATGAACCCCCGTATATTTTGGTATGTTCCACAATAATTTCTTGTTAACTACTGTGCTCTAATCTCGGTAGTATCTGTCAGTGCCATTTTCATTGATGTAGCTGTGCCGGTGCGTTTGATTATTGGCAATCCGATTGAGGGGGCGGATATCTGACAACCTACTATCCGGATTATCGGGGACAGTACCTTCAAGGCCACGGCCGTCTCCTTCCCTCTTCCTTGCCTATCCATCCTGACCATCCATTACCTTCTCTCATGAGGCCCCTGTTCGCTTTGCAGGTGAGGCCAATCACTCCTCACCAGTTGTATCCACCCCGCTCTAGGACACTGCCCGTAGAGGCGGTAGTGGTGAGTTCCCTCGCAGAGTCCGTGGGTTCCACCAACCTGGAGGGTAAACGACTAAGAAAAGAGAAGAAGAAAAATCTTCCTAGATAAGGAGAAAGCGAGCTACCCCCAATATTACTTGGCGATTAATTAGAAAGCATTCTTATATTTAAAAAAAAAAACAATACCGGATTTTGTATCAAACAATAATAAAACATTAAAATTTCGAAAATCATGGACCCGAAATTTTTAAAATGCAAGGGTAACAGAGGCAGACACCAGAGGGCAACAAAAAAGTCGCCGGAAAAATATTTAGGCTACGGATCACGTCCAAATTGTTACAGGTTCATCTGCGATTATTTATGATATGTAAAGCCCTGCGCGGTTGCGAATATCCGCGGATATCCGCAACATTTTTCGCCATGCGGATCTAGTTCGTATGACTGTGCGGATAGCGGATAAACTGCGGATAATGTTTGGAGTAAATTTGTGGATAGATTTAGAATGCAATCTCAACTTGTTGTTTAGGACATATTTTTCTGTTATGACAAATGTAAAATGATGATTTAAGGTAATCTACAGGGTGGCGCACGAAATGCCATACACTGGAAATTGTTTATAGATTATTTAATACAAGACATATTTAATAAAAACTGGCATTACAACATTTACTGAAATGTGCATGATTAGTCAGTATGCAAGACATATTAAATATGCCCACCTTGTCGGCGTACAACAACCACCACTCTACTACACATGTCCTCACTCAACTCTCGGAAGAAAGTCACAATGGCTGCTTTTCTAGTTTCGGGCGATCGATTGTCTCCTTCAAATATCCCCACAGGAAGAAGTCGCAGGGATTAATATCGGGGCTGTGTGGGGGCCAGATTGAGCCGCTGTGAAAACGTTCGGGATATCGATGGGACATCACACGGGGCCCGAAATGTTCATGCAGCAAGTCCAGAACAACATTTGCTGTGTGCGGACGAGATCGATCTTGCATGAATCATTGGTAGTCTGATGTAAAGAGTTGTGGAAGGAAACTGTTTTGCAACATGTCCATGTAACGCGCACTGTTGACTGTGTCATTGAACATGATTGGCCCAATAATTCCATGAGTGGAAATTGCAGCCCATGCACACACTTTCACACCATGACATTCAGCCTTGTGCACAACAGCACGCCGTTCTTTCGCCCAAAATCGGACATTCTGTTTGTTCACAGCACCGTTGAGATAAGCGTATGCCTCATCACTGAACCATGTGTTGTGCAGTAAGAGATCACATTCTGCAATAGCCCACGCAGCAAACTGTACTCACCGTTGCTTGTCAAGCGCCGTTGGTTTATGAAATGTTGTCATTTTGTATGGGAATAGATCAAGCTCAGACTGCAGTATTCTCTGAATTGACCGTCGAGAGATGCCCATTTGAGTACAGACAGTTCTGGTGGATTTGGAGGGGCTCCGAGCCACAGCCGCTCTCACAGCAACAACATTCTCCGGTGAGCGGACTGGCTTAAGACGGGTTCGTTTTCCCTCGTTTCAAATTGGCTGGCTAGCCTATACACCGTCTGCCAGTAGGGAGCCCACTGGGTGCGGAAATGAACACAAAACCTTTCCTGAGTCCGATTTACACTCTTTGTTTCCGCATAAAACAACACTGTTTTCACCTTCTGTTCGCGCGTCAACCTCACTTTGTTCGGCAGGCTGTATAACTGGAAGCCGGTACCCATGCGCGACATGTGCTGCTGTCTGTCGAATCACGCATGATATATGGTTTCTGTTCACGAAAGGACATGGTTGTGAGCCCAGATTTACACATTTTATAAACCATTTTCGATGTAAGACATTTCGATTGCTGTAAAAGATTCGTAGATATTGAGAACCATACAAATATTTCGGATGGGTCGCCATGTTGCTTTTTTTAAATAAATGTACGTCTTAGAGTAATGAACTATTACATGAAAATTATTGTGCAAGTGTAGTATTTAAACGTCAATCGCATGATTAAGACACAAGAAGTAAAATCAAGATTTTAAAATTTCGCACAGCCGCCAACTTGAGGTTATGTAAACAACTGAACTAAATTAGATGTCAGTGCATTACAATGTGTATAAATATTTACTGTACCATATTTTACTGCGCGAGAAAAGTCTATTAACAAGTTTCAACTTCGCTTGGCCGCCATGTTCGTTTTGTACTTTATAGGTTTTGGAAAGTTACATAGATGTACTTGTAGTAGTTCTCTTTATCACCGTACAAAATTTGAGGGTGATATCAGTAATATAGAATGCCGGTGAAATAATTCGCCAAGCCGCCATATTGAGGTTATGTAAACAATTGAACTAAATTAGATGCCAGTGCATTGCAATGTGTATAAACATTTGCTTTACCAAGCTTGCTTGCCATTGGATGGTTAAATCGCGAGAAAAGTCTATTTAAAAGTTTCAACTTCGCTTGGCCACCATGTTGATTTAGTAGTTGTCAGGTTTTTGAAAGTCTCATAGGTAAACTTTTAGTAGTGCCCTTTATCACCGTACAAAATTTCAGCGTGATATCGATAATACTTTCGGAGATATAGAATCCCGGTTAAATATTTCGCACAGCCGCCATGTTGGATTGGTGAGACGTAATAAAATTTGAAAGGCACGGTCGGGGTCGGTCGAAATGGTGCTATGGCCATACTGAGTTTAATTGAAATTGGTCCAGCCGTTTAGAAGTTATTAGTGGGGGATACACAAACAGACACACACGCGCGCGCGCACGCGCGCGCCGACAAAATGTGATCTTATAACCCCCCCTTTTTTTAATAAATGAAAATAGTCTAATAAAACGAGTAAAGAAACAAGTGATTTTAGGCCGGAAGTGGTTTTACAAAATGTGTTTTATTTTGATTTTGATGGAGTCCTCCAGTCTCACAATTTGAAACCTTTCCGAGCTCTTTAGCCCTTCAACGTTTTGGCTATGAAATGCTTTATCATTAACTAGCAGTAGTACCCGGCTTCGCCCGGTGGAATGATAATGTTTTAAGGTCTCCTTAGAAATATAATGGACTTAAAATCTAAGTCATTTGCCCCCAAAGACAATGAGGGAGTAATATCTAGGTCATTTGCCCTTTTGATAAGGATGATAATAAAAACTACTGTTGAATTGACACGTCAAACTTACAAACTACCGTAATAGAAATACATATTTCAAAATTCACAGGCGAGGAAGACTTATTGTGTGTGGTGATTAATGGTGTAATGGGCGTAACATCTACTGTAGGTCATTTGCTCTTATGATGAGGATGATAAGGGAAACTACTACCGGTATTGAATTGACACTTCAACGTATAATGTACACAATGTACTGTAATAAAAATAACTATATGGCGGCTTCGGTGGCGTATTTGGTAGCATGCTGAGCTTCTATGCCCAAGATAGCGGGTTCAAACCCGGCCGAAGCCGTCGGATATTTTAAGAGCGTTAAAAATCAGTCAGTATGCCTTTCTTCGGAGGGGAAGTAAAGCCGGCGGTCCCATGTCAGATTTATGGCATGTTATTGAACCTTCCACTAATTACATCTGTGTGAAGCTAAATTGGATAGGTAAACAACGCTCATAGATGTCTACGTCCGTTGCCAAGAGCCGACTGCAGTGGCGTCTAGTAGCTAAGTTCCGAACTTGACCTAGTAGTCGTTGACGGTGGCGCTTGGCGGCAAAAGTACGAACTATTTGAAGAATTCAAAGTTGCAGTTTGTACTTAAATTAAAAAACAGATAACACACACTAATACAGTCATCACAATTAACACCGGTTATCAGACAGATTCTACACACACCCCAAGTACACGGGGCTACATGACCGCGTTGTCGCAGCCCCTAAACTTAAGAACCAACCAACCAAAAATAAATATTTTAAAAATCACAGTCGAGAAAGACTTTATGCGGCGGTGATTATTGGTATGATGCGCGTAACATCTAGGTCATTTGCACTTATGATGATAATAAAAAGGTAATGAAAAAATGACTACTAAACGAACGGTGTTATTTTAAAACTGATATAGGTAATTCAGGTGTCTAGCTTCGATGTCTTCCAAAGTCTCAACCTTATTTTCTGGCTTAGGCCTGTACTGGATGCGTCTAGTGAAAGAGCGTACTGCTCGGCAAAGACAAAGAATATAGGTCCAAGCTGCACGAACCTGAGATGATCGCAGATGATGACGAAATATGATGACACACGTTCGGGGTTCCCCGTCCTATACAGATTGACCGGGAATCACTCACTGTTTCGCAACGGCCCTGTGCTGGCATCAGCATAGACAGCAGGAGATAACACGGCGGGCTCTGGAAAGTACTCTCAAGTCACCTCACGATGAATCAGCCAGCTATTCTCACAACTGACCCCCCCCCCCCAGGGTCTCACAACTTGTGGGATGTGGGTTGGCGACCACGGAACCCCAGCTGAGTCTGGCATCGCTTCTACTTCCTGGTGCCGGGCTCATTTCAGTTCTCTTTCCTGTCGGCCTCACTTGGTCAACTCTTGTTCTCTTCCGACCCAGACTGTATTAGGGTATCCGAGGGCTAGGGAGTCTTTCAATTTCCCGCCTTAATTGGCTTTCTCTCATCTTTCCTGATACCCTCATTCTTCGAGGGGTCTGCCTTCTTTTCCTTTTCATAATATCTCCTGTCTTCTGCTCAAGGCCGTCAAAGAGGCAGGGTGTGTGTAGACCCTCCACTTCAGGTACACCCTCAAGGGCTCATGACTGGTGAGTTAGGAAGCTGGCAACCCCGAGGAATTCCTGAGCTACATGCAGGGAATGGAGTGGTATGTCAGAAATTTCAAGTGGACAGTGTTACGCATCGGGTTCCAAAGGGTAAGTATACACACTTTGTTTTCGATCGGTGAACGATGTAGATTTGTACCAAAGGGCCTTAATGCGGGAAATGGAGTGGTCTGTCCGAAATTTCGAGTGGACAGTGTTACTCGTCGAGTTCCAAACGGTAATTATGTAAAATCTGGTTGAGATCGGTGAAACGGTGTAGTTTTGTGCCAAGGGCCAAAATGCAGGGAATGGAGTGGCCTGTCCAAATTTTAAAGTGGACAGTGTTACTCATCGGGTTCCAAAGGGTAAGTATACACATTTTGTTTTCGATCGGTGAACGATGTAGATTTGTGCCAAAGGGCCTAAATGCGTGGAATGGAGTGGTCTGTCCGAAATTTCGAGTGGACAGTGTTACTCGTCGAGTTCCAAAGGGTGATTATGTAAAATCTGGTTGAGATCGGTGAAACGGTGTAGTTTTCTGCCAAAGGACCAAAAAGCAGGGAATAGTGTGGTCTGTCCGAAATTTAAAGTGAACAGTGTTACTTGTCGGGTTCTACGGGTAAGTATATAAAATTGGGGTCAGATCGGTGAAACGGTGTAGATTTGTGCCAAACAGCCTAAATGCAAGGGATGGAGTGGCCTCGCCGCAATTTCAAGCAGACAGTGTTAGTCGCAGTGTTCCAAAGGGTAAATACACAAATTTTGGTTGAGATCGGTGAAACGGTGTAGATTTGGGACAAAGGGCCTAAATGCAGGGAATGGAGTGGTCTGTCCGCAATTTCAAGCAGACAGTGTTACTCGCTGGGTACCTAAGGGTAAGTTTACGAATATTGGTTCTGATCGGTGAAACGGTGTAGATTTGTGCCAAAGTGCCTAAATGCAGGGAATGGGGTGGTCTGTCCGAAATTTTAAGTGGACAGTGTTACTCGCAGGGTTCCAAAGGGTAAGTATACAAAGTTTGGTTCAGATCGGTGAAACGGTGTAGATTTGTGCCAAACAGCCTAAATGCAAGGGATGGAGTAGCCTCTCCGTAATTTCAAGCAGACAGTGTTAGTCGCAGTGTTCCAAAGGGTAAATATACAAATTTTGGTTGAGATCGGTGAAACGGTATAGATTTGGGCCAAAGGGCCTAAATGCAGGGAATGGAGTGGTCTGTCCGCAATTTCAAGCAGACAGTGTTACTCGCAGGGCACCAAAGGGTAAGAATACGAATTTTGGATCTGATCGGTGAAACGGTGTAGATTTGGACCAAAGGGCCTAAATGCAGGGAATGGGGTGGTCTGTCCGAAATTTTAAGTGGTCAGTGGTACTCGCAGGGTTCCAAAGGGTAAATATACAAATTTTGGTTGAGATCGGTGAAACGGTGTGGATTTGGACCAAAGGGCCTAAATGCAGGGAATGGGGTGGTCTGTCCGAAATTTCAAGTGGACAGTGTTACTCGCAGGGTTCCAAAGGTTAAATATACAACTTTTGGTTCAGATCGGTGAAACGGTGTAGATTTGTGCAAAAGGGCCTAAATGCAGGGCATGGGGTGGTCTGTCCGAAATTTAATGTTGACGGGGTTACCCGCAGGGTTCCAAAGGGTAAGTATACAAATTTTGGTTCCGATCGGTGAAACGGTGTAGATTTGTATACATAACAGACAGACAGACAGACAGACAAACTTTGTGCTTTATATATATAAGAAGATAAACCCTCTCATTATTCCCATTCAAAAATATTGTTCTTTCAGTGCAAGCACAATACAGTGTAAACATTTGAGCTGTGCAGTTGACGTGGTTCCAAGAAAATCTATCTAACATTGTGCAGATAGGCGCTTCCATTCCCTCTTAACGGTGACCAAGGCGCAGCGCACGTAATGCGCTAGCACGTCCAGTTCGACAGTAGCTTTATCGGCCATTGTAAAGTCCCGGCTTATTGGATTCCGTTTGCCCTGTCTCAGCAGATTTATGATATCAACCGAGAGAGCGAGCCATTGTTAGGCAAAGGAACGGATCGAAGTACGCACTTACAGTCGAAATGCTCCCAGGCACTTCCAATCTGAAATGACAACCTCCCATTGCTATCGCCGAATATCTCGCACTGGAAAACATAAATAGGAAGTGATTCAGAGCCTCCACTTGCTCAACTCACTGAGGACTGATAACATATCCAATGTAAGAGGGACGCAGCCCTATAACGACAACTAATGGTATCGGTGGGATATTGAGGGTCATCAGCCACGATTATGATCAAATACCATTACTCCGCCCAGGGACGGTGCGTCATTAAGGGCCGGATGGGCCCTGCCCACCCAAGGCCGTTAGGCAGCATTGCAAAGAATTTGTTTAATTAATGTTTTTTTAAATTACTTTATATTGCAGATACTCAAGTTAGAATGAGTGTTTACCCTTCTAGAATCTCTAAAGAGAATTCATTATACATAACTCATCCCTAGCTTAAGATCCTGACAGTCTCGTACGGAATATCGTCATAGCGAGGCCGCTCCACAGAAAGTACCATGTAAAGTATATGGTATGATGGGCCGGGTAAGGAAACAGTGGACATAGCACTGTCTTGCACGCGAATTCTTCAGTGCTATGAAGGGAATTGTCTCTCTCTTCAAGGGCCAGCAGATTGGGCGGTTGTGTCCTGATTGCGGTCATTCCAGATTGCGATCACTTTTCTTGGTAGACCGGTCCTTGGTTCTTCCCGACTTCCGTAAGTTTTGTGGATAACGGGGGAAACTGTAATTTCACTACCTAACCTAAGAATACAGTTCAGTGTTCAGCTGAGCACACCCCATAAAACTTCGCTTTAAAAAATCAAGCCCCCTCCCAATCTGACGGCACCTCATAAATGATTATAACATTTTCAGTCTTAAGAATAGAAACGTTTCAGGATCGGAATCAACGACCTTCACTTTCAACAAAATTGTTGTAACGGGACATTTTATACTTACAGGGTATAATTTTTAATTTCTGCCCCTCCTCTCCCATTTGATGCGTGAGATATCTATTTTTATAATAGGTGGAAAACATTCTTTAGGTACTGTAGCCTATATCGTGGAAAACATTCCTTCATTACCGTACCTCGAAAAATTCGTCTCGTAAAAGTAATTTGTTCTAAGTTTGATTCTAAATCCCCTTTATAATAAATGTTTGTCCCCGCCCCCTCCTACATACGAAATCAAACATTTCAAGTTTTAGGTTTATTAACATTCCAGATTTGAAAGCTGTGACTTTTGATAAGTCAAAATCAATAAGTTCACTGTCAAAACTACTCAAATTATAAGATGGTATTTTTGAAGGAAGCTTTCCCCCTACCTTGTCCTTTATGATGTGGTCAAGGTAGGGTACTCCCGCAAGTGCGTAGGGTCCGGGCCGGTCTCCCAAGAAAAGTGACCGCAATCTGGACTGCTAATGAGGTGAACGCAATGACCACAATCAGGAAGACACCGTCCACCCCACCCCACGCCCTTAAACAGGTATTCAGCTATTGTTCGCAGCTTGCTGACATAAGACAAACATATATTTATACATTTTCAGGTGTCTGATATTCCAAGTACAGTACAAATGTGTTAGTGAGTTCTGTGGATGAAGTTAATTTCTACTGTATAAATGTGTTTTTAACTTTTGTGGCACGGTACGTCGTTATTTAATATGTCGATTGTATGCGACATACAGGAAAATGAAAGTGGAATTTTTATTTTCTTCTATAGCTCTGAACACAAAGTTAACAATTAAATAGATAAATTTGCTTCATCCAGGCATAAAGAGCCAAGTGAGCACAGTTTTTAATGCATCAACTATTTATTAATACTCGTTCCAAATGTGTTGTGTGGAATGATGATAATAGCAATATTGGCGACAATAAATGCCAAATATAAAACAATATTTAATATGAAACAACAATAGTGTCATCTGACCCACCCTAAATTTTTTATCAGGAGCCGCTCCTGACTCCACCGAACTTATGCCATTAAAGCTCTTCTATTCTCAAACCCCCAATTTTCATGTAACTAAACCACCATATAAAATCCTAAATCAATGCACTAACTCTCACCACTATAAAATATTTGGCTTAAAGCTCCTTCACACAAAACTGAGAGAAAGAAGCCTGGCTCAACTTGTGAGCCCCTGGGGGTCCCTTCGGATGACTAATAGTTTCTTTAGAATTCACTTCATTTCTGTTACACTGTTGCTCGAATAAACAAATATTCCAGATTTCCTAAACCATAGAGGTCATTTTAATTTCAGTTTTGTTTTATTTATTTATAGATGTGTAACATCTTTCCACTCGGTTGCTGGATATTTTTGTGGGAGTGATTTTGAAAAATGGAACGGAAGTGGATCAGACGGTGGTAACGATCCAGCTGGCAGTGGTAAGACCAGCCAGGAGGGATGCGATCGATCGATCTAGCTGGCAGGGGTAAGATCCAGCTGGAAGTTGTAAGAGGAAAAAATGAGCGCGCGGTGTCGGAAATTGATACCATGACGTACTCTCGGCAATGTGGAATGTATATGACATACGGATCACTTCAAGGTTTGGAGGAGCAATTACAAATATTCATACAATAAATCATCTTCAAGTTGTCGTTCTTTGGTGTAAAAATAAGCATTATATCATATTTGCTGAACACAATTATGATTTATTTGGAGTCTGTTTTTCAATCTCTGGATAAAAGTGATGGGCATCCACTCCCCGAGTAACTTTGCTCATACCGAACGGTAAACGCTTATGCGAACTCTGGTGTCAACTGATTGACACACATAGAGACCTGTTTATTTTATTTTTCTAGCTAGGAAAGGATTCCCGAGAGCAGAGCTCTGTTGCGGAGAACAGTACATTACCGGTACACAGATGACGGACTAGCTCCTCGAAGGCTAATTTATAATACATTTAGAATAGGCTATACAAATACGCAATTGAAGCTATGCTTTTGGCACACTATACTTTCACGTATAATGCAATATGGAGCGTAAATTAACATTTTAAGAATGTCCAAGCTGTGTAGTATACGAGTAGGATAACATGTCAGATGACTTCACATGCATTTCATCTCAATTTCATAGTAGGATAACATATCAGATGTTACACATCATATGCGACTACTGCAAGGCTCGTATCTTTTTATTTATTTATTTATTTATTTATTTATTTATTTCATCGATTGTCCCCCTTTAGGAGAACGATTGAACTTGAATATACATGATTAATTCATCTTCTGGCGTTTTCCCGCTTCTCTTCCCAAAATCTCTTCATCCTCTCAGAATGCTCATTCTTCCGCTCAGCTGTCCATTTTCTTCCAGACTGTCGTGATGATCTATGCTCAAACTGAGCATTTTTAGCCTACTTTTCACATTTTGCAAAAATGAGGAAAAAGTAGACTTATGAGATCGATCCGAGAAAATGTGTGTCTGTCTATCCTTCTGTCTGGCTGGCTGTGTGTGTCCCCCCTATCAACTCCTAAACGGCTGCAGCAATCGGAACCAAATTTAGTACGAGTAAAGATGTATACCGGAATATCTCAAACCCACATTTGAAAATGATGTCAGTGCTACCAACTGCTGAAAAACGCACTACAAATTTGAGCTCCATGTTGGATATCATGGAAGGTATACATGGGAGCTATTCCAAAATTGGCATATATGTAGATAATACTATTTCAGTTTAATTCCCAGGAGGCCATACATGACAGTGCTGCCAAAATAATTTTAAGCCTTCTGATAGGTCCAATTTTTAAATGCATATAACTTCCATACTATCAATTGGATTTCAACCAAATTTTGTATGTAATATGTGTAGATAAACACATATGACTGAGCGTATTCTTAAGAGCCACCAGGGCTGCCAACTGTTAATAACTGCTCTCTCTATTTTTTTTTAATCAAAATACCAATATATCAGAAAGTATGTAAGCCGACAGCTTTAAACTATGCACATTTTAGATTAATTTGGAGTAATTCATATAAGTCAGTGCTGCCAACATGATTCTATGCCTGCTGACATGTCCAATTTTAAAATAAATGTAACTTCTATACTAACAAATGGATTTCATCCAAAATTGGCACCACAAGATATTATAATATTTCAGATTATTTCTGACCAGCAAACGCACGACATTGTTGCCAACATGCTTTTACACGTGCTGATAGATCCAATGTCTAACTGCATGTAACGTTCATTGGACATAAACCAAATTCTGTATTCTGTACCTTAAGAGAAGGAACTAAGAATATATTCAGTCACTAGGGCTTCCAACTGTAGTGCTTTATTAGGCTACGTTGTACCAGGTATATTTCTAACTAATTAAACATTTCGATATTACCAACTTAATTTCGTCTTTATTCTAGATAGGTTCATATACTGTAGATTAATCATTGGCATGAATCTTAATTTTAAGAAAAGTAGGCTCTTTAGTTCGTTACGGAACTTCTTGTTTTTTAATATTCCGGCACTCGGTGCGGTCCTCGAGATTTTGTATGTTGACCTGTTGCAGGTCCCTCTGAACCTCTGTCAGCCACTCCGTGCCACGCTTACTCTGTGTTATAACTTATAACGTTGAGCAATTTCTTCGCCGTTATTGCTTTCCATCCTGTAAATGTGTGTGTAAAACTGTGCTCGGCGTTTTCTGATTACGTCCGTTATCCTGTGGATCTTTTGGTAGAGTTCGTTATGAGGTCTCCTCATCCAAATACCGTTATTATTAACTGCCCCGTAAATCTTTCTGAGAATTTTTCTTTCCTGTTTTTCTATATCCTTAATTTTGGAATGACCGTCGATCACCATTGTTTCGGCTGCATAAGTTGCTTCCGGAAGAATCACCATTGTATAGTTTTACATATTACGTTTATGTTGCTCGCAAGGGAAGAGGGAAGGAACTACGCCGCTGAATGTCACCCCATGAGCCGTCTCGAAGGCTGGGTGTTAACACGTCATAGCAGAGCACAACGCCTGGAATGCTGTATACACGGGCGAGGGGGACATCCCTTATTACTAGGCCAAACAATTCCAGTGTGTTCGCTAAGGAATGTACAGCTAGAACATAATGCTTCGTTGTTAATAATAATAATAACAATAATAATAATAATATTTTTTGACGTGTGGCCTCCTGAGAGGCCGAGTGCAGATCTTTCTAGTCGACGCCCGTGGGTGACCTTCGCACCGGGATGAGATATGGAATGGATGATGATGATGATTGTTGTTTTAAGGGGCGTAACATCTAGGTTATCGGCCCCTAATGGCTTGGGTGATCGTGACCATGATAATGACATGCAAACTACGAGTATAACTAAAACTAACTACTAACTTATATACTAGAAGAAGAAATGGAAAACGAAAGGCAAATAAAGGACAGGAAGAAAATAAATGTCCTCTATCTTCGAAGAATGCGGATTGAGTGAGGGTCTTGGAAGGAAGGAGAGCCATGAAAGGCAGATAGGAAGGTGAAAGAGGAGAGGGTTGACCAAGAGAGGTCGACAGGAAAGAAGACGGAGAGGAGTCCGGCACAAGTAAGTGGAAGCAAAGCCGGACTCAGCTGGGGTCCCGTGGTCGCCAACCCACGTCCCACTAGATATGAGCCCCTGGGGGGTTTTAGCCAAGAGGAAAGGAAAAGTCAAAATTTTCAGTGTCACTAAAATTGTTTGAAGTCTCTAGAAAAGCCGTCGGTCAGTTCTCAAATCTTACTAGATTTAGTGACCATTTGCTCGAGTTGGCAACACGAACTATTCACTACAACCACAACAGATGTCCAGAAGATACTTGACCCACATAGCTGCGTAATCATCCCACACACAACCACATCCAACGCACGATCTCATATTCTAGTGGTCTGTAAGTAGCACGAAGAATATCCTGGACATGCTGTTGATGTTGGTTGGTTCCTTAGTAGGGGCTACCACATGTAGCCCCGTGTACTTAGGGTGTGTGTAGAATCTGTCAGATAACCGGTGTTAATTGTGACGGCTATATTAGTCTGTGTTATATGTTTTTTTAATTCAAGTAACGACTGCAGACGATAATATTTAAGTAGTTCCTACTTTCGCTACCAAATGCTACCGTCCACGACACCTAGCTTGTGGACTTGGCTACTAGATGCAATCGCAGTCAACATCTGGCGGCGAACGTTGGAACTAATATAGCGTTATCAATTCTAACCTACAAATGTTAGCTTCACCCAAGTGTAATTAGTGGAAGGTCCCCTTTCATGCCAAAAACCTATGAAATGGGACCGTCGGCTTTACTTCCCCTCCGAAGGAAGGCATACTGGGGGATTTTAACGCTCCTAAAAAAATCCAAAGACTTCGGCCGGGTTTGAACCCGCAATCTTGAGAATAGAAGCTCAGCGTGCTACCAACTACGCCACCGAAGAACCTTTGTACATATCAGTAAATTCATAGGCCTACTGTTTATGTATGGCACCTTAATCTAGATCAGGCGTTACACACTGACTCCTCCACTAAACCCAAGGGACAAGACCTAGTTAGCTCATCATACCAACATACGCGCAAAGTTCCGTTTTGGGACTGGGCTGTGAGTGTGATATCTATTGGCGATTTGCAGTGGATTTTTATGAGAGTGCGTAAATGTGCTTTATGTTCGACGATATCGAAATGTAAATATTATATACCAGAAAACTGTATCATAATGAGGCTCATTATAGTACAAGTTTCCATTATGGGACAGTTTCTCCCACGAATCAGAGCTCAAGAAATAGTTGTGTGAACAATTAGGTAAGGATAGCATCGCACCTGGGCTGAGTTCCAAGGCCTTCTAATTTAAATTTCACTGCGTGGTCTAGTGTCATAGTGGGGTAATCGAGGATTCTCTGCGTCCCATGCGCTCTGTTCAGTACATAATACTGGCGAAATCTCGACAGATATTTATGCATATTTATGTTCGAACATAAAATAGTTATAATAATTATCGTCGAACATAAACAGTCGTATGCAACTCGCTACGCTCGTTTTTTATAAACATACTCGTGTCTTAATTATTGTCATTATAGGCTCGTTGGATAATGTACTATTCAACTCTCAGCACTACTATCTGTGTGAAAAACATTCTCCAAAATGAAATATACACAAAATGTTTACAAATCCAAATTAACTGATGAGCATTTGAAGACGCTGCTGATAATGTCCACTCGATCTACAACTTCAAACAATTGTCATTGGAAAAATCACAACTACATACATCTCAATAATCACAGTAATAATAAATAAATAATTCTGTGAATTACCTATGTAGGCTATTTCACAAATATTACGTTTTTGGGATAAATCTTTTCAGTAAGTAAAAAAGTTAATTTTCATTATGTATGTCATTATTGTGCTTCTTAATTGGTCGTTATATAAAACCATCTGATATAATTTGTATGATGTGACGGGCCGGATTGGGCCGTAGTTTAGAGACCCCCTGAGCAAGGCTCAGCTTATCTTCCACTTTCTGAAGCTCGCCTTAAAGTCGGGCTTAAACCCGGCCTGGAGTTTAAGCTCAGCTAGGACTGTGAAGGGCACGGCTAAGCTGTGGGGTAGTAACGATATCAAGCCCACTTTATAAGTAGCCATGCGCAATGGGAAGTTCGTTGCTACCAAACGATGCTCAATGAAATTATGATAATAATTGTTGTTTTAAGGGGCCTAACATCTAGGTTATCGGCCCCTGATGGTTTGGGTGATAGTGAAAATGACAATGAAACGGAAACCATAACGAAAGCCAAGGAAGACTGAAAATACTTACAAATATGGAACTTAAATTGAAAAGACTCACAAAATGTAGAGTGGAAATACTCACAAAGGATAATTTAGATGGAAAATACTCATAAAAGAAAGTTAGATTGAAAAATACGCACAAAATATAGTTCAGGTTCAAAATACTTAAAAAATGCAATGTAGATTGAAAATCAAATACTTAAAAAATTCAATCGACATTGAAAATATGTACAAAAGGCAATGTAGATTGAAAATACTCACAAAATGCAATTATTGAGATTCAAAATGCAATGCAATGTGGATTGAAAATGCCGTATCAGATTCAAAATACTGACAAAATGCAATTGAAATTATTGAAAATGCTTACAAAATGTAATTTAGTTTCAAAATACTCTCAATGTGTCAGCCCCCGCTCCAAAATACTTACAAAATTCACTATAAATTGGAAATACTCACAAAAGGTAACTTATAAAAAAAACTTTTAAAAATGTAATTGAGATACACGGGGAGCTAATTCACAAAACAGTGCGGGAATCTTAAAGAGAAAAAGGAAATGTGATGAAACGAAAAAGAAGGCTGGTCCCTAGAACAATGAGGATCAGGAAAGATGAGAGAAGAGCCAATTAAGGCGGGAAAGGAAGAGACTCCCTAGGCCTCGGATACCCTAATACCGTCGGGGTCGGAAGAGAACAATAGTTGACCAAGAGAGGTCGACAGGAAAGAAGACGGAGAGGAGTCCGGCACAAATAACTGGAAGCAATGTCGGACTCAGCTGGGGTCCCATGGTCGCCAACCACGTCCCATAAGTGGTGAGCCCCTAGGGGAGCTCAATGAAAATAATTGAATAGAATGCTGTTAGTTATTTTAGGGGGTTGGGACAACATGGCTATCAGCTCAACTGAAATAAACCTCTGCTCAGGTGAGTAAACCCCATCGTGCTACCGTGGAATCGACGGAGTATCTGACTGTGGAACCGGGTCTAATCTGACCGGTAAGAGGCCAATGCTACCAGGCGCGGATCTAGAGTTTGGCTTTGGGGGGTCAGAGAATCGAAATTGTTAAGAAAAATGGTATCACTAACAACGCAATCACAAAATAACCAAACGTACAAAACCAGACCAATTTTTTTGCAAGCTTCATGGATAGAAATTTGATGCGTTTATCGCACCAAAAATATTCGTACAAATTGCAACGGCGTGTTTTGCGACTTTTACATCGAGCTTCGAGAAAAATATCAAGGTACGTTACAGTTTCGGCAAGTCGAGTTGGTACCGACAAAGGGAGAAAGTCACAGCTTAAATTGCCAACCAAGCTTGCAGTTTGGACGTCAGCAAAATTTTTTAGTGCGAAAAAAAAAGCCCCAAATTCCTATCGGTGCATTGCTGCACATTCATCGTGACATCACTATAAACATCGATTCGGTAATCACTAGGTTTGCTAAACAAAATAGACGAGTTGATTTTGTTATATAAATAATCGTTTTTATACAAGAGGTAAGAAGTTGTAAATATGTACAGTTGTAACAGAACATAATAAATTCCAATAAAGATATTTCAGTATTGAATAAAATGAGAAAAAAAACTGTTTTTCAGTTAAAATTCGTTAAGTTTTATTTGTCTGGTTATTGTGTTTTCGTTTTTTGAGCTTGCAAAAAAAAATTGGTCTCCGTTTGGGGGGGGGGTGTCATGACCCCCCCCCTCTTGAATCCGCGCCTGAATGCTACATGGACATTATCAAGGTTCCCACAGTATACATGTCCGGTCATTACGACACCTGCGCATTTCCACGAAGCAGCAGGCAAGAATCAGAACACTTCAAGTGCTAATAAACCGAGTTTTATGATAGCCTGCTTCTTGTCTATCCACCGTGGTAACTGGTAAGTACGAGAGCGTAAGGATAAACAAGCTGCGGGCTACATCTCGCATTAGAATCGACTGCATCTATACACAGTAGACTACATTGTAACCATTGCCATAAAACCAGGATCATTATCAATGCCGTAACCAATCCTCAATCGAAACCTGCGGCGCATTAAACTCGTCTTTGGGGGCTTCGGTGGCGTAGTTGGTAGCATGCTGAGCTTCTATGCTCAAGATCGCGGGTTCAATCCCGGCCGAAGTCGTCGGACTTTTTGAGAGCGTTAAAAAACCCTCGGTATGCCTTCCTTCGGAGAGGAAGTAAAGCCGGTGGTCCCACTAACAACACTTGTGTGAAGCCAACATTTCTAGGTTAGGTTTGATTAATGATGTTAAGTTCCAACATTCGTCACTAGGCGCTGGTTGCGATGGCATCTAGTAGTAGCGAAGTTCACAGCTAGGTGTCGTGGACGTTAGCATTTGGTAGCAAAAGTAGGAACTATTTGAAATTATCGTCTCACACAGTAATACAGTCATCACAATTAACACCGGTTATCAGACAGATTCTACACACGCCCAAAGTACACGGGGCTACATGACCACGTTGTCGCAGCCCCTAAACTAAGGAACCAAACAACCATGAGTTAAATTTTATGATCCTAGAGACCATACATATGATTCAGAAACTACGTCGCAAAAGAATCGCTGAGAGAGAAAAGGGCAAGCCGAATATTGCCGTAGCTTCTGTTAAATACCCCCAACATACAGTAATTACTTATTTATTGTTGTTTTAAGGGGCGGAACTACGAGGTCATCAGCCCCTAACATACAGTAAATAATCATTGAGGTTATATAAAACGCTAAGGTCTATGTTTCACATAACTCAAGCTCCTAAACCAGAGGGAGTTAGAAGGAGCGGTTTGTACCAAAATCTTCCAAATTGTCTCAATAGTACAGGAAACATCTTTCATTTATTGAAAAGTCAACGGATATATATTTATTTGATTATAAAGTGCGTTTAAACAAATAATCAAGACGATAGTCTGTGTTGCGTACAGCCCGTTTACCAATAAAGCCGTGCTTATACGCATGGATCCCCTAGTTTATGTGATGCCAATTCATTTAAATCAAATATAAGGTGCGTTCAAAAAGTAACGAGCCGGAGGCTGGAATGCGCAAACCGGTGACGACATCGGCTAATTGTGGCGTGGTTCCGACCAGAGCGTGGAAGGTCAAAGCCCGTCGCTAGAGGGAACGCGTGCCCGTCACGTGACGATACAAAGCGACCAGCAGCATGCATCAATCGTCCAACGCTGCCAGTCGCATTGCAAACAGTGACATAGAGACGTCAAACGAAGAGCAAAGATGTGTTGTTCGGTTTCTGACAGCGAAAGGAGTAGGGGGAACGGACATTCATCGCCGAATGTCACAAGTGTACGGCGAACACTGCATGTCCCTTGCAAGGGTCAAGGCTTGGCACAAGCGCTTCAGGGAAGGACGGGTGTCGTTAGCCGATGATGCCCGGTCTGAGGCACCCCCCTGCAATACCGATGACAACATCCAGCTGGTTGATGCACTCATTATACCCAGGACCGCCGAGTGACAGTGAAGGCCATAGCCGCCGTGGTCGGATTGAGCGTCGGAAGTGTGCACACCATCATGAAGGAACGACTGCACTTGCGGAAAGTGTGTGCCCAATGGGTGACCGACAGTCTTCAACCACGCCAGGAAGCATGTCGAATGGCCTACTGTCTTGGTCTTGGTTGGACGATTGATGCATGCTGCTGCTCGCTTTGTATCGTCACGTGACGTGCACGCGTGCCCTCTAGCGACGGGCTGTGACCTTCCACGCTCTGGTCGGAACCACACCTCGTTACACACGCCACGATTAGCCGATGTCGTCACCGGTTTGCGCATTACAGCCTCTGGCTCGTTATTTTTTGAACGCACCTTATACTACAGAATAACGATACCGGACAAATCCGGTGAAAATGGCGCCATCCCTGTAGGTTCGGCTGACAGCGCAGCTTGACAACAATGCATTCTCCACAAGAGATTACACAGTACTTATCTAGTCAAAGATCATTCAGTGGTGGTGTGAACGGTCTTACTGAGTTATAAATCATAAACATGGTTTCACTAACGTAGATCTTGGCCGGTATTGATATGTTAGAGTATTTGATGAGAAAGAGTGGGCGGGGAAATGGATTATGGACGGCGGTTAAGGAGGCGTGACGGTCCAGAAATTAAGGAGCACTGTTCTCAACAGGTAGCTAGAAGGCGGAACTCTTGATGAGTTCATCAGTTCCTGGAAGGCAAGGCTGAATGGACATTCCACAGTCCATGCCGGCAGCCCGGCTTAAATTGACTCAAGTTTAATGAGAAATAATTACACTTTCTAGTTCGTAAACCCACTGCTAGTGGCAGAAGAGGCGGAACTTCAGGGGTGTCAACTGTTAGTGACTTCTCAAAAGAGCGCAAGACTTGTCAACATGACAGGCTTTGTTCTGAATACGTTGATAGTTAGTTCATGGCTAGTTGGGTCCAGGCCTCGTAACACTTTGGTTTCTAGTCGCATTCCGTTCTGTTGGTTAATTTAAGTGCATGCTTGAGAAACGAGTGTCACATGTAGTTGGTTGTTGATCATAGCAGTTGGAACCTTGCGGGACTTGAAACTTTGAGAAGTACTTCCATCTAAGATATGAAAATGTCGCAGTCTTACCTTTCTCAGGCTTCAAACTTAACTGCGAAGGATTGATACGTCAAAGTTTAGCCCCCACCACTCAGGCTAAAACATGAATGAGCACTAGCGAAATCTTAATCCTCAAGACGTTTTGCTGCAACAGGAAGAGCATCTGTTTCAATGTGTCGCATCGCGACAAAAACATTTCCACGTCCCTTTCTCACACAGCTGCGATTTAAGTCCGGGTTCTCGCTAAGAATGCAACAGCTGGTGACGCGGTCCAACTCGTCCCATCACACGAGTCGCAGAGATCATTTCACCTCCAACACATGCTGGCTTTAGACACGAAATTCTTTATTGGAAATAACCTTTACAGGTTACAAAAATAGGAATCGTTTACGATGCTATAGCAACCTCCAAAAAGTAACTCATTTTCTATATTAAAGGTCAGCAACAATCAGTGTATAACAAATGCCGTGCCGTTCTTTAATTCGTACGGATAATATTATTAACGTCTGAAATACTTCATTTTAACTTTTGAATAAACTGCTAACTGCCGCCCCTGAATATTTGCCGCTCTAGGCTGCAGCCTACTTAGCCTACGACCGAGAAAACGAACCCATGATCTATTCTTGGTGACATGTTCCACCATTTTTGAAAAATGATAAAGAGTACACGCCCTATTAGTTTGGTACACGTCCAGAGTAGACGCACTTAAATAAACTCCAGTACGCTCTGCAATACTAGCCTCAAGACTCGGAGCAGAAGAAGCTACGTGATTTACAAAATGTTCTTATTTCATGTGAGATTTGTGCTGGTCAAAGCGGAGGTAGACAGGTTTTTCTCCGGGTACTCCGGTATTCCCAGTCAAAATGTCATTCCAGCAACACTCTCCGGTATCATTTCATTTCATCTGTCATTGATTTAATCATTGCCCCAGGGGAGTGCGACAGGCTTCGGCAGCCGGCACAGTTCATATCCTCGCCGCAAGATGAAGGTTTCATTCATTCATTCGGTCGACTGGAAGCAGGCTGTGGATTTTCACTTTCTAATTTCTATAAATGAGTTGGAGAAAAGGTGTTAGTTTCAGATACAGTATATAGATATGATTGAATTCTCGTCTGAGAAATTAACAGGTAAGCCTTCACCTATTTCATTAAGCTTTCAATCTTGGCGGCTTCGGTGGCGTAGTTGATAGCATGCTGAGTTTCTATGACCAGCATCGCGTACTCAAACCCGGCCAAAGTCGTCGGACTTTATAAGAGCGTTAAAAATCCCTCCGTACGTCTTCCTTCAGAGGGAAGTAAAGCCGGCGGGCCCATGTCATAGATTTATGGCATGTAAAAGAACCTTCCACTAACTACAATTGCGTGAAGTTAATTTGTAGATTAGAATTGATTAGCGCTCTATTAAGTTCCAACAATCGTTGCGAGGTGCCAGTTGCGGTGACATCTTGTAGCCAAGTTCACAGCTAGGTGTCGTTGACGGTAGCAAAATTAGAAACTACTTGAAATTGATCGTCTGCAGTCCTTACCTGAATTATAGATAACACACACTAATAATGCCATCACAATTAACACCGGTTATCAGACAGATTCTACACAACCCAAAGTACACGGGGCTACATGATCACGTTGTCGCAGCCCCTGAAATAAGGAACCAACCAACCGGCCTCTCACCGCTGGGTCCGTGGTTCAAATCCCGGTCACTCCATGTGAGATCTGTGCTGGACAGAACGGAGGCAGACAGGTTTTTCTCCGGGTACTCCGGTTTTCCCTGTCAACATTTCATTCCAGCAACACTCTCCACTATCATTTCATTTCATCTGTCATTCATTTAATCATTGCCCCAGAGGAGTGCGTCAGGCCTCGGCAGCCGGCACAGTCCATATCCTCGCCGCTAGATGGGGGCTTCATTCATTCCATTCCTGACCCGGTCGGAGACTAGAAGCAGGCTGTGGATTTTCATTTTCATTCACCAACCAACTATCATTTTGGTCAGATTTTAAAAGCATTTTTTTTTAAATCTCTTTGAATTATTTTCCATCAATTTTAAAGCATTTCATGGAGTATGTTAGTTGGTTTTCCTCTACTGATGACCTTGCCGTGAACTGATAAGTGCAGCGAAGCACACTCAAGAGGGACGCGCGGAATGAGGGATAAGCTGGGTGACATCACCACCAAGAAGCCTGCCAGGAAAAAATCCGAAAACTACACACATCAAAAAAAGTTTTGCATCACCTCGGTTCCCAGATCTCCGGCATATAGACGTTGACTGTGTATATTGTATCCAAGATACAGTCCCTTTGACTGTTCATAGATGTCACTAAAACTGCTCAAAGATGTAAACAACCATGCATGAGCAGGGCCTATTAGACGGAGGGGGTACGACAGCCGATCAGTTCCAGTCATTCCACCAGGACGAAGGTACGCTGCTCATGTTGTCTGTAGTTCTACCATGCCTAGAAGGTCAATACCGCAGTTCGATCGCGTCCGCATTGTTACTTTGTGTCAAGAAGGGCTCTCAACAAGGGAAGTTTCCAGGCGTCTCAGAGTGAACCAAAGCGATGTTGTTCGGACATGGAGGAGGTACAGAGATACAGGAACTGTCGATGACAGGCCTCGCTCAGGCCGCCCAAGGGCTACTACTGTAGTGGATGACCACTACTTACGGATTGCCGCTCGGAGGAACCCTGACAGCAATGCCACCATGTTGAATAATGCGTTTCGTTCAGCCACAGGACGTCGTGTTTCAACTCAAACTGTGCGCAATAGGCTGCATGATGCGCAACTTCACTCCCGACGTCCATGGCGAGGTCCAGCTTTGCAACCCCGACACCATGCAGCGCGGTACAGATGGGCCCAACAACATGCTGAATGGACCCCACGGAATTGGCATCACGTTCTCTTCACCGATGAGTGTCGCATATGCCTTCAACCAGACAATCGTCGGAGACGTGTTTGGAGGCACCCTGGTCAGGCTGAACGTCTTAGACACACTGTCCAGCGAGTGCAGCAAGGTGGTGGTTCCCTGATGTTTTGGGGTGGCATTATGTGGGGCCGACGTACGCCACTGGTGGTCATGGAAGGCTCCGAAACGGCTTTACGATACCTGAATGACATCCTCCGACCCATAGTGCAACCATATCGGCAGAATATTGGAGAGGCATTTGTCTTCATGGACGACAATTCTCGACCTCATCGTGCACATCTTGTGAATGCGTTCCTTCAAGATAACGACATCGCTCGACTACAGTGGCCAGCATGTTCGCCAGACATGAACCCTATCGAACATGCCTGGGATATGTTGAAAAGGGCTGTTTATGGACGTCTTGACCCACCAACCACTCTGAGAGATTTACGCCGAATTGTCGTTGAGGAGTGGGACAATTTGGACCAACAGTGTCTTGATGAACTTGTGGATAGTATGCCACGGCGAATACAGGCATGCATCAATGCAAGAGGACGTGCTACTGGGTATTAGAGGTAGTGGTGTGTACTGCAATCTGGACCACAAATGCTGAAAGTCTAGCTGTATGATGGTACAACATGCAATGTGTGGGTCTCATGAGCAATAAAACGAGCTGAAATGTTGTTTGTGTTGATCTCTATTCCCTTTGTATTTAACGGTTCCGGAACTCTTGGAACCGAGGTGATGCAAAACTTTTTTTGATGTGTGTATATCATTCAGCAACATGTCTCGTGTACAGCCCAGTGATACATTATCTGTTGAGACCAGAGAAAGAAACATAAGACGCAACGAGAAATATTGTCCGCATTGTGAGGTCAGCCGAGGTGGTGCCAAAGACGATGACTATTCTTTGCCAAGTAGGCTTCTCGAAAGTGCAAATTTCTGTTACGGGACTCCGCCATGTCGTATTATTACCCATATTTCTATTTAACTTTATATCAGAAACTATCAACAGGAAATAATCGTGTTTTTTTTTCTTTTCAGGGATATTTTTTTAGACTTTCTACTTACTTTGGTTGGTTGGTTCCTCCGTTTAGGGGCTGCGACAACGCAGTCATGTAGTCCCGTGTACTTTGGGTGTGTGTAGAATCTGTCTGATAACCGGTGTTATTGTGATGGCTGTATTAGTGTGTGTATCTGCTTTTTAATACAAGTAAGGGCTGCAGACTTTTGAATTTTTCAAATAGTTGCTACTTTTGCCGCCAAACGCCACCGTCAATGACTACTAGTTCAGAAATTTGCTACCAGACGCCACCGCAGTCGGCTCTTGGCAACGAACGTAAGAACCTAAGAGCGTTGTTTACATTCTTAACCTATACCATTTAGCTTCACACAGGTGTAATTAGTGGAAGGTTCTTTAACATGCCATAAATCTATGACATGGGACCGCCGGCTTTACTTCCCCTCCAAAGGAAGGCATAATGAGGGATTTTTACCGCTCTTAAAAAATCCGGCGACTTCGGCCGGGTTTGAACCCGCGATCTTGGGCATAAAAGCTCAGCATGCTACCGACTACGCCACCGAAGCCGCCTCTACTTACTTAGACACATGCTCTTTGAAAATAAATGAATTTTTGAATTTTCATGGATTTTCTTAAATTGCATAATTATAATGTTATTAATGCAGCCAATGGCCATGTACAGGACGGGTCAGGGAAGGGATATTGGAAGGAAATCGGCCGTGTACCTCTTGAAAGGAACCGTCCCGGCATTTGCCTGGTGGTGAAAATGGGAAACCACGAAAACCATTCTCAGGACGGTCAAGGTGGGATTCGAAACCACGCTCTCCCGATGCCAGCGAGGCACGAGGTAGCGCGTTAGCGCTCTCGGCCACCGCGGTACTTTCCCGAACATTTTCATCTAAAAAAAAAATGAATTAAAGTACATTTTGAAAATGTTTGCTCTGTACAGAGGTGTGCAAATTATTAGACTTAAGTAAACAATTTAAATTAGTCACAGTTTTTATTCAAAATCACTTTATTTTATTTTTATTACCATATTCAGTAACGCTTTCTCCCCTGTGGACTTACAATGTTTTCTATAAGGAATTTCGTGTGGAAATTTTTCGAAATTGGAGATTCTGAGGGACACTTGAGATGGGTCCGGTTTTTTCTTTTCTTCATTGACTTTGGAATGTACCCTCTAAATTGGGTGATTTCAATCCATTGTCCAGGAATCTTTGAATAGTTCAAAAGTGGACAATCAGTAATAAAAGACTTCCTATCTCTTTGGTTTCAATTCACACAAAAACTAGAATAAAACAATGAAAACAAAACGTGAGGCATTCTGCATTAACTGTAATAAATTAGTTTCCTATCAGATTCATGAAAAAAGATTTATTCAAAATTTGAAATAGTTTCAGCGCCTTGCAAAACATGTCTACTGTATTAAGTCACAAAACGTACAGAGTAACTCTTGGAAAACTACCATCGTGTCTAATAATTTGCACACCTGCTAGTCGCTGGAAATTTTCCGCTGGCTGCGAGCGAAGTCTTATATATAGAAGGGAAATCTTATACCTAGAAAAACATTTTAGCGAGAATGGAATCAATTCCGATTAGGACAACACAATATAATAAATGAAATTGGAGCATGCAGTTCAATTCTATTACTTATCTCAGCGGAGTCGTTGGTCGTTCTCCCTATTTATTATAGCCTATTGTGCTGTTCTATTGTATACACGTGCATAATATTGATACGCAATTCACGAACCAGTATAAATAAAACGAACTAACCTGATAGGCTATATCGAGATTCAAACTGCGAATCAAAATATCAATACCAATTGGACGCACTACAAAGCTTCTGTACATAAATTTAACAAGTAGTTCCGTGAAGAACTATACAGCCTATTTTCATATATCCTGCTCATGTTAATTGCCTCTATCAACATACAAAATTTCAGTTTAATTGCTGTAACAGATTCGTAGATATTGAGAACCGTCTACTTATTTCATATGGTCGCCAGGATGGATTTTCATTTTTGGACCATTCCATTAAGATTATTGTGTACGTGTGGTATTCAAACTTCAATCGCATGATTAGAACACAAGAAATAAAAACGAGATTATAAAAGTACGCACACCAGCCATCTTGTGATTATGCAAACAATTGAAATAAATTACATGCCAGTGGATCAACATTTGTATAAGCATTTAACGTGCAACGTTTCACGGCACTCGGATAGTTAATTCGCGAGAAACGTCCATTTAAATATTTATACTTCGCGTAGCCGCCATGTTGGATTTGTGCTCACCAGGTTACTGAAAGTCCTATAGGTGATCATATGTTCATACTCTCTATGAACATAAAAAAAAACAGTTTGGTTGCTGTAAAAGATTCATAGATATTGAGAACCGTCTAAATATTTCGGAAGCTCACCATTTAGGATTGTTATGTGTATAGGCCATAGAGTTATGTACCATTCAAGGACAATTTATTGCCTAGCTTCATTATTCAAACTTTCACTTCGATCGCATGATTACGACACAAGAATAAAAACTTAATTTTAAAATTTCGCACAGCCGCCATCTTGAGGTTATGTAAACAATTGAATTAAATTAGATGGCAGTGCATTACAATCTGCAAAATCATTTACTGTACCACATTTCACTGCGCTCAGAGCGTTAAATCACGAGAAAAGTCTATTAAAATATTTCAAATTCGCTTGGTCGCCATGTTCGTTTTGTACTTTACAGGTTTATGAAATATACATAGGTAAACTTGTATCTGCACCCTTTATCACCGTACAAAATTGCATGATGATATCTGTAAAAGTTTCGCCGATATAGAATGTCAGTGAAATATTTCGCACAGCCGCCATTTTGAGGTTATGTAAACAATTGAACTAAATTAGACTCCAGTGCATTACAATGTGTATAAACATTTGCTGTACCAAGTTTTATTACGTTTGGATAGTTAAATCGCGAGAAATGTCTATTTAAAAGTCTCAATTTCGCTTGACCGCCATGTTGGTTTTGTAGTTACCAGGTTTTTAAAAGTCTCATAGGTGAACTTATAGTAGTGCCCTTTATCACAGTACACAATTTCAGGCCGATATCGGTAATAGTTTCGGAGATATTGAATGCTAGTGAAATATTTCGCACAGCCGCCATGTTGGATTGGTGAGACGTAACAAAATTTGAAGGGCACGGTCGAGGTCGCCGGGAATAGTGCTATGAACTTACCGAGTTTCATTGAAATCGCTCCTGCCGTTTAGATTTTATTAGGGGACACACACACCTCTCTCACACACACACGCACACACACACACACACACACGGACAAAAGGTGATATCATAAGCCTATTTTTTCAAAATTGAAAATAGGCTAAAAATCAACTCAGTGATCAGGATCTGATGATGACCACTTGAAGGACGAAACGCGTAATCCTAAATCTGGCCCATCATAACACTGGTCATAACTAATACATGTAATTTTTCCACGACAGTTATTTACTTATTATTCATATATTGTATACACTGTAACCCGCCCAGTCTTTGGGCGAATTCGCGTTGACCGACTGAAAAGTTACAACTGTCAGTATAACTACGGTGACTATTCGTCCTGAAAAAACCGGACAGTCCCAATTTAAAGGAGCATGTCTGAGCATCCCGAATATTAATAAACGTGTCCCGATTTTTAAGTTTGAAAAAATTAATTCTTTGAAAAATATGCGCGAAAAATACTCTTTTTTTAATATCCACGATCCTGTCCTAGTTCGTAAAGGCGCTTGTAAAGACTCAGTAAGATAGTTTTGTTATTGTAATCATAAGATGTAAAGTAAGAAACTTAAAAAAATAATCTTACTAATGTTTTCTTTCTTTTTCTCACAAAAATTGTAAGGTATTTGCATAAATAAAACAAAGAAAAAGAACACTAAAATACATTTTGTATTCATTTATCCCTCTATATTGGATTTTTGTGGATCGATTTTTGTGGGACTGCTTAAAATTCATTTTTGTAAAAGGCCATAACTTAAAATGACTCTATATGTTAGACTCAAACTATAATCCCTCTATCCTCCAACAATCCCCCCCCCCCCCCCACCAACAAGGCTGTCCCGATTTTGAATGTCAAAAATATGGTCACCGTAAGTATAGCAAACATGGCGGGAGAAAGCAAAGCAGCGCAAGCTCGCGTCTTTAAGGGCCCGCCTTCCGTTGGGAGCAACATGTCACTAAATCTCCTGAGATACAAACACCATTCTATCTCTTCCGTAACACAAGATCAGTGGCATTAAAGGGGCCCCGTCCACTCCTGACTGCGCGTTTCACTGTGTGATTCTACACCTCATGGTTAGCGTGCTCTGCTGCCAATCATGGAGCCCCAGTTTGAACCCCGACTCTGCCCAGAAAATGTAATTCCGGTTTCAGTTACTAGAACGGTTTCATTGATACGCAAATCACGAAATTGGTGTCAATTTCCAAGGTTTGTGGGCTACACTGTGTGATTGGTGGTTCTAATTTGTTAGTTAAATATTTGAGAAGTATGTCTGTTGTCCAAGCCTCCGTGGCTTAGGCGGCAGCACGCCGGCCTCTCACCGCTGGGTCCGTGGTTCAAATCCCGGTCACTCCATGTGAGATCTGTGCTGGACAAAACGGAGGGAGACAGGTTTTTCTCCGGGTACTCCGGTTTTCCCTGTCAAAATTTCATTCCAGCAACACTCTCCACTATCATTTCATTTCATCTGTCATTCATTTAATCATTGACCCAGAGGAGTGCGTCAGGCCTCGGCAGCCGCCACAGTTCATATCCACGCCGCTAGATGGGGGCTTCATTCGTTCCATTCCTGACCCGGCCGGAGACTGGAAGCAGGCTGTGGATTTTCTTCTATGCCTGTTGTCCACATTTGCTTGTTGTCTCTCTTTGAGCGATAGGCATGGGATATCAAATCCGTGTCAAGATCTAGGAGAGCAGCGTTTGAATCTGACAAATCTCACTTCGAGGATAACGATGAATCCAAAACAACTGAGATTTACTTGAGATGCTGATTAACACCCAAGGGATGGGCCGGAATATAATAACATGAAGTTATTTTCTGGCCACATCCTAACGTCTCTCGAGACATAAATCAGATTTAAATAAATTAAATAATTTAATACAATTTATGTATTCCTTCCCTTAGTTTTATTTTTTCCGCTTCTATAGGGTCGAGGATGATGTGAGTTGAGTAGCGGGTGGTTATTACGGCTGGAATATCCTCCTGGCGCCAATAAGGCATGAGAAGAATGATACTAGATGATTTGCAAATAAGTTGCTGTGGCCTATTAAATGATACCGTCCCAGCATTTGCCTGGCGTAGAAAATGGGGGGACGGAGAAGGATGGGGGGGGGGGGGAGGAGGTGAGAAGGGGGAGGGGGAGGGGGGAGAGGGGACCACGGAAAATTATTTCAAGGGCGGCCAGCGGTAGTGTTCAAACCCACGTCTACCAAGCTCGGCCAGTATCCACAGAGTAGCACTTTAACTATGGCGGTAACAAACAAAAGAAAGAAAGAAAGAAAGAAAGAAAGAAAGAAAGAAAGAAAGAAAGAAAATAAATAATTAAATAAATAAATAAATAAATAAATAAATAAATCACCGCTCCCTCCGCTTGCCACGGTGGGAGAGTGGTGATCGTGTCGAACTACCAACCCCAAGCTTGCAGGTTCGCTCCTGGCCGTGGTAAGTGAATTTTTTTTTGAAAGGCGACATAAATCTCGGAACACATATCATACGTTGTTGGCATGTTAAAGAACCCATTGGAATTTAGTAGGCCGTGTTCATAATGGCAAAATATCGGGTGAGATAGCCGTGGTCGTTACGGCATTACTGCAGGCAGTCGCTCACATCCGGGAGGCGAGGGGGTTCGAATCCCCCCACCGGCAACCTTGAAGATGGTTTTCTGTGGATTCCCATCTTCCTTCCAGACAAATGCCGGGGTTGGTCACTAACTATAGGCCACAGCCGCTACCTTCCAAATCCTTGTCCTTACATTCAAACCTTCCTCCCCAGACACTTCTCCACACGCGACGGTACTTGTAGCTCACCCCATGGGTGTTCGCATAGAAGTAGATAAAAAATTCTGGCTAGTCGAACATGTCCACGAACACTCCCGGCATTAAAAGCCATACGCTAAAAAAATGGCAAAATTATGGCTAAATTATGCCACGGTGGGTGAGTGGATAGCGTGTCGGTCTACTAACGCCAAGATTGCAGGTTCGCTCCTGGCCGTGGTAAGTGATATTTTTTTAAGGCGGCAAAAATACGACACGCATGTCATACGATGTTGGCATGTCAAAGAACCCATTTGAATTCAGTAGGCCGTGTTCATAATGGCAAAATAAATCTCGGGAGTTTCCGCCAACACAAACGTTTCTCCATTCTCTATTAGAAAGCACTCTAGTGTCAAGGAGCTTAGATATCTAACCTCCTTGACTTTCATAGCGCTCCAAGGAACAACAAAATTCGACATGCAAGCTCTGGGCGTCAAATAACAAAGCTTTGCATTGTTTATTAGTTCTAGTTCATTGTTTCAGTAGACTGTGATGTGTGAGGGTGCATGTGAGTGTGCCTGGTGACAGACTGTTTTAGTGGTAGTATTTGTTGTTGGTGGAACTTTAGTATTTTTTTCGTTAGTAGAATTTTGGTATTTAATTGTTAGTACGGTAGAAGGTTAGTATTTTTGTTTAGTAGAATTGCTCTTTACTTATTCTGAAAGGGAGTAGCAGCCTTTCAGAATAAATCAATTCTTTACTAGTCTTATAGACGGTTAAGATATTGATAATATAAGCCAAATAATGGCTACACTGCGTCCTGCTGCACGGCTGAAAGCAACGGGAAACTACAGCCGTATGCTATTCCCGAGGATATGCACCTCTCTATGCATAATTACATGTGATGATGGCCTCCTCCCTTGTAAAATTTCAATCCGGAGGTAAACTAGTCCCCCGTTCGGATCTCCGGGAGGGGACTACTCGAGAGGGGGTTAACATCACAGAAGTGACAAAGAGGAAATCTGACATTCTACGGATCGGAGCGTGGAATGTTAGAAGTCTGCTAGGAAGTGGAAGGTTAGAAAACTTAGAAAGGGAAATGGATAGGTTGAGGTTGGATTTGGTTGGGATTAGTGAAATGCGCTGGCAGGAAGAACAGGACTTTTGGTCAGGAGACTATAGGGTCATTAGCACTAAATCAAACAATGGCCAAGCAGGGGTTGGCCTCATATTGAGTAGGAAACTTGGACAGCGGGTGGAATATTATGAACAATATAGTGAACGGATTATTGTATCAAAAATCAATACTAAACCTACCTGCACCACAGTGGTACAAGTCTATATGCCTACCAGTCAAGCTGTTGATGAGGATGTTGAAAAGGTCTACGAAGAAATAGATGACATTCTGAGGTATATCAAGGGTGATGAAAATGTTATAGTAATGGGAGATTGGAATGCTGTGGTAGGAAAAGGGAGAGAAGGGAAAATAGTAGGAGATTTCGGATTAGGTGAAAGGAATGATCGAGAAACCAGGCTGGTAGAATTCTGCACCGAGCATGAGTTGGCCATAGCTAACACCTTATTCAATAACCACAATAGAAGAATATACACATGGATGAGACCAGGAGATACAGGGCGTCACCAAATCGACTTCATTATGGTCAAGCAGAGGTTTCGAAACCAGATTTTGGATTGTAAAGCATATCCTGGTGCTGACATAAACTCTGACCACAATCGGGTTGTAATGCAATGCAGATTAAAGTTGAAGAAACTGAAGAAAAGTCAAAAGCCAAAAAGGTGGGCAATAGACAGACTGAAAGAGAAGGATGTAAACGAAAGATTCAAGAAGAGTATAAAGGAAGGACTAATGAAAAACCCTAAACAAACTTCAATTGCAGACGAATGGGCACTTTTGAAGAATGAAATAACAAAATCCGCAGAGGAAAACATTGGTAGGAAAGAAAGAATAGGTAGAAAACCGTGGATCACCCCGGATATACTAGAATTGATGGATGAAAGGCGGAAACACAAGAATGTAAGAAATGAAAAGGGGAAAGCAGAATACAGACGTCTGAGAAATGAGGTTAACAAGAAGTGCGAGGAAGCGAAAGAAGAATGGTTGAAAGAGAAATGTGCAAGTATAGAAAATTGTCTGAAATTAGGTAAAGTAGACACAGCTTATCGAAGGATTAAGAATACTTTTGGGGAAAAGAAGACTAAGTGCTGTAATATTAAGGACACAAATGGAAAGCCTCTAACAGATAGGGAAGAAAAGGTTGAGAGATGGAAAGCTTACATAGAGAGTTTGTATAAGGGAAAGGAGATTGAGAATCATGTAATGGAAAGGGAGGAGGAAATTGATGAGGATGCGAAGGGAGATTTAATATTGAGATCAGAATTTGATAGAGCTTTGGAAGACTTAAGCCGGAACAAAGCACCAGGCATAGATGATATACCGATTGAGTTGCTACGCTGCATAGGAGATGAAGGTCTGATCAGGTTATTTCACTTGGTGTGTAGGATTTATGAGACAGGTGAGGTACCCCCTGATTTCAAGAAGAATGTAATCATCCCTATACCAAAGAAAGTGGGAGCTGACAGATGTGAAGATTACCGTACAATCAGCTTGATTACTCATGCTTCAAAGATCCTGTCTAGGATAATTTACAAGAGGATTGAAAGCCAGATAGAAACGGAGTTGGGTGAAGACCAGTTTGGTTTCAGGAGAAATGTAGGAACAAGGGAAGCTGTACTAAGTCTTAGGCTGATTTTGGAAGGTAGAATAAGGAAAGATAAGAGAACGTTCATGGCTTTTGTAGACTTAGAAAAGGCTTTTGATAACGTTGATTGGACTAAATTGTTTGACATTTTGAAATCGATTGGAATAAAGTACAGGGATAGGAGGGTGATATACAATCTATACAGAAACCAGACAGCAGTCATTCGAGTTGAAGGACATGAGAGAGAAGCTGGTATTCAGAAAGGTGTAAGGCAAGGCTGCAACTTATCACCCATACTTTTCAATCTTTACATTGAACAAGCAATGAAGGAAATTAGAGAAAAATTTAAAGTGGGAGTGAAGATTCAAGGAGAAATAATTTCAACTCTGAGATTTGCTGATGACATAGTCATCTTGGCCGACAAGCCTGAGGATTTGAATGAGTTTTTGAATGGTATGGACTCCGTCTTACAGAAAGAATTCATGATGAAAATTAATAAATGTAAAACAAAATACTGGAATGCAGCCGAAATAAATCAGAAACCTCTATGGAGATCAAATTGACAGGTGAAAAGCTGAAGGAAGTAGAAGACTTCTGTTACTTAGGAAGTAGAATAACCAGTGATGGACGAAGCAAAGAGGATAAAAAGTAGGTTGGCTCAGGCAAAGAAAGCTTTTCTACAAAAAAGGAATCTGCTGACATCGAATATAGATTTAGGTATTAGGAAGTCATTTTTGAAAGCCTTTGTCTGGAGCGTGGCGCTCTATGGAAGTGAAACTTGGACTATTGGTGCAGCAGAAAAGAGGAGAATAGAAGCATTTGAAATGTGGTGTTACAGGAGAATGATGAAGATCAGATGGGTAGATGGGGTTACAAACATAGAGGTTTTAAGACGAGTGGGAGAGGAGAGATGTTTCTGGCGACTGCTAATGAAGAGAAGAGATAGGTTGGTAGGACACATACTAAGACACCCAGGAATAGCAAGCTTAGTTATGGAAGGAAGGGTCGAGGACAAGAACTGTAGGGGTAGACCAAGTTTAGAATATGTTAAACAGTTTGTCTCAGATGTAGGGTGTGGTAGTTATGTAGAGATGAAACGATTAGCTCAGGACAGGGAGGCATGGAGAGCTGCATCAAACCAGTCAAAAGACTGAAGACTCAAACAACAACGTACCCGGCACCCGTGCCATACGATATTATTAATATTATTATTATTACCGCTCGCTCTGGCTGCGTCTGCTCAGGGCGATATGAAATGTGGTTGTAACTGATGCGGATGTCCCGTAAAACGCAGCCAAGTGTACTCGTTATCTTTAGAAGGCAGTGAAACTGGAATGGACGGTGCAGGTATTGTTGAGACGCCATCAAACTTCACCCTGGCCAACCGCTATTCAATCACGGAACGCCTCCGTCTTTTTTATGGCAAAATATGTGCGCGTCATCTGCCGGGAAACGCCAGTAAAGCAAAACTGAGGCTCGGCGATAAACCAGGAGAGAGAAGGATTCTTCCCCGACCTGTGTTTAACTGCTTCATAAGAACCTCAAAGCCTTCAAGCACCATGACTAATGATGCTGATTCCTTCTTCACGGGCAATTAACATGCATACCTTCCTTCAAGTTCAAACTCTTCAGCTGGGTGCAGCAGTCTTTGTGACACTTACAAACATCGCACATTAGTGGACGTCGAATAGTTGAGCTAAGCTTCCAGGTGATTCTACATACAGTACAGTACCGTCGGTCTACCTTTCATGGACGTAATGACGTAGCTCGCCGTCAGAGAATATAACGTGATCACAGCAAGGGCGTGTATACAATTTTTTTCAGGGGGGGGGGGGGGAGGAGGGGGAGGGGGAGGGGAGCATGCTATCCTGGAAAATTGTGAGTATTCTCAGGGGATTGTCACCGCAAAATACCCAGAAATATCAATTAATATCTTTGAGCATTTAACTTTGTGTAATTATTTTAGATAAAATTCAAAGTTTATATAGCCTAGAATTACTGGCAATACAAAAAAAAAAATTGTAAAATACAACACAACATACAAATAAATTTTTATACTTAATGAATTTTCTATTATGATCTATGGAGTATGAATGGCAAATCTATATATATAAAGCACAAAGTTTGTCTGTCTGTCTGTCTGTCTGTTATGTATACAAATCTACACCGTTTCACCGATCTGAACCAAAATTTGTATACTTACCCTTTGGAACCCTGCGGGTAACCCTGTCAATATTAAATTTCGGACAGACCACCCCATGCCCTGCATTTAGGCCCTTTTGCACAAATCTACACCGTTTCACCGATCTGAACCAAAAGTTGTATATTTAACCTTTGGAACCCTGCGAGTAACACTGACCACTTAAAATTTCGGACAGACCACCCCATTCCCTGCATTTAGGCCCTTTGGTCCAAATCTACACCGTTTCACCGATCAGAACCAAAATTTGTATTCTTACCCTTTGGTGCCCTGCGAGTAACACTGTCTGCTTGGAATTGCGGACAGACCACTCCATTCCCTGCATTTAGGCCCTTTGGCCCAAATCTACACCGTTTCACCGATCTCAACCAAAATTTGTATATTTACCCTATGAAACACTGCGACTAACACTGTCTGCTTGAAATTTCGGACAGACCACGCCATTCCCTGCATTTAGGCCCTTTTTGCACAAATCTACACCGTTTCACCGATCTGAACCAAAATGTGTATACTTACCCTTTGGAACCCTGCGAGTAACACTGTCTCCTTGAAATTGCGGAGAGACCACTCCATTCCCTGCATTTAGGCCCTTTGGCCCAAATCTACACAGTTCCACCGATCTCAACCAAAATTTGTATATTTACCCTTTGGAACACTGCGACTAACACTGTCTGCTTGAAATTGCGGATAAGCTACTCCATCCTCTGCATTTAGGCCCTTTGGCACAAATCTACACCGTTTCACCGATCTGAACCAAACTTTGTATACTTACCCTTTGGAACCCTGCGAGTAACACTGTCCACTTAAAATTTCGGACAGACCACCCCATTCCCTGCATTTAGGCACTTTGGCACAAATCGACACCGTTTCACCGATCAGAACCAATATTCGGAAACTTAACCTTTGGTACCCAGCGAGTAACACTGTCTGCTTGAAATTGCGAACAGACCACTCCATTCCCTGCATTTAGGCCCTTTGTCCCAAATCTACACCGTTTCACCGATCTCAACCAAAATGTGTATATTTACCCTTTGGAACACTGCGACTAACACTGTCTGCTTGAAATTGCGGCGAGGCCACTCCATCCCTTGCATTTAGGCTGTTTGGCACAAATCTACACCGTTTCACCGATCTGACCTCAATTTTATATACTTACCCGTAGAACCCGACAAGTAACACTGTTCACTTTAAATTTCGGACAGACCACACTATTCCCTGCTTTTCGGCCCTTTGGCAGAAAACTACACCGTTTCACCGATCTCAACCAGATTTTACATAATTAACCTTTGGAACTCGACGAGTAACACTGTCCACTCGAAATTTCGGACAGACCACTCCATTCCACGCATTTAGGCCCTTTGGCACAAATCTACATCGTTCACCGATCGAAAACAAAATGTGTATACTTACCCTTTGGAACCCGATGAGTAACACTGTCCACTTTAAAATTTGGACAGGCCACTCCATTCCCTGCCTTTTGGCCCTTGGCACAAAACTACACCGTTTCACCGATCTCAACCAGATTTCACATAATTACCGTTTGGAACTCGACGAGTAACACTGTCCACTCGAAATTTCGGACAGACCACTCCATTTCCCGCATTAAGGCCCTTTGGTACAAATCTACATCGTTCACCGATCGAAAACAAAGTGTGTATACTTACCCTTTGGAACCCGATGCGTAACACTGTCCACTTGAAATTTCTGACACACCACTCCATTCCCTGCATGTAGCTCAGGAATTCCTCGGAGTTGCCAGCTTCCTAACTCACCAGTCATGAGCCCTTGAGGGTGTACCAGAAGTGGTGGGTCTACACACACCCTGCCTCTTTGAGGGCCGTTGGCAGAACACAGGAGATATTATGAAAAGGAAAAGAAGGCAGACCCCTCGAAGAATGAGGGTATCGGGAAAGATGAGACAAAGCCAATTAAGGCGGGAAATTGAAAGACTCCCTAGCCCTCGGATACCCTAATACAGTCTGGGTCGGAAGAGAACAAGAGTTGACCAAGGGAGGCCGACAGGAAAGAGAACTGAAATGAGCCCGGCACCAGGAAGTAGAAGCGATGCCAGACTCAGCTGGGGTTCCGTGGTCGCCAACCCACGTCCCACAAGTTGTGAGACCCTGGGGGGGGGGGGTCAGTTGTGAGAATAGCTGGCTGATTCATCGTGAGGTGACTTGAGAGTACTTTCCAGAGCCCGCCGTGTTATCTCCTGCTGTCTATGCTGATGCCAGCACAGGGCCGTTGCGAAACAGTGAGTGATTCCCGATCAATCTGTATAGGACGGGGAACCCCGAACGTGTGTCATCATATTTCGTCATCATCTGCGATCATCTTAGGTTCGTGCAGCTTGGACCTATATTCTTTGTCTTTGCCGAGCAGTATGCTCTTTCACTAGACGCATCCAGTACAGGCCTAAGCCAGAAAATAAGGTTGAGACTTTGGAAAACATCGAAGCTAGCTAGACACCTGAATTACCTATATCAGTTTTAAAATAACACCATGTTCGTTTAGTAGTCATTTTTTCATTACCTTATTATTATCATCATAAGTGCAAAAGCCCTAGATGTTACGCGCATCATACCAATAATCACCGCCGCATAAAGTCTTTCTCGACTGTCATTTTTAAAATATTTATTTTTGGTTGGTTGGTTCTTAAGTTTAGGGGCTGCGACAACGCGGTCATGTAGCCCCGTGTACTTTGGGTGTGTGTAGAATCTGTCTGATAACCGGTGTTAATTCTGATGACTGTATTAGTGTGTGTTATCTGTTTTTTAATTTAAGTACAAACTGCAACTTAGAATTCTTCAAATAGTTCGTACTTTTGCCGCCAAGCGCCACCGTCAACGACTACTAGGCCAAGTTCGGAACTTAGCTACTAGACGCCACTGCAGTCGGCTCTTGGCAACGGACGTAGACATCTATGAGCGTTGTTTACCTATCCAATTTAGCTTCACACAGGTGTAATTAGTGGAAGGTTCTTTAACATGCCATAAATCTGACATGGGACCGCCGGCTTTACTTCCCCTCCGAAGAAAGGCATACTGACGGATTTTTAACGCTCTTAAAATATCTGACGGCTTCGGCCGGGTTTGAACCCGCTATCTTGGGCATAGAAGCTCAGCATGCTACCAAATACGCCACCGAAGCCGCCATATAGTTATTTTTATTACAGTACATTGTGTACATTATACGTTGAAGTGTCAATTCAATACCGGTAGTAGTTTCCGTTATCATCCTCATCATAAGAGCAAATGACCTACAGTAGATGTTGCGCCCATTTCACCATTAATCACCACACACAATAAGTCTTCCTCGCCTGTGAATTTTGAAATATGTATTTCTATTACGGTAGTTTGTAAGTTTGACGTGTCAATTCAACAGTAGTTTTTATTATCATCCTTATCAAAAGGGCAAATGACCTAGATATTACTCCCTCATTGTCTTTGGGGGAAAATGACTTAGATTTTAAGTCCATTATATTTCTAAGGAGACCTTAAAACATTATCATCATTCCACCGGGCGAAGCCGGGTACTACTGCTAGTATCTAAATATTTGTGAATTAACTCAGCAGAAAGTTTTTTTTTTTTTAGAAGTTGATTGATAATTTATTTCTCAAAAGTACCGTACTCTGGAATTCACAGTTTTGCCTCACGAGGCTGAGTGTACCCTATTCCAGCCCTCAGACTAGAATTAAAATTTCTTGGCAAAGCCGGGAATCGAATTCGGACCTGCGGGGCGGCAGTCAAGAATGCTAGCCACAACACCACAATTTAGTCTAATGTCAATCTTAATATTGTTTATAACTTAGCCAATAAGTTAAGATTTAGGTACAACCAAATTTACAATTACTAGCATTACCCGTCGCGGCTTCGCCCGCGAATATTCTAGTTGTAAAGAGTACACTTAGCAAAAACTCAATCATAAATGCTGTGAGTGATTTATACTTGCTATGAATAATCAGACTTTATCAATTCAGCTACTGGTGCAGTGGTTAGGGGTTTGTCATTCCTTCATAGGTATATCAGAGCGAAGTTAGTTTTCTGGGAATATCACAGACACTGTTAATTTGAGGGCCTTTAAATGCGGTTTTCGGAGACCCTTTATAGTCGGGTGAAAAAGACCTTTCGTACCACACTCACACGTGAAAACATTCTAGAGTGCCCCTTGATCCCCTTAAGCCCATTATACTGTATGTATTGATGAATTTTACAGCTTTATTTGGTTCAGTGATAACCTTATAACCGTCTGCAAACTTTCGTAGTAATGTAATAATTGGAATTGCATTGCGTCTTACAGAAATAGATGAACCTGTGAGATTCTGTTACCATGGTTACCGTGTTGCATTCTTTCATTATTTCATTGTAAATATACATGTTTTAAGGTATTTATTTAATTGTGATGCATTTAAAGAGTAAGTGAGTGCGTTTCGCTTACGCATTGGGTTATGCTGAACCTGTAGGTACCCCATATGTGTAGGTTGGTGTTAATGGGACGTTATTTTCGGTACAAAACTGGAATGGGACCTTAGCAGAATAATATAGGGAGGGATTGTATGCTCTTACCAAAACATTGTTACTGGCTTTTTTCGGGGTGGGGGCTGGAGCCCCTCAGCCCCCCCCCCCCCTCCCTTTTATATACGCCCCTGTGAGCACAGTATTTCGTCACTTTCTCAGCATAAATGTTTTGGTTATTATGCGAGTTCGGTACTGCGATGTCTATTAGAAGAGTTTTCTTTTGCAGTTTATCAATAAGAATAATGTCTGGCCTGTTTACTAGTAGATGTATTTCTATTCCAGTATGTACAGCTCGTGGTAAGGTAAGAGAGCGAAGGACCCTCCTGTTTTAATAAGAGAGCAAGCACACACGCACAATGCTCAGCCATGCTCGACAACTTCCTGCAATTATTTCATTTGCCGCCACTGTCGTGTGGCCCTCGCTCGGCTCTTCAGCCCGGGGCATCAACACTTGGCTGGCTGCTTGGCTAAGTGGCACTCCATACACCAATAGTAACTCATTTACTGAGTCAATAGGATCAAGTTACTACTCTCGCTCTTCTGACCATTACATTACACAGGAAAGTATTCGGCTACGTCACCGCGGTAGCTGCCCGCACTAAGGTGCAAGGCCAAGGGGGCCAGATTGCACGGATTCTGTAGCCGAGTGGTTCGAACCCCACCTTGTAATAGGTCGCTTCCCTGCCTATCTTCAGTTTCAGTAATAAAACTATTAATAATGTCCGTCTTTTCAATACAATATTAATAATCTATTTATACAACTGGGTACATGTTTCGTACAGGTTTTTTTTTTTTTCATTGTATGTATTTGATAGTGTGCATCATATTTGTTTATGTCTTAATGTATATTTGGGCTGAGGAAGTACAGACGACTGTACGAAACATGTATCCAGTTGTATAAATAGATTATTAACATTGTATTGAAAAGACGGACATTATTAATAGTTTTATTACTGAACATATTCAATACGGACCTAAAATGGAGAATATTGCTCTATTGAGTTTCAGGTTCATTGATGTTCATTAATTCCATCTCTCGTGCCAAGAAGGGAATCCGGCCAAGAGATTGAGATGGTAGCGGCTTCGGTGGCGTAGTCGGTAGCATGCTGAGCTTCTATGCCCAAGATAGCGGGTTCAAACCCGGCCGAAGCCGTCGGATTTTTAAAGAGCGTTAAAAATCCCTCAGTATGCCTTCCTTCGGAGGGGAAGTAAAGCCGGCGGTCCCATTGCACTAATTGAACCTGTGTGAAGCTAAATTGGATAGGTCAAGAATGTAAACAACGCTCTTAGTTTTCTACGTTCGTTGCCAAGAGCCGACTGCGGTGGCGTCTAGTAGCTAAGTTCTGAACTTGGCCTAGTAGTCGTTGACGGTGGCGCTTGGCGGCAAAAGTGGGAACTGAAAAATTCTAAGTTGCAGTACTTAAATTGTAAAACAGATAACACACACTATTACAGTCATCACAATTAACACCGGTTATCAGAGAGATTCTACACACACCCAAAGTACACGGGGCTACATGACCGCGTTGTCGCAGCCGCTAAACTTAAGAACCAACCAAACAACCAAGAGATTGAGATGGTATGGTCACATGGCTCCCCACAGGATACCTAGAGTGTACTTTGGCCAGAGTGTCCCCGGGAAGAGACCAAGAGGAAGAGCTCGCGATGTGTGGGAGAAGCAAATTTATAGGGACCTTGGAGCTAGAGACAAGAACTGGCATCAAACACAAGAACAATGGCTAGCCTATGGATGGACAGGACAAATTGGAGACGGCTCATTTATAACCGCACCCTGCTTGCTGGAGCGAAGAAACGATATGATGATGACCGTTCGATGTCAGTGAATAGTATCCAAAACGTAACTAAGAGAACTTATAAATGAATTTTATAAATAACCATTGCGTTTTTCATTTTTCTTCCGGGGAAATGGCAAAGTTGCTAGAGTTGTCCATTTAATTTATAACGTGCTTGAGGTCTTTGTTTCTAATTCAATCTCAGATGAAATTGACTCTTTACTTCTTACATTCCCGAAATGAGTAGCCTATGGCTTATTCTTGTGGTGCCTGCAACGCTCAGTGATCAAAATCTTCAAGCAAAAGAATAACCAATGACATACAGCGAGAGAAATGAAAAGAGAAGGGGTAAATAACTAAAAACAAAGTAAATGAATGTTCAGTTGTACGGGCTAAATTCCACGTAGCGTTCTTTTCTTTTGAGGGGAATAGAGGAGTTTGCATGCTTAATATCGTAATTCCAAACTTACATCACAGGTTGAATAAAAATGCAGCGGCCCAGAGGACCATGCCCTATGACCCGTGGTCGCTCTCTACGGCCCTGAATAGCAAAGACAAGCCGTTCTTAACCCTTGAGAACTCGCGTGAAAAAATATAACACGAGGACTGACGCCGGGTCATTTTAACCCATAGTGTGTCCCTTTCTAGAGAAGCTTATTTCCAAAAGGTACCAAATCCAAAAAGTAATATTTTACAGGAAAGAAAAACGCTCAGAGTGTAAAATTTCATCTGAAAATCCATTTGAGCCCATTTATTATGTTCAGATAGGATAAATGCATTGTTATACCAAGTATTTCTGTTTAGGCTTTTGCAGTTTAGGAAATATTCAAAGAAAATGATGGATTTAGTACTTTTTGGCCCCGAAACTCTAAATACTTTCAACGGAAAGACATAAATTTCACTGCAGTCATCAGAATCTTCGAGAAAACTGATTGTATTTAGTTATGCAATAATTAGATTTAAGGTATTTACAGTGAAGGCATAGATTATTTAAATAATATTAAATAAAATTGAACAAAACAATGAATATTATGCAAAGTAACTTACCAGTGCTGAACTTTTGGAATTATGATTGTAGTTTGTGTCTAAAGAACATGAATATGGTAAATAACTTGTGAACAGGACAATGGATAATATTATCCAGTACTAAAAGAAATGGCCTCTCATTGGCTGCATGGATATGGTACGTATTGGCACATTCAGGCCACAGGATTTGGTACTTATTGGCATCAAACGAGATTTTTAAAGCCCTGTTTGTTATGGATTTAGGTCATTTTGGCAATTTCTTTTTCTTTGATATGATGGAGCTTCCTACCAACGTACGTTTTCCATCATAACCTCAATTTCGATTTTTTTGGATTTGGTATCTTTTGGAAATAAGCTTCTCTAAATCTGTCGTAGTCGTACGGATTTTAATGAAGTACAGTAATTTTACACCTGGTGTCTTCCTATGAACTATTCCCAATATAAAATGAGGTTTATTTATATTTTTCAAATTTGACATGCAGAAAAATGATAATGACAGTATAATTGGCCTTGATAGTGACAGTAAAGCAGTCAACTCGATTTTTTTAAACAAAGGAGCTGATGACCATGGTGTCCCTAGACCCTAAAGATGGATCAACAAGAACGTGAGCTATGTTATTGTGCTGCACCGAAATAGGTGGATTTCCCCCCCTATTTTTTTACAGATTGTCCCGACTAACGTAAGCTGAAAATTGTCAAGCGAGGACTGGCGCCATGGGTAAATCTGACCCGACCGTAAATAATATAGTAATAACTTGAGTGCTTAAAAAGCTATGGACATGTTTCATTTGCAGGGTGAAGTTCAAGGCTAGGAAGGAAGGTACAGTAAGCGACAGGAAATAAGGGCTGACCAAAACGAAAATATAGAGCATTATTTACGCATCGGGTAAAAAGTACTCATGCGCCAGTCCTCGAGGGTTGTCCATTCTGTACAGTGAACGAGCACTTCTGTAAGTTATATTCTGGGCCTATATTTCTCCGTAAAGCTGCCCTTCCAAATTTATTTCGTGAGCACATTTCTTGTATATTTTCACCGAAAGTACTTTATGTTATGTGTTGTGTTTAGTATCCCTCCCTATATTATTGTGCTAAGGTCCCATTCCAGTTTTGTACCGAAAATAAGGTCCCAGTAACACCAACCTACACATATGGGGTACCTACAGGTTCAGCATAACACAATGCGTAAGCGAAACACACTCACTTACTCTTTAAATGCCTCACAATTAAATAAATACCTTAAAACTTTTATATTTACAATGAAATAATGAAAGAATGCAACACGGTAACCATGGTAACAGAATCTCACAGGTCCATCTATTTCTGTAAGACGCAATGCAATTCCAATTATTACATTACTGTGAAAATTTCCAGACGGTTATAAGGTTATCACTGAACCAAATTAAGCTGTAAAATTCATAAATACCTGCAGTATAATGCGCTTAAGGGGGTCAAGGGGCGCTCTAGAATTTCTTCACGCAATTTTCACGTGTGAGTGTGGTTCGAAAGGTCTTTTTCACCCGACTATAAAGGGTCTCCGAAAACCTCATTTAAAGGCCCTTAAATTAAGTGTCTGTGATATTCCCAGAAAACTAACTTCGCTCTGATATACCTATGAAGGAATGACAAACCCCTAACCACTGCACCAGTAGCTGAATTGATTAAGTCTGATTATTCATAGCATTCATGATTGTGATTTTGCCAAGTGTACTCTTTTACAACTAGAATATTCGCGGGCGAAGCTGCGACGGGTATATGCATACGAAGAAAATACTTTACAAGTAAAAGCCATTGTAATGGAAATAAAGTGAGGTAACCGAATGCTTTACTGCGTCATTGGTTGATTCATGACGTATGACTCATAGCTCAAGAATTCTAGCGACATTTCAGACTAAAACTGCAGTTCAAAGCACAGACAAACACGAGTGGCACCAAGGCTCTCCGTAGCCCTATCTTGATAAAGTTGGTTGGTTGGTTCCTCAGTTTAGGGGCAGCAACAACGCGGTCATGTAGCCCCGTGTACTTTGGGGGTGTGTTTAGAATCTGTCTGATAACTGGTGTTACTTGTGATGGCTGTATTAGTGTGTGTTTTTAATTCAAGTAAGGACTGCAGATGATAATTTCAATTAGTTCCTACTTTCGTTACCAAATGCTACCGTCAACGATACCTAGCTGTGAACATGGCTACTACTAGAAGCCATCGCAACCAGTGGCTGGTGACGAACGTTGGAACTTAAGAGCATTAATCGAACCTAACCTACAAATTTTGCTTCACACAAATTTAGTTAGTGGAAAGTTCTCTTACATGCCATAAATCTATGACATGGGCCCGCCGGCTTTACTTCCCCTCCGAAGGAAGGCATACTGAGGGATTTAACGCTCTTAAAAAATCCGACGACTTCGGCCGGGTTTGAACCCGCGATCTTGGGCATAGAAGCTCAGCATGTAACTGACTACTCCAGCGGCTTGATAAAGTACTAAATACATGTTTTATGAAAAGCTATTCCAACATTCAGACAGGTCAATGACTGATCAACAAAATAAGAACAAAGGCCCAAGCAATGAACTTTTTCCTCTGACGCTATCCTGTGTCAATTCGTAGCGATAACCCGTTCCGTGCCTCGTAAAACAGTCCTTTAACAAAAACAGTCATTACAATCTTTTATTTCTATTCACGTTCAAAGCACTTAATGCCAATATTTTATTTTTTGGACTACCAGGTGTTCTGCTAGGATCTTGCAGTTTTCTTACCTACCGTCCTGCTAAACAAAATCTGATAGTTACGACAGGAATCTCTTTGATATTACAGAATACTGTGAGGGTGTTCGAAAGAAAAGGTACGAAACGATACTGTGGGTACAATTTACTCACCACAGACCTGTGCACAGGTGTCCCATTGCTTCACTAGCCGCAGGGTTCCCTGTTTCCAGAAGTCTTGTGGTTGTGACAGGAGCCAATCCTGTACGGTGTGCTTTAGTTTGTGGTCCGATTGGAAAAGTTTTCCCTTGAGATGTTTTTTGAACGGACCAAACAGTTGCAAGTCGCAGGATGACAAGTCCAGTCTGCAGGGCGGAAATTCAAGTTGCTTCCACTTAAAAGTAGGAACTACTTGAAAATTGAATGTCTGCAGTCCTTACTTGAATTAGAAACACATAACACACACTAATACAGCCATCACAATTAACACCGGTTATCAGGCAGACCCTACACACACCCAAAGTACACGGGGCTACATGACCTCGTTGTCGCTGCCCCTAAACTGAGGAACCAACCAACCAGCCTCGCCAAGTCATCGTTCCCTAACTCGCATTTGACCCGACATGATCAAAAGCTTCAGCAGGAGTCTTTCCTTTTTGAGAACCAATCTCTCCACCCCTACCAAAGCCCCCTACACACCTCACAAGACGCTACATCCTGCTTGCTCACTCTGATGACGGTTATTATCAGGGATGGTGTCATCTGGCTACTTAGGAATGCTCACCATTAAACATGTCGTAACCTTATTGGCGACAAGCTCGACGTAAACACTACACGGTTACCTGACCAGAAACTTCAATGAGCAATTTAAATAACATAGCAAGGTCTCGCGAGAGAAGCATTCAGTTAGGATGAAAAGATATTTAATTTTCTTGCTGGGATCGAAACATTCACCTTTGGCTTCCTGAATCCCTAACGACACGTGTACAAAATATGATGATATTTGTTGTTTTAAGGGGCCTAACATCTAGGTTATCGGCCCCTAATGGCCTGGGTGATAGCCAAAAATGACAATGAAATGGAAACCAGAAAGAAAATTAAATGAGACTGAAAATACTTACAAAATGAAACTCAGATTAAAACGACTCACAAAATGGAGAGTGGTATTACTTACAAAAGGGAATACATTGAAAAATACGCACAAAATGTAGTTTAGTTTCAAAATACGTACAAAATGCAATGTAGAGTCGAAATACTTACAAAATGCAATTGAAATTCAAAGTACTCAATGCAAGTTAGATTGAAAAAGGCCTGTTCAGATTCAAAATACTCACAAATTGCAATTGAAATTCAAAATACTTACAAAATGCAATTCAAATTGAAAATACACAATGCAAGTTAAGAGAGAAAAAGGCCGGTTAAGATTCAAAATACTCACAAAATGCAATTAACATTTAAAATGCTTACAAAATGTATGGTAAATTCAAACTACTCATTAGGATTGACAATAGTGTACAAAATAAATCTCTCTTTTAGACAAGGAACCAATGGTTCAATTGGCAATGTCGTCATTTTACTGGTTTAACATCCCTTACTGCGGATTTCAAGATGTCTCGCCGGGGTGTCAGATTATTCTCCCCTGAAGGGGACCTCTATCACGGGTCTTCCCTGAGATACCGACAGACTTCACCAGGTTTCGATCCCGCAAAGTTGCACCACGCAGGTGGTCCAATAGAGAAGAATGGAAACATCGGAGATAAATGGCATAATTTTCAATTTAATAGACTAGTTTCAAATCTCTTATCACAGAAGGAAACATCGTGTTCCACCCAGATTCACAGATTGTGAAGAAGGTTAACACTAACGCAACTTACAAAGTACAAACAAAACGCAGCATTATGCTCGTCTGACTGGCAGTGTTAGTGTTGATATTACAAACATTATTGTATGCTAATCATTCATCATATCTGCGTTTAAGTTATTTTAAGGGAGAAAATTGCATCTATAACATTGACAGTATTTTGGTCATACTTATTGCAATACACCACATTATATGTACTTCTGTGTTCTGTAGCCTATATATACACTGACCGGCAAAAAAAAAGTGGAACAGTTAAAAAAGTAATATCAATAGTATAAAATTAGCCATGAAAAAGATATAATCACATTTTAAAAGCTTTTCGCGCATTAGAACAAACATATTAAACATCCGTGAACAGAAATTGATAATATGGCATTTCGTAGGATGGTTTATTACCACCAATTACCCCCCAATCTTCGATGAGCCTATCCTAATGGTTTTAAGGCGGGAAGCGCTGAAACTCTTCTCACCTCCTCGCTGGAGTTGATTTAACTTTAACTACCCTCATTTACCACAAACCTATAGAATTTACTGCCTTTACATACAGGCCACAAGTGATTTTAACGTTACTTCCCGACTTTGAATGGGCGCCAAGGTCGACCATATGGGTCTTCCTGAATAAAATAGGATAAAATACGATACATAACTGTTGCCCCGACTATGACACTCCATATCCCAGGCGTAGGGCATTTGGCATGCGTTTGCTGATGTACCAGGTTCATGCAAGACAGGAATATAACCACACATGGATTTTAAAAAGAATCTATTGGCTGTACTAAACACATATATACAAAATATACAACAAAAATACCCTTCATACACTCGTGCTCAAACTTTATACAGTACCTTGCCACTGAATTTAGGCTCTGAGAGCAAGAAAAACACTACGGTCATATCTGACCCAGGCATAATAGCCACCTATGTATATACACTGTACCGTCCGTACACAAAATATCTACACACGTTACGACTGGTTCATTCTACTTTCTTCTGTTACGGCACGTTCACCTCTCCATTCTCGCATGACTTCGATGAAATGTTTACGACTGGATTATCCTTTAGGCGTGGTAAGTTATTACCGACAGCCCATGGTATGGATGGACCCATGAAAAATCGTAGCCTCCAATAGCCCGTAAGAGCTCAGTGGATAGCTAAACATTAGTCACCGCTCGTTCGTATTACGATACCATGATCGAGTAATAACGACACTAATTGCAAGTTGACAAACGGACTTTCGTAGTACAAGCAAGAAGACGATCTCTAACTGTTCGTTACGGAAACCAAGTCACGTAAAACGACCCTGGGCGTTAGTAGATCAGTGTTCTGCCGATAAAACAATATACAAGCTCTGAACGCCAGACACGCCATTATATGCACTCGCGTAAGGATCCAATAACCCCAAAGTTTCTGCCGGAACTAACTTGTGCGTAGCCCGCTCCTAGCGGAACATCCGCGTCAACACATAAACATCAGACAGTCAAAATCCACACTGACGTCACACAGTTGTTTCTTCACGCGAATTTCATGGGAGTTCATGCCATAAATAGCCTAGGTAATCCCACACAAGCCGAATTACTGCCTGTCTTTTCCGGGTATGTCACAAATCCAGCACTCGAAAATATCAATTCTTTGTACCTTTATAGTACAGCCACAAATCTAACCTTTAACATTACTAGGTCAAAATAAAGCAATTAACCCCAAACCAAAATGAAATAATGCTTCTACTTAATACAGTCTTATATATCCTTATTCCCAAAACGTAATAAATCGCAAAACCCCGTATTTTATAATATCAAATATCCAAAAACCGATAATTAATAAACAGTGATCCTAGGTTGTCCGGACCATCCAAATATGAATCCGTCCACAAAAACACACAGGCACAATAAAAATCACCTCTGCAACCCCACGTTAACCCAATATAATAAGATACGAATAAAATACCCCAAACTAACTGCACAAGGCAGAAAACCCGAGGGTGAGCTACTGTAACTGAATAAATTCGGTTACAGCGCACTATAAGCGTCTAAGTTTTATGAGTGTTGCCGCTAGCTTATTGTTGTCCTAGGGATAACAACTGGCATTTGTTGAACAAGCGTGAACCATTGTCATACATTTTAGTAAGTTATCCATGTGCAGTTGACACTAAAACATGCCTCTTAGCCGTGAAGGAGCTGCACAGGCATTTGCATTGGTGGAGGATGGCCGCAGCTTCCGTTATGTTGCTGAGGTCACTGGATCATCTCTCGGTAGCATTCACCGTGCAGTGCAACGGTACAGAGAACTCCAAACATACGACAGGAGACGAGGGTCAGGCTATAGAACAAGCACAAGTGCCAGGGATTACTGATTTCTCACCCTGCAAGTTCTGCGTGATCGCCATACCACAGCAGTCCAGGCACGAAATCAACTGGAAAATGCCAGAAATGTGAGAGTGAGTGAGCGAACAATAAGAAGAAGGTTTGAAGAAGCTCATCTTTCGTCCAGGAGACCTGCACGTGGACCCGCACTCGAACGACATCACAGAGAGGCGCGTCTTCGCTTCGCAAGGCAGCATCTGTGATGGACCCACTAGCAGTGGGCCTCTGTTCTCTTCACTGACGAGAGTCGCTTTAACCTTAGATCTCCTGATGGAAAGAAAGAGTGTGGAGAAGGTGTGTTCCACTTTTTTTTTGCCGGTCAGTGTAGTTTAGCGTTACTTGGGTGGAAATTAACGTGATCGCGGTGGTTGATTAAGGGACATTTTTCTTTTTCTTTTAATGCTTGCCACGGGCCGCTAGATTTCGTTCCAGCGCCGGCGGTGGTTGAGAAACATAGGCCTACTGCATTGACGTTTCAAAAGAATTGTTTTTAAAGCTGTCTCTGCCATCAACTGACATGTCTGCTTTTGGAAAACAACCACACAACTAACGTTTAGCACACCAGCTCTCTTCAGCGGTCTTTCTGTGAACGAACTTCCAGGTACGTTTGGAACTGATCTCGTTGACATTTCCTTTGGTAGTTTAGAGTAAGTTACGGCCGAATTCTGCTCTTTGGAAGCGACATCGTAAAACAATGTCTGAACAAACCAACTATAATGGTCTGGGAAACGTGCCATTCAACAGGACCTCACAAGCAATGTTAAAGAAACCACACCTCTGTCTTCAAATAAATCACAGGAAATAATGTCCCTCTGCCATTGAATCGCGTTCGCGCCAAAGCTCATTTGCGACAGCCAGCGTTGGAGCGCTTTGTATGTTCTTGGACACAAAAGATCTCTGTATGTTAAATGTCCCACACTTGGTTTCTCACTGTAGAATTTCTCAGTACTGCAGTTCCAACACAGGCAGCGACTTTTATACAAGTATTGTAAGTAGACTTTGTTGCAGATGTAAAGTTGGCATGGCAACATAAACAAGACATTCTGTTAGCTAAATAGTTAGTTAGTTATTGTCGTTTTAAGAGGCGGAACTACGAGGTCATCTGCCCCAAAACAAGAAATTTTATTAATTCATCTGCAAGTTGTTTTTTAAATTATTATTATTATTAGTGGTTTTAAGCCCACTAAGAGGCGGCTTCGGTGGCGTAGTTGGTAGCATGCTGAGCTTATATGCCCAAGATCGCGGGTTCAAACCCGGCCGAAGTCGTCGGATTTTTTAAGAGCTTAAAAATTCCTCAGTATGTCTTCCTTCGGAGGGGAAGTAAAGCCGGCGGTCCCATGTCATAGATTTATGGCATGTTAAAGAACCTTCCACTAATTACACCTGTGTGAAGTTAAATTATAAATATGTTAAACATTCGACAAACGCTCTTAGGTTCCGTCGTTCGTCGCCAGGAGCAGACAGCGGTAGCATCTGGTAATCAAGTTCTGAACTAGTAGTCGTTGACGGTGGCGTTTGGCGTCGAAAGTAGGAACTACTTGAAAAAAGATACGGACAATCAGTCTGAAAGACTGGACTTTATATCTTTTTAAATGCTAGCAGCCGAGTACCAAGAAGGCAGTGCGAGTACAGAGTTTCAAGATTCTATTTTGTTTCTTCTGCCTACTTGATTGTTCTCGCACTGCCTTCTTGGTACTAGGCTGCTACATCGTACTATGACGTCACACACCTCAGTGCATTCTCGGTACATTTCGTCCCGTCACCGTAACGTAACGCCAGACCCCAGCGTAACGACGATGACGACAAGATTATTTGAAATGATAAAAATTTAATGTCTGCAGTCCTCACTTGAATTGAAAACAGATAACACTCACTAATACAGTCATTACAATTAACACCGGTTATCAGACAGATTCTACACACACCCAAAGTACACGGGGCTTCATGACCGCGTTGTCGCAGCCCCTAAACTGAGGAACCAACCAACCAAGGCCACTAAGGAGCGCTTATGACTATGAAGTAGTACTTCTGCGATGCCTTCTTTGTTCTCCAATACCTCGTCAGTCCAGCCAATAGGCCTTCTCTCTTGTGTGAGGGGAGGTCGGGTCTTAATCACTTTGGGTGGTGGGGAACAAGTGTTAACACTATCACAACATTTGGAACGGTCAAGAATATCACAGTATAAAATGCCAGCGTTATTAAAGTCTTGCTTCACTTCATTGAGCCACAAGCTGCCAGTCGCGTAGCCATTAATCAAATTGAAGATAGCGGATAATGTTTGGAGAAAATTTGCGGATAGTTTTTGAATACAATCCGACCTTGTTTAATATCATTACTAGGATCCGGATGTTTATGTTTATGGCCCGGATGTTAATGCCGTAAAAAAGTTTAAAAATGCACTTAAACCTTTCAAAAATGACTAATAAATTACCTAAACATTCGAAAAATGCACTATAACACCGGAGAAAATGATCTTATAATAATAAACTCACCAATATTTCAAAAATTCGAAATGACATCTTAAGCTCAAACTGAAAAGTCAATCAAAATTGATTTCTAGCACTTAACAAAAGGTTTATGTGCACTGCACTACAAATGTCATTCTGATGCTATCAAATGTAAATGGTCTGCGGTTATCAGCCAACAAGTTTTTATATCTCGAAAAGCTGCGTTCAACATCAACTGATGTGATCGGAGCGTACTTGAAGTGAGGAAGGTAGTTTGCTGCTAAATCCTCCTCAATCCCATCCATGCAGTAGTTTTCACCAGAAAGAATGTCAGATTTTTCCGAATGTTTTATACCCGGTGTTTTTATCCAGTTTTGATGTTATACCCGCAGCAATTTCGCCACGATTGTTGCTAAGACTAGTTTCTACCCTGTTGATTAAGGAAATGGAATCAATATTTTAAATTATCTTGTATCAGCTACTAGCTTCTTCTTAACTCTGAGACACGTAACTCCCTCATATAAAGCTGTGACATGACTACATTTGAAAAAATGACCTCAAAAGGCCGATTTCTCTAAAATAAGACCAAAAAATCTACCAAACTTAAAAAAAGGCCCTTAAAATGGAAAAATGGGGGAAAAATGCAAAAAGATGCAGAATTAAAATGACATATTTGAAGACGGGGGGAGGGGGGGGGGGCGTCCGGAGTTTCTATGTACTTCAGCATTGTTTTAGACATCAACATCCGGGCTCTAGTTATGACATACCTTATTTTTCCGTTATGTCATTAGGCATGATTAACACTCCGCACTGAAAAGGGTCACAATTCTGGCTGCATAACATTCATTCATTTTAAACAAAGCCTAAAAGAACGACTTTTTCCTCAAATGCCTAAATATGTCGCTTTAGTAATAATGTATGCTTCATCTAATTAAAAGTATTATTGTGATGCCAAGCCTCCGTGGCTTAGGCGGCAGCACGCCAGCCTCTCACCGCTGGGTCCGTGGTTCAAATCCCGGTCACTCCATGTGAGATCTGTGCTGGACAGAACGGAGGCAGACAGGTTTTTCTCCGGGTACTCCGGTTTTCCCTGTCAAAATTTCATTCCAGCAACACTCTCCACTATGATTTCATTTCATTTCATCTGTCATTCATTTAATCATTGCCCCAGAGGAGTGCGTCAGGCCTCGGCAGCCGGCACAGTTCATATCCTCGCCGCTAGATGGGGGCTTCATTCATTCCATTCCTGACCCGGTCGGAGACTGGAAGCAAGCTGTGGATTTTCATTATTGTGATGCCAGTAGATTCGGATAACAAATGTGCGAATGCGAAAAAAAGAAAATTCGGGGTGGCTGCAGGGCGGATGCGGATCACAGTTGTGCGGATGCGGGGCGGTTGTGGATAACGTTTTGTTTATCCGCGCTGGACTCTAGATAACTATACCCACACATTTAAGAGAAAGTGGGCTATTTGTTCTTTACTGAACATTTGTTTTTCAGGACATGGGTTACGAAATGTCTTCCCGTCCTCCTTGCCTGTGTACTTCAAACCTGATAAAAGACGAGCCAAATAACAAGTGTTCCAAGAACAGCAGGTGTCTCAATAAAAGTGGTTACATTTTACAACTTAGCTATAAACTTAGCTATAGAAACAAAAATAAAAGATTGAAACCACAAGAGATTTGCTCTTGACGGGCGTGTCTCTGTCTGATCACACGACCACTCACACGGCTTAGCAGTAGTCGGGCTGTGTTGGTTCACTGCGTGCCTCAATCACCAGAAACTGTGGGTTTGATGCTTCAGCTCAGTTTGATGGCATTTAAAAAGTTTAAATGCGAGACATATAACCCTACATTTTCCGACGTTATAGAACTCCTCGATCTAGGGCAAAATTCTTCAATTCCCTCGTCTTTAAAAGCACAGAAGTTATGCATTACATAAATATGAATTGGCAATAATAAATCAGACATATTTTAAATATCCCATGTATGTATAAGGTGCGTTCAAAAATTAACGAGCCTGAGGCATAATTACAGAAACCAGTACCTGGCTGTCGAGGCACTTGTGAAAAAAAATAGTATATTAGAAATGAATTTCTGGATTTATAGGCTACAGGATTTATTACTTTATTTTACTCATAAATCTCGATCTCCATCGACAGGATTAAGACGTGCACGGCCTTTTGATACTCCACATGAACCAAAATTACAGGAGAGCAACATTTAATTTGAATTAATAACTGGAACTACAACAAGTTGCCTGTTTTAGCAACAAAGTAACGCCCAATTGTCGTCCGCGCTGGGAACAGCGTAGCGCCTTGTGATCACAGCGAGAGGTGCGCCATCGCACATGTAAATCAGCCACTTGTGCGCCATTACTGACCAATAAAACCAGAGGGAAGAACCGCATTCCTCGCCGTGGCTCAGTTCCTGTCTGCTCTCCAGATGGTCAACACTACACCTTCTCATCGTCCCTGCATACCTCCTCATTCCTACCAAATGTCAAACTACGGTCTTTAGGACAATAAAAATTCAGTAGCTAAGCCACGCTGAACCTTCATTTCTAGACATTAATTGAAGGAATCGCATTACTGTATACAGTCCAGAACATACTACGCATCTACCCGGTAGCGAGTCCGAAGGCTGCTCAGGTACTCAGAAAGTAGTACCATAGATTGCGAGGGTAGAAACTCACAAAAACCCAAGGTACGGCTTCAATGCGACGTACTAAGCAAGGTGAAGAATGAGTTAGTTTGCCATTGCTTCGCTCGCTGAACCAGTCAAGCAATACTGTACTTATGAGGCCAGTATTGCACTATCAAAGACATTTTGTCAAAGAAATTTTATAAAATAATTTATGCTGACCCTGACTATTATATGTCAGAAAACTGTATCATAATGATCGTCATTATAACACTATTTTTCATTATGAAACAGTTTCTCCCACCAATCACAGCTCAAGAAACAGTGGTTTGACCAATTAGATAAGGTTAGCATCGCACCCGCGCTGAGTTCCAAGGCCTTCTAATTTAAATTTCACTGCGTTGCCTAGTGCCATAGTGGAGTGATCGAGGAGGCCTTGGTCAAAGACATGGCATTCTCTGCGTCCCATGCGCTCTGTTCAGTACATAAAACTGGCGAAATCTCCACAGTTATTTATGAATATTTATCTTCGAACATAAAATAGTTATAATAATTATCGTCGAACATAAACAGTCGTATGCAACTCGCCTATAATGGTAATTAAGACACGAGTATGTTTATAAAACGAGCGTATGCGAGTTTTATAATTTCCATATTATAATTTGCATAATGTACTATTATAAAACTGAACTAGGCCTATTATAAAAGTTACACAAAGCAATCATTACACCATTACACTACATCAAATATCTTATCATAGTTGAGCAAACTGGATGAAGGACAGTTCCTTGTTCACTTTACTGTATTGCGGTAGTTGAAATTATGTGATAGCAATAACGGTATAGAAAAGAAACGGAAAGATAAAGTGAACGCCTATGGGTTAAACCATGGGTCGCACGAGCAAAATCTTGCTGACTGAGCTGCAGAACGAGGACTTTAAAAATGGCATTAATATTTAATTATTAATAATTATGAAGAAATGAATGATGATAACGTTCCAAACAACCACTGCTCGAGCAAAGAAAATTGAAACATGCGAAGTAAATAAGTAGGCTATAAGTGTGATACAATCCTTGGTACAGATCGCACGGGAGTCGAATGCTTTAACCATTCCGCCAACTAGACACTTGCTTATTGGGGTTGGCTACATGTATTACATAACGGTAAAGATAAAATTCTTATTTACAATCTCTTGTAATACCATAAGTGAAATTGACGAATTAAAATAATACACATATTATACATAAAATGCACTACGATGCACGGCTTATTTCAGCCTATTTAACTATTTAATTCTTCATCATATCCTGAAATGTGCGTCCCCTGTGTACAGCGACGCTTATAGCCTCGGCTATCTTTACCTACACTTTCTATCTGTTATTTATGTTTTACATTGTATACCATTCATTATATAACATATTATGTAAAACTTCATGCATTTCGCACTCTGAAATGAGCATCTTTGTTGTGGTAATATTCCAGCTGTTATGATCTGCCATTTTGGTTTGAATCCTTTATTAAAGATAGCATGGTGCTCATTCATAAATTTCATAAAACCACCTTTTATGAATGATTTCCCCATTATTACACTGGCATATCTTTTATCAAAGATCTTTTATCAAAGATTATTGACAAATTTATTTGATAGTGTTAGTTATTGTTGTTATAAGGGGCGGAACTACGAGGTCATCTGCCCCTTATTTGATAGTCTAATACCGGAGTAAGTAGAAGGAATTGCTCAGCTCCAAGCATATCTCAGTAACTTCCATATAATCAGAGCCATGCAAGAAACTCTGACATGGTCCATTTTACTCTAGTCAAGTGTAAAAAAAAAACCTGCATTCATCAAGAGATGGAAATAGGTAAGTTAGTGGGGGAGATGCCCACTGTTGTAAAGTCCCTTGCTGTCTTCTGTTATTCATAGAGCAGCTCATGACCATTATGTCCGGGGGCGTGGTGGCGCAGTGGTCCAGTCGTATGCCTCTCACCAAGGCGGACCGATTTCCATTCCCAGCCAATGCATGTGGGATTTTCGAAGAGAAATGCCATGTCCTGTGGTTCGGATTCCACGTAAAAAAAGGAGGACCCGTGGCTCATGATCGCGAGATTAACGGTCACGTTAAACTACAAGCTTCCTTCCTTTATGTCCCTTCAAATCCGCCCGCATAACCACCATATTTTTGAGCGTCAAGCTTATCACAATGAACAGTTGTTCGCATAAGGAGGTTATATTCTCACAGCTGTACATTCAGGAAGAAGAAACTGACATTGAGTAAGAAAAATACTCCTACGTAAACAGGGCAGCGGCGCCAAGAGATCGAGGACCGAAATAGGCTACTCTTGACCGGTTCTAACCTACAAGGCTCACTGGATTCAAATCCCAAACTGTTTAAATTTTGATCGAGTTGATGCGATGAGATTTCAGATTCCGGTCACACATGAGCCACCTCTCTTTCCTGGTATCAACGGTGTACTCTGTATTTCATTTCATTTATCCCCCAGGGGCTCACAGCTAGAATACGTCGTCTGACTCCTCAAAGAATGAAAGCCAATATACCATCTTTTTGGAGGCCTTCATAGGGGGGTTATAGCTGCTTGAGCTTCTAGTTTTCGCAGTAGAGAGGGGCAGGTGCGCTTCATAAAAAGGGAGGTAGCACGCAGTTTGCTACTCCTGTGGGGGGTCCGGGCGGGGACACCAAGAGCCCACTGATGGGCCAGCTTGGTGTCCTAGGTGAAACCCCACACAAGACAAGGCACAAACCAAGAAGAATTGCTGAGTTTTAATTCACTGGCCGTGAAAGCCAACATATCACAAGTTTCAAGTAGTTCCTACTTTTGTTACCAAACGCCAGCGTCAAAGACAACTAGTTTTGAACTTGGTTACTAGATGCCACCGCAGTCGGCTCTTGGCGACGAACGTTGGAACCTAAGAGCGTTAATCAAATCTAACCTATAATTTAGCTTCACACGATTGTAATTAGTGGAAGGTTCTTTTACATGCCACAAATCTATGACATGACATGGGACCGCCGGCTTTACTTCCCCTCCGAAGGAAGGCATACTGAGGGATTTTTAACGCTCTTAAAAATCCGTCGACTTCGGCCGGGTTTGAACCCGCGATCTTGGGCATAGAATCTCAGCATGCTATGGTATTTCCGTTTGACCATGATATCCAGAGGTTTAACGGGACTTCTCGGAACTCAACCGACGTCACTCACTCACCCGCTCGCCGGACCAACCTGACCTACTGGTTCTGTCCCACAGTACTAAAACTTTTATTATTCCAAGTTTAAATTTACAATTTTCAGGTTTTTTGAATTCTATATAAAATTCTAAAGAAAATGAGTACAAACTCGGAGTTCTTAAACTGTCGTTTCTTAATTTACATGTAATTTATGATTGTATTGCAACTCCTACCGTACTTCTAAAATTTATAAAGAAAACTTAAAATATTGAGGACCATGGATATGAACTATTTCAGTCCGGATTGGACTCATTCTCTTTAGAATTTTATGTACAATTCAAAAAACTTGAAAATTGTAAATTTAATCTTGAAATAAACAAGAAGTTCCGTGACGAAATAAAGAGCCTACTTTTCCTAAAATTTAAGATTCATGCCAATGATTAATGTATATGGATCTGTCTAGAATAATGACGAAATTAAGTTGGTAATATCGAAATTTCGAATTAGTTCGAAATACTGTATACCTGGCATAATGTAACCTAATAGAGAACTACAGTTGGCAGCCCTGGTGACTGAATATATTCTTAGTTCCATCTCTTAAGGTCCAGAATACAAAATTTGGTTGAAGTCCAATGGATAGCATGGACATTACATGCAGTTAAACATTGGATCTAACAGCGCACGTAAAATCATGTTGGCAACAATGACATACATGTATTGGTCAGAAATAATCTGAAATAATATGATCTATTGTTGTGTCAATTTTGAATGTAATCCATTATTTAGTATAGAAGTTACATGCATTTTAAAATTGGACCTATCAGCAGGCTTAGAATCATGTTGGCAGCACTGACATATATTAGTTACTCCAAATTAATCTAGAATGCCAGGTACTATACGTGTGCAAAGTTTAGAGCTATTGGCTTGCATACTTTCTGATATATTGATATTAGGGTAACAAAATAGAGACAGTATTTATTAAAAGTTGGCAGCCCTGGTTACTCTTAAGAATCAGCACAGTCATATCTGTTATGGTACATATAGCACACACGAAATTTGGTTGAAAGCCAAATGATAGTATAGAAGTTACATGTATTTAAAGTTGGACCTCTCAGCAAGCTTAGAATCATGTTGGTAGCACTGACGTATATTTGTTACTCCAAATTAATATAGAATGTCAGGTACTATACGTGTGCATAGTTTAAAGCTGTCGGCTTGCATACTTTCTGATATATGGGTATTTGGATAAAACAAATTGAGAGCATTTATTAACAGTTGGCAGCCCTGGTGGCACTTAAGAATTCGCTCAGTCATATTCGTTTATGTGCACATAGTACATACAAAATTTGGTTGAAATCCAATTGATAGTGTAGAAGTTATATCCATTTAAAATTTGGACCTATCAGCAGGCTTATAATCATTTTGGCAACACTGCCATATATGGCCTCCTGAAAATTAACCTGCAATATTATTATCTATACGTGTGCCAATTTTGAAATAGCTCCCATTCATACTTTCCAAGATATCCAACATGGAGCTCAAATTTCAATTGCGATTTTTCAGCAGTTGGTAGCACTGACATCATTTTCAAATATGGCCGTGAGATATTCAGGTATAGATCTTTACTCCTACCAAATTTTGTTTCGATTGCTGCAGCCGTTTAGGAGATGATACGGGGGGACACACACACAGCCAGACAGAGGGACAGACAGACAGACAGACAGACAGACACACACACATTTGCCCGATCTCATATGACTACTTTTTCCTCATTTTTGCAAAATGTGAAAAGTAGGCTAAAAATGTTTTAGTCCTGTGGGACAGCGCCAGTAGGTGAGTCATTGTTCGCCACCGGCCGGTCCGGCGAGCGGGTGAGTGAGTGACGACAGTTGAGTTCCGAGAAGTCCCTTAATCCTCTGGGTATCAAGGCCAAACGGAAAGACTGTACCAACTACGCCACCGAAGCCGCTACACACACACAGACAGAGAGAGAGAGACTGACAACTTTTGCCCGTGTAGATCTCATAAGTCTACTTTCATTTTTGCAAAAAATCAAAAGTAGCCTAATAGGGTGGTTGGTTTTAATTGAAAGTATGGGCTTGGGGAATGTCTTACAACTCGTGTTATTGTGGTGTTATTATGGAGGATGGAACAGGGCGCGCCGTGCTTCTGCTACCTGCCAGCCTACCTACTGACTCTCCCACACATTGGAGCCCACACCACGACCTCACTCTTAGGAAACAACATCAAGTGGGTTGTTCCCTCACCTCACAGGTTGCGGAATAACACATCGCAATTGACCTGAGAACGACTGACGGCATATTGTTGTTCCATTTGATGATGATGAGGATGATGATGATTGCTGTTTTAAGGAACTTAGGCCTAACATCTGGTTATCGGCCCCTAATGGTCTGGGTGATAATGAAAATGACAATGAGCCGGAAATCATTACGAAAATTAAGCTGGACTGAAAATACTTACAAAATGGAACTCAGATTGGAACGACTCACAAAATGTAGAGTGGGAATACTTACAAAGGGTATTTAGAAGGAAAATACTCACAAAAAGAATTTAGATTGAAAAAAATACGCACAAAATGTAATTTAAGTTCAAAATACTTGCAAAATGCAATTGAAATTGAAAATACTTACAAAATGCACTTAAGATTGAAAATACTCACAAAATGTAATTTAGAGACACGGGGAGCCAATTCATAAAAACAGGGCGGGAATCTTAAAGAGAAAAGGAACTATAATGAAAAGAAAAAGAAGGCTGGTCCCTAGAAGAATGAAGGATTAGGAAAGATGAGAGAAGGGCCAATTAAGGCGGGAAAGGAAGAGACTCCCTAGGCCTCGGATACTCTAATACCGTCGGGGTCAGAAGAGAACAAGAGTTGACCAAGAGAGGTCGACAGGAAATAAACGGAGAGGAGCCTGGCACAAGTAAGTGGTAGCAATGCCGGACTCAGCTGGGGTCCCGTGGTCGCCAACCCACGTCCCATTAGATCTGAGAGTCCCTGGGGGGAGGGGGTTGTTCCAATTACGGACATCGTGGTCAAGTAACCAGGAGGCGACCTTGGCCTTATTTTAGTTACCATTCCAGCATTCGTCCCCCTAGTAGACGTAAAAAGAAAAACGTATGCAGGATTCCACAATGCAATTTTCACGACCGTATTGATAAATGGAAGCTTTCAGATATTAGGTCGCGTTGTCTAAGTAAGCTTTTCAGTCGCTCAACACGAGTATACACAATTATTGTAGATTGGGCGGGGAGTTACAAGTGGAACACCCAGCAATCAGCCAAGTCTATATACTGTAATCATATTATTAACTTTCGGGATTCCACACTTTTCTTCAACTCTTCATGTATCTATTCCTCAGTAAACAATTGAATTTATTCAGGGATGTCCCTTGAAGCTGTCTCCTTACTTTTGCACAAGCTTTTAGAAATTAAATACACAGGTATTTTTAATTTTTCAATAGTTTTTTTTAATTGTCGTCGTTTTAACAGCATTTTCATCTGTCAAAATTAAATTTAGATAAACCGATTTGTTAAAATATAACAGATATAAGAAGAAATTATTTCTAAAAATGTCAGCTTTGTATATTCAACAGTTCGGGAATAAAGGTATTTTTTAGAATTAAAAATAGTTCCTAGCTAGAAACTGGAGTTAAAGTCCGTTCTAGAATGAAGTGCTACGTGGTCAAACCGCATGCCCATACACACGGCGATACGCATACCAGCCTGTTCTTGTATCATCTAATGCATAAACATAAAACCAGCTTAAAATGCACAATAAATAAAAGGAAGAGTTCCATTCCTAATTAATTGGACAAACAGAAATTATACGGAGGTAATTAAATAAGGTTATCTACTTAATAGAGTTTTAATGTTAATTTGTATTCAGTGTTAATAGCTCTACAAGACAGAAATACCTGAGCACCCACGGGCATTCTGCTCGCCATATATCGCGCCCACGTGCGCAACGCACGCGCTATCAATTCCCTGTAGGGGCCTGGGACATCTCTGTCATCACCCTCATGTACTTGGTTGAGTCTTTTTTTGGTGACTGTTATAGTGCGTGTAACTGTGTGAATTCGGGTACGTACCCCGGAATTTGAAATAAGTTATCGTCCTGGAGGGAGTGTGGAAAGACTCACAATGGTCGTTCACAGCGCCAGGTTTAGAACCTTTCTTTTCCGGACTTACAGCTCCCAATGGGACGCGTCCTCGGGAAAATTCATGGGTGAGATAGCACCCAGAAAGAAGACGGAGAGGAGCCCGGCACAAGTAAGTGGAAACAATACCGGACTCAGGTGGGGTTCCGTAGTCGCCAACCCACGTGCCAAAAGTTGTGAGTCAAATTTAGATTGCACTTCGTTTTTACTTGTCCTTCCGTACACCTTGATTGAAGTTCAAACTAAGAGCTTCCACGATCCCCTTTCAATACAGCTCAGCGCTAAATCATTCATAGCCAATACAACCATTGTAATAATGCCGTGACTGAAATACAACAGAATCACGAGACCAGAAGACTAAAATAGCGGGCAGCTAAAGTTTACGTGTCTGGAAATGAAGCTCTCTCGACCTATCCCGCCCGATCTTGGTGCTCGGAGACAGCCAGCCTAAGATGCTCTCCGCGCGATAGCTGACGGGACCGCACCCTGATCGTTAAATATAATTATACCACATTTTAATACGTGCAAAGTTTCGCAAAACAGACAGCACCAAAAAAGGATTAATATTCTCCACACATAACATAGCGTATGGGCTCTAGCGAACAATGTTACCAACTTTATTGACAAGTCGTTGAGATATAGTGTCTAACACACACTTGGTTCCATGAGTAGAGATTCCTTTACCTGACACAATGACAAATGTATGGCCTTATTATAGACTCAAGGTCCTTTATTCTATTGACGTCAGAAAAGTTGGATGGCGCAGCCACGCGGTAGAATGTTGAAGCTGTAACATTGTGACTGGTGAAGTTTATTTAGATGGTGAAGCATTGACGTCGTGATGGGAACAGATAGAAATTTGTCAAATTCGAGGAGGTACTGCTCTGTATACGGTTGCAAATCGTATAAAACGGGTACGAAATATCTTCACTACTTTCCTGTACAGAAAGTTCAGAGAGAAAGATGGGCTTCGGCGCTGTCAATTGGTAAACGTGTTACATGTTACATGACAGTCTGCATTTTTGTGAAGACGACTTCTTTCCACAGCATAAGCACCGGTACTGTTGATTATTGATAGTTATTGTCTCTAATTTGTATTCACAAGGATTTAGCTACATCAAAAATACTGATAAACTTGTAGCCTAATACTTCTGTGCCGTAGGCCTACATAGAATATAATCCGCTCTTCGTAAACTTATTTTAGGGGTTCTTCCGATTGACAATAGCCGAATGGTTAGAAAACTTAAGAAAAATGCTGTTCCTTGCCTTAATTTGCCAGAGAATTTATATTCTTGCCTTTGAACAGCAAGTATGTAGGTCATTGAAGTATGATTTGGCTTAAATTGTGTCTTTGGCTATGATCTCCCTACTGTTGAATTTAGTTAATTAAAATAAAAAACCTTAGTTTTAAGTACCGGTTTGGTGACCCATCATCCCAGGCAGGCCGGTAACACCTATACTACTCAGGCAGATAGGTCACTTAGCCGTAATTTTGAAGTTATAGTGATGATAAGTATACATATGCGGTAATGTAGCAGGAGACCGGATCGGCCTAGGCTATTCTAACTTTAATTAGTTCCCATTTCTGGGTTTTTCAGTTTTGAGTGCGAATAGTTGGTTTGAAAGTTGTACAACAGTAAGGAGAGTATGGTTTGTATAGGTTTTAATTGGTATTATGGTTTATGTCGAGCTGAGGAGTGAATTTGGTTTGGCCTAAAGTGTAGTTTTTGATCTGTTTCGTTTGCTTATGACAAGTTCAAATGGAGACTCCAGCTTTGTTAAATATCTGTATTTTAAATATTTAATTAAATATATTGATAAAGTGGATGCCTCCATTTTAACTTGCCTGTGGCAAGAGATTAATAAATTAATATTCTTGCCTTTGAACAGCAAGTATGTAGGTCAATATTTGCAATATTGAAGTATGATTTGAGCATCCCAAGTAACGCTTCTTTGAACCCAAAACATTCATGCAAATTCAGGGTTGCTTGATTCAATTTATTATCAGGGAGTCGTCCTTTGTGTTATGTGATATATATATATATATATATATATATATATATATTGTGAAATTAATAAAAACATCTATACCGCTAGGCTCCCTAGTACAGGCTTCATATAGGCCTATGTAACAGCAGACAGTAAATTAACTGTCTACATGTGGGTAATATTTTTAACTGGTAGTAATTAGGCAATGCATTTAAATTGATTATAAAAATATTTCTATCAATGAAAGAAAATGTGTAGTATTTTGCCATCATAAATTAGAAGCCATAACAAACGCACACCCAATTACTTTACGTCACTATCACGCCGCCATATTGCAAACAGCTGACCGTAAGCTCCTCCCCCGTTTCGGACGTCAATACCTTTAGTGTTGCTTGAATTGTTGGGAGTTCCCTAAATGACCTAGATCTTTTTTCTATTAGTAACATAGGAATTGACTACTGCCGAGCGAAATAAAATTTGGCAGCACTGCTCGCAAGCAAAGTGAAATAAAAGAAAAAGAAAAAACAAAATGCGCTGGAAGAAATGACCTGACATCTGTATGACCACTCTGGAAACTGCATCTGTGATTTTTCGTAACAATCGTTATCCTGCATTTCCACGCTTTTCCGACTTCGCTTAAATGTTTAGAGCAATACATCGAGAGCTTGAAAATTATAGGCTATCATATTTTTTTGGAGACTTGGAAACATTACCGTACTACAAAGGCATACCTGCCAACTTTTGAAAAGGGCTATCAGTAAAACTCACGCGCGACAAAAAAAATCTAACGATTTTCGACATACCCCGGCTTGACGAAAATAATAATACTTCTGGGCTACAAAATACAATAATTCATGCTTTAAACAGGATACTTCAATGAAATCATATCTACTTACATGATTTGTAGATGAACATAACAATCAAGAAGAAATCCATGTTAATCAGCAGCAGGCGTGGTGAATATCGGTTTGGAGCAGACATAACAGGACTTCCTTGATAGATTAAGCTGATATACGATAATTGAAAAAGGCTTTAAACAATAAAGCTTGTTTAACGTAACACAGGCAAGAAATAATATAATACACACTGCAAATCACATGCTAGTTCGACTTTTAAGTCATGGTTGTGGCCTTTTTAGCTTCCTGCAAACAGTCTTGAGAAAATGTTTTGTCATAACAGGGACCAGAACTCCTGGTCTTCAAAATAGAAATAGACTCCAGAGATTCATTGGACATGGATGACCTGAACTGTGTTCTATTTTTCTTCACAAAGCTAAAAAAAACATTCACATTCTGCATAGCTATGGGGTATGGTGAGAATAGAGAGCAATACTCTAAAAATTCGGTTATACTTAAGAAGTCCATCGGCTCCACGAATTCTTGATATTTGTGCCCAACTGGAATCACTTGCAGCATCTTGATGTGCAGCCAAAGAGTCATCTACCTGAAGAGCTGTGAACTGCCTCTGAAGCTCATTCACCACCTCATCTGTAGTTTCATTCTCTTCCTTGCATAACATGATAGGAAACTTTTCCAAGAAAAAACGAATGGAAGATAACTGTGAATCTTCAATTTTGTCTAACCTAGCAACTTGAGCATTCTTTAACACGTCATCCTTGAGTGGAAACTTGTTGATGATGTAGTCACAGGCAGTATAAAAGTAGTTTCTCACTGATGAAAAGAAAAGGAATTTATCTGTATCCGGTCCGTTCTGAAGGCACTTAACAACTTCAGATGATGCATTTTTTGCCATTTTATTTACAATACATGTCGTTTTCGTGCGACCACAACTATATTTCTTTGCAACTTCTGATGTGGGAAACATCTTCTTAAATAAAGCTCCAGCATGATCAGCCGCACTTAAGGGCACATTGTGTTCCACCAAAAAGGAAGTAAACAGACACTCGGCCATAATTACGTCACTGTAAACGTTTCCAGACTTAGCAAAAAAGGTGTTGATTTTCTTGCTATCTTCTTCGATTTAACATAACTAATGTGTTTACCGCACTTCACATGATTACTTAAATCGTTTTTTCCACCATATGCAATATTAATATCACACCCACATACCGTGCAAAAGGCAAATTTTTCTCCCTTTCTTGATTTTAGTATGCACGGAAAATCAACCGAGTATGATTCTTTAAATGTCTGGAAGTACTGTTTCTTGTTGGATTTGTTCATTCTCGATATCTACTAAAACATCGAAAGGAACCTGGATCACTGAACGTCACATAAAATTATAACATAAAACAATTAAGACAGCCAACACTTCATTAAAACATGTCAAAACACACCAACCATTAAATGAACACGACGCCAACCTCGTGAAGATAGAATATGCACATGGTAGAAAAAAATAAACACACACACACGTGGAACGAATGTAATTAGTCCAAGGAATACAGGAAACTGCGAAGCACGAAGTTATAGCCAAAAACTCGAACGCTTCAATAAAATATGCCATAACCTTAAAAGACGAAAACATTCAAGGAACGCCAACTTCGCGAACAATGAACAACTAACGTGGTCAAAGAATATGGTTTAAATCGCAACGAGCGAACGGAGCGGAACAAAGAATATGCGAAGCAGAGCCTGTCAACACCTAAGATTCACATGCAAGAACGGTTATCCCGGCTTGAAATTCAATTACGATGACGACACAACCATCACACGGTTAAAAGTACGAATCATATCAAAGAACGAGTTATCGACTATCGTGGACTTGCCTTCGACCCACGCAAACAATCGATTGTACGGAAGTGGGCGGTATTATCGAATGTAAATTATCGTTTCAAATTTTTGTCCGCGAAATCGTAAAATGACACCGTTCGTCCGTAAAACCGTAAAATGCTGCAATTTCCGTAAATTTTACGGATAAACCGTAAAAGTTGGCAGGTATGCAAAGGTATTTATTATTATTATTATTATTATTATTATTTATTTGCCATAAATTGTGCCTACAATTAATGGTCAGCAGATAGAGAAAGAGCAAGCCCCACATACACAGCTGTGTCTCCATCTCTGATCATTAAATCTATGCAAATCTGAAATGTTACATATATACAATTTACAACATTACATTGCTAATATTTAATAACAGTATTAGACGAAAGTGTGATGCTTCTCCATCGGTCAACACGATTGTACCCAAATGAGATAGATTATTCTCTAATCCTGAAAAGAAATTACGTGAGATTTACATTACGATTATTAATCTCCTGTAACCTGTAACACTGAAAATGGCTTCAAACAACATGCAGATGCTTCAGAAGTGGTAGGCCTAGCTCATAAATTACAACGGAACCATTTCTTACATAACTCACAATTCTTGTAAAATTCGCCACTGAATGCGGAGCCATAGCTTAACAAAATATTGTGCACCTGAAATCTCTAATTTGAGCGGCACAGAATTTGGACCAGGCCTATTTGATACATTACATTACGCGGCTACGCTGATACACGTGTTAGACTCGCAACTTGCCAATGCTCTCTCAGTAACGTCACAAAGCTTAACCCTTTATAGGGAAAAACTATTTGTTATTTGTATGTGTTTTTTACATTTAAATTATTGTTGTTAATGTTAATTTTTGTTTCTCTAACCTTAATGTTTATATATTTGTTTTTAATTCTTAATTTATGTTCTTATAGACTTATTATGTTTTATTTTGTATTTAATAAATTAATTCTGAATTGACTTTTACAATTATTTTCATAAATTTTTATAGTTATATTTATTATTATAATTTGTATAATTAGTTTATTATTGTAATTTTATTTTTGTGTTTCTTGTTTCTTTGATGTTTTATTGTTACACTTTAATTGTTAATGTTTTAGTTTTTAGTAGATACGTATATAATATTTGATTTTTAGAAATACTAAGTTAGCACTGAGGCATGCAAATTCTCCGAAATTTGGCTTAAAGATTAAACCATCAGCATCTTTGAAAGCATAAACTGTCCTTATGACATAGAGACCACTAACCCATAATAGGTTAAAGGTCGTGGGTTCACTCCTATGCACGTTTCTTATACACTGCACTGGTCCGTTCCTTCAATGCAGGTGGTGAGGCACTCTGCAGTTGGTATCACCGTACCGCGCCGCTTGGCTTTAACAAGCACGCTTCTCCGGCAGAGTTCGAACCGGCTGGGTGAAACTTTATAGGGTGTTTTGGTACCAAGCCAACGCTAGCTTGCCTTGTAGTAGTACCTGCTGACAACGTTAAAAACGCTAGCTGTCATCGCGTACGACGATGTAGTTGAGTTGTACTTCTATAGATGGCAGCAAAATCGGAAAATTGGTGAGTATTCTTGTTAATTTTGTATATTTAATTAATATTTGAATATATATCAATAGTAAATACATATTGCAGAGCTTAGAAAGGAATACAATCGGTTTCGAGCAATATTATACGAAGAAATTGAATTATATTGAATCACACATCGATTTTAGTCGATACACTGCGCTCGAAAACGATATCAGATACTATCGATATAATTCAAACTAAGAGCTGGTTGTTCCAACGCTTCAGGTAATTCAAACGTGATATTTCTTAATTCGATTGATAGGAAGTACAGCACGGACAATTAAATAATACTGGTGTGTGATAAGTGCAGCTGTAATGTTGTCTTACAATTATTTTTTAATATTGTAGTATAGTAGCCTACTCTTTCTATTTGTACATATCTGTGGGGTAGGCCTATATCATGCTATGTGCTTTGTGGAAACATCCACAACTATTCTGATAGAGCCTATGTTTTCTTCTCTACCTGATATCACAGGGGGAAGAAATCGCCTATTATTAGACCAATTACTAAAATATGAAAGAAAGAAAGAAAGAAAGAAAGAAAGAAAGGAATATAAAGTAGTGGTGGGGATAGAGTAGGGGAAAGGGAGGGGAGAGGAGCGAGTAGGCCAGGTCGGGGACGGATCGCGCTCGCGAGTGCATCGTCGTGCCATCTCATATTGTCAGTTGGAACTAATTGCGTCGAGCAATAGGTTGGGGTCAAAATTTTGCATTAAGTTGCAGCTCTACCCATATATCCTCCTTGGTTCGAACTAAGGAGCAGTCAGTTGGTGTTACTGTGCAGCTAGCACATTAATTTTCACTAGTCCCCTTCTCGTCCGAGCATATGGCGATCACAAAGGACATTGGTCGATAGCTGGCAACATTTAGAAACGAAATTCGAATGTCAGACCAAAAGTGCGGTACCTACAGTACGTTATATTTCTCGTTTTTCTTACGGAACGATCAGAGAACATGAGGATGACCTTGACTGTCGCATGCCAGTAGCACAGGCTGTCACTTCCTCTCGACGCGTCACTCACACATTCCATGAGATCAGTACCGGTACTGGTCAGACGCTGTGCACGAGACACACTCCTGATCCTAGCTTCCCACCCCAGACATCCTAGCCGCAACATTACAGAGCATTATCATGACAGATTAGACACACAGGAAAGATGACCTCGATGACAACACTCTTGAGATAGTCATTGATACAAGCAATCGCAAATACTGTATACAACAAAATAGCTAAGGAAACAATTTTACATATCACCACCACAACCACGGCTGAAAACAACAATTAAAACCGACAAAGGATTGGTTGGTTCCTTAGTTTAGGGGCTGCGACAACGCGGTCATGCAGCCCCGTGTACTTTGGGTGTGAGTAGAATTTGTCTTTGGCGGCTTCGGTGGCGTAGTCGGTAGCATGCTGAGCTTCTATGCCCAAGATAGCGGGTTCAAACCCGGCCGAAGCCGTCGGATTTTTTAAGAGCGTTAAAAATCCCTCAGTATGCCTTCCTTCGGAGGGGAAGTAAAGCCGGCGGTCCCATGTCATAGATTTATGGCATGTTAAAGATCCTTCCACTAATTGCACCTGTGTGAAGCTAAATTGGATAGGTTAAGAACGTAAACAACGCTCTTAGGTTTCTATGTTCGTTGCCAAGAGCCGACTGCGGCGGCGTCTAGTAGCTCAGTTCTGAACTTGGCCTAGTAGTCGTTGACGGTGGCGCTTGGCGGCAAAAGTAGGAACTATTTAAAAAATTCTTAGTTGCAGTACTTAAATTAACACACAGATAACACACACTAATACAGTCATCACAATTAACACCGGTTATCAGACAGATTCTACACACACCCAAAGTACACGGGGCTACATGACCGCGTTGTCGCAGCCCCTAAACTTAAGAACCAACCAACCAGAATTTGTCTGAAAACCGGTGTTATTTGTGATGACTGTATTAGTGTGATTCAGCTTGAAGGACTGCAGACGATTAATTTTTTCAAGTAGTTCCTACTTTTGCCACCAAATGCTACCGCCAACGACACCTAGCTGCGGACGTGGCTACAAAATGCCATCGCAATCAGCACCTGGTGGCGAACGTTGGAACTAATATAGCGTTTTCAAACTTACCTTCAAATTTTAGCGTCACATAGATGTAGTTAGTGGATATGAACCCGCCGGCTTTACTTCCCCTCCGAAGGAAGGCATAATGAGGGATTTTTAACGCTCTTAAAAAATCAGAGGACTTTGGCCGGGTTTGAACCCGCGATCTTGGGCATAGAAACTCAGCATGGTAACAACCGTGTCGTCTCAAAACTCACGAGTCTTAAAACTCACGAGTCTCAAAATTCACGAATTTCAAGATTAGGATTGGTAAAAGTAGGTTCTAACCCGTTTCTGTACCTGGGCCAGTCTCAAAACTCACGAACCAAGCCATAGCCACCTATACGGTTATAGGTAGCCATGACCAAGCCAGTCCATTGTTAGAGCCAGCCAGAACTGCTTGTCCTCTTGTGATTGGCACCTCTCTCATCAAGATGTTCTTGATTCTTTTAGGGACTTCGCGACATCGTGGTCGTGTACTTGGGTGGGCATAGAATTTGTCTGATAACCTGCGTTACTGTGACGTCTGAACAATACAAACGAAATCCCATTCTAAAACTGGGTGGACAAACATGGGTTGAAGGGCAGTGTGCTCTCCGGAGTCGTCAGTTTTGAGACTATTTGTTACTATTTTTAGCTCGTGAGTTTTGAGACGTAACCGCACCAACTACGCCACCGAAGCAGCCACCGACAAAGGAGCCGGCCACATAAATACGTCATCACAAGGGGGAGGGGGTTCAAAAATTGTTACGGCCCGTGGGTCAAACCCTAAATTAATTAGATACTTTCTACCTAATTCTAATATTTATTCAACAACAAATTCTAATACCATAGGTCCACTGATCTCTCCTCCGGAGTCTCAAAGGAAAAGAAAATAAACAGCCGACTCGAAGCGTCACTTCCATTCTTCTTGCACAGCCTTGACAATCTCGTCTTCGGAATGAGATACACATTTTCCTCACTTTACCGCAAAGCGCTCCTTTATGCTCGTAAACGAAATTATTAGCTTAACAAATAGCAAATATCAACTCATATTTCGCTCTATGCGGCTTTCCAGTGGCTCCATGGTCCCTGGAAGGTTAATTGCAATCTTTCACCCAAAGAATACGTTAGTTAAATGTAAAGGTCATTTTTGTTTTGCATGTACAATTAGCAGAAGCCTTACCTTGTTCAAAGAATACTTCTATTAAGAGGTTCAAAAGTATTTTTCATGAAAAATAAAATGGGACTTTCGTCAATTTTTCGTATATTTCTTGTGCTTTTTTCCCCCTGAAGCTCCTCAGGAAACTGGAGTGTGATATTTTTCACAGTAATTGATGTCTCTAACATTGCGTTTCTTGTTTCATTCATAAATCGCCCGCGGTGGCATTGGGAGAGCGTGGGTTCGAATCCCACCTTGGCCGTCCTGGAAATGGTTTTCGTGGTTTCCCATTTTCACCACCAAGCAAATGCCGGTACGGTTCCTTTCAATAGGTCCACGGCCGATTCCCTTCCAAAATAGCAAGTTGATTCTGTGTTAATTCGCATTAGATGAAGTGATCCTACATCCCTCCCGTTTTACAATCTGTCACCCTGGTGTCTCGATAGCACTGATTCTTTTAACGTTCTTTAACGTTCGCATTGTTGTTTCTTAGTGATACGTGGGTAAAATGCTTGGAACGTATTTATGTTTTACAGCAACCAAATTATTCCCATGACCACACAAGAATATGAGGCATTGGAGAAGAACAATAATTTAAGTTTGAAAGCAGTCTTAGACAAGTTAACGTGAGGAAGAGAAATACCTCCGGCAGATAATTTATTCACCAATTAAATAGGTTCAATTGAAGTGTTATGATGACCAGTTGGTGCAAATGTGTTTCTGTTCTTCATTCAGAGTCTTTGGACATTTATTCGTGTCAGAAGTACCTAGTTTAATATGCATACCGAGCTAAGAATATAAACCAAGATAACACATGATTTATGTGCAACTAAGAGGCAAAGTCTAAGAATTAAATGGTCTTTGCCCAGTAGCAGACGACGTCGACAGCATTAGGGGAGGCTAGGATCAAATAATCCTTTGTGCATGTTCATGGGCACAAGGTAACTTACATTCGCAAAGATGTCGAACTGCCATTAGCCACGTATACTTGTGTGTGATTTGTTTGGTAACCTGAGTTGTTGTTGTTATTATTGGAGTATAGGTGTCCCGAGACTTGAATTCAGGTATCACTTCGGCATTGGTCTAGAGTTTAGGTAGAAAACTCCGAAGAAAATAAGACAATTGAAGAGTGGAAATCTCTACTTAGTATAAAACAAAGTCCCCGATTCTTGGATGTTACGGGTAAACTCGAGAACCACTGGATGGATTTTGATGCGGTTTTCACCATTCTGTAAAGGATATCTCGGGGATGATTTCTGTAGAATATAATTTATTTATGATCAAAGGAAGCCGAGCAGTATCGACTTCAGTGGAAAAGTCGAAAAAATTGGACGGAAGGGGGATTTGTGTTTCATGCACCTCGCCCTTCTTAAATTACGTCTGACAAGAATTTGTTGCACATGCATCTGCATGATAATATAGTTAATAGTCCAGTCAGTGATTTTATCCCATCATGCCGAGACGTAAAACGAATATAGATCGTAGTTCATTGACATCGTAAAGAAGCGCTTAACACGTAATGCATCACAACTGTTCCCGGGCGAAGCCGGGCCGGGTTGCTGATGATGATTGAGTCTTCAGTCTTTTGACTGGTTTGATGCAGCCCTCCATGCCTCCATGTCCTGAGGTAATCGCTTCATCTCTATATAGCTACCACACCCTACATCCGAGGCAATCTGTTTAACATATTCTAACCTTGGTCTACCCCTACAGTTCTTGTCCTCGACCCTTCCTTCCATAACTAAGCTTGCTATTCCTGGGTGTCTTAGTATGTGTCCTACTAACCTATCTCTTCTCTTCATTAGCAGTCGCCAGAAACATCTCTCCTCTCCCACTCGTCTTAAAACCTCTTCGTTTGTAACCCTATCTACCCATCTGATCTTCATCATTCTCCTGTAACACCACATTTCAAAAGCTTCAATTCTCCTCTTTTCTGCTGCACCAATAGTCCAAGTTTCACTTCCATATAGCGCCACGCTCCAGAAAAAGGCTTTCAAAAATGACTTCCTAATACCTAAATCTATATTCGATGTCAACAGATTCCTTTTTTATAGAAAAATTCTTGCTAGTACTGTATATAATGGGCCAAACGCCGAAACCAAAACAAGTTCCAGGACCCATAACATTGACCACTACAACTAAAAGTGCGCCATCTTTCTGGGAAAATGTAAACTAGGCCTACTTGAAACCAATTTATCATATGGCTCGTTTTATCCCATTAACAGGGGTGTTTTATAGCAAACAACAAAAATGTGAATTTCAAAAGTAATGCCAATTGACCCATTTCACTCTTCTCAAATCAGGATGGCTGTTGTCGACCCAGTCCAGTCCTAGAACGCAGTTACTCAGGGGGATCACGCAAGTCCTCAGGAACTTCCCGCATTCCGACACCATAAATATGCAAATATCGAAAAAATCCTTTGCTTTTAGAACAGCACACATTCATATCCCAGAGAATGTGCATAATCGCTGTTAGTTCTCTAGCTGGTGAGTTCTCCTTGGCTCTGATGTAGCAATCGTTAACAGAGATAGAGGTACGAGTTATAAATATAAAGCTAACGTCGACTTACAGTTTCAGCATGCATCTCGTTACTTACCTGCAACAGAAAGAGAACATACGTTATACATTGACGGGAAACGATACATTTATGCAAATGTTTAACATTGAGCAAATTAAAGATAGCTTTGAAGCTATTTTTTAGCCTATTTTCAATTTTGATAAAATAGGCTTATGAGATCACCTTTTGTCCGTGTGTGTGTGCGTGTGTGAGGTGTGTGTGTGTGTGTGTGTGTGTGTGTGTGTGTGTGTGTGTCCCTAATAAATTCTAAACAGCTAGAGCGATTTCAATGAAACTCGGTAAGTTCATAGCACTATTCCGGGCGACCCCGACCGTGCCCTTCAAATTTTGTTACGTCTCACCAATCCAACATGGCGGCTGTGCGAAGTATTTCACCAGCATTCAATATCTCCGAAACTATTCCCGATATCACCCTGGAATATTTTACGGTGATAAAGGGAACCACTAGAAGTTCACCTTTGCGACTTTTGAAAAACTGGTAACCACAAAACCAACATGGCGGGCACGCGAATTTGCGACTTTTAAATAGACGTTTCTCGCGTTTTAACCAACCAAACGCAATGAAACATGGTACATGATATGTTTATACACATTGTAATGCACCAACATATAACTTAGATCAATTGTTTACATAACCACAAGATGGCGGAAGTGCGAAATATTTCACCAGCATTCTATATCTCTGAAACTATTAGCGGTATCACCCTGAAACTTTGTACGGAGATAAAGGACACTACTGGAAGTTCATCTATAAGACCTTCAAAAACCGGTTAACTAAAAAACCTACATGGCGGCCAAGCGAATTTGAAAATTTTAAATAGACCTTTCTCGCGATTTAATGTTCCAAGCGCAATAAAATCTGGTACAGGAAAAGTTTATATACATTGTAATGAACTGGTATCTGATTTAGTTCAATTGTTTACATAACCTCAAGATGGCGGCTGTGCGAATTTTAAAATTAAGTTTTTAAATTATTTTGTCGATATCATGCGATCGAAGTGAAAGTTTGAATAATGAACCTACGCAATAATTTTCCTTTAATGGTACATGACTCTATGGCCTATACATTTAACAATCCAACATGGCGACCATCAGAAATATTTAGACGGCTCTGAATATCTACGAATCTATTATAGCAATCAAACTGAATTTTTAAATGTTGATAGGGGCTATGAACTTAAGTTCACCTATAGGACTTTAAATAACCTGGTGATCACAAATCCAACATGGCGGCGACGCGAAGTATAAATATTAATATGAACGTTTCTCGTAATTTAACCATCCGAGTGCCGTGAAACTTGGTACAGTGAATCCTTATATGAATGTTAATGCACTGCCATCTAATGTTTTTCAATTGTTTCCATAACCACAAGATGGCAGATTTGCGAAATTTTAAAATCTCCTTGATTATTCTTCTGTCCTAATCATGCGATTGAAGTTTGAATGCTACACGTACACAAAAATCTTCATGTAACAGTACATAACTCTAGGACCTACATGTATAAAATCCAACATGGCGACCATCCGAAATATTTAATCTGTTCTCAATATCTAAGAACCTATTACAGCAATCAAACTGAAATTTTGTATGTTGACAGTGGCAGTTAACATAAGTAGGATATATGAAAATAGGCTGTATAGTTCTTCACGGAACTACTTGTTCAATGTTGCCTTTATTAACTATTAATATATGGGTGGACTCAGCCAGCCAGACACTAGGATATGTAGTCTGGACTATGAGTTGTTGTTGGAAATATACACATCTACACATTGAAACTGCATAACATCTCATCCAGTATAATAATAATAATAATAATAATAATAATAATAATAATAATAATAATAATAATAATAATAATAATTTCGTTTGAAAAAAAAACGCAGTTTATAACGAACATCAAGTCAGAACCCAGAGAACTTAAGGTGAAAAGAGGACAAATAACACAGGTAGAGAAATTCAAATACCTGGGTGATTGGATGGAGCCCAACATTCGCGAAAAAGAAGCTTTCGTGTCACGGATTAACAAAATGGAAACGGCTTACCATTTAACCAAAGACATTTACAAAACACGATCAATGTCCTTCAAGGTCAAACTGAGAAACTACGTTACCGTTATTCGCCCGGAGGCGCTATATGCATCAGAATGCCTTGCGATGAATAAGAAAGCCCTGGCAGAACAACTGGAAGCCAACGAGAGGAAGATTTGAGGAAGATCTTGGGCCCGGGCAAGGAACGAGGAGAGTATAGAAGACGATACAACGATGAACTTTATCTACACGTGGAGAAAATAACGGTCACAATTCGCAAAAGAAGACTCTCCTTTTATGGCCATTTAACACGAATGAGCTCCAGATGATTGTCCAATCGAATCTGTGCCTACTTTGTGGGAAAGAAAACCAAAGGGATCTGGTTTACAGAGGTGGAAGAAGAATTAAAAGAACTGGGGATATCACATGAGGACATCTTGGAACGTGACTCTTTGAAGAAGAAACTTGGGGAGATACAGAGTTCTCAGCAAAAACCTATATTGAAAACCGGCAAGAAGTGGACCGAAGAACGAAAGGAAGCTCACCGAAGAAGAATGCGCGAATACTCGGCCAATGTGAAAGAACGAGGGAAAAGGCAGTTGAAATAACGTGGTCCATAGAAGACCGAAACGATTATAAAAATAAAAACAATAATAATAATAATAATAATAATGTAACTTTTAGGAGCTGAATTTATCAGTATTAGTGGTAGAGGATTCTATTCCAGACAAGGGATACAACTCTGGTAGAAACTTCCATGGTTGCGAGTGTCGTGTTGTACTACTGCAAGCGGTTTTGTCGGGTGCGCCGTAATTTTCCTGCTGGTTTCCCCTAAACCACGCACATTTTATTATAAGTTTTCACATTTTGAACCCTTCCTGACCTGGAGAATCTTTCCGTGACTTATGTCCCCCACTCCCGGTGCAACCAGAAGTCACTTCCTACCCTACCAACTTTGCTGTGACGTATGTCTCCCTCTTCCCTGGTAAATATCCAGTAAGAATGTAATGTATCCCACCCAGGGATTGTCAAGTGACTGCCTTAATTCACATAAAACCCTGCACTTTAGAGAGAACAGCTCTCTTAAGAACTACCAACTGATTTAGTTGACTGTCAGACGTCACGCCTCAAAACTTGTAGGCCTTTATACACACATCAAAAAAAAGTTTTGCATCACCTCGGTTCCAAGAGTTCCGGAACCTTTAAATACAAAGGGAATAGAGATCAACACAAACAACATTTCAGCTCGTTTTATTGCTCATGAGACCCACACATTGCATGTTGTACCAGCATACAGCTAGACTTGCAGCATTTGTGGTCCAGATTGCAGTACACACCACTACCTCTAATACCCAGTAGCACGTCCTCTTGCATTGATGCATGCCTGTATTCGTCGTGGCATACTATCCACAAGTTCATCAAGACACTGTTGGTCCAAATTGTCCCACTCCTCAACGACAATTCGGCGTAAATCTCTCAGAGTGGTTGGTGGGTCAAGACGTCCATAAACAGCCCTTTTCAACATATCCCAGGCATGTTCGATAGGGTTCATGTCTGGCGAACATGCTGGCCACTGTAGTCGAGCGATGTCGTTATCTTGAAGGAACGCATTCACAAGATGTGCACGATGAGGTCGAGAATTGTCGTCCATGAAGACAAATGCCTCTCCAATATTCTGCCGATATGGTTGCACTATGGGTCGGAGGATGTCATTCAGGTATCGTAAAGCCGTTTCGGAGCCTTCCATGACCACCAGTGGCGTACGTCGGCCCCACATAATGCCACCCCAAAACATCAGGGAACCACCACCTTGCTGCACTCACTGGACAGTGTGTCTAAGACGTTCAGCCTGACCAGGGTGCCTCCAAACACGTCTCCGACGATTGTCTGGTTGAAGGCATATGCGACACTCATCGGTGAAGAGAACGTGATGCCAATTCTGTGGGGTCCATTCAGCATGTTGTTGGGCCCATCTGTACCGCGCTGCATGGTGTCGGGGTTGCAAAGCTGGACCTCGCCATGGACGTCGGGAGTGAAGTTGCGCATCATGCAGCCTATTGCGCACAGTTTGAGTTGAAACACGACGTCCTGTGGCTGAACGAAACGCATTATTCAACATGGTGGCATTGCTGTCAGGGTTCCTCCGAGCGGCAATCCGTAAGTAGCGGTCATCCACTACAGTAGTAGCCCTTGGGCGGCCTGAGCGAGGCCTGTCATCGACAGTTCCTGTATCTCTGTACCTCCTCCATGTCCGAACAACATCGCTTTGGTTCACTCTGAGACGCCTGGAAACTTCCCTTGTTGAGAGCCCTTCTTGACACAAAGTAACAATGCGGACGCGATCGAACTGCGGTATTGACCTTCTAGGCATGGCAGAACTACAGACAACATGAGCAGCGTACCTTCGTCCTGGTGGAATGACTGGAACTGATCGGCTGTCGTACCCCCTCCGTCTAATAGGCCCTGCTCATGCATGGTTGTTTACATCTTTGAGCAGTTTTAGTGACATCTATGAACAGTCAAAGGGACTGTATCTTTGATACAATATACACAGTCAACGTCTATATGCCGGAGATCTGGGAACCGAGGTGATGCAAAACTTTTTTTGATGTGTGTATAATGTAAATAACTTCATATGTATTAATTCCTAGTAAATAACACACTTGGAAATGGACATCACTCAGACTCGTGGAGAACCTGAACCTGAATAACAGCACAACAAGCTAACCACGAAATTGTTAAGCGACAAACTTAAGTCCAGTACGCTACGGGTATAGGTTGTTGTTTGAGTCTTCAGTCTTTTGACTGGTTCGATGCAGCTCTCCATTCCTCCCTGTCCTGAGCTAATCGCTTCATCTCTACATAGCTACCACACCCTACATCCAAGGCAATCTGCTTAACATATTCTAACCTTGGTCTACCCCTACAGTTCTTGTCCTCAACCCTTCCTTCCATAACTAAGCTTGCTATTCCTGGGTGTCTTAGTATGTGTCCTACCAACCTATCTCTTCTCTACATTAGCAGTCGCCAGAAACATCTCTCCTCTCCCACTCGTCTTAATACATTTTTGTTTGTAACCCTATCTACCCATCTGATCTTCATCATTCTCCTGTAACACCACATTTCAAATGCTTCAATTCTCCTCTTTTCTGCTGCACCAACAGTCCAAGTTTCACTTCCATAGAGCGCCACGCTCCAGACAAAGGCTTTCAAAAATGACTTCCTAATAGCTAAATCTATATTCGATGTCAATAGATTCCTTTTTTGTATAAATGCTTTCCTTGCCTGAACCAACCTACTTTTTATATCCTCTTTGCTTCGTCCTTCACTGGTTATTTTGCATCCTAAGTAACAGAAGTCTCCTACTTCCTTCAGCTTTTCACCTGCCAATTTGACGTCCATAGAGGTTTCTGATTTATTTCGGCTGCATTCCAGTATTTTTGTTTTACAATTATTAATTTTCATCATGAATTCATTCCTCAAGACGGAGTCCATACAATTCAAAAACTCATTCAAATCCTCAGGCGTGTCGGCCAAGATGACGATGACATCAGCAAATCTCCGAGTATAGGTTACACGCTGGTATATACGCTTCTAACACCTATGGTAGGTTCCGTATTCCATGATAGCTTCCATACAACTCACGAACACATGCTATTTTTCCCGGCGGTTTGCATTGAAGATTGAGTACAAGAACCAATCTGATTACTTTTCTGGTTCTAGTCGAGATTCTACCGGCAACAAAGAAATAGATCTGTTACGTGGGTAAGTCCGTATCACACGACACTCGCTGGCAAGGAAGCTGTTGAGATGGCTGATAGATACTGCATGACTGTTCATCGTCGTCAGTACAATATTAAGGGACAATATTTAGATGATGATGATGATGATGATAATTGTTGTTTTAAGGGGCCTAGCATCTAGGGCAGGGCTTCTCAACCTGTGGTACGCGTACCCCTGGGTACGCGAAACATTTCAGGGGGTACGCGGCAGGCCATCCTTCTACCCGATCTACATGCGCAGTGAGATTCGTGCCGTGACTACTGTGTGAGTTATTTACGGCGCGTGTATTTGAACTCCACAAAGAATTGCATCTTTTCTTTACCGAGCACAAATCTAATTTATCATCATTACTCAATGACTTTGATTGGCTTTTAAAGTTGGCCTATTTAAGTGATATTTTTGACAAACTACATTTGGAATAAGTGTATGCAAGGTAGTATTTCTGATATGTTCTATGTTGAAATGAAAACTAACGCAGTGCTTGCAAAAATCACCCTTTGGGAAAAGGAACTGAAAAACAACAACTGTGAGACTTTTGAGTGATTGAATAAATTTTTGAAAGAAAACAAAGAAAGCATATCTGACCTTACAACTCGAATGGAACATCTGAACTCATTGAAGACCCACATAAGGCAATACTTCCCACCTACAGACAAAAGATTGGACTGGATACGTGACCCCTTTAGTTTTAATGCTACAGAAACTTCTAGCAATCTGACTACTTCCCAGAAAGAACAACTAATCGAACTGCCGTGTGATCCAAAATTAAAAAATAAATATTTGAAAGTTGCGTTGTAAAATTTTTGGATCAGTGTTGGAAAGGAATACAAAGAACTTTCAATTATTGCTGTAAAGGTTCTTATTGGATTTTCTTCTACATACTTATGTGAAAGGGGGTTTTCGAGTTTAACTTATCTAAAAAGTAAGTATAGAAAGTAAGTATGGACACTAAATAAAAATGAAAAGAACCGTCGTGAAGCCTTTGAGATGTGGTGCTATCGGAAGATGATAAATGTGACGTGGAGAGACAGGATATCGAACAAAAGGGTTCTCGACACCGTGAACCAACGAAGATCAATCCTACGCACAATCCGTAAACGTCGTCTCGCATGGTGGGGTCACACAATGCGCCACTCCAATTTAATGAGATCTGTGGCAGAAGGGTTCATTGAGGGGAAAAATCCACGAGGAAGACCTAGAAATACCTTCCATAAACAAATGCTAAACGACACCCAAGCACACAATTATAATTCAATGAAGGAAGCGGCAAATGACAGGACGATCTGGACCAGTATTAGGACTGCAAACCAATGATGAGTAACAAGCTTAATGTTGAGGACGATTTAAGGTTGTATTTAACAAAGCTAGAGCCGAACATCGATCAACTGTGTAAAAGGAAGCAAGCTCAACTTTCTCATTAACTTTCTGTAAAGTTGTCCTACTTTCCTTATATTTTGTTTTATTAAAATATATTTCCTTATAAAATTACAAAGGTAAACCATACTAACTAAAAACCTTTTACATGTTTTAATAACCATTATTACTACCTAAGAAAGGTTAGTAGGGGGTACGCAGGATGTTTAATTTTTTAAGGGGTACGATGGTTGAAATAGGTTGAGAACCCCTGATCTAGGTTATCGGCCCCTAATGGTTTGGGTGATAGTGAAAGATGAGATGAGAATGTAATGAAAACTATAACTAATACCAACTACAGTCTTACAAACTAGAAGAAGAAATGGTAAACAAATAAAGTATAAGGCAAACAATGGAAAGGAGGAAGAGAAATGCCTCGAAGAATGAGGATTCAGGGACTTGGAAGAAAGGCAGATATGAAAGGGAAGGAAGAGAGGATCCGCCCCAGAAGCAATGGAAAAAGGGGGGAAATACCGGGCCCTGCTCAGGAATCCCTCGGGGTTGCCAACTCCCGAACTCACCAGCCGTGAGCCCTTCAGGGTGTAGCACTATCCAGGGTACACCATAAGTGGTGCGGCTACACACACCCTGTCTCCTTAAGGGCCTTGAGCAGAAGGCAGGAGATGACCCCTCGAAGAATGAGGGATCAGGAAAGATGAGATAAGGGCCAATTAAGGCAGGAAAGTAAAAGATTTCCTAGTCCTTGGATATCCTAACTGCGGTCCCGTGATCGCCAATCCACGTCCCACTAGCCGTGGGTCCCTGGGGGAGGGATATTTAGAACGATCTGAGTACTGTATCTCTTTCTTCTCAGAACTTAGCGGTTGAATTTGGATTGTATCTATCGTCAAGTTCCATCAAGATATGCAGTATCAGACGAACACGTCTCAAACACTAAACAGGTGAGGCTACCCTATTACTAATCTTGATAACCTAGTCTTGGTGAACGCCAAATATTCCCGTTTTTAGCAGCCAATAAACTAATCTGCGCCACGATCACCAACTAGAACTGATTGGAAGCGCTACCGTTTAGATTGTGTGCACGTGCAGTTCGTGGGCGGTGGACAGTCCAGCACTGTTCTCTGGAGAGCCACGCCGGAAACTTGGATCAGCTCAGCTACTCTGCTTTTTACTCTTTCCCTACACAATAAATTATATAGCCTGAAGGTTATGGATGCAGCTCGAGGCAACCTCAACGCGTATCTAATCCCAGAGGAATGCGAAACCACAACCACACCTCAATTACAGCGCAAAATTGGGATTGTTTTAGTAAAGCCTTGCCAAATGATAGGCCAGATTGTTGTTGTTGATCCCAACATTATCGTCGGGTAGCCCCATGTACTTGGGTGCGTGTGCGTGGAACCTGTCTGAAAACCTGTGTTATAATGGTGTCTATAGTAGTAGTCTGTGTATTTGTAATTCGGGTGAGGATTGGGAAGAAGACGCCCGTGGCCTTAAGTTGGTTGGTTGGTTCCTCAGTTTAGGGGCTGCGACAACGCGGTCATATAGCCCCGTGTACTTTGGGTGTGTGTAGAATCTGTCTGATAACCGGTGTTAATTGCGACGGCTGTATTAGTGTGTGTATCTTGTTTTTTAATTCAAGTAAGGACTAAAACTTTGAATTTTTCAAATAGTTCCTACTTTTGCCGCCAAACGCCACCGTCAACGACTACTAGGCGTAGTTAAGAACTAAGCTACTAGACGCCACCGCAGTCGGCTCTTGGCAACGAACGTAGGAACCTAAGAGCGTTGTTTAAATTCCTATCGTATACAATTCAGCTTCACACAGGTGTAATTAGTGGAAGGTTCTTTAACATGCCATAAATCTATGACATGGGACCGCCGGCTTTACTTCCCCTCTGAAGGAAGGCATACTGAGGGATTTTTAACGCTCTTAAAAATCCGACGGCTTCAGCCGGGTTTGAACCAGCAATCTTGGGCATAGAAGCTCAGCATGCTACCAACTACGCCACCGAAGCCGCCCGGCCTTAAGTTAGGAACCATTTTCATGGAGTAGAAATGGGGAAACCACGGAAAACCACTTTAAGTTTTGCCTTACGAGGCCGAATGTACTCTGAACCAGCACTCAGCCCAGAATTAAATTTCTTGGTAGAGCCAAGAATCGAATTCGGACATCCGCGATGACAGCCAACAGTACTAAATCACTAAGCAACAAGGTGGACAGAAGAATAGATTCATATGTCTTTTTAACTTGGAGCGCTGAGAGTCAACACGTTGTGGGTCGAGCAAGGCTGGAACAGGTAATCATCTGAAATATTACCCCAGTGATGCTATCTTATGCACTATTTGCTTCTAATCGCTACTCTCTGTTGCATGAAACTTGAGTAGCAGTCTCGGGCAGTCAAATCGCTGTTGGCGATAGTAATTAGGAGTAGAGACTGGTGCCCTTAAGGGCACTTTTCCTCTTCTGTTTATGTTTTTTTTTAGTTTGTGTGATAGTTGAAATTAAGGCTCTTTTACCTTGTGGTGGTTTATTTTTTCTCCCAATTTATAAATTTATAATAACTTTAGGGAGAAAGTTTTGTCGTTTTTGTGTTAATTTATTCGCTAGTTCCAGTTGTTATGTAATTTTTAGCCTACTTTTCAAATTTTGCAAAAATGAGGAAAAAGTAGACTTATGAGATCGATCCGGAAAAATGTGTGTCTGTCTGTCCTTCTGTCTGTCTGGCTGTGTGTGTGACCCCCCTATCAACTCATAAACGGCTGCAGCAATCGAAACCAAATTTGGTATGAGTAAAGATCTATACAGGAATATCTCAAGCCCTTATTTGAAAATGATGTCAGTGCTACTAACTGCTGAAAAAACGCACTAGAAATTTGAGCTCCATGTTGGATATCCTGGAATGTATGCATGGGAGCTATTCCAAAATTATCACACACGTAGATAATCCTATTTCAGTTTAATTTCTGGGAGGCCATACATGACAATGTTGTCAAAATAATTTTAAGCCTTCTGATAGGTCCAATTTTGAAATGCATATAACTTCTACACTATCAAGTGGATTTCAACCAAACTTTGTATGTAATATGTGTACACAAACAGATATGACAGTGTATTCTTAAGAGCCACCAGGGCTGCCAACTGTTAATAATTGCTCTCTATTTTTTATCCATATACCAATATGTCAGAAAGTATGCAAGCCGACAGCTTTAAACTGTGCACACGTATAGTACCTGACATTTTAGATTAATTTGGAGTAACTTATATACGTCAGTTCTACCAACATGATTCAAAGTCTGCTGATAGGTCCTATTTTAAAATACATGTAACTTCTATACTAACAAATGGATTTCATCCAAAATTGGCACAACAAGATATCATAATATTTTAGATTATTTCTCACGAGCACACGTATGACATTGTTGCCAACATGCTTTTACTCGTGCTGATATATCTAATGTTTAACCGCACGTAACGTCCATTGGACTTCAACCAAATTTTGTATTCTGTACCTTAAGAGATGGAACTAAGAATATATTCAGTCACCAGGGCTGCCAACAGTAGTGCTCTATTAGGCTACATTATACCAGGTATATTTCGAACTAATTAGACATTTCGATATTACAAACTTAATTTCGTCATTATTCAAGATAGGTACTGTACATATACTGTAGATTAATCATTGGCATATATCTTCGTTTTAAGAAAAGTAGGCTCTTTAGTTCGTCACGGAACTTCTTGTTATAAGTTTTGAGCGGTTTGGGTTTTGAGACTACTAATAATATGTTTATCGTATTTGGCTGCTCTGTTGTGGATTTGGGTCTTTTAGCTGAGCTAGTGACCTCCAGTTTGGAGCTACGATTTAGTTGTTGTTGTAATGGTTTTTGTCGGCAGCAACTTTAGCGGTTTGTAACTAAGGTGGATTCTGGTCCCTTAATTAAGTGGTTGAGTGAGTCAATAGTAGTTGTTTTTGACTGTTGGCACTGACCTAATGATTGGATCGTTACTCCCAAGAACTGACCAATAGCAGAGCGCTTCTTCTCTCAGATATTTACGATTTCTATGTTTTGATCGGGCGTAAAGTTATTTGGAACAAAGAGTAGGTAGTCTAGCGTCACTGTATTCGTAATTTATTCATAGAATAAACCATTTCTGACGCTAAAAGTACTTCAAAAGGATATCCATAATATTACATTCTTAACATTTTGTCGCAAAAAAAATAATCGCGAGATGATTGATTGTTGTGGTTTTAAAGGGCGGAACAGCGAGGACATCTTCTCCTCAGTCGCTAGATTTCACGTCTTATCGCACAAGTTGGCAACATTGTATTGTGCAAAACTTGGGTGACTTTTACTTTTTTCACTCACAATTCGACAGTAAGTTGTTGGTAGTTCCCGACCACAACAAAAACAATTATGCCAGGAGTAATTGTAACCATAAAGTGTATGTACATATTTAATTACGTGGTAGGGTATTACTAATCAAATGTACATTCTCATCCATTACTATAACTTATGTCAAGACGGGATTTCAAGCAGTAAATTTATAACCCCTCCACATATTTCATGTGTTTGCGCGCTAGTGGTGAACAACAGGCGAGGCAAGACCGCCATAAAACCCGTAGTAAAGCTTTAAAAGGAGATATCGGCAAACCTGACCCAAGGGACATAAACAATTAAACCCTCGGTAGCGAGAGGAAAAATTATGTCTAGCTGAACAATGAAGATGTCAGGACTGGAACCTTGGAAATTTTTTAAGAAATAAACCACTTCATAACTCTGGAAACAGCAGAATAATGAACTCGCTTCGACCAATAGGAGAAGAAGCGTCACTTTAAGAAGACAATAAGGGGGTATTGCAATTTGCAGGATGACATAATCTCTGCTGGGAGAAATGCTTATCCCTCCCTATATTATTGTGCTAAGGACCCATTCCAGTTTTGTACCGAAAATAAGGTCCCATTAACACCAACCTACACATATGGGGTACCTACAGGTTCAGCATAACCCAATGCGTAAGCGAAACGCACTCACTTACTCTTTAAATGCCTCACTATTAAATAAATACCTTAAAACATGTATATTTACAATGAAATAATGAAAGAATGCAACACGGTAACCATGGTAACAGAATCTCACAGGTCCATCTATTTCTGTAAGACGCAATGCAATTCCAATTATTACATTACTGTGAAAGTTTCCAGACGGTTATAAAGTTATCACTGAACCAAATTAAGCTGTAAAATTCATCAATACCTACAGTATAATGCGCTTAAGGGGGTCAAGGGGCACTCTAGAATTTTTTCACGCTATCTTCACGTGTGAGTGTGGTACGAAAGGTCTTTTTCACCCGACTATAAAGGGTCTCTGGAAACCACATTTAAAGACCCTTAAATTAACAGTGTCTGTGATATTCCCAGAAAACTAACTTCGCTCTGATATACCTATGAAGGAATGACAAACCCTTAACCACTGCACAAGTAGCTGAATTGATAAAGCCCGATTATTCATACCAAGGATAAATCAGTCATAGCATTCATGATTGATATTTTGCTAAGTGTACTCTTTTACAACTAGAATATTCGCGGGCGAAGCCGCGACGGGTAATGCTAGTCCTATATAACAGTCATGGGCAAAGTACGGCCCGCGACATGGTTTAGAATTATACTACTGTAACATTTTTAATGAGTTAACTATAACGTGGTGAGACTATTGTGGTTCAATAAAACAAACATGATATGAATAAATAATATACACTGTGGTGTGACCTTACCTGTGATAGTGTAATATAATAAGTTGTTGAGCGCCAGATTCCTATTTAAGATAGTGAATCGAAATTTATTGATTTAACCTCGGCTATCAGCAGTAGAGTCGAGAACCACTTACCCGGGCCGTAGTGAGACAAAGTCATCTAACCAATCCGTATTTAATCAAGGAGTATGATTGCCTTAAAGTACCAACTACAATGAAAGAAATAGGCATTACGTTAAAGGAAATGAATTTATTTACTCAAGAACAAAATACTAATAAAACAGAATAGTGATAGTCACACAATTGAATTTAAAATTACTCAATGCGGCAATTAATTATTTAAAAGAAAATGAATATTAAAATGAATTGAAAGTTAAATGAAGTTAAATTATAATAGAGACGATAGTTTTATTGAATTGTTGGCTCACCCAGTCGAAGATTCGTCATATTTAAGAAATGATCGATGATCTCCATGTTACGTCGCTTATGTTTAAAAAAATGATGTGATATCTCATTTACTATGAAATATCCTCATTAAGTACGTTGCCATCTGTAGAAAAACTCTTGATCAGGGATATAACCCATTATGTATTGATATAGATGTCGGCAAGACATCGTTCAGTGTCGACTCTCGGTGCTCAGTCCATTAGGACCCAGAAAGCAAGGTTACAACTTCCTTCCTTCATTGAGAGCTGTAGAACAACGCCATTCTTGTCCGATGTTGCAGGTACAAATACTAATGACTTCCTTGTCACGTGGTGTCACAGCTTCCCTCTCGATTAGCCTTCTCCATTCTTGACTCATAACTTGCAATATATATTGACGCGTATATACCGTAGAAAATGGCGTGTTGGTTACCCCATAGTGGGTTTCTTAACATCTCAGGAAAATGACGCAGTTAGCCGTGGTGTAATTCTTACTACGTCGTTCAGTTTGTGACGCACAGGGTTAGTCCATATCGCCAGTCTTGTTGCAATATATAATACTTCGTCTCTTTACAAGTAATTGTTAATAAAAATCTAATTGAATATAATAATCAAAACCGCTTACAATTATCTGATATAAAAATCATCTCATGGATGTACTAGTTAATAATAATAATAATAATATGATAATTATAGATGAATAACCCTATAAATATAACCGCTATGGGATCGAATCGTTACAATCGCCCCTGATATAAATAATTTAAAATAAAATGTAACATTATTTATATCACTACACATCCTACACAAATGAATACAAATTTAAATATTAATACCCCCATAACGACAACATACAAATAATACCCTTCAACAATACATAAAGATATACAAGAACATACTCTTTTCACTTTACATATTTGTACTATCATTTCTCATTCTTCCAAATGTTCATAATGTTCATTCTTCTTTATATATGTTGTAAAAAAAATATACATAAATGTATTCTTCACAAAAAAATCATATTTTAACTTTCATTCATCTCATTCTTCCAAATGTTCATAATGTTCATTCTTCTTTATGTATTAAACGAGCTGTAAAAAATATACATATAAAATGCCCTTCACTTTTATTTTTGACATATATGTCAACGCTGCACTCGTTTATATTTCGGTGATCGTATGCATGACATACAATTTTGGCTTCATCTCTTTTGAACGTAGTTTTTGTATATCAGTCTGGCGTAGAAGTACATTGTTGTAATACCAGCTGATTAACCCATAATAACTATTACAGCACACGATAATAGGATGCAAACAATACAATATTCCTTTCGTCTTTATAAAGGGATTACTCAAATGCAGTAAAATTTCAATAATTGAAGAAAAAAATAACTTAGCAAGATATTCAAGGCAATTCCAATTTCAGTGCATATGTCATACATGTAAATATTTCCCCAAATACATAATGACATCGAAATACCTCAAAGCAGTTATTAAACAGTTCATTTAAATATCCAAGTTACTACTCACCTGCCTTCGTGGCTTAATTCTTTCTTAGGCCACGGCCGCCTCCTTCCAAATTAATACTTCCTAAGTCTCCACGACTTCTTAACTTCACATAAAACCATAATTCCTCTTTACTACTTCTCGAAAACAATAACTTGAATTTTCAAAATCACCAATAAACATAAAATCTGACTTCTTGTTCACTTTATAAAATTTAACTTAGCGTCAAGATATAACTTTACCGTAACGTCATTCCTTACTTACCATAACAAAATGATTAAGACTTGGACAAAATACTACTCAATACCTGAATTACGTATATCACTAAACTATTTCACAAAAACACATGACAAACTCCTCGGAATAAATATTTCGTTCCACAAAATATTAATGCTCTTATACTTTGAACTTAGTCTATTCATGATTTGACTTTTTGCTGAATGCCTAAAAACCCCCCTTAGTTTTCTCTCAAAACTCTTAATTAAGTACCGTGTCCTCCAAACACCACTTCCTACTTGTTCTGACCGCCTGGACTATAGCTCACTCTTGCTATACCAGAATCTCTCAAAACTCATCGTGACATCACACGTCACATACAAAAAAAAACTCCCCTATTCGTGGTATAATCCCACATCTTCGTATTGTTACAGGTCACCTCTTACTGACCAATAACACATTAAATTTCAGCTAAAAAAAAATCGTACATGCTTCGACTAATTCCTTGGAATAATAACATCACACTATGCTTTCCTAGCTATTGTCTTCCTAAAATAATGACAGTGTTCCTGTTGATAGTTAATAACACCGACACTCCTAATTAGCAAATATTCTCCCATAATCACTTCATAAAGCAAGTTCTGAGTTCTAACACAGTTCAGATACTTTCTTCTCTATCAAATTAAATGCGTAAATTACACCTGCCTTTAATTGAAACTTCATTATTACCCCTTAGGTATACACTTATCTTACCAACTTATTCTTCCTTCAAAATATTAACTTATCTTTACTAACTCCGTATGACATAAATAAAACTTTAATTTCCTGTCTACTAAAAAAAATGATTTACTTTTAAAATCCTCAAAACGTCGAATTATAACAAATTCCTTTCAATATAAGTAAATATTATGTCAACCTTTTAATTATAATTATTATCTTTACTTTAACCTGTGTGTAGGACAACAATCTACCACATCATTAATTCGTTATTATTCATCAGTAACTTTTTACTACCAAGTGGTTTAGCTCAATAACAAGCCTTGTAATATCTTTAAAACGTGCGTAACTGTAACAAAAACTTGGACAATCTTACCTTTGTAATCTCTTATTACCTTGTGTGCATACATCCATATATACTTTAAAAAAAACTCCCTTATTAACTTCACGTAGTCCCGTAGATACCATAAAAAACTCATAACTCAACGGAATATACCTCGCTGACCTACTTCATCCTCCAAAAACTTCTTAAAACTCCATTTGGCATCTTACCAAAAACTTCCTCAAAAAACAACTTCATTTGGCATCTTACCAAAAACTTCCTCAAAAAACAACTTCATTTGGTATCTTACCAAAACTTCCTCCTTAAAAAACTTCATTTGGCATCTTACCAAAACTTTAAAACCACATTGCTCAACGGCATTACCTTCGTTGGCCTACTTCTTCAAACTCACGTCCATTTACGTGAAAATACACACATACACACACACATATCTGTCAACAAGTACCAGATGTCCTAATTAGTTACTACTTCCTCATTTCAACCCGATGTTGGTTAATTCATACAACGCATTACCATTAACAATTCTAAACCACTTAAATTTCTCAACATATATCCGCTGATAACCTCGCTGTCCTCAACTGAAACTTCTTTATTAAATCAATACTTAATTCTTCAACTCACTAGTTTTATTACCACTGTATCATCTTATCTTCACTCACTTTTGAATTAAATCTTTATTACCATTATATTCTTAATTATGGTTGCCATAATAATTATTACTTTCTTTCGATTACTTACCTATGTAATAACCTTCCTATTTTTAAAATTTAATTCTCACTTCATCCAACTTACCTGCAGCTTAAGGACCCACATTCAACTTACCTGAATTGCTCAATAGCACGACAACCTCTGTCTTCCAAATTAAATGATTTTAGACCACCTAAATCAATAAGCGTAGGCACTACGCGCCCCTTACCATCCTAACTTCACGACTGAATTAAAATTACACACAGCAGGTTTCTTATCTACCTCTTTTAAGTCATATTAAACTTCATTACTTAATATTTAAGTCATACGGAAGAGTAACTATCGGTAATATAAATTTACATCACTACTTTCTCTGGCATTTCACCGTTCTTACCATCTTCATCTTCAATTCTATCTCTTTCTAGGGTTCCATTTTCCTCTTTTCTTATAACATTACTTTCTACTTCCTCTGTACTACATTCATCCATAGTAACACAGTACTTCGGCTTTCCCCCTCTCACATCCCCAAGTCTGGCTAATTCAGTACGCCACTGCACGTCATATGCTTTCTTTCTCTCTCTCATCCTGATTTCTTTTTCCTCTAACAACTTAATTCTCTTTTCTTTCATTTTACTTCTAAAATATCTACCTTTAGGTTTCATTTTCATTTCTCCGTTACTATCACTTAATGCTCTCTTTAGCCGTGGACTACTGCTTCTGCTCTTATCTATCTCTCTCCTCCTCTTAACCTGTTTACTAATTATGTTCTTCTGACTATGACTTAACGCACGCTTCTCTGCCACTAATAATTTCATATTAACTTCCTCTATCACAGGACTAAATTCTTCCCTAGTTTGCCTATCTAATTTATCTATGATTGTCTGCATCTTAATCTCTTGGGTGCTTAGTACTTTCTTTATCTTACCTACTTCTATCCCTATCTTTTCTCTCATCTTCTTCACTTCTTTTTCGCTACATTCTATAGTCTCTTCTACAGCTATCCTGCGTTCATCTAAAATCTCCTTCAACTCTACTATGCTTTCTCCTACTATCTCCTCTGACGCTAATCTATTTTCACCTAAAATCTCGTCTGACTCTAATCTGATTTCACCTAAAATCTCCGCTATTTGCCGTTCCTCACCTAAGATCTCCTCCGATTCCAATCTGCTTTCACCTACAATCTCCAATGACTCTAATCTATTTTCAATTACAGTCTCCACTAATTCCAATTTGCTTTCACCTAAAATTTCATCTGACTCTAATCTGATTTCACCTAAAATCTCCGCTAATTCCAATTTGCTTTCACCTAAAATCTCGTCTGACTCTAATCTGATTTCACCTAAAATCTCCGCTATTTGCCGTTCCTCACCTAAGATCTCCTCCGATTCCAATCTGCTTTCACCTACAATCTCCAATGACTCTAATCTACTTTCAATTACAGTCTCCACTAATTCCAATTTGCTTTCACCTAAAATCTCGTCTGACTCTAATCTGATTTCACCTAAAATCTCCGCTAATTCCAATTTGCTTTCACCTAAAATCTCGTCTGACTCCATTCTACTTTCAATTATAGTCTCCTTACAGGCTGTCTTTACTGATTCTACTGCAGTTTCCCCTAAAGTCTCTACTACCTGCCTAGTTTCCACTTCTACCAATTTGCTAAAACTTTCACCTTGAGTTGCTATTTTCTCTTCAATCACAGTTACTATTCTTTCCTGAATCCTACTTTCTGCTGCTTCTAATTTCTTATCTACTGTCTTAATAATATCTTTAGCCTTCATCTCTACCTCCTCCTTAATTTCACCTCTGATTTCCTGTTTCACCCCCTGAATACTTTGCTGTAGTACCTCATACTTCTTACTCAACCCTTCATTGACTTTAACCACACTGTCTAGTTTTACATTATTCTCTTCCAGCTTCTGATTTATTTTACTCATATCCTCTCTCATCTTTTGATTACTCTGATCTAATTTCTCACCTAAATCTCTACTCAATTCCTTCCTACTTTCCAAATTATCTTTCTTACTCTCTTCCATATTTTTATTCATATCTTTATCTAATTTCTCAAATTTATCATTGAATTCCTTCCTACTTTCTAAATTATCTTTCTTACTCTCTTCCATATTTTTATTCATATCTTTATCTAATTTCTCAAATTTATCATTGAATTCTTTCCTATTTTCTAAATTATCTTTCTTACTCTCTTCCATATTTTTATTCATATCTTTATCTAATTTCTCAAATTTATCATTGAATTCTTTCCTATTTTCTAAATTATCTTTCTTACTCTCTTCCATATTTTGATTTAGCCTACCAATATTTTCTTTCATCTCCCTACTATTTTTATTCATCTCCTGACTATTTTTATTCATCTCCCTCAAGATATCAGCTAATGAAATTTCATGGACCTCTAAGGACTTCTGTTTCTCCTGACTACCACTAGTCTCAGGATGTACCTCTGTATTCGTCTCGAGATTTTCCTCTGAATTCATGTCAGGGTTAACCTCAGGATTATTTTCAGGATTACTCTCAGGATTATTCTCAAGATTTACCTCCGACATCTTGGTATTATTCTCTACGCTCTCAACATCGCTACCGCTATCAACCTCCTTATAATTAACTTTCTTGACTGCATCCCTACTTCTCAACTGCCTCTGTTCCTCCTCCGACATCTCGAAGTACACCGTATAACAATTGCCCTTCCAAAATTTCACTTCACTTCACTGTCCCCCAAAAGCACTGACAATTTGCACTGAAATTATACACTCCTCTGACTAAATACCGAATGGTTTTCGTGCCCTACTTTGTGGCGCCAAATGTAACATTTTTATTGAGTTAACTATAACGTGGTGAGACTATTGTGGTTCAATAAAACAAACATGATATGAATAAATAATATACACTGTGGTGTGACCTTACCTGTGATAGTGTAATATAATAAGTTGTTGAGCGCCAGATTCCTATTTAAGATAGTGAATCGAAATTTATTGATTTAACCTCGGCTATCAGCAGTAGAGTCGAGAACCACTTACCCGGGCCGTAGTGAGACAAAGTCATCTAACCAATCCGTATTTAATCAAGGAGTATGATTGCCTTAAAGTACCAACTACAATGAAAGAAATAGGCATTACGTTAAAGGAAATGAATTTATTTACTCAAGAACAAAATACTAATAAAACAGAATAGTGATAGTCACACAATTGAATTTAAAATTACTCAATGCGGCAATTAATTATTTAAAAGAAAATGAATATTAAAATGAATTGAAAGTTAAATGAAGTTAAATTATAATAGAGACGATAGTTTTATTGAATTGTTGGCTCACCCAGTCGAAGATTCGTCATATTTAAGAAATGATCGATGATCTCCATGTTACGTCGCTTATGTTTAAAAAAATGATGTGATATCTCATTTACTATGAAATATCCTCATTAAGTACGTTGCCATCTGTAGAAAAACTCTTGATCAGGGATATAACCCATTATGTATTGATATAGATGTCGGCAAGACATCGTTCAGTGTCGACTCTCGGTGCTCAGTCCATTAGGACCCAGAAAGCAAGGTTACAACTTCCTTCCTTCATTGAGAGCTGTAGAACAACGCCATTCTTGTCCGATGTTGCAGGTACAAATACTAATGACTTCCTTGTCACGTGGTGTCACAGCTTCCCTCTCGATTAGCCTTCTCCATTCTTGACTCATAACTTGCAATATATATTGACGCGTATATACCGTAGAAAATGGCGTGTTGGTTACCCCATAGTGGGTTTCTTAACATCTCAGGAAAATGACGCAGTTAGCCGTGGTGTAATTCTTACTACGTCGTTCAGTTTGTGACGCACAGGGTTAGTCCATATCGCCAGTCTTGTTGCAATATATAATACTTCGTCTCTTTACAAGTAATTGTTAATAAAAATCTAATTGAATATAATAATCAAAACCGCTTACAATTATCTGATATAAAAATCATCTCATGGATGTACTAGTTAATAATAATAATAATAATATGATAATTATAGATGAATAACCCTATAAATATAACCGCTATGGGATCGAATCGTTACACTACCTACAATTACGCATAGTGTAATAGCCTAGATTCTAGCATTATTCAGTTAAATTGACAACTTCGTTATTAATGTAAAATATTTCATAACATATAATTTTAGAAGTTGTATCTACTTGCGTGTGTTTGAGTCTTCAGTCTTTTGACTGGTTTGATGCAGTTCTCCATGCTTCCCTGTCCTGAGCTAATCGTTTCATCTCTACATAGCAACCACACCCTACATCTGAGGCAATCTGTTTAACATATTCTAACCTCGGTATACCCCTACAAATCTTGTCCTCAACCCTTCCTTCCATAACTAAGCTTGCTATTCCTGGATGTCTTAGTATGTGTCCTGCCAACCTATATCTTCTCTTCATTAGCAGTCGCCAGAAACATCTCTCCTCTCCCACTCGCCTTAATACCTCTTCGTTTGTAAGCCTATCTACCCATCTGATCTTCATCATTCTCCTGTAACACCACATTTCAAATGCTTCAATTCTCCTCTTTTCTGCTGCACCAATAGTCCAAGTTTCACTTCCATAGAGCGCCACGCTCCAGACAAAGGCCTTCAAAAATGACTTCCTAATACCTAAATCTATATTCGATGTCAACAGATTCCTTTTCTGTAGAAATGCTTTCCTTCCCTGAGCTACTCTACTTTTTTATATCCTCTTTGCTTCGCCCATCACTGGTTATTTTGCTTCCTAAGTAACAGAAGTCTCCTACTTCCTTTAGCTTTTCACCAGCCAATTTGATGTCCATAGAGGTTACTGATTTAATTCGGCTGCATTCCAGTATTTTTATTTTACATTTAACTTATTAATTTTCTTCATGAATTCTTTCCACAAGACGGAGTGCATACCATTCAAAAACGCATTCAAATCCTCTGGTGTGTCGGCCAAGATTCAAGCATTATTTAGTTAAATTGCCAACTTCATTATCAATGTAAAATATCTCACAACATATGATTTTAGAAGTTGTATCTACTTGCATGTATGTTCATTTTCATCATTCATTAATTTGTACATTAAGATTGATAAGTTATCAATTATACGAATGGAAGTTACGGTCATAAATAGATTGACAGACCATCATTTAGCTGCGCTTCTAAGATTCAGCTCATCCCAGATTCAACCAGATTATGAAAAACTTTTATAAGCACAGTTACAGTTAAATTTGTCACACACTCCTTCCTCTTGTAACAAATAATGAAGGTGTGTTCTTCTTTCCTAAGTTTTCTACCATTTGTAGCCTACAAGTTTTGTTTGCTGTGAAAATCCACAGCCTGCTTCCAGTCTCCGACCGGGTCAGGAATGGAATGAATGAAGCCCCCATCTAGCGGCGAGGATATGAACTGTGCCGGCTGCCGAAGCCTGACGCACTCCTCTGGGGCAATGATTAAATGAATGACAGATGAAATGAAATGATAGTGGAGAGTGTTGCTGGAATGAAATTGTGACAGGGAAAACCGGAGTACCCGGAGAAAAACCTGTCTGCCTCCGTTTTGTCCAGCACAGATCTCACATGGAGTGACCGGGGTTTGAACCACGGATCCAGCGGTGAGAGGCCGGCGTGCTGCCGCCTGAGCCACGGAGGCTTGTTTGCTGTAAAATTCAAAAATAAAAAGTTTATAATCCATCTATAAACATGTGTTGCTGTTTTTTTTCCGCACACCTAATTATTTTGTATTGATCTGGCCCTGAAAAGTTTGCCCATGTCTGCGATATAAGGACGGACAAGATTTACTTATGCATTCGATCACCCGATCATTCAGATCCAGAAATGTTGTCTCATTTAAATATTACTTACGACTACGGTACTAAGTCAGACAAATGTTTAACGTTAAAACATATAGTTCACCAGCAGATAAGATGATGATGATGATGATAATTGTTGTTTTAAGGGGCCTAACATCTAGGTTATCGGCCCCTAATGGTTTGGGTGATCGTGAAGATGATAATGCAATGCAAACTATAACTAAAAACTAACTACTAACGTATATACTAGAAGAAGAAATGGAAAACAAAAGGAGAATAAGGCAAATAAAGGACAGGAGGAAAAGAAATGCCCTCAACCCTTGAAGAATGCGGATTGAGGGACTTGGAAGGAAGGAGAGCCATGAAAGGCAGATAGGAAAGTGAAAGAGGAGAGGGTCCACCCCACAGATAATGGACAAAAGGGTAGGAATCCTTCGGGGTCGCCAACTCCCGAACTCACCAGCCGTGAGCCCCTGAGGGTGTAGCATTATCCAGGGTGCACCAGAAGTGGTGGGGCTACACACACCCAGCCTCCTTGAGGGCCTAGAGCAGAAGGCAGGAGAGAACATGAAAAGAAAGAGAAGACTGACCCCTCGCAGAAGGAGGGTATCAGAAAAGATGAGACAAGGGCCAGTTAAGGCGGGAAAGGAAGAGAACAAGAGTTGACCAAGTGAGGTCGACAGGAAAGAAGACAGAGAGGAGCCCTGCACAAGTAAGTGGAAGCAATGCCGGACTCAGCTGGGGCCCCGTGGTCGCCAACCCACGTCCCACTACATGTGAGCCCCTGGGGGGCTGCAGAAAAGAACAACAAATATCTTCAGTTAACAGTCAGACAGGATATATCCAGCATTTTGCTGAATATCAATGGTACGTGAAGCAAGTACACTTCAAGAAACTAGGCGCCATTTAGTGCGTAAATAGGTAGGATTGGGAACTACATCCATGCGAGAACACATCTGATGTCAACTGAAGGAACGAGACAGCTGCGCCTCTACCATCCATGAAGATCTATATACTACCTTGTCAATTACAAGTCGGACATAATTTCCATGAATTTATTTATTGAAAATCGCCCTTTATTCAGCTATTTGAAAGGTCGTTCCATCTCATCTTTGTAAAATGAATAATCTATAGATATTTATGAGGTTATATGAATATCACTCGCAATCCTTACTTCCCAGAAGGAAGTATAAGCTGTTTCATAGTTAGCCTCTGGCGCCCTAGTTAATAAACAATCATAAATTTATCTTGGAACCTTGTGTTCCAGATTGGCGCCCTATTAACCGAGTTAGTTATTGCTTCTAATATCATTCAGGTATATTATAGGAGTATTATTATTATTTCTACGATATGTAGGTGCTCGAAACGCTACATTATAGCACTTGGATGATCAGATTCGATCGTCAAGCGATTCTTTACACTCTTATGTCTACAAGTATGGGTTGAGAATATATACACTTATTTAGTTGCCGTAGTGATTAAACTAGTTAAGATATGTGATTTTTTTGTCGAGACACTGATAGTGGTGATTGACCTTCAAGTTTGCTTGCTTAATGTGATTGTTATTGAATGGTCTGGTTATTGTGGATTGTGCACATAGCTGTTTGAACGGTGTGGTCCGTTCCCGCGCAGATGTCGCCTCCCGCTGTCTGTACTTGGCAAGTTGTGCTATTTTAATCACCGCTGATGCTCAGGATGATTTTCTTATCCAGATACAGTCATAAAACTTAGATCCCAATATTTTCCGCAGTATTTACACTTCTATTTGCTCAATGTCTGCATACCTCGAACGTCCGAAGTAGTCGAACTAATCGAATGGTTGGTTGGTTCCTCAGTTTAGGGGCTGGGACAACGCGGTCATGTAGCCCCGTGTACTTTGAGTGTGTGTAGAATCTGTCTGATAACCGGTGTTAATTGTGATGACTGTATTAGTATGTATTATCTGTTTTAATTCAAGGCATTGAATATTTTCAGGTAGTTCCTACTTTTGCCGCCAAACGACGACCTACTAGTTCAGAAATTACTTACCAGATGCCACCGCAGTCGGCTCCTGACGACGAACGTAGGAACCTAAGAACGTTAGTCAAATGTTTAACCTATATTAATTTAGCTTCACACGGGTGCAATTAGTGGAAGGTTCTTTAACATGCTATAAATCTATGACATGGGACCACCGGCTTTACTTCCCCTCCGAAGGAAGGCATACTGAGGGATTTTTAACATTCTTGAAAAATCCGACGACTTTGGCCGGGTTTGAAACCGCTATCTTGGGCATAGAAGCTCAGCAAGCTAGCAACTACTCCACCGAAGCCGCTGAAACTAATCGAATATTCGAATGAAATGTACAGCCCTAGTGGAAAGTGATTTCATGTTGTAAATATTATTATTATTATACTGTACAGGTGGTTTGCCCTTGAAAGTTAAAGGCTCTCAAGTGGTGCTTCGCGGCGTTAAATCGTGCACCACCACCACGATGAGAGCTGCAGCAAGTCCAGAGAACGAAGGTTCGAATCCCGGCTATCGTGAGAGAGGTTTTCCCCCCACCACCCACACTCCCTCGGAGAAAATGCTAGGTTTGTACCTTATTTTTAGATCCGGGGCACCTACCCCATTGTTGTTGTTTGAGTCTTCAGTCTCTTGACTGGTTTGATGCAGGTCTCCATGCCTCCCTGTAATGAGCTAATCGTATCATCACTACAATCTGTTTAACATATTCTAATCTTGGTCTACCCCAACAGTTCCTGTCCTCGACGCTTCCTTCCATAACTAAGCTTGCTATTACAACCTACCTCTTCTCTTCATTAGCAGTCGCCAGAAACATCTCTCCTCTCCCACTAGTCTTATTACCTCTTCATTTGTTACCCTATCTACCCATCTGATCTTCGTCATTCTCCTGTAACACCACATTTCAAACCCTTCAATTCTCCTCTTTTCTGCTGTTCCACCGCCCAAGTTTCACTTCCATAGAGCGCCACGCTCCAGACAAAGGCTTTCAAAAATTACTTCCTAATACCTAAAACTATATTCGATGTCAACAGATTCTTTTTCTGTAGAAATACTTTCCTTGCCTGAACCAACCTACTTTTTATATCCTCTTTGATTCGTCCATCACTGGTTATTTTGCTTCCTAAGTAACAGAAGTCTCCTACTTGCTTTAGCTTTTCACCTGGCAATTTGATGTCCATATGGGTTTCTGATTTATTACGGCTGCATTCCAATATTTTTGTTTTAGATTTATTGATTTTCATCATGAGTTATTTCCTCAAGACGGAGTCCATACCATTCATTTCCGATTCCAATAATTACACACAGTTACTCTTAAGCTATCAGTAAATGGAGCTGACGACCAAGCTGTCCCAAACCGCTCTCTTGGCCTGTCGGCCGGTGAACATCGACTACACTGAGTTTTGGAGGCTAATAATACGCTGACAACAATAATGAGATGCAGGTATGTGAGATGACCTTGACATGAGGTGCGCCTAATGTAGGGGCCATTATTTCCAGGGGCGTGTCCCCTTCCGCGTTGCCTTCAACTTGTTTAGCGGAAACTGAAGAAGCCGCGCGAATGACACGCTGAATTATTTCTCGACACTCGCCGTCATCGATGATATCGCTCCTGGCCGTTGTTCTCTAATTCCACTTTGATGTGTTATAGATAATTTCGCGGCGGATGACTGCTTGAAGGAAACAAGAGGATTATTCTTCACTTCTTGTTAGTCAAATTGACAGACTGAGGACGATGACCTCATTCACACTCCTATAGCTAAATCCCTGCGAGGATGCGGATATCCGCATAAGTTCTTGATGATGATGATGATGATAATGATGATAATTGTTGTTTTAAGGGGCCTAACATCTAGGTTATCGGCCCGCATAAGGTCTTGCCATGCTGATATAGTTAGCATGGCTCTGCGGATAGCGGATGAGCTGCGGATAAGGTTTGGAGAAAAATTGCGGATAGTTTTAGAATAGAATACAATGCGATATTTTTCCGTTTCTTTTCATTACAAATGTAAGATGATGATTTACGGTAATCTCATTCAAATTATCCGAACAGGAATGGGTTACAATTCTGGCTGTGTAACATTCATTTTAAACATAGCACATGACATACAAAGCCTAAGGGAACGACTTTTTCCTCGAATGTCTAAATATGTTGCTTCAGTAATTTATGCTTTATCTAACTATAATATTAATGCAATGCCAGTAGATTCGGATATCAAACGTGGGAATGGGGGAAAAGTCAAGCGGATGCGGGGAGGAAGCGGATAACGCGTTTTTAAATCCGCGCAGGCTCTAGAGCACTGCCATTTGCCAGTGAAACAGAAACACCGCTTGACCTGTGATTGAGATTTAATCAATTTGTCTCGCAATCACCAAAGAGACCTCTTACGTGTCACTGCAGAGGCTAGCATTCTTGGCTGTTACCTCGGATGTCCGGGTTCGATTCTCAGCTCTGCCATAACATTTAATTCTGGTCTGAGGGCTGAGCCTTGTGAGGCAAAACTAAGAATAGGTGGGTTCGATTCCAACCTTAGCCATCTTAGAAGTGGTTTTCCGTGGTGTCCCCAGTTCCACTCCAGGCGAATGATGGGGTGGTTGGTAACTTAAAGCAACGGCCGCCCTCTTACCAATCATCTCTTCAATTACAAATACACACAGTAATACAGCCACCACAACAACACAGGTTATCAGATAAAATTTCACACGCACCCAAGTACTCGGGGCTGAAATGACCACGATGTTTAATACCCTCAAATGAAACTAAAACAACACATGACATGACTCGAAGAGCCAGGCCCCCCTCTCCCCAGCCGGGAATCGAATCCGCTGTCTTTTAATCACGAAGCGGACACAGCCCACCAAGAAAGAAATAATAACACTGCTTTTTTGTGTTGGCTGGCATTTTAAAACTGATTCTAGGTTCATTTGCGTTGCTCATTCCAAAACTACTGTCCATTTTGTTATAGCAGTTCTATTTTTTTAATATTGTTAATTTTGTGATAATTTGTTAAATTATAAATGTGGACAATGGAAGAACGGTGCCGTGGACGAAGATTGTTGGAGCATCAATCGAGAATCACAGAAACGTGGATTGAAGGTGCCATACTTGACCACCTCTGCAGGTGTTTTAAAGATAATGTTTTGGTCGAGACTGAGATATATGAATCGTCACATTCCAGACTGGAGACAGGCCTTCCACCCCTAATGGCAGTAACGGTGTCCCCAGAAGAGAAACCAAGGATCTGTCTCTTTTGTAAGGCTTCTTGGGTCAGACAACCATTTCTGTTTTACACTGTCACGATAGAACTCTGTCTCCAAGCCACTCAGTGGGCGCCGTGATTCCTCTAGGGAGGCAAACCCTATTCTTCAACAATTAGAGATCGATTTTGACACGTTTTAGTACATATAAATTCTAGACCTGGTCATAACACACTCACTTCGTAGGTAGGCCATCGTTTCGGCAAAATATTTCATGGGGTTTGTCAAACACTTTTCCATAATGACAGGTTTCGAGGTTACTGTTTCCTTAATTTCTGCGGCATTGTCATGCCTGTAATGCCCCTTGTTACATACGTGTAACATCGGGAACTTATCTCGTTATTTCGACAATAAATTAATTAATATTTACCGTGAATATCTGATTTACAGTTATGTAACAACGTTAGGAATGCATTAATTGATTTTGCTACAATGGAAATGTAGTCTGCCAGTTTCTCTGTGTTCTACCAATACTAACAATAGTACCGCGTCCTCAGTAAGGAACATTTTACCCTACATTCTATATTTAAAAGTCAGTGGTTCACCCAACTCGGATTGTTGTACTGTAGAAGGGGTTCGCGAGTCGAAAAAGGTTGGGAACCGCTGGTCTAGGCGGGTAGTGGAATAGCAAGAATGGATAAAGAGACCTTGTGAGAATTCATACAAATTTTAAAAAATAAAAAAATAAAAATAAAAGTGCCTTTTGAATCGCAGTTCCCAAAATTATTCAAATAAGACAAATAAGAAAAGTTGCTTTAGAGAACATATTGGAAATTCGCCCACACTTTCTTTTTTAGCCTACTTTTTACATTTTGCAATAATGAGGAAAAAGTAGACTTATGAGATCGGGCAAATGTGTGTCTGTCTGTCTGGCTGTGTGTGTGTGTGTCCATATCAACTCCTAAACGGCTGCAGCAATCGAAAAAAAAAATTGGTAGGAGTAAAGATCTATACCTGAATATCTCACGGCCATAGTTGAAAATGATGTCAGTGCTACCAACTGCTGAAAAATCGCAATTGAAATTTGAGCTCCATGTTGGATATCTTGGAATGAATGAATGGGAGCTATGTCAAAATTGGCACACGTATAGATAATAATATTGCAGTTTAATTTCCAGGAGGCCATAGATGTTAGTGTTGGCAAAATGATTATAAGCCTGCTGATAGGTCCAAATTTTAAATGCATATAACTTCTACACTCTCGATTGGATTTCAACCAAATTTTGTATGTGCTATGTGTACATAAACAGATATGACTGAGCGTATTCTGAAGAGCCACCAGGGCTGCCAAGTGTTAATAAATGCTCTCAATTTTTTAAATCCAAATACCCATATATCAGAAAGTATGCAAGCCGACAGCTGCAAGCCGACAGCTTTAAACTATGCACACGTATAGTACCTGACATTCTATATTAATTTGGAGTAACTTACAAACGTCAGTGCTACCAACATGATTCTACGCCTGCTGAGAGGTCCAACTTTAAATACATGGAACTTCTATACTATCATTTGGATTTCAACCGAATTTCGTGTGTGCTATGTGTACCATAACAGATATCACTGTGCCGATTATTAAGAGTAACCAGGGCTGCCAACTGTTAATAAATACTGTCTATTTTTGTTACCCTAATATCAATATATCAGAAAGTATGCAAGCCAATAGCTCTAAACTTTGCACACCTATAGTACCTGGCATTCTAGATTAATTTGGTGGAACTAATATAGGTATATGCCAGTGCTGCCAACATGATTCTAAGCCTGCTGATAGGTCCAATTTTTAAATGCATGTAACTTCTATACTAACTAATGGATTTCATTCAAAATTGACACAACAATAGATCATATTATTTCAGATTATTTCTGACCAATACATGTATGCCATTGTTGCCAACATGATTTTACGTGCGCTGTTAGATCCAAAGTTTAACTGAATGTAACGTCCACTATCCATTGGACTTCAACCAAATTTTGCATTCTGTACCTTAAGAGATGGAGCTAAGAATATATTCAGTCACCAGGGCTGCCAACTGTAGTGCTCTATTAGGCTACATTATGCCAGGTGTACAGTATTTCGAACTAATTAGAAATTTCGATATTACCAACTTAATTTCGTCATTATTCTAGATAGGCCCATATAGATTAATCATTGGCATGAATCTTAATTTATAAAAAAAAGTAGGCTCTTTAGTTCGACACGGAACTTCTTGTTTCTTTTGTAACGACAAAAAATAATTGTAGGGCTAGTTTCTGTCCTTTGCTGGAGTGTGAATGGTTCGCTTTATTCGCTCTTCACTCTACTGTAAGATGCCACCCGAGCAACATCGGATTCACAAGCTAATGACAGATACTGTACATTTGTTACTGAGTCAATTGCGTCCTTTTTGAACACATTCGGAAAATAAATCAGAGCAGCGTATAATGTTCGCAAATGACCAGGGATATAAAACTCTCTTTGTGATCGAGAAAGCTAAAAGGACCGTGAAAAATGGAAACAAAAATACTACTCGGTAACTAGTTTCTTTTTGGAACAATTATTTATTCTTGCTAATGAACTGGAAATAAGTTTTGTGAAAACAATAGCAGTCCATTTCACAATAATTAGCTATGTAATGTATTAACGTATTCGTGTGTGGAGGAGAGGGCCTGTGTAGCCGCGCTGGCTGAAACCAGTGAGCCACATTGGGAACTCATTACGGAACATCGTTGATTAAAATGCGGTACGGTACGCAAATGGACTGGAACACAAAGCCTGGCCATTTCCACATTATAATAGAAACCTTGCAACGCACCGCATCCCACTGCAATGATTAACAAAATCATTCTAAGCCCACGAAGAAGATGATATTACCGTATTTTCTGTTTGAATTTGTTCAATTTGATGATATCACGAACACATGACGCCAACGGTAAGAATTCATCAGGGGAGCCGGGTATGTAAGTATGAGAATTGAGGCTCACGAAGGCGTTTTTAGCCTCTTTTCATTAATGAAAAAAAATAGGCTTATGAGGTCACCTTTTGTCTGTGTTTCTGTGTGTGCGCGCGCGCGTGAGTGTGTGTGTGAGGATTTTTGTGCGTCCCCCTAATAACTTCTAAACGGCTAGGGCGATTACAATGAAACTCAGTAAGTTCATAGCACTATTCCAGGCGACCCCTACCGTGCCCTTCAAATTTTGTTACGTCTCACCAATCCAACATGGCGGCTGTGCGAAATATTTCACCAGCTTTCAATATCTCCGAAACTATTACCGATATCACCCTGGAATTTTGTACGGAGATAAAGGGCACTACTGGAAGTTCACTTATGAGACTTTCAAAAACCGGTTAACTACAAAACGAATATGGCGGCCAAGCGAAGTTGAAAGTTTTAAATAGACTTTTCTCGCGATTTAATGATCCAATCGAAATGAAACTTCGTACAGCAAATGTTTATACACATTGTAATGCACTGGCATATAATTTAGTTCAATTGTTTACGTAACCACAAGATGGCGGCTGAGCGAAATTTAAAATCTCGCTTTTATTTCTCGTGTCCTAATCATGCGATTGAAGTTTGAATAAAACACCTACACAATAATCTTCATGTAATAGTACATAAATCTAAGGCCTATAATATAAAAATCCAACATGGTGACCATCCAAAATATTTAGACGGTTCTCGATATCTACGAATCTATTACAGCATTCAAACTGACAATTTGTATGTTGATAGAGACAATTAATATTAGTAGGATATATGAAAATAGGCTATTTAGTTCTTCACGGAACTACTTGTTTAACATTATGTCGTCAATTCATTTTAGGGACAAATCCGCCTCGTTGGGTTAGTGGCTAGCGTTCTTGGCGAAGGCCTGGATTCGATTCCCGGATCTTAATTATTCTGGTCACTGGGCTGGAACGGGGTACACTCAGCCTCGTGAGGCAAAACTAAGAAGAGCTGGGTTAGATTCCCACCTCATCCATACTAAAAGTGGTTTTCCGTGGTTTCCCCCACTTCTGCTCCAGGCAAATCCCGGAATGGTACCTAACTTACGGCTACGGCCACTTGCTGTTTCAAGCGGCATAACAACGAGGTTATCAGTCCATTATCTCTAATCAATTGCACTTCATAAAATGTTCGACTTCCGCTCCGATGTTAAGTCCCACTCAGCGCTCGTATGGCAACTATTCTATCTTGATGTACAGTATTGCAGAGCTATCTGACAGTGTCCACGAGAACATTTTCTCCTATCGTTAATTGTTCACGGGAACTGTAATGAATTAGTAACCTCTTTTATTCTCGACTGTTTGTGGCAGTTCAGTTAACGTGAATGTCTTACGAGCCTCAGATGTCTTCTGTTGGTTGGTTCTTAAAAGTTTAGGGGCTGCGACAACGCGGTCATGTAGCCCCGTGTACTTTGGGTGTGTGTAGAATCTGTCTGATAACCGGTGTTAATTGTTATGGCTGTATTAGTGTGTGTATCTGTTTTTTAATTTAAGTGCAGACTGCAACTTAGAATTTTTCAAATAGTTCCTACTTTTTCCGCCAAACGCCACCGTCAACGACTACTAGGCTTAGTTCAGAACTCAGTCTCACTCTGCGCTAACCTCATAAAAATACCCGTTTCTATTACAGAAGACATCGGCGGCTTCGGTGGCGTAGTTGGTAGCATGCTGAGCTTCTATGCCCAAGATCGCGGGTTCAAACCCGGCCGAAGCCGTCGGATTTTTTAAGAGCGTTAAAGATCCCTCAGTATGCCTTCCTTCGGAGGGGAAGTAAAGCCGGCGGTCCCATGTCATAGTTTTATGGCATGTTAAAGAACTGTCCACTAATTACACCTGTGTGAAACTAAATTGTATAGGTTAAGAATGTAAACAACGCTCTTAGATTTCTATGTTCGTTGCCAAGAGCCGACTGCGGTGGCGTCTAGTAGGTGACTTTTGAACTAAGCCTAGCAGTCGTTGACGGTGGCGTTTGGCGGCAAAAGTAGGAACTATTTGAAAAATTCTAAGTTGCAGTCTGCACTTAAATTAAAAAACAGATACACACACTAATACAGCCATAACAATTACTGTAACACCGGTTATCAGACAGATTCTACACACACCCAAAGTACACGGGGCTACATGACCGCGTTGTCGCAGCCCCTAAACTTTTAAGAGCCAACCAACAGAAGACATCTGAGGCTCGTTAAACATTCACGTTAACTGAACTGCTACAAACATTCGAGAATAAAAGAGGTTACTACTTCATTACATTTCCCGTGAACTATTAACGATAGGAGAAAATGTTCTCGTGGACACCGTCATCATGAACTAATTACTGAAACACATGCTTTATTACAGTATAACATAATTGAAAGTGAACAGCATGAGTGATAATCAGATTGGAGGTGTTGATGGATTCGCAAACAACGAATCTATTAGTGGCTTCTAAACTTTCTTAGAGGAGTGCATCTTGTGTTATATTGTTCTGTAGTGTTCACTTTCTGCAGTTGTTCATTCTGCAGAAATTAATTAAGAACGGGGTAAGTAACTTACGCCAAGGACAAAGTAGTTCAAAAGGCTAAAGAAGGAACAGTTGCCATTTCTCGAAGAACGATGGTATTGGGGAAACGAAAAGCTTGAAGTGTTCTCATGCTGTTGGTTTCGGAGATAACAAGGAAATATGAAGCAGGCTACAGCAACAGTCCTGTTGTAGCCCACACAGAGTGAATATCGGCTCATCAGAAGTGAACCTAGGATTATACGCTACTGCTGGCCGGTACAGAAACCTTCAAGTTACCATATCGAGAGGTGTGTGTGTGTGTGTGTGTGTGGGCTAAGGACTGAACGCCCCTTCAGCCAGCCACGATAAATCACGGCGTACCACACATGCTTGCTACGTTACTGATTCCTCTCATCTGGTTCACAGGGTCGAGACCCTCGTTCCTGAACAGCATAATAAATCCTTCTACTCGTAGTGTTCATCAAATATGGAAATACAGTTTACATAACAACGAAACAATACAACGAGTGCTAGAGTTATGAGACCTTCTAAATACGCATCCTGGTATTTGCCTGGAGTAGAAGTGCCCAACCACGGAAACAACTTCTGGGTGAGCTATCTCTGATCAGTTTTGCCTCACGAGGGTGAGTGTACTCCGTCTCAACCCTCACACCAGAATTACCTTCATTCATCGCATCATTCTACCTCCTCAGTGAACATAACTTTCTGCTCGGGAATACACTGCGTCATTTTTCTGTTTAAACCAATTGGCTTCATTCATCGCATCAGTGCAACGGTAAGCGAGTTTTATAATTTCCATACGAGTGTCTTAATTACCATTATAGGCGAGTTGCATACGACTGTTTATGTTCGACGATAATTATAATTTTATTATATGTTTTAACATAAATATTCATAAATATCTGTGGGATTCAGTAACTTCAGTTAGTGAACAGAGCGCGCTGGGTGGTTTGCTGACTGAACAGAGCGCATGCGTGGGTCAAGGCACTCCGAAAGCGGAGACCATTCACTTTGCATGCCAACACAGAACACCTATTGTTTACAGCGGATTTTGAGCGCATGCTCGAAGATATCCTTACCTAATTGGTCACACAAGTGTTTCTTGAGCTCTGATTTGTGGGAGAAACTGTTTCATAATGAAAAATAGTGTTATAATGAGCCTCATTATGATACAGTTTTCTGACACACAATGTTTACATTTCGACATCGTCGAACATAAAAAAGTATTTCATTACGCTGTTTTCGTGAGTTTACATACGAAACGTGCACCAACGTGTGATAGAATGGAAGTAGGCCTAATCGAACGTTAAAATTATGACGTTATAAACAGCTGTGAATTATGTTAAAATTCTTATACCAGACAGGCCATTGACTCATGTCTATACTGTAATCTGTCTTAACATTGCGAGTTTATCCCGGACAGAATTTAGCCGAAAGTCACGGGCAGCAGGTTACTAAATGGCTTGTAGTATTTGTGCAGTAAACGTAACTTACAATGATCACATAAACCTTCAGTTTAATTTGTGTTCGTGTTTTGTTATGGGCTCGCGTCACAACGAATGGAACAATGATGATAATTTTTGTTTTAAGGGGCCGAGCATCTAGCTTATCGGCCCCTAATGGTTTTGGTGATAGTGAAAAATGAGATGAGAATGAAAACTATAACTAATACTAACTACAGACTTACATACTAGAAGAAGAAATGGTAAGAAAAGAAGAATGAGGATAGAGGGACTTGGAAGGAAGGAGAGCCATGAAAGGCAGATATGAAAGGAAAGGAGGAGAGGGTCCGTCCCTGAGGCAATGGAAATAAGGGAAAACGGGACCAACCAAGGATTCCCTCGGGGTCGCAACTCCCGAACTCACCAGCCGTGAGCTCTTGAGGGTGTAGCACTATCCAGGGTGCACCATCATTGGTGGGGCTACATACACCCTGCCTCCTCGAGGGCCTTGAGCAGAAGGCAGGAGATAACATGAAAAGAAGAACAAGAGGTCCGACCCCTCGAAGAATGAGTAATCAGGAAAGATGAGAGAAGGGCCAATTAAGGCGGGAAAGGAAGAGACTCCCCAGGACTCAGACAATCTAATACCGTCGGGGTCGGAAGAGAACAAGAGTTGACCAAGAGAGGTCGACAGGAAAGAAGACTGAGAGGAGCCCGGCACAAGTAAGTGGAAGCAATGCCGGACTCAGCTGGGGTCCCGTGGTCACCAACCCACGTCCCAGTAGATGTGAGCTCCTGGGGGGACGAATGGATTAAATGGCATAAAATTAGTTCTTGGGAAGATATTATCCCTGGAAGTGGAACTTTCTACTGGGTCGGAGTCTGTTGGCGGTGGGCTGAAACACACTAATCCATAGCTGTCTCGACCTTAACGAGAGAAATCTCGGAGGAGTAAATTATTATCTGAGAACTGCAAGAAATGGTCATGCCTAAAAGAACCCCGATGTGTGGGCCATTTCTTGAAAGCGAAGAGGCACCATCTGGCACGATAAATAAACAAGGTCATCGCAGTCCCAAGCTCCAAACTTGTTAAGAGAGTTGTATGATTGAGAGGAATGTATTGCTGGTCCCAGCCTCAAAACACAGATATCTGCTTTTTCTGTCATCATATTACACGTATTCATAATAGTAAGTTATGCATGATAATTCCAGATCTAACTTGTATTGAGAGAAGCACCACTCACTATCTGTAAACAACGGTCTGAACGTTCTACCAATGTTTCACTTCTCTGACGATTGGTCCTGGAGCTGTTTGAAAGTAGGCCTGTTCACCGTTGGCAAATCTTGTCCCAACCATAATTATGTTCTTTCAGGTGGACGAACACAAGGAAATCGCATAGTACAAATGCAGAGCTATATGTCGGATGCATCCATATCTCCAAAGAGAATAGTAAAGCAACGCTTTCTTTTTATCTCTTCTCTGCATGCGATTCCGAAACGACTGACTTACCATTGTAGTTATCCACGACCTAAAATTAGATATGAGATCGTCCTGAAAATGTAGCTACCAAGTCATCACTTGACCACTGACGTTTAGATTCTAAAAATAATATCTTATAGATTTTTACGGTGCGGCTTCGGTGTCGTAGTTGGTAGCATGCTAAGATTCTATGCCCAAGATCGCGGGTTAAAACCCGGCCGAAGTCGTCGTATTTTTAAGAGCGTTAAAAATCCCTCAGAATGCCTTCCTTCGGAGGGGAAGTAAAGCCGGCGGGCCCATGTAATAGATTTATGGCATGTAAAAGAACCTTCCACTAACTACAAATGTGTGAAGCTAAATGTGCAGGTTAGATTTAATTAACGGTCTATTAAGTTCCAACGTTTGTCGCCAGGTGCCGGTTGCGATGGCATCTAGTAGCCAAGTTCACAATTAGATGTCGTTGATGGTAGCATTTGCTAGCAAAAGTAGGAACTACTTGAAATTTATAGTCTGCAGTCCGTAACTGAATTACAGATAACACACACTAACACAGCCATCATAATTAACACCGGTTATCAGACAGATTCGACACACACCCAAAGTACACGGGGCTACATGACTGCGTTGTCGCAGCCCCTAAACTGAGGAACCAACCAACCATAGATTTTTACTAATGGTACTTTACAATGAGGACCATGGCAGCAGGGCACCCGGTTCGCTCGCTAACGAAGGCTTGCAGACTAGACTGGACGCAGAATGGGTTAAGTCTATAGATTAGTGAATGAATCGTAATCGGCAACAATTTCGCTGTCCTCAGCTTTGGTTCAGGAGAACTAGGACATACATGACGTCACTGAGTTCAGTAAGAAACATGGAACTGCGCTGGTGTCATCTTACTTGGTGGGAATCTCTTCAGTACACCAGCTGGCTGGCTATAGCCATGGGGACCCAAACAGTGATACCAACCGTACAGAGCCCTGTGGCTGTTTTCAACATCTAACGAGTGCAATTCGGAATGTGTGCGGGTTTTAGCTCGAACTTAAACTAACTGACTATAATAAACTGTTCTACTAATTTAATATATCCTGAGTGTCTTGTGGCCTATGAAGGAGAATATTCTACCAGACGTGAGAAATCTTTTCAAAAAATTGTTACCAAATCCTGATTGGAAATGATACTTGGTTGGTTCTTAAGTTTAGGGGCTGCGACAATGCGGTCATGTAGCCCCGTGTACTTTGGGTGTATGTAGAATCTGTCTGATAACCGGTGTTAATTGTGATGGCTGTATTAGTGTGTGTTATCTGTTTTATTTTAATTCAAGTAAGGACTGCAGACTTTTGAATTTTTCAAATAGTTCCTACTTTTGCCGCCAAACGCCACCGTCAACGACTACTAGTTCAGTACTTAGCTACTAGATGCCACCGCAGTCGGCTCTTGGCAACGAACGTAGGAACCTAATAGCGTTGTTTACATTCTTAACCTATACAATTTAGCTTCACACAGGTGTAATTAGTGGAAGGTTCTTTAACATGCCATAAATCTATAACATGGGACCGCCGGCTTTACTTACCCTCCGAAGGAAGGCATACTGAGGGATTTTTAACGCTCTTAAAAAATCCGACGACTTCGGCCGGATTTGAGCCCGCGACCTTGGGCATAGAAGGTCAGCATGCTACCCACTACGCCACCGAAGCCGGAAATGATACTGATTACAGTGCATTAGAGCTGACTGAAAAGAAATCCCGTGATACCTTCTGGAATAAGCTGTCATATTGTAAAACATGATCGAAAAAAAGAAAGGTGAAAAAATAAATATGGTAGGTAGACCAAGGTTAGAATATGTTAAACAGATTGCCTCGGATGTAGGGTGTGGTGGCTATGTAGAGATGAAACGATTAGCTCAGGACAGGGAGACATGGAAAACTGCATCAAACCAGTCAAGAGGCTGAGGACTCAAACAACAACCACAACAACACCACCGAAGACGCGGAATAAACTGGAACCAATGCTCTTTAATAAGCTGTTAATCATTAAGCCTGCTTGCAGTCCCCAGAGCAGCGGGATCAAATCCCGGTGTGTAAATGCAAGGGAGCCTTGTCGGTAGATTTACTGGCACGATAAAGATCCCCTTCAGGGCAAAGTACAGCGTTCCGGTGCCTATTAATCCGCATTATTCATATTTTCACCATGTCATTGGATATAATACACCATTTCATCGGCTATTGTTGCAAGATGAAGTGAAGTTCTTTATGTTGGTAAATTGAGGAACAAACGTACTATGGAGCAGATCCCTCAAATTTCAGCTTTCTAGATACTAATAATAATAATATCGCATGGTCTTGGGTGCCGGGTGCAAGCTTTGTTATTTGACGCCCAAAGGGCAGCTTGCGTGTCGAATTTTGTTGTTCCTTGGAGCGCTTTGAAAGTCACGGAGGTTAGATATTTAAGCTCATTGACACTATAGCACTTTCTAGTAGAGAATGGAGGAACTTTTTGTGTTGGCGGAAAATCCCGATATTAATTTTGCCATTATGAACACGGCCTACTGAATTCAAATGGGCTCTTTAACATGCCAACATAACCACTCACCCACCGTGATACTGATATGCATATTATGGAGGAACCCCAGTCTATCGTGGTTGCCAGTAGACGAGATTATGATAGACAATATAGGAACAAATTCCAGTCGTCACATCTGTCTGATCTCTTCAGCCAGAGGCATGTACTTGTATATTAGGCGAGTTAGGAATTGCGATCTTGATTAGAAGGGTTCTCTTCTGCACTTGACCAGTACGAATAGTGTCTGGCCTGTTTGCTGATCCGTTTTCACTGACCTGTCCCAGACTAGTTTGTGTGTATCGTTCTCCAGAACAGCATCAGGAATACGGTATAGGCTACTCTTTGCCAGGTTCCGGTGGATTATCTTAGCTATTTGGTCATGCCTCTGTAGTAATAAGTAGATAAAAAGTTTGGACAGACCTCTGTGATATGCTGGATGGTCTCTAATTCACATCTCCTACATTTGGCATCTGGCATTATTGTTATTAAGTCTTTTCCACAGCAATGACTGCAGGACCTACCAAATCCAACAACTGTATTGGAGTAATCACGAATATAAATGCCTGCAGAAAAAGGTATGGCCAGTGTTAATATCGTTTAATTTTTCTCTTTTCGAAGGGACTTTCCGCTAGATGTTGGGACATGATATGAAATTGGGTTGGCAACAATGTACACAAACCGAGTCCGCTGAAATGAAGCATGGGGGCTGCCAGCACTCGGACCAGTGATTGGTTCTTGATTGAAGTTTTATGTAAACATTTGATGGGCATGGCTAGTTTAAATTTCCTTCTAATTTCCAATTATCTCTTTGAGTTTATACAATGTTCAGTGTCCCCCATCTCGTGTCTTTCGGTCTCCATTGTTTCAATTTAAATAGTTTATATCCAAAATTATACACATGTGTCTATATTCGAATAATAATAATTATCGCATACCGTACATTAGATAGATAAATACATATAAGCCACCACGCTAGATGAAGCTGCTCGTATGAACCGACTCAGATGGTGGGGCCATGTGATGATAATGGAGGAGGAAAGATTACCAAAGAGCTTAATGAGCTCGGCTAAAGAGGGTAAGACGAGCAGAGGTAGATCTAGGAGGCGATATTTAAGCTGTGTCCCAATACTCGATAACTATTGACTAGCTGCTAGCAACTAGGCCTACTCACAATGTGCTATGCACTACGGAGATTTGGAACATGGCTGCTTGATTCATGGCCTCCTTCATTAAAGTCAAAGACAATCTACACTTTCGATAACCTACAATTTCTATAACTTCCTTGAAGTAGTCGACAATCAAGCAAGCACTTTGACTTTCATTCACTAGCTACTACAGACTTGATTGCTATGTTGTAAGCAGTTTTGGATCATGACTTCTGACGTCATATACTACATTTCGAGCCGTAGTGAACTAGTAGGCGTTCGACTAATAATCCGGATGTGACGTCACAAGTCATGATCCCACGGCCAACGAGAAAGACCGGCCTTGGTGCGCTTTCGTGACGTCAGCAATGTAGTGATGTTGCACCACTTCAGGTAGGGTTATGTATGACGGGAACATAAACCGTATTGTCTACAAGATGCTGAAATCGCAGAATACTTAACCCATATCATATCAGAAAACACGCTGTAAAAAGCATTGACCCAACACAACCATGGCTTCTGGGAAAACATACATGGTAATTACAACTCAAGTCTTACACTGATCAATTTTATGAAGTCCAATACTTGGCCACAATTTACTTATTTTTTCATTACTCTAAGTAGAACCAGTAGATCACTTATCTTTAATCGTTGTAGTTGATCACAAGGTAATACTTATCAGTAGTAAGTTAATTATGCTTGTTAATTATGTGGAATTACTTGACGGGTACAAGGCGTTCAGGAAGGTTATGAAAAGCTATGAATAGTGCCGGACATTGTATGCATATATAACTCTTATAGTTGAACGATAGCCTATACATAAATGTATCAAACGTTTTTGTAATAGAAAGATATATGGTCTTCGTGTTACTGCCGGTAGTCATTCTGTCTTCATCATTGAATCTGTATAAATGCTGGTATTCATTTACGATTTACCACTTGTCTTCATAAAAGGTTTTGATATGAGTCGTTAGTTGGTGGCGAGTGTATCTCTTCTATAAACGTATTAATTTCTGTTCCGCCCCTTAAATCAACAATAACTAAGTAGGCCTAATACTTTCACTGCAAGTTTATTTGATCTAATTATACTCATGTCACTGCTCATGTCCACATAAGTTCCTCACAACGAAGGTCACAGGCTCTACAACTCAACTTACAGTACTCGTTGCAGCTATTAAAGACACAACAAAACCTTGAATCCTAGTTCGAGTGGATTTTGGTTAGAGTAACTTCAACATGTAAATAGGTTATCTATAGCTGGCGTAGTTTTGTAAACCTATACAGTATAATTTATCGTGCTTGAAAACACACGGAACATCTAAACTGGATCCATTTCAAGAAGATTGATATAAAATATCGCACTTCTGCTGCTTATGAATTCCTTTCGACTTAAACGTGCAAGCACCATAAAGCACTACATTGCCTACGTCACAAAAGGATTAGGTGTCATGATCCAAAACTGCTTAGCGCATAGCAATCAAGTCTGTAGTAGCTAGTGAACGGAAGTGCTTGGTTGATTGTCGACTACTTAAAGGCAGTTATAGAAATTGTAGGTTGTCTTTGACTTTAATGAAGGAGGCCACGCATGAATCAAGCAGAAATGTTCCAAATCTCCGTAGTGCATAGCACATAGTGAGTAGTTGATAGCAGCTAGACAATAGTTATCAACTGGAGTATTGGGACACAGCCTTAGATTCAGTGTTGAACGATTTCAAAGTGAGAAGTGTAGAAGCAGAGGAGGCCGCAGTGCTAACTGCTAATAGGGGATCATGGAGACGATTTGATCCAAAACGGAGCTTGCAGATTAGACTGAACGCTGAAAGGCACAACAGTCTCAAATGAAAAGTACCATGAAATACAATTATCACTGAGCTATAGGCCTACTGTACATTGGCAGGGTAAACTAGGAGGGAAGAAGTAGCCTTCAGTTTTCGGGAACTAGTTATGCACGATAATAGCAGAGTGTGAAGTGGCTAAAACGCAGCCCAGGGATGGCTTTCTAAATAGCTCAGTTTTCACAAAGACATCCCTGTTATCAGTGGTTCCTTTCGGAACTGCGCGCATTCTATCCAAGGATAGAAAGAACCCTGTATGGGGGCGCTCTCGGTAAAAGCAGCGATTAATTTTCTGTACTCTTATTGCTTTCAATCCGTGATTTTCTAATGTACGGATTTTTGGTTGCAATTCATTGGAACTACGACTGAAAAAAAACAGTTATAGCTTTGAGAAGGGCACAAACTCAGCATTTTCCTAGAGATAAAATAGGGGTAGGATTCCCGAGAGTAAAGCTCTCCTGGCTAGCTGTACGCTGAACGCTAACGACATAGCCTTAGCGATTCTGAACCATCAGGATAGATTTCACCACATTGTGCTCCGAACATCAAAGCAGGGTTCTGCTCTGTCAATAATTTCTACCTGGCATGGAACACAACGAGGGGATACATCAGGGGTTGGTTCTCTGTGCGACACTCCACAATACGACCAAGGTCAGAGCCAACTTTAACAAATAGCCTTCCCAAGTTGAACCATTGCACTTGGCGAGGATACACTGTGGAGACGTTGATGCTAAATCTCACTGAAAGCAGTTTAAAACACAGAATGCAAGAGCAGTTACAAATATCTCGCCGCTAATATTAACACATTTTCCTTCGCTGAATCTACTACCGATCACATGGAGTGATGAATCACTGATCTCAAGTTTCTTGAATGTACCATAACTTCGGTGAAACTGATAGGGGAACCAACATTATTCAATAAAGTACTAAAATTATAATAATAGATATATGTAATCAGTCATTGCCAGGTACGACATAGTAATGAGACAGCTGATGTCACCTTCGATAAGTGCAATTAATTCCACACTATCATTATACGGTACGTTTACACCTCAGGTTACATTATGCATAATGGAGCTCAGATAAATGTCCATAAAAACCGGTCAGTGCTATAATAATACAATTAATACGTGGTAATATTACCCGCCAACTGGTATTCAAGGTCCTCACAACTCCAAGCTGTAATGTACTTGTCTCTTTTAATAAATTCATGTTATTGATTTTTATGTCCCTTTAACTACTACAATGTTTAGAGACACCAACATTTTGCCCCGAAAGGGATCTTGAACGTATGATACCTATAAATCAACTGACAGCGCCAGGAAATTGTCACTTATTGAGACTGATGACGACGCTATAATGTTGAGCACGTGGAATCTCTACTTAGTATACACTAAAACCAAGTCCCCGATTCTTGGATGGGTAATCTCGAGAATTACTCGATGGATTTTGATGCGGTTTTTATCATTCTGCAACGGACGACTCGAGGAAGGTTTCTGTAGAAAATAATTTATTTATGATCGATGGAAGCCAAGCAGTAACGATTTCAGTGAAACAGTCGAAAAAGACCTGACGTCCGTGCGCTTTTTAAGCTAACGCTGGGCAAACCGTTAGAAAATATCAATATACTACGAGTGTAAGAATTTTGTTCAGCATGAAAAGTTCTACAGAGAAGTCCGTGAGAGCATAATATCTCTATCTTCAATACATCGCCCATTATAAGTGTTTTTACGTTTTCATTTCTTCCATCAATCTCCATTCATTACTGAGGTGACCGTATACGAGCTAGCACGTAATGCATTCATAACTGTTCCCGGGTGAAACCGAGGCGGGTTGCTAGTTAACAATAATTCCAAGTGAATTTGCACATCACTTTAAAGGAGTTATTATTCATCAAATGGGCCCAGCACGCTTCCACTGCGTGACGCTGGCATGAGGAGTGCGTGGGTTCGAATTCCACCTCGGCCGTCCTGAAAATAGTTTTCATGGTTTCCCATTTTCACCATCAGGTAAAGGCCGGGACGGTTCCTTTCAATAGGTCCACGGCCGATTTCCTTCCAAAATCCCTTTCCTGACTCGTCCTCAAAATAGCATTGGCTGCATTAATTTTTTAAAATAAAAATAAAAAAATCATCAAATAATGGCTTCCAACAAGATGATTATTCATCAACGTGATATTAAAATAATGAAGTATTTTACTGTAGCAAAACTACAGAAACAAGTTGTTGTAAACTCATTTTAGGGGCTTGGGACATCTTTGTTATCAGCCCCGTAAAGTTGGGTGTGTTTTGAGCTTGTCTCATAACCTGTATTTATGTGATGAGGTAGGCGCCCCGGGACTTGAAATACGATACTATACCGGCATTTGTCCGGAGGGACTGTGAAAAAACCTGGAGAAAAACCACACTCAAGATAGCCACTGTCAGCGACTGGATTCGAACCTACGATCTCCTGACTTGATACAAATGCCCTCGAGGCCGTGGTGGTGGCTACGCCGCGGGACCACAGAAACAACTGTTATTGTTGAAGTAGCTGAATGTATTAACCCAGATTCTGTTGAGAGGATCAAAGCAGGTTCTCAACTAGGGTTGATTTCAGTACGGAGAAGTGGTGGACATTAACTTAGGCCCATAAGTGATCAGTCCAACAATCTGCCATATCAAGTGCGCAGAAGACAAGCTTCAACGTTTTGGATGTGAGGTATGTGGTTACGACTGATAGTAGCTGCAAAGGTAGCTAGGGCAAGTGACACCCCAGAATACAGCTGGCGGGGTTGGGAGATCAACGGGTAAGGTAGCAGTGTACACCCCTGAACACAGCTGGCGGTGTTGAGAGATCAACGGCTAGGTGAGCAGTGTACAGCCCTGAATACAGCTGGCGGGGTTGAGAGATCAACGGGTAGGGTAGCAGTGTACACCCATGAACACAGCTGGCGGGGATGAGAGATTAACGGTTAGGAGAGCAGTGTACACCCCTGGACATGGGGATGAGAGATCTTCGTTAGCAAGTCACATCCTTGAGCTTCCCACTACGGTGTATCGTCCGCCTCCATCAGCGGAGAGACTCATATCCGTAAGTCTTTCGCTTCCCTTCCCAACCCCATTTCACATTCATCCATCAATCCATTTGTTCACTTCGCCTTCCTGCAACTCCCTCAGCGCCATTTCCTCATGGCGGCGCGAGCGACAAGTCAACAGATGTACCATACAGGCGCCTCGGCAAAACATTCTGCCGCCACTGAGGAGGGTACGTCTGGAGAGTCTCCTGAAGTGTTTCCCTTTTGGCGAGGCGTTGCCAAACAACCATACCTTCAATTCCCGAAAACGATGAAAATCATTCACGACCGCACTGTGCCAACGTTACGATAGACTTTTTCAAAGAATTCAAGTGTGAAGTTTTGGATATCTTCCGTTTAGTCCAAGCCAGCACTGAATGCCTTTCACCGTTTTCGAGAACTGACGGTATGGTTGGTCGGCAACGCCTCGCCAAAAAGGAAACAATTCAGGAGACTCACCAGACTTACCAACCTCAGTGGCGGCAGAAAATTTTGCCGAATGCTTTGGAAAGCTGGTGTAACGATACGACAAATGTTTCAATAGTGTTGGCGATTATGTTGAGACATAAGAATAAAACAAGCCAACATTTAGTAGTAAAATCAGTTAGATATGTCAATCTGTTGCCGGCCCCGTGGCGTTGGAGTAGCGCGCCAGCCTCTCACCCGGAGGCCCCCGATTCGATTCCCGGCTCCGTCAGGGATTTTAGAAACTGACGTGAAGGCTGGAACGGGGTGCACTCAGCCGCGTGAGACAATTGAGCAACTGTCAGACAGTGTGGCAGCGCCCAGATCACGAAAACCAAGATTTACGGCCGAGGGGACCCGATGTGCTGATCACGCGTCACCCCAATATCTGCAGTCCAAATGGCTGGGCAGCGGCCGCTTGGTGGGCCAGGGCCTTCATGGGCTGTAGTGTCAGAGGTTATTATTATTATTATTATTATTATTATTATTATTATCAATCTGTTATTTTTATACAGTCCATCGGAACTTGAAAAAAAGAAGAAGAAAAAACAACCCTCGTATAATGAAATGCCTGTGCTAATGCCACACAACCAGACATCAGTCAGGGAATGATAGTACGGTACGTAGAGAAATACGAGGCTACTCGCTAAGTTCGTAGCCAACAAACAAAATAGAGTACGGTACCGGGAAATGTAGGCTGTATTTGTTGCACTGGTAAATCATCAATGTTTAAGTGTGTACGACCAATTAATAAAAACATAAGGAGTAATCAAAGTAGGAGATAAGGAATTGGAAGTGGAGAAACAGTTCAAATACTTGGGAAGTGAACTGACTGAAGATGAAAGACTAGATTTGGAAATTAGCAGAAGAATACAACACGGGAGTGCTTTCTACCAACAGGTACGGGGACTAGTATGGAACAAGGATATACCAATTAAGGCAAAAGAAGTTATGTGCAAAGCATATTATGTTCCTATAATGACATGTGCAGCAGAAACTTGGACAATGACTAAGAGGAATAAGAGCAGAGTACAGGCAGCTGAGATGAGATTCCTGAGAAGTATGGTCCAGAAAACGAGGAGAACAGAGTGAGAAATGAAGATATACGGAAAGAACTGGGAGTACAGAAACTAAATGACAAACTGGAGCAAAACAGATTGAGATGGTTTGGACATGTCAAACGAATGAACGAAGTAAGGCTACAGTGTCGGCTGGAAAAGGGGAAATGAAGATGATGATGATCAGTTAGTACGAATTCTGTTGTACTCGAACTTACACCTTAAAAAAGAGTTAGTTACTGTTGTTTTTAAGGGACTGAACTACGAGGTCATATGCCCCTCCTTAAAAAGAAAAGTATTGATGATCAGTTCGGCATAATTATGGTAATTAGAAATTCCAAAAACATTCCTCCATTGAAACAACTTTCCTCTTCGGACGCCTGTATTGACTTTCAACAGGTTTTCAGCGTATTCTGACATCTTACTTACGAAACTAACCTTGGGTGATTGCTCTTGTATTTCTATTTGAACTGGTTTTCAATATGATACCACAGCTTTTTATGTCAAGTAACGGGACGCCAGGAGTGTATTCTGGCATTCCAAGAAGAAATCGTGCAGTCTTATACCCCTAGACTAGTTGGAGTGGGTTCCGGCTATAGGCATTTTTCTTGTACCTCAAAAAGAGGTGTGCCGTTTGGCTTCAACACTTTGCACTCTCATCGTTCCTTTCTCCTTTCCTACGTAGTGTTGAGGAACATAAGTTTAGTGGCATACGAAAGTCAACAAATTGCTATTCTTACAATATGGCTGGCTCCGTGGCTTAGTGGTTAGCATACTATGCCTTGGCTCGAAGGGTCTTCTCGCGTGTGGCGGAGCTCTTTCCGTTCACGGAGCGAGTCCATACCTAATGAGAAGGGAAGGACCCCCCCCCCCCCCACTGCTACGCCCAAGATCGCAGGTTCAAACCCGGCCGAAGACATCGGATTTTAAAGAGCGTTAAAAACCCTCAGTACGGCTTCCTTCGGAGGGGAAGTAAAGCCGGCGGGCCCATGTCATAGATTTATGGTATGTAAAAGAACCTTCCACTAACTAAAATTGTGTGAAGCTAAATTTCTAGATTAGATTTGATTAACGCTCTATAAGTTCCAACGTTCGCCACCAGGTGCCAGTTGCGGTGGAATCTAGCAAGATGTCGTTGATGGTAGCATTTGGTTTGCAAAAGTAGGAACTACTTTAAATTGATCGTCTGCAGTCCTTACCTGAATTATAGATGACACACACTAATACAGTCATCACAATTAACACCGGTTATCAGACAGATTCTACACACACCCAAAGTACACGGGGCGTTGTCGCAGCCCCTAAACTGAGGAACCAACCAATGACGTATTCCGTGTAGCGCCCTGAATCATGTTGGTATTTTATCATTTTAAATGATTTTGTCGACTTTGTCGTTACGCTGGGGTCTGGCGTTACGTTACGATGACGGGACGAAATGTACCGAGAATACACTGAGGTGTGTGACGTCATAGTACGATGTAGCAGCCGAGTACCAAGAAGGCAGTGCGAGAACAGAGTTTCAAGAAGACAGTGCGAGAACAATCAAGTAGGCAGTGAAGAAACAAAATAGAATCTTTAAACTTTGTTCTCGCACTGCCTTCTTGGTGCTCGGCTGCTAGCATTTAAAATGATATAAAGTCCAGTCTTTCAGAATGACTATCCGTGTCTTTTGTTATTTTTTTGTACTGTACAACACATATTTCGGTCATCAGCTCCATTCATTAATGCTGAAGTCTTGCGTTTCAGAAAGCTCTAATTGTCTAATATGTAGTACCTTTACAATACACAGTTTACCCCAATTTAAATGGTACCGGTATTAAAATTTGTGATCCAAATTGTGTGTCACAGTTTATAATATGTTAGCAAATATGTATTATATTAATGCAAAGTAGCCTACAGTTTACATTATATATTTTAGCCTACTCTTCACATTTTGTAAAAATGAGGAAAAAGTAGACTTACGAGATCGATCCGGGCAAGTGTGTGTGTGTGTATGTCTGTCTGTCTGTCTGTGTGTGTGTGTGTGTCTGTCCCCTATCAACTCCTAAACGGCTGCAGCTATCGAAACCAAATTTGGTAAGAGTAAAGACCTATGGCTGAATATCTCACGGCCATATATGAAGACGTTAGTGCTACCAACTGCTGAAAAAACGCACTAGAAATTTGAGCTCCATGTTGGATATCTTGGAAGGTATGCATGGGAGCTATTCCAAAATTGGCACACATGTAGATAATACAATTTCAGTTTAATTTTCAGGAGGCCATACATGACAGTGTTGCCAAAATAATTTTAAGCCTTCTGATAGGTCCAATTTTTAAATGCATATAACTTCTAAACTATCACTTGGATTTCAACCCAATTTTGTATGTAATATGTGTACATAAACAGATATGACTGAGCGTATTCTTAAGAGCCACCAGGGCTGCCAACTGTTAATAATTGCTCTCTCTCTCTATTTTTTATATCCAAATACCAATATATCTGAAAGTATGCAAGCCGACAGCTTTAAACTATGCACACATATAAGTTTAGTACCTGACATTTTAGATTAATTTGAAGTAACTTACATACGTTAGTTCTACCAACATGATTCTAAGCCTGCTGATAGTATAGAAGTTACATGTATTTAAAAATTGGTCCTATCAGTTGGATTTCAACCAAATTTCGTATGTGCTATGTGTAACATAACAGATATGACTATAAGTAATCTGAAGAGCAATCAGGGCTGCCAACTGTTAATAAACGCTGTCTATATTTTTTTTATCCTAATATCAATATATCAGAAAGTATGCAAGCCAACAGCTCTATACTTTGCACACGTATAGCACCTGACATTCTAGAGTAATTAATATAAGTCAGTGCTGCCAACATGATTCTATGCCTGCTGATAGGTCCAATTTTAAAATACATGAAACTTCTATACTAAAAAAATGGATTTCATCCGAAATTGGCACAACAAGATATCATAATATTTCAGTTTATTTCTGACCAGCACACGCATAACATTGTTGCCAACATGCTTTTACGCGTGCTGATAGATTCAATGTCTAACTGCATTTAACGTCCTTTGGACTTCAACCAAATTGTGTATTCTGTACCTTAAGAGATGGAACTAAGAATATATTCAGTCACCAGGGCTGCCAACTGTAGTGCTCTATTAGGCTCCATTATACCAGGTATATTTCGAACAAATTAGACATTTCGATATTACCAAATTAATTTTGTCATTCTAGATAGGTTCACATACTGTAGATTAATCATTGGCATGAATCTTAATTTTAAGAAAAGTAGGCTCTTTAGTTCGTCACGGAACTTCTTGTTACATTAAGAGAATTGGATATCAACATTGGAGTCATAGCAGGATAAGCCCTTCTGACATTCCCAGGTTTGCTCTGTTGCAGACTGTTTGACCACTCTATGGGCTACTGGAGTTTCTGCTCAATCTCTTACATCGCCTGTATATGTGTGTGTGTGTGTATCCACAGCGACTCTCTTGAGCGACGGTAACCTTCATTATCCCAGCCACACCACAACCCTCTGTTCCATTCATCTTACTTTACTCCCCCAACAGCTCGAGTGAGGCAGGGAACACATATCCAAGTTATTTCACAGAATAATCAACCACGTGTCCTTTAACGAACGAGACGGCACCAGACACATGGTAGGCAAGTACGCTGAATATAACGATGTTCATTCAATTAGCGACATCGAGGCTATGTGTGTGTATTTGCAACAATTGAGATTTGGATTAGGAAGGAATCGCGTGGCTTGAAGATAGGAACCCATCCGCCATTTGCCAGGAGTGGAAGTGGGAAACCCCGGAAAACCACTTTAAAGTTAATAAGGTGAGAATCGAGCCAACCTCGCCTCAATTATCCTCTCCAGTTCTAAGATAAAAATTTATTGGGAACCAAACCCAGGATTTGGGGACTGAAACCTCAATACTAAGCTCTAGACCACAGAAGACGCCTACAGATCAACGTGTAATACGAACCAGAGTGATATGACCTTTTCATTTTAAAGAATTTCCATGCGTTGGCCGGAATTCGAACCGTGTTTCCTTGATGAGCATTTAGCAATAGGGTCAATGGACTATAATACCCTTCAACGAATTGCCTCCACTCAATAAAGAAGCCACTTTGGAGCTTATGCTATTTTGCACACAGGCTCACGCTCCTAGTTACCCTAATGTGTCCACGTATCCCTTGGGATCATCTTTCCTTCGCATGCAACTGTCGTTGGGTGTGGCACAACGTTACACGCACGTGGAGCAAGCTACAACCTGGAATCGAACTTAAGAATCTCCAAAACCAGAAAAATAATAAAGGAAAATGTCCAACAGTTTTGAATTCTTAAAGAGAAACGCCAGAAATCTGAATATTCGTGATATAGCAATGTTACGTAAACGGCGTTTACCCCTTAATTGGAATGTAAAAAAAAAGTCTGATTTTTGACGTTTGAACTTTTATCGTCAACCCTGTCTTCCTACCTATTTACATTAAATATTTCAATTTTTTTTGCTGAATTGCAAGTGCCTTCTAAAACAATTAACTTGGATATTTTCTTAGAAAGCCCTCATTCCCTTCAATAGACGTATTCATGTCAAAAACTTTTCATTAAAAGGCAGAGGGAAAAGATAAAAAAGAGAGAGAGAGAGAGAAAAAAAAAGACGTGCCCCAAATGCCTTTATATCTCTTGAAGATGTAAGTCAATTGGCTAAGACCACGTGACCAAGACGACGGGCGGGGAAGGCCCGAATACGTGCCTGGCATGCGGCGCCCTCTGACCCCAGTGTGACGTCATCAACCTGCCGCTTTAATTGAATTGTCGGGAATACTCTATTTGCTCAGAGGAGGCCATGAATTATTTATCAGCTCATCGACTCATTAAAATACCATTCAAAAGTAGCACTGAATTATTTATAGAACTACTTCAACGGCCGCGATTTTAATACACTATTACACGACCAATGTAATTCGTAAGGGTGAAATAATCGTGTTAACGTCAATTCAGCCTTTCAGGGCTCCAGGAAGCTAAACGGTCCGTTGAACCTAAGCTGTCGTCACGATCCATCGGAGAGAGAACAGTGGCCTCTTCCACCACAATGTAGGACTAGAAGAGGTGCCGGCTTCGCCCGGGCGGAAATAAAAAGGCATGTCATATTAAATGTAGCTTTACTCCAAGCAGAACCCGGAACAAGGATCAGAACAAAAAGATTCATTGGATTTATTAACATGTATTCGGTGGCGTAGTTGGTAGCATCCTGAGCTTCTATGCCCAAGATTGCGGGTTCAAATCCGGCCGAAGTCGTCGGATTTTTAAGAGCGTTAATAATCCCTGTATGACGACATTCGGATTCATGGCATGAAAAAGAACCTTCCACTAACTACACTTGTGTGAAGCCAGAATTTGTAGATATAATTATTGATAACGCTATATTAGTTCCAACGTTCACCGTCAGGTGATGACTGCGATGGCATCTTGTAGCAAAGTCCGCAAACTAGGTGTCATGGACGGTAGTATTTGGTAGCAAAAGTATGAATTACTTCAAATTATCGTCTGGAATCCTAGCTTGAATTAAAAGAAATAACACACATTAATACAGCCATCACAATTAACGCCGGTTATCAGACAGATTCTACACACACCCAAAGTACACGGGGCTACATGACCGCGTTGTCGCAGCCCCTAAACTGAGGAACCACCACCACCAGAATAAATTATTTTCCAAAGATATGTGCCAACCAGTTCCCATAAATATAAATAAAACATGTGTGCTATGGGATTAAGAGATAACGTGTTTAATTTTTGTGGTCAAGTGATTCAAAACTGCATGCATTACTGAACGGGTTAACGAGTGGATTCCACAAGGTATGAATTGTTATTACCAGGAAGTGATCAGAAAGTCGAGACATGATCGATACTACCTTTACAAGGCCACTGGTGGGCTTGAGAACAACCCACGGCACAATGCACACTCACGAGTCATTTTCCTTGAATCAAGGCGTTAACTTGCAGAAAGGAACGCCCTACATCCATGGCCTTTAAAAGCGCATTACCATTCACTCAAATTATGTTTACTTAGGGGCCTCAGACTGATTCTACACAGGGGCTGATGTCTACAATGTCAAAGTCTTTAAATGAAACTGGTAGTTAATGTTGTTTTAAGGGGAAGAACAGCGAGGTCATCTGCCCCTTAACTGTACTGTTCAAAACTATAATAATACTAGCTGCTCTGCCCGGCGTTGTCCCTGGTGTGTTTAAAGGACACTGGGTTGTGACTATGGCTTAGTTTACACAAATTTTAAAAACAGATTTCTGTTGTTTTCGTTTGATCAATGGTTGTTAAGTTTACACTAAGCAAAGATCAAACGTTTCTAAGCCACCTGCTAACAATAAATATGAAATATTATTTCCTGATTATGCACAGGGTGCTCAAAAACAAGGTCAAAGAAAACAATTCTAGTATATGCATTTCTCAATTTAGGTACACTTTTCTTGAAACTTTCTTCTCAAGGATACTTAATTTTTTCCTGGATTGTAAAGCATATGTGGCCTGACAATATGAACAGATTGTTTTTTTTATAGAATACTTATTTTGAGTCGTTAACAAATTAACAAACTCAAACAACAGTTTGCCTCTTAAAATGTATGATTTCTTAATTTATAAATTGAAAAGATAAAGATTATTTTAAATATCTTTCGGTTCTTTCTATAAAACTGCATGATTACCAACACATTACAAGATATCAGGCCTGAAACTTAAGTAGTTCTTGAAAAAAGTGTACCAGAATCTCTAGAATCTTGACTTAAGGGATTGTTTTCTGTGGCCTTGTTTTTGAACACGCTGTACAAAATCAGACGATAATAATATTTCATATGTATTGTTATCAGGTGGCTTAGAAAGGTTAGATCTTTGTTTAGTGAAAAATTAACCACCATTGACCAAACGGAAATATCAGAAATTTGTTCTTAAAATAAGCTCATTTGTGTATACTAAGCCATTGTCACAACGCAGTGTCCTTAAGGAAGTAAAATTCTTGAAGTTGTAGATCATTTAAATGTAGCGAATAATTACATTTACCTTAGATGTTCAGAGGTTTCTTCGTGTTTCCGAACAGGTGATAGTCACTTGGTGTCAACTTGCAACATATGCTGCTGCACTGTTATTCGTGGCCCCCAATTCCAGCCAGTCAATGAGGATGATGCCCTTTGTGTCCCAGAAGATTGTCGCCACACGCTTCCCAACTAATGGCACTGTAGGACATTTCTTTGGGGGTGGACTGCCCCTATTCTCCCATTGCATGTTCGCCGTTTTGCGGATTTTGCAGAACTGGACACAGCTGTCAAGGCAGCACTCCGAAATGGTTTCAGGAAGGTCTGAAGGAACTGACACATCGATGGCAAAAGTGCATCAAGTTACAAGGAGATTATGTTGAGAAGGTGAACGTAACAACTGATGTCTAATGTACTTCATTTGGGTAGAAGAAAATAAAGTGTAAAACAATCTAGTACGGTACACCCCTCGTACTTTTAGGTGATAAATGGAGCTGGCCTGCTTTTTCAAGAATACAGGAAAGCTCAGTGGGACCCCTTGAGCTGACGTTGTCATGGTTACGAGTGGTCAATCCTTTATGAGTTTCCAAGAATTGGGATTGCCCTGGAAATATCTCAGAAACTGTTAATTCTAGGGCTTTAAAATGTGATTTTCGGGATCCCTAGGGGACTCGCCGAGTATTGAATCTCACACTGAGGGGCGTAAAACGAGCAGTGTTGGGTCGTTTAGTCACAACATCGATTGTTTACCAAGAGCCTAAACCCCGAAAAATGCATCATACTTCCAAATAGCAATTAGTCCTATGTTATTTTGATGTTTAAAACTATATTCATGCGAAATTTCAGCTTAATCGTTCGAGTATTTTTGCGTAAAAGAGTAACACAGACTAATAGATTTTTAGTCTACTTTTCACATTTTGTAACAAGTAGTTCCGTGAAGAACTATACAGCCTATTTTCATATATCCTGCTCATGTTAATTACCTCTATCAACATACAAAATTTCAGTTTAATTGCTGTAACAGATTCATAGATATTGAGAACCGTCTAAATATTTCAGATGGTCGCCAGGTTGGATTTTTATTTTTGTACTATTATATTAAGATTATTCTGTACGTGTGGTATTCAAACTTCAATCGCATGATTAGAACACAAGAAGTAAAAACGAGATTTAAAAATTACGCACAGCAGCCATCTTGTGATTATGCAAACAATTGAAATAAATTAGATGCCAGTGGATCAACATTTGTGTAAGCATTTAACGTGCAACGTTTCACGGCACTCGGAGAGTTAATTCGCGAGAAACGTCCATTTAAATATTTATACTTCGCGTCGCCGCCATGTTGGATTCGTGCTCACCAGGTTACTGAAAGTCCTATAGGTGAACATATGTTCATAGTCTCTATGAACATAAAAATTTCAGTTTGGTTGCTGTAAAAGATTCATAGATATTGAGAACCGTCCAAATATTTCGGAAGCTCGCCATTTAGGATTGTTTTATGTATAGGCCATAGAGCTATGTACCATTCAAGGACACTTATTGCCTAGGTTCATTATTCCAACTTTCACTTCGATCGCATGATTACGACACAAGAAATAAAAACTTAATTTTAAAATTTCGCACAGCCGCCATCTTGAGGTTATGTAAACAATTGAATTAAATTAGATGGCAATACATTACAATTTGCAAAATCATTTACTGTACCACATTTCACTGCGCTCAGAGAGTTAACTCACGAGAAAAGTCTATTAAAATATTTCAAATTCGCTTGGTCGCCATGTTCGTTTTGTACTTTACAGGTTTATGAATTATACATAGGAAAACTTGTATCAGTGCCCTTTATCACCGTACAAAATTGCAGGGTGATATCTGTAATAGTTTCGGAGATATAGAATGCCAGTGAAATATTTCGCACAGCCGCCATTTTGAGGTTATGTAAACAATTGAACTAAATTAGACTCCAGTGCATTGCAATGTGTATAAACATTTGCTGTACCAAGTTTCATTACGTTTGGATAGTTAAATCGCGAGAAAAGTCTATTTAAAAGTCTCAACTTCGCTTGGCCGCCATGTTGGTTTTGTATTCAACAGGTTTTGGAAAGTCTCATAGGCGAACTTCCAGTAGTGCCCTTTATCACCGTACACAATTTCAGGGCGATATCGGTAATAGTTTCGGAGATATTGAATGCTAGTGAAATATTTCGCACAGCCGCCATGTTGGATTGGTGAGACGTAACGAAATTTGAAGGGCACGGTCGAGGTCGCCGGGAATAGTGCTATGAACTTACCGAGTTTCACTGAAATCGCTCCAGCGGTTTAAATTTCATTAGGGGGACACACACACACACACCTCACACACACACGCACACACACACGGACAAAAGGTGATCTCATACGCCTATTTTTTCAAAATTGAAAATAGGCTAAAAATGAGGAAAAAATAAACTTATGAGATCGATCCGGGCAAATGTGTGTCTGTCTGTCTATCTGTGTCCCCCTATTAATTCCTAAACGGCTGCAGCTATCGAAACCAAATTTGGTATGAGTAAAGACCTATGGCTGAATATCTCACGGGCATATTTAAAATAACATCAGTGCTACCAACTGCTGAAAAATCACCATTCAAAATTGAGGTCTATGTTGGATATCTCGGAAAGATATGCATGGGAATTGTTCCAAAATTGACACACACATAGATAATATTACATGAGACTAATTTACAGGAGCCCATACATGAGTGTTACCAACATGATTCTATGCCTGCCGATAGGTCCAATCTTTAAGATCATTTAACCTCCATACTATTTATTGGATTTCAACCAAATTTGGTATGTGATTTGCGCACTGGAGCAGATATGACTATGCATTCTTTTAGTGTCAACAGGGCTGCCAACTGTTGAAAAATGCACTCTATACATTTTATATCCTAATCTCAATATATCAGAAAGTATGCAGGCCAACAGTTCTAAACTTTGCATAGGCCTATATATAGTACCTGCAAACGTAGGTTAATTTTCAGTGATCGATATAAGACAGTGCTGCTAACATGATTCTACGCGTGCTGATAGGTTCAATGTTGAATCACATGTAACTTTCATACTAATAAGTTCTTTCAAAATTGAGCATCCCATTTATGGCAGTGTCACCAACCTAAGTTTACGCATGCTGATAAATTCAATATTTAAATACATGTAACGTGCATGGGCCTACTATCTTTTGGACCTCGACCAAATTTTGCATGTGCATTGAGTAGCCTACTGCAAATATTGTGAGAGACTATCAAACCCCTCCATGCTGAATAAATTTTTAAAAGTATGTTATTCAGATGAAGTTGCCGATGAAATATCTCGGGCGTAGCAGTGTAAAGGTTAAGAGAAGGAACTAAGAATATATTTAGAGTCGCCAGGTCTGCCAATTGTTGATATATGGTCTCTATAATTTTAAGAAAAGTAGGCCCTTTAGTTCTTCACGAAACTACTTGTTATAAATCAGTGCAGAGCGACGCGAGATATTGATGTCGGGGGAAGGGCTCATTAACCACTCTAGTGGAACGTCGGGTGAATGGAACACCTGTAAAACACTCTGTTTTGGCACCGTTACTTGAGATTTTGTGGTCGTGAACACTCTGCATGTTTTTGCCAATGAAGGATCACTCATCAACAGCTCCAACACAAGTTCCTTCGCGCGTCACTACTTACAGAAGCCCACATCTGGTTCACAGTTTTTATTACAAGACATGCCTTGCATCATCCGGACGTGACGAGTGTCGCAGGGCCAAATACAAGGGTAGTTCAAGAAGAACACACCCGACTGCTCCAGCCCTGTGACTAATTGGTTACCATGCATGGGGCACCGATTCGAACGATCTTTAGTACAGGCGTATATCAGGTGCAAGTAGTAAGGTGCGCTTCTCAGCCGTTTCCGAGAAATTAATTAATTGCAATTGCAGTGCGGCGTCCATGTGCGTTGTATGCTATCAAGAACCCAACGAGCACGTGGTGCAGTGGTAAGAGCCCTGCTTCGTAAGCGCGGGATCACTGGATCGAGTCCCACCGGTGAGCCTTTGCAGTGAGTTGTGTATGGTTTTTTTACCATTGGTTATTTCCAACCACTATCTATAGCATGAGTCACTGCTTGCGGGATACGTGGTGGTCTGATGGTTGACAGACATGCAATGAACACAACAGACTGGGCCTTCAATGTATAAATGTATACATAATACTAGAATACCCCTGACCGTGTATAATACCAATGTATTTGCAATGCCAATACTATACATTATGCAATGTCGCAAACATTGACCCGGATACAATGATTTCAGAATCCCTTTTCCGGCTCACATAACATGTTATTACAATTGACTGCAAAATAAACAGTATTCACGACACCTACAGTTGTACGAATTGCCAATGTTTACAAAAGAAACAAGACGTTCCGTGACGAACTAAAGAGCCTACTTTTCTTAAAATTTAAAATTCCTGCCATTGATTAATCTATATGGATCTATCTAGAATAATGACAAAATTAAATTGGTAATATCGAAATTTCTAATTAGTTCGAAATACTGTATACCTGGCATAATGTAGCCTAATAGAGAACTACAGTTGGCAGCCCTGGTGACTGAATATATTCTTGTTTCCATCTCTTAAGGTACAGAATACAAAATTTGGTTGAAGTCCAATGGATAGCATGGACGTTACATGCAGTTAAACATTGGATCTAACTGCGCGCTTAAAATCAAGTTGGCAACAATGACATACATGTATTGGTCAGAAATAATCTGCAATAATATGATCTCTTGTTGTGTTAATTTTGAATGAAATCTATTTGTTAGTATAGAAGTTACATGCATTTTAAAATTGGACCTATCAGCAGGCTTAGAATCATGTTGGCAGCACTGACGTATATTAATTACTCCAAATTAATCTAGAATGTCAGGTACTATACGTGTGCAAATTTTAGAGCTATTGGCTTGCATATTTTATGATATATTGATATTAGGGAAACAAAAATAGAGACACCATTTTTTAACAGTTGGCAACACTGGTTGCTCTTAAGAATACGCATAGTCGTATCTGTTATGGTGCACATAGCACATACAAATTATAGTATAGAAGCTACATGTATTTAAAGTTGGACCTCTCAGCAGGCTTAGAATCATGTTGGTAGCACTGACGTATATAAGTTACTCCAAATTAATACAGAATGTCAGGTACTATATGTGTGCATAGTTTGAAGTTGTCGGCTTGCATACTTTCTGATATATTGGTATTTTGAAAAAATAAATTGAGAGTATTTATTAACAGTTGGCAGCCCTGGTGGATCTTAGGAATACGCTCAGTTATATCTGTTTATGAACACATAGCACATACGAAATTTGGTTGAATTCCAATTGATAGTGTAGAAGTTATATGCATTTAAATATTGGACCTATCGGCAGGCTTATAATCATTTTGGCAAAACTGCCATGTATAGCCTCCTGGAAATTAAACTGCGATATTATTATCTATACGTGTGCCAATTTTCAAATAGCTCCCATTCATAACTTCCGAGATATCCAACATAGAGCTCAAATTTCAATTGCGATTTTTCAGCAGTTGGTAGCACTGACATCATTTTCAAATATGGCCGTGTTTGTGACCAGGGCCAGGCATTGTAGCACTAGTAGTTCCACTCGGTGCCGTAATCTTCCGTATGGCCACCAATGATACCCAAGGACAAGTCTCTCCGTTAAGTCTCGATAATACTAGAATTCCTTATTCTTGACATTGACGACAGTGTCGAATTAAAGGCTCACTCAAGCCGCTGACCGTGTCAAGTCAAAGCCCCCTCTAACCCATAATGCAAACCATTCCTTCGACAATAACAGTACGGTATTATAAATGATACATGGAATAACGCATTGATATTGTTTGCCTAGCTTATAGGTTTACTTGAACGTTAATCTCGCGATGAGCCACGGGACCTCCATTTTTACGTGGAATCCGAACCACAGGACGTGTTATTTCACATCGAAAATCTAAATGCATTGACCGGGAATTTAACCATGTACGCCTTGCTGAGACGCAAGCAGCCTGACCGCTGCACCACCACGCTCCTTGAAAGAAGGTACCATTCGTGCATTTCCCAGGAGGGAGTGGGGAAAACTGGGGGGGGGGTCATGACCTATCGAACCTTCCACCTCCCCGTTGCAGTCGTGACCTAGGCTTTAACACACACGGCTATAGAGCAGTATAAAAAGTTGAAGCTGCAGGCTCTGGCCCCAGGAAGAATCAATCTATAGAGCTCCAACAAGGACGCACTTTGTTATCGGTTCTTCATCAGCTACTATTGGCCAATACCAATCTGCGGAACAAATATTTGACGTCACTCCCGAGAGGGAGAGATCAACGCCCGCTACGAACGAATTACTTGAAAACGGACACTTTTTCTATTACTTTTCTTATTACGGTTGTGTGGAGAAAGAACACATCGAGCTCGATCGCCCTTTCTCTCTCTGATCGTTTCCGTCTCACTTTGTAGCAACTGGGGCAGGTGGCTTGTGCGAAAGATGTCTAGTTCGGGACCAGGCTAGACCAACGGACCCATTCTGCGCGTATTAGGGGTCCATGTGGCTTCTCTTATTACAGACAAACGTAAGTATTGAAACTTTGCATCTCGATATGGATACTTTTGTTTTTGGGGTATTGTCTAGTGCGAGACTTCCCTATAGAACGGGCCCTCGCAGTCACTGTGTGACGATCGGGGGCAGTGTGGCTAGCCACTTATCGAGCAAGACCCCTGTTCGGCGCATCGCTTCAAATTCATGAACTAGCATACACTGTCGTGCATATTGAAGCAAGACTTAGGTTAGGTTGATTTTGTGTATTTTCTCTGTGTTATTCTGGTTTAGCATTAGTATAAATACCGGGTGAGTTAGCCGTGGTCGTTACGGCATGACTGCTGGCAGTCGCTCACATCCGGAAGGCGAGGAGGTTCGAATCCCCCCGCCGGCAACCTTGAAGATGGTCTTCGGTGGTTTCCCATCTTCCTCCCAGGCAAATGCCGGGGTTGGTCCCTAACTATAAACCACAGCCGCTGCCTTTCAACTCCTCGTCCTTACATTCAAAATAACTTTCCTTCCCAGACAACACTCCACACATGACGGTGCGTGTAGCTCACCCATTGGGTGTCCGCCTCGAAGCAGCTACAAAACTGGCGAGCCGAATATGTCCTCGGACACTCCCGGCACTAAAAGCCATACGCAAAAAAAAAACAGTATAAATTTCTTTTTTCTTCATCTGTGTAATGCTTTAGCGTGTAACAATTTTCTTCTGTGTTACTTTAAAATTATTAATTTAAAATAAATACCACACAATTTACTTCAAGCATTTTATCCCACTGTTAACCTTTTACAACTGTGATATTAATTTCGGATTAGTGTCATTTCAAAAGACGTAACTCATTTGTTAGATTTACCCCAAATTAGATGTTTTATTCTCAAAATGCTATAAAATGCTAAGTGTTCAAATCAAAATGCTAAATATCATCATCACCCCTATTGATAATTCGCAATTTGATTTGATACATTGGCATTAAGAATGCTTTGGAATTCAATTATAGTACTTTCACTCTTCATATTTCGATATGAAAAGTCTACTTTTGTTTTGCAATTTCGCTCTTATTGATATTTTGCATTGCGTTATGAATACTTCTAGTTGCTATATTGATAGTGTCGATTCTTTCAACTCAATATTGTAAGGAAAACCTACTCACAAGTGTTTTGGGATTAGATTCCTCTAACATGGAAGTTTCAACAAACAAAGGAACTGAAATGATGAACTTAAAATCCCGAATCTTCTGGCTTTCTAAAAACAACAACAACTACAACAACAAAAACAGTTGAATAGAACTGACAGGTCAATTACACACTATTGAAGTCAACGCTTTTAAGTACTGTAGAAACTACCGCATCTTTGTTATGCGCCACTGTGCCTGTTGTTGTTTGAGTCTTCAGTCTTTTGACTGGTTTGATGCAGCCCTCCATGCCTCCCTGTCCTGAGCTAATCGTTTCATCTCTACATAGCTACCACACCCTACATCCGAGGCAATCTGTTTAACATATTCTAACCTTGGTCTACCCCTACAGTTCTTGTCCTCGACCCTTCCTTCCATAACTAAGCTTGCTATTCCTGGGTGTCTTAGTATGTGTCCTACCAACCTATCTCTTCTCTTCATTAGCAGTCGCCAGAAACATCTCTCCTCTCCCACTCGTCTTAATACCTCTTTGTTTGTAACCCTATCTACCCATCTGATCTTCATCATTCTCCTGTAACACCACATTTCAAATGCTTCAATTCTCCTCTTTTCTGCTGCACCAATAGTCCAAGTTTCACTTCCATAGAGCGCCACGCTCCAGACAAAGGCTTTCAAAAATGACTTCCTAATACCTAAATCTATATTCGATGTCAGCAGATTCCTTTTCTGTAGAAATGCTTTTCTTGCCTGAGCCAACCTACTTTTTATATCCTCTTTGCTTCGTCCATCACTGGTTATTCTGCTTCCTAAGTAACAGAAGTCTCCTACTTCCTTCAGCTTTTCACCTGCCAATTTGATCTCTATAGAGGTTTCTGATTTATTTCGGCTGCATTCCAGTATTTTTGTTTTACATTTATTAATTTTCATCATGAAATCTTTCCGTAAGACAGAGTCCATACCATTCAAAAACTCATTCAAATCCTCAGGCTTGTCGGCCAAGATGACGATGTCATCAGCAAATCTCAGAGTTGAAATTATTTCTCCTTGAATCTTCACTCCCACTTTAAATTTTTCTCTAATTTCCTTCATTGCTTGTTCAATGTAAAGATTGAAAAGTATGGGTGATAAGTTGCAGCCTTGCCTTACTCCTTTCTGAATTCCAGCTTCTCTCTCATGTCCTTCAACTCGAATGACTGCTGTCTGGTTTCTGTATAGATTGTATATCACCCTCCTATCCCTGTACTTTATTCCAATCGATTTCAAAATGTCAAACAATTTAGTCCATCAACGTTATCAAAAGCTTTTTCTAAGTCTACAAAAGCCATGAACGTTCTCTTATCTTTCCTTATTCTACCTTCCAAAATCAGCCTAAGACTTAGTACAGCTTCCCTTGTTCCTACATTTCTCCTGAAACCAAACTGGTCTTCACCCAACTCCGTTTCTATCTGGCTTTCAATCCTCTTGTAAATTATCCTAGACAGGATCTTTGAAGCATGAGTAATCAAGCTGATTGTACGGTAATCTTCACATCTGTCAGCTCCCACTTTCTTTGGTATAGGGATGATTACATTCTTCTTGAAATCAGGGGGTACCTCACCTGTCTCATAAATCCTACACACCAAGTGAAATAACCTGATCAGACCTTCATCTCCTATGCAGCGTAGCAACTCAATCGGTATATCATCTATGCCTGGTGCTTTGTTCCTGCTTAAGTCTTCCAAAGCTCTATCAAATTCTGATCTCAATATTAAATCTCCTTTCGCATCCTCATCAATTTCCTCCTCCCTTTCCATTACATGATTCTCAATCTCCTTTCCCTTATACAAACTCTCTATGTAAGCTTTCCATCTCTCAACCTTTTCTTCCCTATCTGTTAGAGGCTTTCCATTTGTGTCCTTAATATTACAGCACTTAGTCTTCTTTTCCCCAAAAGTATTCTTAATCCTTCGATAAGCTGTGTCTACTTTTCCTAATTTCAGACAATTTTCTATACCTGCACATTTCTCTTTCAACCATTCTTCTTTCGCTTCCTTGCACTTCTTGTTAACCTCATTTCTCAGACGTCTGTATTCTGCTTTCCCCTTTTCATCTCTTACATTCTTGTGCTTCCGCCTTTCATCCATCAATTCTAGTATATCCTGAGTGATCCACGGTTTTCTACCTATTCTCTCTTTCCTACCAATGTTTTCTTCTGCGGATTTTGTTATTTCATTCTTCAAAAGTGCCCATTCGTCTGCAATTGAAGTTTGTTTAGGGTTTTTCATTAGTCCTTCCTTTATACTCTTCTTGAATCTTTCGTTTACATCCTTCTCTGTGCCTTTTGATTTGTTTTTGTAAAATGTTGTGCATATTGGATCAGCCGCATTCGGTGATGAAATGACAAGACACCCAAACATTTAAATACTGGTTCCAATCGAATAAAACGGCCCAAAAGGCGTCACAAGCTCTGTCTGGTTTCTCGTCCAAGTAACACACAGATAGGCCTACTAAACTATAAACTATAAAGATGGTATATTGGCTATTACGGCCAAAGAATTAAAACTTAAACAATTTTTCTAGGTTTATGCCGTGTCTTTATAAGAAGGGAGGTAGCGCGCAGTTCGCTACACCAAGAGCCCGCTGATGAACCTATCTTGGTGTTCCTAGGCGAAACCCGGCACAAGACATGGCATAATCCTAGAAAAGTTGCGAGTTCTACTAAACTATATTTTACATAGATGATTATAATCCTTCTAATTAGCCACGAACTCTTCATTTCAACTCGTAGTCCCATGTCATTCATCTTCATTAACTCCTCTAACGAGGTTCGTGTCAGGAAAGGCATCCAGCCGTAAAACGCATCTGCCACATGAACTGTTATCTCCGACCCTGTAGAATCGTCAACGGGCCACCTCGTTGTATTAAGGCTAGTTTCCCTACCCATGAGGCACGGCTCTGCCATAAAATTCATTTCTGGTCTAAGGGTTGGTACGGAACCTCGTGAAGCAGAGCTAAGAAGAAGAGGGTTCGATCTCCTCCTCAACGATTGTAGGAGAGGTTTACCCACGTCTACTCTGGACAAATGCCGAGATGAAGATGTGAAGCATGAATTGAAATGGGGACAGCGATCAAGTGACGTGCCCTGATTATCGTCTGCTCCAGTGTGTGTTACTTCCTGCTACAAGAAGACCACTCACTCTCTCACTCCCTGTCACGCCTCGACTTTAAAGGAACCATTTTGAAAGTGGGAGATCCCTCCAAGGTCGCGTCTTCACCATCTCATTACCGTGCACCTTGTACAGAGTCTACCAACAACCCAGCCAGTCTTGTTTCTAGGGCGATCCTGCGAGTTACAGTTAGTCCTTGTGCGGATAAACAGAACATTACCAGCATCCGCACGTTTGTTATCCGAATCTACTGGCAATGCAATAACATTTTCAATTAGATAAAGCATAAAGCAACACATTTAGACATTTAAGGAGAAAGTCGTTCCCTTAGGCTATGTATGTCATGTGCTACGTTTAAAATAAATACTATACAGCCAGAATTGCAATCCTTTCCTTTGAATGAGATTAGCTTAAATCATCTTACATTTGTCATGAAAAACCGATCAAAACTAAAAAAATATGATAAGTTATGTCAAAATTCATAAACATCCGAGTCCTAATAATGATATTAAACAAGTTCGAATTGGATTCTGAAAACTATCCTCAAATTTGCTCGAAACATTATCCGCAGCTTATCCACTACCCGCACAGCCATATCCGCATGGCGAATTTTTTTTCGGATATCTGCAGATTTTTAGTTATAGTTCTTGTTGCACTTTCCCCGTTAACGAGCGGCTCGCTGGGCAGATATGTTATCATTCCATGACTGCCTGGAGCCACGGCTTACCCAGCGTTGTCAACTTTCCACCGTAGCCATTGAGAGAAAGTAGCGAGACTGGACAAAACTACGTGCAGATTTGCAACACTGAACACTGATACCTGCGTGACACGCGAGCTAGGTGTCAGGGCGGGACTTTGGAGTCCACGTGGAGTGATAGAGGAAGCATTCTATAGGTCAACAACCGTCAGCTATTGGTTATTGTGCTACTGCATTACGTTTGAGTCGCTGATCGTTATCAAGGAAAGTGAGGGAACTAGTCCGAGGATGTAATCTTACTGCCGGCAGGCGCTGACTTCGAAGCCATCTAGTAGCCAAGTCCGCAAGCTAGGTGTCGTGGACGGTAATTGGTAGCAAAAGTAGGGACTTCAGTACTTGAAATTACTGTCTGCAGTCCTTACTTGAAATAAAACAGATAACACACACTAATACAGTCATCACAATTAACATTGGTTATCAGACAGGTTCTACACACACCCGGCTACATGACCGCGTTGTCGCAGCCCCTAAACTGAGGAACCAACCAACCCACTTCTGAAACTGCTGAAGTACCACTTCTTCTCAGATTTCCCTCACGAGGCAGAATAGGCCCCGTTCCAGCCGTCACACCAAAATGACATTGCTATGCTGAACCGGGAATAGTACCCGGACCTCTGGGGAGACAGGCAAGTATGCTAGCCACTTCACCACAAGGATGTTCTTCTGGAAGCCTGGACCATAATTCCGAATTCTCTTCCTAAGCGGGTTTCTCAAACGATCCATAATACCGCAACCAAATGTTTCCATCACCGACTGCGTATAACAACATTTCTATTGTTTGGGAGCGCGCACGTTTAATTTAATTACAGCTACTGCCGCAAACAATGGGGCGCCACCGTCGTTAGAACTGGGGCACAAAGCTCGCAAATGTATCACAGGGGCACTCGCAAGCTAAAGCCGTTCCTCAAGACAAGGAGGTTTGTAGTTTTACATGACCGTTAATCTCGCCATCATGAGCCACGGGTACTCCTTTTAACATGGAATCCGAATCACAGGCCACGGCAATTCACTTTGAAAATCTCACATGCATTGACCGGGAATCGATCCCAGTCCGCCTTGGTGAGAGGCCAACAGCTTGACCACTGCGTCACCACGACCCCAACTCAAGACAATAAACCGCGGTTATTATTATTATTATTATTATTATTATGAGGTGGAGCCATCTATAGGCGATCTAGTGTACAACTTCGACGTTCCATGGGCCCTCTATTCTGACAGAGAAACAACTACTCTACACTGTTGGACGATTTATGACAGACATTTAATTAAGTCTGACTTGTATTCACCAAATATGATACAAGACATTTTAAGAGCCGATATCGTAGCCTAATCCTCGAAGTGCCGTACTCTTTCCGCTGCCTCAAGAGATTCTCTCACTCGGGAATCGATATTCTTCTCTTGTGATCACTGTGACTCTTCGACCAATGATCGCTTGAGAGGTTTAAAGATAGCTATACTAATGATTAGGGCTCGGATTTTTAGGTAAATACATATGTTTTTAGGTAAATACATACTTTTTATGTAAATACATATTTTAAGCATTTTTTCTATAAATGCATAAATTCCTGCTTTTCACTTATTAACACATAAAAAGACATAATATTTACATCTGTTTTAAAAAAATCAGTACGCTAGATCTCTCAGTTTATTGCATTTTTGTTCTGTGTTACTTCAACGGGGAAGAACCTGTGAGCTATATAATCTTCATGCAGAGCGTATGTCAGCTTGCAACTGTGTTATTCTTAACTTGTCGCCCCGTGCCACTCACTGTGGAAGCCGGGGGTTTCCTTGTCCATAGCCACATTGCACCACGTGCTAGACCTCCCAGTCCCCCAGCTATCTGGAACCAGTGTCACTCACATGCATTTCATTTCTGGCAATGTGAAGTGTAAGGCGGTTCAACGATGCCTAATGTAAAAACAACTACAAATTATCGTCTGTTGCAGAATTTAAAGATAATTTTACTTCTGATTGGGGCGTTCTGTTCTGCCAACCATGTGGGAAAGCAATCAAGGCTGAACAGCGATCTCAAGTTACACAACCCCTCAAGGGCAAAAAACATATTGCCGCAGTTTCGCGCCTTCAGAATAAGTGTTTCGCGATAATCGTCGGTCATTTGTGATGGACAACCTGAAGATGTATCTCGTTGTGTATTGTAATGCTTCAGCAGTCAGTAAAATTGCATTCGCGAGTACTGCATATTGTTTATATTCACATTAATAAACTAAATTATAATTTGATATATTTATTTTTTGTCACATATTTCAGGTATTTTTAATACATAAAAAATAAATATTTTCCCGATTTTTAGCAACTAAAAATCCGAGCCCTACTAATAATGTCTAGTGGTGACTGTAAGCAAAAATTACTCAACCGAATTAGCCGAAATTTTTCATGAACACAGTTTATATAGGCTACCAGGGAAAAACATAGGATTACTAGCGGACCCGAAAATGAGCATGCTCATATACCACACTTATAATGAGAGACTTAAGGAGAAAGGTTGTTATGTTTTTATTTCAACCAAATGATTAGAGAACACTATTTACATTTCAGTTAGAATTCTAGTTCTACGTTCCCTAACTTAAGAAGGCAATCACTGAAAATTGGATCATCATAACGCTGACCGGTTGTTCGATATTTATGAAATTACACGATTTGAGTATTCATTCCTTTGATTTACTGTTTCTGAAATCCATGCAAAATTATAAGAGAATGTTAAAACCTCAGAACGTCAAAATGACATGAAACAGGCGTCACAGCGGTTAAAATGTGAAGCGGACAGCAATTATGTAGCGTATTTTCCTAGAGCAACAGTATCTGCAAATCGCCCTCTTCTTACATTAATTTAAAATGAAATGAAAATCCACAGCCTGCTTCCAGTCTCCGACCGGGTCAGGTATGGAATGAATGAAGCCCCCATCTAGCGGCGAGGATATGAACTGTGCCGGCTGCCGAGGCCTGACGCACTCCTCTGGGGCAATGATTAAATGAATGACAGATGAAATGATAGTGGAGAGTGTTGCTGGAATGAAATTTTGACAGGGAAAACCGGAGTACCCGGAGAAAAACCTGTCTGCCTCCGTTTTGTCCAGCACAGATCTCACATGGGGTGACCGGGATTTGAACCACGGAACCAGCGGTGAGAGGCCGGCGTGCTGCCGCCTAAGCCACGGAGGCTTTAATAAAAAAAAACATATTTTGAATATAAATTATAGATATTTATGAAATGAGAGTGCAATTCGTCACTGCTCAAGTCTATTCTCTTTCATGTGAATGTTCAATTTTCAAGATCGGTCAGGGCCGATAACCTAGATGTTAGGCCCCTTAAAACAACAATTATCATCATCATCATCATCAAGATCGGTCGCTTGTGAGCGCCGCAGGATGGATCTATACTACTGAAATAATATATATGATTGCTCTTTCGAAATATTTCACCATTTCACTATGGTGGCAATAGTTGTGTTTGATCTTTTTGGAAGCCTGTTTCACCATTTCAATATGGTGGTAATAGTTGTGTTTGATCTTTTTGGAAGCCTGTTTCACCATTTCAATATGGTGGTAACAGTTATGTTTGATCTTTTTGGAAGCCTGTTTCACCATTTCAATATGGTGGTAACAGTTATGTTTGATCTTTTTGGAAGCCTGTTTCACCATTTCAATATGGTGATAACAGTTATGTTTGATATTTTTGGAAGCCTTCATAGGGAGGTTATGGCTGCTTGAGCTTTGAGTTCTCGCAGTGAAGAGGCGCAGGTGCGCTTCATAAAAAGGGAGCTAGCGTGCTGTTCGCTACTCCTGTGGGGGCCGGGTGGAGACACCAAGAGCCCGCTGATGAGCCAGCTTGGTGTCCTAGGCGAAACCCCACACAAGATACGGCACAACCTAGTAAAATTGCTGAGTTTTAGTTATGTTTGATTTCAGTAGCAGGCGCTCCCACGTCCCGCCCGGCGAACAAGTATTCATGGCAGGTTGCATACATTCACACTTGACCACGCTTCTTGCTTCCAAATATTTGCTTTCGATAGTTCCTGCTCGGGTTCAGAGTTCAGAGTTCAAGATACAAGGACGGGCAACCTGCTAGTTTCATATAAATGTGTTGTCGCATGCACCAAGAGAGGTGAGGGTGATCGTCCACACAATGTAAGGTAAACTTTGTTTATATTGAGACTTTCTTTATTTCGAATTGTTGTTTTTATAATTTCGCCATGCCGGCTCCGTGGGGTTGGGATAGCGCGCCTGTCTCTCACCCGGAGGCTCCGGGTTCGATTCCCGGCTCCATCAGTGATTTTAGAAATTGGCGTGAGGGCTGCAACTGGGTGCACTCAGCTTCGTGAGGACAATTGAGTAGCTGTCTGACAGTGAGTCAGCGCCCTGGTCACGAAAACAAAGATTAACGGCCGAGGGGACCCGATGCGCTGACCACGCGTCACCCCAATATCTGCAGGTCAAATGGCTGGGCAGCGGTCGCTTGGTAGGCCTAGGCCCTTCATGGGCTGTAGTGCCAGGTGTTATTATTATTATTATTATTATTGTTACTATAGTAACCAGCTGTGCTTGTAGCGAGACATTTCTCACGGTAAATCCTGTTTCTCAAATCACCCCTCTAAGCTTTGTGCTTGACGTTCTTATTGACGTTCTTATTTCAGCTGCAGAGAGATGAAAGTTTGCCATCTCTTGATAACTGCTGTATTTTGTGCTCTTCTACTGCCACAGCCTAGAGTGGCGTGGCTCTTCAGCGATGTCTCCGTCCCTTGTACCGAATGGTAAACAACCTCACTCCTCACATTGTTTAGCAGACCTCATTATACATGTTGGCCAGTCAAATCGGTCAACGATTTTCCAGGAGTTTTCCTAGAAATTTTCCAGGAGTAATTCTCATTTCTCCAGACTTAAATATAAGCGCGAATCTGGGGGCTTTATCGGTTGCCTACTTCAGGACCAAAATAAAGTAGTTGTGTTTGGTTTACTTACACAGATGTTGACAAAAATTAGTGGTGATTGCGTTATTGATACGCAAGCCTACACACAAATGATGTAATTGTTGTTTTAAAAAAGCCTTTGTGACTGAAATATCTGCTTAAAAAAAGAGAGAAAAGAATGAATGCCGCCTGCAATTTTATTGCGGTGAAGTTGTCTATACTCGATATGTTTTACAAAAATACTATCGCGTGTTCTCCAACACAGAAACAGGTAGCCTGAAGAAATTTCTTTCGTTAACCCAAAACCGCAGCGGGAGTATGATTTAAGATGGAAAGATTTTTATAATTAATTAACAGTGGCTATTTTCCAGGAGTTTTCCAGGATTTCCACCATGTTATAGTACTCCCTTGATTTTTATGTGGATCACTACCTACGTAAATTACGGTGGTACATTTTCACGATCCAGCCACCCTTTGGGCTCACTAACTTACGGACAGACTAAAAGTTGTATACAATTTGGATTTTTGTTTTTTTACATACAATAAAATCTGCCTAAACCGGACCCTTGATATACCGGAAACCTGGACGAACGGAAAACAAAATTCGGAACGGAGGTGTTTCCTATGTACAATGACACTGTAAACCGGAAAACTGCCTAACGCGGAAACGGAAAATCTGGAACTGTAGGCGGATTATCATATCCATAATACAAAGCTATGCACAGTACTAAATTTTGAAGCGCGACTGTACTTGCACCAAAGTTCTAGGATACATAAACGACTGAAGACTTTCAAAGTGCAGCTGATATTGCTGCCGAAAACAGCCGGTGTGAAGTCATGGAAGAAATGGACGATGATGAAGGCAACGAAAGGAAGCTAAGATACACACTTTTGGAGAAGCACTTTCTGTTGTGAGCGACCTTCAGGAATTTGCAGCGTCCAAGAATGTTCCAGAACTCCTGGAGTTAATGCAGGAAGCAAAGGAGCTCATACAACGTTCTCTTGTAAAGAAGTCACGACAATGCACTTTGAAAGACACGTGGAAACAAAGAAACGAGCAGAGAAACTAAACGTTTTGTACGTAAGTTAAAAATACAGTGCAATACAAGTGAACCTATTTTCTTTTTTTATTTACAGACCGAATCTTCTTCTGCTTTCTTCTTTTCTTCCGGTTTTACGGCATCATTGGACCACTTCAGTCAATCATTTCTTGGTCTTCTTCTTCTTCTTCTTCAGTAAGTTTTCTTTCAGAGTTGCCCAGTAACTTTTCATTCACTCTGATCTTCTCAGGCGTTCCTCATCTGTAAATACCCTTTTTACTGTATGACGTTTGTCTATTTTTGGTTGAAATCTTATTTTTACGTCTTTCAGATGTTTTAATTTTTTTGTTTTTGTTTTGCAAGTCATCCAAATTTATTTCAAATTCTTTCATATCTTCTCTAATTTCCTTAATCCATCCTGCTTGTTGTTTCATATTCCAAAGTTTCTCAACATTTTTTTCTAGATAATCTGGTTTCCGGTGACCTCATAATGTGACCAAAGAAATAAATCCGTTTCTTCCGAAGAGTATCAGTGATTGACTCCAGTTTTGCTTTAGGAAGGTATTACTGTATTTGGGATTTTTTGGTATAATATTTGTGTTGCCAGTGCCATCTTAGCTCTGCCACCAGTATTCTTAGCATTTTTGGAGTAAACTCCGATATAGGAACTGTAGGAAAAAAAACGGAAGTAAGACATTTTATTTCTTTATGTTGATTCACAGTGAGAGTGCACGGCCGCGGTCCGGGGTGGTGGTGGACAAGAACACGAGGCGGGTCAAGTCAAGAGGTGCTGTATCAATCTCGTGTTATTTGTACGCAATTCTCTATGTAGACAAGCGTAACACAATATTTCATGTGGTTATGAGTTACGACATAGAACAATAATTGGACCTCTTCTTTTGTTGCTGATTCATGGCCTCTTGATTCAATTAAGGGCACACCGCTTTTTGTGGCAAAACGAGTTCATTCTATTAGTGCGAACGTGTAAGCTTCCAACGTTCTGGACACTGAGAAAGTACGTTACAAGATGTTAAGTAGGGCCTATTTTACATTCAATATCAGAAGCCACCTTCCGTGGTTTAGCTCACCATATAACTGAACTCTGGATTCAAATTTCAATGTACGATCTCAGAGCTCCCAATTTACATAAAACAATCAATCAACCAACCACTCACTGGAATCCTACGCAATAGATAGCCGAAATATTTCTTTCTTTTTATAGCCTATATATAAAATTAAAGCGTCCCTGAAATGGTGTATATTCAAACCCAGGCACATGCCGGTACGGTAGCCTATAAAATATCTTCTAGAGTGAAGTCCTTCTCTAAATGACGGAACCTCACGTGGCGAACGGTCCATTGAGTGTAGCGGAGTGTCGAGCGAGGCACTGTCGATAGCAGCAGCGTAGCGCCCAACTAGTTCACATATTTACAATGTTTGTTATTTAATTATCATCATTACTTACATGAATTTCAAAGTAAATTCTGGAAATGCTGTCCTTCACTTTCTAAACACACACTGCGGAGGAAGATTTGGTACACTCGCTGTAGTTCATCCTCTCTGGTATCAGTGCAGTTATTTCGGCCTCGAGCGCCTCCAGAGTACGCGGATTGATTCTGTATATCTTTTGTTTGAGGATCCCCCACAAGTAAAATTCGCACGGGGCTGAAACTTACGAACACATTTACTGGTAGACTTCTTCTTGATTAGTTTTCACTAGAAAATTTCGTTGTTTTGATCTAGACTATACCTATCATGTTCACGGGATACGAGATAGGCTACAGTACTTTACCACATGTTCTAAACAACTCAATGAAGGTAACTTATCAGCTGCGTATGTAAACAATGCTATGACAGCATCCAGGGTTTCCCGACCCACTGTTTTGTAATCGGTACATGATAGCTATCTGGCGGTGACTCATCGCGATCTTAGCCACGTGGCCCAGCAAGGTTCCGTTCTACAGAGAAGAGCCTTTATGCTCGGAGTACGTAGTACTATGCGAACCTTGCCCTTCAGTTCTGGAGATGGTTCAGAGGACAAGATTTTGGGCCTCGTTTTATCCATAACTAGCAACCCAACCCGGCTTCCCCGGGAACAGTTGTGAATGCATTACGTGATAAGCGCTTCTTTACGATGCCAATGAACTACGACCAATATCCGTTTTACGTCTCGGCATGATGGGTTAAAATCACTGACTGGACTATTAATTATATTATCATGGAGATGCATGTGCAACGAATTCTGTCAGACGTCATTTAAAAATGGCGAGGTGCATGAAACACATATCCCCCTTCCGTCCAATCTTAACTTGACTGTGTATTTTGCGGAACAAAAAGTTCACAGGCGAAATGAATAAAGCCAAGGAGCACTTCCAGGGAAACTCCAAACACAACCACTCTTTTCTGAAGTCCTAACTCAACACGACTCGACGGTTTGCTGCTGGCTGTATCTGGTATAATAGGCTCACCCGCTAGCTGGGCTGTAACTGGGATGATAGGATCACCCCTAGCTAGCTCGTAAACTGTCGCCTCAGTGATTAAATGGCGATTGTTGGAAGAAATTAAAGCGTAAAAACTCTTATAGTGGGTGATGTATTGAAGATAGACATATGCTCTCGCGGACTTTTATTTGGAACTTTTCATGCTGAACAATTCTTACACTCATAGTAAGTTATATTGACAATTTTAACGGTTTGCGTAGCGTAAGCTTACTGTAAAATGCGCACGGACGTCAAGTTTTTTTCTTCGACTTTTTCACTGAAATCGTTACTGCTCGGCTTCCTTTGATCATAAATTAATTATTTTCTACAGAAATCTTCCTCGAGATATCCTTTACAGAATGGTGAAAACTGCATCAAAATTCATCCAGTGGTTCTCGAGATTACCCGTGACATCCAAGAATCGGGGACTTCGTTTTATACCAAGGAGAGATACGTGGTTCAGATTCATTTGTTTTTGTACACTGTCCATTTCTGGTAGCTCCTACATGCGGAAGGTAGATTTTTTTCATTGGTAGATTTTTATTTCATGGTAAATCTCTCTCTCTTCCTTTCCGTCTTAGTCGGTCACGTGATTTAAAGTTACATAAAAATGGCCAAGAGTTTGAAACGAAGCCCAAAGTTTGTGAAGAGCGTGGGTGTATTTCTCAGCAGGTCGTGGGGGTGTGAACTCATTACAGGCTGTGGCTATTTATAAGTGGCTGAACTGAACAAGTCATTATTCACCCGCACCCTGGGGTGTGACACAGGAAGTAATTCTTAGCTGAAATTCCAGGGAGTTGTTTACAGTCCTCGTGGATAAACACGGCGATAAGCAGAACCAACACCAGGAACCCAGGGACCACAACTGTAAGTCCGGAGTTCGGCGCGGTGGTTTGAATCACTGCACTGACAGTGGCTTTCCACTCTCAACATCTGAATGTCAGTAAGGTAAATTATTCCAATCCTAGACTCTATTACACCTGACCATTTAATAACAATCACACTAAAGCAAGCAAACTTGAAGGTCAATCACCACTGGAAGCAACTTCAGCCTCAGGCGAGCCGAACATGTCCTCGGACACTCCCTGCACAAAAGACCATACGATAAACAAGTAGTTCCGTTAAGAACTATACAGCCTTTTTTCATATATCCTACTTATGTTAATTGCCACTATCAACATACAAAATTTCAGTTTGATTGCTGTAATAGATTCGTAGATATTGAGAACCGACTAAATACATGTCGGATGGCAGCCATGTTGGATTTTTTAATGTAGGTCCTAGAGTTATGTACTGTTACATGAAGATTATTGTGTACGTGTAGCATTCATGCTTCAATCGCATGATTAGGACACAAGAAGTAACAAGGAGATTTTAAAATTTCGCACAGCTGCCATCTTGTGGTTATGGAAACAATTGAAATAAATTAGAAGCCAGTGGATTAACATTCGTATAGTGATTTACTGTACCACGTTTCACTGCACTCGGATGGTTAAATTGCGAGAAATGTCCATGTGAATATTTATACATCGCGTCGCCGCCATGTTGGATTCGTGATCACCAGGTTATTTAAAGTCCTATAGGTAAGCTTATGTTCATAGCCCCTATGAACATAAAAACATCAGTTTGATTCCTATAATAGATTCGTAGATATTCAGAGCCGTCAAAATATTTCGGATGGTCGCCATGTTGGATTGTTAAATGTATAGGCCATCGAGTCATGTACCATTAAAGGAATATTATTGCGTAGGTTCACTATTCAAACTTTCACTTCAATCGCATGATTACGACACAAGAAATAAAAACTTAATTTTAAAATTCGCAAAGCCGCCATCTTGAGGTTATGTAAACAATTGAACTAAATTAGATACCAGTGCATTACAATGTGTATACACATTTCCAGTACCAGATTTCATTGAGTTTAGATCATTAAATCGCGAGAAAGGTCTACTCAAAATTTTCAAATTTGCTTGGCCGCCATGTTCGTTTTGTAATTAACCGGTTATTGAAAGTCTTATAGGTGAACTTCCAGTAGTGCCCTTTATCTCCGTACAAAATTTCAGGGTGATACCACTAATAGTTTCCGAGATATAGAATGCCGGTGAAATATTTCGCACATCGGCCATCTTGTGGTTATGTAAACAATTGAACGAAGTTGGATGTCGGTGCATTACAATGTGTATAAACATATACTGTACCAAGTTTTATTGCGTTCGGTTGGTTATATCGCGAGAAACGTCTTTTTAAAAGTCGCAAACTCGCGTGGCCGCCATGTTGGTTTTGTAGTTACCAGATTTTCAAAAGTCACATAAGTGAACTTCTAGAAGTTCCCTTTATCACCGTAAAAAAAAATCCAGGGTGATATCGTGAATAGTTTCGGAGATATTGAATGCTGGTGAAATATTTCGCACAGCCGCCATGTTGGATTGGTGAGACGTAACAAAATTTGAAGGGCACGGTCGGGGTCGTCCGGAATAGTGCTATGAACTTACCGAGTTTCATTGAAATCGCTCCAGCCGTTTAGAAGTTATTAGGGACACACATACACACACACACACACGGACAAAAGGTGATCTCATAAGCCTATTTTTTCAAAATTGAAAATAGAGTTTATGAACTGCTAGTAACTTAAATAAGTGTTGGTTGGTTGGTTGGTTCCTCAGTTTAGGGGCTGCGACAACGCGGTCATGTAGCCCCATGTACTTTGGGTGCGTGTAGAACCGGTATTAATTGTGATGACTGTATTAGTGTGTGTTATCTGTTTTCAATTCAAGTGCGGACTGCAGACATTGATTTTTTTCAAGTAGTTCCTACTTTTGTCGCCAAACGCCACCGTCAACGACTACTAGTTTAGAACTTGATTGCCAGATGCCACCGCAGTCGGCTCCTGGCGACGAACGTCGGAACCTAAGAGCGTTTGTCGAATGTTTAAGCTATATATAATTTAGCTTCACACAGGTGTAATATTAGTCGCGGTCATATAGCCCCGTGTACTTTGGGTGTGTGTAGAATCTGTCTGATAACCGGTGTTAATTGTGATGGCTGTATTAGTATGTGTTATCTGTTATTCAGGTAAGGACTGCAGAAGATAAATTTCAAGTAGTTCCTAATTTTTCTACCAAATGCTACCGTCAACGACACCTAGCTGTGAACTTGGCTTACAGATGCCACTGCAACCGGAATCTGGCGGCGAACGTTGGAACTAATGGAATCTAATACATATTTCGCTTCACACAATCGTAGTTAGTGGACGGTTCCTTTACATGCCATACATCTATGACAAGGGCCCGCAGGATTACTAAATAATTGTATACTTATATCGTAAATACCATGAGCCATACTTGTACACTAAGTGTAATGGATCTGATGATGATCGCTTGACTGGTCATCGAAGTGTATTTATTAATCTCATGTAAATTTTGTTATTTATTTTTTATTCAACTATATTATACGGTGTCGAAATGTAAACATTATGTGTCGGAAAACTGTACTATAATGAGGCTCATTATAACACTATTTTCATTATGAAACAGTTTCTCCCACCAATCAGAACTCCAGAAACAGTTGTGTGACCAATTAGGTAGGATACCTTCGCGCATGCGCTCAAAATCCAACATATTTCTGTGTTGGCAAGCAAAGTGATTGTCTCTGTTTTCGGAGTGCCTTGACACGAGTATGTTTATAAAACGAGCGTATGCGAGTTTTATAATTTCCATAATTATTATTACTATTTTATGTTCGAACATAAATATTCATAAATATCTGTCGAGATTTCGCCAGTTTTATGTACTGAACAGAGCGCATGGGACGCAGAGTTGTTGTTGTTTGAGTCTTCAGTCTTTTGACTGGTTTGATGCAGCTCTCCATGCCTCCCTGTCCTGAGCTAATCGTTTCATCTCTACATAGCTACCACACTCTACATCTGAGGCAATCTGTTTAACATATTCTAACCTTGGTCTACCCCTACAGTTATTTTCCACGACCCTTCGTTCCATAACTAAGCTTGCTATTCCTGGGTGTCTTAGTATGTGTCCTACCAACCTATCTCTTCTCTTCATTAGCAGTCGCCAGAAACATCTCTCCTCTCCCACTCGTCTTAATACCTCTTCGTTTGTAACCCTATCTACCCATCTGATCTTCATCATTCTCCTCTAACTCCACATTTCAAATGCTTCAATTCTCCTCTTTTCTGCTGCACCAATAGTCCAAGTTTCACTTCCATAGAGCGCCACGCTCTCGACAAAGGCTTTCAAAAATGACTTCCTAATACCTAAATCTATATTCGATGTCAGCAGATTCCTTTTTTTGTAGAAATGCTTTCTTTGCCTGAGCCAACCTACTTTTTATATCCTCTTTGCTTCGTCCATCACTGGTTATTCTGCTTCCTAAGTAACAGAAGTCTCCTACTTCCTTCAGCTTTTCACCTGCCAATTTGATCTCCATAGAGGTTTCTGATTTATTTCGGCTGCATTCCAGTATTTTTGTTTTACATTTATTAAGTTTCATCATGAATTCTTTCCGTAAGACGGGTCCATACCATTCAAAAACTCATTCAAATCCTCAGGCTTGTCGGCCAAGATGACGATGTCATCAGCAAATCTCAGAGTTGAAATTATTTCTCCTTGAATCTTCACTCCCACTTTAAATTTGTCTCTAATTTCCTTCATTGCTTGTTTAATGTAAAGATTGAAAAGTATGGGTGATAAGTTGCAGCCTTGCCTTACACCTTTCTGAATACCAGCTTCTCTCTCATGTCCTTCAACTCGAATGACTGCTGTCTGGTTTCTGTATAGATTGTATATCACCCTCCTATCCCTGTACTTTATTCCAATCGATTTCAAAATGTCAAACAATTTAGTCCAATCAACGTTATCAAAAGCCTTTTCTAAGTCTACAAAAGCCATGAACGTTCCCTTATCTTTCCTTATTCTACCTTCCAAAATCAGCCTAAGACTTAGTACAGCTTCCCTTGTTCCTACATTTCTCCTGAAACCAAACTGGTCTTCACCCAACTCCGTTTCTATCTGGCTTTCAATCCTCTTGTAAATTATTCTAGACAGGATCTTTGAAGCATGAGTAATCAAGCTGATTGTACGGTAATCTTCACATCTGTCAGCTCCCACTTTCTTTGGTATAGGAATATTTATGTTAAAACATATAATAAAGTTATAATTATCGTCGAACATAAACAGTCGTATGCAACTCGCATATAATGGTAATTAAGACACTCGTATGGAAGTTATAAAACTCGCTTACGCTCATTTTACTTGTGTCTTAATTATTGCCATTATAGGCGAGTTGCATAATGTACGATTATGTAACACGGTACATCAAAAGTACACGGACATGAATGTTATTGAAAACCTCTGGAAAGTGCAAGTTTCTATTTCTTATGGTTACCTACATCCCACCCCCCTTTTCTTCTTCTTCTTTTAATCAGCCATCACATATAACACACACACAAAGCACCGACAATCAAAACTTAAAACATATGCGTTGAAAACTTCTGTACTCTTTTGCTTTGTACCATTGCCCAGCGTATTCTTCTGATGGAACTTACAAAGTCCCTTAAGGTGTCCCCTGCTCTTTCGAGCGCTGTTATGTTCCAATCCACTGCTGCCGCTATATAACAGGTTACAGCGTTTTGTTTTGGTTTCCCAGTAAGTTCAAAATCACAAACCAATATGCGCTCCGCTGGTAAGTGGTCTATCCCCGGATGTTGATCGACTGAAATGCATTACTGAAAACTGGCTTACAACACGATAATGGACTCACATCTCTCCGAACTGTGTATTTCCCCACAAGAAGTCTATGTAAATGCTCAAAACATGGTCATAATGGTGACGTGAGGAAGTGGCCCTGGAGCATCGAAGACCTAACCTTGCAACATGAAAGTGATCATAAAAGTTACGGCTCACTGAGCATCAATTTAGATTATTACATGAATACAGCTTAATTAACCCGGCTGTATGACGTGGTGCTCTGAATCATCCTCTCGACTCACTCCGTAACAGTCCGAAGTTAATCGTCGTTGTTGCTTCATGTAGGTCGGTCATCAGCGCTGTCTACTTCGCTTGGGGTTGCCAGATTTCAAGAATAGAAAAACGGAACACACGTCCTAAAACGAATTTTTTTTTGGACTCTTCAGACAAAAATGAAATTTCTAAGCAGTCCGAGAATAGTACCCGGATCTCTGGAGTGACAGGCAAGTATGCTATCCACTATACCACGAGGATGTCTATTTCTAACGCTTCTATTGGCCTATTTTTTGCCGCACCAACAGTCTCAAGTTAAACTTCCAGCTTCTTAGCCAAGTGGATGGAGCGCTGGACTTTGGCCTGAGGGACCCCGCGTTATGTTCTCCATTGTATCAATAAGAATAATGTCTGGCCTCTTTGCTATGTAACTTAAATACTTTTCCGAATCACACTCAAAAGAGCCATTTTCATGAATTCTGCAGTACCTAAAAAGTTCTCAGAATGATATGCTAGTACCTAAAAATACTCAACTTAATTGCAGTTTTGTTCCATTTATTGTAGTTTAGGTGAATTTTTAGTCCGTAATTTTTAAAAGAAAACTACAAGACAGTTTTTATTCCTAGCTCTAGTTGATTGCTGGGATGTTTGCCATTTGTCTGTCGGCACAGGCTAGAGTAAAATATGGCTTTCCACCGATGTCTCAGTCTCACTCATGGCTGTGATTATATGGAAGCTACTGAGGTATGGGTGGTGCTTAGTAATGACATTCAGGGCACAGTCAGTGCCTGTGGATGCTGTGAAAGGTCCTACTCATAGGGTTAGTACTGCTGTTCTGACTCAGTGAGGAAAGCAATGGCAACCTACCTCGCTCCTCATCTTGCCTAGTACGCCTCAATATAACGCTGCCTTGGGTTTTTGATGGTATCTACCCACATAACATAACGGCGGTATATTTTGAGGTAAAACCAACCTTCTGGTTGACTACCTAACATACAGACTAGTTGATTGAGAGAAATCCTATCTGCCAGAAAATTCAAATATTTTCAGCATTTTTCAGCTTATATCTTATTGTTTGGTTATTTATTGTTCGGAAAGTGGGGATACATCTGTTTCCAAGTTCCCTATATTCTAAACTAGCAACCTGACCCGGCTTCGCCCGGGAACAGTTATGAATGCATTACGTGATAAGCGCAATTTTTCCAATGTCAATGAACAACTTACGACCAATATCCGTTTTACGTCTCGGCATGATGGGTTAAAATCACTGACTGGACTATTAATTATATTATCATGGAGATGCATGTGCTTCTTGTCAGACGTAATTTAAGAATGGCGAGGCGCATGAAACACAAATCCCCCTTCCGTCCAATCTTAACATGACTGTGAATTTTGCGGAACGAAAAGTTCACAGGCGAAATGAAGAAAAGCCGAGTTGCACTTCCAGGGAAACTCCAAACACAACCACCCCTCTCAGAAGTCTTAACTAAACTCGACTCAACGGTTTGCTGTTGGCTGTATATGGGGCAATAGGTTCGCCCGCTAGCTAGGCTGTAACAGGGATGATAGACTCACCCTTAGCTAGCTCGTAAACTGTCGCCTCAGTAGTTGAATGGTCACGGTTGGAAAAACTTAAAACGTAAAAACACTTATAGTGGGCGATGTATTGAATATAGACATATGCTCTCGGGAACTTTTTTTGTAGAACTTTTCATGCTGAAGAATTCTTACACTCATAGTATTTAGATATTTTTAACGGTTTGCCCAGCGTAAGCTTACAAAGCGCTCGGACGCCAGTTTTTTTTAGACTTTTCCACTGAATTCGTTACTGCTCGGCTTCCATTGATCATAAATAAATTATTTTCTACAGAAATCATCCTCGAGATATCCTTTACAGAATGGTGAAAACCGCATCAAAATCCATCCAGTGGATCTCGAGATTATTCGTAACATCCCAGAATCGGGGACTCTGTTTTATTCTAAGTAGAGATAAACGAAGTTAATTAAACGAGTTGAATTTGAATAATTAACATATTTAAGGAGAGCCTAAAAGTGTGAAGTCCTCAGTAATAATTTGATAAAAGACGTATCATTATGTAAAATATTTACACTCTCGTTGCAATCAGATTTTCTACAAACAATTAGGCATTAAGTTTCTGTCAACTTTTGCTACACATAAAAACATATTTAAAAACTTATTCTACATAATAAAATACTAAAAGAAAAGCTATTTTATTGTGGTTGGTTGGTTGCTTAGTTCAGGGGCTGCGACAATCATGTAGCCCCGTGTACTTTGGGTGTGTGTAGAATCTGTCTGATAACCGGTGTTAATTGTGAGCGTTGTATTAGTGTGTGTTATCTGTTTTTAATTCAAGTAAGGACTGCAGACATTCGATTTTCAAGTGGTTCCAACTTTTGCTACCAAACGCCACCGTCAACGACCAACTAGTTCTGAACTTGGTTACTACGTGCCACCGCAGTCGGCTCTTGGCATCGAACGTTGGAACGTAAGAGCGTTAGTCAAATATAACCTATAATTTAGCTTCACACAAGTGTAATTAATGGAAGGTTCTTTATCATGCCATAAATCTATGACATGGGACCGCCGGCTTTACTTCCCCTCCAAACATACTAAGGGATTTTTAACGCTCTTAAAAATTCCGACGACTTCAGCCGGGTCTGAACCCGCGACCTCTATTTTATTGTTTCGAAAAGCTGTTATTAACCACCACAGATGCATACAATGAGGCAATCAAGCAACTTCGTATGAAGAAAGAAGAAATTTGGGATGAATTCTATTCCACCGACGCAATGGTCACGAGAGAATGGAAACAGGCCGACTACAACCTTCGACACATGATGACAAGTTTCGCTGTACATGGATTTCACTTCAAATGCTGCAGCAACATGAATCACCCTGACCCAGGAGAACAGTGTGTTTGTGAACTATGCAAGATGCACTGTGATCGTTACCACATAAAGGTGTGCGACAAAAGACAAGTATCCCTTACAGAGTACTGTACCAGAGAGTAATTTGCTCGGTGGAGCAAGGAAATTGAATAATCTATGTAGGCTACATTGTACGATCTTTTATTAATTAAAAAAACTAAAATTACAATTTTAAAATCTAAGAATCCGGTTCCTAATGAACACAGAGTAGCTTGTGTGTATCGTTCTCCAGAACAGCATCAGGAATTATATTGATAGTCACGCAAAGCATTATCACTTGGGCTCGGATGTTTAAGACCTACACAGGCCGAATATACAAGCAAATATAACCTTAACAAGAAGTTCCGTGAAGAACTATACAGCCTACTTTTCATGCCAATGATTATTCTACAGTATATGACCCTATCTAGAATAATGACGAAATTAAGTTGGTAATATCGAAATATCTAATTAGTTCAAAATATACCTGGTATAATGTAGCCTAATAGAACACTACAGTTGGCAGCCCTGGTGACTGAATATATTCTTAGTTCCACCTCTTAAGGTACAGAATACAAAATTTGGTTGAAGTCCAATGGACGTTACATGCAGTTAGACACTGGATCTATCAGCACGCGTAAAAACATGTTGCCAACAATACCATGCGTGTGCTGGTCAGAAATAATCTGAATTATTATGATATCTTGTTGTGCCAATTTTGGATGAAATCCATTTGTTAGTATAGAAGTTACATGTATTTTTAAATTGGACATATCAGCAGGCATAGAATTATGTTGGCAGCACTGCCTTGTATTAATTACTCCAAATTAATCTAGAATGTCAGGTGCTATACGTGTGCAAAGTATAGAGCTGTTGGCTTGCATACTTTCTGATATATTGATATTAGGGTAAAAAGAATATAGACAGCATTTATTAATAGTTGGCAGCCCTGATTGTTCTTAACAATACTTATAGTCATATCTGTTATGGTACACATAGCACATACGAAATTTGGTGGAAATCCAACTGATAGTATATAAGTTACATGTATTTAAAAATTGGTACTATCAGCAGGCTTATAATCATGTTGGTAGAACTGACGTATATAAGTTACTCCAAATTAATCTAAAATGTCAGAATATACGTGTGCATAGTTTAAAGCTGTTGGCTTGCATACTTTCTGATATATTGGTATTTGGATTTAAAAAAATAGAGAGAGCAATTATTAACTGTTGGCAGCCCTGGTGGCCCTTAAGAATACGCTCAGTCATATCTGTTTATGTACAGATATTACATACAAAATTTGGATGAAATACAATTGATAGTGTAGAAGTTATATGCATTTAAACATTGGACCTATCAGAAGGCTTAAAACTATTTTGGCAACACTGTCATGGTTGGCCTCCTGGAAATTAAACTGAAATAGTATTATCTACATGTGTGCCAATTTTGGAATAGCTCCCATGCATACCTTGCAAGATATCCAACATGGAGCTCAATTTTCTAGTGCGTTTTTTCAGCAGTTGGTAGCACTGACATCATTTTCAAATATGGACGTGAGCTATTCCGGTGCACATCTTTACTGATACTAAATTTGGTTTTGATTGCTGCAGCCGTTTAGGAGTTGATAGGGGCGGACACACACACAGCCAGACTGACAGACATTTTCCCGGATCGATCTCATAAGTCTACTTTTTCCTCATTTTTGCAAAATGTGAAAAGTAGGCTAAACATGTCTGATTTAAATATGGCCGTTTATGTTTTAAGATATAAATCCAAGCGACAATCCCTTGGAGATTAAATTCTTAATTCCTATTTCCACATTAATATTCTGGATATACACATGTTCAAGTGGTTAATTCCAGTCTATTTGTGTAAACACTAGTTCCCGTTCGGTAAGTTGAGGATGATTGCACCCATACAGCTGCCTTCAAACTACCGAAATATGATGTTCTTACAAACCAACAAAAAAGCTCAAAATACGACCTAATAGTAAAAAAGTTCGAAGTATGCATTTATGTTCGACCCTGGCGAAATGTAAATATTATATGTCAGAAAACTGTACTATAATGATACTACAACCACAGTTTCTCCCACCAATCAGAGCTCAAGAAACAGTTGTGTGACCAATTAGGTGAGGATAGCATCGCACCTGCGCTCACTTCCATGGCCCCCTATTTTTTAAATTTCACAGGAGGCCATGGTCAAATACAAGGCATTCTCTGCATCCCATACTCTCGGTTCAGTACATAAAACTATTACGAAGCCGTCGGATTTTTAAGAGCGTTAAAATCCCTCAGTATGCCTTCCTTCGGAGGGGAAGTAAAGCCGGTGGTCACATGTCATAGATTTATGGCATGTTAAAGAACCTTCCACTAATTACACCTGTGTGAAGCTAAATTGGATAGGTTAAGAATGTAAACAACGCTCTTAGGTTTCTACCTTCGCTGCCAAGAACCGATTGCTGTGACGTCTGGTAGCTAAGTTCTGAACTTGGCCTATTAGTCGTTGACGGTGGCGGCAAAAGTAGGAACTATTTGAAAAATACTAAGTTGCAGTCTGTACTTAAATTACAAAACAGATAACATACACTAATACAGTCATCACAATTAACACTGGTTATCAGACTGATTCTACACACACCCCAAGTACACGGGGCTACATGACCGCATTGTCGCAGCCCCTAAACTTAAGAACCAACCAACCAACCAACCATAAAACTGTTAAAATCTCGACAGATATTTATGAATATTTATGTTCGAACATAAAATAGTTATAATTATCGTCGAACATAAACAGTCGTATGCAACTCGCGTGGAAATTATAAAACTCCCATACGCTCGTTTTATAAACATACTCGTGTCTTAATTATTGCCATTATAGTCTCGTTGCATAATGTACTATTAAATGACAATTAAAAACCACTGTACTGTGGCGATAATCACTTGATTTGCATCAGAAACCAATCGGGAATCAAAATGAGAGGAAAAGAAAAAAAGTGATTTTTTCCTAAACATTCGAGCCCCAATTATTAAAGCGATGCTTTTTTGCCAGATTCAGATGGATGCTCTTGACTACTTGGGACATGCCTCTTCAAATAATGAATAGATGAAATTATTATTATTAATAGCGGACCCGTGAGAGAACTCAAGCATGTGTATAAACCACCCGCCTGGCTCTACTGTTATGCGAGCTTCAATAAATATGTTTATTTGTTCAAACGCACTTTAAAAAAATGTCGAATCTATGAAATCAGAGTGCAATTCATCACTGCTGCTGGTTGCACAATGGGTTGTGTGCACCCCATGTGTATAGACTACCCACCCGCCTCTAGAACTATGCGGGCTGTACGCGAAACAGTTTTGCCAGGGGCTATAGTTTTGTTTATTTGTTTAAAAGCACTTTATAAACAAATAAATATATTTCCGTTGACTTTTCAAGAAATGTAAGATTTTTTCTGTACTATTGAGACGATCTGGAAGATTTTGGTACAAACCACAGCTTCTAACTCCCTCTGGTTTAGGAGCTTGAGTTTTGTGAAACATACACCTTAGCGTATTATATAGCCTATACAGGTTTCAAATTTTCACTTTGTAATGTCGAAATCGAACATGCAAAAATAAACAAACAAACTTACAGTGTAGCAGATTTTTCCAGCTGCTGCCGAGAGCTCGGAGACATCTGTTGAGTGTTCCGCTTGCGGTATTGAATGATCTCGTGGTGCTTCCCCGGCGTCTAGCCGACAGGTTGCTGTCCGAGTGACTCCTACTCATTAGCGACAAGGGGATGGTTTTGGTGGACGCCGACATGGCAGCCTTCCTGCTCAAAGAGTTGGTCATCAGCCCTCGTCTGCTACTGCCCCTGTTGGTGAAGAACTCCACCTCCAGATCTTCAGTAGCCACCACCACTATCTCATCCTCAGCGGCCTCTCTGAAGCTCAGATAAGTCGAGGAGAGCTCGCGGTGCTTCCTGTTGGTATTCATCTGTTGCTGCCTCTTCAGTCTCGAGTTACACTGTCCGTCAGCAGTGCCGAGCAAAGACTTCTTGTTTGGGGGCAACGGCGGTGGTCCAAAACAGGTGGCCATCGTACGAGCTTAATGAAGATGTTTCATCTTCACGATATGTCTTGATAGTAACAACCAGTTTTATAAAACACAGTCCCCCACTCTAGATGTAAACAAAAACACGTGCACGACAAAAAACGACAATATTTATTTGGAAGGAAAATATTTACCTACCCACGCACTCCGCTGACTCAGTTTTATCAACACACAACACAATGAGGTAAGTATGTTACACAAAAAGCCGACGAGGCAACGTTCCAGAATTGCAAGACAGTAGCAAAAGGTTCGTTTAAATTCTTCTAAACACTCGAACAGAACGTCGCTTGAGAATTATGTAAACACGGGCTCAGTTCTAATCCTTGCGATGCACGAAGCTTTAAACAGTTTGCTTACACCACTTCCCGTTCCAACATTCGTAAATCATTGGCGCGTCGTGTCTGGCCTTCCTCTGTTCTGTGATGGGAGACCGGTTTTAAATCCTCTACAGCCAGCTATCGCCAACACAATGCACAGCACACTAACCAAGCAAGCAGGCAAGCAAGCGGAGAGACCACGCCACCACTCACAACACAGCCATCTGGCCACGGCTTCACTAACTAACGCTAAGTTCATTTGACTTGCTCTCTGGCTAGCACCCAACAAAACATAAAGCTAACTCTTTCTTGTTTCAGCTCCTTCATGCACACACAAACCTGACTGACTGACGTTAACAGTTGAGTGCAAGTAAAAAACAAGGTCTAATCATCCGCGCACAAAAACTCGCTTGAACTCCTTTGGTTAGTGTTTGGGTGCATCACGTGATAGCCACGCCCCCTGTTCCCCTCCGCTTTCTTCGCCGTGACAAACACGAGGGCGGGTCCCCACTACACCAGCTTACAGCCTAACATGAAAAACATTAATATACTGATTTATGGAAGCAGCCACACCCAGTTTAGAATATATGTACCGTACGCATTTTTGGGAAGAACAAGGTCTATTTTTAAGAAGCGATATGAGAGATGTTCTCTCGCTAATGTCATCCTGTTCCGTCATTAGTCCCAGGAACAAACACGCCACAAGGAGATCGGCTTACCTGACGACCATCACCAGCGCTGGGATTTTGTTGACTAATAAATTACTAATTAAATTTAGTTAAAACACCTGCCAAGACTATATTGTTTTCATGAATATACTCTGTGCATGCTCCATTACAGTCGTAGTACTACACACTCTTATCTAATTTCATACAATTGTGTAATTATAAAATACAATCTTTGCTATAGTCTATATTATTTGCTGATGGGTGATGATCTTGAATCTCAAATTATGGTTGGTTGGTTCTTCAGTTCAGGGGCTGCGACAACGCGGTCATGTAGCCCCATGTACTTTGGGTGCGTGTAGAACCGGTATTAATTGTGATGACTGTATTAGTGTGTGTTATCTGTTTTCAATTCAAGTGCGGACTGCAGACATTGATTTTTTTCAAGTAGTTCCTACTTTTGTCGCCAAACGCCACCGTCAACGACTACTAGTTTAGAACTTGATTGCCAGATGCCACCGCAGTCGGCTCCTGGCGACGAACGTCGGAACCTAAGAGCGTTTGTCGAATGTTTAAGCTATATATAATTTAGCTTCACACAGGTGTAATATTAGTGGAAGGTTCTTTAACATGCAATAAATCTATGACATAGGACCGCCGGCTTTACTTCCCCTCCGAAAGAAGGCATACCGAGGGATTTTTAACGCTCATAAAAATCCGACGACTTCGGTCGGGTTTGAACCCGCGATCTTGGGCATAGAAGCTGAGCATGCTACCAACTTAACACAAAAACAAAAAGAAAATGGATATCCTTAGAAAAAGTCATTAATTTAACTAAATAAATGAAAGGTCACAAAAGAGAATTAATAATTAATTATAGGATGTGTGAAATCCTTGGACATTGACATTCCAACCGTAAATGTAACGATAACATTGCACTATATCCACCTGAGATATCAGTCACTTCAATAAATTGTGCACCTGGGAAAGTTTGCTACAGGACATAGACCTGCTCGAATCTGTTTGTTGGTTATCTCCGTCCGCTGTTCAAAATGGTTAATGTATATTTGCTACGTAATTATATAATAATGGGATGTGTGAAATATTTGGACATTGATATTCCAACCGTAATGAAATGATACGCTGAGAAATTCAATTAAGTAAGATCATAAAACAGAGCATCAAAAGTGTAATGTTATTGTCACAATCCATCCATTGCTTGTTCCACTTTTGCTGAACTGTTTCATGACGTTACTTAATTGAATTCTCAACTTACCATTTCATTACGGTGTAGACTCTGTCTGATGACCGGTGTTAATTGCGATGGCTGAATTAGTGTGTGTTATCTGTGATTCAAGTAGAAGGACTGCAGACGATCAGATTTTCAAGTAGTTCCTACTTTTGCTACCAAATGCCACCGTCCACGACACCTAGCTGCGGACTTGGCTACTCGATGCCATCACAGCCAGCACATGGCAGCGAACGTTGGAACTAATATAGCGTTATCAAACTAACCTACAAATTTAAGCTTCCACAAGGCTGATCATTTGGCTTATTCAGGAAGTATGACGCTAGGGTAACGCTTAACATATTACCCGAGTAACAAGAAGTTCCGTGACGAACTAAGGAGCCTACTTTTCTTAAAATTAAGATACATGCCAATGACTAATCTACGGTATGTGAACCTATCTAGAATAATGACGAAATTAAGTTGGTAATATCGAAATGTCTAATTAGTTCGACATATACCTGGTATAATGTAGCTTAATAGAGCACTACAGTTGGCAGTCCTGGTGACTGAATATATTCTTAATTTCATCTCTTAAGGTACAGAATACAAAATTTGGTTGAAGTCCAATGGACGTTACATGCAGTTAGACATTGGATCTATCAGCACGAGTAAAAGCATGTTGGCAACAATGTCATACGTGTGCTGGTCAGAAATAATCTAAAATATTATGATATCTTGTTGTGCCAATTTTGGACGAAATCCATTTGTTACTATAGAAGTTACATGTATTTTAAAACAGGACCTATCAGCAGGCATAAAATCATGTTGACAGCACTGACTTATATTAATTACTCCAAATTAATCTAAAATGTCAGGTGCTATACGTGTGCAAAGTATAGAGCTGTTGGCTTGCATACTTTCTGATATATTGGTATATGGATAAAAAATAGAGAGAACAATTATTAATAGTTGGCAGCCCTGGTGGCTCTTAAGAATACACTCGGACATATCTGTTTGTGTACACATATTACATACAAAACTTGGTTGAAATCCACTTGATAGTGGAGAAGTTATATGCATTTAAAAATTGGAACTATCAGAAGGCTTAAAATTATTTTGGCAACATTGTCATGTATGGCCTCCTGGAAATTAAACTGAAATAGTATTATCTACATGTGTGCCAATTTTTGCTCCCATACATACATTCCAGGATATACAACATGGAACTCAAATTTCTAGTGAGTTTTTTCATCAGTTGGTAGAACTGACATCATTTTCAAATATGGGCATGAGATATTCCGGTATAGATCTTTGCTCATACCAAATTTTGTTTCGATTGCTGCAGCCGTTTACGAGTTGATAGGGGAGGGGGCACACACACACAGCCAGACAGACAGACAGACAGACAGACAGAAGGACAGACAGACACACATTTTCCGGGATCGATCTCATAAGTCTACTTTTTCCTAATTTTTACAAAATGTGAAAAGTAGGCTAAAAATAAATGCCTTTAAATTAGTAGTCTAAGTATAAACCTTCAATCAGTTGATAGGTTTTATTAAAAAAGAACTTCATCAAATTTCATATTTATATTATGTGACCCTGATCAGCCCCCACCCTACTATTACTCCACTGGTTGTATGTGTGACTTTGTCCACCTCGTTGCGTAGTGGCTCCAGCACTCTTAGCTGTCACCACGGTGGCCCGGGTTCTATTCCCGTTGCAGTCAGAATTTAATTTCATGACAGAGCTATAGGAGTGCTAGCCGCTACGCAACGAGGCTAAAATCCTTCAGTATCCGGGTGACGTCCTTCAATCTGAGCTGATGTGAGTTCGATCACTCCCTGAGCCATGGGCTCCGTCAGACAGAACACAGACGCTTACCCCCAGCCAGCACACCTGCTGAAGAAGACAGAAGGCCTACTCCCCCTACCGCTCATTGGTATGCCACACGCTGGACAAACAAACAAAGGACTGGGGGAGACAATCCATCTGCCGGACGCTCGACCAGCCTGCGTCGCGCATTGCCGTCATCTGCCCAGCCCCGTGTACTTGGGCATGCAGTATTTGAAGCTAGGATTAAGGAGGAGATAGCAGTGGCCTCAAGTTAGGAGACATTTGCCTAGTGTAGAAGTCGGAAACTTGACTGAGATAGGAATTAGTGCTGGTAATAATCGATGTTTGGTTAATCGACTAATCGAATGATTTGTCATTAATCGAAAACGACTACTCGACTGAGCGTTTATTCGATCAATCGACTAATCGAACAATCAATTAATTGGTAGACAAGATAAGAAGAGACATTTAATGAGAGGTCATTGCCTAGGTTGAGTTACGCTTATTTTCGAAATGATGAATAGAAATCCACAAAAGTTACTTTATGTTCGACGATGTCGAAATGTAAATATTACGGTATGTCAGAAAACTGTACTATAATAAGGCTCATTATGGTACAAGATTTCATCATGGGACAGTTTCTCGCACCAATCAGAGCTCAAGAAACAGTTGTTTGATCAATTAGGTAAATATAGCATCATCGCACATGCGCTGAGTTCCACGGCCTTCTAATTTAAATTTCACTGCGTGGCCTAGTGTCATAGTGCGGTAATCGAGGAGGCCGTTGTCAAATACAAGGTATTCTCTGCGTCTCATGCGCTCTGTTCGGTACATAAAACTGGCGAAATCTCGACAGATATTTATGATTATTTATGTTCAAACATAAAATAGTTATAATAATTATCGTCGAACATAAACAATCGTACTATATTGCCATAAAGTACTAAGTGTTCTTCCTTGTTTATGTTAACAATAATAATAATAATAATAATAATATCGTATGGCCTGGGGTGCCAGGTGCAAGCTTTGTAATTTGACACCCAGAGGGTAGCTTGCATGTCGAATTTCTTTGTTCCTTGAATCACTATGAAAGTCAAGAAGGTAGATATCTAACCTCCTTGAACACTATAGCGCTTTCTAGTAGAGAAATGAGGAACGTTGTGTTGGTGGAAGATCCCGAGATATTAATTTTGCCATTATGAACACGGCCTCCTTAATTCAAATGGGTTCTTTGACATGCCAACAACGTACGAATTGCATGTCGTGATTTTTGCCGACTTTCAAAAATCACTTACCACCGCCAGGAGCGAACCTGGAAGCTTGGGGTTAGTAGTCCGACACGATAACCACTCACCCACCGTGGCAAGCTATCGATTAATTGATTAGTAGACACAAGATAAGAAGATACATTTAATGACAGGTCATCGCTTCAGGCAAATTAGGCTTATTTTCGGAATCTATCCTTTTTGCCAAAAAGTACTAAGTGTCCTTGTTTATGTTAACTTCTTCTTCTTCTGCGGACATGAGATACGGGACCTCCCTTTTATGTGGAATCCGAATCACAGGACATGGCATTTCACTTCAAAAATCTCGCATGTATTGACAGGGAATCGAATCCGGCCTACCTTGTGGAGAGGCAAACAGCTTGACCGCTGCGCCACCATGCCCCCGTAGAAAATAAACTAGTGGGAACTAATCCTAGCTTCATTCCCAGTAAACAGAATTTTAGAGAAAGTTGGATGTACAGTTGCAATTAAGGAAGTATTTTACAAGTGCTAAACTTGACATGGCTCCGAGTTTCAATACTATCTGGAGATTAAAAGACTGGTGCTGTAGAAAAGACAAGGAAATATTCTACAATAAGTTTAAAATAATTCCTTAATCAAAGAATTAAGTACATAATGTCTGTTCTTTAATCTCAAGTATGAGTATTGCCATGTAGAAGAGTGTTCCTATATCTTATATGAGCATTCCTTTTAAGATTAAACTGGAATGTTTGCCCAACCCAGTTTTATATCACTACTACAGTAATTAAGTAGGGTTCACCTCGTTGTGTAGTAGCCAAAACCGCACAAATATATGTTAACAATAACCAAATAATAAGAGTCAATGGCAGTGGAAGGACAAACACCAATTAAATTGGGAAGGACTTCGAAAAAAGAAAACAAAGAGTTTTCAGCAAACATTTTGAATTCTTGTTTAATGTTTACAATTTAGGAAAGGAGCATTTTTGTTTTAGCCCAGTTTTCACAAAGCAGGTACATTATTTAACAAGAAGTTCCGTGAAGAACTATACAGCCTATTTGCATATATCCTACTTATGTTAATTGCCTCTATCAACATAAAACATTTCAGTTTGATTGCTGTAATAAATTCCTAGATATTAAGAACCGTCTAAATATTTCGGTTAGTCGCCATGTTGGATTTTTATATATGTAGGGCATACAGTTATGTTACCTTGGAAGCAAAATAACCAGTGATGAACGAAGCAAAGAGGATATAAAAAGTAGGTTGGCTCAGGCAAGGCAAGCATTGCTACAGAAAAGGAATCTGTTGACATCGAATATAGATTTAGGTATTAGAAGACATTTTTGAAAGCCTTTGTCTGGAGCGCGGCGCTCTATGGAAGTGAAACTTGGACTATTGGTGCAGCAGAAAAGAGGAGGATTGAAGCGTTTGAAATGTGGTGTTACAGGAGAATGATGATCAGTTGGGTAGATGGGTTACAAACGAAGATGAATTAATGTGGGAGAGGAGAGATGTTTCTGGCGACTGCGAATGAAGAGACGATATAGGTTGGTAGGACACTAACACACCCAGGAATAGCAAGCCTAGTTATGGAAGGAAGGGTCGAGGACAAGAACTGTAGGGGTAAACCATGATTAAAATATGTTAAACAGATTGCTTCGGATGTAGGGTGTGGTAGCTATGTAGAGATGAAACGATTAGCTCAGGACAGGGAGGCATGGCGCTGCATCAAACCAGTCAAAATATTGAAGACTCAAACAACAACAACAACAACAACAACAGAGTTATGTACTATTAGATGAAGATGTATGCGTAGGTTCATTATTCTAACGATCACTTCGATTGCATGACTAATACACAAGAAATGAAAACTTAATTTTAAAATTGTGCACAGCCGCCATCGTGAGGTTATGAAAACAATTGAACTAAATCAGATGCCAGTGCATTACAATGTGTATAAACATTCACTGCGCTCAGATGGTTAAATCGCGAGAAAAGTCTATTAATATGTTTCACCTTCCCTTGGCCACCTTGTTCATTTTGTATTTTGCAGGTTTTCCGAAGTCTCATAGGTGAACTTCTAGTTGCACCCTTTATCACAGTACAAAATTTCAGGGTGATATCAGTAATAGTTTCGGAGATATAGAATACCGGTGAGAAATGTCGCACAGCCGCCATGTTGGATTGGTGAGACGTGGTAAAATTCGAAGGGCACAGTCAGGGTCGGCCGTAATAGTAGTATGACCTTATCGAGTTTCATTGAAATCGCTCCAGCCTTTTAGAAGTTAAAGGGGGGGGGGGAGACACACGGACAAAAGGTGATCTCATCAGCCTATTTTTACATGAAATGAGAATAGGCTAAAATTATAAGATAAAATCATCCCTATATTATTGTGCTAAGGTCCTATTCCGGTTTTGTAACGAAAATAAGGTCCCATTAACACCAACCTACACATATGGGGTACCTACAGGTTCCGCATAACCCCATGTGTGCCGGAAACGCACTTACTTCCTCTTTAAATGCCTCACAATTAAATAAATACCTTAAAAATATACATTTACGATGGGAGCATTGTTACCTGGCAAACCTGCCGCTAGAGCACAGGGCAGCGCGGCGGCGGCAGCCATCTGGCGGAAGCGCGGCGTACTGCTTGGCGAGCCTGCCGCTAGAGCGCAGGGCAGCGCGTTTCCCTACTACCCCATAAACCTACATTCACGTTGCGAAATCTCGCACAGGCCCAATAGTATATTGTAATTAATTAAATGCCTGTTTTCCTTCTGCGAGAGCTTACTGAAATGAGCGAAGTACAGAACATAGATTAATCGACTTGACAATTTATCAATTGTTCGACGAACAAAATTAGGAAAAGTAGACACAGCTTATCGAAGGATTAAGAATACTTTTGGGGAAAAGAAGACTAAGTGCTGTAATATTAAGGACACAAATGGAAAGCCTCTAACAGATAGGGAAGAAAAGGTTGAGAGATGGAAAGCTTACATAGAGAGTTTGTATAAGGGAAAGGAGATTGAGAATCATGTAATGGAAAGGGAGGAGGAAATTGATGAGGATGCGAAAGGAGATTTAATATTGAGATCAGAATTTGATAGAGCTTTGGAAGACTTAAGCCGGAACAAAGCACCTGGCATAGATGATATACCGATTGAGTTGCTACGCTGCATAGGAGATGAAGGTCTGATCAGGTTACTTCACTTGGTGTGTAGGATTTATGAGACAGGTGAGGTACCCCCTGATTTCAAGAAGAATGTAATCATCCCTATACCAAAGAAAGTGGGAGCTGACAGATGTGAAGATTACCGTACAATCAGCTTGATTACTCATGCTTCAAAGATCCTGTCTAGAATAATTTACAAGAGGATGGAAAGCCAGATAGAAACGGAGTTGGGTGAAGACCAGTTTGGTTTCAGGAGAAATGTAGGAACAAGGGAAGCTGTACTAAGTCTTAGGCTGATTTTGGAAGGTAGAATAAGGAAAGATAAGAGAACGTTCATGGCTTTTGTAGACTTAGAAAAGGCTTTTGATAACGTTGATTGGACTAAATTGTTTGACATTTTGAAATCGATTGGAATAAAGTACAGGGATAGAGAGTGATATACAATCTGTACAGAAACCAGACAGCAGTCATTCGAGTTGAAGGACATGAGAGAGAAGCTGGTATTCAGAAAGGTGTAAGGCAAGGCTGCAACTTATCACCCATACTTTTCAATCTTTACATTGAACAAGCAATGAAGGAAATTAGAGAAAAATTTAAAGTGGGAGTGAAGATTCAAGGAGAAATAATTTCAACTCTGAGATTTGCTGATGACATCGTCATCTTGGCCAACACGCCTGAGGATTTGAATGAGTTTTTGAATGGTATGGACTCCGTCTTACGGAAAGAATTCATGATGAAAAGAAATAAATGTAAAACAAAAATACTGGAATGCAGCCGAAATAAATCAGAAACCTCTATGGAGATCAAATTGGCAGGTGAAAAGCTGAAGGAAGTAGGAGACTTCTGTTACTTAGGAAGCAGAATAACCAGTGATGGACGAAGCAAAGAGGATATAAAAAGTAGGTTGGCTCAGGCAAAGAAAGCATTTCTACAAAAAAGGAATCTGCTGACATCGAATATAGATTTAAGTATTAGGAAGTCATTTTTGAAGGCCTTTGTCTGGAGCGTGGCGCTCTATGGAAGTGAAACTTGGACTATTGGTGCAGCAGAAAAGAGGAGAATTGAAGCATTTGAAATGTGGTGTTACAGGAGAATGATGAAGATCAGATGGGTAGATAGGGTTACAAACAAAGAGGTATTAAGACGAGTGGGAGAGGAGGGATGTTTTTGGCGACTGCTAATGAAGAGAAGAGATAGGTTGGTAGGACACATACTAAGACACCCAGGAATAGCAAGCTTAGTTATGGAAGGAAGGGTCGAGGACAAAAACTGTAGGGGTAGACCAAGGTTAGAATATGTTAAACAGATTGCCTCGGATGTAGGGTTTCAGAGCTATGTAGAGATTAAACGATTAGCTCAGGACAAGGAGACATGGAGAGCTGCATCAAACCAGTCAAAAGACTGAAGACTCAAACAACAACAACGACGAACCAATTAATCGATTAAACACACAATCGATTATTCTTATTCGATTATTCGATATTTGATATGAATCGATTAAAAGAACCAGTTCTAGTAGAAATGCAACCCACTATTTCTCAGTTCTACCTAACGAGCCTGTATGCCGTTGCAAATGTCATGGCCTTAGCCGGAATACAAAGCGGTCCACGTGGGTGCCAGACAAGAACGCTGTCCACTACTCTACGAGACGGTACATAGGGACTTAAAAAAGTAAATAAATCCTCATCTACAAAAAAATAATTCGTATTAATTTGTCTCCAAAATGCATCTTTTCACAGAAAATACTAAAAATTTTCTCCTTCAGCTGACAAGCAGTAACTTTGGGAGTTACATCGTTACATTATGTAGCTACTCCTGCACCCCCTCCCCTGCGTGTTTACTGTAATTAATCGAAGCACGGACCCATTTGATGTTCAATTGTGGTTAATTTAAAATACAAAGTGAACAGATCAATTACCCGTACTCTAGTGGAGTTGGAGAACAATATACGGCAGCAGATATCCCTCACAACAGAAGGGAATTTCAACGTGTAAACGCTAATTTATTTCCACGGTACAACGCCTGTCTATCAGCTAAAGAGGAACACTCAGCATCTCCTGTGGATAGGAAAGTCCTTTATTCATGATTTGCTGGTGAATTAACCATCAATTAATGTACTTTGTTACGGTTTCCACTTGCGCGCAATCCGCGGTACGAGCACGGTTGGCTGGCGGAAGGCGCGCGCGCCGGGCAGCCGGCCCCGCTCCTGTATAATATACAAGTGTCACCAGATCTAGCTTTGTTGCTTATTCATTTAAATGACTTGGGACATCTTGGTCATCAGCCCCACGTAGTCGCGTGTGTGTTGAATTTGTCTGTAAACCTGTATTTATGTGAAGACTGCCGGATTTATTTTTCCATTTTCACAGGTTTCAGTTTTACAAAGAGTTGAGTTTTAATAAGACAAAATACACTACAAGGAGATACTGTATTATCGCATAGGATTACTATGAAATAACAATTTAAAATATAGGTCTGTAAATAAAAATAAAAGAAAATAACACTGTATTTTCAATTTACATACAACAATTTATGTCTCTCAACTCGTTTCTTTGTTTCCACGTGTCTTTCAAAGTGCATTTTCGTGACTTCTTTACAAGAGATGATCTCCTTTGCTTCCTGCATTAACTCCAGGAGTTCTGGAACATTCTTGGAAGCTGCAAATTCCTGAAGGTCGCTCACAACAGAAAGTGCTTCTCCAAAAGTGTGTATCTTGAGCTCCCTTCCGTTGCCTTCGTCATCGTCCATATCTTCCAGACTTCCCACCTGCTGTTTTCGGCAGCAATATCAACTGCACTTTGAATGTCTTCAGTCGTCAATGTTTCCTACAACTTGGTGCAAATACAGTCGCGCTCAAAATTTAGTACTTAGTACTTAGTCAGGTTATTTACGTCTACAGTTCCAGAATTTCTTTCTGTTTCCGTGTTGGGCAGTTTTCCGGTTTACAGTGTCATTTTACATAGGAAACACCTCCGTTCAGAATTACATTTTCCTTTTATCCAGGTTTCCGGTTTATGAAGGGTCCGGTTCAGGCAGGTCTTACTCTAGTGTGTGCAACTGTATTAGGGACAGGGATGAGGTAGGCGCCCCGGGGCTTGAAGTAAGGTACTATCCCAGCATTAGCCTGAAGGGAGTGTGGAAAAACCACACTCAGGATAGCCACTGTCAGCGCCGGGATTCGAACTTGCGATCTCCGGACTTGTCATGGTGAAGGATTTAACGAGCTTGGCTAAGTCGCGGGACACCAGATCTAGCGACATGTTGGAGGCACTGTCAGATAACCTTTGATTCAGCTACAGGCCTGCGCAATCACAGCACAAGTAAACTTTGATGATGATTGGCACATGGGAACTTGACTCATCACAGCAACACTTCAAGTAATCAAGAGACACAATGTCAAATATGTTTGCTACTGTTACAACTTGATGCAGCTCCCCACCTCTCCCTGTGCGAGGCCAAATCCAAACACTCAATTTTGATTGTTGGTCTAACTCTCGCAGACACTTCTCCAAAAGCAAGTCGGTAACAGAATAAATTATTGTAATCTGAGGAACGCCGCAATATTGCTTCGGGTATCCGAGGCGTAGGGTGTCTCTTCGTTTCCCGTCTTAATTGGCTCTTCTCTCATCTTTCCTGATCCCTCCTTCTTCTAGGGCTCAGCCTTCTTTATCTTTTCATTAGAGTTCCTTTTCTCTTTAAGATTCCCGCACAGTTTTTATGAATTGGCTCCCCGTGTCTCTAAATTACATTTTGTGAGTATTTTGAATCTAAATTATATTTTGTAGGTATTTTCAATTTCAATTGCATTTTGAAAGTATTTCGAATTTCAATTGCATTTTGTGAGTATTTTGAATCTACATTGCATTTTGTAAGTATTTTGAACCTAATAGTACATTATAGGCGAGTTGCATACGACTGTTTATGTTCGACGATAATTATTATAACTATTTTATGTTCGAACATAAATATTCATAAATATCTGTCGAGATTTCGCTAGTTTTATGTACTGAATAGAGCGCATAAGACGCAGAGAATGCCTTGTATTTGACCATGGCCTCCTCGATTGCCCCACTATGACACTAGGCCACGCAGTGAAATTTAAATTAGAAGGCCATGGAACTCAGTGCAGGTGCGATCCTATCCTTATCTAATTGGTCAAACAACTGTTTCTTGAGCTCTGATTGGTGGGAGAAACTGTTTCATAATGAAAAATAGTGTTATAATGGGCCTCATTATAGTACAATTTTCTGACATATAATAGTCAGGGTCGAACATAAACTACATTTTGTGCGTATTTTTCAATCTAAATTCATTTTGTGAGTATTTTCCTTCTAAATTACCTTTTGTAAGTATTTCCAATCTACATTTTGTGAGTTGTTTCAATCTAAGTTCCATTTTGTAAATATTTTCAGTCTCACTTAATTTTCGTTCTGGTTTCCATTTCATTGTCATTTTCGCTGTCACCCAGACCATTAGAGGCCGATAACCTAGATGTTAGGCCCCTTAAAACAACAATTACCATCATCGTCATCATCCAATTCATTTTGACGAATGTAATACCCGTTTGAGGTTAGAAAAAAGGAAGCGTGTAGTTAATCTCGCGATCATGAGCCACGGGACCTCTTTTTCACGTGGAATCCGAACTACAGGACGTGGAATTTCATTTCAAATATCTCACATGCATTGAAAGGGAATTGAGGATGAGTCCCGGCGACAAATCTGGAAACTAATCTCTGTTTACATGTCACCTTGTACTGCTGACAGGTACAGCAGCCTCACCCATCGTTTCCTCTCCTTTGTGACAGAGCTCTGATACACTTACTAATAAGTAAGAACTAATAGAGCGATATCAATTCTATCCTACAAATTTTGGCTTCACACAAGTCTAGTTAGTGTAAGGTTCTTTTTCATGCCATAAATCTATGACATGGGACCGCTGGCTTTATTTCCCCTCCGAAGGAAGGCATACTGAAGGATTTTTAAAACTCTTAAAAATCTGACGACTTCAGCCGGGTTTGAACCCGAGATCTTGGGCATAGAAGCTCAGAATGCTAGCAACTACGCCACAGAAGCAGATGAGACTTACGTTACAATACTATTTATTCCCAAAAAGCTTCGATTTTTTTAAATAGTAAATATTACTGCTGTAAATTGCAGTGATGCTTTCAAGATCTTATATTTTCTGTCTACGTCAAGTAATTGAAAAATACTACAAGATCTTCTTTTAGACAAAGCATAGGATCGAAAATCACGGGAAAATGTCGCGAATTATATGAATGGTGAGATTTCTATTCACGTTTTAACAATAGTGTACTGTATTTCCATTTAGAATAATTCCCTCAGTTGCAACATTCATTGTAAGTTATTTTTCTCAATCGAATATTCAGATTTATTTTTTATCCTGGTAACTGACAACGTTTCTAAACACGTGAACCATCTTCGGAACGTTTGAAATTACAAATAACTTAGCGAAATTTCATTCCGGGACTTCATGGTGACTTTTAACGCTTGGATTGGTGACTGTTGGCTACACTGGTAGGGTTAGGGAACGGCCAACACAGACGCGAGTCTATAAATAGCCCTGGAGCAGACGGATGGGCAGGAACACCCTTCGAGATGAACTTTAATTAGTGTCCATAAATATTAGTTAATGAAGACATACACCCCTTTTTCTTCCTTCGTCTGTATTTCTAGTTATTGTGTAGCAGAACAATAAATGGTTAAGTGGAAGATGTGTCCACGTGCCTTCACTTACCACAAGAATTTCCTCAACAAATGGGAACATTTTTGAAAGAAAGAAAAAAAGAGAGAGAGATAAATAGTCACTTAAATTTGACAGTTGTTTTAAAACAAAGTTGGCTGTTACTTTCAAAATTATGTTTCTGTTACAATGGTGGAAACAATACAGTGGTTTATTAATTTAATTTTGCAATCTTTTAACAATGTGTGAGGACACAGTTCATTTAAATAATAGGAACCTAAAAACAATACGTTTATTTGTTTATTTTGAATGGAACAGTGGATTTCAGTAATATGGGAAGCCTACGTTCGATTCCCGGCTCTGATATGAATTACACAAGTCAATAAACAAAAGGGCGGCTTCGGTGGCGTAGTTGGTAGCATGCTGAGCTTCTATGCCCAAGGTAATTTAGAAGGAAAATACAAAAGGAATATAGTTGAGGTTCAAAATACGCACAAAACGCAATGTAGATTCAAAATACAAACAAAATGCAATTGAAATTGAAAAAACACAATGCAATTTAGGTTGAAAAGGGCCATTTCAGGTTCAAAATATTCACAAAGGGCAATTGAAATTCAAATTACTTACAAGTTAGAATTGAAATTGAAAATGCTTACAAAATGTAATTTAGATTCAAAATACCCACAAGATGCAATTGAGAATCAAAATACTTGCAAAATGCCCACCATACAAAATGCAATTTTGATTGAAAATACTTGCAAAAAGCGATTTAGGTTGAAAATACAAAATGCAATTGAAATTCAAAATACTCACAAAAATCCCATCCCCTATATTGAAAGATTTACTAAAAATAAATTTAGATTGTCAATCCTTACAAAATGCAATCGAGGTTGAAAACACTCGCAAAATGCAATTTAGATCGAAAAGACTTACAAAATGCAACGTAGACTGAAAACACCTACAAAATGGAGTGTGGATGCAAAAAAATCGATAAATGGAATTTAGATACACGGGAGCCAATTAACAAAAAACAGTGCGGGGATCTTAAAGAGAAAAGGAAATATAATGAAAAGAAAACAAGAGGTCTGACCCCTCGAAGAAGGAGGGAGCAGGAAAGATGAGACAAGGGCCAACTAAGGCGGGAAAGTGAAAGACTCCCTAGGCCTCGGATACCCTAATACCGTCGGGGTCGGAAAAGAACAAATGTTGACCAAGGGAGGTTGAGAGGAAAGATAACAGACAGGAGCCCGGCACAAGTAAGTGGAAGCAATGTCGGACTCAGCTGGGGTCCCGTGGTCTTCAACCCACGTCCCACTAGATGTGAGCCCTTGGGGGAAGGAATAGATTTAAAAATATGCACAAAATATAAATTTAAAATACTTACAAAATGCAATTGAAATTCAAAATACTAACAAAAGTGCCTCCACCTGCATTGAAAGACTTACTAAGAAGCAATTTAGATTGTCAATCCTTACAAACTGCAATTGAGGTTGAAGATACTCGCAACATGCAATTTAGATCGAAAATACTTGCAAAATGCATCGCAGATTGAAAATACCTACAAAATGTAGTGGAGATTCAACAAATTCGCTAAAGGTAATTTAGATACACGGAGAGCCAATTAAAAAAAAAAAGATGTGGGAATTTTAAAGAGAAAAGGAAATAAAATGAAAAGAAAACAAGAGGTCTAACCCTGCTCGCTTCGCTCGCAGTCAGCGGCTTCATTCAGAGACTAGCCGGATCCCGAAAGATGAGACAAGGGCCAAGTAAGGCGGGATATTGAAAGACTCCCTAGGCCTCGGATAACCTAATACCGTCGGGGTCGGAAAATAAAGAGAGTTGACCAAGGGAGGTCAAGAGGAAATATAACAGAGAGGAGCCCGGCATAAGTAAATGGAAGCAATTCCAGACTCAGCTGGGGTCCCGTGGTCGCCAACCCACGTCTCACAAGTTGTAAGACCCGGGGGGGGGGGGGGGAGTGTTGAAGAACATGGGAGAAATCAGAATCAGCGTTGGGATTCAAACCTTCGATGCCCAGACGTTCAGGTCGTACATATTTTAAATAGAGGAGATCTCTGTATATTTTTTCAATTTAAAACCGAAACGACATAAGATTGCTCTTGCTGGCTAATACCTGGACTCTCACACGTGTGTCTGCCGAGGAAAGAAGGATGTATTCCTCGATAAGCTCGACCTAATTTCGGATGCTGGGCACAGCTCTTCTCCTTCCAAGCGCGCGATAAGCCTCAGCCTTGAACCGTGTGTGTACTCATAACGTTCCGTCACAGTGTTTTGGTGTTGGCGATGCGTGGCCGACCAACACAACCAAACGAAAATACAAATTTACCGTTATACGCTTTCTTCGCACAGTTTCACATGAAAATAGTCGATGATTTAGACACAGTCGAACCCCGATTATGCGTTGTAATGCAGGGGTTGAACAGTGATGCCAACTTTATTTGTTGACAATTGCAATGTAATAATCGAAGGCCGTTAGATACCTGTTTAAACAATACGAGATTCATAATATGTTGACATCAATTTACGTAGGTTGTAACTGCAATAGTGGCAACTCATACCTTCTTTAAAATACGCCAATGTATTCGAGAACCCTTCAAAATCATTGATTCACGTTTATGTATTAGTGATGCTTAAATGACCACCTACAGTATGTAAAGAATAGAGTATGTCGGGTCGCAAAATGAAAAAGGCTATCACGTTACAAATATTCATACTTGACGGGGAACCCGATGTCGCCTGCACAGTTTTTAATCACAAAATTTGCCTAGTGACCAATTCTGTTCACATTAAATAGGAAGAAACAATGCAGTTAGAGTGGTTCACCAGTGTCCTATAAGGCATAGCCTCGGGCTACAATCAAGGGATTCAATCGCGGTCAAAATAACCTATAGAGAACACAGGCTCATTCAGTAACAAATATTTCGAGACTTACTTTACTTGGAGGGAAGCTATGGACTCGGACACTCACCTGTAACACACACAAACGGAGAGCATCAGTAACACATCACACGGCAAAAGAATAATAGACCTTAATATTCATAATATTAATATAAGAAGTAGGTTGGCTCAGGCAAGGAAAGCATTTCTACAAAAAAGGATTCTGTTAACATCGAATATAGATTTAGGTATTAGGAAGTCATTTTTGAAAGCCTTTGTCTGGAGAGTGGCGCTCTATGGAAGTGAACCCTGGACTATTGGTGCAGTAGAAAAGGGGAGAATTGAAGCATTTGAAATGTGGTGTTACAGGAGAATGATGAAGATCAGATGCGTAGATAGGGTTACAAACGAAGAGGTATTAAGACGAGTGGGGGAGGAGAGATGTTTCTGACGACTGCTAATGAAGAGAAGAGATAGGTTGGTAGGACACATACTAAGACACCCAGGAATAGCAAGCTTAGTTATGGAAGGAAGGCTCGAGGACAAGAACTGTAGGGGTATACCAAGGTTAGATTATGTTAGCAGATTGCCTCGGATGTAGGGTGTGGTAGCTATGTAGAGATGAAACGATTAGCTCAGGACAGGGAGGCATGGAGTGCTGCATAAAACCAGTCAAAAGACTGAAGACTCAAACAACAACGTCCCTTTTAACTACTGTGGATTGTAGAGACGCCATGCCGGGGTGCCTAACGTTGGAGTTGCCGCTCGTTAACCAGGAAAGTGAGACAACTATACACGAATATTTGTAACATCACAATAACAGTGATCTAGCAATGAAGTTTATTGCGAATTTTGAGACGGAGATACCCAGCATTAGTTAACCGAAATAGAGTTATTTTGCAACATGACAATGCGAGACCTTATACTTCACGAACAACCAAAATTCATGAATTGGGACGAGTCGAACTGCTACGACATCCAGCATACATCCCTGATCTTGCGCCTTCAGATTACCATATTTTCCGATCCATGGCCCATTTCTTGCGTGGAGGAAATTTCGAAAACATTAAAGCTGTGGAAGTGGTGAGCCCTTTATCCTCTGATGGATAAATGATTCGATGTTTTATTTCTACAATTAATTAATATTTCCACCAGCGTCATGAAATAGCCAGACGAAGATGAGGAAACTTCAAGCATTTGTTGGAGACAGTGGGGACATACTGTGCCCGTTTAGACCGGAGTCCACACGACCACATATGCATTTTACCAATAATCAGTCAGCACGAGAGTCAAAATATCCCGGGGCGCCAGATGGGTTAAAGCTAATCGCAAAAACGACATCAAATGAAAAAAATGCTTTACTGATTTTTGGCTCAATGCAACAATAAGGATAGAAGGAGATTCAACTGGGCATAACACATCATGTAAAATTATCTCATTTTATTTTGAATTTAAAATTGACTGCAAAAATGCTCAAAGCAGCATCATTCACGTGTGGCGACCCACATCCTATTTACACAATGTACAGAAATTTCCCAACACATTGGACAGTTATTTTTGGAAACACAAGTCTGATTATTAGTCCTGTAGACTGTGTTCCAAAATTATATTCATTATTTGTGATTAAATCCAGTTCAAATTTAATTGTCTTTACTGGAAATACTGTAGTTCACTGTTTGGATTTTTACATAATATTAACACTCGTAGAATAAATGTTCATAGAATTTTTAACTTTCACTTATTTTTCCCAGTTTCAAAAATATATTGTCAAAAAATATTATTATTTCAGAATCAACACAAATTATGTACACATATTAATAACATCTGAAAAGTATTTGACCATTGAGCATAGCATCGAAGAACTGTGCGAAGCACAACCAAATTAATTGTTCTTCTGACATTAAACGTTTCGAGAAGTGACTCGATTATGAACTTCAAGTTCCTAACAAAATATATGATTTCTGAATCATCAACTTGATCAATAAATTGTTGGACCATTCAACTATTCAATTTCCCACTTGGAATCATTATTATGAAAAACATTTATATTCATGGCCATTTTAGTAATTTTCACAACTTGCAATTCTTCGACAGAATGCGGAAATAAGAATTATAGCTTCATAATAAATTCATTTAGTTCATGGCACTAGGATTGAAAACATCCTTCAAATTATTCGTGGTTATAGAATTATTTTTAATTGGCAGTGGCCCACTCTATTATTTGTGTAAGAACACAATATTCCAACAACAACGGCAAAGGTCTTCCTCTGAAGAAGAATAAAATACTATCATGACAAATCCGGGTTCTAGCAAAATCAAAGTCTAAATGGAATCCGTAAACAAGGTTGAAATAAGAACTGATGGTTTCTAAGAAATAACCTTCGGGTCATTCATACGACGAAATGTGTAGTTCCAATACTCCTTCTATAAACCTGAGCCATCGAACCTGCTATTTGATTGGTGCTCCAAACAACCTCCTCATTCCTGCGACTTAAACATGCGCACCTGGGAATGGCATTTCAACTACTCCACACATAAATTTTCTTCCCAAAATTTATACAATAAATCAAGCCTCTGCTTGTTATCAACACTGGAAGATTAATAAACTTACAAGTTTATTTTATTTTACCATTCAGTTCAACCCGTGAATTTACCATACTTATGAAAATCTTTATTTCACTTTCGAGTGTATTTACGTCATGATTTTATATAAATACAAAAATATCCTAATTGATACAAATATCATTTGCTTCCCGTTTCATGCCTCTCCGTGTTATCTGAAAAATATACTTTGCTCATTGCAAATATTAACTGTTCAACCAGAACTGAAATGTTGGTTGAATGCGGGCTTGCGCTAACCACTCTCCTTCGGAAAATCACCTGTTCCAAACTAGAAATGATTAAACTACTTCATAGGCTCTCTCTCAATACATATGATTATTAGAAAATATAAGATCCAAAAATTATTTAGAAAAGTTATAAAAATCATTATTATTATTATTATTAGTGGATTATTATTATTATTAGTTATATTATTTTAAATATATTTAATTATTATCTCATTATGTGAGAATCCACATGTTCGAACCTTCGAATATGGAAAAAATATCCATTCCTCAACAAAAAATAATTTTAACTTTTACAGTTACATCGACGGTTTTCCGTGACTTCCCAAAAATATGAAATATTCAAATAAATGCTCGATATGCTCGGTCATCGATCCTAAACTGTTCTGAGTGCTGAAAATACTCAGAATAACTCTAATATGTCTTGCGTAAATCATTGCAAGATTTAAATACGAAGAAAAATACATGTGTTGGTCATCTGCAGAAAAAAATAGTTTGTTCCAATTAGCTAGGCATAACATAAAGTCAAAAGTGGCTTACATTTCTTGATGGTCTTGAAGCGTAGCGAACCTGGTCTGTACCAGATTTATCCATAAACATGCCCTATCGGACAAGCACGTATAATCCTTGTATCGGCCGCCATTATATACCCACAATCTGTCTAGCAAGACATAGTGGTAATATCTCTTGACGTTTGAAGTAACTGTTGATCCATTTTAATATTGGCTTCTGTTAACTCCATAACAGTTTGCTTAAATGGGGTCAGATCTAAATGATTTATTCTCAAATATGTCAGTTGTAACGTAACTCACGGTAATCGTTTCAGTACAAGAAAACACTGACAGTCTAAACCAATCAACGGCTGTTCTGAAGATCGTTCCCTGGGCATGGCTTCTCACCATCTATCATGCGCGAAGCAACTTATAGTTTCCCATCGTCGGCTAATGAACAACACCGTGATAGACTGGCCTTCAATATATTGATAGATCGGAATGGTTATCAAGTTACAAATATAAAACTGACTAAAATGGACTAAAATATCCAAGTATTAGATTATTATTACTGGACTGTGAAAAAGTACTTTCTAGACAAAGTCTAGCATATGTCCATAAAGAAATAAAAATATTTCACCAGTGTCTGTAGAAAAATATCAATCACCTTAGTGATTCTCTCTGCCGAAAACTTACTATGTTCCACGTGTCGCGCAGTACTTTTATAACTTATCACAATTTGAAAATAACTTCTGCGTAGATCCGGCAACCATGTGCCTTGGCTCAGCGTAGCGGCACCTTGCTAGGCAAGTGCTTGTTTCGAAGTGAGCTGAAGTTGCATGAGCCGGCCGGCTTTTATTCAAAACTGTCAGGGTCACGCTGAATCAGCTGAAATCTGGAAATCCTCATATCTCTGGTATCCCTGGTCCGATTTACTTGATACTAAGTGCATTCTCTTTCATTTGGCCGTGCCAGTAATCTGATCCAAGTCTCAAGTCTCTACTCCATGGCTAACTATTTAATCAATAAATAGTCTCGACCTCTGCTATTACTTGCTAGGTCACTTGACATGCTCTTAGCTGCAAAAAATTTCCAATTGCTTCTAGAAGCAATGGAGCGCGATATTCAAATATCTCAACTTTCAAAAGCGGCTGTAGCCTTTCCCTTGATATCTAGGTGTCTGAATCTTGGAATAGCCATTCCTAGAGTTGGGCACAATACCTGCAGCAGTTTGACAAAAGGCTAAATACTTAAGGATTGTGAAAAGAAAGAGCCTAGCAATGTTTCAGAAGGACAGGTGGTGGCTACCTCAAAATAGAAGGGACGCGTGGTGAGACACGCTTGTGGCATGTTCATTGTACTATTCGCGCCTAGAAAAAATATAATGCAGTAACGTGAGTGGCTGATGGTACTACTGGACACTCCTACGAGGCCGAGGTCTGATAAAAACCGCGAAGTTAACGAAAAAGTTAAACCAATGGGAGATGAATGCTTGCGAACGCGCCAAGTCTAGCTTGGGCACGCGATAGCTAGCATTAACGGCGGGAGATCGGCTAGACATCTCTACGATCGATTCTAGAATTAAAAGGCATATTCTTGACCTGCGCAATTTTACGAGTTCAGTGATATTTGTTTCATTCCTGTACCACTATTATTTTGAGAAATTTTTATATAATTCCCCCCCCCCCTATCGATACCTAGGGCCAGTTCATTTATAAGTGGCGTGATGAGCCAAGAATTATTATTACATTTTGTGCGTCTGAGGACGTAGGTTATTATTACATTTTGTGTGTCGGAAGACGTAGGCACTTGTAGTTTGCGTGTCATGACGACACAGATTTTTATTAATACAAATGTGTTGTAAATTCAGTGTGATAGATAGTCACAGTACTATTTTGTAGGGACAGTATCATCGACAATTCGCCAACAGACTGTTCTAGGGAAATAAGTACCTAAAACGGTGAATTTAGTAGGCAGATATCGAGTGTGTAATAATCTATAACTTTTTGCATCAGCACGAGAGATGACATCGCTTATCCTGGAAGAAGTTTGGAACTGTCAACACTCCGTCGAGATGTTTGAGATGAGCTAAGCAGCATTAAGTAGGGAGATGGCTGCAGATGTTCGCTGACGGTGACTGGCCGAGGATGAGTACTGAATAACATTCTTATTATCTGACAAGTTAACTTATGGTATATGGGACATATTTTGTTTGTAAATATCTTGCTTGTGTTGATTAACGTAGTGTATTTAGTTTTGGTCTGACACACCTTTTGCATGGAAACAGCTCGCACAATTTTTCATAGTCGTAAGTTCTTGTTTGTTTGTTTTAACTAACGTGGCTATGTGGACAACCGTGTTTGCATATGTTTACGCAATGCGGTTAAGAAACGTCTCTCGGAGATATGTTGTGTTTCAGAAGTAGGACTGAATTAATATAATCATACAGTAGATCGGAGGGTAAATTAATCTTTGTAATGTTTATTATTGATCAGATTCAGTGAGTTTATTGCCTTTGGAGCAATGTGAGTTGTGGCGAAGAGCAGTCAGCTCTCTCGTAGGTTTTAATATTCTTAAATAGATTGTGAGCATCTGATTCAACCGACCTGTGTGAAAAGTGTTATGTCATTCCCAGCCGTGTGTGTGTGTGTATTTTATTGGTCATTACAAGCGGGAATTTCAGCTTAGACTGATTTCTGTCAGCTTGGTGCCAAGTCCATATCGTTACCTTGCGAGGACATATGTGGCTATATCGATTAATGTCTTAGCATATGTTTATGTGGTTGAGATTTGTTGCTGTTGATTCTACGAGATAACGGGACAGTTGGTCAAGTTATTTTTACACACTGGAGCTGGATGATGACAAGAGTTGAGGAAGGGGGAAGCTGTTTTCACAAGGCGGGCTGAAAAGATTGCATCGAGGTCATTAGTGGAGTGCTTGTTGGCTCCGTAATAATACTTGAAATACAGAATAAGAACTGATCAATGATAAAAATTGTTTAAATAAATGGGAGTTGCCTACGAATCACTATAATCTCCGAAGCGTTAGCTTAACGTGCATTTTTGTTCATATAAGGTAATCTCAGCCGGTGAGGCTTTTGTTGTTGTTGGTTCCATTCCATGTTTATGTTCCGTATCAGTGACCCGTGCAGTCACGTGCGATGCTGTCTTTTCCTTGTTTGTGTATTGAGCAATTGGCCGTGTTGGCAGCTCATTTGTCAGATGCGTCATCGCACTGAAGGAGGGTCTCGAGGGAGATTCCTGTAAATATTAGATTTTAGATTGTGTGTCAGCATTAATTTTAAGGGTTTTTATTAGTGATATCCGTAAACGTTGATTTACGAGATGATTGTTCGTAAGCATCGTGGCTGTTACCCGCTGTAAACGAACAGTCATCCAAGTACTCATTCCTCGTAGTTAGTCATTACGCGTACATAAAATCCCAATGCAAGTTAGTGGAACTTGGATCCACATTTTTTTTATGAGGAGGAGATCCGTTTGACTCCTCAACGTTGATAGAAATTTCTGTCATGGGAAGATTCAGGGAGGATTATTATTGTTGTTGTTTATATTCATTTTATGCACTAATAGTCATTAAATTATGTTATTATTTTACGTCTTGTCACTTCCTTTCGTAATTAAAGTTTTAATCCTATGACCCTTCCCTCAGTAGAGCATGTTGTTTGGCGAACGTAAACATCACACTATGAACTGAGCGCGACCCCTTGATCAAGATTCTTGCATATAAACACTGCGATACTGAAGGGTTCAGTGGGTCTCGTGGAATTCTTCACATCAAAACCCAGAGACTGGTACTGTCGCAGGATAAGAAACCTCGCTGAGAGATGGCTCAAACCCTTAGAATCTGATGGCCTCTACTTTGAAGAGTAGTTCAATTTGTTATCAGAAAACTTTCCAATTTTTTTTTTTTTTAACGACATTCACTATAAATATAATGATAAGTGAGCTGAAGTTCACGTCTGATAAAGAAGATCTAACATTGAAGAGTCATGACATCATCATCATCGTCATCATCATCCTTTTCCGTCTCCAGATTCCCGGGTGCGGTAGACAAGCGCTCGCCACTGCTTTCTCTCATCGTGCAACTTTCGTTCTACAAGGGGCAGATGACCTCGTAGTTCCGCCCCTTAAAACAACAATAACTAACTAACTAACTAACTTCGTTCTACAACTTCTTCCAATTTCAGCCCTTTTTTCTCTCCACGGTCTCAATCCATCGTTTTCTGGGTCTCCCCCTCGGTCTTTTTCCTTTCAGTTCTCTAGTGAAGTAGTCCCTTGCTGTTCTAGTGTTATTCATTCGCATCATATGTCCATACCACTGGGCTCTACGTTTCCCGATAACATTTGAAACAGTTTCCTGTATCCCAGCTTCTTTACTATTTGTTTCGTTTCTGATCTTGTCTGATCTTGTCTTTTGATTCATGGCTCTAATGAATTTCATTTCTGTTGCTTGGATTTTGTTAAGGTCTTTAACCAGTAAGCGGCTTCGGTGGCATAGTTGGTAGCATGCTGAGCTTCTATGCCCAAGATAGCGGGTTCAAACACGGCCGAAGCCGTCGAATTTTTTAAGAGCGTTAAAAATCCCTAAGTATGCCTTACTTCGGAGGGGAAGTAAAGCTGGTGGTCCCATGTCATAGATTTATAGCATGTTAAAGAACCTTCCACTAATTACACCTGTGTGAAGCTAAATTGTATAGATTAAGAATGTAAACAACGCTCTTAGGTTCCTACGTTCGTTGCCAGGAGCTGACTGCGGTGGCGTCTAGTAGCTAAGTTCTGAACTAGACCTACTAGTCGTTGACGGTGGCGTTTGGCGGCAAAAGTAGGAACTATTTGAAAAATTCAAAGTTGCAGTCCTTACTTGAATTAAAAATTGATAACACACACTAATACAGCCATCACAATTAACACCGGTTGTCAGACAGATTCTACACACACCCAAAGTCCCCCGCCTACATGCCCGCGTTGTCGCAGCCCCTAAACTGAGGAACCAACCAAGCAACCATCTGTATCCAGTAAAGTACATGTCTCCAGTCCATACACCAGAATTGGTACAAAGTAAGTATTGAACATGGTTTATTTTGCTTTTAGGGGTATGTTGCTGTCCCATAGTTGGTTTCTCACTTGACATGTTCGGTGTATAAACATACCTCGTAAATATACTGGACCAGCATTCGCAAGCTCTGGGCGATAAATGTGTGGTTTCCCCTCCTATGGTTAAAACCTGCACTTCGACGAAACATTAAAATATTAAGAACAATATCCCGACGATGCACTGGAGGCACTTGGACTACTGAGGGGTCGATTTCCGGTTAGCGGCCAGAGAAATCCTCGGCGCGCTTGTCAAAATTGATCCTGTATTTTATGATGACTGTAGGCTAAGGAATGTACTATTTTCGGCAGTTGGTGCGAAGTTGCAGCACATCCGCGTCTGGAATTTTCTGAGATCTTGAACTGTTAGCTTCCTTAAGGGCTGCTCTTGTCGAGAAACCCAGGTTGAAAAAGCAACTGGTCTCCTCTGTGAATAACAATGCGGGCTGATTCCTGTCAGCAACGAGGGCGGCGCATGGAGTCCCGCGCGCGGAGAAGGTACGACCGGCGGTCGGCCAGGCAAAGCATGCATTCGACGTTGGCTGGGTTCTCAACCCGCTTAGCGCTCTATAGGTAGAGCCCTGCGCGGATAAACAAAACGTTATCCGCATCCGCCCCGAATCCGCACGAATGCTATCCGCATCCGCCCCGCATCCGCATGACTGTTATCCGCATCCGCCCCGCATCCGCATGACTTTTATCCAAATCCGCTGATATTTCAATATTATTTTTAATTTATTAGATAACGCATGAAGTGTTAAACCAACACATTTAGACATTTGATAAGTGAGTCGTTCCTGACAATTTGCTTCATTGCAAGGAACTTCAAGTTGGATGATACTTCAGGTTTTTTGACCTCCGCTTTAGACAAAAAAAACTGGCTATACGTTTTTGGCTACTTTTGCACTTGTGCCTGATTTGTGTCCTGAGTATGAATACACTTTCTTACAGGTAAAACATCCTACTAATCGTTCACCTTTTCGTTCCCATTGAAAACGTAACCAAATGTCTGCCATATCGTTGACTTGAGCTTAGTTTCACGCACTATTGAATATTCACCTTGTTTTATTTTAATAGATAGTTTATCCGTGTTGGTGAAATGTTCATAATCACGGTCGCGGTAACATTCACTAATAATAAGTGACCTCTCCTTACGCTTGGAAAAAGGGATTGATATTTGGCCGGAAATTTCAAGTCAGTCATCATCCATCTGCTTCTTGATCCATCCATGTCCGCATAGTTGATGTCATAACTCGATCCGTTGCAATATCACAGTCAGCGTGTTTCATTGCCAAGTTGGAAATAAATCTATAGATAGGCTACACATGGAACCAGATGGCTTAGCCCGCGAAGTAGGTGACTTGAGGAATGTTAATGATGTCTCCACGATGAACTAACAGGCTTATTGACAGCATTATATCTCGTACAGTAATATTGGCAGTGAGAATTGATGAGATGTCAAGACCATCTACTACAAACATACGGTACATAATAAAATGTAGTTGAAAGCATATGAGTAAAATAATCTTCTCGTGTAGTACATAGAGACGTGCCTGAATATTTCGTACGCAATAGGCTATAAGAGTATTCCTCTTTTAAGCATGAAGCTGTAGATTGGCATATCAAATACTGTATGTAATATTATCGTTCCACATTTTATTCTAAAAACTAACCGCAAATTTACTTGAAACATTATCCGCAGCGTATCCGCTATCCGCACAGCCACACAAACTATATCCGCGTGGCGAAAAATTTTGCGGATATCCGCGGGTTTATCCGCGGATATCCGCATCCGCGCAGGGCTTTATCTATAGGTGGCGCAAATTGCGAGTGGTAGCGCGGTCTGCAGGCGAAATACAAGGCCGAGCGGGAGGAATCTATCGGAGGCTAAGAAGTCGGGCATTTGGAGACTTTTCAAGATTTCCCGTATCAAATGCGTAATTCCCGTATATTACCCGCATTTTTCCCGGGTCACTAAGATTCCCGTATATTTCCCGTATTTCCCGTATCGCTCGACACCCTGATGCAGCTTCAACTTGGGCCATTCCGCTGTATCTAACGCTTCGTATGCACTTCTTTGATTGCATTTAGTTTCAAAACCCCTATTTAAATATGGAGTGAAACTACAGAGCTCATTTGGAATCAAGATATCTTACGATGTACTTTCAAGTTTTCAAACCCTTAGGGTTGAGAGGGTCACCTACGATTGAAGAGTCTTGACATACATAGTGTGATAACAGGAGGTTATGATTGGTCACGACTAACATCTGCAGCTCTGGGTCCTTGTGAAAACTATACTGATCTTAGGCTCGCATCAGTCAAGTGTTTAAGAGGCGTCCTCAGTGACAGCCAAGAATGCTAACCATGAAAAGAGAGAAGAGGTCTCCCCCTCAAAAGAATAATTAGGATATCAGAAAAGAAGACAAGCGTAAATTAAAGACACTCTAGGCCTCGGATATCCTATAATACCGACAGGGTCGGAAGAGTTGACCAAGGATACTGGAAAGTGAAAGAGAGGAGCCCAGGACAAGTAGCCAAGTGGAAGTAAGGTTGGACTCAGCTGATGTCCCCAACTAATTGTGAGTACCTGGGGGGAAGGCAGTGTTCTTGCTGCTGAATACAACCATGAGGAAGACACCGCGTGCTTGAACTGTCACAATGTACAGTAGTAGGTGTCATAATCACGACTTGCATGCGGGAGATTTATATCGCTCGCACAAGATTTATCATCTAATTATAGTCCAAGGTGAGCAATTAACTGGTGGAGATAAAACCAGTTCGAATCCCGTTACCTGCCTGTGTCTGTAATCGGTCTTGCACCGAGTAGATTTTTGCCCACTTGATGCACCGTGCGGGGAGAAAGTCTTGTATAATTTGACAGGGTTGTTGTTTCATTCAGAGGCTTAGACATCGTGGCTATCAACCGCAGGTGCTTGGGTGTGAGTGCAGAATATGTCCTCGAGGAGTAGCGACTAGCAATCTTGGCTATCGCGCTGAAGGGCCGGGTTCGATTCCCACCTCAGCTATTCTGGAAGAGGGTTTCCGTGGTTTCTCCACTTCTACGCCAGGCGAATGTCTAGATGGTTCCTAACTTATGGCTACGGGTGCCTCCTTCCCAACCAATCTTCATCTGAATAACAAATCCGAAGGAAGGAAGGAAGGAAGGAAGCTTGTAGTTTTACGTGACCTTTAATCTTGTGATCATGAGCCACAGGACCTCCTTCTTACGTGGAATCCGAACCACAGGATATGACATTTCACTTCAAAAATCCCACATGTAGTGACCGGGAATCGAACCAGGTCTACCTTGGTGAGAGGCATACAGCTTGACCGGAATAAAAAAAAACACAAACACAAACACAAACACAAACACAAACACAAACACACACACACACACACACACACACACACACACACACACACGGGACTACAAGTCCAAGCTTTTCAAATCAAACAATTACCACACCCGAATTTGTCTGATAATAGGTGTTATTGTGGTGTCTGCATTTGAAACTGAGGCTAAGATTGAGGAGGATGTAGCCATAGCGAACCATTGCGCCAATTTGACAGAGTTACATTGTTTTATTAGAAACTACTTTGTTCAGTTACCGGCAATTAGCTCTGCACTTCCCCCCGGAGCGTAAAACATTTGCTACGCTAAGCGGGTCTGTGTCTGATTGTGATTTCCTGACATCACGCGCGTCAGATAGGGAAGTATTCGGCACGCTCTCCGCACCGCTCTACAGCCCGCTCCTACCGCCAAGCGCCAGTATCTGCACAGACACAGCGTCAATGCTGCCAACTTACATTCGATGAAAATAGCAGCTTGGTAGTTCAAAGTCGCTATATTCCTATGGTATTAGCATATATAAACATAACTTATATATCATTAAAGGTACTTAAGACCCATTTGAAACAAACATAATTCATAATATTATCAAAACAAAATAATGTAAATATTGCAATATTCAACAACTTGTCACCGAAGTATGGCGTCCCATAAAACTCACAGAAAGGCTGGGTGTTAAGGGGAGAGGTACACCTTTCAGGGTCAGATTTTAGCCTATTTTCATTTTATGAAAAAAAAAAAAAAATGGACTTATGAGATCACCTTTTGTCCGTGTGTGTGTGTGTGTGTGTGTGTGTGTGTGTGTGTGTGTGTGTGTGTGTGTGTGAGGTGTGTGTCCCCTTAATAACTTCTAAACGGCTGGAGAGATTACAATGAAACTCAGTAAGATCACAGCACTATTCTGCCCGACCCCGACCGTGCCCTTCAAATTTTATTGTGTTTCACCAATCCAACATGCCGGCTGTGTTAAATATTTCACCAGCATTCAGTATCTCCGAAACTATTACCGATATCGCCCTGACATTGTGTACGGTGATAAAGGGCACTACTAGAAGTTCACCTATGAGACTTTCAAAAACCTGGTGACTACAAAACCAATATGGCGGCCACGCGAACTTGAGACTTTTAAATAGACTTTTCTCGCAATTTAACTATCCAAACGTAATGAAACTTGGTACTGAAAATGTTTATACAAATTGTAATGCACTGGCATCTAATTTAGTTCAATTGTTTACATAACCTCAAGATGGCGGCTGTGCGAAATTTTAAATTAAGTTTTTATTTCTTATGTCGTAATCATGCGATCGAAGTCCTAGAATGGTACATAACTCTATGGCCTATAAATATAACAATCCAAAATGGCGAGCATCCGAAATATTTATACGGTTCTCAATATCTATGAATCTTTTACAGCAATCAAACTGAATTTTTTTATGTTCATAGAGGCTAGGAACATATGTTCACCTATAGGACTTTCAGTAACCTGGTGAGCACAAATCCAACATGGCGGCGACGCGAAGTATAAATATTTAAATGGACGTTTCTCGCGAATAAACTAACCGAATGCAGTGAAACGTTGCACGTTAAATGCTTATACAAATGTTAATCCACTGGCATCTAATTTATTTCAATTGTTAGCATAATCACAAGATGGCAGCTGTGCGAAATTTTAAAATCTCGTTTTTACTTCTTGTGGTATAATCATGCGATTGAAATTTGAATTCCACACGTACACAATAATCTTAATGTAATAGTACAAAAATAAAAATCCAACCTGGCGACCATCCGAAATATTTAGACGGTTCTCAATATCTACGAATCTATCACAACCTTCAAACTGAAATTTTGTATGTTGACAGAGGCAATTAACATAAGTAGGATATATGAAAATAGGCTGTATTGTTCTTCTCGGAACTACTTGTTTTTAATGAATTAATTGAATGCCTAATCTTGGATCTTTCATTTGGTGAAAGCAAAATGAAAATATCCCCAATACTTCCAGAGATATGCCTCTAAATGTAAGTTGCTATTGCTTAAGTTGCCACCTTGAATTCTACCCTTAACTATATTGAAGCTCGTTTCCCGAAAACTTTATTTGCACACAACGTTTACATGATAACTCAAATACTATATTATTCAAGATATCTCAATGATATTGTGTATTGCACTAATATGAACAACTTACACCAAGATGTTTTGTATATCAAGCATACTTCCCATTTAAGAGAATATATTATAACCCAACAAAATTAAAAAGAAATAATTACATTTAGAGTAATAAATTGAAAAAAAAACCTGAATATGTGTACATAATTACCTGCCAACCTTACAAAACAAAACATCAGGAGATTTCGATATGAAAATCAGGAAAATTCAGGCGATGCAAATAGTGCGAATTAGCGGCAATTAATTGGCAAACTATGCTTCAAAATGAATGTGTAAATAAGCATTCGGCATTTATTATCCCATTACTTTCACTTCTAACACATTTTTTTTGCTACACTTGACATTTTCTTTGTGCTTCTTTGCCCCCACTTGTTTCGAAATATCACTCCATGTGATATAAATACATTACATCGACAAACAGTATAAAATGAAAAATAAATAACCTTTGCTGGATTCAATCATGCACGGACATTGTTCCGAAAACTGTTTCAAAAAAAAAAAACCAATTGTATTTTTGCTCGTAGTGAAGTTTCAAACACCGAGCAAAAACACTACTGTAGAATGACGAAAATGTTGCAGCAAAGCCAATTAACAATCGCTCACACTGAAACAAACCCCATTTACGAATTCAAACACTTCAAATAATAGTCGAAAATGTTTGAAGTTCACCAATAATTTACAAAAATTGGGAGTATAACTTGAGTAATCGTGAGACGGGAAATACTATGGAAAATCACGAGTCTCCCGCCGAAATCGGGAAAGTTGGCAGGCATGTGTGTATAACTTAAATGTTGTAGCCATGAATGTTACCAACAGCGCAAAAGAACATTCATGTATATATTTTAAATTGTGGGATACTTATCATGTAAACGCCGTCCAAAGCTAAAAAAAAAAAAAAAAAAAAAAAAAAAACAGCTGAAAGTTTGGTGGTATAGTAATGCATGACTGCAAGCATATTATTAAATGTGTTTTGTGCATCATAATAGTAAGTGAACAAAAAAGTCAACAAGTCAACCCCTGGCACTATCCAGCCTATGACGGGCTAAGGCCGACCAAGCGACCGCTGCCCAGCCATTTGGCCTGCAGATATTGGGGTGACGCGGGATCAGCGCGTCGGGTCCCCTCGGCCGTTAATCTTGGTATTCGTGATCGGGGCGCTGTCTCACTGTCAGACAGCTACTCAATTGTCCTCACGAGGCTGAGTGCACCCCGTTCCAACCCTCACGTCAGTTTTAAAATCCCTGACGGAGCCGGGGATCGAACCCGGGGCCTCCGGGCGAGAGGCAGGCGCGCTACCCCAACACCACGGGGCCGGCTATAGTAAGTGAACTGTGTTGAATAATCCTGCAAAGTCTTATTTCTTTGCAATATTCCTTTCAACTCAGTAGAAATTGTCATGCGAATCGTGTACCTCCCCATTTCTTTCATCCGCTGGCTGTATCGTTGTGACCTAAGAACACGGGGACTGAAGTAACTTACTCCATCTCTAGGACAACCCTTCCGACCCCACTGCCTTATCGGTTGCTGGATATTTTTGTGGGAGTGATTTTGAAAAATGGGACGGAAGTGGATCGGGCGGAAGTGTGTAAGACGCAGTGGTAACGATCCAGCTCGCAGTGGTAAAAGCAGCCAGGAGGGATGCGATCGATCGATCCAGTTGGCAGTGGTAACGATCCAGCTGGCAGTGGTAAGAGCAGCCAGGAGGGATGCGATCGATCGATCGATCGATCCAGTTGGCAGTGGTAACAGGAAACAATGAGCGCGCGGTGTCGGAAATTGATACCATGACGTACTCTAGGCCATGTGGAATGTATAGACTATGACATACGGATTACTTCAAGGTTTGGAGGCGCAATTACAAATATTCATACAATAAATCATCTTCAAGTTGTCGTTCTTTGGTGTAAAAATATTCATTATATCATATTTGCTGAAAACAATTATGATTTATTAAGTGTCTGTTTTTCAATCTCTGGATAAAAGTGATGGGCATCCACTCCCCAGTAACTTTGCTCATACTGAACGGTCAACGCTCATGCGAACTCTGGTGTCAACTGATTGAAAAACATAGAGACCTGTTTATTATGGAGGTGAGTGATCTCGATCCAGCCTTTGCTTCCTTGAAATTGAGGAAATATCGCTGACTCAATTGTAGATTTCCGATGAAAGACTCAGCATTTGCTCTTTGTTATTCTTGCATTTATATCAGTGTCATTCGGTACTGTCTTTGACAGTCTTAGTAGAGCAAACGTGTATGTCAGCGCCCGAATATCCCAGGTATGACTTCACATATATTTCATCTCAATTTCATAGTAGGCTAATATGTCAGATGTTAGGCATCATATGCGACTACTGTAAGGCTCGTATCTTTTTTGAACAGGGCAAGGCACGGAGTGGATGCAAGTGCACGACTCTGTCCTTGGCCCCCAAAGACACCGGACTGCAATCCCACTTGGAATGTACTGTACTCCCAAGTAACGGGCATGGGTTGAGTGGTCCATGGAGGACATTCTCTCATCCAGCCCATCTACCAGTGGCGATTCATCTATGTAGTAAGTGAGGATCATCCTACAGTCAGCTGTTAGCTGTAACTGTAAAAATAAAAATAAAAACTGATTGTTTTGTTAAATAGTCTTGCGCGCCCTCTCGATAAGCTCTGTCTCACTGTCACTGTCAGGACTTGTAACTACTGTCGACCAAAGTATTATGTGCACTCGAGTTTGAAGGTTGTTTGTGAAGTAACCAATAGACCTACATAGAAACCAATAACATCATTATTTTCGTCGTTCTATTTTACGTTAGTTCATGTAGGTTTGGTTTTTTTTTTTTTTATCGCAGTTGGAACACAAAATGTGCCCGTTTTTAAGCGTGTTTCAACCATACGTCACATTTAAGAATTATTATCTCAAAAACCGGTCATCAGATCGAATGCAAATTTTAACACAATATACATTGGAATGTTGTATAACTGTTTTATTAATTTCAAAATTTTGTGCGTCCAAGAAACAAAGTTGTTATCATTTTAGTAAGGTAACATTTTCTCGGCTCGGGGTGGTTGGAAAATATAGCTCTTGGTCGCGTTGTAATCCTTATTCATCAAGAAGTTATGGTTTATGACTGTGAAATACGTAAATTAATTCACTTATTTTATATCAGTTTGTATTTGTTTGTGGAAATGAGGCATGATTCACCAGCCAGCCGCTCCGGGGTAAGCTGAGGTGAGGTGGAGCCCATCACTGCCGAGCGAGGCGAGGTCATATTTCCCCGTTCAAATATAAACCGATATAAAATAAGTGAATTAATTTACGTATTTTAAAGTCATACAGCATAACTTTTTGATGTATAAGGATTACAACGCGACCAAGAACTACATTTTCCAACCACCCCAAGCCGAGAAAACGTTACCTTACACAAATGATAACAACATTGCTTCTTCGGCACGCAAAATTTTGAAATTAATAAACCAGTTATACAACATTCCAATGTATATTGTGTTAAAATGTGGATTCAATCTGATGACGGGTTTGTGAGATAATAATTCTTAAATGTGACGCATGGTTGAAACACGCTTAAAAACGGGCACTTTTTGTGTTCCAAATGCGATAAAAAATATAAAAATATAAACTAAAAATTCCAAACCTACATGAACTCACGTAAAATAGAACGACGAAAATGTTGATGTTATTGGATTTTATGTATGTCTATTGGTTACGTCACAAACAACCTTCAAACTCGAGTGCACATAATATTTTGGTTGACAGTAGTTCTACATTTCACCCCTAGATGGGTGAAATGTGATCATCACCGCCCGGAGTAGAAAGCTTAGGAAGGAAGCCTTGCATCCTCAAATCACGTGTTTATAGCTTTAAAAATGTATGAGAGTCCTTGCGGGGGAAGGGGCAAGTTTGGTCTGTTTAAATGGCGCTCTGAGGACGTCGACTGAGATCCTCAAGTCTCGCTGTTGGTTGAATTTAAACCAACACTACGGGCTTATTGGTTACGATTTCGCGCGATCAGAATGGACAGTCTGTTTTCAGCGTGTGCACATCTTTGGAGTAGTATTCGATTGTATTGTATTGTGTAATGTTTTCGTAATAGTGCTGTGCGACTGAATATGAATATTAGACTCAATTTAGCTCAGCTATAATAATTATCTGCGGGCCTCCATGGCTTAGGCGGCAGCACGCCGGCCTCTCACTGCTGGGTCCGTGGTTCAAATCCCGGTCACTCCATGTGAGATTTGTGCTGGGCAAAGCAGAGGCAGACAGGTTTTTCTCCGGGTACACCGGTTTTCCCTGTCACAATTGCATTCCAGCAACACTCTCCACTACCATTTCATTCCATCTGTCATTCATTTAATCATTGGCCCAGAGGAGTGCGACAGGCATTGGCAGCCGGCACAGTTCATATCCTCGCCGCTAAATGGGGGCTTCATTCATTCCATTCCCTGACCCGGTCGGTCGACTGGAAGCAGGCTGTGGATTTTTTATCTTAAGTTAAGCTTATCATATTACGTAATACACATTATAAAATTCAGTAGTCGCCAGTGACATCTACAAGGACACACTCATGATTAGGAGGGTAGGAGTTTCGTGACATCCTGGATATCAGCCCTGTTGAAGAATGATTTAATGATGATGATGATAATTGTTGTTTTAAGGGGCCTAAAATCTAGGTTATCGGCCCCTAATGGTCTGGGTGATAGCGAAAATGTCAATGAAGTGGAAACCAGAACGAAAATTAAGTGCGAAGGAAAATACTTACAAAAAGGAACTCAGATTGAAACTACTCACAAAATGGAGAGCGGTAATACTTACAAAAGGGAACTTCGAACGAAAATACTCACAAAAGGAATAGATTGATAAATACGCACAAAATGTAGGTTAAGTTCAAAATACGTACAAAATGCAATGCACAGTCGAATAACTTACAAAATGCAAGTGCAATTCAAAATACTTACAAAATGCAAATGAGAGTGAAAATACGTACGAAATGCATGTGAGGTTCAAAATACTTACAAAATGCAATTGAAATTGAAAATACACAACGCAATTTAGATTGAAAAAGGCCGGTTCAGATTCAAAATACTCACAAAGTGCAATTGAAATTCAAAATACTTACAAAATGCATGGTAGATTCAAACTACTCAATTGGATAGACAATACTTACAAAATGTAATTTAGATTCAAAATACCCACAAAATGCAATTGAGAATGAAAATACTTGCAAAATGCGCATCCTACAAAATGCAATTTAGTTTGAAAATTCTTGCAAAAAGCAGTTTAGGTTGAAAATCCAAATGGAATTAAAATTCAAAATACTCACAAAAGTTCCGCCCCCTATATTGAAAGACTTACTAAAAAGCAATTTAGATTGTCAATCCTTACAAAATGCCATTGAGGTTGAAAACACTCGCAAAATGCAATTTAGATAGAAAAAAAAAACTACAAAATGCAACGTAGATGGAAAATACCTACAAAATGGAGTGTAGAGGAAAAAAACGCTTAAGGAAATTTAGATACACGGGGAGCCAATTTACAAACACAGTGCGGGAAACTTAAAGAGAAAAGGATATATAATGAAAAGAAAACAAGAGGTCTGACCCCTCGAAGAAGGAGGGACCAGGAAAGATGAGGCAAGGGCCAATTAAGGCGTGAAAGTGAAAGACTCCCTAGGCCTCGGATACCCTAATACCGTCGAGGTCGGAAAAGAACAAGAGTTGACCAAGGGAGGTCGACAGGAAAGAAGACAGAGAGGAGCCCAGCACAAGTAAGTGGAAGCAATGCTGGGCTCAGCTGGGGGAAGAATAATTTAAAAGTAAAGCTGTAAGATATGGTGAAGCAAAATTTGTTGGTATTTAATGAATGGGCTCAGTAAATTGTGCAATAGCGCTGGACAACTGCTTTCTTTGTTTCGTAAGCTGTCACTGTTGGTAAACACGCGGGCTTGATAAATGTATAATTCCTTCACATCCGTAGAGACCCATGCAAAAGAAGCCTTGTGTAGCAGTCTTATCAAAGGTCACTCCGTTGTAAAGAGCAATGAAGATAAGGAGTGATTTGTTGTGAATTATTCACTCTGGTGACCACGTAGGTCCTGAAAATATTTAATATATTCCGCCAGTGTAGACAACATGTCCCATAAGTCAGTAGATCTAGTGATATTCTCATACAGCGTGGGGTATGATAAGGTTGTCGTTTCATTTGAGGGGTTGGCTGGTTGGTTCCTTAGTTTAGGGGCTGGGACAACGTGGTCATGTAGCCCCGTGTACTTTTGGTGTGTGTAGAATCTGTCTGAAAACCGGTGTTAAATGCGATGGCTGCATTAGTGTGTGTTATCTGTTTTAATTCAAGTAAGGACTGCAGACAGTAATTTCAAGTAGTTCCTACTTTTGCTACCAAATGCTACCGTCCACTACACCTAGTTTGCGGGCTTGGTTGCTAGATGAAATCACAGTCAGCTCCTGGTTGCAAACGTTGGAACTAATATAGCGTTATCAATTCTCACCTACAAATTTCGGCTTCACACAATTGTAGTTAGTGGAAGGTTCTTTTTCATGCCATAAATCTATGACAAGGACCACCAGCTGTACTTCCCCTCCAAAGGAATGCATACTGAGGACTTTTTAATGCTAAAAATTCAGACGACTTCGGCCGGGTTTGAACCCGCGACCTTGGGCATAGAAGCTCCATCTACGCCACCGAAGCCCCTGGCTGTAGGGGAGAGTTGGGGTCACGGTTGGTGTCACTGGTAGAGGTATTGTTATGTGAGTATCGTTGGTGTTATCTTCTGGACGATGCACTTGTAAGGGCACAAAGACAGCAACCGGCATCTCTTGAACCGAAGGTCCGCATGCCTTTATCTGGTCGATATGTCTTCGCCATAATTGGCAATTCACAGATATGAGTACTCCATCCTTATTTAAAACTGTACTTACATTGCTTGCAGAAAGTTTAGGGGCAGGTCTAAATTTCGTATGAGGTTCATTTGTGCCTAAAGTAGCAATATTTCAGTCATTGTTTTACATGATGTTATTGGACATCTAGCTCTAATACTTTTGGAGATGGAAAGTCTTGCCTTTATGTGAACAGGGCTATAACAGGGCTAAGAAACCCCTGTTCTTCCTACAAAAATGTGTTTTTTTTTCTCGAAAACTGCTAGTCCTACAACTATGAAATGTTAACTGCTGTTTTACTACAACATGGCAATTATAAAAATAAAAATACAACCTGGGAAAAATAGAAGTTACTACTAATTTGGTCGCCTCCCAAACAAACTTTCTTCCCCGGTAATTTTGGCGGCAAAATTGGTCAATTTCGTTCCGCGATAAGTTCCGATTGGCAACACTTCGAGAAAACGCCCGGAGCGATCCATCACAAACAAGACACGGAGAAAACAACTACGCAGTCAGAATAGCTCAAAGTGTTGTCAATCGGAAGTTATCGCGGAACAAATTTGACCAATTTTGCCACCAAAATTACCGGGAAAGAAAGTTTGTTTTGAGAGCCGACCAAATGAGTAGTAATTTTTTTCCCCAGGTTATATTTTCATTTTTGTCATTGCTATGTTGTAGTAATACAGCAGTAAACATTTCATAGCTGTAGGTCTAGCAGTTTTTGAGAAAGAAACACATTTCAGTAGGAAGAACAATTTCTTTTTAGTCCTGTTTACAAAAAGGTTTAACATTCCATCTCCAAAAGTATTACAGGTGTCTAATAACATCTGGGCCGATAACCTAGAAGTTAGGCCCCTTAAAACAACAATTATCATCATCATCAACTAATAACATCATGTAAAACAATGAATGAAATGTTGATACTTTAGGGACAAATGGCCCATTTTTCGTCGGGAGATTTGTGGTCACGATCAGCTATTTTTTTTACCTTCGGAGAAGGATGTTGTCGTCATTACATCCTTGAGGGGATCCGGCTTCAAGATGTCCAATCTGAACCGTATCTCACACTGCAAGTGTGCTTCCATAGAGGTACTGTAGGTACATTTTCAGAGAGATATTACAATTCAGAACAGCAAAAGTAGTATACGTGTCCGTGGGGTGAATGGAAGCAGCCATACAGTGCGATGTAGCTGGCAGTGATTTCACTTGTTAATAGCTAAAGCCTATTACAGTAAGTCTTGTGCAAAATGTAGAGGTAGTGTTCTGACCTAAATGCTTAGTTTCCTACAACAGGGAAACTTAACTTAACCACGACTGGTTGAGTGCTGCAGCGGTAACGTTCTTGCCTGCTGTGCGGAAGGTTGCAGAATTGAATCCTGGCGCAGTCAGCTGGCATTTGAGGGTGCGCAAATGTGAGGAAGCCGTGTAACACGTTAAAGATCCCCTTCGGGGCAAAATTTGGCACCCCGGCGTCTCTAAAAGCCGCAGTAGTTACACGGGACGTAAAACAAATATTATTATTATTATTATTTTTATTATTACCCATTTAAGATTTGATTGCCGCTGAGCCTGGCTGCATCAGTGTTTGTTGTTGATGGTAGCAGCTGCCCCGCGGGACGAAGCGGGGAACACAGCGATGCCAAGAGTTCGTTCTTCACATAAGATAAGCAGCATTGCGCGTCACAGGAGCTCATGTCACCACGGACACTCAAACGATAACTCAGGCAACGAAGGTGACACAAGTTAACAAGGAATAGTTCCCATCTCGACCGCTGGCAATCAATTCGTGAAAGGCTAATAGTTGTAAGTTCGTAGCTAGTGGTGTAATTGGTAGCATGCTGAACTGCTGTGCCCAAGATCATGAGTTCAAACCCAGCCGAAGTCGTCGGATTTTTTAAGAGCGTTAAAATCCTTCAGTATGCCTTCCTCCGGAGGGGAAGTAAAGCTGGCGGTGCCATGTCATACATTTATGGCATGTAAAAGATCCTTCCACTAACTAAACTTGTGTAAAGCTAAATTTCTAGGTTAGAGTTCGTTGAAACGCTCTATCAAAGTTCCAACGTTCACCACTAGGCGTCAGAGATATTTGGTAGTGAAAGTTGCAACTACTTGAAATTGAACGGAACTTGTGGCTCACCCCATGGGTGTCCGCATTGAAGCAGCTACAGCCTCTGGCGAGTCGAACATGTCCTCGAACACTCCCGGCACTAAAAGCCATACGCTAAATAAATAAATAAATAAATAAATAAATAAATAAATAAATACATAAATAAATACATTGCAGTTCTTCATTACATCATTTTCACGATCACCCAACCCATAAGGGGCCGATAACCTAGATGTTAGGCCTCTTGACCCCGAAAAGCCGTTCTGGAGATATATTCGTGATTGTTCTCTCATTTGGAAGCAGAAGCCGTTTGTACTGTTAGGAAAGTGTGGCAGGCTCAAGGACGATGATGTGGGTTTGTAGCCGCGTGTAGGAGCACTTGTTGATCCTGGCGCAGTGTTGCCAATATTGCGTCGTGTCACCTGCCTCCGGGTTTGATTTCCGGCCGAGGAAGTGGGGTGAGATAATCCACGGCATTGTGCGATGTCAACTCCTGAAAGATCCCTCGTATCACATTTGGTCACACAACTGACATATGCCAGTGCTAAAGCCGTGTTATTATTGCTATTGTTGTTATTATTATTATTGTTGTTGTTGTTGTAGCTGTTAATATGTTTTATTTTTTCAGCGTTATGCTCGTTTAAAGAGCACAATTGAATGTAGGCCTACCTCTTTCTTTCTTTCTTTCTTTCTTTCTTTCTTTCTTTCTTTCTTTCTTTCTTTCTTTACTTCTTCCTTTACTTCTATCTTTCTTTCTTTCTTTCTTTACTTATATCTTTCTTTCTTTCTTTCTTTCTTTACTTATATCTTTCTTTTTTACTTCTATCTTTCTTTCTTTCTGTCTATCTTTACTTCTATATTTCTTTCTTTCTTTCTTTCTTTCTTTCTTTCTTTCTTTACTTCTATCTTTCTCTCTCTCTCTCTTTCTTTCTATCTATCTTTGCTTCTATCTTTCTTTCTATCTATCTTTCTTTCTATATTTACTTCTATCTTTCTTTCTTTCTTTCTTTCTTTCTTTACTTCTATCTTTCTCTCTTTCTTTCTTTCTTTCTTTCTTTCTTTACTTCTATCTTACTTTCTTTCTCTCTGTCTTTCCTTCTATCTTTCCTTCTTTCTATCTTTACTTCTATCATTCTTTCTTTCTTTCTATTTTTCTTTCTTTGTTCTTTTTCCTTCTATCTTTCTTTTTTACTTGTTTTTCTTTCTTTCTTTCTTTCTTTGCTTTTTTGTCTTTTTCTTTCTTTTTTCTTTGTTTGTTTCTTTTTTCTTTCCTTCCGTTGTAGGAACTCCTAGCTGATCTTGCTGCCTTGTCCTCCCAAAATCTCCTCATGAAATACACCGTATCAAGTAAGTAGAAATATGAGCTGTTCACCAAAGTTATCTGAAGTGAACATCCAAGTTGCAGCTGAGAAGAGGTTTTATTATTCTTGTGGGGTTTCTGTCTCGGCGACATCTATCGAGCAGGCAGTGCACCGTGACGGGAGCAGATCTGTGCGTGAAGTGACTGGAAGAGCATTATCCTCTTCTGAGGCCACCCTCCCCCGACCGCCCGCCAAGGTCACAGGCCATGGAGGATGAGGTGCTTCTCTTCACACCGACTGCATTGTTTACACTTAGACGCGAGGACATCAGCGACTAGTAATCTCCTGGTTATCCTTCCTTCGTTCGGATAAAAATTATTGGGTGTGTGCAACTATATATACGGTGCGTGACGATATTTGAGCGTGCCAACGTATTCTCGGACTGATTTGTTTTTAGAGCGCGGGCGCCGTAATATTACGTTCGAAGGTAACTTTTTAAAACTGCGGCGAGCGTAATATTACGTTGATCGATTTCTCGCGCTTTCTAGCACTCGCGTGTGGGTGCCAGTAACCATCAAGTTGCACATACTATCGCTAGATAGCACCACGTCACTGCTCAGCGGAAGAATATCGATCTGTTCGAAGGCAAGCGATGCAAGTTCAAGTAGGTCAAATCTGTTTACCATTCCTCTGTTTTTATTCTTTGTGGACAGATTTTTCTGTCGCAAAAACGTTGAGTTTATTCTATGACTAGTTACGAGTATATTTGGGGTTATAATTCGCATTACAGATTCTGAATCTGACGCAACCGAAGAGACAGTTCTCCCTTCTACTTCTGCCAGCGCGCCCGCTCGTTCCAGGACGAGAGCGCGCGCAACAGCTGTTTACGGTTTTTTTTTTACATTATAGTTTTATTTTCAATCGTGTCGGATTTTTATTAAATTTGTAGTGTAAGGGTTCGGAAATCGAACGGACTTTTCAATTTATTTGTAAGTCAAACCACATTCAGTTTGTGCCATTCTGAACACAGCCATAAATTCTGGAAATCAGCCAGCACAGGAATGAGGAGCAACATTTTAGGCATCAGCAGGGTAAGTGTTAAACTGTCGCTCTTGCGAAATTTCAGCATCGTATATTTTTTATTATGCATTTTTCGGAACGGTAAGTTCACAGGCGAAATGAAGAAAAGCTGAGTTGCACTTCCTGGGAAACTCCAAACACTACCACTCTTCTCTGAAGTTTTAACTCAACACGACTCGTGAGTTTGTTGCTGGCTGTATCAGGAGTAATAGGCTCGCCCGCTAGTTAGGCTGTAACTGGGGTGATAGACTCGCCGCTAGCCAGCTCGTAATCTGTCGCCTCAGTATTTGAATGGAGATTGTTGGAAGAAATGAAAACGTAAAAACACTTATAGTGGGCGATGTATTGAAGATAGAGATATCCTCTCCGGGACATTTTTGTAGAACTTTTCATGCTGAACAATTCTTATACTCATAGTATATTGATATTTTAAACGGTTCGTACAGCGTACGCTTAAGAAGCACACGGACGCCATGTGGATTTTTTCTTACTTTTTCTCTGAAATCGTTACTGCTCGGCTTCTTTTGGTCAGATATAAATTATTTTCTACCGAAATCTTCCTCGAGATACCCTTCACAGGATGGTGAACACTGCATCAAAATCCATGAAGAGGTTCACCCGTGACATCCAAAAACGATAGTAGCGACACTCGAGCGCAGCAGCAGAAGAGAGGGAGAGAGCGCAGGCGCGGATTTAAGAGGGGGGTCATGACCCTCCCCCCCCCCCAAACGGAGACCACATTTTTTTGCAAACTCCAAAAACGAAAACACAATAACCAGACAAATAAAACTTAACGAATTTTAACTGAAAAACAGTTTTTTTTTCATTTTATTCAATACTGAAAAAATATCTTCATTGCAATTATTATGTTCTGTTACAACTGTACATATTTACAACTTCATACCTGTTATATAAAAACGATTATTTATATAACAAAATCAACTCGTCTATTTTGTTTAGCAAACCTTGTGATTGCCGAATCGATGTTTATAGTGATGTCACGATGAATGTGCAGCAATGCACGGATAGGAAACTGGGGCTTTTTTCGCACCATAAAATTTTGCCGACGTCCAAACTGCAAGCTTGGTTGGCAATTTAAGCTGTGACTTTCTCCCTTTGTCGGTACCAACTCGACTTGCCGAAACTGTAACGGACCTTGATATTTTTCTCCAAGCTCGATTTAAAAGTCGCAAAACACGCCGTTGCAATTTGTACGAATATTTTTGGTGCGCTAAACGCATCAAATTTCTATCCATGTAGCTTGCAAAAAATTGGTCTGGTTTTGTACGTTTGAAATGTGGTGTTACAGGAGAATGATGAAGATCAGATGGGTAGATAGGGTTACAAACGAAGAGGTATTAAGACGAGTAGAAGAGGAGAGATGTTTCTGGCGACTGCTAATGAAGAGAAGAGATAGGTTGGTAGGACACATACTAAGACACCCAGGAATAGCAAGCTTAGTTATGGAAGGAAGGATCGAGGACAAGAACTGTAGGGGTATACCGAGGTTACAATATGTTAAACAGATTGCCTCGGATGTAGGGTGTGATAGCTATGTAGAGGTGAAACGATTAGCTCAGGACAGGGACAGCTGCATTAAAAACTAGTCATAAGACTGAGGACTCAAACAACAACACAACAACAACAACAACAACAACAACAACAACAACAACAACAACAACAACAGGCAGAAAAGGCAATTGCGCATGCCCCAAGCTGAAGGGCGATATCTGAATGCGTCAGCAGAGAGCCTAGGCTCCAAAACAGTGCATTCGTGATGCGGGCGGTATCTCAGCGCGTGCATGTTCGTTTGTGAGTTTTCAAACATGAATCAGAGTAGTGATTTAATAGTGTGTTTAAAAACAACATCATTTTCTTCGTTGTCCTATGTCCTATAGTTGTTACTGAAATATATCTTGAACAACGGCCTCAGAGCGAAAATATAATTCACTCTAATCACGCACTAGCCAAGTGTCCTAATATCCACTGTTATGAAACTTTATTACGGATTCAAATGAGTTACCCACTGATGACATGCTGGATGAGGCTGGTAATATGTATTTGAAGATGGAAGCAAGGCTGTGAAATTGGGACATCAAATACAGGCGACACGGGCTAGCTTCAGTCCACTACACGAGAGCGAAAAACTCGGTCACAATAATACCCTATCGTCAAATTCTTAACTCCGTTATCACAGTGTCATTTCATCTTCATTCTTTATGTATAAGGTGCGTGACGATATAAAGCGAGCAGCAGCATGCATCAATCGTCCAACGCTGCCAGTCGCATTGCAAACCGTGACATGGAGGCATAAAACGAAGAGCAAAGAGGTGTTGTTTGGTTTCTGACAGCGGAAGGAGTAGGGGAATGGACATTCATCGCCGAATGCCAAGAGTGTCCCTTGCAAGGGTCAAGGCGTGGCACAAGCACTTCAGGGAAGGACGGGTGTCCTTAGCCGATGATGCCCGGTCTGGGGCACCCCCCTGCATTACCGATGTCAACGTCCAGCTGGTTGATGCACTCATTACCCAGGACCGCCGAGTGACAGTGAACGCCATAGCCGTCGTGGTCGGAAGTGTGCACACCATCATGAAGGAACGACTGCACTTGCACAAAGTGTGTGCCCAATGGGTGCCCCACAGTCTTCTACCACACCAGGAAGCATGTCGAATGGCCCACTGTCTTGGTCATCTGCAGCGCTATGCGAGGGAAGGGAATGGGTTCCTGGCACGAGCGGTGGCCGGAGATGAGTCATAGTGTCATCACTTCGAACCAGAATCCAAACGACAAAGCCTCCAGTGGAAGCATCCAGTGTAACCACCACCCAAAAACGGCAAGACCATCCACACGAGTGCAGAAAAGGTAATACTAACGTTCTTCTCTGAAGAAGTTGCCCCCCTTCTGATGCACTTCATGCCGCACGGGACAACAGTGAATGCCCAGCGTTACTCGTAAACCTTGACCATCCTTCGCCAAGCGATCAAAACAAAACGACCAGGCAATCTCACCCGTGGGGTCATTCTGCTCCACGACAATGCACGACCTCATACGGCCAACACAGTCGCGGCACTCCTGCAGAAATTCAAATGGGAGGTTCTCGGTATTCCAGACCCCTCTCCCTGTGATTGCGCCATGTTTGGTCCCCTGAAAAGGGCTCTTCGGGGCCAACGGTCCAGATGAACGTGCGGAACTGGTTCACATCGCAGCCCAGGGAATTTTATGAGACAGACATTCACCGCCTCGTGTCACAGTGGGACAAGTGCCTCAACATACAGGTACGGGTTTCTGTAATTATTGCCGCCAGCTCGTTACTTTTTGAACACACCTTATATTTTAACGTGTTTGACTTTCACCAGTATAGTGAATATTTTAGACTGAGGCCTTACTGAACTAGGCTGAAGAAGGATCCCTGTTGGTCCGAAACATGTACCTCATACAAAGCAAGTTGTGTTGTTGAGTGGGAATAATAAGTAGTAGATTTGGTATGTCCACACGGAAGATGATTATAAGAGATATTCACTGGGAAGAGGAGTTTTATCGTGGCAGTAAATCTGCATTTAGATACCTTGAAATGCTGGAATTTTATCATTACACTTTGGTCATGCGTATTTCGGCATTGCGTGTGTTTCGCGTCAGAATAATGGATATCAAAGTGCATACAATAGATACAAGAAGGTGATCTTGACACTATTCTTATTGCCCGTAGCGGGTTTCCAAACCAGGACCATAAATGCCAGTGCAGGAGCGGTCAGTGGCCTGAGAAGTCCCAAGTGGACCAGGTCAGGCTCATTATGAAGAACATTTCACGGCGAGCCATGAACCAAGGACTAATTATTTATTTATTTATTTATTTATTTATTTATGTTGTGAACATTACAGGAAGCCCCAATTACATTGCTCACTACTAGAATCATATAATATACAACAATATATAAATAGAAAAACAAAAGATACATAAAGAGAAGATATAGATAGAGAAACACGTTATAAATAATAATAATAATAATAATAATAATAATAATAATAATAATAAGAAGAAGAAGAAGAAGAAGAAGAAGAAGAAGAAGAAAAGGAAGTTTAGGTATGAGAAGGAAATGGGCTGAATACAGTACAATATATTACAAGACATCTTGCAGTTTATCACAGGACGCTGCAAACTGGTTTTCTGACATACTGAAAATATCTAAGTCAAGATGATGAACTTTATTATAGTGGGATAAAATTCTGTTAATCGGCGAGTTTTTATGGTTGTCTGTGTGAACTCTCGGAATAAAGAAAATGTTTCGGAATCTACTAGGTTTCACAGCTGGTACATATAACGTAATTCTCTCTCGAATTTTAGCGTCGTCTATTTTATTGTTTACTATTTTATAGAGAAAAAGCAGGCCCTGACAATTTCGCCTGTGAGATAGTTTTCTGACATTGAAGGACTGTAATATAAATGTGTACGATTCGTAAGAGGGATAATAGCCAAATCTTTTGTAATATACATATTTTAAGAATTTCTTTTGGATGTTCTCTATAAGCTTATTATGTTTCAATGTGTATGGATTCCATATAACTGAAGCATATTCTAGTTGTGATCTGATGAAGGCATTAAAGAGCAATATTAAAATCCCATAGGAGAAATTAAATGAATTTCTTATTACAAATCCCATGCATTTAGCCTATGTGCTTTAGAGACAATTTTCTCTATATGTCTTTGAAAATTCAGATCATTGGTAAATACAATTCCCAGATCCTGAACTTCATGAATTTTTAGTAAGCCTTCCCCGTCAATGTCATAGTGAAACTTTATGTAATTTTTTCGCCTAGTAAAATTAATTTGCTTGCATTTACTGATGTTAAATGGCAATTTATTTTCTTTCGTCCATAGGTTTAGTTCATTTAAATCATTTTGAAGTTTGATACAATCGTAAGGGTCACGTATTGATTTATATAATTTTATATCGTCTGCGAATAATAAAATTTCGGAGTGTTGAACTTTATCAGAGATGTCGTTTAAAAATAATAAGAATAGTAATGGTCCTAAGTTAGATCCCTGAGGAACTCCTGAGTTGGTGGGAAATGCTTTGGATAGTTGCGTTTTATATTTCACAACTTGTGTTCTTTTCTTCAGGTATGAAATCAGCAGACGAAACAGTGGTTCAGAAAAATTATACGTTGATAGTTTAGTGATGAGTACGTCATGATCCACTTTGTCAAATGCCTTTTGAAAGTCAGTATATATTACATCTACTTGGCCTTTGTGATCTAGCTCCGTGGATACAAATTGCGTAAAATTAATAAGGTTAGTCACGGTTGACCTGTTTGGTATAAATCCATGCTGATTTGGGGAAATGATCACTTTAACATGTTGAAAAATATGACTATACAAAATACTCTCAAATATCTTAGCCGGAGATTACGATACAGCTACAGGTCTGTAATTCTTAATCTGAACTGAGTTTCCGGATTTTAGAATTGGTGTTACTTTTGTATGTTATCTGGAAATGTGCTGGTCTTCAGTATGAGATTGTATATTATAGTCAGTGGTTTAGTAATATATTCCTTACAGCCTTTAAAGAGGTATGGTGGTAACCCATCAGGCCCCGCTGACTTTTTTGGTTTTAGTTTCTTAATGGCGAATTCAACCATATCCTCGGTGACTTCAGATATAACCAAATAATTTTGAAAATAATGTTGCTTTACGTTATTGCTGTTTGTGTTCAAATTATAGTTGGGAATAGTTTGCGAATATACTGATTTGAAATAGTCAGCGAAACAATTGGCAATTTCCAGTGATTTACAATATTCTTTACCTTCATATTCCATCGCCAATCCTGATCCTTTACGCTCCTTTCTATTTTTTATAAAGTTCCAGAAGCTGTTGCTATCTTTTTCCATGTTCCGCTCAGTAAGAGCTACATAGTCATCATATGCTTTTTTTTATGTCTATTTTAGTTTTAGATCTAAGTTGAGTATAATTATTTAAGTAATATTCGGATAAATTTTTCTTTTTTCTATATTTTTCCTTTAGCTTTAAATTTGATATTATGGACTGAGTGAACCAAACAGGATATGTGCGCTTGTAATGTTTAGTCTTTGGAACGCACTGGTCAATTATAGAGTATATTTTGTCATAAAAGATATCAACAGCTTCGTTTACATTTCTACAATTATGTTATCCCAATTGCATTTTTTCACTAATTCATACAATTTTAAGAAGTCTGCCCTGAGGAAGTTATATTTATAGGTTGAACTTTCATGTGATCTGGTTATTTTCCCCTGTTTGTATATAATTTGCAATGCTGGATGATTTTCATCTAATCGGACTAAGGGGTCGGTTTCTTCCTGGATATGCAACTGGTCAATGTTACTGATTATTAAATCAAGAGTTCTCCCATTAACGTTCTTAATATCGTTAAACAGCCTGGCATTCAGCAGGTGCAAACAATTCTGTAACTCTTTGGATTTGTTTGAACCCTTCAATAGATTGTAAGATTTATCAGTTACTTCCGGTAAATTAAAGTCATACCAACATGTTTATGATGCGGAATTATTTGCTACAATAAATTCTCTCCTCTCTCGTTAGCTTCCTGTCTACTATTCTATTTTTAGCCTATTTTCATTTATGAAAAAAAAAAAAGTCTTATGAGATCACCTTTTGTCCTTATATGTGTGTGTGCGTCCCCCCCCCCCCCCTTTCCCCACCCCTAACGACTTCTAAACGGCTGGAGCGATTTCAATGAAACTCAGTAAAGTCATAGTAATATTTTGGTCGACCCCGACTGTTCCCTTCAAATTTTATTACGTCTCACCAATCCAACATGGCAGCTGTGCGAAATATCTCACCAGCATTCTATATCTCCGAAACCATTACTCATATCACCCTGAAATTTCGTACGGTGATAAAGGGCGCTACTAGACGTTCATTTATGTAACTTTCAAAAACCTGTTAACTACAAAACGAACATGGTGGCCAAGCGAATTTGAAACTTTTATATAGACTTTTCTCACGATTTAACCATCCGAACGCAGTGAAACTTGGCACAGCAAATGACTATTCAAATTGCAATGCACTGACATCTAATTCAGTCCAATTGTTTACATAACCTCAAGATGGCGGCTGTGCGAAATTTTAAAATTAAGTTTATATTTCTTATGTTCTAATCATGCGTTCGAAATCAACGTTTTGAATAATGAACGTACACAATAATCCACAACTAATAGTAGGCTACATAACTCTATGGCATACATATATTAATATCCAACATGGCGACCATCCGAAATATTTAGACGGTTCTCAATATCTATTTATCTATGACAGCAATCAAACTGAAAATTTGTATGTTGCTAGCGGCAATTAATATATGTAGGATATATGAAAATAGGCTATTTTGTTCTTCACGGAACTACTTGTTGCCTTTGTAAAAAAACAAAAAGTTAACATTTGTTATCTAGTGTTATTCAACATTTTATTTTGGAATTGTGGCAGTCGCTAAGTGGAGTTGCATGCAATAAGCATTGTAGGTTTTAACATTCCATAACAGAGATTGGCGTGCGTCTTGTGAGCCGAGTGCCCAGATAACGACCCCAGTAAACACGCAAGTTGTTGCAATGCCTCCAGTTTTTATTACTACCGTGATGGATATGACGACGTGCTGCTGAAGGCAAAGATAGCATTAATATACAGGGTTATTCAAAGTGATTTTCGGGGTTTCGTGAATTTTTTGTAGAAACAGTGGACAACATACCATTGTTATTGTTGCAGTAACGGTTACACTAACTCTCAAAGTTTTGTTCTACATCGATTTAGTACCATGTATAACCACCAGATGGCAGTAACAGGAGTATTTGACAAAATGGCGGTCAGCGGTAATGAGAAGGCGTTTTGTACTCTCGAATTTCATCATCACCGGTCCGTTACCATAGTCCAGCGCCATTTTTTCTACGACGTACGGGAAAGAACCTCCCTCCGACAACTCTATTCGCAGATGGTATGCGCAATTCGTGAATACCGGTTGCTTGTGTAAAGGGAAAAGCCTTGGCCGTCCCCGCGTGTCAGAAGCAGACGTGAATCGGATCAGGGATATTTATCTCTGTAGTCCTAAGATATCGTCTACAAAAGGCAGCAGGGAACTGCATGTTAGAGCATATTTAAATCAAGAACTTCCAAGACGATGGATTGGTCGTGGAACGGAACATGATCAGATGCTCTTACCCTGGCCACCAAGGTCACCAGACTTAACACCGTGTGACTTCTTCCTGTGGGGGTATGTCAAAGATCAGGTATTTGTTCCTCCTCTACCGGCGAATATTCTGCAACTGAAGCAGCGTATCCGAGCCGCCTTCGACACTAGCACGACTGACATGTTGGGGCATGTGTGGGAAGAGATGGACTTTCGAGTTGATGTGTGTAGAGTGACCAGAGACCCCGACAATCATTTTGAATAACCCTGTATTAAGGGTCTGTGTATCATCTGCTAGGACTAGTTGTCACGAGATTATAACATTGAGCATTAAATTATTTAATAATATCCTATTACAATGGATTTACAAAGTCAAAATCTTCCAAAATTGACTTTAACCAATGGGGTTCACTTTCGGACTGCAGTAGCGACTCGTGCTTTATAACCCAATCATTCTTAAACTGCGCACTGAAGGCCAACCCTGTTCAAAACTCATGGAACACAAATAGTAAATTAATACTTAGAAACACAAGCCACAAAATACATAACAATGTAGAAGTAATTTGATTGTTGTTGCCGATAGCAAGAGTCAAGGAACTTGAATACTCAGCGCGAGGGATAGTTCTTGCACTTTCGCCGTTAACGAGTGGCTCGCTGGGCGAATATGTGAACATTCCATGACTGCCTGGAGCCAAGGCTTTCCCAGCGTTGAAAACTTTCCACCGTAGCCACTGAGAGTAAGCAGCGAGACTGCACAGAACTACGTGCAGATTTTCAACACTGGACTCCTGATATCTGCGTGACACGCGAGCTAGGCGCCAGGGCGGGACTTAAAGAGTCCGCGTGGAGTGATAGAGGAAGCATTCTATGTGTCAACAACCATCAGCTGTTGGTTATCGTGCTACTGCCTTACGTTTGAGTCGCCGATCGTTATCCAGGAAAGTGAGGGAACTATAATTATCGTAACCGCTCGGAAGGGAGGGCGACATGCCTTACAAAGTGTTATACACATGAGTTCAGTATGGACAAGGACTATGCTGTTCGTATTATTGCTCGTTCGAGTAGCAAGCACCCCTGCAGGTAAATGCCGGGATAATCTCGCGTCACCTACACACACCACTAGTTAGCACAGAAACTCAGGTTACCAGGCAATTTCAATATATACCCCAGTACATGGGGCTGACGACTATGCATCAAATGATGATGATGATGATGATGATGATGATGATGACGATAAATTGTTGTTTTAAGGGGCCTAACATGTGGGTTATCAGCCCCTAATGGTCTGGGTGATAGCAAAAATGACAATCAGACGAAAACTAACGGAGATTGAAAATACTGACGAAGGATTGAGAAGACACACAAAATGTAATTTAGAGTGGAAAACAGTGATAATAATATCGTATGGCCTCGGATGCCGGGTGCAAGCTTTGTTATTTGACACCCAAAGGGTAGCTTGCATGTCGAATTTCGTTGTTCCTTGAAGCACTATGAATGTCAAGGATGTTAGATATCTAAGTTCCTTGAACACTATAGCGCTTTCTAGTAGAGAAATGAGGAACTTTGTGTTGGCGGAAACTCCCGAGATTAATTTTGCCATTATGAACACGGCCTACTGAAATCAAATGGGTTCTTTGACATGCCAACATCGTATGACATGGTGTCGTAATTTTTGCCGCCTTTCAAAAATCACTTACCACGGCCAGGAGCGAACCTGCAATCTTGGGGTTAGTAGACCGACAAGCTATCCACTCACCCACCGTGGCAAGCTAGTGGGATACACTGACAAAATGCAATTTAGATTGAAAATACACACAAAAAGTAGTGTAGATTCAAAAAATTCACAAAAATGTAATTTAGAGACACGGGGAGCCAATTCACAAAAACAGTGCGGGAATCTTAAAGAGAAAAGGAAATATAATGAACAGAAAAAGAAGGCTGATTCCTAGAAGAATGAGGGATCAGGAAAGATGAGGGGAGGGCCAATTAAGGCGGGAAAGGAAGAGACTCCCTAGGCCTCGGATACCCTAATACCGTCGGGGTCGGAAGAGAACAAGAGTAGACCAAGAGAGGTCGACGGGAAAGAAGACGGAGAGAAGCCCGGCATAAGTAAGTGGAAGAAATGCTAGACACAGCTGGGGTCCCGTGGTCGCCAACGCACGTCCCACAGGTTTTGAGCCCCTGGGGGGCGTGCATCAAATGCTCAAATACCTCGGTTATTCATTGATATTGTACTGTTGGCAGTGTTCGTCCCTCCCCCCATCAGCTGCTATAAAACATCTGCGGATGGGGGCGGACAGACCTTAAAGAAACAATCAGAATAAGCAGATGTAAACACGTAAAGCACTCTCTAGCGACGATATATACCGCCGCCTGCAAATAGTTCTGCATGATCCGCCCTCTTTTAAATTGCTTTGAAGTGAAATCAATATCCATCATTGATTGATTAACTTCAGCTGGTTGGTTCGTTGGTTCCTCAGTTTAGGGGCAGCGACAACACGGTCATGTAGCGCCGTATACTTAGGGTGTGTGTAGAATCTGTCTGATTGTGATGGCTGTATTAGTCTGTGCTATCTGTAATTCAGGTAAGAACTGCAGACGACCAATTTTAAGTAGTTCCTACTTTTGCTACAAAATGCTACCGTCAACGACACCTAGCTGTGAACTTCGCTACTAGATACCACTGCAACCGGCACTTTGCAGCGAACGTAGGAACTTAATAGAGCGATAATCAAATCTAACCTACAAATTTAGCTTCACACAATTGTAGTTAGTGGAAGGTTCTTTTACATGCCATAAATCTATTACATGGGCCCGCCAAGCCGGCTTTACTTCCCCTAAGAAGGAAGGCATACCGATGGATTTTTAACGCTCTTAAAAATTCCGACGACTTCGGCCGGGTTTGAACCCGAGATCTTGGGCATATAAGCTCAGCATGCTACCAACTACGCCACCGAAGCCGCCTTACTTCAGTTCAATAACTTGTAAGACTGTTGTCATCTCCTGATGAATGCAGTATTAGTGCATGTCTGTTGGCACAGGCTAGAGTAAAGTGTGTCTTTTCACGATATCTCAGTCCCATTCATGACTGTGATTAAGTGGAAACTACTGAGATATGAGTATTGCTCCTCAACGGGTCACTGGGGAAAGCAAAAACAAACTACCTCACTCCTCAATATGCCTCATTATAACTCTGCCCTAGTTTATGAAGCTTCTACCCACACAGCCCTGGACACCTCCCCCATCCCTGCTATACACACACAGCAACACAGGTTGACTGGCTGTGAATCGCAGCGGTAACGTTCTCGCCCACTGTGCACAAGGTTGCAGGATCGAATCCTGGCGCAGCCACTTGGACTGGCTGATCTTGCCGGGATGGTACATACTGAAGCATCACAAAAAGTGAGGCCTCGGGCCAAGGACCTCCCAGATGTAGAGCGACCTTGCACGCCAACACCTGGGCCAGCCAGTGTACATTATTCCATATTATACTGTACTGCTCTTGCACGCGACATCATCGCCACAGTATTTCTAGGAAGAGATATAAATACCCGTTTCCCGCTACGACTCAGTATCTTTATTGATCAGGTTCGCAATTCCCAGAGGTTCAGTCACGGCGGGCCGGGTTTCATACCCGGTAAATGCAAGAGGTTTTCAAGGCGAAACGTCGCGTCGAATTGTTCGGAATCCACGTAAAAAGGAGGTCCCATCGCTTATGATCATTACTCCCGTGTACTTGGTGTGTGTGAGATTACCTGTGTCTCTGTCATCACTGTACTATTGTATGTATTTGTGACTAGGTTTGGAGTAGGAGATGGTCGTGAGCTTAATTCCAACATTTTCCCGGAGAAATAGACGGAAAACGTCGAGTCATGCCTAACGAGATTGAGTGTATTCCATTCCAGCACTCAGACAAGAATCACAATCCTTGGCAGAGGAACTCAAAACCTCAGGAGTGACATCTAGGAATGCTGGCGGACCACTTAGGACTACAAGCTTCCTCCTTTCCTGAGAATGTTCAGCTAGAGCAGGCGATCTCAACCTTGTTGAGACTGTGACCATCACACCAAGTACCCGAGTACCATTAAATATAATATAACAATGATAATAGTAAGTAGTTCAGTGAAGAACTAAATAGCTAATTTTCATATACCCTACTTATATTAATTGCCTCTATCAACATACAAATTTTCAGTTTGAATGCTGTAATAGATTCGTAGATATTAAGAACAGTCTAAATATTTCGGATGGTCGCCATGTTGGACATTTATATATAGGCCATAATATAGTCTAATATTACATGAAGATTATAGTGTATCGAATGATTAGGACACAACAAATAAAAACAAGATTTTAAAATTTCGCTCAGCCACCATCGTGTGGTTATGAAAATAATTTAAATGAATTACATGCCACTGGTTTAAAATTTATATAAGCATACCGTACCAAGTTTCACTGAGCTCGGATGGTTAAAACGCAAGAAACGTCCATTTGAATATTTAAATTTCGCTTCGCCGTCATGTTGGATTTGTGCTCACCAGGTTATTGAACGTCCCATAGGTGAACTTATGTTTATAGCCTCTATACACATACAAAAATTCAGTTTGATTGCTGTCATACATTAATAGATATCGAGAACCGTCAAAATATTTCGGATGGTTGCCATGTTGGATGTTAATATAATATGTAAACCATAGAGTTATGTATTAGTAGATGACGATTATTGTGTACGTTCATAATTCAAACCTTGATTTCGATCGCATGATTAGAACACAAGAAATAAAAACTTAATTTTGAAATTCCGCACAGCCGCCATCTCAAGGTTATGTAAACAATTGAACTAATTTAAATGTCAGTACATTGCAATTGTATAGTTATTTTCTGTACCTAGTTTCACTGTGTTCGGATGGTTAAATCGCGAGAAATTTAAATGTTTCAACTTCGCTTGGCCACCATGTTCGTTTTGTAGTTAACAGGTTTCTGAAAGTCACATAGGTGAACGTCTAGTAATGCCCTTTATCACCGTTCAAAATTTCAGGGTGATATGAGTAATAGTTTCAGAGATATAGAATGCCGGTGGAATGTTTCGCACAGCCGCCATGTTGGATTGGTGAGACGTAATAAAATTTGAAGGGCGCGGTCGGGGTCGGCCGAAATAGTACTATGTCCTTACAGAGCTTCATTGAAATCGCTCAATCCGTCTAGAAGTTATTAGGACACACACACACACTTACACGCATACACACACACACGGACAAAATGTGATCTCATAAGCCTAGTTTTTAACAAATGAAAATAGGCTAAAAATACTATTTCACACAATGATAACATTTCTGATTTACCTTGTAATGTAAACATTATTACTCTGGTTCGTGCAACCGAATTTGAATTGTAGAATGGATTTCAGGGGAGCACCAGCCTGAAAACGGCCGAGCTTGAGGTTTCGTATATTATCGGCTTCAGTACTCGACTGTGTGTGAACACGTAACGGAGCTATGCTTAGACAAGCCAAGTTATACACCAGAATTCAGCTGGAGCAAACAAGGGAGGAGGCAGACTACTTGGACGGAAATGGAGCCCCCAGGGTAGAGAAATAGATCTCCATAGCTAGAAGTAGAACTGGTTGTTGCACTGACCACCGGAGGGCGCTGTACGACCAGTCCAATACGCGGCGTGTGTGGCCGTACGCCAGCATCATTCTGACCACTGTAATCAAGCTTTCTGTTTTTATCCGCTGTGGTTTCCCTAAATTACAACGAGCGAATTACGTCTTCCAAGGCCACACACTCACCTGCCCTTGGTCATGATGTGGAGTGAACTCTTTCTTACTTATTTCTTGTATTCTACAACTCTTCCACAACATGTGTGTAAATATGAGCAAAGAACAATCGCTGATACACAAGGAGGACAAAACAAAAGACTGTAATGTTACACGGTCAGCCCGGGATGGGGGTCAAAATATGTTGTTTTAGGATTGTTAGCCTATTTTCATTTATGGAAAAAAAAAAAAAAGAAAAAAAAAAAAAGAAAGCTTATGAGATCACCTTTCCTCCGTGTGCGTGTATGTGTGTCCGTGTGTGTGTCCCTCCTAATAACTTCTAAACGGCTGGAGCGATTTCAATGAAACTCGGTAAGGTCATAGTACTATTTCGGCCGACCCCCTACCGTGCCCTTCGAATTTTATTACGTCTCACCAATCCAACATGGCGGCGGTGCGAAATATTTCACCGGCATTCTATATCTCCGAAACTATTTCTCATATCACCCTGAAATTTTGTACGGTGACAAAGGGAACGACTAGATGTTTACCTATGTGACTTTCAAAAACCTGTTAACTACAAAACGAACATGGCGGTCAAGCGAGTTTCAAAAATTTAAAATTGACTCATCTCGCGATTTAACCATCCGAACCCAGTGACATTTGGTGCAGCAAATGACTATACACATTACAATGCACTGACATCTCATTTAGTTCAATTGTTTACCTAATCTCAAGATGGCGGCTGTGCGAAATTTTTAAATTAAGTTTTTATTTCTTGTGTCCTAATCATAAGATTGAAGTATGAATAATACACCTACACAATAATCTTCATGTATCGATTGTGCGTTTAATCGATTCACTGATTCGACCAACCAATTAATCAATAAATAGTTTAATCGATTAATCGTAATTTGTAGTAATTAATCGATTGATCCTCTTCGATTAATCGATTATTCGATAACTGAAATTAAGGGGGTTCATTCACCGTCAGTGGGAATTTTCGCATCCAGTTACGAATCATATCATAGCTTCACTAATATCTAACATAGAGTTATGGTGTATAGTAAATACATAGAGCTTTCATCTAATTTAGAGAGAATAATAATAATGTTATTGGTTTTACGTCCCTTTTAACTACACTGGCTTTTAGAGACGCCGGGGTGCCGGAATTTTGCCCCGAAGGGGATCTTTAACGTGCCAGTAAATGTACTGACACGGCTCCCTCGCATTTGCGCACCCTCAAATGCCACCTGACTGCGCCAGGTTTCGAACCTGCAACCTTGGGCTCAGCAAATTTAGAGAGAGGAGCAGTATATAAAGTATTTCGTGATTTATTGAAACGATCATATTCGTGATATTTTAAACTCCGTGAATCAAAAAAACACGACATAACAAAAAATACCAGTCTGAATCGAATTGTGTTTTTTTCATGTAAAGGAAACGCATTAATACCATGAATGTTTTATTGTAAATAGTATATTTTTCAAAAAATATTAAATTTTTCTTAAAAAAATGAATAGTTTTTTGTTTAATTTTCCAAGGATATCTCAATTAATTTTTAAGATAATTCCATTTTTTTTAGCGTATGGCTTTTCAAGTGCCGGGAGTGTCCGAGGACATGTTCGGCTCGCCAGTTTTGTAGCTGCTTCGAGACGGACACCCAATGGGTGAGCTACAAGTACCGTTGGGGAGGAAAGTTGGAATGTAAGGGCGAGGAGTTGGAAGGTAGCGGCTGTGGCCTATAGTTAGGGACCAACCCCAGCATTTGCCTGGAAGGAAGATGGGAAACCACAGAAGACCATCTTCAAGGTTGCCGGCGGGGGGATTCGAACCTCCTCGCCTCCCGGATGTGAGCGACTGCCAGCAGTCATGCCGTAACGACCACGGCTAACTCACCCGGTAGATAATTCCATGAATGAGGTTCATCCTCGAGGGATCATAGTTTGGAATGTTATCTGGCGAGTTTCATCCAGTCTCATCTCATAGTTCATGAGATATTGTGTTTTTGCTACCAGAAAAACAAACGTTCGGGAAAACAGCTTTGAATATTGAACACTCCATTGACAGAAAGGCGCATGGTCTAGAGTAATACGCTATATCTCTGCCAACACGCTGAATTTAGTTATACAACTTAACAGATATATTGAGAAAGGTATTGTCTTTCATTTAAAAAAATCCGATGGTGTATGAGGCCCCTCCATTAAAAGTACCAGCCCTAGTTGAAAGCTGTGAGATCTCCAAAGTTAAGTAACACGTGATGTGATTGGTATTTGGAAAGGCGACCAATGGGGATAACAAGGTCTAGGATTGAGATAGGTAAGATGCCGTTATTATTGTCTGGAGTTAGTATGGGAATTCTGTAGGAAAGCCACATTCAGGATGGCCGCTGCCAGCGCTTCGAACCTTGCAGTTGCAGTTGTGGTGCGCGACTTGATAAACACGGCCACTCTGCGTGACAGTGAAGACGTTCTTCAATAAGCGATGGCAATTGTTAGTGAAGCGACAGTGAATATCACAAACGGCTCCGACAAACTCCGACATTACATTATGTTCTCGTGGGTTGATGCTCTAATTTCCATAAGTGTTATATGATTTAGTCACAAGGATAAGTAACAAAGTGCCTTGAAGTAATCATCTCATTTAGATTTATCGTCCCACGTAACGTCCATTAACACATGGCCACGGTCGACTACAGTGTGACACCCAAGTATGCCGCGGGATTCGTCTGTTACCAATGGAGCACTTTAAAAATCACTAGATCCCTAGCAAAACAATTATAAATTATTAATATCTTGTGTCCTAGACTAAACCCTACACAACACACGGAACAAAACAAGAAAGCCAATATACCATCTTGTTTAGAAGCTGCTAGAGCTTTTAGTTCTCGCAGTATATAGGTGCGGGTGCACTTCATATAAAGTTCACTACTCCTATGGGGGTCCGGGCGTGGGACACCAAGAGCCCGCTGATGAGCCAGCTTGGTGTCCTAGACTAAACCCTGCACAACACACGGCGCAAACCTAGAAAATTTGCCGAGTTTTAATTTAATTCACTGGCCGTGAAATCCAATATAGCATCTATTAATATTTTGCCCTAAAATATAAGGAAATATCACTGGATTTAACTAAATCTGGCAGCACTGGCGGTGGACGGCTTCGGGGGCGTAGTTGGTAGCATGCTCAGCTTCTATGCCGAATGTCGCGGGTTCAAACCCGGCCGAAGTCGTCGAATTTTTTAAGAGCGTTAAAAATACCTCAGAATGCTTTCCATCGGAGGGGAAGTAAAGCCGGCGGTCCCATGTCATAGATTTATGGCATGATAAAGAATCTTCCACTAATACCACTTGTGTGAAGCTAAACTATAGGTTATATTTGACTAATGAATGCTCTTAGGTTCTTACGTTCGTCGCCGGGAGCCGACTGCGGTGGCATCTAGCAACAAAGTCCAGAACTAGTTGGTCGTTGACGGTGGCGTTTGGTAGCAAAAGTTGGAACTACTTGAAAATGAAAAGTCTGCAGTCCTTACATGAATTATAAAAACCGATAACGGACACTAATACAGCCATCACAATTAACACCGGTTATCAGACAGTTTCTACACACACCCAAAGTACACGGGGCTACATGACCGCGTTGTCGCAGCCCCTAAACTGAGGAACCAACAAACCAGCACTGGCGGTGACCACTTACAATAATACAATCTTTGCGAATCAAAATTTAATGTTCTTCAGTTGACCAACACCATTGTACCCAACTGTAATTATCATGAAAGTAAATTACGGTACACTTGGATGACCAGTTTCAATCGTCAAGCGATCATCATCAGTTGCAGTAGTATCGCTACTGATCTATATATTATGTTAGTCATGTGTGATATTTTGAGAAGATACTAAAAGTGGTAATAATAATAATAATAATATCGTATGGCCTCGGGTGCCGGGTGCAAGCTTTGTAATTTGACACCCAAAGGGTAGCTTGCTTGTCGAATTTCGTTGTTCCTTGAATCACTATGAAAGTCAAGGAGGTTAGATATCTAAGCTCGAACACTATAGCGCTTTCTAGTAGAGAAATGAGGAACTTTGTGTCGGCGGAAACTCCCGAGATTAATTTTGCCATTATGAACACGGCCTACTGAATTCAAATGGGTTCTTTGACATGCCAATTTCGTGTGACATGCGTGTCGTATTTTCGCCGCCTTTCAAAAACCACTTACCACGGCCAGGAGCGAACCTGCAATCTTGGGGTTAGTAGACCGACACGCTATCCACTCACCCACCGTGGCAAGCTACTAAAAGTGGTGATTGACCTTCAAGTTTGCTTGCTTACAAAATTGTCATTAAATGGTCAGGTTGGAGTGAATTATGAACTAAACTTAACAAAACGTCACATTTAATTAACAAATCTTGATGATGATGATGATGATAATATTTGTTGTTTTAAGGGTCCTAACATCCAGGTTATCGGCCCCTAATGGTCTGGGTGATAGCGAAAATGGCAATTAAATGGAAACCATAACGAAATCCAAGGTAGATTGAAAATACTTACAAAAATGGAACTTAGATTGAAAAGAATCACAAAATACAACTGAAATTCAAAATACTTACAAAATGGAATTGAAATTCATAATACTTACAAAATGCAATTGACATTCAAAATACTTACAAAATGCAATTGAAATAGAAAATACTTACAAAATGTCAGCCCGCGATTCAAAATACTTACAAAATGCAATGTAGATTGAACATACCCACAAAAGCTAATTTGGATAGAAAACGACTCACAAAATGTAATTTAGAGACACGGGGAGCAAATTCACAAACCAGTGCGGGAATCTTAAAGAGAAAAGGAACTAGAATGAAAAGAGAAAGAAGGCTGATCCCTCGAAGAATGAGGGATCAGGAAAGATGAGAGAAGGGCCAATTAGGGCGGGAAAGGAAGCGACTCCCTAGGCCTCAGATACCCTAATACCAGCGGGGTCGGAAGAGAACAAGAGTTTACCAAGAGAGGTCGACAGGAAAGAAGACGGAGAGGAGCCCGGCAGAAGAAAGTGGAAGCAATGCCAAACACAGCTGGGGTCTCATGGTCGCCAACCCACGTCCCACAAGTTGTGAGCCCCTGGGGGAACAAATCCTAGCTAGTTGCGCTAGTTTAATAACTAATATAAGGTATATATTTGTATATTTGTACTTGTACACTAAGTGTAATGGATCTGATGATGATCGCTTGACGATCCAAACTGGCCATCCAAGTGTATTTATTAACCTCACGTAGGCTACCGTAATTTATTTTCAGGATAAATACAATTGGGTGCTATTGTGTTGACTGATTCAAAATCACTTAATTTCGATTACTAAGGCAAAACTGAAAAATGGCTACCAACTCGATAATCTTCGCAAGTATCACTAAAAAACAAATGACACAAATTGATCCACCTCAATAAATTGGGAAATTAATTTTCTCGGGATTGAATTGAGCGCGATGTCGAGATCAACAGAAACGATTGCGCGACTGTAACAGATATATCTCTACACGCTCATGTGTCACAAAGAATGTGGACACACCCTTCATAAGTTGGACAAACATACGAGGCCAGTGTCCAGAGACCTTTGACGATTTCCCATCGGGATTAATCTCCTCCACAAACTCCACTAAGGGATATTAGAATGGCTCCAGCATAACAAATATGATGGCATTTTGTTTGGACTAACTAGGCCACTCTATGTCTCCTTGGAATAAGAGAAGTAATGTACGACATGAACAGCTTTACGCTTCTACCCCTAATATTTGATTCGGACGAAATATAGTGAGATGTAGGCTACTTTTAAGAATTACAGTTCGTCATTTCATTCGGGAGTTCAATGAGAACACTTTAGCGACATTTATTCTGGAGTTGATGTCTTTAAATAACTTTTACATTTTCATTTCCTCCAACAATCTGAGACGACAGTTTACGAGCTAGCTAGGGGCGAGCCTATCACCCCAGTTACAGCCTAGCCAGCGGGCGAGCCTAATATCCCAGATACAGCCAGCAGCAAACTGTCGAGTCGTGTTGAGTTAAGACTTCAGAGAAGAGTGGTTGTGTTTTGAGTTTCCCTGGAAGTGCAACTCGGGTTTCTTCATTTCGCCTGTGAACTTTTCGTTCCGCAAAATACACAGTCAAGTTAAGATTGGACGGAAGGGGGGATTTGTGTTTCATGCACCCCGTCATTCTTAAATTACGTCTGACTAGAATTCGTTGCTCATGCATCCCCATGATAATATAATTAATAGTCCAGTCAGTTATCTTAATCCATCATGCCGAGACGTAAAACGGATATATTATGCCGTAGTCCATTGACAGAAAAAAACGCTTATCACGTAATGAATTCATAACTGTTCCCGGGCGAAGCTGGGGCGGGTTGCTAGTAAATAAATAAATAAATAAATAAACAAATTCAACCGCACGCCTAACATAACAACAATACTAACTGGTCATGGAAACATTAATTCTTATCTGCATCGACTTAAAATAGTACGCAGTCCTAATTGTTCCTGGAACGAAGGACCACAATCAGTGGATCACATAATCTTCGATTGTAATGTAGTGAAAAGTGACAGAGAAATCCATAGAAACAGTTTAATTAAAGCTGAGTACTGGCCAACACAAAAGTCTGTTCTAATTAAAAAATACTCAAAACCCTTTGCAAAATATGTGAACCCTTTAGACCTTCAAGATTTAAAAACAATTAAGATTAGCCACCAGTTAGTAAACAGTTATAAACTACAAAAGACATCGATATAGTTGTACCAATTTTGCAAATCGGTACATGTTCATCTTATCTTCGAGACGCAGCAGGAGCTCCAGGTCTGGCCGGATTATCATGAGAGCATACACCAGGCCTCTTCTGAGAATTCCATTCACCAAGCTGGCGCCTGGCTACTGGTGAAATGGGATCGCCTAGCCCTTTCTGCCAGGATTTGTGCCCTTGTGTGTGCTGTCACCTAAAGGTTTATCGTAAATGGAGAAGAGGGATAAGTCAAGCTTTGATCCGTGAACTTTTGAAAGGTGAACATTTCCTGGCAGCTTCATTCGCCAAGCCTTTCTGCCAGGATTTGTGCCTTTGTGTGTCCTGTCACTTATAGGCTTATCGTTGATAGACACTTGTAAAGGGAGATAAATCGAGCTTTGAGTCTGCAAACATTGGAAAAGCGAACATTTACTGTCAGCTACATTCGCCGAGCCCTGTTCTGAGAACAATCTTACAAAGGACATTGTGTAACGCCTCGACTCCTAGAAGGTTTCTACGCAGTAACCTGTATGGGCTGATATTCAATAGTACCCGCTCGAAACCTTGGACTCTGGCCTTGAACTCTGGCTTTGTTTTGGCCGGTTGTGCCTCTAGTCGCAGTTGGCATTACTGGAGGGTTGTGGTGGGGGGGAACGCTGATATACAAGGGTGCGATCTGTGACAGGGAAGACAGTACGAGAGGAAGGTTGGTGACGGAAGGACTTAAAAGCGATCGCCTCCGGGGGAACTGAAGCCAGCTCCTCCGGAGGGCTGAAATACACCAGGTGGTATGAACTCAATTTGTTAGAAGGGGCAACCGTTCGGTGGAACATTAAACTGTGTCATTTTGCTATGTCGTTAAGACCATGTGACGGTGGACCATATTTTGAGCGGACTGACATTTTATTTTAGTATATTAGCATGTAATATTTTGGAAGGGTTTGTATGATTTGGTGGTACCTTTATATGTAATTACTGCAGGGTGGGTTATTATTGCCCTATTTCCGGTTAGCTGGATGGGAACCTCGTGGATTTAACTTTGGTCAGATAGGCTTCAGAAGACAGTCAGTGCTGGACTCTGAAGTTTCTCAGACGCTTTCGTTCACTAAGGAACGCGTTTGTTGCTTTATGCAATTTGTTTGTGAAACGGCACCAGGCCTAAATTTCATGTTGTTTATTTTCCTTGTATCCTTGCGGATGAAACTACCCTCAATTCTGTAATTCTATTAATCGTATGATGGGGAAAAGTAATTTTGCCAACTGGGCAATGTGTGACTTTATTTTATTCACAGTATTATCCGTAACTTGCATTACCTTTAAACATAAGCCTAAGTTAAGCGGTTTAGGGTTTTAGTTGTAATTTAATCATGATTTAATTATATCTTTTGATTTTCATTATATTTTGTTATTGAGATGTTGTTTTTTATTGACGGCAGTCAGTAGGAAGATTGTTTCTCTTCCCTTCACCATGTGTGGCAAGATTAGAATTATCGGCCTTTCTGGGTGCGCCCAGCTTTCCATTCAACAAGCTGGTCTTGACACATGCTTCGTCCCGCCTGATCTTTTCTCCTAATTCAAATCGGGGATGTTCTTGAATACCACGAAAATTTGGAACATTCACTCCTAGGTTTTATTTGCTGTGAACCCAGCTGACCTAGTGAGTAATTAAATTAGCCCTTTCATGTGTTTTTCATTATTAATTTTTGGTGTGGTAATGTCATGTGATTATTTATCTTGATACGCTGATATTATTATTATTATTATCACATCTTGGGTAATCAGAAGAGAAAGGGGGGATGAGAGCCTGTTACAGTGGTAGCAGTGCACGTGGTTTGTTCTGTGATCTTGCCATTAGCAAATAATCTTTCCTGCTGACTGATTGCAGTAATTAATTAAAATTAAATTCAGTAACTTAATTATTAAAATTAAATTCAGTAACTTAATTATGGGCCCTCCTCCTTATTAATCTTTTCTCCACATAGGTAGGATTGGTTTAAACTCTGTGTAATGATTAATTTGTGTTCTGTTACATGAAATTTATGTACGATGGCTTCCCGCAAAATCATCGTGAAATACTTATCGGATGAAGAGGTAACCTACGAATTGCTGTTACGTAACCTTGAAGTGCCCAGGGACGCAGAACAAGCGCGCCAGAGTCTAGAGTATGCCGTGAATTTTGCAGCAACCCTTCCAAAGCTGTCAACTGCTGAATTCAAACTCGGTGAGTCAAGGTTATGTGATGCAGTTAGGGAAATTTGTAATGTAATTAAGTATTGTTTCAGTGAAGTAGAATGTAGCCCTGTTGATCTCACCAAATTGAAAGCTAGAATTGATTACCTATATCTCCGATGTGTGGATTTGTTACAATCTGATGAAGAACGTCCCATCGCCGATTTGAAAGGTCTATTAGAGGCTGAAGTTAATTTAGTGGAATGTGCTCAGACTTTGGACACTGTTAATCGTGTTAGTGGAAGTGGGGATTTATTGAATTCGACTCCTGCATGTAGCCGTAATGTCTCGACAAATCTAGGCGCCAGTCTGGCTGAAAATGCCACTGGCCAAGTTGGTAATCCTGTCGCTGAACCTGCCGCGCTCCGTGGCAATGGAATAGCGCGCCTGCCCAACAGCTGTGAGAGTCGAGAGATTCTTCCTATTGTCGGTAACCGTACTTTTAATCATGAAACTGTGACAACAAATTCTGGGTTTGACCAGGCACCGTTAGGTCCTGATACGGTGATACCAGTTTCGAATACCATTAACCCTAATGCTGTGATGACTTCTGTGCCAAATAATACCAGCAACGTAATCTTCAACCTCCCCGGACGCGAAAATTGTACTTGTAGTTGTAACTGTGTAACTTGTAACTCCTTCTCTGCTGTTGTCGGCTCGCCTCGTGTAAGGAGGTCGGTAATCGAACCCCAGTCTGTCTTAAATATCCCCTCATCTAGTTGTAATCCTGTTAGTGTCGGTGCTCGAGAAGTAAATTCTAGAGATAATTCCGGGTCTGTTTCATCATTTAAAGTGCCGGGTAACTCAGGTCATCAGGGGCCTACAGTGACACAAAATTCTCCTTCCGAACTGGTTAGGGATTTAAATTCTGTTTATCGAGACTCTCAGGGGAGTGTTTCAAATTCAGGGCGTAACCTCGTTTCTTCATCTTGTTCCGGAAACCAAAATTATGTGCAAGGAAATCCCTGTGCCGAAATGCCGGGTCGTGACGTGTCCAATGTCGAGCATTCTAATTATTCTGTTTTTTCTAAGGCCAGCTTTGGTTCTGTCAGTCACCCCATTTTGGGTTTTGTTTCAAAGTTATCGGGTAAAAGTATGGACACGGTTGAAGGCGTCGTTGATTTTTTGAGAATATTGGTCGATATTCATGAGTGTGCTATCCAATTCGGTGTCAGCGACCAAGTGGTCTTTCAATTAATATCCTCCCATGTGTCCGATACGTTGGGGGCCTATGTGACTAGTGCCATGTGTGAAGGTTGGAGTGTGGAGAATTTTATGTCCGAGGTGTTGCGAGTATTTGTGCCCATCAGGTCGCTCGATACTGTGAAGGGACGTTACCTGTACCGAGCACAGGATATTAACGAGCCGTTAAATTCATACATTGTGGACATATCCAGGTTTGTAAAAGTCTTTAGAGTAGATATGCCAGAGGCAGAAGTGGTAAGGCTTATTTTGGCCGGTGCTACGCCGGAATTTCGGAATTGCCTATGTGTTGGAACTAATCCAAGTACGATTAGGGAACTACGTGAAGCCGCTATTCAGGCCGAATCCGTGCGTTCGGTTGATATCATAAGGTATGCAACTAGCATGCCCCCTCCTTTCATTAACCCTGTTCCGTTTGTTCGACCTCCCTCGGTTCGACCACCACCTGGGGCCGGTCGTCCTTCCCATAATTCGCCTAGGGGTAGTAGTAATCGTCCTGTGACGTGCTTCAACTGTGGGCAGCAGGGCCACATAGCGTGGAACTGTCCGGTAAAAAGAAATTGACTATTCCGAGACAAGCATCCTGAAATCCTCCTTGCCAAGGATCAGCGATGTGCATTGGGAAATGAGGTGACGAGGGATGATGCCAAAGTTATCGGAGCAAATGGTGTCTGTTCTAAAGTTTCTGATGTAGTTCTACCCTCTCCTATGGTTGAAATTGCAATTAATGACGCATGTGTAATAGCCTTGTTAGACTCGGGAAGCGCTGCTTCATTGGTTAGCGAAAATTGGTATTTGTCTATGAAACTCATTTGTAAATTCAGTAACCTGTCAAATGTAGATGTTAAGTTGGTTTCTGCCAACGGTGCTCAATTGAACGTTCTTGGTTCTGTGAAGTTTAAGGTTCGGATTCATAAATTTTGTTGGAAATTTTCCTTTTGGGTCATTAAGAATTTGTCATGTCCTATTATTCTGGGCGCTAATTTTTTTGCTCATACTGGCTTACTGCTAGATATGCAACACGAATCATTCTGGTTCAGGTTTTGTTCTGAGGTAAAATTTAAATTCTTTTCTACTGCTGTCCCTAGCGCGAGTGCTCATGTTGTCAACCGTGATGCTGAACCCGTCTTGTCCACCGGGGTTGAATCCTTGGATTTAAGTAATTTATCTGACGCTCAAGCTAAAGAGATTCGGGATTTGTGTGGGTATTTTCCCGAGGTGTTCACTGATGAATTAGGAATGACTAAGATCCTGGAGTATAAAATTGAAGTAACGGATACTATACCCGTCAGACATCCTCCCTACCGTTTGAGTCCACCCAAAATGTTGGAATTAAAGAAATTAATCGATCAGATGTTACTAGATGGAGTGATTCGACCCTCCACAACAGCATATTCCTCACCTGTGTTCTTAGTACCTAAGCCAAATGGTGGTTTTCGGCCAGTCGTAGATTATCGTAGGTTAAACAAAAAGATTGTTTTAGAATCCATCCCTCTTCCTGATTTACATAGCTGTTTTTCCTGGTTCAAAAACGCCTCCTATTATAGCCTCATTGACCTGACGCAGGCATATTTCCAAATTCCGTTAGCTGAAGAATCTAAGCATCTGACTGCATTCGCCACCGATTGGAATCTCTATGAATATTGCAGACTACCTTTTGGCATCTCTACAGGGGGCGCTGTGCTTAGTAGGCTTCTTGATCACGTGTTTTCTGGCATCAAATTTGATTATTTGTATCACTACCTGGACGATGTTGTTTATAGCGAGACGTTCGAAGACCACGTGCGCCATCTTCGTGAAGTATTTGAGAGGTTAAAATCTGCTGGTCTAACCGTAAAGTTGTCTAAAGTGTCCCTTGCTAAACCTAAAATTGCCTTTCTTGGACATGTTGTTTCTGCTGAAGGTGTTTCGGTCGATGACTCCCGAACCCAGGGAATTAGAGATTTTGCACCCCTAAAAATGTGAAAGGAGTAGCCCGATTCGTGGGAATGGTTGGCTTTCTGCGCAAATTTATACCCAATTTTGCACAGCGGGCGTTGCCACTTAATCATCTGCGAAGGTCTGACGTGAAATTTGAATGAGGTCCGTCGCAGCAAGCAGCTTTTGACGATTTGAAGGAGGCACTGTGTAGCGCTCCTGTCCTTGCTGTCCCTGATTTCGGTAAGAAGTTTATAATCCAGACTGATGCGTCGCTCGGTGCTGTAGCTGCTGTGTTGTTACAAGAAAGTGAGTTAGGTAGACGACCTATTGGTTTTGCTTCTCAAACTCTGTCCCCTGCTGAAGTAAATTATTCCGTGTATGAGCTTGAGGGGCTCGCAGTGATGTTTGGACTGGAGAAATTCCGAATGTATGTCGAACATGTTCCTTTCGAACTTGAAACCGACAACCAGGCCCTGAGCTGGGTCCTGGCTAGACCTCGAACCACTGGGCGAATCGCCAGGTGGGCAACCCGTATTTCATCATTTCAGTTCACCGTTCGTCATATAAAGGGTTGTGAAAATGTCATAGCCGACTCCCTTAGCCGCATGTATGAAGAAGTTCCTAATAAATGTAAGAATCTCGTTCCCGAGGAAAATCATGAAAATATTTGTGCTGTGTCACTTAAACGTCTCTATGGAGAAATTCCTGACAAGTGTGAAACTCCCTCTTTAGAGGAACCTGTTGTTGTTGGGGCTAATTCAGCTCAACACATGTTAGTAAATTCACCGTTATTGTTTGGAGACATTGCTAACCATCAGAAGGAAGATCCCGTCTTGTGTGATTTAATTGCTCGATTAGTTTCTGGTGAAGAGATAAAGCCTTATATTTTAAAGTCTGGTGTATTATGTTGTGTAACTAGGCGTGATAGAAAGCCTAAGGTTGTTTTGCCTACTCAGCTGATAAATGGCATGCTAATGTATTTTCACGAGTCACCCGCTGGAGGCCACCTAGGAATATTCAAAACTCGACAGAAAATAAGGCAGTCTTTTGTTTGGAAGGGTCTCGATAAGGATGTGAGAAAGTTCGTGCTGGGGTGTCATGATTGTAAAGTAAGTAAGCCTACCGTCAGTGGTAAGGTTGGTAAGTTAGCTTCTGAATCTGCGTCTAGGCCCATGGAACGCTTGTATGTGGATTTCGTTGGACCCCTGCCGAGGTCTAAACTGGGTAACCGTTTTGCTTTTGTTTGTGTCGATGGTTTCTCTCGCTTTTCATGGATTTTTCCCACTAGAAATTGTGACTCTGCTACTGTCATAAGATGTTTAAAGTCTGTTTTCTCTTCCTTTGGTCCTAGTCAATACTTGGTGTCAGATAATGCCAAGGCCTTTGTTTCTCATCAGTTTAGAAAATTTTGTTTTGATTATGCTATTTCCCATGTCACCACGACACCCTATTACCCCAACCCTAGTTTGGCAGAGAGAGTTAACCGAAATTTGAGAGCTGCACTTATCGCATATCATCGTGACAATCATGCCAAGTGGGATTCGTCATTACATTGGTTACCCTACGCTTTCAATACTGCTGAGCATGAATCCCATGGGAAAACGCCGTTCTCACTTATGTATGCGTTCGTCCCAAATTCCCCTCTAACGAATCTGTGGTCACTTCATGATCTGCTTCCTGACCAACCCTCTCCTGATCGTGTCAGAGAAATCTGGAAGGAGGCCAAAGCTGCTATAAAGATCTCGCATGATAAGCTGGCTGAGAGATATAATTTGGGCCGGAAACAGGGTGGATATTCTGTCGGAGATTTTGTCTATGCAAAAAACTTCTGGGCTAAGGCCCCAGGTCGTCAGGTATCAGGTAAACTGCAGCCAAAATATGAGGGCCCCTATGAGATTCTGTCCTTTCCTTCTGAAGTAACAGTGTTATTAGAGGATCTGTCTAGGAAACGTGTTTTTAGGACTCATATATCGAATTGTAAACCTGCTAGTGAACGAGAAACTCGAGATGTGTAAAAGGTGAAATTATGATGTTCTATTTCCTGTGAATGCGATGATATGAAGTTCAGAGCGATGGGAGATGGTCTAGTTGTTCCGCTGAAGTCAAATCTCTTATGTCATTTTTAGTAATCCTCAAGAAAGGCTGTGATCTGCTTCTGTTAGCTGAGTTTTGTTCATCGTATTCGTGGTTGATATTTTTGAGTAAATTTTTTGGATAATTTAGTGATAATTTTGTTAGGTTGGTAGTGAAATTTCGATTTTATGTGAAAATAGGTGTAATGCTTCAGAATGATGCTCATTTCGCTGTGTTGTTCAGCTGCTGACGTGAGGGCTTTAGAAATTGTATCAGTGATCTGGAAAATCATCGAATTGCAATCTCTTGTCGGTTGAAAATGTATCTGGTTAGGTTAGTCAGTAGGTTACTTGTAATCTGCGGTATATACTGTTAGACTGCTGACTTGCTGGTATTGTCACAACGTTCATGTGGTTGTAGTTGGAATCATAGTTCATGTATCCCCGTATACTTGGGTGTGAAAGGGAAAAAATTAAGTTCGATTAGCATCAGCTTCGAGCTGGTAGCCAGGCTATAGCGTTAGTCAGTTGTTCTATGCATCGAGATAGTGTTGCACTGGAGATGTCGTACCTGTTCTGGGGAAATTTGAGGTATCTATTAGTTGGTGAGCTAACTCTCGTTCTGTGTAAGGTGCATTTTCTTTGGGGACTATTAACCACCCCGTGCATTTTGAAAATTTATCATTTTTGTCACCTCAGTGACCTTGTAATTCTGTGTGTGGAACATGATGCAGTGTGTGCGAGATGTTAAAAGTGGAGAACATGTGAATTTGGGGGACAGTAACCGCCCCGTGCATTTTAAAAAAAATATCATGCCATCACATCTGTGATCCTGTAATTCTGTATTTTGAGCATGCTGTGGCATGTCGAGGACCGCTCGGTTAGAGAATCTGAAGTTTTGAGGATATTAATCACCTTGTGCTTGTAGAAATGTGTCACATGACACCTATGGGTGTTCGTTGTAGTGAGGTAGATCTGTGTATGGGACCATGGAAGTGGTTTGTTGTCTGTGTGGGAGTAAACGTTATAAGTAATTTGTGTTTTTTTTTAATGGTGGAGCCACGTTCGTTTAGGTATGTCTTGAAAATTGGTTGGTACCAACTTGAATTTGTGTCTAATTCTGCTGAGCTATGTGCTTTGGGTGTAGAATTAGTGTAGCCTCTGCACCGGGCTCGTAGTTGTTGTTGGTTTGATATTGGTTGGGTTCCGTGCCTAGAAGATTGCATCTTGATTTTGAGAAGATGTTTTAATTTTGAACATTTGGTGTAACTGTGGTAAGTTGGTTCTCAGGATAGGTGTGATCACCTTAGTGTCCTGAGTTCGGTTGGTCATCCTACAGGAACTCTTGGGAGTTTGTAGACTGTTAGGATGCATTGGCGAGTAGCGATGAAGTTATTTGGTGAAATTTGGTTAGGTGCTTGTATGTGAATTGGTTGGATCGTGGTGTCTATTGTTTAGCGTGGTCTCCCCATTTGGTTATTGTTCTCGTGGAAGGTAGTTGCTGTTTTCTGTCGTTCGTCGGATGGCCACCGTGGACGGTTAGGGGCAGCGACTGGTGAAATGAGACAGTGGCTTTCGATATTCATTATGTTTTCATATGTGTCATATACCTGAGACGATCCATATGGTTTGATTATGGTATGTTGTGTTTGTTTTAAAATGTTTTGGTGTTTCCTAAATGTGTTGTGTTTTCCTACGGTACTGCGTGAGGCCATCAAAGTAAATGTAAATTCATTTTTGAGTATGTTTAACTGTTTTGGAAGGGTACCAGTGAGTTCCCCCTTGCTTTATTTCTATTTTGATGGTGTTGCCCATAAAAATTTCAGGGAATTTCGGTGGGAAAATATCTGAAATTTTGTAAATATTATGGTTTCTGGATGTTTTAGTCAAAAATTGATTGATATAAGTTGATTTAGTTATTTTTGCTAAGTATTGTAGTGAACTTTCAATTAAGCTTGTTAACGTCAGTCATATCGTATAGTTGGTTGCCCCTTTCGTGTGTTTTTCATACTTCAGTGGACCTTTAATTATGGCCTGGACACTATCTCTTTGCGCAGAACCTTGTTTGAAGCATCAAGTATCCCTTGTGATTTGAAAGACTCTTAAGCAGTGGCGGCTGGTGATATTGTTGCAGCGTTCCACAACTCCCAATAATTTTACACCTAATTCGTAGTTTCTTTTCCTTTAATGTTTTAGTTTTATAGATCTAATGCACTCAAAAATGTGTTAAATTCATCTATATTTTGATATTATTTATCCAAATGCTTCACACTGTACCTATAAAAGCTGCCGCCTTCAAATCAAACTCCAGGGGGTTAGCTCTCTTGTGGCAACTCCCAAGCAGACAGCGCGGCGTACAGGACGAGGCTGGACGAGGCCAAGCTTGTGCATAGCATGCCGACCAGCATGGGTAGCAGGGAGTTGCAGACGAGCTGCCAGCCCCCTGGCAACACTCAGTTCCAAATGGCCCCGTTAGACTGCACCACTCTTTGGAAATGACAACACCCTCGATTTCTCTTACCCCGCGAAGGGTAGTTTAGTTAGTTAGTTATTTAGTTAGTTAGTTATTGTTGTTTTAAGGGGCGGAACTACGAGGTCATCTGCCCCTGAAGGGCAGTTTCTTTCCCACACCACTAGAGAATGCTATACCACCCACAACGGTACAAATATCGGAATTTCATAGGGAGACATTAGTTGGTTCACACCCAATTATTTTTAGATGTTTTCTCATCATAACTTCATTTAACATTTTTGTCAATTGTTCTGTGAAGCGAGCCTAAGAACGCTACCGTGCTATAAGTACAGTAGATAAGTGGCTGAACTATTTTGCGACGTATTGTTGGTGTACTTTAGCGGTTTATGTTTGCTTTTACCACTCTTGTTCTTGCGGTATTTGGGTTGCGATTAGTTCTGTATTCAGTTGATTTGAGTATTTTGGTTCCAGGCAGATACTTAACTGTGCATTTTTTATTATTATTATTATTATTATTATTATTATTATTATTGTTTGGTTGATTGTGAGTAGACCTATGCATTCACTACGAAATTTCTTGGCTAGCAAAACTCAGTGTTTTGTTAGTTTGCTTTTCGCGTCACTTTCCGATGTAGCACCCAGATTTATCATCTGTGCATCTTGTAAGTTACCGTAGTATTTTATTTTAACGGAATGTTTAGTTTGAAACATTAATTGTATTGTGGAGTGTGAGTGAAAATGAATAGAGTAAGTAATTTGCTAGTCAGACAGTTTTTCCAGCTCCCTGATGACGATAAACTTACAGTAAAAACACTCGGTGCACCATTACCGGATAAGTATTGTCCAAAATATAAGTATACGAGGGCGTTTAAAGGAGATATTTAAGGCAATAATAATTGGTTATGTGAATGCGATATTAAAAACGCGTTATTCTGTTTTACATGTTTGTTGGTGGAGAATTCGCGTGGACCAAAATAGGAGTTATGGAAAATAATCCCTAAAATAAAGAAACATGAATCTTCAGCTGAGCGGCTTCGGTGCCGTAGTTGGTAGCATGCTGAGCCTCTACGCCCAAGATCGCGGGTTCAAACCCGGCCGAAGTCATCGGATGTTTTAAGAGCGTTAAAAATCCCTCAGTATGCATTCCTTCGGAGGGGAAGTAAAGCCGGCGGTCCCATGTCATAGATTTATGGCATGTTAAAGAACCTTCCACTTATTACACCTGTGTGAAGCTAAATTATAGGTTAAAATTTGAACAACGCTCTTAGGTTCCAACGTTCGTCGCCAGGAGCCGACTGCGGTGGCGTGTAGTAACCAAGTTCTGGACTAGTAGTCATTTACGGTGGCCTTTGGCGGCAAAAGTAGGAACTGCTTGAAATTCAATGTCTGTAGTCCTCACTTGAATTAAAAACAGATAACACTCACTAATACAGCCATCACTATTAACACCGGTTATCAGACAGTTTCTCCACACACCCAAAGTACAGGGGGCTACATGACTGCCTTGTCGCAGCTCCTAAACTAAGGAACCAACCAACCAATCTTCAGCTGTTTGAAATTGACACTTTTTGGAACTGTTAACGAAGATGCACAATTGGACAGTGCCTATAGAAGGTAAATTGCGGAATATAACGAAGATGTTAGGCACAATAGATATGTGTTAAATATTGTAATAAACTGTATTCGTTTCTGTGGTTCTTTCGGACTGGCCTTGCGTGATCATGATGAAAGTGTAACATCAACAAATCCATGTGTTTTGAGAGAACTAATTAATTTTACCGCTGAGTTGGATGCTGTGTTAAAGGTCATTTGGTAAGGGCAATTGTTTTCTAAGGAACGCCCAAAACAGTTAAAAATGAATTTTTACAGATTATGATGGAGGTTTGCCAAAAAGAAGAATCAAAGCAAATAAAGGAATCGGAAATTTTTGCCATTATAGCAGATGAAACTAGTGATATTTCAAACATATTTCAGATGGCTGTTGTGCACCGATACGTAGTAAGAGGCAAACAAAACATGATGCACACACATTAGCAGCGTGTTTACTGGATGCATTAAAGAAGCAGAAATTGAACGAAACTCCGCAAAAATGAATTGCGCCGACGTATGACAGAGCGCACTTCATGGCTGGTTCCTCTGATGGGGTTCAAGCTATAGTAAAAAAAAAAAGACTGATAGTCAGTCTGAAAGACTAGACTTTATATCATTTTAAATGCTACAAATGCTGCGTGAACTCAAAGTCCGTTAGCAAGTGCAAACCAAGGTCAAAGGAGGTAGCTGGCTGGATGACGTCACGCTCACCGGAGCGCGCGGGGAAAGGAGGAAGCTCAAGCAGTATTATGACGTCACACACCTCAGTGCATGCTCGGTACATTTCGTCCAGTCACCGTAACGTAACGCCAGACCTCAGCGTAACTACGAAGTCGACAAGATCATTTAAAATGATAAAAATCCTATCCTTATGCAGAATATGTGCCCGTCTTTGTTAGTAATAACATTTTTCGTTAACGTACAAACTTTTCGGTTGCCATGTTTTTATGTTGAGAATGTTTATTATCCCGGAGATTGAGACCCAACCTTAGACAACCTGCTGTGTTTAAAATTCTTCCCATGAACTCAGGCATAGGGCTTAAATACATAAATCTGATTTTTTTAATGAATTCCTATAGGAAGAAGCCCAAAAGAGCCATTAAAATTTGTCTATTTGTCGAACGTACAGTTATTTTGGAAAACCCATGTATTTCAGTTTTTATAGAACTGTAGTTTATCTAACGTTAATTAATTTTTGTTTCATGTGTAAACTTCCCATATAAAATTGCGACATCAGAAATTTTGGTGCAACACCCAGCTTTCTGACCACCGGCCGCCACTGCTCTTAAGTGAACTTCGATGGCACACTAATGCTTCGTGAGATGTTTTTTTTTATCCTTCCTGGGATAACTTCAGCTGTTATGGGCTGGTTGGCTGGCCTGGAACGATTGTTCCCTCTAAGGGAACTGTATTTGGACCATACGCTGCTGTTCTGATGTGTGTTTCAGTGGTCACTATGTGGGACGTGTACTACCAATCTGGGCCCAGTTTGGAGGTACCATCTAGGTCCCATGGCATCATTCTACCAGAGGAGATCTACTTCAAAGTCCGCTGGCGGAGATTGGAGTAGCCTCTTCAGCTGCCAAGAGACCAGCTGGACACCATCACCCTGTTCATCATCTCCCCATCGTCTTCCTTTGGAGGAGGAGGATGTACCAATTTTGCAAATCGGTACATGTTCATCTTATCTTCGAGACGCAGCAGGAGCTCCAGGTCTGGCCGGATTATCATGAGAGCATACACCAGGCCTCTTCTGAGAATTCCATTCACCAAGCTGGCGCCTGGCTACTGGTGAAATGGGATCGCCTAGCCCTTTCTGCCAGGATTTGTGCCCTTGTGTGTGCTGTCACCTAAAGGTTTATCGTAAATGGAAAAGAGGGATAAGTCAAGCTTTGATCCGTGAACTTTTGAAAGGTGAACATTTCCTGGCAGCTTCATTCGCCAAGCCTTTCTGCCAGGATTTGTGCCTTTGTGTGTCCTGTCACTTATAGGCTTATCGTTGATAAGACACTTGTAAAGGGAGATAAATCGAGCTTTGTGTCTGCAAACATTGGAAAAGCGAACATTTACTGTCAGCTACATTCGCCGAGCCCTGTTCTGAGAACAATCTTACTAAGGACATTGTTTAACGCCTCGACTCCTAGAAGGTTTCTACGCAGTAACCTGTATGGGCTGATATTCAATAGTACCCGCTCGAAACCTTGGACTCTGGCCTTGAACTCTGGCTTTGTTTTGGCCGGTTGTGCCTCTAGTCGCAGTTGGCATTACTGGAGGGTTGTGGTGGGGGGTACGCTGATATACAAGGGTGCGATCTGTGACAGGGAAGACAGTACGAGAGGAAGGTTGGTGACGGAAGGACTTAAAAGCGATCGCCTCCGGGGGAACTGAAGCCAGCTCCTCCGGAGGGCTGAAATACACCAGGTGGTATGAACTCAATTTGTTAGAAGGGGCAACCGTTCGGTGGAACATTAAACTGTGTCATTTTGCTATGTCGTTAAGACCATGTGACGGTGGACCATATTTTGAGCGGACTGACATTTTATTTTAGTATATTAGCATGTAATATTTTGGAAGGGTTTGTATGATTTGGTGGTACCTTTATATGTAATTACTGCAGGGTGGGTTATTATTGCCCTATTTCCGGTTAGCTGGATGGGAACCTCGTGGATTTAACTTTGGTCAGATAGGCTTCAGAAGACAGTCAGTGCTGGACTCTGAAGTTTCTCAGACGCTTTCGTTCACTAAGGAACGCGTTTGTTGCTTTATGCAATTTGTTTGTGAAACGGCACCAGGCCTAAATTTCATGTTGTTTATTTTCCTTGTATCCTTGCGGATGAAACTACCCTCAATTCTGTAATTCTATTAATCGTATGATGGGGAAAAGTAATTTTGCCAACTGGGCAATGTCTGACTTTATTTTATTCACAGTATTATCCGTAACTTGCATTACCTTTAAACATAAGCCTAAGTTAAGCGGTTTAGGGTTTTAGTTGTAATTTAATCATGATTTAATTGTATCTTTTGATTTTCATTATATTTTGTTATTGAGATGTTGTTTTTTATTGACGGCAGTCAGTAGGAAGATTGTTTCTCTTCCCTTCACCATGTGTGGCAAAATTAGAATTATCGGCCTTTCTGGGTACGCCCAGCTTTCCATTCAACAAGCTGGTCTTGACACATGCTTCGTCCCGCCTGATCTTTTCTCCTAATTCAAATCGGGGATGTTCTTGAATACCACGAAAATTTGGAACATTCACTCCTAGGTTTTATTTGCTGTGAACTCAGCTGACCTAGTGAGTAATTAAATTAGCCCTTTCATGTGTTTTTCATTATTAATTTTTGGTGTGGTAATGTCATGTGATTATTTATCTTGATACGCTGATATTATTATTATTATCACATCTTGGGTAATCAGAAGAGAAAGGGGGGGATGAGAGCCTGTTACAATAGTGTTGTGAAATAGTTGAAAGCATGTAGTACTACCTTGTAGAGGAGCATGTAGAGAATGAACCCAATACATTAAAAAAACGAACAAATAACTAACTAACTAACTAACTAACTAAATACATAAACTAAATAAGTAAATAAACAAACTAACAAATAACTAAATACTTAATTAAACAAACTAACATAACTAAATAAATAAATAAATAAATAAACTAACAAACAACTAAATAAATATTATAATTAGTCTATTCATGCTTTTGGGATATTTATATAGAATGTTACATTTTATTTTTTCGCGGCAATATCCCAAAAGCATGAATAATTCCTATTCCTGGCCCTGAAAGCCTTATCTAAATAACTAAATAAATGAACAAACAACTGAATATGTAAATAAATAAATATCTAACTAAATAATTAATTAAATAAATAAATATGTAAATAAACAAATAACTAAATACATAGTTAAATATGTAAATAAATAAACAAATAAATAAATAATTAACTAACTAAATAAATAAATTCCCTGCATGAATATCATTTTCTGAACGTAGCATTTCAGGTCACCAGAAATGTATACAAGAAGACGGCATTATCAAGGGACACTAAAAATGTACATTACAATTCTGTGGTGAGACCTGAAGCACTCTTTGGAGCTGAAACATTAAAGTTAATGCGGAAATGTGACATAAACAAAATCATGCTCATGGAAAGAAGATTGGTTCGATGCATCCTTGGCCCAAGGAAAACAGAAATGAACTATAACAGACCACGACCTAACAAGGAAATATACACCCAGGTGGAGAACATAATTCACACCATGCGCAAACGACGAATGTCATTTTTAGCCTACTTTCGATTTTTGCAAAAAATGAAAGTAGACTTATGAGATCAACACAGGGCGAAAAAAAGTGTGTCTGTCTGTGTGTGTGTATGTGTGTGTGTGAGTCTGTGTGTGTGTGTGTCTGTGTGTCTGTGTGTGTGTGAGTGTGTGTACTCTGAATGTCTGTCCCCCCCTATCAATTCGAACACGGTGGATGCGAATTGAACGAAATTTGGTACAAAGGTAGCACTAGCAAAGGACACCTCAGTGTCATGTTTTATATCGCCGCCATCTTGACGGAAACGTAATGGCGGCCACACAAATGTTCAAAGCTTAAATCAAATTACGACTAACCTAATCATCCGATCTCTACCAAATTTTGCAACAACATACCTTTATGGGCGGAGCATCCTTTGACCAAACTAATAAGTCATCAGCGTAATAGTTTGCGGATGGCGGCCATCTTTGTGTGAAAATCGATTCCCCCTATTAATTCGAACACGGTGAAACCGAATGGAACGAAATTTGGTACAGAGGTAGTACTAACAAAAGGCACCTCAGTGTCATGTTTTATATCGCCGCCATCTTGACGGAAACGTAATGGCGGCCCCACAAATGTTCAAAGCTTAAATCAAATTACGATTAACCTAATCATCCGATCTCTACCAAATTTTGCAACAACATACCTTTATAGAGGAAGCATCCTTCGACCAAATAACTAGGTCATTAGCCTAATAGTTTGCGGATGGCGGCCATCTTTGTGTGAAAATCAATTCCCCCTATTAATTCAAACACGGTGAAACCAAATGGAACGAAATTTGGTACAGAGGTAGCACTAGCAAAGGGCACCTCAGTGTCATGTTTTATATCGCCGCCATCTTGACAGAAACGTAATGGCGGCCACACGAATGTTCAAAGCTTAAATCAAATTACGATTAACCTAATCATCCGATCTCTACCAAATTTTGCAACTACATACCTTTATGGAGGGAGCATCCTTTGACCAATCTAATAGGTTATTAGCCTAATAGTTTGCGGGTGGCGGCCATCTTTATGTCAAAATTGATTCCCCCTATTAATTCGAACACGGTGGAACCGAATGGAACGAAATTTAGTACAGAGGTAGCACTAGCAAAGGGCACCTCAGTGTCATGTTTTATATCGCCACCATCTTGACTGAAACGTAATGGCGGCCACACGAATGTTCAAAGCTTAAATCAAATTACGATTAACCTAATCATCCGATCTCTACCAAATTTTGCAACTACATACCTTTATGGAGGGAGCATCCTTTGACCAATCTAATAGGTCATTCGCCTAATAGTTTGCGGATGGCGGCCATCTTTGTGTCAAAATCGATTCTCCCTATTAATTCAAACACGGTGAAACCGAATGGAACGAAATTTGGTACAGAGATAGCACTAGCAAAGGGCATCTCAGTGTCATGATTTATATCGCCGCCATATTGACAGAAACGTAATGGCGGCCACACAAATGTTCAAAGCTTAAATCAAATTACGATTAGCCGAATCATCCGATCTCTAGCAAATTTAGCAACAACATACCTTTATGGAGGGAGCATCCTTTGACCAAACTAATAGGTCATCAGCCTAATATTTTGCGGATGGCGGCCATCTTTGTGTGAAAATCGATTCCCCTTATCAATTCGAACACGGTGAAACCGAATGGAACAAAAATTTTTATATCACCGCTATCTTGACGGAAACGTAATCGCGGCCATCCAAATGTTAAAAGCTAAAATGTAATTACGACCAACCTAATAATCTAGTCTCTACCAAATTTTGCAACACCATATCTTTATGTGGGAAACATATTCAGACCAAACTGCAAGAACATCAGCCCAATAGTTTGCAGATGGTGGCCAAGTATGTGTGCAAATCGATTCCCCCTATCAATTCAAACACGGTGAAACCGAATTGAACGAAATTTGGTACAGAGGTAGCACTAGCAAAGGGCACCTCATATTCATGTTTAATATCCCTATAGCACGTTGTATTTCAACAAGCTACTACAACCAACATTCAATCATACTCCTTGAAAAGGACAAAGAGTTATAACAATACCCATGCATTTAGGAGAAAGTAGGCTATATGTTCTTTACTGAACATCTTGTTTGGGCATTTAAATAGAATGAATAATCACAGGCTAACAAAACAAATTTATAATAAAATACTAAAATTTAAAGTTCAACCAGCGTGGTTTACAAAGACATTAAAGGATCTTAAGGAAGCCGACACTGACATTACAGATACATATAATAGGAATTTATTTCGGGACAAAATTCAAAATGTGATCTTCAGGGAGGAACAGAAAGACAACGAAAGCAGCCACGGAACATTGAACAGCTCCGGAAGCAGAGATCAGAGAGGATGAAGCGAATGTGGACAGAGAAAAAAAAAGGCACGAGGAAGATTTGAAGTATTGATTTTACGTGCTCTGCAATAGTGTTATTCGATTAAATAATAAATAATAATATTTTCAGTTCTTCCATTAATGAATGCCCCTGGGATGATTGTTGGGCGTCAATAGAGCGCCATTCAAGGGGATACCTCGCGGGCATCTTCGCGTGACTTCGAGTTGGCCGGAAGTATCGATTAGCAAAACAAATGATCTGACATACGAGCACATTCAATAAGAAACGAGAATACATGGAGACTGATCACTTGCAAGCAAACAGCTACATCTTGATGTGGTTGCTTGCGCGGGGAAAGGAATTCCATGACACCTGACTTACAAAGATAATGTCCTGTCAAGACTCAACCAATAGCTTGTCATCATCAGTGAAGGCCATGTGGAAAAATATACGCCGCGTTTATTAGTTCTAATCACGTCTAAATCATTATTTCCTGAGGCCGTTAACCGAACAGGAAGATCTCTCTCATTTCTGGGGTCTCTCTTGGTTTCAGAATTAGGAAGGCCACTTTTGCTTTTTTTTTTTAATGTGAAGCTTCGAACGAATTTACTGGTACGGCTCCCTCGTACTTGCGCCTCCTCCTGCGCTACGCTTCCAGTAGTAGTAGTACTCTCTTTCAGTCGAATTAAATTGCTTAGAGTCTGGTGCCCTTAAGAGCTTTCACTCTGCTGCTTAAGATTTTAGATTTTTGAATTATTATATTTTTATTTTGTGATAGTTAAGATTTTGTGTCTCACTTAATGCATTATTAAAGCGGGACTTGCTGTCGTTTGGATAATGATTTTATCGTTAATGGTTTTTATTTTTTGACTTGATGTCATTCCTTATGGTGGGTAGGGAGTACTTATAGTCTACTGGTTTTGCCCTTTGAGCTGTGGGTGTTGATTTCGGGTCATGTACTGATGGTAATGCCCATCAACCCTCACAGCGGCATAAGATGTTGATTTTGGTCTATGTTCGCCGTCGTAGCCTACCAACAGCAGCTTCAGCTAGGTAATAATAATAGTTATAAGGGTCCAAAGTGGTTTAAGTTTTTAAAATAAAGCTTTAGGAAGAGAGAAAGACCGCTAGTGGGTTGATTTTTGTGGTATGAAAATGGTAGACCTATAGTTGATTTGGTTTAAAAAAATAATAAGTGGAGAGATGTAATGTGTAATGTATATTTGAATGCAGTAATTGTTGGTGAATCCAAGTTAAACGAGTAGGAACCAGATTTTAAGGTTTTCAAACTTGTCATTTGTGGTTCTCAAAAACATAAAATAGTATTTTTTTAGGTTTTTAATAATTGTAGAATAGGATTTTAAATAGGTTTTTATGTTTTAAGTGTAGCAAAAGTTGATATAAACTTCGCAAAGCAAGCTCCGGCACGATAACCACTCACCAACCGTGACAAGCACACTGAAGTTAGAGTTGTCTGTCCTATTACCGCAGAATAGCCGCCCTGGTGGTGGAGATGACAATCAATACTATATGCAGACGAGTCAGCCGCGCTCTCTCCGAGAGTGAAGCTCACAATCACAGACTGATAGTCCCAAGTCACCAGTACTAGCGCTTTCTCACTAATCTTCTTAGGTGCAACGTTCTTTGAAAATAAACTAGACTAAAGATATGGAATGCAGCCGAAATAAATGAGAAACCCTTATGGACGTCAAATTGGCAGGTGAAAAGCTAAAGAAGTAGGAGACGTCTGTTACTTAGGTAGCAAAATAACCAGTGATGGACGAAGCAAAGAGGATATAAAAAGTAGATTGGCTCAGGAAAGGAAAGCATATCTACAGAAAAGGAATCTGTTGATTTCAAATACAGATTTAGGTATTAGGAAGTCATTTTTGAAAACCTTTATCTGGAGCGTGGCGCTCCATGGAAGTGAAACTTGGACTGAAGGAACGGCAGAGAAAGAGGAGAATGGGTGCGTTTGAAATGTGGAGTTACAGGAGAATGATGAAGATCAGATGGGTGGATAGGGTTACAAATGAAGAGGTATTACTACGATTAGGCGAGGAGAGATGTTTCTGGCGACTGCTAATGAAGAGAAGAGATAGGTTGGTAGGACTCATACTAAGACACCCAGGAATAGCACACTTAGTTATGAAAGGAAGGGCTGAGGACAAGAACTGTAGGGGTAGACCAAGGTTAGAATATGTTAATCAGATTGCCTCGGATGTAAGGTGTGTTAGCTATGTAGAGATGAGACTATTAACTCCGGAAAGGGAGGCATGGATGGCTGCATCAAACCAATCAAAATACTGAAGACCCAAACAACAAAAATTATTATTATTATTATTATTATTATTATTATTATTATTATTATAACATAAATTTATTAATATAACTACCATAGTGTAACTTTTTGTGTCGTTAATTATTTACATTAATATTTTTATCATTATCACCATTATCATTAGTCTATCATTACAAAAAAATTGCATGCACTCTTGTATTGAAATATAATCTGTATATATGTTGTAAATAATAATTAATATGTCTCACAGATAATCTGTGAGATAATCAGATTCGTGAGACATATCACAATAATGTAACATAAATAAATAAATAAATAAATAAATAAATAAATAAATAAATAAATAAATAAATAAATAAATAAATAAATTAAATTATTATTATTATTATTATTATTATTATTATATCGTGAAAACGACACAGTATTCATAAGCAGTAACATTGTCTCTTGAATAGAAGATGCATTGTTGTCCTGCTTGGGTAATATAGCGCTCCGCTAATGACATTACAGCTCTATTTTGAGGATCCACCACTTGCCAGTCAAGCTACCACTACTCAATTGTCATCGCCAGGACATGGCCTTTAATAATTAAGACACGAGTATGTTTATAAAAAAAAGAGCGAAGCGAGTTTTATAATTTCCATACGAGTGTCGTAATTACCATTATAATCGAATGTTTATGTTCGACGATAAATATAACTTTATTTTATTTTATGTTCGAAGAGACATATTCATAAATATCTGTCGAGATTCAGTCACTTGAATTTAGTGATCGGTGTGCAAGCGCTGGGTTTGCTGTCTGTGCTTTACAAGTTCTCTGACCCACGCATGCGCTCTGTCTGCTTGGAAATGCCATTTATGTTTACAAGCTGCCGATCTGCACCAGTATTCATTCAAACTGCCGCCGAAGTCGTTTGAAAGCAATGCCCTGTGTAGAAATTGGAGTTGGGGATATTATACAGTACGATTTCTTGTCTCATATTCGCCAGGTTATTTACGCGAACATATGGGACGGTGCACTTTCCATGTCAGTAATTTATATAGAAGTATGCTGTGTTGCAATCTTCTGGACGTAGATTCATACATTTCTTGCATATGTCATAGTATTTTCTTGTTACTGTAAACGTTCGTGCTGATTTTGTCTTTGTGTTTGGGATTGTAACTACAATGGTTGATCCAATATACATTTTCAACTTTCGACATGTTGGATTTTGAGCGCATGTGCGAAGCTATCCTTACCTAATTGGTCAATGAATGAGCTCTGATTGGTTGGAGAAACTGTTCCATAATGAAAAATAGTACTTTAATGCCCCTCATTATGATACAGTTTTCTGACATATAATATTTACATTTCGACAGCAACAACACTGTCAGTGTCCGTTATAGTCGGTGATTGGGACGGCCTGCTGTCGACACAATACGAAGAGTTGTTTAGTAATTATAATTAGCAGTCACGAGGCGCCATCTGTCTTCCTTCTCCTCGGAGCTGTGATGGATATGTTGGCCGCAGGCTATGAAAGTGCCGGTGGTCTGTTGGCAGTAAGTGATTCAGTTCGGCGCAGGTCCATGCGAACACGTGAATGTGAAGAGTAAGATGATTTCCCCGGGCCAAGAGACGTCGAGAAAGTGAGTCTCAGGGAGGGAAAATTTGCGTCTAGCATGTCAATCGCGCTACCTCTAGGCGTGTATATTGACTAGCTCATCCGGGATGCGAACCTCCAAACTATTTCTCATGGTTTACGACACAAGTTCCAAACTTCTATACAACCCACGATATGCACATAAATGCTAGATTTTCTTCGGCACGTTTGATGTCCAGTCTAAATATACTAGACACGGAAATAAGCTGTTCAAATTGTTATAAGTGGCCTTCATTTAAGTATTATCAAGGCATTCGCCTGAAATTGACGTGACAAACCACGGAAAGACACTTATAGGTTGACTGAGGAGAGAATCGAACCCACCTATTCTCAGTTTTGCCATCAGAACAGAATTAAGGTAATTTCCTTCAATAAAAAGAGGTTATGACTTTAAAATTAAAAGCCAACGTTGGATAATAGAATAAACAAAGTGACTAAAGCACAATTAGTTGGTTGGTTGGTTGGTTCCTTAGTTTAGGGGCTGCGACAACGCGGTCATGTAGCCCCGTGTACTTTGAGTGTCTGATAACCGGTGTTAATTGTGTTGGCTGATAAAGATAACACACTTATCTGTAATTCAGGTAAGGACTGCAGACGATCAATTTCAAGTAGTTCCTACTTTTGCTACCAATTGCTACCGTCAACGACACCTAGCTGTGAACTTGGCTACTAGATGTCACCGCAACATTGGTGGCGAACGTTGGAGCGTTAATCAAATCAAATCTAACCAACAACTTTAGCTCCACACAATTGAAGTTGGTGGAAGGTTCTTTTACATGCCATAAATCTATGACATGGGCGCACCGGCTTTTACTTCCCCTCAGAAGGAAGGCATACTGAGGGACTTTTAACGCTCTTAAAAAAATCAACGACTTCGGCCGGGTTTGAACCCGTGATCTTGGGCATATATGCTCAGCATGCTACCAACCAGAAATTACACATGCAAGTGAAACCATCTTCTAAACACTAACAATGCAGAAATAGAAAAAAATGTTCAAAATAGACAAGACGAACAGTCAGAACTTGCATAAACAACCCGTCAAAAAGGAAATGAGCACAGTTAGGAAAAAACGCACGTCATTCTTTGGACATTAAATCAGGACACCGGAAATCAGAAACAGTATGGGAGTAATATTAGATGGAATATGGAAATCAGGGAAGATATGAGAGAATTACAAATTATTGACGTTTAAAAAAAACGGACACTATTACGGAACTCCAAGATAAACAAAGCACAGCACAAACTAAGATAAACAAACAGTAGGAATGGCGATTTCAGACAAGGAAAGAAGAAATACTGGGCTGACATAAATAAACAGTCCTTTCTGTACTGTAGAACTTATAGAACTGACTTAAGTGGCCCAATGAAGGCCATGTAATAATAACAATAAACTTTAAATACCTAGGTGAAGTGCTTGATCCGACGGGAAAAGAGAAAATAGTTCAGAACACTAGGTTAATGAAAATGAAGAGAGCCTTATACCAGACACAGGGTGTCTACAACAAAAAAATGTCTGTCCACATTCACCAAACTGACTCATTACAACACGCTTATTAAACCTAAGGTGCTTTAGGCCAGTGAGGCATTGACGTTACACACTCAGGGGGACTTGGAAAAAATCCTCACAGAAGGAAAGAAAAATAATAATAAGGAAAATAATTGGACCAAAGCACACAGATGAAGGATACAGGCTTCACTCCAGAGACACGACAGAGAAATTGTCCAAACTCGCAGCAGAGATCAGAAAGAGGCGACTAAAATTTTACGGCCACATCAGCAGACTCCCACAAACCAGACTCACCAACAAAATTCTTAGATACATACAGCGGCTCAAGATTACTACACCCTAGATGATGCAAGTCTAAATTGATCTGGAAAAAGCACAGGTCGACCCAGAAAACGTCATAGACAAAAGCGTATTTCGACACAAGGTATACAAGAAGTGATGTCAGAGAAAGCAGCTCCTCCCGAAGAAAGGAAGAGGGCCTTTAGTGCACGAAAGAGAGAGTACTGGAAAAACAGGAAGAACAAAAAGTCATCATTGCTTCGCGTGGTCTGATAAAAGGCCTGTAGTCTAACGTGTGAAATATATAAATAATAAGTTATGTAAAATTTGAATCTAAGACTCAAGTACCTCGCTAACAGTTAAACCAGACTATTATCATTTAGAGTTTGTGGTGCTGCCACACCTAGGCCTACGATGAACTAAACCTTGCTGATAAGGGGGATGAAAGTATCCATATTAGGGGCAGATGACCTCGCTGTTGCGCTCCTTTAAACAACAATAACTAACTGAAATATCCATAGAGGAGCTGATCAGGAAGGAAGCTTGTAGTGAACCTCCTTTCACGTGGAATCTGACCCACCCCGAAAAACCGACAGGCGTTAACCGGCAATCGAACCAGGTTCGCCATGGTCGGAGGCTAACAGCCATCACGCCTGCCACAGAAAAAACACAACTGTGTCCTTGGGTTCACTGATGACACCTGTTGGGGAGCAGTCAGTTTCTACCTCATTGGTTTAGATGCTCTGACAGCTGGACAAAGCTGGAGATGGTTCTGGAATGTCGTCCACACCCACAACTAAACACTGGAACACTAATTGGAGTACAAGCTCCCATGTTTGATCAGGGACAGGTGTGCCCAAATAGTAGCAGCTAGCTTTCTTGGAGGTCTTGCTTATCGGCCCCGATTGGTCTTGGTGACAGCGAAAATGGCAATGAAATGGAAACCATGACGGAAATTCAGCTGGACTGAAAATACTTACAAAATGGAACTAAGATTGATATGACTCACAAAATGTAGAGTGAAATACTGACAAAAGGTAATTTAGAAGGAAAATACTCACAAAAGGAATTTAGATTGAAAAATACGCAAAAAATGTAGTTCAGGTTCAAAATACAAACTGCAATGTAGATTCGAAATACTCAACAAAATGCAATTGAAATTCAAAATACTTACAAAATGCAATTGAAATTGAAAATAACACAATGCAAGTTAGATTGAAAAAGGCCGGTTCAGATTCAAAATACTCACAAAGTGCAATTGGAATTAAAATACTTAAAAAATACAATTGAAATCGAAAATGCTTACAAAATGTATGATACTGTAGATTCAAAACCCTCACATTATGTGGAATCCCGCGATTCAAAATACTGTACTTACAAAATGTAGTTGCGATTCTAAATACTCACAAAATGCAATGTAGATTGAGAATACTTACAAAATGTAGTTGCGATTCTAAATACTCACAAAATGCAATGTAGATTGAGAATACTTACAAAATGTAGTTGCGATTCTAAATACTCACAAAATGCAATTTAGAGACACGGGGAGCCAATTCATAAAAACAGTGCGGGAATCTTAAAGAGAACAGGAACTATAATGATAAGAAAAAGAAGGCTGATCCCTAGAAGAATGTGGGATCAGGAAAGATGAGAGAAGGGCCAATTAAGGCGGGAAAGGAAGAGACTCCCTAGGCCTCGGATACCCTAATACCGTCGGGGACGGAAGAGAACAAGAGTTGACCAAGTGAGGTCGACAGGAAGGAAGACTGAGAGGAGCTCGGCACAAGTAGAAGCAATGCCGGACTCAACTAGGGTCCCGTGGTCGCCAACCCACGTCCCACTAGATTGAGCTGGGGTGGGCACTCAGCTTCGAGCGGCAAAACTGAGGAGAGGGGGGTTCGATTCCCATCTCAGCCATCTTGGAAATAGGTTTACGTAGTTTTCCACTTCTACACTTTCGTTTCGGATATTTGTGTAGTATGCACCTTTTTGTTTGTAGACAATTTGTAGGCGAGCTCTGAGTAAAATGAAAGAACAGTAATTGCAGCCTGCAACAGACTGGTCAGCTAATCTCAGAGTGGAGTGTACACAATACAATTTGTTGCAATTACGAACAAGTGCAGCCCACGTGACGAACGTGACAACAGCACGACGACGTCACCAGCACGTGTGACAACACTGTGGGTGGGTGGGTGGCTGGAATTAGCCTGTTTAGCTATTTATAATAGCCACATTATATGGGCGTGGGCAATAGGCTTCAGGCGATCGCCAAGTCAAATTTCGCTCCCACTAACGACAATCTTCATCTGGTTGCGTTACCCATGGCTGACTCTAGTAGTCAGGGGTCGTCAACCCAGGGCCCCTTGGCCACATGCAGCCCACAGCACCACGATACGTAGGTTGGTCGGGTTGGTCCCTCAGTTTAGTGGTTGCGACAACGCGGTCATGTAGCCCCGGGTGTGTGTAGAATCTGTCTGATAATCGGTGTTAATTGTGATGACTGTATTAGTGTGTGTTAACTGTTTTTTTTTTAAATTTAAGTACAGACTGCAACTTAGAATTTTTCAAATAGTTCCTACTTTTGCCGCCAAGCGCCACCGTCAACGACTACTAGGCCAAGTTCAGAACTTAGCTACTAGACGCCACCGCAATCGGCTCTTGGCAACGAACGTAGAAACCTAAGAGAGTTGTTTACATTCTTAACCTATACAATTTAGCTTCACACAGGTGTAATTAGTGCAAGGTTCTTTAACATGCCATAAATCTATGACATGGGACCGCCAGCTTTACTTCCCCTCCGAAGGAAGGTATACTGAGGGATTTTTAACGCTCTTAAAAAATCCGACGGCTTCGGCCGGGTTTGAACCCGCTATCTTGGGCATAGAAGCTAGCATGCTAAGAATCTGTCTGATAACCGATGTTAATTGTGATGGCTGTATTAAGTGTTTGGTATCTGTTTCTAATTCAAGTAAGGACTGCAGACATTCAATTTTCAAGTACTGTAGTTCCTACTTTTGCTACCAAACGCCACCGTCAACGACAACTAGTTCTGAACTTGGTTACTAGATGACACCGAAGTCGTCTCCTGGTGACGGACGTAGGAACCTAAGAGCGTTAGTCGAATCTAACCTGGGTAACTTAGCTTCACACAAGTGTAATTAGTGGAAGGTTCTCTTACATGCCATAAATCTATGTCACGGGACCGCCAGCTTTACTTCTCCTCAGTAGGAAGGCATACTGAGGGATTTTAACGCTCTTAAAATCAGATGACTTTGGCGGGGTTTGAACCCGCGACCTTGGGCATAGAAGTTCAGCATGCTACCGACTGCACCACCGAAGCCGCTCACGATACGTAAAGGATCTGTAACAGGCGGTCCATCATTATGGAGAAGGTGAAACAGTTCCTTGCTACTACACCTTGTTCACTTCCTGGTGGCATCACATAGACAATACTTTCCAAGTCATCACGAAAATATATACATATACAGAATTAATTAAGATCCGGTAATCGCGGTGGCCAGGTAACTGTTCACCCGCACATTATCTCGTTCTTAAACAAAGTACGGTTGATGTTTATTCATTTAGGGGTTTTACGATATCGTGGTCATGCAGCAGCTCGTTCTTTGTGTGATAACTTGTGTCATTGAGATGGTTGTACTGAATTGAGCTAGGATTTTGGCAAGAGGCAATTGTGGTCTCAATTTAGGTAGCATCTTAACATTCGCCTGGAGGAGAAGTGGGGAAACCTCAGAAAACCAATTCAAGGATGACTGAGGGATCCCCGTTCCTGCCCTCAGACCAGAATTAAATTTTATTGGCAGAGTCAGGAATCAAACTCGGACCTCCGCGGTGGCAAGACAATAACGCTAGTTACTATGCTACGAGGTGGACCATTGAGTTACGGACGCACAGTAAGGAGTTTCAGCTTATTATTAATATTCTTAGCTTGCCACGATGGGTGAGTGGTTATCGTGTCGGACTACCAAACACAAGTTTGCAGGTTCGCTCCTGGCCTTGGTAAGTGATTTTTTGAAAGGCGACAAAAATCACTGTACGCATGACATACGTTGTTGTCATGTTAAAAAAACAATTGAATTCAGTAGGCCGTGATCATAATGGCAAAATTAATCTCTGGATCTTTCGCCAACACAAAAGTTCCTTCTTTCTCTACTAGACAACGCTAGTTCGGGATGAGTACATGCGGCAGGATGCCCTTCATGACGCCAATTAATCAGGGGCGTCAATGAGATATTGAATTAGGAAGTGGCCTACAGTTCCGAAATTCCCTTGTCGTTAAAGGATGGAAACCATCTCATCGACGGCCGACTGTAGGGTTTCAACCCACTCGTCTACCGGATTCGAAGATAGTTTAGCTACACCGGTTGGAGCTACGAGGGCAGATCAAAATATAAGTTGCACTTACCAGTTATGGCCATTTATTACACCACCTATACAATACCAACACGCCTATAACGACATACAATATAACGTCACATTTCCACATAGTTTCCAAGAGACTCCAAACATTTCTGCGAACGCACAACCAACTTGTCGATGCCAGATGCATAGAAAGTTCCTCCAGCGTTCTGCAACCACACGGAGACAGCGGCGTTGGTCTCCTCATCGGTCTGGAGGAGCGCCGGGGGGAAATTGAGCGCCGGTGTGATTTTATTGCACGATAACGCAACACCTCACAAGGCCCGCCAAACGAGCGAACTGCTGCAGCGTTTCAAGTGGGAGGTCTGGCAACATCCACCCTACAGCCCCGACCTAGCATCATGCGACTTTCATCTCTTCGGTAAGCTCAAAACGGAGCTCGGTGGTCGACGTTTCCAGACCGATGAGGAGGTGAAGGCCGCTCTCTCCGTGTGGTTGCAGAACGCTGGAGGAACTTTCTATGCATCCGGCATCGACAAGTTGGTTGTGCGTTTGCAGAAATGTTTGGAGTCTCTTGGAAACTGTGCCGTTACTTTGGCACTAATCTCTGATTGAACGTACAATTTTTACTTTGGCATAAACTTTTGAATCGAGCGGCGGAGTTAGTTGTGGCTGGCCTCGATAGGTAGCATATCTTGTCGGTGCTGCCTTGGACTGGGATTTGTAGTTTCTCCCTCTGTCCGATAGGAAGAGCTATGTTCTAGCGACAAGTATTTCTCTATCTCGATGTTGACCTAATGGTTTTGGAAGGCTGGGATTTTCGAGACATGTATGATTCTCGTAATGAGCTTGTTAGGCCAGTCATCATGGATCTACGTGGTTTTATAAATACATAAGAAGTATACTGAAGTTCTACTGTATGTGAAAATGTTGAATGATATTATCCCTCTTCGTCAAGTTATTGACTGGTTACCTATTGTAACCTTACTGGAGATAAACGTCTGGATATGCTTCGTATATTATGGAATTAAGGTAGGCTATTTTGTCATCGTAAGTACTTGTGACTGTATCGTCTGGCAAGGTAAATGTATTTATTTTGTATTTTCCTACGTTGCATGACAGGGCCTTTCAAGGTTATACATTCAAACTTAATGTCATCCTCGGGTATTCACTCTGGTAGGCTAACTGACACTCATATTTTCTTTGCGTAATTAATGATTTGTTTTCTGTTTTCTGTTTATTGTAAAAATGCATTTTAATTACAAGTAGTATGCCTTATGGTCTGTGGAAAATTTATTAATGTAGGATTTATTTTGATATCGATAGCCCTAGTACGGTGATCGTTTTTCTTCTGTTTTTTCATGATGGCTACTGTCGTATTGTTTTTAACTATGTGCGATCATCTGTTGTTAATAAAAAAGAGATTTCTGATAGCCATTGAGGTGAAAACACGTAAATTGGATTAGCTCCGTATATTTTGTGTTTTGAAGACATTAATTCTTCAGTTTTAGGCAACGTATTACATTGGATATTATAACAAGCGTAGGCCTAACTTTGTGACATGTACTGTCTCGAGAATTAATTAATTATATATTTGTGTGGAAATGCATGAAATACTGTATGATGCATTATGCAGGTGCATTATGAAACTATTGAATATTTAATTCGTCATCCTCTTAATTATTTGGCTTGGATTCTCATAATGACAACAGATGATAGTTTGAAAGCAACGCTTATTTACTTCATCGTAACAACTTGGCTGGATTGCTAAAATATGTATTACAGTCAACTGGAAGGAACAAATATTTGATGTCAGAATCCACATCTTGATTTGTAAGTGTTTTGTTAATTTGTATGCATGTTTATTGTGAATATATTATGATTTTACCCGATCACCTTAGTATTATTTCTGGGTTCCGGGGTTCGAAGATGGTCTCAGACAATTGCCCTCTGAGTATGAATTCACTATGGTCCAGTACCTTCCCTCCCAAGGCCTTTACTTTATTACGGGGTTAAATGTGTTATAGCAGTAGCGTGGTTAGATTTGTACCACATTCAGTAGTTGTTTGGGGCTAGTCTTTGGATCTTGGGGCTTGGAAGTATGATTGGGCCTAAAGTGTGATATTTTTAATGTTTGTTGTTATTGTTTTATCTTTGTATAATTTTCTTGTTATTTATGTTTCATGTGATAATATACTGAATGGACGAGAGCATTTTAAAAGCTGTACCATATTTATCCAAAGAGGAACTGGCTTATGAAATTCAAATAAGGAATGGCAACCCTAATTTTCATCGTGAACTGGATATAATTCTTCTCAAAACCTTAAAGTCAGCTCCTGTTGTTAGTCTGACTGATCAACATTCTTATGGGACAAAAGGTAGGTCTGATGTTGTGATATCTGTTTCAAACCTATTAGTGTCCTGTGACGAGTTAAAGCAAGTTGCCAATCCTTCGGCATATCGTGTGAACAAATTAAAATTTCGTTCTATACACTGGATTAATCGTTTAGTGAGTTTAATTGAATATTGGTCCAAGTGTGATATTGTTTTTTCAAGCAAGTTAGTTGGGCTTCGTGACAAGCTGTTAGATAGTTTTAATCGGTTGTCCTCGAGTGATATTTCTGAGAATATTAGTGAACCTGTTGTATGTTCTGAAAGCGTTTGTTCATATGTTAGTGATTCTTGTGATGGCGTTGTGAATAATAGTAATTATTTTGGTAATTTTGTATCAGTGTCGATGGAGAATAATGAAAATATGTTAGGCGCTTTGCAAACTAATAATACTACTGAGGTAAATAAACAAATAGGATCTTCAAGAAATACACCTGAGGTCATGTCGAGCCCTAGTAATTTGAATGCTGTTGGTAATTCACGTTCTGATAAGAGATGTAACGATTTTTCTAGTTCAGTTTCTTGCCATGACGTTGGTAGTGCTGGGAATAGGTTAGGATCTCACCGTACTTGGACTGATAAGGAAGTACAAACTGTTGATAGCTTACTTGGTGAATGTGATGTGATAGATAGAGTAAATAGGCTTAATCTTTCTGATAATCGAGCCTCGACTAACGTTGTTTCTCTAAATAAACTTATGACTGATGGTCAGGTTAATTTTGCTTCCCTTCCTAACCCATTAACTCTAATTTTGAAAGATTTTCATGTGTGCTATGGCACTGATATTAATTTATTTGTGAAATGTTTGAAGAAATTAGTGGAATTAGGGGATGGTTCTGGTATAAATTATTTTCAGCCACGTGGAGAGATGCAGCTTGTGGATAATTGTAGTAGTCTTGTTCCTTATAAAAATTTCAGGGAAGGCGTGAGTTCATGCCTACAAATGTTCAAAGCCATGTATTTCAGGGGCGTGCTGACCAGAGGTTTAATGGGAGTAGAGCCAGCAAAGGCAAGAGATGTGATTTTTGTGGCTCGTATGACCACATTAGTCGATGGTGCGATGCAGATTTTGATAATTTAAGTTGATATTCGATGTGGTGTATGTTATTGTCAAAATTGTGTAGATGAATTCTGGTCATTAGGACGTGCATGTGTTTTTGATGTGTGTATTTGTCTACACGTGTGGTGCACATTCTGCTAGATTGTGCAAATCCATAAAAGGTTCTTCTTGTTTGTTATTGTCAAAATTGTGTAGATGAATTCTGGTCATTAGGACGTGCATGTGTTTTTGATGTGTGTATTTGTCTACACGTGTGGTGCACATTCTGCTAGATTGTGCAAATCTATAAAGGTTCTTCTTGTATGTTATTGTCAAAATTGTGTAGATGAATTCTGGTCATTAGGACGTGCATGTGTTTTTGATGTGTGTATTTGTCTACACGTATGGTGCACATTCTGCTAGATAGTGCAAATCCATAAGGTTCTTCTTGTATGTTATTGTCAAAATTGTGTAGATGAATTCTGGTCATTAGGACGTGCATGTGTTTTTGATGTGTGTATTTGTCTACACGTGTGGTGCACATTCTGCTAGATAGTGCAAATCCAAAAGGTTCTTCTTGTTTGTTATTGTCAAAATTGTGTAGATGAATTCTGGTCATTAGTACATGCATGTGTTTTTAATGTGTGTATTTGTCTACACGTGTGGTGCACATTCTGCTAGATAGTGCAAATCCATAAGGTTCTTCTTGTATGTTATTGTCAAAATTGTGTAGACGAATTCTGGTCATCAGTACATGCATGTGTTATGTGTGTTATTGATGTGTTTATTTGTCTACACGTGTGGTGCACATTCTGCTAGATTGTGCAAATCCATAAAAGGTTCTTCTCGTTTGTTTTTGTCAAAATTGTGTAGATGAATTCTGGTCATCAGGACATGTATGTATTGTGGATGTTATTGATGCTTGTGTTTGTCTACACGGGTGGCGCACATTCTGCTTGATTGTGCAAATCTATAAAGGTTCTTCTTGTTTGTAATTGTCTAAATTGTGTTAGGTCTGAAGTGACAAACTTGTGTAAATGTATTTGAGTGCATGAGTGTGGGTGATTGTTATTAGTTTGTTTTGTAATCGGGTGGGTCTCTTGGTTATTTCTTAAGGTAAATTAAGGTTAGGGTTTGTTTTTGCTTAATTTATAATTGAATTTAATTAAATACGCCGTACGTATAAAATGATACTATGTTGGGATATCATAGGTAAGTAATTACAAACCTCTTCTGTTCTCCGAGTGATGACTTAGTCATTTATCTGCTTGTTGATTTATGAAGGTAACTACTTGCCGAAATGTGTTTTGGTGATGGAAAATCATGCTATGCCAGGGTAAAATGCGGCTAGTATGACATGTTGATTTCAGTGTGTTTTATTTAAGGGTTATTATTTATTTTGTGTATGTTGATGTCCTAACGGTGTGTCAATTTATATTCTGGAAAAATTATGGGGATTTTGTGGGTAGTAAATGGTTTTATTAATTTTGGGAGTTTGTAAGGTCGTGTGATTTCAATGAATGTTTGGGTACGTTTGTAGCTTGGTGGTCTGCACGAGTGGTCAGTTGATCTTCTTTCATTTAGGGTCTTCTGTTGGTCATTTATTGAGGGATTTCTGTCTAGTCTGTTCTTGTTTTAGTCTTGTTCGCTATATTGCTTACTTAGTTTGATATACTAAGCTATGTCAAGAGTGAATAATTGTATTGTTTATGTTATTGTCTAAATTGTGCATTTCCAAAGTCGGACATTCAGAAGTATAAATGTGGTGTGATTTGTTTTGTTTTTGTAATTGGGTTGGTTTTCTTGTTGTTGTTTTGTGGTTGTCCAGATAAGTGTGGATGTATATTAATTTAAGGGGTAAAAGGTCATTGTATGTTACTTTGGGATCGTGGATGTAAATTAGCATTTTGTTGACGCATCTGTCAACTTAAGTCTACCAGATGAATGTTATGGGGGTTCATTTGCTTAGATTTGAGTTGAATATGTTGGTAAGTATTTATAAACAATTCTCCTAAGTCTTCAGTTGATTGAGTGGGCTCAATTTTTTTTTGCTGTCTGACTGAGAAATAAATACTTTAGGTTAAGTAATGTGATGTGATATGATGTATTGATTTGTGATATTTGGTCAATATACGGCGGCTCACTATAGGCCTCATGAAATACGTGCTTCTCTCGTTTACTAGTTTCGGTTTGGTCTGGGTCTGTATATGATAGGGTATTTATGTATTTGTGTTTTGTGTGGATGTGTTGACAAGTGCTAATTCATATTCTGGTTGTTGTTTATTAATTATTTGATGGTTTAATTGTAAAAATTTTCTGGGGATTTTAAGGTTATGTGTCATGGTGTAAGGTTGTGGTGTGATTCTGCTTTGGTATGCACGTGTGTCCTGTTTTTTGCTTGATAATTGGGTCTTTCTATTGTTCTTCTTGGAATTTTCTTGTGTTTTCCTACTTTGGGTGTTTCTTTTTGCATTTTATTTTCTGTATTTTGGACAATTCGGTTGAACAGATATGCAATGTGAGACAATTGCCTTCGTCTTTTGGGATAATAAGGTTTTTTATTTGTAAATATGAGAGCTCACGTGCCATTCAGCATTATTATTGAAACTTATTTTTGGAAAATACTGTTATTATTGTAATATTTTCGGGATATTGTAATTTTCTAAAACATGCATGCAATTTTCTGTGTTAATTGAGGGTCATTGTTATACCTTTCACCTGTAAAGATGTGGATTCTTGATAGTACTGGCTTATTGTTATAAAATCTGATGCCATCATATAATATTTTATTGTAATTTGTTCTTTGTAAATGAGTGTCAACGTTAGATATTAAGCTTTCCTTTACACATTACTGTCGCAGTCGAAATTTGATTTCAGCTAATTTCTTCGAGGTCTTATTCTGCGTTTGGAGTGTTATGCAGTGCGAGAAGATGTCTCTGGCCAGGATATTGGACCAATCTATGTAACCTTCGGATGAAACTGTTCCTGCCATCGTTTATTCAAGATGCCATTTGTAATAATGTTGTGGAAATTGTACAAAGAAAACCCACTCGATGGATTCTACACTTAAGTATTTGTTTATGTTCTTGGCATGACATAGTTTGGTGGTTATGGTGCTGATGAAAACTGAAATGAACTTTTAATTAAGTATTTCACATTCGGAAGCTACTGTGTTTGTGATAATTGGCAAAAACTTTTCTATGCTTAAAGATTTGCTTGATTATGCATGTTGATACACTTGTACCATTTACGTCGTCTCTGTTCTGCGAACCATCGACAAGTTTGGGGCCCGGGAGTCTGTGCCGTTACTTTGGCACTAATCTCTGATTGAACGTACAATTTTTACTTTGGCATAAACTTTTGAATCGAGCGGCGGAGTTAGTTGTGGCTGGCCTCGATAGGTAGCATATCTTGTCGGTGCTGCCTTGGACTGGGATTTGTAGTTTCTCCCTCTGTCCGATAGGAAGAGCTATGTTCTAGCGACAAGTATTTCTCTATCTCGATGTTGACCTAATGGTTTTGGAAGGCTGGGATTTTCGAGACATGTATGATTCTCGTAATGAGCTTGTTAGGCCAGTCATCATGGATCTACGTGGTTTTATAAATACATAAGAAGTATACTGAAGTTCTACTGTATGTGAAAATGTTGAATGATATTATCCCTCTTCGTCAAGTTATTGACTGGTTACCTATTGTAACCTTACTGGAGATAAACGTCTGGATATGCTTCGTATATTATGGAATTAAGGTAGGCTATTTTGTCATCGTAAGTACTTGTGACTGTATCGTCTGGCAAGGTAAATGTATTTATTTTGTATTTTCCTACGTTGCATGACAGGGCCTTTCAAGGTTATACATTCAAACTTAATGTCATCCTCGGGTATTCACTCTGGTAGGCTAACTGACACTCATATTTTCTTTGCGTAATTAATGATTTGTTTTCTGTTTTCTGTTTATTGTAAAAATGCATTTTAATTACAAGTAGTATGCCTTATGGTCTGTGGAAAATTTATTAATGTAGGATTTATTTTGATATCGATAGCCCTAGTACGGTGATCGTTTTTCTTCTGTTTTTTCATGATGGCTACTGTCGTATTGTTTTTAACTATGTGCGATCATCTGTTGTTAATAAAAAAGAGATTTCTGATAGCCATTGAGGTGAAAACACGTAAATTGGATTAGCTCCGTATATTTTGTGTTTTGAAGACATTAATTCTTCAGTTTTAGGCAACGTATTACATTGGATATTATAACAAGCGTAGGCCTAACTTTGTGACATGTACTGTCTCGAGAATTAATTAATTATATATTTGTGTGGAAATGCATGAAATACTGTATGATGCATTATGCAGGTGCATTATGAAACTATTGAATATTTAATTCGTCATCCTCTTAATTATTTGGCTTGGATTCTCATAATGACAACAGATGATAGTTTGAAAGCAACGCTTATTTACTTCATCGTAACAACTTGGCTGGATTGCTAAAATATGTATTACAGTCAACTGGAAGGAACAAATATTTGATGTCAGAATCCACATCTTGATTTGTAAGTGTTTTGTTAATTTGTATGCATGTTTATTGTGAATATATTATGATTTTACCCGATCACCTTAGTATTATTTCTGGGTTCCGGGGTTCGAAGATGGTCTCAGACAATTGCCCTCTGAGTATGAATTCACTATGGTCCAGTACCTTCCCTCCCAAGGCCTTTACTTTAGTAGGGGGTTAGAAACTATGTGGAAAGTGACGTTACATTGTATGTCGTTATAGACGTGTTGCTGTTGTATAGGTGGTGTAATAAATGGCCATAACTGGAAAGTGCAACTTATTTTTTGATCTGCCCTCGTAGTAAGGCTCCATACCAAGAAATTACATCATTTTGGTTCTTCGGGTAGACGACACACTTGATCAAACTCGAGTTTCACCCAACTTCTGCTCGAATCTTCCACTGCCATCACATGTGATACTGGTGGAAGTCCCGTTAAAATTGCTAACTTCCAATGTTATCTTGTGCGTGGATAGCAATGGGGGAGGGGGGTAATTGTATGCTAGTCTGTACCACAGTTATATTGATAGAATCTGGTAAAATATTCCTTTATACAGTGTGTATCACTAGTTATATAGTCCAGGTCCATGTTCGTTAATAGATATTCCGGAGAAGTGACCTATAATGCCATTTGGCAGAACCGTCTTTACGACAGAGATCAGGTTACAGTTTACGACTTCCTCACCACCATATTGGGAAAGAAACACACCCCTCTCAGGTAACTGGGATTGTATCGTTATTCCAAGGAAGACAAGAAGCTTGGAGGGTCATTAACTCGCAAGCTATGCTAATCGCCAAAACATTACCAAGGACGAGTTTCTCATTTAGAATTTAGGGCGTCTTTTATTTCTCCCACTTTCCTCTCAGCTCTTGTAGTGCGAAACTGTGTGCTGCTCTTGGATTCAAGTTGGCTTTCTTGCCCCGAATATTGTGTTCAGTTTAGCCGTGCGCGATGGGGAGTTGTAGGTCCGAAACCCGGAGTTGATACGGCCATTCTGAGTGAGGTTTTCCCGCACTCTCCTCAGGCTAATGGCGATATAGCACCTTGTTTCAAGTTCTGGGGAGCCTACCCCATCGCCGACCCTAAAAATTGTAGTATAAGGAGAGCATATGCCAATGTTTGGAAGAGGGTTGCTAAGGGTAGCTAGACCACTTCTGCAGTTCAAGACGTGTTGAACGGGAGAGAACGTGGAAAGTAAGATGTTACATTTTGTGTAGCCTTTACTAGCAACCCGTCCCGGCTTCGCCCGAGAATAGTTATGAATGCATTACGTTATAAGCGCTTTTTTTTTCGATGTCAATGAACTACGGAAGACGAGTGACGACTCTTATATGAAACCCCCCAAGGGGTCAACATCTAATGGGACGTGGGTTGGCGACCACCGGAACCCAACTGAGTCCGGTATTGCTTCCACTTACTCGTGACGGGCTCCTCTCAGTCTTCTTTCCTGTCGACCTCTCGGTCATTTCTTGTTCTCTTCCGACCCCGACGGTATTAGGGTATCCGAGGTCAGGGTGTCTATAACTATCCCGCATTATTTGGCCCTTGTCTCATCTTTCCTGATATCCTCTTTCTGCGAGGGGTAAGCCTTCTTTTTCTTTTCATGTTATCTCCTGCCTTCTGCACAAGGCCCTCAAGGAGGCAGGGTGTATGTAGCCCCACCACTTCTGGTGCACCCTGGATAGTGCTACACCCTCAAGGGCTCACGGCTGGCGAGTTTGTGAGTGGCGACCCGAGCTGAGATGGGTCCGTTTTGTCCCCTTTTTCCTATGACTTTGGGGCGGGCCCTCTCCTCTTTCCCTTTCCTATCTGCCTTTCATGGTTCTCCTTCCTTCCAAGGTCCTCATTCTTCGAGAGTTGAGGGCATTTCTTTTCTTCCTGTCCTTTATTTGCCTTATCCTTTATTTGTTTACCATTTCTTCTTCTAGTTTGTAAGTCTGTAGTTAGTATTAGTTATAGTATTCATTACATTCTCATCTCATCTTTCACTATCTCCCAAACCATTAGGGGCCAATAACCCAGATGTTAGGCCCCTTAAAACAATAATTATCGTCATCATCATCATCTTATATGACGATACTTGTATCTGTGTTTGTAAATACACGATTTTTGCATGTTTCAGTGACGTTGACAACACACTCGCCAATTGAGCTCATTACGCAGAACCTTGTCAATTGACCACGAACTTCATTACATCGTGCTATACTCACTCGCGTTCAGAGCAATCAGTACGTCCTTTAAACTAGTGTTTCTGAACCTTGTGGATCGACAATTTCATTTTTAAAAGATCCCGGACAAGTACTGTCCCGCTTGCCAGGGTGAGTGAGTGGTTATCGTATCGGACTACAAACCCCAAGCTTGCAGGTTCGCTCCATGGTAATTGATTTTTGGAAGGCGACACAAATCACGACACGTATGTCATACGTTGTTGGCATGTTAAGGAACCGATTTGAATTCAGTAGGCCGTGTTCATAATGGTAAAATTAATTAGACTACAACGAAATTTTGTATGTGCATTTTGTACCTGAGATAGATCCAGAAATGTATTCAGAGTCACCAGGGCTACCAACTGTAGGAAGTTACTCTATTAGGTCACACTATTTCAGGTGTATTTCAAACTGCAGTACTTAGAAATGTTAGTATTACCAACTTGATTTCGTCATTATTCTAGATAGATTGGCATGAATCTTAAATTTTAAGAACATTTTTAGTTCGTTTACTATTGCTATGATATATTTTCATAGATTAATATTAGAACCCCAATATAAAGTGAGAGCCTTCTCTATAGAACGGTACCTCGCCGGCGCCGGGTGACGGTTGGTAAGGTTTGAGCCAGCGCCAGTTGACTAGCATCTACCGTTACAAAACGGCGGGTCAGGAAGCCCCGGATGCGGTCATAGCGGATTCCATTCCCAGCTGGCAAAATACCTTAGTTGAGAGAGTTCAGACATGTAGTGAAGTAGCCTATCTCGTATCCCTTGAACATGGTTAGGTATAGAACAAAACATCGATCTTTTCTAGTGGGAACTTATCTTCTCAAGAAGAAGTCTTCCAGTTATGGTGTTCGTACGTTTGATTGTAGAGGGGCGTCGAAAAATAATGCCAACATTTCAAAAAATTATAGCACCCAAACCCTTTACGTTAAACGTGTAATTCTTTCACTGAACGCCAGCTGGTTAAAGTAAGTTATGTTTTCGAGGGGACGTGACCTTGATATGCGCACACTAGATGCGCAGTAACCAAGGTCGGCCGGGGGCGCGCGCACCAATGACTGCACCGCCCGACAAACTGCACCAGATTACAAAGCTGTAATTCGATGGTTTAATCAGTTTAAGGAAACAGACACTGTAGAGAAAAAATGTAGGCCAGGTCGACCACCAACATCAGCATTGAACGCACGCTTTAGTGCAATCATTTCAGGAGTAACTGTCAAGATGGCGGCAGAAATTCGCTCCCGCAGGTGCTCCAAATCCCGAATTTTTTCTTCATACACAATGTTTTTAATGTACCCCCAGAAAAAAAAAATCCAAGGAGGGGTGAGGTCGGGACTTCATTGGTGCACGCGCCCCCGGCCGACCTTGGCTACTGCGCATCTAGTATGCGCATAGCAAGGTCACGTCCCCTCGAAAACAAAACTTACTTTAACCCGCTGGCATTCAGTGAAAGAATTAAACGCTTAACATAAAGGGTTTCGATGCTATAATTTTTTGAAATGTTGGCATTATTTATTGATGACCCTGTATTAATAATAAATATATATTGTAAACCTTTTACTGGCCATGTAGCTGCAATAAACTTATTATTATGTGTAGTGTAAAATCTGTCCGCCACGCGGAGTTAGTGAGCGTTGTCGTGATGTGCTCGCTTTGGTAAGCAGTGCCTGCATATTTGAACTTGAATTAAATTCAGTATCTTTCTTGGTGAATTAAAAAAAATGCACATTTCATTTTCATTGCATGATCATCCAGTGGCTCAGTAGAATTCATGCTAGGCTTGATACGAGCGCTTCAAGAACACTTCTTTATATATTATAATAAGAATCAATTACAGCCGAGAGACTGAGGTTTACATCTAATTGAATTCTTACTACTTTCTTATTTAAGGCTGCTTAATTAGGCGATATTGGATGATGACAATGCTTATGAAATGGACTGGAAATATTATTAGGGTTGAATCATTTTACGAATAGCTTGCCACGGTGGGTGAGTGGTAAACGTGTCTGATTACCAACCCCCCAAGCTTGCAGGTTCGCCCCTGGCCGTGGTAAGTGATTTTTGAATGGCGACAAAAATCACGACATGGACGTCATACGTTGTTGGCATGTTAAAGAACCCATTTGAATTCAGTAGGCCGTGTTCAATGGCAAAATTAATCTCGGGATTTTCCGCCAACACAAAGTTCCTCCATTCTCTACCAGAAGGAGCTTAGATATCTAACCTCCTTGACTTTCATAGCGTTCAAAGGAACGACGAAATTCGACATGCAAGTTACCCTCTGGGTGTCAATTAACAAAGCTTGCACCCGGCACCCGAGGCCATACGATATTATTATTTTACGAATGCACGAAGAGTTTTATTAATTTATTAATTAATCTAGTAGCGGCTTCGGTGGCGTAGTTGGTAGCACGCTGAACTGCTGTGCCCAAGTTAGTGGGTTCAAACCCGGCCGAAGTCGTCGGATTTTTTAAGAGCGTTAAAATCCTTCAGTGTGCCGGACTCGTGTAATTGGGGTAGAGCTCCTGCCTCTCTCCCGGAGGCTCCGGGTTCGATTCCCGGCTCCGTCAGGGATTTTAGAAACTGACGTGAGGGCTGGAACAGGGTGCACTCAGCCTCGTGAGGACAATATTGAGTAGCTGTCTGACAGTCAGGCAGCGCCCCGATCACGGAAACCCAAGATTAACGGCCGATGGGACCCGATGCGCTGATCACGCGTCACCCCAATATCTGCAGGTCAAATGGCTGGGCAGCGGTCGCTTGGTAGGCCTAGGCCTTCACGGGCTGTAGTGCCAGGGGTTTTATTAAAATCCTTCAGTATGCCTTCCTTCGGAGGGGAAGTAAAGCCGACGGTCCTATGTCATAGATTTATGGCATGTAAAAGATCCTTCCACAGACTAAACTTGCTCGTGGGGCTGCTGCAGTTCTTTCTTCAACATGCCATCAGAACGACTTTGTAGTAGTTTTCAGGGTAATTTCAAGGTAGTGTGTTTTGATTGACGATTTCCAGGGGTTGTCTTCTCAAAGTTGATGGTGCAGCGATTTTTGTAGTGATAGAAGCCATTTTTCAGTGTTGGCTAATTATAATAAAGAAAGCTTTTCAGTCTGTCAACACGAATTGTGCCCAAGTACATTAGGCGGGAAACAAATATTTGCATAACCTACGAACTAACGCGCTTTTGATGTACAAATACTTAATATTATATTAGATAAAATTGTGTAACGTGTCAACTATTTACACTTCTATGGTTGTTGCTTTATTATTTACTTATTTATGTTCGACCCTGACTAATATATGTCAGAAAACTGTAATGATGGTCATTATAACACTATTTTTAGCCTATTTTCAATTTTGAAAGAAAGAAAAAAAAGGCTTATGAGATCACCTTTTGTCCGTGTGCGTGTGTGTGTGTGTGTGTGTGTGTGTGTGTGTGTGTGTGTGTCCCTAATAAAATCTAAACGGCTGGAGCGATTTCAATGAAACTCGGTAAGTTCGTAGCACTATTCCCGGCGACCTCGACCGTGCCCTTCAAATTTTGTTACGTCTCACCAATCCAACTTGGCGGCTGTGCGAAATATTTCACTAGCATTCCATATCTCCGAAACTATTACCGATATCGCCCTGAAATTGTGTACGGTGATAAAGGGCACTACTAGAAGTTCACCTAAGAGAGTTTCAAAAACCTGGTGACTACAAAACCAACATGGCGGCCAAGCGAATTTGAGAGTTTTAAATAGACGTTTCTCGCGATATAACTATCCAAATGTAATGAAACTTGGTACAGCAAATGTATATAAACATTGTAATGCACTGGAGTCTAATTTAGTCCAATTGTTTACATAACCTCAAAATGGTGGCTGTGCGAAATATTTCACTGACATTCTATATCTCCGAAACTATTACAGATATCACCCTGCAATTTTGTACGGTGATAAAGGGTACTGATACAAGTTTACCTATATATATTTCATAAACCTGTAAAGTACAAAACGAACATGGCGACCAAGCGAATTTAAAATATTTTAATAGACTTTTCTCGTGATTTAACTCTCTGAGCGCAGTGAAATGTGGTACAGTAAATGATTTTGCAGATTGTAATGCACTGCCATCTAATTTAATTCAATTGTTTACATAACCTCAAGATGGCGGCTGTGCAAAATTTTAAAATTAAGTTTTAATTTCTTGTGTCGTAATCATGCGATCGAAGTGAAAGTTTGAATAATGAACCTAGGCAATAATTGTCCTTGAATGGTACATAACTCTATGGCCTATACATATAACAATCCTAAATGGCGAGCTTCCGAAGTATTTAGACGGTTCTCAATATCTATGAATCTTTTACAGCAACCAAACTGATGTTTTTTATGTTCATAGAGACTATGAACATATGTTCACCTATAGGACTTTCAGTAACCTGGTGAGCACAAATCCAACATGGCGGCGACGCGAAGTATAAATATTTAAATGGAAGTTACTCGCGAATTAACTATCCGAGTGCCGTGAAACGTTGCACGTTAAATGCTTATACAAATGTTGATCCACTGGCATCTAATTTATTTCAATTGTTTGCATAATCACAAGATGGCTGCTGTGCGTAATTTTAAAATCTCGTTTTTACTTCTGTGTTCTAATCATGCGATTGAAGTTTGAATACCACACGAACACAATAATCTTAATGTAATAGTACAAAAATAAAAATCCAACCTGGCGACCATCTGAAATATTTAGACGGTTCTCAATATCTGTTACAGCAATTAAACTGAAATTTTGTATGTTTATAGAGGCAATTAACATGAGCAGGATATATGAAAATAGGCTGTATAGTTCTTCACGGAACTACTTGTTCATTATGAAACAGTTTCTCCAACCAATCAAGTCTCAAGAAACAGTTGATTGACCAATTAGGTGACGATAGCATCGCACCTGCGCGGAGTTCCAAGGCCTTCTAATTTAAATTTCACTGCATTGCCTAGTGTCGAATCGAGGCGGCCATGGACAAATACAAGGCATTCTATGCTCTATTCAGTACATAAAACTGGCGAAATCTCGACAGATATTTATGAATATTTATGTTCGAACATAAAATAGTTATAATAATTATCGTCGAACATAAACAGTCGTGTGCAACTCGCCTATAATGGTAATTAAGACACTCGTATGGAAATTATAAAACTCGCATACGCTTGTTTTATAAACATACTCGTGTCTTAATTATTGCCATTATAGGCTCGTTGCATAATGTACTATATTCATTAATTCCCCATAAGGAGAGCGTTACAACACCATCAATTTGCATGTTTTAATCTGTCCCTTTCTTCTTTTCCCCCAAAAACCTCTCATATACACACTATACTTCCTCTTTCTCTCCTCCGTCCACTTATTTCCCGGTTGTCTCTCTTTGGGAGTTTGCTCAAACTTCTGTTGTCTTAGTTTTTCACTGTATGTTCTCCTGTCTGTCATGTCTTCTGTAGAGATGTTTAGTTTCTTGCGGTCTTCCTTTACCCAATTGGTTTTTAGTGTACTTTTCATAACTATATTAAAAATTTTCTTGGTCAGTCGTCTTCGGTCTTCCTATGTATATGTCCATAAAATTTTGCCCTCCTTTCCCTTATGTTTGTAATCGTCTCTGTCTGTTTGTACAGTTCTATTGTCGGTCTCTTTATCCATATTCCCTCTTTCTGAACTGGCCCGTAGATCTTTCTCAGAATTTTTCACTCTTGTTTTTCTAATTCCTTGATTTTTGTTCGTCCCTTGATTGCTGTCGTTTCTGGTAAGACTACTGTACGATAGTATCGAATTTGGCATTGATGGAAATACTTTTTTTTTTATTGTAGTGGTTCCATGTAAGTCGGTATGCTTTCTGCAATTATTATTATTATTATTAATGTGGATTATGTGTGTTTCCTATTGTCTGTTGAATTGTTATTATGGATAAATTCAGTATTGAAATTATCTGCCTATTACGTTATTATTGTTCTAGATCAACCGTTTCTAATGAAACTTTGGCCTAATTATATTGCAATGTCTCGCATGGCGAATGCACAGTTACAAAATAGTACATTATGCAACGAGCCTATAATGGCAATAATTAAGACACCAGTATGTTTATGATAATTATAATTTCCATACGAGTGTTTTAATTACCATTATAGGCGAGTTGCATACGACTGTTTATGTTCGACGATAATTATAACTTTATTTAATTTAATTTTATGTTCGAACAGAAATATTCATAAATATCTGTTTCAGTCACTTGAATTTAGTGATCGGAGTGCAAGCGCCGACTTTGCTCTCTGTGCTTTACAAGTTCGCTGACCCACGCATGCGCTCTGTCTGCTTGGCAATGCCATATCTTTACAGCCTGCCGTCTGCACCAGCATTCACTCAATCTGTCACCGAAGTTGTAGAAATTGGAGATGGGGATATTAAAGTTCAGTGCTGTTTATTTCTCATATTCGCCAGTTTATTTACGCGAACATAGGGACAGTGCACTTTCCATGTCGGTAATTTATATAGAATGATGCTGATGCTGTGTTGCAATCTTCTGGACGTAGATTCATAAATTTCTTGCATATGTCATAGTATTTTCTTGTTACCGTAAAGGTTCGTGCTGATTTTGTCTTTGTGTTTGCCATTATAACTACAATGGTTGATCGAATATCTTTTACATTGTCAACTTTCAAATCATGTAATTCCTGACCGACATGTTGGATTCTGTGTTCAAGTGCGAAGCTATCAAGTACCTAATTGGTCACACATCATACATCTTGAGCTCTAATTGGCTGGAGAAACTGTCTCATAATGAAAACAGTACTATAATGACCATCATTATGATACAGTTTTCTGACGTACTGTATAATATTAACATTTCGACACCGTCGAACATAAATACACAAATGCACGGGAAGTAATGGAGTTATGTCAACTTATCTGGTTTTTAGAGCTCATCCTTGTGGTCCAGTTCAGCTGCGTGTCTCCAGTGGACTCCATTAACTTACTTCCTGTGCAGATGTGTATTTTTGTTCAATACTCCAAATATTATATTATAGAAGCGTATTTCCGACGAAGTAAGTGCTCTGTGAGACAGCGCTAGTGTCGCCTGTTACTATGGTAACAGGGACTACAGACGCTCTATCGCATGCTTGCTGTGTTTTAACCACTTGCATTAAAGCTTATGTGACTTTGCATAATTTCTATGAATCTAACATTCCCATTGTCTAGTTAACAGTATAGCTACATAAGCACGTGACCATCGTCATGAACACTGCACCACCTAAAATAATCCTAATTCCGAAAAGCCTTCAAAACAATCCCTAAATTTAATAAACTCCACAAGAAAGCTAAGACTCACCAGTTATTGGTCCAGACGCATTCATCCAATACTGAACATGGCACTCACCTGAAATACAAAGGATTGTTGAATTAGCAATGACATAATCAAATAATTCACTACAAACATGCCTCCTAATCCTGAAAAAAATAAAACATGAGATTAATAAATACACTTGGATGACCAGTTTCGATCGTCAAGCGATCATCATCAGATCCATTACACTTTGGCTATAAATTAAACAAATCCATTACACTTAGGCTATAAAATCTATGTCTGAAAATGCTGGTGAAGATATTTACAATATGTAGCCTATACTTATTTAGTTGCAGTATTGGTGATGCAGCTTGTCAGTATTTGTTTTTTGTAGTCTGTATGAGATGCTGGAAGTGGTGATAGAACTCCGGAATTTGTCTGTCTGGAGTGACTATGTGGTTATTGTGAATGGTAAATTCTGATGGTACTCTATTGTACAGGCTACTTATCAGGTTAGGGGTCTTGTGCGGTCCGGCCGCGAGTACTTCACTTCGGCACTGGTGACACACAAGTCGAAATATACCATTGAAGTAAAACAAAAACAAAAAAAGTAGAATTACGACATGAAGTATACAATGGAAGTTAAGTATTATGGTTTCCCTTCCTTGGTGGACCAATGATAAGGGGCTCGAGATTACGGGTTCGATTCCCGGCCGAGTTCACTCAACACAGTTCCGATTTCGCTGCCAGGTTGCAGTGGAAGAGGAACGTTGGTATTGGACAGTAGATCGCCTAAATGGAAACGGACCTCTGATCTGGGCTTCAGAGTAAACGTCGCAAGATATTGTACAAATGCGCTCAAACCCCCAATGAAGCAGTCATAATTCTTCTCTAACATTTGTTACATCACCAGTCTTTTCATAGATCACCATCACACAGTGCTTCGTAGTACAAGCTAGGTGGACAAAGCCATATCCGAAGAGTCGCTTCTTGAGTCTATAAGGGTTCTAATCAGTTGCAGTTTCGTGACACTTCTAACTGTGGCACTGCGTAAGGTTGTATAAATGTTTGAAGACGGATCTTATTTCTGACAATAGGCTATGCACTATAATTTTAAAATTAATATATAGGTAAATCTGTCTGTTGATCAAAGAATATAAAATAACCTTTTGAAAATGCATGCAAAAGACAAGCTATTTTTCTTCTTTTTTAAAACGTTCAAGGCATGTAAATAAGATGTAGGCCTACACACATGTATCCAGACTAATTGGTTTGTATATACTAGCTCGTTTCATCCAGCACACTTGAGTACAACTATTTTTAATAACTTACTTGTTTTTTGCAGAGCGTCACTCTATTTTAAATATTGAGTTGTTGGGAGAATGGCTCAAACTCAAAAAGGACGATGGAAACAATCGGTTTTTTTTTCGAATTTCTTTCGACTAATTTTAATTTGAATGACGTTACCAAGGACTCTGCAAGAAAAAATTAAAATTAAGTTGGCGAGCTATTTGTCAAAATTTGCTACCAAATGGGTTACTGTGGCAAAGTCAAAGGATCGTTTCTTGACTAAGAATAAAAGTTTTTTTTCCTGCAATACATTAATTTGTGATGATGATGATGATGATAATTGTTGCTTTAAGGGGCCTAACATCTAGGTTATCGGCCCCTAATGATCTGGGTGATAGCGAAAATGACAATGACATGGAAACCATAACGAAAATTAAGTGAGACGGAAAATACTGAAGATGTAGTTTAGGTGCAAAATACGTACAAAATGTAGATTAAAAAAATTCGCTAAAGGTAATTTAGATACACGAGGGGAGGGGGACAACAATTCACAAAAACAGTGCGGGAATCTTAAAAAGAAAAGCAAATATAATGAAAAGAAAAAGAAGGAGGTCTCAGGAAAAATGAGTTAAGGGCCAATTAAGACAGGAAAGGAAGAGACTCCCTAGCCCTCCGATACCCCAATACCGTCGGGGTCGGCAAGAATACGAGTTGACGAAGGTAGGTTGACAGGAAAGAAGACGGAGAGGAGCCCGGCAAGTAAGTGGAAGCAACGCCGGACTCAGCTGGAGTCCCATAGTCGCCAACCCACGTCCCACGAGTTGTGCGCCCCTGGGGCGATATACTGCAAATGCAAAATGCAATGTCCAGTGCATCGGTCCAGATCTCAACTCTCTGCGACTCAACGAGACCGTCCCTGCCTTTCTCGGAGGATCTGTTTACCACACGAGTCTCTGCGAATGGAATCGTGACCATGCTGGACGGAGACAGCTGTTTGGTCACTGCACTTCAAGGTGACAACAGCCACTTGTAAAGTCGAGAGTCAGGTTACAGTTCGAGCCGCAGGGAAGGACAACAGCAGGGCGTTCCTACTTTGTAATATCCAGTCCATCTTCCCGTAACACGTCCCATTATTATCCAACCTATTTTGAGTTTTGAGGTTGTTGTTGTGTTTGTTTGAGTCTTCAGTCTTTCGACTGCTTTGGTGCAGATCTCCATGCCTCCCTGCCCTGAGCGAATCGTTTCATCTCTACATAGCTACCACACCCTACATCCGAGGCAATCTGTTTAACATATTCTAACCTTGTTCTACCCCTACAGTTCTTGTCCTCAACCCTTCTTTCCATAACTATGCCTGCTATTCTTGGGTGTCTTAGTATGTGTCCTACCAACCTATCTCTTCTCTTCATTAGCAGTCGCCAGAAACATCTCTCATCTCCCACTCGTCTTAATACCTCTTCGTTTGTAACCCTATCTACCCATCTGATCTTCATCATTCTCCTGTAACACCACATTTCAAACGCTTCAATTCTCCTCTCTTCTGTTGCACCAAGTTTCACTTCCATATAGCGCCACGCTCCAAACAAAGGCTTTCAAAAATTACTTCCTAATACCTAAATCTATATTCGATGTCAACAGATTCCTTTTTATTTTACTTTTGTAGAAATGCTTTCCTTGCCTGAGCCAACCTACTCCTTATATCCCTTTTCCTTCGACCATCACTGGTTATTTTGCTTCCTAAGTAACAGAAGTCTCCTACTTCCTTTAGCTTTTCACCTGCCAATTCGACATCCATAGAGGTTTCTGATTTCTTTCGGCTGCATTCCAATATTTTTGTTTTACATTTATCAATTTTCATCATGAATTCTTGCCTCAAGACGTAGTCCATGTCATTCAAAAACTCATTCATATCCTCTGGAGTTTTGAGGAAGAAATAGTAACCCCCAAACGATATTTTCCACCTCATCCTAAAAAAATAGATACGGTACCACTTCCAAGTCATACAATGTAAAGATCGTTAACTAAACATTTTATATAATTATAGCAGTGTGCGTATGTTCCCTAAACGATTCTACATCGTTCCACCAATCCCCACCAAACTTTGTATAGGCCTACATGCATTTTAGGACTCAGAATAAGCCACTGGCTACGTGAATTTCAGATAGCCTTTTCAATTCTTCTGATCTCTGCTCATTTTACGCCTCTCGAGAAAATCACCGACAACCACAATTTGCGGTCCTAAAACTGTCTGTTTCCGAGATATTTTCCGATGAATATCCTCGCTGTGGAAAACTGATCAAGGAAAGGCCAGCTCAAGAGTATTTCTCTCTGTAAGAGACAGTGCCACTCCATCAATTTCCAAAATACGATGCGAACGTTATGAATCGTAACATTCCACCGTCTTTTACGTGATACGTCAACTCTTAAAATATATTTATGTAAATAAAATAAATAAGTTGAACGTATAAAATTCATATTTTCCTGATGAAGACTTAGATATAAGTGATCGAATCCTGGCGCAGTCAGTTGGCGTTTGAGGGTGCGCAAATGCAGCAGATTTACTGGCACGTTAGAGATCCTCTTCGGGGCGAAATTCCAGCTCCCGAGCGTCCCTATAAGCCGCAGTAGTTAAAAGGGACGTTAACATAAATGGCATTATTATTATTACTATTATTATTATTATAAATTATTACAGTATATTCACGACGCGCAGGTCGCCCACGGGCGTCGGCCTCTCCGGAGGCCACACGGTCATCATCATCACAGTATATTCAACCTTCCAACTTTCAACCGCTAATACAGGGTCTTTCATATAAAGTAAGAACGCCAAGCGGCGGTTTTGTTATCCACTGCTGTGGTGACGTTGGCCGAGCTTTTGGCGCGCCGTGGCCCCCTGCTTTAAGCGTGTGTACGATCCTATGTTAAAAATAATCTTATAAAAGATGCTGGAAGTGTTGTCCTTCCTGGGTTATACAGGCATTGTATCTGGTAACCACATTCTGGCTGACGCGAGTAAGTTCTGCCACTGTAATGTTTCTGATCCTTTATTTTATGTCTTTTATTGACCACTGAGCCAGTAGTATCAAACTTATTTTCAATTACGTGAATCTGTGCTAGTGAAGGTGGCAATTCATCAGGAAATCGCTGAACAAATGCATCACGTACCCGCCGAACCGACTCGTACGTGAACTAAGTTTTACATACAAAAATACGATGTTGTAATAATAACTGTCTCACCATGTTAGCATCTGAGGTTCAGACTGGCGACTGAACACCTGCACGCTCATTGCGAGGTCAAGTATCGTACTAAGCGCGCGTTTTCAATACTACAGCTGGGGGCCGAGGCGCGCCATAAGCTCGGCCAAGGCCACTGGAGCAGTGGATAGCAAATCCGCCGCTCGCCGTTCTTACTTTATATGCAAGACCCTGTACTTAACAAAAATAACTAAAATGTGGCTTATACGTATGTGATCCAGTTTATATGAGAGTGAAATCCAGGCAAAATATATAAAAGAAACCTACAACGTATTACAGAATTCATAACATTGAACCTTTTTAGAAATTGAGATGTCCAGTTGCAAAACTCGTCATGTCCATACAAACAATTTTTTCATGAACCGCAAAAAACTGTCATTTGTTATGAAATAAATTAAACTGTAAACTAACATCCTCGACATTCTACAAGATCTAAAATTCCTCATGAAACCCGTATGATTTCAAAAAAAAAAGAGTTTTGCAGTAGTATATGAGTAGTATAGTGAAATTATTAGCAACAATTAACAGCTATTACACAAGAACATATCATGGAAATAATTACATGTATAATTACCCCACTCTAAAATAGCAAAAAAATCATGATTCTTCAAAGAGGTTTTATAGGTTTTAGCACAGTTTATCTTATGATGGGACACAAATCTGTTGGTTGAGGGGGACATAACGACTTCTGCAGTTGAAGTAAAGAGGTTCAAAATACTGCAAATGAACTGGCGCAAAGTGGGAGACAGTTTTTCATGCCGAGCAGTTATCACAGCTACTAAAAATAGCTGAGAATTATTACAGGCTGGTAATATGGAGACGGAAATAGAGTCGAGGTGTAGAAAACCCAATGCAGTGAGTTCTCAGTTACGATCAACAGTATTATGTAAGAAAGAAGTTAGTGTACTGTATTGAGCGCGACAGGTATCATAAACTTAACTTGGAGTTATTAGGATGTAGAAGAAAGTCATAAATACAAGACTGGTAGGCAAAATACTAAATCATAGTTGCCAACTCTGTGTCCAGCAGCAACCCCACCACGTCCAAGTCACGCATTGTAATTTAAGGGTGTGACAGAGGAAGGCGTCACTCGCTAATTCAACATTTAAAATACGATATCGATAGCAACAACTCGGATCATCTCGATTCATTGGACTGGTCGAACACTGGGCAATAAAGAGCGGCAAGGAACACGGAAAGGGCGTGAGGGACGCCCAACACGGGGGCCATTAAATTCCAAGTCTAAATTATTAAGGGGGCCACCCCTAACGGCAGACATTCAATTACTCTAATGTGTAGAGGAGCGGCCACGTCCAGGAACCTCAAGATTTCCAATGCCATCACTAGCTCAGCAGATTTGAGTGATCTGAGTGAACACGTTCCCTTCCGTTCAACACGTCAGCAAGAATGTACTTGAACTACCCACCTTTAGCAACATTGACATAATTATTCTCCCCCTATACAACAGAATATCCCTTTTATCCTCAATCCTCCCCCTCCTAATCACGTACTATCTCAATCTTTCCCTGCGACATTCCCAAGGTTTGTCCCTTGCTATCATCACTGACATCTGTTACTTGCTGTTATTAATATTATCTAACATTTGTAACACTATTGATACTTCAAAGAGCTTATGATTGTATACATAGATTTTCATTGCTAAAAATACTAAGGAATTTCGGACTTCATCCCAAATTAATAAAAATTATAAAACTAACTAAAAAACACCAAATCTAAAGTAAAATTCAGAGGAGAGATATCTGAGCCCTTTACGATCTAAACAGGATTCAATTGTGCTTTGGAATAACTAACGTAATGAGGGAAGGGTACACCGAAAATCCTAAGAGCATAAGAATTGGAACCAAGAAAGATCAAATAGACTTAAATTGCTTGGGATTCGCAGATGACTTAGCGTTACTGGCTAATAATATTGAAGAAGCCAGAAATCAAATAATAAGCCTACAAAATATAGCACAAAATATTGGACTTCAGATATCATTAGAAAAAAAAGGACAAATCCACTTGTAATCAACCACATAACAGTAAATAACAAGACAGTTAAAATAGTGAAGCAATTTACATACTTAGGAGTAATTATAACTTACAACTTGGATGAGAAACCTGCATGGCAAGAAAGAACTAATCAATTGATAATGGTCCAAAAATTAACATGGTCTACATATTGTAACGTGTTTTTCGAGGGGATTTTATGCCACTGACATAAGTCAGTAGGAAGCTATTCTATATTTATTTACGCGGCAAATTGTTCAGCCAAGAGAAGTTTTCATGTTAATTTATTATTATTATTATTATTAACTTATTATTATTATTAAGGTATTTTTGGAGCATTTTTATAAAATTATAAGCATACAGATAGGTTTTCTATGTCATAGAAAACACTATCAAGCAAATTATTACGAACAACATTATCATAGAAAATTATATGATTACGGAATTTTACGGAGTTTTGTCAGTTAGGGTATTATGAGAGAGATGAGTCACGGGGAATTCGGCTACAGGCTTACGCAAGCCTGGGTTGCTGCTTCAAGAAAAGCCGAAATAGTCTGGAACGGTAATCGACATCATCCTCGCGCCGAGTGTAATGACCTTGAGGAGGGGAAGCGACGAGTGCATATATGGTTTGCGCGCCGTGGAGGCTAGGCGACTATCTTTGTAAAACTTAACCAGTGCTGTTGTACGTGTGATTGGCTCCGATGTTCGGACCATAAAGTTATCATATCTACAAGTATCTCATCAACTAACGAAGAAGATGACGACGTCCAGGAGGCTGTGGGAAGCTCTCTTCAACATCCAGTACGAGGGAAATGCTTCGGCAATTTCCAGTGGTAATCGCGAATGACTCAGAACTACGTAATCTCTCGTCTTTTTTTTTTCATTTTCAGTATTTCAGTAACTTCATAGCTTGGGAATAAGAGTAAAATCAGTAATTTATCCGTCTCCGTTTTCACGTAATTTTCTAGCGGTAATATTCAAATCGCAACGCTCCAATTTAAATTCAGAATATATTATTATTATTATTATTATTATTATTAATTTTGGCATACTTGTTTTATATAATAAATTCATTTCTTTTAACCATGCAATCTTTGCTTTCAGTAGGTAGCATTAGATATAGACCAAATTCCTTCTCCTGATACAATTGTTAGTTGGGTTAATGATCAAATCATACCACGATCTGAGTGAATAGATTCCTGAAGGTGTTCTACCTGAGCTAGGTGTTGTTAAATATAAATTTATATTTCAACATAGCGTTGAGGTCTTGGCGCCCATTAATACAACATATCTTAGGCAGAGTAAATATTTCAAAGTGCAAGGCAGGGCCAGTAGAAGCATTACATTTGTCACGCAAAAGTGAGGGCTAAAGAAACCGTTACACTTGTCATCCCAACGTGGACCAAATTCTAAAAGTAGAAAGAAGAATAGCTAGAACATGTATAAATAAATAAAAAATATCAGAAAGATGGACAATGGCGAATAATACCAAATGAAGTGGTATACAGAGAACTGGAGCCCATCACTGATACTATTCGGAAGAAACGTTTTTTTTTGGTCACATTATGAGGGCACCGGAAACCAGATTATCTAGAAAAATTGTTGAGAAACTTTGGATTATGAAACAACAAGTAGGATGAATTAAAGAAATTAGATAAGCCATGAAAGAATTAGAAATAACCTTGGATGATTTGCAAAGCAAACAAAAAACTGGAAGACTTAAATAGTACATTACGCAAGGAGCCTATAATGGCAATAATTAAGACACGAGTATGTTTATAAAACGAGCGTAGGCAAGTTTTATAATTTCCAAACGAGTGTCTTAATTAGCATTATAGGCAAGTTGCATACGACTGTTTATGTTCGACGATAATTATTATAACTATTTTATGTTCGAACATAAATATTCATAAATATCTGTCGAGATTTCACCAGTTTTATGTACTGAACAGAGCGCATGTGACGCACAGAATACCTTGTATTTGACCATGGCCACCTCGATTGCCCCAGTATGACACCAGGCCAAGCAGTGAAATTTAAATTAGAAGGCCTTGGAATTCAGCGCAGATGCGTTGCTATCCTCACCTAATTGGTCAAACTACTGATTCTTGAGCTCTGATTGGTGGGAGAAACTGTTTCATAATGAAAAATAGTGTTATAATGACCATCATTATGATAACGTTTTCTGACATATAATAGTCAGGGTAGAACATAAAATAAGATTTCAACCAAATATAGACAAACGTCATACAGTAAAAAGGTTATATACAGATGAGGAACGCCTGAGACGATCAAAGCGAATGAAAAGCTACTGGGCAACTCGGAAAGAAAACTTACTGAAGAAGAGGACCAAGAAATGATCAACTGAAGAGGTCCAATGAGGCCGTAATAGCATAAGAAGAATTACCCTATCATGGTTGTATCTTATAATTAAATAAATCATTAAACATTTAAGAAGCCCCAAGATACATAATGACTAAAAAAAAGAGGATAGGATACGTAAAGTTGTAAATTTCATGTACCTTGGTGAGATAATCCAACCCAACAGACTCGACAAAGAAGAAAATCATGAGAGAGCCAGAAAAATGGAGCTTGCTTTCCACCTTACGAAATACACATACAAAAAGAAAGCGATTTCTATTAGGACTAAACTACGACACTATCAACCAGAGTGCCTGTATGCCTCGGAACGCCTAGGACTAACAACTAAAAAAGAAATGAAGGCATTGAAAAAGAAAAAGGAACGAAAAATTGTAAGAAAAATTCTCGGACCAAAATAATGTTCTGACACATATCGATTACGCAGTAACAAAAAAGTATATAAAACATGCAGCAGAATCTCAGATACCATACGAAAACGAAGGTTTAAACTCTTTGGACATGTTTCAAGAATGCCTGACGACAGACTCACAAAAAGAAAAATTTTAACCACTTCAACAAGCCCAATAGAAAAGGCAACTCTTATGAAAAATGGTTTGATAACACCAAGAAGGATCTACAAGAAATGAACATCACTGTTCTACAGAACCACTTTCAGAAATAAGATACACACATTTGAGGGGTTCCTAGAGCCAGAAACTGTGACCAAGAAGAAACAACATCGGAGAGCTGAAAAGAAAGAAGCTGTGAGCCCAATAGAAAAGGCAACTCTTATGAAAAATGGTTTGATAACACCAAGAAGGATCTACAAGAAATGAACATCACTGTTCTACAGAACCACTTTCAGAAATAAGATACACACATTTGAGGGGTTCCTAGAGCCAGAAACTGTGACCAAGAAGAAACAACATCGGACAGCTGAAAAGAAAGAAGCTGTGAGCAGGAGAATAAGGAACACTGGCGCCAAAGAAAACTGAAATCATGAAGAGTTGTTTACGACGTCCTTAGTTGGCCAAAATCAACTATGATGATGAAATATTTAAATAAATAAATAATTAAATAATTAAATAAATAAACGAATAAGCAAAAAAAAATTAAATAAATAAACGAATAAGTGAAAAAATAAACAATTAAATAAATAAATAAACGAATAAGTGAAAAATAAATAAATAAATAAACGAATACCGGTAAGTGAAAAATAAATAAATAAATAAATAAAAAAGAAAAATGAATACGTGAAAAATAAATCATGAAATAAATAAACGAATAAGTGAAAAATAAATAAATAAAAAAAAGTGAAAATAAATAAATAAATAAATAAAAAATAAGTGAAAATAAATAAATAAATAAATAAATAAATAAATAAATAAATAAATAAATTAAGGAATAAGTGAAAAATAAATAATTATATAAATAAATTAAGGAATAAGTGAAAAATAAATAATTATATAAATAAATAAAGGAATAAGTGAAAAATAAAAAATAAATAAATAAACGAATAAGTGAAAAATAAATAATTAATTAAATAAATAAAGGAATAAGTGAAAAAAGTGAAAATAAATAAATAAATAAATAAATAAACGAATAAGCGAAAAATAAATAAATAAATAAATAAATAAATAAATAAATAAGAGAAAATAAATAAATAAATAAATAAATAAATAAATAAATAAATAAATAAATAAATGCATGAAAGAATGAATGAATGAAGGAATAAAGATGTCAAGGACAGTAAAGCACAATCTAAAATAAAAGGAAATGTGTGCGCCTGAACCCCAGGAAGATACCAGCTAGATCCCAAGGACAGAGACAACTAGAAATTCTTGCGATGTGTGTGCCACGAGACTTGAAGTAAGGAACCATCCCAGATCAAAGGTATCATCGTATAACATGAACATCACTTGTTGAACAAGAGCCTTTACTATTACCCCACTGGGGCTCACATCTAGTGGGACGTGGATTGGCGACCACGGGACCCCAGCTGAGTCTGGCATTGCTTCCACTTACTTGTGCTGGGCTCCCCTCTGTTATCTTTCCTGTCGGCCTCTCTTGGTCAACTCTTGTTCTCTTCCGACCCCGACGGTATTCGGGTATCCGAGGCCTAGGGAGTCTCTTCCTTTCCCGCCTTAATTGGCCCTTCTCTCATCTTTCATGATCCCTCATTAATCTAGGGATCAGCCTCCTTTATCTTTTCATTATAGTTCCTTGTCGCTGTAAGATTCCCACCCTCTTTTTATGAATTGGCTCACGATGTCTCTAAATTACATTTTGTGAGTATTTTGAATCTAAACCACATTTTATAAGTATTTTCAATCTAAATTGCATTTAGTCAGTACAGTATTTTTAATCACGGGCTTCCACATATTTTGAGTATTTGAATCTACGAATCTTCGTACCATACATTTTGTAAGCATTTTCAAGTTCAATTGCATTTTGTGAGTATTTTGAATTTAAATTGCATTTTGTGAGTATATCGAATCAACATTGCATTTTGTTAAGTATTTTGAACCTAAACTGCATTTTGTGCGTATTTTTCACTCTAAATTCATTTAGTGAGTATTTTCCTTCTGCATTACCTTTAGTAAGTATTTCCACTCTCCATTTTGTGAGTCATTTCAATCTGAGTTCCATTTTGTAAGTATTTTCAGTCCAGCTTAATTTTCGTTAAGGTTTCTATTCCATTGTCATTTTCGCTATCACCCAGATCATTAGGGGCCGATATCCTAGATGTTAGGCCCCTTAAAACAACAATCATCATCATCATCAACCTTTACTATTACTGATTGTCACTAACAGAAACAAAAATACTGAACTGTACGCGCGTGACGCTTGCTTCTAGCACAGCCAAGAAAGTTAACCTACGATACTTGAACCAAATTTCATCGCAGAAACCATATCTCGCTGTTTTTCTTATGCCCCCCCCCCCCCCTCCAATAACGGTATAGGTCGCGCCCCGCTCAGAGCATGGCGGGATATGGGTCTGACCAAAGGGTTCCTGCGGGAACCACACTTCTGCACTGCCGATGGTGAATGTCAATCGTTGCGAAAAGCATAATTAATTAAATAAAACACAGATGAAATAAAAAGTGTGTTGATATGAATCCCACGTGAAGTCAAGAACAGGCGCCAGAGAGAAATATCAAGTTCCCAAATCGTCTGGAGACAAGTGGGGTCACTCAGAATCCCACACGGTCTTAAATCGCTCCAAAAACTACGCCCAGTCGCCAACTCTGACACATGTATCATTACGGGAGATTGTAACTGTATCTGAATAATAACGAGGCAGCAGTGTAGCCGAGCTCGTCAAGTTGCTGTAATGGGGAGACAGAGACCTCTTGAGCAATATAGAGGGCGCGCGCCCAGTAGCTTCATTGATTGATTGATTGATTGATTGTTTATATTAGGATTGTATTCATAGAGCTTGCAATCCGCTTCTTTTACATTAAATAACAATACTTAAACTAATTACCTAAATAAACTAAGTATAATAATAATAATATCGTATGGCCTCGGTGCCGGGTACAAGCTTTATTATTTAACGCCCAGAGGGCAGCTTGCACGTCGATGGTTTGATGTTCCTTGACACGCTATGAAAGTTAAGGAGTTTGTATATCTAAGCTTTCTAATAGAGAAAGGAAGAACTTTTTGAGTTGGCGGAAAATCCCGAGATTAAATTTGCCATTTTGAACACAGCCTACTGAATTCAAATGGGTTCTTTAACATTGCAACAATGTATGAACTGCCTGTCGTGATTTTTGTCGCCTTTCAAAAGTCGCTTTCCACGGCCATGAGCGAAGCTGCAAGCTTGCGGTTGGTAGTCCGACACGATAACCACTCCCCCACCATGACAAGCAACTAAGTATTAAATCCCATGATGCGCTTGCAAAGACCCTGTAACCATCTAAAAATAGCATTGACAGCCATCAAATATCGGTAAGGTGTCTACTGGGCGATGTGAATTCATACATGCGTGATGCACTACATATAAACTATTTATTGTATTTAGGAATACGATGGTGAGGTGTGTACATTGTTTGGGGGCTGCGACAACGCTGTCATGTAGCCCCGTGTACTTTGGGTGTGTGTAGAATCTGTCTGATAACCGGTGTTAATTGTGATGGCTGTATTAGTGTGTATCTGTAATTCAGGTAGAAGGACTGCAGACGATAATTTCAAATAGTTCCTACTTTCGCTACCAAATGCTACCGTCCACGACACCTAGCTGTGAACTTTGGTACTACTAGATGCCATCGCAACCCAGCGCCTGGTGACGAACGTTGGACGTTAAGAGCATTAATCAAACCTAACCTACAAATCTTGCTTCACACAAGTTTAGTTAGTTGAAGGTTCTTTTACATGCCATACATCTATGACATAGGACCGCCGCCTTTACTTCCCCTCCGAGGGAAGGCATACTGAGGGATTTTTAACGCTCTTAAAAAATCCGACGACTTCGGCCGGGTTTGAACCCACGATCTTGGGCATAGAAGCTCAACATGCTAACGACTACACCACTGAAGCCGCTGATAACTGTTGACAGCGCCCCGGTAGGTGGTCAGACGTCTCATTGTCTGTTTCAGACCGCCTACGCCTCTCTGTCCACACAGAGGGAGCTGAAGGGCGTTTATAATGTAGATCATACCCGAGATCCTGTTCTTTTCATGAGCTCATTCGTTTCCTTCTTCCAGGGGTCACTACTGTACCAGGCAAACAGTTCCAAGCTCACACCTCGTGAGAACAGAGTGGCGCAGTGGCTAGTCACCTCCTGGTCTGAGGGCTGGAACGGGGTACATTCAGTGTCGTGAGGAGAGCCACTTCTATTCCAGGCAAATTGCCAGGGTGACTCCTAGCTGAAGTCCACAGACGCCTTCTTTCCCAATCCTCATATTGATAATTACAAATACATAATCTCTACTCTGCGATTTGGTGATGAAATCGTCATCTTAGCCGACCTGCCAGATGATTTGAAAGATTGTTTAAATGGTATGAACTCTGTGTTGAGGAAGGAATTCACGATGAAAACATTAATGTAAAACAAAAATATTGGAATGCAGCCGAAGAAACCCCTAAAGAAGTCGAATTGGCAGGTGAAAAACTAAAGGAAGTAGGAGACTCCTGCTACTTAGGAAGCAAAATAACCAGTGATGGACGAAGCAAAGAGGATAAAAAAAGTAGGTTGGCTCAGGCAAGGAAGCCATTTCTACAGAAAAGGAATCAGTTGACATGAAATATAGATTTAGGTATTAAAAGTCATTTTGAAAGCCTTTGTCTGGAGCGTGGCGCTCTATGGAAGTGAAATTTGGACTGTTGGCGCAGCATAAAGAGGAGAATTGAAGCGTTTGAAATGTGGTGTTACAGAAGAATGATGAAAATCAGATGGGTATATAGGGTTACAATTGAAGAGGTATTAAGACGAGTGGGATAAGAGAGATGTTTCTGGCGATTACTAATGAAGAGAAGAGATAGGTTGGTAGGACACGCCATGACAATTAGGAATAGCACTTAATTATGGAAGGAAGGGTCGAGGAGAAGTCCTGTAGGGGTAGACCAAGGTTAGAATATGTTAAACAGATTGCCTCGGATGTAGGGTATGGTAGCTATGTAGAGATGAAACTATTGTCTCAGGACAGGGAGGCGTGGAGTGCTGTATCAAACCAGTCAAAAGACTGAAGCAACGTCACCAACACCCTTAGGGACCAATAATCTAGGTGTCACGCCCCTGAAATAATCATCGTCGTCGTCATCATCATCATAAGAATACCGGGTGAGTTAGCCGTGGTCGTTACGGCATGACTGCTGGCAGTAGCTCACATCCGGGAGGTGAGGAGGTTCGAATCCCCCCGCCGGCAACCTTGAAGATGGTCTTCTGTGGTTTCCCATCTTCCTTCCAGGCAAATGTCAAAAACTGGCGAGCCGAACATGTCCTCGGACACTCCCGGCACTAAAAGCCATAAGCAAAAAAAAAAAAAAAAAAAAAAAACAACAACATAAGAATACAAATGTTAATAGAAATAGTGATTTTAACATAACCAGAACAGGAGCGAAAGAAGCGTAGAATTTACTGTGTTTCTCTGATACAATAAAACAAGCTCGATGTGTGAAGGTTGTTTGGACTCAAAGGAGACTGGACCGTGTAGGAAGCCCCATAATTATCATAATCTAGGCTCCATGATAGTATCCTGCCAGCGCCCTACATCGTCATTACTGTCTATCTTCTGTCATTCTTTCGGACATCGGCCCGTTTTCCAACACCTTCCTATTTCGTCAGGCAAGGTTGGAAGTACTGGAGGGTAAATAAAACTTCAGCATACACAACTGATCAACCTAGTATGGCACACCATAAACTTTGTTTCAACATTTTCTATGGGGACGTTAAGAAGTACCCGGCTTACAACTAGATCTTGCAACAGGCAAATTCCCATGTCTTCGTCAAGCTGAAAGACTATTAGGGTGAAACATTCATAATCTAAAGGCTCCAACACACCGGAGCCATCGCGGTGGCGGTGCCGGGTGCGATGGCGGTGGTGGTCGAATACTTCCTGCAGAATTAAACAGAAGCTTTCAGACAGGCAGCGATCACGCGGGCAGTGTTCAGGACAGTGCAGCGTTCTACTACGTTGTGGCGATCAGATGTAGCTTTCGAATTTGACCGCTGCCCCCGTCACTGTGTGTTGGCATGACGATGAGTGAGACAACAAATTATTATTTGATTTGTCGAATCCTGACTAAAAAATATAAGGAAGAAAGATGAAGTCTGGGAACAAGTAGGCCTAGGCAGATCGCTAGGAACCACGTTCTCTTACATTTTCTTCTGATAAATATATTATTAAATTAAATATATTGTTTGTGATTTGTAATATTTGTAAATCCTTCTCACATTTCTCTAATAATTGTAGGCTACATAATGAACGGAATAATTGCCTTGCTTGCTGCTGCTCCTCACCATCATCAACTACCGCTTCCAACAGTAACGCCTCTTCTTCCAGTTGAGATAACCTATGCATCATTGACGTACAAGGTTTTCCAAACTGATCGCTACCACCGCGCAACTGGGTGTGAAAAGACCTGATCGCCATCGCCACCGCCACCGCGATCGCTCCAGTGTGTGGGAGCCTTGGTAAGCGTTCTTAATCCCGAGGTGCGATTTTACTCCTTTGAATTGCTTTCGGCCGGATGGTAACCGGTCTACCATTAGTTGTGAGTGATAAACGATGTTATGCCCCCGAACTGCCTCAAGTTTATCCGTGATGGGTGCTACTTTGATACAACTACTGTGTTTAAACGTGACTCCGCAAGCCAAATGCAAGAAGTAAAGGGCCTTCTTTACTAGCCAAACTTCGCTACCACACAGAACAGCTGCAGGACTCGCGACTGTTTATTAATCCTGCCCTTCTGTTCTAACTGGGGGCTGCGTGGCGCAGTCGGTAGAGGCGCTGAGCTTCTAACTGAAAGAGAGTGGGTTCGATCCCCACCCAGGCAGTGGATTTTAGAAGCAAAACTACCACTTTCAGAAACGCAAATAGCCCTGGGGTTCACTCAGCCTACACCGGAAATGCGTACCAGGGTAATTCCTGGGAGCAAAGGCGGCCGGGCGTGGAGCTGACAACTCCATCCCATCGAGTGCCGATGTCACAAAAAGTGGAAGCATCTACCTTCCACTACTCCCAGGGCCTCCATGGCCTGTACGGAGTTGGCTTTGCTTTGCTTTTCTGTTCTAACACCCGACAGTGAGCGCCATTTGCTCCAGAATGTCGTTATTCCATGGATGATGATGATGATGACACTACTTTAACGCCCATTTTACCTTTTGTGAATTTGCAGACGCCAGGATTCGAACCCACTACCTCAGCTAGAGCGATTGTCCGCTGGCTCTTGGACAAAGGAGCGGATTCAAATCGCCAAGGAACTGAATCATTGGTAGAACGTTCAGCGTTGTGTACTGTATCTGTGCGACTTGGTTTTGTAATGCGTCTCTCTACTTCCATTATTAGGGACCGGACTTTTTGAAAATGCATATGCGCATATGCAAATGCATATTTTGTGGGTTTATTGGACTTTCTTTTTGCATATTCTGAACATAACAGCATATTTTAGCGTATACAGTTTAAATTCAGTATAATTTAAAACATCTTGATCAAAATAGGTTTCGCCTGCATGTTGGACATCCCTTGTGAGCAACTTTCTCAGAAACAGATAACCAGATGAGTTAGATGACAGTACTCGTACTTGACGCAATGCTGCCTGGCTATTTGAAAAAGGGAATGGGGTGGGACATTCCTTTCACCATCTCGACAGCCAGCAGCCCGGGGTTAGTTTAGTGAGGAGTTTCTTCAGTCAATGTGTTACTTTATTCTTAGTCTGCAGATCCTTAACTCAAAATGCCTAAAGACAAGAGCAGCAGAGAGTAATTATTAAAACAGTGGGTGTCAGGTAATAGTGATTCACTGGTGGCTTGCAACCGGACATTTATGCACTGACAACGATTAAAATAGACGAAATTTTCCTCCTAAAAACATTGAAGAACTTGCAAATAACTTATCTATTGTGACGCTTCTTTCTGCAGTGAATGATAGGCCTACATGTATAAAGTGAGTGAATAAGATTAGCTTATTGTTAAGTGCATAGTTTTCAATATTTATTGCATATTTTCTACATTTTTACTGCATAATTGGATGCTGGTACATATTTTTATCGGTTTCAGTGCATAAATGTCCGGTCGCTATCCATTATCATATGCAACTTTCTTTAGGAATGCCCTGCGTAGCAAATATTTAGGCCGAGGAAAGTGTCCAACAGCTGCTTGCACAGACCTGAAATTAGCTTTCTTTGAAGATTTAAACAAGAGAGTGAACCCCGCTTGCTGTTATTAAACACGAGCTTCAGCTGAATCGAAGAAAATATGAACTCCTCGTTTCTTCTAATCCGCGTGGAAACCGATCAGAGCGCCAACAATCACCGGCAGGGGCGCTGTCGCCCTTCTCTTTTAATTAAGTCTTCCTGCGAGAAACAGACACACAGTGTATAAAGCCAATTTACATAATCTTCTTACTGAAATTAGAAGAAGGGAGATAAAGCCAAGAATGGGATTACAGTCTAAAGAAACTGAACGAGAGGGTCGCCCGCGCGCTCTACCGGAAGGGACGCCAACTACGGCATCATTCCTACTACACCAAGAACTTTGTTAACTTTTGAAGAAACGGCAGGGACTGTTACAGGAAAAACAGCAGCATGGAAACACTCAAACTCTTCTGAATTTACTTTATTGATTCCTAATTCACGTTGGCCTATCTTACTCGAAGGCGTTAGGCTGGTTTGCACCGCCGATGAGGTGATCCTGTGCTGAGTTTACTTGTGGTAGGGTGGCCAGTTACTTCCCTCCCTCTGCCAACATATTGTGGTCCCCCAAGCCAAGCTCTGACCACACACAATTTTGCTTAACTTTGGAAATATGGCCAAGCTATAGGAACCCTATATTGGTTGGTGTCTCAATTTAGGGGCTGCGACAACGCGACCATGTAGCCCTGTGAACTTTGGGTGTGTGTAGAATCTGTCTGATAACCGGTGTTATTTGTGATGGCTGTATTAGTGTGTGTTATCTGTTTTTAATTCAAGTGGGGGACTACATACATTCGATTTTCAGTAGTTCCAACTTTTGCTACCAAACGCCACCGTCAACGACCAACTAGTTCTGAACTTTGTTACTAGATGCCACCGCAGTCGGCTCCTGGTGACGAACTTTGGAACCTAAGAGCGTTAGTCAAATATAGGCCCTAGCCTATGATTTAGCTTCACACAAGTGTAATTAGTGGAAGGTTCTTTTTCATGCCATAAATCTATGATACGGGACCGCCAGCTTTACTTCCCCTCCAAAGAAGGGCATACTGAGGGATTTTTAACGCTCTTAAAAATCCGACGACTTCGGCTGGGTTTGAATCCGCGACTTTGGGCAAAGAAGCTCAGCATGCTACCAACTAACCCACCGAAGCCGCCGAACCCTATATTATGGTGAAAGATTTTGGCCCATAGTGTGTAAATCAGCCACCAGTTGCGCGACATTCATTCAGGCGAGCATTGCCCCACAAGACGATGGAAGTCGAATGTAAAGAATGCCGTCGTGGTCGCTGGTCATGGCTGATCTTCAAACACGCGCATTGGGGTATAGTATCACATTGCTGGGTTCCGACGCCATAAGTAAGATCGGACCCATGTCTCGTCCATCGTAATGATACGTCGTAAGCATTTGAAGACTCTTGTGTTTAAGGAATGTCAACACTGTTAACTTAACTTGGGAAATAATTGAACAACTCGTTCAATTCCAGCTACACTTGGTGTAAGCAGAGTCCCGTCTAAGAATATCGCTGTTCTGAGGAAGAACGGCCGATGGAACATTATTTTGAACTGCTCATTCCAATAAAACTGTGAGAGTAAGGAAAGAAAAGCAGGCAGTTTAGTTCTTTACTGGACTCCCTCGTGGTGTAACGGCTAGCGTTCTTGGTTGTCGCCACGGAGGTCGGAGTTCGATTCATGGCTCTTCCAAGAAATTTTAATTCTGGTGTGAGGGCTGGAACGGGGTACACTCAGCCTCGTGAGGAAAAACTGACGAGGAGGATTCGATTTCCACCAGTTACCTTGGAAGTGTTGTAACGTATCTATTAATTTCTTCGGGGTGGTGGTTGTTTTATCACACAAAGGAATAGGCTACTTCATTTATCCAAATTATAGTATATTTAAAAATAACTCACATCAGCCAAACTTCAACAAAAACTTGATTGCCATACTCCATCAAATCATGTTCTGTATTAACTGTAAGAGTCTTCTCAGACAATGATAGTGACATATCTGTTGAAGGGACCTATAATCCAGTTTTCAAATGCCTTAACCACCCTATCCTCCGTAACTTTTATTCATACTGCTCTTATTCATCTCCCTCATCATCGCATTTCTTTCTGCAACCATTGCTGGGACACCACAAAGAATCCAGTAAGCACAAGTACTAAACTATTTGCAGTGCCCCACCAGCAGGTGGCCATGCTACTAACCATAATGTGACGTACAAAAAAAAACCTGTCACAGTGTTTTCCGTGGTTTCCCCACTTCTACTCCAGCCAAATGCTGGGATGGTTCCTGACTTAAGGCCACGGCCGCCTCTTTCCGAATCATATACCCAATTTACGAATACACATACTACTGTAGTATAGCCATAACACAGGTTATCACTAAGGCCCGGATAGTTAGCCTATGCATTTAAATATCTTTTATTTATCGAAATATTTCCTATTTTCTATTTTATAAATAAATACATAATCCGGCGTATTTATTCATAAGTACATTTTTCCTATATTTGGTGTGTGTTGTACTCCTTAGATGACTGCTGCTCACATTTTCGACCCTTGGCAATTCCAGTAATTTGCTTCTCTATTTCGTGAATGCACCCTTGTCTCTGTATTGTACTATAGTAGTTTATTTATCATGTGACTTTTAGTGTCGGGAGTGCCCGAGGACATGTTCGGCTCGCCAGAGGTTGTAGCTGCTTCCAGCGGACACCCTTGGGGTGAGCTACAAGCTGCGTTCAATTTCAAGCAGTTCCAACTTTCGCTACCAGACATCAATGATACCTAGTGGTGAACGTTGGAACTTTGATAGAGCGTGCCGACGAAATCTAATCTAACATTTTAGCTTCACACAAGTTTAGTCTGTGGAAGGATCTTTTACATGCCATAAATCTATGACATGGGACCGCCGGCTTTACTTCTCCTCCGAAGGATGGCATACTGAAGGATTTTTAACGCTTCCCGACGACTTTTGCCGGGTTTGAATCCGCTATCTTGGGCACAGCAGTTCTGCATGCTACCAACTACGCCACCGAAGCCGCTTGCACTTTAGTAGAATTTCAAGACAGGAATTGCCCGGTCATTCAGTAGGCTATAGCAGCCTCAATAAAGCCTCCAATAGTCCTTACTTTGACAGGATTTTTTTCTTGAAATTACAGTGGTCTCCGAAACTTGTGAGCATTGAAAGAGTGCTATGAAAGTATTTGAAGTGACCTTTTCTTCTGCTCTTTAGAATGAAATTCGAAAACAGCTCATATATGATTTAGTATCGCGCATGTGCAGTAAGTATTGTAGGATTCGGGAATTGAGACAAGCCCCGGCCTCTCAAGTGGGAACATTTGTACTGTCGTCAGGATTATGGGTTATTCAAGCTGCTGGACGATTCAACTATATTTCGAGTATCTGGGCGACATAAATATGGTACAAATTTAAGAACATATTTTGGGAACTGAATCTCATATTTCCCTTTTTTAAGCACATAAATAAATACGTATTTCTGAAATGTTAAGCACATAATTATCAGGGCCTTGGTTATCACACACCCAAATTCACGGGGCTCAATGGCCATGATGTCGTAGCCCCTAAAATATGTAACAACTGATGTGTCTCAAGGCCCCTCTCTTCTGTCACCGTGGAGAACAGTTGCCCACTCGCATCCTCTTGGGCAGCTACTGTACACATGATATTAGCAATCTCCGTGGACATTTCAATACATGCGAGTGTGGAATTCGAATCGGAGTCACCACGTTCCCGTCAAGCGAGCATGAAATTAGGTTAGTTTACTACCCGTTCAAGGCAACGCCAATTGGTTGTGGCATTACAAGTATACCTCACACAAAGGCCTTCCACTTCATTAGCTTACAAACTAGCAACACCAACACCGGTAACTTCTGGTTCTCTGTCGCGTAGACAGGGATTTCATTTTTGCACTGAACGGATTAAGTTCTTCTTCCCCGGACTGTGTCTGATACCCTTCACAGAGCGTGATGACTCGTCATGCACCATTGTCTCCGGTCCTACACCAGGATAATTTGCCTACCAACATCTTCTATTCGTCAGTCCATCTGCTGCGACATCTACCCTGCTGCCTCCTTCCTCCAACAGTACTTTCCCCTGCAGTAACATTTTTCCATAGCAGAGTGTCTTTGTGAGATGTGTCCAAAGTATGTCAGATACGCATTGTCTTTTCTTCCTGTAAATGCATCCTTCACTTGAAGCTCTTTGTATTTGTTCGGTTCTCCGAACACGATATCCGTAGGATCCAGCGATAACACTTATATTTCCAAAGATTCTATTTTTGTTTTGTCTGCTTTCTTGGCGGTTCATGTGTCAGCAGCATTAGTGGCAATGAGAAATATCAGGGCAATAACCGGACGGAGTTTGGAATTTTTAGTTCACCCTCTTAACAATGAATAACATTGGTAGGCCTGTATTGGCTTTCACGGCCAGTGAATTAAGAAAAAGAAAATCCAGAGGCTGCTTCCAGTCTCGGACCGGGTCAGGAATGGAATGAATGAAGCCCCCATCTAGCGGCGAGGATATGAACTGTGCCGGCTGCCGTGGCCTGACGCACTCCTCTGGGGCAATGATTAAATGAATGACAGATGAAATGAAATGAAATGAAAGTGGAGAGTGTTGCTGGAATGAAATTGTGACAGGGAAAACCGGAGTACCCGGAGAAAAATCTGTCTGCTTCCGTTTTGTCCAGCACAGATCTCACATGGAGTGACCGGGATTTGAACCACGGACCCAGCGGTGAGAGGCCGGCGTGCTGCCGCCTAAGCCACGGAGGCTTTACTCACGGCCAGTGAATTAAAACTCAGCAATTTTTCTAGGTTAGTGTCGTGTCCGGGCCCACTGATGAGCTCAGTGTCCTAGGCGAAACCCCACACAAGACACGGCACAAACCTAGAAAAAATGCTGAGTTTTAATGACAAACTTTGTTGACCATACATCGTTCAGCCGTCTCATTAGGCTTTACCATGGCTTAGTAGGCTATATCATGGAGAGAGTTAATGTTTACATAGACACTAGGCTGTCGTAAACCCGCGAGCTATTAGACTTCTGGAACGACCAGTTGGGAAATAAATTTCAGTGGACGGAAGACGAGTAAGGAGATGAGATTTTCATTCCGTGTGCATGTGTATTTGGTTTTCAAATATTCCTAGTTTTTTATTACGGCAGTCTTTTATGTCGCATTCATTTTTGGCAGTGGATTGGAGAGTCACGGTCGAAAGCCTTGGTATTATCATGTAAATATGGCAGCAAAGCCTTGTACGGCTTATCTTTGAGCTACGTTTCAGGTAGAAATGAGTATGAAGGTGTCAAGAGTCAACTACAAAAGAATGACAATGAGATCTATCGACCTGTCGACACGTCCGCTCGCTTTATGCATGGGACATTGTTGGTACACGTCAGGCGTCGGAAGAGATGGATATTAGATGCCTGAAATATTATTTCCGATATCGGCCTTTAAAAACCCTCGCTAAGAACAGCTGATAATGACGGCAAAAGTCGTACGTTTAAAAAGAACGTCCCAACATTCTGTTCTTCACAGAAACATGACTTTTGAAAATACTTCCATTTGGTTTTTACACTCTTTCAACTTCTTAGCTTCCACAAGGGTATCCCACATCACTCCGGAATCCATGGATTGAAGGCAGACAAGAATCTCAATAATAGTGGTGACTCTGTGAAAACGTATTTTGGAAGTTGGCAATCGTGGCTCAGGCTCAGCGCAAGCTAGTGAGGCTTTGGAACTATGTACAGCGCTTGATGACGGTTCGACTTGAGCCGAGGACATCAAGATTCGTTATGAGATGAGCGGCAAATGAATATTACCGTTTTTCTTGAGATGTACCTGAAGCTTATTCTCGTGTAATTATATGGGAATAACCTATAATGTACCATCTGTGGGGCTTCATACCAAGATTATATAAATTGGAATGGTATCACGCAGAATTTTTATGTATAAATGTTAAATTACCAACACATGATATGTCCCGACCAACCGAATCGAAAATCGAAAAAGAAAATAATTCTTATTTCATTTGAAAGGCATGGACTAAATATGTAATACAGTACATACTGTAAAAATGAACTGAAAACCTGAAGTAAATTATGATCTAAGTGCCATTTATTCCATTTGGGAGTTATTGGCGGAATTATGGTCTATGGGCCAAGCAACTTGCGGTATATTCTGATCCAAGTGCCAAACCTGTTTGTAGAAGTACAGCTCATCGCCAACAGAATGCGTGAGCTGTATGTGCACGGCAGGATATTGTGAATTGTGATCTAAGTGCCGTGCGCGCGCAAACGGCATTGTTGTGTTCTTAGCTTCGTTCTGGTTTTATTTAGAGTTTGTGTTTACCAGGTTTTTAACCCAGGACATCAAGACCATTGATCTTCCACGACTGGAGTGTGGATCTCAACTTTCTGAAGCAAAGAAGTCTGATTTGAAACATGTGATCCCGTTTCGTACACAGAGAAGCCACAAAAGAGTTTTATGAAGAACTGACATCATAACTAAACTGTAAAAAAGCCTTGTATGTATTTTCTTTTTCTTTGTGTGGATACCTGAAAATGAAAAATGTTGAGTCAATACTGAATTTATTAGTTTAATTTAGTACCCTACCTAACAAACATCGTATAGGCCTAAAACTATTCCATACTTTCAAGCCTCCTTTATTATAAAAGCTTTTTTTTAGCACTTAGACTGCTATGTTGACCATATGGAACTTAGATCATTATTTGCATTTGATGCTGTGGACATTGATTTCTTTTCATTTTAAGATTTAAAAACTAAAAAACTGTGCAATGGAATGAGATTTAATAAATATATAATTTGTACAATGTGTATTTAGGCCTAGCATAAATGATTTTCTGTAATATGAAGTATTTATGATTTAAAAAGTTGGTCTCGTGAAAAAAACCATCAATATCTCAAAACTTTGAAAATGGCACTTAGATCACATTTTACTTCAGGTTTTAACTATATATTTGTACTGTATTAGAGGTTAATTTGGCTGCTCACTGCACTCGAGGTGGCGTTAACCGGGAAATTCTAACAAAATATATATTTTGTTTTGATGCTTATTTTACTTTGCAGGACGGAGCTACATGACCGCGTTGTCGCAGCCGCTAAACTGAAGAACCAGCAGGGTCTAATTCACCAGTGTATGAAATTTGAAACTGATATCTCAGTATTTTCCAGTTAATTTGACCATCTGAACTCTGCACAGAGGGGGAATTGTGAAGGACAATGTGGTGATTGAACACAAGTGGTAAGATTCAGAAACAGAGATCATTATGACAGTGCAGCTTGTTTGGATTTTGCATTTTTCTTCAAATTTCTTTTTCTGAGATAAAAAGAACCTTTTCTCAGTAATCAATGGGTTAAACAGCTAGTGATGTTCACTGGATGTGGTTCCTGTACTTGCTAATAATTTGAATTATATAGAATTTCAATAATATTTTTTAAATGTTTATTATTAACATTAAAAAAAGGAAATTATACTTCAGTTAATTATTAAAACTCACACATTAATGTGAACCAAATAGTAGTTTATTCACATTGTTTGTACAATGTTTAAAAAAATATATATAGCCCAAGGACTAGTTTTCTACACCTGTTAAAGGTACATTAGTTATAGTAATATCATTAAATATTTATAACAAATAAGAAGAATGGGTCCACAGATGGCACTTCAATCTCCGAGAGGTGCACTAAACTCAATGCAGCCTACTGTATATCACGTAACCGTTACAACAAGAGGTGTATTTCAAAAATATTACGAGCCTTACAGTAGTCGCATATGATGTGTAACATCTGACATAGAAGAAACCTCACGTGAAATTGTTGATACACCCGTATTTTATACTATTATTGGCACAAATATTAATCTATTGTAAAAGGGAGTGTTTTACAGATATTGTAGTTTATAATACGGAACTCATTTTATTAGATGATTTGTAGCTTCCACCAGCACTAGCCTAAATAAAGAATACGATATGGATCAACTAGATTAATAGACTCGAGACCGCTCATAACCTTAAATCCCTCATAAACAGGTCCTCTTCATTTACAGACCAACACATAATTTCATATAGATTCTGTTAAAATGAGTCATAGTGTTATGATAAATATAGTTTGAAATGATAATCTGGTACCAAAATATCTACCCCGTCCGGGATTCGAACCCAAGATCTCTAGATTCACAGTCATAAGCTCCACGGCTATTTCGACTACGCAAATTTTGTGTACAAGACGGTGACTTATTTCCACGTTCCAATAATACTGCATTACGGAATTAAGTTTCATTTATATTTTGCTTGTTTCGATAATGTTCCTGCGTGAAATTGAGTTTAAAATGCCTTATGAATAGGCCCTCTTGTTAGTAAAGAGAATGTATTCAGTAATGGTTCATGAAGGCTTGCTCAATTCTCGTATAACCACAACGATTATATTATATTGATGACTGCATTACCGTTATATGGGTTAATATTTGAATAGCCATTGTGCAGAAACATAATACCGGCAATGCCGACTACTTACAATGTTTGATATTAAGACATTTTACCATTTAAATACTGATACGAAGACTTCGAACATGTACCATGCCATTTGTTTCAATCACTTGACACCAGAGTTCGCATGAGCGTTTTCCGTTCAGTATGTCATATACATTACACATGGCCGAGAGTACGTCATGGTATCAATATCCGACACCGCGCGCTCATTGTTTCTCGTACCACTGCCAGCTGGGTCTTACTACTGCTCGCTGGATCGATCGATCGGGCAGTGCATACTTCCGTTTTCCACCACTGCCAGCTAGTACATTTCCGTTCGATTGATCGAACGGGCAGTGCATACTTCCGTTTTCCACCACTGCCAGCTAGTACACTTCCGTTCGATCGATCGAGCAGGCAGTGCATACTTCCGTTCGATCCACCACTGCCAGCTCGATTGTTCCGATCCACTTCCGTCCCCGATTTTCAAAATCACTCCCACAAAACTATCCAGCAACCGAGCGGAAAGATGTTACACATCAAAACTGCAAAGATCTGCCATTATAAAACCGTTATTAGACCACAGTTTTTATATACAGATTTTATATGCTGCAGAGATCCTCTTGATGAACAAGAAAGGCAACATGGATGATTTGGAGAAAGTCGAGAGACGTATTCTTCGAAAAATTCATGGACCATCATTGCCCCCAGATGGCTCTTATCGACTTAACCGTCAGTTGGAACCAGCCACCACTAACATGCGATGGAGACGACTGAAATTCTACGGGCACCTTCCGGATGGGGAACGATAGATTCACCAAGAAGATCTTCAACTTGATTTTTGGCTACAAGACTGGCAGCTTGTGGCTTAATGAAGTGAAACAAGACTTTAATAACGCTGGCATTTTAGACTGTAATATTCTTGACCGTTCCAAATGTTGTGATAGTGTTAACACTTGGTCCCACCACCCAAAGTGATAATACCGGACCACCCCTCACACAGGAGAGAAGGACAAGTTATTGGCTGGACTGAGGAGGTATTGGAGAACAAAGAAAGCATCGCAGAAGCACAAGTCATAAGCGCTGTCTAGTGGGCTTAAATCACTAATAATAAGAAAAAAATGGACGTACCTAATGCGAAAGAAAGTTTTTGTAGTTACACAGTGTAGGTTATAAGATGAGTATACGTTTACCATATCGGTTTAGTACAGGTTCATCCGTATATCTTATATAATACACCTTGTCCATACTAAAATATGTAGCTTATTATTATTATTATTATTATTATTATTATTATTATTATTATTATTATTATTATTATTTAAACGTACATGTTCCGATATTTAATGATATCTTCTTCACCGTTTAACATTAATAAAATAAAATAAAAATAAAAATCGCTATCCTTACAATAATTTGATTAAAATAAAAGTTTCAAATACATAAATACTAGTACTATGCAACGAGCCTATAATGGCAATAATTAAGACAAGAGTATGTTTATAAAACTAGCGTAAGCTAGGAAGACTGCTGTGAAGTTAACATCCAGCTCCTTCTTTATCCCCACCTTGTGCAATAGTGGACATTAATAGTCCATCTACAAAACTGGCAGGCTTCGATCTGCCACGCTGCACCTGGAGTAGACTAAATCGCATGAGAAGTGGAGTAGGTAGAACAGCATCTACTTTACACACATGGGGCTGGTCAGTTTTCCCCCATTGTGACTATGGGGAGGTTCGCCAAACAATGAAGCATGTAGTGCAGGAATGCCCACTCCGTGCTTTCTCTGGCACCATGGACGACCTCAACTCAGCAACACCGGAAGCAGTGAAGTGGGTAGCGGAATTTGACATTCATATTTAGTGAGACGTACATCACTCACACTCAATGTTTACAATTGAACTGTCGAAGTTGTCAGGTAGATAGTGATGTCTAAATAAATTGTTTTATTCCAGTTATTTTTCCTCTCAAGCTTCGTAAATTGATTTGTATATACATGATAATTTGTATTTAGCCTACTCGGTGCTTATCTTCCACTGGATATGTAAATAGTTTATAGGTTGTTTTCATCATACTCTAAATAAATAATTTACCATTATAGGCGAGTTGCATACGACTGTTTATGTTCGACGATAATTATAACTTTATTATATGTTTTAACATAAATATTCATAAATATCTGTTGAGATTCAGTCACTAGAATTTTGTGATCGGAGTACAGGGGCTGGATAGGATATCTCTGTTTTCCAAGCTCTCTGACCGACCGACGCATGCGCCCTGTGTGCTTGGCAGTTTATTTAGGCGAACATATGGACGGTGCACTTTCAGCAATTTGGATTTTGAGCGCATGCGCGAAGGTATCGTTACCTAATTGGTCACACAACTGTTTCTTGAGCTCTGATTGGTGGGAGAAACTGTTTCATAATGAACAATAGTGTTATAATGAGCCTCATTATGATACAGTTTTCTAACACATAATGTTAACATTTGGACACCGTCGAACATAAAATGTTCAAGATGTTTCTAAACTGGAATTGCGATGGATTGTGGTGACATTATAAACATTGTTATAGGGAATTCAGATTTCTACCTTCGACATCTGCCAAAGTCACAAGATGGCTTATTCTCGGTATGGGTCCTTGTGAAGTGTGTAGATGTTTTTGAGGCTGTTCGATCAAATACAAATGAGAACATGACCTTCGGATCTTTTCAGTAAAGGTCAGGTGCCTTCGACAGGCGTCATGCAACCGAACGACAGAACTTGGAACACAAGCTTGCCGAGTAGATGGCTTCGTTTTCAGATATCATGTTTCTGGCAGACGTTTGGTGCCGAATTTCTACGATGATAATGGTTAGTATCCACAGATTGAATTACAAGCTTACTGTATTATAAAGAATATCTTTAACTTCCGTACGTTACAAATGTAATGAACAACTCTGAGAAGCAAAAGACACAATGGATATATAAAAAATCTATTATAGTTCTCCTTATAATATTTGGGTACTATTCATTGGTTGCATTTCCATTGAATATAGTATTATGAAAAACTCACAGTGGTTTAGCAACGAATTTGAGTGAAGTTGTCAACTCTAAGCGATCACGGGTGCCCCTCCCTCTTGTCGGGTCTGCTTGTAGAGGATCTGTGACGAGATTAGATCCCGCTACCCTGGGAATAAGAAGATGGAGCTGATGAAGGCCGGTGATTGATGTCCCTCCTCAGACTCGAGTTATTATGTGAAGTTCGTCGCACACGACAGCTCCGTGATGATAAACTGTGTCTTGTACTCTCAACAAGTTACTTGTTGTTAAAACTCAGAAATTTTTCTAGGTCTGTGCCATGTCTTGTGTGTGGGTTTCGCCTAGGACACCAAGCTGGCTCATCAGCGGGCCTTTGGTGTCCCCGCCCCACACAAAACATGGCACAAACCTAGAAAAATTGCTGAGTTTTAATTCACTGGCCGTGAAAGCCAATGTAGCATCTTTTTCTTGTTTTCTTGTTGTTGTTGTTGTTTCATTTGAGGGGATGGCTTATGTAACCCCGACTAGACACAAGATAATCACTAGTGTACAACATGGTCATCAGCCCCGTGCGTTCTGTGTTATCGTAATCATATATATTATTTCAGTAGTATAGATCCCTCCTGCGGCGATCACAAGCGACCGATCGTGACAAATGTGCATTCAAATGAAAGAGAATATACATTACCAGTGACGCATTGCACTCCAATTTCATAAATATCTATAATTTCTTTAAAAAATGACTTTTAAAAACTGTACGAAGTGTGCGATTTGCAGATACTGTTGCTGCAGGAAGATACGCTCCATAATTGCTGCCCACTTCACATTTTGGCCGCTGTGACGCCTGTTTCATGTCATTTTAACATTCTGAGGTCTTTTCTTTATCATTTTGCATGGATTTAAGAGACAGTAATTTAAAGGAATCAGTACTCAAATCGTATAATTTCATAAATATCGAATAACCGGTAAATGTTACGACTAAGCTGTCAATCAATGGACTCAGCACACAAATGACATTAGCAGTGACGAATTGCATTCTAATTTCATAAATATCTGTTTTTGTAAGAAGTGTTCGATTTGCAAATGCTGTTGCTGTCTGAAAATACGCGACATCATTGCAGTTCAGTTCGAATTTTGGCCGTAGGGACGCCTGATACGTAAATAGTGTTCTATAATCATTTGGTTCAAATAAAAACATAACAACCTTTCTCCTTAAGTCTCTTTATTGTAAACCTATTGGGGAATGTATTGCTTATGAACCTGCGAGATTTCTCGCACGGGTCCACTAGTCTATTTACATTTATATTTGTAGTCAAGGAAGTCAGACTTACAAGGGGACCACAATGGGAGTGTTCTAGGCGAACTTCGTGTTGCCGCCACAATAGTGCAGCAGGGACCGAAGGGGTCCACGCAAGGAGTAAGAAGACGAAGCCCCAACGGTCATGAAGTGAAGCTATGAGTTACTCCTAAGCTAGTGCTCAAAACATTGCGATGGTTAGTCCCATAAGAATACCATGCAAATAATGGCATATCAATTTTTTTAACACCCACGAGCAATAAATCTAGAGCGTGTAACTGTGAAGGTGTCACCAGAGTGCAGCATGGACAGAACGGGTCCAATACGTAATATGGCTAAAGCTCTACCCACAATGCGCAGACGGCAGTTGAAGTCAGGCCCGTGCTCTCTTATGGCGTCATTCACAATGTGAAGTTGTATGTCGGTAGTAGATAGTTGACAATCGGCAGCGTGTGGTCGGCTGTCGCCAATTTTATCTTTGACAGCCAACTGCATATTTAAGAGCCAATCAGAAAAGATCACAAGCTGACGTCACTTGGTCGTTTTCCCGCTTGTCATCAGCTGTGTAGTTGAATAGTTGTATTCGCGGTATATTCTTCGCCTAATTACAGTGTATAAAAAGATGATGACTGAATGTACTGACCTTGGGATAGAAGATATATTCATTGATCTTGTGAGGGAACGCCGTTGGCTGTATGACATGTGTGAGCCCAAGAATTTAAAAGGAAACAGTTCATTGATTATAATGTTTTCCTTTGTAGCAAAAGTAATGCAATGGAAAGTAACGCTGAATGAGAGCTCATCGTACGATAACATTTACTAAAGTAGGGCCTACCGGTACTGAAATTAGCCAAAATACATTTTCTAATGACGAAAAATAAATTAGGAAATGATGTAGTAATAGATTAAACGTGTTGGGAGCCATCGGGCGTTCAATCAAAAATGACCAGCTACACAAAAACAATTCTTAAAAAAAATCATTAGGCCTAATTCAGAGTTGGATTTGTTATTAATTATTTACAAGAGGGGATACTGGATGTACGAGTATTTTTCTTTAATTTTAACAAAACTGTACCAGTTAGCAGCAATAAAAATAAACCGTACAGCTCCAAGTCGTCCATCCTTGCAAATTTTAGGTTAGGTTATCGACAATTGACAACTTTCTCAAGGAATAAATGAAAGTCAAGTTATTATTTACTCCTAGCATTTTAACGACTGCGCATTGTGGGTAGCTAGGTTTTGAACAACCGACTTCCAACAGGAGCTATTGACTATTAACTACCAACTAACGACTGCCCACTGCGAATTGTGGGTAGACCATAATGGCGAATGCTAAGCATCATCAAGGAATACAAAAGGAGCTTCATATTGGAGTTCTATACAGCCAGTAATCCAATTCGTATGCGCCTGGACCTCATTATGGGATCATTAAATTCAAAAACCCCATTGTCAAACCCCTCAATCAAATCAAATTAAATTGTATCAATAACATAAATTATTAATTATATTATCGAAAAATTAATTTAAAAATCAGTTTAACCCCAACATTAGATTCAAATCCAGGCAGAGGAACGCTTGTCGTACCGGTACCTGGCGTATAATCTGCTTCGCGAGCAGATTGCGACTATGTTATTTTAGACTAGTCCTCTTCGGCCCCTGCTGAAATATGCTGACAACTATTGACACACGTTACACGCCCATTTCGTCCAAATGTACGGTATATGCAGGGTTTGACCAGAAATGAAAGTAACAGAAACAGGAGCTCCATATGGCCAAGCGTTTATATAAAAAAAAGTGTTTTTGGCGCGGGTCGGGCGAGACTTTAAGACATGAGCCAGGTACTGTAAGTTAGCGTAGTTTCCTGGCAGCGGTTGGCTCAGCAGAAAGAGTGTATTGTATGTCTACCCCTTATTTGTCCCTTTTTCCAACGGGGTCGGGGATGAGATGCAATGGAAGTCTTCGTGGCGATGGTTTTTACGGCCGGATGTCCTTCCTGACGCCAACCTCATGAGAGGAGTTAATGATAGATGAAATGAATGATGGTGAATGAAACTGGGCAAGGATGTGGAAGGAAGCGGCCGTGGCCTGTCAGAAGGTACCGTCCCAGCATTTGTCTGGTGTTGAAAATGGGAAATCACGGAAAACCATTTCAAGGACGGCCGACGGTGGGGCTCGAACCCACGCGTCTACCGAGTCCGCAGAGAGCTTGGCCCCATGACCTAAAGCTGTGCTTTAGCCAGTGTAGCCACTACTGTCGGTGCTCAGCAGAATGAGTACAGAACGGTAATCCGAGGGTGGTGGGGTCGAGTTTCTATGCGGAATCTTTTTTGTCCTGCTTTCATTTGCAAGTTATTTGCACTGCAAATAAAACGAAATAATGCTCTAAATATTGTATCTCTGGTTGGTTGGTTGGTTCCTACGTTTAGGGGCTGTGACAACGCGGTCATGTAGCCCCGTGTACTTTGGGTGTGTGTAGAATCTGTCTGATAACCGGTGTTAATTGTATTAGTGTGTGCTATCTGTTTTTAATATTTTTATTAATGCAGCCAATGGCCATGTGTTTTTCTTTTCAGGACGGGTCAGGGAGGGGATTATGAAAGGAAATCGGCCGTGAACCTATTGAAAGGAACCCTCCCGGCATTTGCCCGATAGTGAAAATGGGAAACCATGAAAACCGTTTTAAGGACGGTCGAAGTGGGATTCGAACCCACGCTCTCCCGATGCCAGTGAGACACGAGGTCGCGCGTTAGCGCTCGCGGCCACCGCGGCCGGTTGTTATCTGTTTTTTAATTCAAGTAAGGACTGCAGACTTTTGAATTTTTCAAATAGTTCCTACTTTTGCCGCCAAACGCCACCCTCAAAGACTAGACTACTAGTTCAGAACTTAGCTACCAGACGCCACTGCAGTCGGCTCTTGGCAACGAACGTAGGAACCTAAGAGCGTTGTTTACATTCTTAACCTATATAATTTAGCGTTACACAGGTGTAATTAGTGGAAGGTTCTTTAACATGCCATAAATCTATGATATGGGAGCGCCGCCTTTACTTCCCCTCCGAAGGAAGGCATACTGAGGGATTTTTAACGCTCTTAAAAACCCGACGACTTCGGCTGGATTTGAACCCGCGATCATGGGCATAGAAGCTCAGCATGCTACCAACTACGCCACCGAAGTAGCCAAATATTGTATCTCTACTTAGTACAATCAGCTTGACAGATCCTGTCTAGAATAATTTTTAAGAGGATGGAAAGCCAGATAGAAACGGAGTTGAGTGAAGGCAAGTTTGGTTTCAGGAGAAATGTAGGAACAAGGGAAGCTGTAGTAAGTCTTAGGCTGATTTTGGAAGGTAGAATAAGGAAAGATAAGAGAACGTTCATGGCATTTGTAGACTTAGAAAAGGCTCTTGATAACGTTGATTGGACTAAATTGTTTGATATTTTGAAATCTATTGGAATAAAGTACAGGGATAGGAGGGTGATATACAATCTATACAGAAACCAGACAGCAGTCATTCGAGTTGAAGGACATGAGAGAGAAGCTGGTATTCAGAAAGGTGTAAGGCAAGGCTGCAACTTATCACCCATACTTTTCAATCTCTACATTAAACAAGCAATGAAGGAAATTGGAAAAAAAATTCAAGTGGGAGTGAAGATTCAAGGAGAAATAATTTAAACTCTGAGATTTCCTGATGACATCGTCATCTTGGCCGACACGCCTGAGGATTTGAATGAGTTTTTGAATGGTATGGACTCCGTCTTACGGAAAGAATTCATGATGAAAATTAATAAATGTAAAACAAAGATACTGGAATGCAGCCGAAATAAATCAGAAACCTCTATGGACATCAAATTTGCAGGTGAAAATCTGAAGGAAGTAGGAGACTTCTGTTACTTAGGAAGCAAAATAACCAGTGATGGACGAAGCAAAGAGGATATCAAAAGTAGGTTGGCTCAGGCAACGAAAGCATTTCTACGAAAAAAAGGAATCTGTTGACATCGAATATAGATTTAGGTATTAGGAAGTCATTTTTGAAAGCCTTTGTCTGGAGCGTGGCGCTCTATGGAAGTGAAACCTGGACTATTGGTGCAGCAGAAAAGAGGAGAATTGAAGCATTTGAAATGTTGTGTTAGAGGAGAATGATGATGATCAGATGGGTAGATAGGGTGACAAACGAAGAGGTAATAAGACGAGTGGGAGAGGAGAGATGTTTCTGGCGACAGCTAATGAAGAGAAGAGATAGGTTGGTAGGACACATACTAAGACACCCAGGAATATGAAGCTTAGTTATGGAAGGAAGGGTTGAGGACAAGAACTGTAGGGGTAGCTCATGGTTAGAATATGTTAAACAGATTGCCTCGGATGTAGGGTGTGGTAGGTATGTACAGATGAAACGATTAGCTCAGGACAGGGAGGCATGGAGTGCTGCATCAAACCAGTCAAAAAACTGAAATTCAAACAACATCAACTTAGCATAACACGAAGTCCCCGATTTTTGGATGTCACGGGTAATCTCGAGAACCACTGGATAGATTTTGATGCGGTTTTCACCATTCTGTAAAGCATATTTCGAGGAAGGTTTCTGTAAAAAAAAAAAAAAATGATCAAAGGAAGCCAAGCAGTAACGATTACAGTGAAAAAGTCGAAAAAGAAACCTGACATCCCTGCGCTTTTTAAGCTTACGCTGGGCAAACTGTTAAACATATCTTTATACTGTGAGTGTAAGAATTGTTCAGCATGCAAAGTTCTACAAAAACGTCCGGGAGAGCATATCTCTATCTTCAATACATCGCCCTGTATAAGTGCGTATACGTTTTCATTTCTTCCAACAATCTCCATTCAATTACTGAGGCGACAGTTTACGAATTAGCTAGGGGCGAGTCTATCACCCCAGTTACAGCCTAGCTAGCGGGTGAGACTATTACCACAGATACAGTCAGCAGAAAACTGCCGAATCATGTTGAGTTAAGACTTCAGAGAAGAGTGGATGTGTTTGGAGTTTCCCTGGAAGTGCACTCGGCTTTTCTTCATTTCGCCTGTGATCTTTTCGTTCCGCAAAATACACAATCAAGTTAAGATTGAATGGAAGGGAGATTTGTGTTTCATGCACCTCGCCATTCTTAAATTACGTCTGACAAGAACTCGTCGCACATGCATCTCCATGATGATAGAATTAATAGTCCAGTCAGTGATTTTAACTCAACATGCCGAGTCGTAAAACGGATATATGTCGTAGTTCATTGAAATCGAAAAAAAAAAGCGCTTATCACGCAATGCATTCATAACTGTTCCCGAGCGAAGCCGGGGCGGGTTGCTAGTCTATTAATATTTGCATGAAAGTAATGAAAGGCAAAGGCAAAGGAAAATTTGAGACGGCAAATTTCCTCGAGGCGTACACGAGAGCGTTGTATAGCGATCGATACATTTATGATTTTACAGTTGAGGACGAATGCCAACAAGACGGGTGACCAGTTGAAGATACTGGTAGGAGAAACTCTCCAACATGGCAACACACGAGGACCGAGGGAGAGGAATTTAGGGAATTTTGGGATTCTGAGATCTGAGGGATCCTTTAGCTCGTTCAGTTCACATCCTTAACCTATGACTTAGGGACCCACCTTCTTAATAAGCTTCTTTAACAGTTACGCGAGTCTGAAGTCGTCTGTGCGCACAAAACGAGAATGAAGTAATCAAAACGACTGGTCTGTGAGGAGGACTTTCTATGAAATTCAGCAAAACAAAAATAATCCTACGTATTTGTTGGAGTGAGCGAGTCTATAAAAGCATCAAGTCAACATCTGAAAAACATTTTCTACGCAAGTTGATGAACATTGTCTCACTCGACGCTTTTTCACCCGGCTGGTTATTTAATGCGTATACCTCTAAAAGGGCGAGTCTTTCAAAACAAACTACGAAAAGTAAACGTCTGGGAAGCAAACGTGAACGGGTCTTTTTTTTATGGACTGCATTATTAGATTTGACATACTTAAGATGTCATGCCTTTACCACAAGTTGCCGAGTTTTGGTATTTACAAATAAGTTTAACTGAAATTTAATAAAAATGTAATCGACATTTAACTCCGTAAAAATTAACTCGTAGTTAATCATCAAGTATTGATTTGATTTATTTATTTATTTTTCTATTCGTGTTACAATTCGATCGTTGTAGATCTTGACACCTGGGTTTTCTACCCATCTATAGATAAACAAATAATTTAAAAAATCAATAGCGGTAATGAAAACAAAAACAGGCAGCGACAGCAGACGTTCCGGCAAAGACAAAATATGGCCCCTTCAGCACACGGTATGGCATCACATTTCTTTTTAAACCGAGGGGTTCTCCTGTTCAAATTCCATTGCTGTTGGGAGTGAGAGCGGGACATGTTAGCGATGACTCAATGCAGAGACAAAGGCCGTGAGGTGTCTCCAATAGGGAAGGTAGGCCTACTAATTAAATGTATAGCCGCCGTAGGGTAGCGCACGGCTTGTGACAGTAATGGCAAGTTATCTGCACGCCTGCTGGCCGACCAGCCAGTAATTTCCTGGCAACACGTGGGTCCGGCACAGTGCACACCATCACACGAAGCCAAGAGCTTGCCTGGACGATCCTTGACAACAACAATTTCAATTTTATTAAATACTAAATAATTATGTATTGCTATGAAGTGAATCATACTTAATTCAGTATGGGTCCTTATTGGCGAATAATCCCACTTACATCTTCCATGACGAATAGCGTACTAATGATTACAGTGGCGTAGGCATAATATTATACTGGGTTGCGTCCAATCAAATTACCTATAACTTATATGACGCAGTTACCTTTGTGTTGCCAGAACGTGGTTTAGGCTGTCTTCCACGGAACTCTTCAGGATAGCACAGGATAAGAAGTTGTTAGCCATGATGGTAGCCAACGTCCGTATCGGATAAGGTAGAAGAAGAAGAAGAAGAAGAATGTAAAAACGAAGAAATTAACAATAAACGGTGTGTTTTAAAATGTGTTTAAACAGACGTAAAGTACAGTACCGTATATGAAGCTTGTTAAAAATTCATCTATAAAATATCCTTTAAATTGTAATCTTATTCCCTCAAACTTGTACGTAAAAAAGTTTTAAAATATCTGATATTCTGGAAAAACAATCTCTTTGAAAAACAAGATATATATAACCTTCACCAATTTCAGTTTCAAAGTTGTATAAGGTGCGTTCAAAAGGTAACGAGCCGGAGGCTGGAATGCGCAAACCGGTGATGACATCGGCTAATCGTGGCGTGTGTAACGAGGTGTGGTTCCGACCAGAGCGTGGAAGGTCACAGCCCGTCGCTAGAGGGCCCGCGTGCACGTCACATGACGATACAAAGCGAGCAGCAGCATGCATCAATCGTCCAACGCTGCCAGTCGCATTACAAACAGTGACATGGAGACGTCAAACGAAGAGCAAAGAGGTGTTGTTCGCTTTCTGACAGCGGAAGGAGTAAGGGAAACGGACATTCATCGCCGAATGTCACAAGTGTACGGTCACATGTCATAGACGTATGGCATGAAAAAGAATTACACTTGTGTGAAGCCAAAATGTGTAGGTTCGAATTGATAACGCTCTATTAGTTCCAACGTTTGCCGCCAGGTGCTGACTGCGATGCCATCTACCAGCTAAGTCCGCAAGCTAAGTGACGTGGACGCTAGCATTTGGTAGCAAAAGTAGGAACTACTTGACCTTTTCTGCAGTCCGTTCTTGAATTATAACAGATAACACACACTAATACAGCCAGCACAATTAACACCGGTGATCAGACAGATTCTACACTCACCCAAAGTACATGGGGCTACATGACCACGTTGTCGCGGGTCCTAAACTAAGGAACCAACCAACCAACCAACCACGACTTCCAGGCCCTAGATAAAACATTTAATAATGAATAGTTGAGGACATATTGCAATATGTTAAACATGGTTATTATACTCAAGATAAATTTGGATGAATTCGGGGCATTAGCTATGAAAATAGGGTTTTCGCTATAGTTAAACTTCGCAGTATATTGTATAATTCAAATATTGGGAGATCCTTCGTTTGTCATTCTACCAACGTCCACTCCTGTCATGACCCTCACAACTTCAGGCACCGAGCTTATTATGGACAACACCTCACTTGTCAGTTTAGCTGCTCCAACTTCTCCCGATCCGCTGCATACCATGGTGATCTTCTTGGTCTGTGTTAAGGGGACTGCTACTTCCGCTGCAACTTGTGGTAATGTGCTAAGAAGCATATCGACCATAGCAGCTTCCTTATATTCCTTCCAGGCATCAGCCTTCTTGGCCATCTGTTCTGCATCAGCACGTGCCTTAGTTTCGATTGCAAATGCTTCGGCTTCACCACGTATACGGATTGCTTCAGCTTCTGCCTCAGCTTCCTGCGTGGCACAATACGTGTTGGCTTCGGCCAGCTTCTCTAGCCTGTACTTTTCTGCTTCAGCAGGTCTTCGGACTGTTGCTTCCAATTCTCTCTCCCTGCGCTGAATTTCTTGATCCTGTACACATATCTCTTGAGTCCTCTCCACTACCAAGATCTGCATCTCTTCGCTCTTAATGAGCTGCCTCGTTTTGGCAGCTTGTAACTCAAAAGCCAATTCAGCCTCAGCATTCTTTGTATTTACTTCAATATCAAATTCAGCTTTCTTCATTTCGAAGTTCCTCTGAGCTTTGGCTATTTCAGTATCATTAAAAAGCCTTGCTTCCATTCGCGCCTCTTCGGCTTTCGCTTCTTCAATTTTCGCATCACGCTGTGCTTCGGCTATCCCAATTCTGGCATCACGCTTTACCTCGGCAGTTCTTGCCATTCCCAAACTCATCAAATAGCCCTCATCATCTGCAACGTCCTTCAAGGTATAGGACACTACAGTAATGCCCATGTTCACCAGGTCAGAAGATGCAACTTCGAACACTTGTTCGCTGAACTTTTTCCTATCCTTGTATATCTCCTCAACAGTCATACTACCCATGATAGCCCTCTGATGACCTTCTAAAGTGGCCAAAGCAATTTCCTGAATTTCCTGCTCAGTTTTTCCAAGGAATAGTTCGCAAGCAGTCAACAGCATTTCTTTATTCCTTCCCTGAATTTTCACCTGAGCTATTCCTGTGACAGAAATGGGTACTCCTTGAACGGTGTACACGGTTGGGCTTTCAACCTGGATTGTAATTGTATTCAAAGAAATCCTTTGAACCTGCTGAATCTTGGGCCATAAGAAGACTCTTCCACCAGGCACTAACAAGGGCTTGAAGTGGCAGCAACCTGTAACGACTAATGCCTCGTTAGGACCACAAGTCACGTAACCAAACGTCATGTTAATGCCGTCGGAGTTGCAAATGGCAGCACCCGAGGCTGTTCGATAATGCGTCGGTCCAGAGAGGCCGGGAAAGCTTGAGTTCGGCTGAAGACGAGCTGTCAGATGGGAAGCGCTGCGATTTACACTATGCCGATGTCAGCACCGGTCTGGAGAAATCAATGGTGGATGAATGCCTCCATGTTTTGAATAATAAAGTGAAGTGGGAAATTAAAGTATTATTTAGTCATTTCATTAAGCCAGCATTTTTCCATGTTTGATGTACGGAGGTTATTGATGGTTTACTGTTCAAATCTATCACAATCAAACATGGAGCCCTTTAGTACTATCCCTAAAACCAAACGAAGAGTAAGGTAGGTGTGTAAAGTAACGTCTGCTTTTAACCGAAACATATAATAACACAGCGAAACTTAAAAGTGATCAAAAAGTAGTCTCACGTTAAGACTAACAAGACACGCCATCATGTAATACAAGGAGAACACGTAACTTACTACTAACGGTCCCTTAGATACACTGATGCCTAGTACCAGAGAACTTACAGAATCCAGAATGACACAGTACGCTTGCGGCGAACCGAGCGACACTTGTAGAAAGATTTTAGATGATGTTCTCACCATAAAATGCGAGATGGCAGCACATGAAATGTCACGGCTTGAGAGTACGATACGAGTATTGTGACGAGTTTCAGCATACAAGATATAGAAGGCGTTGTTCTACTTATGTATGCAGACGACAAAGTCATAGACTCCAGTAAGGTACCATTTGGCAGCACACGACAGTGACAAGCGATCGAGACAGACGACAGCGACGAGAGACGGAGACAAGTCAACGTGTCGCCGCACCCGTAATTTGATGACGACCGAGACTGACGACACGCCTAGACATACTGTACAGAAGGCGTTTATTGGGATGTGCGTGCACATATTCTTTGAAAAATGGTTACGAAAAATATTCTAATGAAAACGTTCCTCGAAGAGGAAGAAGACGGCGATGTGTTGCTGTGTTATTTGTTGCGAAAGAAACCAAGAAAACCTATGAGTTCAATATTCAAAACCAGACGCGAAGAGGGATCTTTCTGTTTGTTAATAAAGAATAAAGATATTTCCATCTTTGTATGACTGAACTTCAGGATCGAAAAGCGGTGGGTTATCTCCGACTAATTCTACTAATATCTCGTCTTCTTCACCAGTACATTTTATTTCCGACATTTTATCACTTCATAAGACACGTGCTGCGTCCGCTTGTCGCGAGACACTACTGCTCTGAGAGCGGTCTCCTACGGTTTGTCTCGGTCGCCGATCCGTGTCGCCTGTCCCTGTCTCGCGCTCTCAAATGCACTTCATATGGTTGAATGGGGAGCAGATCGACAGCAAAGGTGGCATTTGGCTACACACGACAGAGACAGACGACCGAGACAGATGACAGAGTTGTGAGACCGAGACAGGTCGCTTTCGATCTGCTCCCCATTCTATCATATGAAGTGCATTTGAGAGCGCGAGACGGAGACAGGCGACACAGATCGGCGACCGAGATGAACCATAGGAGACCGCTCTCAGAGCAGTAGTGTCTCGCGACAAGCGGACGCAGCACGTGTTTTATGAAGTGAAAAAATGTCGGAAATAAAATGTACGTAATCAAACTGCTTACGATTTAATCTAAAGTAACTCCTGAACTTATCAACTTCTAAAGATAAATGATTCTTTATTAACAAACAGAAAGGTCCTTCTTCGCTCCTGATTTTGAATATTGAACTCATAGGTTTTCTTGGTTTCTTTCGTGTCGTCAGTCTCGGTCGTCATCAAATTACATGAGCGGCGACACGTTGACTTGCCTCCGTCTTTCGTCGCTGTCATCTGTCTCGGTCGCTTGTCTCTGTCGTGTGCTGCCAAATGGTACCTTTACAGTGACGAAATACAAGACACAACGACTAAACTTGTGGACTTCGCGACAAAAAAACAGCTTGGTTTTCAACAATAACAAAACTACAGATGGTGTTCCGGGAGGGAGGAAGAATTTCGAACAAACACAACTCTTCAGTCTTCTTCCACATCGAACAGAAACCATATAAGGGAGAGGTCTATGCCAGCCATTAGAAATACCTATACAGGGTATACGGAACCGTTTAGGATATCGTCATTCTGTTTTCAAATTCATAAATCGTATTATGGGTCTCATATAACACGGTCCATTTCGTTCCCAGCACATACGTATTTAACGAGAAACCGGTAGCAACTTTGTTTTTTTTAACGGGACTCTACTAATTTCACCCACTGGAAAAACTAAGAATCAAGTGACAAGTTTAGTGATGTGCTTATTTTGCAAATTCGACGAGTACTTCTTGAGATATTAAAGGTTTCCGTATGTGTCGGCATAAGACAGAAAGCGATGCGTTAGGCGCTGGAACGTGGAGCGCATGATCCTCTTGCGTGACCCATTCCTAATGAGCATATTCTGTAGCAGATGAGCAACGACACGCAATGGCCATTGCCATTGTTGAATCAACAATAAATAACGACTAAAGTCACACATTTCCTGTGCAGCAGTGATTTCAATTGGTAATGACTCCCGAAATATGAAAGAAGGTATGAAAATCATATATTTATTTCTTTAATTATTTATTTATTGAATATCCATTACAAGGGGAACCCTATTTCACCCAAGTATATTAGGGTTGTATTTTAAGAAATTACAGGTTACATATTAAATCAGGCAATTTACAAAGATAGAGTAAATGTGATGTGTGAATGTTAGAAACTGATTGTAACAACGAGATTTTTGAAAAATGTGATAAAGTGTTTTTGTTAGTTCATTATTGCAGTAATTGAAATGGTGATTCAGATTACATCTTTATCTGTCGAAGGCAGGGCAGTCAAACAGGAGGTGACTTATACTTTGAGGTAATCCACAGATGCAAGAGCAATCATATTCTACTTTAATTTTGAAACGTTCGAAGGAAAATTGACATTTTCCATGGCCGAAAATGAATTGTGAAAGCTCAGCTTGGTGTCAGCATTTTGCATTGGAGTCGGTCGAAACCTTTGGGGAAGAATATATTCCTAGTGTAGCAGTTTTGCTAGCCCACCCTTTGCCTAAGCTATGTTGTTTTAATGGGCGCCAAGACCTCAATGCAATGTTGAAATCTAAATTTGTAGTTAACAACGTCTAGCTCTGGCAGAACACCTTCAAGACTCTATTCACTCAGATCGTGGTATGATTTGATCATTAACCCAACAAACAATTGTATCAGGATAAGGAATTGGTCTATATCTAATGCTTCCTACTGAAAGCAAAGATTGCATTGTAAAAGAAATGAATTTATTATATAAAACAAGAATAGCAAAATTAATAATAATAATAAGTAAAAAATTTAAATAGGAGCGTTGTGATTTTAATATTACCGATAGAAAATTACGTGAAAACGGAGTCTGATAAATTATTGATTTTACTCTTATTTCCAAGCTATGAAGTTACTCAAATATGAAATATAAAACAAAGAGAAATGAGAGATTGCGTATTTCTGCATCATTCGCGCTTACCACTGGAAATTGCCGAAGCCTTTCCCTCGTACTGGATGATGCTGGGAGCTTCCCACAGTCTCCTGGACGTCGACATCTCCGTCGATATTTGATGAGATACTCGTAGATTAGATAATTCTATGGTCCGTACATCGGACCCAAACACTCGTACAACCACACTGGTTAAGTTTTACAAAAGTTAGTCCTCCAATCCACGGAACATCGGAGCGACTCCCGCGTGCATCCGTACTCGTTAAGTTCTACCCAGATTGTCCTCGTTCCACGGAACATCGGAGCGACTCCCGCGTGCAACCACACTCCGCAAGTTCTACACTGATAGTCGCTAACTCCACCGAACATCGGAGCCACTCGCACGCGCACCCATACTCGTCAAGTATTTCACAGATTGTCCTTGTTCCACGGCGCGTCGAACGATATATCCACACGTCGGCTCCCCCACTCTTCAGCCGACTTCTAGCTTACGTGGTCTCCACTGATTGGCTGACCCACCACGCGATCTTCCCCTCCTCCGGGTCATTACACACGGCGCGGCGATGATGAAGTCGATTTCCGTTCCAACTATTCGCCTTTCCTGGACGCTGCGACCCAGGATTGCGTCATGCTTTCCGACAAGATTAAGCGTGTACTTGAATTCCCAGTGAGTCAAGTCTCTCGATATACCCAACTGACGAAAACTCCGTAAAATTCCGCAATCACATAATTTTCTATGATATTGTCGTTCGTAATAATTTGCTTGATAGCGTTTTCTAAGACATAGAAAACCTATCTGAATGCTAATAATTTTTATAAAATGCTCCGAAAATACCTTAATAATAATTATAATAAATTAATAATAATAATAAATTAACATGAAAAATTCTCTTGGCTGAACAATTTGCCGCGTAAATAAATATAGAATGGCTTCCTACTGACTTATGCCAGTTGCATAAAAAAAACTCGAAAAACACGTTACATATTCGCCTCGGATCATCGGATGATTTACCGTGACGACGGTCCATTATCCGATTATCCCAGACACGTTAATAATCCCCATCCAAAATACATATTACATAAATGAAATCACCCTAAATTACAGATATATACACTCATAATTTTTCTTCACGCACTTTGCGTCAAAGTTTGTTGTCACTATGGATTGCACTTTGCAACCAGTCCAATGTTTTACATATAGAATAGTGTTCCACGGATATCTCCGCCTCTCAAATTTCTCTATGTTGGAGAAATAGACATAATTAATGTGTGAGCACTATGTATTTATGATGTCATATCACACGCATTGAAGGTGTTCTGATATATTTATATCACCATAGAACTTCCTAATTTCACTGGAGGTCCCTTCCTTATGGTGAAATTTAATCTCACTTATCACTGAGCACACCATCACACTATTGTGGCAGCGCCTCGTGACCATAATACTTAATCTCTCTTTACAGTAGATTAAATTAATATTGACTTCTGAAAAAAAAAAAAACAGTAAATGCGCATTACATATAACACCAAATATTTCTGTGCCGTAATCGCCCTGTCTTGTTAAGTTCCCGTAGACCATATTCTACTTAATACTAGTTCTCAACACAGACCAGTTCTCCTGACACAAATAATACCTTTGTACAAATTACCTTAAATTACACAACTTACGAATCTTACATGGCGAGGCCGTAAACAGAAAGCACGTGTGCTGATATGTATAAGTTTCATGAAGGACTGTCTCGCCTTCTGATGGCCCATCTTTTGCCTCGTGGACGCTTTAAGCAAAAATACCCTGTTCAAGCGCTCACCCATCTCTAGGAGGCAAATGGGAATTCACCAGCGCTACCAAATTCTGGCCTTGGTGTATCGAGACATTTTAGTGCTCAAGAGTATCCGACAATCCCGTCATATTTCCCTGTACCTTAAAAACTCTCATTTACTTACATACTATCCCCCTGTGTGACTTCTGATACGCCTGCCTGGAAGACCATCTCCTCCCCCGCACCAAATACCACACTTACTCATTTGATAGGCTGGCTCGCCCGCTAAACACACTCACTTTATGACACATATTTTCGTAGACTATGTATATTATACGTCCCGTATAATCTGTTTCCCTCACTATTCTCCAGCACATATGCTGTTTTTCCAATACGTTTGGAAACTATAAATGTTTCTGCGTCACCTGCTTCCAGCCTTGCAAGTGGCTCCCTTAAATGAACGTCATCACGTTGCTCTGCCTACCTATTTCTCAGTATCTGTAACGATGCCCTGTTGCTACTGTCCACACATGCACATATTAAAATACCGTCCTCTGCTTTAACCACAGGATAATCCCTACATAAACTAGTGTCCCTCGATAGCATGTCTGCAAGAATGTTATCTTTACCTTTAATATATTTTACTGTGAATTCGTATTCCTGCAGAGCAAGAATCCACCTACTAACTCTGTTAGAACTGAGTTTACAAGTCCTCATATACAGTAATGCATGGTGATCTGTGTGGATCTCAAATTTCCCCCCTACTAAATACATTCTAAATTTCCCTAAACTGAAAACAATACCTAAAAGCTCTAACTCAGTAATCGCGTATCTTTTCTCTGCTGCTGTCAGTCCTCGCGAGGCTAAAGATACAATGCACAGATTACCCTCATCATCTCTCTGACATAATACTCCAGCAATGCCTATATGTGAAGCATCTGTCATAACCACATATTCCTTATCTTTTAACGGATATTTCAGCACTACAGCTTTCTCAAAACCTTCCTTCAGCGCTCTAAAAGCCTGATCATGCTTGGACTCCCATCTCCACCGCGTCCCACTTTTAAGCAATTCCCTGAATGGTTCTACCAACCCTGAGTATTTAAGAACGAACCTCCTGAAAAAGTTGCAAATTCCCAGGTAAGTTTTTAACTGTTTAACATTCTGTGGCACCTCTGCGTTAAGTATCTTATTAACCCTACTATCTTCTGGTGTTACACCTCTACTCGACACTCTATGACCTAAAAATGTCACTTCTGACTGACAGAATGACGACTTAGACAGCTTCAAAGTGAACCCTGCCTGATCTAACTTCTGAAAAACTATATCTAAATGACCTAGATGCTCCTCAAAACTGCGTGAACTAATTACCATATCATCTATGTAAATGGTTACAAACTCTCCTGTGTCATCCCCTAATGCGATGTTTAAAGCCCTAATTAAAGCTGCTGAACTACTCTTTAACCCATAAGATGTTCTACAAAATTGATAAAGGTTATATTTATGACTAAAAGCTGTAAATGGTCTATCTTCGTACATAAGTGGCACTTGCCAAAAACTGGAACTCAAATCTACACAAGTGAAATACTTCTTCCCCTCAAATGTTTGCATTAATTCCTATATTGACATAGATTTCAGCTGATCTGAACTAATTCTACTGTTAACCAAACGAGCGTCTAAACAAATACGAACCGTGCCGTCGGTTTTGGGTACCGTGATCAAAGAATTAACATACGGACTGTTAGAGTGCTCAATAATCCCATCTTCAAGCATCTGATTAATTTGTGCCTCAACTGCACTCTGATAAGCGAAAGGTACAGGATATCTATGGCCTGTGAATACTGATCTACAATAACGTTCAATGAATGTGTATAGCAATTGGCCATACCAATGCGATCCTCAAAAACTCTCCTATTACACCATAACACATCATAGAGCCGAACACATTGTTCCACCTCTATATTTCCCAGAAATGCAGCATCACGTAACGAGTCCTCTAGACTTCCGTTCGTAATCACACTGCCCACAAAACATGGAGAACCCCGCTCTACGGCTGGCGATATCTCATTTAAAGTACAAATCACACCTACAATACTACTCCTCTGAATATGGTCATTGAACGCTACTTCTACTTCAGAATCTCCCCATTTAAATTTCAAACTCCCTACATCATAACATAAGTTACCAGACACTCTACTTAGCCACTCTGAACCCAAGATAACACTGAATACTAAATTTGGAATTACAAGGCAAATCTGCTTCTCTACATGATTATTAATTTTAATGTCTACTAAAACTTGCTTAGAAATTACTTTCGACCTCTTCCCAACAGCTGTGATAACAAAAGTGCTTTTATTTGGCATCTCCTCAAAATTTACTCCAGTTCCTTTCATTTTATCATAAAATGCACTACTTATGCAACTCTTCATACAACCACTATCAATTGAAACATCTGTGTACGCCTCGGACACGTTAAATTTAACTATGGGGCTCTTACTAACCACTTCCTGAATAATACCTTCATCATTTAGTTCATGTAATAATTCATTTCTTACATTTAGGTCATAGGGTTCCTGTATAATTGTATGGACAGGGCATGCTACAGACTGAGATTCTGACCTTACTTCGCAGCCTGGTTCGCGTTTAAAGAACCGCTACAGCTGGCCGTAGTACTACTAACTACTAAACTGGTCTGGTTGTTCTGGGCTGTGTTGTCATTGTTTGGCTGTATATTACTACCACTAGGCTGTCCTCTTCCTTGACCCCTATTCTGGTTGTAATTATTGTCATTATAATTTCTCCCTTGATTTCCCCTGTAATCATTGTTTCTCCCTTGATTTCCCCTGTAATCATTGTTCCTCCCTTGATTTCCCCTGAAATCATTGTTCCTCCCTTGATACTGATTACCATAGACATTTCCTCTGTTCTGATTTAGCTGATTATTATTATTATTTCTATTTTGAGCGTTGGCCCCTTCGCCACCGTTCCCTTGAACTTCCTGATGCCTGGCTTCATTAGGTCTATTATTATTATTACCCTGGTTCCTATTGAAATTGTCCTCATAACCCCCTCTCCCTAGTGTATCAAATGTGCTTAACAAATTTTCTACTTGTGATATAGTCTTTACATTCTGGATACAAGCAGCCTCCTTGATCCTATAGGGAAAGTGCCTAAGTAGCAACCTCACCACATCACTTTCCTCCTTCAAGCCATCCAGATATTTACACACTAATACCTGCCCTAAAAAGTATTCGGTCATGGTGGAGCTTCCTTTAGGGTTATATTTACCACACACTACTCCCTCACGATGCTGCGACTGAATAACCTCATTCCAGAACTTTTCACAGAATTTCATTTTAAAATCATTCATATCAGTAAACTTGTCTCTGTAGACAGCAAACCAATTCCTCGTTTCCCCCACAAACACTTGTTCTAAAATTTCAACTACCTGGCACCTCTCAATACTACCATTTTTCAACCTCTCCCCGAATTTATTTTCTATAGTGTTCATGAACTCCATTGGGCACCCCTGTCGATTGCTGAACTTACCCAGTTCTACCTCCCTGTGTGTGCTATTCACAAAAACTGGCCTATTCTGACTATTTTCTTGCCTGATCCTAGCTTTTAATTTTAACTCTAATTCTGCGATTTTCTCCTCAGCCTTCCTCTCAATACTGTTTACTGTTAATTTAATGTTTCCTTCTGATTCCTCTACTTTATCATATAGCTTTGCTAGTTTCTCCTCAATCTTGCTAATGCTTTCTCTCTCTTAAATCATTTACTTCTGCAACTATTTGCGAGTGGACTTTCTCAATTCTACCCCCCAGCTGTTCCTTAACCTCTTTAGTTGATACTTGAATCTTGTCAATTTCTCCCCCCAATTTCTTTTTAACCTGCAGTGTTTCCAGTTGCACTAGTTCTTTTAAATTTTCAGCCTGTGTACTGATTCTAATTTCTAACTCCTCCTGTACTTTTCCTAATTTCTTGTCTACATCTGCAATGATCTCTTTAACCTTCTCTTCCATTACTCCTCTGATTTCTCCTCTAATCTGCTCCATTTTCACACTAATTTCCTTGTTGTTCTTATCTAATTTTGCATTATTCTGTTCTAATTTTTTATTTAAAGCTTCTGTACTTTCTTTATTTTCCCTACTGTTTTGTTCTAACTTTGCATTATTCTGTTCTAATTTTTTTATTTAAAGCTTCTGTACTTTCTTTATTTTCCCTACTGTTTTGTTCTAACTTTGCATTATTCTGTTCTAATTTTGCATTATTCTGTTCTAATTTTGCATTTAAAGCTTCTGTACTTTCTTTATTTTCCCTACTGTTTTGTTCTAATTTTGCATTTAAGGCATCACTACTAACTTTGTTCTGATACATGAACTCGAGAAGTAAAGTTTTTAATTCTGGTTGGCCGCCTACACTCCCTGTTTCAGTATCGGGATTTACCTCCGCTACCCCGGTACTACCATCACTCGACATACTGCTCGTATCATCACTCTCCAGTTGATGACCACTACGTAACCTCATCTGTCTTTCGTTCTCATCCCCCATAATGATATACACTGATAAAGACAAATAACCCCCCAAATACAGGCACAGAAATATATACCCTTCTCCTTCCACAAATATTATTAGGTTTTCAGCCCCAAGTTGTCGGCGACAATTGTAGCAGATCTGCTTAGGCTGGGATGACAAGTGAAACGGTATTTACTTTTCCCCCCGTTGGGCGCCAATTGTAGCAGTTTTGCTAGCCCACCCTTTGCCTAAGCTATGTTGTTTTAATGGGCGCCAAGACCTCAATGCAATGTTGAAATCTAAATTTGTATTTAACAACGTCTAGCTCTGGCAGAACACCTTCAAGACTCTATTCACTCAGATCGTGGTATGATTTGATCATTAACCCAACAAACAATTGTATCAGGAGAAGGAATTGGTCTATATCTAATGCTTCCTACTGAAAGCAAAGATTGCATTGTAAAAGAAATGAATTTATTATATAAAACAAGAATAGCAAAATTAATAATAATAATAAGTATAAAATTTAAATAGGAGCGTTGTGATTTTAATATTACCGATAGAAAATTACGTGAAAACGGAGTCTGATAAATTATTGATTTTACTCTTATTTCCAAGCTATGAAGTTACTCAAATATGAAATATAAAACAAAGAGAAATGAGAGATTGCGTATTTTTGCGTCATTCGCGCTTACCACTGGAAATTGCCGAAGCCTTTCCCTCGTACTGGATGATGCTGGGAGCTTCCCACAGTCTCCTGGACGTCGACATCTCCGTCGATATTTGATGAGATACTCGTAGATTAGATAATTCTATGGTCCGTACATCGGACCCAAACACTCGTACAACCACACTGGTTAAGTTTTACAAAAGTTAGTCCTCCAATCCACGGAACATCGGAGCGACTCCCGCGTGCATCCGTACTCGTTAAGTTCTACCCAGACTGTCCTCGTTCCACGGAACATCGGAGCGACTCCCGCGTGCAACCACACTCCGCAAGTTCTACACTGATAGTCGCTAACTCCACCGAACATCGGAGCCACTCGCACGCGCACCCATACTCGTCAAGTATTTCACAGATTGTCCTTGTTCCACGGCGCGTCGAACGATATATCCACACGTCGGCTCCCCCACTCTTCAGCCGACTTCTAGCTTACGTGGTCTCCACTGATTGGCTGACCCACCACGCGATCTTCCCCTCCTCCGGGTCATTACACACGGCGCGGCGATGATGAAGTCGATTTCCGTTCCAACTATTCGCCTTTCCTGGACGCTGCGACCCAGGATTGCGTCATGCTTTCCGACAAGATTAAGCGTGTACTTGAATTCCCAGTGAGTCAAGTCTCTCGATATACCCAACTGACGAAAACTCCGTAAAATTCCGCAATCACATAATTTTCTATGATATTGTCGTTCGTAATAATTTGCTTGATAGCGTTTTCTAAGACATAGAAAACCTATCTGAATGCTAATAATTTTTATAAAATGCTCCGAAAATACCTTAATAATAATTATAATAAATTAATAATAATAATAAATTAACATGAAAAATTCTCTTGGCTGAACAATTTGCCGCGTAAATAAATATAGAATGGCTTCCTACTGACTTATGCCAGTTGCATAAAAAACCCTCGAAAAACACGTTACACTAGTAACTGCGCCCTTTGAAGAGGAAGTCCGACCATAGGTGATTTATCATACGACACCAGCAAGTTAGACATGACAGCAGCTTTTGCATGCTGGTCTGCTCTTTCATTTCCAACGGTTCCAATATGCCCTCGAGTTCAATATAAACAAATGTGCATAGTTTGCTGAGCCAGAGATCTGCTGACAACAATTATTGGGTTCACATTACATTTATCATTTATAAACTTACCGCTGCCTGTGAACCGCTGAGTATCTGTTTGTTTCTGCACACCACTGCAACGCACATTGATAGCCCATAATTCTGCCTGAAATACCGAGCACAGAGTTTATACTGCGCTGATGAGGTTTCCACGCCATTCTCATCAACTACAAAGGCACATCCCACCTTGTCATCTCCAGGCGAGCTCGGTATACGGGATCCATCAGTGTAAATTATGAAGTCTTATGTGCAAACATCCCAAAAAGTTTCTGGTAGAGGCCAGGAAGACCAGATTCCCAAGAATGACAGTTGTTCTCCACAACAGTATTAAGATAGGGTATAGTAGAGGGTCAACATTTCTTTAGTAGTGTCAGTTCAGCTTTCCCAATTGCAGTTAAGAAGAGTGGTTCAATTCCGGTGATAATAAGAGTGGCCTCAATGGAAGTTGTACGTTAAGCACGTGAAATTCGAAGTACAAATCCTCTTTGGAGTTGAAGCAATTTGTCCTGAGCCCATTTCCTTTCAAGGCTGGAACGATAGGCAATATGAAATGAGAGGCACAAAAGCAGTGAGATAAATTATTGGAAGCACTTCAAAGTCCAGCCCCCATGACGGCTTACATGCAAAGCTAGACCTTGAAGGAGCTTGCTAGCTTCGAATTGGAATTTATTTACATGAGCCCTAAACGTAAGTTGTCTATCCAGCGTAATTCCCAGAAATGAAAGGTGATCTTCTAGTGCTATTTTATGTCCATCCATTATAATTTTTGGTTTATCCAGCTTTCTCCGACTTGTAAGGAACATCGCATTGGTTTTGAGAGGATTGAACTGCAGTTTATTAGCTTTACCCCATTCAAGCAGTGTTTCCAAAGTTGAATTTGCACGAGTCCTCAGTTCCATAATGTCGTCAGCAATGATTAAATGAAGTGCATCATCAGCATAGGCAATAATTTTACAGCCTTCCAGAAGAGGAAGCTGCAAAATACGTCATATAAGATATTCCTTCGCTAACATACTTAGTCTAGACGACAGTCCTTACGCTCCGTTAGCAGAAGTAAGATTGTAATAATGTGCATACATTTCTGGGACAGTGTTTTTCCTTCAGAATTGACAAAATATTTGACCACCAAGCATTATCAAACTTCGGTGGCGTAGTTGGTAGAATGCTGAACTGCTGTGCCCAAGATCGCGGGTTCAAACCCGGCCGAAGTCGTCGGATTTTTTAAGGGCGTTAAAACCCTTCAGTATGCCTCCCCTTCGGAGGGGGGAAGTAAAGCCGGCGGTCCTATGTCATAGATTTATGGCATGTAAAAGATCCTTCCACTAAGTTTCTAGGTTAGATTTCGTTGAAATGCTCTATCAAAGTTCCAAGGTTCACCACTAGATGTCAGTGACATCTGATAGCGAAAGTTGGAACTACTTCAAATTGTACGGAACTTGTAGGTCACCCCATGGGTGACCGCTTGAAGCAGCTACAGCCTCTGACGAGTCGAACATGACCTCCGGACACTCCCGGCACTAAAAGCTATACACTAAATAAATAAATAAATAAATAAATAAATAAATAAATATCTAATAAGATTGAAACACCAACTTTCTTTGAGCAAAAGAAAAAGAACGCCTTGAATCCAGTCTACTACGTCGAGAACAGCATCTTCAGTAGACTTCTGGGACACCCATACTGGTTGTAACTAAGTAATTCGTTGTGATAAATATGATACATAACACGGTCGATAATTATTTTTTCCAAAATCTTCCCTAATACAGGTAATTGGCCAAGTCATTTAGAACTGAGTATATCCATGGTGGCCACTCAAATAGGTCAACGATTTTCCAGGAGTTTCCAGGAATTTTCCAGGATTAATTATCATTTTTCCAGACTTAAAAATAAGCGCGAGTCCCCGGGGGGCGGGGGGGAGGAGGAGGGGGGCTTTGTCGGTTGCCTACGAAAGACCAAAATAAAGCAGTTGTGTTTAGTTTACTTATGCAGATGTTGACAAAAATTAGTGGTGATTGCGTTAATGATACGCAAGCCTACATACAAATGACTTAATTGTTGTTTTGAAAACGCCTTTGTGACTGAAATATCCCCTTAGAAACGAAGAGAAAAGGTTGCCGCCTGCAATTTTATTGCGGTGAAGTTGTCTATACTCAATATGTTTTACAAAAATACTATCGCGTGTTGTCCCACACAGAAACAGGTAGCCTGAGGAAATTTCTTCCGTTAACGATAGAGAGCTTACCCAAAACCGCAGCGGGAGTATGATTTAAGATGGGAAGATTTTTATAATTAATTAACAGTGGCTATTTTCCAGGAGTTTTCCAGGAGTTTTCCAGGATTTCCAGGTTTCCCAGGAGTAGTGGCCACCATGTATATCCTTAGGGATTATTTTGATAATCGCAAGCTTCCATGAAGTGGGAAAAAAGTTCATAGCGTCACAAACAGGAGAGGAAAGCAGAAGTGAATGTTTTTAATAATGTTAGCAGAAATGCCATCCCAACCTGGAGCTTTTTTTTTATCGTTTTGCCGAACAACCATATATATTAGCTAAGTGAAAGTGTAGGATCTTGGTTCAACACTCCCAAAGAATTACCGCTTTTTAATGGATACTTTGCTGTATTGCACTACTTAACACAGTTATTAGGCTCTATTTTGATATAGTCTGACATTTATATATTGTACAAAAAGGAAGCTTGGAGTTTTACGTGACCCTTTAATGTCACGATTATGAGCCACGGGACCTTCTTTTAACGTGGAATCCCAACCACAGGCCATGGTATTTCACTTCGAAAATTGTCACATGCATTGACCAGGAATCAAATCCGGTAAGAGGCTAACAGCTTGACCGCTGGCCCACACGCCTGTTAGAAATTGCAGACACTCATCATCATAAGTTCTTATTTCTATTTGGTCATCCCATATAGGCTACTTCCCCCTGGTGTTGTTTTGGCAATATGACAAGTTGTGCGAGTGTTACATCATGACTTACTATTTGCGCCACTAAGTGGTGTTGGATACAGTCATTGCTGGGCGCCACTCATTGATTAATGCATGACAATGATTGAATGCTCAAATGTGAAATATTACAAATATGCAAAGGTGATGTTGATTCTTTTAGGGGTTTTGCGACATCGAGGTCATGCAGCCCCGTGTACTTGGGTGTATGTAATGTCTGATAACCTGTGTCACTGATGTATCTGCGTGTGTGTGTATTTGTAACTAAGGTAGTATTAGGGTAGGAACCGGCCGAGGCCTTAAGTTAGGAACCATCCCGACATTTGCCTGGACTAGAAGTCGGAAATCAAGGAAAGCCACTTCCAGGATGGCTGAAGTAGCAATCGAACCCGCCTCTTCTCAGTTTTACCTCGCGAGGCTGAGCGTACCCCGTTCCGCCTGGCTTTACCGTTATGCGGGCTGGACGCGACACAGTTCTGGCAGGGGCAATCGCCTTTGTTAATTTGTTTAAACGCACTTATAATAAATGTATTTCAGTTGAAATGCAAGGTTTTTCCTGTAGACTACTATAAAGACAATTTGGAGGATTTTGGTACAAACCATACCTTCTAAAGGTCGATCCACAATGCGCAGTCGTCAGTTGGTAGTTGGCAGTCGGCAGCTAAAGTGAGAAATTGATAGTTGACAACCTAGCCATTCATAATGCTCAGTCTAACGACTGCTAGCAGTAAATAATACTGTGACATTCTTTTATTCCTTTTGCACAGAGGCGTTGTTGATTACCTCAAAACTTGCAATATGGATGATTTGGAGATGTACGGATTATTTTTATACCGTGTATTTAAGATTAAAAAGGTACGGGTTGCGAAGGTACTTCACTTATATCCTCATTGTACGCGACACAGAAGAACAACGTGACGTCACTTTCTGATTTGCTCTGATTAGCTATTACATTGCTGCAGTCGGGTAGTTGGCAGTCATATATGAAATTCTCGACTGCCGACTACATGCTGCTAACTGCCAACTGGCAACTGCAACTGCATGTTGTGAATGGTGCCTATAGTATACACGGGGACGGCCGTGACTGCCGACTGCGCATTGTGGGTCTGGTTTTGTGAAACATATGCCTTATACAGCAGGCCCTATACAGTTTTATACAGAATAATAATGATGGCTGCTCGAGAATGTATTGACTGAACCAATCAGCCACTAAAACATTTTAAGGAGATATTCCATCACTGGGAGTCGAGTGTTTTAGGTTTCCTTAGGTGTTAGTTTGCCAACTGGTTGGCAGTATTGAATGACCAGATCCCGTGAAATGATGATGATGATGATGATGATAATTGTTGTTTTAAGGGGCCTAACATCTGGGTTATCGGCCCCTAATGGTCTGGGTGATAGCGAAAATGACAATGAAATGGAAACCATAACGAAAATTAAGCCCAAGATCGCGGGTTCAAATCCAGCCGAAGTCGTCGGATTTTTTAAAAGCGTTAAAAATCCCTCTGTATGCCTTCCTTCGGAGGGGAAGTAATGCCGGCAGTCCCATGTCATAGATTTATGGCATGTTAAAGAACCTTCCACTAATTACATCTGTGTGAAACTAAATTGTATAGGTTAAGAATGTAAACAACGCTCTTAGGTTACTGCGTTCGTTGCCAAGAGCCGACTGCGGTGGCGTCTGGTAGCTACGATCTGAACTTGGCCTAGTAGTCGTTGACGGTGGCGTTTGGCACCAAAAACAGGAACTATTTGAAAAATTCAAAGTCTACAGTCCTTACTTGAATTAAAAATCAGATAACACACACTAATACAGTCATCACAATTAACACCGGTAATCAGACAGATTCTACACACACCCAAAGTACACGGGGCTACATGACCGCGTTGTCGCAGCCCCTAAACTTAGGAACCAACCAACAAACGAAAATTAAGTTAGACTGGAAATACTTATAAAAGGTAATTTAGAAGGAAAATACTCAAGAAAGGAATTGAGATTAAAAATTCGCACAAAATGTAGTTTAGGTTCAAAATACTCACAAAATGTAATTTAGAGACACGGGGAACCAATTCATAAAAACAGGGCGGGAATCTTAAAGAGAAAAGGAACTATAATGAAAAGAAAAGAAGGCTGATCCCTAGAAGAATGAGAGACCAGGAAAGATGAGAGAAGGGCCAATTAAGGTGGGAAAGGAAGAGACTCCCTAGGCCTCGGATACTCTAATACCGTCGGGGTCAGAAGAGAACAAGAGTTGACCAAGAGAGGTCGACAGGAAAGAAGACGGAGAGGAGCCCGGCACAAGTAAGTAGAATAAGCTGGGGTCCCGTGGTCGCCAACCCACGTCCCACTAGATGTGAGTCCTTGGGGGGTGGGGGAGGGGGCGTGAAATCATGATGATGATGATAATTGTTTTAAGGGGTCTAACATCTAGGTTATCGGCCCCTAATGGACTGGGTGATAGCGAAAATGACAAAGAAATGGAAACCAGAACGAAAATTAAGTGAGACGGAAAATACTTACAAAAAGGAACTCAGATTGAAACAACTCACAAAATGTTCTTACAAAAGGGAATTTAGAACGAAAATATTCACAAAAGGAATAGATTGAAAAAAAAAAGACGCACAAAATGCAGGCTAGGTTGAAAATAGGTCCAAAATGCAATGTAGAGTCGAAATACTTACAAAATGCAAATGAGATCGAAAATACGTACAAAATGCAATTGAGGTTCAAAATGCTTACAAAATGTAATTGGCGTGAAATCAGCGCAGTTAAGCAACACGGGCGTGGTCAGTACTTGGATGGGGGACCACGTTCTGTTGGCGAGGTAAGGGAAGGGGGAGTGGATTCTATCCTTCGCGGGGGAAGGGGAAAGTCGAATTCGTGTTTGCCTCGCCATCATTCCTAAATTTCAACTTTCAGCCAGTGTGAAGTGAAGTGAAGTGTATGATAGTCATCCATCTTAGCCTCCCGGTGTTACTACATCCATCATGGCTTCCAGCCCTCTCATTACGACTGCGATATGGAAATGCAATTACATACTAAATATTCAACGGGGGAGATATACAATGAAACAGTACATTACGGTGAAGCTTATGTCCCACGTAGGAAGTCCAGGGAAAGGAAAGAGGAAGGGACGATAGTCATGAATACTAATGCTCGTCATACGACTTTATGACATACGATACAATGAAAATGTTATCTTGGGACTTATCCTCTTCATTCACCTGGGGGTCATACAGGCAGTGGCGGCTAAGGGGACGGACCCACCCTTCTGAACTACCGGAAGACATTCTAAAAATATTATGAGAAGCTTCAGTCAGTAATAGTGAGAGAAATCTGCATCAACGTAGGAGGACGGATTTCTTGCAGGAAGGAGCTATCTGTAAAGCGGAAAAAGTAAGGAATTTAGGAAACCACAGGAGGGAGGAGGAGATATGGTTCAGACAATTTAATATAGGCCTATTACACAGAGATGTCGATCGATCTCTCTCCGTTAGAGCACATTTGGGACGTCATGGGAAGGCGATTGCGAACTTTCCGGAAAGTCGCCGATTTAGCCCAACAGTTGGAGACCATTTGGCATGAAATTCCGCAGGACACTATCCGGGAACTTTATCAGTCCATGCCACGTCGAGTGACAGCTTGCATCCAGGCCAGGCGTGGACCAACACCTTATTAACGTCCTCACTTTATAACGCTCTAACTCTTCAATAAATCATTCGATTGTTGTTCTGCACTTTTGATCGTTTGTTTTGCAATGTCTGCTCCTCACATCCACCGATTTTTATCGCCATCGGACAATTCCTTCCTGGTGCAGTAACATTGCATCTGTTACGAAGAATCTTTCTGGGATGGAGTCTCTCTTCCTTCGAAGTTCTCTTAGCAGATCTACGCATGCCTGTGTGGATGGTAGGTACATTAGCAGTCGCAGGTCTTCTACCAAAAATGTTTCTCTGGCTAATGCATACATATATCGTGAAAGAACGAATGTTGATACCCCCAATACCCTTTTCAAATACCTTGATTTATCTGTCAAATATAACTTTGTTTCTTATTCATTTTGAAATTCCATAAAGCGAGAGCAAACATTCTCTGAGAATAGAATTGCTCGGTTAGTAGCCCTTACGTCAGTTCAGACGTCATGAACGAAGGGTGGTGGACGTAGAAACGAGTGAAGCATAAAGAAGTGATTGACGAGACAGAACCCATAATGACAGTCGATCAGCGCCACTTATTTACACCCAGCCACCATTCAATGCGAACTGACGTTCCCCACCAAGCTGTCTTGAAGGCTCTATCACGTCCAACGATTTGACAGTGTTTGACATATTCCTATAATACGCTTCGCAAGGCAACTGCTATCCACCCCGTGTCCGCCAGATCACGCTCCTACAAACAAGTGTACAGTTTTACCAACCCTCAGGGCAGCTACAGCAAGTCCGGAGATTGGAATCCTGCCTCTGATAGCAGCCATCCTGAGTGTGGTTTTCTCCCGGGTCTATCCACACTCCCTCGAGGTAAATGCCGGGATAGTACCCTACTTCAATTCACGGGGCACCTATCTTTAGTTTAGGGGCTGCGACAACGCGGTCATGTAGTCCCGTGTACTTCCGGTGTGTGTAGAATCTGTCTGATAACCACTGTTAATTGTGGTGGCTGTATTCAGTGTGTGTTATCTGTAATTCAGGTAGAAGAACTACAGACGATTCATTTTTAAGTAGTTCCTAGTTTTGCTATCAAATGCTACCGTCCACGACACCTAGCGGCGGACATGGCTACTAAATGCCATATCTATGACATGGGACCGCCGGCTTTAATTCCCCTCCGAAGGAAGGCATACTGAGGGATTTTTAACGCTCTTAAAAAGTCCGACGACTTCGGGCGGGTTTGAACCCGCGACCTTGGGCATAGAAACTTAGCATGCTACCAACTACGGCACCGAAGCCGCTTAGACAAGTTCAACACATAAAATTGAAGTACACGGGGCTAATGACCAAGATGTCGTAAGCCTCTAAACTGAATTATTAACAACATCATCATTCAGTTTTAACTTCGTGATATGCCACGGGACCTCCATTAGGCGTTGCCAACCGTACGATCGAACACGATAATAACTGTAGGGTTGTAAGAACTTAGCACGATCGTCGTCCCCTTGTATCTTATCCTTACTGTAATCGTTTTAGAACTGGAAACCTGAGTTTTGGGGGAAATAACGAAGTCGTGAAACAGTACGCCTAATTGGTGACTGTGAATTTTCAGCATTACCAGAAGTTGTCATCTGCGCATTCTAGTGTTATTCCCCACAGACATCTTCAATTGTCCCAAAATCTTGCTCATCATCATTAAAACTCACTACTGCATCTAAAACACCTAATTTGAGTGTATCCAAGCCTAGGCAGCCTTGACCAAACCACACGGACAGCACAAGAAAATATCTAGTACTCATATAAATTTACACAAACAAAACCAACGAGCTTAAACATTACTATAGAGAGGCAGGAGCGCCGCAAGACTGAAGCTACTTGAAACTGTGTCCGCCATTTTCCCTGTAGTCAAGAGAAAGTGGGAGGAGCTATGCCATATGTTGAAGTATCAGAGCAGGGCATGTTGGAACATTAATAAGAAACATATTTACGACAAATTATGAAGTCCAATCACTTCTTAAACATTCAGAATAGTTTCAAGTTACAACAATAGTGCTGTTGGCTATTTACACTGCACAATTGTAATTACTGTCCCTTAAATAGAATCAGCTTTGTTAAAACTTGTCTCACTTGCCGTCCTCTGATTCGAGAGGACTTTTCTCTGAGTGCATGATATACTCTGCAAGTGAAGTAATACTTCAATATATGTCTTAACAGCTTCACATAATGCGATTCTTCACATGGTTCTACTGCAGTGAATAGGTGTTCAAAGGAAGAGAACAAAGAACAGTTTAACCTTGTAAATACTTTGGTCTCTAGTTTGAGCAAGATATTTTTGCAGTTTTTGTCCAAGATATGAGCATTACTCCTGAAAACACATTCTGCTGTCTTACACAAGTATTTCAGGTCAGCGGATGGATTATACAATGAGTTGCCCACATCTTTGCATTTTATGAGACCACACTTTGCGTCATTACTCATTGTCAGTAGAACATCTAAGCATTCCACACATTTGATTTTCTTCGGCACATTTCTTACAACACTACCTGCAACATATTCTACCACTTGATCACTGAAAGTGGAAAGGGTTTCAAAACACTCTACATAGTCAAGTTCACTCAGGCCTACATCAACATTAATTACAATAGGCTGCATAATGGGAGGACTTAGTATTAGACTATCATCTGTCTTCACATTAGCTTTAGGGGAAGGATCAATTTGAGCAATTAGGCCTTTCCTGTATGCAGCTTTGAATTCTAAGGCATTGGGATTGTTTCTGTTTCCACCCCTACTTCTCAAACAAGAAAAGAACAATTCTAAATGGTCTTGACTTAACTTACGCGTAAGCATAAATTTTAGAATTGAACCTGATTCCCAAACATAAGTTTCTGCAAGGCCCTTAACACTCAAAAGGTCCAAGATCAATCCACTAACAGCAATTCTTTTAGAAGAGTTGTGTAAGGATGTGCCATCAGTAAGTTTGAGATCTTTTAAATAGTCTATACATTTATCTATATTTTGACATGTCACAGCTTTATTTGACCTCCTAATAGGTGATTTCGTCCCTTTGCCCATTGGATGGCATGAATTCAGCAAATCTAGAGCTAAATCTATGACCTTAACAAAATTGATTGTGCTCTCACAATCTTTGAATTGTTCAAGTTTCAGATCCAGGCAGAATTGCATAGCATTGGCTACAGAATTACTTAGAGTTTCTGCGGCTAAAGATACTTTCATTTTCTGTCTTTCCCATTCAATATGTCTTCTCTTTAACTTATTTCCTGCATGAAGCCCCTCTGATTCTAGTAGCTCAACAAGTTTCTCAAAATATTCCCATTTAATTTTATCGCTGCCATGAACAAGCACTCTCTTTTCTGCTAACAAATTCCTGGTCAGCTTAATTAGGTGCACAGCATCCAGTAAAGAATATACTTTAAGTTGAGGATCTGCAGGATGGGGAAACCAACTCTGAGGGTTCTGCACAGCAAATTTCACACCTAACTTTTGCAAAACAGTCCTGTTTGTAGCAGTTCCATCACAGATCAAGTCAACCCCTGGCACCATCCAGCCCATGACGGGCTAAGGCCGACCAAGCGGCCGCTGCCCAGCCATTTGGCCTGCAGATATTGGGGTGACGCGTGATCAGCGCGTCGGGTCCCCTCGGCCGTTAATCTTGGTATTCGTGATCGGGGTGCTGTCTCACTGTCAGACAGCTACTCAATTGTCCTCACGAGGCTGAGTGCACCCCGTTCCAACCCTCACGTCAGTTTTAAAATCCCTGACGGAGCCGGGGATCGAACCCGGGGCCTCCGGGTGAGAGGCAGGCGCGCTACCCCAACACCACGGGGCCGGCAGTTCCATCACAGATAGTAGCAACAATCTTAATACCAGTCTCATGTAACTTTCTCAAATATTGGTTCACCAAATTATATTTTACTTCTGATGACAGGCCATTTATTAAACAGTAGCCCACCGGTATTTTACAGTTCCTATTCAGGGCTGTCACCATAAACACAAGTGCCTCCTTAGCAACATCACAGTCTTCACTATTTAGATCCCCTTGCCCTAAATCAACATAACCACAGATCTGTTTCCCATCCCAAATGATGTCTTTCTTAATGGCCATCTCATCGAACATGAGAGCACCTAGAATTGGGCTAGAACTATTTTTGACATCTTCACCAATTTTTACAAAACTTTCTTCTGTAAAACCTGGACTTCCATCTATTGAGGTGGCCCAGTGACGAAGAGTCCTTGGATGTGGCAATTTAAAGAACTTCCGCAAATATCTGTATGCCTGAGCTGAATAGAAGTGAACTGTCAAAGCAAACTTCTTAACTGTGTCACTATATTCATGAACTTTCACTTTTCCATTAAGATCTATGAGCTCTTTAACCACACCCTGAAAACAGCCCTGAAGAAGATTGTTGCCAGACGAACAAAGTCTTTTCGTAAGCCCTGAAATTATTTGTTGCTGATTGTTCACTTTCAGCTTCTGTCTTCTTGCTCTCTGTGAAGTAATTTTCAATTTCTTCCTCAGTGCTTTAATCCTCTCTGTGGTGGTGTCCTGCAACTTCTTCATTTTTTGAGGGCTTGGAAGGCTATAACTATGTTCATGGCTAACAACCTCAGCAGCATCTGTAAACTATAAATAAATATCCTATATGTAAGTTAGCCTAAATAAAATTATTCGTATACAAAATGTTGACTAGTACCCGTGCCACGTAGTCTACTTACATTTATTTGATACAACCTCTATATTTCCAGCGTTACAAGTTTCATCAAATGAGCGTTTTCGTGGTGGATGTCTCTCAACGTGTTTCCTTTGCAAGTGTACTGGGAAGGAGAATATACTTGGGACGGCACTAGCCAACAGACGTCTCTGAGTGTTCACTTTATAAATGTACTTTTCAAGGAAGTGGGTAGAACATATACGACTAGCCTGAGTTGGATACCAATCATCCCTCCTCATAGCAGTTACCCATCTTTTTGTCAAATCCGTATTTTTCAACGGGAATCTGGAACAGAAACAATTCCTTCTGTTACGGAACCAGTACAATTATATATCGTATACCGTATAGGCCTGTATCAGACATTAATAGAAAGCAATGGAGACCAGATGTTCTGGAAAATTGATAGTAACATCCTTACTGTATCCGTGCAGTGAAGTATATTAGAAGCACAATTAGGCTATACTTACGTAAAATAGGATATATCCGTTGTTTTATTGCTGCGATTAGTACAGCCGTACGCTGAACATACAGCAGGCATCACTGCGGAAATTAATATGCGGTAGATTTCAACCTAGTAAAACAAACGACAATAGAAATCACAATTCACTGAACTCTTCCCTCGCAATCAGCTGACTGAATGTTTTGACTCGATGACTCCAGAAAACATGGCGGACGTTCTTACCAATATCTTCCGCTAAGAGCGCTGTGAACGGTGCCTTAGCCTCTCTATAGTATCTTTAAAGCTCGTTGAACAAAACATAAATCAATTGGCGGGAAATGGTAACAATGCAGCCACACACTGAAATATAATCAGTGCAGCCACACTCTGCAATAAAGAATTACCTCGATTCGATGAAATAGCATATTTTCAACAGACTTGACACAAACTACTACTAAACCCTCCATTTAAACTCTCTTGGATGCGCATGCGAGGGCAAAACATAATATTGTATGGTGCATTTCTTTTTTAAATTGTGACTTCTTTTTCGTTTTCATGACAATTGAAAGAAAAGTAACAATTCATGTGAAACTAACTGACCGGTCCGAGTTCACTATCATCATCATCATCATTGGTTTGCAGTCCTAAGACTGGTCACTTGCCATAAAAACATGTCCAGATCGTCCTGTCATTTGCCGCTTCCTTCATTGAATTATAATTCTGTGCTTGGGTGTTATTTAGCATTTGTTTAAGGAAGGTATTTCTAGGATTTTTGTGTGACCCCATCATGCAAGACGACGTTTACGGATTGTGCGTAGGATTGATCCCCGTTGGTTCACGGTGTCGAGAACCCTTGTGTTCGATATCCTGTCTCTCCACGTCACATTTATCATCTTACGATAGTACCACATCTCAAAGGCTTCAAGACGGTTCTTTTCATTTTTATTTAGTGTCCACGTATCACAGGCATACAATGCAACTGTCCATACAAAAGCATGTAGCATTCTCATTCGGAGGGAAAGCTTAAGCCGACTGGTACACAGTAATCTCCTCTTTTGCATAAAAGCTGAGCATTGCGGCATTTAACTTCAGTGGTGCACGTTCCGTCCTCTGTAATCTTTTGACCTAGGTAAGTGAAGGATTTGACTTGTTGTATGTCTGAGTTATTAATCTTTAATCGAAGAGGTTTTGGGAGTTTTGAGACTGTCATGCATTTTGTCTTTGAGGTGTTTATTTTCATGCCGTATTTCTGCACCGTTGATGCAACTCTTGACAACATTGCCTGCAAAGTAGATGGGCTGCCAGCTAGAATGGACCTGATCATCTGCGAACTTAATTACATTTATGGGAATTCCATTGATCTTCACACCTAAACCTGTGTCTTCTAAAGCTTCTGCCATCATCAACTCACCAAAAGCATTAAACAAAATTGGGGAGAGAGGACATCCTTGCCTGAACTGGATTAGTAAGACCTTCACTATAGTTCTTCAAAATGTCAACAACCCATTAAATGCCGTTAACGGACGATTACCGAAAAGTCGTGGTTCACCAAACTACTGTATAACAATCCATTAGCATCTCTTAAGAGTGATTAAAACTAATTGCTGTGTATACATACTATTAACGGCTGACGGTCTATTTACGTGGCATTCCAATCCAATATTAAGCGTGCATTTAACTTTGTTCTCAAAGATGACGATGTTCTTGACGACATGCTGGATATTCGTTGACCTCGAACTTATAAAGAACAAAGGAATTACTTTGATGAATGCGACGACACAGAATTTGTTATTTGTTTGTCAAAACCTTCTGAGTTGAATGTTCTACAGATGATAGAACATAACCTGGAATTCCTATCTGACAAGTAAGATAATATGTACCATGTGTAATATTGTGATGCATCACGGTATAGCACATGTAGTTAAATTAACAAAAGACTACCTAGACGTCTCAGCATCAATCCCCGTCTCTTCTTCCTCTTCAGCCATTTTAGTTTTTAACCAAGGAGTATATAACTTTTAAGCTTTTAGCAGTTCACGGCCTGCTTGATTAAACCAAAGAATATGCAAATACCGCCACAATCATCATCTTTCAATGATTTTTGTACAGCACTTAAACATAACGATTCGTTTGGTTGATTCGTTCCTCACTTTAGGGGCTGCGACAACGCGGTCATGTAGCCCCGTGTACTTTGGGTGTGTGTAGAATCTGTCTGATAACCGGTGTTAATTGTGATGGCTGTATTAGTGTGTGTTATCTATTTATAATTCAAGTACGGACTGCAGACATTCAATGTTGAAGTAGTTCCTACTTTTGCTACCAAACGCCACCGTGAACGACAACTAGTTCTGAACTTGGTTACTAGATGCCATCGCAGTCGGCGACGAACGTTGGAACCTGAGAGCGTTAATCAAATCTAACATATAATTTAGCTTCACACAAGTGTAATTAGTGGTATATTCTTTTACAAGCCATAAATCTATGATATGGGCCCACCGGCTTTACTTCCTCTTCGAAAGAAGGCATACTGAGGGATTTTTAACGCTCTTAAAAAATCCGACGACTCAGCGCAGCCTTACAGTAGGCCTACTCAGCGCTAATCGTATTTCAAACAGATTTATCAGAACTTTTCTCCTAACGTCATCTACGTTATATAGATTTTTAGGAGCTTGGGACATGCTGGTCATTACCTCCGTGTACTTGAATGTGTGTTGAATTTGTTTACTAACCTGCATTTCTGTGGTGTGTGTATGTGCAACTTTCAGGGCCTAGTATTGGGATTTGAAACAATGTACAGTGCGATCCTTGGAGGGCATGGCCACTCTCAGTGCCGGGATTCGAACATTTGATACTCAGCTCCCTCGTGCAGTTGTGGAGCGCGACTTAACGACCACGACGAAAATAGAAAGGAAGTGAAGCTTAGGGACATGTGCTGCAGTGGCGAATTAAAACATTCCACGAAGGGAGGCACGACATGACATGACCTGACTCACAAGAAATGAAAACAGTTGATCTCTGTGATTTAGAAGAGCTCTCATAATGGATAGCTCGGAACCAAACATTTCCACTCGTAAATCATGGGCTTGATGCGTGCGCTCTAAATGAGACAAAACAACCGATGAAATATTAAATGAAAGCGTGGGAGTCGAAGGAAGATAATCGATTACATTATTATGATCAGTGGGTAGTTAGGAAGATCGAAGCATTGAATATTCTACAGAAGGGCAAAGGGACAGATGACCTCGTAGTTCCGCCCCTTTTCCTTCGGAGGGGAAGTAAAGCCGGTGGTTCCATGTCATAGATTAATGGCATGTAAAAGAACCTTCCACTAATTACACTTGTGTGAAGCTAAATTATAGGTTAGATTTGACTAACGCTCTTATGTTCCAAAGTTCGTCGCCAGGAGCCGACTGCAGTGGCATCTAGTAACCAAGTTAAGAACTAGTAGTCGTTGGCGTGTGGCAACAAAACAACAACTTGAAAATTGACTGTCTGCAGTCCTTACTTGAATTAAAAACAGATAACACTTACTAATACAGCCATCACAATTAACACCGGTTATCAGACAGATTCTACACACACCCAAAGTACACCGGGCTACATGACCGCATTGTCGCAACCACTAAACTGAGGAACCAACCAACCTCAATAACTAACTAACAGAAGCGTAATATTTAGGTCCATTAAACCGGAAATGTTCAGCAGTTAAAAATATTTCGGCGTATGAGGGAAGATATACCTCAAGATAATGTTGCTACTGCGCAATATGGGGGAAGAGTCTTTATTGGTGCCGATAACCTAGATGTTAGGCCCCTTAAAACAACAATCTTCATGGGGGAAAAGTCGCTAAATCTTGGGGATTTTGTAGATAGTTATTACATGTGAGAGAAACAGACAGAGATAAAATATAGGAACGATACCTAAGGCCATACGATTCTTCTTCTTCTTTAATCGTATCGGTCTACTAAGGACCACGTCATTCCAACTGGCTTCTCTGGGCTTTGATCATCGCCCAGTGCTCCTTCATACTGTACGTTATCAGTGTTACACTTGTATTTCTTCCGTCCACACCTTTCCGTCTTCAACTTTAGTTTTTCTTGGTCGTTTAGTTTCTTCCTGAAGGGATTGCGATCTTGAATATCTCCACAGGTAATCTCCATCTCTTGCATGTCACTTTCCATTCCTTCGAACCAGGCTGACTTGGTCTTCTTATTTTTTTAAAATAGGTAAAGATCCGGTTCGTCAATCGTGTGGGTTTCATTCTAAACAATTGGCCATAAGATGCAATTCTCCTTTTCCTCATAACATCAGAGATCGTTTGGACATGTATATACAGCTCATACGATTATTATTATTATTATTATTATTATTATTATTATTTTAATATCGAACTGTCTCAACCACCATACTTGCCTGATCTTGCCCCTAACGACTTCTCACTATCCAACGCAATGAAAGGAGCCATGCGCGGCAAGAGCTTGAAGCAGTTATCGAGGAGAGGTGTCGGGATATCCCCAAAAAACTGTTTGCTACGCAAATACAGAAACTACTAGAACGATAGACATTAGCGGGAAGAGCCTGTATTTTGGAGCAATAGATTGTTACCGTACAGTGCAAAAGTAACTGATTTTGAATGCTCGAAGCACTCCTATCTCAGTCCCTTCCTATTTTTATAGGCTAATTGAAAAAATCCATTCCTTTAACGATTGATGTCCTAATTACGGTGTTGAAGTCTTCTAACCAACGGATGACGTCTCGGGATCAAACTGGATGTCACGCGTTCAAAGTAGTGAATTCCATAGCAATAAATGTCGGGTTTCAATTGAATGAGAATGAGTAATTCCCGCTAAGGCCCTCACACGGGTTAGAATAGTTGAATAGATCCAACACCATCACCAATACAACATTATTATGAGTTCGTTCTATAGACTAAATGATGATGATGATGATGATGATGATGATGATGATAATTGTTGTTTTAGGGGGCCTAACATCTAGGTTATCGGCCCCTAATGGTGTGGGTGATAGTGAAAGATGAGATGAGAATGAAAACTATAAGTAATACTAACTACAGACTTGCAAACTAGAACAAGAAATGGTAAACAAATAAAGGATAAGGCAAATAAAGGACAGGAAGAAAAGAAATGTCCTCAACCCTCGAAGAATGAGGATTCAGGAACTTGGAAGGAAGAAGAGCCATGAAAGGCAGATAGGAAAGAGAAAGAGCTCACCCCAAAGTCAGTAGAAAAAGAGGAAAAACGGACCCAGCTCAGGAATTCCTCGGGATCGCCAAATCCCAAACTCACCAGCCGTGAACCCTGAGGGTGTAGCTATACCCAGGGTGCACCAGAAGTGGTGGGGCTGCACACACCCTGCGTCCTTGAGGGCCTTGCGCAGAAGGCAGAAGATAACATGAAAAGAAAAGGAAGGAGGGATCAGGAAAAATGAGATAAGGGCCAATTAAGGCGGGAAAGGAAGAGACTCCCTAGGCCTCGGATACCCTAATACCGTCGAGGTCGGAAAAGAACAAGAGTTGACCAAGGGAGATCGACAGGAAAGAAGACGGAGAGGAGCCGGGCACAAGTAAGTGGATGCATTGCCTGACTCAGCTGGGGTCCCGTGGTCGTCGTGTCAGTTAGCGTATGCTTGATTAGTTCTCTTTTTCTCCTGTCAACTTGGAATCCTGTCAGACAGCAGATGTCAAAACTGATCAAGGACCTTCAGGAACAACTTCAATCAGAGAAGGTGTACGTCAAGGCTGTGTATTATCGTCTCTTCACTTAGAGAAAACTCACATGCAGCAACTGGGAATCGAACCCTGTCCACTTTGGTGAGAGGCAAGCAGCTTGTCAATATTCAACAGTTTATGAACGCTGACCAGTAGATCAGGCCAGCAGGTGTAGGGCAATCACCAACACCAACTCTAAAAGCAAAGTCCTCCTTCAGGAGGGATCAAAGAATCTCAGTGTTATTAGTAGGCCTACTGTTTGATGGAAGGTCGGGACGGCCACTGGCCTCTGAAGGTTAAGAGTAGCCCACGTGCGGGCACAGAGAGGCACCACACCCTGATCGATACGGTGCATGCAAATTATCGCTCCCTCCAGCTGGCGTCAATGAGTGTGCTGTGCTGCAAAAATTGGTCGTCAAGAAAGATTAAAGGGCGCACCGACACCTGCTCCGAGCTTCCTTCCAAATAATTCATTGCATCTCCTTTATCAGGATGATGATGACGATGATGATAATTGAAAAGGCCTAATATCTAGGTTATCGGCCCCTAATGATTTTAAAGAAATGAAGAGAATGAACCTGTAAGTAAATCTAACTACAAACGTACACACTAGGCCAGTGGTTCTAAACCTTTTAGACACTGAGACCCCCTTTTTAGGCTAAGTAATTTGGCGACCCCCCCCCCCCCCCCATTTTTACGTTTAAACAATAATTTAAAAATAAGAATTGTTAAGTTTTATTCATAAAAAACTTGTAACTAATATTAATAAACATTAATTCAAAAACTGGTTAATTCCCAACAAGCTCAGGATTCTCATAAATATATATATATACGAGGCACGTCCAGAAAGTAAGCTCCGTTTGGTAATAAAATTGAATTGTGTACAGATACAGAAAAAATATTTATTGCACAACATTCTACACCTCTTAAACTACTTTTCCACATAACTGCCGAACGTTTGCTGGCATTTGTCATAACGTGGCACAAGTTTTTGGATACCTTCCTCATAGAAGTTTGCCGCCGACCGTAAACGAGAGTGAAGACTCCCCAGTAAGATATTCTACCGTTTAGCCACCACTGTTAGGCAAATTGTGTATGAGGTCAGGAGAACTCCTAAACATACGCAGTTCTCCTGGTAAGCACGCAATTTGCCTAACAGTGGTGGCAAAACGGTAGCATATCTTACAGGGGAGTCTTCACTCTCGTTTACGGTCGGCGGCAAACTTTTTGAAGAAGATATCCAAAAACTTGTGCCACGCTATGACAAATGCCTGCAAAAGTTCGGCAGTTATGTGGAAAAGTAGTTTAAGAGGTGTAGAATGTTGTGCAATAAATATTTTTTCTGTATCTGTACACAATTTAATTTTATTACCAAACGGAGCTTACTTTCTGAACGTACCTCGTATATAAAAAACGTAAAATTTTAATACAATGTGAGTGTATTCTTCTTTTAATAAAAATCTTCAGCAACAACTCATTTTTAGCCTATTTTCATTTTATGAAAAAATAGGCTTATGAGATCACCTTTTGTCCGTGTGTGTGTGTGATGTGTGTGTGTCCCTAATAACTTCTAAACGGCTGGAGCGATTACAATGAAACCCGGTAAGATCATAGCACTATTCTGGCCGACCCCGACCGTGCCCTTCAAATTTTATTGTGTCTCACCAATCCAACATGGCGGCTTTGCGAAATATTTCACCAACATTCAGTATATCCGAAACTATTACCGATATCACCCTGTAATTGTGTACGGTGATAAAGGGCACTACTAGAAGTTCACCTATGAGACTTTCAAAAACCTGGTGACTACAAAACCAACATGGCGGCCAAGCGAAGTTGAGACTTTTAAATAGACTTTTCTCGCGATTTAACTATCCAAACGTAATGAAACTTGGTACAGCAAATGTATATAGACATTGTAATGCGCTGGAGTCTAATTTAGTTCAATTGTTTACATAACCTCAAAATGGCGGCTGTGCGAAATATTTCACTGACATTCTATATCTCCGAAACTATTACAGATATCACCCTGAAATTTTGTACGGTGATAAACGGTACTGATACACGTTTATCTATGTAACTTTGATAAACCTGTAAAGTACAAAACGAGCATGGCGGCCAAGCGAAGTTGAAACATTTTAATAGACTTTTCTCGCGATTCAACTCTCTGAGCGCAGTGCAATGTGGTACAGTAAATGATTTTACATATTGTAATGCACTGGCATCTAATTTAGTTCAATTGTTTACATAACCTCAAGATGGCCCCTGTGCGAAATTTTAAAATTAAGTTTTTATTTCTAGTGTCGTAATCATGCGATCGAACTGAAAGTTTGAATAATGAACTTATTCAATCCTTGTCCTTGAATGGTACATAACTCTATGGCCTATACATATAACAATCCAAAATGGCGAGCTTCCGAAATATTTAGACGGTTCTCAATATCTATGAATCCTTTACAGCAATCAAACTGAATTTTTAAATGTTCATAGAGGCTATGAACATATGCTCACCAATAGGACATTCAGTAACCTAGTGAGCACAAATCCAACATGGCGGCGACGCGGAGTATAAATATTTAAATGGACGTTTCTCGCGAATTAACTATCCGAGTGCAGTGAAACGTTGCACGTTAAATTCTTATACAAATGTTAATCCACTGGCATCTAATACATTTCAATTGTTTGCATAATCACAAGATGGCAGCTGTGCGAAATACTAAAATCTCGTTTTTACTTCTTGTGTTCTAATCATGCGATTGAAGTTTGCATACCACACGTACATAATAATCTTAATGTAATAGTACAAAAATAAAAATCCAACCTGGCAACCATCTGAAATATTTAGACGGTTCTCAATATCTACGAATCTATCACAACCTTCAAACTGAAATTTTGTATGTTGGTAGAGGCAATTAACATGAGTAGGATATATGAAAATAGGCTGTATAGTTCTTCACGGAACTACTTGTTAAAACTTGTTTTCCGTATTTTGCAACCCCCCAAGACACATCCTGCGATCCACCAGGGAGTCGCGACCTACCGGTTGAGAACCCATTCACTAGAAGAAGGAATGGAAAACAAAACAAGAATAAGGGCTAAATAAATGCTTTCAACCCTCGAAGAATGAGAATTGAGGGACATGGGATAGCTGTAGAGCCATGAAAGGCAGACAGAAAAGGGGAAAAGAGGAAAAGAGGAGAGGGTTCGCCCAAAACGGCAATGGAAAATGGGAAAAACGGACCCAGCTCAGGATTCCCTCGGGGTCGCGAACTCCCTAACTCAACAGCCATGAGCCCTTGACGGTTATCCAGGGTGAGGCTACACACACTCTGTCTCCTTTAGGACCTTGAGCAGAAGGCAGAGGAGATACTATGAAAAGAATGAGAAGGCACCTTAAGTCTCGGATACCCTAATACCGTCGGGGTCGGAAGAGAACAAGAGTTGGCCAAGAGAGGTCGACAGGAAAGAAGATAGAGAGGAGCCCGGCACAAGTAAGTGGAAGCAATGCCGAACTCAGCTCGGGTCCCGTGGTCGCCAAACCACGTCCCACAAGTTGTGAGCCCGTGGAAGTAAAAAAAAAAAGTGACAGTCAGTCTGAAAGACTAGAGTTAGTATCATTTTAAATGCTACAAATGCTGACAAATGCTAGAAAGGCTGGAGGCTTCTCGCTTCGCTCGAAGCCAAAGACTCTTGACATGTTAGAAAATTATCTGCATAATACTTATCTTGCTTATCTTGTTTCAAATTACTCGCGAACGGCAAGTGCAAACCAAGGGCAAAGAAAGGTCAAGCGCGCGGGATGCCGCCACGCTCACGAGAGCGCGCGGGGACGTGCCCCTTCCATCCAGTCTAAAAACACTTATAGTGGGCGATGTATTGAAGATAGAAATATGCTCTCGCGGACTTTTTTGTAGAACTTTTCATTCTGACCAATTCTTACGCTCATAATATATTGATATCTTTAACGGTTTGCCCAGCGTAAGCTTAAGAAGCGCACGAACGCCAAGTTTGTTTTCGAGTTTTTCACTGAAATCGTTACTGCTTGGCTTCCTTTGATCATACATAAATTATTTTTTACAGAATCTTTCCTCGAGATATCTTTTACAGAATGGTGAAAACCGCATCACAATCCATCCAGTGGTTCTCAAGATTACCCGTGACATCCAAGAATCGGGGATTTCTGTCTTATACTAACGAAGTAGAGATTGACGGGGAACACATGCACCAAGCGGTGCTATGACGTCACACACCTCAGTGCATCTGGGTACATTTCGTCCCGTCACCGTAACGTAACGCCAGACCACAGCGTAACGACGAAGTCGACAAGATCATTTAAAATGATTAAAAGAACACCAGCCAGGACTCCGATTAGTTAAGAACACATGTCGCAATGTTGGAGTAAGGTGGGACAAGGATGATTCACTCACCGGACAAATAGGCCTACTTAGTCACTTCGGAGCGCTGACGTACGGCTGGTCCAGTGGTTCTGTCTGTTATTATTTTCACACAAAAACTACTCAACCGTTTTAACTCAAGTTTATATACGAGGGAAAATATAGGTCTATTGCTATTTCTAAATGTTTCAATATGGTGCCAAGTGAATTGTTGCAACAAAGTCCCGTATGCGTTCATATACCATTCATGCGATTAAGAAGAAACGTTGGTGAGTTGTTGTGCATACTCCCAGAAATGTTTCTGAATTAGTAAATCCATTTTACAACAATTTAGAAATATAATATTGTGTTTCCAAAAGCACTTCAATAAAGAAAATTACAACGCCAACACTTTCTTTGATTGGCATTGCAACACATGCGGGGCACAGCTTGTTATTTATAAATATTTTAAAATGAGCTTCCGTTTAAAACATTAACTACAGTCGTAATTTAAAACAAGTAGTTCCGTGAGGAACTATACAGCTTATTTTCATATATCCTACTAATGTTAATTGCCTCTATCAACATACAAAATTTCAGTTTGATTGCTGTAATAGATTCGTAGATATTGAGAACTGACTAAATATTTCGGATGGTCGCCATGTTGGATTTTATATATGTAAGACCTAGAGTAATGTACTGTTACAAGAAGATTATTGTGTACGTGTAGCATTCAAACTTCAATCGCATAATTAGGACACAAGAAGTAACAAGGAGATTTTAAAATTTGGATTGGTGAGACGTAACAAAATTTGAAGGGCACGATTGAAAATAGGCTAAAAATAGTCTTTGTCAACTAAGCCATGAATCGCACAGTCTGTTTGCTCGTACTATGAGGCTACTTATCCGCACAATATTTCATGTTATCCAGCTGCTTTCTGGGTGAGGAACACCGTCCCCGCAGACCCACGACCTTAAGATACGCATAACACATGTATGTTCAGGAATTAGCTCTACACACGGCATCCAGACGAGACATTAATAGCTATTTACAGTCGTGGCGCGAAGTTACTTCTGCAGATATCAGCAATTACACAACAATAATCAGAGCAACTCAGTATAAAACCAAGTCCCCGATTATTGGGTGTCACGGGTAATATCGAGAACCACTCGATGAATTTTGATGCGGTTTTCGCCATTCTGCAATGGATACCTCAAGGAAGGTTTCTGTAGAAAATAATTTATTTATGATCGAAGGAAACCAAGCAGTAACGATTTCAGTAAAAAAGTCGAAAAAAACCTGGCGTCCGTGCCCTTTTTAACATACGCTGGGCAAACCGTTAACATATCAATATACTATGAGTGTAAGAATTATTCACCATGAAAAGTTCTACAAAAAAGTCCGCGAGAGTATATCTCAATCTTCAATATATCGCCCACTAAAAGTGTTTTTACGTTTTCATTTCTCCTAAGAATCTCCATTCAATTACTGAGGCGACAGTTTATGAGCTAGCTAGGGGCGAGCCTATAATCCCAGTTACAGCCTAGCTAGCAGACGAGCCTAATACCCCTGATACAGCCAGCAGCAAACTCTCGAGTCGTGTTGAGTTAAGACTTCAGAGACGAGTGGTTGTGTTTGGAGTTTCCCTGGAAGTGCAACTCGGCTTTTCTTCATTTCGCCTGTGAACATTTCGTTCCGCAAAATACACACTCAAGTTAATATTGGACAGAAGGGTGATTTGTGTTGCATGCCCCTCGCCATTCTTAAATTACGTCTGACAAGAATATACGTTGCACATGCATCTCCATGATAATATAATTAATAGTCCAGTCAGTGATCTCAACCCATCAAGCCAAGACGTAAAACGGATATAGGTCGTAGATCATTGACATCGAAAAAAGGCGTTTATCACGCAATACATTCATAACTGTTCCCGGGCGAAGCGGGGGCGGGTTGCTAGTTAACAATAAACAAATGACAGCACATCTTCATTGAGGCGTGAGGCGCATTGAAAACATAACATTGAACAAATTGGCATATTAATTGGGGAGCACAGCTGCTATATTATTTTTGCACAGAACTGTAACATAACGAGTGGTTCTTTCTGTGTAGTAAGAAAGTGAAATGTGGCGCACGAAGAATTTGAGAGCCGTGTGTTGTTTCTTGCAGCGACTCTTTGAATAGAATAGAATACCGTAGGCCTACTCTCTGTTCTGAATCTCGGATAGCCAGAAATAGCCTATCTGATACAGTGAATCCCTAATAGCCTAATACAAAAATCCTGCTCAGTGAGATTAATAAATCTCAACATGATTTTACAAAATAAGTAACAGAAACTACAAATAATTCACGCGGCACAAGCCTAGAAAAATTGCTGAGTTTTAATTCACTGGACGTGAAAGCCAATATACCATCTGTTTTGAAGCCTTCATAGTGGGGTTATGGTTGCTTGAGCCTTTGGTTCTCTAGGTAAAGATGCGCAGGTGCGCTTCATAAAAAAGGGAAGTAGCGCGCAGTTTGCTACTCCTGTCGGAATCCGGGCGGGGACACCCAGAGCTCGCTGATGAGCCAGCTTGGTGCCGTAGGCGAAACACTACACAAGACACGGCACAAACCTAGAAATATTGCTGTGTTTTAATTTACATGGTATTAAATGTTATTCAGAAAGGTGTAAGGCAAGGCTGCAACTTATCACCCATACTTTTCAATCTTTACATTGAGCAAGCAATGAAGGAAATTGGAGAAAAATTTAAAGTGAAGATTCAAGGAGAAATAATTTCAACTCTGAGATTTGTTTTTGAGTTTTTGAATGGTATGGACTTCGTCTCGAGGAAAGAATTCATGATGAAAATTAATAAATATAAAACAAAAATATTGCAATGCAGCCGAAATAAATCAGAAACCTCTATGGATATCAAATTGGCAGGTGAAAAACTAAAGAAAGTAGGAGACTTCTGTTACTTAGGAAGCAAAATAACAATTGATGGACGAAGCAAAGAGAATATAAAAAGTAGGTTAGCTCAGGGAAGGAAAGCATTTCTACAGATAAGGAATCTGTTGACATCGAATATAGATTTAGGCATTAGGACGTCAGTTTTGAAATCCTTTGTCTGGAGCGTGGTGCTCTATGAATGTGAAACTTGGACTATTGGTGCAACAGAAAAGAGGAGAATTGAAACATTTGAAATGTGGTGTTACAGGGGAATGAAGATCAGATGGGTAGATAGGGTTACAAATGAAGAGGTATTAAAACGAGTGGGAGAGGGGAGATGTTTCTGGTGACTGCTAATGAAGAGAAGTGATAGGTTGGTAGGACACATACTAAGACATCCAGGAATAAAAGCGAAAAGGAAATAAGCTTGTAGTTTAACGTGACCGTTAATCTTGAGATCATGAACCACGGGATCTCCTTTTTACGTAGAATCCGAACCACAGGACATGGCATTTCACTTCGAAAATCTCACATGCATTGACCGGGAATCGAACCCGGACCGCCTTGGTGAGAGGCATAAAGCTAGACCGCTGAGCCACCACGCCCCCCATCCAGGAATAGCAAGCTTAGTTATGGAAGTAAGGTTCGAGGACAAGAACTGTAGGGGTAGACGAAGAATATATTAAACAGATTGCCTCAGATGTAGGGTGTGGTAGCTATGTAGAGATGAAACAATTAGCTCAGGACAGGGAGGCATGGAGGCTGCATCCAACCAGTCAAAAGACTGAAGACTCAAACAACAAACAATATCAAAACACTAATAATATCTATTAATATGTACTAACTTAATCTTATTCTAATTGATACAGAGAGGCTATCCTAGACTTAAACTAACTTTTATAGTTTAGGATACCATCTCCTGTACCCGTATACTTGTTCCACATGCATCTTTGTTGTGTGTCGCTTTCCTATCCCGCACTCCCCTGATAGCATTACGAAGTTTCACTAATATACCTGACTTCCTCCATTCCCTATTTAGTAATTTCATCAAAGAGAGATACTCATTTTCACTTTCTATTCTGTTTACCTCTCCCTTATCTACAAACTTTGCTCTTATTAATTTGGTTCCATTGCATCCCCTGGTCAGAAGTCTCACAAAATAGACAGAGGTCCTACTTCTCTCGACCAGCGACTCTATTCTCTGGCAGTGAAAACATCTGCTTTACCGTTAGGTTATGCAGATGGGGAAAAGAGTCGGGTGCCTATGAATTAGGCTCATTTTACACTTTTTTGAAGAGTTTAATATTTTAATATTTTATTTCACATTGACAGTGAGGCGTCTTCATCCAAATATTTATATTTTGGTTTAGTTGACGAGGTAGAACACCACTTTTAGCGGCATTCTTTCTCCATTAGTCTGAGACAGTTGGCCTGCATTTCAGGATCGATGATCGACACAAACTAATATAACCATGTAATGTTTTTAAGTAGCAAAAACAGATGGCATTCAGGATGTCTAAAAAAACTAACACATTTCCCTGACAATTCCCCGATTTTTCCAGGATAAATCAGAAAATTCCCTGAGTAACAGCAGCGACCATAATCTACTATATAAGCTCAAATACCACTCACTCACTCACTGACTCACTCACTCATTCATTCATCACGAAATCTCAAAAACCACCGAACGGATTGGAATGAAATTTGGTATGCAGCTTCCTCAAGGGCCGCAAACGCCCACTAAGAAAGGATTTTTGGATATTCAGGTTCTAAAGGGGTGTTAAGGGGTAGACCTGCATTTCATTGAATAGCAATATTTCCCGATTGGTTTCATTGGGGGATGTGATACTCGGCATATAAACTCATCATTAAAAATAAGAAGACATGTGTCTGAGGGTTTTTCGATACGGTGTATATTATGAGGTGAAAGGGGTGAAAAGTGGGGGTTGAAGGATTCCTAACAGAGCGAGTATCTCTTAAACTACATAGGCGAGGAGTTTGGAACTCAGCCGAAAAAAATCAGCATAAAAAATAACTAAACAAGTGTTTGACCGTTTATTCCTAAATCCAATTTAAGGGGCCCATGGGGAGGGGTGAAATTACGGGGGAAGGGGGGGGGGGAAACGTAATATGTCTGAGTCAATAACACATTACATCTTTTTTGTCTCTTGCTATTTCATCATACGACGAATACTTAGGGAGTTATTAATGATTTTGTACTTTTTGGCCGGAATTTTCTAAGTCTCAGGAATGACATAAAAATTGATTCGAATGAAATTTCAAAAAATAGTTTTTTTTAATACTTTTATTATATTTTTCAAGTCTTTTAGGGTCCGAAACCAACATGATATTTTGATGTTTTTTTTCGTCCCATGCATTTTTGGTTTCAGGTGATAGAATTGTTTTTCCCCACTAGGACCCATGCTTATCTATCTATTTAACTAATGTTATAACGGGATTACAAATGTTATTGCGGGCGAAGCCGCGGGTAACAGCTAGTAAATATATAAAACAGACTTTGTACTTAAAGAGCATTTCAAAAAGTGCCTCAACAATAATGGATAGCATGACAAAGGTGAAAAGACAATAACAGAATAATATATTTTTCTATATTTCGCCAATTTCTTTTTCATCAAGAAAAACTATGGTACTTGTGAGTATTGAAAGTAGCTCGTCTATAGGAATGCCCTCAAAAATCACAGTTACACATTTATACACAGTCTACATATGTAATGTATGTGCTCTATTTTGCAAGGAATGAGGGCTTACGAACATACTAAACCCTTTGGAAAATAGCATGTAGACAAGATTCAAAATTTCGGGGTCGTAATGGATTCTTGTGAATGTGATTTAGAGGTTTTGCTATCAACATAACTTCCAGGATTCATAAGGTTAACTTATTATTATTATAAAGCCAAGAAAAACAACAGGATCTACTAACAAATGAAATTTATTAACTGAATCAAACATAAAAAGGAAAACTATAACCACCCTTTTATTGTTCACTCGCGTGAACAGATCTAACACTGACCAGCCTGACGTACCATGACGACATGGCATGACAGCTGTCAACAAGCATTGTGACTGAAATGTCACTTAAGTCAAAGTAACAAAAGAAAACGGATCACAAGATCCAAATATAACAAACAAATAAAATAGTACAAAAATTCAATATTTATGAGCGACACGGGTTTTAAGACTAGTTCAAGTAATGAGCAATTTGACGGGCGCTCGTTTCCGACCAAAACAGTTGGTTCGGGAACGGACTCCGTACTGCGAAGGATGAATTACGGAAATGTGGGAACAACAATTACATATTTATATACACTACTGACATGCTCTAACCTTAGATTACCACAACCAAATACACGTGTGTATTATTTAAAATAAGGGCTGCGGAATTACCGTCTTATACCTTAAACACTAGGAAGGCATAACATGACATGAACAGGTTTGGCCGGTTGCCAAATTATATTTATATGAATACAATGGCCTTGAAAATAAGAGCCAACAACAACAAAATACAACTTTTAATTTTCACGCCGGAAAGTTTGGCGTTTTAAAACAATGAACAAATAAGTCGTAGTAATGATAAAAGAAACTTGGATCGACAACATGGCAACTTCCCAAATTAAACCAAATAAAATAACCTTAACTCATTAGGCTTTAAAGCAAACATAACGTGTCATAACGAGCTGGAGACAACCGGGCCTGTTATCGCATCACCGAGAGAGTGGCTGATTTCTTCCCCCAAGTAGTAATTAGTGCCATGCTAAATATAGATTCTGGCCCATAGCCAGCGTACAGCACCTTTGCTAATCGCCACCTGTTAAACGCGTACAAATAAATAACACATTATCTCAAAACATCCTCTCAGGGATTTTTAAGAATACATTCCCAGGTCAAACTTATCCCCACGGATAACTAGTTTGCCGGAATGATATCGCAGTCATGGACAGGCTTTACCTCTCCTCATCATCATCACTTACACCCAAAAATACGTGGCACATTTCTCGAAGATCACGTCGTAGCATTAATCAGCACACCTCTCAGATAATGACACACAACATGTCCAAATGACAATAAAGAATTAATAACAGGATCAGTCCTAGCCCGAGTTATCAAAGTAACAAAATGCAAATATTCCCCCCACGGATATTAGTTTAACATATCATTAAATCAGTCCATTTATCATTGTCGTTCCTAGGTTCTCATTCATGGCTACACTTTTTATAGATACGTTAATCGATGCGGCCGTTTCGCTATAAGAATTACGTATACATAAGGAAAACATTTAAATTACAAAATTTACTGTACAACATAATTGTCACGCAATGCCAAAATTTACTACACGCATGTCAGTTAAGAAATCAAACCCTGAAATTTAAATTAAACCACACAAATAAAATCTATACAAAGTTCCACACATCTCTCGCGATTCCCCTCGTCCAAAATCAATAAATCAATTTTTTAATACTCATCACTTAAACTGCTTTCCAGAGGCCTCCCGCCTCGTCAATTCCCATCATTAGGCCGTTAGCCCATAACACTGATGGTAATGGAGGATGAAGCTTGCTGTCTTCTCTCCATGGTCGACATTTTGCTGCTGTTAAAACACAATTAAATCAAAGTTTTTAAACTGTTCTATCTGCGTTCTAAGTATTTTATTTCCTCAGATCGTCCTATGCAGAATCGTCGACTTTCCCTATTCTATGGCTAATTGCCATCTCACAATTTATGAAAATTTCCAACTTCGTTGCCGACACACAACTATAATTTTAAAACCATATCGTCTTAAGGACGTCTTAAAATGACTGTCGAAGAATAATTAGGAGTGCCCCGGTTCATCTCAGACATTTGTATATATACAGAAAGCCTAAAGTTTCAATGGTGGGAGAAAAACAGCTCCTCAATATTTTAAGTAATGGGCCTATAATTATGTGTGACCTCTCAAAATTCTTGTATTTTCTCACAGGTCGCGAATCTGCCGTCGAACATGCAAACCGATCGCTAGATCTTTTTATATCCGATTGCCGCGCAAAACACACTGACGCTATGTTCTGGCGTCATGTTTTCTTATTGGTCAGATAAGTTGGCTTCGGAGTTCTGACCTTACAAATCCCGCCCTTATATTGACGTCACGACTATTCTCCTCTCTCTCACTCCTTGCCTTGTACGCAGCATTTTGCCCTTTTATGGTCACGTACGCCACAGCGTCATATCTGATTTTCTCAGAAATCCAAGAATAACATTGGTTGTGAAACTATTGGTCATTTCCAGCCAGCACGTAGCATGTCTTACCAAGTCCAGATTTCTTGCTACATCAATATTACTCAAATATCCAGCATATCATGTATTTAGTATTTCCATCGTTTTTATTAATATGAAACATTATTATTGGACACAATGATAAGGGTTCAATACATCTACACAATCATCACCAGATCAACATTTAAATGCTTAATTTCCAATTATTCAAGGTTGGATCTCGTAAAACTAAAATTCCCTGAGTGTCATCAAAATACCCTGATAATTCCCAGAGTTTTCCAGGATTTAAATATTCCCTGACTATTCCCTGTTTTCCAGAGTAGTAGTCACCCTGGCATTGGCAGCACTTAGGCTAAACGTAGCATCATATTTATTTATTTATTAATAGGCTATTGTTTCAGTATGTAGTATAGATCCCTCCTGCGGCGCTAACAAGCGATCGATTGTGACAAATGAGCATTAAAATAGAGAATAGACATTACCAGTGACGAATTGCATTCCAATTTCATATATATCTATAATTTCCTTAAACAAGGACTTTCAAAAAAAATGTACGAAGTGTGCGATTTGCAGATACTGTTGCTGTAGGAAAATACACTCCATAATTGCTGACCACTTCACATTTTGGCCGTTGTGACGCCTGTTTCATGTCATTTTAGCATTCTGAGGTCTTCCTTTTACATTTGGATTTCAGAAACAGTAAATCAAAGGAATGAGTAGGCCTACTCAAATCGCATAATTTCATAAATATCGAATAACCGGTGAGTTTTATGATGATCCAATTGTCAGTGATTGCCTTCTTAATTTAGGGATCGTAGAACTTTGAATTCTAACTGAAATGTAAATCGAGTTCTATAATCATTTGGTTGAAATAAAAACATAACAACCTTTCTCCTTAAGTCTCTCATTATAAACCTATTGGGGAAAGTGAGGTTTATGAACATGCGAGATTTCTTGCACGGGTCTGCTAGTAATGACATATTTCTCAGAATAGTAAGCAGAACGCACCACGAGCGGTAAACATGGAGCTAACATATTCTCGCAGCATTCAGCTCGGCGAGAACTTGATACGAGAACGGACGCCAAAGGACTCAGTTTCTAAAACCAGATAAGTTGACATAAATTTCTTGTGCAGTGTATCATTGGGTATTGGCCACATCGAGATATTACAATACAATTAGGCCACTAGTTTAAATAGCAACGGTTGATTTAGAACATAATATTCACATTAATAATTCTATATAACACATTTTAACACACTCAAACCACATTAATAATAATAATAATAATAATAATAACACAACAACCATAGAAGTGAGCAGTACGGTCTGTAAATACGTTTGACGCGTTACACTAGTTCTTACAAACTTATGTAATCGAAGCATTGTATACAAGGTGTTTCAGGAGGAATAGTAAATATTTTAGGAGGTAGTAGTATAGATGAATTGCAATTTAAAAAAACATATTACATGTGAGGCACTTAAAGAGAATGGATGAGAAGAGAATTCCCAAGAGGATACATGAGATGCAGATGCAGACGAAACGACCAAGGGGAAGACCAAGAGATAGATGGCTGAAAGGCGTGGAGGAATGTGTCAAGAAGAGAGGCGAGGACTGGACCAGAGTGACAGCGGAGAGGTGGTGGGAAGAACGGACTAAGTGGCGAGGCTTATGTTCCAAACAGACCCAGCCTGGGGCTGGAAACTGTACAAGATGATGATGATGATGATGATTACATGTGAGGCAAATGAGGACGCTCAAAGTTGATTTTCAAAAATTCCACCACCAACTTCAATGAAAGGACTGCGTTCTACCGACTGCATAATGTCTTCTACTTCCTCTACAGTCTGTTCATTTGCACGTTCAGATGAAATACGACGGCTGGGTACTCCATCAGAGTCACGCAGTGTATTGTAAACACGAGTAAACACTCTTGAATCAGGTCGTCTGCGGTTAGGAAATCGTATGCCACATTCTCTACCAGCAGGAGCGTTTCAATTACAAAACCCATATGCAAGTACCATATTGGCATACTCAGCATGTGTAAAAACGATACAGTACAGTCAAATTGGACAACAAAGCACACTGACAGGTGAACACATTCATTGGAAACAAAAGCACAACTTCACAACGCACAGTGGGTCAAAATCGAAATCTAGGAGTACAAAATTATTTATTTTCATATTTTAAAAATAAAAATGTATTACTTCTACTGCATTCTCATATAATTGCGCTCACTATTCTGGGATATAAACGCATCTCAGTGTAAATCTGTCACCACTGTTCGAGCAGTCTGAATTGGAGAGTGAATGTAAGTGGCTGTGGTTTGGTTGTCTTTGTGGTTAGTGTGATGCTTTAAGATGGAACATGCAGCTGAAGGTATGATCTTTGTAACGTGTTTCAGTTATTAATGGGCGTAATTGTTACGTAATTTTAGCTATATTTACATTATATAATATTTAACTATTATTTTTCAAAATTATATTTTCACTTAGATTTTAAGTATGTCGCGTCACTCGGCGTTATTTTCTACTTAATGTTAAAATGTAGATAACGTCTTGTAGTTTACGCCTGTTATAAGATTTTTTGCATCTTTTTGCAACTTACTTAGTTATTTTACCTTTTAGAAGATGCCGCGCAACCGGTTCTCACACGTTTACAACTGTTTAAAGCACTGGATTCGACGATTATGTCAAAAGTGGAACTTTGTGACTTTGTTAAAAGTAAATTAGGGGTAGAAAATTGTTCTGAAGAGATAACTGAATGCTCTATCCAACTCCTAGTCATAGACAATTTCTTGCATGTGTAGACGTAGCTTAAAAAGGTCTTAACTGATGTTTATTATGAAGTAAACAAATTATATACATTGCTTTCACTCTAATTTCGTGATTAAAAAGTAAATATAATTTTGTCCCCCTAGATTTCGATTTTGACCCACTGTGCAACATGAACATCAAAACACGACTGTTGACAATCGTATAGCAACCGGTGTACCTACACACGAAACTACAACTGCCCTGTTTACATACCAACATCTGTATCTCTGTACGCAAAACTAATGGGACACATGTTATATGGATTTCTTTTATTGCAATTCATCTAAACTACCACCTCCTAAAATATTTACTATTCCTCCTGAAACACCCTGTATATACAGGGTTATTCAAAAAGAAGTAACACATTTCAAACATTTATCCGTCCCAACTACAAAAGGTAGAACCATAATTCCAACGTTCCTGGACAGACAAAAGTGTAAAATATGAACGAATATTTTTTTCTCCGATGAATCCACTATTCATCCTTCCGGTACATACAGTTAATCGTGATGACGTTAGAATTTGGGCAAGTAATAATTCTATGGCAGTTATTGAACAAGAACGAGATTCACCGAAGGTTAACGTCTTCTGTGCCATATCTGTAAACAAAGTTTATGGACCTTTCTTCTTCATGGAGAAAACTGTGACTAACCTATGTAGACATGCTTCAAAAATGATTATTCCACGTCCGACTTTACCTAAATGACACCATTACAGGACGTTGGATTGGAAGAGGAGGAGCAGAAGATCAACTTCATCTCCGGTGGCCTTCCAGGTCTCCAGACTTCACTCCGTGTGAACTTTATCTGTGGGGTTACGTAAAAGACCGTATTTTTATCCCCCCTATGCCTGACACTCTTGAAAGTCCGCGACATCGAATTGTTGAAACTGTGAATTCGATAACTAGAGACCAGCTGATTCGTGTGTGGCAAGAATTGAGCCACCGTTTTGATATTTGTCGTGTAATACATGGTGCTCATATTGAATACATAAAAAGTAATAATTGAACTTCTCTCTTTCCAGGAACGTTGGAATCATGTTTCCATCTTTTGTAGTTTGGAAGAAATAAATGATTGAAATCTGTTCCTTCTTTTTGATGGTTGGTTGGTTCCTCAGTTTAGGGGCTGCGACAACGCGGTCAAGTAGCCCCGTGTATTTTGTGTGTGTAGAATCTGTCTAATAACCGGTGTTAATTGTGATGACTGTATTAGTGTGTGTTATCTGTTTTGAATTCAACTAAGGACTGCAGAAATTGATTTTTTTCAAGTAGTTCCTACTTTTGCCGCCAAACGCCACCGTCAACAACTACTAGTTCAGAACTCGATTACCAGATGCCATCGCAGTCGGCTCCTCGCGACGATCGTCGAAACCTAAGAGCGTTTGTCAAATGTTTAACATATAATTTAGCTTCACACAGGTGTAATTAGTGGGAGGTTCTTTAACATGCCATAAATCTATGACACGGGACCGCCGGCTTTATTTCCCCTCCGAAGGAAGGCATACTGAGGGATTTTTAACGTTCTTAAAAATCCAACGACTTCGGCCGGGTTTGAACCCACGATCTTGGGCATAGAAGCTCAGCATGCTACCAACTACGCTTCTTTTTGAATAACCCTGTATTTGTGCACAAGTGTAATTCATAAACATCGTACATTAACTAAGCCTAAGTGAGCAGGACCTGAAGATGAACGCTTGACTTCTGAACGTGTCATCCAATTAAGTACCCTATTTTGTACATAAAGCATGTCATTTTGTAATATCCGTAATATCTTAATTCTTTCAGGTTAGGGCATGTAAACATTTGTTTCCCGCCTAATGTAATTGGGTACAATTTGTGTTTACCAACTGAAAAGCTTAGCCTCAATACTAATGCTGTCCGTAGCGGTGCATAGCTTCCGATGATGAACAAAAACATAAATGAAGGGAGTTTTAATATTATGATTAAGCGCCATGCGAGTTACTTTTTGTTTTGTCAACACAAAATATATTTATTTGCGTTTAAACAAATGAACAAGACTACAATAGGAAAATTCTTTCTATTGCAACTAAAATCCGACATTACAATACGGTAATTAATAATATCGTATGGCATCGGGTGCCGGGTGCAAGCTTTGTTATTTGATACCCAAAGGGTAGCTTGCATGTCGAATTTCGTTGTTCCTTGCAGCACTATGAAAGTCAAGGAGGTTAGATAGCTAAGCTCCTTGGACACTATAGAGCTTTCTAGTAGAGAAATGAGGAACTTTGTGTTGGCGGGAACTCCCGAGATTAATTTTGTCATTATGAACACGGCCTACTGAATTCAAATGGGTTCTTTGACATGCCAACATTACAATACGGTAATTAAGCCGGATGACCTCTACAAAAATAAAAAAAATAAAAAATTAATCCACGATACAATCAGGAAAAGGAGGGTTAATTTCTTTGGACACGTAATGATATGAATAATACCAAACTCACAAAACAAATTTTCAGTCATGCATACAAAAGCAAGATTGGTAATCAATGTGTACAAAGTATAAAAAGGATACGGAAGAGTTGGAAGTAACAATAGATATTATTCAGGACAGACCATTTTTAGCCTACTTTCGATTTTTGCAAAAAATGAAAGTAGACTTATGAGATCAACACAGGGCGAAAAAAGTGTGTCTGTCTGTGTGTGTGTATGTGTGTGTGTGTGAGTCTGTGTGTGTGTGTGTCTGTGTGTCTGTGTGTGTGTGAGTGTGTGTACTCTGAATGTCTGTCCCCCCCTATCAATTCGAACACGGTGAATGCGAATTGAACGAAATTTGGTACAAAGGTAGCACTAGCAAAGGACACCTCAGTGTCATGTTTTATATCGCCGCCATCTTGACGGAAACGTAATGGCGGCCACACAAATGTTCAAAGCTTAAATCAAATTACGACTAACCTAATCATCCGATCTCTACCAAATTTTGCAACAACATACCTTTATGGGGGGAGCATCCTTTGACCAAACTAATAAGTCATCAGCGTAATAGTTTGCGGATGGCGGCCATCTTTGTGTGAAAATCGATTCCCCCTATTAATTCGAACACGGTGCAACCGAATGGAACGAAATTTGGTACAGAGGTAGTACTAACAAAAGGCACCTGAGTGTCATGTTTTATATCGCCGCCATCTTGACGGAAACGTAATGGCGGCCACACAAATGTTCAAAGCTTAAATCAAATTACGATTAACCTAATCATCCGATCTCTACCAAATTTTGCAACAACATACCTTTATAGAGGAAGCATCCTTTGACCAAATAACTAGGTCATTAGCCTAATAGTTTGCGGATGGCGGCCATCTTTGTGTGAAAATCAATTCCCCCTATTAATTCAAACACGGTGAAACCAAATGGAACGAAATTTGGTACAGAGGTAGCACTAGCAAAGGGCACCTCAGTGTCATGTTTTATATCGCCGCCATCTTGACAGAAACGTAATGGCGGCTACACGAATGTTCAAAGCTTAAATCAAATTACGATTAACCTAATCATCCGATCTCTACCAAATTTTGCAACTACATACCTTTATAGAGGGAGCATCCTTTGACCAATCTAATAGGTTATTAGCCTAATAGTTTGCGGGTGGTGGCCATCTTTATGTCAAAATTGATTCCCCCTATTAATTCGAACACGGTGGAACCGAATGGAACGAAATTTAGTACAGAGGTAGCACTAGCAAAGGGCACCTCAGTGTCATGTTTTATATCGCCACCATCTTGACTGAAAAGTAATGGCGGCCACACGAATGTTCAAAGCTTAAATCAAATTACGATTAACCTAATCATCCGATCTCTACCAAATTTTGTAACTACATACCTTTATGGAGGGAGCATCCTTTGACCAATCTTACAGGTCATTCACCTAATAGTTTGCGGATGGCGGCCATCTTTGTGTCAAAATCGATTCTCCCTATTAATTCAAACACGGTGAAACCGAATGGAACGAAATTTGGTACAGAGATAGCACTAGCAAAGGGCATCTCAGTGTCATGAATTATATCGCCGCCATATTGACAGAAACGTAATGGCGGCCACACAAATGTTCAAAGCTTAAATCAAATTACGATTAGCCTAATCATCCGATCTCTAGCAAATTTAGCAACAACATACCTTTATGGAGGGAGCATCCTTTGACCAAACTAATAGGTCATCAGCCTAATATTTTGCGGATGGCGGCCATCATTGTGTGAAAATCGATTCCCCTTATCAATTCGAACACGGTGAAACCGAATGGAACGAAATTTGGTACAGAGGTAGCACTAGCAAAGGGCACCTCATATTCATGTTTAATATCCCTATAGCACGTTTTATTTCAACAAGCTACTACAACCAACATTCAATCATACTCCTTGAAAAGGACAAAGAGTTATAACAATACCCATGCATTTAGGAGAAAGTAGGCTATATGTTCTTTACTGAACATCTTGTTAAGAAATATGATAAAAGAATTTATGGGTTTCCAGGAGAAGGAAAAGAAGAAGCGGGTTAACATGTGGACGGAAGAGGGAAGAAGGAGACAAAGTGAAGTAATGAAGAACTATATAAATAATTCATGTTTTTTGGGCTAATGCCGTGTGAAATTAAATTAGAACCATACGTTTCGGAGAAACCTTGCCTCCTTTTTCAATGGAATTAAACAATGCGGCCAAAATAAGTAGATCAATGAGATTACAAAAAAATATAGATAAATTCCTCTGTTCGTCACCAGAGAGCAGCTGCCAGAAATTACTGTATGGACCATGGTAGAACGGCGGACAGAGTAGTAAGTAAGGAGAAGGGCGGGGTGAAAATATAGAGACTCCTGGAAGAATTAGGATGTCCAAAAGAAGGGGGGGGGGGGGAGGGGGGAGGTGGGAGGGTTAGATGGATATAAGGAAACATAAACAAAAGGGTAAGTGTATCTGAACGATACCTAACGACATACAGGCAACGACGAAAAAACACAGATGGAAACTCCTCCAGTGACGAACAAAGGAGATCAAATCCAGGCTCTGTAGCCATAGAGGAAAAAAGTAGGCTACAATTTGAAATAAGTGAAGAACAGAGAGACTGAGAGGAACTATCTTCCTTGATCCTTAATAACTGGTAGTCAAGTGACAGCTGATATCCAGTGTCTCTGTTAAAATTATTGGGATTTTTACGAATTTCAACTGCCTCCCTTATAATTCTAGATCAGTTGTGCTTTTTTTTCCTCGATTGCTACAGAGCCTGGATTTGATCTCCTTTGTTCGTCACTGGAGGAGTTTCCATCTGTGTTTTTTCGCCGTTGCCTGTATGACGTTAGGTATCGTTCAGATACACTTCCCTTTTGTTTATGTTTCCTTATATCCATCTAACCCTCCCACCTCCCCCCTCTCCCCACCCCCTTCTTTTGGACATCCTTATTCTTCGAGGAGTCTATATTTTCACCCCGCCCCCTTTACCTTCTCCTTACTCACTACTCTGTCCGCCGTTCTACCAGGGTCCATACAGTAATTTCTGGCAGCTGCTCTCTGGTGACGAACAGAGGAATTTATCAATATTTTTTTGTAATTTTTAGCCTACTTTTCACATTTTGCAAAAATAAGGAAAAAGTAGTCTTATGAGATCGGGCAAATGTGTGTCTGTCTGTCTGTCTGTCTGGCTGTGTGTGCGTCCCCCCCTATCAACTCCTAAACGGCTTCAGCAATCGAAACGAAATTTGGTAGGAGTAAGGATCTATACCTGAATATCTCACGGCCTTATTTGAAAATGATGTCAGTGCTACCAACTGCTGAAAAATCGCAATTGAAATTTGAGCTCCATGTTGGATATCTCGGAAGGTATGAATGGGAGCTATTTCAAAATTGGCACACGTATAGATAATAATATTTCAGTTTAATTTCCTGGAGGCCATGCATGGCAGTGTTGCCAAAATGATTCTAAGCCTGCTGATAGGTCTAATTTTAATTGCATATAACTTATATATTATCAATTGGATTTCAACCAAATTTTGTATGTAATATGTGTACATAAACAGGTATGACTGAGCGTATTCTTAAGATCCACCAGGGCTGCCAACTGTCAATACATGTTATCTCTATTCTTTTATCCAAATACCAATATATCAGAAAGTATGGAAGCCGACAGCTTTAAACTATGCACACGTATAGTACCTGGCATTCTAGATTAATTTGGAGTAACTTATGTACATCAGTGCTACCAACATGATTCTAAGACTGCTGATAGGACCAATATTTAAATACATGTAAGTTATATAATATCAATTGGATTTCAACCAAATTTCCTATGTGCTATGTGTACCATAACAGATATGACTATGCTTATTCTTAACAGCAACCACGGCTGCCAACTGTTAATAAATGCTGTCTCTATTTTTTTACCCAAATAATATATCAGAAAGTATGTAAGCCAACAGCTTTACACTTTGCACACGTATAGTACCTAACATTCTAGAATAATTATGAGAAACTAATATACGTCAATGCTGCCAACATGACTCTAAGCCTGTTGATAGGTCCAATTTTCAAATACATGTAACTTCTATACTAACAAATGGATTTCATCCAAAATTGGCACAGCAAGAGATCATAATATTTCAGATTATTTCTGACCAACGCATTCGCGACATTGTTGCCAATATGATTTTACGCGCGCTGATAGATCCACTGTCTAACTGCATGTAACGTCCATGCTATCCATTGGAATTCAACCAAATATTGTATTCTGTATCTTAAGAGATGGAACTAACAATATATTCAGTCTCCAGGGCTGCCAACAGTAGTGTTCTATTAGGCTACAGGTATATTTCGAACTAATTAGAAATTTCGATATTACCAACTTAATTTCGCTATTTTGCTAGATAGGTCTATATAGATTGGCATGAATCTTAAATTTTAAGAAAAGTAGGCTCTTTAGTTCGTCACGGAACTTCTTGTTTTGTAATCTCATTGATCTACTTTCTTTGGCCACATTGTTTGATTGCATTGAAAAAGGAGGCAAGGTTTTTCCGAAACGTATGGTTCTAATCTAAATACACACGGCATTACCCCAACAAATATGAATTATTTATATAATCCGGGCCGTGAAAGCCTTAATATTCATAATGAAGAACTACTGGAAGGCAAGAAAGGATAAAGGGAATAAGAGCCAGTGAATGCAATGCGTTATTTTATGCGGTCCAAAGATGGCCAAATTCCAGGATTGAATAAGAAACAAGACTATAGATCCTGTCAGAGTTGTATCGCCTCGAGCCCGCCCGCATAACAGTAAAGCCAAGCGGCTGGTTTATGTACATGCGAGATTTCTCGCTCATAAGTTTGAGAATGTAAAATGCTTCAGTTACCTTGGTACTATACTGAATTGTGAGAATTCAGTATCAGAGGAGATTCATAAACAGATCATGAATGGAAACAGGGCTTACTATGCTAACACTAAGCTCTTGAAATCAAAACTTCTAACTAGAAACTTGAATGTTAAACTCTACAAGAATCTTATTAGACAATGGATTTGAGACGTGGACAATGTGACAAATTATGAGAATGATCTTAAATTTTTTGAACGGAAAGTTTTACGAAGGATATATGGCCCGATAAAAGAATGAAGGGTGGCGAATCAGGACAAACAAAGAAATTGAAGAGATAATCGAAGGTGAAGATATAGAGAAATGTATTATTAAGTCCCGACGTCTGGATTGGCTGGGTCATGTAGAGAGGATGAATGAAGAAAGAACACCAAGGAAGATATTACATGGCACTATGGAAGGGAAGAGGAGACGTGGACAACCACGCAAAAGATGGCTACAAGACTTAGGAGAAGACCTGAGAAATATTAGGGTTGGAAGATGGTGGGAGATAACTCATAGAAGGGACGAATGGAGAGGAATCGTGAGAGAGGCCAAATCCTACCCCAGGCTGTAGTGCCGAGTAAGTAAGTCCCCTAGTTTTTAATATGAAGCATGAGAATTGAAAATATAACCACTACTGGGACTCGAACCCGAACCACCTTCAGGTGCGCGAATCAATTACAGACAACGAAAGTTCCAACTCATTGATTCGGCCATTCCATCAAGAGTTACTTTTTCCTCACACTTCAACCGTCACTGGAGACGAACTTGGTGAGAAATTAAGCGACGAAATGAATGAATTATCACCTCCTCAATTGACACGATAGAAGAACCGGAGTGTCTGTCACTGGAATGGTGGAGGGACCTGCAATTCTCAGAAACATAACCCATCATTTTCACGAACATCTGTTCGCCCGACATATCTGGAGAGTGCGCATGCTTGGCGGAGACAACAACATATGATGGTCATAAATCTGCAAGAATCTTCTTACCAACCAGCGGAGGATTTTCGACCAGCGTGTCTCACTTTTTTTGAGGCAGGTTTGAAAATGTTAGTCGTGTGAAATGGCCTTTAGCAGCATTGGAATGCCAAACAGCTGTTCGCGATCCATCAGGGACAGCGAAGGACGCGATGAGAGTTTCGTGAGAACAATGTCTTACCTGAAACAAAAGAGAAAACCAGTACATCAGAAACAGATCGCAAAACAAAATTACATTAGTGACATTGCAATGAGTAAAGCACTGTATTGTACCCGAGGGGTCTCTGTGCATAGCAGCAAGGGCAATGTTACCATAGCAACTAGCGCACGCTATCATGTAAATACAATATTACGAGCCTCAAGCCTGATTCACACTATCGGTACGGTCACGGCACAGTCTCGGTACATTCACAGTCCAGTCAGATATTATTTAACTGATTTCATAGGAACTGTACACACCAGCACTCGCGGTACGGTCAGAGTACAGGCACATGCAGGCAACGATCAATTCAGAGAATATTTGACCGGACCGTGACCGTACTGACCCGTGACTAGCCTGGCAGTGTGAACATACCACACGTGCAAGCAACGTGCAAGCAACAAGCAGAGCACGCGTTTTTCAGCCCCCACCCAGGGGCTCACATCTAGTGGGACGTGGGTTGGTGACCACGGTACCCCTGCTGAGTCCGGCATTGCTTCCACTTACTTGTGCCGGGCTGCTCTCTGTCTTCTTTCCTGTCTACCTCTCTTGGTCAACTCTTGTTCTCTGCCAACCCCGACGGTATTAGGGTATCCAAGGCCTAGGGAGTCTCTTCCTTTCCCACCTTAATTGGCCCTTCTCTCATATTTCCTGATCCTTCCTTCTTCTAGGGATCAGCCTTTTTTTCTTTTCATTATAGTTCCTTTTCTCTTTAAGATTCCCGCCCTGTTTTTGTGAATTGGCTCCCCGTGTCTCTAAATTACATTTTGTGAATATTTTGAATCTACCATACATTTTGTAAGCATTTTCAGTTTCAATTGCATTTTGTGAGTATTTCGAATCCACATTGTGTTTTGTAAGTATTTTCAGTCCAGCTAAATTTTCGTTCTGGTTTACATTACATTGTCATTTTCGCTATCACCAAGACCATTAGGGGGCCGATAACCTAGATGTTAGGCCCCTTAAAACAACAATTATCATCATCATCATCATCATCATCATCATCATCATAACTTCTTCCTTTCATTTCATACCATTTCATTAAATGAGGGGCCGATAACCCAGATGTTAGGCCCCTTAAAACAAGGATGATCGCAATCTAGTTAATTGCTAACTCTTTTTAGAGTAAACACCAGACATTGTGACCTACGCGCGGGTCTGATCTCAACTGTTCACTGATCAAGACTGGAGCTTCCCCGTTGTAGTGTGGATACTGCTGCCCTGTGACCGGATCGAGACTGTAGCGTGACGGTACCGATAGTGTGAATCAAGCCTTACAGTAGTCGCATATGATGTGTAACATGTGACATTTTATCCTACTATGTGTGTCCCGGGAGCGCAAATCCGTTGTTAACAATGAACTCTGTTGGTCATTGAAATAACTATTTGTAAAACTCCTGCGCCATCCTTTCAGCAAATATGATATAATGAATATTTTCACACCAAAGAACGACAACTTGAAGATGATTTATTGTAGGAATATCTTTAATGGGGCCTCCAAACCTTGAAGTAAACTGTATGCGATATACATTCCACATAGTGCTGTATTTTGGCCGACAATACCTCGAATTAGGTTAAGTGAAAATTCAGACTTTCACGACTGGCGTTGAAATAGGAATCTCTGTTTCGCGGGCTTGTAGGCCGTGTTCTCGCTTAATATAACCTTTGTACATGGTGAACGCAGTATTTAGGGAAACGTCAGGACGAGAAAATGTCCTTAGAACACGGCCTACAAGCCCGCGAAACAGAGATTCCTATTAGTATCTCGAATGCTTACATTGCATAAGAATACAGCAAAAGTATGAAGATTGAATAAATCATAATTGTTTTCAGCAAATATGATAAAATGAATATTTTCACACTAAAAATGACAATTTGAAGATGATTTATTGTAGGAATATATTTAATGTGGCCTTCAAAACTTTGAAGTAAACCGTATGCGATATACATTCCACATAGCCACATGGCCGACAGTATGTCGTTGTACCAATCTCCGCCACCGCGCGCATTCTTTGTTTCCGTCCCATTTCCGTCTCTTTTCCAAAATCACCCCCACAAACAAATATACATCAACCGAGTGGAAAGATGTCACACATCAACAAGACCCGAAAGGTCTCTGTGCATAGCAACTAGAGCTAGCTGTTATTCGGTGAGAGCCTTCTCTATAGAACGGAGTTTCTTCTGTGTTGTGAGAAGCGCGGTCAGCGCCAGTTGACTAGCCTGTACCGTACACAACAGCACGTCAGGAAGCCCCGAATGCTGTAATTGCATTTTTTACATACGGAGCTAGCAAGATAGTTGAGATAAATTACGACTTGTGGTGAAGTATTGTAGGCTATCTCGTATCCCGTGAACATGGTTAGGTATAGGACAAAGCAACGGATTTCTTGTCAAGAAGAAGTCTTGCAGTAAATGTGTTCGTCAGTTTCAGCGCCGTGCGATGTTTACTTGTGGAGGAATCTCAAACAAAAGGTATACAGAAACAATCCGCGTACTCAGGAGGCTCTCGAGAACGAAATAACTGCGCTGATACCAAATATCAGTCACTATATGATGTTGAGAACAATGATGCAGAATATCAAGCTATTAATTTATAACTAGGGCTAGGATATTTAGGTAAATATTTTTTTTATGTAAATACATAATTTAAGAATGTTTTCCATAAATACATAAATTCCTGCTATTCACTTATTAGCACATAAAATACATAATATTTACCTTGTTTTAATCAGTTTGCTAGATCTTTCAGTTTACTGCATTTTTGTTCTGTGTTACTTCAACGGCGAAGAACCTGTGAGCATTCTAATCTTCATGCAGACCGAATGTCAGCTTGCACTTGTGTTATTCTTAACTTGTCGCCCCGTGCCACTCACTGTGGAAGTCTGGGATCTCCTTGTCCACTGCCATATTGCACCACGTGCTAGACCTCCCCCTCCCCCAGCTACCTGGAACCAGTGTCACTCACATGCAGTTCATTTCTGGCACTGTGAAGTGTAAGGCAGTTCTACGATGCCTAAAGTAAAAAACAAGTAGTTCCGTCAAGAACTATACAGCCTATTTTCATATATCCTGCTCATGTTAATTGCCTCTATCAACATACAAAATTTCAGTTTAATTGCTGTAACAGATTCGTAGATATTGAGAACCGTCTAAATATTTCAGATGGTCGCCAGGTTGGATTTTTATTTTTGTACTATTACATTAAGATTATTGTGTACGTGTGGTATTCAAACCTCAATCGCATGATTAGAACACAAGAAGTAAAAACGAGATTTTAAAATTACGCACAGCAGCCATCTTGTGATTATGCAAACAATTGAAACAAATTAGATGCCAGTGGATCAACATTTGTATAAGCATTTAACGTGCAACGTTTCACGGCACTCGGATAGTTAATTCGTGAGAAACGTCCATTTAAATATTTATACCGCACCGCCGCCATGTTGGATTTGTGCTCACCAGGTTACTGAAAGTCCTATAGGTGGACATATGTTCATAGTCTCTATGAACATAATAAAATTCAGTTTGGTTGCTGTAAAAGATTCATAGATATTGAGAACCGTTAAATATTTCGGAAGCTCGCTATTTAGGATTGTTATATGTATAGGCCATAGAGTTATCTACCATTCAAGGACAATTATTGCCTAAGTTCATTATTCAAACTTTCACTTCGATCGCATGATTACGACACAAGAAATAAAAACTTAATTTTAAAATTTCGCACAGCCGCCATCTTGAGGTTATGCAAACAATTGAATTAAATTAGATGGCAGTGCATTACAATCTGCAAAATCATTTACTGTACCACATTTCACTGCGCTCAGAGAGTTAAATCACGAGAAAAGTCTATTAAAATATTTCAAATTCGCTTGGTCGCCATGTTCGTTTTGTACTTGACGGGTTTATGAAATATACATAGGTAAACTTGTATCAGTACCCTTTATCACAGTACAAAATTTCAGGGTGATATCTGTAATAGTTTCGGAGATATAGAATGTCAGTGAAATATTTCGCACAGCCGCCATTTTGAGGTTATGTAAACAATTGAACTAAATTAGACTCCAGTGCATTACAATGTGTATAAACATTTGCTGTACCAAGTTTCATTACGTTTGGATAGTTAAATCGCGAGAAAAGTCTATTTAAAAGTCTCAATTTCGCTTGACCGCCATGTTGGTTTTGTAGTCACCAGGTTTTTGAAAGTCTCATAGGTGAACTTCCAGTAGTGCCCTTTATCACCGTACACAATTTCAGGGCGATATCGGTAATAGTTTCGGAGATATTGAATGAAAAAAAAATGAAAATCCACAGCCTGCTTCCAGTCTCCGACCGGGTCAGGAATGGAATGAATGAAGCCCCCATCTAGCGGCGAGGATATGAACTGTGCCGGCTGCCGAGGCCTGACGCACTCCTCTGGGGCAATGATTACATGAATGACAGATGAAATGAAATTATAGTGGAGAGTGTTGCTGGAATGAAATGTTGACAGGGAAAACCGGAGTACCCGGAGAAAAACCTGTCTGCCTCCGTTTCGTCCAGCACAGATCTCACATGGAGTGACCGGGATTTGAACCACGGACCCAGCGGTGAGAGGCCGTCGTGCTGCCGCCTAAGCCACGGAGGCTTAGATATTGAATGCTAGTGAAATATTTCGCACAGCCGCCATGTTGAATTGGTGAGCCGTAACAAAATTTGAAGGGCACGGTCGAGGTCGCCGGGAATAGTGCTATGAACTTACCGAGTTTCATCGAAATCGCTCCAGCCGTTTAGATTTTATTAGGGGGACACACACACACACCTCACACACACACACACACACACACACACACACACTCACACAAAAGGTGATCTCATAAGCCTATTTTTTCAAAATTGAAAATAGGCTAACAACTACAAGTTATCGTCTGTTGCAGAATTTAAAGATAATTTTGCTTCTGATGAGGGCGTTCTGTTCTGCCAACCATGTGGGAAAGCAATCAAGGCTGAACAGCGATCTCAAGTTACACAACACCTCAAGGGCAAGAAACATATTGCCGCAGTTTCGCGCCTTCAGAAGAAGTGTTTTGCGATAATCGTCGGTCATTTGTGATGGACAACCTGAAGATGTATCTCGATGTCTATTGTAATTCTTCTGCAGTCAGTGAGACATAGCATAAATTGCATTCGTGAGTATTGCATATCGTTTATATTCACATTAACAAACTAAATTATAATTAAATATTTTTACTTTTTTGTCACATAATTCAGGGATTTTTTATACATAAAAAATACATATTTTCCCGATTTTTAGCACCTAAAAATCCTAGCCCTAATTATAACAACAGTGGAAACAAATTTGAGTCAAGTATATTTTCAATTCATCCATACAGATTGCTTTATGTAAAGGTTTGATGCCATTATTTCAGTGCTGCCTGTACAAACTGTCAGTTGTAGCTCTTCACTAATTTACCCAATGACTGGGCTGGGTACAAAGTATGGATATGTGAATACAATCTGAAAAAAATACATATATTCGTTAATTACACTATTGCCCCATTTAATAGTGTAATTACACTATTCTGTCAGCATGAGAAGCGGAGGTGATGTTCTATGGACATAATAAACGATTGGGGACCGAGAGATTGGCTAACAAAATTCTCAACCTTCAGGAGAAATGGTAGTCCATCAGGACTTACAAAGGACAAACATTGGACCAGCGAAGTCTGGGACAGGACAGTATTCAGAACCAAAATTGCACGTGTGAAGGATCCCACCAAAGAAAGAGCTGAAGAACGATTGAGAAGGAGAAAGATCATTGGCAGGAAGCAAAACGACAAGGAAGAAACTCCTTAAAGAAGAAATGTTTTGTATTTGTAGTCCATAGGTGGCTGTAGCAAATCATAATAATAATAATAATAATTGTCTAATAATAATAATAATAAATATAATAAAAACAATACAGCATATTACATCTGCATGTAGATATTTCCTGGCGACGGAGCACAAACAACGGCATGGCGAAATTGCTGAAATCTTTCATTAGGAGTTGGCTGATAAGTTTCAGCTTCAAGGAAATGAAGTTCCGTACCACCAATATCAGCCAGAGTGTGTTCTTGAAAACAATGAATACAAGCTGTATTGGGACCGAAATATTTTGACTGATCAATCGGTATCACACAACAGGCCGGATCTGGTGGTGGTCTACAAGAAAACCAAGCAAACTACCTTGATTGATGTTGCGATTCCTAACAACAAGAACCTCCAGTCAAAACACATAGAAAAGATCAGCAAATACAGCGAGTTGGTCGACCCTATCAAAAGACAATGGCATGAAGAGCGGGTGAAGACCATTGATACCTATCATTGTCTCGAGTACGGGCGTGATCCCAAGTACCTTGCTCCAAGGCCTTAAAGAACTGGATCTGGATACGCAACTGTATAAACTAATGCAGAAGGCAGTAGTTCTATCAACAACCAGAATCGTTCGGTAGTTCATGGGTAGCGAAATTCTAGCTTAGAAGTTGCTGTTTCCGTAACTATACTTTGGTTCACTGAAGCCCATATAGTTATGTTGTGATGTAACAGGAATGTGTTATATGTACTGTATAAACCGATAATAATAATAATATTTAATATGAAACAACAGGGAGCCGCCCGAGATTATTATTATGTTAAAGAAGGGCACTTGTCTCTGTAACTGTGCGAGCCTGTGCCGACAAAGAGCTAACGACCCCAGGTCAGCTCCAATTACCCGGGGATTACCTCCGCCATTTGTTACGGCGAACTTTACCAAAGCTCCTTACTTACACGGTGGTATTGGGACATCGTGGTCATCAAGCCCGTGTGTGTGTGTGGAATCTAAACCACTGGACGTGATGTTTCTTAGTTTGGAAAAAAAAATCCCGCATGCGTTGGCCAGGTTTCGAACCCAAGACGCCTTGCTGAAAAGCGAGCATTTTTAGACAACTCATCCACCACGTCCGTAGACTACTGTTGTGTATAATCGGAAATGAGACGTCCGTGGCTTTAGATGCCATCCCAGCATTTGCCTGGCGTTGAAAATGGGAAACCACGGAGAGCCTTTCGTAGAACTGCTGAGTTAGGAATCGAACCCCACATCTTCTCAATTATGATAATGATATATGAATCGCAGCCAATGGGCATAGCTGGGTTGGTTGGTTGGTTCCTCAGTTTAGGGGCTGCGACAACGCGGTCATGTAGCCCCGTGTACGTTGGGTGTGTGTATCTGTTTTTTAATTTAAGTACTGCAACTTAGAATTTTTCAAATAGTTCCTACTTCTGCCGCCAAGCGCCACCGTCAACGACTACTAGGCCAAGTTCAGTACTTAGCTACTAGACGCCACCACAGTCGGCTCTTGGCAACGAACGCAGCAACCTAAGAGCGTTGTTTACATTCTTAACCTATACAATTTAGCTTCACACAGGTGAAATTAGTGGAAGGATCTTTTACATGCCATAAATCTATGACATGGGACCGCCAGCTTTACTTCCCCTCCGAAGGAAGGCATAATGAGAGATTTTTAACGCTCTTAAAAAAATCCGACAACTTCTGCCTGGTTTGAATCCGCGATCCTGGGCATAGCAGTTCAGCATGCTACCGACTACGCCAATTATGTCTTGATCATTCAGAGACTTTGTGAAATCGTGGTCATGTAGCCCTTTGTATTTCGGTGAGTGTGGAATCTGTCTGATAACCTGTGTTATTGTGTATATTTGTAATCGGGCTAGGATATGGAAGGAGGCGGCCGTGGTCTTACGATACGAACCATTTGTCTGGAGTTGAAGTGGGTAACCCACTCTTACGAAAGTGTTACCTCACGAGGCTGAGTGTACACCGTTCCACCCTGGCGGCGTGATGGTACAGTGGTCAAGCTGCATGCCTCTCACCAAGGTGGACAGGGTTCGCTTCCCTATCAATGCATGCGAAATTTTCCAAGTGAAATATTACTTCCTGTGTCTCGGATTCCACGTAAAATGGAGGTTCCTTGACTCATGATCGCGATATTAACGGTCACGTCAATCTCATTTCTTTCTTTCTTTCTTTCTTTCTTTCTTTCTTTCTTTCCCCTTTCTTTCTATCACTCTATCCCTTTCTTTCCCCTTTCTTTCTATCTCTCTATCCCTTTCCTTCTTTCCACTTTCCCTTTTTTCTTTATTTCTTTCTTTCCCCTTTCCCTTCTTTCTTTCTTTTTCCCTTCTTTCTTTCTTTCTTTCTTTCTTTCTTTCTTTCTCCCTCTTTTCCCAACTTTCTTTCTTTACTTCCCTTTTCACTTCTTTCTTTCTTTCTTTCTTTCTTTCCTTCTTTCGTCTTTCTCTTCTATCTTTCTTTTCCCTTTCCCTCCTTTCCCTTCTTTCTTTTTTCCCCTTTCTCTTCATTCTTTCTTCCATTCCCATTTCCCTTCTTTCTTTCTCATTTCCCTTCTTTCTTTCTTTCTTTCTTTCTTTCCTTAACATTTCCTTTCTTTCTTTCTCATTTCCCTTCTTTCTTTCTTTCCCATTTCCCTTCTTTCTTTCTTTCTTTCTTTCTTTCGTTCTTTCTTTCTTTCTTTCTTACTTTCTCTCTCTCTCTTTTCCCACCTTTCTTTCTTTTTTCTTTCTTTCCTTCTTTTGTCTTTCTCTTCTATCTTTCTTTTCCCTTTTCCCCCATTTCCCTTCTTTCTTTTTCCCCCTTTCTCTTCATTCTTTCTTCCATTCCCATTTCCCTTCTTTCTTTCTCTCTCATTTCCCTTCTTTCTTTCCCTCCCATTTTCCTTCTTTCTTTCTTTCTTTCTTTCTTTCTCATTTCCCTTCTTTCTTTCTTTCTTTCTTTCCTATTTCCCATCTTTCTTCCTTTCTCTCTCTTTTCCCACCTTTCTTTTTTACTTCCCTTTTCACTTCTTTCTTTCTTTCTTTCTTTCTTTCTTTCTTTCTTTCTTTCCTTCTATCTGTCCCCTTTCCCTTCTTTCTTTCTTTCTTTCTTTCTTTCCCCTTTCCCTTCTCCCCTTTCGCTTCTTTCTTTCCCCCTTCCTTCTTTCGTTCCCATTTCCATTCTTTTTTCTTTCTTTCCTTCTTTCCCCTTCCTTCTTTCTTTCTTTCTTTCTTTATTTCTGTCTTTCTTTCCCCTTTCCTTCTTTCTCGCTCACGACTGGACATTGAGATCTTTTCCATATTGTTATCATGCCACAAGCAATAGCACTGGAAGTGATATAAGACTACAGGCAGTGTCGGGTTGCGACAGGTTCCTAGTCCCACGCTCCATGGGTGCCAACCAAACCACAATCATCGAATTCATACGTTAATTCAGTTGCATCTTGTACAGTTCGGTTACCTGTCGCCCAGAAGGTCGGGTTTCGATGCCCAGCTCTGCAAAGAAACTTTTATTTTGGTCTGAGATCAGGGACGGGGTTTTCTGTGGTTACCCACTTCTACTCCAGACAAATGCCAGGATGGTTTCTAAATCAAGGCCACGGCCGTCTCCTTCCCATTCCTCATCTGAATTACAAGTACACATAAACTACTGATATGGCCTTCACAATACCACAGGTTATCAGATATAATACCACACATAAATACACGGTGCTACACAACCACGATCTCGCAAAGTTCCTAAATCAAATAATAATAACAACAACAACAACAACAACCAAATATATTAGCAAACAACTGTGTTCCACGGAGCCTAGTAGAGTAAAACCTGCCTAAACCGGAACCTTTATATACCGGAAACCGGGACAAATAGAAGGCAAAATTCGGAATGGAGGTATTTCCTATGTAAAATGACACTGTAAACCGGAAAACTGCCAAACGCGGAAACGGAAAGAAATTCCAGAACCGTAGGCGTAAATAACCTGACTAAGACGAATTATCTTATCCATATTACAAAGATACATACAGTACTAAATTTTGAGCACAACTGTACTTGCACCAGACTTCTAGGAAACATAAACGACTGAAGACTTTCAAAGCGCAGCTGATATTGCTGCTGAAAACAGTATGGAAGAAATGGACGACGATGATAAAGGCAACGAAAGGGAGCTTAAGATACACACTTTTGGAGAAGCACTATCTGTTGTGAGCGACCTTCAGGAATTTGCAGCGTCCAAGAATGTTCCAGAACTCCTGGAGTTAATGGAGGATGCAAAGGAGATCACAAGGAAGTCGCGACAATGCACTTTGAAAGACAGGTGGAAACAAAGAAACGAGCAAAGAAACTGAAATTTTTGTACGTAAATTGAAAATACAGAGTAATATATGTGAACCTATTTTCTTTTTCATTTTCAGACCTACTGTCGACCAAAATATTATATGTGCACTCGAGTTTGAAGGTGGTTTGTGAAGTAACCACTAGACCTACATAAAATCCAATAACATCATCATTTTCGTCGTTCTATTCTACGTTAGTTCGGAAAGCTGTACAGCGTTGCTGAGATGGAGCCCATCACTTCGGAGCGAGGCGCGCCTTGACGTGTGATGGGCTCCATCTCGGCAACGCTGTACAGCTTTGCCCGGAGCAGCTAGCTGGTGAACTATGTCTTATTTCCTCGTACAAATACAAACCGATATAAAATAAGTGAATTTATTTACGTATTTCACAGTCATACAGCATAACGTTTTGATTTATAAGGATTACAACGCGACCAAGAACTACATTTTCCAACAACCCCGAGCCGAGAAAAAGATACCTTACAAAAAGGATAACAACTTTGTTTCTTGGACAGACAAAATTTTGAAATTAATAAACCAGTTATACAACATTCCAATGCCGTGTATATTGTGTAAAAAATTGGATTTGAGCTGATGACGGGTGTTTGAGATAATAATTCTTAAATGTGACGCATGGTTGAAACACGCTTAAAAACGGGCACTTTTTGTGTTCCAACTGCGATAAAAAATATTAAAATATAAATTGAAATTTTCAAACCTACACGAACTAACGCAAAATAGAACGACGAAAATGATGATGTTATTGGATTTTATGTAAGTCTATTGGTTACCGTACTTCACAAACAACCTTCAAACTCGAGTGCACATAATATTTTGGTCGACAGTATATTTGAAATTATTATTTCATTGTAATAATATGCGATAATACTGTATTTCTTTGGAGTGTATTTTGTCTTATTAACACAACCCTTTGTAAAACGGAAACCTGTGAAAACGGAAAAATAAATCCAGAAGTATTGCCTTTCGCTTTAGGCAGGTTTCACTGTATCGGCTGCAAATGTTGATAATTCTACTCAATCAAGGTTGGAGATCCCGCCTAAGAGCTTTTTAATTATGTATTATCCATCTATTGCACACTTTGTGCAACGTTATTTTGGGAAAATCGAATCAAATTTTATTCATTTCATACCATTTAATAAAGAGTTTGCGAATCAGAGTGTGCCGCAGATGAAAATTAGACGCGAGTTAGTGTGGCTGCAGGCCTGAAACAAAAGAGAAGCGGAAGATCAATGCGAAATTGGCAATGAGAGAGCGTAAGTCGCTAAGGCAGTGAAGGGTGCGACGGTAGCGCCCAAAGGGGACTCCACAGAAGGCTATTAAATGGGAGAAAGAAAGAAAAAAAGGAAGGAAGCCATTCTTCAAAGAAGCTCGTTGCTTCCAAGTTCACGGCAGTGGAAACAGATAGTCAAGGAGCAATACATTATCGGGCAAGTGTCACTGACACTTCAATGGCAATGCGCTCTATGATACATTTCCTCAGAATTTTATGCAAATCTGTGCCAAGGAAGAGGCTAGCACTGCTTTCAATAGCCAGCGCAAGAAGTTATTCTGCGATCTACAACAGACAGAGACACATTCCTCTTAAAGCTGGCTGTGGAGCGTAGTTAGTTAGTTGAAGCTTTCACCTCCCAGGTTGTGGTATCGAAGTCCAGCGCAGTCGGTTGCCATTTAAGATTTCATAAATGCGTAACAATCAGGTTAGATTTACGGGCGCATTAAAAACATCCTCTAGGAAGTAAATCCGGAATTTGTGGAACTTGTTTAACAACCTATAGTTATGATGATGATGATGATGATGATGATGATAATTCTTATTTTAAGGACCCTAACATGTAGGATATGGGCCCCTAATGGTTTTGGTGATAGCGAAAATGACAGCGAGACGGAAACCATAACTAAAAATAACGGAGATTGAAAATACCGACAAAAGATTGAAAATACTCACAAAATGTAATTTAGATTGGAAAATACTCACAAAATGCAATTTAGATTGGAAAATACTCACAAAATGTAATTTAGATTGGAAAATGCTCACAAAATGCAATTTAGATTGGAAAATGCTCACAAAATGTAATTTAGATTGGAAAATGCTCACAAAATGTAAATTAAGATTGGAAAATGCTCACCAAATGTAATTTAGATTGGAAAATACTCACAAAATGTAATTTAGATTGGAAAATACTCACAAAATGCAATTTAGATTGGAAAATACTCACAAAATGTAATTTAGATTGGAAAATGCTCACAAAATGCAATTTAGATTGGAAAAATGCTCACAAAATGTAATTTAGATTGGAAAATGCTCACAAAATGTAATTTAGATTGGAAAATGCTCACAAAATGTAAATTAAGATTGGAAAATGCTCACCAAATGTAATTTAGATTGGAAAATGCTAACAAAATATAATTTAGATTGGAAAATGCTCACAATATGTAATTTAGATTGGAAAATGCTCACAAAATGTAATTTAGATTGGAAAATGCTCACAAAATGTAATTTAGATTGGAAAATGCTCACTAAATGTAATTTAGATTGGAAAATGCTCACAAAATGTAATTTAGATTGGAAAATGCTCACAAAATGTAATTTAGAATGGAAAATACTCACAAAATGTAATTTAGATTGGAAAATACTCACAAAATGTAATTTAGATTGGAAAATACTCACAAAATGTAATTTAGATTGGAAAATGCTCACAAAATGCAATTTAGATTGGAAAATACTCACAAAATGTAATTTAGATTGGAAAATACTCACAAAATGTAATTTAGATTGGAAAATACTCACAAAATGTAATTTAGATTGGAAAATACTCACAAAATGTAATTTAGATTGGAAAATGCTCACAAAATGTAATTTAGATTGGAAAATGCTCACAAAATGTAATTTAGATTGGAAAATGCTAACAAAATATAATTTAGATTGGAAAATGCTCACAAAATGTAATTTAGATTGGAAAATGCTCACAAAATGTAATTTAGATTGGAAAATGCTCACAAAATGTAATTTAGATTGGAAAATGATCAAAAAATGCAATTTAGATTGGAAAATGCTCACAAAATGTAACTTAGAATGAAAATACTCACTAAATGTAATTTAGATTGGAAAATGCTCACAAAATGTAATTTAGATTTAAAATACTTACAAAATGCAATACAGATTGAAAATACTTGCAAAATGCGGTTTAGGTTGAAAATACTTACAAAGTGCAATTGAAATTCAAAATACTCACAAAATTGCCACTCCCGTGTTAGTTAGTTATTGTTTTTTTAAGGGGCGGAACTACGAGGTCATCTGCCCCTCTCCCTCATTGAAAGACTTACTAAAAGCAATTTAGATTGTCAATCCTTACAAAATGCATTTGAGGATGAAAATACTAGCAAAATGCAATTTAGTTTGAAAATACTTGCAAAATACAATTTAGATTGCAAATACCTATAAAATGCAGTGTAGATTCAAAAAATTCACAAAATTTAATTTAGATATACGAAAAGCAAATTCACAAAAACAGTGCGGGAATCTTAAAAGAGAAAAGGAAATATAATGAAATGAAAAAGAAGGCTAATCGCTAGAAGAATGAGGGATCAGGAAAGATGAGAGAAGGGCCAATTAAGGCAGGAAAGGAAGAGACTCCCTAGGCCTCGGATACACTAATACTGTCGGGGTCAGAAGAGAACAAGAGTTGGCCAAGAGAGGTTGACAGGAAAGAAGATGGAGAGGAGCCCGGCACAAGTTAAGTGGAAGCAATGCCGGACTCAGCTGGGGTCCCGTTGTCGCCAACCAACGTCCCACTAGATGTGAGCCTCTTAGGGGGGTTATTACATCATAGTACAAATTAAAGAACATATTCTGGAAATTTGAATCATATTTTCCACTTTTTAAACACAAAGGTTAAAGGTTAACCAGGTAATTATCCGGGCACCTGGTGATGACTCTTACTCACATTACAATTCGGGCCGTTATAAAATGCAAGATATTGTTCAACACAAGGTTGACAACAAATAAACTGCATAACTTCAACGTAGTGATTAAAAGTGTATCATAAGCCAACGTCAAAATGACACAATAACACTAAATGTTTCTGTCTTGTCAAAACATTTCGATGCAGGCGAACTTCCGGTTTGAAGATGACAAGCTGAGCGCCGGGTGTGTAGACAACCGCTCGCAGAACAGTGCACGACAGATTGCATAAACACAGCTCTGCAGGCGCGTTCAGAAAGAGATGACCTACAGCACAACGGCTGTACTTGGGTGAAATTCATGCAGCCCAACCCTGTACTAACCACACGAGGGTTGAGTTCTAAAAGTGCAAGTGTAAACTAGACTTTAAAAGCAGCCTATTTATGGAATACATATAATATCTGTGCAACGGGAAAGTTAAAGACAAACACTAAATGTCATAATTTTATACAACTAGCAACCAGCCCCGGCTTCGCCCTGAAACTGAAGCATCATTTATATAATTTACGGAGGAATCATAATTCATAGCAGAATTCTCTTTATCGGACCACAAACCATGAACATTTCTTCCCTGTGTCAATTCTTTCTATCTCTCACTTGTGACAATCGAGAAATTATTTGTTGCTCAGTTTCATCGTTACGTGATAAGCGTACTTTTTCGATTTCAATGACCTACGACCTATATCCTTTTTCCGTCACGGCTTTATGGGTTAAAATCACTGACTGGACTATTAATTATAGGCTATTATCATGGAGATGAATGTGCAACGAATTCTCGTCAAACATAATTTAAGAATGGCGAGGTGCATGAAACACAAATTCCCCTTCCGTCTAATCTTAACTTGACGGTGTATTCTATGGAACGAAGTAATGAAAAGCAGAGTTGCACTTCCTGGGAAACTGCCAACACATCTTCTCTGAAGTCTTAACTCGACATGACTCTACAGTGTATGTGGTGATAGGCTCGCTTGCCAGCCAACTAGCTCATAAACTGTCTCGAAGCTAAGATTGAATGGCGATTGTTGGAAGAAATGAAAACGTAAAAACACTTATAGTGGGCGATGTAATGAAGATAGAGATATGCTCTCCTGGACTTTATTGCAGAACTTTTTATACTGAACAATTCTTACACTCATAGTATATTGCTATCTATAACGGTTTGCCCAGCGTAAGCTTAAAAAGCTCACGAACACCAGGTTTTTTCTTCGGCTATTTCACTGAAATCGTTACTGCTTGGCTTCCGTTGATGATAAATAAATTATTTTCTACAGAAACGTTCCTCGAGATATCATTTACAGAATGGTGAAAACCACATCAAAATCCATCCAGTGGTTCACGAGATTACGCGTGTTATCCAAGAATCGGGGACTTATTTCCATACGAAGTAGAGATTTGTACACAGGTGTAATTCATAAACACCGTACATTAACTAAGCCTAAGTGAACAGGATCTGAAGATGATTGCTTGACGATCGAAACATGTACCCCATTCTGTACATAAAAGCGTGTTAAGTTAGTTTGTAATAATAGCTCGTTTCTTTCAGGTTAGGGCTTGTAAATACGAGTTTCCCGCGCACAATGTGCGTTTACCAACTGGAAAGCTTTCTTTAATTAAAGGGGACGATGGTACAATTGGTATAATTGTTGTTTTAAGGGGCCTAACATCGAGGTTATCGGCCCGTAATGAAATGAAATGGGGTGAAATGAACGGATGAAGATAAAAACAGCTCTCTGCCATGGATGAAACGAAAATGGTTTATATAAAACAGACAGTGAGCCCCAACAATTATGCCGTATGTGAATAAAAAGAATAAAAGGTGGATGGTAAAAAGATACAGTCAGTTTGAGAGACTAGACTTTATATAATTTCAAATGACGCTTGCTACAATTGCTACACATGTTAGAAAGGCTCAGGAGGGCTTCGAGCGCTCGAAGCCCCAGGACTCTTTGCACTCTGCTGCATGACGTCACGCACTCGCCATCTCCGTATCGCATAACGCCAGACCCCAGGAGTAAACTCAGACTCAACAGACTCCATTACCCTTTAACTTAGGCTTCACGCGCGGGGGCTGCATGAAGTCTCGCACACGCCGTCTCTGTTCGCATAACGCCAGACCCCAGGAGTAAACTCAGACTCGGTGTATATGCACTGAGCAACATAATGACGTCATACACGCCGTAACCGTGACGCATAACAAGATCATTTGAAACGATAAAAAGCAATAAAACAAATAAGGCTCAGTGAACAATATAAGAGATGAACGCAATAAAAAACATAAAACAGAATTAACCTGAATTAAAAGTCCTAACTTCCATCAAAACTTAAAGAAGTAACCACTCTCCCTCATAAACCGGATGACGAGGTCTGCTGACGGCCCGTCATCAAGGAGAATACGGGAGAGGGTGTTAGGCAGTTTAAGAGTCCTTCGCAGATCGGCCAGGTCCACACACTCCAAGAGAATGTGTGCCACGGTAAGGTGGGCGCCGCATGTACACACAGGGGGTCTTCTCTCTTTAGCAAGTGGGAGTGCGTAGTAATCCCATGGCCGATCCGGAGTCGACAGGGTACCACAGCTTCCTTCCGAAGAATTGTTAAAACTTATAGGCATTTTTACGAATGTTTTTGATGGACAGATTTAAGCAACTCACCGGCTCGGATAAAGAATACTTCCATACAGACATAAGTCTCCCAGTTTGGTTGGTTCTTAAGTTTAGGGGCTGCGACAACGCGGTCATGTAGCCCCGTGTACTTTGGGTGTGTGTAGAATCTGTCTGATAACTGGTGTTAATTGTGATGACTGTAATAGTGTGTGTTATTTGATTTTTAATTTAAGTACAGACTGCAACTTAGAATTTTTCAAATAGTTCCTACTTTTGCCGCCAAGCGCCACCGTCAACGACTACTAGGCCAAGTTCAGAACTTAGCTACTAGACGCCAACGCAGTCGGCTCTTGGCAACGAACGTAGAAACTAAGAGCCTTGTTTACATTCTTAACCTATCCAATTTAGCTTCACACAGGTGCAATTAGTTGAAGGTTCTTTAACATGCCATAAATCTATGACATGGGACCACCGGCTTTACTTCCCCTCCAAAGGAAGGCATACTGAGGGATTTTTAACGCTCTTAAAAATCCGACGGCTTCGGTCGGGTTTGAACCCGCTATCTTGGGCATAGAAGCTCAGCATGCTACCCACTACGCCACGGAAGCCACTCAGTCTCCCAGTTTAATGTTACGCACCGTATAAGAGCACGGTGCTGATGATCGCAATATATATCAGTAAGAACGCTAACAGCAACAAATTGATCTGAAAATACTGAACACCCTTGCACTAATGGCTGTTCGTCGTCTAAGGTAAGACTTCATTTTTTGTGCTGAAAGGAAGTACATATCAACAAACAAGAAGAGTCGCCAAGTGGCTTACTAAAAGAGTGTTCAAATTTGGTCGGTATGCTCTTTATAAAATAATATTTTGCCCCTGTTCGAGCGTTTTTGCCAATGGGCCTTAGCGCTGAAAATTGAACGTTTAAAATCAATCCTCCAACTTTTGTAGTCATATTCCCACATAAGTTCCTAGCTCGTCTCCATGGCGTAGTGGCTAGCGTGTTGGCGTTGGAAACGGAAGTACCCGTGATCTTTTTTTAATTATTTCCTTAATCTTCTTTCTCTGACATTTTTTTAAATTTTATGTTTGTGGTACAATATTTGAGTTCGCAGTCGCTTTTTTTTTGTTTACCTAAAGAAAGTTGAGCTTGATGGTGGAGCAGAGTGGGACAGAGGGAAGGACTCTTGCCTTTCTGCATTAGACTCGGCGCAGTGCGAATGAACGTAGCGTCGCCGGCCACGCTGCATTTAAATTATAACGAATAAAACTTACAGCACGTTTAAGCGTCACGGACGAATGAATAATGATGTTAAAATATTGTACATAGCTCCAAACCGAAGAGACCTCAGCAAATACATTACAGAAAACACAAAAGACAATAAGGGAAATCAGTAAAGAAAGAAAGAAAGAGAAAGTGATGACCAAGGTCTGACTCGAACTCGAAACCTTCAATTCCCCCACGCCAACGCGCTAGCGACTACGTCACGGAGACGAGCCGGCAACGTGTGTGGGAATAAGACTACAAAAATTTGAGGATTGATTTTCAACGTTCAATTTTGAACACTCTAAGGCCAATTGGCAAAAACGCTCCAACAGGGGCAACATATTTTTTATGAGGAGCAAACCCTCCAAATTTGAACCCTTTTCTAGTAAACCACATGGCGACCTCTCCTTGTAAGTCTCGTTCCACGTCCAATTATTATCTATATTTCATAAAAAGATTTCATTACGATCTCCTCCTATCCTTGCTCCATTGCCGAGCAGAGGCTGAGGTATTACAAGCCCAGATGAATATGGAGATTTATATTTGGAGTGCGGCAGAATAGCGGAGAGGAACTACGTATGGATTCAAGGTGAGAAAAGTACGCTTTTACTGCTCTCTATATAACATCGGTGGCACCGAGGAGCTGGGATAACGTGCACCCTGCCTCAATGCAATACCACGTATCTACAAAACTCTAATAAAACAGGAAAAGCAGGAAATTATTGCTCATTGTATAGTCTACCTTTCAAATTCTATTCTGCCAGAAAAGGTAGCACTGTACCTGTAAGAGAACTAATCGCCCTTTCGTGGATCATACTGTATATAAAACTCAGCAATTTTTCTAGGTTTGTGCCGTGTCTTGTGTGGGGTTTCGCCTAGGACACCAAGCTGGCTCATCAGCGGGCTCTTGGTGTTCCCACCCGGACCCCTAGAAAAATTGCTGAGTTTTAATTCACTGGCCGTGAAAGCCAAATTACCATTTTTTGAAAGCCTTCATAGGGAGGTCAGGACTGCTTGAGCTTTTAGTTCTCGCAATAAAGAGGCGCAGGCGCGCTGAGTTTTAATTCACTGGCCGTGAAAGCCAATTTACCATCTTTTTGAAAGCCTTCATAGGAAGGTCAGGACTGCTTGAGCTTTTAGTTCTCGCAATAAAGAGGCGCAGGCGCGCTGAGTTTTAATTCATTGGCCGTGAAAGCCAATATACCATATACTGTATATACTTACATTTATGGTTTGAGACAGCAAATTACTTCAAGGAATTAAATTGAAGGAAAATGGGAGGTCTGAAGCGACAGAAAAGTGCAGCTTCCTACACTTGATAGTATAAAGCACACAAGTATTTCAGATATTTCCTTAAAACCTTCCTGAAACATAAATGACACTTCTGTATTTATATGTAGATGATGATAATTGGGATTTAGAGAGCCTCTGTTTGCTGTTCAGTAGATTGTGGTAATCAAAAAATAGCTGCAATTTTCATAGAATGACTTAAACTATTATTTTATAATTGCTATCTGCATATAACATTTTCTCACAGACATTAATATTATGAAACAACGGTCACTCGATTTTTTCGCTTTCATTTCGATAATATAATGATTTTCATAACTTATGTCATATCTTCCTGGGGGACATTATGAATTGCAATTACTAACCGTGGTCACTTGGGGGTGCACCGACTGCACCGGATATAAGTGCTAAATCACGTACATATGTGTTTTTATGTATTGCTCATTTGGCAAGGGCACCCATGTTCGACAGCGTATTTAGTATGTTAAACTGCCACCAAAGCGCTCACAACGAGGTGCACACATTGACGTCACTAGTTGCCAACATGTCAGATACAAAATACACTACACGACACACGTAACATGCTAGCGGGACACGGTTGACAAAGAAAACCATTGGATTGGACGTGTTAGGCTGTAACAATTGCCAAAAACCATTGGACAAAACGAAGGTTAAAATGGTCGGGTCGAGGAGCGACCTTGCCCCCGCGAAGCTAGCGCGGCACCGTTGAAAAAAGAAAAACAACAACATTGAGTAGTACTGTAAGCGCGTGGTTGGCAATACTGCCTTGACGATAATCCAAGCACGTAATGACGCATACAGCTGGAGTTTGGTTGGTTGGTTGGTTGGTTCCTCAGTTTAGGGGCTGTGACAACGCGGCCATGTAGCCCCGTGTACTTTGGGTGTGTGTAGAAACTGTCTGATAACCGGTATTAATTTGATGGCTGTATTAGTGTGTGTATCTGTTTCAATTCAAGTAAGGACTGCAGACATTCATTTTTTTTTCAAGTAATGCCTACTTTTGCCGCCAAACGCCACCGTCAACGACCAACTAATTCAGAACTTAGTTACTAGATGTCACCACACGACCAACGTAGGAACGTTAGTCAAATGTTTAACCTATATATAATTTAGCTTCATACAGGTGTAATTAGTGGAAGGTTCTTTAACATGCCATAAATCTATGACAAGGGACCGCTGGCTTTACTTCCCCTCCGAAGGAAGACATACTGAAGGATTTTTAACGTTCTTGAAAAATCCGACTACTTCGGCCGGGTTTGAACCCGCGACCTTTGGCATAGAAGCTCAGCATGCTACCGACTACGCCACAGAAGCCGCTCAGCTGGAGTTTCATCTCTATCTTATTATTATATAATACACTAAGGTGTATGTTTCACAAAACTCAAGCTCCTAAACCAGAGGGAGTTAGAAGGTGTGGTTTGCACCAAAATCTTTTAACGAGATTTTACTCACACGTTGTTGTAAGTTTCAACGAAATATTTGAAATACTTTGTGATGAACACTGTCAAATGTAGGAAGGAAGTTGCACATTTCTGTCGCTTCTCACTTCCCGGTTTCCTTAATAGACAGCTTTGTGTTAAATTATTCTGGGATAAATATAAACTAACCTTCACAACCAGAATTAACACAAACTAAATTGACTACAGATCCGTGGGTTGCACGAGTCGGGGGTCGGGCAGGCCGATGCGAGTGCCATCTATTGCCTCTCCCGAGAAACAAAGCGCGCGCCATCTTATTGTAAAAGCCGGAATAAACACGTGTGGTGAGAAGCATGGGAGCATCAACTTTTAGTGATAAAAATGCCAATTGTGGAGAAGTATTAGTCAAACCTGACTCATTTTGACAGAGTTGATCCATTTCAAAATTTCTTGGTAGAGCTGGGAATCGAGCCTGGGTTTCCGAGGCGACAGCCAAGAAAGGTAACTGTTACACCACGAGGTGGTTCATTTCGAGAATGGGAGAGGTAGCTGCCCCGGGTCTAGGTCTACTATAGCAGCATTCGCTTGTTGTTGTTGGAGTCTTCAGTCTTTTGACTGGTTTGATGCAGGTCTCCATGCCTCCCTGTCCTGAACTAATCGTTTCATCTCTACATAGCTACCACACCCTACATCCGAGGCAATCTGTTCAACATATTTAACCTTGGTCTACCCTTACAGTTCTTGTCCTCGACCCTTTCTTCCATAACTAAGCTTGCTATTCCTGGGTCTCTTAGTATGTGTCCTACCAACCTATCTCTTCTCATTAGCAGTCGCCAGAAACATCTCTCCTCTCCCACTCGTCTTAATACCCCTTCGTTTGTAATCCTATCTACCCATCTGATCTTCATCATTCTCCTGTAACACCACATTTCAAACGCTTCAATTCTCCTCTTTTCTGCTTCACCAATAGTCGAAGTTTCACTTCCATAGTGTGCCACGCTCCAGACAAAGACTTTCAAAAATTTGCTTAGGATGAGTGAAAACAGAACTGAGAAATCCTTGACTTACAGCGTCTGGATTGGAACCCAGCCTCTTGGCTTCCAACTAATAAGTTCAGAGGGTACGACAGACATTTCGGACAGCGGTCCCGTGCACCTGAGTGTTGGGGTGAGTATGTACTGTAGGCTAGTTAATGCCCCGGAACTTCACTACCATCCGAGCATTTGCTTGAATGGACTGTGTATAAACCACAATCTGAATGGCGATCCTCAAATTGGCTTCCAGGGTTGTTATTACCGTAATTCATATAGGGGCTTTGCAACATCGTTGTCATAACCCCCGTGTACTTGGGTAAGATATAGACAGAGAGAAAACAAGTTCCGTGTCGAACTAAAGAGCCTACGTTTCTTAAAATTTACGATTCATGCCAATGGTTAATCTACATGGATCTATCTAGAATAATGACGAAATTAAGTTGGTAATATCGAAATTTCAAAATAGTTCGAAATATAGTATACCTGGCATAATGTAGCCTAATAGAGCACTACAGTTGGCAGCCCTGGTGACTGAATATATTCTTAGTTCCATCTCTTAAGGTACAGAATACAAAATTTGGTTGAAATCCAACTGATAGCATGGACGTTACACACAATTTTCCAACGACCCCGAGCCGAGAAAAGTTACCGCACATGATAACTGTTTCTTGGACACACAACATTTTGAAATTAAGAAACCAGTTATAAAACATACCAATGTATATTGTGTTAAAATTTGGATTCGACCTGATGACGGGTTTTTGAGATATTAATTCTTAAATGTGACTCATGGTTGAAACACGCTTGAAAACGGGCACTTTTTGTGTTCCAACTGTGATAAAAAATACATATATATATTAAAATATAAACTAAACATTCCAAACCTACATGAACTAACGTCTAAATGTCTAAAATATGTTGCTTTAGTAACTATTATTGCAATGGCAGTAGATTCGAATAACAAACGTGGGAATGCTGAAGAAAGTCGTGCGGATACGGAGCGGATGCAGATAACGTTTCCTTAATCCACACAGAGTTCTACACACAGTCTCTGTAAACAACGGTCGGAACGTTCTACCAATGTTTCAGTTCACTGACGATAGAAATTCGCTCCTTGGTCCTGGAGCTGTTAGAACTTGTTCATCGTCGAGAAATCCTTTCTACATTTGGATGTTTTTCAGCTTACCCAACACATTGTTATTCCAAAATGAACACAAGCTTTGCTTCAACATATTCGATGGGAGGCATATAAATATCCGGTGCACATGAGGATATTGCACCGTGCAGCCCGTAACGCAATGACCGGGCCGTGCTGATGTGGATCAAGCTCTCCTACATCGCTGACGGGCAACACACTCGCTCCGCGGCCCTTTTACACAGCAAACCCATCCTTGATCTAACTACATCTTCTGTTTGCGCTGGCCCAAGGTAGTTGGTATTCAACCTGCAGAGAGGTATCAACAAATCATTGAGATGTTGCATATTTGAACACGATCTGATAAAGGAGAGAATGCTGAGATAGCATCGAACGAGCCCGGGGCCAGGAATTCAGGTGTGGGTATGCATCATCATCATTCCTCTCACGTCGCCGCTTGTTAGACCCACATAGGGAGAGCACGTGGGATCGGCATGCATAAACATTTCTAATGGACACATTATGTAGTGATTCCTTCGTCAGAGCAAACAACACGTAATGGAGCCCTTTTGATAGTATCCATCCAGAGGAATGAGAGGTAATTGTTTGGCATTTTTAGCCTATTTTCATTTATGAAAAAAAAAAGAGGGTTATGGGATCACCTTTTGTCCGTGCGTGTATGTGTGTGTGTGTGTGTATTATATATGTGTGTCCCCCTAACTTCTAAATGGTTGGACTGATTTCAATGAAACTCTGGAAGGTCATAGTAGTATTTTGTCCGACCCCAACCGTGCCCTTCAAATTTTATTACGTCTCACCAATCCAACATGGTTGCTGTGCGAAATATTTCACCGGCATTCTATATCTCCGAAACAATTACTGATATCACTGTGAAATTTTGTACGGTGATAAAGGGTACTAAGTTACTAGAAGTTCACCTATGGCACTTTCAAAAACCTGCTAACTACAAAACGAACATGGCGGATAAGCGAAGTTGAAACATTTAACTAGACTTTTCTCGCGATTTAACCATCCGAACGCAGTGAAACTGACATCAAATTTAGTTCAATTGTTTACATGACCTCAAGATGGTGACTGTGCGAAATTCTAAAATTAAGTTTTCATTTCTTGTGTTCTAATCATGCGATCGAAGTGAACGTTTGAATTATAAACCTACGCAATAGTAGTCCTCTAAAAGTACATAACTCTATGGCCTACATATATTAAAATCCACCATAGTGACCATCCGAAATATTTAGACGATTCCCAATATCTACGAATCTACTACAGCAATCGAACTGAAAATGAGTATGTTGATAGAGGCAATTAATTTAAGTAGTTGGTTGGTTGGTTCTTAAGTTTAGGGGCTGCGACAACGCGGTCATGTAGTCCCGTGTACTTTGGATGTGTGTAGAATCTGCCTGATAACCGGTGTTAATTGTGATGACTGTATTAGTGTGTGTTATCTGTTTGTTTAATTAATGTAAGGACAGCAGACTTTTGAATTTTTCAAATAGTTCCCACTTTTGCTGCCAAACGCCACCGTCAACGACTACTAGTTTAGAACTTAGCTACCAGACGCCACCTCAGTCGGCTCTTGGCCACGAACGCAGGAACCTAAGAGCGTTGTTTATATTCTTAACCTATACAATTTAGCTTCACACAGGTGTAATTAGTGCAAGGTTCTTTAACATGCCATAAATCTATGACATGGGACCACCGGCTTTACTTCCCCTCCGAAGGAAGGCATACTGAGGGATTTTTAACGCTCTTAAAAATCCGACGACTTCGGCCGGATTTGAACCCGCGTCCTTGGGCATAGAAGTTCTAATTTATTTATTTATTTATTTATTTATTGGTGCCTTTATTGTGGCGAAGTTAGGGCTCTAGGCCCTCTCTTACACTTAACCACACACAGTGCAACTTACATGAATACTCAAATATGATATACATAACCTACCAAACTTAAATATTAGGGAAACTTAAATACTAGAATTAAATAAAATAAAATTAAATTTAATTGGCGACTGCGTGATATTAACTAAGCTATACCATTTAAATGACATACATTTTTAACAAAATTATACTATGGTCATTCACTCACACATTCATACACAAATTTTTCTAGTTGGCCTACGAATTCACGAGGAAATCTCTACATGCACGTTTGAAAGTTGTTAGGGATGTACAATTTCTAACGTCACGAGGACAATTATTCCAAATTCTAGTTCCCGACACAAAATAGGCTATTTACTTCTTCACGGAACTACTTGTTAATGTATAAAACATTTCTCAGGAGACAAAGTAGGGTCCCCATCTGAGCAAAAAGCTACAATTAAGCAATTTCCTGTGTTGTGCTAAACATTGAAGGGCTTTGAAGAGCTCTAAACACATTTTGAAAACCACTTCCGGTCTAAGCGCAGTGCCGGAAAAACAGCCTAAAATGGCTTGTTTCTTTAGTCGTTGTGTTTTTGATTCAAATCCGTAACAAATTAACGTATTATATGAGGTAATACATTAACCATGTGGATAATGTTTAGTTCTACGTATTTACTTCGTTATCTTATTAAATTACTAGCAACCCAGGGAACAGTTATGAATGCATTACGTGATAATCGCTTTTTGATGTGTAACATCTTTCCACTCGGTAGCTGGACATTCTTGTGGGAGTGATTTTGGGAAAAGGACGGAAGTGGATGGGACGGAAGTGCATGGGACGGGAACAATGAGCGCGTGTGATGGCGGAGATCGGTACAACGACATACTGTAGGCCATGTGCTATGGGGAATGTATATCGCATACAGTTTAGTTCAAGGTTTGGAGACCCCATTTAATATATTCCTACGATAAATCATCTTCAAGTTGTCGTTCTTTGGTGTGAAAGTATTCATTTTATCATATTTGCTGAAAACAATCACGATTTATTAAATCTTCATAATTTGATTCATTCTTATTTAATGTAAGCACTCGATGTACTGTTGGCCATGTGGCTATGTGGAATCTATATCGCTTCAACAAACATTGCAAACAACGTAGGAATTCAGTATACTAACGCCGACTACTAACAATAATTGAAACTTCGTTGGTCTAAACGTATCACTGGGAGAAACCCATTTAATATACCTTCCGCACACCTAATTTTTAATCGCGCCTATACTTGGCAGTGCGCTGATCGGCAAAACGAGACCATTTTCAATAACATCGCTGGCATGGGTTCAGTAACTGGCCGGTATAGAGCGCAGCTCGGTATCAAGTAGGCAGTGGATTGCTTCCGCAATGATTCATTACGGTCAGGATTTGGCACTGGAGTTTTACAAGTAGTTATTTCAATGACCAACAGAGTTCACTGTCAACAAGGGATTTGCGCTCCCGGGACACACATAGTAGCATAACATGTCACATGTTACACATCATATGCGACTACTGTAAGGCTCGTATATTTTTTTTTATTTCGATGTCAATGAACTACGCCATGACGGGTTAATATCACTGACTGGACTATTAATTATATCTGCTCTCAGGGGTAGAAACCGAACACACACCCCTCTTCTTGCTGAGTGCAAATCAAGTACAGTATGTCGAGTTGGCTGCACTGTGCATCTGTAATTTCGTATTTCACATAAAACGAAGCGTGGCAGACATGTCCGACCTTGGCAATAGAGCAGGCGAGACAGAGAAACAGATGATGGACGAAGCAGTTGCTAAGCAACAGCGTATGAGTAGCAGCGACTGATTCAGATGATCATATCACAGATCTTATAACCTAACTCTGCGCTTTTCCTCCAGACAAATGCGAAGCTTGTTAGCAGTTTTAAAACTGGAAGTATGCCGCGGCAGCCTCCGTGGCTTAGGCGGCAGCACGCCGGCCTCTCACCGCTGGGTCCGTGGTTCAAATCCCGGTCACTCCATGTGAGATCTGTGCTGGACAAAACGGAGGCAGACAGGTTTTTCTCCGGGTACTCCGGTTTTCCCTGTCAAAATTTCATTCCAGCAACACTCTCCACTATCATTTCATTTCATCTGTCATTCATTTAATCATTGCCCCAGAGGAGTGCGTCAGGCCTCGGCAGCCGGCACAGTTCATATCCTCGCCGCTAGATAGGGGCTCCATTCATTCCATTCCTGACCCGGTCGGAGACTGGAAGCAGGCTGTGGATTTTCTTTTCAAGTATGCCGCGGCTATACCTATGGCCATGCGGGTATATTGATGATGATAATTGTTGTTTTAAGGGGCCTAACATCTAGGTTATCGGCCCTTAATGATCTGGGTGATAGCGAAAATGACAATGAAATGGAAACCAGAACGAAAATTAAGTGAGACGGAAAATACTTACAAAAGGGAACTCAGATTGAAACAACTCACAAAATGTTCTTACAAGAGGGAATTTAGAATGAAAAGATTCACAAAAGGAATGGATTGAAAAATACGCACAAAATGCAGGCTAGGTTCAAAATACGTATAAAATGCAATGCAGAGTCGAAATACTAACAAAATGCAATTGAAATTCAAAATACTTACAAAATGCAAATGAGATCGAAAAAACGTACAAAATGCAATTGAGGTTCGAAATACTTACAAAATGTAATTGAAATTGAAAATACACAATGCAATTCAGATTGAAAGATCCCATTTCCAATCCAAAATACTCACAAAGTGCAATTGAAATTCAAAATACTTACAAAACGCAATTGAAATTAAAATTGCTTACAAAATGTACGGTAGATACAAACCACTCATGTGGATTGACAATACTTGCAAAATGCAATTTAGATTGAAAATACCTGACAAAATGTAATTTAGATTCAAAATACCCACAAAATGCAATTGATAATCAAAATACTTGCAAAATGCCCACCACACAAATTGCAATTGAGATTCAAAATACTCATTAAAATGACCTGCTCCTACATTGAAAGTCTTACTAAATAGCAATTTAGATTGTCAATCTTTACTAAATGCAATTGAGGTTGAAAACAATCGCGAAATGCAATTTAAATCGAAAAAACTTACAAAATGCAACGTAGATTAAAAATACCTACAAAATGTAGCGTGGATGAAACAAATCGCTAAAGGTAATTTAGATACACGGGGATCCAAGTAACAAAAACAGCGCGGGAATCTTAAAGGGAAAAGGAAATATAATGAAAAGAAGACAAGAGGTCTGACCCCTCGAAGAATGAGGGATCAGGAAAGATGAGACAAGGGCCAATTAAGGCGGGAAAGTGAAAGACTCCCTAAGCCTCGGATACCCTAATACCGTCGGGGTCGGAAAAGAACAAGAGTTGACCAAGGGAGGTCGACAGGAAAGAAGACGGAGAAGAGCCCGACACAAGTAAGTGGAAGCAATGCCGGCCGTGGTCTTAAAAGTTAGGAATCATCGCGGCATTTGCCTGGAGGAGAAGTGGGTAACCACGGAAACCCCACTTCCAAAATGGCTGATGTGAGAATCTTCTAAGTTATGCCTCACGAAGCTGAGTGTATCCCATTCCAGTCCTCAGACCAGAATTAGCGTAGGCTACCTCTGTAAAGAAGGTGTACTATCCTAGCATTTGCCTGGAGATGTGTGGGGAAAACTATACTCAGGATGGCCAATGTCAGCGCCTGTATTCGAATCAAGTACAGAAAGTACTCACTGATGAGGAACAAGTTCATATTGTGAGAACCGTATCCATTAGCGACCAGCGTATGCCACAGATTACCTACTACTACAGATAGCCGACAGCCATGCTAATTCTTGGCACCTAAGACTTCAGCGCTGTCTGGTGTATGACCGCGGTACTAGTTGAGCACGGCCGTGCGGGTAGCCTACCCCACCCCTTCCCCTCGTTCCGCTAAATATTCTCGTCCAAACTGCTCTGCCCACTTCAATGTTCCGAAAATCACAATCTTCCCAATACTTATAGCACACGTTTTTAAGTGTGGAGATAATAATATGATCTACACGAGATAAATCACATTCAAAATAGCAATAACAGTTTTTTTTAATAATACCAAAGTGGGAAATTGTGAATTCCGGAACTCTGAAATGAGCAATCACAGCATTTAGGACATGACCTCATCAATAATTTACATGTTTACATTTCTTTCAGTTGCAATTGGAGCATATTGCATTGACAAGAATTAGGCTACTATAAGGTCTGCAGCATATTATTACTCAATTAAAAAAAAATGGTCCCTTCCAATTAACCACTGTAGGCCCAATTATAACCGATTAGTTCCGAGATTAAACTAGAAAGTAAAAGTACTGGGAAGGGAGAATATTCATATCTTAAAATGCTTGATGCTGTTCGCAATAACAGGAAAATTTTAAGAGAGAATACTAAGGAAATAGGTGGTGTAACCTGATCCTCATCACACTAAAATTGTTAGTGTAATTAATGCCAAATTCATTAGTTTCAGAAAAATAATTGGATATCACAAAATGTATATACAGTAGTTCATTTGATATTCCCTTTAAAATATATCCAGTCCACCAATTTTGAAGGGTGAAATACAGTAAGTACATGTACATAAACAAATTTCATGGCACACTAATACAGTAAATTCTATGACATGCTGTGAAGGGGAAAGGAGAAATAGGACTTTCAATGAAAAACAAGAAACACACTCAATACTGCTAGAAATCATCGTTTTATTTAAAAAGTTTGTCAACGAAGAAAAAATAACAGAGAGAGAAAATCAAACTTAGCAAAAATACAGTAATCAAATCTGGTCCTTTTAAAAGTATGTGTTGAGACATGTTCTTCTTTCTTGCCAAGGTATAACGGTAGGCTACAGCACATGATAATGGACCTATTACCTCCTTGACGCCATGGCTGACACCGATGAACCGCAAATTCCTACAACACATGCAAGTTTGTATGTTGAAACAGTTAACTTAATAAATGTGTAATGCTTGAAATGGAGAACTTGAATTTGCTGTTATGTGTATGTTTGCACCTACTATAACTATATTTTAAAAGAATCTCTTATTGTAGAATCATTGTGTTTTTGATATTAATTTTAGGGCTTTTGATAACATATTCATTTAGCCCCATATATTTGGAAGTGTATAGGATTTATATGATAATCTCTGTTATTGTGGTATCTGTAGTAGTGTGTAGGCTATACTTTCTGTAATTCAGATGAGGACTGGAAAGGTGGCAGCCATAGTTAGGGACATTTATTTTTAAGAATTTTTAATAATATGTACTAAAATGAAATAGAAATACCAACAGGAACAGTTACAAATTCCCTGTCTACTCAGCCAAGATATTCTGCAGATCTCTCCTGTGGGCCTCAACATTATTTTATTTTATTCCTTTCCTGATGGAAATCCGGTAGTACCTTATTTCAACTCCTGGGGCACCTCCCCAAGCCTGTCCCTTATAAAGCTACACACACTACTACAGTCATCGCATTATCGGAGCAATTCTACCCACACCCAACTGCATGGGGCTGATGACCAAGATGTCCCAAGCCCATAAAATGAATTAACAGCAGACAAAATCAAGTCATTATGTTATTTTGTGTTGTGTTGGATTCTGACACATGTATGCGTTTGACAGAGTGCCATTTAAGCTCATGAATAGGAATGAATGAATACGACTACCCTACTTGTTTCACGACAGCCTAGAATAAATACACACGAGACACGACAATAGAGCACTTTAGAACAGTAACGAGAGCGAACTTTCAGTGGAGATGTTGGCAACCATGTGAATACAAACAATTTATGACCAGAACGAAAAACTATGCCAGCGCTCAGAGCATGTTAAAACAATTGGGATCAGTTCAGTCGTTTGCAAACGACTTGTTTATGTTACGGTGAGTAGTCGTTGAATTCATTCGACTGTTTTCTAAAAGCAGTCAAACAAGTCGATGGTTTTAACTTTTGTCAGTCGACTGCTGATGCCCATCTCTACAAACCAATTGACAACCAGAATCAATTTGAGCGTACACACCCTCCGACTTGCTAAAATGCTATTAATATTGGATCCCAATATAAAATATTTTCTGATTTAATTTTCCTGGAAAATCTATTCTATGTTTGCATCGATCATTACCATCACGCTATGGGGAGAATTTCATAATCATTTTCTTGTAATTCATTTATCACGCGGTAGAATAAATGAATGAAATTCAATCATAAAATAAATAGAACTCGAAGCCATAATTGGTAAGCCCATGTTCAAGTTGTGTAATAATTCAAGAATGCACCCAATTCTCATTAAAAGTGTATAGACTGTGTTAAGGAGTTCCAATGAAATGACATACATATATATTTGGACAACTGGACGTAGGCTATTTCACTGAAAGAATCTACGAACAAGAAACTGTATAAAACTATAGGCACCTACAGCCGTCAAGCTGTCCTCACAGTACCCGCTGGAGATTTACATCACCACTCTATCTGTACGGTACCTCGAGATAAGCCTAAGTGCGCCAACTGTGAGGAAACACATAAACTCTTCCATCCCTGCCCTCATGTCTTTGCCACTAACCCCCCCTCCCACACAGCACGCCACTGCTCTGACACAGTTGTTAGGCCTGCTACAACAACTCTCAGCCATAACCCTGTAAACTACAGCTAAACCAAACCCAGAACCCCCTAATACACTTCATTTGCAGAGCAATAAAATCCATAAAACAACTCCGCAACGAGCTTCACAAAACCTAAATTATAAACGAAAAAACTACTCCACAAACACCAAAATCAGTAAACCTCCCTCATTTCAGCCACACTACACCTTAAACAGACATAGAAAGCATAGTCATGACCCCTTCATGGAGTAGGCTATTGTCTAAACACGATCATGTCTCCTTCAACTTTACTGAAGACTTCATTAAATTCTATTAAAAATTCATAAACTCATTCCACAAATCTTAAAATCAGTATACATCCCTCATTTCAGTTACTCTATTCAATAAACAAACATAGAAGGCGTAGCCATGACCCCTTCATGGAGTAGGCTATTGTCTAAATCTGACCACGCATACTACAACCTTACTCTAATTCAAAATTACAGCCAAATGATCCATCTGACTGGGAGGCTTGCCTGGGATGATGGGCCAGAAAACCGGGAGTTCAAGCATAACCTAAATATTGAATGCTTAACATTTCCAATAACTTGGACAACTGGATTTAGGCTATTTCATTGAAAGAATCAACGAACTGTATAAAACTATAGGCACCTACAGGTATACTTAACTTATTAATTAAAGCTCTACAATAAACATACAGCACAATGAATTGTAGCATGAAGTTATCCTGAAGAAGTCGTTTGATTAGAACGACTACTTAAATTCGAATGATCCCATTCGCTTGGAATTAGTCGTTTGCCAACGACTTGTTTCATTCCAATGATTTCCAACGATTGCTTTGGGATCAGTTGTTTACAACGACTACTTCAATTCGACTGATTCCATTCGCTTGGAATTAGTCGTTTGCCAACGACTTGTTTCATTCCAATGATTTCCAACGATTGCTTTGGGATCAGTCGTTTACAACGACTACTTCAATTCGAATGATTCCATTCGCTTGGAATTAGTCGTTTGCCAACGACTTGTTTCATTCCAATGATTTCCAACGATTGTTTTGAGATCAGTCGTTTGCAAACGACTTGTTTATGATACGGTGAGTAGTCGTTGAATTCATTCGACTGTTTTTTAAAAGCAGTTGTTTTAACTATCGACTAATTCGACTGTTTTCAGTCGACTGCTGCCCATCTCTACACACAACTAATTTTCTACACCAGCCGCTACTGAGCACGAGCTGTGACTGGCTTAGACATTAGCATCCTACGTGTTGAAAAATATTGTAAGTAACGTGTAGGAATAAAATACTACCTATAGGTATGTCAACCATTACATTGGCATATAATAAATGAATTATATTTATCTTGTATCTATCTATCCCACGATATAACATAATACAAGGTGAAGAGTCCTTTAGAACAAATTGTTTACTGTGATACTGGAAGAAACAATACAACACAGTGGTAAATAGTTCTAGCCTGCACCTATTTGTTAATAAAATTTCATGTGATTTCACTCAGATCTCTGTTGTAGTGGCTTATTATATGTGCACCTTGTAACTTAATAGTACATTATGCAACGAGCCTATAATGACAATAATTAAGACACAAGTTTTATAATTTCCATACATCATCATCATCTTGAGCAGTTTCCAACCGCTGGTCGGGTCTGCTTGGAACATAAGCCTCTCCATCGTTTCCTGTCCATCCACCATCTCTCGTCATTTACTGTGTCCCAGCACACTCCTCTTTCCTCCACACTCTTCTTAACTCCTTTTGTCCATCTGTCCCTTGGTCTTCCCCTTGGCCTCCTTCCCGTCATTTCCATTCCAAACATCATCTTCGGTATCCTCTCCTCTCGCATCCTCCTCACATGTCCATACCATTGCAGCCTAGATCGCTCTATTCTATTTTGCAATGGTTCCTCTCTCACCATCTCTCTGACTCTCTCATTCCTTACTCTGTCCATTCTTGTTACTCCTACCCTACTCCTCTGGAACTTCATCTCCACTGCTCGTATTTTATTCTTGTCCCTTTCCTTCATCACCCATGTTTCTGAACCATATGTCAAAATTGGCACAAAGTAGGTCTTGTAGATGATTCCTTTACATTTTTGTGGTACATCTTTATTCCATATCATCCCCCTAACACTCTTGAAAAATCCATCTGCGCACGTTCCCCTCTCATTTATTTCCATCCTATTGCCTCCCTTTTCTTCAATTATGCTTCCCAAGTACTTGAAGCATTCTACTTTCTGCAACTGCTGTCCTCCAAGTGTTATGCCCATATCCAGTCTGTTCTTCTTCCTCGTTGTGATGACCACTTCACTCTTTTGTGCTGAGAACTTCATCCCATATGATAACACTACCTTCTCCCACTCATCTAATTGCTCTTGTACTTCTTCCTCATCCTCTCCCCATACCAGAAGGTCATCAGCAAACAACATTGCCTTCATTTTCCATTCCCCATTTCATCCATCACCACTATAAATAACAGGGGTGAGAGGGCACTTCCCTGTTTCAGACCACTCTCCAATTGAAACCATTCCGTTCTCTCTCTTCCCACCTTTACACAGCTTTTGCTTCCCTCGTACATTGCTTTCACTCTTGCCACTGTCTCATTGTTCACTGCTTTTGCTCTCATTGCTTCCCATACCTTGTTTCTATTAATACTATCATATGCTTTCTCAATATCCAAGAAGGTCATCACCAGATCTTTCCCATATTCATAATGGTGTTCTTGTAGCTGTCTTACTGCAAAGATGAGGTCAACTGTTGACCTTCCTGGCCTGAATCCATACTGTTCTTCCCTCAGCCCATCTTCAACTTCTGTCCGAATTCTTCTCTCCAGTACCTTCTCAAATATTTTGGCGCAGTGGCACATGAGTGTAATTCCCCTGTAGTTCTTGCATTCCTTCCTACTTCCCTTTTTAAATATGGGTATTATTATCCCTCTTTTCCAGTCCTCTGGTATTTTCTTCTCCCTCCATATCACTTTCATTACTCGAAAGAGCCACTGTGTTCCTATCACCCCTGCTGCTCTCACCATCTCCACACTCACTTCGTCTATTCCCGGTGCCTTTCCCCCTTTCATCTTCTTTAATGCTTCCTCCACTTCTTTCCATGTCAATTCCTTCTCTGAAATGTCTTGGTCACTGTCTGTTTCTTCCTCCACAATGTCCACTACGCTGGTTTTAGTTGGATTTAGGAGTTCCTTGAAGTATTCTCTCCAGATAACCTTTACTTCTTCCATATTTTCGACCTCCTTTCCATTCCTGTCCACCATTCTGACATTTTCCCCTGTAACTCTTCTCTTTGCCTTTATCATTCCATACAACACTTTCTTACTGCCATCACAGTCCTCCTCCATCATTTCTGTCCATTTCTCCAGCCATTTCTTTTTCTCTTCCTTCACTACTTCTCCTGCTTCTTTCTTCCGCTCTTGGTATTCTTCTCTTGTTCTGTCTGTCCTCTGTTGGAACCATTTCCTGAATGCTTCATTTTTCTTTTTCACTGCTTCCTTAGTTCTGGGGTTCCACCATGGTGTTTCCTTCCACCTTTTCTTACCACTAGTTCTGCCACACACGACTTCCGCTGCTTCTACCAACACGTCCTTGAACCTCTTCCATTCTTCTTCACCTGTTTTCGGATCATCCTTCGGTAATTTGTTCTTCACTAATATCTGGAAAAAAAATTAAAATCCATAGCCTGCTTCCAGTCCCCGACCGGGTCAGGAATGGAATGAATGAAGCCCCCCATCTAGCGGCGAGGATATGAACTATGCCGGCTGCCGAGGCCTGACGCACTCCTCTGGGGCAATGATTAAATGAATGACAGATGAAATGAAATGATAGTGGAGAGTGTTGCTGGAATGAAATTTTGACAGGGAAAACCGGAGTACCCGGAGAAAAACCTGTCTGCCTCCGTTTTGTCCAGCACAGATCTCACATGGAGTGACCGGGATTTGAACCACGGACCCAGCGGTGAGAGGCCAGCGTGCTGCCGCCTAAGCCACGGAGGCTTTTCACTAATATCTGGAACTTCTCCTTATTTCCATCCTCCTTCAGCTTCCATGTCCTTATTCTTCTTTCTTGGTTCTCAGTTCTCCTCTTTTCCTTCAATCCTCTCACCTTGGCGACCAGCAAACGGTGGTCACTGTCCAGGGCTTCTGAAGGTATTACCCTTATATCAGTGATACTCTTCTTTGTCTCCTTCCCGCATAGAATATAGTCCACCACTGATTTCCTAGTCAAATCCCTGCTGTACCAAGTAATTTTATGGCTCTCTCTCTTCTTGTACCATGTGTTTCCAACCATTAGCCCATTTATCTTGCACAGTTCCAACAATCTCTCTCCTTCCTTATTCCTGTTTCCCCATCCTTCACCACCAATCACTTCCTCAAAACCTCTTCTATCAGTTCCGACATGGGCATTTAGGTCTCCCATGACTATCAGGTCTCTCCCCACTAACTGCTTCTGCAACTCCTCTTCAAACTCGTCCTTCTCGCCTTCTGTGCATCCCACCTGTGGTGCATAGACTTGCAGAATGTCCAGGTTTCTACCTTTCACGGTGATTCTGGCTCTAATTATTCTATCACTTACCCTCTTTACTTCCTCCCTCAGCCCTTCTCTCACCACCATTCCCACTCCATTTCTCTTCCCCTCCTCATTTCCTATCCAGTATAGCTGCAAGCCATTTCTCAGTTCTTTTCTTCCTTCCCCTCTCCATCTGGTCTCTGCCAGTCCGAGTACATCCAGTTTTCTCCTCTCCATCATATCCACAACCTCCTCCACTCTTCCCGTCAATGTAGTTATATTCAAAGTTCCGATTCGTAGTCCATTTCCATAGCCAGGTCTGCTTCCTTTAGATCTGTCCTTTCCGAGGCCCGTTCCCGTTTTAAAAGCAGTTTCATATCCACTACTGGCTTGCTAGGCCTAACGTAGCTTCACCATAACCCTGGCAAGGGGCCTGTTTTTGGTCCGCGAGAGGTATTTTATTTCCCTCAACCCTCCGGACAAGTCCGGCGAGCCCCCCTATCCGCCACCTGGGACGCGCCCGATAGAGGAACAGGCAAACCCCCACGGGAATTTCCATACGAGTGTCTTAATTACAATTATAGATGAGTTGCATACGACTGTTTATGTTCGACGATAATTATAACTATTTTATGTTCGAACATAAATATTCATAAATATCTGTCGAGATTTCACCAGTTTTATATACTGAACAGAGCGCATGAGATGCAGAGAATACCTTGTATTTGACCATGGCCTCCTGGAATACCTCACTATGACACTCGCCACGCAGTGAAATTTAAAATAGGGGGCCATGGAAGTGAGCGCAGGTACGATGCTATCCTCACCTAATTGGTCACACAACTGTTTCTTGAGCTCTGATTGGTGGGAGAAACTGTATCATAATGAAAACTTGTACTATAATGAGCCTCATTATACAGTTTTCTGACATAATATTTACATTTCGCCAGTGTCGAACATAAACATATTAACCAATCTTCTTTACACTGTTTTATGAGTTAACACCACATCAAAACTGATGAGGATTTATTTTAGTTGGACACAGAAGCTTATTTATTAATGTAATAGACATCTATGATTGATGAAGATTGCCACTCTCACCTTTCAGAAAATAACTAAAATTTTAATTCTGCGATTAATGTAACTAATCCACGTGTGTTTCTATTACACAACAATTAAGGGTAACTCCAGCATATCTTCTAGATTTTTGATGTGTCTGGTGAGTGGTTTTGTTACTGCTTCTGCAGGTATCACCCTTCTGAAAGATGTCTCATCGTTTCTAATTCTATTCTTAATCCTCTTCCAGAGGAGAAATAGTTTTGCAACGCATGAATACAGTGCTGTAGCTGCTGAATTTTCTAAAAATAATTATGGAATGATGGGAAGAAAAATAAACATAGCCTATTCTAAAATAACATACGCATAAAATGAAACCATTCTGATGAACTTAATATGCTTCAAATTCAGAGTACAAATGCGTTCACCATTTGGTGCTTAGTTCATTTGTATATTTGGACCAAAATGTAGACCTCTGAAATAAATTTTAATGTTGGACTTTGCTCCACAGAACAAGAGCACACAGCCACCCATAGGACCAGTGTGTGTTAAGATTTTAGAACCTGTAATTACAGTTCTACATCAGTAATGGCATTACTACACATTCGACCAACTGAATACTTGCCACTTCACCAGTAACTAACATGTGCAAGAACTGATCTCCTCAAGAACTTGAGTACACATATGCAATAGGCTCATGATACTGTATGTATCTCTGCAAGATGTATCAAGTTGAAAACATTACGGTAACATAGAATCTTACCTGGTCTTTCTCAGGAGAGTAGGCCAAATTGCCACATTCATCTGCTATTTCGAGAACAGCAATTTACGATTTGTTTGTTCACAGAATTTGGTAGGCCTACCTGTGGAATAAATAATAGTGAAAGTTAATTAATATGTCAAGTAGAATATCACCTGTACACTGCGTCTAATATCAATTCAAAACTAGGCTACCGGTACGATATATTTTTCACAGGCACTACAGAAACAAGTTTTTACTTAAACTCTTAAAATAAGCGTACTTACTTGGCGTAGCAGAAGAAGAACTGTTCACTTCTCATTACCAAGAAGACGATTTGATGAAAGAAAGATGAGAAAGAACACATAATTAGCTTATTATAAAATATTAATATACGGGCAATATTGTTTACACCAAACACGACATAAACAGAGCGTCCATATTGGTCAATGCCGCCAACCCAGTAGAAATAATGTTTATTTAATGATAAGTGACGTAATTATCGTCGGTGAGCAAGATAATTGCAAGGAAATGTCAATTAGGAATTATGTGTATATTTATTGACTAAATATAGGGATATATTTGCAATTCAATTAAAACGTGTATCATGCATATGTTGGCAAGACGATATACAGCGCTTAATCCGCTCCTTACGTCTGGCCGCGCTACTACACCGATGGTACCAAATAATCCCTATCTGGTTGACACCCCCTGGCGTATGCGAAGCAAGGAGTGTCAATGTTGGCGACACAGAGGGCGCACCCATCGGGATCAAGTGCTGCCATCTTGCGCGCGACAAGCGAACTCACAGCAATTGATTTACTCACTCGCCGACCGCGAGAACACAATCGATATATGAGCTCACAAGATTCCTTCTCGCCTTGGAGCATTTAAAGCGATTATGGACTGCAATTCTGAAACACTATCGAGAGTACAATCGATATGAGCACAAATTCCATCCCTCGATTTTCGAGCGTTTACAGAGAACAGACGCTTTAATTCTGAATCACTATCGAGAGTATAATCTATCGATATGAGCACACATATTCCTTCCCGCGAGTCTTGGAGCATTTAAAGCGATAGGCAATTCGATTCTGAAACTATATCGATAGTACAATCCATATGAATACACATATTCCTTCCCATGAGACTTGGAACATTCAAAGCGAATAGGCGCTTTAATTCTGAAACACTATCGAGAGCATAATTTATCGACATGAGCACACAGATCCCTTCCCGCAAGTCTTTGAGCCTTCCCGCAAGTCTTTGAGCATTTAAAGGGAATAGGCGCTGTATCCGGGTACAATCGATATGAACACACCGATTCCTTCCCGCAAGTCTTGAAGCATTTAATGCGAATAGACACTTCGATTCTGAAACACTAGCGAGAGTTCAATCGATATGAGCACACCGATTCCTTCTTGCGAGTCTTTGAGCATTTAAAGCGAATAGGCGCTGTAATTTTACAGTATCGAGAGCACAGTACAATGGAAATGAGGCTTGCCACGGTGGGTGAGTGATTAACGCGTCTGATTACTAACCCCTAGCTTGCAGGTTCACTCCTGGTCGTGGTAAGTGATTTTTGAAAGCGGCAAAAATTACGACACCCATGTCATACGATGTTGGTATGTCAAAGAACCCATTTGAATTCAGTAAGCCGTGTTCATAATGGCAAAATTAATCTCGGGAGTTCCCGCCATCACAAAGTTCTTCATTTCTCTACTAGAAAGCGCTGTAGGGTTCAAGGAGCTTAGATATCTAACCTCCTTGACTTTCATAGTGCTTCAAGGAACAACGAAATTCGACATGCAAGCTACCCTCTGGGTGTCAAATAACAAAGCTTGCACCCGGCACACGGCACCCGAGGCCATACGATATTAGTATGCATTGGAAATGAGCACACCGATTCCTTCCCGCGAGTCTTGGAGCATTTAAAGCGAATCGGCACTTCGATTCTGAAACACTGTCGGAGGTATAGTCGATATGAGCATACAGATTCCTTCACGCGAGTCATGGAGCATTTAAAGCGAATAGGCAGTTTGATTCTGAAACACTATCGAGAGTACAATCGATATCCCACAGATTCCTTACCGCGAGTCTCGCTGCAGTTAAAGAGAATAGGCCCTTCAATTCCGAAACAATATCGAGAATACAATCGATATGAGATCATTGATTCCTTCCCACGAGTCTTGCAACAGTTAAAGAGAATATGCCCTTCAATTCTGAAACACTATCGAGAGGACAATCGATAAGAGCACAGAGTTTCCTTCCCCCGACCCTAGTAGCAGTTAAAGAGAATAGACACTTTGATTCTGAAACACTAGCGAGAGTACAATCGATATGTGCTCACTGATTCCTTCCCGCGAGTCTTGGAACAGTTAAAGAGAATAGGCGCTTCAATTCTACAACACTATCGAACACACTTGATAAGAGCATCGTTTCTCCATTCTATAACCAGAGGCAAACATAAACATCTTCTTTTAAGATGAATTAAACAAATCAGTTACACAAAATTCATGTTAAGTTGTTGACGACTGTTACAAAAATCGATATAACAAAATACGAATTAATGCAACAAATTTCGTCAGCTGAAATAATGCCCGATATAGCAGCTGCAACTAAATACTATCAAATAAGCATTGCTTCATTTACGTGAGGGTAACAATGCTTTTAATGCAAAAGGTTAGGGGTAGATCTCGAAGTTCCACCCCGCAAAACAACTGCCACCATCAAAAAAAGTTACCGTATATAAATGGAAGTAACGTAAGTCTTTTATCTACAATTTAAAACCAGTCTTAAAATAAAATGTGTTATTGCAATGCTCGTCTCCTGTTCAATGGCTTGTATTGAGATAGTGATAACGTGCTGTCTTGTTTCAGTCAGTATATTTTTGCAATTATTGCTATCGTTTTATGCAAGGCTACTGCACTTATTCGTACACATTGATTCCTCCATGCCTGCTACGGTCTACTAAGTTCCGTAGCCTACTTCAAACAGTTGAAGATAGATTGTATTGTTGATCTGAACGGTAATGCCAACTGTAGGCTATACTTAGTTAACAGAGTAAATAGATTTAACTGGGGTAAACAAGATTACCGAAAGTAAGTTATCTCTCAGACTGGATGTTTGTCATCATCGGTCCACTTTCACAGCCACGTATGAAGATTAGTAATAACTTACAACAAGATTCCAAGAACGTTAGTTCATTTTATCAGTATCCTAAAGGCAAGGCCTTATCGTAAATCATTCAGTGCTGGTTTGGACTAAACGGCAGATGTCCAAAACTTCACACTTGGAATTCTTTGAAAGAGTCTATCGTAACGTTGGCACGGTGCGGTCGTGAATGATTTTCACCTTTTTCAAGAATTGAAGGTATGGTTGGACGGCAACGCCTCGCCAAAAAGGAAAAACTTCAGGAGACTGTCCAGACGTACCAACCTCAGTGGCGGCAGAATATTTTGCCGAGGCCATTGGAAAGCTGGTGTAACGATACGACAATTATTTCAATCGTTTTGGCGATTATGTTGAGACATAAGAATAAAACAAGCAAACATTTAGTAGTAAAAGCAGTTTGGTGTGTCAATCTGTTATTTTTATACAGTCCATTGGAACTTGGAAGAAAAAAACACAACCCTCGTATACAAATAATTCACGTAATTTTACTTCAGACACTGCTTGCCTCCGTGGGTGAGTGGTTATCGTGTCGGACTACCAACCCCCAAGCTTGCAGGTTCGCTCCTGGCCGTGGTAAGTGTTTTTTTTAAGGCGACAAAAATCACGACATACAGTACATGTCATACGTTGTTGGCATGTTAAAGAACCCATTTGAATTAAGTAGGCCGTGTTCATAATGGCAATATTAATCTCGGGATTTTGCGCCAACACAAAGTTCCTCCTTTCTCTACTAGAAAGCGCTATAGTGTCAAGGAGCTTAGATATCTAACCTCCTTGACTTTCATCGCGTTCCGAGGAACGAAGAAATTCGACATGCAAGCTGCCCTCAGGGTGCCAAATAACAAAGCTTGCACCTGGCACCTGAGGCCATACGATATTATTATTATTATTATTATTATTATTATTGTTGTTGTTGTTGTTTGAGTCTTCAGTCTTTTGACTGGTTTGATGCAGCTATCCATGCCTCCCTGTCCTGAGCTAATCGTTTCATCTCTACATAGCTACCACACCCTACATCCGAGGCAATCTGTTGAACATATTCTAGCCTTGGTCTACCCCTACAGTTCTAGTCCTCGACCCTTCCTTCCATAACTAAGCTTGCAATTCCTGTGTGTCTTAGTATGTGTCCTACCAACCTATCTCTTATCTTCATTAGCAGTCACCAGAAACATCTCTCCTCTCCCACTAGTCTTAATACCTCTTCATTTGTAACCCTATCAACCCATCTGATCTTGATCATTCTCCTGTAACACCATATTTGAAACGCTTCAATTCTCATCTTTCATGTTGCACCAATAGTCCAAGTTTCACTTCCATAGAGCGCCACGCACTAGGTAATTAATTGTTTCCGCCCAGTCTAATTGGCTACACTCGTATTGGCCGACTGGAAAGGAATGTAATGTATGACTCAACAGTTATGGGAAGTTGACAAGGGCAATAGGACTGAACGCTGAATGAATCAAAATGCTGTCAATGAAGATGGTACGGTAATAAAATGCAATTCTTAACTCTGCCATGGAGAATGAACGCTGAGATATTGGAAGTAATGTATCGCAGTCTCGCCAACCTCGAGAGAGAGAGAGAGAGATGCTATAAATTTAACAGCAAAATATGCGATGCCATTACTTTATCATAATCTCTGAACTCCAAGAACCATTCATGGAGGATGCATAAATCCATACGCAGCGTTATGCTTAATCACAGAATACACATAGGGATAGGGTATTTTAGCAACCTGAATCATTTTCTGATACAATTCACTGCTATCTCTAAGTTTGGATGCCACCTTTAGCAATACGTCACTAGATCTAGGGATTTTTACATACAGTAGGTTAAGTAAGTGATGTTCAATCGGTCAACACGAGTGTACGCAATTAGATCGGGCGAGGAATTACAATCAATATCCTAGTGTCTGAAATAAAACGGTATTTAAACACTTAAAAAAAACTTCTCACTCAAATGGGGGGCTAAATTGGATGACTAGTTTCGTTCGTCAAGCGAACATCATCAGATCAGGCTAGTTCAGTGCTGTTGGTTGGTTCCTTAGTTTAGGGGCTGCGACAACGCGGTCATGTAGCCCCGTGTACTTTGGGTGTGTGTAGAATCTGTCTGATAACCGGTGTTAATTGTGATGGCTGTATTAGCTTGTGTTATCTGTTTTTTTTTTTATTCATGTAAGGACTGCAGACTTGGAATTTTTCAAATAGTTCCTACTTTTGCCACCAAACGCCACCGTCAACGACCAAATAGTTCAGAACTTGGCTACTAGGCGCCACCGCAGTCGGCTCCTGGCAACGAACGTAGGATTACATTCTTAACCTATATAATTTAGCTTCACACAGGTGTAACTGGTGGAAGGTTCTTTAACATGCCATAAATCTATGACATGGGACCACCGACTTACTTCCCCTCCTTTTAAAAAAAGTTTGTTTAGCTACATAATGTTTTCCCTCGATTGGTAACAGGAATCTACCAACTTTTGACTACTTCCTAGCAATATTAAGAAAGTTTAAGTTGGTAACTCTGGTTATAGTGCTGTTATCCAATGACGAACTCCGGATGCAGGTTATTGCCACGTATCACCCAATAGCCAGTGAAGAGGCTGGGAGAAATAACAGGTGATTATCAGAGTGAGATAAGACAGGTCGATATAGTGGATTCAAAGGTGTATACTTAACCTTGAGCTCGCTGAGAGCAAAGGGCTAAGTATAACTTATTAAGTCGCCATTTCCTCAAATTGTACAACTTTTCTACAGTATTAATTGCTCTAGGCTGTGACAAATAGCTGTTATGTACGAGGACAGCGACAACACAGAATTGTCACCCCAAACTGCTTATTTATTTATTTATTTATTTATTATTTATTTATTTATTTATTTATTTATTTGGATTTATTGTGCTTCTAACAGGCATATGCCTAATAAAAAGAAACACATGTACATTTGGTTACACAATTCTATCAAATTATAATATAATTGACAGACATAATGCTGAGATTGTAATGCAAATTAATTCTACAACTAATTACGAAAATATAATAATACTGTGCAGGTAATTGGTAGGTGGAATGTACGAGTTCATGTGATCGCACAGCAGGCAGAAACAAAGGAACTATATGTGTAACTGAATAAGTCGAGGTTGTTTGCTATTGAATGTTCATTGTATAATTGAATAGCACTTATTATTGGGGAATGTTTATGCTGTTCAGTTCTAGTTCTTGGGCAGTAAAATGTAATAAACTTAGGTCGAGTTGATGGAGGTGGGACACGTAAATTAAACTGTGATATTAAATACGGACTATACAAAAGGTTATTGAATACTTTGAAGACAAAAACAAGAATTGCAATTTTTCGTCTGTTAGCCAGAGATGTATAATTCAGGTAACTTAGAAGATTTCCATAGCTATCATATTTAGGATAAATACCCGTCATTTTATACTGCAGATATCTTAGGAATTTATTCTGAACCATTTCAATTTCACTAATGTGGTTCAAGTACCAGGGATTCCAGATGCTAGATGCATATTCTAATCTGCTTCTAACAAAATAATTGAACAATAATTTTATACTTTTTGGGTTGACGAAATCTTTAGAATTTCTTCTTATAAAGCCTAGCATTTTATAAGCACTAGCTACCATTTCATGAGTGTGCAATGAAAATGTTAGCTTTGAATCAAAATGGACTCCTAGGTCTTTGATAGAATTGTTAATAGTGAGATACGCATCCAATATCCGGTACCGAAACATCACCTGGAATTTGTTTCTAGTAAACTTCATAACTGAGCATTTCTTTATGTTAAGGTTCAAGCGATTTAATTTACTCCAGGATGCCACATTATTGAGATCTTCTTGTAGTAATTGACAGTCCTGCTCTGTCTGAATATTTCTAAAAATTTTGACATCGTCCGCGAATAACAAAACGTTCGAATATTTAATACACCTTGTAAGATCATTGATAAGCAGTAAGAATAATAGAGGGCCTAGGTTTGAACCTTGTGGGACGCCCGATCGGGCATAGTATGAATAGGATTCACATCCATTGCAAGCAACAAATTGTTTTCGTTCACTGAGATATGAGGTGAACAACTTCAGCAAATTGTAGGAGAAGCCATAATATGCTAACTTATTTAAGAGGATATCATGATCTACCTTATCGAATGCCTTCGCATAATCTGTATAAATTACATCAACTTGACTTCCTTTGTCCATTGCTGCTGATACTTTGTGAGTAAACTCCATTCGATTAGTTACTGTTGATCTTTTAGGCATGAACCCATGTTGAAAGTCACTTATAATGTACTGTACGTGCTGAAATATATGCTGATATAACAATTGTTCAAAGAGCTTTGCAATGGCTGACAGTATTGCCACGGGTCTGTAATTATCAAAATCAGACTTATGTCCAGACTTATGTATGGGACTTACCCTGGTAATTTTCCAACGACTGGGAAAAGTACCAGTTTGAATGGCTATATTAAATATTATAGTTAAAGGATAGGCCAGCACCTCTGCACAGCCTTTGATTATGTATGGAGGAATTAGGTCTGGGCCAGCGGCTTTCTTTTGATTTATTTTTAGTATCGCATTCTTAACATCAGAAATACTAATCTGTTTAGAATCCAGCACATCAAGCAATGGGTGTATGTCCTGGTCACTTGCACCTAAATTGTCATACTTGGCGCATTCCTTGGAATAAACTGACGAGAAATAATCAGCAAAACCGTTGACTATCTGGGTTCTGCGAGATGGTTCAGAAGTTCCATTGGTACCGAGTTTGAAATATTCAGATTACCAAATGTGTATTTTTCTTAGGATGATGGTGATGATAATTGTTGTTTTAAGGGGCCTAACATCTAGGTTATCGGCCCATAATGGTCTGGGTGATGGTGACAGTGACAATGAAATGGCAACAAAAATTACAATAAATTACCACGTTTGTAGTGATGAGTACAAATGGTGAGGTGTCATCCTTGGTAACTTATTTAACCCTTTATAGGTCCTTGGGATACTATCTTCCCACCATGTATTTATAGAACGGTGTTAGGGAGAGAATCTTCCCACCCCTTTCATTTCAAGCAGTTCCACATGCATCCACAAGCTAGATGCAGAGAAATATTGAAAACCCATTAATTTGATGTATACTGTCATCAGAAACCAAAGGTGGGAAGCATTTATATCCCAGTGGTCTCCTCAGTGCACGTGCTCGCCAGTTCGGATGTGTTGATTGAAAGAAATGCATTGATTTACGGAAGAAGGTGTTTTTATTGAAAAAGGAAGGAAGGAAGCTTGCAGTTTAACGTGACCGTTAATCTGGAGATCATGAGCCACGGGACCTCCTTTTTACGTGGAATCCGAACCACAGGGCATGGCATTTCACTTCGAAAATCTCACATGCATTGACCGGGAATCGAACCCGGACCGCCTTGGTGAGAGGCATACAGCTAGACCGCTGAGCCACCACGCCCCCGTTTTTATTGAAGTTAAGAGATTTGTAAACGTTGGTATATAACTGAAATACAATGTTAATAATGGTTATGGTCTCTATTTCAGCTTGAATGGAAATAATTATCCTGCTCAGGGTGTTTGCACTACAATAGAAGATTTTTAAAATTAATTTTCTGTGATTTTAGTAAATGCTATTTTGAAATTATTAAATTAAATTCCAATATACTAACTTTTCACATTCCAAAATAACTTTTATATTTTTGTGCAGTTTTCGGCAAAAATGATATAGGTCACTGACCTTGTTTTGCGTGGGAGTTACGATTTTTTAAATTATAGAGCATGATGGGTGTTTTTATATAATATAACCAGGTAAATAAACCTTATTCTTGAGTGATAAACACAGTGTCATCATAATTTGGAGGTGGAAGATTATTACACCATTGCTCATTTAAGAAAACATACTGTCGGGTGTGGGCAGTGGGATAATAATTTCCCACCCCATATTTCATAAAATAGAATCCACACCCATAAAATTGTTGCATATTCCTACTCATCTATCACCCCCAATTACAAATGTGCAAATTGCCCTATAAAGGGTTAAGGTTGTATGGACGGTGGACACCAGCCTACTCTACGGTCAGATCTGAGCAGTTACAGCGAACTTCTGGTAACATAGGTTGAAGGTGGTAATCGTACAGCAAATTACGCATAGGCTACAATTTAAATCTCGACATGATTCGTTAAAAAAGTAACTTCGATAAGAGAGTAATAACTTAATTTGACCATAACCTAACTGGACACCTTATCCCTCACTAGCAGCGTCCGTACAACATCGCAAATGAGTGGAGGAGATGAGCTATTACCAGAAGATAATGACCATTATAAGAGAGTTTCCGCTTGCTTTTATGACAGACTCTACTCACTGTGTAAACCAACTGAATGACCTATTAGGAGACACAAAAGGTTCTGTTTCCGAATCTTAATTATTAGGTCAGGATTTGTACACACTTATGGTTGAAATTGATCATTGAGAGCCATGGAGTCCATGACTAAACAGTTCGTATCAAAAGTCATTTCGTCCATGCAGGTTCAGCATTTTACAGTGTTCAATATCGTGTTATCAAGTAGCTTTCCTCTTTACGACCGTCTAAATTGGCACACTTCAGCTGCCGTAGCACGTGTACACTAAATGTATAATTAACTGCAAGAATTTGCAACAGGTGAATAATTTCACGTACTTTGGAGTAACCTTTCAAACACATGGCACAGCATTTAGAAGACACATAAAACAAAAAACCACCGCGGCGATCATTGCAATGAACGACATTAGACAATTACATAGACTCTCATTAGATACTGCCTTGAAAGTCTTAAAAGTAAAAATCATTCCGGTCGTCACATATGGGCTACCAGCAATTTGGACACACCTGACAAAGGGAGACCTTCTAGAGATCGAAAAATTAAAGGCGACATATTTATAAAGGGCCCTGAGACTCCCGAAGTACACTCGCTCACGACTTGTCTGTGAACTTACAAGAGAACAATTCTACATCGAAGAGCTACATATTCAGCTGTTATTAACCACCACAGATGCATACAATGAGGCAATCAAGCAACTTCGTATGAAGAAAGAAGAAATATGGGACGAATTCTATTCCACCGACGCAATGGTCACGAGAGAATGGAAACAGGCCGACTTCAACCTTCGACACATGATGACAAGGTTCGCCGTACATGGATTTCACTTCAAATGCTGCAGCAACAAGAAGCACCATGACCCAGGAGAACAGTGTGTTTGTGAACTATGCGACATGCACTGTGATCGATACCACATAAAGGTGTGCGGGAAAAGACAAGTATCCCTTACAGAGTACTGTACCACAGAGTAATTTGCTCGGTGGAGCAAGGAAATTGAATAATGTATGTACATTGTAAGATCTTTTATTAAATTTATAAACGTATAACAGTTGGTATTTATTACACTTTAGTCAATCATCATCATCATCATCATCAATTATTGCATTAAACGGGCCTTTCGAGGCCTACAGCAGAAGAACAACAGGAAAAGAAAATATTACAAAACACACATCCAATAAAAGGAAAGTCAGTCAATCATAAGAGGAGGTATTTGCTGCAGCTGGCACTCCATCTTTTCCGGTCTCTAGCATCATCCTCCACGGCTGTCGGTCCACTTCTTGAAGGATCGTCGTCACTCGATCCTCCCATCGTGTTCTCGGGCGTCCTCTCGGACGTTTTCCCGTGGGTTGAGATTGGGGAACTCTCTTAGGAAGGGATCCGTCCGCTCGTAAGATGTGTCCCAACCACTGGAGTCACCTCTGTCTCAATATTCGTCCAATGTGTGGCTTTCCAAACCTCTGGTACAGGTCTTCTTTCTTTCTTTCTCTTTCTTTCTTTCTTTCTTTCATTCTTTCTTATCTCCCATTTACCTTCCATGTTATTGTAAACAGGTCCATACATTTTTCGAAGTACCTTTCTTTCAAACGCACATATTGACTCTTCTGTCGTTGCCGATGTCGCCCAAGTTTCACAACCGTATAAAAGTGCTGGCCTCACCAGTGGCGTGTACAGATGGACTTAGTTCTTCTGAGATATCATACGAGACTTGAAGAGATTGTTCAGACTAAGGAACACGCACTTTAGTCAATAATAATTAAATTATTATAAATTAATGAATACAATGTACCAGTTTCAGTCTTATTGGGACCTCCTTCAGCGATGCTGCTTTAGCCTCTGGAAATTTAAATTTCATCTTTCTGATGATGTTTAAGAAATAAAAAGTTTGTCTTTGTTTACCGAAAATTTGGATTTTGTGACAAGAGGCCTTTCTCAAATAAGCGAATTACTTAAAAAAATAATCTCTTGTATGTTTGGATTTAAAACTGAAGTGAAATATTAACAACAAAGCTTTGCTAGTAATTAGCCTGGTTCCTTATAACAACATCGTTGAAGAAGGCTTATAATATGGCCGAAACTGGTATACGGTATTGCATTAATTTAATTATTATTGACTCAGAGCAATGCGTTTATGGCATTTAGATTATATCGTCAATAAGGAAAGCTGGGCTACACCATCTTGAACACTGCCGTATAGAGAGACTCTTGTTCTGAAAGTCCCAGGTCCGATTATTATAGATCATGAATAGTCCACCGCACGGCGCTGTGAATAGCATTCTTTGTTGTCACCCTTGACGTCTTGGTTCAATTCCCACCTCAGCCATTGGTTCCTAACTTCCTCCCAATCCTCACCTGAATTACAAATACACACGCAAACCAAGTACACGATGTCCATGTTCCTCAAAAGAAACAAAAGTGACATCATGAATAGATGATAATGATAAGTATTGTTTTAAGGGGCCTAACATCTACGTTATCGGTCCCTAATGACAATGAAATGGAAATCAAAGCGAAAACCAAGATAGATTGAAAATACTTACAACAAGTAGTTCCGTGAAGAACTATGCAGCCTATTTTCATATATCCTACTTATGTTAACTGCCACTATCAACATACAAAATTTCAGTTTGATTGCTATATTAGATTCGTAGATATTGAGATCCGACTAAATATTTCGGATGGTCACCATGTTGGATCTTATATATGTAGGTCCAAGAGTTATGTACTGTTACATGAAGATTATTGTGTACGTGTAGCATTCAAACTTCAATCGCATGATTACGACAAAAGAAGTAACAAGGAGATTTTAAAATTTCGCACAGCTGCCATCTTGTGGTTATGTAAACAATTGAACGAAGTTAGATGTCGGTGCATTACAATGTGTATAAACATATACTGTACCAAGTTTTATTGCGTTTGGTTGGTTAAATCGTGAGAAACGTCTATTTAAAAGTCGCATATTCGCGTGGCCGCCATGTTGGTTTTGTAGTTACCAGTTTTTCAAAAGTCACATAGGTGAAATTCTAGTAGTTCCCTTTACCACCGTAAAAAATTCCAGGGTGATTTCGGGAATAGTTTCGGAGATACTGAATGCTGGTTAAATATTTTGCACAGCCGCCATGTTGGATTGGTGAGACGTAACAAAATTTGAAGGGCACGGTCGGGGTCGTCCGGAATAGTGCTATGAATTTACCGGGTTTCATTGAAATCGCTCCAGCCGTTTAGAATTTACCAGACACACACACACACACACACACACACACACACACACACACACACACACACACACACGCGGACGAAAGGTGATCTCATAAGCCTATTTTTGCAAAATTGAAAATAGGCTAAAAATGGAACTTAGATTGAAAAGACTCACAAAATGTAGTTTAGGTACTAAATGCAATGTAGATTCGAAATACTCACAAATTGCGATGGACATTCAAAATACAAAATGCCCATCCTACTAAATGCAATTAAAAATCAGAAAACTCACACAGATGGTACCCCTACATTCAAAGACTTGCTAAAGAAGCAATTTAGATTGTCAATCCTTACAAAATGCAGTTTAGATTGAAAATACTCGCAAAATGCAATTTAGATTGAAAATGCCTACAAAATGTAGAGTAGAGCCAAAATATTCACAAAATGGAATTTAGACACACAGGGAGACAATTCACAAAAACAGTGCGGGAATCTTAAAGAGAAAAGGATATATAATGAAAAGAAAAAGAAGGCTGATCCCTAGAAGAATGTGGGATTAGGAAAGATGAGAGAAGGGCCAATTAAGGCGGGAAAGTGAAAGACTCCCTAGGCCTCGGATACCCTAATACTGTCGGTGTCGGAAGAGTTGACCAAGAGAGGTCGACAGGAGAAGACAGAGGATCCTGGCACAAGTAAGTGGAAGCAATACCTGTGGTCGCCAACCCACGTCCCACTAGATGTGAGCCCCTGGGGGGGGGGGGGCATCATTAATAAGTTCAGATTGCCAGATTGCGACACATTTCTCAGCACATATTGCAGATATTCTTGTAAGAAAGCTGAACCTATTCGTGATCCACAATCTCCTTGTCGTGTAACTTGGTGTAATGTTGACAGACGATAAGACGGCCTCAATTCGGTCAAGAGCCTGCCGGCTTCTGTAATTTGTCACCTGATAAGCCGTTATCTGTCACCCCGATTGCTTCATGCAACATCGCTTTGCCCGCATCCGCCGTCAGCAGTTTTCCTTGACAGACATCTGTCAAGCCAATATTCCACGTCATCTTAAAAGTGAGGATTTTTGAACTGGATATGGGACTTCTGGAGGGGATGTGCTGATATCGCGCTAGGTCAGGGGTTCTCAACCTGTGGTACGCGTACCCCTCAAAACATTTCACGGGGTACGCTGCAGGCCATCCTTCTACTCGATCGATATGCGCAGTGATCTTCATGCCGTGACTACTGTGTGAGTTATTTCCGGCGCGTGTATTTGAACTCCACAAAGAATTGCAACTTTTCTCTACCGAGCACAATTCTAATTTATCATCAGTACTCAATGACTTTGGTTGGCTTTTAAAATTGGCCTATTTAAATGATATTTTTGAAAAACTACATTTGGAATAAGTGTATGCAAGGTAGTGTTTCTGATATGTTCTATGTTGAAATGAAAACTAACACAGTGCTTGCAAAAATCACCCTTTGGGAAAAGGAACTGAAAAACAACAACTGTATTTTGTTTTATTAAAATATATTTCCTTATAAAATTACAAAGGTTAAACCATACTAACTAAATACTGTACCTTTTACATTTTCAATAACCATTATTACTACCTAAGAAAGGTTAGTAGGGGGTACGCAGGATGTTTAATTTTTTAAAGGGGTACGATGGTTGAAAAAGGTTGAGAACCCCTGTGCCAGGAGATGGCAGTCGGGCTTGAACTGCAGTTGTCTTCCCGCTCACTGAGTGTCGCGCATTCCAAAAACATTAAGTTGGTCACTGTTTCCATGACTGTACCTGGTACTGCCATACTGTTAAAAGTAAATGCAAAGGCTTGTAAGAATATAGACAGTAGGAAGGAAGGTAACAGTACACACACACGTGACCCGATAACAAATTATCATGCGGAGTAGCAGCAACTGACTGCCAGCCGATATTTAGGTTTGGAATAGGCGGGCCACGCATGCATACTGCAAGGCCCCCCGCACCCTGTCACAGCGTGTTGAACTGCCATCTCTTGGCGCGATGATATTACTACCCTCACGTTATACACCAGCCGCTGAGTGATCATTACCAGGGGGATGACACATCATAGGGAGCGCGTGGATCGCGGTAAAGCTCTGCTCTGGATGTTCTGCCAACCAATGAAGAATTAATTTTAGCACTAAGGTTCCGTAGTTGGCACTCATGAACGCTCACATCAAACCGACTGGCGGAAGCGGGAATAGTCTGTTTTGATTGATTTTCCTCGTGGTGTTGGTTGTTTTGATTTGTTCGGTATTTTGATTATTTATTTCACATGAATTGAGAGTCAATCATGCCACTGCAAGGGAGGAAAAATTGCCAAGCACAGGGATGTAAGAATTATAATGATAGTAAGAACAATACGCCAATTCTCATCTTCCTGGTGTTGACCATGTGTAAAACTAGTGGGCAATATGGACTACTCTCGAATACAAATATATAGAGAATAAATGTGTGCATTTCATCTCTTGTTTGTTTTCTTACCCATTCTCCTTTGCATTGCAATAAAATGTGTGGTTTAGGGCTACGGGGAGGGGTGGGTGGGAGCCGGCATGCTAGGCAAAAAGTGAGGTTATGGCAATATAGTGTGTGCATTTGGGCAGTGTTCTTTATATTCATCGAATATCCCAACAATTCTGTTGAGTAGGAGAGCAATGTTTAATTAGCCTAAAGGTGAATTAAGCTCTAGAACGGCATAACTGGGTCCTTCATGACAAATCTATTGCCAACATTGATATATATCAAAATGTATTATTTTCCTATCTGGACGTGTATTTCAGCGCCTAGCGAAAGACGCAGTTATGTTTGTGTTATTTTCATCAATGATCAATAACTCTTCGCAGATCTTACTGTTCAATTACGTTACTTTTTATGTTGCCAGACTTGCCCGAGCAGTACATAGCCTTAGGCGTTGCTCCCTCTCGGAAAGTCTATAACCAAAAGTGACGGATCTCTTATAGTTACATGATCCTTGATCATTACAGTGTGAAGTGTCATCCTATTCACACTGTGGGGCTAAATAATCCATATTTAAAAACACTTCCTTCATTTTCATGTTACAGTTCTAGCCATATGAATCTTCCCCCAGAGGCTCACAAATAGTAGACGTGGGTTGACGACCACGGGACTCTAGCTGAGCATGGCATTGCTTTCACACACTTGTGATGGGATATCTCAAGTTCCTGAACTGAAATTACAACTGCAACACCACCGAGGCCAGGTGACGCTGAACATTTGTACAGATAAAGTTCTGTCCAAGAAGCACAAGTTGCGCCATAACTTATAATAAGCATTAGACATTAATTACAGGTGAGAATGAAGAAACTGCCATTTCTTGTGGTAGCTTGGTAAACAAAGCTCGCTCGACAAATGAGCGCAATGCACAATATTAATGTGTGCGCAGCCAGATAGCATTTTTATGTGTCGCGTCCTGTCGCGCTGAGAAAAACTGCGTCATCTCTCACAGCGAGCTCGACCCCAAGTTTACATCCAGCGACAAGTTTCTAAAATACACAAGGTCTCTAAGGTGCGGTGCTGGGTCTGATAACTGCAATATTTCAACCTTAAGGAGACTTGTAGTAATTCTCTCTTAATTCATCATTAAACGTTGGTTACCAGTTTAGGGGCTGCGACAACGCGGTCATGATGATGATGATGATGATGATGATGATGATAATTGTTGTTTTAAGGGGCCTAATATCTAGGTTATCGGCCCCTGATGGTTTGGGTGATCGTGAAGATGAAAATGAAATGCAAACATAAAACTAAAACTAACTACTAACCTACATGCTAGAAGAAGAAATGGAAAACTAAAGGAGAATAAGGCAAATAAATGACAGAGGAAAAGAAATGCCCTCAACCCTTGAAGAATGCGGATTGAGGGACTTGGAAGGAAGGAGAGCCATGAAAGGCAGATAGGAAAGTGAAAGAGGAGATGGTCCTCCCCAAAGGGAAGGGACAAAAGGGGAAAACGGACCCAGCTCAGGAATCCCTCGGGGTCGCCAACTCCCGAACTCACCAGCCGTGAGCTCTTGAGGGTGTAGCATTATCCAGGGTGCACCAGAAGTGGTGGGGCTACATACACCCTGCCGCCTTGGCAGAAGGCAGGAGATAACATGAAAAGAAAAAGAAGGCTGACCCCTCGCAGAAGGAGGGTATCAGAAAAGATGAGACAAGGGCCAATTAAGGCGGGAAAGGAAGAGACTCCCTAGGCCTCGGATACCCTAATACCGTCGGGGTCGGAAGAGAACAAGAGTTGACCAAGTGAGGTCGATAGGAAAGAAGACAGAGAGGAGCCCGGCACAAGTAAGTGGAAGCAATGCCGGAGTCAGCTGGGGCCCCGTGGTTGCCAACCCACGTCCCACTAGATGTGAGGCCCTGGGGGACAACGCGGTCATGTAGCCCCGTGTATTTTGGGTGTGAATAGAATCTGTCTGATAACCTGTGTTGATTGTTGGTTAGTTTCTCCGTTAAGGGGCTGCGACAACGCGGACTGTAGAGGTTACTTTGTGACACAGTGTTAATTTTTGGTATTCTGAATCTCGCGCTTCGACCTTGAGGCCAGGGAAGCTAAAATATGCGCCAGCATTTTTTCTGAATTTTAGCTTCCCTGGCCTCAAGGTCGAGGCGTGAGATTCAAAAAACAAAAAATTATCACTGTGTCACAAAGTAACCACTTCTTACAGTAGTTCCTACTTTCGCTACCAAATGCTCCCTTCCCCGACACCTAGCTGTGAACTTGGCTACTACTAGATGCCATCGCAACCAGCGCCTGGTGAAGAACGTTGGAACTTCAGAGCATTAATCAAACCTAACCTACAAATTTTGCTTCACTCAAGTTTAGTTAATGGAAGGTTCTTTTACATGACATAAATCTATGACATGGGCCTACTGGCTTTACTTCCCCTCCAAAGGAAGGCATACTGAGGAATATTTAACACTCTTAAAGAATCCAACGACTTCGGCTGGGTTTGAACCAGCGACCTTGGGCATACAAGCTCAGCTTGCTACTAACTACGCCACCGAAGCCACCAGTTAATTGTGGTGCCTGAATCAGTGTGTGTTATCTGTAATTCCGGGAAGGACTGAAGACGATCAATTTCAAGTAGTTCCTACTTTTGCTACCAAATGCTACCGTCAACGACACCCAGCCACGAACTTGGCTACTAGATGCCACCGTAACTGGCACCTGGCAATGAACGTTGGAACTTACTAGAGCGTTAATCAAATCTAACCTACAGATTTGGCTTCACACAATTGTAGTTAGGGGAAGGTTCTTTTACATGACAAATCTTTGACATGGGCCCGCCGACTTTACATCCCCTCCGAAGGAAGGCATACTGAGGGATTTTTAACGTTATTTAACTTTGCACGAGCATTTGATCAAACAGAAACGCTCGTTTACTTTGACCTACTTATCGAGGGGGGCGTGAAGTGATTTCCGAATATTACAATTAAAGGTTCTTACCACCAACAAGGAATTAGGCTACGTTAAATGGCAAAATCTGACCACTTAACTCTCTAAAGCAGGGGTTCCCAACCTGGGGGGCTTTTTCAAGTGGGGCGTGAAGTGATTTCCGAATTAAGTTTTTTTACTTGAATTTTACAATTTTGTAAAATACACATTTTTTGAATCTTTCCAAGTGATTGTCGCACCAAGTCAATCGTTCAAAAGCACTGGCAATTGCCAACTGTCGGCACAAACCACTGCGGAGCCATGAGGTTGGAGGTGAAATAAGGAATTTGCTGTGTTGTAAGGAGCAACATTGTGCCAATTGTATCGTCTCGTTGGCATATCTTTGTGATTTCTTTGAAGCATTGAACAGTTTGAACTTACATTTTCAAAGACATATTTATGCGAGTCAGGATTTTCAACGCTGAGTGTCATAGAAACATAGCAGCGCTGTCGGCCTGATGTTGCAAGTGATCTCCGCTGTGCTCTGCCAAATATCAAACCAAACATTCCGAATATTACCAAGAGAAAACGGTGTCAACCCTCTCACTGACATTTGTTGACTAATTTAAGTATTTGTTGTAAAAGTGTGTTATTAGGTTAGGTCTATATCCTCCGCGTCAATCGAAGAGGTTATAGAAGCGATGAGGGGGGGGGGGGGGGGCGATGAACTCCCGTATCTGAAAACGGGGGCGTCAGCTAACAAAGGTTGGGAACCACTGCTCTAAAGCATCGTTAAAGTGTAGGGATACAGCCGATATCTACCTCGCGCATTTCGCAATGGCGGGTTGTTTCTGAGTTTCACACGAACTTTCATCCATACGAGAATATAACATACAGTATGTTTATGACAATGAAATTATAAAAGATCATACACGTCACTAATCCCAAGGTAATAAACACAAGGAATGCAAGGTGGATCGCGCGAGGGCTTGCAACAGCGCACGGCATTTTAGCGGTTTGGAAACATTCTTACTTCAAACTAACAGATTACCTAAGAAATAAATTTTCAATAGCTGGTCAGGCGATTTGTGTGCTCTTTCAAATGGCTTACTAATGCTTTGTCTGGTGAGCTTACAAGTTAAGTGTCAGGTAAGACAGGTCGAAACCTATCTTGAAATTTTGTGGACACAATCGTTGTACTATAAGAGGACAATGTGTGGAAAATCAGCCGCCAGAAGGAATTGCAAGGCTCCGAAATCATATAAATCAATGGGAGGTAGCGAGTACCGTACATGTTGGAATGGACAGCCCTGACCGCCCAAGCACTCAAGGTGGGTGGGAAGGAGCCACATGCTCCAATCAGCATATACGCTACTACTCCGAGTGTCACAGGGATGTCCAGCTCCTCCAGCCATCATGCCTGAGTACCACCTACCAGGATGTCAGGTACGATTTCGGAGCCTTGCAGTTCAATCTGACGGCTGAATTCCCGCCGTTGTTCTCTTGTAGTACAACGATTACGTCCACAAAGTGTCAAGATAAGACGTTTCGACCTGTCTTACCTGAAACTTCCCTTGTTAGATTGCACAGCCGGTGCCATAAACAGACATCAGACACCTGTCCTATTTCAATTCAGTTTTCCGGGACACACAGCCAATCTCAGAAACTCTGTTAATGTTATATCCAGCTTCTGCTGAGTACGCTATCTTCTTGCATTTACATTCTGAGCATAATTATTGCGCCTTCTCCCTCACGAGATGTTCACTCTCTTTGACCGCCAGCGTCTTTCTTTGCTGACATACCTTAAACCGCCAAGGCCTGATCTGAATTTTCATCTTGCGGCAAATAACTCGCAATTACGTCCAAATTATTTATGTTAATGGATGGCCAATTTTTTGTTTTGAAGGCAATACCTGAGGCATTGTATTAATTTATATTAATGCAGCTTTATTTTAAAAATTATATTTTAAATGAAGTGATAAATGAATATTTACTGTAAAAAACAATGATAGTCAGTCTGAAAGACTAGACTTTATATCATTTTAAATGCTACAAATGCTGCGTGAACTCAAGGTCCGTTAGAAAAAGAAAAAAAAAACAAGTGCAAATCAAGGTCAAAGGAGGTAGCTGGCTGGATGACGTCACGCTCACCGGAGTGTGCGGGGAAAGGAAGAAGCTCAAGCAGTACTATGACGTCACACACCACAGTGCATTCTCGGTACATTTCGTCCCGTCACCGTAACGTAACGCCAGACTCCAGCGAAGTCGACAAGATCATTTAAAATGATAAAAATCATTATCAAACCTCGCTAAGAAAAAATATTTTTATAAATCGGAAACTGCATTTATTTTTATTAAATGAATTGTTTCTAACAGCACATTTTAAAAGTTCGAGTTGCAATTATTTTTCAGTCTACTATGGAAGCTCTTAAGTTGGCACCTGCAATAACTCCCGCCAACTACTGCAATCAGCTACTACAACGCCACCAGTGGCACCAAGTTTTAATGTAACCTTACTTAATCCAAAACTAGGCCAAAACATGTTTTATGAACTATTAATACGATTAAATAACCAGGAAAATATGTATTTTCGGAATGTCCGAACAATCTGACGTTGGCGTTTCTTGACTGAACTAGGAACGTCCGATCAATAAGACGTTGGCGGTTAAAGGGTTAACATGGATTTAGCCACGTCTCTGCTGAGTGCTGGTCACTTCCGTTGTTAACGGAAGTGAAATTCAGCGTAATTCAATCACCTTATTGTGTCGAGAGCAGCGTGCGGCCGAGTTGAATGACCAGTTCACAAACATTATTGGATGTGTCCTTTTCAGAGCCCTCTTTAGCTTTTCAAGGAACAGTGAAATACTTACTTTACGATGTTGATTTAAGAATAACATTAATTAAAAACTATTAGGCCTATCGCTCAAATCTTGGCTGAAATGACGCACATGCACAGCCAAACCTCATTCATACGTTTTTCGAACTTCACAAGGCTCCGAGTTTTCTCTCTCATATTCACGGTTATTCAAAAAGAAGGAACAGAATTCAAACAATTATTTCGTCCAAAGTACAAAAGGTAGAACCATAATTCCGACACGTTCCTGGACAGACAAAACTGTAAAATGGGAATGATTTTTTTCCCTGATGAATCCACTTTTCATCTTTCCGGTACAGTTAATCGCCATTAAGTTACAATTTGGGCAAGTGAAAATTATTGAACATGAACGAGATTCACCGAAGATTAACGTCTTCTGTGCCATATCTGTAAACAAAGTTTATGGACCTTTCTTCTTCATGGAGAAAACTGTGACTAACCTATGTAGACATGCTTCAAAAATGGTTATTCCACGTCCGACGTTACCTGAATGACACCATTCCATAACGGTGGATTGGAAGTGGAGAAGCAGAAGATACACTTCATCGCTGGCAACCTCTCATGTCTCCGGACCTCACTCCGTGTGATATTTATCTGTGGGGTTAAGTAAATGACCGTGTTTTTATCCCCCTATGCCTGACACTGTTGAAAGTCTGCGACATCGAATTGTTGAAGCTGTGAATTCGATAACTAGAGATCAGCTGATTCGTGTGTGGCAAGAAACGAGCCGCCGTTTTGATATTTGTCGTGCAACACTTAGTGCTCGTATTGAATGCATAAAAATGTGAAAATTGAACTTTTCTCCTTCCATCTTTTGTAGTTTGGAATAAATAAATGTTTGAAATCTGTTCCTTCTTTTTGAATAACCCTGAAGTTACGTTTTGGTTTTCTTACTTGTGCAGTAATATTTCGGTTCTGCCAAGGAAAAGTTCACATTGCAAGTTATTTTACTCATAGTGGGCTACTGATTGTGTAAGAGCTGGCTGGCTTCACATCCTTCGCCGATGAGAATTAAGTTGTCTTCCGCATTAGCTCAGTGGTCAGAGCAATGGTGTACAATGCCTGAGATCTCGGGTTTGAGTCCCGCATGGGTCAGGCATTAAATCTCTGGTTTCCCTCTAAATAGCCTGTACTTGTGAAAACTATGGGGGGCTGAGGCCCTGAGCCGTGTCTGCCTGACCTGTGGGAATCAGGGGCGAACTGTGGGGGTTCCAGCACCCCCCCCCCCCCGAAAAAAGCCAATAAAAATTAAGTGTTGCTTTGGTAAAAGCATAAAAAAATTGTAGATTTGCTTGTACCCTAATCTTAACTTACTGGCTAAGTTATACACAATATTAAGACTGACATTAGACTACCTCGTTGTGTAGTGGCTAGCATTCTTGGCTGCCACCCCGGAGATCCGAATTCGATTCCCGGTTCTGCCAAGAAATTTTAATTCTGGTCTGAGGGCTGGAATGGGGTACACTCAGCCTTGTGAGGTAAAACAGAGAATTCCACAGTATGGTACTTTTGAGAAATAAATTATCAATTTGTAAAAATGAACTTTACCTTTCTGCTTAATATTTAGATATTTGCCATTCATACTCCACAGGCCATTATAGAAAATTCATTACGTATGCAAATTTATTTGTGCGTTGTGTTGTATTTTACAACTTTTCTTTTGTATTGCCGCTAACAATTATTGTAGGCTATATATAGTTAGAATTTTACAATTAACTCCTATCTAAAATAATTACACAAAGTTATATGCTCTAAGATATTGGTTGATATTTCTGGGTATTTTGCGGTGACAATCCCCTGAGAATACTCACAATTGTCCAGCCCCTCACCCCTCAGCGAATAATTGTATTTACGCCCCTGTGCTATAGTGATGGCTTTACTAGTGAACAGTATGTATTTGAAATTCGGGCTACATTTTGGAAAGGAGTCAGTCGTGGCTTTAATTTAGGTCCCTACTCGGCCTCCTCCCCCTGGATAACAGCTGGCTACATGTCAGTTACATGCTATCTCGTTTACGTTCCTGATATTGAAGTCGCGGTGAGAGCTTTAACGAGCACCGCTACACTGCTTGGTGTCATACAAGCACTAACATCTTACAGCGTCAAACCGTTGTTGCCATTTTTTTTTGCTGTTATTATTATTGATTCGTTTAGCAGCTTCCGTCATGCAGTCTCGTGTACTTGGGTGTGTGCCATAGTGATGGCTTTATTAGTGTATGTATTTGAAATTCGGACTAAGTTTTGGGAAGGAGACAGTTGTGGCTTTAATTTAGGTCCCTACCTGGCCACCTCCCTCTCTATACCAGCTGGCTACACGTCAGTTACATGCTATCTCGTTTACGTTTCTCAGATTCGTTGATGTTTGGGCACAAAACCAGTTCGTCACATCTCATCGTCTGATTCCCTAGCTTGCAAGCAGTGTTGCCAAGTGCAACTGATTACTCCTCAACTATGCACCGATTACTGTACGTTTTGCACGTCATTAGACCCTTCCTGACCTGGATAGCTCGTCACTCCCTGTATGTTAGTCGCCAGTAGCGCGGGATTTGGACAACCACCATCCTGCATCTGACTCCTGAATACACCTCATCTCGTAACAAGAACCAGATGGACCTATTGAGTCACTTATCACGTGTTATTCAAATGTTTACAATCCCCGTCTCGTGGCTGATTGGAGAGAGTAGCCTGAGGCAGAGACAGCTTCAATACACAGTGAGTCAACCCCTCCCCGGAAGAAAATTGTATATACGCCCTTGGTGGGAATACGGCTTGAAGCAGGGCCAGCTTTATTTTCTCGTGACGTTTTGAAAATACCAAAGTTCGTCTGTATTCTGAGATTTAACTTCATCCACAGAACTCACTAACACACTTGTACTGTGCTAGGATTGTATAAATATATTTTCGTGTAAAATCTCATCTTCAACAATGGCTAAGTACCTGTTTAAGGGCGTGGGGTAGATCCATCTCCTGTAATCCGGGTTAACCTCCAAACAGAGGGGCATGGTGGCGCAGCAGTCAAGTTGTTGGCCTCTCACCAAGGTGTTCAGGGTTTGATTCCCGGTCAATGCATGTGAGATTTTTTGAAGTTAAATGCCATGTACCGTGGTTCGGATTCAATGTAAAAAGGAGGTCCTGTGGGTCATGATCCCATGATTAACGGTGACGTAAAACAAAAGGCTTCCTTCCTTTTTGACGTGACGACTTCAAATAAATTGTTGGAATACAGTGAAAGGTGATGATATCGTTTTATCTCTCTTCTGTTGCTGCGCTCGAGTGTCGCCACTGTCGTTTTTGGATGTCACGGGTGAATCTCTGGATGGATTTTTATGCGGTTTTCACCATTCTGTAAAGGATATCTCGGGGAAGACTTCTGTAAAAAAATGATTTATTTTTGATCAAAGGAAGCCGAGCAGTAACGATTACAGTGAAATAAATCGAAATAAAACACATGGTGTCCGTGCGCTTTTTAAGCTTGCACTGGGCAAACCGTTACAAATATCTATATACTATGAGTGTAAGAATTGTTCAGCATGAAAAGTTCTACCAAAAAAGTCCGAGAGAGCATATCTCTATCTTCAATACATCGCCCACTATAAGTTAAGTGATTTTACGTTTTCATTTTTTCCAACAATCTCCATTCAAATACTGAGGCGACAGTTTACGAGCTGGCTAGGGGCGAGCCTATCACCCCAGTTACACCCTAGCTACTAGGCGAACATATTACCTCAGATACAGCCAGCAGCAAACTGTCCAGCAGTGTTGAGTTAAAACTTCCGAGAAGAGTGGCTTTTTTTTTTCATTTCACTTTCAGTTCCACAAAATTCATAATTAAAAACTAAACGAAGGTTAAATTTTGCAAGAGTGACAGTTTAAACAAATCAGTCCGAGAATACGTTGTCACGCTCAAATATCGTTGCGCATCGTAGTTGACCTTCAAACAGAGATAGAAATAGAGAGATCTTTTGTTTCACTCGAACGGAACGTTATGGATATGGGCCAATTCTGCCGGCCCTCGAAGAGAAAAGCAAATCCTTTCATAGCACAGAGAATTCACGACTGTTATCTCGCCCAGTCCATATACTTTATATGGAAGGTTCTGTAGAGCAGCCCTCGCTGTTACAATACACCGCACGAGACTGTCACGAACTTAAGTTAGGGTTAGTTATGCATACTGAATTCATTTTAGAGATTCCAGACGGGAAAACACTCGTTTCCAGTATAATATCTGTAATTTGAAGTAATTTTTAAGGCCATTAATTAAACAAATGTTGCGCAATGCGGCCCTGGGCCCTTAATGACGCATCGCCTCTGGGATCACGCCGCGCCGTGGAGATCAGAGGGAGGAACACGACTCGGCTCGGGGTGGTTTGAAAATGTAGTTCTTGGTCGCGTTGTAATCCTTATACATCAAAAAAGTATGCTGTATGATTGTGAAATACGTAAATTAATTCACTTATTTTATATGGGTTTGTATTTGTTCGGGGAATTAAGACATGGTTCACCAGTTGGCCGCTCCAGTGAATGCTGTACAGCGTTGCCAAGATGGACTCCATCACTCGTCATGGCGTGCCTCGCTTGTAAGTGATGGGCTCCATATCAGCTACGCTGTACAGCATTTCCCGGAGCGGCTAGCTGGTGTACCATGTCTTAAATCCCCGTACAAATACAAACCGATATAAAATATGTGAATTAATTTACGTATTTCACAGTCATATAGCATAACTTTTTGATGTATAAGGAGTACAACGCAATCAAGAACTACATTTTCCAACCACCACGAGCCGAGAAAAAGTTACCTTACAAAAATGATAACTTTCGTTCTTGATCACACAAAATTTTGAAATTAATAAACTAGTTATACAACATTCCAATGTATATTGTGTTAAAATTTGGATTCTATCTGATGACGGGTTTGTGAGATAATTATTCTTAAATGTGACGCATGAAACACTCTTAAAAACGGGCACTTTTTGTGTTCCAACTGCGATAAAAAAATATTAAATTATAAATTAAAAATTCCTAACCTACATGAACTAACGTAAAATAGAACGACGAAAATGATTATGTTATTGGATTTTATGTAGGTCTATTGGTTACTTCACAAACAACCTTCAAACTCGAGTGCACATAATATTTTGGTCGACAGTAGTGTCATTGCACCGTATCCCGGAGAATCATTAGAACGTGGGCTATTATAATTGCGTGCTGCCTGGTTACCATAAAAGGCAGGACTGCACTGAGTGAAATGCAGTATTTCCAGCTCTCCTGAATCCCAAGCTCAACCTGATGTTACAACGTGCTACTTTATTCCTATTATTAATACGACTCGCCTTAGGAGTTGTACGCAAGGGAATGCTTGGAATGGTTCATTGCAATGTCTAGCGCCCACTGAATATTCATTAGCGTTTGCACATTTCAGATGAGAATATACCCATCAGCGCCGTGCTGTTTTTATAATTTTAAAGGATCTTGTCGACTTCGTCGTTACGCTGGGGTCTGGCGTTACGTTACGGTGACGGGACGAAATGTACCGAGAATGCACTGAGGTGTGTGACGTCATAGTACCGTTGGTGCATGTGTTCCCCGACATTCTCTACTTCGTTAGTATAAGACAAAAATCCCCGATTTTTTAATGTCACGGGTAATCTCGAGAACCACTGGATGGATTTTGATGCGGTTTTCACCATTCTGTAAAGGATATCTCGAGGAAAGATTCTGTAGAAAATAATTTATGTATGATCTAAGGAAGCCAAGCAGTAACGATTTCAGTGAAAAAGTCGAAAACAAACTTGGCGTCCGTGCGCTTCTTAAGCTTACGCTGGGCAAACCCATGGTGTAACTACAATGGTGAGGCGGATCGCTCCCTCTCTCTCGTGCGGATGACGTCACAACGGGAGCAGCCGTGACTTGTGGCTAAAGGCGGGAGTCAAGCGCGTGAATCCGCAGTCGATTGAAACAATGATGTTAATGTTGACAGGTGTGTACGTTGCTAGTGAAAGTATTGTATTTCAATCTCTGTCAACGGCATAATAAGGAATGTGTCTTCAATCATCCAAGCAACGGTTCCTTAAAGGTGTTTGTGTTTGCAAACATTCCTCATTTATTGAAACTTGTGAGAAATCATTTGTTAGATTTGTCCGTAACTAGATCAGGGATGTGTAATGCTCAATGGGAAAAAGGTGAGCAAGGAATGTTTTGGAACTACTAATTGCTATGTCTTCTTCTGAACTCACTATTGCGCACAAAATTAGCAGATATCATTTAGACTTAAAGGAATCAGAGAGACAAAAATTTCGGCCTGCAGCTCAAGTACTTTCAAACCAGGTATCAAAGGCTCTTGAATGGTGTGGAGGGAAACGTTTGATGAAAAACATTGACTGAGAAGAAGCTGCTAGATGTATAAAATTAATAAATAACTGGTTTGGCTTACTTAATGCTTAAAACAAATTTGGGAGTCATTCTGAAAGCCCCCAGGGGATCACAACTTTTGGGACGTGGGTTGGTGACCACGGGACCCCAGCTGAGTCCGGCATTGCTTCCACTTACTTGTGCCGGGCTCCTCTCCGTCTTCTTTCCTGTCGACCTCTCTTGGCCAACTCCTGTTCTCTTCCTACCCCGACGGTTTTCCGAGGCCTAGGGAGTCTCTTCCTTTTCCGCCTTAATTGGCCCTTGTCTCATCTTTCGTGATACCCTCCTTCTGCGATGGGTCAGCCTTCTTTTTCTTTCCATGATATCTCATGCCTTCTGCTCAAGGCCCTCAAGGAGGCAGGATGTATGTAGCCCCACCACTTCAGGTGCATCCTGGATATTGCTACACCCTCAGGGGCTTACGGCTGGTGAGTTCCCGAGGGATTCCTGAGCTGGGACCGTTTTGTCCCCTTTTACCACTGACTTTGGGATGGGCCCTCTCCTCTTTCCTATCCGCCTTTCATGGCTCTCCTTCCTTCCAAGTCCCTCAATCCTCATTATTCGTGGGTTGAGGGCATTTCTTTTCTTCCTGTCCTTTATTTGCCTTATCTTTTGTTTGTTTACCATTTCTTCTTTTAGTATGTAAGTCTAGTTTGTATTGGTTTTCATTCTCATCTCATCTTTCACTCTCACCCAAACCATTAGGGGCCGATAACTTAGATGTTAGACCCCTTAAAACAACAATTATCATCATCATCATCATCATCATCATTCTGAAGGAAATGCATTTGGTACTGATTTAGACAAGCAAATCAGTGTGCTAAATAATGTCAATGAGTTGATAACGTCCATGAAAGTTGACCGACATAAAGCCTTACTCCCATTTCGAAAAGGAATTCTACTCATCAACACGTATCTAGTTAACCTTTTTAGATGCTTGAAGCCGATGTACCAAGTCGAGTACATAATAACTTATCGTCTAAATCAAGATATTTTGGAGAACCTTCTCACATATATTAGAGGAATGGGAGGCCCCAATGATCACCCATATCTTCTGGATATTAAATAAACTGTAGATTGAGATGGTACATTTTGGACAAGCCCTCTGCTTCAGTGTTTACTTTAAATATAAATACAGAGGAGGATATTGACGAAAAGTGTCTGATTAAACCAGTGGAAACAGAAACCGATAGGCCTACCTGTTTCTCGCAGACTGCGTTAGTGAATGTTGCCAAACATATTCCTGATATCGTGGATGCTCCTGACTAAGAAATACTAGTTTCCAGTTTATTTATTGAATCAAATTACGAAACTGTGGAAATGAATATGAGTTTGTTTAAAATGACCGATCATCAGAATGAATTGTTGGATGAATTTGATGTCTCGGATTTTAAAGATGAAATGAACCATGAAGGTTTAAAATACAGTACAGGATATGTAGCACATAGATTCAGGGATAATTACAAAAATTTGCGAACATTATCTCAAGAACATTGGTTAGTTCCTCAGTATAGGCGCTGCGACAACGCGGTCATGTAGTCCCGTGTACTTTGTATCTCAAGAACATTAACCCAGTAATGAAGGCCCAGATTGGCTCCAGTTTATTTCAAGGAGAAATCGTTTGTATCCCTCTAATGAACATATGGAAGTTGAAACAACAATGGACGCTGAGTTTCATAAATTTCATGACATTTCGCTATCAAATGATATGTTTATATTCAATGAAGTAACCAGCAGGATCTTGTAAAAATTGCCTCATATTAATATTGCATACGAGGTTATTCACTGTTTAGCTCGAACCCGAACATATATTAGGTTGCTTGGCTTAAACAGAAAAATAAGTTTCGGCAATTCACACAGAAAATTGAATCGCAAAATGTGTAAATTCATCAATGTAAGAAAATAGTTGATCTCGTTATTGGACTATTAATATTATTTAGAGGTACGGCGCATTCATAATTACCAACATTATTATCAGAGTTTACAATACAAAGTATGTTGAGTGTTATAATACATTTTATTTATTATTTATGCCTTCAACTTAAGACCAGAGCCGTGTCAAATACATGTACTTCGTGCTGTGTCACCGAACGCAATGCCCCCGTTGTGACGTCATGCGCACAAGAGAGAGGGAGCGATCCACCTCACCATTGTAGTTACACCATGGGCAAACCGTTAAAAATATCAATTTACTATGAGCGTAAGAATTGGTCAGCATGGAAAATTCTACAAAAAAAGTCCGCGAGAGCATATCTCTATCTTCAATACATCTTCCACTATAAGTGTTTTAGACTGGATGGAAGGGGCACGCCATCCAGCCATCTCCCTCCTCGCGCTTGACCTTGCTTTGCCCTTGGTTTGCACTTGTCGTTCGCGAGTAATTTGAAACAAGGTAAAGGTATTATAAAGCAAGATAAGTATTATGCAGATAATTTTGTAACATGTCAAGAGTCTTTGGCTTCGAGCGTCCAGCCTTACTAGCATTTTTCAGCATTTGTAGCATTTAAAATGATGCAAATTCTAGTCTTTCAGACTGTCACTTTTTTGCTTGTGTGGGCATCTCAAACAAAAGGTATACAGAAACATTCCGCGTCCTCGGGAAGCTCTCGAGAACGAAATGACTGCACTGATACGAAATATCAGTGAGAAAAAACTTCCTACGTTGGTAATAATAATAATATCATATGGCCTATGGTGGCAGGTGCAAGCTTTGTTATTTGACGCCCAAAGGGCAACTTGCATGTCGAATTTTGTCGTTCCTTGGAGCACAATGAAAACCAAGGACGTTAAATAAGTAAGCTCCTTGACTCTTTAGCGCTTTCTAGTAGAGAAAGGAGGAACTTTTGTGTTGGCGGAAAATACCGAGATTAATTTTGCCATTATGAACACGGCCTACTGAATTCAAATTGGTTCTTTAACATGCCAAAAAGTATAACATTCAAGCCGTGATTGTTGCCTTTCAAAAAATCACTTACCAGGGCCAGGAGAGAACCTGCAAACTTGGGGTTGGTAGTCCGACACGATAACCACTCACCCACCGTGGCAAGCTTTCCTACGTTGGTGCAATGTGTGTTTAGAAATTGAAGGACAGCATTTCCAGCAACTACTCTGAATTTCATGTAAGTAATGATAATACGTTAAAAGTGTAAATGTGTTAAACTACATTATGGTGTTTGGAGCCATTTTAAAGTGTTGCCTTAGAAATCAAAATTTGATGTTTTTCAGTCGACCAACACGTTTGTACCCAATTGTGATGGGTTGTTCCCTAATTCTGAAAAGATAAGGGATCAATAAGGCAAGCATGTTATTGGATCAGGATGTATATGATGTACCATGTCTTCAATAAACCAAGGCCGGTATTAACGGCAGTATTAAAGGTTCCGGGACATTGTCACTAGACCGTATAATGAAAACTGGCCTTTAATAGTTGAAGATGCAGTATACAGTAACATAGACCAGTCTAGACTTGGAACACACATTACATTGCTTGATGAACACAGACATTTGGTTACCAGACATTATGTCCACGATTAGAATGTCCAGGTAGAAGGAAGTCCACGCCTTTTGGTCCAGATCTTAAATGGCCAGGTATTTGGTCCATTGGTTTTTGGTCCACATGTCAAAATGTGCAGAGTATAAAACGACCGAAGGTCAAAATGTCCAGAGTGCCAAACGTTCAAAGTGGGAAATGTCCAGAGTGCAAAACGTCTAAAGTGAAAAACGTCCAGGATTTGTGGCCTGTTATTTCACACAGGTACCAACAACCGGGTGTACCCAGTTCTTCCCGGCACCGACACAACAGCATGTGCATCTCCAGGCGGTCTCCAGGTGGCCTCCAGGCGGTAGTATCCACATTACTCCTGAGGTAATAAATAGTGTTCAATTATATTTTATGTTAGTTCGTTCGCTGTTATTGGCAGCTGCGTTAATATACATGAACACAAAAAACAAGTCATTACAGCAAAGTTATAAAACAGGAGAATGTCTATATGCAGCGGAATGTTAGTTACAAAACAAAAGAGAAAACACATCAAACTAAACTTAAAACAAAACGGGAGAACATTGAAGACCTAGAAAAGTGTTGAGGTAAATTCTTAGACCAAACAAAACTTCAGAGAATTAACGAAGACAAAGTGAATTTCATTTGGAGAATAAAAAACCTTAGGAGCTAGGGCTCTGTGTTGATCCAAATTAATCCAGGAAGATTGAAGAAACAATTGAACATCATGATTTTCTTGAAAACACACAACCGTCGCGTCGGTTGATCAAAGTGGAAGAAGATAGGAATCTCACGAAAGGCGACATCTTAAGACAGCAGTTCGAGAGTTTCCAGGAAGTGGAGAAAAATGAAGTAAAGTTGTCAGGAAAGAAAGAAAGAAAGAAAGAAAGAAAGAAACATACAATAGTGGAAGACAAATATTTTCACCCGTATTTTCGGACATAGATGTTATAGCCTAAGTGTAAAGGATCTGATGATGATCGCTTGAAGATCGAAACTGATCATCCAAGTGTATTTATTAATATCATGTTTTTTTTCCCTTCAGCATTTGGCAATAACCCACCTCATTTGGATACAATCATGTTGACCGACTGAAAACATCAAACGTTTGTTTACTAAGGCAACACTGAACAAGTAGTTCTGTGACGAAATACAGAGCCTACTTTTCTTAAAATTTAACATTCATGCCAAACTATATAGACCTAACTAGAATAATGACGATAGCAAGTTGGTAATACTAACATTTCTAAGTACTGCAGATTGAAATACACCTGAAATAGTGTAGCCTAATACAGTAACATACAACAGTTGGCAGCCCTGGTGACTCGGAATATATATTCTTAGTTCCATCTCTTAAGGAATAGAGAGCACATACAAAATTTGGTTAAAGTCTAATGGATAGTACGGGCGTTACATACTGTCTGATATTGGATTTATCAGTGCACGTAAAATCATGTTGGGAACAATGTCATGTATGTGATGCTCAGAATTAATCTGAAATATTACGATCTAAGTGCGAATGTTGGATAAAATCTATTTGTTAGTATAGAAGTTACATGAAATTAAAAATTAAAACTATCAGAAAGCTTAGAATCATGTTGGCCGCACTGAGGTATTTTAGTTACTCCAAATTAATCTAGAATGCCAGGTACTATACGTGTGAAAAGTGTAGAGCTGACGGCTTGCATACTTTCTGATATATTGATATTAAGATTAAACAAATAGAGAGCATTTATTAACACTTGGCAGCCCTGCTGGTTCTTACGAATGCGCATAATCCTAACTGTTATGGTACAAAAAGCACATACGAAATTTGATTGAAATCCATTTGTTAGTATGAAAGTTATATCCATTTAAAACTGGACCTATCAGCAGGCTTAGAATCGTGTTGGCAGCACTGAAGTATATAAGTTACACCAAACTTGGGTCGAATGTCAGGTACTATACGTTTGCAAAGTTTAGAGCTGTGGGCTTGCATACTTTCTGATATATTGATATTAGGGTTAAAACATGGAGAGAGCAGTTATTAACAGTTGGCAGCCCTGGTGGCTCTTTAGAATACGCACGGTCATATCGGTTGTAGTACACATAGTACATACGAAATTTGATTGAAATCCAATTGATAGTATAGAAGTTACATGCATTTAGAAATTGGACCTATCGGCAGGCTTAGAATCATGTTGGCAACACTTGCATGTATGGACTTCTGCAAATTGTTCTGGAATGTAATTATCTATGTGTGTGCCAATTTTGGAATAGGTCGCATGCATAACTTCTGAGATATCCAACATAGAGCTCAAATTTCAATTGCGATTTTTCAGCAGTTGGTAGCACTGATGTCAATTTCAAATATGGCCGTGAGATATTCAGGTATAGATCTTTACTCTTACGAAATTTGGTTTCGATATCTGCTGCCGTTTAGGAGTTGATAGGGACACACACACACACACACACACACACACAGCCAGACAGAAGGACAGACAGAAGGACAGACAGACACACAGTTTCCCGGATCGATCTCATAAGTCTACTTTTTCCTCATGACAGCAAAATGAGAAAGGAAGGCTAAGAATGGCTTCGAACTCCATAATGGTTGAAAACTATCAACATTTTAAAGTGGAATCTGAGCCTGGGGACGGAAAAGCACGAAAGAAGGCACCGATCGATGGACTCAATAAATACTGGGATGGTGTCCAGGGCGGTAGAAGAACAAGATCTACAGTGGACTCAAATGAAATTGATTGTTAATATGCAGTCCAAAGGGGCTCGATTGAATTGCAAAAATAATAAAAGCAATATCAGCAACAATAAAATGTAAGCTACAACTGTGTGCGGAATGGAAGCTCATTTTGCTTTGCTCCTTAAGTGCGAGTGAAAATTCAATTTCATTCCGTCGTGCTCTTTCACTTAAGGCAGATTAAATTTTATTCGCCCAAGACGTTTCTAGAGCTCATTCCACGTCTCAATTTTCTTAAAGAAGTGAATATTTCCCGAGGAGATCCCAATTACATACAAACAGCTTTTAAGTAAGCTGCGCTGGAGGAATTTCACTTTGATCTCAACAAAGAATGCGGGAGATACGTTACTGGCTTGGAACCTGAAGAAACGCTAGCAGCCCACAATGCAGTGTCGATATCAGCACGTGTAAGTGTATATTACTGAACATCAGCATCAGCCCGAGTACTCGGGACGGAGGGAAGGAGGCAAGGAAGCTTGTAGCTGTACAGCATCTCGGGACCAAAAGTCATGAGACCTCCTTTTAACGTGGAATCCAAACCACAGGATGCGACATTCCACTTCGAAAATCATACCACATGCGTAAGCCGGGATTCCAGCAACACTCTCCACTGTCAATTCATTTCATCTGTCATTCATTTAATCATTGCCCCAGGGGAGTGTGACAGGCTTCGGCAGCCATCACAGTTCATATCCTCGCCGCTAGATGGGGGCTTCATTCATTCCATTCCTTGACCCGGTCGGCCGACTGGAAGCAGGCTTTGGATTTTCATTTTCATTGAGTGTGTGTGCGCCCAAACCTTTTCTTTTAAATTCTTGGTATTGTCAAAATAAAGGTTTGTGCTCATTAGTAGCTTATACAATAGTTTGCTTCCGGATTATCCGGTTTTCGATTATCCGGATTACCTCCAATCTAGTCCGGATAAACGAGGTTTTGTGTACTGGCCGCACTATTATCAGGGCTTCTTGTTGGAGGCCACACGCGACCATTCCTGGTTGGCTGTGGGGATTTTCCTCGAGTTATGTAGAGCTATTTCGGCTTGTTTATTTGGATCTGACAATGCTCGCTTTAAGAGCGAATCACGTCATCCAATTAATCCCCGCCCCTCCTCCCCTAGAGGTGTGTGTTAATACGTGTATAATAATTCATTCTGGTTAAAATCATTGAAGATATCTCAGAACCCTTCACAATTAAGACAGGAGTGTGACAAGGTGATGGTTTATCACCCATTCTCTGAGTTTTGGATAAAATAATCAAGTCATGGGAAAAAGGTGTCAAAGGCTTAAAAATGGCAAAACACCAGGAAAGAACAGTCAACATTAAATGTCTGGCCTTTGCCGATGATGTAGCGGTTATAACAAATAACAGAAAAGAAGCCAAACAAGCTCTAGAGACGCTACATGAAATCTCTGCCAAAACAGAGTTACACATCTCATACGAAAAAGCACAGTTCATGTACACAAAATCTACAGACAGGCACCCACTGGAAACCAAGTATGGAAAATAACACAAGTGGAAAGTTTAAAATACCTAGGAGAGATTGTGGTTGTTCTTTCACGAAAACAAATTCCATTGGGCGCCACTCATTTCCACAATGAGAAAGAAATACACAACACATAAGACTCTCCTCCCGGGCAGAAGGCTGCTTATGGCAAAACACTCTTCCCCCCTCTCGTAGAAATAATATATGTAAAGAGTAAATATGGAAATGACCAAATAACCACTACTGAGTATAATGATAGGAAGGAAAGTATAATATTTAATGAATCACTATATATCTTACTAACCGGAAAGTGCCGTGCGTTACACATCCATTTAGCTACCTAGGCTTATTTGTGATTTAGGGTATAACGTGTATACATGTGTTCTTTATTTTCCGCAAACTTGCAATATATCTGGTTCATCTTACAAAGGATCATTTCACGGATACTTCTCCGTTATTTAAAGATATGAATCTTCTCTATTAAGCAATTACATTCACTAGGACATGTAGCATCTCGTCGTATTTTATAACAACCGCATCCATTCGATACCAAACAATAATATAATACAAGAATTTTAACCAAAGCGTGTATATATCCAGTCACCGCCACCTAGATCCTTGTCAGTTTCTAAACAATATGTTAGTTGGACGTTATACCGTGTCGCTCCTAAGTAGGTTTCGCTTCATATAGAACACAAGGCCATCAGGCAACAGCCTGGTTACTAACTTCCACACTACAAATGGGCACTTTCCGATTAAATTAACATAAGATACAACTATACAAGAAAATAAACAATGATGAGGAGTGTCTGTGCAGATCCAAGATCTGTCACAAGATTATGCAGAAAACAGGACTGAACTTGGCATCCAATGAAGACAGGATCACTAAATAGCAGAAAGCATACCGACTTACATGGAACCACTACAATGAAAGAAGTATCTCCATCAATGCCAAATTACGACACTATTGTACAGTAGTCTTACCAGAGTCCTTATACGCTTCAGAAACGACAGCAATCAAGGGACGAACGAAAATCAAGGAATTAGAAAAACAAGAGAGAAAAATACTGAGAAAGATCTACGGACCAGTTCAGAAAGAGGGAATATGGACAAAGAGACCGACAATAGAACTGTAGAAACTGACAGAGACGATTACAAACAACATCAGGAGAAGAAGAGCAAAATTTTATGGACATATGCATAGGATGACCGAAGACAGACTGACCAAGAATTATTTTAATATAGTTACGAATAGTACACTAAATACCAATTGGGTAAAGGAAACCGTGGAAGACCTTAAGAAACTAAACATCTCTACAGAAGACATGGCAGACAGGAGAACATACAGAGAAAAACATAAGACAACCGAATTACCGAAGTTAGAGAAAAACTCCCAAAGAGAGACAACAGAGAAAGAAGTGGAGGTAGGAGAGAAAGAGGAAGCATAGGCCTAGTGTATATATGAGAGGTTTTAGGGAAAAAAGAAGAAAGGGCCAGAATAAAACATGAGAATTGATTGTGTTGTAACGAATAAATAAATAAATAATTCATTCTGGTAATACGGTGAAAAAATAATTGTTTATTCCCGCCCAATCTACAGTAATTGGGCGCTCTTGTGTTGACAGTACATTGCACAGTAGGGTAGAACCATCCCTGGCTGGTGAAAGGAAACATACTCCCACGCCATGCCTGTCAATTTCCGCACACCTGGCACACAGGAGGATGACGCCATGGACTTTCTACATCACGTCCCAAACTGCTGGTGATGACAAAATATCAAATGAGTGAGAACACTTCTGTTTATAGCGCTCTGCAATGCAATTTGAATGCTTAACGGTGATGAAGGGAGTGTTCATTCCTCCCAGCAGTGTCGCAAACTTAAGCGACATGCCACTATTTCGCTGACAAAATATATCGAATGTACCTATAGTTAAATCATGCGTTCTCAAACTGGAGCTGGCGACCACTGACATCATTCTTCAAATCAATTTTTGTTGGACGAATCGGAGTAATAGTGTTTTTTTTTACAAGTTGTGAAATAGTATTCTTTAATCTACACGAAAAGCGAGTAGTTCTGTGAAGAACTAAATAGCCTATTTTCATAAATCCTACTCATGTTAATTGCCTCTATCAACATACAAAATTTCAGTTTGATTGCTGTGATAGATTCGTAGATATTGAGAACCGTCTAAATATTCCGGATAGGCACCATGTTGGATTTTAATATATGTAAGCCATAGAGTTATGTACTATTAGATGACGATTATTGTGTACGTTCATTAGTCAAACGATGATATCGATCGCATGATTAGAACACAAGAAATAAAAACTTAATTTTAAAATTTCGCACAGCCGCCATCTTGAGGTTATGTAAGCAATTGCAGGATAATATGAGTAATAGTTCCGGAGATATAGAATTCCGGTGAAATATTTCACACAGCCGCCATGTTGGATTGGTGAGACGTAATAAAATTTGAATGGCACGGTCGGGGTCGGCGAAAATAGTACTATAGAAATAATCTGAAATATTATGATCGTTGTGCCAATTTTGGATAAAATCCATTTGTTAGTATAGAAGTTACATGTATTTAAAAATTGGACCTATCAGCAGGCTTAGAATCATGTTGGTATCACTGACATATATTAGTTACTCCAAACTAATCTAGAATGCCAGGTACTGTACGTGTGCAAAGTTTAGAGCTGTTGGCTTGCATACTTTCTGATATAGTGGTATTAGGATTAAAAAATTGAGAGAGCATTTCTTAACAGCTGGAAGCCCTGGTGGCTCTTAAAAATACGAACAGTCATGTTTGTTATGGTACACATAGCACATACGAGCGTTGATTGAAATCCAATTGATAGTGTAGAAGTTACATGCATTTAAAAATTGGACCTATCAGCAGGTACGGCGACCTAGAAATTATACTGAAATATTATTATCTACATGTGTGCCAATTGTGTAATAGCTCCCATGCATACATTCCAAGATATCCAACAGGGAGCTCAAATTTCAATTGCCATTTTTCAGCAGTTGTAGCACTATCATCATTTTCAAATATGGCCTCGAGATGTTCAGATATAGATCTTTACTCGTACCAAATTTGGTTTCGTTAGCTGCAGCCGTTTATGAGTTGATACGGAGGACACACACAGACAGAAAGACAGACAGACAGACAGACAGACACATATTTGCCCGGATCGATCTCACAAGTCTACTTTCTCCTCATTTTTTTTACAAAATGTGAAAAGTAGGCTAAAAATCTTCCAAAGTGGAAACAAGGAAGGAGAGGAGGCACCGATTGAAGCTGTATTGGCAGAAGATCAAAGTGAGTGCAGAGAAAAGATGATCCAAGGCACCGTGGTTGGTACTCCTTGGTCTATAGTGGAGAAGAAAAACCTTGAGGTAACTGCTATGAGGGTACCACAAATGTTTGCTGGGTCAAATAGATGTCAGCAATGACAGCAGAAATCAACATTATTACATCAGGTTGTTCGAATGAGCCGACTCACATGGTGGGGTCATATACGAATAGGTGATCAGTAGGGCGCGCATGTTGATGACATATCTTTTTACTGAGTTGTCTAAAACAATGCTGAAGTACATAGAAACTCTGGAAGGGCCATCCCGTTTTCAAATATGTCATTTGTATTTTGCATCTTTTTGCATTTTTAGCTATTTTTCCATTTTAAGAGCATTATTTTAAGTTTGGTAGATTTTTTGGTGTTATTTTAGAGTAATTAGCCTTTTAAGGCCATTTGTTTCCAATTTAGACATATCACAGCTTTATATGAGGAAGTTACGTCTCTCAGAGTTAAGAAGAAACTAGTAGCTGATACAATATCATTTTAAATATTGAAATACCGATTCCATTTCCTTAATCAAGCGGGCTGAAACTAGTCTTGGCAACAATCGTGACGAAATTGCTGCGGGTATTTCATCAAAACTGAAAAAAATGCTGGACAAAAACACCGGGTATAAAACATTCTGCAAAATCTCAGACATTCTTTCTGTAGAAAACTACAGCATGGATGGGATTGAGGAGGATTTAGCAGCAAACGACCTTCCTTACTTCAAGTACGCTTCGATCACATCAGTTGATGTTGAACGCAGTTTTTCGAGATATAAAAACTTGTTGGCTGATAACCGCAGATCATTTAAATTTGACAACATCAGAATGACATTCGTAGTGCAGTGCAACTCAGACTAAAGTGAACATAAACCTTTTGTTAAGTGCTAGAAATCTATATGATTGACTTTTCTGTTTGAGCTTCAGATGTCATTTTTGAAATATTGGCGAGTTTATTATTATAAGATCATTTTCTCCATTTTCTAGTGCATTTTTCGAATTTTTGAAATATTGGTGAGTTTATTATTATAAAATCATTTTCTCCACTTTGTAGTGCATTTTTCGAATTTTATAAATATTGGTGAGTTTATTATAAGATCATTTTCTCCATTTTATAGAGTTTTTTTTCGAATTTTATAAATATTGGTGAGTTTATTATAATAAGATCATTTTCTCCACTTTGAAGTGCATTTTTCGAATTTTTGAAATATTGGTGAGTTTATTATTATAAGATCATTTTCTCCATTTTATAGTGCATTTTTCAAATTTTTGAAATATTGGTGAGTTTATTATAAGATCATTTTCTCCATTTTATAGTGCATTTTTCGAATTTTATAAATATTGGTGAGTTTATTATAAGATCATTTTCTCCATTTTATAGTGCATTTTTCGAATTTTAGAAATATTGGTGAGTTTATTATAATAAGATCATTTTCTCCACTTTGAAGTGCATTTTTCGAATTTTTGAAATATTGGTGAGTTTATTATTATAAGATCATTTTCTCCATTTTATAGTGCATTTTTCGAATTTTTGAAATATTGGTGAGTTTATTATTATAAGATCATTTTCTCCATTTTATAGTGCATTTTTCAAATTTTTAGGACATTTATTACAGTCATTTTAGAAAATTTTAAGTGCATTTTTTAACCTTTTTTTACGGCATCGACATCCGGACCCTAATGATCAGTGATCAGCTATGAGTTATAGAGGATAAGAGAAAGAGAGGTAGACCTAGGAGAGGAAGGTTAGATTAAATTTTTATCGATATTAAGTTGAGAATTGTAGAAGGAGAGGAAGCCGCAGGAGGATCATGGAGGCTTGCAATTACGCTAGATTCCAGCATAGGGGTTTAGTCCGTGTAATTTATAATGGATTTCAGGGGCGTGTATAAGGGGGGAGCTGTGGGGGCTCCAGCACTCCGCGAAAAGAAAAAATGAAGAATGTGTTGCTATGGTAAAAGCATAAAATAATTATTAATTTGCTTGTACCCTAATCTTGCCAACGGCCTAGCCGTGTTGAAACACCGGATCCCATGTGAACTCCGCATTTAAGCAACATTGGGCGCAGTCAGAACTTGGATGGTGTGCCGGTTCTAGGTACTGTGCGCTGTTGGCCAACATAAGGAGGAGCGGAAAGGCCCTGGCCACCCTACCGCACGTAAACTCCGGCTGGGGGAAGCCTCTTCGGAGGCTAGGACCTGCCTTCGGGCAGAATACCAATTAATTTAATTACCCTAATCTTATCTTATTGGCTAAGTTATAAAAAATATTAAGATTGAAATTAGACTGCCTCGTGGTAGAGTGACTAGCATTCTTGGCTGCTGCCCCGGAGGTCCGAATTCGATTCCCAGCTCTGAGGTTTGGAACGGGGTACACTCAGCCTTGAGAGGCAAAACTGAGAATTCCACAGTACGGTACTTTTGAGAAATAAATTATTAATTTGTTAAAAAGAAACTGTTTACCTTTCTGCTTAAAAAATTGACAAATATTTAGATTTGCAATTCAAAGGCCATAATAGAAAATTCATTAAGTATACATTTTTATTTTGTGTTGTGTTGTATTTTACAACTTTTAGGTAGATTTCATTAGAAAGCTAACTATTGCAATGGATACCATGTTTCGACTTCCGGAAAATTTCGACATATATTCGCGTTTCACATCCCCTAGACTCCAAAACTACAGTCAGTTCAAAAGTTTATATATAATTTATGTATATATGTATATCACTTTCTTGTGGACACGATAACTACCACAATTTTGCACCAAACACTCTGAATTTTTTACATAATATGTATCCCTATAAAATCTCGGTCGAGATCGTTAATGGGTACAATCGGTCGAAGGGGGTGAAAATGGGGGGCTGTTTTCGAAAAAGTGAAATATCGCTATAACTCTCGTAATATTTGAAATATCGCATCCATTCAAAGTTCATACTATGTGTCTGATAAGGACCAAAAATTTATGTTTGAAAAGTTTTTTGATAGCACCAACCATTGACCAAAGGGGTGGGGAAAAGTGGGTTCTTCGGGAAACATTAATCATATCTCTCTTAATAGGCACAATATCAAAACCGTACAAAATTGACAATATTCCCTTAATAATTACCTAAAACTTTTGTCTGAAAGAATTTTTGATATGACCCACCATTACGCCAAGGGATGAACAAAATGATTTCGGAATTAGAAGAAAATGCCAAGAGCCATCAGAGGTTACCATGAGCTCAGTGGTTGGCATGACAACGCCTCTGCACGAGATCACATTCAGTTTTCTATCTGACTCTTTGGAAGCGGCTTCGGTGACGTAACCAGTAGCATACTGAACTTGTATGCCCAAGTTCGCGGGTTCAAAGCCAGCCGAAGTCGTCGGATTTTCTAAGAGCGCTAAGAATCCCTCAGTATGCTTTCCTTAGTAGGGGAAGTTCCAACTTTCGTTGCGAGTTGATGGTTGTGGTGGCATATAGTTGCCAAGTTCACAGCTAGGTGTCGTTGACGGTAGTATTTGGTACCAAAATTGGGAACTGCTACTTGAAATTGACAGTCTGCAGTCCTTACCTGAATTACAGACTAATACAGCCATCACAATTAACATTGTTTATCAGACAGAGTCTACACACACCCAAAGTACACGGGGTTACATGACCGCGTTGTCGCAGCCCCTAAACTGAGGAACCAACCAACATCTCTGCGGGAGATTTTGCGTGAAGAAGTTAGACTGTTAGAACGTTACACATCAGTGTCGTAACCTTGCATAAGGACAGTGTGACCACAAGTATAAAAATGTACCCCAAATGACAAGAAGGTTACCGTCCCCATAAGACAATAAAATGTTAAAAATATGCATAGAAAGACGAAAACAAAGTTAATTAAGATCCAATTGTAAAATACTTTCTGGCAATAAATGAGGACTGTTCCTTCTACGAAACCCTGCATATTTTGCCTAGTATAGCCTATCCCCAAGTTTGCCCGGTGAAATCTACCTCCACCTTCCGGCGTGCCGAGAGTTTTTTTTTGTATTGCCACTAACAATTATTATAGGTTATATAAACTTAGAATTTTACAATTAACTCCTATCTAAAATAGTTGCATATTCTCTAAGGTATTGGTTGATATTTCTGGGAATTTTGCGGTGACAATCCCCTGAGAATACTCACAATTGTCCAGGATAGTCAGAAACCCCCCTCCGAAAAAAATGTATATATGCCCCTGCGTGGATTCAGCTCTTAGATGCTACATCTGACAACACTGCTTGGTTGGCAATATGCGGCATCCTTGACACGGTTATCTTTGACAACAAGCGGGTTGATAACAGCGCTGTCAGCCTGCTCAGTAAGCGTACACAACGCACATATTTACTCCATGTTTCCAAGAGTATTTATAGCCAGAATTATACAAAGTGGCGTTAAACTGCTCATAAACACGCTGCACAAGAGCATTTCCATCTACACTGAATATCTGCCTCGCATTCGTGACGACACTCACTCTTGGAGCAACCATGTTTCCTTTAACAAACTAGTAATTACAACGTTACGATTTATGTTTCGAGCAGAAGCAAGTGGATTTCCATCACGAAGCGGCTCATGGAAATTAATCCTTATTCAAAAGACGCTTCATGCTAATAATAGGTACGTAAATTATAGGCACATTCAGACCTTTGTTAATACCAAATTTAGAACGTAATTCTGCCCTGGTAACGCCTCGTACCATAACGCACGAATAAACAAAATCCCAACTCTAGGAAGGAGTCCTTGAATGTATGGCTTACGCTTTGAAGAGGGTACCGTATGCTCAAGGTCCAACTGTCCTATATTATTAAATTGCATAAACAATATCTCATAGACGAAATTATGACAAGACACGAACACTCTACCTTGAGACTACCGCCATATCATCCAGATTTAAACCCCATAGAGATGATATCGGCTGACATACAACAATGGCTAGCCCGTAGGAACACCACCTTCAAAATGTACCTTGTAAATGCTTTGTGCAGGCAAGGTGATGATATTTGCTGTTTTAAGGGGCCTAACATCTAGGTCATCGGCCCCTAATGGTCTGAGTGATAGCGAAAATGACAATGAGATGGAAACCATAGCGAAAATTAAGCTGGACTGAAAATACTTACAAAATGGAACTCAGATTGAAACTACTCACACAACATAGAGTGGAAATACTTACAAAAGGTAATTTAGAAGGAAAATACTCACAAAAGGAATTTAGATTGGAAAATACGCACAAAATGTAGTTTAGGTTCAAAATACTTACAAAATACAATTGAAATTGAAAATACGTGCAAAGTGCAATTGAGGATCAAAACAGTTACAAAATGCAATTGAAATTGAAAATACTTACAAAATGTATGGTAGATTCAAAATACTCTCAAAATGTAGTTGAGATTCAAACCACTCACAAAATGTAATTTAGAGACACGGGGGCGCCAATTCAGAAAAAAGGGCGGGAATCTTAAAGAGAAAAGGAACTAGAATGAAAAGAAAAAGAAGGCTGATCCCTCGAAGAATGAGGGGTCAGGAGAGATGACAGAAGGGCCAATGAAGGGGGGAAAGGAAGAGATTCCCTAGGCCTCGGTTACCCTAATACCGTCGGGATCGGAAGACAACAAGAGTTGACCAAGTAAGGTCGACAGGAAAGAAGACGGAAAGGAGCCCGGCACAAGTAAGTGAAAGCAATGCCGGACTCAGCTGGGGTCCCGTGGTCGCCAACCCACGTCCCACTCGATTTGAGCCCTTGGGGGAGGCAAGATTTTAGAAATCGGAGAAGACATGTTTGTCGTCACACAGAGCAAAGAGAATTAAAATATTATGCACAGGAAGGATTCGCCGGAGACACCATTGAACGAGTAACGTTTAGAGTTGATGGTTCAGTGAGGGCCCTCTCTATCGAGCCGATACTCTCAGATGCCGCCGGGCCACTGTGGCTAGCCACGTGTCGAGCAAGGCAGTGGCACTAGCAGCAGCGTAGCGCCCAACTAGTTTAGTACATTTACACGTTTTAACGTGCCTAGTAATCATCACTACTTACATCAATATCAGAGTAGTTGCTGGAAATGCTGTCCTTCAATTTTCTAGACACACGTTGCACCAATGTACGAAGTTTTGGTACACTCGCTGTAATTCATCCTCAATGATATTTCGTATATTTCGAGAGATGAAACATCAAAGTGCCGAGAAGCATACCACAGACACATCAACATTACTTAGTCGCTACGAGAACACTGGTGAGTTAGTACAGGGTCTTTTTTTTTTAGGTTGCTCCGAGTATCAGGGGAACATGCACGGAAGGCGATAGCCCGGCTGGGTGACTTATTTGCCGAGAGATACAGTGAGTTCCTCTCATGACTCGTCCGGCCAGCGCACCGAGCTTATCTCCCGTTGACTCAGCACTCCCCGCTCGGCATGCATAGCAATAAGAACAGAACAGCACTTGGTTCACTTTATCCGTGCATGACATGAGATAACAATTAAAATGAAGAAAGGAAGAATTAATGAACTAAGGTCCTACCTTATGACAGGAGATGTTGGAAATGTTCTCCTACATCCACACATTTCCGGCATCGTCTTAGGAAACTCTGATTCACACGCATAAGTTCGTCTTCGGTAATTGAGGCTATTTCTCTCCGGATATGTTCTTTCAGTTCGTCCAAAGTGAGGGTTTCTTGTCCAAATCGTCTTAGGGATTTTGTAGGCCTATGTGTTCTAATCTTTCTGAGATTTCATTTACTTTTTCTTCATTAACACTTTTTAACACTTCGCTTCTTACTGAGTAAAGAACCAGATCCCCTCAAATTGTTTACGAGATTCCGCATGGTCTCTCTATGTGGAGAGCGTACACCTGCAAAATGTGTTATGAAACGACTAACGATTTCCCTGCAAGACTCTGTTTTCACATAATTATCGTACATAAATACCCTTTCCTCTACCGTGTACACACGTGGAGGCATTATGAGAATTATACCCCAAGTTAACACTTCACAACTCGAGAACAGTTGGAACGACAGATCAACACTCTTAATACACGTTATAAGCATGGACCAGAACTGCGAAATGCGCGCTGTGTAACAGGAAGTGATCAGTCAACGCGAGGAAGATAAGCTCGATGCGCTGGCCGGACGAGTCATGAGAGGAACTCACTGTATATTCCCGTCATGACGGCTAAGGTGATCTAATACAGTACGGTAGCGATAACCATTGCATTATACGGCTAGGGACGGAGTGCCATTGCACCAGCCGTGCCGTGCTCCGAGTGGCGCTGCGAAGCGACCTAAAAAAAGACCCTGATCGCTTCTGTATACCTTTTGTTTGAGGTTCTCAACACATGTAAAAACTGAAACTTACGAACACACTTACTGAAATACCTCCTTGAGAAGATAAGTTCCCACAAGCAAATTTCGATATTTTGGTCTATACCTAACTATGTTCATGGGATACGAAATAGGCTACAGTACTTCACCACAAGTCATTAACTCTCTCAACGAAGGTATCTTGCCAGCTGGGAATGTAATCAACCAATTATCGCATCCGGGGATTCCCGATCTGCTGTGGTGTAACGGTAGATGCTAGTCAACTAGCGTTGACTTAAGGCTGTCCATCCGTCACACGGCTCCGGTGAGGCTCCGTTCTATAGAGAAAGCTCTCACGGTAAAACTACTGACCTACAACTAAATTACGAGCTACAAGAAGATAAACAAGAAAGGAATACGGGAAACAAACGATAGGGAAAAGAAATGCCCTCAATCCTCGAAGAATGAGGACTGAGTGATTCGTTAAAAAGTAGAGTCATGAAAGGCAGATAGGATAGGGAGAGAGGAGAGGGTCCACCCCAGCTTGGGAATCCCTCGGGACAGCCAAACCCCAAGAGCCCTTGAGGGTGTAAGCCTATCCAGGGTGGAGCTCCTTTAGGGCTTTGTACAGAAGCCAGGAGATACGATTAAAGAGGAGGATTGACCCCCAAAGATTGAGGGTAACAGAAAATATGAGACAAGGGCAAAATTAAGACGGGAAAATGAAGACACCCCAGGTCTCGGATAGCCTAATATCGTCAGAATCTATTGAGAACAAGAGTTGACAAAGGACGGTAGATAAGAAAGATGACAGCAAGGAGCTAGGCACAAGTAAATGGAACTAATGCCGGACTCAGCTGGGGTCCCGTGGTCACCAAAAGTCACTAGTTGTGAGGCCATGGGGGAGATGAAATATCACAGCACCGAGATGCAGACTCGTCAACAACACTTTGTCGCTACCTGAACACTATAGTTCCGACGAGACCAAGTTCTAACGTTTCCTGACGCAATCGACTCTTCACTGTCGCGTACTGTTATTAATGATGATGATGATGATGATAATGATGATAATTGTTGTTTTAAGGGGCCTAAAATCTAGGTTATCGGCCCCTAATGGTTTGGGTGATAGTGAAAGATGAGATGAGAATGAAAACTGTAACTAATACTAACTACAGACTTACAAACTAGAAGAAGAAATGGTAAACAAATAAAGGATAAGACAAATAAAAGACAGGAAGAAAGGAAATGAGCTCAACCCTCGAAGAATGAGGATTGAGGGACTTGAAAAGAAGGAGTGCCATGAAAAGGCAGATAGGAAAGTGAGAGAGGGCCCGCCCCACAGTCAGTGGAAAAAGGGGGAAAACTGACCCAGCTCAGGACATAGGCCACACGAATTTTAACACTTGTAGAAGACTACTGTATTAAATTCAGTTAGTTCGACTGGCTGCGTCGCTCAGTGGTAATGTTCTCGCCTGCTGTTCCCAAGGTTTCAGGATCGAATCCTGGCATTTCAGGGTGCGCAAATGTGTCAGTAGATTAATGGCACATTTAACATCCCCTTTGAGCAAAATTTCGGCACCCCTAAAAGTGGCAGTAGTTAAAAGGGACGTAAAACCAATAACAGTATTATTATCACTTAGTTCCCCTGTCCAATCACATATCTTTTAATGATTTTAGTATACGTTATCAGGGGCTGATGACCAAGTTGTTCCAAGCCCCTAAATTGATTAACAACAACAACTAGTAATTAAAGCGCCATTAAAAATACAACAAATTAAATAGCGGGCCGGTGCGAGAACGCTCGCATACTGGGTTGTGTGCGCCCCATGTGTACAGACTACCCGCCCGGCCCTCTTGCTATGCGGGCCGTACGCGAAACAGTTCTGCCAGGAGCTATCGTCTTAATTCATTTGTTGAAAAGCACTTTATAAACAAATATATTTCCGTTGACTTTTCAAGAAATGCAAAATTATTCCTGTACTATTGAGACGATTTGGAAGATTTTGGTGCAAACCACACCTTCTAACTCCCTCTGGTTTAGGAGCTTGAGTACTGTGGAACATACACCTTAGCGTATTATATAATAGGATTTTGCACCTTTACAATTTCGCGAATTTCCTTGGTCAGTGCCAACTACCGGTGCAAAAACAAACACACATAAACAAAATACACTTACCTCGCTGTTTCTTGGCAGGAAGCAGGGCCGCCAACCACGTCCACAGACACATATCGTCCCTCCTCTTCATCAACCAGCAGCAATGGACACTAAAATACGTCTTTCAACTACCAGCGACTCACATCAACTAAAGTCACAAGGAGATTTTCTTTCGTAACACGCAAAGTCAGGTGAAAATCTCCGTAAAATGATTTGGATTCTCGGGTAACGATAACTGGCGAGGTTAGTTTGTTATTTATTGAAGTTTTAAGGGGCTAAACAGCAAGGCCATCTGCCCCAACTGACCAGGTTACCCAAGATAAAAACACGTTTAAAGTAACAATCCAAATGATAGTTCACAGAGTCCAATGTAATGTCAACACAGTAATGCTACTAGACAGTTGAAGGTCACTGGAGCGCAATAAATCAACACGTGCACACACGATTCAACAGATGAGTTGTCCTGAGCGAACTGGCACTCAGCTGAATACTGAATAATGTTCCTTCCACCCGCACTGAAGCTATGAGCTAAGCGGATGACATCACTGCCCATACTGGCCTCGCGTGTACCTGTGTAGATAGAGAGACCTATCACGTGTCATCAGCGATAATACCCCCACCACTCCTTCACTTCAGCTCCACTTTACGCGCCCTAGGTTCGCATCCCAATGACCTTGACCCTGATGAGTTGCCAAGGCTTTCTAGCAAACAGATGTTAGCCTGCCAAAACCACGCGGCACTCCTCCATAGCAGCTTCTTTGGCGGGAAGCGCAACTGACTTACAGAAGAATCACCATCATAATTGAATCGGCCGGAACTGAAAAGCATTCATTCAGTTACCACTACTTTTCAGGAGACAGATAAACGTAATTTACAAACACACTATATTAGTCATCTATGTCGTGAAGCAACTATTCAGGTTATATTTGTGGTAGCGGAATATCAATTTTAATTTAATAAACATATTTTTCAAATCAGAAGCCTCCAGCGCAAATTTCACATGGAGTGATCGGTATTTGAACCACGGACCCAGCGGTGAGAGGCCGGCGTGCTCCCGCCTAAGCCACGGAGGGTTTGTTGAAAGGCCTAGATGAAATTTGTAAAATATATGGGATGAAAATAAATTAGAAAAAAAAAAGTATGGTCATAGGTGGAAAAGGTGAAATAGTACATTATGCAACGAGCCTATAATGGCAATACTTAAGACATGAGTTTTATAATTTCCATACGAGTGTCTTAATTACCATTATAGGCGAGTTGCATACAACTGTTTATGTTCGACGATAATTATTATAACTATTTTATGTTCGAACATAAATATTCATAAATATTTGTGGAGATTTCGCCAGTTTTATGTACTGAACAGAGCGCATGGGACGCACTGAATACCTTGTATTTGACCATGGCCACTATGACACTAGGCAACGCAGTGAAATTTGAATTAGAAGGCCTTGGAACTCAATGCAGGTGCGATTTTATCCTTATCTAGTTGGTCAAACAACTGTTTCTTGAGCTGTAATTGGTGGGAGAAACTGTTTCATAATGAAAAATAGTGTTATAGTGACCATCATTATGATACAGTTTTCTGACATATAATAGTCAGGGTCGAACATAAATATTACAATAAAATTAGAGGATGATATTGAACAAGTAGATAGTTTTAAATAGCTAGGAATTTGAAATACAGAAGAAATGACATGCACTAAAGAAATAAAAACAAGGATTGCAATAGCAAAAGAAGCCTTCAGTGAGAAAGGAAAATTATTTTGTGGAGCAATGAAAGTAAGGGATTGGTGAAATGTTTTGTTTGGAGTGTAGCAATGTATGGAGCGGAAAATTGGACGCTTTGGAAAGAAGACGAGAGAAGAACAGAGGCTTGCGAAATGTGGCTGTGGAGGAGAATGGAGAGGACAAAGTGAGAAATGAGGGAGTATTAAAGTAAGTAGGAGAAGAAAGAATGAACTAAAGAAGATAAGGAAAAGAAAACTGAATTGGATTGGACACTGCTTAAGATGAGATGGTTTGGTGACAAGTGCATTAGAAGGGACAGTCCAAGGGAAAGTCCGAAGAGGAAGAAGAAGGTTTCAGATGCTGGATGCCATCAAGATTGATAAATCTTATGAGCTGATGAAACGTGCTGCTGGAGACCGGATAAGGTGAAGAGACCGACCATCAGCCAGATAAACTGATGATGATGAAGAATGGAGATTGAGATAGTTCGAAGAAATGAAAACGTAAACACACTTATAGTGGGCGGTGTATTGAAGATAGATATATGTTATCGCGGACTCCGTTCTAGAACTATTCATGCTGAACAATTCTCACACTCATAGTAGGCTACATAGCCAGTTGTTTTATTGTGATTGTGTATAGTGCTGTAATGCCCTATGTGAAATATTCGTTACGTGAACGTGTATATCTGCACAATACGTACATAAAGTGTAGGAATCGTGCTCTAGAACTAGACAAAAGTTTCGAGTGAAATTTCCTAAATCGGACGATAAAACATCTGGCTAAGAGATTCAAACGTACAGATTCAGTAAACAATAAAAATAGACGTCAAGGTCGTTATTTCCTTACGGAAGCTAAATGAACTGGAGTAACCGGAAACTTCATAGGGAGATGCCGATTATGTTTGACAGCGGATGGGGAACATTTTCAGCATCTACTGTAAACATGGTGAGTAGAAATGCATGATACTGATTGTAAGCACCGTATTCTGCCGTACATATTGTTACGAAAGCGGGGTTGCTTCATTCCCTCTCGAGTGACTCACAGCAGCCGCCCCTCTGGGCTCTTCGGCCGGCCGCTTGCGCAGCAGGAACAAAATACATGGTCTGGAATGTTCGCGGCCCACCGCGTGATGGAATTGTCGGGAGGGGCCGTGAACTCTCCGACTCTAGAAACATCCATCGAGTCACCACCCTCCCTATATAAAGCGACCTGGCCAGCGAGGGACGGACTGTGTTTTCTGATCGAATGAGTGTGTTCCACTGTGCGACAGAGGTAATTGTAGTGAAGTGCTCTGAGGATTGCGAAACCCAGTGAGATTATTTCCGAGCCAGCAGAGCAGTGTGTAGCAGACTCGTAAGTAACGGTAGTTTGTGTACTCAAGGAAGTGTGCAGGTATTTCTGTGAGTGACAGACTGGCTAGACACAGGTCTACCTAATTAGTGGACGGACAGCTGCTCGAGAGAGTGAAAGGGAAGTGTTCCCAACAAGAGGGGAACTAGAGTGAGATACTAATTGCTTGTATCTGTTTATTGTGCGGTGTACGTTAACTTGCTGGACCTGCAATAAAACTTATATTTCTTTTAAGGGCCAAACTGTGTTGTGCTTTTAACCACTGTAGTCCAATTAACGAACGTGCTACTAGGGCTAACACGTAACAATATGCGCGCGTGGTCCCTGGCAACTGAGGCAACTGAGTCGTCACTGGCGGAGCGAGTGAGAGATAATGTCCTTGCCAAGCAAATATGAAGACCCTGTATAATGTTTAATAGCAGGTGACAAACCCTGTGTTGTAAACACAGAACAACTACCGGTACTGCATGCTGATGTAAATTCGTCTCGTCCGTGTAAAGAAAATGCTCAAGTAATGTGTAATTGTGGAGTCCATGCGCACAGTATATTGACATTACTGCTTTATGACGCGAGTCGCTACGATATTTACATTTCAAATTATTCTTCAACCTCGAGGTGGTCTTTATTCTTCTTTGTTCGAGAATAACAATAAGCGAGCATGCACAATTGTGTTGGATGACCTGTTTTTATCGTCAGGGAGGGAAGAGCGTACCAACCATTCAAAAAATATTCCACTATATAGTACATGCTAATTTTCTCATTTTTTGAAAGAACTTGACATAGGTTGAAAAATAAGTTAGCTATCGTGGGGTGGTGGACTTCACACACCCAGATCTTAGGACAAGCAGGAAACATACTAACTTGACGTTACAGAGAACAACATAGTCTCAGCGAGCAACAGCTGATTTGTTGTTGATGATGATGATTATTGTTTTAAGGGGCTTAACATCGAGGTTATCGGCCCCTAATGGTCTGGGCGATAGCGAAAATGACAATGAAAACAAAGACCAAGGTAGATTGAAAGTGGAATTCAAATGGAAAAAACTCACAAAATTTAATTTAGATGGAAAATACTCAAAACAGCAAGTAAGATTGAAAAATACGCACAAAATGTAGTCGAGGTTCAAAATGCTTACAAAATGCAATTGAAATTAAGAATATGTACAAAATACTTACAAGGAGTTTAGGGGAGCCAATTCACAAACCAGTTCGGGAATCTTAAAGAGAAAAAGTCATTTAATGAAAAGAAAAAGCAGGTTGATCGCTAGAAGAGTGAAGGATCAGGAAATGCGATAGAAGGGCCAATTAAGGCGGGAAATGTAGAGACTCCCTAGGCCTCGGATACCCTAATACCGTCAGGGTCGGAAGAGAACAGGAGTTGACCAAGAGAAGCTGACAGGAAAGATAACAGAAGGAGCCCAGTTCAACTAAGTGGAAGCGATGTCGGATTCAGCTGGGGTCCCGTGATTGCCAACCCACGTCCCACTAGATGTGAGCCCCTGGGGAGATAAACATAAAGCTTGTTCTCTTCACACACATTGTTTACGTCGTAAAGGCCGAGTGACTGGCTACGTGGCTTAGCCCAAGGTTGCAGGATCGAATCCTGGCGCAGTCAGTTGGCATTTGAGGGTGTACAAATGCGAGGGAGCTGAGTCAGTAGATTTACTGGAACGTCAACGATCCCCTTCGGGGAAAATTCCGGCAGCGCTGAGTCTACTTCCCTTACGAAGATAAGGAAAGTTTCTGATTGTATTTTAAGGGGTGAACATCGAGGTCATCTGTCTCTGAGGGAACGTTTACAGCAATATTTTGCTAGAACTATGCCTATCTAGTTTACCGGAAGTGACGTATTTCAGTAGCACATGTATTCGCTCGAAACTGCGAGACGCAACGTAGCAAGGAAGTATCAAAGTACCGTTTGAAACCAGGTGCAGCATCGGATTATTTCGCCAAGTTAGCAGCTAATTGATCTCAAGCTTCCTTCGTTTCAAATACAAACAGAACACTATACCGACTCTTGGGATTATCAAGGCCATTCATTCCCTTTATACACGAGGTAGTTGTTTGAGTCTTCAGTTTTTTGACTGGTTCGATGCAGCCCTCCATTCCTCTCTGTCCTGAGCTAATCGTTTCATCTCTAATAGCTACCACACCCTAAATCCGAGGCAATCTGTTAAACATATTCTAACCTTGGTCTACCCCTACAGTTCTTGTCCTCAACCCTTCCTCCCATAACTAAGTTAATAACTTAGTATGTGTCCTACCAACCTACCTCTTCTCTTCATCAGCGGTCACCAGTAAAATCTCTCCTCTCCCACTCGTCTTAATACCTCTTCGTTTGTAACCCTGTAACACCACATTTCAAACGCTTCAATTCTCCTCTTTTCTACTGCACCAATAGTCCAAGTATCACTTCCATAGAGCGCCACGCTCCAAACAAAGGCTTTCAAAAATGACCTCCTAATACCTAAATCAATATTCGATGTCAACAGATTCCTTTTCTGTAGAAATGCTTTCCTTTCCAGAGCCAAACTACTTTTTATATCCTCTTTGCTTCGTCCATCACTGGTTATTTTGCTTCCTAAGTAACAGAAGTCTCCTACTTCCTTTAGCTTTTCACCTGCCAATTTGATGTCCATAGAGGTTTCTGATTTTCTTTTCGGCTGCAATCCAATATTTTTGTTTTACATTTATTAATTTTCATTCATCATGAATTCGTTCCTTCATACCATTCAAAAACTCATTCCAATCCTCTGGCGTGTCGACCAAGATGACGATGGCATCAGCAAATCTCAGAGTTGAAATTATTTACGATTATTTAGTTACGATCAGTGTTATTGTTAGTGTAGTTACTTTCGGATTGGTGATATAGCAGTCATCAGCTCTGTTTACTTATGGTGTCTCCACTGCAGCGTCGGTGCCGATGTGCCTGTCACAAAATAACCGGAGTTAAGATTGGAAACGGTGATTTATCAAAATATGCCTTGAAAGAGACGAGAATCCCGTCTAGTATTACCATGGCTTACATTTGAGCTTGTAGGAGTTTGAAGGCATGGACCACCGATAATTACAAATGAATAATTCTCTCTGAAAACATATCCGAAACTTGAGCGAGTATTCAACTTACTGTAATTATGAGCAACTGGCAGCCAGTACTGACCCATCTCAGAACTCACCTGCAACAAAGGAACAACCACATTAGATAATTCAGCATTCTGATACAATCAACCTTGGGCAAGTTACAATAATCAATCAACGTACGCAGCGATGGAAGCAAGGTGATTAGCAGAGATTTCTATGTAAATACATATCTATTCAGGAAGCTAAACTTAATTATATTTTATTTAATACAAGCTGTACCCGGCATGCGTTGCAATGCCAATCAAAGAAAGTGTTGGCGTTGAAATTCTGTTTCTTGAAGTGCTTTTGGATACACAACATGTTAACTGCCTCTAAGCTATCGTTAAATGGATTTTCTAATTTAGAACCGTTCGTGGGAGCGTGCACAACAACTTTCAAAAGTTTCATCGCTGTCACTCATTTGTTGAATCAACTCGTACGCTACCTATTGTGAAATGGATTTACTAAGTCGAAACCCTTCCCTGGCGTGTACACAATAACTCATCAATGATTCATCGCAATCGGATGAATGGTATATGCACGTATACGGGGTTTTGTTTAAACGATTCGTGCGCTGTCACTCATTTGTTGAATCTACTCGTGCGCTATCTATTGAGAAATGTATTACTAAGTCGAAGCCCTTCCCTGGCGTGTACACAATAACTCATCAAGGTTTCATCGCAATCGAAGAATGTTATATGAACGCAATAGGGGATTTTGTTGAAACGCTTCGCGCGTCGTCACCCATTTGTTGCATCTACTCTTGCGCTACTTATTGTGAAATGGATTTACTAAGTCCCATTCCCTGGCGGGTACACAATAACTGATCAATGTTTCATCGCAATCGGATGAATAGTATATGAACGCATACTGTACCTGATTTTGTTTAAACGATTCACGCTCCGTCACTCATTTGTTGAATCTACTCGTGCGCTACCTACTGTAAAATGTATTTACTAAGTTAGAAACCGTCACGTAAGTGTCCACAACATCTCACCCAAGTTTCATCGCTATCGGACTAATGGGATATGAATACATAGGGGACTGTATTGAAACGCTCCGCTTGTCATCGTTCATTTGTCGAATCTACTCGTGTGCTACCTACTGTGAAATGTATTTACTAAGCCAGAAACCTTCCTTGGAGTGTCCACCATATTTCACCCAAGTTTCACCGCTAACGGCAGAATGGTATATGACCTTATACGGGACTTTGTTGAAACGCTTCGCGCGTCGTCCCTCATTTGTTGAATCAACTTGTGCGCTGCATATTGTATAGGGGATTTACTAAGCCAGAAATTTTCCATGACGTGTACACAACATCTCACCCAAGTTTCATAGCTACGGACGAATGGTACATGTATTCATACGGGACTTGGTTGAAACGCTTCGCGTGTCGTCGCTCATTTGTTGATTCTACTCTTGCGCTACATATTGTAATATGGATGTACTCAGCCAGAAACCTTCCCTGGAGTGTACACAACATCTCATCCAAGTTTCATCGCAATCGGATGAATGGTATGCGAACGTATACGGGACGTTGTCGAAACGCTTCGCGCGTAGTCACTCATTTGTTGAACATAAACGTGCGCTTCGTATTGTAAAATGGATTTACTTAGCCAGAAACCTTTCCAGGAGTGTACACAACAATTCACCAAACATTTATCACTATCAGACGATTGGTATATGACTTTATACGGGACTTTATTGATACGCTTCGCGTGTCATCGCACATTTGTTGAATCTACTGGTGCGCTACCTATTGTAAAATGTATGTACTAAGCCAGAAACCTTCCCTGGAGTGTACACAACATCTCATCCAAGTTTCATCGCTATCGGATGATTGGTATATGAAATTATATGGGACTTTGTTGAAACGCTTCGCGCGTCGTCGCTCATTTGTTGATTCTACTCGTGCTCTACCTATTTTTAAAGGGATTTACTGAGCTGGAAACCTTCCCTGGAGTGCACACAAAATCTCAGCCTAGTTTCATCGCTATCGGATGAATGGTATATCAACGCAAACGTGACTTTGTTGAAATGCTTCGCGCGTCGTAGCTCATTTGTTGAATCTACTCGTGCGCTGCCTATTGTAAAGTGGATGTACTAAGCCAGAAAATTTCCCTGCAGTGTACACAACATTTTACGCAAGTTTCATAGCTATCGGACGAATGGTATATGAATGCATACGGGACTTTGTTGAAACGCTGTGCGTGTCGTCGCTCATTTGTTGAATCTACTCGTGCGCTATCTACTGTGAAATGTATTCACTAATTTTGAAACCTTCACGTAAGTGTACACAACATCTCACCCAAGTTTCATCGCTATCGGACGAATGGTATATGAACACATACGGGACTTTGTTGAAATGCTTCGCGCATCGTCGCTCATTTGTTGAATCTACGCGTGCGCTACCTATTGTAATATGGATTTACTAAGTCAGAAACCTTCCTTGGAGTGTACTCAACATCTCACCCAAATTTCATCGCAATCGGACGAATGGTATATGAACGCATAGGATACATACCCATAGACCCACAGACAGACAAACTATCACGTAACATTGATTTTTATATATATAGATATAAGGTGCGTTAAAAAAAGTAACAAGCCGGAGCCTGTAATGCACAAACCGGTGACGACATCGGCTAATCGTGGCGTGTGTAACGAGGTGCGGTTCCGACCAGAGCGTGGAAGATCACAGCCCGTCGCTAGAGGGCACGCGTGCACGTCACGTGACGATACAAAGCGAGCAGCAGCATGTATCAATCGTCCAACCAAGACAGTGGGCCATTCAACATGCTTCCTGGTGTGGTTGAAGACTGTGGGGCACCCATTGGGCACACTCTTTCCGCAAGTCGTTCCTTCATGATGGTGTGCACAATTCCGACGCTCAATCCGACCACGGCGGCTATGGCGTTCACTGTCACTCGGCGGTCCTGGGTAATGAGTGCATCAACCAGCTGGGCGTTGTTATCGGTAATGCCCCAGACCGGGCTAACGACACCCGTCCTTCCCTGAAGTGCTTGTGCCACGCCTTGACCCTTGCAAGGGACATGCAGTGTTCGCCGTACACTTGTGACATTCAGCGATGAATGTCCGTTTCCCCTACTCCTTTCGCTGTCAGAAACCGAACAACACCTCTTTGCTCTTCGGTTGACGCCTCCATGTCACTGTTTGCCATGCGACTTGCAGCGTTGGACGATTGATGCATGCTGCTGCTCGCTTTGTATCGTCACGTGACGTGCACGCGTGCCCTCTAGCGACGGGCTGTGACCTTCCACGCTCTGGTCGGGACCACACCTCGTTACAAGCACCACGATTAGCCGATGTAGTCACCGGTTTGCGCATTCCAGCCCCCGGCTCGTTACTTTTGGAACGCACCTTATATTTACATGTGGAGTTCGAAAGTAGAGTGGTCATTTCCCATATTTGGAAGTTTAGCACATATGTTCCATAATCTTAGTCATTAAGATCAATATAGTCCATATTTCGGCTTGAAAGTATTAAATTCTAGTAAATGAGCAGTCCTGTCAATAATGGAGAAACAAGTTAAAGGTCTATTTTAACATTTCTATAATTCGGGAGAGTGAAAGCTTTATTAACAGCCAGAAGTATACCGATCAAACTTAGGAAGAGATTTGCAAAATGTTTAGTGTGGAGTTTGGTGTCTTATGGTTCGGAAACATGGACAGACAGAAAGAACAAAAAGATTTAGAAAGGTTTGAAATGTGGTTATGGAGATGAATAGAGAAAGTGAAATGGACCGATAGAATGAGAAATGAGGAGGTGCTAAGAAGGGTGGGAGAGGAGAGGAGTTTCATGAGGATGATACAGAAGAGGATGGGTCACATACTACGTAGGAATTGTCTACTACAAAGAATCATGGTAGGAAGAGTTGAAGGAAAAAGGGGGAGAGGAAGAAGGAGATTTGGAATGTTAACAGATGTGAAGAAAGGAATGAGTTTAAAGCGAATGAAAGAAGATGCTCAGGACAGGGAGAAATGGGGAACGTCCAGTTGAAACCTGTCTGCGGATAGATCTACTGAAAGAGAGAAGAATACATTTATATGGTGGTACAGGTAAAGTTGCAGATGTGGCAAAAATGAAGATGGACACTGTACTTTCAAAGAACGCCTTCTTCCCTCTTCCTTGCCTAATCCTCGCACTCTACACATCCCTTCATCATGCCCCTGTTCGCTTTGCAGGTGAGGCCGCCTGGGCGAAGTGCTAGTCACACTCCCCAGTTGTATCCCCGACATATAGTTTCAAGCTCGAGAACACTGCCCTCAGTGGCGGTAGAGGTGGGATCCCTCGCTTAGTCCGTGGGAAAAGCCAACCCTGGAGGGTAAAACGATAACGAAAGGAGAAAACGAAAATAAAAATAAAAATTAAAAATAATAATAATAATAATAATAATAATAATAATTTAAAAAAAAGATACAATAATTCATGTAACCTAACCAACCCGTGATCTCACGCTCACTCGGGCAGTTATCGTAACAAAATATGTTTTGTATTTGTGCCATTGTCTGAGCAACACAAACTAATCACAAACATTGTTGAAAAGTCATCTGTTTTCTATTGACATTCGAACAATGGGCAGTATCGTTGACATCCACCATGAATAATACACTGCATTATTTCGATTGTTACGCTGATTTGTGCAGATAAGTCATCTGGACATCTATTAGGCTACGAAGGGCGCACTGTATTGCTTTACATTTTATTTTCTTCTGTCCAAATGAAGTACATTACACATCAGTTGCTACGTCCACCTTCTCAACATAATCTCCTGGTAACTTGATGCACTTTTGCCATCGATGTGTCAGTCTCTCCAGACCTTCCTGAAACCATTCTTTCGGAGTGCTACGTACCCTTGCCTTGACAGCTGTGTCCAGGTCTGCACAATCCGCAAAACGGCGACCATGCAATGGAAGCATAGGGGCAGTCCACCTCCAAAGAAATGTCGAACAGTGTCATCAGTTGGCAAGTGAATGGCGACAGTGTTCAGGGACACAAAGGGCATCATCCTCATTGACTGGCTGGAATTGGGGGCCACGATTAACAGTGCAGAATACGTGGCGACCCTTAAGCGCTTACGTCGTGCTATTCAAACTAAGCGGCCAGGAAAATGGGCTAAAGGTGTGCTTCTGCAAAATGACAATGCCCGCCCCCACACTAGCCGAGAGACCACCGCTGCCATTGATCAAATGGGATTCACGGTGCTGCCACATCCACCATACTCTCCCGACTTGGTACCAAATGATTACTAGGGCTCGGGTTTTTAGGTAAATAAATATTTTTTTAATGTAAATATATATTTTAAGCATTTTTTCTATAAATACATAAATTCCTGCTTTTCACTTATTAGCACATAAAAAGACATAATATTTACATTTCTTAAGTTCAATATGCAAGATCTTTCAGTTTATTGCATTTTTGTTCTGTGTTACTTCAACGGTGGGAACCTGTGAGCTTCCTAATCTTCATGCAGAGCATATGTCAGCTTGCAACTGTGTTATTCTTAACTTGTCACCCCGTGCCACTCACTGTGGAAGCCGGGTACTTCCTTGTCCATAGCCATATTGCACCACGCGCTAGACCTCCCCCTCCCCCCCCCCCCCCCCAGCTACCTGGAACCAGTGTCACTCACATGAAGTTCATTTCTGGCACTGTGAAGTGTAAGGCAGTTCTACAATGCCTAAAGTAAAGGCAACTACACGTTATCGTCTATTGCAGAATTTAAAGATAATTTTGCTTCTGATGGGGGCGTTCTCTTCTTCCAACCATGTGGGAAAGCAACCAAGGCTGAACAGCGATCTCAAGTTACACAACACCTCAAGGGCAAGAAATATATTGCCGCAGTTTCGCGCCTTCGGAAGAAGTGTTTCGCAATAATTGTCAGTCATTTGTGATGGACAACCTGAAGATGTATCTCGTTGTGTATTGTAATGCTTTAGCAGTCAGTGAGACATAGAATAAATTGCATTCTTGATACTGCAAATTGTTTATATTCACATTAATAAACTAAATAATTAAATATTTTTACTTTTTTGTCACATACGTCAGGTATTTTTAATACATAAAAAATAAATATTTTTCCGATTTTTAGCACCTAAAAATCCGAGCCCTAGTGATCACCTGTTCGGGAACATGAAGAAACCTCTGGACACAGCTGTCAAGGCATGGGTACGTATCACTCCGAAAGAATGGTTTCAGGAAGGTCTGGAGAGACTGACACATCGATGGCAAAAGTGCATCAAGTTACCAGGAGATTATGTTGAGAAGGTGGACGTAACAACTGATGTGTAATGTACTTCATTTGGGCAGAGAGCAATAAAGTGTAAAACAGTATAGTACGCCCCTCGAAATAAAATCTGGGCATGGCATGATTTTATTTGCAATGTTCAGTGACTCTCTGGTTACTGTAATAATAACGCCGAGACAAGGTGGATTTAAGGTCGGCCCGCAAGTGGCCCCCTGGGGAGGTCCAGCCTTGTTTTACCTTCTGTTGATTTCAATTTAAATGTTAATAGCGGTCGTGGCCATTGTGCTGTCTCATCTCGGCGAGGCCTTATCTTACGACAAACACAGCCGACATACTCGAGCATAATATGGCGAGAATTCAAGGAGAGGGAACAGATTATCTACCCTAAGCTGTATGTTTCACAAAACTCAAGCTCCTAAACCAGAGGGAGTTAGAAGGTGTGGTTTGTACCAAAATCTTCCAAATCGTCTCAATAATACAGGAAAGATCTTGCATTTCTTGAAAAGTCATCGGAAATATATTCATTTGTTTATAAAGTGTTTTCAAACAAATAAACAAGACGATAGCCCCTGGCAGAACTGTGCCGCGTAAAGCCCGTCTATACCGAACGTCAGATCAAGACCTAAGCGGTCCCTTTGATGTTCTGGTCTGTGAAAAGGCTAACGCTCAAGGAAATAGTTCCCAATTTTTCTGCTTGTTTTTGCAGTACAAGATGTTTCAGCGCATGTTGCTATGTTTCGATAAACTGGCTAGATTACTTTTAAGAAATTCCTTGGTATAAATCTACGAATAAATTAATCATTTTCTCGTTAATTGGGAGCTGCACCAACCTTGCTTTTCATGTGATTAACTGTGTGCGCGAATATAACTTGTAGTGGTATTTTATACGATAGGCAGAGTAATTTGGTACGATTTCTTTCTGTATAAACCTTGTTTGAGGTGCAAAAGAGTAACCGACTCATTCGATGTTGTGGCAAATCAGGTTCAAAGGTTGGCAATACTGTTACGAGTTCAACATGGCATCTTCAAGTAGACAACGTGTTCAAACTGCAGTTGTAAAGCTTGAATCACCAACAAAATACTTCAAAAATAATAGAAGTGGGGAGAAGTTCAGTAAAAGGTGCAAACAAATGATTTTAAATGTATATACTGTAGTAGGTTGAGGGATGACAATCCAGAGTGGACAGTAGAAGAGTTGGTAAAGAAGACTGCGTACTTGACTGGCGTTTCGACATACAGTGTTGACTCGGTGCGCGCTGAATTCAAAGCTCATGGCGAGTCTCCAGCGAGAAGTCGGCCGGCGTCACAAGGAAAGGGGGTTCATGTGTCACAGTATTTAGAATTTTGTTCTGTGTGGAATTCGTAGGAAAGTGCTTTTTTCTTTTTCTCATGAATGAAATTCCAACTTTGACGCAAGTGACAGTGAAAGCTAATGGTGATAGTGATAGTAGTGAATCATCTGACGGCGGTCTCAGTGGAATAGAAGCAATGGAGGAAGATTAGCGACAACATCTGTAAGTTATATACACATGCTGTATCCTAACATTTAATCTTATTTATAGGAAAGTGTTTACTTCTCAGTAGCCTATGTCAGCTCAACCGAAAATATATAGCCTACTCGCCATGTTTTGTAATGACATTTTGATGTTGGCTAATCCGCATATACACCTGACAGTATTATTTTCCTATGCGCGGTATAATTATTATTTTGTTTTGTAATTACCCTCCACTTCAGGTTACAGTTAAGTCTTTGTACTAACAGTAGATCATTCTGCCTTCTGATTCTCAAGAGTACGTGTCGTAACCCTTCAAGGAAGCAGCTGTTTCTCCCCGTCAACTTTCGATCTTTCCCAAGATAAGATGGTGACGGATGACAAATAAGCAATTAGTTGGTTCATAGGGTTCAAGGACACACGACATTTCGTCTTCTTATATCACTCATCGTTCATGTGTCATTCCTCGCATAACACAAATAATGTTATAATGTTTTAAATAATCGCACGATAACATAAAATTACAAGCATTCTTTTTTTTTTATTAACACAGAGCCTCGGGTTTCGACAGGATAGGAAAACATATTTGGTTCAGTGAATATGCCGTAGATAAATTCGTAATTGAAGTGGATCAAAGGTCCGAACGCAATAAAGTCGTTTGTGGTTAAGGTAGATTCAAACACTCGATCAGATGCGCGCCATGTTGGAAACACAAGACGGGACAGAAAGATAAGATGCGCGGAGGGACAGAGAGAGAAGATGCGCGGAGGGATATTTTCCTCAGGTCTTGACCTGACGTGGGGTATAGCACTAGTGCGGGCGGGTAGTCTGTACACATGGGGCGCACACAACCAGCAGCAGTGATGAATTGCACCCTGATCTCATAGATATCGACAATTTGTTTAAACAAATAAACATATGTATAGAAGCCCGCATAACAGTCAAGCCAGGCGGGTGGTTTATACACAGGCAGAAAAGATCACGGATACCACGCGTAAGATGATAATGATGATTATGTTGATAATTGTTCTTTTAAGGGGCCTAGCATCAAGGTTATCGGTCTCTAATGGTTTGGGTGATGGTGAAAGATGAGATGAGAATGAAAACTATAACTAATACTAACTACAGACTTACAGACTAGAAGAAGAAATGGTAAACAAATAAAGGATAAGGCAAATAAAGGAGAGGAAGACGAATGAGGATTGAGGGACTAGGAAGGAAGGAGAGCCATGAAATTCAGATAGGAAAGGGAAAGAGGAGAGGGCCCGCCCCAAAGTCAGTGGAAGAAGGGGAACAAGTAGTTCCGTGAAGAACTATACAGCCTATTTTCATATATCCTACTTATGTTAATTGCCTTTATCATCATACAAAATTCAGTTTGATTGGTGTGATAGATTCGTCGATATTGAGTACCATCCAAATACTTCGGTTGGTAGCCATGCTAGATTTTTATATAAGTAGGCCATAGAGATATGTAGGCTACTATTAGATGACGATTTTTTGCATAGCTTCATTATTCAAACGTTCACTTCGATCGCATGAATAATACAGAAGAAATAAAAACTTAATTTTAAAAATGCACACAGCCGCCATCTTGAGGTTATGTGAACAATTGAACTAAATTAGATGCCAGTGCATTACAATGTGTATAAACATTTGCTGTGCCTTATTTCACTGCACTCAGATGGTTAAATCATGAGAAGAGTCTATTAAAGTGTAACCTTAGCTTGGCCGCCATGTTGGTTTTGTATTTTACAAGATTTTGCAAGGCTCACAGCTGAACTTCTAGTAGTAGCCTTTATCACCGTACAAAATGTCAGGGTGATATCTGTAATAGTTTCGGAGACACAGAATGCTGGTGAAGTATTTCGCACAGCCGCCATTTTGAGGTTATGTAAACAATTGAACTAAATTAGATGCCAGTGCATTATAAAGTATTTATACATTTGCTGTACCAAGTTTCAATGCGTTTGGATGGTTAGGCCTAAATTGCGAGAAAAGTTTCGCTTGGCCGCCATGCTAGTTTTGTAGTTAACAGGTTTTTGAAATTTACATAGGTAATTTTCTACTAGTGTCCTTTATCGCCGTACAAAATTCCAGGGTGATATCAGTAAAAGTTTCGGAGATATAAAATGCCGGTGAAATATTTCGCACATCCGCCATGTTTGATTGGTGAGACGAAATTAAATTTGAAGGGCACGGTCGGGGTCGGGCGAGTCCGAGTTTCATTGAAATCGCTCCAGCCGTTTAGTAGTTATTAGAGGGAGATATACACACAGACACACACATACACACACGGACAAATGGTGATCTCATAAGCCTATTTTTTCCTAAATGAAAATAGGCTAAAATCGGACCGAGCTCAGGAATCCCTCGGGATCGCCAACTCCCGAACTCACCAGCCATGAGCCCCTGAGGGTGTAGCACTATCCAGGGTGCACCAGAAGTGGTGGGGCTACACACACCCTGCCTCCTTGAGGGCCTTGAGCAGAAGGCAGGAGATAACATGAAATGGAAAAGAAGGCTGACCCCTCGCAGAAGGAGGGTATCAGGAAAGATCAGAGGAGGGCCAATTAAGGTGGGAAAGGAAGAGACTCCCTAGGCCTCAGATACCCTAATACCGTAGGGGTCAGAAGAGAACAAGAGCTGACCAAGTGAGGTCGACAGGAAAAAATACGGAGAGGAGCCCGGCACAAGTAAGTGGAACCAATGCCGGACTCAGCTGGGGTCCCGTGGTCGTCAACCCACGTCCCACTAGATGTGAGCTCCTGGGGGGCCATGCGTAAGAGGAGACTGAAGTTTTATGGGCACCTCATTAGAATGGATGAGAATCGAATATCGAAAAGAATCTTTAGTTACATCACCAAGATAAAGGCGACTACAATGCGGATAGAAGAAACGAGAAGAGACATGGAGGAAGTTGGAATAGGGCTGTGTTTCGAGCTAAAATTGATAACTTCAAGGGGTTCAAGGAAAGACCCAGTAAAACGACCAAGAACACCTGGTCAAAGGAAAGGAGGAGTAACCACAGAGAAAGGATGAAGAAATTCTGGGTGAAGAAATAGGAACAAACCAGCAAATCAATTGTTTCCCGAGGTCCACATTACGCCAAATTCGAAGACCAAGGGAGAGAAGCCTCCAAACCAAAATGGAAATTAAATGAGAAAATAAATCCATGCATGAACACTAACACATAAGAGGAAGGACATCACAGATACGCTCGGGATGAGGCAATTAACATTCTACGGTATAAAAAAACGGATAACAATGGCTAACAAAGATTATTCCATTCTTACCACCGAACAGTAAAGTAACGGTTCTCCGTTAAACTGGGCGAATGTCCCCTTACCGCCATCTGGCGGTTCGAATTGTAAGAGTTTCAGAAATTTTATGAACCATTTCGTGTAATGTGTACGATAAGTAAGCCAGCTTCATTTCATGAAGCGGAAAGCAACGTATAATGAGACTAAAAGCCATACAGAGATGGCAAGTGCTACAACGCTCCCTCGAGAGGTCCTTGTTGTAACTAAAGAGCGTTTACGCTTGCCTTCATCGGCAAGGAAACGCAAGAATTGACTAGCGGAAATAAACGAAGATCTAGTACAGTAGAATTGGTATTAACGAAGAAACCACTCAATTTTGAACAAAATACATCAATCTGCAGAATAAACCGGAGAAAATAAACAAGATTGACAGCAGAACGCCATAAGAAAATGATGATGATAATTGTTGTTTTAAGGGGCCTAACATCTAGGTTATCGGCCCCAAATGATCTGGGTGATAGCGAAAATGACAATGAGATGGAAACCATAACGAAAATTAAGTGAGACGGAAACTACTTAGAAAATGGAACTCAGATTGAAACAACTCACAAAATGTAGAGTGGAAATACTTGCAATAGGTAATTTAGAAGGAAAATACTCACAAGAGGAATAGATTGTACAATATGCACAAAATGTAGTTTAGGTTCAAAATTCGTACAAAATGCAATGTAGATTCGAAATACTCACAAAATGCAATTGAAATTCAAAATACTAAAAAAATGCAATTGAAATTGAAAATACGTACAATATACAATTGAGGTTCAAAATACTTACAACATGCAATTTAGATTGAAAATGGCAATTTCAAATTCAAAATACTCACAAAGTGCAATTGAAATTCAAAAAACTTACAAAATGGAATTGAAATTCAAAATACTCACAGAAGTGCCGCAAACTACATTCAAAGACTTACTAAAAAGCAATTTAGATTGTCAATCCTCACAAAGTGCAATTGAGGTTGAAAATACTGGCAAAATGCAATTTAGATAGAAAAGACTTACAAAATGTAACTTAGATTGAAAATACCTAAAAAATGTAGTGTAGATTCAAAAAATTCGCTAAAGGTAAGTTCGGGAGCCAATTCACATTAAAAAAAAGGGGGGGGGGTCTCAAAGAGAAAAGGAAATAGATTGTAAAGAAAACAAGAGGTCTGACCCCTAGAAGACTGAGAGATCAGAGAAGACGAGACAAGGGCCAATTAAGGCGGGAAAGGAAGAGACTCCATTGGCCTCGGATAACGTAATACTTGATTTCTATTCGTCATGCTAATACCGTCGGGGTGGGAAGAGAACAAGAGTTAACCAAGGGAGGTCGAGAGGAAATAAGACAGAGAGGAGCCCGGCACAAGACTCAGCTGGGGTCCCGGGTCACCAACTCACGTCCCACTACATGTGAGCCCCTGGGGGGCGCAATAGGAAGGGGAGATGTAAAAAAGATAACTAACAGTGCGCTAAGCGCGCTCTCTAGTTGAGCTTCACGAATCAACACAGTACTGTACACTCTAATACGAGCAAAGCATTTTGTGATAGGGATGGTAATCGATTAATTATTAGAGTTATCAAGTAATCGATTAATTGAAGCAGATAAAACGATTGATAGATTGTGCGTTTAATCGATTAATGGTTGATTAATCAATTAATTGTTTTGTCGATTAGTCGATGTTCGTCGCTCCTTTCACCACGCCCTCACAGAAGCAAAACAGACATTTCATTAGTTACAATATATTGTATCATATATTTTAAAATAATGTACCTTCGTAATGGTGATGGATGACATCATGAAGGCAGCAATGGAAGAATATAGTAGGGCAAAGATGAAGGTAATGTTGTTTGCAGACGACGTTGTGATCTGGGGCGAGGATGAGATGGAGGTACAAGAATAGTTAAGACGTAATAAGTGAAAAGATTGACCAATGGGGATTGAAGATAAATGTGGAGAAGAGTAAAACAGTGGTGGTGAGTCGACATAAAAAAAGTAGGAAAAGGAGTAATCAAGGTAGGAGATAAGGAATTGGAAGTAGTGAAACACTTCAAATACTTGGGAAGTGAACTGACTGAAGATCGAAGACGAGATTTGGAAATTAGCAGAAGAATACAACTCGGGAGTGGTTTCTACCAACAGGTACGGGGACTAGTATGGAACAAGGATATACCAATTAAGGCTAAAGAAGTTATTTACAAAGCATATTATGTTCCTATAATGACATATGCAGCAGATGAGATTCCTGAGAAGTATGGAGGGACAGAGTGAGAAATGAAGATATACGGAAAGAACTGGGAGTACAGAAACTAAATGACAAACTGGAGCAAAACAGATTGAGGTGGATTGGACATGTCAAACGGATGAATGAAGTAAGGCTACCAAGACAAGCACTGGAACGACGGATGACGGGTAAGAGAGGACGAGGAAGACCAACAAATCCTGCAGATTTTATTCATGTGTGATAAGAAAATTACTAACAGGAAGACATTTGACCTGTTAAATGTTGTAATCTTGCCATCCTGTGACGTTTCAATAAGGAACATGGCCACCACTGGCGTCCATCAGGCCTCTTACTCGCCGTGGTATACCACAGCCCAAGTTGTCCAGGTCCTCTTGAGGCAGGCGATCCCACTCTTCGACAGCGGCCTTGGTGGGTTATGGGAGGACTTGGACGCATGTTCGATACAAATCATATCCGGCGACATCGCAGGCCATACCATTCGTGCACAGACTCCCGGAGGAAGTTTTGTACCACCACCGTTCGATGTGGTAAGTGTAAGGTGCTTTCAAAAAGTAACGAGCCAGAGGCTGTAATGCGCAAACCGGTGACGACATCGGCTAATCGTGGCGTGTGTAACGAGGTGTGGTTCCGACCAGAGCGTGGAAGGTCACAGCCCGTTGCTAGAGGGCACGCGTGCACGTCACGTGACGTGACGATACAAAGCGAGCAGCTTGCAACAATCGTCCAACGCTGCCAGTCGCATTGCAAACAGTGACATGGAGGCGTCAACCGAAGAGCAAAGAGGTGTTGTTCGGTTTCAGACAGCGGAAGGAGTAGGGGGAACGGACATTCATCGCCGAATGTCACAAGTGTACGGCGAACACTGCATGTCCCTTGCAAGGATCAAGGCGTGGCACAAGCGCTTCAGGGAAGGACGGGTGTCGTTAGCCGATGATGCCCGGTCTGCGGCACTCCCCTGCATTACCGATGACAACGTCCTGCTGGTTGATGCACTCATTACCCAGGACCACCGAGTGACAGTGAACGCCATAGCCGCCGTGGTCGGATTGAGCGTCGGACGTGTGCCCACCATCATGAAGGAACGACTGCACTTGCGGAAAGTGTGTGCCCAATGGGTGCCCCACAGTCTTCAACCACACCAGGAAGCATGTCGAATGGCCCACTGTCTTGGTCTTGGTTGGACGTTTGAAGGATGCTGCTGCTCGCTTTGTATCGTCACGTGACGTGCACGCGTGCCCTCTAGCGACGGGCTGTGACTTTCCACGCTCTGGTCGGAACCACACCTCGTTACACACGCCACGATTAGCCGATGTCGTCACCGGTTTGCGCATTACAGCCTCCAGCTCGTTACTTTTTGAACGCACCTTATATATGCAAAGCTTTTTTGACATGTGTATAAACATTGAAGAAGAGTTCAAAATGTTTGCTGAAAACTCTTCGTTTTCTTTTTTCAAAACCCTTCCCCAATGTTATTGCTGTTTGTCCTTACACTGACACTGACTCTTATTTGGTTGTTGGTAACATAAACAAAGAAGGGCGCTTAGTATATTTAGACAAAAAAAAGGAAATTTGATAGATTTGTATACATAGTTTCCAAATCCGTCGTTTAGGCGGCAGCACGCCAGCCTCTCACCGCTGGGTCCGTGGTTCAAATCCCGGCCACTCCATGTGAGATGTGTGCTGGACAAAGCGGAGTCAGACAGGGTTTTCTCCGGGTACTCCGGTTTTCCCTGTCAACATTTAATTCCAGCAACGCTCGCCATTATTATTTCATTTCATCTGTCATTCATTTAATCATTGTCCCCGTGAAGTGCGGCAGGCTTCGGCAGCCGGCACAGTTTATATCCTCACCGCTAGATGGGGGCTTCATTCATTCCATTCCCTGACCCAGGCTGTCAACTGGAAGCAGGCTGTGGATTTTCATTATATTCTGAAAATGAGCATAACTCAACTTATGCGCTAAACTCTCATTTAAACTTCTTTCCTTACGCGTGTCAATTTATCGATTTTTTGGTTAGCTGATTAATCTATTATTCGGTAAGTCGATTAATTGAATGGTCGTTTTTGATTCATTTCAAATTATTAGATTAACTGAACATAGCAGCTTATTATACAGGGTGCGGCAGAAATAACTGACGAATTTCAAACGTAAATAACACACCAACGCAACACGATATTTACAAATTTATTGCTCAGTTTAAAAGAGCAGTGTTTGCCATTTGTCACATAGATTGGAGAGGCAGATCTAACACCTGTATTCGGAATTGTAGGCCCTTACTTTTTTGAAGAGGAGGATAAAACTGTGACAGTAACATCTGCTCGTTTCGTACAACTGTTACGCAACTGCCTGCAGCCAACACTCAACGACTTAGGGATTCCTCCTGTGTGGTTTCAACAAGATTGTGCCACTGCACACACAGCCAGGGCATCGATGAGCCTCCTCACAGAGATGTTTCCTTACGGGGTGACGTTCCATGGCCAGCCCGTTCCCTGATCTCGCCCCCTTGCGATTTCTTTCTCTGGGGATACCTGAAGAATCGGGTCTTCCAACGTAAGCCACGAACACTACACGGCCTGAAAGTGGCTATCTGTGAGGAAATCGAAGCAACACCACTACACATGACTAGGAGGGTCATGCGGAACTTCAGGGAGAGGCTTCAGAAGTGCATCAAAAAGGGCGGTCGGCATTTGGATGACATTATTTTCATAACCTACTGTGCATGTATATATGATGCAAATGGCAAACACTGCTCTTTTAATCTGCGCAATAAATTTGTGAATATCGTGTTTCGTTGCTGTGTTATTTACGTTTGAAATTCGTCAGTTATTTCTGCCGCACCCTGTACCAGGAATGGCTAAACCTACGGGGCTCGGTATGATCTAAACTTAAAATTCTAGATCAGTGGATGTGCAGGGAGTCTATAAAAGAAATACAAAAAAGTACGACTGAATATTTTAATGATGAAGAAACTGTAGCGGTCCAGCCCTGCGGGTGAGAAGCAGGTGATGGTACCTTAATTACCTGTTGGAGAAATGAAATACAACACAGACAATGTGGGCACCTGCCCGAACAGGACGAGCATCACTAAAATATACCAAGTGATTTTACTTATCTGAATATAGTCTTTTAAACCCCAGTAGAATTTGCTTTGTAATCAGTCAAATCTGAAGAGAAGCATCATGTCCGGAGCTGTCACCTCTGAGGACCGGGTTCGACTCCTGCCTCAGTCATCCTAAAGTGGTTTCCTTGATTAAGCTGGATTTTCCAAGGCGCGGAGGCGGAGAGCGGAACGCGGAGAGCGGAGTCGACTCTCCGCTCGTGAGTCATCAGCTTGCTGAAATGTGTTTTCCTAGTCGCGCACTTGTCCTCTGGCGGAGAGCGGATCAGTTGCTCATTTGTTTACTAGGAGTGATAAGGTGAGGTCGATATGGACGTGGAATCTAGACTTTTTATTTTATTACACTTGGAAGAGGAGGTGGAGGAGGAGAAAGACATGGAGGAGGAGGAAGAGTTACTATTGCACTTAGTGAAGGATCGAAAATGTGCAAGTGACATATATCAAACGGGTGAAAATGAGGGAGGGTTTAAAATTCTTATCAATAACCATTTAATTGATGACGAAATTAGATTCAAACAGTACTTTCGATTGACCAAAACGAGTTCTATGATCTATACTGTACCCGAAATACCTACCGTCAGCTTGTTGATATCCCTCGATGGTAGCTGGATTGTAGAACCTGAAAACCCCGACTAAAAACCCAACTGATTCCACTCATCAAGAGACGGGGATAATGGGGCACAAGGATCACCTAACTGAGGGAATGTTAAGAAAAACCATAGCAACAAAAGAAAAATCGAGCTCGATAGAACACAAGAACGAGAAAAAACATAATATCCAAAGCGTGGAATAACACAAATGCCTGCAATGGTTTCCTTAACGTGACCTCCTATCGCAGCTATAAAGTGAAAATGAAAATCCACAGCCTGCTTCCAGTCTCCGACCGGGTCAGGAATGGAATGAATGAAGCCCCTATCTAGCGGCGAGGATATGAACTGTGCCGGCTGCCGAGTCCTGACGCACTCCTCTGGGGCAATGAATAAATGCATGACAGATGAAATGAAATGATAGTGGAGAGTGTTGCTGGAATGAGAGTTTGACAGGGAAATTAAGGTGGACGGGAAAAAAAAAAGACAAACGAATGGGTCCTCAAGGAAGTAGACGAAACAAGAGGAAAGCGAAATTCGTTGGCCTCACCCTACGTCATAAGAGCTCCTGACCACCATACTGGAAGGAAAAGTTCTGGGGAAGAAAGGAAGAAGAAGACCGCGGAAGACTCATCTGGATTCTGTGATGCATGGACTTCAATTTAAACAGTAACTTACGCTGACTTAAAATGTTCAGCGAGTGAGAGATAAATGTGGTTCGAGCGACAAGGCTAGCTTTAGATGATGATGATGATGATGATGAAATTTATGACATGAGACCGCCGGCTTTACTTCCCTTCCGAAGGAAGGCATACTAAAGGATTTTAACGCTCTTTAAAAATCCGACAACTTTGGCCGGGTTTGAACCCGAGATCTTGAGCACAGCTACCAACTACGCCACCGAAGCCTCTAGAAGAAGAAATAATAATATTCCAGCCAAAGCTTGGAATAGATGTAGACTACAAGTGGCTAGCGGAACAATATGAAAAGGAAGTCTCAGGAGCTTTATTTATATCAGCATGCTGAAAAGATCATTGATACCTTCAGGAAAAGGCGACTGAAGTTCTACGGCCTCAATCTCAGAATGAACAATGACAGGCTCACCAAAAGGATTCTCAACCTCAATGCTCCCTCAATGAAAGTCTAGATCAACTGGCTTAGTGAAATAGAAAAAGACCTTCAAGAAATTCGCATGACGGAGGAAATTTTACAAGATCAACTCCAGTTCAGAACAATAATCAACAACCATAATTTCTCTGATAAAAATTACTACCAGGACAGCTTGCCACGGTGGGTGAGTGGATATCGTGTCGGTCTACTAACCCCAAGATTACAGGTTGGCTCCTGGCCGTGGTAAGTAATTTTTGAAAGGCGGCAAAAATACGATACGCGTGTCATACGATGTTGGCATGTCAAAGAACCCATTTGAATTCAGTAGGCCGAGTTCATAATTACCACTCTAAAATAATTAAACTAGAATTCTCCAAAATTTATTCACAAAGGCATTATAGCAGAAATTGCTATAACAATATTACAAGAAAAGAAAAGCAACTGCAGCTTCAACCGGAAGCTCAAATCACAGTGACCTGAATACAACTTCTAGTCATTACTAGACACACTGTATTCTCCATAAAAAATATGTTGAACACTCTTTAAGATAATACCCTACTATGGCACAACCAATGCCTCAAAAGCATTATTGAAAATTAATTCCGCATCTGGGCAGGTCATTACTAATCCTACAGCTAGCAATATCATTTATGTACAAAATCTACATTAATATATATATATATATTGAATGGCACACTCCAAGTGTGTTTTTTTCTTTTCATTTCGCAAGCCTCAGTTTGAAATTCTTCCATTAGAATAAGATCATTGGTTTCCTTTCACTAATTCGAAAATGTTTAAATTGGTCCTTTCCAACCAGGTGACAAAGCATAATAGAGGTAATCTATCACTTTAATTAATTATTGCACTCAACAAAATAACTGATCAGGATAACTGTAAAACCCTCGTCAGCATGGTGATTAAATCCAGAACATTAAGGTTGATATCATTTAATACATGTTTTAATCTTTTACTTTGTAGTTTGCATGCTTCTAAGCAACAACAAAATGCTTGTAGTAAAACGCTGAATTAGACTTGAAAATAAGTTAACTTATATTTGACTACTCAATCACAATTATCATGGGTTAAATTCCATGAAATATCTTAATGTTTATTTCATTCTTTTAATGCCTTCACGCGGCTCTACTATTATAAATATGTACTCCCCTGAGTACTCGATTCAAAATTAATTTGTTATAATCATACATATTTTAACGTAACTGGATCACCCTCATTGGTGAATGACGAATTTCATTCTCAGCCGATTATTGTTGTTACTATATCGTTGCTTGAATTTATACATAGTTTACATTAGTGTTCAATGATGTTTATTGGATTTTCTCAATAACAAAATATCCTTTTAGAATTAATACCTATGCTATGAGAGATTGCAATAGCATCGACTTTCCTTAATCAGAATGTATTTATACATTTATTAAATTTGGGATATACGCTGGTTAAAAAAGTGAATGATGTTTCAGAGATATATTATAGTCAAATGACTACAATTAAAAACAATGATAAATTCCATTGACCATGGATCTCAACTGTGCCTTCACGCGAGTGGCTAACGTGAATCCAAAAAGCAAGTTAAATAAAAATGAAGAGAAAGTTTATCGAGCCAACGTTCGGTACACCCCTGCACGGATGAATTCGAGAAACAAAGTAATGTCTCTACACCACCGGACATGGCAATCATAACAATTAGCACAATTGTCTGGTTAGAAAACATTACCAGCCTCTGTCCTTCAACAACACAAAGAACAGTTCCTAAAAAAGCGAGAGATCGAACTCCTCTCTCTATATATAAAAAAGAAATAAAACTTCAAAAAACTCATAACTTGCTATCAAAATCAGTCTTCTATTCATAAACCAATCACTCGGATGTATAATGTTCGAAGATGCAGTAGGAAAATGTAGCCCAACAAAAACTCAGTCTAACGATGCGAAGAATGTCACAAATTGACATAATAAAGAGCTCACCACGTTGATAAACTACACTGAATCACAAAATGCCTATCGATGTCCTCTTCACTACTCTAAGAAAGCTTCATGAAACATTACTGAATTTATGATGAAATCTACTTAAACATACTTAAATACAAGCTGAAAATGGGTTGCACTTCTTATGGAAGTCTAAAACCTGTCGATTATGAAATCAGTCATGATTAAAACGTCATGCTTAAATTCCACAGTTCGACATACTACTCAAAAATGAATATACTAAAAATAATGGCGTGAATTCACATTGAAATATCTACACTTAGCTACGAGAGACGAAGTTGTGTAAGCTGTACCTTGTTGATAGATGAATTTCCAAACGCCCTGCATATCACACCTTTTCGATATGTAGCTGTAACTAGCACTCCTCAGGTCGTCGGGAATCGAACCAGGGAACACCTTCTCCAGTCCGCACGTTCTTCCCGGTTCAGAAGGCTATTACCCATCCTGGGTAAATAGTTAGGAATCGCTACTTCACGTCTCCAACATCTTCCAGCACACAGTTCGTTTCTCAGTAGTATCGCGTTATTCATATCGGGCCGAAATATTAATGAACGAAAGACTGCCCATGCGAATAGCATTCAGGATTACTAATGAGATAGACACAAGTGGTCACACAATCAGAATCAGTCATCACTGGGGCCATGGCGATAGTTCATTGAAATGTTCGATACAATGCCGGTCTAGTAGCGTTCATGCTGCTGCGTTTTTAGCCTGCCATTATAGAAGAAAAGTACAGCACTAAAATTATTCCTCTTGACATCTTGATTAAGAATATGTCTGTTCGCGATGAGGAATAGTGTTCAGAGTTCAATAACATTGCTGCGCACTCGATGTCAATGCAATGGAAACAGAGACTGCTTTTCAAAACGAAAGTTCACTGTGGTGACTGGCAGCTTGCTGTATTGAGATTAAAGTTTCTAATACTGCTTACCCTTGTAGCGGTATAGATTGCATCTCGTGAAAACGAACAGAGTCCTTCGACACTGGCTCTGTATGCACTTTAAAGTGCTTGATATATACATCGCGTCACATCGCAATAACGAAACGCGTTCTCAAGTTTCTAAAAGAGATATGTTCTCAAGCGCTCCGTAAAGTTATCTGGTCACAGCTGCCTGTGTGTCCATCCACCTCGCTTCAAGCTACCCCCACTCAGACGTGACAGTAATCGAACTGATCTCTCATTGGTGGATGTAAGTCATAATTTATAATGTCTCCGACAGATACTAAACATGTACAGATAACAAAATACACATTATGCTCTGTTCCAGGGTCTCGTATAATGTTGCAAATCTTGCATGTTATTCTCTTTTATTCTTATTGCTGATAAATGTAATCCTGGTGACCGATCAATAAACTGGGTCAATGGTCGCCATGTTGTAATCATCTCCGCTTGACTTCGTGCGTGCACGTCGGTACTCGGAAAATACCGTAATCGAGCAGCTGGACCCTGCTTCGGTTTGCAACTTGTGGATCGCGCCGATCTACAACATATACTTCAAACTGCACTATACATCATAACAATATGAGTATAATGGTACAATACTAAGAAATAAAAGATGTAGAAGAACAGAAATCGCAGGTTTATAACAGAAAGCAGTAAACCGACACACACACATTGTGCACACACTTTATACTAAACACACAATTGAATAAAACTACACAGAAGTTCTACGATTAGCCGATGTCGTCACCGGTTCTACTGACGTCCAGCTCTAGGCAATACAGGATTCAAAATATAGTCGACTAATGATTGGTTGGTTCCTCAGTTTAGGGGCCGCGACAACGTGGTCATGTAGCTCCATGTTGTGTGTAGAATCTGTCTGATAACCGGTGTTAATTGTGATGGCTGGATTCGTGTGTGTTATCTGTAGTTTAGGTAAGGACTGCAGATATTCAATTTCCAAGTAGTTCCTACTTTTGCTACCAAATGCTACCGTCAACGACAACTAGTTTTGAACTTGGTTACTAGATGCCACCGCAGTCAGCTCCTGGCGAACACTGAGGCTGACAGGAAAGAAGACGGAGAGGAGCCCAGCACAAGTAAGTGGAAGCAATGCCAGACTCAGCTGGGGTCCCGCGCTCGCCAACCCACGTCCCACTAGATGTGAGCCCCTGGGGGGATGGCATGTAAAAGAACCTTCCACTAACTACACTTGTGTGCTTCTAAAATTTGTAGTTTAGATTTGATAACGCTATATTAGTTGCAATGTTCACTGTTAGGTGCAAGTTGGGGTGGTATCTAGTAGCCAAGTTCACAGCTAGGTGTCGTTGGCGGTAGCATTTGGCAGTAAAAGTAGGAAGTACTTGAAATTGATCGTCTGCGGTCCTTACCTGAATCACAGATAACACACACTAATACAGCCATCACAATTAACACCGGTTATCAGACAGGTTCTACACACACCCAAAGTACACGGGGCTACACGACCGCGTTGTCGCAGCCCCTAAACTTAGGAACCAACCAATCAGTTTCCATCCAACCAGTTTAATGGGAACATGTTTTGGCAATATAATTTATTCCAGTCATTAAAACACAAAACTAACTGCAATGTAAAAGCGAATAAATAGCTTCATTTATATGTATATTAGTACGTAGGGTATTGGAGACTTTAATTATGATATGTATATATAATATGACCAAATACAGTGTTGGTATCCGTGGCACAACAAAGAGACCACCAATAAATCGGGCGGGCGGAATACAAGAGAATTGAGAACTGAGACAGCTTCTTTCTTGGGTCATAGCAGGATCGCGAATTCCAGCACAATTTGCATTGATTTAACACAAAGATTCGCCAGCACAAAACTCCGCGCGGTCACGGAAATCCTGATGCGACAGTAATACTGGTTCTTTCGAATGATAAATCCTTCGACAAACGTCGTGTTCTTTTCTTTGTCCTGGTGCTTAATGGTCGTTGAGGTCATCCTCGATTATGAATGGTCCTACACTAGTTGTTCTCACCCAGAGCAATATGGTCTTGGATTGTAGTAGGCCTAGTAGTACATGAGCTGTTCCTCAAAACATTACATTGTCAGCGATGGACCATGACTGCGAAAATAATATTCCACACTCCATATCAATTGTATCATCGAATATTGGGGTATGATAAGTTAATATGTAAACAAAGAGGACGGTATTGGATTTGAAAGGATTCTTAGCTTATTTTCATTTATGACAAAAAAAATAGGCTTATGATATCACCTTTTGTCAGTGTGTGTGTGTGTTAGTGTGTGTGTGTGTGCGCGCGCGTGTGTGCGTATGTGTGTGTGTCCCCTAATAAAATCTTAACGACTGGAGCGATTTCAATGAAACTCGGTAATGTCATAGTACTATTTTAGCAAAGGGTCGAGGATAAGAAGAGTAGAGGTAGACCAAGGTTAGAATATGTTAAACAGATTGCCTCGGATGTAAGGTGTGGTAGCTACTGTATGTAGAGATGAAACGATTAGCTCAGGACAGGGAAGCATGGAAGAGCTGCATCAAACCAGTCAAAAGACTGAAGACTCAAACAACAACAGCTGTATAACGCTCAAATCTACTGGCAGAAGATGGAACGTGGTAAAACACCTTACTTCTAGTGAATACACCGAAGCAAACCACAGGTCCTACCACATTATATGATTATTATTCTTGTCCCAATACTTTTTGTCTCAGGCATACGAACTTTTACAGGGACCTAGATCGTGTTCCGAGGAACAGTTTGTGAATTTATTATGAAAACATCGCTGTTAGTTTTAAGGTTGCGATTTCTTTTTTTAAAGATAAGTGTGAAAAAATTGTGGTTCTTTTTTCATATTTGAAGCGATCTGGACACAACACTGTGTGGATTACATCCACAATTTTGGTTATGAAGAAACACAGATACCTGTAGAATATTTATAATTGCAATAGAACACAAGAATGTGTTTTCATTAAGTAATATCACCAGTTTTATAGCCCGAAATAGAACCGCAGAAAAAAGTCAACGGACAGACATTATTTGACCTAGGAGGAAGCTGTCCTTGATCCAGTACAGTGCTGCAACTGTAGGACTACGACGTGAAACATAAAGGATCTCTGTAGCTTAAAGGATCTCCCGCCCAGCCAAGGCCAAAGAATGTCTGTCTGTCCACTTTTTTTCTGCGGTTCTATTTCGGGCTATAAAACTGGTGATATTTCTTAATGGAATTGCAATTATACAGTAAACACTAGCGGACCGTGCGAGAACTCTCGCATAATGGGTTGTGTGCGCCTCATGTGTGTAGACTACCCTCCCATCTCTAGTGCTATGCGGACTATACGCGCAACAGTTCTGCTAGGGTCTATCGTCTTGATTATTTGTTTAAAAGCACTTGATAAATAAAAAAAAAATATATAGTTTCGTTCAAAAAGTAACGAGCCTGAGGCTGGAATGCGGAAACCGGTGACTACATCGGCTAATCGTGGCGTGTGTAACGAGGTGTGGTTCCGACCAGAGCGTGGAAAGTCACAGCCCGCCGCTAGAGGGCACGCGTGCACGTCACGTGACGATACAAAGCGAGCAGCAGCATGCATCAATCGTCCAACACTGCCTGTCGCATTGCAAACAGTGACATGGAGGCGTCAAACGAAGAGCAAAGAGGCGTTGTTCGGTTTCTGACAGCGGAAGGAGTAGGGGGAACGGACATTCATCGCCGAATGTCACAGGTGTACGGCGAACACTGCATGTCCCTTGCAAGAGTCAAGGCGTGGCACAAGCGCTTCAGGGAAGGACGGGTGTCGTTAGCCGCTGATAGCCGGTCTGGGGCACCCTCCTGCATTACTGATGACAACGTCCAGCTGGTTGATGAACTCATTGCCCAGGACCGCCGAGTGACAGTGAACGCCATAGCCGCCGTGGTCGCTCCACGACCTCATACGGCCAACACAATCGCGGCACTCCTTCAGAAATTCAAATGGGAGGTTCTCGGCCACCCTCCATACAGTCCAGACCTCTCTCCCTGTGATTAAGACATGTTTGGTTCCCTGAAAAGGGCTCTGCGGGGCCAACGATTCACCTCGGACGCCGACGTCCAGCTGTACGTGCGGAACTGGTTCACATCGCAGCCCAGGGAATTTTATGAGACAGCCATTCACCGCCTCGTGTCACAGTGGGACAAGTGCCTCAACAGCCAGGGCCAATACTTCTAACACACAGGTACTGGTTTCTGTAATTATGCCTCCGGCTCGTTACTTTTTGAACGCACCTTATATATATTTCCGTTGACTTTTCAAGAAATGCAAGAATTTTCCTGTACTATTGAGACGATTTGGAAGATTTGGTACAAACCACTCCTTCTAACTCCCTCTGGTTTAGGAGCTTGAGTTTTGGGAAACATACACCTTAGCGTATTATATATATAATAATAATAAGATTCTACAGGTATATGTGTTTCTTCATAACCAAAATTGTGGACATAATCTTCACAGTGTTCTGTCCAGATCGCTTCAAATATAAAATAACACGTTTTTTCACTCTTATCTTAAACAAAAATGTTCGTAACCTCAAAACTAACAGTGATGTTTTCATAATTCACAAATTGTTCCTCGGAACACGTTCTAGATCCCTGTAAAAATCGTATGCCTGAGTTCAAAAGTATGGCGACAAGAATAATGATCACGGAATTTGAGGGTGTCCATAAACTTTTGGTAGGACTTGTAGTGAGAACATACTGCAGGTGTGAACACCGTCAAGTGTCTGATCCGTAACCCACATAGGAAAACCGTATCTCTTTATCGGACATTTTATTGTTCCTTTGATCGCTTCGAACTTTACGTGGAGGAATCTTTCATTGTCCGTACACTCCTATCAGTACTCAACAAGCCCACAATTGCTCAGACTTTTGACTGGATAATTCATCATAACTGACCTTGTTCTAGTTTTAGCGCACATCTCCACTCCCGTGTTGATATCATACCTGTGTGAGTGTTGTTCCACCTTAGTAAACAGTGGTTTCATTTAGAGCAGTACCTCCTCAGTGGGTCAGTTAGTAGAGTCCAAAGATCGCGGGTTTGATTCACGCCCGGGGAAGTGTGATCCATGTAGGGCGACAAAATTAATTCACAGCACTCCGAATCATATCACTCATTAGCAGAACCCGGATTCTGATGACATGTCCCTTTTAATGGTTCACCACAGACATGCATTTTCATCGTTTTTCTACATATTTTATTTTTGTCATTTTGTCGCTTTTCGCGTCATTATTATACCACTTTATGGAATTTATTAGAATATTTCATACGCATTAACTAATTTTCTCACATTTATAACGGTTTATGAAGCTTTTTTTTGCGTATGGTAGCCTACTGGATATTAACGGAACTGAAAGTGAGGATTTTGTAGCCTTAAAGTTCCACCTACCATGAAGTGCTACATTCCTTGAAAAATAAAAATAAGACACATTTTGGGTGTGTGCAACTACGGTGCACGACGAAATTTGAGCGTGACGATGTATTCTCGGACTGATTTGTTTAAACTGTCACTCTTGCGAAATTTCAGCTTCCTTTTCTTTTAATTATGCATTTTGCGGAACGGAAAGTTCACAGGTGAAATGAAGAAAAGCCGAGTTGCACTTCCATGGAAACTCCAAACATAACCACTCTTGTTTTAAGTTTCAAATCAACACGACTCGAGAGTTTACTGCTGGCTGTATCTGGGGTGATAGGCTCGCCCGCTAGCTAGGCTGTATCTGGGGTGATAGGCTCGCCCGCTAGCTAGGCTGTATGTGGGGTAATGGGCTCGCCCGCTAGCTAGGCTGTAACTGGGGTAATAGGCTCGCCCGCTAGCTAGGCTGTATGTGGGGTGATAGGCTCGCCCGCTAGCTAGGCTGTAACTGGGGTGATAGACACGCCCGCTAGCTAGGCTGTATGTGGGGTAATAGGCCCGCCCGCTAGCTAGGCTGTAACTGGGGTGATAGGCTCGCCCGCTAGCTAGGCTGTATGTGGGGTAATAGGCTCGCCCGCTAGCTAGGCTGTATGTGGGGTAATAGGCCCGCCCGCTAGCTAGGCTGTAACTGGGGTGATAGACTCGCCCGCTAGCTAGGCTGTATGTGGGGCAATAGGCTTGCCCGCTAGCTAGGCTGTATGTGGGGTAATAGGCTCGCCCGCTAGCTAGGCTGTAACTGGGGTGATAGGCTCGCCCGCTAGCTAGGCTGTATGTGGGGTAATAGGCTCGCCCGCTAGCTAGGCTGTATGTGGGGTAATAGGCTCGCCCGCTAGCTAGGCTGTATGTGGGGTAATAGGTTCGCCCGCTAGCTAGGCTGTAACTGGGGTGATAGACTCGCCCGCTAGCTAGGCTGTATGTGGGGTAATAGGCTCGCCCGCTAGCTAGGCTGTAACTGGGGTGATAGACTCGCCCGCTAGCTAGGCTGTATGTGGGGTAATAGGCTCGCCCGCTAGCTAGGCTGTAACTGGGGTGATAGACTCGCCCCTGGCTAGCTCGTAAACTGTCGCCTCAGTATTTGAATGGAGATTGTTGGAAGAAATGAAAACCTAAAAACACTTATTGTGGGCGACGTATTGAAGATAAAGATATTCTCCCAGGGACTTTTTTGTAGAACTTTTCATGCTGAACAATTCTTACCCTCATAGTAAATTGATATTTTTAACGGCTTTCCCAGCGGGAGCTTAAAAAGCGCACGGACGTCATGTGTTTCTTCCACTTTTTCACTGAAATCGTTACTGTTCGGCTTCATTTGATCATAAATAAATAATTTTCTACAGAAATCTTCCTCGATATATCCTTTACTGTATGGTGAAAACCGCATCAAAATCCACTCAGAGGTTCTCGAGATTACCCGTGACATCCAAAAACGACAGTGGCGACACTCAAGCTCGGCAACAGAAGAGGGAGAGAGAGCGTTGCAGCGGAAGAGAGATAAAACGATATCATCACCTTTCACTGTAACACTTTTTCAAGAAAAAGAAAAATAGAACACAGAACTTGAGTGCCAAACAATATACTGAAATAGTAATCAGTATTTGTGAGCAAATATACTGTAGGTAATTGAGGAAAAAGAGAAATGAGCAGAGTTCTGGATAATTGAGGGAAACTCATTGTAAAATATGGTATATTGGCTTTTACGGTCGGTGAATTAAAACTCAGCAATTCTTCTAGGTTTGTGCCGTGTCTTGTGTGGGGTTTCGCCTAGGACACCAAGCTGGCTCATCGGCGGGTCTTGGTGTCCCCGCCCGTACCCCCACAGGAGTAACGAACTGCGCGCTACCTCTCTTTATATAGAGTGCAACTGCTCTACTTGACTGCGAGAACTGCTGCTTGAGCTTTTAGTTCTCGCAGTCAAGTAGTGCAGTTGCACTCTATATAAAGGGAGGAAGCGCGCAGTTCGTTACTCCTGTGGGGGTCCGGGCGGGGACACCAAGAGCCTGCCGAGGCGAAACCCCACACAAGACACAGCACATACCTAGAAGAATTGCTGAGTTTTAAACTCATTGAACAAAAAAAAAAGGCACTGGGAAGATGGCAGAAATACTTCAAAAACTTACTAAAAGTCGAGATGTAGAAAAGCCAATGAAGTGAGTTCTCAGTTGCGATCTACAGTATTCTGTAAGAATAGAGATGAAACTCTCTCCACATCGCTCAGTATTTAGACCAACCTTGCTGTATGGAAGTGAGAGCTGGGTAGATTGAGGATATCTGCCACATAAGCAAAATGTAACTGATATGAGGATAGCACAGGTGATAGATATGAGAAATGGCAGGAAGGTACTCGTAATAAAGAGATAAAGCCTAAGTTAGAAATGAACACGCTAGATGAAGCTGTTCGTATGAGCCGGCTCAGATGGTGGGGTGGACAGATTACCTAACTTCGGCTGTAGAGGGTAAGAGAAGCAGAGGTAGATCTAGGAGGCGATGGTTAGATTCAGTGTTGAACTATTTCTAAGTGAGTGGTGTAGGAGAGGAGGCCGCAGTGCTAACTGCTGATAGGGGATCATGCAGGCAACTTGTTCGCAAACAGAGGCTTGCAGACTAGACTGGACGCTGACAGGCAAAGCAGTCTCAAATGAAAATGTATACGGTGCAGCGTTTTTGTGTGTACAGTGTCTGACAAAATTTGTCAGATCTATATACGAGAATTTTGATTCCTGTCCGTAAACTTAGGCTAAGTAAAATCAAATGTTTGTATACAACAAAACCTACGTAAAGCGGAACGAAATCGTTCCGGATTAATTTTTCCGTTTTCACATGTTTCCGTTTTACAAAGGGTTGAGTTTTAATGAGACAAAATACACTACAAGGAAATAATGTATTATCGTATAGGATTACTATGAAATAATAATAATAATAGTCCGTAAACAAAAAAAGAAAATAGGTTCACATGTACTACACTGCATTTTCAACTTACGTACAACAAGATCAGTTTCACTGCTCGTCTTTGTTTCCAGATGTCTTTCAAAGTGCATTGTCGCGACTTCCTTATGATCTCCTTTGCATCCTGCATTAACTCCAGGAGTTCTGGAACATTCCTGGAAGCTGCAAATTCCTGAAGGTCGCTCACAACAGAAAGTGCTTCTCCAAAAGTGTGTATCTTGAGCTTCCTTCCGTTGCCTTCATCATCATCGTCCATTTCTTCCATGACTTCGCACCGGCTGTTTCGGCAGCAATATCAGCTGCACTTTGAATGTCTTCAGTCATTAATGTTTCCTAGAACTTTGGTGCAAGTACAGTCGCGCTCAAAATTATTACACAGCTTTGTATTATGGATAAGCTTATCCGTCTTAGTCAGGTTATTTACGCCTACAGTTCTGGAATTTCTTTCCGTTTCCACGTTAGTTATTTTTACGGTTTACAGTGTCATTTTACATAGAAAATGCCTCCGTTCCGAATTTTGATTTCCGTTTCTCCAGGTTTTCTGGATATAAATGTTCCGGTTTAGGCAGGTTTTACTGTGCATGGATGAAATACAAATCATAGACGAAGTTTTCTGCTGCAAACAAGAACTCTCGGTCTTTAAACCCGAAGGTAATAAACTGACTCTTCTGTTAAGAAAGATGTTGCATTTTGATTGGAGAAAATAAGTTTACTCTTGAACGAATGCAAGTGGAATGGCTCTTGGGCTGCAATAACATTCCGAGGCTCTTTCACCACACTGAAGGCTCATTTGCTTTTGGAAATTCCCAAAATCCTCCTACGTTTGACGTTCGCGTCTATCTGTTGTTGCCTCCAAGCCTCGATGTGAGGACATTCTATAAGTACCTGTCTTTTGTTCTGACATTTCCTCTATTTAAAGTCAAGCTCTGAAATTAATTTCCAAATCGAACTTCGTCGCCATGGAAAATGTATCTTTTCCCGAACAACAGGCAGCAATTTATTTATTGTAGGCACACGTTTCTCAACAACGTAAAAGTCATGCATAGTTCTCCGAATCACACACCTATCAATAACATCCACATTCACTACAGTGTGTGCAGGTCTTGTTTTCCGATCTTTCCCTGGGGTCGTTAGATACTTACATGTACATTTTGCACCTGTTTGCGAATTCTTTTGATTGTTGTTTCAGAAACCCCTGTATAATCGGCAGCTCTTGCCGTTGCCAGACTCAGTGGAAGTTTTATACACTTGTTTCTAGCTTCTTCATCACATCCCTCAATCACTTTCCTAATTATTTCCCTACCCTCAGAATGTATCACTCTTTTCTTCTTCACTTCCGACATAACACTACTGACTCGTACGATTCACAATTGAAACTAAAGTAACAGTGATTAAACATAGCGTGAATAACATCGGAGCTAAGTTGGCAACACCTGCAGCTGGGATGTCTCTCCTCTCCCCTTCAGTCCCCTGGTGGACGGACAGTATATGGCCGTGACAGTAAAGCATCAATCCACCCTTTAGTGGCAGGGCTGGGCATTGAACTAGGACCTCCGAGGTGAAATACAAGAATGCCAGCCGCTACACCACAAGGTGGTCAATTCAAAACCAAGCAAAGCTACCCGGGACGTGTGAATCGATAGAATAATATAGCTTCCGATGTTTAGTTACATATCTCAGAAACCACAATAGATATTTCCTTGAATGTTCCTTTGGTATATTCCGAGCACATTCATCATTATTTGGGTAGAATTTGAAGCGTCTATGTTGAATATTTTGTGTCAAAGAGAGCATTACAAAAACAATTTTAAAAGAATATATTGTTAAAAATTCCCTTAACTATTGTCCGATTTTCTGAGTAAATACTCAAACCAGACCCAAGATCCTTTGGATGCATAATATGTAAACCATTTTTGAGCTACTGAAGTAAAATTATTGTCCTATTGTTTACAGGAGTTGGTTCTGTAATTTACATCCTTGTTGAAATCCGAAATTTTCTGTAAAATTATCAGTGCTTTTCAAGCTGGGCTCCATGAACTAATCAAGATACCTGAATAAATTTACTTCCACTAGTAGATCTATATAGTGTCTTAGAGACTACCAAGTTTCAAATACATTGATCAGATAGTTTCTGAGAAAATGATACATGAAGTTTCAAAAAATATGACTTACGGTAAACACAAAAAGAATGTTTGGCTAGTAGCTCCAGTATAGCCTTAAAACATTGTGTTTAAACCTAACTTTATCGTATCAAATAGCATTTCAGCCCAATAATTGATACAACAAATTCTTCAGGAAAGCTGGGAGATTTTTTAAGCTAAAACAAGTAGTTCCGTGAAGAACTATACAGCCTATTTTCATATATCCTACTCATGTTAATTGCCACTATCAACATACAAAATTTCAGTTTGAAGGTTGTGATAGATTCGTAGATATTGAGAACCGTCTAAATATTTCAGATGGTCGCCAGGTTGGATTTTTATTTTTGTACTATTACATGAAGAGTATTGTGTACGTATGGTATTCAAACTTCAATCACATGATTAGAACACAAGAAGTAAAAACGAGATTTTAAAATTTCGCACAGCTGCCATCTTGTGATTATGCAAACAATTGAAATAAATGAGATGCCAGTGGATTAACATTTGTATAAGCGTTTAACGTGCAACGTTTCACTATATTCGGATGGTTAATTCGCGAGAAACGTCCATTTAAATATTTATACTTCGCGTCACCGCCATGTTGGATTTGTGCTCACAGGTTACTGAAAGTCCTATAGGTGAACATAGGTTCATAGCCTCTATGAACATTAAAAAAAATCAGTTTCATTGCTGTAAAAGATTCATAGATATTGAGAACTGTCTAAATATTTCGCATGCTCGCCATTTTGAATTGTTATTTGTATAGGCCATAGAGTTATGTACCATTCAAGGACAATTATTGCCTAGGTTCATTATTCAAACTTTCACTTCGATCGCATGATTACGACACAAGAAATAAAAACTTAATTTTAAAATTTCGCACAGAGGTTATGTAAACAATTGAACTAAATTAGATGCCAGTGCATTACAATATGTAAAATCATTTACTGTACCACATTTCACTGCGCTCAGAGAGTTAAATCACGATAAAAGTCTATTAAAACGTTTCAACTTCGCTTGGCCGCCATGTTCGTTTTGTACTTTACAAGTTTATGAAAGGTACATAGATAAACTTGTATCTGTACTCTTTATCACCGTACAAAATTTCAGGGTGATATCTGTAATAGTTTCGGAGATATAGAATGTCAGTGAAATATTTCGCACAGCCGCCATTTTGAGGTTATGTAAACAATTGAACTAAATTAGACTCCAGTGCATTACAATGTGTATAAACATTTGCTGTACCAAGTTTTATTACGTTTGGATAGTTAAATCGCGAGAAAAGTCTATTTAAAAGTCTCAAATTCGCTTGGCCGCCATGTTAGTTTTGTAGTCACCAGGTTTTTGAAAGTCTCATATGTGAACTTCTAGTAGTGCCCTTTATCACCTTACACAATTTCAGGGTGATATCGGTAATAGTTTCGGAGATATTGAATTCTGGTGAAATATTTCGCACAGCCGCCATGTTGGATTGGTGAGTCACAATAAAATTTGAAGGGCACGGTCGGGGTCGGCCAGAATGGTGCTATGATCTTACCGAGTTTCATTGTAATCGCTCCAGCCGTTTAGAATTTATTAGACACACACACACACGCACACACACACGGACAAAAGGTGATCTCATAAGCCTATTTTTTTTTTCATAAAATGAAAATAGGCTAAAAATGACATTTTGAGCCTACGGTTCCCTTACGGAAAAGAGAGACCAAAAGCGAATACATATACAAAAACAGTCAGTGCAAGCTCATCACTGAACATTAATATTCATTCTCTAGCTGAGAGTTTCATTGTTGACGACGGACGGCACGCCTCTCAAATGAATGTTAATCACGATAATATACATAATGTAATTGCCATGATATGTTAATTAATCTGTAATGAAGACTCTCTCACAACACAAAGTGAGGCTTTAAAAGTGAAACATGAGATAATAACTAAGTCTTGGTGCTCATAACATTACAACATTCAGTACAGGCCAGCTGACAGGCCGAGCCAATACAGTGAGTGGCGCGATTTCATCGTAGCGATATTCAAAATGTTCATCGTCTCCATAGAGAATCCAGGGTGAAGAGATCTGATCTCATCCGCTTTATAAGTGAGAGAGTGTTAGGGCCAGCAATCTAAATTTTCAAGTGTACGTTTACCCAAAGACTTGGTACTTTTTTGAATTCTGAATGTTTGTTTTTCGTCATTTTTTATTATTATTATAGTCTACGATTAGATTTATTTATTTTTCCATGTGTAACATATTTCCTCTCGGTTGCTGGATATGTTTTGTGGGAGTGATTTTGGAAAAGGGACGGAGGTGTGTGTTAAGCCTCCGTGGCTTAGGCGGCAGCACGCCGGCCTCTCACCGCTGGGTCCGTGGTTCAAATCCCGGTCACTCCATGTGAGATCTGTGCTGGACAAAACGGAGGCCGACAGGTTTTTCTCCGGGTACTCCGGTTTTCCCTGTCAAAATTTCATTCCAGCAACACTCTCCACTATCATTTCATTTCATCTGTCATTCATTTAATCATTGCCCCAGAGGAGTGCGTCAGGCCTCGGCAGCCGGCACAGTTCATATCCTCGCCGCTAGATGGGGGCTTCATTCATTCCATTCCTGACCCGGTCGGAGACTGGAAGCAGGCTGTGGATTATCATTTATCACGGAGGTGTGTTGCAGGAAGCAATGAGCGCGCGCGGTGGCGGAGATTGGTACCACGACGTATTGTCGGCCAACATAGTGTTGCCTCTCGGTTGCTGGATATTTTTTGTGGGAGTGATTTTGGAAAAGGGACGGAAATGTGTAACAGGAAACGAGGGAAGCGCACTCTATTTGATTTGACCAATGAGCGCGCGCAGTGGTGGAGAGATAGCTGTGAGATGGTGCGAACCCATTTTGCGTGAGGTGACGCCCCATGTTTTCCTATAGCCCCCTTAATTTAACCAAATGACCCAAAACTAATAGGTCATCGGCTTATTAATATCTCGCGAACCAATAATGCTAGGGACTTGTATGAGGTGTCCTAGGACTCGGGGTGACACCCCCGTTTTCCTACAGCCCCTTAATTTAACCAAAGGACCCAAAACTAATAAGTCATCGGCTTATTTATATCTTGCGAACCAAAAATGCTAGGGACTTGTATGAGGTGTCCTAGGGCTCGGGGTGACACCCACCGTTTTCCTATAAGCCCCTTAATTTAACCGAAGGACCCAAAACTAAGAGGTCATCGGCTTTTTAATATCTCGCGAACCATTAATGCTAGGGACTTGTATGAGGTGTCCTAGGAGTCTGAGTGACGCCCCCTGTTTTTCTATCCCCCTCTTAATTTAACCAAGGGACCCAAAACTAAAGGGTCATCGGCTTTTTAACATTTCGCGAACCAATAATGCTAGAACTTGTATGAGGTGTTGTAGGACTCGGGGTGACGCCCCTTTTTTCATGATTTTGTGAATTCCAGAGATGGGTAAATCCAGAGCAGAATATATGCGAAATTATCGAGAAAAGAAACGTGAGAAAAAATTAAAAACTAGAGGAGTACAGCCAAAAAAAAAAGTTCAGACATATTTCATCTCAATTTCATAGTAGAATGACATGTCAAATGTTACACATCATATGCGACTACTGTAAGTCTCGAGCCTTATTTTTTGTTTTATAGATTTTAGATATGATTCATATTTAGGCGACCACTCGAAATCTTAACTTAATTCTAAATTTGTATAATTTAATCTGTGATGACCTCGCTGCTCCGCGCCTTAAAACGACAATAACTAACTCGAAACAATACTTGGTAAGTCCCAAAAACCAGTCTTGCAAACTGATGAAGAAATGGCTCTCGTTACCATGACAACGCCACCTCAAGATGTCCTATCCTCCAGCTCTGTAATAACAGGCAGGTGGTGGTGGCGTTGATTCATTATGGGGATTTGAGACATCATAGTCACGTAGCCCCATGTACTTGGGTGTATGGGAGAATCTATCTGACGACCTGTTTCACTGTGATGGCTGTAGCATATTGGACACAAATCAAAAAAACACTGAAACACATATGTTTTAAAGGATTGTGTGTACACAATATTGGACGAAACAATGTAATCTGCGGTGCGAATAGACTCCCCTAGTGAATAATGAGTGCTAAAATAGTGCAGCCTTTTTTAAAAATTTGGCAAAAGCAGTTACACTATTTTAATCTACCGGTTCGTCAACACCCATAAGTGTTTCCAATTTGCCCTCTCCATGGTCGCTGATGGCTGATACAAATCTGTTGGCCGGTGTGAATTAGTTAAAACAGAATTCAAATGGCTGATTGCATCGAAATGAGCTGTCTGATAATTTGGCTCGCGTGCTGGCAGTTGGTCACACCTGTTCTACCCACACTGCACCGCGCCGTGTGGGCCGACAGTCAGGTGTCTTAATAAGTACCCCATTAACATAGCGACTGGTCTCAACAACCTGCCGATAAAATCAAAGTACATATCGTATTTCAGGTACATTCCACTCATTCACGATGATTCCAATGCTGACGATCGAGATTTGCATTCCCATTCTGTGTACTGGGCACAATCAGTGGCGCCAATGGGTTGGATGAAAAAACAAGTAGGTCCATGAAGAACTAAACAGCCTATTTTCATATATCCTACTTATATTAATTGCCTCGATCAATATACAAACTTTCAGTTTGATTGCTGTAATAGATTCGTAGATACTGAGAACCGTCTACATATTTTACAATTTCGCACAGCCGCCATCTTGAGGTTGTGTAAACAATTGAACTAAATTAGATGTGTGCATTACAGTGTGTATAAACATTTTCTGTACTTAGTTTCACTGCGTTCGGATGATTAAATCGCGAGAAAAGTCAATTTATATGTGTCAACTTCGCTTGGCCGTCATGTTCGTTTTGTAAACAACAGGTTTTTGAAAGTAACATAGGTGAACGTCTAGTAGTGCCCTTTATCGCCGTACAAAATTTCAGGGTGATATCAGTAATAGTTTCGGAGATATAGAATGCCGGTGAAATATTTCGCACATCCGTCATGTTGGATTGGTGAGACGTGATAAAATTTGAAGGGCAAGGTCGGGGTCGGCCAAAATCGTACTATGACCTTACCGAGTTTCAATGAAGGCGCTTCGCCGTTTGGAAATAGGCTATAAGATGGCTAAATGAGTAGGAATAAATAGTCGAATTGCTCAAAAAGAAAGCTAAAATGTAAAATTAAACTCATAGCTCTCCAAGTGAAAGAAGACATGATGGAAGGAAGCCTGTAGTTTTATGTGTAATCGTTATCATGAGCCACGTTTTTAGCCTATTTTCATTTTTGAAAAAATAGGCTTAAGAGATCACCTTTTGTCCGTGTGTGTGCGCGTGTGCGTGTGTGTCTGTGTGTGTGTGTGTGTGTGTGTGTGAGGAGTGTGGGTATTGTAACGATTCGATCCCATAGCGGTTATATTTATAGGGTTATTCATTTATAATTATCATATTTATTATTCTTATTAATTAGTACATCAATGAGATGATTTTTATATCAGATAATTGTAAGCGGTTTTGATTATTATATTCAATTAGATTTTTATTAACAATTACTTGTAAAGAGACGAAGTATTATATATTGCAACAAGACTGGCGATATGGACTAACCCTGTGCGTCACAAACTGAACGACGTAGTAAGAATTTCACCACGGCAAACTGCGTCATTTTCCTGAGATGCTTAGAAACCCACTATGGTGTAACCAACACGCCATTTTCTACGGTATATACGCGTCAATATATATTGCAAGTTATGAGTCAAGAATGGAGAAGGCTAATAGAGAGGGAAGCTGTGACACCACGTGACAAGGAAGTCATTAGTATTTGTACCTGCAACATCGGACAAGAATGGCATTGATCTACAGCTCTTAATGAAGGAAGGAAGTTGTAACCTTGCTTTCTGGGTCCTAATGGACTGAGCATCGAGAGTCGACACTGAACGATGTCTTGCCGACATCTATATCAATACATAATGGGTTATATCCCTGATCAAGAGTCTTTCTACAGATGGCAACGTACTTAATGAGGATATTTCATAGTAAATGAGATATCACATCATTTTTTTAAACATAAGCGACGTAACATCGAGATCATCGATCATTTCTTAAATATGACGAATCTTCGACTGGGTGAGCCAACAATTCAATAAAACTATCGTCTCTATTATAATTTAACTTCATTTAACTTTCAATTCATTTTAATATTCATTTTCTTTTAAATAATTAATTGCCGCATTGAGTAATTTTAAATTCAATTGTGTGACTATCACTATTCTGTTTTATTAGTATTTTGTTCTTGAGTAAATAAATTCATTTCCTTTAACGTAATGCCTATTTCTTTCATTGTAGTTGGTACTTTAAGGCAATCATACTCCTTGATTAAATACGGATTGGTTAGATGACTTTGTCTCACTACGGCCCGGGTAAGTGGTTCTCGACTCTACTGCTGATAGCCGAGGTTAAATCAATAAATTTCGATTCACTATCTTAAATAGGAATCTGGCGCTCAACAACTTATTATATTACACTATCACAGGTAAGGTCACACCACAGTGTATATTATTTATTCATATCATGTTTGTTTTATTGAACCACAATAGTCATCACCACGTTCAACGACTCATTAAAAATGTTACATTTGGCGCCACAAAGTAGGGCACGAAAACCATTCGGTATTTAGTCAGAGGAGTGTATAATTTCAGTGCAAATTGTCAGTGCTTTTGGGGGACAGTGAAGTGAAGTGAAATTTTGGAAGGGCAATTGTTATACGGTGTACTTCGAGATGTCGGAGGAGGAACAGAGGCAGTTGAGAAGTAGGGATGCAGTCAAGAAAGTTAATTATAAGGAGGTTGATAGCGGTAGCGATGTTGAGAGCGTAGAGAATAATACCAAGATGTCGGAGGTAAATCTTGAGAGTAATCCTGAAAATAATCCTGAGGTTAACCCTGACACGAATTCAGAGGAAAATCTCGAGACGAATACAGAGGTACATCCTGAGACTAGTGGTAGTCTAGAGAAAGAAAAGTCTATAGAGATTCCTGAAGATCCATTAACTGTGTTTATGAGGGAGATGAGAATTAATAGTAGGGAGATGAAAGAAGATATTGGTAGGCTAAATCAAAATATGGAAGAGAATAAGAAAGATAATTTAGAAAGTAGGAAGGAATTCAATGATAAATTTGAGAAATTAGATAAAGATATGAATAAAAATATGGAAGAGAGTAAGAAAGATAATTTAGAAAGTAGGAAGGAATTCAATGATAAATTTGAGAAATTAGATAAAGATATGAATAAAAATAGTGAAGAGAATAAAAGAAATTATTTGGAATTCAATGGTAAATTTGAGAAATTAGATAAAGATATGAATAAAAATAGTGAAGAGAATAAAAGAAATTATTTGGAATTCAATGGTAAATTTGAGAAATTAGATAAAGATATGAATAAAAATAGTAAGGAGATGAGAGAAGAGATGGGTAGGCTAAATCAAGATATGAGTAAAATAAATCAGAAGCTGGAAGAGAATAATGTAAAACTAGACAGTGTGGTTAAAGTCAATGAAGAATTAAGTATGAAGTATGATATGCTACAGGAGAGTATTCAGGGGGTGAAACAGGAAATCAGAGGTGAAATTAAGGAGGAGGTAGAGATGAAGGCTAAAGATATTATTAAGACAGTAGATAAGAAATTAGAAGCAGCAGAAAGTAGGATTCAGGAAAGAATAGTAACTGTGATTGAAGAGAAAATAGCAACTCAAGGTGAAAGTTTTAGCAAATTGGTAGAAGTGGAAACTAGGCAGGTGGTAGAGACTTTAGGGGAAACTGCAGTAGAATCAGTAAAGACAGCCTGTAAGGAGACTATAATTGAAAGTAGAATGGAGTCAGACGAGATTTTAGGTGAAAGCAAATTGGAATTAGTGGAGACTGTAATTGAAAGTAGATTAGAGTCATTGGAGATTGTAGGTGAAAGCAGATTGGAATCGGAGGAGATCTTAGGTGAGGAACGGCAAATAGCGGAGATTTTAGGTGAAATCAGATTAGAGTCAGACGAGATTTTAGGTGAAAATAGATTAGCGTCAGAGGAGATAGTAGGAGAAAGCATAGTAGAGTTGAAGGAGATTTTAGATGAACGCAGGATAGCTGTAGAAGAGACTATAGAATGTAGCGAAAAAGAAGTGAAGAAGATGAGAGAAAAGATAGGGATAGAAGTAGGTAAGATAAAGAAAGTACTAAGCACCCAAGAGATTAAGATGCAGACAATCATAGATAAATTAGATAGGCAAACTAGGGAAGAATTTAATCCTGTGATAGAGGAAGTTAATATGAAATTATTAGTGGCAGAGAAGCGTGCGTTAAGTCATAGTCAGAAGAACATAATTAGTAAACAGGTTAAGAGGAGGAGAGAGATAGATAAGAGCAGAAGCAGTAGTCCACGGCTAAAGAGAGCATTAAGTGATAGTAACGGAGAAATGAAAATGAAACCTAAAGGTAGATATTTTAGAAGTAAAATGAAAGAAAAGAGAATTAAGTTGCTAGAGGAGAAAGAAATCAGGATGAGAGAGAGAAAGAAAGCATATGACGTGCAGTGGCGTACTGAATTAGCCAGACTTGGGGATGTGAGAGGGGGAAAGCCGAAGTACTGTGTTACTATGGATGAATGTAGTACAGATGAAGTAGAAACTAATGTAACACGGAAGGAATTATGTGGAATTCTAGTTAAAGATAGAATTGAAGATGAATGTGGTAAGAACGGTGAAATGCCAGTGAACGTATTTATGTAAATTTATATTACCGATAGTTACTGTTCCGTATGACTTAAATATTAAGTAATGAAGTTTAATAGGATTTAACAGAGGTAGATAAGGAACCTGCTGTGTGTAATTTTAATTCAGTCGTGAAGTTAGGATGGTAAGGGGCGCGTAGTGCCTACGCTTATTGATTTAGATTGACTAAAATCATTTAATTTGGAAGACAAAGGTTGTCGTGCTATTGAGCAATGCAGGTAAGTTGAATGTAGGTCCTTAAACTGCAGGTAAGTTGGATGAAGTGAGAATTAAATTTTAAAAATAGGAAGGTTATTACATAGGTAAGTAATCGAAAGAAAGTAATAATTATTATGGCAACCATAATTAAGAATATAATGGTAATAAAGATTTAATTCAAAAGTGAGTGAAGATAAGATGATACAGTGGTAATAAAACTAGTGAGTTGAAGAATTAAGTATTGATTTAATAAAGAAGTTTCAGTTGAGGACAGCGAGGTTATCAGCGGATATATGTTGAGAAATTTATAAGTGGTTTAGAATTGTTAATGGTAATGCGTTGTATGAATTAACCAACATCGGGTTGAAATGAGGAAGTAGTAACTAATTAGGACATCTGGTACTTGTTGACAGATATGTGTGTGTGTATGTGTGTATTTTCACGTAAATGGACGTGAGTTTGAAGAAGTAGGCCAACGAAGGTAATGCCGTTGAGCAATGTGGTTTTAAAGTTTTGGTAAGATGCCAAATGAAGTTTTTTAAGGAGGAAGTTTTGGTAAGATACCAAATGAAGTTGTTTTTTGAGGAAGTTTTTGGTAAGATGCCAAATGGAGTTATAATGGAGGAAGTTTTGGTAAGATGCCAAATGAAGTTTTAAGAAGGTTTTGGAGGATGAAGTAGGTCAGCAAGGTATATTCCGTTGAGCAATGAGATTTTTTATGGTATCTACGGGACTACGTGAAGTTAATAAGGGAGTTTTTTTTAAAGTATATATGGATGTATGCACACAAGGTAATAAGAGATTACAAAGGTAAGATTGTCCAAGTTTTTGTTACAGTTACGCACGTTTTAAAGATATTACAAGGCTTGTTATCGAGCTAAACCACTTTGTAGTAAAAAGTTACTAACGAATTAATTATGTGGTAGATTGTTGTCCTACACAGGTAAAAGTAAAGATAATAATTATAATTAAAAGGTTGACATAATATTTTCTAGAAGTGAAAGGAATTTGTTATAATTCGATGTTTTGAGGATTTTAAAGATAAATCATTTTTTTTTTAGTAGACGAGAAATTAAAGTTTTATTTATGTCATACGGAGTTAGTAAAGATACGTTAATATTTTGAAGGAAGAATAAGTTGGTAAGATAAGTGTATACCTAAGGGGTAATAATGAAGTTACAATTAAAGGCAGGTGTAAGTTACGCATTTAATTTGATAGAGAAGAAAGTATCTGAACTGTGTTAGAACTCAGAACTTGCTTTATGAAGTGATTATGGGAGAATATTTGCGAATTAGGAGTGTCGGTGTTATTGACTGTCAACTGGAACACTGTCATTATTTGAGGAAGACAATAGTTAGGAAAGCAAAGGGTGATGTTATTATTCCAAGGAGTTAGTCGAAGCATGTAAGATTTTTTTTTTAGCTGAAATTTAATGTGTTATTGGTCAGTAAGAGGTGACCTGTAACAGTAAGAAGAAGTGGGATTATACCACGAATAGGGGAGGTTTTTGTATGTGACGTGTGATGTCACGATGAGTTTTGAGAGATTCTGGTATAGCAAGAGTGAGCTATAGTCCAGGCGGTCAGAACAAGTAGGAAGTGGTGTTTGGAGGACACGGTACTTAATTAAGAGTTTTGAGAGAAAACTAAGGGGGGTTTTTAGGCATTCAGCAAAAAGTCAAATCATGAATAGACTAAGTTCAAAGTATAAGAGCATTAATATTTTGTGGAACGAAATATTTATTCCGAGGAGTTTGTCATGTGTTTTTGTGAAATAGTTTAGTGATATACGTAATTCAGGTATTGAGTAGTATTTTGTCCAAGTCTTAATCATTTTGTTATGGTAAGTAAGGAATGACGTTACGGTAAAGTTATATCTTGACGCTAAGTTAAATTTTATAAAGTGAACGAGAAGTCAGATTTTATGTTTATTGGTGATTTTGAAAAAACAAGTTATTGTTTTCGAGAAGTAGTAAAGAGGAATTATGGTTTTATGAGAAGTTAAGAAGTCGTGGAGACTTAGGAAGTATTAATTTGGAAGGAGGCGGCCGTGGCCTAAGAAAGAATTAAGCCACGAAGGCAGGTGAGTAGTAACTTGGATATTTAAATGAACTGTTTAATAACTGCTTTGAGGTATTTCGATGTCATTATGTATTTGGGGAAATATTTACATGTATGACATATGCACTGAAATAGGAATTGCCTTGGGTATCTTGCTAAGTTATTTTTTTCTTCAATTATTGAAATTTTACTGCATTTGAGTAATCCCTTTATAAAGACGAAAGGAATATTGTATTGTTTGCATCCTATTATCGTGTGCTGTAATAGTTATTATGGGTTAATCAGCTGGTATTACAACAATGTACTTCTACGCCAGACTGATATACAAAAACTACGTTCAAAAGAGATGAAGCCAAAATTGTATGTCATGCATACGATCACCGAAATATAAACGAGTGCAGCGTTGACATATATGTCAAAAATAAAAGTGAAGGGCATTTTATATGTATATTTTTTTTACAACATATATAAAGAAGAATGAACATTATGAACATTTGGAAGAATGAGAAATGATAGTACAAATATATAAAGTGAAAAGAGTATGTTCTTGTATATTTTTATGTATTGTTGAAGGGTATTATTTGTATGTTGTCGTTATGGGGGTATTAATATTTACATTTGTATTCATTTGTGTAGGATGTGTAGTGATACAAATAATGTTACATTTTATTTTAAATTATTTATATCAGGGGCGATTGTAACGATTCGATCCCATAGCGGTTATATTTATAGGGTTATTCATTTATAATTATCATATTTATTATTCTTATTAATTAGTACATCAATGAGATGATTTTTATATCAGATAATTGTAAGCGGTTTTGATTATTATATTCAATTAGATTTTTATTAACAATTACTTGTAAAGAGACGAAGTATTATATATTGCAACAAGACTGGCGATATGGACTAACCCTGTGCGTCACAAACTGAACGACGTAGTAAGAATTTCACCACGGCAAACTGCGTCATTTTCCTGAGATGCTTAGAAACCCACTATGGTGTAACCAACACGCCATTTTCTACGGTATATACGCGTCAATATATATTGCAAGTTATGAGTCAAGAATGGAGAAGGCTAATAGAGAGGGAAGCTGTGACACCACGTGACAAGGAAGTCATTAGTATTTGTACCTGCAACATCGGACAAGAATGGCATTGATCTACAGCTCTTAATGAAGGGAGGAAGTTGTAACCTTGCTTTCTGGGTCCTAATGGACTGAGCATCGAGAGTCGACACTGAACGATGTCTTGCCGACATCTATATCAATACATAATGGGTTATATCCCTGATCAAGAGTCTTTCTACAGATGGCAACGTACTTAATGAGGATATTTCATAGTAAATGAGATATCACATCATTTTTTTAAACATAAGCGACGTAACATCGAGATCATCGATCATTTCTTAAATATGACGAATCTTCGACTGGGTGAGCCAACAATTCAATAAAACTATCGTCTCTATTATAATTTAACTTCATTTAACTTTCAATTCATTTTAATATTCATTTTCTTTTAAATAATTAATTGCCGCATTGAGTAATTTTAAATTCAATTGTGTGACTATCACTATTCTGTTTTATTAGTATTTTGTTCTTGAGTAAATAAATTCATTTCCTTTAACGTAATGCCTATTTCTTTCATTGTAGTTGGTACTTTAAGGCAATCATACTCCTTGATTAAATACGGATTGGTTAGATGACTTTGTCTCACTACGGCCCGGGTAAGTGGTTCTCGACTCTACTGCTGATAGCCGAGGTTAAATCAATAAATTTCGATTCACTATCTTAAATAGGAATCTGGCGCTCAACAACTTATTATATTACACTATCACAGGTAAGGTCACACCACAGTGTATATTATTTATTCATATCATGTTTGTTTTATTGAACCACAATAGTCATCACCACGTTCAACGACTCATTAAAAATGTTACAGTATGTCCCCCTAATAAAATCTAAACGACTGGAGCGATTTCAATGAAACTCGGTAATTTCATAGCACTATTCCGGGCGACCTCGACCGTGCCCTTCAAATTTTGTTACGTCTCACCAATTCAACATGGCGGCTGTGCGAAATATTTCACCAGCATTCAATATCTCCGAAACGATCACCGATATCACCCTGGAATTTTGTATGGTGGCAGAGGGAACTACTAAAAGTTCACTTATGTAACCTTTGAAAACCTGGTAACTTCAAAACAAACATGGCGGCCAAGCGAATTTGCGACATTTAAATAGACGTTTCTCGTGAGTTAACCAACCAAACGCAATGAAACTCGGTACAATATATGTTTATACACATTGTAATGCACCGACATCTAACTTCTTTCAATTGTTTACATAACCTCAATATGGCGGCTGTGCGAAATATTTCACCGGCATTCTATATCTCTGAAACTATTACCGGTATCACCCTGAAATTTTTCACGGAGATAAAGGGCACTACTGGAAGTTCATCTATGATACTTTCAAAAACCGGTTAACTACAAAACGAACACGGCGGCCAAGCGAAGTTGAAAGTTTCAAATAGACTTTTCTCGCGATTTAATTATCCAAACGCAATGAAACTTGGTACAGCAAATGTATATATACATCGTAATGCACTGGTATGTAATTTATTTCAATTATTTACATTACCTCAAGATGGCGGCTGTGCGAATTTTTAAATTCAGTTTTTGTTTTTTGTGTCGTAAACATGCGATCGAAATGAAAGTTTGAATAATGAACCTACGCAATAATTTTCCTTTAAAGGTACATGACTCTAAGGCCTGTACATATAACAATCCAACATGGCGACCATCCGAAATATTTAGACGGTTCTCAATATCTACGAATCTATTATAGCAATCAAACTGATTTTTTTATGTTCATAGGCGCTACGGACATACGTTAACCTATAGGACTTTCAATAACCTGGTGATCACAAATCCAACATGGCGGCGGAGCGAAGTATAAATATTCACATGGTCGTTTCTCGCAATTTAACCATCGGAGTGCAGTGACACTGTACAGTAAAACCTTATACAAATGTTAATCCACTGGCATCTAATGTTTTTCAATTGTTTCCATAACCACAAGGTGGCATTTGTGCGAAATTTTAAAATCTCGTTTTTACCTCTTGTGTACTAATCATGCGATTGAAGTTTGAATACTACACGTACACAATAATCTTCATGTAACAGTACAAAACTCTAAGCCCTACATATATAATAGTCCAACATGGCGACCACCCGAAATATTTAGACGGTTCTCAATATCTACGAATCTATTACAGCAATCAAACTGAAATTTAGTATCTTGATAGGGGCAATTAACATTAGTAGGATATATGAAAATAGACTGTATAGTTCTTCACGGAACTACTTGTTTAACGTAGAATCCGAACCACAGGGCGTGAAATTTCACTTCGAAAATCTCCCATGCATTAACCGGGAATCGAACCAGACCCTCCCACGTGAGAAACAAGCAGCTTGACCCCAGAGTCAGCGGCGTATATACGAGGGGGTGATGAAGGGGACCAATCCCCTTCAGGCCCAAATAATAACATACGTACGGGTAATTCGACGACATTTTTATTATGAATAAAACCATTCATTGGATTGATGACAAACGACTGGATTATATATAAATAGTGTAGTTTAGCTTCCATTGCCCCTCCCGCATAAAGCAAAGAGCAAAAACAAAAAACTAACACAAGGCAAAATGCAAAAGAGTAAACAACAAGCACAAAAAATAAAACAAAAAAGCCAAAAAGCAATCATAAAAATATAAATTAAGAACAAACTCAAACCCAAAACAAAACACAAACAAAAAGCAAACATTAAATCAAAACCCGACACAAAAAACGAGCAAAAAATCAAGATCAAAACCCGAAACAAAAAAGCACAGAATCAAAATCCGAAACAAAAACGAACACGAAATCAAAACCCAAAACCAAAAACGAATACAAAATCAAAATCCGAAACAAAGAACGAACACAAAATCAAAACCCGAAACAAAGAACGAACACAATATCAAAACCCAAAACATAAAACGAACAAAAAACCGAAATCAAAACCCGAAAGAAAAAAAGCACAGAATCAAAATCCGAAACAAAAAACGAACACAGATGATGATGATAATTGTTGTTTTAAGGGGCCTAACATCGAGGTTATCGGCCCCTAATGATCTGGGTGATAGCGAAAATGATAATGAAACGGAAACCAGAACGAAAATTAAGTGAGACGGAAAATACTTACAAAACGGAACACAGATTGAAACAACTCACAAAATGAAGGGAATTTAGAACGAAAAGATTCACAAAAGGAATAGATTGAAAAATACCCACAAAATGAAGGCTAGGTTCAAAATACGTACAAAATGCAATGTAGCGTCGAAATACCTACAAAATGCAAATGAAATTCAAAATACTTACAAAATGCAAATGAGATCGAAATTACGTACAAAATGCAATTGAGGTTCAAAATACTTACAAAATGCAATTGAAATTGAAAATACACGATGCAATTCAGATTGAAATATCCCAGTTCCAATCCAAATTATTCACAAAGTGCAATAGAAATTCAAAATACTTACAAAATGCAATTGAAGTTGAAAATGCTTACAAAATGTACGGTAGATTCAAACGACTCATGTGGATTGACAAAACTTACAAAATGCAATTTAGATTGAAAATACTTGACAAAATGTAATTTAGATTCACAATACCCACAAAATGCAATTAAGAATCAAAATATGTGCAAAATGCCCACCAAACAAAATGCAATTTAGATTCAAAATTCGTGCGAAATGCGGTTTTGGTTGAAAATACTTACAAAATGCTATTGAAATTCAAAATTCTCACTAAAGGACCGGCTACCTGCATTGAAAGACTTACCAAAAAGCAATTTAGATTGTCAATCTTTACAAAATGCAATTGAAGTTGAAAACAATCGCGAGATGTAATTTAGATCGAAAAAACTTACAAAATGCGACGTAGATTAAAAATACCTTAAAAATCACTAAAAGGGAATTTAGATACACGGTGAACCAAGTAACAAAAACAGTGCGGGAATCGTAAAGAGAAAGGAAATATAATGAAAAGAGGAGAGGAGAGGAGAGGGGAGAGAGGAGGGGGTCCGCTCCAAAGGTAGGGGACAAAAGGGGAAAAAGGACCCAGCGCAGGAATCCCTCGGGGTCGCCAACTCCCGAACTCACCTGCCGTGAGCCCCTGAGGGTGTAGCATTATCTAGGGTGCACCAGAAGTGGTGGGGCTACATACACCCTGCCTCCTTAAGGGCCTTGAGCACAAGGCAGGAGGTAAAAGGAAAAGAAAAAGAAGGCTGACCCCTCACAGAAGGAGGGTGTCAGGAAAGATGAGACAAGGGCCAATTAAGGCGGGAAAGGAAAAGACGCCCTAGGCCTCGGATACCCTAATACCGTCGGGGTCGGAAGAGAACAGGAGTTGACCAAGTGAGGTCGACAGGAAAGAAGACGGAGAGGAGCCCGGCACAAGTAAGTGGAAGCAATGCCGAACTCAGCTGGGGCCCCGTGGTCGCTAACCCACGCCCACTAGAAGTGAGCCCCTGGGAAAAAACGAACACAAAATCAAAACCAAAAACGAATACAAAATCAAAACCCGAAACAAAAAACGAACACAAAATCAAACCCCGAAACAAAAAAACGACACAAAATCAAAACCCAAACCAAAAAACGAATAAGAAACACATCCCGAAACAAAAAACAAACAAAAATCAAAATAAAAAACGAACAAAAATCAAAACCCGAAACAAAAAACGAACACAAAATCAAAACCTGAAGCAAAATACGAACACAAAATCAAAATCAAAACCCGAAACAAAAAGCGAACACAGAATTTAAACCCAAAACAAAAAACGAACACAAAATCAATATTAAAACCCAAAACATAAAACGAACACAAAATCAAAACCCGAAAGAAAAACCAAAATCCTAAACATAATACGAACCCAAAATCAGAATCAAAAACGAATACCAAAAACGAACACAATCCAAATCAAAACCTGAAGCAAAAACGAACACAGAATCAAAACCCGAAACAAAATACGAACACAAAATCAAAACCCGAAACATAAAACGAACACTAAATCAAAACCCGAAACAAAAAAACGAACACAAACTCAAAATGAAAACCCTAAACAAAAAACAGTCAAAAAACGTACCGTAATCTAAAACCTAACCTTAAAACCAAAGAAAACATTTGAAAAGTAGACTAAGTATGATGTGACCGTTAATATAAGGTCTCTTGGTAACTGTACAACACTCCAGTTCGATTATCGCAGCGCACTCATAAACAGCCCATTTCGTGTCGTGTCACTTAATTTGCATGTATAATCTTAATGGCTCGTTTCATAGAAGGTGTTTGTTTTTACTTCTTGCGAACAGAAAATAATGAATTCTTAGAAGTAATCAAAAGCAAATAAGTAACGCAAGGTTGGTTCCATTGTGCTCTTGAGCGGGAACGTCTTCTTCTTCCTATTATTATTACTTCCTTCGTCCCAAAGTTATACTCGCATTTGCCCAACACGCTTTTCTGATCTAGGAATCAAATCCAAGATTTATCTAACTGTAAGCACACAACGTTGTGACTGTCGATAGTTTGCGGATGATTGTATAATATATCGAAAGGTATATGACTCACAAGACAACGCAGTACTTCAAGATGACCTGAACCTGGTTTGTAAGTGGACGATTGAAAATAAAATGAAAATAAACACAAGAAAATGTAGTCTCGTAAAAATAGGGAAAGTGCGAAGGCAAGATTTTCAATGTAACATTGGCTCGGAAATGCTTGTAAAAGAATATTCTTGCGAATATTTGGGCGTTCACCTAAGGAATGATATGAAATGGAGTAGTCATGTAGGATGTGTACAGTAAAGCTTACAAATCCCTGCACTTGGAAATGAGGGAAGTAGTACCTCTGCTAAAGAATTAGGATATATGTCACTTGTAAGACCTATTCTGGAATACGCCTCGGCGGTTTGGTATCCATGTTAAGTAGGGCTCATAAATGAGTTGGAAATGGTACAAAGAAAGGCTGCTAGATTTGTGCTCAGTGAATTTAATCCCAGAAGCAGTGTCAGCCGTATGTTAAAGAAACTTGGGTGGGAATCACTTGAGGCTAGGAGGATGAAATCTAGACTCTGCGCTATGTACAACACGTATACAAATCAACCAGCATGGGGTGAGCTTAGCAAACGTATGGGAAAGCCCACTTACATGGGTAGGAGCGATCATCCTTTCAAAGTAAAGGCCCGACCACAGCGAACAAATTATGGTAAATATTATTTCGTAAACCGTGCCATTGATAACTGGAACTCTCTACCTGCCGCAGTCTTAGAGTCTTTTCCCAAACATATAGGTGTGTTTAAGAAAAGACTGACTATTTGTGTGTATACTCCAGTTTAATTGTTATTGAATTGTTATGTATAATGATTTATTTGTAATGTATATCTAATTTGCCACCGGGGGACACACCCCCAATTGCAAATAAATGAATGATAGAATGCATGAATGAATGAATGAATGATACTTTCTCCATTGTGACAGTCAGTGATGTAAAATACCCAGGTATTTATAAATCGGGGTAAATAACCAGGGTATATATTCGGGTGAATACCCAATTTGGGTAAATAACCGGGTATTTTAAATTTTTCATTAGAGACCCTGTGTCGTGGTAAATTGAACCTTAAAAAGAGTACCGGTATGCAAACTATTCTACATAACATTTTAGAAATGTAACAACATAAGATAGTTAATAAAATTTAATTTAATTAGAATTGGGACTTAAAAACACTAATAGTTCTCAAAAATTATGTTATCAAGTGTTTTGACTTAAGACATCAACTTAAGCTAAAGATCTCTTAAGTTCAGATAAAAGACTGAAATGAAAATCTGTTGCCACTATAAACTAACAACTCAACTACACCGAACAAGTTAGGTTTAGTACAGCAGGCATCAAACAAAGAATAGAAAATGGAGGGAAGTACAGTGTCAGTTTGAATTATGGGTAGGATAAGCTGAGCAGTGTTGCCAACCCATATGCATGCTGGCATACATCTTCACCCATACTACAAAAACTTCCTGACTTGCATTTATATTGTTTACAATACGATTTTTTTAAATAATACTTTTTATATTTCAAATTGATGATAAATAACTTAAAGCACTTTTACTAAGCTTTTTTTTTCTTTAATGTCCTTATTGAACATATTTTATTACCTTTTGAATTTAGGCATACACATATTTCAATTAATATGCATATAGCCTACTATTATTACTACAAACGTAGCTTTTCCCTCCCACATCTTTGTTGCTCATTTCCAGTACCGTAATAAAACTAGACCTTCTCAATATCTTGATAGTTATTAAAAATTTAAAACACACAACAACCTAAGTGTTTTATCCAATATTTTACTTTAATTTAAGGAATAAACACACTTAAAGACATGGTTGCAGTGTCAAAACATATAAATACCCCCAAAATACCCGGACGTCCATTTTCCTTTTTTCTTAGTTTCGAAGGATCAATATTGTTCCTGATTTCAATTTAAGGCATCAAGTACCTGTGTTTCAGTCCTTGTTTGTCAAACACTTCATCAACACATCATAAAGTGATGTACAAAGCTCAAAAAAACGGAAAATACCCTCATTTTGGGTATATACCATAAATACCCAATTTATATTTACCTTCCCACTGGGTATTTACCTGGCCCACACCACTAGTGACAGTACAAGTACATCTATGCATTTTCTCAAGAATGCTGCAATCACGTTTCCTTCCAACCGCTCATCGCAATAGCACCAGTTTACCTCTAAATAGTCCTCATGAAATATCTTAACCACTTCCATTGGCATAAACCTGGCTTACCTAAACAATAAATACCCTCTTATATCCACATAATGAGATGAATGAAAACATACATGCAATGGATGAAAACAAATGACACAAGTGATTCTAAAGTACATGGGTTCAACCCCTTGTAACCAACATGTTACAGTGACTACATATGAATGCAGTATGTTTCTAGTCAGGGAGTTTCGCGCCAGTTTTTAACGCTCGATGTTTGAAATCCTCTTGACAAGGACTCGCTGGATTTAGAACGCAAGGGCTATTCTGTGCCCTGATTGAGTAGCAGTGACTACATTTGAATGCAGGATGCTTCTTGTTGGCAGACCAGTCGCCCTTGTAAGATAACAGGCCGCATGTATAAGCAGCTTACCTAATTCCATTATGGATAACGCTATCCAAGCTAGGTCCAGGTTATTGCTTTGACTGGGTGTGCACAATACAGGCTGTCTCAATATTGTGGTACCGTCTTCCGAGATTACAAAGGCCGTTGCAGTGGAGACAATTCCACTATCTACGAGTATAAATAAATACTGAAATATTATCCAAATAAGGTACAATACGACCTAATATATTTACATGCTTTCTAAAAACACGTGTTAATAATATACTTCTAAGGACAATTGGATTGCGTCAGTTAAGTCAGATATGCAACAACTAAAAATCCCACAGGAACAAACTCGTGACCGTCTGCTGTTCCGTGAGGTCATCCGACAGGGGACGTCCCTTACAAGTAAGAAGACAACAAGAGCTAAGTGGACAGAAGAAAGAAGACTGACTCATAGTCAGAAAATGAGGGACTATTGGAAGAAGAAGAAAGCAACAACTTTACCGAAGAGTAGATACGAGCCCCGTGGTCCTAAGTAGGCCTAAACGATAAGGAGGAGGAGGAGGAGGAGGAGGAGGAGGAGGAGGAGGAAGAAGAAGAAGAAGAAGAAGAAGAAGTGAAATGTTATTTTTATTATTAATTCTACCCACTCTGTCTGAAAAGTTCGGTGAATGGGTCTATATTACGAACGGATTGTTGGCTTACCTGAAACAGCAGTTACTGTCCTTCGAAGTAATCCCCGTGGATGGTTATGCACTTCTTAGAACGGCTGTACAAGTCCTGGCATAGTCTTCCGGAGGGATAGCCTTCAGTTGGGTCGTCACATTACGTTGGATGTCCGAAATGTCTGAAAACCTCTGGCCCTTCAGGGCTTTTCGGCGACCCTGGACCCCGATGCTCCATACTTTGACGCTTGCCTTTGAGGTTGTACCTCAGGCACCAGGTCTCGTCACCCGTGACGATGGTTTTCAGGAACATTCCATTCCACGGAACATTCACCCTTCTCACTGCCATCCGTCGAACAGGTGTGCACGTTAGGTTGCATAAATTCACCCTTCTCACTGTCGCCCGTCTATCAGGTGTGCAAGGCTCTTGCTTTCAATTTAGAGTTTTGACGATCCAAACTGAAGGCTATTCCTAAAGAAGACTATGCCAGGAGTTTCCAGGACTTGTTCAGTCGTTCTCAGAAGTGCATATCCATCCACGGGGATTACTTCGAAGGACAGTAACGGCTGTTTCAGGTAAGCCAACAATCCGTTCGTTATAAAGCCCATTAACCGAACTTTTCAGACAGAGGGTGTATATTCAAACATTAAAAAAAAAATTAAATCTTCGCTAATTTCATGAATAGGCCTACGATAAAAATGTTTTCCTCAAATTTGTATCACAGAATGTTTCAAGAGACTCGCGGAAAGCAGCGTATTCTTCACCTTTTATCGCGTTAAAACTGCGACACAAATCACGTTTCCTATAGAAGAGGAAGAAAATGTCCTAAGTTAAAAATACTACCAAGTTTAGTTTCAGTTAAATATTTTCTGATAGTCTGCAACAATTGGCAAGTTCTTTAATTTTTATCGCCACTAACGCACAGAAACCTTGGAGCAGCCAGGGGTACCACCACCTTCCCCAGAAATATTACCAACATATGACCTTAATGTGACATGGAAACCCCTGTTCCTTATTGAAGGAGTATAATAAGTCCAGAAGATTAAAAACCTTAAGTCGATAATAATTAGTACTTTTTATTGTACCGGGTTTGTGGCCTTCCTCAGCGCAAATAATGTGAAGACTGACAGTACATGAAAAAATTTACCATAAAACGGTTGTTCCCAAAAATATTTTTAATAAATTAACAGTCATTAATAGTCATAGTCTGAAGGCTAAAAAACTATAAAACACATACTCTAAAATTTAAAAAAAATCCAGATTTGTTACAAAAATATTGTTACGTGCCACCCCCTAGTGGCACCTTTGTTAACTGGATTACGGTGGGTATAAAGCACAACACCAATTACTGCTTAAAGAAATAATTAATTTTATTGCAGCCAGAAAAATACACTACTCAACAGCAATTATTACCTTACTCCAGGTTCCTCACGTCGAGAATACTTTCCCTTTCACTTGTCAACAGACCACAGTTAATCCTCTTCGCTAATGAGTCCGGTCCCGTACGCTAGCTGGAAATAGCTGCACTAGGTCTGTCACTGTACTATACACTGTTTCACAAGCACCACAATCACTTCCTCGGTGTCAAGAGAATCAGCTTCACTAGGGATTTCGCAAGTCACCACACTTCTGTCGCCCAGGATAAACACTCGCACTAGCTCATAAAACACAACAACCACAACTGCTTGACAGGTCGCATTTATATAGCAGGCCGGTGACTCAATAAATGCTTCTAGATCCATCCAGGGTTCACGGCTTCTCGAGGTTTCCATCGCTGGTCCAGTCACGAATATTCTGGACTATCCCTTTGTCCTAGTAGCCCTGTTGCATAAGGCGCACGCAATACAGGAGGCAGGGCACAGCCCAGCCCTGGGGCAGTTGTGACTCATACGGCGAGTGATGACACAAACTTACAGCCGTAACAATATGTTAATTCGAAAGAAAGAAATCTTGATATGAAACCGGCTTGAAGAAGGAAACAGTGATCTAGAAAAAAGATTAAGATAACAATGAGAAACAAATTCTAGAAATCCATAATGAAGGGAAAAATATATAAACCTTAAAAAACTTAGAAAACATTTTTTTTTGTCTACATAACATCCACGTAAGTTTTCTAAGGTTTATATACAAATTAAAACATTAATGATGACAATAACTATGAAAATGACCCAAATATGCATTTATATGCTCTATAAAATCTACCTAAGAAGAATCTGGAACATTGAACTCCTGCTTAATTATAGTTTTTAATGAAAATATAGTCAAGGAAATAAATATGACATTTCCTAAACATCCGAACCTTATCTTCAGCACTGGGACATGCAAGGTGCCTTCATTCATGCTCGTAGATACTGCAATTGTCTCCATTGCGGCCGTTTGCGAGTTTCTCCACAAATGTTTTATGATGTGTTCATAGGAAGAGTCATTTTTGATTACGTCTCCCCCCCCAAGGGATCACATCTAGTGGTACGTACCACGGGACTCCAGCTGAGTCCGGCATTGCTTCCACTTAGCCTACTTGTGCCGGGCTCCTCTCCGTCTTCTTTCCTGTTGACCTCTCTTGGCCAACTCTTATTCTCTTCCGACTCTGACGGTATTAGGGTATCCGAGGCCTAGGGAGTCTCTTCCTTTCCCGCCTTAATTGGCCCTTCTCTCATCTTTCCTGATCCATCATTCTCCTAGGCATCAGCCTTCTTTTTCATTTCATTATACCGTAGTTCCTTTTCTCTTTAGGATTACCCTGTCTTTTCAGAATTGGCTCTGCCGTGTCTCTAAATTGAATTTTGTGAGTATTTTAAATCTCAACCACATATTGCAAGTATTTTCAATCTACATTGCATTTTGTAAGTATTTTCGATCTAACGTGCATTTTGTAAGTATTTTCAATCTCAATTCCATTTTGTAAGTACAGTATTTTGAATTGCGGGTTTCCACATATTGTGAGTATTTTGAATCTACCATACATTTTGTGAGCATTTTCAATTTCAATTGCATTTTGTAAGTATTTTGAATTTCAATTGCACTTTGTGAGTATTTTGATTCTGAACTGGCCTTTTTCAATCTAACGTGTGTATTTTCAATTTCAATTGCATTTTGTAATTATTTTGAACCTCAATTGCAGTTTGTACGTATTTTCAATTTCAATTGCATATTGTAAGTATTTTGAATTTCAATTGCATTTTGTGAATATTTCGAATCTACATTGCATTTTATAAGTATTTTGAACCTAAACTACATTTTGTGCGTATTTTCAATCTAAATTCCTTTTGTAAGTATTTTAAGTCCAGCTTAATTTTCGTTCTGGTTTCCATTTCATTGTCGCTATCACCAAGACCATTGGGGCCGATAACCTAGATGTTAGGCCCCTTAAAACAACTATTATAATCCTCATCAGCATGATTGCGTCTCGGATATTGCACGACCTTTAGTCTTCATAAAGTGTGGACCCTTCGGTGTTTTCCTTGTCAATATTCGGAAGATTCAGGCACCGACCGTATCGACTGGAGGTTGCCGAAGCGAGCAAACAAGATAGAACGCTCCGCCCGTAACTCTTGTGACGATTTACGCCGATCGAAGAGGGCCCGCAATTTCAGTGACAAGACAGCTCGGGCTGTCCCGAGGAACAGATTGGGCTATATCTCAGGTGACGTCACTGAGGACCACCTCCCTCGTCAAGAGCTCGCAGCCAAACAACTCTCATCTCAATCTAAAAGATATGTCACAACACTGAGCATACGACTCCACGTGGATTGGCGACACATCCGCTGAGTGGTGATGATACTACAGTGCTTGCAGAATGTTTAGGGACAGGTCTAAATTTCGTTTGAAGCACATTTGTCCCTAAAGTAACAATATTTCAGTCATTGTTTTACATGATGTTATTAGACATCTATATGAGGGGCTTTCATTTAAAATTTCGCTGATCTAGCTCTAATACTTTTGTAACATGTTTCTTTTGCTCAAAAACTGTCAGTCCTACAGCTATGAAATTTTACTGCAGTTTTACTACAACATATCAATCATAAAAACACAACCTAGGGAAAAGAATTACTACTCATTTGGTCGCTTCTCAAACAAACGTTCTTCCCCAGTAATTTTGGAGGCAAAATTGGTGAATTTCGTTCCGCGACAACTTCTGATTGGCAACACTTCGAGAAAGCGCCCACAGCGGGTCCATCACAAACAAGACATGGACAAAACAACTGCTCGGTCAGAATAGCTCGAAGTGTTGCCAATCGGAAGTTATAGCGGAACAAAATTAACGAATTTTCCCGCCAAAATTACCGGGAAAGAAAGTTTGTTTGAGAAACGACCAATGAGTAGTAATTCTTTTTCCCAGGTTGTAGTTTTATTTATTTTTATGATTAATATGTTGTAGTAAAACTGCAGTAAAAATTTCATAGCTGTAGACTAGCAGTGTTTGAGAAAAATAAAATAAAGGTAAAACATTCCATCTCCTAAGGTATTAGAGCTTGAGCAGCGAAATTTTAAATGAAAACCCCTCATATAGATGTCTAATAACATCATGTAAAACAATGACTGAAATGCTGTTACTTCAGGGACAAACGAAATTTAGACCTACCCCTAAACATTATGCAAGCACTGTATTGTTATATTGTTACTGGCTGTACAGAGAGGTCCTTCTCTATAGAACGGTACCTCGCAGGCACCGTATGACGGGTTGCCAATGAGGCTAGGCGCGTGGCAAGCAAGGCACTAGTTTAACACAATTCCACTTTTTAACGTACGGTACTTAATAATCGTCATCATGTTTTTTAGTCAAGTGACTGGTCTGCCCCTACATTGTATTACTTACATGCATTTCAGAGTAGTTCCTGGAAATGCTGTCCTTTAATTTCTATACACACATTGCACAAAAATAGGAAGTTTTGGTACACTCGCTGTGATTCATCCTCACTGATATTTGGTATCAGTGCAGTTATTTTGTTCGCGAGAGCCTGCAGAGTGCCACATTGAGTTAAGAAGTCAATACTAGACAAGAAGTTCCGTGAAGAACTAAAGAGCCTACTTTTCATGTCAATGATTATTCTACAGTAGGCTATAATGAACCTATCTAGAATAATGACGAAATTAAGTTGGTAATATCGAAATATCTAATTAGTTCAAAATATACCTGGTATAATGTAGCCTAATAGAGCACTACAGTTGGCAGCCTGGTGACTGAATATATTCTTAGTTCCATCTCTTAAGGTACAGAATACAAAATTTGGTTGAAGTCCAATGGACGTTACATGCAGTTAGACACTGGATCTATCAGCACGCGTAAAAGCATGTTGCCAACAATACCATGCGTGTGCTGGTCACAAATAATCTGAAATATTATGATATCTTGTTGTGCCAATTTTGGATAAAATCCATTTGTTAGTATAGAAGTTACATGTATTTTAAAATTAGACATATCAGCAGGCATAGAATCATGTTAGCAGCACTGCCTTGTATTAATTACTCCATACTAATCTAGAATGTCAGGTGCTATACGTGTGCAAAGTATAGAGCTGTTGACTTGCATACTTTCTGATATATTGATATTGCGGAAAAAAATGTAGACAGCATTTATTAACAGTTGGCAGCCCTGGTTACTCTTAAGAATCGGCATACTCATATCTGTTATGGTACACATAGAACATACGAAATTTGGTTGAAATCCAACTGATAGTATAGAAGTTACATGTATTTAAAAATTGGTACTATCAGCAGGCTTATAATCATGTTGGTAGAACTGACGTATATAAGTTACTCCCAATTAATCTAAAATGTCAGAATATACGTGTGCATAGTTTAAAGCTGTTGGCTTGCATACTTTCTGATATATTGGTATTTGGATAAAAAATAGAGAGAGCAATTATTAACAGTTGGTAGCCCTGGTGGCTCTTACGAATACGCTCAGTCATATCTGTTTATGTACAGATAGTACATACAACATTTGGTTGAAATCCTATTGATAGTGTGGAAGTTATATGCACTTAAACATTGGACCTATCAGAAGGCTTAAAATTATTTTGGCAACACTGTCACGGTTGGCCTCCTGGAAATTAAACTGAAGTAGTATTATCTACATGTGTGCCAATTTTGGAATAGCTCCCATGCATACCTTGCAAGATATCCAACATAGAGCTCAAATTTCTAGTGCGTTTTTCCAGCAGTTGGTACCACTGACATCATTTTCAAATATGGACGTGAGATATTCCGGTGCACATCTTTACGCATACTAAATTTGGTTTTGATTGCTGCAGCCGTTTAGGAGTTGATAGGGGGACACACACACACACATATAGACCGACAGACAGAAGGACAGACAGACAGACAGACAGACAGACAGACAGACACACATTTTCCCGGATCGATCTCATAAGTCTACTTTTTCCTCATTTTTGCAAAATGTGAAAAGTAGGCTAATAATAGACGGTAATTTTAAATATGCGCGGATAAACCTAACGTTATCCACATCCGCACGACTCATTTCCGCATTCACAAGTTTCTTATCCGAAACTACTGACATTACAATAGAATTTTTTATCATTTTAAATGATCTTGTCGACTTCATCGTTATGCTTAGGTCTACCGTTATGCGTCACGGTTACGGCGTTGTTCAGTGCATATGCACCGAGTCTGAGTTTACTCCTGGGGTCTGGCGTTATGCGATACGGAGAAGGCGAGTGCATGACGTCATGCAGCAGAGTGCAAACAGTCCTGAGGCTTCGAGCGAAACGAAAGCCCTCCTGAGCCTTTCTAACATGTGTAGCATTTGTAGCATGAGTCATTTGAAATGATCTAAAGTCTGGTCTCTCAGACTGACTGTATCTTTTAACTAGATAAATCATAAATAACTAAAGCAACACATTTAGACATTTGAGGGAAAAGTCGTTCCCTTAGGCTTTGTGTGTCAAGTGCTAATGAATGCTACACAGCCAGAATTGTAATCCTTTCCTGTTCGAGGGGTTAATTATGCTTAATGACATTATTTGAATAATATTAGTTTAAAATCATCATCATCTTACATTTGTTATGAAAAAATGAGAACATAACGGATAATATGATATCCGGGTCCTAATAATGATATTAAACAAGTTCGGGTTGTTTTCTAAAAACTATTCGCAAATTTTCTCCAAACATTATCCGCTATCCGCACAGGACTTTAAATATAGATCTTTAACTTGTTTCTTCATTATTGACAGGACTGCTAATTTACTAGAATGTAATACTTTCTAGCTGAAATATGTACTACTAGTATTATCCGTCGCGGCTTCGTCCGGGAATATTCTAGTTGTGTAGCGTTTTTTAATGCCCCAAGTTGGTAGCGACAAATGTAACAGTTTGGCTAGCCCACACTGTTGGGTGATAAATGTAACTGTTTACCTTTGCCTAAGCTATGTTGTTTTAATGGGCGCCAAGACCTCAATGCAATGTTGAAATCTAAATTTGTATTTAACAACGTCTAGCTCTGGCAGAACACCTTCAAGACACTATTCACTCAGATCGTGGTATGATTTGATCATTAACCCAACAAACAATTGTATCAGGAGAAGGAATTGGTCTATATCTAATGCTACCTACTGAAAGCAAAGATTGCATTGTAAAGGAAATGAATTTATTATATAAAACCAGTATAGCAAAATTAATAATAACAATAAGTACAAAATTTAAATTGGAGCGTTGTGATTTGAATATAACCGATAGAAAATTACGTGAAAACGGAGTCTGATAAATTGATTTTACTCTTATTTCCAAGCTATGAAGTTACTGAAATATGAAATGTAAAACAAAGAAAAATGAGAGATTGCGTATTTCTGCGTCATTTGCGCTTACCATTGGAAATTGCCAAGGCATTTCCCTCGTACTTGCTGATGCCGTCAGCTTCCCACAGTCTCCTGGACGTCGTCATCTCCGTCGGAATTTGATGATATTCTGGTAGCTTAGATAATTCTATGGTCCGTACCTCGGACCCAAACACTCGTACAACCGCACTGGTTAAGTTTTGCAAAAGTTAGTCTTCAACTCCACTGAACATCGGAGCGACACGCACTTGCAACCGTACTCCGCAAGTTCTACACAGATAGTCCCCGTTTCACGGCGCGTCGAACGATATATGCACCTGTTGGCTCCCCCACCATGGTACCGACATCTAGCTTACGTCGTCCTCACTGATTGGCTGAGCACGCCGCCAGTTCCCCTCCTCTGCCTCATTACACTCGGCGCGCGAGAGGGAGAAGTCGATTTCCGTTCCAACAATTCGCCTTTTCTAGACCTTGCGACCCAAGATTGCGTCATGCTTCTCGACAAGATTAAGCGTGTACTTGAAATCCCAGTGAGTCACGTCTCTCGATATACCCTAACTGACGAAAACTCCGTAAAATTCCGTAATCAGATAATTTTCTATGATATCGTCGTTCGTAATAATTTGTATGATAGCGTTTTCTAAGACATAGAAAACCTATCTGAATGCTAATAATTTTTATAAAATGCTCCGAAAATATCTAAATAATAATTATAATAAATTAATAATAATAATAAATTACCATGAAAAATTCTCTTGGCTGAACAATTTGCCGCGTAAATAAATATAGAATGGCTTCCTACTGACTTATGCCAGTTGCATAATACCCCTCGAAAAACACGTTACATATTCGCCTCGGATCATCGGATGATTTACCGTGACGACGGTCCATTATGCGATTATCCCAGACACGTTAATAAACCCCATCCAAAATACATATTACATAAATGAAATCACCCTAAATTACAGATATATACACTCATATTTTTTCTTCACGCACTTTGCGTCAAAGTCTGTTGTCACTATGGATTGTTCTTTGCAACCAGTCCAATGTTTTACATATGGAATAGTGTTCCACGGATATTTCCGCCTCTCAAATTTCTCTATGTTGGAGAAATAGACATAATTAATGTGTGAGCACTATGTATTTATGATGTCATATCACACGCATTGAAGGTGTTCTGATATGTTTATATCACCATAGAACTTCCTAATTTCACTGGAGGTCCCCTCCTTATGGTGACATTTAATTCCACTTATCACTCAGCACACGATCACACTATTGTGGCAGTGCCTCGTGACCATAATACTTAATCTCTCTTTAACGTAGATTAAATTAATATTGACTTCTGAAAAGAAAACAGTAAATGCGCATTACATATAACACCAAATATTTCTGTGCCGTAATCGCCCTGTCTTGTTAAGTTCCCGTAGACCATATTCTACTTAATACTAGTTCTCAACACTGACCATTTCTCCTCACACAAATAATACCATTGTACAGATTATCTTAAATTACACACTTACAAATCTTACATGGCGAGGCCGTAAACAGAAATCACGTGTGCTGATATGTATGAGTTTCATGAAGGACTGTCTCGCATTCTGATGGCCCATCTTTTATCTCGTGGACGCCTTAAGCTAACAAGCCCTATACAAGCGCTCCCCCATCTCTTGGAGATAAATGGGAACCCATCAGCGCTGCCAAAAATGGCCTTGGTGCATCGAGACAATTTAATGCTCAACAGCATCCGACAATCCCGTCATATTTCCCTGTACCTTAAAAACTCTCATTTACTTACATACTACCCCCCTGTGTGACTTCTGATACGCCTGCCTTAAGACCAGATCTTCCACGCACCAGACACCACACTTACTCATTTGATAGGCTGGCTCGCCAGCTAAACACACTCACTTTATGACACATATTTTCGTAGACTATGTATATTATACGTTCCGTATAATCTGTTTCCCTCACTATTCTCCAGCACATATGCTGTTTTCCCAATACGTTTGGAAACTCTAAATGTTTCTGTGTCACCTGCTTCCAACCTTGCAAGTGGCTCCCTTACATGAACGTCATCACGTTGCTCTACCTAGCATATTTCTCAGTGTCTGTAACGATGCCCTGTTGCTACTGTCCACACATGCTAACCCTACTTTCCTTTGGTGTTACACCTCTACTCGACACTCTATGACCTAAAAATGTCACTTCTGACTGACAGAATGACGACTTAGACAGCTTCAAAGTGAACCCTGCCTGATCTAACTTCTGAAAAACTATCTCTAAATGACGTAGATGCTCCTCAAAACTGCGTGAACTAATTACCATATCATCTATGTAAATGGTTACAAACTCTCCTGTGTCATCCCCTAATGCGATGTTTAAAGCCCTAATTAAAGCTGCTGAACTACTCTTTAACCCATAAGGTGTTCTACAAAATTGATAAAGGTTATATTTATGACTAAAAGCTGTAAATGGTCTATCTTCGTACATAAGTGGCACTTGCCAAAAACTGGAACTCAAATTTACACAAGTGAAATACTTCTTCCCCTCAAATGTTTGCATTAATTCCTCTATTGACATAGATTTCAGCTGATCTGAACTAATTCTATTGTTAACCAAACGAGCGTCTAAACAAATACGAACCGTGCCGTCGGTTTTGGGTACTGTGATCAAAGAATTAACATATGGACTGTTAGAGTGCTCAATAATCCCATCTTCAAGCATCTGGTTAATTTGTGCCTCAACTGCACTCTGATAAGCGAAAGGTACAGGATATCTATGTCCTGTGAATACTGACCTATCAATAACGTTCAATGAATGTGTATAGCAATTGGCCATACCAATGCGATCCTCAAAAACTCTCCTATTACACAATAACACATCATAGAGCCGAACACATTGTTCCACCTCTATATTACCCTGAAATGCAGCTTCACGTAACGAGTCCTCTAGACTTCCGTTCGTAATTACACTGCCCACAAAACATGGAGAACCCCGCTCTACGGCTGGCGATATCTCATTTAAAGTACAAATCACACCTACAATACTACTCCTCTGACTATGGTCATTGAACGCTACTTCTACTTCAGAATCTCCCCATTTAAATTTCAAACTCCCTACATCATAACATAAGTTACCAGACACTCTACTTAGCCACTCTAAACCCAAGATAACACTGAATACTAAATTTGGAATTACAAGGCAAATCTGCTTCTCTACATGATTATTAATTTTAATGTCTACTAAAACTTGCTTAGAAATTACTTTAGACCTCTTCCCAACAGCTGTGATAACAAAAGTGCTTTTAATTGGCATCTCCTCAAAATTTACTCCAGTTCCTTTCATTTTATCATAAAATGCACTACTTATGCAACTCTTCATACAACCACTATCAATTAAAACATCTGTGTACGCCTCGGACACGTTAAATTTAACTATGGGGCTCTTACTAACCACTTCCTGAATAATACCTTCATCATTTAGTTCATGTAATAATTCATTTCTTACATTTAGGTCATAGGGTTCCTGTATAATTGTATGGACAGGGCATGCTACAGACTGACATTCTGACCTTACTTCGCAGCCTGGTTCGCGTTTAAAGAACCGCTACAGCTGGCCGTAGTACTAGTTACTACTGCACTGGTCTGGTTGTTCTGAGTTGTGTTGTCATTGTTTGGCTGTATATTACTACCACTAGGCTGTCCTCTTCCTTGACCCCTATTCTAGTTGTAATTATTGTCGTTATAATTCCTCCCTTGATTTCCCCTGAAATCATTGTTTCTCCCTTGATTTCCCCTGAAATCATTGTTCCTCCCTTGATACTGATTACCATAGCCATTTCCTCTGTTCTGATTTAGCTGATTATTGTTATTTCTATTTTGAGCATTGGCCCCTTCGCCACCGTTCCCTTGAACTTCTTGATGCCTGGCTTCATTAGGCCTATTATTATTATTACCCTGGTTCCGATTGAAATTGTCCTCATAACCCCCTCTCCCTAGTGCATCAAATGTGCTTAACAAATTTTCTACTTGTGATATTGTCTTTACATTCTGGATACAAGCAGCCTCCTTGATCCTATAGGGAAAGTGCCTAAGTAGCAACCTCACCACATCACTTTCCTCCTTCAAGCCATCCAGATATTTACACACTAATACCTGCCCTAAAAAGTATTCGGTCATGGTGGAGCTTCCTTTAGGGTTATATTTACCACACACTACTCCCTCACGATGCTGCGACTGAATAACCTCATTCCAGAACTTTTCACAGAATTTCATTTTAAAATCATTGATATCAGTAAACTTGTCTCTGTAGACAGCAAACCAATTCCTCGTTTCCCCCACAAACACTTGTTCTAAAATTTCAACTACCTGGCACCACTCAATACTACCATTTTCCAACCTTTCCCCGAATTTATTTTCTATAGTGTTCATGAACTCCATTGGGCACCCCTGTCGATTGCTGAACTTACCCAGTTCTACCTCCCTGTGTGTGCTATTCACAAAAACTGGCCTATTCTGACTATTTTCTTGCCTGATCCTAGCTTTTAATTTTAATTCTAATTCTGCGATTTTCTCCTCAGCCTTCCTCTCAATACTGTTTACTGTTAATTTAATGTTTCCTTCTGATTCTTCTACTTTATCATATAGCTTTGCTTGTTTCTCCTCAATCTTGCTAATGCTCTCTCTATTACTCTCTCTTAAATCATTTACTTCTGCAACTATTTGTGAGTGGACTTTCTCAATTCTACCCCCCAGCTGTTCCTTAACCTCTTTAGTAGCTTCCTGAATTTTGTCAATTTCTCCCCCCAATTGCTTTTTGACCTGCTGTGTTTCCAGTTGCACTAGTTCTTTTAAATTTTCAGCCTGTGTACTGATTCTAATTTCCAACTCCTCCTGTACTTTTCCTAATTTTCTGTCTACATCTGCAATAATCTCTTTAGCCTTTTCTTCCATCACCCCCCTGATCTCACCTCTAATCAGTTCGAATTTGTCACTCATTTCCCTGCTGTTTTGTTCTAATTTAGCATTTAAAGTTTCAGTACTCTCTCTATATTCCTTACTGTTTTGTTCTAATCTGGCGTTGTTTTGTTCCAGTTTAGCATTTAAAGTTTCAGTACTCTCTCTATTTTCCTTACTGTTTTGTTCTAATCTGGCGTTTAAAGTTTCATTACTCTCTCTATTTTCCCTACTGTTTTGTTCTAATTTAGCATTTAAGGCATCTGTACTTTCTTTATTTTCCCTACTGTTTTGTTCTAATTTAGCATTATTTTGTTCCAGTTTTGCATTGTTTTGTTCTAATTTAGCATTTAAGGCATCACTACTAACTTTGTTCTGATACATAAACTCGAGAAGTAAAGTTTTTAATTCTGGTTGGCCGCCTACACTCCCTGTTTCAGTATCGGGATTTACCTCCGCTACCCCGGTACTACCATCACTCGACATACTGCTCGTATCATCACTCTCCCGTTGATGACCACTACGTAACCTCATCTGTCTTTCTTTCTCATCCCCCATAATGATATACACTGATACAGACAAATAACCCCCAAAATACAGGCACAGAAATATATACCCTTCTCCTTCCACAAATGTTATTAGGTTTTCATCCCCAAGTTGTCGGCGCCAAATGTAGCGTTTTTTAATGCCCCAAGTTGGTAGCGACAAATGTAACAGTTTGGCTAGCCCACACTGTTGGGTGATAAATGTAACTGTTTACCTTTGCCTAAGCTATGTTGTTTTAATGGGCGCCAAGACCTCAATGCAATGTTGAAATCTAAATTTGTATTTAACAACGTCTAGCTCTGGCAGAACACCTTCAAGACACTATTCACTCAGATCGTGGTATGATTTGATCATTAACCAAAAAAACAATTGTATCAGGAGAAGGAATTGGTCTATATCTAATGCTACCTACTGAAAGCAAAGATTGCATTGTAAAGGAAATGAATTTATTATATAAAACCAGTATAGCAAAATTAATAATAATAATAAGTACAAAATTTAAATTGGAGCGTTGTGATTTGAATATAACCGATAGAAAATTACGTGAAAACGGAGTCTGATAAATTGATTTTACTCTTATTTCCAAGCTATGAAGTTACTGAAATATGAAATGTAAAACAAAGAAAAATGAGAGATTGCGTATTTCTGCGTCATTTGCGCTTACCATTGGAAATTGCCAAGGCATTTCCCTCGTACTTGCTGATGCCGTGAGCTTCCCACAGTCTCCTGGACGTCGTCATCTCCGTCGGAATTTGATGATATTCTGGTAGCTTAGATAATTCTATGGTCCGTACCTCGGACCCAAACACTCGTAAAACCGCACTGGTTAAGTTTTGCAAAAGTTAGTCTTCAACTCCACTGAACATCGGAGCGACACGCACTTGCAACCGTACTCCGCAAGTTCTACACAGATAGTCCCCGTTTCACGGCGCGTCGAACGATATATGCACCTGTTGGCTCCCCCACCATGGTACCGACATCTAGCTTACGTCGTCCTCACTGATTGGCTGAGCACGCCGCCAGTTCCCCTCCTCTGCCTCATTACACTCGGCGCGCGAGAGGGAGAAGTCGATTTCCGTTCTAACAATTCGCCTTTTCTAGACCTTGCGACCCAAGATTGCGTCATGCTTCTCGACAAGATTAAGCGTGTACTTGAAATCCCAGTGAGTCACGTCTCTCGATATACCCTAACTGACGAAAACTCCGTAAAATTCCGTAATCAGATAATTTTCTATGATATCGTCGTTCGTAATAATTTGTATGATAGCGTTTTCTAAGACATAGAAAACCTATCTGAATGCTAATAATTTTTATAAAATGCTCCGAAAATATCTAAATAATAATTATAATAAATTAATAATAATAATAAATTACCATGAAAAATTCTCTTGGCTGAACAATTTGCCGCGTAAATAAATATAGAATGGCTTCCTACTGACTTATGCCAGTTGCATAAAACCCCTCGAAAAACACGTTACAGTTGTAAAGAGTACACTTAGCAAAATCTCAATCATGAATGCTATGAGTGATTTATCCTTGGTATGAATAATCAGACTTTATCAATTCAGCTACTGGTACAGTGCTTAGGGGTTTGTCATTCCTTCATAGGTATATCAGAGCGAAGTTAGTTTTCTGGGAATATCACAGACACTGTTAGTTTAAGGGCCTTTAAATGTTGTTTTCGGAGACCCTTTATAGTCGGGTGAAAAAGACTCGCACGTGAAAATTGAGTGAAAAAATTCTAGAGTGCCTGTTGACCCCCTTAAGCGCATTATACTGTATGTATTGATGAATTTTACAGCTTAATTTGGTTCAGTGATACCTTATAACCGTCTGGAAACTTTCACAGTAATGTAATAATTGGAATTGCATTGCGTCTTACAGAAATAGATGGACCTGTGAGATTCTGTTACCATGGTTACCGTGTTACATTCTTTCATTATTTCATTGTAAATATCCATGTTTTAAGGTATTTATTTAATTGTGAGGCATTTAAAGAGTAAGTGAGTGCGTTTCGCTTACGCATTGGGTTATGCTGAACCAGTAGGTACCCCATATGTGTACGTTGGTGTTAATGGGACCTTATTTTCGGTACAAAACTGTAATGGGACCTTAGCTGAATAATATAGGGAGGGATATTGATTTTAATGACTTACAATACGGAGCATATGCACTAAACTTCAAAATTTGGAAAAATTTGGAAAAATAATACTCCACTTCTCAATTCCACATGTCATGATTCGTAAAGATAATACAAAATATATTTAAGTTTACTTCCTAAATAGATATGTGTTTACATAGAAATCCTTTCCCTGGTCATGATGAAAGCCAAGTGCGTGGTATTTCACACTCGTTACTCTCAAACCTTAACTTGCCAGCGACTTATCTCACTGCACCCACCTAACTCCTTTATCCCGCGAGGACTGGCGCAAGGGGATTTTTCACCCGAGGCTTAAATAATGCTCTATATTTTCGTTTTGGTCAGCCCTTATTTCCTGTCGCTTACTGTACCTTCCTTCCTAGCCTTGAACTTCACCCTGCAGAAGAAACATGTCCATACCTCTTGGAACACTCAAGTTATTTCTATATTATTTACGGTCGGGTCAGATTTACCCATGGCGCCAGTCATCGCGTGACAATTTTTGGCTTACGTTAGTCGGGACAATCTGTAAAAAATAATGGGGAAAATCCACCTATTTCGGTGCACCACAACCACATAGCTCACGTTCTTGTTGATCCATGTTTAGGGTCTAGGGACACCATGGTCATTACCTCCTTTGATAAAAAAAAATCGAGATGACTGCTTTACCACCACAATCCGGCCAATTATACTGTTCCAGAAGTTATTGCCATTTCTCTGCTTGTTAAATTTGAAAAATATAAATAAACCTCATTTTATATTGGGAATAGTTCATAGGAAGACACCACGTGTAAAATTACTTCATTAAAAACTGCATGGCTACGATAAAAAGGCGGTGACCCGGCGCCATTCTTCATGTCTGTGAATTGACAGCTCTCATTTGCGCCAGGAATGTGAGGGCAGGATGTGGATGTAGGTTGCCATGAGACAAGTGTTAATTTCTGTCATGTTGATCACACTGGCGCCGTCTCCAAGACACAATGCGATTTAGATTGAAAATGCCCTACCAGATTCAAAATACTCACAAAATGCAATTTAAATTGAAAATACTTACAAAATTTAATTTAGATTCAAAATACTCACAATGTGTCAGCCCGCAATTCAAAATATAATGAAAAGAGAAAGAAGGCTGATCCCTCGAAGAATAAGGGATCAGGAAAGATGAGAGAAGGACAAATTAAGGTGGGAAAGGAAAATACTCCCTAGGCCTCGGATATCCTAATATACCATCGGGGTCCGAAGAGAACAAGAGTAGCTCAGGAGAGGTCGACAGGAAAGAAGACGGAGAGGGGCCCGGCATAAGTAAAAGGAAGCAATGCCGGACTCAGCTGACTCGCCAACCCACGTCCCACTAGATGTGAGCACCTGGAGGGGGGGATGGATTTTGATGCGGTTTTCACCATTCTGTAAAGGATTTCTCAAGGGAGGTTTCTGTAGGAAAAAACATTCATTTATGATCAAAGGAAGTCGAGCAGTAATTATTTCAGTGAATCGAGTCAAAACAAAAACTGCCGTCCGTGCGCCAAAAGGTCTACAAAAAAGTCCAGCATGTCCTGTGAGACTTCAACACGAAGTTGCTTTTGTTCCGCCGTCAGCAGCTTCGACACGAATTTCGTGTTCAAGTCTCACAGGACAAACCGTGACCCTGACTTCATGATCACCTTAACCACTGGTGACGAGAGCACGACCCGGAAACCAAATCCCAGTCCTTGCAATGAAAAACCCACGAGAGCAATACACACTATCCCACTCAAATGCCAATTGCCAGCAACAGACGCTATCGACAGGAGGGGAAAAATTCAGGCATGCGCTTAAAGATTCAAGGACGGCTCATGCAAGCGCGCTTGATTCAACTCCACTAGGTTTTCGCAAAAAAGAAAAAAGTTGGTTACTTTTCTAACATAACTCGTCTATTCCCATATGGCTAAGAAGGGAAGTATCACGTAAGACAGGTCGTAACCTATCTTGAAACGTTGAGGACGCAATCTTTGTATAAGGTGCGTTCAAAAAGTAACGAGCCGGAGGCATAATTACAGAAACCAGTACCTGTATGTTAGAAGTTTGGCCCTGGCTGTTGAGGCATTTGTCCCACTGTGACACGAGGCGGTGAATGGCTGTCTCATAAAATTCCCTGGGCTGCGATGTGAACCAGTTACGCACGTACTGCTGGACGTCGGCGTCCGAGGTGAATCGTTGGCCCCGCAGAGCCCTTTTCAGGGGACCAAACATGGCGTAATTACAGGGAGAGAGGTCTGGACTTTATGGAGGGTGGCCGAGAACCTCCCATTTGAATTTCTGCAGGAGTGCCGCGACTGTGTTGGCCGTATGAGGTCGTGCATTGTCGTGGAGCGACCACGGCGGCTATGGCGTTCACTGTCACTTGGCGGTCCTGAGTAATGAGTGCATCAACCAGCTGGACGTTGTCATCGGTAATGCAGGGGGGTGCCCCAGACCGGGCATCATCGGCTAACGACACCCGTCCTTCCCTGAAGCGCTTGTGCCACACCTTGACCCTTGCAAGGGACATGCAGTGTTCGCCGTACACTTGTGACATTCGGCGATGAATGTCCGTTCCCCCTACTCCTTCCGCTGTCAGAAACCGAACAACACCTCTTTGCTCTTCGGTTGACGCCTCCATGTCACTGTTTGCAATGCGACTGGCAGCGTTGGACGATTGATTTACGCTGCTGCTCGCTTTGTATCATCACGCGACGTGCACGCGTGCCCTCTAGCGACGGGCTGTGACCTTCCACGCTCTGGTAGGAACCACATCTCGTTACACACGCCACGATTAGCCAATGTAGTCACCGGCTCGTTACTTTTTGAACGCACCTTATACTATAAAAGGGCAACGTGTGGAAAATCAGCCGCCAGGTTGAACTGCAAGGCTCCGAAATCGTACCTAACATCCTGGTACGCAGCCATGACGGCTGGCGATGCTCGACATCGCTGAGGCACTCGGGAGTTGTCGCGTGGCGGGTCGAATATGCAGGCGGTAACGCGACCGGCCTTGAGTGCTTGGGCGGTCAGGGCTGTCCCTTCCAACATGTACGGTACTCGCTACCTCCCATTGATTTATATGAGAGATTCGCCACATGATTTCGGAGCCTTGCAGTTCAATCTGGCGTTTGATTTCCACACGTTGTCCTTTTATAGGACAACGATAGCGTCCACAAAGTTTCAAGATATGTTTCGACCGGTATTACCTGAAACTTCCCTTGTTAGTTTTCGACAAGATGTAAGACAGAGCATGGGAAGTTTGCAACCCCAGCAAGTAAATTCATAAGCGGTGCACATACCAGGTCAAACAAGTCGACGTACAAAAAGAGAGACGACACGAAGCGACGTGCCGTGATATACTGAGCCAATTATCTCACGTGACCGAGCGTCCTTGTTCCGATAACATCTGGCGATCATTATATTGACAACAAGTATTGAGCAAAGGAAAAATGCAATTAAGGTGATAATCTACCAAGCCTCGTATTGACATCTTCTAATCCTCCAACTTGTCTCAAGCAAGAACTCGTAGATCAAATGTTTTGTGGGAGATACCACGTAATAAGTTGATAAAACCCTGCGCGGATGCGAATGTCCGCGGATATTCGCGAAATGTTTCGCCATGCGATATAGTTTGCATGGCTGTGCGGATAGCGGATAATGTTTGGAGAAAAGTTGCGGATAGTTTTTAGAATACAATACGAACTTATTTTTAGCCTACTTTCGATTTTTGCAAAAAATGAAAGTAGACTTATGAGATTAACACAGGGCGAAAAAAGTGTGTCTGTCTGTGTGTGTGTATGTGTGTGTGTGAGTCTGTGTGTGTGTGTGTGTGTGTGTGTGTGTGTGAGTCTGTGTGTGTGTGTGTGTGTGTCTGTGTGTGTGTGAGTGTGTGTACTCTGAATGTCTGCCCCCCCCCCTATCAATTCGAACACGGTGAATGCGAATTGAACGAAATTCGGTACAAAGGTAGCACTAGCAAAGGACACCTCAGTGTCATGTTTTATATCGCCGCCATCTTTACTATAACTGAATGGCGTCCACTCAAACGTTTAAAACGTAAAATCAAGTAACGACTAACCAAATCATCCGATCTCTACCAAATTTGGTAACAACATACCTTCGTATAGGATGCGTCTTGTGACCAAACTACAAGGTCGTCCGCCATACCATTTCAGGATGGCGGCCGTGCGAATTATGCAAACTTTATAATCCATATCATGGGACCCACCAGTTCCGATTATCGAGCCGAGAATCGTTTTAACTGTTCTAAAGGAAGAGGCACGTTCGAAATTAAAAGTTTATTTTGTAATACTATAGTGCAGACGTGATTTTAAAAAGCTGAGCCGATTCAGTAATAAGACAAGATGGCAGCGGATATCTTGTGCCCGACTTATATTTCACTAATTTGAGTATTGCGTGCAATATAGCGTACTGATACAAAATAAATAAACTTTGTATGAAATGCTTTATATATAAATAATATACTCCAGTGATAAAATCGTTTAGTATAAATCATTATTTGCTAACAAGTTCTATGTAAGTCATTTTATATAGAATGATATTCGTTGACACAATTAGCTCAGTGGTAGAGCGTTAGCCTATCGCTCAAATGCCTATGGTTCAAACCCGATCAGAGGTAGGGTTTTTTGCTTGAAATGTTATATGTTTATTGTTTTGTAATGACTCAGATGTTTTAAAATTAAGCGTTATATTGTGCATATTATGGTGTAAAATATATATTTAATTAAAACATAATTCGCCAGCAGATTTACTCGAGACATCTAGCTGCCAAAAAGGTAACTTCCAGATTTTATTGAAAAGTTTCTTCTTCTGGCCGCTAGAATGCACTCGCTCTGTTAGGATTATATTGTTCGATATTTCACCACTAGAAGTCACGACTAGTCTACGTGGGGCTCCATTTATTGCTATACCATTGGCATTCTATGCGCATCGAATTTGAAGAATGACAAGATGATACTACGATACATTTTTACTTTTTATTTTAAAGGGTTTGTAACAGCCTATTTTGCGTTACTTGAAAATGTTATTTGAAGTAAAGAACAAAACGATTTCACATAGTAACTGAATTCAAGCCGTTAATGTTAGTTGAGGTTATTGATTACTACTTTTATTTCAGGCAAATAGCAATCGAAAATATCCACATAGTTTGTATACACACGTCTCTGTAGGGTCATGGAAAGATTTGTTAATTCAATTAGGGTTGTGAAAGCCATGCGTGTAAAGACATGCCTCAACTCAAAGTTGGATGTTGCCCACGGCAGGTCGTGTATGTAATAATAATAATAATAATAATAATAATGTTATTGGTTTTACATCCCTTTTAACTACTGCTGCTTTTAGAGACACCGGGGTGCCGGAATTTTGGCCCGAAGGGGATCTTTAACGTGCCAGTAAATGTACTGACACGGCTCCCTCGCATCTGTGCACCCTCAAATGCCAGCTGACTGCGCCAGGATACGAACCTGCAACCTAGGGCCCAGCAAGCGAGAACGTTACCGCTGAGCCACGCAGCCAGTCCGGTCGATTATGTCTCCAGATCCATAACATTCTTGATATACTTCTTATATTTCTTTCTTCAATGATGGTAGCAGTTTTTATCTAGGTTGTGGCGTTTGGTAGAGGTAAATCGTTTCTAAGGTCTTCAATAAAGAATAGTTCTATTATACTCTTTGATAATAACGAGTTATAACTATACTCATACATTTAGGAGAAAGTAGGCTATATGTTCTTTACTGAACATCTTGTTTCATTTCATTTCATTTCATATTTATTCATCAGTGCCTTACACTATATTTACAATATACTGAAGGGAGTCTCTGAAAAGAGCAAAGCCCCACTTCGCATTCGGGATGCGTCAGAGCCCCCCACTATATATACTGGATTATATTTACATATGTACACAAGATGGCAATTAGTGAGAATCGAGCAATGATAATTTATTTACAGTATACATTAGAGGGATGGTAAATTTATATAGGATAAGGGAGGACAGCAAGAGAAGAGATCACATACATATTGCAAATGGAAAAACACTAGCACAACAAAGAATCGGGGCATAATTTATGAGGAACAACCTACTTGTTGAACAAATAATGCCGCAGCTTCCTCTTGAACTGAACGGCATTATTGTTGCTGGCCTTCAGGGAACACGGTAGGCTGTTCCATGCACAGACCGACGATCTATTTACAAAACTCAGTTTGTACGACTCAGTCCTGGGTAGTGGGAGGTACAGCGTAACTCTGCGGCCCTTCTGAGCAGATCGGTAGCCAAGGGAAATTTTGTCTAAAATAGTAGATGAGTCTGTATTATTTAAAAGTTTTCGCAGGTATAACAAATCAATTTGGGTAAATAGGTTCTCAATAGATGGAAGGCTTCATTTTTGGCGTCTGATTTTAGGAGAACCTCCGTGGCTTAGGCGGCAGCATGCCGGCCTCTCACCGCTGAGTCCGTGGTTCAAATCCCGTTCACTCCATCGACCTCTCACCGCTCGGTCCGTGGTTCAAATCCCGGTCACTCCATGTGAGATCTGTGCTGGACAAAACGGGGGCAGACAGGTTTTTCTCCGGGTACTCCGGTTTTCCCTGTCAAAATTGCATTCCAGCAACACTCTCTACTATCATTTCATTTCATCCGTCATTCATTTAATCATTGCCCCAAAGGAGTGCGACAGTCTTCGGCAGCCGGCACACTTCATATCCTCGCCGCTAGATGGGGGCTTCATTCATTCCATTCCTAACCCGGTCGGAGACTGGAAGCAGGCTGTGGATTTTCATTTTCATCATTACTAGCACCCAGATGTTTATTATGGCATAATCATATTTTTCACTTATGTTTCTTTTTCATGATAAATGTAAGATGATCATTTAAGCTAACCTCATTCAAATTATGTCATTAAGCATAATTAACACTCCAAACAGGGAAGGGTTGCAATTCTGGCTGTGTAACATTCATTTTAAACATAGCACTTGACATAAAAAGCTTAAGGGAATTACTTTTTCCTCAAATGTGTAAATATGTTGCCCTCAGACCAGAATTAAATTTCTTGGCAGAGCCGGGAATCGAACTCTGGCCTCCGCGATGACACTTAAGAATGCTAACCACTGCGCAACGAGGCGAACGCAAAACAGTCCCGTTGCAGTGTGCGGGAGCTCATATCTGTCTATATCTCGCGTCTGTCTTGCGTAGCGATAAATCTAACATCCTGTGTTTCACCAATAAATAAAATTCAATGCCCTATTGAAGAAACTGTAGTGCAAGGGAGCGTCTAATGATGACGCGAGAGGTTGATGAGCAGAAAACAGTCAAAAGAATGACGGTAGCTCAGTGAAGACGGGGTCTGAATTAGTTCCACCCCGTCCTCCCTTACAGCTGGCTGTGTAATAGAATACCACCCCTAGTGGAGTTGAGTTTCCTTTCAGCAACCCTCGCTCGGGCTAAGCCAGACATTGTAAGACAAACTCAAACAACACAGACTCGCTTCCTTTAGCTACTATTGAATATATTTAACCGGAAGTCCATGGCATTACTACTTGCTTTAGCACTTCCAGATCTTGGAATGTTTCCCAATTAGTGGCCTGGACTTACTTGAGCCCGGCTCATCTAATGATATATGATAATTGTTGTTTTAAGGGGCCTAACATCTAGGTTATCGACCCCCCAATGGTCTGGGTGACAGTGACAATGAAATGGAAACCCTAACGAAAATTAAGCTGGACTGAAAATACTCACAAAATGGACCTCAGATTTAAATGACACCCAGAATGTAGAGCGGAAATACTTATAAAGGGTAATTTAGAAGGAAAATACTCACAAAGGGAATTTAGATTTAAAAAAAAACGCGCGAAATGTAGTTCAGGTACAAAATACGTACAAAATGTAATTTAGATTCAAAATACTAACAAGATGTAATTTAGAGACACGGGGAGCCAATTCATAAAAACAGGGCGGGAATCTTAAAGAGAAAAGCAACTATAATGAAAAGAAAAAGAAGGCTGATTGATCCCTAAAAGAATGAAGGATCAGGAAAGATGAGAGAAGAGCCAATGAATGCGGGAAAGGAAGAGACTCCCTAGGCCTCAGATACCCTAATATCAGCGGGGTCGGAAGAGAACAAGAGTTGACCAAGAGAGGTCGACAGAAAAGAACACGGAGAGAAGCCCGGCACAAGTAAGTGAAAGCAATGCCGGACTCAGCTGGGGTCCCGTGGTCGCCAACCCACGTCCCACTGGATGTGAGCAGCTGGGATTTCACGTCGGCCTCCCTAGGTCAAATCTTGTTCTCCTCTGAACCCGATGGTAATTGGGTATCCGAAACCTAGAGTACATTTTCCCGCCTTAATTCTGTCCCGATACCCTTAAGGGGGGAAACCCGCACTATCCCATGCCTAAGCAAACGATTGGTAAGGCTCAGCGCTAGGCCTCGAGGCCAAGGTATGCGTGGGTTCAAACCAAACTGTCCTTGGAATGGTTTTCCATGGTTTACCATGTTAAACCCCAGACTAATGCTAGGCTGTGCCTTTCAAGGCGCTACGGCCACTTCCTACCATCTCCATGCCCAAGTTCACCTCTCGTGAGGCTGAGTTCAGAAAGGATACCAGTGGTAATGAAAACACCTTTCATATACAAGTTCATCTCCGATTCCGTCGAAACACAAATAATGAAGCGTAGAGATACAGACATTCTCCCCTGCCCGCTGCGACCCTCAAGGATATCTGAGTCTTGTAGTTTTATCCCCTCTTTTCCAGTGTCTTTTGGGGAAGGACGCTCTCCTCTCTGCCTTTCATGGCCATACTTCAACCTAAGTCACTCAATCCTCATTCTTCGAGGGTTGAGAGTGCATTTCTATTCTCGGACTTCTCATTTTTTTCTTCCTTTATCCTGTCCTTTTCTTGTTATTCTAGTATGTAAGGGAACAGTTGTAATTTTATATGATATTAATTTTCAACATCACCCATATTGTTGGGAAAGATGACCTAGATGTTTCCAATTGAAATAAACTGTTGCCCGAAGGTTCCAGGATATGTTATAACTTCGAATGAGCGTAGTGATATTGCATCAAATTTCAAAGAACAAAAAGTGGTCCGGTCAACTCATTCTACATGTCAGCGTTTCTCCCCAGTTTCAGACTAAACGTACGTATTTGTGGCGTTAAAACGGAAGGTGTAGTAGAAAAATGGATATGGGTTCTATGTAACATTTCAATGTTGTCCCCAGACGGAGGGTGAATTAGTGTTCGTGAATGTCCACTTAACAATTCATATACAGTAAAACCTGGCTTCGACGGACCCTTTATTAAACGGAAACTTATCTTAAAAGGAACAAAAGGTTTCGTGACAAACTAAAGAGCCTACTTTTCTTAAAATTTAAGATTTATGCCAATCTATATAGATATATCCAGAATGAAATGAAAATCCACAGCCTGCTTCCAGTCTCCGACCGGGTCAGGAATGGAATGAATGAAGCCCCCAACTAGCGGCGAGGATATGAACTGTGCCGGCTGTCGAAGCCTGTCGCACTCCTCCGGGGCAATGATTCAATGAATGACAGATGAAATGAAATGATAGTGGAGAGTGTTGCTGGAATGAAATTTTTGACAGGGAAAACCGGAGTACCCGGAGAAAAACCTGTCTGCCTCCGTTTTGTCCAGCACAGATCTCACATGGAGTGACCGGGATTTGAACCACGGACCCAGCGGTGAGAGGCCGGCGTGCTGCCGCCTAAGCCACGGAGGCTATATATATCCAGAATAATTAATTAATTATTAAGTTGGTAATATCGAAATTTCTAATGAGTTCGAAATATACCTGGCATAATGTAGCCTAATAGAGCACTACAGTTGGCAGCACTGGTGACTGAATATATTGTTAGTTCCATCTCTTAAGGTACAGAATACAAAATTCGGTTGAAGTCCTAGGGATAGCATGGACGTTACATGCAGTTAGACATTGGATCTACCAGCACGCGTAAAATCATGTTGCATGTGTTGGTCAGAAATAATCTGAAATATTATGATCTCTTGATGTGCCAATTTTGGATGAAATCCTTTTTTTTAGTATAGAAGTTACATGTATTTTAAAATTGGACCTATCAGCAGGCTTAGAGTCATGTTGGCAGCACTGACGTATATTAGTTTCTCCAAATGAATCTAGAATGTCAGATAATATACTGTACGTGTACAAATTTTATAGCTGTTGGCTGACATACTTTCTGATATATTAATATTAGGGTAAAAAAATATATAGACAGCATTTATTAAGAGTTGGCAGCTCTGGTGGCTTTTAAAAACACCCTCAGTCATATCTGTTTATGTACACATAGTACATACGAAATGTGGTTGAAATCCAATTGATTGTGCAGAAGTTATAGGCATTTATAAATTGGACTTATCAGCAGGCTTATAATCATTTTGGCAACACTGCCATGTATATCCTCCTGGAAATTAAACTGCAATATTATTATCTATACGTGTGCCAATTTTGAAATAGCTCCCATTCATACCTTCCAAGACATCCAACATGGAGCTCAAATTTCAATTGCGAGTTTTCAGCAGTTGGTAGCACTGACATCATTTTCAAATATGGCCGTGAGATATTCAGGTATAGATCTTTACTCCTACCAAATTTTGTTTCGATTGCTGCAGGCGTTTAGAAGTTGATAAGGGGGGTGGGGCACACACACAGCCAGACAGACACACATTTGCCCTGATAGATCTGATAAGTCTACTTTTTCCTCATTTTTGCAAAATGTGAAAAGTAGGCTAATAATTTGATGATGATGATGATGATGATGATAATTGTTGTTTCAAGGGCCTAACATCTAGGTTATCGGCCCCCAATGGTCTGGGTGATAGCGAAATTGACAATGAGATGGAAACCATAACAAATATTAAGTGAGACGGAAAATACTTACAAAATGGAATTCAGATTGAAATGACTCACAAAATGTACAGTGGAAATACTCACAAAAGGTAATTTAGAAGGAAAATACTCACTAAATTAATTTAGAGTGAAAAATACGCACAAAATGTACTTTAGGTTCAAAATACTCACAAAATGCAATTGAAATTGAAAATACACAACGCAATTTAGTTTGAAAAAGGCCGGTTCAGTTTCAAAATACTCACAAAGTGCAATTGAAATTGAAAATGCTTACAAAATGTGTGGTAGATTCAAAATACTCACAATATGTAATTTAGATACACGGGGAGCCAATTCATAAAAACAGTGCGGGAATCTTAAAGAGAAAAGGAACTACTGTATAATGAAAAGATAAAGGAGGCTGATCCCTAGAAGAATAAGGGATCAGGAAAGATGAGAGAAGGGCCAATGAAGGCGGGAAAGGAAGAGACTCCCTAGGCCTCGGATACCCTAATACCGTCGGGATCGGAAGAGAACAAGAGTTGACCAAGAGAGGTCGATAGGAAAGAAGACGGCGAGGTGCCCGGCACAAGTAAGTGGAAGCCATGCCGGACTCAGCTGGGGTCCAGTGGTCGCTCACGGACCCTCGATTAAAAAGAAACTTGTCTTAAAAAAGGTAAAACTTAACGGTCCCCTGAACTTATGGGTGAAACAAGTGTTAAATTCCCTTCATTAACCGAAAATTGTGTTACACGGACAACGGAAATCAAACTACACACTATCGGAAAATGTCCAACTTCCTGAATGGGGTGTTAAGAAACTTTTCAAGCAGCCTGTGGAAGTCTACCTTGTCAGTTGTAACAGTTGGTTCTCTAGCTAACAAAGAATGGGTAAATTGGTCTTCCTTCTTTTATTCTCCAGCTTACAGGTCAAAGTATACGGCCTGTTAATGAAGACTACTGTATAATATCCCACATCCACGATTTATTTGAAGTTGTTATAGTGGTTACTTTGTTTACAAAGCGTACCTAAATATATCAAATGTTAGCATTGGATTAAATTTGACATTCGTTACCTTCAGGGTTCCCTTAAATGAAAAAAATCCTAATGTTCAGAAAGGCAGTTTAGTTTATTTATAGAGAGGATGTACGCACCTCAATAAAGCCCGGAGCTATGAGATCGTGGAACCTTGATATAACGGGCTGTACTCGGCACATCAGCTACGGTCAGACCTGGGTGCGTGCGCTGTCCAGAGTGTGTCCAATTGTTCGCCAGTATCCTCAATAAACACAAAAACTTGTGAATCGATGATTCGTTAAACTCAATTACTGTATAACTGTACCGTGTACAGCCTAGGGGGCAGCTCTTCATGGTCTTGGGGAACTGGCGAGATGTCTTTCCGTGGTCTCAACGGCATCAAAATACCGAGGCGAAGGAATTTTTGTAATTTTAACGTTGTCTGATGATGATGATGATGATGATGATGATTATTGTGGTTGTTTTAAGGGGCGGAACAGCGAGGTCATCATCCCTCATAACACTGTTCAATGGACAGTTATTTTAATGTTGAAGATACTCCTCAGCAGACAAAGTAGGGGTGGGTCCCATCTGGGCAGACAGTAGGGGAGGGACCCAATCTTAGCAGACAAAGTAGGGGTGGGTCCCAATCTTAGCAGACAAAGTAGGGGTGGGTCCCATCTTAGCAGACAAAGAAGGGGTGGGTCCCATCTTAGCAAACAAAGTAGGGGTAGGTCCCATCTTAGCAGACAAAGAAGGGGTGGGTCCCATCTTAGCAGACAAAGTAGGGGTGGGTCCCACCTTAGCATAAAAAGTAGGGGAGGGTCCCATCTAAGCAGACAAAGTAGGGGTGGGTCCCACCTTAGCAGACAAAGTAGGGGTGGGTCCCACCTTAGCAGACAAAGTAGGGGAGGGTCCCACCTTAGCAGACAAAGTAGGGGAGGGTCCCACCTTAGCAGACAAAGTAGGGGAGGGTCCCACCTTAGCAGACAAAGTAGGGGAGGGTCCCATCTTAGCAGACAAAGTAGGGGTGGGTCCCATCTTAGCAAACAAAGTAGGGGAGGGTCCCATCTTAGCAAACAAAGTAGGGGAGGGTCCCATCTTAGCAGACAAAGTAGGGGAGGGTCCCACCTTAGCAGACAAAGTAGGGGTGGGTCCCACCTTAGCAGACAAAGTAGGGGAGGGTCCCACCTTAGCAGACAAAGTAGGGGAGGGTCCCATCTTAGCAGACAAAGTAGGGGAGGGTCCCATCTTAGCAGACAAAGTAGGGGAGGGTCCCATCTTAGCAGACAAAGTAGGGGAGGGTCCCATCTTAGCAGACAAAGTAGGGGAGGGTCCCACCTTAGCAGACAAAGTAGGGGAGGGTCCCACCTTAGCAGACAAAGTAGGGGAGGGTCCCACCTTAGCAGACAAAGTAGGGGAGGGTCCCACCTTAGCAGACAATGTAGGGGAGGGTCCCACCTTAGCAGACAAAGTAGGGGGTGGGTCCCACCTTAGCAGATAAAGTAGGGGTGGGTCCCACCTTCGCAGACAAAGTAGGGGAGGGTCCCACCTTCGCAGACAAAGTAGGGGAGGGTCCCACCTTAGCAGACAAAGTAGGGGAGGGTCCCACCTTAGCAGACAAAGTAGGGGAGGGTTCCACCTTAGCAGACAAAGTAGGGGAGGGTCCCACCTTAGCAGACTAAAATTAAGCAATTCCCTCAATTGTGCCAAAGGTTGAAGGGCTAAAGGGCCCGAAAAGTTTCAAATTGTGAGACTTCGAGAGTTCGATCAAACTAAAAAAAACAATTTCAAAAATCACTTCCGGCCTAGAGCCTCCGTGGCTTAGGCGGCAGCACGCCGGCCTCTCACCGCTGGGTCCGTGGTTCAAATCCCGGTCACTCCATGTGAGATCTGTGCTCGACAAAACTGAGGCAGACAGGTTTTTCTCCGGGTAATCCGGTTTTCCCTGTCACAATTTCATTCCAGCAACATTCTCCACTATCATTTCATTTCATCTGTCATTCATTTAATCATTGCCCCAGAGGAGTGCGACAGGCTTCGGCAGCCGGCACAGTTCATATCCTCGCCGCTTCATTCTTTCCATTCCCGACCCGGTCGGAGACGGGAAGCAGGCTGTGGATTTTCATTTTTTCAATTTCACTTCCGGCCAAAGTGCAGTTTCGGAAAAACCGCCTTAAATCGCTCGTCTCTTTACTCCTTTTCTTTTTGATTCAAATCCTTGACAAATTAACTTATTTAAATAATTATTTCTTTAATGTGTTCCTTGGTTAAACACCCCCAGGAGTTTTTTGATTTATTTGGAAAAATCTTCACGATGGAAGTAGTTGTTAGTGAAACTGTACATTGACTCTCGTAGTGGTAGAACAGACAAACTGCTAATCTAACCGGCCGGATATGGTTGAGTTTGCGGTGAACAATCGTCAGTCTACCGCCTCGTGTCACAGTGGGACAAGTGCCTCAACAGCCAGGGCCAATACGTCTAACACGCAGGTACTGGTTTCTGTAATTATGCCTCCGGCTTGTTAATTGTTGAACGCACCTTAAAGATTTAATTAGATAAACCATAAATTTAGACATTTGAGGAAAAAGTCATTCCCTTAGGATATGTGAGATATGTGCTATGTTTAAAATGAATGTTACACACCCAGAATTGCAACCCTTTGCTGTTGGGAGTGTTAATTATGCTTAATGACATAATTTGAATGAGATTATCTTAAATCATCATCTTACATTATTTGGGCGGCTTCTGTGGCGTAGTCGTCGGATTTTTTAAGAGCGGTAAAATCCCTCAGTATGCCTTCCTTCGGAGGGGTAGTAAAGCCGGCGGTCCCATGTCATAGATTTATGGCAAGAAAAAGAACCTTCCACTAACTATACGTGTGTGAAGCCAAAATGTGTTGGTTAGAATTGATAACGCTCTATTAGTTCCAACGCTCGCCGCCAGGTGCTGACTGCGATGACATCTAGTAGTCAAGTCCGCAAGCTAGGTGTCGTGGACGGTAGCATTTGGTAGCAAAAGTAGGAACTACTTAAAAATTGAATGTCTGCAGTCCTTACTTGAATTAAAACAGATAACACACACTAATACAGCCATCACAATTAACACCGGTTATCAGACAGATTCAACACACACCCAAAGTACACGGGGCTACATGACCGCGTTGTCGCAGCCCCTAAACTGAGGAACCAACAAACCAACCTACATTATTTTGTCATGAAAAATCATTACGGATTAATATGATAAGTCAAAAACATCCGTGTCCTTATTAAACAAGTTCGGATTGTATTCTGATAACCATCCGTAAAATTTTCTCCAAACATTATGCACAGCTTATCCGCTATCCTCACTGCCATGTAAACTATATCCACATCTGCGCAGAGCATTAGCGATAAGTCAGGCGTCACGCACTTCCGTTACTTAGGAAGCGAAATAGCCAGTGATGGACGAAGCAAAGAGGACATAGAAAGTAGGTTGGCTTAGGCAAGGAAAGCATTTCTACAGAAAAGGAATCTGTTGACATCAAATTAATATAGATTTAGGTATTAGGAAGTCATTTTTGAAAGCCTTTGTCTGGAGCGTGGTGCTCTATGGAAGTGAAACTTGGACTGTTGGTGCAGCAGAAAACAGAAGAATTCAAGCGTTTGAAATGTGGTGTTACAGGAGATTGATGAAGATCAGATGGGTAGATAGGGTAACAAATGAAGAGGTATTAATACGATTTGGAGAGGGGAACTGTCTCTGGCGACTGCTAATGAAGAGAACAGATAGGTTGGTAGGACACATACTAAGACACCCAGGGATAGCAAGCTTAGTTATAGAAGGAAAGGTCGGGGATAAGTACTGTAGGGGTAGGTTGGTAGGACACATACTAAGACACCCAGGGATAGCAAGCTTAGTTATAGAAGGAAAGGTCGGGGATAAGTACTGTAGGGGTAGACCAAGGTTAGAATATATTAAACAGATTGCCTCGGATGTAGGGTGTGGTAGCTATGTAGAGATGAAACGATTAGCTCAGGACAGGGACGCATGGAGAGCTGCATCAACCCAGTCAAAAGACTGAAGACTCAAACACACCAGAGTAATAGGAGCCCCCCGATTGTTTTCATAATCACCACTGCCTGAGAATAGTAGTCTAGTAGTCTGCTGAATATATCTCGCCGAGAGATCACGGCACATATTGACCAAAGCGAACCGGAACTGGTCAGGTGTCTGAGTGGACCTATAAAGATAACTCAATCTCAAGCTATCCATCAATTCATCACAAGTGCCCCATATATCGCTTAGCCCTGACCGACTAAACCCCGCTGCATTAGGATAGAAACCGGATATGTACTTCTTTCGAGACTCAAATGGTTTTACGTAATGTCTGATCTTTTTTGTGATTTATAAATATGCATTTAGTGAAGAGTGGTCCTGATCATTTGTCGTGATTTATACTTTCGAGGAAGTTCTGTATGTTACTTCGGAAACTTTCTCCATCCTTTCTAAGCTTTACGAATGTTTTAAATGATATGAAGTCGTTTTCTTCAACTTTAAAAAAGTAATCAGGTAGCAATGAAGATGGGAGGCAACACTTCTTGGCAACAGCGTTGCCAACTTAAGCCTTCGATTAACGCAGACTTATTAATGGCCCGCAAAAATACAAAAATGCATGTTTTGCTGGAGACTTAAACTACTTGCAAAACATTTCATACTAAATCAAGAGATCCATGTTAAATTTCCGCAGTTTCAAAGCATTTAAGGGGAATCAGCTCAGTTGCTAAATCTACCACCCTGTAGGCATAGCACTCCCAGATTTTAGACGAAGAACAACGGCAGAGGTTGAGAAGAAAATACAGGAAAATGATACCAGGCATCCCATGTTTTGAAGTGAAGCATCACGTCCCAGAATGAAGTCAAAAAAGATCTTTCTTTGAACAACTGAAGCAATTGTAACATCTTCCGCTCGCCGTATAGAACTATGGCAAAACAGGACACCAGCAAGTAGTGGCCAAAAACCAAAGGAAGAGGCGGCTGCTGGTTTTCAACTACTGTACCTTACTAGACGTGGAAGACTTTGAACAGACTGCGAATTGGAGTGACGCGGTGTAAACAAAATTTGAAGCAGTGGGGCTACATTACTGAAGATGCAACCTGCGAATGTGGAGATACTCAAGATGTTGAACACCTCTTGGTCTGCCCGAAATTGCCTGAAGCCTGCACGCTGGATGATCTGGTTTCAGCAAATGCTCCTGCATTCAAGACTGCCGAATTCTGGGCCTCAAAATCAATTTGATATGTACACAATCTGTGTGTATATTGTAAATATGTTTTAAATTTGTAAATAACTGTATCGTACTGTCCTGGATACGGAAAGTTTTTGTTGTTGTTGTCATGTGGCATTCTGAGAGTCTTGAGAGCAGGTCTTTCTAGTCGACGCCCGTGGGCGACCTGCGCGTCGGGATGAGAGAGAGATGGAATGGATGAAGATGAACGAAACTGGGCAAGGATGTGGAAGGAAGCGGCCGTGGCCTGTCAGAAGGCACCGTCCCAGCATTTGCCTGGTTTTGAAAATGGGAAACCTCGGAAAACGATTTCAAGGACGGCCGACGGTGGGGCTCGAACTCACGTGTCTACCGAGTCAGCGGAGAGCTTGGCCCCATGACCTAACGCTGCGCTTTAGCGAGCACAGCCACTGCTGTCGGTGGGAATATTATTATTATTATTATTAATAATAATAATAATAATAATAATAATAATAATAATAATAATAGCACAGTTTGCTAACACTGTACGCAGCCTGGAGGAAAATAAATTGCTAGTCAAAGTGATTGTAAAAGCAGCGGTAGTGCATACAGTTTATTAAAAATACCGGGAATAAAATATATAAATTAGGTTTTGTACACGATACTATACCAACAAGTGCGAACATTTACAGGATCAGGTCACCCCGCAGCAACTCTCACGCGAACATTTTTCATACGATCGGTAAAGTGCGGTGGCAATGGTAAACCACTAACTGCTGGACTGAGTTACGCCGATGTTTGGAAGAACTCTTGCGGCTTGTCTGCGGGGTACAGCCTGGTAATCTCAGATTTACTCAATAGCTTGTGCGCGAGTCGGCCTGTTTGCCATCTCTTGATTTGTCTGTTGGCACAGGCTAGAGTAAAATGTGGCTTTTCACCGATGTCTCAGTCCCACTCATGGCTGTGATTATATGGAAGCTACTGAGGTATGGGTGGTGCTTAGTAATGACATTCAGGGCACAGTCAGTGCCTGTGGATGCTGTGAAAGGTCCTACTCATAGGGTTAGTACTGCTGTTCTGACTCAGTGAGGAAAGCAATGGCAAACTACCTCACTCCTCTTCTTGCCTAGTACACCTCAATATCGGGGCAGATGACCTCGTAGTTCCGCCCCTTAAAACAACAATAACTACTTCTACTACACCTCAATATAGCGCTGCCTTGGGTTTTTGTGGGTATCTTTTTTGAGGATCCAACCAGCCTTCGGGCTGATTACCTAACAGACAGATGTGCGCTGTGTGGCGTACTTGGTAAGACTCTCACTAACTGCGCCCAACGTTACTGGATCGAATCCTGAGGCAATCAGTTGGCTTTTCAGAGGGCTGAAAGATTAGCTCAGGACAGGGAGGCATGGAGGGCTGCATCAAACCAGTCAAAAGACTGAAGACTCAAACAACAACAACACTTATTTAGTTGCAATACGAGGGCTGTATAAAAATAACAGACTGACATACCAAACTGATTTTACTACTAAATGTTTGCTTGTTTTATTCATGTCTCAACATAATCGCCAAAACGATTGAAACATTTGTCGTATCATAACACCAGCTTTCCAATGCCCTTCGAAAAAAAAACTCCGCCACTGAGGTTGGTACGTCTGGAGAGTCTCCTGAAGTGTTTCCTTTTTGGCGAGGCGTTGTCCAACCATACCTTCAATTCTCGAAAAAGGTGAAAATCATTCACGCATTGAGCCAACGTTACGATAGACTTTTCCAAAGAATTGAAGTGTGAAGTTTTGGACCATCTGCCGTTTAGTCCAAAGCAGCACTGAATGAAGTAGCGATAACATTTGACATGCAAGCTGCCCTCTGGGCGTAAATTAACATACCTTGCACCCGGCAACCGAGGTCATACGATATTATTATTATTTATTTATTTATTTACATTGTTTAGACCCAAAGGATCACATTAAGCAAATTATATTCTGGTGCTGTTCTTCTTGTTCTTCCAGAACTCCTTCATCATCTCACTCCGTCCATCCTTTCCCTGGTCTCCTTGGTCGATCTTCATGTGTGACTTCCCAACTGTGGATCTTATGTCGGAATGTCATTCGATCGTCTATGTCTATCGGTATGATGTTGGCACTTTCGAGATCAATTTGGACTTGGGTAACCCAGACTGTTGTCACTTTAAGTTTTCGTAAGTAAGTCAATATTCTCCTTGTTAGCCGGTCGTCATTCAGTCTCATAATGTGGCCGTAGAATCTCAGTCGTCGCTTGCGGAAATCTGACTCGATGTTAGAGTATTATTATTATTATTATTATTATTATTATTATTATCACAATTAAGACCGGTTATCCGAGAGATTCTACACCCACCCTAAGTACACGGCGCGTTGTTGCAGCCCCCTACTCTAAGGGACCAACCAACCAACCAACCAACGCTATACCACGAGACGAGGTGGTCAAGACCGGCCCCGTAGATATCGCTAGGGAAGTACGTGGGATCGAGGCTGTTCTCACGTCCTGGAACCACTACACACTAAGTTGTCATGTTGAGCTAATATCGTACCGCAGATTGGATCACGGCCAGCCTTGTCCACGGCTAACAAGGTGCGCTCCGTGACCTTAGGATCATCCTGACCTGGCCTCGTTTAATCTTCCCAGACTATACCTAGCGGCCTGCAAGGCTTGGCAGCAGGGAGCGCCTCCAGATGGCCACAGTTCGATTACCAACCATGCAGTGTTTCCCAACGTGTGGACCGCGAATAATGCCGATTTAAATGTCGATATTCTACGTTTCTCAAAAATATATGCAAAACTTGCGTCTTTGACTGTACTAGTTTGTTGGTGTTGTCAATTCATTTTGGGGGCTTGGGACATCTTTGTCGCCATCCCCATGTAGTTGGGTGTGTGTTGAACCTATATTTATGTCATCATTGTAGTAATGTGCGTGACTGTATTCGGGAGAGGGATGAGATAGGTGCTCCGGTACGAGAAGTAAGGTACTATTCCAGCATTTGCCTGGAGGGAGTGTGGGTGAATCCAGGGGAATATCACACTCAAGATAGTGGCAGGATTTAAATCTACGATCTCCTGACTTGCTACAACTGCCCACGTGGCCGTGGTGTACGGTTTAACTAGCTCAACTACGCTAAGGAAGAAATACGTTAGCTAGTTAGTTATTGGAGTTTTAAGGGACGGAAAAACTAGGTCATCTACCCCTAAGGAAAGACCACTGAGCCTTGAAACCAGTAAGTTGACTGTTCCAAGTATTTTAATTTACTTAGCGAACTCGTTACTGTGGCCAATTAAATTAGAAAGGGTGCACTCGTGGTACAGTGGCTAGCATTCTTGTATGGCTTCCCGGAGGTCTGGGTTCGATTCCCACCCCAGCGATACTGGAAATGGTTTTCCGTCATATTCCCGGAAAATGCCGGTATGTTTCCTAACTTCAGGCCACGGCCGCCTTTTTTCAATCCACGCCTGAATTTAAAATATACATAATACTATGGCCACTAAAACCGACAGTGGTGGCTGCGCTCGCTAAAGCGCTGCGTTAGGTCAAGGGCCAAGCTCTCTGCTGACTCGGTAGACGCGTGGGTTCGAGCCCCACCGTCGACCGTCCTTGAAATGGTTTTCCGTGGTTTCCCCATTTTCAACTCCAGGCAAATGCTGGGACGGTATCTTCTGACAGGCCACGGCCGCTTCCTTCCACATCCTTGCCCAGTTTCATTCACCATCATTCATTTATCTCTCATTAACTCCTCACATGAGGTTGGTGTCAGGAAGGGCATCCGGCCGTAAAAATCGTCCGCCACAAAGACTTCCATCGCATCTCATCCCCGACCCCGTAGGAAAAACGGAAATAATAAGGGGTAGACATACACTATGGACACTAAAACAACACAGGTTATAAGACTAGTTCTACATACACCCAAGTGCACGGGGCTAGATGACAACGATGTCCAAACCCCTAAAATGTAACAGGAACATAAATTCGAAAGGAAATAAAAACGTATTCTACTGACACCAGCTAGTCTGAAAAAATACACAAATTAATTATACATATTTCGAAATGAAGAGCATTGAAGACCGATTGAAGAGCATTTAAAAATTAGATTCTCCTTCGGCAAAATCAAAAGGAGTACGAATAGTTTCTGATAAACATAATGCAAATCAAACTCGTCTTAATGGGAAAGACAAAAATAAAAATAAAATATAATTTTGATACTTTATAAAATTTAATAAACGATTAACAAGTAGTTCCGTGAAGAACTATATAGCCATTTCATGTATCGTACTTATGTTTATAGCCTCTATCAACATACAACATTTCAGTTTGATTGCTATCATAGACTAATAGATATTGAGAACCGTCTAAATATTTCGGATGGCCACCATGTTGGATTTCAATATATGTAGGCCTTAGAGTTATGTACTATTAGACGAGGATTATTGTGTACGTTCATTGTTCATTTCGATCGAATGATTATAACACAAGAAATAAAAACTTAATTTTGAAATTTCGCACAGCCGCCATCTTGAGGTTATGTAAATAATTGAACTAAATTAGATGTCAATGCATTGCAATTTGTATAGTAATTTGCTGTGCTAAGTTTCACTGCGTTTGGATGGTTAAATCGCGAGAAAACTCTATTTAAATGTTTCAACATCGCTTATCCGCCATGTTCGTTTTGTAGAAGACAGGTTTTCAATGGACACATACGCGAACATCTAGTAGTGCCCATTATCACCGTACAAAATGTCAAGGTGATATGAGTAATAGTTTCGGAGATATGGAATACCGGTGAAATATTTCGCACAGCCGCCATGTTGGAATGTTGAGACGTAATAAAATTTGAAGGCACGGTCGGGGTCGGACAAAATAGTACTATGACGTTACCGAGTTTCATTGAAATCGCTCCAGCCTTTTAGAAGTTATTAGGACACACACACACACACACACACACACACACGGACAAAAGGTGATCTCATGAGCCTATTTTTTATAAATGAAAATAGCCTAAAAATACAAATAACATTAAAATGAATGCCAATCTTACTTTACAAGATACTGTTTGGGCTATTGTATTTATTTTGTTGGTACTACTGACCAAGAATACGATGAGATATTGTTGCATGCTGGATCAAAATGTGCCAATGCTATTTGACATGAATGTGTGATATGTCCTCATTACCGACCAGTGAAGAGGTCAGTGAACGTCCAGTCCTGCAGTAAGTGGAATGCGACAGAGCTCAAGTCACGTAGCTTTAACACTTATCGTGCTAAAACAGCGAGATTTATCGGGGACAGACAGCAGCGAACACAGTGCATTCTTAGAAATGTTGCAATGGACGCTCAGTGTAAGAAAACTGTTAACTATGCTTAAAATAGTCCATGGTGGGCATAACTATCATTGGCTAAGTAACATGTATTTTTTAAGTTATCTAGCGTCGAAGTAAGAGTTAGAGACTATTACACGATTGAACAATTATCTAAATGTCTAAGGCCGGTATTACATTATCAAAGAAGTTTTATAAACCTGAACTTGGCATTCGTGCACTAATACCAACTGAAGAGCCCAATGGTACACCGGGGCGAAACGCTGGCAATTTGTTGAGTTATGCCGGAACAGTTATCACATTTTGTGTTTAAAAATAAACCTGAACTTGTTATGAACAGCACTTATATATTTTAAAGTAGGGATGAGCGCGACTGAAGCTTGGAATCGCGAGTGTAGACTCCATCGACTCCGAACACCGGGCTCGGTTCGCATGAAGCTTCGCGACTCCAAGCTACGTTGCGGGGCCGCTAGCATCAGCATGTCGAAACGCGGACAACACAATGTAAGATCATGCACGGTATTAATTTGCACTGTGAGTGCAATGTCACCTGGAAAGATTTCCCACTAAACTGGTTTTATGTTCGTCATAAATCTATGTAAATCCAAATTTGCGACCATTGCAGAGTATTCTGTCAATCAGAATATATTATTAGACTACTATTACCAAACAATTGGTTGTAATCTTATACTCGATGCCAGTGTTTTGATTTATGTAATGTTATATGTAATTTAAGTCCAAATTATTGACTATTTGAGAGTTTTGTCGTCTTATTATATTATTATTGCTCTTAACAATAATGGCTAATGAAGATTGCGATATTATTGCCTACTCTATGTACTCAATGTTGTTTGTTTTTATGTAATCACAGTTCATATTGGTGATTTTTGAGAGTATTTTCTCCGAATCTCTCATTATTATTATTATTATTTACAATAATTGTACCAAATTGTTGTAATATTGCACTTTAGGCAGGATGTAAGTTATTATTATTATTATATTAATAATCATAATATACACAATAACAATGGCCGGCCCCGTGGTGTTGGGGTAGCGCGCCTGCCTCTCACCTGGAGGCCCCGGGTTCGATTCCCGTCTCCGTCAGGGATTTTAAAACTGGCGTGAGGGTTGGAACGGGGTGCACTCAGCCTCGTGAGGACAATTGAGTAGCTGTCTGATAGTGAGGCAGCGCCCCGATCACGAATACCAAGATTAACGGCCGAGGGGACCCGATGCGCTGATCACGCGTCACCTCAATATCTGCAGGCCAAATGGCTGGGCAGCGGTCGCTTGGTCGGCCTAGGCCCTTCTAGGGCTGTAGTGTCAGGGGTTCTGTTTTTTGATGTGTAACATCTTTCCACTCGGTATCTGGACATTTGTGTGGGAGTGATTTTGGAAAAGGGACGGAAGTGGATGGGACGGAAATGGATGGGACGGAAGAGCATGGGACGGAAACAATGAGCGCGCGTGGTGGCTTGGATCGGTACAACGACGTACTGTAGGCCATGTGGCTATGGGGAATCTATATCGCATCAGCAAACACTCCAAACAACGTAGGAATTCAGTATATTAACACCGACTACTAACAATAATTGAAATTTCGTTGGTCAAAACGTATCACTGGGAGAAACACATTTAATATACCTTCCTTACACCTAATTTTTAATCGCGCCTATACTTGGCAGTGCGCTCTATCGGCTAAACGAGGCCATTTTCAATAACATCGCTGGCATGGGTTCACTAACTGGCCGGTATAGAGCGCAGCTTGCATCGAGTCGGCCGTGCTCCCGCATACCGTAGTTCAACTAGTTGAAGGTAGATGACACTACTGCAGATCAATTGGAGAACTTTGCATACAAGAAACCGTACTCAAATTAGTGAAATATACACACATCAAAAAAAGTTTTGCATCACCTCGGTTCCCAGATCTCCGGCATATAGACGTTGACTGTGTATATTGTATCCAAGATACAGTCCCTTTGACTGTTCATAGATGTCACTAAAACTGCTCAAAGATGTAAACAACCATGCATGAGCAGGGCCTATTAGACGGAGGGGGTACGACAGCCGATCAGTTCCAGTCATTCCACCAGGACGAAGGTACGCTGCTCATGTTGTCTGTAGTTCTACCATGCCTAGAAGGTCAATACCGCAGTTCGATCGCGTCCGCATTGTTACTTTGTGTCAAGAAGGGCTCTCAACAAGGGAAGTTTCCAGGCGTCTCAGAGTGAACCAAAGCGATGTTGTTCGGACATGGAGGAGGTACAGAGATACAGGAACTGTCGATGACAGGCCTCGCTCAGGCCGCCCAAGGGCTACTACTGTAGTGGATGACCGCTACTTACGGATTGCCGCTCGGAGGAACCCTGACAGCAATGCCACCATGTTGAATAATGCGTTTCGTTCAGCCACAGGACGTCGTGTTTCAACTCAAACTGTGCGCAATAGGCTGCATGATGCGCAACTTCACTCCCGACGTCCATGGCGAGGTCCAGCTTTGCAACCCCGACACCATGCAGCGCGGTACAGATGGGCCCAACAACATGCTGAATGGACCCCACGGAATTGGCATCACGTTCTCTTCACCGATGAGTGTCGCATATGCCTTCAACCAGACAATCGTCGGAGACGTGTTTGGAGGCACCCTGGTCAGGCTGAACGTCTTAGACACACTGTCCAGCGAGTGCAGCAAGGTGGTGGTTCCCTGATGTTTTGGGGTGGCATTATGTGGGGCCGACGTACGCCACTGGTGGTCATGGAAGGCTCCGAAACGGCTTTACGATACCTGAATGACATCCTCCGACCCATAGTGCAACCATATCGGCAGAATATTGGAGAGGCATTTGTCTTCATGGACGACAATTCTCGACCTCATCGTGCACATCTTGTGAATGCGTTCCTTCAAGATAACGACATCGCTCGACTACAGTGGCCAGCATGTTCGCCAGACATGAACCCTATCGAACATGCCTGGGATATGTTGAAAAGGGCTGTTTATGGACGTCTTGACCCACCAACCACTCTGAGAGATTTACGCCGAATTGTCGTTGAGGAGTGGGACAATTTGGACCAACAGTGTCTTGATGAACTTGTGGATAGTATGCCACGGCGAATACAGGCATGCATCAATGCAAGAGGACGTGCTACTGGGTATTAGAGGTAGTGGTGTGTACTGCAATCTGGACCACAAATGCTGAAAGTCTAGCTGTATGATGGTACAACATGCAATGTGTGGGTCTCATGAGCAATAAAACGAGCTGAAATGTTGTTTGTGTTGATCTCTATTCCCTTTGTATTTAACGGTTCCGGAACTCTTGGAACCGAGGTGATGCAAAACTTTTTTTGATGTGTGTAGTTCAGAACGAGAGATCAGCTGCCATATTGTCTGCAACCGAGACGGCTCAGCTTTTTAAAGCCATTTCTGCACTATAATATTACAATATACACTTTTAATTTTCTATTGAAAAATGCACAATATGATATCAATCGATTAACATACAACGTCTTAGCAAATAACAATTATGATTTATTACGGTCAGGATTTGGCACTGGAGTTTTACAAGTAGTTATTTCAATGACCAACAGAGTTCACTGTTAACAAGGGATTTGCGCTCCCGGGACACACATAGTAGGATAACATGCCACATGTTACACATCATATGCGACTACTGTAAGGCTAGTATTTTATTTTTATTTTTGTTGACTATACACAATAACAATAACAATTACACCTACAACATTACCGATGATAATAACCCGAAACAATCTTTCATGATTGCTGGTTTATCGTAACACAAGGGAGGAACAAAACAGCTGTTGTTAGATGGCGTTAGTGCATCACTGGAGTCGAGTGGAGTCGAGTGTATCGGTTCCAGGGGCGGCAGTCTCGACTCGTCGCCACTCCGTTCGCAACCCATCCCTCTTTAAAGTACACATTCTATATTTTATATTTTTGCAGTCTTTATACCAGTTCTTCTTCTTGTTGCGTTTCGGCCAACTATGGACCACGTCATTTCAACTGGTTTCTGCATCGAGCTTTAATATTCACCCAGTTCTCACATAAATTCTTGATGTTGTTGCTTCCTTTCTTCCGTCCACTTCATGCCTGTTTTAAGCTTAGGCTTTTCCAGGAAACTCCGGCGAGCTGTCAGTTTCGTCTTAAGTGACACAATGTCACATGAGAACCCAATTTCTTGTAAATCTCTGCCTACCTCAGTGAACCAAGCCCCATTGGTTTTCTTCTCTAGAAAGTAGGTAAAGATCCTGTTTGTCAATCTCACAGAGCTTATTCCTGTCATTTGGCCATAAAATAAAATTCTTCTGCTCCTCATCACATCAGTTATTTTTTCCACACTTGCGTTGAGCTCGTGGTTGTGCCGTATCCTGTATTCACCATTTTCCTTTACTGAACCCAAGATTTTTCATGGGATCTTACTTTCTTTTACTTCATATCATTTATTATGTAATTTTTTGGAGTTCATACTCTGATATGACCAACTTTTTCGTAGTAATATTCCAGTTGTTATGATCCACCATTTTGGTTTGAATCTAACACGATGCTATCATACCTTTTATAAAATACATTTTATCAAAGATTCTTGACAAATTTCTTCGATAGTGTAATACCAACTTATGGAAAGATTCTATACAGTTTGTAGTTTGTTGTTTCATTCGATGGAGAGAGTGTCCGAAGTATCGGAGGAAAATATGCGATCTATGTCGGTGTTCATTGTCAACAAAAGAACGACGAAATGCGTTGCCAACGTGAGCTTATAAAGAAATCAATAAAACGGAGTATCTCTAATCCTTTCTTTGTGAACAAAAGAACGATGGTAAGCGTTGCTCAGTGTGATAAAGAGCTAAGCGACAATAAGCGCAGTGCTTTGTTGCATAAATAGGCCGCTATAATTGGCTATTTTCAATGTAATTCTTACACGTTATTGGTCGAAATGGAAAGACTGACGTAAGGGAAATGGAATTGCAGCCCATTACCGGTACCCTTATCTTTACAACCTGTTACCAACACTGCAAATAAAATTACACATGAAGGGTGAAAGTTGCATGTTGGATTTAGAGAGGCAAAAGTTGGAAGCGGTGACCCATTATCAACGTAATATATTATTTCAGTAGTATAGATCCCTCCTACGGCGCTAACAAGCAACCGATCATGACGAGCATTCAAATGAAAGAGATAGACACTAGCAGTGATGAAATGAAAATCCACAGCCTGCTTCCAGTCTCCGACCGGGTCAGGAATGGAATGAATGAAGCCCCCATCTAGCGGCGAGGATATGAATTGGACTCTAATTTCATGAATATAATTTCTTTAAAAAATGACTTTAAAAAATGTACGAAGTGTGCGATTTGCAGATACTGTTGCTGTAGAAAAAAATACGCTCCATAATTGCTGAGCACTTCACATTTTAACCGCTGAGACGCCTGTTTAACATTCTGAGGTATTTCCTTTATCATTTTGCATGGATTTCAGAAACAGTAAATCAAAGGAATGAGTACTCAAATCGTATAATTTCACAAATATCGAATAGCCGGTGAGTGTTACAGCTCATCTGTCAATACATGGACTCAGAACACAAATTAGCAGTGACGAATTGCATTCTAATTTCATAAATATCAATTTTTGTAAGAAGTGTGTGATTTCCAAATACAGTTGCAGTAGCAAAATACGCGACATCGTTGCTGTTCAGTTCACATTTTGGCCATAGGGACGCCTGTTTCATGTCCAAACGATTAAACGTTAATTCACTTACAGGTTCGCTGTCAATCAATGGACTCAGCACACAAATGACATTTGGTTGAAATAAAACCAAACTACCTTTCTCCTTAAGTCTCTAGTTATAAACCTATTGGGGAAAGTGTGGTTTATGAACATGCGAGATTTCTCGCACTGGTCCGCTAGTATTCATGTATTTAAGTCGAGTTTTTTTTATTTTTTTAGAAAGATCTGTGGAAAGGTGTTTGATAGGATGCGACATCAAGAACAGTCTCACGCACACACACTAATACAGCCATCACAATTAACACTGGTTATCAGACAGATTCTACACACACCCAAGGCACACGAGGCTACATGACCGCGTTGTCGCAGCCCCTAAATTAAGGAACCAACTAACCATTCCTGGCGCCGTTTTGGAATGTCCTACTCATTGGTTGTTACGAGACCGATCAGTTATTACAGCCTAAAGGCCAGTGGACAAAGTGCGGAAGAGAACCTTTCTCATTGATATCGCAGTGCCCAATCCCATAATCTGCAGCAAACCTGCTGTGGGAAGATCACCAAATATCTGCCGTTGGCTGAGGAAATACGGCAAATGTGGAGACAGGAAAGTGTAGTGGTTCTGCCCATAGTCATTTCTTCTACCGGCATCATCCCTAAATCATTGGCTCTTAATCTTGAAATATTGGGAATACATCCTGGTCTACATATCATCATACAGAAGGCTTGTTCCATAGTTCCCTCGTTTCTCAATGTGCCACCCAAAGAGAAGTTGCCATACCGTCTTGTAAACAAGCCGACGGTATGTTGATTTGTCCCACGGATGTGGTGAAATGAAAGTCATAACAATAAAAATAATGCTATTGGTTTCTTACGACCGTTCTAACTACTGAGGTTTTCAGAGACGTCGTTGTTGTTTGATTCTTCAGTCTTTTGACTCGTTTGATACAGCTCTCCGTGATTCCCTGACCTGAGCTAATCGTTTCATCTCTACATAGCTACATCTGAGGCAATCTGTTTAACATATTATAACCTTGGTCTACCCCTACAATTATTGTCCTCGACCCTTTCTTCCATAACTAAGCTTGCTATTCCTGGGTGTCTTAGTATATGTCCTACCAACCTATCTCTTCTATTCATTAGCAGTTGCCAGAAACATCTCTCCTCTCCCACTCGTCTTAATACCTCTACGTTTGTAACCCTATCTACCCATCTGATCTTCATCATTCTCCTGTAATACCACATTTCAAAAGCTTCAATTCTCCTCTTTTCTGCTGCACCAATAGTCCACGTTTCACTTCCATAGAGCGCCACGCTCCAGACAATGGCTTCCAATAATGACTTCCTAATACCTGAATCTATAAATTGTCTGTTGAAATGCTTTCCTTGCCTGTATTAACCTACTTTTTCTTTCCTCTTTGCTTCGTCCATCACTGATTATTTTGCTTCCTAAGTAACAGAAGTCATCCACTACCTTTAGCTTTTCACCTGCCAATTCGACATCCAAAGGGGTGTTTCTGATTTATTTCGGCTGCATTCCAATATTTTTGTTTTACATTTATTAATTTACATCATGAATTATTTCCTCAAGACAGGATACATACCATTAGAGACGTCAGGGAGACTGAATTTTCAGGAGAGATATTTCTGGCGACTGCTAAAGAAGAGAAGAGATAGGTTGGTAGGACACATACTAAGACACCCAGGAATAGCGAACTTAGTTATGGAAGGAAGGACCGAGGACAAGAACTGTAGGGGTAGGGGATGATGATGATAATTGTTGTTTTAAGGGGCCTAACATCTAGGTTATCGGCCCCTAATGATCTGGATGATAGCGAAAACGACAATGAAATAGAAACCAGAACGAAAATTAAGTGAGACGGAAAATACTCACAAAAAGGAACTCAGATTGAGGTAGATTCAAACTACTCATTTGGATTGACAATACTTACAAAATGTAATTTAGATTCAAAATACCCACAAAATGCAATTGAGAATCAAATTACTTGCAAAATGCCCACCACACAAAATGCAATTGAGATTTAAAATTCTTGTGAAATGCGGTTTTGGTTGAAAATACTAACAAAATGCAATTGAAATTCAAAATACTCACTAAAATGCCCTGCTCCTACATTGAAAGACTTACTAAAAAGCAATTTCGATTGTCAATCTTTACAAAATGCAATTGAGGTTGAAAACAATCGCGTAATGCTATTTAGATCGAAAAAACTTACAAAATGCAACGAGGATTAAAAAATACCTACAAAATGTAGTGTAGATGAAAAAAAAAATCGCTAAAGGGAATTTAGATATACGGGGAGCCAAGTAACAAAAACAGTGCGGGAATCTTAAAGAGAAAAGGAAATATTATGAAAAGAAAACAAGAGGTCTGACCCCTCGACGAAGGAGGGATCAGGAAAGATGGGACAAGGGACAATTAGGGCGGGAAAGTGAAAGACTCCCTAGGCCTCGGATACCCTAATACCGTCGGGGTCGGAAAAGAACAAGAGTTGACCAAGGGAGGTCAACAAGAAAGAAGGTGGAGAGGAGCCCGGCACAAATAAGTGGAAGCAATGCCGGTCTCAGCTGGGGTCCCGTGGTCGCCAACACACGTCCCACAAGATGTGAGCCCCTGGGGGAAACTGTAGGGGTAGACCAAGGTTAGGCTATGTTGAACAGATTGCCTCAGATGTAAGGTGTGGTAGCTATGTAGAGATGTAACGATTAGCTCAGGACAGGGAGGCATGGAACGCTGCATCAAACCAGTGAAAAGACTGAAGACTCAAACAACAACCTGCTGGACATGTGTTCACACGCCATTTAGCGGGTGGTGGTGTGCCCCGCAGTGCATGCATTCCACCAATCAGGTCAGCTGTTGTGGGAGAGTCAGTCAGTGGGTCGTGAGAACTGGACAGCATCCTTCAAGATCATTAACAAGAGATCATCTCAGGTAGATAGCCCTATCGAGAAGTACAACATGTCTGTGTTTCGCATACATCGACGTTTACTATACCCACTTCCGGATCGTGTTTTGTTCGGGATACGTGGTTCTTGCTGCTGTTATCTCAGCTGGAGCTAGAGACGAAGCTGGTGATCATGTTCTGGTAAGATCATTAGTCCCAGGTCATATAATAATAATTAGGGCTCGGATTCGAGCATATTTGCATTTTTTTTTTCTGTTGTTCTTCGAATTAACCCCCGAAATCGGGCCCTGACCATCCTTAAGGTTCGAAAACAGAAATAATTATTGAAAAGCCTATCTGGTGCGAATAATAGAACCGCAGGTTTTTAGCCTTTAGTGAGGTCGTTCTCGTCATTGAAACTTTTATTGATTGATTTAAGAAAATCATTCAAAACTGAAAACATAGAAAGAATTCTTGTTGTACAGACCAATACAGATCTACTTCATTGACTCGCCTAATTCTGAACATTTTGTAAATGAACTTTTAAACTGTAACTTTTATAAGAAATCTTCTCTTATATATACTTGAAAAACTTGAATGCGGGTATATTGCAGTGTATCGTATATACAATTAGAAAATAAAGCTCGCATACAAAGGTATGTTATTGGTTTTTTCGTTTCCCTTTCCTTTCTATAGTCTCTAACGGCGTTTTTCGAGCATATTCCGCATATTTAACCGCATATAATTGTTTTTTCGAGCATATCTATCGAGCATAAAACACATGGTTTTCGAGCATATCTGGAGATTTTATCGAGCATATCGATCCGAGCCCTAATAATAATAATAATATTAGTGAAATACAAATGTCTCTTTTGATGTACATGGATGACATTAAACTATATGCATCCTCTGAGAAACACATCGACAAACTAATCGCAATAACTGCTTCATTTTCTTCTTATATTGGAATGGTCTTCGGGTTAGATAAGTGTCGCACCCTCACCATTCGACGGGGAAAATTAGAGGCTCGAGCATTTCAACTTGATGACGGTTGTTTCATAAAGCCTATGGAAGGTAATGAGACCTACAAATATCTTGGTCTCCTGCAATCTAATCGAATTGATCATAAAGTTATTAAAGATAGAATCTACAATCAACGCCTTAACAAGATTTTAAAATCTAAGTTGAATGAAAAGAACACCTTGGTTGGTTGGTTGGTTGGTTCTTAAGTTTAGGGGCTGCGACGACGCGGTCATGTAGTCCCGTGTACTTTGGGTGTGTGTAGAATCTGTCTGATAACCGGTGTTAATTGTGATGACTGTATTAGTGTGTGTTATCTGTTTTTTAATTTAAGTACTGCAACTTAGAATTTTTCAAATAGTTCCTACTTTTGCCGCCAAGCGCCACCGTCAACGACTACTAGGCCAAGTTCAGAACTTAGCTACTAGACGCCACCGCAGTCGGCTTTGGCAATGAACGTAGAAACCTAAGAGCGTTGTTTACATTCTTAACCTAACCAATTTAGCTTCACATAGGTGCAATTATTGGAAGGTTCTTTAACATACCATAAATCTATGACATGGGACCGCCGGCTTTACTTCCCCTCCGAAGGAAGGCATATTGAGGGATTTTTAACACTCTTAAAAAATCCGACGGCTTCGGCCGGGTTTGAACACCTTCAAGGCTATTAACACCTATGCTATTCCTGATCTGACATACTCCTTCGAGAGTCAGTTTCAATGGAAAATGTTACAATCATCAAGGGTTATAATGTACCGGTAATTAAGCTGCAAACTCTGTGCTTGAGACAGATGAATGGTGGGCACACAGGTAGCTCATTTCTATGAACATGTACTGACATGTGTGATTACATGATGCTGTCAACTCGGCGCAACAGCGAGTACTGAAAATACAAATCTCAGTCCATGTTGCTACATCATTCAAAACAAGCATCACTTGTTATTCCTTTCTTTCTCTTAATTACCAACGTTCGTTGCCAGGTGTTGGTTGCGATGGCATCTAGTAGTAGCCAAGTTCACAGCTAGGTGTCGTGGACGGTAGCATTTGGTAGCAAAAGTGGGAACTACTTGAAATTATCGTCTGCAGTGCTTACTTGAATTACAGATAACACACACTAATACAGCCATCACAATTAACACCGGTTATCAGACAGATTCTACACACACCCAAAGTACACGGGGCTACATGACCGTGTGGTCGCAGCCTCTAAATTAAGGAACCAACAAACTATTCCTGACGCCATTTTGGAAAATCCTACTCACAAGTTGTTATTACTGATAAAACCATACCAGCAAACCGGCCACATATCGTTCTTGTGGACAAAGTGCGGAAGATAACCTTTCTCACTGATATCGCGGTGCCCAATTCTCATAAACCGCGAGCACTTACTCATCGGGAGCGAGAGCATATTATAAGGCAAGTGACAAAGAACTGCTCAAACATTAGCTTTGCAGATCGCTCAGAATTCACTAGAACCTATGTAAACAAGCCCATGGAGTTTTGGAACACCGTCATTTTCTCCGATGAAAGTAAGTTCACACTTTTCGGGTCTCGTGGGAAGGGCTTCGTGTGGCGGAAAGCAAATACTGAACTCTGTTCAAAGAATCTGCAAGCTACTGTGAAACATGGTGGCAGCAATGTCATGGTTTGGGCATACATGGCATCCAATGGGGTTGGAAATATGACGTTTATTGATGACAAAATAACTGGCAGGAAGTATATAGAAATGTTGAGAGATCATTTAAAATTAAGTGCAGACATATTGATCCTGAGTGATACATTCCATTTCCAACATGATAATGATCCCAAGTATACTGCTTGGGATACATGAATGTGGCTTCTGTACAATGTCCGGAGAAGGCTCCACACACCTCTGCAATCCCCGGACATTAACCCCATCGAAAATGTATGGCATATATTGGATGTGGAAGTGAGAAAAAGGCACATTTCCAGTAAACGTCAATTGATGGAGGCATTGTCCGAAGAATGGTACAAGATCTCATCAAACTGCACAGAAACGTTGGCAGCATCAATGCTACGACGATTACAAGCAGTGATCGACGCAAATGCAATGCATACCAAATACTGATGTGCATGGGTTCTTTTCGTTATGCTTGTTGTTTACGACGTACAAATGAGTAATATTGCATATTGCAGGTCATACGTTATGACTAGGGCTCGGATTTTTAGGTAAATAAATATTTTCTTATGTAAATACACATTTTAAGCATTTTTTCTATAAATACATAAATGTTTGCTTTTTACTTATTAGCACATAAAAAGAGATGACATTTACATTTTAAAATCATTATGCTAGATCTTTCAATTTATTGCATTTTTGCTCTGCGTTACTTAAACGGGAAAGAACCTGTGAGTTATCTAATCTTCATGCAGAGCGTATGTCAGCTTGCAACTGTGTTATTCTTAACTTGTCGCCCCGTGTCACTCACTGTGGAAGCCGGGGATTTCCTTGTCCATAGCCATATTGCACCACGTGCTTGACTTCCCCCTCCCCCTCCCCCAGCTACCTGGAACAAGTGTCACTCACGTGCAGTTCATTTCTGGCACTGTGAAGTGTAAGGCAGTTCTACGATGCCTAAAGTAAAAACTACACGTTATCGTCTGTTGCAGAATTAAAGATAATTTTACTTCTGATGGGGGCGTTCTGTTCTGCCAACCATGTGGGAAAGCAACCAAGGCTGAACAGCGATCTCAAGTTACACAACACCTCAAGGGCAAGAAACATATTGCCGCAGTTTCGCGCCTTCAGAAGAAGTGCTTCGCGCTAATCGTCGGTCATTTTTGATGGACAACCTGAAGATGTATCTCGTTGTGTATTGTAATGCTTCAGCAGTCAGTGGGACATAGAATAAATTGCATTCGCGAGTGCTGCATATTGTTTATATTCACATTAATAAACTAAATTATAATTACATATTTTTACTTTTTTGTCACATATTTCAGGTATTTTTAATATATACAGAATAAATATTTTCCCGATTTTTATCACCTAAAAATCCGAGCTCTAGTTATGACCCAATATCACTCGTAATAGAAATATTGTCGTTTCTTTGAAGTTATACATAAAATGCTGGGTATGCAAATAATTTTTTGACCCACTGTAGATGGAGGAGTCAGACAACTGGTATCAATAGCTTTAGCTACTTCTTAATACACAAGTTTATTGAAAGCTAACGCTTCATCGGTCACTGGGCTCCAGTTCCTGCAGAAGAACAATGCACGAAGCAACCTACCACACGACACAGCGCGGCACACCTCTTCTATCGACAATCTGTGATTTACTTTTTACAGGATGTGGGTTCTGACCTGGATCAATGATATAAACTGTATTCTGCAGTGTGAGCTGCCAAGGGCATTGCTTCTGTCAAGAGACGGCAATTACGGGATGGATGCGTGCTACGACGGAACCTAGTTCCATGTCCGTCCAAACTGGAAACTCTCAACACCGCGAGGAGAATCCCACCGTAGCAACTTTTCTGCATAAATAATATGAGGTTTAAATTGATGATGATGATAATTGTTGTTTTAAGGGGCCTAACATCTAGGTTATCGGCCCCCATTGACCATCCACAAGGGAAAGAACCTTATGTTGTTGTTGTTGTTGTTGTTGTTTGAGTCATCAGTCTTTTGACTGGTTTGATGCAGCACTCCATGCCTCCCTGTCCTGAGCTAATCGTTTCATCTCTACATAGCTACCACACCCTACATCTGAGGCAATCTGTTTAACATATTCTAACCTTGGTCTACCCCTACAGTTCTTGCCCTCGACTCTTCCTTCCATAACTAAGCTTGCTATTCCTGGGTGTCTTAGTATGTGTCCTACGAACCTATCTCTTCCCTTCATTAGCAGTCGCCAGAAATATCTCTCCTCTCCCACTAGTCTTAATACCGCTTCGTTTGTAACCCTATCTACCCATCAGTTCTTCATCATTATCCTGTAACACCACATTTCAAATGCTTCAATTCTCCTCTTTTCTGCTGCACCAATAGTCCAAGTTTCATTTCCATAGACCACCACGCTCCAGACAAAGGCTTTCAAAAATGACTTCCTTATACCTAAATCTATATTCGATGTCAACACATTCCTTTTCTATAGAAATGCTTTCCTCCCCTGAGCTAACCTACTTGTTATATCCTCATTGCTTCGTCCATCACTGGTTATTTTGCTTCCTAAGTAACAGAAGTCTCCTACTTCCTTTAGTTTTTCACCTGCCAATTTGATGTCCATAGAGGTTTCTGATTTATTTCGGCTGCATTCCAATATTTTTGTTTTACATTTATTAATTTTCATCATGAAAATCTTATAACGGAGCGAAATTACACGAAGTCAATTTTGTATGTCTACCCCTTATTATTCCCGTTTTCCAACGGGGTCGGGGATGAGATGCGATGGAAGTCTTTTGTGGCGATGGTTTTTACGGCCGGATGCCCTTCCTGACGCCAACCTCATGAGAGGAGTTAATGAGAGATGAAATGAATGATGGTGAATGAAACTGGGCAAGGATGTGGAAGGAAGCGGCAGTGGCCTGTCAGAAGGTACCGTCCCAGCATTTGCCTGGTGTTGAAAATGGGAAACCACGGAAAACCATTTCAAGGACGGCCGACGGTGGGGCTCGAACCCACGCGTCTACCGAGTCAGCAGAGAGCTTGGCCCCATGACCTAATGCTGCACGTTAGCCAGCGTAGCCACGACTGTCGGTACGAAGTCAATTTTATACTTACTTAATTCCTCTTGTTCCCACTGGAACATAGGGCATCCGAGAAACGTCTCCATTGCCGTTGTCGACTTGCCAATGCTTTAACTTCCTTCCAGGTCTTCCCGATTTCAAGTGCCTCCTCCTCTACAGTCCTCCTCCAGGTCTTCCTAGGACGACCTCTATCTCCTCCGTGCACCTTGCGGATTCCAGTCCAATGCTGTTCTTTCTACAGATCCCACTGGCTTCCTCAAAGTATGACCTATCTATTTCCATTTTCTCCTCTTGATTTCCACTTCAACTGGAACTTGATTTCTTATTCTCCATAGTTCTTCGTTGGATATTATTTCAGGCCATGAAGTCAATTACGCTATAATCTATATATATAAAGCACAAAGTTTGTCTGTCTGTCTGTCTGTCTGTCTGTTATGTATACAAATCTACACCGTTTCACCGATCTGAACCAAAATTTGTATACTTACCCTTTGGAACCCTGCGGGTAACCGCGTCAACATTAAATTTCGGACAGACCACCCCATGCCCTGCATTTAGGCCCTTTTGCACAAATCTACACCGTTTCACCGATCTGAACCAAAAGTTGTATATTTAACCTTTGGAACCCTGCGAGTAACACTGTCCACTTGAAATTTCGGACAGACCACCCCATTCCCTGCATTTAGGCCCTTTGGTCCAAATCTACACCGTTTCACCGATCTCAACCAAAATTTGTATTCTTACCCTTTGGTGCCCTGCGAGTAACACTGTCTGCTTGAAATTGCGGACAGACCACTCCATTCCCTGCATTTAGGCCCTTTGGCCCAAATCTATACCGTTTCACCGATCTCAACCAAAATTTGTATATTTACCCTATGGAACACTGCGACTAACACTGTCTGCTTGAAATTTCGGACAGACCACGCCATTCCCTGCATTTAGGCCCTTTTTGCACAAATCTACAACGTTTCACCGATCTGAACCAAAATGTGTATACTTACTCTTTAGAACCCTGCGAGTAACACTGTCTGATTGAAATTGCCGGCAGACCACTCCATTCTCTGCATTTAGGCCCATTTGGCCCAAATCTACACCGTTCCACCGATCTCAACCAAAATTTGTATATTTACCCTTTGGAACACTGCGACTAACACTGTCTGCTTGAAATTGCGGAGAGGCTACTCCATCCCATGCATTTAGGCCCTTTGGCACAAATCTACACCGTTTTACCGATCTGAACCAAACTTTGCATACTTACCCTTTGGAACCCTGCGAGTAACACTGTCCACTTAAAATTTCGGACAGACCACCCCATTCCCTGCATTTAGGCACTTTGGCACAAATCTACACCGTTTCACCGATCAGAACCAATATTCGTAAACTTACCCTTTGGTACCCAGCGAGTAACACTGTCTGCTTGAAATTGCGGACAGACCACTCCATTCCCTGCATTTAGGCCCTTTGTCCCAAATCTACACCGTTTCACCGATCTCAACCAAAATTTGTATATTTACCCTTTGGAACACTGCGACTAACACTGCTTGAAATTGCGGCGAGGCCACTCTATCCCTTGCATTTAGGCTGTTTGGCACAAATCTACACCGTTTCACCGATCTGACCCCAATTTTATATACTTACCCGTAGAACCCGACAAGTAACACTGTTCACTTTAAATTTCGGACAGACCACACTATTCCCTGCTTTTTGGCCCTTTGGCAGAAAACTACACCGTTTCACCGATCTCAATCAGATTTTACATAATTACCCTTTGGAACTCGACGAGTAACACTGTCCACTCGAAATTTCGGACAGACCACTCCATTCCACGCATTTAGGCCCTTTGGCACAAATCTACATCGTTCACCGATCGAAAACAAAATGTGTATACTTACCCTTTGGAACCCGATGAGTAACACTGTCCACTTTAAAATTTGGACAGGCCACTCCATTCCCTGCATTTTGGCCCTTGGCACAAAACTACACCGTTTCACCGATCTCAACCAGATTTTACATAATTACCGTTTGGAACTCGACGAGTAACACTGTCCACTCGAAATTTCGGACAGACCACTCCATTTCCCGCATTAATGCCCTTTGGTACAAATCTACATCGTTCACCGATCGAAAACAAAGTGTGTATACATACCCTTTGGAACCCGATGCGTAACACTGTCCACTTGAAATTTCTGACATACCACTCCATTCCCTGCATGTAGCTCAGGAATTCCTCGGGGTTGCCAGCTTCCTAACTCACCAGTCATGAGCCCTTGAGGGTGTACCAGAAGTGGTGGGTATACACACACCCTGCCTCTTTGAGGGCCTTGAGCAGAAGACAGGGGATATTATGAAAAGGAAAAGAAGGCAGACCCCTCGAAGAATGAGGGTATCAGGAAAGATGAGACAAAGCCAATTAAGGCGGGAAATTGAAAGACTCCCTAGCCCTCGGATACCCTAATACAGTCTGGGTCGGAAGAGAACAAGAGTTGACCAAGGGAGGCCGACAGGAAAGAGAACTGAAATGAGCCCGGCACCAGGAAGTAGAAGCGATGCCAGACTCAGCTGGGGTTCCGTGGTCGCCCAACCCACGTCCCACAAGTTGTGAGACCCTGGGGGGGGGTCAGTTGTGAGAATAGCTTGCTGATTCATCGTAAGGTGACTTGAGAGTACTTTCCAGAGCCCGCCGTGTTATCTCCTGCTGTCTATGCTGATGCCAGCACAGGGCCGTTGCGAAACAGTGAGTGATTGCCGGTCAATCTGTATAGGACGGGGAACCCCGAACGTGTGTCATCATATTTCGTCATCATCTGCGATCATCTCAGGTTCGTGCAGCTTGGACCTATATTCTTTGTCTTTGCCGAGCAGTACGCTCTTTCACTAGACGCATCCAGTACAGGCCTAAGCCAGAAAAGAAGGTTGAGACTTTGGAAGACATCGAAGCTAGACACCTGAATTACCTATATCAGTTTTAAAATAACACCATGTTCGTTTAGTAGTAATTTTTTCATTACCTTATTATTATCATCATAAGTGCAAATGACCTAGATGTTACGCGCATCATACCAATAATCACCGCCGCATAAAGTCTTTCTCGACTGTGATTTTTAAAATATTTATTTTTGGTTGGTTGGTTCTTAAGTTTAGGGGCTGCGACAACGCGGTCATGTAGCCCCGTGCACTTTGGCTGTGTGTATAATCTGTCTGATAACCGGTGTTAATTGTGATGACTGTATTAGTGTGTGTTATCTGTTTTTTAATTTAAGTACAAACTGCAACTTAGAATTCTTCAAATAGTTCGTACTTTTGCCGCCAAGCGCCACCGTCAACGACTACTAGGCCAAGTTCGGAACTTAGCTACTAGACGCCACTGCAGTCGGCTCTTGGCAACGGACGTAGACATCTATGAGCGTTGTTTACCTATCCAATTTAGCTTCACACAGGTGTAATTAGTGGAAGGTTCAATAACATGCCATAAATCTGACATGGGACCGCCGGCTTTACTTCCCCTCCGAAGAAAGGCATGCAGACGGATTTTTAACGCTCTTAAAATATCCGACGGCTTCGGCCGGGTTTGAACCCGCTATCTTGGGCATAGAAGCTCAGCATGCTACCAAATACGCCACCGAAGCCGCCATATAGTTATTTTTATTACAGTACATTGTGTACATTATACGTTGAAGTGTCAATTCAATACCAGTAGTAGTTCCCCTTATCATCCTCATCATAAGAGCAAATGACCTACAGTAGATGTTACGCCCATTACACCATTAATCACCGCACACAATAAGTCTTCCTCGCCTGTGAATTTTGAAATATGTATTTCTATTACGGTAGTTTGTAAGTTTGACGTGTCAATTCAACAGTAGTTTTTATTATCATCCTTATCAAAAGGGCAAATGACCTAGATATTACTCCCTCATTGTCTTTGGGGGCAAATGACTTAGATTTTAAGTCCATTATATTTCTAAGGATACCTTAAAACATTATCATCATTCCACCGGGCGAAGCCGGGTACTACTGCTAGTAAATTATATATTTATTTCTGACTTTCGTTATCTATCTTTCTCTTTCTTTCTTTCTTTCTTTCTTGGCTCCTCTCTGTCTTCTTTCCTGTCGACCTCACTTGGTCAACTCTTGTTTTCTTTCGACCCCGACGGTACTAGGGTATCCGAGGCCTAGGGAGTCGCTTCCTTTCCCGCCTTGATTGGCCCTTGTCTCATCTTTTCTGATACCCTCCTTCTGCGAGGGGTCAGCCTTCTTTTTCGTTTCCTGTTATCTTCTGCCTTCTGCTCAAGGCCCTCAAGGAGCCAGGGTGTATGTAGCCCCACCACGTCTGGTGCACCCTAGATATTGCTACACCCTCAGGGGCTCACGGCTGGTGAGTTCGGGAGTTGGCGACCCCGAGGGATTCCTGAGCTGGGTCCGGTTTCCCCCTTTTGTCCATTACCTTTGGGAAGGTCCCTCTCCTCTTTCACTTTCCTATATGCCTTTCATGGCTCTCCTTCCTTCCAAGTCCCTCAATCCGCATTCTTCGAGGGTTGAGGGCATTTATTTTCCTTCTGTCCTTTATTTGCCTTATTCTCCTTTGTTTACCATTTCTTCTTCTAGTATATAAGTCAGTAGTTAGTTTTAGTTATAGTTTACATTTCATTATCATCTTCACGATCACCCAAACCATTAGGGGCCGATAACCTAGATGTTAAGCCCCTTAAAACAACAATAATCATCATCATCATCTTTCTTTCTCTCTCTCATCTATCCATTTATTTGTTTACTTATTTGCAATAAACCCAAAGGAAAGAATGTGTGTAAGCCCAGAGGAAAAGGGCAAGCATTTCTACAGACAAGAAATATGTTGACTTCAAATATAGATATAGGTATAAGGAATTAATTTTTTGAAATCCTTAGTCTGGAACTCTATGGAAGTGAAACTTGGACTGTTGGCGCAGCAGTAAGAGGAGCATAGAAGCATTTGAAATGTGGTGTTACACGTGAATGATGAAGATAGAGTGGCACATGAAGAGGTGAGTGTGATACGAGAAATGTTTCTGGCGACAGCTAATGAAAAGAAGAGATAGATTAGTAGAGTACAAATTAAGGCACCCAGGAATATATAACTTATTTATGGAAGGAACTGTCGAGGACAAGAACTGTTGGAGTATACCAAGGTTAGAATATCTTAAACAGATTGCCTCGGATGTGGGGTGAAAAAATCCACAGCCTGCTTCCAGTCTCCGACCGGGACAGGAATGGAATGAATGAAGCCACCATCTAGCGGCGAGGATATGAACTGTGCCGGCTGCCGAGGCCTGACGCACTCCTCTGGGGCAATGATTAAATGGGCGAGGATATGAACTGTGCCGGCTGCCGAGGCCTGACGCACTCCTCTGGGGCAATGATTAAATTAATGACAGATGAAGTGAAATGATAGTGGAGAGTGTTGCTGGAATGAAATTTGGACAGGGAAAATCGGAGTACCCGGAGAAAAAACTGTCTGCCTCCGTTTTGTCCAGCACACATCTCACATGGAGTGACCGGGATTTGAACCACTGATCCAGCGGTGAGTGGCCGGCGTGCTGCCTCCTAAGCCACGAAGGCTTCAGATGTGGGGTATGGTAGCTATGTAGAGATGGAAAGACTAGCACAGGACAGGGCAAGACTGAAGACTCATACAACAACAAACATAAAACATCTTCCATGTGTAAGATGATAGCACATAACATAAATCTGGAATGTGTGGTCCCTGAGAAAGAGAACCTATTCCAATTCTATCCCTCGCAAGGGCTAATTAATGTGCATGTGGTAAGATAATACCCACACAATTTAACTTAGTTTGGAGCAAGTTGGTGGCACGCCATACGCTAATGTGTAAAGTTCATTAAGCCTGTGCTTGCAATGCAAGGTCATACGCTGGCCTCGCGTGGCGTACATTACAGGGATGAGTCTTTATTCTCCAAACATAAAGCTATGTACACTTTGAATATTGACGTGGTAGCCCTCTTCGTTTTTATAGGACAGCAAAATTAACAACCTTCATGAGTAGCCGCATCAAACATTCATCGGTAGATACACAATTCTCTATTCACTAGTAGCCAATAAGAAACTGATGATAAAGGTAGTGTGAGATAACGGGGAATATACTGAACTCCGGAAGACCATTTATTTGCCTTTGACTTACACTTCCGTTGTGACGATACATAAGGCCAATGGACTTACAGTAGAGCGTCGATAATCCGGATTAATTGTGACCAGACCCTGTCTGGGTTATCAAAATGTCAGAATTTTCGAAAAGAACCGAAACAAAAAAAAAGGGTCGTTTGAGTTCATAACAAACAAAAGAATTGCTAAAACCGTTAATAATTCACTTACTGCCGACCAAAATATTATGTGCACTTGAGTTTGAAGGTTGTTTGTGAAGTAACCAATAGACATACATAAAATCCAATAACATCATAATTTTCGTCGTTCTATTTTACGTTAGTTCATGTAGGTTTGAATTTTTGATTTATATTTTAATATTTTTTTATCGCAGTTGGAACACAAAAAGTGCCCGTTTTTAAGTGTGTTTCAACCATGCGTCACATTTAAGAGTTATTATCTCACAAACCCGTCATCAGATTGAATCCAAATTTTAACACAATATGCATTGGAATGTTGTATAACTGGTTTATTAATTTCAAAATGTTGTGTGACCAAGAAACAAAGTTGTTATCATTTTTGTAAGGTAACGTTTTCTCGGCTCGGGCTGGTTGGAAAATGTAGTTCTTGGTCGCGTTGTGATCCTCATACACCAAACGGTTATGCAGTATGATTGTGTAATACGTAAATTAATTCACTTATTTTATATCGGTTGGTATTTGTATGGGAAAATTAGACATCGTTTGGCAGCTAGCCGATACAGAGAACGCTGTACAGTGTTCCCGAGTTGGAGCCCATCTCTTACGAGCGAGGCGCGTCATGACGCCTGCAAGGTTAGTTATTTACACCCGAAGGGTACCTTGCATGTCGAATTTCATTGTTCCTTGAAGCACTATGAAAGTCAAAGAGGTTAGATATCTAAGCTCCTTGAACACTATAGCGCTTTCTAGTAGAGAAATGAGGAACTTGGTGTTGGCGGAAAATCTCGAGATTAATTTTGCATTATGAAGACGGCCTACTGAATTCAAATGGGTTCTTTGACATGCCAACATCGTATGACATGGTGTCGCAATTTTTGCCGCCTTTCAAAATTCACTTACCACGGCCAGGAGCGAACCTGCAAGCTTGGGGGGTTAGTAGACCGACACGTTGACCACTCACCCACGGTGGCAAGCTCCGCTAGGTAGCAAGATATTGAGGCAATATAATAAATAACCATGAAAAGAAAACTGATATCATATAGCATTGAAACACTGAATACCCAGCTATCAGTAATACGTCCTTCTGTCATTGCATCCCGATACATAGATGGCTCTACTGCATTTACTGGTACAAATGCGCTGTGTGTGCGTTTAATGAAATGACCAACACTGAGAATAGAGATGGTTCTATACGGAGGATCCTCACTGTATAACGAAAAGGTCAGAAACAAAAGGGAAATATTATATCTAGAGAAACAATTTAGCGAGAAATTGGAATCAAAGAATTTTCCGGTTTTTAGAACATGCCAGTTCCTTAGGATTTAAATCACTGTCATCGATTTTGCTGTCGTTCTATGCCCCTCTGTGCTTGTTCCTAACGCAGTGTCTTTCTTAAAAGTATTTTGTATTCATCATCCAATAGAAATGAAACTGTACTTTGGTGTGTTTACTAACAGCACGCACGATTGTGGAAGAGTATAAGGAAAGTAGCCTCAAGAATGTGAAGTGATGTATAATTAGAAAGCTAACGGGCCTTACATTAATTTGGCGCAAAAACCAAGTTCTAAAAATGCTGAAGATTTTGGAAAATTACGTAGCCCCCCTCCCCCTACAAAGTAACAAATTAACTTAACTCGACGTCAAAATCGAACAAAATAAATTAGCTACGAGGCTACGAAAGCAGCGCTTTTCGGCAACAAAAAAAGAACAAGTAGTTCCGTGAAGAACTATACAGCCTATTTTCATATCTCCTACTTATGTTAATCGCCTCTATCAACATACAAATTTTCAGTTTGATTGCTGTAATAGATTCATAGATATTGAGAACCGATTAAATATTTCAGATGGTCACCGTGTTGAATTTTTATATACTGTATGTACTGTAGGTCTTAGAGTTATGTACTGTTACATGAAGATTATTGTGTAGGTGTAATATTCAAACTTCAATTGCATGATTAGGACACAAGAAGTAAAAACGACATTTTAACATTTCGCACAACTGCCATCTTGTTCTAATGAAAACAATTGAAATAAATTAGATGCCAGTGGATTAACATTTGTATAAGCATTTGCCGTACCAAGTTTCACTGCACTCGGATGGTTATGTCGCGAGAAACGTCCATTTAAATAGTTATATTTCGCGTCGCCGCCATGTTGGATTTGTGCTCACCAGGTTATTGTCCTAAAGGTGAACTTATGTTTATAGCCTCTATGAAGATAAAGAATTTCAGTTTGATTGCTGTAAAAGATTCGTAGATATTGAGAACCGTCTAAATATTTCGGATGGCTGCTGTTGGATTGTTATATGTATAGGCCATAGAGTTATGTACCATTAAAGGAAAATTAACGTGTACGTTCATTATTCAAACTTTCACTTCGATCGCATGATTACGACACAAGAAATAAAATCTTAATTTTAAAATTTCGCACAGCCGCCTCATTGAGGTTATGTAAACAATTGAACTAAACTACTACCCACCCTGCCAGGGAATTAATTGTGTACCGCTAGGCGTGGAGCGGGGACGTTGTGTATACAGTACGTCAGCTCGCCAGTTATGGCTGCTACGGGGGTGCGGGACAAGAGGGGGAACGCATGCACAGTCATACAATGGGAACACACCGCACAGTGCACTACCCAGCACGAACCATGCACACACACGACATGCGATGAGGTTTTGCTGGCGACGACTGCACGTCTATTGAAGGCGTGCGGCTGGGTGGAGCGCATTAGTTCCGATTTCCGCCACCGGCAATAATTCGCTGGCAGGGTAGTAGATGCCAGTGCATTACAATGTGTATAAACATTTACTGTTCCATATTTCACTGCGCTCAGATGGTTAAATCGCGAGAAAAGTCTATTCAAATTTTTCAAATTCGCTTGGCCGCCATGTTCGTTTTGTACTTGACATGTTTATAAAAGCCACACAGATGAATTTCTAATAGTACCTTTATCACCGTACAAAATTTCAGGGTGATATCAGTAATAGTTCCGGAGATATTGAATGCTGGTGAAATATTTCGCTCTGTCGCCATGTTGGATTCGAAAGAAGTTAAAAAAATTTGAAGGACACGGTCGGGGTCGGCCGAAATGGAGCTATGACCTTACGGAGTTTAGAAGTTATTAGAGGGGGACGCACATTCGTACCCACCGGAGAAAAGGTGATCTCACAAGCCTATTTTTTCATAAAATGTAAATAGGCTAAAAATGAACGATTTTACTGTGCAGATGCGATTGTGAAGACTTGCGACGTGACGCATCGAGTCGGCAGTGATTAATGAGACTTTTCTACACTTCCTAGTCAACAATAGAGCAATTCATAACACCCACTAACGCCGTGTATGGAATGCGGAAGTATAAATTGCTAGCTGCAAATATAATAAGCCAGCGGGAAGAAAGGACTATGAAATCGGTAGGAAAGCGCAGAAAGCGGAGGTGAAACTTGTTAATGGAAACATTAACCATAATCAGCGCGTCATGTTTCACTTTCAGGGCTAGGTGCACCTCGACAGGCTTCATAACCCTTATTTTCTTTTGACTGGCTCATAAACAATATTGCTATATAGCTAGGTCACAAAGTGAAGTAAGCGGCATGTTTATGGCAGACTTGTCCATTTGTTCCCTCCTCGCAGAAAATTATATTATCACTCCCTATATTATTGTGCTAAGGTCCCATTCCAGTTTTGTACCGAAAATAAGGTCCCATTAACACCAACCTGCATATATGGGGTGCCTACAGGTTCAGCATAACCCAATGCGTAAGCGAAACGCACTCACTTACTCTTTAAATGCCTCACAATTAAATAAATACCTTAAAACATGTATATTTACAATGAAATAATGAAAGAATGCAACACGGTAACCATGGTAACAGAATCTCACAGGTCCATCTATTTCCGTAAGACGCAATGCAATTCCAATTATTACTTTACTGTGAAAGTTTCCAGACGGTTATAAGGTTATCACTGAACCAAATTAAGCTGTAAGATTCATCAATACATACAGTATAATGCGCTTAGGGGGGTCAAGGGGCACTCTAGAATTTTTTCACGGAATTTTCACGTGTGAGTGTGGTACGAAAGGTCTTTTTCACCCGACTATAAAGGATCTCCGAAAACCACATTTAAAGGCCCTGTGATATTCCCAGAAAACTAACTTCGCTCTGATATACCTATGAAGGAATGACAAACCCCTAACCACTGCACCAGTAGCTGAATTGATCAAGTCTGATTATTCATACCAAGGATAAATCAGTCATAGCATTCATGATTGAGATTTTGCTAAGTGTATTCTTTACAACTAGAATATTCGCGGGCGAAGCCGCGACGGGTAATGCTAGTTTTTTTATTATTAGTATTCATCTCACTTCAAATATTTAGAGTAGGAAAAGCCATCCAACCCACAGGATTGAACACAATTTCTAACTCGGCTGGGAATCAAACCCGTGATCTTGGGATCATTGATCCATCGTAGAAGCTTCAGTCTGTTGAATAGATACTATTGCCAGACACCCACCGATTATTTGAATACAGTATTTATTGTTGCACTTTTCTTCACGCATATTTATTTTATGGTATTGGAAGCTATTTTTGAGTGTTGCCTTAGTGATCGAAATTTAATGTTTATCAGTCACAAAATATTAAATTTCGAATAGTAAAACTGCAGAAGGCGTACAAGTTGACATGGAATCATTATAACAAAAGAGCTGTATCTCGCAATGCAAAACTATGCCATTACAACTCAGTTGTTTTGCCTGAAGCCTTGTACTCGGTAGAAACCACAGCCATTAGAGGAATGACGAGAATTCATGATATTGAGAAACAGGAACGAAACATACTTAGGAAAATCCATGGCGCTGTTTTCCGTGACGGAATTTGGGTCAGGAGACCAACAAAATAACTTACTGCTTACTGACATGTAGATTATGGTGGAGCCCCAGTTATCTAAGTTTATTATTATCCGGAAAATGAATGGATTTGACCTTCCAAGAAAACTATGATGTCGCCTCAACAGACTGAGAATTGGGCTTGGACGCTGTAATTTCTGCGCCATTAAGTGGGGCTTGATGGATTCTCCAATGTGTGAATGCAGTGAAGAGGAGCAGACCATGGACCATGTCATCCTGCGCTGCCCCAGCGACCTGTTTCATCTTTCAAAGAATGCTGCAGTGTGGTTGAAAAACTTGGACCTGGACTTATGAATTCCTTGTTATAATCACCAAACGATTAAATAAATTATTATTATTATTATCTTTATTTACTCAACTTAGAGTTGGTAACATAACTCATATCGGTACATTACGTACAAGAAAATGAGTGAAGTCACACTCAAACTATATAATATAGACGTTTGACAGTTAATGTTCTTTTTCAGTAATGTTATCTTCTGCGTCTCCTTTTCACAAGAGGGTCCAAGAAAATCATAGTGTGTATTCAAAAATCCTCTAACGATGCTACAGGTCTTCAGAATTGCAGCCTTTTGTGCAATAGTGTGGCTGTATATGGGAAGATTTAGTGTGGCTAGATTTACTGAAAAGGATTTAGGTGTCAGACCAGTGGGAAAAAGGAGGAAAGGAAGGATCGTCACATTTTTAGCCTACTTTTCACATTTTGCAAAAATGAGGAAAAAGTAGACTTATGAGATCGATCCGGGCAAATGTCTGTCCTTCTGTCTGTCTGGCTCTGTGTGTGTGTGTGTGTGCCCCCCCCCCCTATCAACTCCTAAACGGCAGCAGAAATCGAAACAAAATTTAGTATGAGTAAAGATGTATACCGGAATATCTCACGTCCATATTTGAAAATGATGTCAGTGCTACCAACTGCTGAAAAAACGCACTAGAAATTTGAGCTCAATGTTGGATATCTTGGAAGGTATGCATGGGAGCTATTCCAAAATTGGCACACATGTAGATAACACTATTTCAGTTTAATTTCCAGGAAGCCATAATGACAGTGTTGCCAAAATAATTTTAAGCCTTCTGATATGTCCAATTTTTAAATGCCTATAACTTGTACACTATCAATTGGATTTCAACCAAATTTTGAATGTAATACGTGTACATAAACAGATATGACTGAGCGTATTCTTAAGAGCCACCAAAGCTGCCAACTGTTAATAACTGCTCTCTCTATTCTTTTATCCAAATACCAATATATCAGAAAGTATGCAAGCCGACAGCTTTAAACTATGCACACGTATAGTACCTGACATTTTAGATTAATTTTGGAGTAACTTATATAATTCAGTTCTACCAACATGATTCTAAGCCTGCTGATAGGACCAATTTTTAAATACATGTAACTTCTATACTATCAGTTGTATTTCAACCAAATTTCGTATGTGCTATGTGTAACACAACATATATGACTATAAGTATTCTTAAGAGCAATCAGGCCTGCCAACTGTTAATAAATGCTATCTATATTTTTTAACCTAATATCAATATATCGGGAAGTATACAAGCCAACAGCCCTATACTTTGCACACGTATAGCACCTGACATTCTAGAAAAATTTGGAATAATTAATATAAGTCAGTGCTGCCAACATGATTCTATGCCTGCTGATAGGTCCAATTTTAAAATACATGAAACTTCTATACTAACAAATGGATTTCGTCCAAAATTGGCATAACAATATATCATAATATTTCAGATTAGGCTATTTCTGACCAGCACACGCATGACATTGTTGCCAACATGCTTTTACGCGTGCTGATATATCCAATGTCTAACTGCATGTAACGTCCATTGGACTTCAACCAATTTTTTTATTCTGTACCTTAAGAGATGGAACTAAGAATATATTCAGTCACCAGGACTGCCAACCGTAGTGCTCTATTAGGCTACATTATACCAGGTATATTTCGAACTAATTAGACATTTCGACATTAGCAACTTAATTTCGTCATTATTCTAGATAGGTTCATGTACTGTAGATTAATCATTGGCATGCAACTTAATTTTAAGAAAAGTGGGCTCTTTAGTTCGTCACGGAACTTCTTGTTTGTCTCCAGATTCTAGCCACCGCCATAGCTAGAGGAGTATATTTATCAAACTTCTCTCCGTATTTATGGTGGATATTATGGTCATTCGGAACAGATATGTCAATCAAGTACGTGTGATGGTTCTTCTTGTCAGTTAAAGTTATTTCTGGTCTATCATGAGGTTGACTTTCGCCTTCCTGTTCATCCAGAACCTCTTCATTAGTTTGCCGTGTTGCTTCTTACGTTTGTCTGACCATAAAATGCCTGTGAAGAAGGTAGGTTCGGGTTTGAATTCCTACTGTGATCGCTTCTTTAAGTCTTACTTAACAGCTACGACCACTCGATTGCTCATAAATACGCTATGTAATACAGCACCCCTCCCTCCTCTCGGCGACCACTCGTAGTATATGCCAAGGGTTTTACGTAGTATTGACAAGTATAATTCTTAATCATTTAGCAGGCAGAAAGTGAAACAAATGAAAATAATTTGAGTCATATTCGTCTTTATTAATGCGGCGTTTATTGCATAAGACTGCATGCATGCTTGTAATTACTAGTAAATTTATGAAGAAAAACTTATGTAAAAAGATATTGCTACTGTAACTTAATTTACAAAAACAACAATGGTTTTCTGTTTATACATTAATATCCGTCTCACACGTCTTCAATGAATACGTTCCCAGCATCAATCCACTCAGGATACATCATTGTCCACTGCACCGCCATGCAAATTTTTTCGATGGCTGTCCATTGCTTTTGAGACAAAATAAACGCCACTGCGCGCCATATTCAAAGATAGGTCGAAACAGCGCGTTCTCTCGGTGAAATCGACTACGTAACAAAAATCTAAGTCCCCCCTGCTCCTGTGACTGAGCGTAGTAGTTTGAAGACCTCTCCCCCCCCCCCCCCCTTAAACGGGTCACGTAGTATGGGTACGTTCCCTTTCACTGTCGTTTAAAAGAGAAATGTATTCTTGGTGAATTCGGCCAGATGACCTCGCTGTTCCGTCCCTTAAAACAACAATTTAACCTTGGCAAAAACACTGCACCATCCCGCTCCGAGAAGAGCCTCTAATGGTTATGATCTTCTGTTTAACTTTCAAATTGAATCATCAAGAGGCTGCTCTTTTATTCCACGGTGGATAACTTACAAATTGCTCCTAATATTACCACTTGTATGCAACAGGAAATTGCTAGCAATGAACAACCAGCGATACGTTACAAACCCGTGTCTGGCGAAAACGATATCTCAATGACTAGTAGTGATATCCGGCGTCGCCTACAGGCGGTTGGAGTGTCGGCATTACTGCCCCGTCCAAGTAGGCCTACACTAGTGTCCAAAAGTTAAGCATAATCACTAGGGTTCGGAACTTTAAGACCTAAAAAAGTACAAAATATGCACAAGCAAATATGCCCTAAAATATGACCTAAAAACTATGAAATATGACCTAAAAAACTATGAAATATGACATGAATTTTTGGGATAGGTAGAGTATCACTAACATACAGTAAACGTCTTAAGTGCCAAAACAATCTGCCAGTCTATTGGACATGTGATACTTTGACTTTTTTAATGCACTATGTGTATTTGCAATGTATTTTTTGCCCATAAGTGTTTATAATGTGTATATCTGGCTGATGAAGAACAACGTTATTGTTCAAAACATGTACCAGTACTAAACAGTGCTAATAATATTACAAGTATTGAAAAGACGTAAATAAGAGTAAGTTATTTAGTGGAATTTAAATTCAATACGGACCATTATGTATAAAAACAATTTCCATGTTTGCTAATTGCTTCTGAGCTAAATGTATCTACTGGAGTGACATCCTGTTGAAAGGCGGAAGCACACTATCGTCATGTTCCGTGACCTCATGCGTACAGTGTCGCAATCCAACTTGTCCAGAAGATGGGCTAAAAGACGTCCGTAGAGGAGCGCCTTCTTGGAATCAGATCTTCTAAACCTGCTATCTGCTTGTTCCGGAAAAAGAAAAATAATAAAAAAAAAAAAATATCTACTACACAGTTCGGAAATCCTGTGTTTGAAACTCGACGGAGGTAACACGTACCTTGTTAACGACTCCTCTATTTAAACAAAAATGCTGAAATTATAACCAAATATGACCAAAACAATAAAAATGGCCGAAATATGCATTTATAGGCAACACCAAATTGCTTTAATCGTGGTCAGGGACCCGTCATTCAAACTCATTTTTCAGATTTCGGGTAAAATGAGCTCAGAAAAAAATATGACTTTTCCTTAAGATCCGAACCTTAATAATCACTAAACGAGGCCATATAGGAATGTCAGACGGATTGCTGAACACAAGGAAGCTGATTCACACACCATATGTCACACAACTTGTCAAAAAATAAAAGTGTCAGAAAGGTTGTGCACCTTTGACAACAACTAACAAAACTTGTCACTGTCTTCCACAACAAAATATGCTGTTAATAGGGTGTTTGGTGACCCCTAACGGCCACACATCCTTCGCAGCGACGTGGCATGCTCTCTATCAGATGGTCCAAGACCTCTTGTGGCAGTCGATCCCATTCCTCCGAAAGTGCAATGCGAAGGTCTTGGAGGGCCCTTGGTGGAGGCTGACGGGATGTAATTCGCCTCCCCAATGCATCCCAGGCATGTTATATAGGATTCAACTCCGCAGTCCTCGCTGGCCAGTCCATGCGATGTATGTCTTCCCCAGCCAGAATGTCATACATCAGAGCAGCGCGTCGCGGTCGGGCATTATCGTCCATTAAGAGGAAGTCTGGACCGACCGCAACTCTGAAGAGTCGAACATGTGGTCTCAGTACCTCATCCCTGTATCTCCGAGCGTTCACAGTGTTCCTCGGACCACCCATGAAGATGCGCAGGTCCGTACGGCCATTCAACATGACGCCACCACCACCATACTGGTCCCGTTCCACGATGTTTCTGTGGTTGTATCGGCTACTCAGTTCTCTCCAGATTAATGTGCGACGGGAATCGTTCTGAAAACTGTAGTGGGATTCATCTGTGAAGAGCACATGCCCCCATTCATTCATGGTCCAGTTTCCACGTTGACGGCTCCGCAGTAAACGGGCCCGTCTCTGTGCTGGAGTGAGCGGGACGCACACCGCTGGATGTCTGGCAAACAGCCCTTCTGTTCTGAACCTCCGGTACGGCAACCCCTGAGACAGCTGCAAGCTCCACCGACAATTGTCTTGCAGGTGCACTCCTATTTCGTGACCATTCAGAAACATCTTAAATCGCCTGTTAGAGGGCATGTTGAATGAATCCGGCAACGACGGGTACTGAACGTTAGTGACGTATTTAACAGGTGTTACACTTTGTGTGACCAATACCATAGGAACCAGTCCACGGTTCGGGCTTTCATAATATTCAATATATAATAAGCGATACTTACAAATCTTAGATAGTGCAATATGTAAGTGCAACAGGTCAGCCAATCACTTACCTAGAAAAAAGGAAAAACAAATTATTCTCACATAGCAGTCTTTAGAAACATATGCAAGAAATAATAATAATAATAATGGTACCAGGTTGAGGTTCTCACAAGACGACGTCTGACGTCACCCGAAAGAAAGAAAGTTACCGAGGCGCCATGAAAGGATCGCAGTATTATGCAATTATTTCCCCTTTCTGAACTTCAGACTTAATAAGCTCGCGGTTTTCTCCATAGAAGGACAAGATGTATTACGATTCACCAACAACAGGTCGCTTTATACTGGGAATGTTGCACGTCATACTGTATGAGGGTGATTCTTTAAGTACTGTACTCAAAACAAGTTCCCTACCTTGTTGATGAGGTAGCAATCGCAGGATCGATTGCATTCGATAAAACGCAGCGTGTGAAACAATAGCAGGCCATTTGTATTAAAGACTTAAGGGGAGGTATTACTGAATCTAATCAACCTAACCCTGAGAATGTTTATTTTTTGTATTAAATGGTGACGGCCGGCCCCGTGGTGTTGAGGTAGCGCACTTGCCTCTCACCCGGAGGCCCCGGGTTCGATTCCCGGCTCCGTCAGGGATTTTAGAAACTGGAACGGGATGCAATCAGCCATGTGAGGACAATTGAGTAGCTGTCTGACAGTGAGGCAGCGCCCCGATCACGAAAACCAAGATTAACGGCCAAGGGGACCCGATGCGCTGATCACGCGTCACCCCAATACCTGCAGGCCAAATGGCTGGGCAGCGGTCGCTTGGTAGTCCTAGGCCCTCAAGGGCTGTAGTGCCAGGGCTTATTATATATATATATATATATATATATATATATATATATATATATATAATATTTATTAAATGGTGACACCAAAACACAGGTTATCAGATAAACTCAAGTTCAAGGGACTGATGACCAACATGTCTCACCTCCGTAATGAGGGAACATTAATGATGACGAACTCCGGTGCATGGGGACGAGCCATAGTTAAGTTTGTAGCTTAAAGTGCGTACTTAGTCGTTTTGTTTGTTAAGCTAAGGTCCTTTCGGATTCTTTACGCGCTGAGTAGTATCGTATTCAATAGAAATGCACGAGTAGAACTTGGTACCTCATTTCATCTTAACAACCTACATGCAAACTTTCACTACCAACCTAGAGTGAACTTCGGGAACCAATCTCTGAAGTACAACAGCTCCCGTAAGTATTTAGGAGTGATATTGGACAAGGCATTAACTTTAAGATAGCATATTGCAAAAACAGCAGCAAAATTAACAAGAAGTTCCGTGACGAACTAAAGAGCCTACTTTTCTTAAAATTTAAGATCCATGCCAATGATTATTCTATACGGATCTATCAAGAATAATGAAGAAATTAAGTTGGTAATATAGAAATTTCAAATTATTTCGAAATACTGTATACCTGGCCTAGTAGAGAACTACAGTTGGCAGCCCTGGTGACTGAATATACTCTTAGTTCCATCTCTTAAGGTACAGAATACAAAATTTGGTTGAAGTCCAAAGGATAACATGGACGTTACATGCAGTTAAACATTGGATCTAACAGCGCGCGTAAAATCATGTTGGCAATAATGACATACATGTATTGATCTGAAATAATCTGATATAATATGATCTATTGTTGTGTCAATTTTGAATAAAATCCATTAGTTAGTATAGAAGTTAAATGCATTTTAAAATTGGACCTATCAGCAGACTTAGATTCATGTTGGCAGCACTGTCGTAGTCCTATATTAGTTACTCCAAATTAATCTACAATGCCAGGTACTATACGTGTGCAAGGTTTAGAGCTATTGGCTTGCATACTTTCTGATATATTGATATTAGGGTAACAAAAATAGAGACAGTATTTATTAACAGTTGGCAGCCGTGGTTACTCTTAAGAATCGGCATAGTCATATCTGTTATGGTACACATAGCGCACACGAAATTTGGTAGAAATCCAAATGATAGTATAGAAGTTACATGTATTTAAAGTTGGACCTCTCAGCAGGCTTAGAATCATGTTGGTAGCACTGACGTATATAAGTTACTCCAAATTAATATAGAATGTCAGGTACTATACATGTGCATAGTTTAAAGCTGTCGGCTTGCATACTTTCTGATATATGGGTATTTGGATAAACAAATGAGAGCATTTATCAACAGTTGGCAGCCCTGGTGGCTCTTAAGAATACGCTCAGTCATATCTGTTTATGTACACATAGCACATACGAAATTTGGTTGAAATCCAATTGATAGTGTAGAAGTTATATGCATTTAAAATTTGGACCTATCAGCAGGCTTATAATCATTTTGGCAACACTGCCATGTATGGCCTCCTGGAAATTAAACTGCAATATTATTATCATCTATACGTGTGCCAATTTTGAAATAGCTCCCATTCATACCTTCCAAGATATCCTACATGGAGCTCAAATTTCAATTGCGATTTTTCAGCAGTTGGTAGCACTGACATCATTTTCAAATATGGTCGTGAAATATTCAGGTATAGATATTTACTCCTACCAAATTTTGTTTCGATTGCTGCAGCCGTTTAGGCGTTGATAGGGACACACACACACACACAGCCAGCCAGACAGACAGAAGGACAGACAGACACACATTTGCCCGATTTCTTAAGTCTACTTTTTCCTCATTTTTGCAAATTGTGAAAAGTAGGCTAAAAAGTCGTGTTAGCTGGAATATCATCGGGCGCTGATGCCAACACTCTCAGGACTACTGCTTTGGCTGTCGTATACTCTCCAGCTGAATACTGTGGAGGGGTATGGTTGAACAGTTCCCATTGATATTCAACTCCGACAGACAATGCGGATTTTCTCTGGCACTCTACATTGCACTCCCTCACAGTGGCAACCTGTACTGTGTAATATTGTTCCTCCTCACATCAGGAGACAGCAAGCTCTTTCCCGCCTGTGGCTCAGAATTATGGATAATCAAGATCTCCCAATCCACCTAGACGTCAATCAACCTTCTACATTCAGTAGAAACCAGCCTACGCCTATGGAACGTACTTCAGCTCCGTTCGACCCCCGAAATACATGGCAAGTTGAATCGTCTTCCTCTCCACCTCGTGGCCTAATTGAAGTATTCGATCCTACCATCCAACTACCTGGATCCCATCTCCCTCGAGCTGTCTAGTCCCGTCTCAACAGAATTCGATGTGACACTGCTCGAACTAGAGCAGCCTGGACTCGCCTCGTTGTGAATGTGGATATGAAATGCAAACCATATATGCTGAAAATTGTCTATTGTGTAAATTTATATATATTAATTACTGTCTTGTATGCATCATTTATTTAGTTAGAACATGTATATACAGATTGTTACAGAAGCCGTAAGGTTTGACGTTAGTGTCACGCAATCACGACACAGCGACAGATTATAGAATAATTAGAGCTGTTCATTTCTACAAGCTAAGTCTTAAATAATATTGTTCCATGGGCGTGTTGATCTCAATATGCTTGGAAAACGCCCATAGCTTTAACAAATAATATTCCAGTATTCACTGGAAAGGAAGCAGTGTGAGGCAGTGGTGGAGAGTTAAAATATTATTGATGTTTTGCAAAGGACTTACTCTTGTTTACCAGATAGCCTGCTCCCAGTTATTCTGAGAAACCCCCTTATGGAATTACATTCATTTTTACTTAAACTACATGAAGCCATTTCCTGTGGGTCAAGAAATAAGAACATTGCTTCTACCTGGCCGTTCCAAGAAGGGTTCGGCATATCCTTAGCATATTCTGTTACTTAAGTTTCATAACAAATACATGGCTCTCTATAGAGTGATTACATTCCTAAACTTATTCTCACGACTTGTGGTGAATTTCCACATCGTCTTCATTTCAACAGTAGTAAATAATAATAATAATAATAATAATAATAATAATAATAATAATAATAATAATAATAATAAAGGGATTCACAAGTTGAATCTCTAGGGAAACACAGTCTATGGTTTGATACCGGGCAAGGTATATAACTCCATTACTTAAGAACACCGTCACTTCATCAAGTTATTTTGAATCACCCTGTATAACCATATTGAGTCTTTATATACAACACCCAAATGTATTTCAAGCCAACGTGGGCGTACATTTTCGGAAACACAATAATTTGCGCTGATAACCCGCCATAAATATCGCTGAATAGCTGCTTTGAAGACTGAAATTCAATGGGAACATAAAACACGTAATGAGTGGGTTTGACTGTCCGGCTGAGTGTGGATTTCCAAATACAGCAGCTGATAACATCATTAGGGCCACAAAGCCAGAGTTTATACTTACCAATTAAATCGCCTCCAACACTTCATACTAACAACAGAGTAGCGTTTATGTTGCAGCTAGATGCGATCAACACGGCAACACATTTGTACTTTCCGGTATCTCGTGATAGGTCACGACGTGTGTTAATTCCATAAATATGATTCTAGTGATAATAATTTCAATTTTTAGCCTACTTTTCACATTTTGCTAAAATGAGGAAAAAGTAGACTTATGAGATCGGGCAAATGTGTGTCTGTCTGTCTGTCTGTCCTTCTGTCTGTCTGGCTGGCTGTGTGTGTGTCCGTCCCCCCCCCCCCCCCTATCAATTCCTAAACGGCTGCAGCAATCAAAACAAAATTTGGTAGGAGTAAAGATCTATACCTGAATATCTCACGGCAATATTTGAAAATGATGTCAGTGCTACCAACTGCTAAAAAATCGCAATTGAAATTTGAGCTCCATGTTGGATATGTTGGAAGGTATGAATGGGAGCTATTTCAAAATTGGCACACATAGACTATAGATAATAATATTGCAGTTTAATTTCCAGGAGACCATACATGGCAGTGTTGCCAACATGATTCTAAGTCTGCTGATAGGTCCAATTTTAAAATGCATGTAACTTCTATACTAACTAATGGATTTCATTCCAAATTGGCACAACAATAGATCATATTATTTCAGATTATTTCTGACCAATACATGCATAACATTGTTGCCAACATGATTTTACGCACGCTGTTAGAACCAATATTTAACTGCATGTAACGTCCATGCTATTCATTGGACTTCAACCAAATCTTGTATTCTGTACCTTAAGAGATGGAACTAAGAATATATTCAGTCACCAGGGCTGTCAACTGTAGTGCTCTATTAGGCTACATTATGCCAGGTATACAGTATTTCGAACTAATTAGAAATTCCGATATTAGCAACTTAATTTCGTAATTATTCTAGATAGATCCATATAGATTAATCATTGGCATAGATCTTAAATTTTTTAGAAAAGTAGGCTCTTTATTTCGTCACGGAACTTCTTGTTTTTTCCCCTCCAGAATGTCCATTGCTGGATCGCTGAATTCATTCTACAGTTGGTGGAAAAATATTTCTCCAAAGACTTTTTTTAATCAACTGAATTTCTTTTTCAAATTACATTAAAACAAAGGAGTGTTCAATTCATTATTTTCCCAATGTATGTTGCATATCATCAGAATTTTGTATTTTTAAACATTATATGAATGTTAAATAATTAATTAAGACAAAATAATTAATAGGATTACATTACTGTCCTTCTTTTTGATATGTTACGTCCTTCTATAGGTCTTCAACTTCCCAGCCCTGGTTATAACCCACAATAACTTTGTAGTCCTATATGATTTTGAACAATGCAAACTAATCACACACTACGCAAGGCCACTGCTGCCGGCCTGCTAACCGCTGCCATTCACTCATCTTCTACCTAGAAAGAGTATTCACCTGAATTTTTATTTACTACGTAATTGGTTTGTTAATCATAAGCAAAGCGTCTTCTTCTTCCTTCATCTTTCTTCCTCATCTTCTTCTCAGTCTTCTTCTCATTCTTCATGTTATTCTCATTCGTATTCTTCTTCTTCTTCTCATTCTTATTCCTCTTATTCACATTCTTATTCTTCTTATTCTCATTCTTCTTTTCTCTCTCTTTTATTCTTCTTCTTCTTCTTATTCTTATCCTCAGTTTTCTTCCTCTTTCGTTTCACCCTCTCTTCATCATCATCATCATCATCATCATCATCATCATCTTCTTCTTCTTCTTCTTCTTCTTCTTCTTCTAAATTTTCTTATTTTTCTTCTCCTCCTCATTCTTCTTCTTATTATTATTCTCATTCGTATTCTTGTTCTTATTTTTCTCCTCATTCTTCTTCTTCTTCGTCTTCTCCTTCTTATTCTCATTCGTCTTACTCTTCATATTCACATTATTATTCTTCTTATTCTCATTCTTCTTCTTTTCTCTCTTTTATTCTTCATTTTCTTATTCTTCTTCTTGTTCTCATTCTTCTTCTTATTCTTATCATCAGTCTTCTTCTTTCGTTTCACTCTCTCTTCTTCTTCTTATTCTAACTCTTCTTCTTATTTTTTCATTTTCTTCTTCTTCTTCTCCTCCTCCTTATTCTTCTCATTCTTCTTATTATTATTATTCATATTATCATTCTTCTTATTATTATTCTTCTCATTCTTGTTGTTGTTGTTGTTCTTCTTCTTCTCATCGTTCTTCTTATTCTTATTCGTCTTATTCTTCTTATTCACATTCGTATTCTTCTTATTCTCATTCTTCTCTCTCTCTCTTTTATTCTTCTTTTTCTTCTTCTTCTTGTTCTCATTCTTATTCTTATTCTCAGTCTTCTTCTTTCGTTTCACCCTCTCCGGGTACGTTGAATCAATCATTTCTCTGTGTGTAGTTCCTTCCTTAGTCCCCAGTATCTGTTCATTCTTTCTGATCTACTTTTCCTCACTTCTTCCGAGACGATGGGTTTGGATTTTAGTGGAAGATTTGTCTTAGAACCTTATAGTTTCGTCTTTAGTAGTTATTTAACTTTCTGATTGAGTGGGGAATTTTCTGTAATTTTTAATTCTACTAGGACTTTTTCGTTGTTATTTTTTAACCATGTGGCTTTTGTTTTGCGGTTACGAAAGAAATCAAAGATGTGTTTTGTTAATCTATTAGAGTTCATTCTGAGAAGTTGACCGTAAACATTTAGCCTCGTATCCGAGAGTTTTTCAATTTTCTTGTCGAGTGTCTCATTTTTGATATATATATATATTATCATATTATCCTGAAATTTTTGGTCCAATGATTTTTCTTGGAATTTTCATTTCCTTTAATTGGAGTTTCTCCATCTTGCCTCTGAAATTCCTGTGTAGGATTTCTGCTGTGTACAGTGCTTTTGGTTTAATCACTGTCTTATAATGTTTAATTTTGGACCCCCATGAAAGGGATTTCTTGTTGTATGTGTCTTGTGTTAGTTGCAAGGCCATTTCAAGTTTATTTTTCCTGGATTTCATTGCTTTGCAAGCGTGCCTTTTATTTACGGACATTTTTTTTCTTTCAGGTTAGTCTAGTGTACATTACCTGTATTAGGTTTTCTGTAACACAATATTTTAACAACTAGCAGACCCGTGCGAGAATTCCCGCATAATGGGTTGTGTGCGCCGCGTGTGTACAGACTACCCGCCCGGCTCTAGTGCTATACGGGCTATACGCGACACAGTTCTGCCAGGGGCTATAGTCTTGTTGATTTGTTTAAAAGCACTTTATAAACAAATAAATATGTTTCCGTTGACTTTTAGAGAAATGCAAGATTTTTCCTGTATATTGAGACGATTTGGAAGATTTTGGTACAAACCACTCCTTCTAACTCCCTCTGGTTTAGGAGCTTGATTTTTGTGAAACATACACCTTGGCGTATTATATAATAAGATAATATGAGCTGATAATCCTCCATAAGAGACTCCTGAGGCCTCGGATACCCTAATACCGCCGGGGTCGGAAGAGAACAAGAGTTGACCAAGGAAGGTTGACAAGAAAGAAGACGAAGAGGAGCCCGGAACAAGTAAAAGGAAGCAATGCCGGACTCAGCTGGGGTCCCGTGGTCGCCAACCCACGTCCCACTAGACGTGAGCCCCTGGCGGGCCAACACAGACCCCAATCGAGTCTGAGGAATTATAGGTGGTCGTTAGCTCACGCACTGACATCTCAGCGGCCAGTCAATGAACTACAACGCGGGGCGGTTGTTGTGTGATCAGGAGCCGTGTAAATCCACTACCCTGATTCCTGCTGGTCGCGTCCTTGATTGTTGAATTCAATGTCGCAGTTTTTGGTGTTCACCGGACATTCTATGGAGGACACGCTACGGAAGCAAATACTGCGCAGGAATCGTAATATCCGGTGCATCGTGTTTGCAACACTCATCAAAACACCATTTGGGACAAGTGTTCTACAAGTAGTTTAATCAATAACCAACAGAGTTCACTGTTCACGAAACATTATCGATAGTTCTCCGTTTCGTCACTAGATCGTAGTGTGAACATTATAAACAGAGTTGCTTAATACCAAAAATAGTTGAATTAACAATTAATTACACATATTTGACCTCTGTAAATGGTATTTGAACATCGTAATTTGTCGAATAAAAATTAGTTTACTCACAAGAATTGCACATATTAGCAATAATTTAAACCTTTTCATTCTATTTTTACATTCTAATATGAACACTCATATGTGACAGATATACAGAGCATTATATAATGCTATTGAGATAAATTAACTAGTTATAGAGACTTAGCACCGATATATGAACAGAAATACTCCTGCAGTGTTACAAGAAGAACACTGTTGCCCAATGAATGGGTGGGGTACAATGTAATAAGTGTTGCAAGAAGAACACTTCAAGAAAATTTCTGCTCGTACGTCGGTGCTAAGTCACACCATGGAAGAAGAATACTATAGCCAGCCACGCTGAGCGCTTCCCGACAACAAGGTTTAATAGTATTATGTATACTGCGTTGTACACGGGGAAAAGGAGGTGCACCACACTTCTCTGTCCCGAAATACTGATTGGCAAGAGGGGTCTAGATGCAAAACTCACGTTCTGCACTTTTCATGATAACCAATCTTACACTCATAGTAAGTTATACACCGTAGATATTTTTATGTTCGACCCTGACTATTATATGTCACAAAACTGTACTATAATGAGGCACATTATAACACTGTTTTCATTATGAAACAGTTTCTCCCACCAATCTGAGCTCAAGTGCCGGCCCCGTGGTGTTGGGGTAGCGCGCCTGCCTCTCACCCGGAGGCCCCGGGTTCGATCCCCGGCTCCGTCAGGGATTTTAAAACTGACGTGAGGGTTGGAACGGGGTGCACTCAGCCTCGTGAGGACAATTGAGTAGCTGTCTGACAGTGAGACAGCGCCCCGATCACGAATACCAAGATTAACGGCCGAGGGGACCCGACGCGCTGATCACGCGTCACCCCAATATCTGCAGGCCAAATGGCTGGGCAGCGGTCGCTTGGTCGGCCTTAGCCCGTCATGGGCTGGATAGTGCCAGGGGTTGACTTGACTTTTTTTTTAAATCAGACCTCATGAAACAGTTGTTTGACCAACTAGATAAGGATACCTTCGCGCATGCTCTCAAAATCCAACACGTCTATATAAATTACCGAAAGTGCACCGTCCATATGTTCGCGTAAATAAACTGGTGTATATGAGACAAGAAATAGCACTGTACCTTAATATCCCCAAAACAAATTTCTACACAGAGCGTTGTTTTCAAACGCATTCGGTGACATTGTTACTGAATAGGCCTACTGGTGCTCAATCAGCACATATGGCATTGAAGTACACAGAGCGCATGCGTCGGTCGGTCAGAGAGCTTGGAAATCAGAGATATCCTACCCAGCGCAGTACCCGATCACGAAATTCTAGTGACAATCTCAACAGATATTTATGAATATTTATGTTAAAACATATAATCAAGTTATAATTATCGTCGAACATAAACAGTCGTATGCAACTCGCCTATAATGGTAATTATAGCCATTATAGGCTCGTTGCATAATGTACTATTATGTTCGACCCTGACTATTATATGACAGAAAACTGTACTATAATGAGGCTCATTATAACACTGTTTTTCATTAGGAAACAGTTTCTCCCACCAATCAGAGCTCAAGAAACAGTTCAAACAACCAATTAGATAAGGATAAGGATATCATCGAACCTGCGCTGAGTTCCACGGCCTTCTAATTTAAATTTCACTGCGTGGCCTAGTGTCATAGTAGGGTAATCGAGGAGGCCATGGTCAAATACAAGGCATTCTATGCGTCACATGGGCTCTGTTCAGTACATAAAACTGGCGAAGTCTCGACAGATATTTATGAATATTTATGTTCGAACAAAAAATAGTTATAACAATTATCGTCGAACATAAACAGTCGTATGCAACTCGCCTATAATGGTAATTAAGAAACTCGTATGGAAATTATTGCCATTATAGGCTCGTTGCATAATGTATTATTACCAGTTACCCAGCGTAAGCTTAAAAGACACACGGACGGTAAGTTTTTCTTCGACTCGATTCGCTGAAATCGTTGCTGCTCGACTTCCTTTGGTCATAAATGAATATTTTACAACAGAAACCTTCCTCAAGGAATCCTTTACAGAATGGTGAAAACCGTATCAAAATCCAACCAATGGTTCTCGACATTACCCGTTACATCCAAGGATTGGGCACTTTGTTTTATACTATGAAGAGATTGTGCTTATGCCAATCTTGAATCTTTAGTAGTCCACTCGTCATGAAAGAAATTAATGTTAAATTCTATGTGTTAATAAGGCTTTACATACAAACGCAAACCTAACCTGAGGCTTACGCCCCAGACCACCCTCTGGCTTGTTGTACGGACAGTAATTACGTCCATGCGTAATATTCGAAAACGAAGGGAAATGTCTCTCGTGAATGGTGTTGCCATATTTTTAGACTATTTTCATTTATGACAAAAAATAGACTTATGAGATCACCTTTTGTCCGTGTGTGTGTGTGAGTCCGTGTGTGTGTGTGTGTGTGTGTGTGTGTCCCCCTAATAACTTCTAAACGGCTAGAGCCATTTCAATGAAACTCGGTAAGGTCATAGTACTATTTCGGCCGACCCCGACCGTGTCCTTCAAATTTTATTACATCTCACCAATCCAACATGGCGACTGTGCGAAATATTTAACACGCAGTCTATATCTCCAAAACGATTACTCATATCACTCTGACATTTTGTATGGTGACAAAGGGCACTACTACTCGTTCATTTATGTGACTTTCAAAAACCTGTTAACTACAAAACAAATATGGCGGCCATACGAATTTGATACATTTAAATAGACTTTTCTCGTGATTTAACGATCCGAACGCAGTGAAACTTGGTACACAGCAAATGACTAAACACATTGCAATGTACTGACATTTAATTTAGTTCAATTGTTTACATAACCTCAAAATTGCGGCTATGCAAACTTTTAAAAACTGGTCTTTTATTTCTTGTGTCCTAATCAAGCGATCGAAATCAACGTTTGAATAATGAACGAACACAATAATCTTCATTTAATAGTACATAACTCTATGGCCTACATATATTAAAATTCCAAATGGCGACCATCTGAAATATTTAGACGATTCTCAATATCTACGAATCTATTACAGCAATCAAACTGAAATTTTGTATGTTGATAGAGGGCATTAACATAAGTAGGATATATGAAAATAGGTTACATAGTTCTTCACGGAACTACTTGTTTAAGCGACGTTGTACTTTTAAAAAGACAAAAATGGTGGTGTAAGACAAGTGTTGTTGTCAAGGCTACCGGCTTACCTTGCTGGCTACACCTACATCGCTAGTTAATGTTTCCCAAACATAAATCGGAAGGAGGAAGTGGAAGCGAGTAGCGTGACGGAATGCAGGTAATTGGTCGACACGTGGAAGGATTAAAGAGAGCAACAATTAGCCACTGTTCCTACCAGCAGCAGTCGATAATCACGCTATTGTGAAGTTCTGAAACTTCCCTTCAACATCATTAACAGTAGGCTGGTCTCGTGTCAACAAAGCAGCGGTCATGTGGACTAATCAGACAAGCAAGTAACACTGCATTTCCGTCGCTTCCAGGTTAATGCACTAGTGCGAGTTCCGAGGTAAAATGTCACGACCAGTGATTCAGATTCAATGTAAAAAGAAGGTCCTGTGGCCTTTGGTGACTGCCTCCCTTTACCTTTCGTTGGTTGCTCAGTTTAGGGGCTGCGACAACGCGGTCATGTAGCCCCGTGTACTTTGGGTGTGTGTAGAATCTATCTGATAACTGGTGTTAATTGTGATGGCTGTATTACTGTGTGTTATCTGTAATTCAGGTAAGAACTTCAGACGATCAATTTCAAATAGTTCCTATCTTTGCTACCAAACGATACCGTCAACGACACTTAGCTGCAAACTTGGTTACTAGATGCCACCGCAACCGGCACTGGCGAAGAACATTGGAACTTAATAGAGCGTTCCATTGATTGCTGCCTAGCAATTTTTATCCTCTGTATGTTGGCAGCATTGATTTCTGAGTACTTCAAAATGACTGCATTGTGCTACATACATACATACACCACCGGCCGTTGACTTTTTGTGGACACGATACATACCGACGTTTTCCAGCGATTACATTCAAATGTATACATAATAGTACATTATGCAACGAGCCTATAATGGCAATAATTAAGACACGAGTATGTTTATAAAACGAGCATAGCGAGTTTTATAATTTCCATACGAGTGTCTTAATTACCATTACAGGCGAGTTGCATACGACCGTTTATGTTCGACGATAATTATAACTTTATTATATGTTTTAACATAATTAGTCATAAATATCTGTGGGATTCAGTAACTTCAGTTAGTGAACAGAGCGCACTGGGTGGGTCAAAGAATTTCGAAGGCAGAGACTATTTACTTTGTTTGGCAATTATATTGTTTACAGCCTGCATGATATAGCCTCCGTGGCTTAGGCGGCAGCATGCCGGCCTCTCGCCGCTGGGTCCGTGGTTCAAATCCCGGTCACTCCATGTGAGATCTGTGCTGGACAAAACGGAGGCAGACGGGTTTTTCTCCGGGTACTCCGGTTTTCCCTGTCAACATTTCATTCCAGCAGCACTCTCCACTATCATTTCATTTCATCTGTCATTCATTTAATCATTGCCCCAGAGGAGTGCGTCAGGCCTCGGCAGCCGGCACAGTTCATATCCTCGCCGCTAGATGGGGGCTTCATTCATTCCATTCCTGACCCGGTCGGAGACTGGAAGCAGGCTGTGGATTTTCACAGCCTGCATGATGTCTAGTGCCGATCAGAACTAGCATTCACTAATATTGTCACCGAAGTCGTTTGAAAACAATGCGCTGTGTAGAAATTGGAATTGGGGATATTAAGGTACAGTGCTATTTCTTGTCTCATATTCGCCAGTTTATTTAGGCGAACATATGGGACGGTGCACTTTCCATGTCAGTAATTTATGTAGAAGGACGCTGTGTTGCTAACTTCTGGACATAGATTCATAAATTTCTTGCATATGTCATAGTATTTTCTTGTTACCGAAAAGGTTCGTGCTGATTTTGTCTTTGTGTTTGTGATTGTAACTACAATGGCTGATCAGATATCCAATTTGAACTTTCAAATCATGTAATTCATGTCCGACTTGTTGGATTTTGAGCGCATGCGCGGAGCGATCCTTACCTAATTGGTCAATGAAAGAGCTCTGAATGGCTGGAGAAAATTTCATAATGAAGAATAGTACTATAATGATCCTCATTATGATACAGTTTTCTGACATAAAATATTTACATTCCGACATCGTCAAACATAAAATAATTGAATGGAAACATTAACCCTTGACATTCAACAACGTCGGTCGTTTGGGCCACTTCTGGACCACGGTGCTTGTAGTGGTGTTCCTGGTGGATTGTTTGGGCCACTTCTGGACCACGGTGCTTGTAGTGGTGTTCCTGGTGGATTGTTTGGGCCACTTCTGGACCACGGTGCTTGTAGTGGTGTTCTTGGTGGATTGTTTGGGCCACTTCTGGACCACGGTGCTTGTAGTGGTGTTCCTGGTGGATTGTTTGGCGGCTGCTTTTGTGCTGAAATCTTCAGACTTTCTATTGGACCAGTAATATTTCATTTTCGTGCTGAACTCTATGTTACGTTCCTCGGACCATTTCCTGGACCCGTTGTTGTGAACTTCCGTAATGGACGTGAGCAAAGGTCAGACGGTAGCGACTCCTGTCATTTATTGTGTCTTGCTGAATATTAAGATCCTTCTCAATTTGTTTGATCCACAAGGACCCATTGGTTGTACCCTTCTTGGCTTCCTTCAAGATCTTATAAGACAGTCTGTGGTAGTCCATTATGTACAGGTGGTCATAGAAAGCCAGGCGTCTCCTTCTGATGACATCGGTGAGGTTTTGCTGGTGTTTGTAGAGTTCGCCATTTGGTCTGTACCATCGTCTTCCATCTGGAAAGATCCTTGGTCCCACTATTTTCCGCAAGAATGTCCTTTCCTGTACCTCGAGGGCCCTTAGTGGGGTCTTCTTAGTTAGAAACAGGCACTACTGCATTATAGTGTCTTAGTTTGACATTCATCGACAGATGTTTCGAGGCGTACACTTTTCTGCCCTGTCTATAGTTTGAGTCTCCTTTGTTCACGAGCCATTATTTCACTGAGACCTTCTGATATCCATTCTCCGAGGTATTTTACTGCTTTCACTCTCTTGATATGGTTAGTATCATTGACTCTCATGATTTTAGGGGCGTCTTGAATATTGGTAATGAACTCTGTCTTTCCGATGTTGATCAACAGACCTGTTTTCGCCGCTATTGAGTGCAGGGTTTTTATTATTCCTTTTAGTGTCCATTCAATTATTTTAATTTTCTCACGCTAAAGAAGTTATCAATGTAATGACGAAAAATGTACGTATATTGTAATTAGTAAACTACATTCTAGTGTTTGACAAGGTGGATCTTATAACTACAGATCAGTACAAGAGTAATCTGAACTGAAGCAACTTGCGGTCAGAATGACCAGTTCGCCAAGGAAATACATAAATCATAACCTTTGCCAAGTGATCGAGCTGAGAGCGAGTGAGGCATACTGATCAATGAGAGGTCAACCTCCTGAACTGCTCTAGAAAGAAGAAGCAAGTCAGCGATCAACCCGAGAATTTCTAAACCAGTAAAGCGGTTAGTAATCGATGTGAATAATAGATTCCCTACTCTTCATATCCTAAAGACTTATTTAAAAACCCGTCATTATTTCCTGAGAAGTCTACTTATACAATCAAGTGCAGAGGCAGATGGCCTCAATGTTCAGTCCTCAAAAATACCCAAACATCACGATCATCATGAGCATTACTCTTGGTTATCAGGCAGTTTTACTACAGGAGTTTCTAGCAGACATTCATCCCCGTCACATCATCAACCTGCGGTACGGGGTTCAAACCAGGAAGACATTCTTAAGGAAAACACGAGTTCTGGTGGGATCACATCGTCACACAGACATCCTGGTTAAGGAAGAAATGGCTCTCGGTAGTTACCATTCCTTCCCCCTGTGAAGGTCACTGAAATGCACGAGGATGGCACTACCAAGGTACAAGACCAACCTGCGAGAATAGGGCTTCTTACCAGCCGATGTGGACATCCTGTGAGGGTGTAGCGCTGTTTAGACCATCTATAAACAATGGAGGACGTGTTGAAGACAACAGACAACGGCATCTCTGCTGCCAAGTTATGAAAATTTGCGGCAGATTTGCAAAGGCTTCACTAGCACGAAGGACACACTGTTGATGTTACGGGCCAATACAATGTTCAGAGAAAACATATTTTATTAAAAGGACTGCAGTTTAACGCGCGCTTTTTTTGTGTTAATCTTGGGGTTTGCGAAGAAAACAGTTGGATTGGTTGGTTCCTCAGTTTAGGGGCTGCGGCAACGCGGTGTACTTGGGGTGTAGAGTCAGTCTCATAACCGGTGTTAATTGTGATAGCTGTATTAGTGTGTGTTATCTGTACAGTAATTCAGGTAAGGACTGCAGACGATCAATTTTCAAGTAGTTCCTACGTTTGCTACGAAATGCTACCGTCAACGACAGCTACCTGTGAATTTGACTACTATATGCCAACGCAACCAGCACCTGGCGACGAGCGTTGGAACTTAAAGGGCGTTAATCAAACCCAACCTACAAATTTTAACTTCACACACGTGTAGTTAGTGGAAGGTTCTTTTACATGCCATAAGTCTATGAAAAGGGACCGTCGGCTTTACTTCCCCTCCGAAGAATGGCATACTGAGGGATTTTAACGCTCTTAAAAAATCCCACAACTTTAGCCGGGTTTGAACCCGCGTGCTTGGGCATAGAAGCACAGCATGCTGCCAACAGATTGGTTGGATGGTTGGTTGGTGCTTAAGTTTAGGGGCTGCGACAACGCGGTCATGTAGCCCCGTGTACTTTGGTTGTGTGCAGAATCTGTCTGATAACCGGTGTTAATTGTGATGACTGTATAAGTGTGTGTTATCTGTTTTTTTAATTTAAGTACTGCAACTTAGAATTTTTCAAATAGTTCCCACTTTGGCCACCAAGCGCCACCGTCAACGACTTCTAGGCCAAGTTCAGAACATAGCTACTAGACGCCACCGCAGTCGGCTCTTGGCAACGAACTTAGAAAACTAAGAGTGTTGTTTAGATTCTTATCCTATCCAATTTAGCTTCACACAGGTGCAATTAGTGGAAGGTTCTTTTACATGCCGTAAATCTATGACATGGGACCGCCAGCTTTACTTCCCCTCCGAAGGAAGGCATACTGAGGGATTTTAACGCTCTTAAAAAATCCGACGGCTTCGGCCGGGTTTGAACCCGCTATCTTGAGCATAGAAGCTCAGCATGCTACCCACTACGCCACCGAAGCCGCCCTGCCAACAGTTTGAATGCCAGTAATCTAGAGGAGACTGTCACCGTGGCAATAAATCTATTGTTTAAAGTGTGTCGCACTTTTCAACACCCCTACACAAGCGTTGCTAAAAGGTGTAGAATTCCTCATCATGAGTGTAATTTATCACAACGCTCATTTTCATGGATTTGCGAGTAATCGTACTGAATTTTAAGCGTACCTTGCAGTTACACGATTAAGGGCCGCGATACAATGATACCAGTGTTTCTAGGGCCCGGATGTTGATGACATGTCATCTTTTTACTGCGCTATCTAAAACAATGCTGAAGTACATAGAAACTCCGAACGGGTCATCCCGTCTACAAATATGTTATTTTTATTTTGCATCTTTTTGCATTTTTTTGGTGCTATTTTCCATTTTAAGAGCATTTTTTAGTTTGGTAGATTTTTTGGTCTTATTTTAGAGAAATCGGCCTTTTGAGGTCATTTTTTCCCCAATTTAGTCATGTCACAGCTTTATATGAGGGACTTACGTCTCTCAGAATTAAAAAGAAGCTAGTAGCTGATACAAGATATATTGAAATATTGATTCCATTTCCTTAATCAACCAGGTAGAAACTAGCTTTAGCAACAATCGTGGCGAAATTGCTGCGAGTATTGCATCAAAACTGAAAAAATTGCCGGACAAAAACACCAGGTATAAAACATTATGCAAATCTCAGACATTCTTTTTGGTGAAAACTACTGCACGGAGGAGGATTTAGCAGCAAACGACCTTCCTCACTTCAAGTACACTCCGATCACATCAGTTGATGTTGAACGCAGCTTTTCAAGATATAAAAACTCGTCGGCTGATAACCGCAGATCATTTACATTTGACAACATCAGAATGACATGCGTAGTACAGTGCAACTCACAATCAAACTAAAGTGAACATGAACCTTTTTATAAGCTAGAAATCTATTTGATGACTTTTCAGTTTGAGCAAGATGTCATTTTTGAAATATTGGTGAGTATTATTATAAGATCATTCTGCATTTTATAGTGCATTTTTCAAATTTTTGGGACATTCATTAGTCATTTTTGAAAATTTTAACTGCATTTTTAAAACTTTTTTACGGCATCAACCTCCGGGCCCTACTAATAAGTAACGGGGCCGCCCAGTTGCCCAGCACCATATCGGCTGACGATTACGTGATACGATCTATATCTCGCCTTTGGAAGTGACAGTCACAAACAAATAATTCAATGAGATCGTTAGATGATAGTTATATGAAACACGAGGCAGTTAAAAAGATATTTACAACATGATGGCAACAAACTACTGCTTTGACCGTGAGACACGGTGATCATAACCGGGAATGGTCGTAAACCACACACTGACAAGTTGGCGCGGCTAACAAGCGGTATGCTCGTAGGAACACTGATATTGCTTCCTTTCTGTCAGTCGACACTGGGTACATGGTATAATGGCTTTTATGGCCAGTGAATTAAAACTCAGCAATTTCCCAGGTTTGTGCCGTGTCTTGTGTGGGGTTTCACCTAGGAACACCAAGCTGGCTCATCAGCGGGCTCTTGGTGTCCGTGCCCGGACCCCACAGGAGTAGCGAAGTGCGCGTTACCCACATTCTTATGAAGCGCACCTGCTCAATGGCTTGCATACTTTCTGATATATTGACACTAGGATTAAACAAATATAGAGAGCATTTATTAACAGTTGGCAGATCTGGTGGCTCTTTAGAATACGCACAGTCATATCTGTTGAAGTACACGTTGTACATACTGAATTTGGTTGAAATCCAATCGATAGTATAGAAGTTACATGTACTTAGAAATTGGACCTATTGTCAGGGTTAGAATCATGTTGGACTTCTCAAAATTAATTAATCTGGAATGTTATTATCCATATGTGCGCCAATTTTGGAATAGTTCGCATGCATAACTTCTGAGATATCCAACATAAAGCTCAAATTTCAATTGCGATTTTTCAGCAGTTGGTAGCACTGACGTAAATTTCAAATATGGTATAGATCTTTACTCTTGCCAAATTTGGTTTCGATAGCTGCAGGCGTTTAGGAGTTGATGAGGGGGGCCCCCGGCACACACAAACATACAGAAGGACAGACACACATTTTCCCGGATCGATCTCATAAATCTACTTCTTCCTCATGTTTAGCCTATTTTCATTTTATGAAAAAATAGGCTTATGAGATCACCTTTTGTCCATGTGTCTGTGTGTGCGTGTGTGTGTGATTCGTGTGTGTGTATCCCCCCCCCCTCTAATAAAATCTAAACGGCTGGAGCGATTTCAATGAAACTCGGTAAGATCATAGCACCATTCTGGCCAACCCATACCGCGCCCTTCAAATTTTATTCTGTCGCACCAATCCAACATGGCGGCTGTGCAAAATATTTCACCAGCATTCAGTATCTCCGAAACTATTATAGATATCACCCTGAAATTTTGCACGGTGATCAAGGGCACTTCTAGAAGTGTACCTATGAGACGTTCAAAAACTTCTTAACTACAAAACCAACATGGCGGCCAAGCGAAGTTGAGACTTTTAAATAGAATTTTCTCGTGATTTAACCATCCAACCGTAATGAAACTTGGTACAGTAAGTGTTTATACACATTGTAATGCACTGACGTCTAACTTAGTTCAATTGTTTACATCACCTCACAATGGCGGCTGTGTGAATATATTTCACTGGCATTATATATCTCCGAAACTATTACAGATTCACCCTGAAATTTTGTACGGTGATAAAGGGCACTGCTACAAGTTAATCTATGTAACATTAAAAGTACAAAACGAACATGGCGGCCAAGCGAATTTGAAACTATTTCCATCTGAGCGCAGTGAAATGTGGTACTGTAAATGATTATACATATTGTAATGCACTGGCATCTAATTTAGTTCAATTGTTTACATAACCTCAAGATGGCGGCTGTGCGAAATTTTAAAACTAAGCTTCTATTTCGTGTGCGGTATTCATGCGATCGAAGTGAAACTTTGAATAATGAAGCTATGCAATCATTTTCCTTTAATGGTACATAACTCTATGGCCTATACATATAACAATCCAAAATGGCGAGCATCCGAAATATATTGACGGTTCTCAATATCTACGAATCTTTTACGGCAATCAAACTGATTATTTTTATGTTCATAGAGGCTACGGACTTAAGTTCACCTATAGGACTTTCAGTAACCTGGTGAGCACAAATACAACATAGTGGGGACGCGAAATATTGAACCCTTTATCCACAGGCTGTATAAAGGATTCTAATAATTATTCATCATCTTTTGATACATTTCTTCAGACAGCAGATATGAGAGCCAGACGGTGTTGGGAAATATTGAGAAATCAGTGGCCGAGAGGACACGATGGTTTAAGCTCCTGTGGTATTTTAGGAGGTAGCATAAATATTCTTGACACATAGGACAGATGCAACTTTTAGCGCGGAGATGGCTTGGGCACGCACATTATGGCCTGTTGCTATGAATGTTGGCGCCAAGAAGAAAATCGAATGCTACGATGTAATTGGTCAATCTTCTTGTTAACCACTCCCTACGGCAGAAATACTAGTAAAAGCGCGCAAAGACATACAAGAGTCTGAACCAATAATATCAAGACGCCTTGTTTTAGCGGCAACTCGGCTTGGTAACGCACCCTGGTAAATTAACGCGGGAGTTATCTACGGATTAATTCCACGATCGATTCGAGCCAGCTACAGCATAATCGTAACCTCCACATCGCTACGAACTCAATTATACCGATCGCATGCTAGTCTGATAATTATTATGGAATATTTTTTAATAAATCCCCTTCCACACCTACCCTAGTCAGTTTCATTTATAAGGATCCAGAAAGCTTCGAGAGAAAACACTTATTTTCGTGCGTTTGAGGACGTAACGTTCACTCACTTATTTTTGTGCGTCTGAGGACGTAACGTCCACACTCTTTAATTCGTGCGTCTGAGGACGTGACGTTGATTTTTATTTGAACATGGAACAGTTTCGTCAAGTTATAAGTGTAACTTCAGTGATTTATTTGTAGTCCCAGCACTATCAGTAGGACCAGTTCATCGAAATAATTCACCAAATAGACTGTCAAGGCATTTAGTACTTGATAGGTGAATGTAGTAGGAATTATATCGTGTGTGTATCTGACAAAACTTTATTTAATTCAGCACGAGATGACGTCTAAGAACGAGACCGGATCTTGGAACCAGCAGGACATTTGCCAGAAGATGTCGATGACGAGATAAACATCTTAAAGGAGATGGCTGCAGACGTTTCCTTGACGCTGTTTTAAAAGGATTGAGTACAAATGAATTTATTTATTTATTAAATCAGCTATGGTATTATGGGACATATTTTGTAGAAATTTGTTTGCTTGTTTGGTAATGTAGATTATTAGTTCTTGTTTTACTGACACGTTAAATATGGGACAAGCCGAGCGTTGTGTAATTTGTTAATATTGTGATTTGTGTTTGTTCAACTTTGCGGGGCGACGCGCTGCCCGTGCTCGCGTTCGCTTGCGTAAATCGCGGTCAAGCATTATTATTCGGAGGTATGCCTTATAACAGAAATGGAACTGAATTAATTTTGAGATTAAAAATAGAATTTGGAGGGTAAGGATTATTTGTGTGTAGAATTTTATGACGGATCAGGATTATTTTGATAGTTGCTTTTTCAGCAGAGATGAACGGGATGGCACTTTGCACCCGAGTTTTGGTTGTGTATTTTTTTTAAATGTGTCAATGGACGCAATATTGTTGATCTGTTTTGAGCCGACCCGGTGGTGGGTGTATGAGAGTCAGTCCAAGCTTTTGGTGCGTTATGTGATTTTTATGATGTGCTAGCGAGAATATATCATGGTGATTATTCTGACTTGCTCCACATTAGCTCAGTTCATGACCTCGCGAGGCTGGACTTGTGGTATATATTTGTGTTTTCTTGCCATCCAGGGGATGAGTGAGATATGTTAGCGTTTCCATACGGAAACTGCACCTAGCTTGAGACACTGACGAGATAATTAAGGCAGCGTGACTCATACAAGAGGGGCGCGCTCAAATCAGATAACGCGACTTGTCATTAGTAACAGGCTTGGTTCCTGTTCTTCAATTTAAGACGTTGTTTAAATTCACAAAACCTGATCGGTTATAATGAGTATTGATTGATTAAATGGGTGCTGTCCATAGTTGTAAGGTAGCTTCCGAAACTCGTGTTTGTCTGGCGTTTTATAAAAATGTAAACATAGTTTTTCAGCCGTTGGGCTTGTATTTTGTTGTTGTTGGTCCAATTTTAGTGTGTTTATTTTACGCGTTCAATGACCCGTGTCAACTTAGGGTGTGCGAGGCTATGTTCCCAAGTAGTGATGAGAGCGTTTTGGCCTATTTCTGGCATGCTCTTTTATTCCGTGTGCTCTGGCACCAGCTAGAATCTCGGGGAGATTCGTCATTCTTTTTGTATTATTAGATCTTGCATGTGTCAGTAGTAATTATAGTGTATTAATTAAGGGTGCGTCCCATAACCGTAGTGTGATTTAAAAGATGAAACTCCGTGAGCAACATGGCTGTTTCAGTTGTAAACGGACTCGCATCAGTACTCAGTTTCTTATTAACGAGCAGTACACCACACATTATATAACTTCTTGACCAGGAAAAATGGACTTGTATCCATATGTTGACGAGCGAGTTCTTTCAGCTCAAAGTTTATGTTATGATTTATTATTTTGTGTGAAGCTGTATTCACATTGTCTTGTTGTGACGAGCGAGTTCCTACCGCTCAGTAATATTATTATTTATTAGGGGGTGATAGTCAGGGAGGATTTCTTTTATTTATTATTATTATTATGCACATAATTTTCAGTCATTAAATTTCTTTTATTCTACTTGTTATTCCTTTTATTTCTAGTATAGCCTCTGTCATGAACCTTTCTATTCATTAGAGCATGTTGATTTAAGCGAACTTTGCAGTATAACGCAGTCAGGACTGAACACGACCCCGTAGATGACTCTTGAGAATACCATGCTTTATTGAAGGGTGCATAGACAAGCTGGCGCCGCAAGTGGGGCTAGTTCGTTGCTAGTTCACTGCTAGAACACGTTGGATAGTCAGCATAGACAAGCTGGCGCAGCCATCGTGGGGCGTTTCGCTGTTTTGGGCTTTTCTAGCAGATCATAGACAAGCTGTTACCCTACATGTGGTATTTTGCTGTTTTTGACTGTTTGAAATCACCGGAAGTGATATTTTGTTAACGTAAATACGGCGAAGAGAAATACCGCCAAGAAATTGGAATATACAGTAGAATCACGAGTTTGCAAATTAAATACGATTCACGATTTGTCTATTGATGTAATTAGTAAAGTAATGTACGTGAAATCGGGCGCCCATTGATTAAATATAAAATTAGATTTGTTTAGAAAGTCAAACTCATGAATATATTAGGAGGCTGGTAGCCTTAAATGACAATTAATACTTTGTTAATTAGTCAGTGTTAACATCAGATCTGGATAGTAATTTTATGACTGAATATGTGCGGGGTTAAAAATTTATTAAATAAAGTTAGAACCATTCAGTGATGATTGATTTGCGGGAGTCAAGGGAATAAGTTTAAATGAACTGAAAGTGGTCAAATGAAGTAAATGTATGTCAAGAATTATATATGTGTGTGTCAGGGAGACATTTACATGCCATCATCCTGTTTCTCAGTGATATATATTTTTGTGTGTAATAATAGCAACAGTAGCGGAAATCCAGGCGATCATTGAAAGTGCCACGGCACGAACCCAGAAACTATTAAAGGAACGAAGTGAAAAATTAGACATTAAATTATCTGAACAGAATGCACAATTATCTGAACAGAATGAGTCATTCCAGACTCAAATGAATGACACCATAACTAAACAATTAAACGAACAGTCAGGCGAGTTTAAAACACAATTATCTGAACAGAATGAGTCATTCCAGACTCAAATGAATGACACTATAAAAACACAATTAGCCGAACAGAGTGAAAAATTAGACGCTAAGATATCTGAACAGAGTGAGTCATTAGAAATTAAATTAATTGAACAGGGTAACTCATTACAAGCGCAAGTAAATGAAAATATAAACAAACAATTAGAAGCGCAAGAAAGTAGAAACACGAGTCAGTTAGCCACGTTATCTGCAGAGATGAAAGAGTACACTACACAGCAGATGATTCAATTCGCGCTTGATATAAGTAAGAATAACGACAAACAGCTAGGTCAGATACAAAAATTAGAGGACACCTTCAACCGTAAATTAAATGATTTGGACGAAACTGTATTAGCAAAACTAGCTCAGATAGAATTAGCATGCACGGTAAATAACAGTGAGGTTAAAACGGCACAGGATGGTCTTGAAAAGCGGTTTGATAAAATGGAGGAGGATTCTACGTTTATCCAGGGACAATTGTCGGCAGTAAATGAAAGTATTACGGGCCTGATAAAGGACATGGATAAATTAGAAATACAATCAGCAGAGCGATGGCGAAACATAGAATCGGACCAGGATAATTTAAAGAGTACGATATATGAAAATAATCTACGTCTAGAAGACAGGCTTGAGAAGATAGAATCGAATCAGGAAGACACGAAACAGCAGATGGAAGAAAAACTGGGAGCAATTAAAGATAACATCAGAAAGGATTGGCGTAAAATGAGCAGCGACTCTAAAGAAGAATGGTTAACAATCATAAAGACCGTAGATGACTCTTGAGAAAGCCATGCTTTATTGAAGGGTGCAGTATATATATTTAAACGGACGTTTCTCGTGATTTAACCATCCAAGTGCAGTGAAAGTTTGCACGTTAAATGCATATACAAATGTTAATCCACTGCCATCTAATTTGTTTCAATTGTTTTCATAACCACAAAATGGCAGTTGTGCGAAATTTTAAAATCTCGTTTTTACTTCTTGTGTCCTAATAATGCGATTGAAGTTTGAATACACACGTACACAGTAACCTTCATGTAATAGTACTTAAATAAAAATCCAACCTGGCGACCATCTGAAATATTTAGACGGTTCTCAATATCTTCGAATCTATCACAACAATAAAATTGAATTTGTGTATGTTGATAGAGGCAATTAACATGAGTAGGATATATGAAAATAGGCTGTATTGTGCCCAACTCTAGGAATGGGTATTCCAAGATTCAGACACCTAGATATCAAGGGAAAGGCTGTAGCCGCTTTTGAAAGTTGAGATATTTGAATATCGCGCTACATTGCTTCTCGAAGCATTTGGAAATAATTTACCGATAGTTGGATGTCAAGTGACGTAGCGAGTAATAGCAGAGGTGGAGGCTATTTATTGATTAAATAGTTAACTATGGAGTAGAGACTTGAGACTGGGATCAGATTACTGGCACGGCCAAATGAAAGAGAATGCAATTAGTATCAAGTAAATCGGACCAGGGATACCAGAGATATGAGGATTTCTAGATATCAGGTGATGACGCGTGACCCTGACAGTTTTGAATAAAAGCCAGCTGGCCGAAGCAACTACAGCTCACTTCAACACAAGCCCTTGCCTAGCAAGGTGCATCTACGCTGAGCCAAGGCACATGGTTGCCGGATCTACGCAGAAGTTCTTTTGAAAGTCGTGATAGTCACGAAAGTGCTGCGCTACGAGGTGGAACTTAGTAAGTTTACGGCGAGGAGAATCACTGAGGTGATTGATTTTTCTACAGACATTGGTGGAAATATTTATATTTTCACATGGACATATGCTAGACTTTGTCTAGAATTAGTATTTTGTCACAGTCCAGTAATAACATAATACTTGGATATTTAAATCCATTTCAGTCAGTTTTTCATATTTGTAACTAGTTAACCACTTCGATCTGTCAGTACACTGAAGACTAGTCTATAACGGTGGCGTTCATTAGTCTACGCAAGGGAAACTACAAGTTGCCTAGCGCATGGTAGATGGTGATATAATAAACCATGCCCAGGGAACGATCTTCAGAACAGCCGTTAATTGCTTAGACTGTCAGTGTTTTTCTTGTACTGATAAGATTACCGTGAGTTATGTTACAACTGACATATCTAAGAAGAGATCACTTAGATCTGACCCTATTTAAACAAACTGTTATGGCTTTGATAGAAGCCCATATTAAAATGGAACCACAGTTTATTCAAACGTCGAAAGATACTACCACTATGTCTGACTAGACGAATTGTGGGTATATGATGGCGGCGGATACAAGGATTATACGTGCTTGTCCGATAGGGCATGTCTATGGATAAATCTGGTACAGACCAGGTTTACTACACTTCAAGACCATCAAGAAATGTAAGCCACATTTGAATTATATTATGCCTAGCTAATTGGAACAAAATATTTTTCTGCAGATGACCAACACATTTTTTTCTTCGTATTTAAAGCTTGCAATGATTTACGCAAGACTTGTTAGAGTTATTCTGAGTATTTTCAGCACTCAGAATAGTTTAGGATCGATGACCGAGCATTTCGAAGATTTATTTGAATATTTCATATTTTTGGGAAACCACGGAGAACAACCGATGTAACTGTAAAAGTTAAATTTATTTTTGTTGAGGAATGGATATTTTTTCCATATTAGAAGGTTCGAACATGTGGATTCTCACATAATGAGATGATAATTAAATATAACAAATAATAATAATAATCCACTAATAATAATAATAATAATTTTTATAATTTTTCTAAATTTATTTATTTATTTAATCGTATGGTGATACAATACAGAATACAAATAAGACAAAATTAAACTTTAAAGTCCTTCCTTTTCAACCATTCGGTTAGACTAGGTGTGAGATCAAACAAGTCGTCAGGAATTCCAGGGTATGAATGAAGAGGACAGCGTAGGACCAGGTGTTCAATCGTCTGTTCTTCTAAGTTACATTCACACATTGGTGAACTGATCCAGCCCCACTTGTACCTGAAATAATTACAACACCCATGTCCAGTCCTCAACCTGTTGATACGGCACCAGAGGTTCCTTGGTAGGTCAAAACCATTTGGCTTCTTTGTGGGATCAAGATGGTGGACACTTGTTCCCAATGTTTTTGTTGACCACTCATGCTTCCAGCTTTCCTTTATGTCAAATCCATCCGCGATGAGTTGCCTTGCAGTGACACTTGCCGGTCTTCTGGATTGCAATCGTTGTTGTGACGGATGGCAGAATTCCTGATGCAGTGGCAAAGAGGGTGATGCAAAGATTTTCTTAGCCTCCCTCAGTAGAGCTTGCTTCCGCCTTAAGTGAGGTGGAGGGATGTGGCTCAGCACGGGTAACCAGTGACATGGAGTTGATTTGATGGTACCAGTAATGCAACGCATTGTATCGTTCAGTTTCGTGTCTATCTTCTTCACATGTACGCTTTCCAACCAGACAGGCGCACAGTACTCAGCAGCTGAGTAAACAAGACTGATGCCAGTTAAACGTAGACAGTCAGCAGAGGCTCCCCAGGAGGTACCACTGAGCTTATGCAGTATGTTGTTTCTTGCGGCGACTTTGTGAGAGAGCTTGGTGATGTGCTCTTTGTAGCTCAGGGTTCTATCTAAAGTGTCTCCGAGATATTTTGGGAAAGGATTGTACCTCAGCTCTTGTCCATTGAACAGGACTCTAGGTTTGTAGTTTGCGACACGATTCGCTAGATGGAAACAAGAGACTTCAGTTTTTGTTGTGCTTGGGATCAATCTCCAGGTTTTAAAGAAAGTTGACATCTTCTCCAGGTCCTCCGTAATGATTTGTTCGCCATCTTCAAAGTTATTGCTCTGAGCTACCAGCGCGATATCATCAGCATAGATGAACTTACTTGATGTTATAGTTGGTAAATCATGGATGTACAAATTGAATAGCAGTGGGGCTAAAACAGATCCCTGTGGTAGGCCGTTATTAAGTTTTCGTTTGCGGCTTTTAGTGTTTCCTAGGAACACTTCAAATTGCCTTTCACTAAGCATGCTAGATATTAGATCCACAATTTCTCGGCTTGGTACAACTTGCAATAGTTTGTAGATCAGTCCTTGTCGCCAAACAGTATCATACGCAGCTGTCAAGTCGATGAAAACAGCTGTTGATTTCCGTTTACCTTGAAAACCTGCTTCAATGTGTGTAGTTAGGGCAAGAACTTGATCAGTGCAGCTGCGTCCGTGTCTGAAGCCAGCTTGTTCAGGAGGGATAATTCTTGGATATTATATTTTCTAATAATCATATGTATTGAGAGAGAGCCTATGAAGTAGTTTAATCTTTTCTAGTTTGGAACAGGAGATTTTCCGAAGGAGAGTGGTTAGCGCAAGCCCGCATTCAACCAACATTTCAGTTCTGGTTGAACAGTTGATATTTGCAATAAGCAAAGTATATTTTTCAGATAACACGGAGAGGCATGAAACGGGAAGCAAATGATATTTGTATCAAATAGGATATTTTTGTATTTATATAAAATCATGACGTAAATACACTCGAAAGTGAAATAAAGCTTTTCATAAGTATGGTAAATTCACGGGTTGAACTGAATGGTAAAATAAAATAAACTTGTAAGTTTATTAATCTTCCAGTGTTGATAACAAGCAGAGGCTTGATTTATTGTATAAATTTTGGGAAGAGAATTTATGTGTGGAGTAGTTGAAATGCCATTCCCAGGTGCGCATGTTTAAGTCGCAGGAATGAAGAGGTTTTTTCGAGCATCAATCAAATAGCAGGTTCGATGGCTCAGGTTTATAGTAGGAGTATTGGAGCCACACATTTCGTCGTATGAATAACCCGAAGGTTATTTCTTTGAAACCATCAGTTCTTATTTCAACCTTGTTTACGAATTCCATTTAGACTTTGATTTTGCTAGAACCCGGATTTGTCATGATAGTAGTTTATTCTTCTTCAGAGGAAGACCTTTGCCGTTGTTGTCGTAATATTGTGTTCTTACACAAATAATAGAATGGGCCACTGCCAATTAAAAATAATTCTTTAACCACGAATAATTTGAAGGATATTTTCAATCCTAGTGCCATGAACTAAATGAATTCATTATAAAACTACAATTCTAATTTCCGCATTCTGTCGAAGAATTGCAAGTTGTGAAAGTTGCTAAAAATGGCCATGAATATAAATATTTTTTTATGATAATGATTCCAAGTGGAAAATTGAATAGTTGAATGGTTCAACCATTTATTGATCAAGTTGATGATTCAGAAATCATATATTTTGTTAGGAACTTGAAGTTCATAATCGAGTCACTTCTCGAAATGTTTAATGTCAGAAGAACAATTAATTGTTGTTGTGCTTCGCACAGTTCTTCGATGCTATGCTCAAAGGTCAAATACTTTTCAGATGTTATTAATATGTGTAAATAATGTGTGTTGCTTCGATGATAATAATATTTTCGACGATATATTTTTGAAACTGGAAAAAAGGAAGTGGAAGTTTAGAATTCTATGAACATTTATTCTACGAGTGTTAATATCATGTAAATATTCAAACAGTGATCTACGATATTTCCAGTATAGACAATTAACTTTGAACTGGAATTAAATATTAATAATTTTGGAACACAGTCCACAGGACTATTAATCGGACTTGTGTTTCCAAAAAGATTGTCAAATGTGTTTGGAAAATTTCTGTATATTGTGTGTAAATAAGAGTGTGGATCGCCACACGTGGATGATGCTGCTTTGAGCATCTTTGCAGTCAATTTTAACTTCAAAATAAACTGAGATAATTTTACAGGATGTGTTACTCCCAATTAAATCTCCTTCTATCCTTATTGTTGCATCGAGCCAAAAATCAGCAAAGCATTTTTTTAATTTGATGTCGTTTTTGCGATTTGCTTTAACCCATCTGGCGCTCCGGGATATTTTGACTCTCGTGCTGACTGATTATTGGTAAAATGCATATGTGGTCGTGCGGACTCCGGTCTAAACGGGCTCATAAAATAAGATAGAGAGAGAAATGGCTTCGAACGTGGGGCTCGATTTAGACATGGTCAATCGCATGCCGATTTGAAATTGTGATAATTTTTATAGAAATATTTTGGGAGTTGAGAGATGTCTGGTTTGGATGAATAAATTAGTAGGAAACCCAATTAGTGGGGAAAATTAAAAATTTAACTGGTTAATAATTTGAATGGGTTTGATTATTTTTGATAATGGCTTAACCATTAGGGCGTCAAGTAAATTCAGTAGTAAACGTTCGATGACTGGACATACACATTATTAGAATCCAGGTGGAGGATATTTGAGAACTTGTATATTTTTCTTGTGATATTGTGGTAAATGTAATTCGTAAAAGTAGAGAATTTTGTTTTTCCATCACGTCGATATTAGGACAAATCTCATTTTATTAGAGTGTTCCAATTAGCTATTCATATTTCTTGTTCTAGTTATAAGCTTGTGTTTGCCACTGTTGTATACCCCTAAGTTTTGAATAATAATTGAAATTATGGAAGAAATGATGAGGATGATGAGGAGTTTGGAGGAGAGTTCAAAAGAAGCTGGACTGCGTGTAGCAGCCATTAAGAAATAAAATACTGAGGCTTTGGAAAAGAAACTTAAAGATAATTCTGATAAACTTAAAGAAAGTTTAAACGATAAACTTAAAGAAAATTCTGATTCTTTAGAAAGTAAACTTAAAGAAAATTCTGATTCTTTAGAAAGTAAACTTAAAGATAATTCTGATTCTTTAGAAGATAAACTTAGAGAAAATTTGAATGATAAACTTAAAGAAAGTTCTGATTCTTTAAAAAGTAATTTGAAAGAAAATTTAAATAGTAAATTTAATTCTATGGAAAGTAAATTTAAAGAGAATTCTGAAATTTTGAAAATGACACTTGAAAGTAAAATGAATAAATTATGCGAAAAAACACATGAGCTCGAAACTTCATTAGCTACTAACGCAAGTTTAATGGACGAAAAATTTCGCGATGCCGATCTTCGATCCCAAAGCTTAGCTGATAGGATAGAACATGGTCTTAGGAAAGTTGGTGAAGACATGATCGACCTAGAAGTCAGAGTGAAGAAGGAGAGTAACGAGATGGGAATTCTAGTTGTTCAACGTTTAACGGAACAATTCAAAGAACTTGTCATGGGAGAAATAAGAGAAGGTGTGATTAATGAGTTGCAAACTGAAATTAAAACCACAGTTGTCAATGAATTTAAAGACACACTCAAGCTGGAGAACCAAGAGGGAATCAAGGAGATTAGGGAATCTTTGTCATCCCATATTGAAGTAATTGCCAAAGATATCCAAGCAACTCAGAAGGACATATCAGATATGACAGGGTCATTGAAAAGTCATGAGGCTGTTATGAACCAGATATCCATTGATGTTAAGGAGAATTGTAAAGAAACTGAAGCAATTAAGAAAATGGCAGAAGAAAACCAGAAGGAACTTGAGGCTATGAAAACTCAAATCAAGGATGAGAAACAGTCTGATCATCTGTTGAAAATGCCAAATGTAAGGGGAAAGGAACAGATACAGATAAATCTAGGAGCAGCTAGAGATACTGATAGACAGGATGAGGTCAGGACAGTATTTCAATCCAACCCCATAACTGTATTTAAGAATATAGAAGATAAGCCTTCTAAATTTTCAGGGCGAGATTCTGTGACACCCGTGGAATTTTTGAGAGAAGCAGGGGACTACCTGAAAGATTCCAAGATCCCTAAAGAAAGACAGATCCGAGTGATAGGGAAGTTCTTGGAAGGTCCTGCACTTCTTTGGTTCAGAGCATTTAGATCCACTCTAACCACTTTTGAGGAGTTTTCTCGTGGGCTATTGAAGAAGTTTTGGTCCCCGGAAACCCAACAGCAAGTCAGAGCAGAGTTATATTCGAAGAGATTCTCGACGTCACAGCCTACTCGATACTCTACATACTTTTCTGGACAGCTTTCTAAACTTCAACATTTAGATCCGCCGATGCCAGATAACGAGTTGATTACTGCATTGATACGTCAGTTTCCAGCAGACGTCCAGAGGACTTTGATCGCTGCTGATATCTACAATATGGAACAATTTGATGAAGTATTACAGAAGCTGGATCATACAAACGCTCGATTCTTCCATCAGAAGGGAGGAAAGAATAACAACGCTGTGTACGCTGTTATGGCTGATAGTTATTCTCAGACACCTCGAGAGATTCGAGAGGAGCGAGAAGAGAAAACGCCGAGGGAAGATTCCAATAAGAGAGGATGGAACCAGTACAGTAACAGATACAGTTACAAACCATATGCGAGACCGGATGGTGGTAATCGATACAATACTCGATGGAGAAGACCACGAGATAGTCAAGGAAGGTACCAGAAAAGAAGATATTATGGTAGAAACAACTACAATAACAGAGGGAATGTGGATACTCGTCAGTCCAATGAAGAGTTCAACAAGGAGACGAGGAAAAATTTGGAAGCAAGACACCAAGATAACTTGCAATTTGTGGAGCAGAGGCCCAATGAACCAGGTCCATCGGGAACACAACAATCCCGGGGGAATGGTAACGAAAAAAAAAACTTCGAGTTCACAGTAGAAGATAGAATTTTGAACACTTTCACTTCCAGAATTATTAAATGGCAAGCAGAGGATGATGACTTAATTCAACAGAATGACGAACGAAAAGAAATGGGTACAAGAATTAGAATGCCAATCATATCATGCGAAGTATTTGGTATGCCAGTCGATACTTTGATCGATACTGGGGCTATGCTTTGTCTGGTGAGTGAGAAGCTTTATATTCTGTGGAAGCTCAAAGAGAATTTAGAGGAGATTCCAGTATCAGGAATTAAGATCCAAGGAATAATACCCAATAAAATTTATCTGTGTAAAACACAATTATACTTATGTATTACGATTGGAGGACATGATTTCCGACATGTGTTTGTTGTAATGAAGGACATGGCTTTTGACATGATATTGGGAGCAGATTTCATTCAGAAATATCAAGCAGTGATAGACATGAAGACGGAGACGATCAGATTCAAGAATACCGAAGAGATTAACTTCGAGGGAAAAGAAGAGGAAGACATCGAGGGAGATGCTCAATGGTCTCTGATTTTTCATGAAGCTGAAGGAAGAGAAGTCTACACTGAGAAGGAGTCCCCAGAGCTAGGGAAGATTTTGGAAGAGTATCACGATATTTTTGATATTAAACCTGGTGAAATTAAAGATTTTGAATATCGTATTCGTGTAAATGATGATGCACCTTTTCATGCTAAATTGTATCCAGTAGCAGAAAAGCATCGAGAAAGAGTAAAAGTGCTTATCAAGGAGATGGAAAGCAACAATGTGATTGAAAAGTACACTACATCTTATGTCAATCCATTAGCAGTAGTATCTAAGCAAGATGGAAGTCTGAGACTATGTTTAGACGCGCGAAATTTGAATTCAAGATTACTGCCAGAGTATGACAGACCACCAATCATTAGGGAACTGTTAAGGAAATTCCAAGGCAAGGTCTGGTTCTCTAATATTGATCTCACTTCGTCCTACCATCATATTAGGCTTAGTGAAGATTCTAAGAAGTTTACAGGATTTATGTTCGACCAGCAGACATATGTGTTCCACCGTCTACCATTTGGAGTCAAAACATCTGGATCCGTTTTGATCAGAGCCCTGGAACAAAATTTGAGTCCTGAAGTAAAAGAGATAGCAATTCGTTATATTGATGATATCTTAATTGCATCCGAGACTAAGGAGGAACATTTGTTACATCTTCAGATGTTATTCGCAGATTTGAGAAAAGCGAACTTCAAAGTAAACCTTCGAAAATGTCAGTTCTTTCGAAAGGAAATAAAATTTTTGGGTCACATTTTGGATGGAGAAGGATACCGTCCCAATGAGACGAAGATACAGGTAATTGCAAAATTCCCTAGACCTACTAGAGTGAAGAATGTCCGCAGTTTTCTCGGGACATGCCAATTCTTTGCAGGGCATTGTCCAAACGTCACCAAGACAGTTGCGCCATTGCAGGAATTGTTAAAGAAAGGAAATAAATGGAAATGGGATAAAGATTGTGAACAATCATTTCAAGATGCCAAGAGGTTATTGGTAAACAGTGTGAAATTGGAGTATCCTGACTTTACCAAGAATTTCATCATAGAATCTGATGCATCCACCGTGGGGATTGGAGCTATTCTACTTCAAGAAGATGAAGACCACAAGAGACATTACCTGGCGTTCATTAGCAGGAAACTTCGTCCATCAGAGAGGAATTATTACACCACAGAGTTAGAAGCACTTGCTGTAATATTCGCATTGGAGTCGTGGAAGAAAATGTTAATTGGACATTCAGTCATTGTGAGGACTGATCACCACGCATAGGAGTTCATTTTGAGAACAAACTTTGCCAGCGATAGAATAACTAGATGGTCACTTTTTATTCAGCAATTCAACCTGGTTATTGAACACACTCCTGGAAAGTTGAACGTGGGAGCTGATTTATTGAGTAGAGCAGTGGAGTCTACATCTAAGGTTTTTCAAGTTAACCTGACGCAGGAGGATGAAGATACCTTGAGAAGGTTAAGGTTATTGCACTTATCCCAGAGGAGAGACCGACGTCTCAGAAACATTTTTCGTTTTCTACAGGGAAACATGGATCCAAATGATGATGATTTTGTGGAAACTGAAAGAATTTCAAGAGATTTTATGATGTTAGATGGTTTAATCTACAAGTTTGCAGATCCCGACCATACGAAGCTGAGAGTAGTGATACCTCCACGATTGCAAAAACCCATTATCTGGATGGCACATCGAATCGCAGGTCATGCTGGAGTAGATAAGACAGTCAACATGATTCAAGAGAAATTTTCGTGGGAGCGAATGCGACAAACTGTCAGAAACACTATTCGAGAATGCGACTTATGCCAAAGGAGTAAACATAATTCTAGATTATTGAGAGAATTACCAAGGCCTATTATTCCTTCTAAGCCTTGCGAAATCTTCGCGACTGATTTATATGGTCCTCTCCCAAAGTCTAAAAGAGGTAACCGATATATTCTGGTGACCATGGATGTATTCAGCAAATACACCATGTTACATCCAATTCAGAAGGCAAACGCAAAGTATTGTGCGAAGAGAATTAGAGACAGCGTAATTCCGGAAGCAGGCAAACCGGAATTCCTTTTATCAGATCGTGGACCTCAATTTACATCTTTGGAATTTCGAACCATCATGAATAATCTTGGGATTAGACAATTGTTTTGTTCTATTAGACATCCAGAGAGCAATCCAGCGGAACGCGTGATGGCTGAAATAGCAAAATTTTGCCGCCTCAATTGTCCAAATGAGCATTGGAAATGGATGGATGTTCTTTCTTTAGCATCCGAATCCATCAACTCTACGATTCATGAGAGTACTGGACAGATTCCTATGTTGCTTCATCATGGAATTAAACCAACACGATTATGGGATCGAATCATCTCTATTCCACCTGAGATTGAACCAAGTCGTCAGATGAGGGAAACTCTAGCTTTAGACAAGTTAAGGAGTCAAGCTGAGAAGAGAGAGCGCAGAGTGAGAGGAAAGCGTTTTCGCAGACCCTTGCGCATAGGAACTCTTGTTTTAGTGAAAAGACCTACACCCTCTGACGTGCAAAATCGAGTGTACTCGAAATTTGCAAGCCTTTACGCTGGACCCTATCGTATTGTAGAAGTAAACAATAATGGAACCTATGAAATCGCTAATACACGAACTGGTAACATCGTGGGAACTTATAATGCATCGAATTTGAAGATTTATTATTCAAGAACCAGATGATTTAATGTGTAGATAGGAAAAAAAAAATTTTCAATTTTTATTTTTTGCTAGGTGTGGGGTGGATGTGCCCAACTCTAGGAATGGGTATTCCAAGATTCAGACACCTAGATATCAAGGGAAAGGCTGTAGCCGCTTTTGAAAGTTGAGATATTTGAATATCGCGCTACATTGCTTCTCGAAGCATTTGGAAATAATTTACCGATAGTTGGATGTCAAGTGACGTAGCGAGTAATAGCAGAGGTGGAGGCTATTTATTGATTAAATAGTTAACTATGGAGTAGAGACTTGAGACTGGGATCAGATTACTGGCACGGCCAAATGAAAGAGAATGCAATTAGTATCAAGTAAATCGGACCAGGGATACCAGAGATATGAGGATTTCTAGATATCAGGTGATGACGCGTGACCCTGACAGTTTTGAATAAAAGCCAGCTGGCCGAAGCAACTACAGCTCACTTCAACACAAGCCCTTGCCTAGCAAGGTGCATCTACGCTGAGCCAAGGCACATGGTTGCCGGATCTACGCAGAAGTTCTTTTGAAAGTCGTGATAGTCACGAAAGTGCTGCGCTACGAGGTGGAACTTAGTAAGTTTACGGCGAGGAGAATCACTGAGGTGATTGATTTTTCTACAGACATTGGTGGAAATATTTATATTTTCACATGGACATATGCTAGACTTTGTCTAGAATTAGTATTTTGTCACAGTCCAGTAATAACATAATACTTGGATATTTAAATCCATTTCAGTCAGTTTTTCATATTTGTAACTAGTTAACCACTTCGATCTGTCAGTACACTGAAGACTAGTCTATAACGGTGGCGTTCATTAGTCTACGCAAGGGAAACTACAAGTTGCCTAGCGCATGGTAGATGGTGATATAATAAACCATGCCCAGGGAACGATCTTCAGAACAGCCGTTAATTGCTTAGACTGTCAGTGTTTTTCTTGTACTGATAAGATTACCGTGAGTTATGTTACAACTGACATATCTAAGAAGAGATCACTTAGATCTGACCCTATTTAAACAAACTGTTATGGCTTTGATAGAAGCCCATATTAAAATGGAACCACAGTTTATTCAAACGTCGAAAGATACTACCACTATGTCTGACTAGACGAATTGTGGGTATATGATGGCGGCGGATACAAGGATTATACGTGCTTGTCCGATAGGGCATGTCTATGGATAAATCTGGTACAGACCAGGTTTACTACACTTCAAGACCTTCAAGAAATGTAAGCCACATTTGAATTATATTATGCCTAGCTAATTGGAACAAAATATTTTTCTGCAGATGACCAACACATTTTTTTCTTCGTATTTAAAGCTTGCAATGATTTACGCAAGACTTGTTAGAGTTATTCTGAGTATTTTCAGCACTCAGGATAGTTTAGGATCGATGACCGAGCATTTCGAAGATTTATTTGAATATTTCATATTTTTGGGAAACCACGGAAAACAACCGATGTAACTGTAAAAGTTAAATTTATTTTTGTTGAGGAATGGATATTTTTTCCATATTCGAAGGTTCGAACATGTGGATTCTCACATAATGAGATGATAATTAAATATAACAAATAATAATAATAATAATAATCCACTAATAATAATAATAATAATAATAATAATAATTTTTATAATTTTTCTAAATAATTCTTGGATATTATATTTTCTAATAATCATATGTATTGAGAGAGAGCCTATGAAGTAGTTTAATCATTTCTAGTTTGGAACAGGAGATTTTCCGAAGGAGAGTGGTTAGCGCAAGCCCGCATTCAACCAACATTTCAGTTCTGGTTGAACAGTTGATATTTGCAATAAGCAAAGAATATTTTTCAGATAACACGGAGAGGCATGAAACGGGAAGCAAATGATATTTGTATCAAATAGGATATTTTTGTATTTATATAAAATCATGACGTAAATACACTTGAAAGTGAAATAAAGATTTTCATAAGTATGGTAAATTCACGGGTTGAACTGAATGGTAAAATAAAATAAACTTGTAAGTTTATTAATCTTCCAGTGTTGATAACAAGCAGAGGCTTGATTTATTGTATAAATTTTGGGAAGAGAATTTATGTGTGGAGTAGTTGAAATGCCATTCCCAGGTGCGCATGTTTAAGTCGCAGGAATGAAGAGGTTTTTTCAAGCATCAATCAAATAGCAGGTTCGATGGCTCAGGTTTATAGTAGGAGTATTGGAGCCACACATTTCGTCGTATGAATAACCCGAAGGTTATTTCTTTGAAACCATCAGTTCTTATTTCAACCTTGTTTACGAATTCCATTTAGACTTTGATTTTGCTAGAACCCGGATTTGTCATGATAGTAGTTTATTCTTCTTCAGAGGAAGACCTTTGCCGTTGTTGTCGTAATATTGTGTTCTTACACAAATAATAGAATGGGCCACTGCCAATTAAAAATAATTCTTTAACCACGAATAATTTGAAGGATATTTTCAATCCTAGTGCCATGAACTAAATGAATTCATTATAAAACTACAATTCTAATTTCCGCATTCTGTCGAAGAATTGCAAGTTGTGAAAGTTGCTAAAAATGGCCATGAATATAAATATTTTTTTATGATAATGATTCCAAGTGGAAAATTGAATAGTTGAATGGTTCAACCATTTATTGATCAAGTTGATGATTCAGAAATCATATATTTTGTTAGGAACTTGAAGTTCATAATCGAGTCACTTCTCGAAATGTTTAATGTCAGAAGAACAATTAATTGTTGTTGTGCTTCGCACAGTTCTTCGATGCTATGCTCAAAGGTCAAATACTTTTCAGATGTTATTAATATGTGTAAATAATGTTTGTTGCTTCGATGATAATAATATTTTCGACGATATATTTTTGAAACTGGAAAAAAGGAAGTGGAAGTTTAGAATTCTATGAACATTTATTCTACGAGTGTTAATATCATGTAAATATTCAAACAGTGATCTACGATATTTCCAGTATAGACAATTAACTTTGAACTGGAATTAAATATTAATAATTTTGGAACACAGTCCACAGGACTATTAATCGGACTTGTGTTTCCAAAAAGATTGTCAAATGTGTTTGGAAAATTTCTGTATATTGTGTGTAAATAAGAGTGTGGATCGCCACACGTGGATGATGCTGCTTTGAGCATCTTTGCAGTCAATTTTAACTTCAAAATAAACTGAGATAATTTTACAGGATGTGTTACTCCCAATTAAATCTCCTTCTATCCTTATTGTTGCATCGAGCCAAAAATCAGCAAAGCATTTTTTTAATTTGATGTCGTTTTTGCGATTTGCTTTAACCCATCTGGCGCTCCGGGATATTTTGACTCTCGTGCTGACTGATTATTGGTAAAATGCATATGTGGTCGTGCGGACTCCGGTCTAAACGGGCTCATAAAATAAGATAGAGAGAGAAATGGCTTCGAACGTGGGGCTCGATTTAGACATGGTCAATCGCATGCCGATTTGAAATTGTGATAATTTTTATAGAAATATTTTGGGAGTTGAGAGATGTCTGGTTTGGATGAATAAATTAGTAGGAAACCCAATTAGTGGGGAAAATTAAAAATTTAACTGGTTAATAATTTGAATGGGTTTGATTATTTTTGATAATGGCTTAACCATTAGGGCGTCAAGTAAATTCAGTAGTAAACGTTCGATGACTGGACATACACATTATTAGAATCCAGGTGGAGGATATTTGAGAACTTGTATATTTTTCTTGTGATATTGTGGTAAATGTAATTCGTAAAAGTAGAGAATTTTGTTTTTCCATCACGTCGATATTAGGACAAATCTCATTTTATTAGAGTGTTCCAATTAGCTATTCATATTTCTTGTTCTAGTTATAAGCTTGTGTTTGCCACTGTTGTATACCCCTAAGTTTTGAATAATAATTGAAATTATGGAAGAAATGATGAGGATGATGAGGAGTTTGGAGGAGAGTTCAAAAGAAGCTGGACTGCGTGTAGCAGCCATTAAGAAATAAAATACTGAGGCTTTGGAAAAGAAACTTAAAGATAATTCTGATAAACTTAAAGAAAGTTTAAACGATAAACTTAAAGAAAATTCTGATTCTTTAGAAAGTAAACTTAAAGAAAATTCTGATTCTTTAGAAAGTAAACTTAAAGATAATTCTGATTCTTTAGAAGATAAACTTAGAGAAAATTTGAATGATAAACTTAAAGAAAGTTCTGATTCTTTAAAAAGTAATTTGAAAGAAAATTTAAATAGTAAATTTAATTCTATGGAAAGTAAATTTAAAGAGAATTCTGAAATTTTGAAAATGACACTTGAAAGTAAAATGAATAAATTATGCGAAAAAACACATGAGCTCGAAACTTCATTAGCTACTAACGCAAGTTTAATGGACGAAAAATTTCGCGATGCCGATCTTCGATCCCAAAGCTTAGCTGATAGGATAGAACATGGTCTTAGGAAAGTTGGTGAAGACATGATCGACCTAGAAGTCAGAGTGAAGAAGGAGAGTAACGAGATGGGAATTCTAGTTGTTCAACGTTTAACGGAACAATTCAAAGAACTTGTCATGGGAGAAATAAGAGAAGGTGTGATTAATGAGTTGCAAACTGAAATTAAAACCACAGTTGTCAATGAATTTAAAGACACACTCAAGCTGGAGAACCAAGAGGGAATCAAGGAGATTAGGGAATCTTTGTCATCCCATATTGAAGTAATTGCCAAAGATATCCAAGCAACTCAGAAGGACATATCAGATATGACAGGGTCATTGAAAAGTCATGAGGCTGTTATGAACCAGATATCCATTGATGTTAAGGAGAATTGTAAAGAAACTGAAGCAATTAAGAAAATGGCAGAAGAAAACCAGAAGGAACTTGAGGCTATGAAAACTCAAATCAAGGATGAGAAACAGTCTGATCATCTGTTGAAAATGCCAAATGTAAGGGGAAAGGAACAGATACAGATAAATCTAGGAGCAGCTAGAGATACTGATAGACAGGATGAGGTCAGGACAGTATTTCAATCCAACCCCATAACTGTATTTAAGAATATAGAAGATAAGCCTTCTAAATTTTCAGGGCGAGATTCTGTGACACCCGTGGAATTTTTGAGAGAAGCAGGGGACTACCTGAAAGATTCCAAGATCCCTAAAGAAAGACAGATCCGAGTGATAGGGAAGTTCTTGGAAGGTCCTGCACTTCTTTGGTTCAGAGCATTTAGATCCACTCTAACCACTTTTGAGGAGTTTTCTCGTGGGCTATTGAAGAAGTTTTGGTCCCCGGAAACCCAACAGCAAGTCAGAGCAGAGTTATATTCGAAGAGATTCTCGACGTCACAGCCTACTCGATACTCTACATACTTTTCTGGACAGCTTTCTAAACTTCAACATTTAGATCCGCCGATGCCAGATAACGAGTTGATTACTGCATTGATACGTCAGTTTCCAGCAGACGTCCAGAGGACTTTGATCGCTGCTGATATCTACAATATGGAACAATTTGATGAAGTATTACAGAAGCTGGATCATACAAACGCTCGATTCTTCCATCAGAAGGGAGGAAAGAATAACAACGCTGTGTACGCTGTTATGGCTGATAGTTATTCTCAGACACCTCGAGAGATTCGAGAGGAGCGAGAAGAGAAAACGCCGAGGGAAGATTCCAATAAGAGAGGATGGAACCAGTACAGTAACAGATACAGTTACAAACCATATGCGAGACCGGATGGTGGTAATCGATACAATACTCGATGGAGAAGACCACGAGATAGTCAAGGAAGGTACCAGAAAAGAAGATATTATGGTAGAAACAACTACAATAACAGAGGGAATGTGGATACTCGTCAGTCCAATGAAGAGTTCAACAAGGAGACGAGGAAAAATTTGGAAGCAAGACACCAAGATAACTTGCAATTTGTGGAGCAGAGGCCCAATGAACCAGGTCCATCGGGAACACAACAATCCCGGGGGAATGGTAACGAAAAAAAAAACTTCGAGTTCACAGTAGAAGATAGAATTTTGAACACTTTCACTTCCAGAATTATTAAATGGCAAGCAGAGGATGATGACTTAATTCAACAGAATGACGAACGAAAAGAAATGGGTACAAGAATTAGAATGCCAATCATATCATGCGAAGTATTTGGTATGCCAGTCGATACTTTGATCGATACTGGGGCTATGCTTTGTCTGGTGAGTGAGAAGCTTTATATTCTGTGGAAGCTCAAAGAGAATTTAGAGGAGATTCCAGTATCAGGAATTAAGATCCAAGGAATAATACCCAATAAAATTTATCTGTGTAAAACACAATTATACTTATGTATTACGATTGGAGGACATGATTTCCGACATGTGTTTGTTGTAATGAAGGACATGGCTTTTGACATGATATTGGGAGCAGATTTCATTCAGAAATATCAAGCAGTGATAGACATGAAGACGGAGACGATCAGATTCAAGAATACCGAAGAGATTAACTTCGAGGGAAAAGAAGAGGAAGACATCGAGGGAGATGCTCAATGGTCTCTGATTTTTCATGAAGCTGAAGGAAGAGAAGTCTACACTGAGAAGGAGTCCCCAGAGCTAGGGAAGATTTTGGAAGAGTATCACGATATTTTTGATATTAAACCTGGTGAAATTAAAGATTTTGAATATCGTATTCGTGTAAATGATGATGCACCTTTTCATGCTAAATTGTATCCAGTAGCAGAAAAGCATCGAGAAAGAGTAAAAGTGCTTATCAAGGAGATGGAAAGCAACAATGTGATTGAAAAGTACACTACATCTTATGTCAATCCATTAGCAGTAGTATCTAAGCAAGATGGAAGTCTGAGACTATGTTTAGACGCGCGAAATTTGAATTCAAGATTACTGCCAGAGTATGACAGACCACCAATCATTAGGGAACTGTTAAGGAAATTCCAAGGCAAGGTCTGGTTCTCTAATATTGATCTCACTTCGTCCTACCATCATATTAGGCTTAGTGAAGATTCTAAGAAGTTTACAGGATTTATGTTCGACCAGCAGACATATGTGTTCCACCGTCTACCATTTGGAGTCAAAACATCTGGATCCGTTTTGATCAGAGCCCTGGAACAAAATTTGAGTCCTGAAGTAAAAGAGATAGCAATTCGTTATATTGATGATATCTTAATTGCATCCGAGACTAAGGAGGAACATTTGTTACATCTTCAGATGTTATTCGCAGATTTGAGAAAAGCGAACTTCAAAGTAAACCTTCGAAAATGTCAGTTCTTTCGAAAGGAAATAAAATTTTTGGGTCACATTTTGGATGGAGAAGGATACCGTCCCAATGAGACGAAGATACAGGTAATTGCAAAATTCCCTAGACCTACTAGAGTGAAGAATGTCCGCAGTTTTCTCGGGACATGCCAATTCTTTGCAGGGCATTGTCCAAACGTCACCAAGACAGTTGCGCCATTGCAGGAATTGTTAAAGAAAGGAAATAAATGGAAATGGGATAAAGATTGTGAACAATCATTTCAAGATGCCAAGAGGTTATTGGTAAACAGTGTGAAATTGGAGTATCCTGACTTTACCAAGAATTTCATCATAGAATCTGATGCATCCACCGTGGGGATTGGAGCTATTCTACTTCAAGAAGATGAAGACCACAAGAGACATTACCTGGCGTTCATTAGCAGGAAACTTCGTCCATCAGAGAGGAATTATTACACCACAGAGTTAGAAGCACTTGCTGTAATATTCGCATTGGAGTCGTGGAAGAAAATGTTAATTGGACATTCAGTCATTGTGAGGACTGATCACCACGCATAGGAGTTCATTTTGAGAACAAACTTTGCCAGCGATAGAATAACTAGATGGTCACTTTTTATTCAGCAATTCAACCTGGTTATTGAACACACTCCTGGAAAGTTGAACGTGGGAGCTGATTTATTGAGTAGAGCAGTGGAGTCTACATCTAAGGTTTTTCAAGTTAACCTGACGCAGGAGGATGAAGATACCTTGAGAAGGTTAAGGTTATTGCACTTATCCCAGAGGAGAGACCGACGTCTCAGAAACATTTTTCGTTTTCTACAGGGAAACATGGATCCAAATGATGATGATTTTGTGGAAACTGAAAGAATTTCAAGAGATTTTATGATGTTAGATGGTTTAATCTACAAGTTTGCAGATCCCGACCATACGAAGCTGAGAGTAGTGATACCTCCACGATTGCAAAAACCCATTATCTGGATGGCACATCGAATCGCAGGTCATGCTGGAGTAGATAAGACAGTCAACATGATTCAAGAGAAATTTTCGTGGGAGCGAATGCGACAAACTGTCAGAAACACTATTCGAGAATGCGACTTATGCCAAAGGAGTAAACATAATTCTAGATTATTGAGAGAATTACCAAGGCCTATTATTCCTTCTAAGCCTTGCGAAATCTTCGCGACTGATTTATATGGTCCTCTCCCAAAGTCTAAAAGAGGTAACCGATATATTCTGGTGACCATGGATGTATTCAGCAAATACACCATGTTACATCCAATTCAGAAGGCAAACGCAAAGTATTGTGCGAAGAGAATTAGAGACAGCGTAATTCCGGAAGCAGGCAAACCGGAATTCCTTTTATCAGATCGTGGACCTCAATTTACATCTTTGGAATTTCGAACCATCATGAATAATCTTGGGATTAGACAATTGTTTTGTTCTATTAGACATCCAGAGAGCAATCCAGCGGAACGCGTGATGGCTGAAATAGCAAAATTTTGCCGCCTCAATTGTCCAAATGAGCATTGGAAATGGATGGATGTTCTTTCTTTAGCATCCGAATCCATCAACTCTACGATTCATGAGAGTACTGGACAGATTCCTATGTTGCTTCATCATGGAATTAAACCAACACGATTATGGGATCGAATCATCTCTATTCCACCTGAGATTGAACCAAGTCGTCAGATGAGGGAAACTCTAGCTTTAGACAAGTTAAGGAGTCAAGCTGAGAAGAGAGAGCGCAGAGTGAGAGGAAAGCGTTTTCGCAGACCCTTGCGCATAGGAACTCTTGTTTTAGTGAAAAGACCTACACCCTCTGACGTGCAAAATCGAGTGTACTCGAAATTTGCAAGCCTTTACGCTGGACCCTATCGTATTGTAGAAGTAAACAATAATGGAACCTATGAAATCGCTAATACACGAACTGGTAACATCGTGGGAACTTATAATGCATCGAATTTGAAGATTTATTATTCAAGAACCAGATGATTTAATGTGTAGATAGGAAAAAAAAATTTTCAATTTTTATTTTTTGCTAGGTGTGGGGTGGATGTGCCCAACTCTAGGAATGGGTATTCCAAGATTCAGACACCTAGATATCAAGGGAAAGGCTGTAGCCGCTTTTGAAAGTTGAGATATTTGAATATCGCGCTACATTGCTTCTCGAAGCATTTGGAAATAATTTACCGATAGTTGGATGTCAAGTGACGTAGCGAGTAATAGCAGAGGTGGAGGCTATTTATTGATTAAATAGTTAACTATGGAGTAGAGACTTGAGACTGGGATCAGATTACTGGCACGGCCAAATGAAAGAGAATGCAATTAGTATCAAGTAAATCGGACCAGGGATACCAGAGATATGAGGATTTCTAGATATCAGGTGATGACGCGTGACCCTGACAGTTTTGAATAAAAGCCAGCTGGCCGAAGCAACTACAGCTCACTTCAACACAAGCCCTTGCCTAGCAAGGTGCATCTACGCTGAGCCAAGGCACATGGTTGCCGGATCTACGCAGAAGTTCTTTTGAAAGTCGTGATAGTCACGAAAGTGCTGCGCTACGAGGTGGAACTTAGTAAGTTTACGGCGAGGAGAATCACTGAGGTGATTGATTTTTCTACAGACATTGGTGGAAATATTTATATTTTCACATGGACATATGCTAGACTTTGTCTAGAATTAGTATTTTGTCACAGTCCAGTAATAACATAATACTTGGATATTTAAATCCATTTCAGTCAGTTTTTCATATTTGTAACTAGTTAACCACTTCGATCTGTCAGTACACTGAAGACTAGTCTATAACGGTGGCGTTCATTAGTCTACGCAAGGGAAACTACAAGTTGCCTAGCGCATGGTAGATGGTGATATAATAAACCATGCCCAGGGAACGATCTTCAGAACAGCCGTTAATTGCTTAGACTGTCAGTGTTTTTCTTGTACTGATAAGATTACCGTGAGTTATGTTACAACTGACATATCTAAGAAGAGATCACTTAGATCTGACCCTATTTAAACAAACTGTTATGGCTTTGATAGAAGCCCATATTAAAATGGAACCACAGTTTATTCAAACGTCGAAAGATACTACCACTATGTCTGACTAGACGAATTGTGGGTATATGATGGCGGCGGATACAAGGATTATACGTGCTTGTCCGATAGGGCATGTCTATGGATAAATCTGGTACAGACCAGGTTTACTACACTTCAAGACCTTCAAGAAATGTAAGCCACATTTGAATTATATTATGCCTAGCTAATTGGAACAAAATATTTTTCTGCAGATGACCAACACATTTTTTTCTTCGTATTTAAAGCTTGCAATGATTTACGCAAGACTTGTTAGAGTTATTCTGAGTATTTTCAGCACTCAGGATAGTTTAGGATCGATGACCGAGCATTTCGAAGATTTATTTGAATATTTCATATTTTTGGGAAACCACGGAAAACAACCGATGTAACTGTAAAAGTTAAATTTATTTTTGTTGAGGAATGGATATTTTTTCCATATTCGAAGGTTCGAACATGTGGATTCTCACATAATGAGATGATAATTAAATATAACAAATAATAATAATAATAATAATCCACTAATAATAATAATAATAATAATAATAATAATTTTTATAATTTTTCTAAATAATTCTTGGATATTATATTTTCTAATAATCATATGTATTGAGAGAGAGCCTATGAAGTAGTTTAATCATTTCTAGTTTGGAACAGGAGATTTTCCGAAGGAGAGTGGTTAGCGCAAGCCCGCATTCAACCAACATTTCAGTTCTGGTTGAACAGTTGATATTTGCAATAAGCAAAGAATATTTTTCAGATAACACGGAGAGGCATGAAACGGGAAGCAAATGATATTTGTATCAAATAGGATATTTTTGTATTTATATAAAATCATGACGTAAATACACTTGAAAGTGAAATAAAGATTTTCATAAGTATGGTAAATTCACGGGTTGAACTGAATGGTAAAATAAAATAAACTTGTAAGTTTATTAATCTTCCAGTGTTGATAACAAGCAGAGGCTTGATTTATTGTATAAATTTTGGGAAGAGAATTTATGTGTGGAGTAGTTGAAATGCCATTCCCAGGTGCGCATGTTTAAGTCGCAGGAATGAAGAGGTTTTTTCAAGCATCAATCAAATAGCAGGTTCGATGGCTCAGGTTTATAGTAGGAGTATTGGAGCCACACATTTCGTCGTATGAATAACCCGAAGGTTATTTCTTTGAAACCATCAGTTCTTATTTCAACCTTGTTTACGAATTCCATTTAGACTTTGATTTTGCTAGAACCCGGATTTGTCATGATAGTAGTTTATTCTTCTTCAGAGGAAGACCTTTGCCGTTGTTGTCGTAATATTGTGTTCTTACACAAATAATAGAATGGGCCACTGCCAATTAAAAATAATTCTTTAACCACGAATAATTTGAAGGATATTTTCAATCCTAGTGCCATGAACTAAATGAATTCATTATAAAACTACAATTCTAATTTCCGCATTCTGTCGAAGAATTGCAAGTTGTGAAAGTTGCTAAAAATGGCCATGAATATAAATATTTTTTTATGATAATGATTCCAAGTGGAAAATTGAATAGTTGAATGGTTCAACCATTTATTGATCAAGTTGATGATTCAGAAATCATATATTTTGTTAGGAACTTGAAGTTCATAATCGAGTCACTTCTCGAAATGTTTAATGTCAGAAGAACAATTAATTGTTGTTGTGCTTCGCACAGTTCTTCGATGCTATGCTCAAAGGTCAAATACTTTTCAGATGTTATTAATATGTGTAAATAATGTTTGTTGCTTCGATGATAATAATATTTTCGACGATATATTTTTGAAACTGGAAAAAAGGAAGTGGAAGTTTAGAATTCTATGAACATTTATTCTACGAGTGTTAATATCATGTAAATATTCAAACAGTGATCTACGATATTTCCAGTATAGACAATTAACTTTGAACTGGAATTAAATATTAATAATTTTGGAACACAGTCCACAGGACTATTAATCGGACTTGTGTTTCCAAAAAGATTGTCAAATGTGTTTGGAAAATTTCTGTATATTGTGTGTAAATAATAGTGTGGATCGCCACACGTGGATGATGCTGCTTTGAGCATCTTTGCAGTCAATTTTAACTTCAAAATAAACTGAGATAATTTTAGAGGATGTGTTACTCCCAATTAAATCTCCTTCTATCCTTATTGTTGCATCGAGCCAAAAATCAGCAAAGCATTTTTTTAATTTGATGTCGTTTTTGCGATTTGCTTTAACCCATCTGGCGCTCCGGGATATTTTGACTCTCGTGCTGACTGATTATTGGTAAAATGCATATGTGGTCGTGCGGACTCCGGTCTAAACGGGCACAGTATAGTTCTTCACGGAACTACTTGTTGCAAAATGAGAAAATTAGCCTAAAAATCGAATAATCGCCTAATCGAATAATTGATTAATTGTTGTATTCAATGTACGTCGTTACTTTCACTACGCTCTCACAGAAGCAAAACAAACATTTAATTAACGATAATATATTGTATCATAATATTTTTAAATAATGTACCTTCTTTGTGAAAACTAGGCTCAAACAAAGTAAAACAAAAATGTCCCTGTCCTAAATTATAAACATTGAACAAGAATTCAAAATCTTTGCTGAAAACTCTTCAGGTTTCTTTTCTCGAAACCCCTCCCAATTTGATTGCTGTTTGTCCTTCCACTGTCACTGACTCTTACAGTATTTGGTTATTGTTAACATAAACGAGGATCTCTCATTCAAACTTCTTTATTCGCTCTGGCGATTTTTTTTGTCGTGTGGCCTCCTGAGAGGCCTAGTGCAGGTCTTTCTAGATGACGCCCGTGGGTGACCTGCGCGTCAGTATGAAAGATAGAATGGATGCAGATGAATGCAACTGTGGAAGGCAGCAGCCGTGGCCTGTCAGACGGTACCGTCCCAGCATTTGCCTGGTGTTGAAAATGGGGAAACCACGGAAAACCATTTCAAGGACGGCCGACGGTGGGGCTCGAACCCAGGCGTCTACCGAGTCAGCAGAGAGCTTGGCCCCATGACCTAACGCTGCGCTTTAGCGAGCGTAGCCACTGCTGTCGGTATATAAATATTATATGTTCGGATACTGTACTATAATGAGGCTCATTATAGTACGAGTTTTCATATGATACAGTTTCTCCCACCAATCAGAGCTCAAGAAACAGTTGTGGGACCAATTAGGTAAGGGTAGCATCGCACCTGCGCTTACTTTCACTGCGTGGCTAGTGTCATGGTGGGATATTCGAGGAGACCATGGTATTCTCTGCCTCACATGCGCTCTGTTCAGTACATAAAACTGGCGGAATCTCGAGAGGTATGTAAGATTATTTATGTTCGAACAACATAAAATAGTTATAATTATCGTCGAACATGAACAGTCGTTTGCAACTCGCATATAATGGTAATTAAGACACTCGTATGGAAACTATAAAACGAGGTTTTATAAACATACTCGTGTCTTAATTATTGCCATTATAGGCTTGTTGCTTAATGTACTACAGGTGTATCAAAAGGAATATCGGAGTTTTAAGGCTTTCTAATATTTATTACAGTCAACGTATGATTATAAATAATACATCAAATAAAAGAGCAACTCAAACAGTTTGTCCTACAAGTGTTCGTACCTGTGCCCATGCACTGGTTCCTCCGTCTTCCGTTAGCAGCGCTATTAGCCAAGATGGCGACTAGGGAGAAGAAAGTTATTTGTGTTTTAAAGTTTGCAAGGACAGATTCTGCAGTTACATTGCAACGCGCGTTCCGTATTACTGGGAAACGGTTGGTCGTATCGAACAAAGTTAAATCTACAGGTGTAAGACCTCAGTGATTAGCAACTTTTTTAACCACCATGTTTCTTTGATATCTCTCACCATTTACTTTTTTGGGGCCCTGAATTGCATACTTTTCTTTCGAATCGTTATATCTCGGAAACCGTCGGTCCTATCGATAAAAGTTAAATCTACTGGTGTAAGATCTCAGTGATGAGCATCTTTTCTATCCCATATGATGTTATGATATCTCTCATCAGTCTCTATTTTAGGGGCCCTGAATTTCATCACTTTTTTTCGAATCGTTATATCTCGGAAACCGTCAGTCCTATCGTAAAAAGTAAAATATACAGGCGTAAGATCTCAGTAATTAGCAACTTTTCTGCCTCTTATCATATTTTGATATCTCACACCGTTTTGGTGTTTTTAAATGTTTTTGGTGTTTGAATAACAAATTGGGACCCAAATGTATACAATAATTTGTAAAAATTCAACTGATAGTCTCATTGAATTCTACAGAAAATTATTTATAATAACCCGTTTTCATCTTTTCAATTAGTTAATAATGTATTTACAGCCGTAAGATATTTTGCATTTCCAAGGACGTCCGGCTTTCATAACCACGTGATGGTGTCAGCATTGCCTGGCATATCATTTTTTTAATTTTCCTACATTTCCACGCAATCGGGCCGAAGGTCCGAAATGCAAGGCCACCAACGAAGTTGTTTGAGATTATTAACCCTCTTGCTCGCCGCTATGTAGCCGCACCTTCTCATCCAAAGCAGGTCGTGCGGCGTGGACTCCTACTTGTTTCGCATGGCCCCCACGTTCACCCTGATCTGACGCCATGCGATTTTTACCTCAGGGGGTTCGTAAAGGATCATGTGTATGTGCCACCGCTACCAGCTGACCTAACCGACTCAAGAAACAGGAATGAAGCAGTTGTTGCAACAATTACTGCAGAGAAACTGAGCAAGGCTATTGACTCGATGTGTGCCGTGTGACGAACGGTGCTCACATTGAACACTTGTAGGACAAACGGTTTGAGTTGCTCTTTCATTTCATGTACTATTTATAATTGTAAGTCAACTGTAGTAGGGAAGAATGAGATAGGCATCAAGACCAAAATGCAGATTTACAACACGGTTATGGCCCCGATCACCCTATATGGCACAGAGAGTTTAGCACTACAAGACAAACATCTCAGTAAGATCACTGCCACTGAAATGAAGTATACAAGGCGAGCAGTGGGGAGGACTAGAAGGGATAGGATCCGGAACGAGAGAATCAGAGAAGAAGCAGGACAAAGGAAGGCGATAAGTATGGTGATTGAGGAACGTCAGTTGAAGTGGTATGGACATGTCAGGAGGATGGAACATGAGAGAAAAGCGAAGCAGGTTTTAGAAATGCGAGTGGAAGCGAGAGTAGGAAGAGGAAGACCCCGTACCACTTGAGATGACAGAATTGAGAAAATCGGACAGAAGCGAGGGAAAACAATGCTGGAAATGAAGAGATATTGTGAAAATTGATCGGGGTGGCAGAGATAGACAGAACGAGGCTACCCCGACGCTTGAAGGCACAAGTGATGAGAAGAAGTAAGTTAACTGTAATAAAGCCTTAAACCCCGATATTCATTTTGATACACCCTGTATTTCTATTCTTCTCTCATGTCTACTAATCAATTAATCGATAAGCTGATAAAACTATGATTTGCTTAGTCGATTAATCGTAATAATGGTCAGTCGATAAATCGATTAAAAGTATTCGATAATCGAACATCGCTTATTACCTACTAGCTCTAGTATGAAGGTCAAGGCAAGGGGTTTCCTGGGGGAAAGCTAACTCTAGCTACGAGAGAAGCTTGCTCAAGTTGAAACAGAGAGGTCATTGTCCAGACGAAGTGTTTGAACTAGGGTTTGTGAATTAGCAGTAATTAACAAGCGCTCTCATAACTCGTCTCACTTGTCACTGGCTAACACATCGCTGTGGCCCGTTATTACACTTCACTGGCAACTCAGGTCGGAACAGCGAGGACATCTGCCCCTCACTAGCAACTGTACCAATGATTAACAAAACACATTTACAATTAATACTCTTCGTTTAGGGTTGCCCATGACAATGTTTGACAAGTGATATCATAAAGCTATTATTTTGATGACGATGATGATAATTGCTGTTTTAAGGGGCCTAATATCCAGGTTATCGGCCCCTAATGGTTTGGGTGATCGTGGAAGATGAGATGAGAATGAAAACTATAATTAATACTAACTACAAACTAGCAGAAGAAATGGTAAACAAATCAACAATAAGGTAAATAAAAGAAAGGAGGAAAGGAGATGCCCTCAACCCTCGAAGAATGAGAGGCTTGGAAGGAAGGAGAGCCATGAAAGGGAGATAGGAAAGGGGAAAGAGGAGAGCGACCGTCAGATGAAAAAGGGGACAAAACGGACCCAGCTCAGGATCGCCAACTCCCGAACTCACCAGCCGTGAGTCCTTGAGGGTGTAGCACTATCCAGGGTGCACCAGATGTTGTGGGGATACAAACACTCTGTCTCCTTGAGGGCCTTGTGCAGAAGGCAGGAGAAAAGAAAGGCTGCCCCCTCGCAGAAGGAAGGCATCAGAAAATATGATACAAGGGCCAATTAAGGGGGGAAAGTAAAAGACTCCCTAGGCCTTGGATATCCTAATACCGTCGGGGTCTGAAGACAACAAGAGTTGACCCAGAGAGGTCGACAAGAATGAAGACGGAGAAGAGCCCAGCACAAGTAAGTGGAAGCAATGTCGGACTCAGCTGGGGTCCCGTGGTCGCCAAACCACGTCCCACTAGATGTTAACCCCTGGGGAGACTATTGTTTTGTTTTATACGGCATCCTGATGATGAATTGTTGTTTTAATGGGCCTAACATCTAGGTCATCGACCCCTAATTATATGTTATGAAATTAAAGGATGAAGATAGAAACCGCCAACTGCCAGGGATGAAAATGGTTTGTATAAAACAGATTTGTTGTTGATTCACTTAAGGGCTTTGCGATATCGTAGTCATGTAGCCCTGTGAACTTGGGTGAGTGTATGTGGAATTTGTCTGATAACCTGTGTTATTGTGATGGCTGTATTAGTGTATGTATTTGTAATTCAGATGAGGTTTGGGAAAGAGGCGGCAGTGGCCTTAATTTACGATCCATTCCGACATTTGCCTGGAGTAGAAGTGGGAGACCACGGAAACCCACTTCCAGGATGGCTGAGGTGGGAATCAAACCCGGGCCTCAGTGGTGACTACGCAACATGGCGGACCTATAAACAGACATAATAATAATATTGTTATTGATTTTACGTCCCTACTGTGGCTTTCACAGACGCCGGGGTGCCGGAAATTTTTCCTGAAGGGGATCTTTAACGTGCCAGTAAATCTACTGACACGGCTCCCTCGCATTTGCGCACCCTAAAATGCCAACTGACTGCGCCAGAAATAAAACAGACAGTGATCCCCGACAACAATACAATTATGCCTTATTTGGTTGGTTGGTTCCTCAGATTAGGGGCTGCGACAATGCGATCATGAAGCCCCGAGTACTTTGGGTGTGTGTACAATCTGTCTGATAATATAACCGGTGTTATTTGTGATGGCTGTATTAGTGTGTGTTATCTGTTTTTAATTCATGTAAGGACTGCAGACATTCAAGTAGTTCCTACTTTTGCTACCAAACACCACCGTCAAGGATAAATAGTTCTGAACTTGTTTACTAGATACCACCGCAGTCGGCTCCTGGCGACGAACGTTAGAACCTAAGAGCGTTAGTCAAATCTAACTTATAATTTAGCTTCACACAAGTGTAATTAGTGGAAGGTTCTTTTACATGCCATAAATCTATGACCTGGGACCGCCGGCTTCACTTCCCCTGCGAAGGAAGGCATACTGAGGGACTTGAATGCTCTTGAAAAAGTCTGACGACTTCGGCATGCCTTATTTGGATAAAAGGAGTTAAAACGTGGATGTTAAAAAAACAATAAAATAAATAAGGCATATTTAACAATAAAATAGACATGAACACAATAACAATAAAAAACAATTAAACTACATTAAAACTTAAACCCTGCCCAACACCCTCTCCCTTGTGATGACGGGCCGTCATCCGGTTGACGAGGGAGAGTGGCTGCTTTTCTAAGTCCTTCGCAGATCAGCCAACATGTCACAGGATTGTTAGGCGTTATCTTCACATGCGTCCATACCGTATGCAGCGCCTACAAGCATTGACACAGCTCAAATACAGAGCTCGACTCAGTTTTGTTACGACGATGTGTGAGCGGCAGGAAGGTGACGATCAATGGTTAAATCGATGGATGTTCACGGACGAAGCCACATTCCATGGGAGTGGCCGAGTCAACACGCTTAACTACATCATTTGGAGAACAGAAAATCCACATGTCTCATACGAACTCGAAAGGGCCAGCCCTAAAGTGAATGTGTGGTGCGGAGTGACCTCTGAGGAAGTCCAAGGACAATTCCTTTTTTGCGTAGGAGACTATCTTGACATGATCGAGCAGTATGTGGTCCCTCAATTACAGCAAGATGGGATACTGGACATGATTATCAACAGGATGGTGCTCCACCGCATTGGGCTATCATGGTGAAGGAACAATTAAACCTCATATTCACCGATCGATGGTGTGGCCGTGATGGGCCTATCTCATGGCCTCCTAATAGCCCTGACCTAACTCCTGCAGATTTCTCTGTATGGGGCTACGCCAAGTCGACAGTGTACACACAAAGACCACAGAATCTGGCTGACCTACGGAGGGAGGTTACAGTGGCCTTTCAGCAAATCACTCCAGAAATGCTGCGTGCTACATGGGGCAATATGGATTCGAGGTATCATTTGAGCCGCGTGCGCGATGGTGGACATGTTGAGTGCTAATGTGCTGTGACACAAACTCCAGACTCCAAGCAATAAATATGCATAGTTTCTTGTGTGTGGCGTTTTACTTTTCTGACATCCCAAACGGATGACCCTGCAAATTACCCAGACTATAGTGTGTTTAAAAAGTCTATCGTCTGCTTCCTCAAACAATTTGTTTAGTCTCTACGGTGAGTTGAAATATCCCTCAAACTAATTCCTTGTTCGCTACTTATTCATATCTTCCAAAAACTTTCAATTAATAGTATTTTACTGCTGAGGACATGTTGTTAATTCATTCAAGGGGTTTGGGACCCCTTGGTTCGCCCCCGTGTAGTTGGGTGTGTATTGAGCTCGTCTGTACAACAGTTGACAAAAGTTCATTTGATGAAACGACTCGCAGACCCTCTATTGTCAAGTATATTTTCTAATTCTGAAACCTTTGCGGGTATGCGCACAACAACTCACCAAAGTTCATTTGTTGAACTGATTAGCGCGCCCACACTCATTTTTTGAAACGACTCGCACGCCACCTATTGTGAAATGGATTTACTAATTCAGAAACCTTCACGGGCGTGCAAACGACAAGTAAGCAAATGTATTTGTCTGAAACGAATCGCGCGCCAACAACCATTTGTTGAAACGACTCACGCACAATCTATTGTAAAATGAATTTATTAATACATAGATATTTGCGGGAGTGGGCACAACAACTCACCAAAGTTTCACCACAATCGGATGAATGGTATATGAACACATACTGGACTTCGTTGAAATCTTTCACGCGTCAATCTAATGTTTTGAAACTACTCGTGCGCCACCTATTGTAGCATGGATTTAGTAATTCAGAATTCTTCGTGGGAGTGTGCAGAACAACTCACCCAAGTTGCATTGCAATCGGATGAATGGTATATGAACACGCACGGGACTACCAAACAAACAATCAAGAAACATTAATTTTTATACACAGGGTTAATCTAAATTAGTTACCTGAAAGTATTAATGAATTATTTCCAAACTATTGCCCGCATTCATTCAGATGTTTGTCAAACCTCATGTCATATCATCAAGTTTTAGGCCTAGTCGGTAGAGTTCGCTCCATGCTCGTCTGGCGGGAAAACGGGAGAGTGATGCAGCGCAAACACACTTGCGGTCCCCGCGCATGCAGTGAAGTCTATTTTTATTTTATTTTCCAACAAGATGGAGCACCTCCTCATTACCACCACGAGGTCACTATGTTCCTATCTTACTCCACTTCCGCTTGGATGGGACGTGGTTTGAAAATAGCTTGGCCTCTACGATCTCCTGATATAACGCCGCTGCATTTTTCTCTGTGGGGATACAGTAAGATACAGTGTACATCCCTCCACTTTCAAAAACTCTCCATGAACTACGTCAAAGTATGAACGTAGCGGTAACTCAGGTGGATGAAGACATGCACACGCATATCTGGGATGAACTGATGTACAGATGAGAGGGATATGAGCCCAGTGACAGCAGGGAGCCACATTGATTCTTTGTAAACATGGTAAATAAATCTTGTGGTTATGCCCATTTACGAATTGGAAATAAACTACGTATGTTAACCATGTAAAATTAAATATTATTATCAGGGAGGCGGAGATTCCTGCATCGCATTGGCGTGGCTATTAGCCCTTTGTGTCATTATTGTAATGAAGAGGATGATGCGCTCCACACATTCTTTGTGTGTGATCGTTGGTCAACACATAGAAGAGATCTACAAGCTTCTTTAGGGGTAATCACGCCGGACAACATCCTACAGATGATGCTCCGAAATGATCAAACATGGAATCAGACAGTTTATACATAGAAGATATCCTGCGTCAGAAGAAGAGGGAAATGGATGCGTACGAACGTCCTTAAGAAGAAATGAAGAAAGAAGAAGTCTGAAAGGCTAAGTAAGCACGACATCACCCTGAAGTAATACGAGAGCGGTTCCGGGCTGATGAACGCATCGTGGGAAAAGGGATGTGGTTTTTAGTGGGTAAGAATCCCACACTACTGTGGAGTGCGGAACCTTCACATGTGTCTTTTGAAGATTTTCCACAGCCCCTCGTAAAAAAAAAAAAAATAGAGAGGCCTAACTAATTTAGAGCAACCCTGTATAGAGATATTCTCTAAATCTAGCTTGCCTTGTCGCTCAAGTTGGCAACGCTGGGTCGAGATCTACGGAAAGTCTTAAGAAGTATTGGTTTTGAAATAACGCCGCGCTGTCGCCTGAGATATGGAGTTAGGGAACGTAGCACGAATCGCTCGCATCGTGACTATTGGTTCCCACGAGCAATAATGTCAATGATATAGTGTATCTGCCCTCCAATTTGTGTTTCCCGCTCTTCAGCTGCCAGTGTCCTCTTGGCCCATACATGCCATCAGGCAGATCAATTCACTCCTCCCGAGCCTATTTATAACAAGAGTCAAACGAACCGCGACTATTATTAGACATTCAGCTCAAAAGGACAAGCGTGACCCGAACAGAATAAGCAGCAGAAAGTAGCCTAATCCTCAAATGAAGAAACACTGTCATCTTCGCAGAATAATGAGTGACTCGTGATGAAAGTGATTGATCGTGACCGAACATCACCAATATGTTGCTTCTTCCAGGACAGAGGTCGTTAACCAGTGACCAACTCTATTCTGAACGACATCTAAAGCGTTTCGTCGGACCATGAGTCATTTGGAATGACATATCGGACGATAACGGGTCATCTAAAACGATGTATGATATCGGACGTAAATGTTATTTAAAATTATATATAATATCGGACGATAATGTAACATTTAAAGTGATATATGGAAGGTATGTGACATTTGAAGAGATATATCGGAAGATAATGTTACTTGTAAAGCGAAATATCGTACGATAATGTAACCTTTAAAACGATATATCGTACAATAACGTAACCTTTAAAACGATATATCGTACAATAACGTAACCTTTAAAACGATAGGCCTATATCGAAGGAATGTGTCATCCAGAACAATACATGGGATGATAGTGTAACATTTAAAACGATATATCGCAGGATATTTAAAGTGATATATCGGTTGATAATTTAACAATTGAAACGATATATCGAATTAATGTGTCATTTAAAGCGATAGGCCTATATCGGAAGATAATGTACCATTTAAAGCAATATATCGGATGAAAATCAGATGATTATGTAACTTTAAATGCAAAATATCGTACGATAATGTTTAACATTAAAAATGATATATCGAAGGAATGTGTCATTTAAAGCGATACATCGGCGATATATTAATATAGAGTCACTCACTCCCCATTGGAGAAGTCCAATGACGAACACCGTGCATAACGTTTCTATTAATGATATACTGTACTGTAATATACTCATTCATGGATGGAATGGAGGCAGCTTTGCACGTACCTGTAAAGAAAGAGAAATATACATTAGTAACTGAAGATTATAATAATACATTGGGGGCAGAGAATTTGGAACACTGCAAAGCAACAGGGCGAAGTATTTGGCCTACGTCACTTTGTTACGTACAGAAAGCATCGGACTCGAGAGAAACACAGACAGTACAATGTATTCAAAAGAATACAAAACTGAGTTACCGATATTTTCAGGGATTTATTGCTAAACTTTTTAGCATTGTGTCATTTCCTATGAACCGTCTGTACGTCTGAGCTTGGCATTCGTACATTCCCCGCTAGTACCCTACCATGTTGCCAAGTTTAAGTGCAATCCAGCTTCAAATTCCCTGTCATATTAATAACACTGTTGCTGTAGCTATCAAAACTAACCCAGCCATCATACATCTATAGCGGATTTCAGAGATATTAACCGTACATCAAGCCACTGAGTACCCCACAAAAGAAACTGAAATTGTACACATTTGGACTTACAATTGTTTAAAACAACAGATGGAGCCACTCAAATGGGTGCCATTAATACGTGAATAAAAAAACCTCTATTGCCGTCCAATTGACAGGTGAAAAGCTAAAGGAAGCATGAGACTTCAGCTGCCTACGAAGGAAAATAACCAGTGAAGGACGAAGCAAAGAGGTTGGCTCAGGCAACACAAGAAAAGAATCTGTTGATGTCAAATATAGATTTAGGCTATTAGGAAGTCATTTTTGAAAGCCCTTATCTGGAGCATGGCGCTCTATGGAAGTGAAACTTTGACTGTGACGCAGAAGAAGAGAGCAGAATAGACGCTTTTGAAATGTGGTGTTACAGGAGAATGATAGTCAGATGGGTAGGTAGAGCAACAAATGAAGGTATATTACGACGAGTGTGAGAGGAGAGATATTTCTGGCGACTGCTAATGAAGAGAAGAGATAGGTTGGTAGGACACGTACTAAGACACCCAGGAATAACAAACTTAGTTATAGAAGGAAGGGTTGAGGGCAAGAACTGTAGGGGTAGACCAAGGTTGGATTATGTTAAACAGATTGCCTCGGATGTAGGGTGTGGTAGCTATGTAGAGACGAAACGATTACCTCAGGACAGGCAGACATGGAGAGCTGCATCAAACCAGTTAAAATATTAAAGACTCAAAGAACGACAATAAAGAGTAAATTCGGAAAAAATCAGGAGAAGTAATTCTGCTGTCAGGATTGAATCGGGAGGCAAACAAACCGAGGATTTCGTAATTACAGAAGGCCTGGAACAGATAATAAAATTTAAAATATCCAGGAACGCAAAATTAACACAGTAATGAAACCTGAAGCATTACACGCGTCGGAAACTTTGATCATTGGAGGCAGTTCTCTTATACAGACGTAGAGAAACAAGAGGGGAGAATTAATTAAATGACTTTAATATCGTCGGTATGTAGATAATTATTATTGAGAATCTAATTTCGCCAAATCCTTGTTTATCCAAACTTTATTATGAGCTACGTTTGGATCGGCAGATCATTATCAAGCTACAACACATATCACAGAGATGTTGTTTACAACCTTGGTCAATTGCACTTGTATCAAACATAACCTAAAACATATACAGTACAGTCACTTTGGCACGTTAGTCAATCTGCAGCCTAACACAAGTATTGGATTGTAAGTTCCGTGCAACCTTTCGGTGTCTGTCTGCGCGATAGAGACTGTATATGTTTTTAGGTTATGATTGAGGCTACAGATTGACTAACGTGCCAAAGAGACTGTATATGTTTTAGGTTATGTTTGAGGCTACAGATTGACTAACGTGCCAAAGAGACTGTATATGTTTTTAGGTTATGTTTGAGGCTGCAGATTGACTAACGAGCCAAAGAGACTGTATATGTTTTTAGATTATGTTTGAGGCTGCAGATTGACTAACGTGCCAAAGAGACTGTATATGTTTTTAGGTTATGTTTGAGGCTGCAGATTGACTAACGTGCCAAAGAGACTGTATATATTTTAGGTTATGTTTGTTTACGAATTCCATTTAGACTTTGATTTTGCTAGAACCCGGATTTGTCATGATAGTAGTTTATTCTTCTTCAGAGGAAGACCTTTGCCGTTGTTGTCGTAATATTGTGTTCTTACACAAATAATAGAATGGGCCACTGCCAATTAAAAATAATTCTTTAACCACGAATAATTTGAAGGATATTTTCAATCCTAGTGCCATGAACTAAATGAATTCATTATAAAACTACAATTCTAATTTCCGCATTCTGTCGAAGAATTGCAAGTTGTGAAAGTTGCTAAAAATGGCCATGAATATAAATATTTTTTTATGATAATGATTCCAAGTGGAAAATTGAATAGTTGAATGGTTCAACCATTTATTGATCAAGTTGATGATTCAGAAATCATATATTTTGTTAGGAACTTGAAGTTCATAATCGAGTCACTTCTCGAAATGTTTAATGTCAGAAGAACAATTAATTGTTGTTGTGCTTCGCACAGTTCTTCGATGCTATGCTCAAAGGTCAAATACTTTTCAGATGTTATTAATATGTGTAAATAATGTTTGTTGCTTCGATGATAATAATATTTTCGACGATATATTTTTGAAACTGGAAAAAAGGAAGTGGAAGTTTAGAATTCTATGAACATTTATTCTACGAGTGTTAATATCATGTAAATATTCAAACAGTGATCTACGATATTTCCAGTATAGACAATTAACTTTGAACTGGAATTAAATATTAATAATTTTGGAACACAGTCCACAGGACTATTAATCGGACTTGTGTTTCCAAAAAGATTGTCAAATGTGTTTGGAAAATTTCTGTATATTGTGTGTAAATAATAGTGTGGATCGCCACACGTGGATGATGCTGCTTTGAGCATCTTTGCAGTCAATTTTAACTTCAAAATAAACTGAGATAATTTTACAGGATGTGTTACTCCCAATTAAATCTCCTTCTATCCTTATTGTTGCATCGAGCCAAAAATCAGCAAAGCATTTTTTTAATTTGATGTCGTTTTTGCGATTTGCTTTAACCCATCTGGCGCTCCGGGATATTTTGACTCTCGTGCTGACTGATTATTGGTAAAATGCATATGTGGTCGTGCGGACTCCGGTCTAAACGGGCACAGTATAGTTCTTCACGGAACTACTTGTTGCAAAATGAGAAAATTAGCCTAAAAATCGAATAATCGCCTAATCGAATAATTGATTAATTGTTGTATTCAATGTACGTCGTTACTTTCACTACGCTCTCACAGAAGCAAAACAAACATTTAATTAACGATAATATATTGTATCATAATATTTTTAAATAATGTACCTTCTTTGTGAAAACTAGGCTCAAACAAAGTAAAACAAAAATGTCCCTGTCCTAAATTATAAACATTGAACAAGAATTCAAAATCTTTGCTGAAAACTCTTCAGGTTTCTTTTCTCGAAACCCCTCCCAATTTGATTGCTGTTTGTCCTTCCACTGTCACTGACTCTTACAGTATTTGGTTATTGTTAACATAAACGAGGATCTCTCATTCAAACTTCTTTATTCGCTCTGGCGATTTTTTTTGTCGTGTGGCCTCCTGAGAGGCCTAGTGCAGGTCTTTCTAGATGACGCCCGTGGGTGACCTGCGCGTCAGTATGAAAGATAGAATGGATGCAGATGAATGCAACTGTGGAAGGCAGCAGCCGTGGCCTGTCAGACGGTACCGTCCCAGCATTTGCCTGGTGTTGAAAATGGGGAAACCACGGAAAACCATTTCAAGGACGGCCGACGGTGGGGCTCGAACCCAGGCGTCTACCGAGTCAGCAGAGAGCTTGGCCCCATGACCTAACGCTGCGCTTTAGCGAGCGTAGCCACTGCTGTCGGTATATAAATATTATATGTTCGGATACTGTACTATAATGAGGCTCATTATAGTACGAGTTTTCATATGATACAGTTTCTCCCACCAATCAGAGCTCAAGAAACAGTTGTGGGACCAATTAGGTAAGGGTAGCATCGCACCTGCGCTTACTTTCACTGCGTGGCTAGTGTCATGGTGGGATATTCGAGGAGACCATGGTATTCTCTGCCTCACATGCGCTCTGTTCAGTACATAAAACTGGCGGAATCTCGAGAGGTATGTAAGATTATTTATGTTCGAACAACATAAAATAGTTATAATTATCGTCGAACATGAACAGTCGTTTGCAACTCGCATATAATGGTAATTAAGACACTCGTATGGAAACTATAAAACGAGGTTTTATAAACATACTCGTGTCTTAATTATTGCCATTATAGGCTTGTTGCTTAATGTACTACAGGTGTATCAAAAGGAATATCGGAGTTTTAAGGCTTTCTAATATTTATTACAGTCAACGTATGATTATAAATAATACATCAAATAAAAGAGCAACTCAAACAGTTTGTCCTACAAGTGTTCGTACCTGTGCCCATGCACTGGTTCCTCCGTCTTCCGTTAGCAGCGCTATTAGCCAAGATGGCGACTAGGGAGAAGAAAGTTATTTGTGTTTTAAAGTTTGCAAGGACAGATTCTGCAGTTACATTGCAACGCGCGTTCCGTATTACTGGGAAACGGTTGGTCGTATCGAACAAAGTTAAATCTACAGGTGTAAGACCTCAGTGATTAGCAACTTTTTTAACCACCATGTTTCTTTGATATCTCTCACCATTTACTTTTTTGGGGCCCTGAATTGCATACTTTTCTTTCGAATCGTTATATCTCGGAAACCGTCGGTCCTATCGATAAAAGTTAAATCTACTGGTGTAAGATCTCAGTGATGAGCATCTTTTCTATCCCATATGATGTTATGATATCTCTCATCAGTCTCTATTTTAGGGGCCCTGAATTTCATCACTTTTTTTCGAATCGTTATATCTCGGAAACCGTCAGTCCTATCGTAAAAAGTAAAATATACAGGCGTAAGATCTCATTAATTAGCAACTTTTCTGCCTCTTATCATATTTTGATATCTCACACCGTTTTGGTGTTTTTAAATGTTTTTGGTGTTTGAATAACAAATTGGGACCCAAATGTATACAATAATTTGTAAAAATTCAACTGATAGTCTCATTGAATTCTACAGAAAATTATTTATAATAACCCGTTTTCATCTTTTCAATTAGTTAATAATGTATTTACAGCCGTAAGATATTTTGCATTTCCAAGGACGTCCGGCTTTCATAACCACGTGATGGTGTCAGCATTGCCTGGCATATCATTTTTTAATTTTCCTACATTTCCACGCAATCGGGCCGAAGGTCCGAAATGCAAGGCCACCAACGAAGTTGTTTGAGATTATTAACCCTCTTGCTCGCCGCTATGTAGCCGCACCTTCTCATCCAAAGCAGGTCGTGCGGCGTGGACTCCTACTTGTTTCGCATGGCCCCCACGTTCACCCTGATCTGACGCCATGCGATTTTTACCTCAGGGGGTTCGTAAAGGATCATGTGTATGTGCCACCGCTACCAGCTGACCTAACCGACTCAAGAAACAGGAATGAAGCAGTTGTTGCAACAATTACTGCAGAGAAACTGAGCAAGGCTATTGACTCGATGTGTGCCGTGTGACGAACGGTGCTCACATTGAACACTTGTAGGACAAACGGTTTGAGTTGCTCTTTCATTTCATGTACTATTTATAATTGTAAGTCAACTGTAGTAGGGAAGAATGAGATAGGCATCAAGACCAAAATGCAGATTTACAACACGGTTATGGCCCCGATCACCCTATATGGCACAGAGAGTTTAGCACTACAAGACAAACATCTCAGTAAGATCACTGCCACTGAAATGAAGTATACAAGGCGAGCAGTGGGGAGGACTAGAAGGGATAGGATCCGGAACGAGAGAATCAGAGAAGAAGCAGGACAAAGGAAGGCGATAAGTATGGTGATTGAGGAACGTCAGTTGAAGTGGTATGGACATGTCAGGAGGATGGAACATGAGAGAAAAGCGAAGCAGGTTTTAGAAATGCGAGTGGAAGCGAGAGTAGGAAGAGGAAGACCCCGTACCACTTGAGATGACAGAATTGAGAAAATCGGACAGAAGCGAGGGAAAACAATGCTGGAAATGAAGAGATATTGTGAAAATTGATCGGGGTGGCAGAGATAGACAGAACGAGGCTACCCCGACGCTTGAAGGCACAAGTGATGAGAAGAAGTAAGTTAACTGTAATAAAGCCTTAAACCCCGATATTCATTTTGATACACCCTGTATTTCTATTCTTCTCTCATGTCTACTAATCAATTAATCGATAAGCTGATAAAACTATGATTTGCTTAGTCGATTAATCGTAATAATGGTCAGTCGATAAATCGATTAAAAGTATTCGATAATCGAACATCGCTTATTACCTACTAGCTCTAGTATGAAGGTCAAGGCAAGGGGTTTCCTGGGGGAAAGCTAACTCTAGCTACGAGAGAAGCTTGCTCAAGTTGAAACAGAGAGGTCATTGTCCAGACGAAGTGTTTGAACTAGGGTTTGTGAATTAGCAGTAATTAACAAGCGCTCTCATAACTCGTCTCACTTGTCACTGGCTAACACATCGCTGTGGCCCGTTATTACACTTCACTGGCAACTCAGGTCGGAACAGCGAGGACATCTGCCCCTCACTAGCAACTGTACCAATGATTAACAAAACACATTTACAATTAATACTCTTCGTTTAGGGTTGCCCATGACAATGTTTGACAAGTGATATCATAAAGCTATTATTTTGATGACGATGATGATAATTGCTGTTTTAAGGGGCCTAATATCCAGGTTATCGGCCCCTAATGGTTTGGGTGATCGTGGAAGATGAGATGAGAATGAAAACTATAATTAATACTAACTACAAACTAGCAGAAGAAATGGTAAACAAATCAACAATAAGGTAAATAAAAGAAAGGAGGAAAGGAGCTGCCCTCAACCCTCGAAGAATGAGAGGCTTGGAAGGAAGGAGAGCCATGAAAGGGAGATAGGAAAGGGGAAAGAGGAGAGCGACCGTCAGATGAAAAAGGGGACAAAACGGACCCAGCTCAGGATCGCCAACTCCCGAACTCACCAGCCGTGAGTCCTTGAGGGTGTAGCACTATCCAGGGTGCACCAGATGTTGTGGGGATACAAACACTCTGTCTCCTTGAGGGCCTTGTGCAGAAGGCAGGAGAAAAGAAAGGCTGCCCCCTCGCAGAAGGAAGGCATCAGAAAATATGATACAAGGGCCAATTAAGGGGGGAAAGTAAAAGACTCCCTAGGCCTTGGATATCCTAATACCGTCGGGGTCTGAAGACAACAAGAGTTGACCCAGAGAGGTCGACAAGAATGAAGACGGAGAAGAGCCCAGCACAAGTAAGTGGAAGCAATGTCGGACTCAGCTGGGGTCCCGTGGTCGCCAAACCACGTCCCACTAGATGTTAACCCCTGGGGAGACTATTGTTTTGTTTTATACGGCATCCTGATGATGAATTGTTGTTTTAATGGGCCTAACATCTAGGTCATCGACCCCTAATTATATGTTATGAAATTAAAGGATGAAGATAGAAACCGCCAACTGCCAGGGATGAAAATGGTTTGTATAAAACAGATTTGTTGTTGATTCACTTAAGGGCTTTGCGATATCGTAGTCATGTAGCCCTGTGAACTTGGGTGAGTGTATGTGGAATTTGTCTGATAACCTGTGTTATTGTGATGGCTGTATTAGTGTATGTATTTGTAATTCAGATGAGGTTTGGGAAAGAGGCGGCAGTGGCCTTAATTTACGATCCATTCCGACATTTGCCTGGAGTAGAAGTGGGAGACCACGGAAACCCACTTCCAGGATGGCTGAGGTGGGAATCAAACCCGGGCCTCAGTGGTGACTACGCAACATGGCGGACCTATAAACAGACATAATAATAATATTGTTATTGATTTTACGTCCCTACTGTGGCTTTCACAGACGCCGGGGTGCCGGAAATTTTTCCTGAAGGGGATCTTTAACGTGCCAGTAAATCTACTGACACGGCTCCCTCGCATTTGCGCACCCTAAAATGCCAACTGACTGCGCCAGAAATAAAACAGACAGTGATCCCCGACAACAATACAATTATGCCTTATTTGGTTGGTTGGTTCCTCAGATTAGGGGCTGCGACAATGCGATCATGAAGCCCCGAGTACTTTGGGTGTGTGTACAATCTGTCTGATAATATAACCGGTGTTATTTGTGATGGCTGTATTAGTGTGTGTTATCTGTTTTTAAGTCATGTAAGGACTGCAGACATTCAAGTAGTTCCTACTTTTGCTACCAAACACCACCGTCAAGGATAAATAGTTCTGAACTTGTTTACTAGATACCACCGCAGTCGGCTCCTGGCGACGAACGTTAGAACCTAAGAGCGTTAGTCAAATCTAACTTATAATTTAGCTTCACACAAGTGTAATTAGTGGAAGGTTCTTTTACATGCCATAAATCTATGACATGGGACCGCCGGCTTCACTTCCCCTGCGAAGGAAGGCATACTGAGGGACTTGAATGCTCTTGAAAAAGTCTGACGACTTCGGCATGCCTTATTTGGATAAAAGGAGTTAAAACGTGGATGTTAAAAAAACAATAAAATAAATAAGGCATATTTAACAATAAAATAGACATGAACACAATAACAATAAAAAACAATTAAACTACATTAAAACTTAAACCCTGCCCAACACCCTCTCCCTTGTGATGACGGGCCGTCATCCGGTTGACGAGGGAGAGTGGCTGCTTTTCTAAGTCCTTCGCAGATCAGCCAACATGTCACAGGATTGTTAGGCGTTATCTTCACATGCGTCCATACCGTATGCAGCGCCTACAAGCATTGACACAGCTCAAATACAGAGCTCGACTCAGTTTTGTTACGACGATGTGTGAGCGGCAGGAAGGTGACGATCAATGGTTAAATCGATGGATGTTCACGGACGAAGCCACATTCCATGGGAGTGGCCGAGTCAACACGCTTAACTACATCATTTGGAGAACAGAAAATCCACATGTCTCATACGAACTCGAAAGGGCCAGCCCTAAAGTGAATGTGTGGTGCGGAGTGACCTCTGAGGAAGTCCAAGGACAATTCCTTTTTTGCGTAGGAGACTATCTTGACATGATCGAGCAGTATGTGGTCCCTCAATTACAGCAAGATGGGATACTGGACATGATTATCAACAGGATGGTGCTCCACCGCATTGGGCTATCATGGTGAAGGAACAATTAAACCTCATATTCACCGATCGATGGTGTGGCCGTGATGGGCCTATCTCATGGCCTCCTAATAGCCCTGACCTAACTCCTGCAGATTTCTCTGTATGGGGCTACGCCAAGTCGACAGTGTACACACAAAGACCACAGAATCTGGCTGACCTACGGAGGGAGGTTACAGTGGCCTTTCAGCAAATCACTCCAGAAATGCTGCGTGCTACATGGGGCAATATGGATTCGAGGTATCATTTGAGCCGCGTGCGCGATGGTGGACATGTTGAGTGCTAATGTGCTGTGACACAAACTCCAGACTCCAAGCAATAAATATGCATAGTTTCTTGTGTGTGGCGTTTTACTTTTCTGACATCCCAAACGGATGACCCTGCAAATTACCCAGACTATAGTGTGTTTAAAAAGTCTATCGTCTGCTTCCTCAAACAATTTGTTTAGTCTCTACGGTGAGTTGAAATATCCCTCAAACTAATTCCTTGTTCGCTACTTATTCATATCTTCCAAAAACTTTCAATTAATAGTATTTTACTGCTGAGGACATGTTGTTAATTCATTCAAGGGGTTTGGGACCCCTTGGTTCGCCCCCGTGTAGTTGGGTGTGTATTGAGCTCGTCTGTACAACAGTTGACAAAAGTTCATTTGATGAAACGACTCGCAGACCCTCTATTGTCAAGTATATTTTCTAATTCTGAAACCTTTGCGGGTATGCGCACAACAACTCACCAAAGTTCATTTGTTGAACTGATTAGCGCGCCCACACTCATTTTTTGAAACGACTCGCACGCCACCTATTGTGAAATGGATTTACTAATTCAGAAACCTTCACGGGCGTGCAAACGACAAGTAAGCAAATGTATTTGTCTGAAACGAATCGCGCGCCAACAACCATTTGTTGAAACGACTCACGCACAATCTATTGTAAAATGAATTTATTAATACATAGATATTTGCGGGAGTGGGCACAACAACTCACCAAAGTTTCACCACAATCGGATGAATGGTATATGAACACATACTGGACTTCGTTGAAATCTTTCACGCGTCAATCTAATGTTTTGAAACTACTCGTGCGCCACCTATTGTAGCATGGATTTAGTAATTCAGAATTCTTCGTGGGAGTGTGCAGGACAACTCACCCAAGTTGCATTGCAATCGGATGAATGGTATATGAACACGCACGGGACTACCAAACAAACAATCAAGAAACATTAATTTTTATACACAGGGTTAATCTAAATTAGTTACCTGAAAGTATTAATGAATTATTTCCAAACTATTGCCCGCATTCATTCAGATGTTTGTCAAACCTCATGTCATATCATCAAGTTTTAGGCCTAGTCGGTAGAGTTCGCTCCATGCTCGTCTGGCGGGAAAACGGGAGAGTGATGCAGCGCAAACACACTTGCGGTCCCCGCGCATGCAGTGAAGTCTATTTTTATTTTATTTTCCAACAAGATGGAGCACCTCCTCATTACCACCACGAGGTCACTATGTTCCTATCTTACTCCACTTCCGCTTGGATGGGACGTGGTTTGAAAATAGCTTGGCCTCTACGATCTCCTGATATAACGCCGCTGCATTTTTCTCTGTGGGGATACAGTAAGATACAGTGTACATCCCTCCACTTCCAAAAACTCTCCATGAACTACGTCAAAGTATGAACGTAGCGGTAACTCAGGTGGATGAAGACATGCACACGCATATCTGGGATGAACTGATGTACAGATGAGAGGGATATGAGCCCAGTGACAGCAGGGAGCCACATTGATTCTTTGTAAACATGGTAAATAAATCTTGTGGTTATGCCCATTTACGAATTGGAAATAAACTACGTATGTTAACCATGTAAAATTAAATATTATTATCAGGGAGGCGGAGATTCCTGCATCGCATTGGCGTGGCTATTAGCCCTTTGTGTCATTATTGTAATGAAGAGGATGATGCGCTCCACACATTCTTTGTGTGTGATCGTTGGTCAACACATAGAAGAGATCTACAAGCTTCTTTAGGGGTAATCACGCCGGACAACATCCTACAGATGATGCTCCGAAATGATCAAACATGGAATCAGACAGTTTATACATAGAAGATATCCTGCGTCAGAAGAAGAGGGAAATGGATGCGTACGAACGTCCTTAAGAAGAAATGAAGAAAGAAGAAGTCTGAAAGGCTAAGTAAGCACGACATCACCCTGAAGTAATACGAGAGCGGTTCCGGGCTGATGAACGCATCGTGGGAAAAGGGATGTGGTTTTTAGTGGGTAAGAATCCCACACTACTGTGGAGTGCGGAACCTTCACATGTGTCTTTTGAAGATTTTCCACAGCCCCTCGTAAAAAAAAAAAAATAGAGAGGCCTAACTAATTTAGAGCAACCCTGTATAGAGATATTCTCTAAATCTAGCTTGCCTTGTCGCTCAAGTTGGCAACGCTGGGTCGAGATCTACGGAAAGTCTTAAGAAGTATTGGTTTTGAAATAACGCCGCGCTGTCGCCTGAGATATGGAGTTAGGGAACGTAGCACGAATCGCTCGCATCGTGACTATTGGTTCCCACGAGCAATAATGTCAATGATATAGTGTATCTGCCCTCCAATTTGTGTTTCCCGCTCTTCAGCTGCCAGTGTCCTCTTGGCCCATACATGCCATCAGGCAGATCAATTCACTCCTCCCGAGCCTATTTATAACAAGAGTCAAACGAACCGCGACTATTATTAGACATTCAGCTCAAAAGGACAAGCGTGACCCGAACAGAATAAGCAGCAGAAAGTAGCCTAATCCTCAAATGAAGAAACACTGTCATCTTCGCAGAATAATGAGTGACTCGTGATGAAAGTGATTGATCGTGACCGAACATCACCAATATGTTGCTTCTTCCAGGACAGAGGTCGTTAACCAGTGACCAACTCTATTCTGAACGACATCTAAAGCGTTTCGTCGGACCATGAGTCATTTGGAATGACATATCGGACGATAACGGGTCATCTAAAACGATGTATGATATCGGACGTAAATGTTATTTAAAATTATATATAATATCGGACGATAATGTAACATTTAAAGTGATATATGGAAGGTATGTGACATTTGAAGAGATATATCGGAAGATAATGTTACTTGTAAAGCGAAATATCGTACGATAATGTAACCTTTAAAACGATATATCGTACAATAACGTAACCTTTAAAACGATATATCGTACAATAACGTAACCTTTAAAACGATAGGCCTATATCGAAGGAATGTGTCATCCAGAACAATACATGGGATGATAGTGTAACATTTAAAACGATATATCGCAGGATATTTAAAGTGATATATCGGTTGATAATTTAACAATTGAAACGATATATCGAATTAATGTGTCATTTAAAGCGATAGGCCTATATCGGAAGATAATGTACCATTTAAAGCAATATATCGGATGAAAATCAGATGATTATGTAACTTTAAATGCAAAATATCGTACGATAATGTTTAACATTAAAAATGATATATCGAAGGAATGTGTCATTTAAAAGCGATACATCGGCGATATATTAATATAGAGTCACTCACTCCCCATTGGAGAAGTCCAATGACGAACACCGTGCATAACGTTTCTATTAATGATATACTGTACTGTAATATACTCATTCATGGATGGAATGGAGGCAGCTTTGCACGTACCTGTAAAGAAAGAGAAATATACATTAGTAACTGAAGATTATAATAATACATTGGGGGCAGAGAATTTGGAACACTGCAAAGCAACAGGGCGAAGTATTTGGCCTACGTCACTTTGTTACGTACAGAAAGCATCGGACTCGAGAGAAACACAGACAGTACAATGTATTCAAAAGAATACAAAACTGAGTTACCGATATTTTCAGGGATTTATTGCTAAAATTTTTAGCATTGTGTCATTTCCTATGAACCGTCTGTACGTCTGAGCTTGGCATTCGTACATTCCCCGCTAGTACCCTACCATGTTGCCAAGTTTAAGTGCAATCCAGCTTCAAATTCCCTGTCATATTAATAACACTGTTGCTGTAGCTATCAAAACTAACCCAGCCATCATACATCTATAGCGGATTTCAGAGATATTAACCGTACATCAAGCCACTGAGTACCCCACAAAAGAAACTGAAATTGTACACATTTGGACTTACAATTGTTTAAAACAACAGATGGAGCCACTCAAATGGGTGCCATTAATACGTGAATAAAAAAACCTCTATTGCCGTCCAATTGACAGGTGAAAAGCTAAAGGAAGCATGAGACTTCAGCTGCCTACGAAGGAAAATAACCAGTGAAGGACGAAGCAAAGAGGTTGGCTCAGGCAACACAAGAAAAGAATCTGTTGATGTCAAATATAGATTTAGGCTATTAGGAAGTCATTTTTGAAAGCCCTTATCTGGAGCATGGCGCTCTATGGAAGTGAAACTTTGACTGTGACGCAGAAGAAGAGAGCAGAATAGACGCTTTTGAAATGTGGTGTTACAGGAGAATGATAGTCAGATGGGTAGGTAGAGCAACAAATGAAGGTATATTACGACGAGTGTGAGAGGAGAGATATTTCTGGCGACTGCTAATGAAGAGAAGAGATAGGTTGGTAGGACACGTACTAAGACACCCAGGAATAACAAACTTAGTTATAGAAGGAAGGGTTGAGGGCAAGAACTGTAGGGGTAGACCAAGGTTGGATTATGTTAAACAGATTGCCTCGGATGTAGGGTGTGGTAGCTATGTAGAGACGAAACGATTACCTCAGGACAGGCAGACATGGAGAGCTGCATCAAACCAGTTAAAATATTAAAGACTCAAAGAACGACAATAAAGAGTAAATTCGGAAAAAATCAGGAGAAGTAATTCTGCTGTCAGGATTGAATCGGGAGGCAAACAAACCGAGGATTTCGTAATTACAGAAGGCCTGGAACAGATAATAAAATTTAAAATATCCAGGAACGCAAAATTAACACAGTAATGAAACCTGAAGCATTACACGCGTCGGAAACTTTGATCATTGGAGGCAGTTCTCTTATACAGACGTAGAGAAACAAGAGGGGGAATTAATTAAATGACTTTAATATCGTCGGTATGTAGATAATTATTATTGAGAATCTAATTTCGCCAAATCCTTGTTTATCCAAACTTTATTATGAGCTACGTTTGGATCGGCAGATCATTATCAAGCTACAACACATATCACAGAGATGTTGTTTACAACCTTGGTCAATTGCACTTGTATCAAACATAACCTAAAACATATACAGTACAGTCACTTTGGCACGTTAGTCAATCTGCAGCCTAACACAAGTATTGGATTGTAAGTTCCGTGCAACCTTTCGGTGTCTGTCTGCGCGATAGAGACTGTATATGTTTTTAGGTTATGATTGAGGCTACAGATTGACTAACGTGCCAAAGAGACTGTATATGTTTTAGGTTATGTTTGAGGCTACAGATTGACTAACGTGCCAAAGAGACTGTATATGTTTTTAGATTATGTTTGAGGCTACAGATTGACTAACGTGCCAAAGAGACTGTATATGTTTTTAGATTACGTTTGAGGCTGCAGATTGACTAACGAGCCAAAGAGACTGTATATGTTTTTAGGTTATGATTGAGGCTGCAGATTGACTAACGTGCCAAAGAGACTGTATATGTTTTTAGGTTATGTTTGAGGCTGCAGATTGACTAACGAGCCAAAGAGACTGTATATGTTTTTAGATTATGTTTGAGGCTGCAGATTGACTAACGTGCCAAAGAGACTGTATATGTTTTTAGGTTATGTTTGAGGCTGCAGATTGACTAACGTGCCAAAGAGACTGTATATGTTTTAGGTTATGTTTGAGGCTGCAGATTGTCTAACGTGCCAAAGAGACTGTATATGTTTTTAGGTTATGTTTGTGGCTGCAGATTGACTAACGTGCCAAAGAGACTGTATATGTTTTTAGGTTATGTTTGAGGCTGCAGATTGACTAACGTGCCAAAGAGACTGTATATGTTTTTAGGTTATGATAGAGGCTGCAGATTGACTAACGTGCCAAAGAGACTGTATATGTTTTTAGATTATGTTTGAGGCTGCAGATTGACTAACGAGCCAAAGAGACTGTATATGTTTTTAGGTTATGTTTGAGGCTGCAGATTGACTAACGTGCCAAAGAGACTGTATATATTTTTAGGTTATGTTTGAGGCTGCAGATTGACTAACGTGCCAAAGAGACTGTATATGTTTTTAGGTTATGTTTGAGGCTGCAGATTGACTAACGTACCAAAGAGACTGTATATGTTTTTAGGTTATGTTTGAGGCTGAAGATTGACTAACGTGCCAAAGAGACTGTATATGTTTTTAGGTTATGTTTGAGGCTGCAGATTGACTAACGTGCCAAAGAGACTGTACATGTTTTTAGGTTATGTTTGAGGCTGCAGATTGACTAACGTGCCAAAGGGACTGTATATGTTTTTAGGTTATGTTTGAGGCTGCAGATTGACTAACGTGCCAAAGAGACTGTATATGTTTTTAGATTATGTTTGAGGCTGCAGATTGACTAACGAGCCAAAGAGACTGTATATGTTTTTAGGTTATGATTGAGGCTGCAGATTGACTAACGTGCCAAAGAGACTGTATATGTTTTTAGGTTATGTTTGAGGCTGCAGATTGACTAACGTGCCAAAGAGACTGTGTATGTTTTTAGGTTATGTTTGAGGCTGCAAATTAACTAACGTGCCAAAGACACTGTATATGTTTTTAGGTTATGATTGAGGCTGCAGATTGACTAACGAGCCAAAGAGACTGTATATGTTTTTAGGTTATGATTGAGGCTGCAGATTGACTAACGTGCCAAAGAGACTGTATATGTTTTTAGGTTATGTTTGAGGCTGCAGATTGTCTAACGTGCCAAAGAGACTGTATATGTTTTTAGGTTATGTTTGAGGCAGAAGATTGACTAACGTGCCAAAGAGACTGTGTATGTTTTTAGGTTATGTTTGAGGCTGCAGATTGACTAACGTGCCAAAGACACTGTATATGTTTTTAGGTTATGGTTGAGGCTGCAGATTGACTAACGTGCTAAAGAGACTGTATATGTTTTAGGTTATGTTTGAGGCTGCAGATTGACTAACGTGCCAAAGAGTCTGTATATGTTTTTAGGTTATGTTTGAGGCTGCAGATTGACTAACGTACCAAAGAGACTGTATATGTTTTTAGGTTATGTTTGAGGCTGAAGATTGACTAACGTGCCAAAGAGACTGTATATGTTTTTAGGTTATGTTTGAGGCTGCAGATTGACTAACGTGCCAAAGAGACTGTATATGTTTTTAGGTTATGTTTGAGGCTGCAGATTGACTAACGTGCCAAAGGGACTGTATATGTTTTTAGGTTATGTTTGAGGCTGCAGATTGACTAACGTGCCAAAGAGACTGTATATGTTTTTAGGTTATGTTTGAGGCTGCAGATTGACTAACGTGCCAAAGGGACTGTATATGTTTTTAGGTTATGTTTGAGGCTGCAGATTGACTAACGTGCCAAAGAGACTGTATATGTTTTTAGATTATGTTTGAGGCTGCAGATTGACTAACGAGCCAAAGAGACTGTATATGTTTTTAGGTTATGATTGAGGCTGCAGATTGACTAACGTGCCAAAGAGACTGTATATGTTTTTAGGTTATGTTTGAGGCTGCAGATTGACTAACGTGCCAAAGAGACTGTGTATGTTTTTAGGTTATGTTTGAGGCTGCAAATTGACTAACGTGCCAAAGACACTGTATATGTTTTTAGGTTATGATTGAGGCTGCAGATTGACTAACGAGCCAAAGAGACTGTATATGTTTTTAGGTTATGATTGAGGCTGCAGATTGACTAACGTGCCAAAGAGACTGTATATGTTTTTAGGTTATGTTTGAGGCTGCAGATTGTCTAACGTGCCAAAGAGACTGTATATGTTTTTAGGTTATGTTTGAGGCAGAAGATTGACTAACGTGCCAAAGAGACTGTGTATGTCTTTAGGTTATGTTTGAGGCTGCAGATTGACTAACGTGCCAAAGACACTGTATATGTTTTTAGGTTATGGTTGAGGCTGCAGATTGACTAACGTGCCAAAGAGACTGTATATGTTTTTAGGTTATGTTTGAGGCTGCAGATTGACTAACGTACCAAAGAGACTGTATATGTTTTTAGGTTATGTTTGAGGCTGAAGATTGACTAACGTGCCAAAGAGACTGTATATGTTTTTAGGTTATGTTTGAGGCTGCAGATTGACTAACGTGCCAAAGAGACTGTATATGTTTTTAGGTTATGTTTGAGGCTGCAGATTGACTAACGTGCCAAAGGGACTGTATATGTTTTTAGGTTATGTTTGAGGCTGCAGATTGACTAACGTGCCAAAGAGACTGTATATGTTTTTAGATTATGTTTGAGGCTGCAGATTGACTAACGAGCCAAAGAGACTGTATATGTTTTTAGGTTATGATTGAGGCTGCAGATTGACTAACGTGCCAAAGAGACTGTATATGTTTTTAGGTTATGTTTGAGGCTGCAGATTGACTAACGTGCCAAAGAGACTGTGTATGTTTTTAGGTTATGTTTGAGGCTGCAAATTGACTAACGTGCCAAAGACACTGTATATGTTTTTAGGTTATGATTGAGGCTGCAGATTGACTAACGAGCCAAAGAGACTGTATATGTTTTTAGGTTATGATTGAGGCTGCAGATTGACTAACGTGCCAAAGAGACTGTATATGTTCTTAGGTTATGTTTGAGGCTGCAGATTGTCTAACGTGCCAAAGAGACTGTATATGTTTTTAGGTTATGTTTGAGGCAGAAGATTGACTAACGTGCCAAAGAGACTGTGTATGTTTTTAGGTTATGTTTGAGGCTGCAGATTGACTAACGTGCCAAATACACTGTATATGTTTTTAGGTTATGGTTGAGGCTGCAGATTGACTAACGTGCTAAAGAGACTGTATATGTTTTTAGATTACGTTTGAGGCTGCAGATTGACTAACGAGCCAAAGAGACTGTATATGTTTTTAGGTTATGATTGAGGCTGCAGATTGACTAACGTGCCAAAGAGACTGTATATGTTTTTAGGTTATGTTTGAGGCTGCAGATTGACTAACGAGCCAAAGAGACTGTATATGTTTTTAGATTATGTTTGAGGCTGCAGATTGACTAACGTGCCAAAGAGACTGTATATGTTTTTAGGTTATGTTTGAGGCTGCAGATTGACTAACGTGCCAAAGAGACTGTATATGTTTTAGGTTATGTTTGAGGCTGCAGATTGTCTAACGTGCCAAAGAGACTGTATATGTTTTTAGGTTATGTTTGTGGCTGCAGATTGACTAACGTGCCAAAGAGACTGTATATGTTTTTAGGTTATGTTTGAGGCTGCAGATTGACTAACGTGCCAAAGAGACTGTATATGTTTTTAGGTTATGATAGAGGCTGCAGATTGACTAACGTGCCAAAGAGACTGTATATGTTTTTAGGTTATGTTTGAGGCTGCAGATTGACTAACGTACCAAAGAGACTGTATATGTTTTTAGGTTATGTTTGAGGCTGAAGATTGACTAACGTGCCAAAGTGACTGTATATGTTTTTAGGTTATGTTTGAGGCTGCAGATTGACTAACGTGCCAAAGAGACTGTATATGTTTTTAGGTTATGTTTGAGGCTGCAGATTGACTAACGTGCCAAAGGGACTGTATATGTTTTTAGGTTATGTTTGAGGCTCCAGATTGACTAACGTGCCAAAGAGACTGTATATGTTTTTAGATTATGTTTGAGGCTGCAGATTGACTAACGAGCCAAAGAGACTGTATATGTTTTTAGGTTATGATTGAGGCTGCAGATTGACTAACGTGCCAAAGAGACTGTATATTTTTAGGTTATGTTTGAGGCTGCAGATTGACTAACGTGCCAAAGAGACTGTGTATGTTTTTAGGTTATGTTTGAGGCTGCAAATTGACTAACGTGCCAAAGACACTGTATATGTTTTTAGGTTATGATTGAGGCTGCAGATTGACTAACGAGCCAAAGAGACTGTATATGTTTTTAGGTTATGATTGAGGCTGCAGATTGACTAACGTGCCAAAGAGACTGTATATGTTTTTAGGTTATGTTTGAGGCTGCAGATTGTCTAACGTGCCAAAGAGACTGTATATGTTTTTAGGTTATGTTTGAGGCAGAAGATTGACTAACGTGCCAAAGAGACTGTGTATGTTTTTAGGTTATGTTTGAGGCTGCAGATTGACTAACGTGCCAAAGACACTGTATATGTTTTTAGGTTATGGTTGAGGCTGCAGATTGACTAACGTGCTAAAGAGACTGTATATGTTTTTAGGTTATGTTTGAGGCTGCAGATTGACTAACGTGCCAAAGAGTCTGTATATGTTTTTAGGTTATGTTTGAGGCTGCAGATTGACTAACGTACCAAAGAGACTGTATATGTTTTTAGGTTATGTTTGAGGCTGAAGATTGACTAACGTGCCAAAGAGACTGTATATGTTTTTAGGTTATGTTTGAGGCTGCAGATTGACTAACGTGCCAAAGAGACTGTATATGTTTTTAGGTTATGTTTGAGGCTGCAGATTGACTAACGTGCCAAAGGGACTGTATATGTTTTTAGGTTATGTTTGAGGCTGCAGATTGACTAACGTGCCAAAGAGACTGTATATGTTTTTAGATTATGTTTGAGGCTGCAGATTGACTAACGAGCCAAAGAGACTGTATATGTTTTTAGGTTATGATTGAGGCTGCAGATTGACTAACGTGCCAAAGAGACTGTATATGTTTTTAGGTTATGTTTGAGGCTGCAGATTGACTAACGTGCCAAAGAGACTGTATATGTTTTAGGTTATGTTTGAGGCTGCAGATTGTCTAACGTGCCAAAGAGACTGTATATGTTTTTAGGTTATGTTTGAGGCTGCAGATTGACTAACGTGCCAAAGAGACTGTGTATGTTTTTAGGTTATGTTTGAGGCTGCAGATTGACTAACGTGCCAAAGAGACTGTATATGTTTTTAGGTTATGTTTGAGGCTGCAGATTGACTAACGTGCCAAAGAGACTGTGTATGTTTTTAGGTTATGTTTGAGGCTGCAGATTGACTAACGTGCCAAAGAGACTGTATATGTTTTTAGGTTATGATTGTTACAAGTGCAAATGACCAAGGTTGTAAACAACATCTCTGTGATATGTGTTGTAGCTTGATAATGATCTGCCGATCGAAACGTAGCTCATAATAAAGTTTGGACAAACAAGATGAGTTTGTCGGTTATTTGGCGAAATTAGATTCTCAATAATAAGAGAGGAGAATATTGAGGAAATTCCTTGGTCCAGTCTGCTCTGGATGAAACGGAAGTCTCATGAGCTTTTATCAGCATGCTGACACTTTCAGGAAAATGCAGTTCCGCAGCCATTCTCAGAGTGAACAATGACATGCTGACCAAACTGATTCTCAATCTTGCTCTCTCTCAATCAAAGTCAAGAAAGTAAGAAAGGAAAAGACCTTCAAGAAAGCGTCATCACAGAGGAAATTATAAGGTGCGTTCAAAAAGTAACGAGCTGGAGGCTGTAATGCGCAAACCGGTGACGACATCGGCTAATCGTGGCGTGAGTAACGAGGTGTGGTTCCGGCCAGAGCGTGGAAGGTCACAGCCCGTCGCTAGAGGGCACGCGTGCACGTCACGACACGATACAAAGCGAGCAGCAGCATGCATCAATCGTCCAATCAAGACCAAGACAGTAGGCCATTCGACATGCTTCCTGGTGTGGTTGAAGACTGTGGACACCCATTGGGCACACACTTTCCCCCTAGTGTAGTCGTTCCTTCATGATGGTGTGCACACTTCCGACGCTCAATCCGACCACGGCGGCTGGCGGCTATGGCGTTCACTGTCACTCGGTGGTCCTGGGTAATGAGTGCATCAACCAGCTGGACGTTGTCATCGGTAATGCAGGGGGGGGGGGGTGCCCCAGACCGGGCATCATCGGCTAACGACACCCATCCTTCCCTGAAGCGCTTGTGCCACGCCTTGACCCTTGCAAGGGACATGCAGTGTTCGCCGTACACTTGTGACATTCGGCGATGAATGTCCGTTCCCCCTACTCCTTCCGCTGTCAGAAACCGAACAACACCTCTTAGCTCTTCGGTTGACGCCTCCATGACACTGTTTGCAATGTGACTGACAGAGTTGGACGATTGATGCTTGCTGCTGCTCGCTTTGTATCGTCGTCACGTGACGTGGACGCCTGCCCTCTAGCGACTGGCTGTACCTTTCACGCTCTAGTCGGAACCACACCTCGTTACACACGCCACGATTAGCCGATGTCGTCACCGGTTTGAGCATTACAGCCTCCGGCCTCGTTACTTTTTGAACGCTCCTTATATACGGTATAAGATTGACTCCAATTCAAAACAGTAATCAACAACAAATCTGCTGAGAATGGAAAGAATGAATGAACACTTTCAGGGTCTGGATGAAGACATTTCGGGAGAAGAAAAAAGTTCATCATTAGCTAAAATGTTCTATTGCGGTCCACACATGGGCATATCGTTGCGTTCGTACGGCTCGGGGGTTTGTAGAGGCAAAGTCATAGGACACGGTCGAGAATAGAACCCCCAATAATGGGTACCACAAACCGCCACTGATCTAATCAGGAAGTTATGCTGTTGTTGATTCATTGTGAGGATTGCGACACCGTGCTTATTTATCCGTGAATTTTTAGGGTATGTGTAGAATTTGGTTGATAGCCTGCGTTACTGCGGTTTCTGCAGTAGTGTTCGTATTCGTATGTACAGTGAGTCCGGGAATGGTCTCCGCAGCGCCTACATGCGTCTGCGAGAGCTAGCTACAGCAGTTACGTTGGTAGCACGGCAACCGCTTGCATCATAACAAATAAACAGTGAACTTTGTACTCACCACAGCCATTCATAACAGATGCTGGAACCATTCACAGTACATCACTCTTTTTCCGTAATTAGTTTGTTTTAATTCATGAACCACGGTAACTTTATAAGGGAACAACTGAAGCTTGTCTCTTACAGCTTTATGTGCTGCCGACTTAGAGATTCCTGTTTGTTGAGCTAATTTTCGTGTTGATTTACTTGGGCTACGCAGCATTATATCGGATATTTCATCAAGTTTTTCGTCTGTTCAAAGCGTAGGCCTGCCTGTTCCCGGTACATCGTGAACTGAGCCAGTCACACGAAATATACTTACCAAATCCCGAACGGTATCACGGTTTGGACACTTTGAATTAGGAAACCGCGCCTGAAATCTTAATTTTACATTTTCTGTAAACCGATCGCCTTCGCGAAAAACGTATTCCACCAAAAAAACTCTCTTCAGTAGTAAACTTTACCGCCTGTATACTGTTGCACTCTTCCAATAATCTATCTGAACGCTCGCTTGCTATAATACACACTGAAGACATGCAGGCTCGCTCGCTTATCGCAATACACACTGACAGCCCTCACGGGGGAGTCCCGCTATGAAGGATACACTGCAGTGCAGCCAACTAAACTCATGACTCAACCACTCACAGCTGCACGTATCCCTGCGGAGAACATTCTCGGGCGCGTAGGGTTGCAAAGGAGGCAGGCGTGGTGGCGTTAAGTTCGGAACAATCCTGGCCAGTGGCGTAACTAAGAGGGGTGATTAGAGGGATCAATCCTCCCAGAACCAAATAATATAAAAAGACGTAATTTGATGACATTTTTACTAAAAAAAACTATTTTTGGATTGATGACTAACGACTGGATTAGTGTTACGCTCATTGAGAGGTGTAACTAAAACTTATCAAATGCTATCGAGATCAAACATGAAAACGTGTAGGTTTGCTTTCATTGATTGTCTTATTTTGCCCCGTCACAAAGCAGAAACAAACACATGACCAAAACAGAAAGCAGAAACAAAAGCAAAGCTAAAAACACAAAGCGAAAATCAAAATTCAAAAACCACAGGCAGGAAACAAACAGAAAAGTAAAAACCAAAAGCGAAAAGCAAAATTCAAAAACAAAATCAGGAAACAAATACAAAACCAACAGCAAAAATAAAATTCAAATACAAAAGCAGGAAGCAAATACAAAACTAAAATCAAAAGCAAAGTTCAAAAACAAAATCAGAAAACAAACACAAAACTAAAAACAAAAAGAAAAATTCAAAACAAATCAGAAAACAAACACAAAAGCAAAAACACAAAGCAAAAAGCAAAATACAAAAACAAAAGCAGAAAACTAACACAAGACCAAGAACCAAAAGCTAAATTTAAAAACAAAAACAAAAGCAGAGAACAATCACAAACCTAAAAACATAGAGCAAAAATTCAAAAAGGAGAAAACAAACACAATTAGTTCAGGTACTGAGGGGGGAATCGAACCCACCTCGTCTTAGTTACGTCTCTCGAGGCTGATGAGTGAACCCTGTTGCAATTCTCAGACCAGAGATAAAGCACTAATCGATAAGTTTAACAAGTTGTTTTAATGCACCTAGGGCCGGTTCCATCAACCTTGCGTTAAATTTGGCCAACAAAACCTTACTTAACGAATCGTTATAATTTTAACATTCTGTTATAAATTACGTGTTCCACAGAACGTTTTAACAAGTCGGTTAACAAACGATGCGTTAAATGTCTCTTGCTGTAAGGATCAAGGAAGCAGTGAACGGCATGGATGGTTTTTCAGACTTCTGAACTGTTTCTAGTCAACTTGTATTCATTTGTTTGCTATCAAGCGACGGTGCTGCCGTTATCTGGAGCTAGCGCAAGGGCGATGGAAACATAAACAAACAGATGCTATAACATGTGATTTGAGTAGATGGGTGTGCTCCTTTCTGGTATTTTCAGTTATTTTTTTCATACTAATTGAGGCTAAGAGATGAGTAATTTAATTGCTCAGTTCCGCTGTGCTCTTCAAATTCAACAACTGCCATATCAATGCTTTACTTCCGAAAAAAAAGAAAGAAAGAAAAAAGGCTTTTCAGACGGATTGGAGTACATTAGGCCTACTTCGTGTCGCAAAGCCGATTTCGAAGTACTGTATATGATCGTATGCGGCTGCCATTTTACAAAGGAGAATTATTTATTAATAAATACTACCGGTAATGAAAATGAAAATCCACAGCCTGCTTCCAGTCTCCGACCGGGTCAGGAATGGAATGAATGAAGCCCCCATCTAGCGGCGAGGATATGAACTGTGCCGGCTGCCGAGGCCTGACGCACTCCTCTGGGGCAATGATTAAATGAATGACAGATGAAATGAAATGATAGTGGAGAGTGTTGCTGGAATGAAATTTGGACAGGGAAAACCGGAGTACCCGGAGAAAAACCTGTCTGCCTCCGTTTTGTCCAGCACAGATCTCACATGGAGTGACCGGGATTTGAACCACGGAGGCCGGCGTGCTGCCGCCTAAGCCACGGGGGCTTCAACTACCGGTAATGAATTTCTTAAAATGCCACATGCCATTAGACCTTGGCATGAATTCTTGTTCTGTAGCATTATTCAAATACGGTAATCAAAAATAAATAATACAATAACTGAGCACGAAAGGCATGCTGTATTTGCTTGTAACCATTCCCCCTGCATTACAAACTAGGCGACTTTTAGCAGTGTCGATTTGACAGCTGTTCTTCCCATGTGGCAAAAAAATATATATATATATATATATATATATATATATATATACTTTAGGGGTCGCTTTATCGTAGGCCTACATGTGGTTGTCTTCTTTTTAACTTGCCCCATTGCCGCTTCAAATCTGTGAAGTTCAGTTTTTCTAATGAGCTGTGCCTATTTAAAAAAAATTATTAATCTTTATAGTCAACTTTTAGGCTATTTATAGATCAAAAATTGTATGTGCGTTTATACACACATCAAAAAAAGTTTTGCATCACCTCGGTTCCCAGATCTCCGGCATATAGACGTTGACTGTGTATATTGTATCAAAGATACAGTCCCTTTGACTGTTCATAGATGTCACTAAAACTGCTCAAAGATGTAAACAACCATGCATGAGCAGGGCCTATTAGACGGAGGGGGTACGACAGCCGATCAGTTCCAGTCATTCCACCAGGACGAAGGTACGCTGCTCATGTTGTCTGTAGTTCTACCATGCCTAGAAGGTCAATACCGCAGTTCGATCGCGTCCGCATTGTTACTTTGTGTCAAGAAGGGCTCTCAACAAGGGAAGTTTCCAGGCGTCTCAGAGTGAACCAAAGCGATGTTGTTCGGACATGGAGGAGGTACAGAGATACAGGAACTGTCGATGACAAGCCTCGCTCAGGCCGCCCAAGGGCTACTACTGTAGTGGATGACCGCTACTTACGGATTGCCGCTCGGAGGAACCCTGACAGCAATGCCACCATGTTGAATAATGCGTTTCGTTCAGCCACAGGACGTCGTGTTTCAACTCAAACTGTGCGCAATAGGCTGCATGATGCGCAACTTCACTCCCGACGTCCATGGCGAGGTCCAGCTTTGCAACCCCGACACCATGCAGCGCGGTACAGATGGGCCCAACAACATGCTGAATGGACCCCACAGAATTGGCATCACGTTCTCTTCACCGATGAGTGTCGCATATGCCTTCAACCAGACAATCGTCGGAGACGTGTTTGGAGGCACCCTGGTCAGGCTGAACGTCTTAGACACACTGTCCAGCGAGTGCAGCAAGGTGGTGGTTCCCTGATGTTTTGGGGTGGCATTATGTGGGGCCGACGTACGCCACTGGTGGTCATGGAAGGCTCCGAAACGCTTTACGATACCTGAATGACATCCTCCGACCCATAGTGCACCCATATCGGCAGAATATTGGAGAGGCATTTGTCTTCATGGACGACAATTCTCGACCTCATCGTGCACATCTTGTGAATGCGTTCCTTCAAGATAACGACATCGCTCGACTACAGTGGCCAGCATGTTCGCCAGACATGAACCCTATCGAACATGCCTGGGATATGTTGAAAAGGGCTGTTTATGGACGTCTTGACCCACCAACCACTCTGAGAGATTTACGCCGAATTGTCGTTGAGGAGTGGGACAATTTGGACCAACAGTGTCTTGATGAACTTGTGGATAGTATGCCACGGCGAATACAGGCATGCATCAATGCAAGAGGACGTGCTACTGGGTATTAGAGGTAGTGGTGTGTACTGCAATCTGGACCACAAATGCTGAAAGTCTAGCTGTATGATGGTACAACATGCAATGTGTGGGTCTCATGAGCAATAAAACGAGCTGAAATGTTGTTTGTGTTGATCTCTATTCCCTTTGTATTTAAAGGTTCCGGAACTCTTGGAACCGAGGTGATGCAAAACTTTTTTTGATGTGTGTATTTAAATTGCATCATGACACTGTTTATCTAAACTATGTGAAAATGAAAACTACAAATCAACACTCGTGCTGATCAACTGAAAGCTTTGGATGCAAATCAAATAACTGTCGTTTGCACTAGTTTTATTCATCATTTGATAATACATTCAGTACAAAAACCTTTTGTGCACTATAAAACTACATTATTGACCATTACGTATTGAAGTTGCTGTCTGAATAGGCTATATTTACCAATTTCATTACATGTACGGTAGGCTCATTTGTAGGTTAGGCCTAGGCATATCATTTAAGTGGCCGGTTGTAAGGTAAAGTCCTTACTGTATTTATGCACAACACATTTGGGGGCTTCATTCATTCCATTCCTGACCCGGTCGGAGACTGGAGACAGGCTGTGGATTTTCATTTTCACATTTGGACAACCTATATCTCTCCAGAAACTTCTTTTCAGACAGTTGCAACATGCCATTAGACCTTGGCATGAATTCTTGTTCTGTAGCATTATTCAAATACGGTAATCAACAATAAATAATACAATAACTGAGCACGAAAGGCATGCTGTATTTGCTTGTAACCATTTGTTAAACTCCTAACTGAGCAAGAATGGGATGTTAAAATAACGGATAGGTTAACTATTTGTTAGCAGTAATGTTGATTGATGGAACACCATTTCGCTAACATTTCCGTTAAATTTCTTTAACGTATCGTTAAAATTTTAACAAAGGTTGATGGAACTGGCCCCTAATGTTGCACTAAACATCTACTGTAGCTGGTATTTTCCTCGTCTTGTCAACGGACTGGCTCACTAATAAACTATAGACGATCAAAACAAAGTCATTAGATCCATACGTAAATGGAACTTCCCCACACCGTGTTCTAAATATCAAGTTTGTCAGCAACTTACGAGACAGTCTGGGAGGCTCAGAACAGGAGCTGTCCTTGTAGGATTTATCAAATGATGACGATTGCGATCCTACTTTATGGGTTCTGTCAGCTTAGGGTTACTTCCCGTCGGGGATTAATCCGGGGGGTACTGAAATGAAGGTAGCAGGGTGTACCATGACCGGGAAATCGCCTTCTTTTAAAATACTCATCTAATCAAGCGACTCGTGTAATTCCGTGATACCTTTATAATCCTGTATTTCATGTCGGAGTTCCTTTCATTGTCATTGTTTCGTTTCATTTACGTCAGCGAGGTTCGACCCGAGGACTCTACACATGCCGTACAGCATGTAAAGAAAGAAATATTGAATACTACTGTACAAGAAGTTATGGATATCGTGGTGGATGGAATGATTTAACCTTGGCAATTCATCAAGCTCTGACAAAGACGACGATGATGATGATGATGATGATAGGGACAGTGAAGGGATGGAAGGTGTCGAACCCTTGCCAAGTGACTGAGGATAATTTATTTGTGTCAGTTCGTTTGCAGTCCTAACGTGAATTACAGATAACACACACTATTACAGCCATCACAATTAACACCGGTTATCAGACAGTTTCTACACACACCCAAAGTACACGGATGTACATGACCGCGTTGTCGCAGCCCCTAAACTAAGGAACCAATCAACCGTTCTTTATAAAACAATAACAAGTGACCACAGGCAGTAGAATACACATATGCGTTACTATTCAACTTCTTGTCCAAATAGCATACTCGTTACAACGGTAGAGCAAGGCAGATACTACCCGTCTGACGAATCCTTGCCAGTATGGATACAGTGAGGCCATTCTCTCTAGAACGGAACCGCGGGGCAGCAGGGTCACGGTGAGTAGCAGCAGCGTAGCGCCCAACTAGTTTAAGACCTTTACAATGTTTTAAGTATTTAATAATCATCATTACTAACATGAATTACAGAGTATTTGCTGGAAATGCTGTCCTGTATTTTCTAAACACACATTGCACCGACGTAGGAAGTTTTGGTACACTCACTGTAATTCATCCTCACAGATATTTCGTTCTCGACAGCCTACAGAGTACGCGGATTGTTTTATTTACCTTTTATTTGTAAAAAATCGCACGGCGCATTAACTTAGTTAGTTATTGTTGTTTTAAGGGGGCGGAACTACGCGCGTAAACTTACGAACACATTTACTGTAAGATTTCTTTTTGAGAAGATAAGTTTCCACTCGGAAAATTCGATGTTTTGTTCTACACCTATGTTCACGGGATGCTTGATAGGCCACATGTGCCATTGCTTCCTGACCAATTAAGTTATTCAAGCTCAGCATATTTTGTGATGACGTCGCTCAAGGCCTTGTGAGACTTATCAATGAGAACTTGGACATAGTCCACCAGTGTTCTCATGATTGGAAGATTTTTACTCCGCAGGAGTGCCGAGACATGCCATGTGTGACATCTAAATTACCTGGCTTTGATCTTCTTAGTCGGATATGGTCGAAATTAAACCGTATCAGGACCAATTCTGGTGTTTGTGCGGACAATTTGTTTAAGTTGAAAGTGTGACTGTGGAGCCGATAGACAAACGGTGAAGCACATCATTCAGGACTGTCCTCTAAGATCCTATGGTGGTAACATAATGGATTTTACCTCAGTGACTCATGCATCAGTGGACTATATTTAATTAATAACGATTAATAATAGTCTAATAATATTTTGTGACTTTTCAACGGGTTTTGTTTCAGGTTACAATTGTTTGAAATCACCACATCTATGTTTGTTAACAAAAGCCAGATCAGGTTTGTTGGGGATAACTGTCAGTACAGATCACTAGCTGGTGAATATTTGTGAAGGTTCTAGACAGAGCAACAACATGCCATCCCAGTCAACCAATGTTGTACGACTTCTTAAGACTCAAAGGAAGGAAGCTATCGATCTAACAGTAACGACCGTTCCGCGTTACTACAATAATTACTCTGTGACGACTAGTTTAAAGCCTCTTTGTCGAGTTAATTACTTTCCGTCCAGGAATTAGTCATTTTTCCTCTAATCATGTTCTTTGAAGTTCGTTGCTTTGTTTAACGGAATAAAAGTTGGCGATGCAAGCAAACAACTCGACTGTGGGAATATGGACCATCATTATTAATGAGAAACGCACAATCGGGGTAATTAAAGGATATTCCTTGACTTTTCAGCGACTCTTCAGAAGCAATCTTTAATGAAGGTACTTCCAGTAGGATACCGCAATGACTTTCCTTTTCTCGGAATATTTTAATCTGCGAGTGGTTAAAAGGTAGACTGTGCTTCCGGATCTGCCAGATTCTAAATAAAACAAATCTGTAAATAACTGGCTTCCTTATTTGTCGATGCGTATTCTACTTAGATAATATACAGGATGACTGAAAATCCGTCACAGTGAAATTAAAAATTACCTTCAAATATTCCCTCTTTCGAGAGCTGCTATAAGGATGAAGTTTATTACACAATATTCTGTTTAGTTTTTTAATATGTTCAAAATGCTTTTAAAAAATAAAAAAATAAAAAATAATGAAAGCAAAAAACAACAATTCATTGATGAAAAACAATAATGACAATTTGTATTTGTGTCCACGATGACTGCACGTGGAAACTGGAATCAAAGGATCGAATCCCAGCGCTGATAGTGGAGTGGTAATAATAATAATATTACAATTGATAAATATCATTAAAATGATAACAAAATAATGATAATTATTATAACAAAATAAACACAAGTAGTTCCGTGAAGACCTATACAGACTATATTCATATAGCCTGCTTATGTTAATTGACGACATGGGCTAATCGTGGCGCGTGTTACGAGGTGGGGTTCCGACCAGAGCGTGGAAGGTCACAGCCCGTCGCTAGAGGGCACGCGTGCACGTCACGTGACGATACAAAGCGAGCAGCAGCATGCATCAATCGTCCAACGCTGCCAGTCACATTGCAAACAGTGACATGGAGGCGTCAAACGAAGAGCAAAGAGGTGTTGTTCGTTTTCTGACAGCGAAAGGAGTAGGGGGAACGGACATTCATCGCCGAATGTCACAAGTGTACGGCGAACACTGCATGTCCCTTGCAAGGGTCAAGGCGAGGCACAAGCGCTTCGGGGAAGGACGGGTGTCGTTAGCCGATGATGCCCGGTCTGGGGCACCCCCTGCATTACCGATGACAACGTCCAGCTGGCTGATGCACTCATTACCCAGGACCGCCGAGTAACAGTGAACGCCATAGCCGCCGTGGTCGGATTGAGCGTCGGAAGTGTGCACACCATCATGAAGGAACGCCTGCAATTTCGCAAAGTGTGTGACCAATGGGTGCCCCACAGTCTTCAACCACACCAGGAAGCATGTCGAATGGCCTACTGTCTTGGTCTTGGTTGGCCGATTGATAGATGCTGCTACTCGCTTTGTATCGTCACGTGACGTGCACGCGTGTCCTCTAGCGACGGGCTGTGACCTTCCACGTTCTGGTCGGAACCACACCTCGTTACACACGCCACGATTAGCCCATGTCGTCACCGTTTGCGCATTACAGCCGGCTCGTTACTTTTTGAACGCACCTTATATTTCAGATGGTCACCATGTTGAATTCTTATATTATATGTAAACCATAAAGTTATGTACTATTAGATGACGATTTTTGCGTAGGTTCATTATTCAAACGTTCATTTTGATCACATGATTAATATACAAGAAATAGAAACTTAATTTTAAAATTGCGCACAGCCGCCATCTTTAGGTTATGTGAACAATTGAACCAAATTAAATGGCAGTGCATTACAATGTGTATAAACAGTTACTGTACCATATTTCACTGCGCTCAGATGGTTAAATTGGAGGAAAGTCTAGTAATATGTTTCACCTTCGCTTGGCCGCCATGTTCGTTTTGTATTTTACAGGTACCAACAGTAGTGGCTACGCGGGCTAAATCGCTGCGTTAGGTCAAGGGGCCAAGCTCTCTGCTGACTCGGTAGACGCGAGGGTTCGAGCCCCACCGCCGGCAGTCCTTGAAATGGTTTTCCGTGGTTTCCCATTTTCAACACCAGGCAAATGCTGGGACAGTACCTTCTGACAGGCCACGGCCGCTTCCTTCCACATCCTTGCCCAGTTTCATTCATCTTAATCCATTCGATCTCTCATCCCGACGCGCAGGTCGCCCACGGGCGTCGACTAGAAAGATCTGCACTCGGCCTCTCAGGAGGCTACACGACAAAAAAAATACAGGTTTTTGCAAGTCTCATAGCTGAACTTCCAGTAGAACAGTTTATCACTGTACAAAATGTCAGGGTGATATCAGTAATATTTTCGGAGATATAGAATGCCGGTGAAATATCTTGCACAGCCGCCATTTTGAGATTATGCAAACAATTGCACTAAATTAGATGCCAGTGCATTACGATATGTATAAGCATTTGCTGTACCAAGTTTCATTGCGTTTGAATGGTTACGTTGCGAGAAAAGTATTTTTAAATGTTTGAACTTCATTTGGCCGCCATGTTGGTTTTGTAGTTAACAGGTTTTTGCAAGTCTCATAGCTGAACTTCTAGTAGAACAGTTTATCACTGTAAAAAATATCAGGGTGATATCAGTAATAGTTTCGGAGATATGGAATGCCGGTGAAATATATCGCACAGCTGCCATGTTGGATTAGTGAGACGTAATAATAATTGGAGGACACGGTCGGGGCAGCCAAAAATAGTACTATGACTTTACAGAGTTTCATTGAGATCGCCCTAGTCGTTTAGAAGATATTAGGGGGAGGGGACACACGCACACGGACAAAAGGTGATCTCAGTTATTTAGTTAGTTAGTTATTGTTGTTTTAAGGGGCAGAACTACGAGGTCATCTGCCCCAAAAGGTGATCTCATAAGCCTATATTTTTCATAAATTAAAATAGTCTATTAATTCAACAAGCATGCACCTCTCTCTCTCTCTCTCTCTCTCTCTACCTCAGAAGTGCTGAAATAGCTAGAGATTGACCGCTCACCAGGCATGCTGCAAGAGCTTGTATGGCTCATGCAGATAATACATATTTACGTGTGAACAGTCGAGTTGAATTAGCATCTTTCGTGTAACTCAGAAAAGAGGGATCTCCAATTATTTTTGCTGTAGATTATAAATACTATTTCATAAAATTATAAAATATCTGACCGTCAAAATTTGTAATGAAGACATTATTATTCTGGCTCGTGGAACAGAATTTCAATTGACGAATGGATCTCCGGGAAGCACCGGGTTGACAACGTCTGGTTTAGAACATTGCTCTAAGGAGGAAAATAGGAATGAGTGTAACCGCAGTAACATTACGGCGTTAGAATCAGCAAATCCTGGAGCAGAGACGCGGCTGAAGGCTGACACTTTAACACACGGAATTCCCCCACATTGGTATTTGTGAATATGACAGAGCTCATTGTGTATTCGTCACTCTGAGAGCCAGCACATAAGCAGTTTTCATTACCTGGTTCACAGAGTAAAGGAAGTCACGATAACTACTAGGCCATATCCTTGTCACTGAGGAAATGAAACAAGAGTTCTATGACAAAATAAATGAACGGTAGTCTCGGCCCCTAAATTACACTAACCCGATTTTTTTAAAGTTGTTACTAACTTTGGAATCTTCAACCAAAAATCCAATGTTAAAACCTCTTTTGTGGAGGAAAAGCTAGTGGAGTTACGGTGAACACAAACAATAGCTGTGAAGGGAATCGAACATTAGACCGAGTCTCAAGTACCGTGCACGAGGATAACTTGATTGATTGACACACTCGCTGTACATATTCAAACATTGAACTATTGGAATAATTTTGAATAGAAATGTTTGATTCGAACATACGATTAGTTTGATTATTCGGACATTGCAATTTCCAACCTATTGGCAACTCAAACTAACACTTGGGGGCGCTGCGGTCGGTCTGGATAAGTAGGGTTTAAAATACTCAATAACACGCGTTTGATATGGAACACTTTTTATTTTTCGGTTATAATCAGTAAATGTGGTCTGTAAAGTAATGACAGTGTTATTTTTAATTGTATATATGTATAACTGTGCGATACACGTGATCTAATTTGTGTGTTCCGCTGGATTTTTTGGTGTCATTTGCATATTATCAAGCATCAGTTTTTATGGTTGATGTAGATCAGCTGATTCAAATTTACACAGGGCTGCACTTCGGACATTATTTCGGTACTATTATGCGCAATATAATGTAAATGTCGATCCTGAGTCAACGTCGAGGACATTCAAATAGAGAAATACGGTACATAAAGAAATAAATAACACACCGAAGCTGTGCTACTTTTATCATTCCGAGACTAGCATCCACGCAAACCAGACGCCACTGTTCCAAGCTCCGATTTATATCGTGAATTGATGTCAAACTGATGATTCGCCAGCCTTTCCGCCAAGCCTACACCTCGTAATCGCTATGTTCTTCGATATTCGAGCTATTCCACTACGAGTCATATAGGCCTAATTTGCCTCCCCGTGGGCACTGTAGAATGAGTGATTCCGCCCTTTTAACCATCCAAATCAAGCAATTCCTGTCGCCCCACGAGTTTTAATACAAGTTAAACTCATCCCTTCTCCCTACCCAAGCAACCAATAATTAATTATTTAATTAATTATTCAAGTAACTTCAATCTTACCAGCGCGCCCATCGTAACAGCTGTTTTTAAACTGAATAACCTTCGCTGGCTTTACGTCGCAGGTCTTCTGTCTGTCTACCTCGACAAGTGTTAGATCCTTCCCGGGGTGGAAAGGTATTATTATTAGGTATTAGGTATTATTAGGTATCATCACATTTCGGCTATTGCTATTTGCAACTTTTGGAAAGTGATGAAAACGTATATCCGCAGCCCTCTTATACATCGACTTACAGCCGTAAACTGAGCAATACACTTTGCTTTTACTAATTTTTCACTCTATCAACGAGTAAAACTTATTACTTATGTAAAGACACGAACAATTTACCACGATCTGTTTAGCAATACAAGAAACCATATACAAACAGTCACCACGTGACAAATGTACCCTACTTGGTAAGTTTCTCATTTTTACCGCTAGATGTCATATCAGATAGCTGGAGTTGCCTATTGGAACATTGGAATTTTGAAATATTCGCATTAGTGCAATATCCGGACTATTCAGTCAATAGTTGAATTATTCAAATGTACGAATAATTATAGTAAGCATAGAAAGAAAGAAAGAACGAAAGAAAGAAAGAAACAAACAAACAAAAGGAAAAAACAAACAGAAATAAATAGAAGAAACAAACAAACAAATAAACAAACAAAGAAAACAAAAATGAAAGAAAGAAACAAACAAACAAAGAAATGGAAGAAAGAAAGAAAGAAAGAAAGAAAGAAAGAAATGAAAGAAAGAGAGAGAGAAAGAAAGAAAGAAAGAAAGAAAGAAAACACACGGAAAGAAAGAGAGAAAGAAAGAAAGAAAGAAAGAAACATGGAAAGAATGAAAGGAAGGAAGAGAGAAAGAAAGAAAGAAACATAGATAGAAATAAAAAATAAAGAAAGAAACATAGAAATAAATGAAAGAAATAAAGAATAAAAACACAGAAAGAAAGAAAGAAAGAAAGAAAGAAAGAAAGAAAGAGAGAGAGAGAAATAAGAAAAACTCAGAAAGAAAGAAAGAAACGTGGAAAGAATGAAAGGAAGGAAGAGAGAAAGAAAGAAAGAAAGGAAGAAAGAAAGAAAGAAAAAACACGGAAAGAAAGAGAGAGAGAAAGAAAGATAAAAATACAGAAAGAAAAAAAGAAAGAAAGAAAGAAAGAGAGAGAGAGAGAAAGAAAGAAACATGGAAAGAAAGAAAGAAAGGAAGGAAGGGGAAAGAAAGAAAGAAAAACACAGAAAGAAAGAAAGAAAGAGAGAGAAAGAAAGAAAGATAAAAATACAGAAAGAAAGAAAAAAAGAGAGAGAAAGAAAGAAACATGGAAAGAAAGAAAGAAAGAAAGAAAGAAAGAAAGGAAGGGGAAAGAAAGAAAGAAAGAACGAAAGAAAGAAAGAAAGAAAGAAAGAAAAACACAGAAAGAAAGAAAGAAAGAAAGAAAGAAAGAAAGAAAGAAAAACACAGAAAGAAAGAAAGAAAGAAAGAAAGAAAGAGAGAAAGAAAAAAAGAAATAAAAAAATACAGAAAGAAAGAAAGAGAGAGAAAAAGAAAGAAACAGGGAAAGAAAGAAGAAAAGAAAGAAATAAAGAAAAATACAGAAAGAAAGAAAGAGAGAGGGAAAGAAAGAAACATAGATAGATAGAAAGAAAGAAAGAAAGAAAGAAAGAAGGAAACAAGCAAAGAAATGAATGAAAGATAGAAAGAAAGCGATAAGTGATGATATGATATTTATTTATAAGGATTTAATGGGGAAAGGGATAAACCCCTTGGATTCGCCCCTGCTTCCAACAACTCGTCCACTGGACATATTCCCTAACTAAAATTGCTGTAGTTTTCGGGTACCGGTACTTAGTATCAAGGAATAATTCAAATATTGGAACTGTTCGATTTATTGTAAACACATCAACAAAAGTTTTGCATATTGCCATGGAGCACAGTGAGCCGTGTCCACGGGAGAATAGACAGGCCATTCCATTCTGTGAATACCATTCTCCTGAAGAAAGGCATTCAGCATAGCCTTTCACTACAGGTGCCAGGATAGTATCCCTATTGTTTAGCCTTTTGAGTGGCTTAAACGGGGGTAATAGGGGGTATGTGAGTGTACGAAGAGTTGCGGCTAACTAGGGGGAAACGATTATAATCTGAGGGATGCGCCACAGGGATGGAAGTGCTATCGGACGGGCTGAAAGGGCTAAAGGCGTTGCTGATCGCGCGGTATTGCGAGCAGTGTGTGCGCGTGCTGGCTAGAGGACAAGGTCGCCGGAGTGTAAATAAACTGGTAGCGCTGGTACAGCAATCTTATGGTGGGACGGTGTCTGAGTGAGGAGTGTGTGGGGAATCAGGCAGTATAATAGGGTGAGGGCAACAATAATTACAATCGGGCGTTGATAACAAAAATGTACTAGTGGCTTTTGTGTAGAAGTAGATGCGCTTCCCTTGGATGTAGGGATAGCTCAAACAAATGTAATTACAATGTGAATAGGTGTGACAAGTGGGAAGGATAATAATCAAGTGTAGGGCCCTGAGAGTTACACACTCACCTGAGGTACGAAGACAGCGATACTCGTTCGGGCAGCAACAGACCCCCCCCCCCTCTCCTGTTTTGGAAGGTCTATTAATGTATTTTAGGTTTGCTGGCCGTTGCAAGATTGCACATAGCCAGTTCCTGTATTCTTGTTTGTGAATGTTGTAAGCGTTTATGCAAGAGCTGTGGTTTAGCTCTGCTAGCTTGGTGTAGCAAGAAGTGTATTGCTGTTGTTGTTGTTGGTTACAGCCTAGGGGTATCTTGAAGGGTGACATAGTGTAGGGTGCTGGATAATTATGGATGTAGAGTTAGTCGTAGATTAGTCGTATGTTTGTAGGTATATGTGCGTATACCTCTTAAGGGTGCTATGCACCCTTAGGGCCCTAACACTATCATACACTAGAGGGGTTCGGCGATCATACATGATGCCACCACTTCCTCCCTGTTAGTATCGGTGGTGCATACGTTCTCCACATTCGCGAGTGTACACAGCCGATATACACGCACGCGAGGGTTTGACACCACTACGACTCTTGCCCAGCAATATGTGATGTGTAATAATACACCATTCGAAATAATTGAGTACTTGGAATGTTCGAACAACCGAAGTATTCGGACATCCGCATTGTTCAACATTCCAGTACTGGAACATTTCAATAATTTATTGGAAATTCCAATTCCAATTAAAGAATATTCGGATGATACGCACAACCCTGGTTGTATCGTTAGTGGTAGTGATTGAGTCACCAAGCCTTGTCAATTCAAGCGATGGATTGCCTTACTTTCCTATTGCTTAAATACAGTAAATAGTAGTCTAGTTGTACAGGGTGGATATAATTAAACGTGCGCTACTTGCGTCCCCCGGACAAACGAGTGATCGTAGGACAATGAAACGGTTTGGAAACCATTGGTAGGACATGCGGAAGTGACATAGCGAATAAACCAAGGAAAAGAGCACATTTTAATTTCCACATGAGCGGGTAACAGTTGTTAATGGCGGTTACAAACAATGTTCAATGTGACGACCATCATCTAGCGAGTGCTCCACCACTGCCCGTAACATCTCAGGTAGGATGTTGACTACCTCCCTCGCGATGCTCACCTTCAACCGCCAACATGTGCCAGTGTCCTGTTGATACACCCTGTCCTTAAGGTAACTCCACAGCCAGAAATCATACGGGTTCAAATCTGGGGATGTCGGTGGCCACGCAGTGGGGAACGATCAGCTGACGATGTGGTCCCAGGCTGTCGTGGATGCAGATGGTCGTCACATTCAGCATCGGGACTTCAACATGGCACGCCAGTAACACCTGTTATCCGCTCATGTGGAAATTAAAAAGGGTTCGTCTCAATGGTTTATTCGTCATGTCTCTTCCGCATGTCCTGCCAATGGTTTCGACACCGCTTCATTCTCCTACGGTCACTCGTTTGTCCGGAAGGCCCTCGCAAGTTTAATTATAACCACCCTGTACTTTAAGGGTGTCTTCCGCGCCAAGCTATTCGCGCCAGTAGTTGTAATGCCAAACATCTGTACACCTCATCTGGGACCGAAAACAAAGTTTTAACCGAAAAATAAAGATGTTCAAACAAAAAGCTAACTTGATTAATTACGTATTGAGCCTTGTGCTTTCTGAGTATTGACGAATGAATAACCCGAGCTCGTGACCTTCATAACCTGAGCTGTCTTATCACAAGATAAGGACTAATTTCTAGTGTTCCCACATTGTGCAGCATCATTGACTGGGTATCAGTTCGTTCATTTTATTTACAGTACAAGACTACCAGAACAAACACAAAGATCGCTAGTGTTCTGGTTCTTCACTATACCCACCTTTATGCCAACAAGAAATATTGAGCCGGTCGGTAGCCTGGACTGATGACCATGCCACAATAACTCAAAATCAATAATACACTGTCAATAAGCAAAAACTAATAATAATAATATCGTATGGCGTCGGGTGCCGGGTTTTGTTATTTGACACCCAAAGGGTATCTTGCATGTCGAATTTCGTTGTTCCTTGAACCACTGTAAAAGTCAAGGAGGTTAGACACCATAGCGCTTTCTAGTACAGAAATTAGGAACTTTGTGTTGGCGGTAAATCCCGAGATTAATTTTGCCATTATGAACACGGCCTACTCAATTCAAATGGGTTCTTTAGCATGCGAACATACTATGATATGGTGACGTCATTTTTGCCGCCTTTCAAAAATCACTTTCCACGGCCAGGAGCGAACCTGCTATCTTGGGGTTAGTAGACCGACACGCTAACCACTCACCCACCGTGGCAAGCTAATAATCAAATAAATTAATCCATTTAACAAGACAATTAGCACTAAAATCCAAGATATAGCATACAACCAATCACAGACCAGCAAGTCAATAAACCAACCAATCACAACAACACAAACATAAATCCAGGCGAGTGAACCCATGACCATCTAACAGCATCGGCAGGTTAGTATGTGGAGTAATAAAGACCAAAAATTACGACCTCAACCGAACATAAGCTGTAAACGGCTACTATACTCTTATTTCCCCCCGATTTTTGACGCGTAAAATTGCGTTACATAAATTAAAACAAAATTATATTTGAAGTCTGTTAGGTAGTCAGCCCGAAGGCTGGTTGGATCCTCAAACAGTACCGCCGTTAGGTTATGTGAGTAGATACCCACAAAAACCCAAGGCAGCGCTATATTGAGGCGTACTAGGCAAGAAGAGGAGTGAGGTAGTTTCCCATTGCTTTCCTCACTGAGTCAGAACAACAGTACTAACCCTATGAGTAGAACCTTTCACAACATCCACAGGCACTGACTGTGCCCTGAATGGCATTACTAAGCACCACCCATACCCCAGTAGCTTCCATTTGAAGTAAGACGCTTAAATGTCACCTTCAGAGAAAGCACAACTTATAACCTTTTTCAAATCACCTCCATCCCAAATAGAGTAAAAGGAGGCACCAGACTCTTCTTACAACCAGCTGGTTGATGAAGATCGCACTGCATAAGAGTAGAAGTACAAACACGTTGGCATTTCTTGATGAATTCAGTATTATTGTATTTGTCTGTTTGCACGACTGATCCCAGACCTCCAACTTCCGCATTTGACGGACCACAAATATATGCTTCTTCTTTTGGTAGATGTTGATGTTCTGTGTGTAATATCGATAAGATCACGAGGAATAGGGACCACACAGCAAGCACTGTCTCGTATTTCACTCGGTAGCAGGGACATGTTTCATCTTCAGAGATCAAACACATAAATAATAATCCACCAGCCAAGTTCTCGGTCGAGATGAAGCCTGTCGCACTCCTCAGGAGGCGCTGATAAGGGCGCATTACTGGAATGGAACAGACATAACCTGACCCACCTCCACGTTTCCTAGCTCAAATTGTACATTGACCGAGATTTGATTTGCTGAAATTTGAAGTTTTTCAGTCGGTCAACACGATTCCACCCAATTGTGACGGGTTATTCCCTGATCCTAAAAAAATACACTATATTAATAAATCTCTAAATTAATTAATCTCCAAATTATCAAATTAAAAAGACAAAAATTAAAAATTAAAAATAATATACAAATATATACTTTTTAAAATGCATTAAACAATAATAATATTGAATGAAAAATGAAAATCCACAGCCTGCTTCCAGTCTCCGACCAGGTCAGGAATGGAATGAAAAAGCCCCTATCTAGCGGCGAGGATATGAACTGTGCCGGCTGCCGAGGCCTGACGCACTCCTCTGGGGCAATGATTAAATGAATGACAGATGAAATGAAATGATAGTGGAGAGTGTTGCTGGAATGAAATTTTGACAGGGAAAACCGGAGTACCCGGAGAAAAACCTGTCTGCCTCCGTTTTGTCCAGCACAGATCTCACATGGAGTGACCGGGATTTGAACCACGGACCCAGCGGTGAGAGGCCGGCGTGCTGCCGCCTAAGCCACGGAGGCTTAATAATATTGAATAAAAATCTCTAAATTAATCAATCTCAACCGACTTAACCCATTAAAGGATAGCAGTCTATATATATTTATGTTCGACCCTGACTATTATGTGTCTAAAAACTGTATCATAATGATGGTCATTATAACACTACTTTTCATTATGAAACAGTTTCTCCCACCAATCACAGCTCAAGAAACAGTTGTTTGACCAATTAGATAAGGATACCTTCGCGCGTGCGCTCAAAATCCAACATGTCTATATAAATTACCGAAAGTGCACCGTCCATATGTTCGCGTAAATAAACTGGTGAATATGATACAAGAAATAGCACTGTACCTTAATATACCCAAATCCAATTTCTACACAGCGCGTTGATTTCAAACGACTACGGTGACAGTTTTACTGAATGGTTCACGATCTGCACATATGGCATTCAAGCACACAGAGCGCATGCGTCGGTCGGCCAGAGAGCTTCGAACACGGAGATATGCTACCTAGCGCACCACCCGATCACAAAATTCTAGTTACTGAACAGATATTTATGAATATTTATATTAAAACATATAATAAAGTTATAATTATCGTCGAACATAAACAGCCGTGTGCAACTCGCCTATAATGGTAATTAAGACACTCGTATGAAAATTATAAAACTCGCTAAAGCTCGTTTTATAAACATACTCGTGTCTTAATTATAGCCATTATAGGCTCGTTGCATAATGTACTATTATGTTCGACCCTGACTATTATATGTCAGAAAACTGTACTATAATGAGGCTCATTATAACACTATTTTTCATTATGAAACAGTATCTCCCACCAATCAGAGCTCAAGAAACAGTTCTTTGACCAATTAGATAATTAGATGCGCTGAGTTCCACGGCCTTCTAATGTAAATCACTCTGCCTGGCCTAGTGTCATAGTAGAGTAATCGAGGTGGCCATGGTCAAATACAAGGCATTCCCTGCGACCCATGCGCTCTGTTCAGTACATAAAACAGGCGAAATCTCGACAGGTATTTATGAATATGTTCGAACATAAAATAGTTACAATAATTATCGTTGAACATAAACAGTCGTATGCAACTCGCCTATAATGGTAATTAAGACACTCGTATGGAAATTATAAAACTCGCATACGCTCGTTTTATAAACATACTTGTGTCTTAATTATTGCCATTATAGGCTCGTTGCAAAATGTACTATAACCACCTACTATACAAAGAGTTTGTAGGCTATTATCAAAGGTGCTAATAGTTGAAACTTTCAGCCTAATTACAACATTTCTTGTAGAATTAATATTTCTGATAAGCAAATATTATATCTGTCTAGTTTTATGGCGCTGGAGAAAATTTCAACTAGTAAATATAATAAAAAAATATTAAAATTAAACAAAAAATAAAACATAAATACATTTTTAAATAAAACACTCTAGAAATTAAAATAAAACACACAAAATATTAAAATCAAATCAAGATTATCAAATTAAAAAGATAAAATTAAAAACAATGAACAAATAGTTAATTTTTAAAATTTATTTAAAAAAATGATATTGAATATTAAAAATCAAAATAAAAATTAGTGCTGAAATGAAAATTTAAATTTAAAAAAATAAAGTAAAAATTAGAAATAGGTGATGAAGCTGAGGAGGCCACAGTGCAAACTGCTAATACGGGATCATAAAGGTGACTTGTTCGCAAACAGAGTCTTGCAGACTAAACTGGACGCTAAAAGGCAGAACAATCTCAAATGAAAATGTATATAATGTATTTGACACGCGTGGTAACCACCAAACCACAGACACAGTCGATGGCAAGACTGAGGAACCAAAAAGGCTCCCCGCATGCGCGGAATGTGGACCGGCCCATGGATCTTAAAACCTATGTTGTGTACCATTCGCATTTAGAATTAGATGGAGAACCAATTACTGAACGACCACACTTTTTGAAGTAGAGGTTGAATAAAATTTAATATCAAGGAACAAGACATAGAAAAAGGGTACGTGAGTAGCGCATGAAATGGTAGAATGAAGGATGATGGGGCTGGAAAAAGGTACGCATAATATCAAAACAAAGTAATACAAGTATAAAAAATAAATCAGGTAATAAAAGATCAGAAAACCGAGAGATGCCTAACGTGTTGTAGATTGGAGGTCGTTTAAAGAGAAACTCAAATTAATAAACGGGACAGAATTAAAACAAGTTAACAATAATGTAAATAGTACTTTCTTCCCACCACAGGCTGACTACATAACGTAGTCAGGAGAAATCTTCTAGGAAGTTTATGAAGTCAGGTAACCCTAGAATAGAAAACTCCTGCCCTTTAAAACAAAGTATGTCACTTCACAAAAATAACCAAAGAACAATACGTAAACCCAACACACGCAAATGACGAACAAAACAAACGAGGCAAAACTAATCACAAGACTACATATGACATACAATTCCCTTAAAACGAAAGCTTACTACAGACACCCCCAAAGAAACATAAATTACAAAATGACTTCACATACTTCCTGAATAAATCTCCTTTTCGGAAGAAAGTACGAGACTCGGTTATCTTACGGAAGACAAATGGGGTTCCACTGTAGTCCCGGGTACACACAATGCACACACATTATATTATCTCGAAAGGGTAACCCATTCGTCTCATTTAATAAGCGTAATGAGTTCACGTGTTGTTTCTCGACTGAAGCCACGCAAAAACAAGAACAAACTAACATGACCCTAGGCGTTCAGTCGAGCCCACTTAAGCGAATAACCTTAACCCACCCTTAATATTACGTCTAGAACCGTAATCATAAACTGAACAGTGTTTCGGACACAAAACATAGACGATGCCAACCCAGTCCTCAAGGAAAGAAAAAAAATAGGCATTCTTGAGGTGCGCAAATGACTGGCATCTAAATAAAACAACCCTTAAAGAAACAAACAAATAGATGTGTGTCCCAACAATACAGATATATAGACACAAGGTCATCCAATGCGATGGACGCACACCCTTCCCCGTCGAGACACGTTAACTAAAACTAAAATAACTAATCCCCAATAGCACTCCAGAGGACCCACATAGTCCCAAGGAATTGGAAGTTAGTTAGAAACACTTCTCATGATTAGAATTACGTTTCATGACAAACACACGCAAAGGACACGAACAGAATAAGGAAACCCCAAATGAACAGAAACAACAACAAAACCCTTAAGACAAAAAAAAAAAAAATAACAGCACGGTTCCTCATCACGCACTTCTATATAAAAGGGAGGAACAAGTACCAACAGAACAACCAAACATAATGTAAACGACCTCCCATCTAGAAGGGGGACAAGCAATCACTTGAGAGTTGGTGGACAAATTTATATTAACCTAACTTCACGTTACACATATTTTTGCATGTTGACACTTCAAAACATTTAAGGACTTAGCTTTTCCATGGACGGTCCGAAGATCTCGTCGACAGCTTCAAAATACATAATATGTATATATTTTCATGGTACAACCAGGTCTCCATTTGAATAAGCATGACGAATAGAATTGAGGGCGAGAACGTTGTACACATATTTATATATAATTTCCGAACTTCATTTCAAAACATTTTTGGGTCTTACAGATTTTTAACCAGACATCATGGTTCTCGATTTTCATCTCATCAAATCCAACAAATCTCTGACGTATATTGCTGTTATCCGTTCCATTAGTCGAGAAGACATTCGCTATGGGGCGCTTTATTTTTGACAAGATGAGCCGATATCGCTCAGGCATTCTACTAGTGACCGCTAGATGGACATAGCGTCAAAAGAGACCTGAAAATTGTAATGCGTCAGTATTATATTATTATTATTATTTGTAGTACAGTGATTTATTTATTTATTTATTTATCGTATGGCTTTTAGTACCGGGAGAGTCCGAGGACATGTTCGGCTCGCCTGAGTCTGTAGCTGCTTCCAGCGGACACCCTAAAGGGTGAGCTACAAGTTCCGTTCAATTTCAAGTAGTTCCAACTTCCGCCACCAGATATCAATGATACCTAGTGGTGAACTTTGAAACTTTGATAGAGCGTTCTGACGAAATCTAACCTAACAAATTTTGCTTTACACTAGGGATGGGTTGCGAACGGAGTCGCGAAGAGTCGAGACTGCTGCCGCTGGAACCGATACTCTCGACTCCAGTGTCGACTCCATTGATGCACTACCGCCATCTAACAACTGTTTGTGAAACTGCTTGAACATGTATGCCACACGGCGCCAGCAGCAACGTTGTTCGCCATCGCTACGGCATGTTTAAAATACAGCTGTATAAATCTTGCTGCTAGCTTGCCAGTGATACTTTTTTGGTATTGAAATGTATGGCAAGCTATTATAACCTGCAAAACGATTCAATAGAATGATTATATGCATAGTCGTTCTTTGTTATGATCTACTGTAGGATTCTACAGTATGGGAATATGCTGGATAGGCCTAGTTGATGCATAGTGATGGGATATTTATTTTGCCGGCAAGATCGTTATATGGAATGTCGAATACCAATTACGAAGTTCTTGGCACTGTGTGTGTATTTTTACTTTCACGGTAGGGTGTTTCATTTCCGTGTCTCCAATAACAAAAGTTGCGTGTTGAATTAATGTAAGGTTTGGCCTATGTTATGGTTTGTTAATTGCTTTGTTTAAGATGTGCGCACAGGCCTCTGATATTGTGACGGTCTTGTTATGCATACACGTTCGTCCCTTGATATCTTGTGTTACGATGAATACAATAGGATTATTAGCCAGCAAACATGGATGATTGTTTCGGATTATCATCGGAAATGTTGTAGGCGTAATTGTTATTGTGTTTATTATGATGATTATTATTTAAAACAATAATAGTAATACAATCTGCCTAAAGTGCAATATTACAATAATTTGGTACAATGCAAGTAAATAATAATAATAATAAAAATAATAATGAGAGATTCGGATAAAAAGCGACTGTGTGCCCCTCGCAATACTCATCAGGTGAGCTTGGAGTCGCGAGGCTTCATGCGAAATGGCCCCGCAATACTCATCAGGTGAGCTTGGAGTCGCGAGGCTTCATGCGAAGCGACCCCGCAATAATCATTCGGTGAGCTTGGAGTCGCGAGGCTTCATGCGAAGCGACCCCGCAATACTCATCCGGTGAGCTTGGAGTCGCGAGGCTTCATGCGAGGCGACCCCGCAATACTCATCCGGTGAGCTTGGAGTCGCGAGGCTTCATGCGAAGCGACCCCGCAATACTCATCCCGTGAGCTTGGAGTCGCGAGGCTTCATGCGAAGCGACCCCGCAATACTCATCCGGTGAGCTTGGAGTCGCGAGGCTTCATGCGAAGCGACCCCGCAATACTTATCAGGTGAGCTTGGAGTCGCGAGGCTTCATGCGAAGCGACCCCGCAATACTCATCCGGAGAGCTTGGAGTCGCGAGTCTTCATGCGAAGCGACCCCGCAATACTCATCCGGTGAGCTTGGAGTCGCGAGGCTTCATGCGAAGCGGCCCCGCAAAACTCATCAGGTGCTTGGGTCGCGAGTCTTCATGCGAAGCGACCCCGCAATACTCATCCGGTGAGCTTGGAGTCGCGAGGCTTCATGCGAAGCGGCCCCGCAAAACTCATCAGGTGCTTGGAGTCGCGAGGCTTCATGCGAAGCGGTCCCGCAATACTTATCAGGTGAGCTTGGAGTCGCGAGGCTTCATGCGAAGCGACCCCGCAATACTCATCCGGAGAGCTTGGAGTCGCGAGTCTTCATGCGAAGCGACCCCGCAATACTCATCCGGTGAGCTTGGAGTCGCGAGGCTTCATGCGAAGCGGCCCCGCAAAACTCATCAGGTGCTTGGGTCGCGAGTCTTCATGCGAAGCGACCCCGCAATACTCATCCGGTGAGCTTGGAGTCGCGAGGCTTCATGCGAAGCGGCCCCGCAAAACTCATCAGGTGCTTGGAGTCGCGAGGCTTCATGCGAAGCGGTCCCGCAATACTCATCCAGTGAGCTTGGAGTCGCGAGGCTTCATGCGAAGCGACCCCGCAATACTCATCCGGAGAGCTTGGAGTCGCGAGTCTTCATGCGAAGCGACCCCGCAATACTCATCCGGTGAGCTTGGAGTCGCGAGGCTTCATGCGAAGCGGCCCCGCAAAACTCATCAGGTGCTTGGGTCGCGAGTCTTCATGCGAAGCGACCCCGCAATACTCATCCGGTGAGCTTGGAGTCGCGAGGCTTCATGCGAAGCGGCCCCGCAAAACTCATCAGGTGCTTGGAGTCGCGAGGCTTCATGCGAAGCGGTCCCGCAATACTCATCCAGTGAGCTTGGAGTCGCGAGGCTTCATGCGAAGCGACCCCGCAATACTCATCCGCTGAGCTTGGAATCGCGAGTCTTCATGCGAAGCGACCCCGCAATACTCATCAGGTGAGCTTGGAGTCGCGAGTCTTTATGCAAAGCGACCCCGCAATACTCATCCGGTGAGCTTGGAGTTGCGAGGCTTCATGCGAAGCGGCCCCGCAATACTCATCAGGTGAGCATGGAGTCGCGAGGCTTCATGCGAAGCGACCCCGCAATACTCGACAGGTGAGCTTGGAGTCGTGAGTCTTCATGCGAAGCGACCCCGCAATACTCATCCGGTGAGCTTGGAGTCGTGAGTCTTCATGCGAAGCGACCCCGCAATACTCATCAGGTGAGTTTGGAGTCGCGAGTCTTCATGCGAAGCGACCCAGCAATACTCATCCGGTGAGCTTGGAGTCGCGAGTCTTCATGCGAAGCGACCCCGCAATACTCATCCGGTGAGCTTGGAGTCATGAGTCTTCATGCGAAGCGACCCCGCAATACTCATCAGGTGAGTTTGGAGTCGCGAGTCTTCATGCGAAGCGACCCCGCAATACTCATACGGTGAGCTTGGAGTCGCGAGGCTTCATGCGAAGCGACCCCGCAATACTCATCAGGTGAGTTTGGAGTCGCGAGTCTTCATGCGAAGTGACCCCGCAATACTCATACGGTGAGCTTGGAGTCGCGAGGCTTCATGCGAAGCGACCCCGCAATACTCATCCGGTGAGCTTGGAGTCGCGAGGCTTCATGCGAAGCGACCCCGAAATACTCATCCGGTGAGCTTGGAGTCGCGAGGCTTCATGCGAAGCGACCCCGCAATACTCATCCGGTGAGCTTGGAGTCGCGAGGCTTCATGCGAAGCGACCCCGCAATACTTATCAGGTGAGCTTGGAGTCGCGAGGCTTCATGCGAAGCGACCCCGCAATACTCATCCGGAGAGCTTGGAGTCGCGAGTCTTCATGCGAAGCGACCCCGCAATACTCATCCGGTGAGCTTGGAGTCGCGAGGCTTCATGCGAAGCGGCCCCGCAAAACTCATCAGGTGCTTGGGTCGCGAGTCTTCATGCGAAGCAGCCCCGCAATACTCATCCGGTGAGCTTGGAGTCGCGAGGCTTCATGCGAAGCGGCCCCGCAAAACTCATCAGGTGCTTGGGTCGCGAGTCTTCATGCGAAGCAGCCCCGCAATACTCATCCGGTGAGCTTGGAGTCGCGAGGCTTCATGCGAAGCGGTCCCGCAATACTCATCCAGTGAGCTTGGAGTCGCGAGGCTTCATGCGAAGCGACCCCGCAATACTCATCCGCTGAGCTTGGAATCGCGAGTCTTCATGCGAAGCGACCCCGCAATACTCATCAGGTGAGCTTGGAGTCGCGAGTCTTTATGCAAAGCGACCCCGCAATACTCATCCGGTGAGCTTGGAGTTGCGAGGCTTCATGCGAAGCGGCCCCGCAATACTCATCAGGTGAGCTTGGAGTCGCGAGGCTTTATGCGAAGCGACCCCGCAATACTCGACAGGTGAGCTTGGAGTCGTGAGTCTTCATGCGAAGCGACCCCGCAATACTCATCCGGTGAGCTAGGAGTCGTGAGTCTTCATGCGAAGCGACCCCGCAATACTCCTCAGGTGAGTTTGGAGTCGCGAGTCTTCATGCGAAGCGACCCAGCAATACTCATCCGGTGAGCTTGGAGTCGCGAGTCTTCATGCGAAGCGGCCCAGCAATACTCATCAGGTGAGCTTGGAGTCGCGAGTCTTCATGCGAAGAGACCCTGCAATACTCATCCGGTGAGCTTGGAGTCGCGAGGCTTCATGCGAAGCGACCCCGCAATACTCATCCGGTGAACTTGGAGTCGCGAGTCTTTATGCGAAACGACCCCGCAATACTCAACAGGGGAGCTTGGAGTCGCGAGTCTTCTCCAGCCCCCCTGCTATATTTAATGGCCAGGGAATTCCTGTCTTGAAATACTACTAAATACAGAGACAAGGGAACATTCACGAAATAGAGGGGCAAATTAATGGAATTGCCAAGGGTCGAAAATGTCTGCAGCATTTATCTAAGGAGTGCGACATACCACCAAATACAGGGAATATGTAGCCTACTTACGAATAAATTCGCCATAATATGTATTTATTTATAAAACTTCAAATATATGTAAATAAATAGAAAATATTTAGTAAAATTAAATATATATAATCACATCACTATCCGGACCTTACTCATCAGGTTAGCTTGGAGTCGCGAGGCTTCATGCGAAAGGACTGTGAGGCCCCGCAATAGTCATCACGTGAGCTTGGAGTCGCGAGGCTTCATGCGAAGCGGCCCCGCAATACGCATCAGATTAACGTGGAGTCGCGAGGCTTCATGCGAACCGAGACCGGTGTTCGGAGTCGATCGAGTCGACACTCTCGATTCCAGGCTTCAGTCGCGCCCATCCCTACTTTACACAAGTTTAGTCTGTGAAAGGATCTTTTACATGCCATAAATCTATGACATGGGACCGCCGGCTTTACTTCCCCTCCGAAGGAAGGCATACTGAAGGATTTTTAACGCTCTTAAAAAATCCGACGACTTCGGCCGGGTTTGAACCCGCAATCTCGGCCATAGCAGTTCAGCATGCTACCGACTACGCCACCGAAGCCGCACAGTAGTTTGCCATTACATAACTTGCCACATCCACAACTTGTATTGACTGTTGATTAGTCTTCACGTGGCTCACCGTGTCCGATATAAAATGTTGCACGCCTTGCTCTTCGATAAGCAGAAACTCAATTCTCAGTGAGTCTGGCGACCTTCGTCTCACTTGACGAGTTGTATTCTCTCCCAGCCTTGCAGGACAGCTGTCGACATCACAGGTGCTCTTGACTGCGGGATGACCGGCCAAAGAAGGGGATCGCGACACAACACAGGGGGAGTGGAGCCAAGCAAGTCACAGACATAACAATATCCTCCCCCTCCCCACACCTCTTGCCAGGGCTGCCAACTGTGGAGAGCGCCACAGTCGTGCACCAACCAAACTTTTAAAGATAGTTCCTTCTTTACTTGGCGAGAGAAGAAAAAGCCGTAATAAAACCGTTGTTTGGATTCACTTCATTCCTAGATAACTGATGATGATGATAATTGTTTTAAGGGGCCTAACATGAAGGTTATCGGCCCCTAATGACAATGAGATGGAAACCAAAATGAAAACTAAGGTAGATTGAAAATACTCACAAACGGTAATTTGGATGAATAAAAGACTTACAAAATGTAATTTAGATACACGGGGAGCCAATTCACAAAACAGTACGGGAATCTTAAAGAGGAAAAAGAAGGCTGATCCCTCGAAGAATGAGGGGTCAGGAAAGATGAGAGAAGGGCCAATTAAGGCGGGAAAAGAAGAGACTCCCTAGGCCTCGGATACCCTAATACCGTCGGAAGAGAACAAGAGTTCATCAAGAGAGGTCGAGAGGAAAGAAGACTGAGAGGAGCCCGGCACAAGTAAGTGGAAGCAATGCCAGACTCAGCTGGGGTCCCGTGGTCACCAACCCACGTCCCACAAGTTGTGAGCCCCTCTGGAGAGATAACTAGCAGAAGTATCGCGAAAGGATAATAAGACCTCCGAAGTTCATGCTCTTAAAAATGGCGAAATATTCATAAACTTGTAGGTTTCTGACAAAACTCAATTTTGATGATTATAGGCTACTGTTTTGTAGGGTCACTGTGTGTGGAAGGTGACTTCAGTCAAAGTCATACATCGCTTCGGTGGCGTGGTCGGTAGCATGCTGAACTGCTATGCCCAAGATAGCGGGTTCAAACCCGGCCGAAGTCGTCGGATTTTTTAAGAGCGTTAAAAATCCTTCAGTATGCCTTCCTTCGGAGGGGAAGTAAAGCCGGCGGTCCCATGTCATAGATTTATGGCATGCAAAAGATCCTTTCACAGACTTAACTTGTGTAAAGCAAAATTTGTTAGGTTAGATTTCGTCAGAACGCTCTATCAAAGTTCCAACGTTCGCCACTAGGTATCATTGATATCTGGTGGCGAAAGTTGGAACTACAGTACTTGAAATTGAACGGAACTTGTAGCTCACCCTTTAGGGTGTCCGCTGGAAGCAGCTACAGACTCAGGCGAGCCGAACATGTCCTCGGACACTCCCGGCACTAAAAGCCATACGATAAATAAATAAATACATAAATAAATAAATAAATAAATAAATAAATCGCTAATTTGCCCGCTCCTATACAATGAAGGCAGAGGATTGCTGTAATAAGGCGAAATTCCTTAGGGACTGACATTCGTGCTACTTGGGCCCACATCTCTGATATATAACTGGAGTCGGAGCTAAAAGTCACACTTGGATTAACGGAGATTTTATGGAGGGAAGGGGGGGGGGGGGAACAATGGGAGGAGGGAAGGTAGGGATCAACAATGGGAGGAGGGATTGAAGGAATAAAGGGAGGAGGGACGGAAGGTATGAACAATGGGAGGAGGGATTGAAGGAAGGAAGGGAGGAGGGAAGGTAGGGATGAACAATGGGAGGAGGGATTGAAGTAAGAAAGGGAGGAGGGAAGGTAGGGATGAACAATGGGAGGAGGGATTGAAGGAAGAAAGGGAGGAGGGACGGAAGGGAGGAACAATGGGAGGAGGGACTGAAGGAATATAGGGAGGAGGGACGGAAGGGATGAACAATGGGAGGAGGGATTGAGGGAAGAAAGGGAGGAGGGAAGATAGGGATGAACAATGGGAGGAGGGATTGAAGGAAGAAAAGGAGGAGGGAAGATAGGGATGAACAATGGGACGAGGGATTGAAGGAAGAAAGGGAGGAGGGACGGAAGGGAGGAACAATGGGAGGTGGGAAGGAAGGGAGGAACAATGGGAGGAGGGACTGAAGGAATAAAGGGAGGAGGGACGGAAGGGAGGAACAATGGGGGGAGGGACTAAAGGAATATAGGGAGGAGGGACGGAAGGGAGGAACAATGGGAGGAGGGATTGAAGGAAGAAAGGGAGGAGAGAAGGTAGGGATGAACAATGGGAGGAGGGATTGAATGAAGAAAGGGAGGAGGGAAGGTAGGGATGAACAATGGGAGGAGGGATTGAAGGAAGAAAGGGAGGAGGGACGGAAGGGAGGAACAATGGGAGGAGGGAAGGAAGGGAGGAACAATGGGAGGAGGGACTGAAGGAATAAAGGGAGGAGGGACGGAAGGTATGAACAATGGGAGGAGGGATTGAAGGAAGAAAGGGAGGAGGGAAGGTTGGGATGAACAATGGGAGGAGGGATTGAAGTAAGAAAGGGAGGAGGGAAGGTAGGGAGGAACAATGGGAGGAGGGACTGAAGGAAGAAAGGGAGGAGGGAAGGTAGGGATGAACAATGGGAGGAGGGACTGAAGGAAGAAAGGGAGGAGGGAAGGTAGGGATGAACAATGGGAGGAGGGACTGAAGGAAGAAAGGGAGGAGGGAAGGTAGGAATGAACAATGGGAGGAGGGATTGAAGGAAGAAAGGGAGGAGGGACGGAAGGGAGGAACAATGGGAGGAGGGACTGAAGGAAGAAAGGGAGGAGGGAAGGTAGGGATGAACAATGGGAGGAGGGACTGAAGGAAGAAAGGGAGGAGGGAAGGTAGGGATGAACAATGGGAGGAGGGACTGAAGGAAGAAAGGGAGGAGGGAAGGTAGGGAAGAACAATGGGAGGAGGGAAGGTAGGGAGGAACAATGGGAGGAGGGACGGAAGGGAGGAACAATGGGAGGAGGGACTGAAGGAAGAAAGGGAGGAGGGAAGGTAAGGGATGAACAATGGGAGGAGGGATTGAAGGAAGAAAGGGAGGAGGGAAGGTAGGGATGAACAATGGGAGGAGGGATTGAAGGAAGAAAGGGAGGAGGGACGGAAGGGAGGAACAATGGGGGGAGGGACTGAAGGAAGAAAGGGAGGAGGGAAGGTAGGGATGAACAATGGGAGGAGGGACTGAAGGAAGAAAGGGAGGAGGGAAGGTAGGGAGGAACAATGGGAGGAGGGACTGAAGGAATATAGGGAGGAGGGACGGAAGGGATGAACAATGGGAGGAGGGATTGAGGGAAGAAAGGGAGGAGGGAAGATAGGGGATGAACAATGGGAGGAGGGATTGAAGGAAGAAAAGGAGGAGGGAAGATAGGGATGAACAATGGGACGAGGGATTGAAGGAAGAAAGGGAGGAGGGACGGAAGGGAGGAACAATGGGAGGTGGGAAGGAAGGGAGGAACAATGGGAGGAGGGACTGAAGGAATAAAGGGAGGAGGGACGGAAGGGAGGAACAATGGGGGGAGGGACTAAAGGAATATAGGGAGGAGGGACGGAAGGGAGGAACAATGGGAGGAGGGATTGAAGGAAGAAAGGGAGGAGAGAAGGTAGGGATGAACAATGGGAGGAGGGATTGAATGAAGAAAGGGAGGAGGGAAGGTAGGGATGAACAATGGGAGGAGGGATTGAAGGAAGAAAGGGAGGAGGGACGGAAGGGAGGAACAATGGGAGGAGGGAAGGAAGGGAGGAACAATGGGAGGAGGGACTGAAGGAATAAAGGGAGGAGGGACGGAAGGTATGAACAATGGGAGGAGGGATTGAAGGAAGAAAGGGAGGAGGGAAGGTTGGGATGAACAATGGGAGGAGGGATTGAAGTAAGAAAGGGAGGAGGGAAGGTAGGGAGGAACAATGGGAGGAGGGACTGAAGGAAGAAAGGGAGGAGGGAAGGTAGGGATGAACAATGGGAGGAGGGACTGAAGGAAGAAAGGGAGGAGGGAAGGTAGGGATGAACAATGGGAGGAGGGACTGAAGGAAGAAAGGGAGGAGGGAAGGTAGGAATGAACAATGGGAGGAGGGATTGAAGGAAGAAAGGGAGGAGGGACGGAAGGGAGGAACAATGGGAGGAGGGACTGAAGGAAGAAAGGGAGGAGGGAAGGTAGGGATGAACAATGGGAGGAGGGACTGAAGGAAGAAAGGGAGGAGGGAAGGTAGGGATGAACAATGGGAGGAGGGACTGAAGGAAGAAAGGGAGGAGGGAAGGTAGGGAAGAACAATGGGAGGAGGGAAGGTAGGGAGGAACAATGGGAGGAGGGACGGAAGGGAGGAACAATGGGAGGAGGGACTGAAGGAAGAAAGGGAGGAGGGAAGGTAAGGGATGAACAATGGGAGGAGGGATTGAAGGAAGAAAGGGAGGAGGGAAGGTAGGGATGAACAATGGGAGGAGGGATTGAAGGAAGAAAGGGAGGAGGGACGGAAGGGAGGAACAATGGGGGGAGGGACTGAAGGAAGAAAGGGAGGAGGGAAGGTAGGGATGAACAATGGGAGGAGGGACTGAAGGAAGAAAGGGAGGAGGGAAGGTAGGGATGAACAATTGGAGGAGGGACTGAAGGAAGAAAGGGAGGAGGGAAGGTAGGGATGAACAATGGGAGGAGGGATTGAAGGAAGAAAGGGAGGAGGGACGGAAGGGAGGAACAATGGGAGGAGGGACTGAAGGAAGGAAGGGAGGAGGGAAGGTAGGGATGAATATTGGGAGGAGGGACTGAAGTAAGAAAGGGAGGAGGGAAGGTAGGGATGAACAATGGGAGGAGGGATTGAAGGAAGAAAGGGAGGAGGGACGGAAGGGAGGAACAATGGGAGGAGGGACTGAAGGAATATAGGGAGGAGGGACGGAAGGGATGAACAATGGGAGGAGGGATTGAGGGAAGAAAGGGAGGAGGGAAGATAGGGATGAACAATGGGAGGAGGGATTGAAGGAAGAAAGGGAGGAGGGACGGAAGGGAGGAACAATGGGAGGAGGGACTGAAGGAAGAAAGGGAGGAGGGAAGGTAGGGATGAACAATGGGAGGAGGGACTGAAGGAAGAAAGGGAGGAGGGAAGGTAGGGATGAACAATGGGAGGAGGGATTGAAGGAAGAAAGGGAGGAGGGACGGAAGGGAGGAACAATGGGAGGAGGGACTGAAGGAATATATGGAGGAGGGACGGAAGGGAGGAACAATGGGAGGAGGGACTGAAGGAAGAAAGGGAGGAGGGAAGGTAGGGATGAATATTGGGAGGAGGGACTGAAGGAAGAAAGGGAGGAGGGAAGGTAGGGATGAACAATGGGAGGAGGGGCTGAAGGAAGAAAGGGAGGAGGGAAGGTAGGGAAGAACAATGGGAGGAGGGAAGGTAGGGAGGAACAATGGGAGGAGGGACTGAAGGAAGAAAGGGAGGAGGGACGGAAGGGAGGAACAAAGGGAGGAGGCTTGTAGTAGCATGTAACCGTTAATCATGCGATCATGAGCTACGGGACCTCCTTTGTACATGGAATCCGAACCACACGACATAATATTTCACATTGGAAATCTCACATGCATTAACCGGTAATCGAACCAGGTCCACCTTGGTGAGAGGCAGGTAGCTTGACCCCTGCGCCATCTCGCCCCCGAAACAGAAGTTTTAAACAGTACTTACACACTTGTTGATATTTCCCTCGGAAAATTCTAATAACATTTCAAAATAAAATAGAAAACACCAATCGCACTGATAGAAAGTAACGAGCTAATACCAAAGTGGCACCCAGCTGTGAGGTCCTCTTTTATACAAGCTATTAGATGGTAATGTCTATTCCATCCGGGAATTGAACCCGCGACCCTAGGGGAGTAAGTAGACTAAACAAGTACCGGTAACAGTTTCAGGAAATGTAGACCCGTAAGATCAGTTCACGCGTTAACGGGTTGCCATTTAGTGGAGTAGTTAAAGCCACTTTGTTACTGAGCGGTCTCCAAACAATCATCTCGGAGATTACATCTAGCCTATTTCTGGCGCGCACCCAAACAACACCACACGGCACCTACTCACACAGACAGCACGGGAGGTGAAAGTAAATAACACGTATACAAGTTCTCATTCTTCCACATTTACCTGTGACAATCCCATCTATCTACCTGTGATTAGCATGGAAAATTTCCGACAGGATGGATACTTTGCCAACAAGTGTTCATCATCTGGAACCCCCCATATGGTTGCCATGACAACAAGTGTCCATCATCTAGGTCCCCTATATGGTTACCATGGCAACAAGTGTTCATCATCAACGCACTCTATATGGGTCCATGTCAACAAGTGTTCATCATCAACGAATTATTTTGATGCTAAAACACATCAAACAAGATGTTCAGTAAAGAACATATAGCCTACTTTCTTCTAAATGCAGGGGTATCGTTAAAACTCTTTGTCCTTTTCAAGGAGTATAATTGAATGTTGGTTGTAGTAGCTTGTTGAAATACAACGTGCTATAGGGATATTTAACATGAATATGAGGTGCCCTTTGCTAGTGCTACCTCTGTAAAAAAATTCATTCAATTCGGTTTCACCGTGTTTGAATTGATCTGGGGAATGGATTTGCACACATACATGGCCGCTATTTGAAAACTATTGGGCTGATGACCTTGTAGTCAGTCATAAGATGTTTTCCACAAAAAGGCATGTTGTTGCAAAATCCGGTAGAGATCAAATTATTAGGATGGTCGAAATTTGATTTAAGCTTTTAACATTTGGGTGGCCGTCATTCCGTTTCCGTCAAGATGGCGGCGATATAAAACATGACACTGAGGTGCCTTTTGCTAGTGCTACCTCTGTACCAAATTTCGTTCAATTCGGTTTCACCGTGTTTGAATTGATAGGGGGAATCGATTTGCACACATACTTGGCCACCATCTGCAAACTATTGGGCTGATGATCTAGCAGTTTGGTCAAAGGATGCTCCCCTCATAAAGGCATGTAGTTGCAAAATTTGGTAGAGATCGGATGATTAGGTTAATCGTAATTTGATTTAAGCCTTGAACATTTGTGTGGCCACCATTACGTTTCCGTCAAGATGGCGGCGATATAAAGCATGACACTGAGGTGCCTTTTGTTAGTACTACCTCTGTACCAAATTTCGTTCCATTCGGTTGCACCGTGTTCGAATTAATAGGGGGAATCGATTTCCACACAAAGATGGCCGCCATCCGCAAACTATTACGCTGATGGCCTATTGGTTTAGTCAAAGGATGCTCCCCCCATAAAGGTATGTTGTTGCAAAATTTGGTAGAGAACGGATGATTAGGTTCGTCGTAATTTGATTTAAGCTTTGAACATTTGTGTGGCCGCCATTACGTTTCCGTCAAGATGGCGGCGAAATAAAACATGACACTGAGGTGCCTTTTGTTAGTACTACCTCTGTACCAAATTTCGTTCCTTTCGGTTGCACCGTGTTCGAATTAATAGGGGGAATAGATTTTCACACAAAGATGGCCGCCGTCCGCAAACTATTACGCTGATGGCCTATTGGTTTGGTCAAAGGATGCTCCCCTCATAAAGGCATGCAGTTGCAAAATTTGGTAGAGATCGGATGATTAGGTTAGTCGTAATTTGATTTAAGCTTTGAACATTTGTGTGGCCGCCATTACGTTTCCGTCAAGATGGTGGCGATATAAAACATGACACTGAGGTGTCCTTTGCTAGTGCTACCTTTGTACCAAATATCGTTCAATTCGCATTCACCGTGTTCGAATTGATAGGGGGGGACAGACATTCAGAGTACACACACTCACACACACACAGACACACACACACAGACTCACACACACACAGACTCACACACACACACATACACACACACAGACAGACACACTTTTTTCGCCCTGTGTTGATCTCATAAGTCTACTTTCATTTTTTGCAAAAATCGAAAGTAGGCTAAATATTCACTAGATTTAGTAACTTGTCTGTTAAATTGGCAGTATTGTTCCCATTAGCCATGCTAAATGTGCTTTCACGTGGATTAAAATAGATATTTTTAGCCTATTTTCAATTTTGAAAAAAATAATAGGCTTATGAGATCACCTTTTGTCCGTGTGTGCGTGCGTGCGTGTGTGTGTGTGTGTGTGTGTGTGTGTCCTAATAAAATCTAAACGGCTAGAGCGATTTCAATGAAACTCAGTAAGTTCATAGCACTATTCCGGACGACCCCGACCGTGTCCTTCAAATTTTGTTACGTCTCACCAATCCAACATGGCGGCAGTGCGAATTTTTTCACCAGCATTCAATATCTCTGAAACCATTCCCGATATCACCCTGGATTTTTTTACGGTAATAAAGGGAACTACTAGAAGTTCACCTATGTGACCTTTGAAAAACTGGTAACTACAAAACCAACATGGCGGCCACGCGAATTTGTGACTTTTAAATAGACGTTTCTCGTGATTTAACCAACCAAACGCAATAAAACTTGCTACAGTATATGTTTATACACATTGTAATGCACCGACATCTAACATGGTTCAATTGTTTACATAACCACAAGATGGCGGATGTGCGAAATATTTCACCGGCATTCTCTATCTCTGAAACTATTAGCGGTATCACCCTGAAATTTTGTACGGAGATAAAGGGCACTACTGGAAGTTCAACTATAAGACTTTCAAAAACCGGTTAACTACAAAACGAACATGGCGGGCAAGCGAATTTGAAAATTTTAAATACACCTTTCTCGCGATTTAATGTTCCCACCGCAATGACATCTGGTACAGGAAATGTTTATACACATTGTAATACACTGGTATCTAATTTAGTTCAATTGTTTACATAACCTCAAGATGGCGGCTTTGCGAATTTTAAAATTAAGTTTTATTTCTTGTGTCGTAATCATGTGATCGATGTGGAAGTTTGAATAATGAACCTACGCAATAATTTTGCTTTAATGGTACATGACTCTATGGCCTATACATTTAACAATCCAACATAGCGACCATCCGAAATATTTAATAGACTCTGAATATCTACAAATCTATTATAGAAATCAAACTGTTTTTTTTTTAATGTTCATAGGGGCTATGGACTTAAGTTCACCTATAGGACTTTCAATAACCTGGTGATCACAAATCCAAAATAGCGGCGACGCGAAATATAAATATTCACATGGACGTTTCTCGCAATTTTACCATCCGAGTGCAGTGAAACTTGGTACAGTAAATCCTTATACGAATGTTAATCCACTGGCATCTAATTTATTTCAATTGTTTCCATAACCACAAGATGGCAGCTGTGCGAAATTTTACAATCTCCTTGTTACTTCTTGTGTCCTAATCGTGCGATTGAAGTTTGAATGCTACACATACACAATAATATTCATGTAACAGTGCATAACTCTAGGACCTACATATATAAAATCCAACATGGCGATCATCCAAAATATTTAGTTGGTTCTCAATATCTACGAATCTATTACAGCAATCAAACTGAAATTTTGTATGTAGATAGAGGCAATTAACATAAGTAGGATATATGAAAATAGGCTGTATAATTCTTCACGGAACTACTTGTTTACTATCCTTGAAGCTAGCATTCTTGGCTGTCACCGGAGACGTCCGGGCTTGACTCCCGGCTACGCCGATATTTCTATTTCTGGTCTGAGGGCTGGAACGGGGTTCACTCAGCATTGTGAGGCAGAACTGAGAAGAGGTGGGTTCGATTTCCATTTCAGTCACTTCCAGTGTTTTTCCGTGGTTTCCCACTCCTACTCCGGGCGACTGGCTGCGTGACTCAGCGGTAACGTTCTTGCCTCCTGATCCCAAGGTTGTAGGATCGAATCCTGGCGCAGTAGCTGGCATTTGAGATGTGCAAATGCGAGGGAACTGTGACAGTAGATTTACTGGCACGTTAAAGATTCACTTCGGGACAAAATTCCGGCACTCTGGTTCGTGGAACAGAATTTGAACTGATGAATGGATCTCAAGGGAGCTTGAGAACTCCTGGACTAACCCAATGTTACTTGATGACTTAGGGTCGTTTGCTCCATCGTCAATTAGGCCTACCAGTATCTCTTAATTCATCATTAAAGGTTCTTACCACTAACAAGGAATTAGGCTACGATAAATGGCAAAATCTGTCCACTTAACTCTCTAAAGCAGGGGTTCCCAACCTGGGGGGCGTGGGGGCTTTTTCAGGTGGGTCGTGAAGTGATTTCGGAATTAAGTTTTTTCTATTTGAATTTTACAATTTTGTAAAATACACATTTTTTGAATCTTTCCAAGTGATTGTCGCACCAAGTCAATCGTTCAAAAGCACTGGTAATTGCCAACTGTCGGCACAAACCTCTGCGAAGCCGCGAGGTTGGAGGTGAAATAAGGAATTTGCTGTGTCGTAAGGAGCAAAATTATGCCAATTGTATCGTCTCGTTGGCATATCTTTGTGATTTCTTTGCAGCATTGAACAGTTTGAACTTACATTTTCAAAGACATATTTATGAGAGTCAGGATTTTCAACGCTGAGTGTCATAGAAACAAAGCAGCGCTGTCGGCTTGATGTTGCAAAGTGATCTCCGCTGTGTTCTGTCAAATATCAAACCAAACATACCGAATCTTACCAAGAGAAAACAGTTTCAACCCTCTCACTGACATGTCTTGACTAATTTAAGGATTTGTTGTAAAAGTGTGTTCTTTGTATTGTGTTAAAATGAAGTTAGTATGTAGCCTAATAGATAGGCCTATTCCATTATGTACTGTAGTGTTATTAAGTTAGGTCTATATCCTTCGCGTCAATCGAAGTGGTTATAGAAGCGATGAATGGCGGGGGGGGGGAGGGAGGGGGGAGGGAGGGGGGAGGGGAGGAGGAGGAGGCGCGACGAACTTCTGTATCTGAAAAGGGGGGCGTCAACTGACAAAAGTTGGGAACCATTGCTCTAAAGCATCGTAAAGTGGGGGAAAACAGCCGTACTCTATTTCGCGCATCTTGCAATGGCGGTTTGTTTCCGAGTTTCACACAAACTGTCATCCATCTATTATACACTGGTCACCTAAAAAAAAACGCATCACAAATTTGGTATGAACTAGCGTACACACATGCTGTTTCAACATCGATGGTGCTCTGCAAGGTTGTTTGTTCATCACTTGGTGGCATTAATGTGGTGGAATATTGAAGTCAAGGACATCACCCTCCAGTCGTTGTGACCGCCACCCCCAAACAGCAGTGGTTTGTGACGTACAACATGATCTGTCAGTGCTGTGTGAGCTGTCGTTTTGGTAAGCAGCATAGAGCAAAATACATGGGAAGGCATTTACCATCAGACCAAGTCATGCTTGCAGTAATCCTCTTGCAGGAAAGACGTGCTCAGCGTTACGTGGCAGAGCGGCTCAGAGTATCACAATCAGTAATCTGCAGATGATGGCAGTGATATCAAGAGCTAAACACTGTCTAAAGCAGGCCATACACGTTCCGGTAGGCCTGTCAGTTACGACTGAACAGTTCACCGGACGCTGTCCGCCGGTTGAACTGAAGAGCCCATACACCATCAGTTGAAAATAGACCGGTATTAGCACTCGACGTCCATTTAGTAAGTTTTCTCAACCTAAATTGCATTTTGTAAGTGTTCTCATTATAAATTGCATTTTGTAAGTATTAGGTAGATTTCATTTGAAAGCTAACTATTGCAATGGGTCCCATGTTTCGACTTCCGGAAAATTTCGACATATCTTCGCGTTTCACATCCCCCAGACCCCAAAACCACCGTCAGTTCAAAAGTTTATATATAATTTATGTATATATATATGTATATATGTATATCAGTTTCTTGTGGACACGATAACTGCCGTAATTTTGCACCAATCACTTTGAATTTTTTTACATAATATGTATCCCCTTAAAATCTCGGTCGAGTTCGTTAATGGGCTAAATCGGTCAAAGGGGGTGAATATGGGTGGCTTCTTTTCGAAAAATTGAAATATCGCTATAACTCTCTTAATATCTGAAATATTAAATCCATTCCAAGTTCATACTATGTGTCGGATAAGGCCCTAAAATTTATGTTTGAAAAGTTTTTTTTATAGCAGCAACCATTGACCAAAGGGGTGGGAAAAAGTGGGTTTTTCGGGAAACATTAATCATATCTCTGTTAATAGGCACAATATCAAAACCGTACAAAATGGACAATATTGCTCCAATAATTACCTAAAACATTTGTCTGAAAGAATTTTCGATATGACCCACCATTACGCCACGGGGTGAGCAAAATGATTTAAATTATAAGAAAATGCCAAGTGCCAAGAGAGGTTGCCATTACAACTTTACTTTTAATTGATAAGGGATGAGCCATCAGCAGTTGCTATGACAACGCCACTGCACGAGATCACATTCAGTTTTCATATGTCTGTGGGAAGCGACTTCGGTATCGGAACTGGTAGCATGCTGAACTTCTATGCCCAAGGTCACGGGTTCAAACCCGGCTGATGTCGTCGGATTTACTAAGAGCGCTAAAACACCCTGAGTATGCTTTCCTTCGGAGGGGAAGTTCCAACTTTCGTTGCGAGTTGATGGTTCCTGTGGCATCTATTATCCAAGTTCACAGCTAGGTGTCGTTGATGGTAGTATTTTTAATCATGTAGCCAATTTTAGGTAGATTTCATCAGAAAGCTAACTATTGCAATGGGTGCCATGTTTCGACTTCCGGAAAATTTCGACATTCTTCGCGTTTCATATCCCCAGACCCCCAAACCACCGTCAGTTCAAAAGTTTATATATATGTGTGTGTGTATATATATGCATATATATCTGTTTTTTGTGGACACGATAACTGCCGTAATTTTGCACCAATCACTTTGAATGTTTTACATAATATGTATCCCCTTAAAATATCGGTCGAGTTCGTTAATGGGCAAAATCGGTTGAAGGGGGTGAAAATGGGTGGGGGCTTTTTTTTTCGAAAAAGTGAAATATCGCTATAACTCTCTTAATACGTGAAATATCGAATCCATTCAAAGTTCATAATATGTGTCGGATAAGTGCCAAAAATGTATGTTTGAAAAGTTTTTGAAGGCACCAAACATTGACCAAAGGGGTGGAAAAAAGTGTTTTTTTTCGGGAAACATTAATCATATCTCTCTCAATAGGCACAATGTCAATACCGTACAAAATGGAAAATATTCCCCTAATAATTACCTAAAACTTTGTCTGAAAGAATTTTTGATCTGACCTAATATTACGCCAAGGGATGAGAAAAATGATTTCGGAATTAAAGAACATGCCAAGTGCCATCAGAGGTTACCATGACAACGCTTCTAAATTGATGAGGGATGAGCTATCAGAGGTTGCCAAGACAACGCCATTGCACGAGATCACATTCATTTTTCCATCTGACTGTGGGAAGCGGCTAACTGGTAGCATGCTGAACTTATATGCCCAAGGTCGCTGGTTCAAAGTCGGCCAAAGTCGTCGGATTTTCTAAGAGCGCTAAAAATACCTCAGCATGCTTTCCTTTGGAGGAGAAGTTCCAACGTTCGTTCCAAGTTGCTGGTCGCGGTGGCATCTAGTAGCCAAGTTCACAGCTAGGTGTCGTTGACATTAGTATATGGTACAAAAGTAGGAACTACTACTTAAAATTGACCGTCTGCAGACCTTACCTGAATTACAGACTAATACAGTCATCACAATTAACACCGTTTATCAGATTCTACACACACCTAATGTACTCGGGGTTACATGACCACGTTGTAGCAGCCCCTAAACTGAGGAACCAACAAAAATCTCTGCGGGAGATAAAATTTTGCTTGAAGAAGTAACAGACTGTTAGATAGTTACACATCAGTTTGGAACATTAAATCGCGAGAAAGGTCTATTTAAAATTTTCAAATTCGCTTGGCCGCCATGTTCGTTTTGTACTTAACCGGTTTTTGAAAGTCTTATAGATGAACTTCCAGTATTGCCCTTTATCTCCGTACAAAATTTCAGGGTGATACCGCAAATAGTTTCAGAGATATAGAATGCCGGTGAAATATTTCGCACATCCGCCATCTTGTGGTTATGTAAACAATTGAACTAAGTTAGATGTCGGTGCATTACAATGTGTATAAACATATACTGTACCAAGTTTTATTGCATTTGGTTGGTTAAATCGCGAGAAACGTATATTTAAATGTCGCAAATTCGCATGGCCGCCATGTTGGTTTTGTATTTACCAGTTTTCCAAAAGTCACATAGGTGAACTTCTAGTAGTTCCCTTTATCTCCGTAAAATATTCCAGGGTGATATCGGGAATAGTTTCGGAGATATTGAACGCTGGTGAAATATTTCGCACAGCCGCCATGATGGATTGGTGAGACGTAACAAAATTTGAAGGGCACGGTCGGGGTCGCCCAGAATAGTGCTATGAACTTACCGAGTTTCATTGAAATCGCTCCAGCCGTTTAGAATTTTGAAAAAATAGGCTTATGAGATCACCTTTTGTCCGTGTGTGTGTGTGTGTGTGTGTGTGTGTGTGTGTGTGTGTGTGTGTGTGTGTCCCTAATAAAATCTAAACGGCTGGAGCGATTTCAATGAAACTCGGAAGTTCATAGCGCTATTCCCGGCGACCTCGACCGTGCCTTTCAAATTTTGTTACGTCTCACCAATCCAACATGGCGGCTGTGCGAATTATTTCACTAGCATTCAATATCTCCGAAACTATTACCGATATCGCCCTGAAATTGCGTACGGTGATAAAAGGCACTACTAGAAGTTCACCTATGAGACTTTCAAACACCTGGTGACTACAAAACCAACATGGCGGCCAAGCAAAGTTGAGACTTTTAAATAGACTTTTCTCGCGATTTAACTATCCAAACGTAATGAAACTTGGTACAGCAATTGTTTATACACATTGCAATGCACTGGAGTCTAATTTAGTTCAATTGTTTACATAACCTCAAAATGGCGGCTGTGCGAAATATTTCACTGATATTCTATATCTCCGAAACTATTACAGATATCTCCCTGCAATTTTGTACGGTGATAAAGGGTACTGATACAAGTTTACCTATGTATATTTCATAAACCTGTAAAGTACAAAACGAACATGGCGACCAAGCGAATTTGAAATATTTTAATAGACTTTTCTCGTGATTTAACTCTCTGAGCGCAGTGAAATGTGGTACAGTAAATGATTTTGCAGATTATAATGCACTGCCATCTAATTTAATTCAATTGTTTACATAACCTCAATATGGCGGCTGTGCGAAATTTTAAAATTACGTTTTTATTTCTTGTGTCGTAATCATGCGATCGAAGTGAAAGTTTGAATAATGAATCTAGGCAATAATTGTCCTTGAATGGTACATAACTCTATGGCCTATACTCTATGGCCTATACTCTATGGCCTATACATGTTTTCAGTCTACCATGGTCTCCATTTCATTGTCATTTTCGCCATCGCTCAGACCATTAGGGGCCGATAACCTCGATGTTAGGCGCCTTAAAACAACAATTGTCATCATCAAGCTCTACACACTGATTTTCCTTTTCGCGTAGCCTACAGGAAGAGCTCACTTCAACCCTGCAGAGGTCGCACGGCGTCTGACCCGTCATTTTATTTCGTCATGCAGGAAATCCCGCAAGATCATTGAACAGAACTGTTATCTACCTTTAAAGTAACTAGTACATTCATAATCAGCATAGTTGAGAATCAAAAAATTCTCTTTGAACGTATTTTCTTCATAATTATTGCAAGAAACTGTGTATTCGTTGTTGTTATTCATCTAAGGGGCTTGAAACATGTTAGTTATCAGCCCTGTGTAGTTGGGTTTGTGTAGAGCGTGTCTGATAACAATCGTGTTGACCAACTAAAAAACATCAAACTTTCGTTTACTAAGGCAACACTAAAAATGGCTTCAAACACCATAATGATATCCGGTGTTAACTGCGATGGGTGTATTAGTGTGTGTTATCTGTAATTCAGGTAAGGACTGAGACGATCAATTTCTGGTAGTTCCTACTTTTGCTACCAAATGCTACCGTCAACGACACATAACTGCAAACTTGGCTACTAGATGCTACCGCAACCAGCACCTGGTGACGAACGTTGGGTCTTAATAGAGCGTTAATCAAATCTAACCTACAAATTTAGCTTCACACAATTGTATTGATACGCTAAACATACAAATAAACACTGCTCAGCACGTGGTGGACAGGCTTCAGGCGGCCTGTCGCCTCACCCCACTCACGTAGGCCTACCGGCTTGCCTGTACTATCGTCAGGTCAACCCGATGGACGATTGAGTTTTCGTTCGCTCACCGGCCGCCTGTTCAGTCGGAACTGACAGGCCAGCCGGATCCCACTCACGTTCCGGCCGCCGGTTTAGTTTGGACTGTTCAGGCATAACTGACAGTTTGGCCGGTACGTATATGGCCACCTTAACGCCGACATGGTTCAGGGAGAAAACGGAAGACAACGCCAGCTGAGCACCGCTTTCTTCGTTTAAAGGCCCTCCGAAATCGCCGCAGTACAGCTAGGAACTTAGGAGGTGAGCTAATTAATGCACATGGGACTGTCGTCAGTACACAGACAGTCCGCAATAGACGAAGGGAAGGTCAGGTCAATTCCCGGAGACCTCTTAAAGTGCATCGGTTGACCCCTCATCACCGAAGATGCCATCTGCAGTTTGCACAACAGCATCTCCACTGGCAGCTCCAACACTGGACGCCAGTATTCTTTGCCGATGAATCCAGATTCCAGCTTTCTGGGTCAGATGGTCGTATTCGAGTCTGGCGACGTCATGGAGAACGAAATTTGCCTTGAAACGTGCAGGAAACAGTCACGTTCAGTGGCGAATCAGTGATGGTTTGGGGAGGAATTTCTTTGAACCATAAAAGTGACCTGGGGCCTGTTCCACGAAAAAACTTTGCAACTTTTCACTTTGCACTTTTCAATTCTTGCAAAGTGCAAAGTCTTTCTGTTCCACCATGATCTATGTATTACTTTTCAATTTCTTTGCAAAGTGAAAAGTCTTTGCATAGGAATGATCCGATCATGTTTATTCCATGAACAAACTGTATATTTATTCCATGATTTAATGCTTTATTTTTCATGGTGAAACATGTCCCACTAATGACCACACAGTGATCTTAATTAATAAAAGTATTGATCAGGTGGAACTTTTAACCTGTCTATATTAAAGTGAGGTTATGAAAATTCATCTAGTCTTTGTACGTCTTCTTGTTGGATTCTTCATCACTATCCTCACTTGATGATTAAAAAAATCTCCTGCGTAACATATTTATAACACTAAACCAAATTCTGCGCCGAGAAACTAGTGTAGAGACTTGTTCATTACAGCTGAAAAGAGAATCGTCTCTTTGCAAAGATTTCTGAAAACTTTTCAATCATTCATTTGCACTTTGCATTTCTGCACCAATGGAGGAACATAACAGTCTTCTAAAGTGAAAAGATTCGTAACTTTCCACTTTTCACTTTGCAAGACAAATCTGAAAAGTGATGGTGGAACAAAATCTGAACTGAAAAGTAAAAAGTGCAAAGTGCAAAGTGAAAAGTTGCAAAGTTCATTCGTGGAACAGTGAATCGCCCCTGAATCGTCATTCAGGGGCGATTGACATCTGTGCGTTACATTGAGGAGGTTCTGGATAACCATGTACTGCCCATCGCAGACAATATTTCACATTACTGCATGATAGAGCCACTGCAAATTCCGCTAGGGCCACCCGGGACTTCCATGCAGCATGGCCCGCATGTAGCGCTGACCTCAATTGTATCGAGCATCTGTGGGATCAACTTCGTAGGCGTGTCCAGAATCGCCCACAGCAACCCCGCACACTCCAGGAGCTGACAGCAGCATTATTGGAAGAGTGGGGAGCCATCCCCCAGGATGCCATCCGGAGACTTATCAGAATCATGCTGCTGCTGTGATACGAGTCAGCGGTGGGAACACAGAGTACTGAAAAGAGTTAAGTGTAAGTTTCAGTTTGTTTTCAGTTGCATTCAACTGCCTTGACTTTCGGTTTTGGACCACTTTTTCTGTTTGGGACAATTGAGAGTAACCGTGTGGGTATTTTGTGTTCATTTTTAGTTTCTGTAGAAATAAAGGAACGTGTTTAGGTTCTGTATAATCTACGTCTGCAAAATAATAGCACACAAAATATTACGGACGACCAAACATTTGATGCGTTTTTTCTTGTGAGCAGTATATAAAAGGAAGTGCCCTGACTGACTGACTCACTCATTCATTCATTATCTCGCCCAGCCAAAACTACTGAAGTTAGAAACATGAAATTTCAGGGATATGTTCGTTGTATGTCGAAAACGTCCACTAAGGAAGGATTTTTGGATGTTCAGATTCCAACGGGGTGTTAAGGGGGTTAATACAATATTCGCGGGCGAAGCCGCGACGGGTAATTCTATCGGTTATACCACGAGGTAGTCGGGTTCAGTAACCTCAAGGAAGGTAAATCCACTTGTATATGACATTTACTTCGCTACTTTATGTTCCAGTCTCACAAAGGGAATATTCATTCATGAGGTACAGCAAATGGAGTTTAGAACATAATTTCATAGGTCGAGTTTATTTTAAATAGCGCTTAGGGGAACACGAGAGTTAATGATGCCGCGTGTTGTGACATTTAAATTAGCCAATAAACACGGCCTACAGGTTACATGGCCAGTGATAAAAAGGGGACATGCACGCAAGAAGACAGCCTGAGGCACGGACGGCTTTGAATGAGTGACTCTTATAGCCAGAAAGCAATGCAGGATTCTCTGAAAACCGTTATCTGGTAATGAGTTGTTAAACAGCTCCAATTGGAACTCCTACAATTACTGGAACCATTACAAGACGAAAATATTCTCCCAGGCAAATGCGCAGATGGTACATATCTACACAACCACCTCTCCATTCCTGGAGAGGCTATTACTAACCGTTTGCATGCTGAACTAAAATAGATTTCAATACCGAGTTTAACACGTATTCAGCTTAAGATGGGTCACTTGTAGTTATGTTGACTAACAAGTATTCAACAGCGAATCAAGATTCTCCAAAGATTGACAAATGAAGGAGAGCGGTCGTGGCCTTGAGTAAGGGGCACTTGCGAGGAGTAAAAGTGGGAAACCAGTTTCAGGTAAGGCTGAGGTGGGGATCGATTCTCAACTAGCAGTAGTGCCCGGCTTCGCCCGGTGGATTTATTTGTTTTATGGATGATAATGAATACTACTACAGAACTGGCATATGATACTTAAAACTACCAGAAAAGAAATAATTTTTAAATATAACTGTTTGTGGTGGTGGTGGTGGTGGTGGTTGTAGTGGGGGTGGTAAGCAGCACAGTACAATGGACGTAACATTCAGGTCATTTTCTCGTAATGATAATATTGAATAGGGAAACGACTATTTACTAACTACAGCACTGACGCATGTAATTTACAAACAAATTTCTAAAAATGATTAGAAAGAGGAGTAAGGGAAATAAAAGACACTGCCAAGGGCCTATATCTCATTGTCTGTTAGAAATGTAGAGACCAATAGTGTTGTCTTTTGTCGCATAGCGCCGTAGGAAAATAATCAGAACACTTTGGAAACCTTCGTCTGTCCCGAGCTCCTGAGGTAGCAATAGTATCATTTATCGCCACATAGCGCTCAACGATAAGTTTCGGAATAAATTAAAGTGAATTTGAAAGCACCAATGCTTTTTGCAGCTGATAACCTCAATGTATTGCACCAACACCATTGCACTTATACAGAGGCAAAATATGTTCATGATGATAACTGTTTTAAGGGACATAAGAAATCTATTTGCACTACAGACTCACCGTGACTGCAATTTATAAGCAGCGCAAGATTTAACTATTTTCGCAATTCTGCACCAGAACACTGGTAGGGGGGACGTGATGCAGCCCGAATTGCCAGTCAACAATAGACGTATTAAAATACTTTTACAGTTACACTACTACGGACATGAATGGTTCTAGGGCCTTAATACGTGGTTTTCAAGTTCAGTTTGTTATTCTAAATGTAGGGAATGGAGAGCGTTGTCCAAAATATCAAGTGGACAGTGTTACCAGCAGGGTTTCAAAGTGTATGTAAAATTTGATGCAATTAGGAGGAACGGTGTAGATTTGTGATAAAGGGCCAAAATGCGGGGAATGGAGTGGTCTATCCGAAATTTAACATAGCCTAAACTATTCCTCTTGAAACTGGCTATCATATACAAGATGAATTTTTCGAATCCGACTGCTAGTTCCAGAGATTAGCGCGTTTAAACACACAAACACACAAACTCTTCAGCTTTATTATATTAGTATACATTCTTCGTCACGAGGCTGAGCGGACACCGTTCCAGCCCTCAGACCAGAATTAATCTTTAATTAGGTAAGTGGGTAAGAGTGGGGTATGTGGGTAAGTGCTCACAACACCCCTACTATACTGTAACTTGCACTATTCTTTTACAAATGTTAAATAAAGACCAAATATACCAAATTCAATCTTTATTACTACCTTAAAATATTATAATAAGATATTTGGCAACACAGTTATAACAATAAATACCTCACTGATTTCCAATTTCAAAGTCTTAATATTTTGGTTTCGCACTGCATGTACATATTTAAGCTCAATTCTTCATTACTTCCAGACAATGATTTACAAACACAAATTTGTAAACTGATCGGTTCCTGCACTTCATCTCACACACTCCCAACACCACACAGAAGCGACAGCTTAATTTGCGAAGTAGAAACCAACTAGACACGATGTGTAACGTAACTGGGTATGCGGGGTGCTGACGACACCCCAGCCTATAAATGCTATTGTCGGCAATAATAGACACAACTTTAAACAATGTAAATGACGTTATATTAAACTCCAAGCTTATTCAAGAAGGTAAGTTACTGAATTCCTGAACAGTGTAGCCAACTTCTGTGAGAAAAAAACAAGCGAAGATTACTCGTGGGGTGTTTTCAGCTCCCCACATATCCAGTTAAAGGTTAAATATCTTGCCAGAGCCGAGAATCAAACTCGGATCTCTGGGGGCGACAACGACAACTTTTGATTATCACCTAACAATTTTCAGCAAATATAAGTTGGTAACGCTGCTCGGGCGGGATGAGACTATGGTGTCCACTGTTTATTTGACTTCGCGCAGTGTTCGGGTGGTCGCAGTCACAGCTGGTGTCGGTATAAATGAGCCCACATTTATTTTCAGTTCAGTCTCCTCGGCCACACACATCGCGGGTATCTGATGCTATCACATCATGTCCATTAAAATAATACTAACATACCGCTCACCCAAGCTCAGCCGGCAAGCCCTCTCCACATTAATACAGAAGTGCACCGCCTTGTCTCAGGCGTCATGTCCTTAAGGGGCACTGATAATAAGCTTCCTTACTTCTCAACATGTTCACCTCTTGGTGTATAGGAGTCTCAATTCCCTCGTTAACGACCGGCTCGCATTTACATTCCATGTCTGCATGGAGCCAGCTCGAGGCACAGCGTTGTCAACTCTCCACCGTGCCACCGAGAGCAAGCAGCGAAACTGGACAGAACTGCATGCCACCTTACAACACTGGAGATCTGAAAAGTTGTTGATGTTTTATGGGCTTTACGACATAGTGGTCATGTACTGCTTGGGTCCAAGCTCGGTGAACCTTAGAGGAATGTGGATCGCGGATGATGATGAGAGACATGTGGGATTTCCGGTCCGTGCGTATTACCCTTTCACGAATTGATTGCTGGCGGTCGAGATGGGAACTACTCTTTTGTTTACTTGTGTCACACGTCAGCCTGCTTCGTTGACAGGTACAGTTTGTGCGAGTAGGATATGACTCAGCTCCAGTAGCTTCGGTCATCGTTTAACAACTATCCGTGGTGACATGAGCTCCTGTGACGCTTATCTGATGCAATGCTGCTTGACTTATGTGCAGACTGCATTCTGTCATCACTGTGTCCTCCGCTGTACCACGCGGGGCTCCTGCTACAATGATCAACAAACACTGGCGTGGCCATGCTCAGCGGCAATCAAATCTTAAATGGGTAATAGTAACAGAACCAAATACATTGGGCGATGACTCACTCACTCATTCGCAACACCACAGTGGTTTAGGCAACGAACCTATATTAGCAGTATTAGAATAGACAGGCCTCCCGCCTCCCGCCTCCCGCGTCACCTCATCCCTCAAGTTCATAGGGAGATATGGAACTGCGCCCACAATCAGTGGTATTTTCAGATCCTTTTAATTAGGCCGATTGAACTGCGCCCATAGTCAAGTCGGCTGTTAGCCCAAGTTCGGTTTAAGGGGAAGTGACGGACTGTCTCCCACCACTAGCTTCTGCACACTTGAGAAGCAGGCGATAAGCAGCTGTACTACGGGCTTCCGGGGGTGGCAGCTAATATCACTAACCACTACACCACAGAGGCGAATAATAATAATAATAATAATGATATAATAATAATAATAATAATAATAATAATAATAATGAAAATCCACAGTCTTTTTCCAGACATTGGACCGGTTCAGGGTTGGAATGAATGAAGCCCCCATCTAGCGGCAAAGATAGGCATTGTGCCGGCTTCCGAAGCCTGTCGCACTCCTCTGGGTCAATGATTAATGAATGGCAGATGAAATGATATTGGCGAGTGTTGCTGGAATGAAAGATGACAGGGAAAACCGGAGTACCCGGAGAAAAACCTGTCCCGCCTCCGCTTTGCCCAGCACGAATCTCACATGGAGTGACAAGGATTTGAAGCACGGAACCCAGAGGTGAGAGGCCGGCGCGCTGCTGCCTAAGCCACGGAGGCTACACTAATAATAATAATAATAATAATAATAATAATAATAATACAACTCTCTCTAATCCACCATAAATCTAGTTTTGTTATACAATAAAAAAATAGTACATTATGCAACGAGCCTATAATGGCTATAATTAAGACACGAGTATTTTTTATAAAACGAGCGTATGCGAGTTTTATAATTTCCATACGAGTGTCTTAATTACCATTATAGGCGAGTTGCATACGACTGTTTATGTTCGACGATAATTATAACTTTATTATATGTTTTAACATAAATATTCATAAATATCTGTTGAGAGTCAGCTACTGGAATTTTGTGATCGCAGAGTGTTATACCTTCGTCTTTCAAGAGCTTTGAACGGCCGACGCATGCGCTCTGCCATATGCAGCCATATGTTTACATCAGCCGTCCCTCAGTAATATTGTCACCGCAGTCATTTGAAGACAATGCTCTGTGTAGAAATTAGTGTTAGTGATTTTAAGGTACTGTGCTATTTCTTGTCTCATATTCGCCAGTTTATTTACGCGAACATATGGACGGTGGGTATTCCATGTCGGTAATTTATTATAGTTCGATGTTGTGTTTATGTCCGACATGTTGGATTTTGAGCGCATGCGCGAAATTATCGTTTCCTAATTGGTCAATGAACGAGCTCTGATTGGCTGGAGAAACTGTATCGTAATGAAAAACGGTGTTATAATGACCATCATTATGATACAGTTTTCAAACACATAATAGTGAGGGTCGAACATAAAATATATAATAATCTTCTAAATGCTAAGATTACCTCAAACTAGATTATTAAACATTTGCAATAACAAAACTATTTTTAAAATATGGTTCGGTTGTCGAAAACATCCCAATGTACCAGTTAATGCTAATATTGCTAGAACAAAAATTAAATAATAGTCTGTTTTAAAAAAACTGTACCTGTTTTATGTATCCCACGCCAACACTAATCTCTTGTCCGCAATCTGGACAGGGTATATTTAGTTGTTCGCAAACTGGACTGTTTTTGACTTATTCGCAATCAAGACACAACCGATTTGAAATGAGTCACTTCAAATTCACACCACTCGACACAACATAATTCGGTAGAGGGGAGGAGGGAGGGAAACTACCTGACCACTCTCAATGGGCGCAGTTCCACTGCCACGTTTCGAATGTTGATGCTAATGACCAGGGTCATTAGTGAAGCTTGGGCGCAGTTCCATACAACCCAGTTCATAGAGCTTGGACTCGAGCAATACTTGGGTGTCTGACAGCATTTGTCACTGTGCTGTCTGTACTAGTGTGTGTCTGTGTGTTTGTAATTGAGGTAGGATTTGGGTGGGAAGTGGCCGTGGCCGTAAGTTAGGTACCGTCCCGGCATTTGCCTGGAGTAGAAGTGGGAAACCACGGAAAACCACTTCGAAGATGGTTCTTAACTTCTTAAATTAAGTTAACGGCCGCCTCCTTCCCAATCCTTATCTGAATTACAGATACATACTACTGCTGACACCTGTTATCAGTCCATTTATACACACATCCAAGCACAATTAAAATGTTAACTTACAATGAACTAGAAGAAGAAAAGACCAAAATAAGGACTAAGGAAAATAAACAGGGAAGCGATATACACTCAACCGTCAAAGACTGAGGGACTCGGGAATAAGACGAAAAGCCATGAAAGGCAAATAGTAAGAGGTGAGCCCCCTTCCAAGTCAATGGAAAATGTAACCAGCTCAGGAATCCCTATGGGTCACCCCCGAGATCTCGTGCAATCCAAACTACAGGGAGTAATCACCTAAAAATTCTCAGATCCTTTAACCAAGAATGGAACCCGATCCTCTTGGGTTGGAAGCAAGCAGCATGGCCGCTGGTCCCCTTACCCACAATGCATTAAAACTGAGACATTGACCCTTGACCTTGTGTCATTTCCTCCGTGGCAAATGGCAGGTTTCCAAATTTGTCTCGGTGGACATTACTCTAGCTGTGCGCTGATACACGTGATTTGACTGCAGAGCAATGAAGATGTCTTGCCGCGGGGCAGCCGTTTACTCCTCCAATGAAGTCATTTATTTCCACAAGATGGGCGGGTGACCCCAGCTTTTAATTAAATTCAACGTTCAGGTTTAGAGGTAACTTCCTCGGTACTCCACTATACAGGGTGATTTTATGTAGTTTACACTTTCAATAATGTGTAATTATTTATTGAAACCACTTACAGACTTGGTTTATGTGTTACACTTCAAGTTTTGACCCACGTAGTTTGTAGTTGTACAGTTGTCCGCCACGCGCGCCACCTGTCGGAAATGGCGTCTTTCACTGGAGCAGAAAGAGCGAAGTGCGTGTTCTGGTTTGAAGAAACCAAGTCAGCAACGAGTGTACAGCGGAGGTTTCACACAGAATTTAGCAAAGACCCACCCAGCAGACCAACAGTGTACAAATGGCACAGACATTTACCGAAACAGGTTGTTCTGTGCTACACACAAAGGCGCCAGGCCGCGCACCTGTGACTGGCGATGTGGTGGAAACAGTTAGGGAAAGGTTCGTCCGCAGTCCGGAAAAATCGAAACTGGTATTCCTAAGACCACTGTTTGGCGGGTGTTGCGTCGACATTTGGCCATGAAAGCATACCGATTGCCCATGGTTCAAGCACTAAGTGAAGCGGATAGATACCCGACATGGATTCTGTGTTGATATGTGGGATCGCATCAGCCGTGATGAGTCATGAACAATGTGGTCTTCAGCTATGAATCAACGTTCCACCTTTCTGGCCGAGTCAACACAATTGTCGTATTTGGGGCACGGAAAAACCACATGGGCACCACGTGCAGTTGCTTTGTGACAGCCCTGAAGTGAACGTTTTCTGCGCTGTTTCGAGAGGAAAAGTGTACGGACCTTTCTTCTTTGCTGAGAGAACCATCACAGGCATCATTTATCTGGATATGATACAGAACTTCCTTATTCCACAGTTCGATGAAGATAACCACGATAGGCGCATGTGTTGGCAACAAGACGGTGCCCCGCCGCACTACCTGTCAGACGCGAGGGAATTCCTTGATCAACGTAAGTGTATAGGTCGTGGTGGAACAATTACCTGGCCAGCTCTGTCCCCAGATTACACACCACTGGACTTCTTTCTGTGGGGCTTCGTGATAGATAGGGTGTACATACCCCCCTACCTGAAAATCTTGATGAATTGAGACATCGCATCACAATAGCCATCGCCTCTGTTACCCCGGAAATGCTGGTTCATACGTTGCGGGAAATCAACTTCCGTTGTGATGTGTCCAGGATGACAAATGGTGCACACATTGAGCCGTAATGGATTTGTCAAAAAAAACTTGAAGTGTTTTGCTATGTAATGCCATATGAACGAAGTCTGTAAGTGGTTCCAATAAATAATTACACATTATTGAAGTTGTAAACTACATAGAGAATCACTCTGTATAGTTGTGTATGTGTATTCAAATCAACAGTTGACCGGGAATGTAAGCAAGTGTCCAGGAGGTCGAACAGCCGCAGTCAACTGACAAGGAGAGGTCGCCAAGTGGTTTACTAGAAAAGCGTTCAAAATTGTAGGATTTGCTCTTCATAAAAAGATATTTTGGTCCTGTTCGAGCGTTTGTGCCAATGAGCCTTAGAGTGTTCAAAATTGAACGTTTAAAATCAATCCTCAAACATTTGTAGTCTTATTCCCACACACGTTCCCGGCTCGTCTCCGTGGCGTAGTCGCTAGCGTTTTAGTGTTGGGAATGGAAGTTATCGTGATCGGAACCTACCTTGATCATTTTAAATTATTTTCTTTTTTCTTTCTTTGACATTTTTTCTTTTCTTTTATGTTTGTGGTACCGTATTTAAGTTGGCAAATTACATGAAGTGCGTCATTATTTTATGTTGCTTTTTCTATTTACAATTTTAATAAATTAGTATGTACCTTATTGTTTACAATCAGAAAGTTGAGCTTGATGGTGGAGCAGAGTGGAAGGGCTCTTTCGTTTCTACATTAGACTCGGCGCAGTGCACATGAACGTAGCGTCGCCGGCCACGCTGCATTTAAATTCTATCGAATAAAACTTACAACACGTTCAAGCCTCAAGGACAAATAATGATGTTAAAATATTGTACATAGCTCCAAACCTAAGAGACCACAGCAAATACATTATAGTAAACGCAAAAGACAATAAGGGATGCATCAGTAAAAGAAACGAAAATGTACTGACCAGGCTCTGACTCGAACTTGTAACCTCCAATTCTCCACACCAACACGCTAGCGACTACGCCACGGACATGAGCCGAGGACGTGTGCGGGAATAATACTACAATAGTTTGAGGATTGATTTTCAAAGTTCAATTTTGAACACACTAACGCCCATTGTCACAAACGCTTGAACATGGCCAATTTTTTTTTTTTTTTTATGAAGAGCAAACTCTCCAAATTTCAACGCTTTTCTTTTTTTATAGTAAACCACATGGCGACCTCCCCTTGTGAGTTTGAGCCTATGGTTCCCAGCCCGTAAAACTCTGTGGACGGACCACGCCACCTGCTAGCAGTCCCTTCCCCATAACAACATTCAAAGCCCTGGAATGGTAGCGCTCGTGTCCGTGACGCTTCCTCCACTTCTGCCTTCTGTCCAATCCCCATCAGGGGTTGGCAGACCTAAAATACAAAGCATCCCCTATGGGCTCACAACTTCTGGGACGTGGGATGGTGACCACGGGACCCCAGCTGAGTCCGGCATTGCTTCCACTTACTTGTGCTGGGCTCCTCTCCGTCTTCTTTCCTGTCGACCTCTCTTGGTCAACTCTTGATCTCTTCCGACACCGACGGTATTAGGGTATCCGAGGCCTAGGGAGTCTCTTCATTTCCCGTCTTAATTGGCCCTTCTCTCATCTTTCCTGATCCCTCATTCCTCTAGGGACCAGCCTTCTTTTTATTTTCATTATATTTACTTTCTCTCTTTAAGATTCCCGCACTGTTTTCATGAATTGGCTCCCCGTGTAACTAACTTATATTTTGAAAGTTTTTTTCCCTTCAAATTACCTTTTACGAGTATTTTCAATCTGCATTGAATTTTGAAAGTATTTTCGATCTAAACTCCATTGTGTAAGTATTTACAATCTAAATTTCATTTTGTAAGTATTTTGGATTGGGGGCTGACATATTGAGAGTGTTTTGAATTCAAATTACATTTTGTAAGTACTTTAAATTTCAATTGCATTTTGTAAGTAATTTGAATCTCAATTGCATTTTGTAAGTAATTTGAATCTCAATTGCATTTTGTAAGTAATTTGAATCTCAATTGCATTTTGTAAGTAATTTGGATCTCAATTACATTTTGTAAGTAATTTGGATCTCAATTACATTTTGTAAGTATTTTGAATCTCAATTGCATTTTGTAAGTAATTTGAATCTCAATTGCATTTTGTAAGTATTTTGAATCTAAATTGCATTTTGTAAGTAATTTGAATTTTAATTGCATTTTGTAAGTATTTTGAATCTCAATTGCATTTTGTAAGTATTTTGAATCTCAATTGCATTTTGTAAGTAATTTGAATCTAAATTGCATTTTGTAAGTAATTTGAATCTCAATTGCATTTTGTAAGTATTTTGAATCTAAATTGCATTTTGTAAGTATTTTGAATCTAAATTGCATTTTGTAAGTAATTTGAATCTCAATTGCATTTTGTAAGTATTTTGAATCTAAATTGCATTTTGTAAGTAATTTGAATCTCAATTGCATTTTGTAAGTATTTTGAATCTAAATTGCATTTTGTAAGTAATTTGAATCTCAATTGCATTTTGTAAGTAATTTGAATCTCAATTGCATTTTGTAAGTAATTTGAATTTCAATTGCATTTTGTAAGTAATTTGAATCTCAATTGCATTTTGTAAGTATTTTGAATCTAAATTGCATTTTGTAAGTAATTTGAATCTCAATTGCATTTTGTAAGTATTTTGAATCTCAATTGCATTTTGTAAGTAATTTGAATTTCAATTGCATTTTGTAAGTATTTTGAATCTCAATTGCATTTTGTAAGTAATTTGAATTTCAATTGCATTTTGTAAGTAATTTGAATTTTAATTGCATTTTGTAAGTATTTTGAATCTAAATTGCATTTTGTAAGTATTTTGAATCTCAATTGCATTTTGTAAGTAATTTGAATCTAAATTGCATTTTGTAAGTATTTTGAATCTAAATTGCATTTTGTAAGTAATTTGAATCTCAATTGCATTTTGTAAGTATTTTGAATCTCAATTGCATTTTGTAAGTATTTTGAATCTCAATTGCATTTTGTAAGTATTTTGAATCTCAATTGCATTTTGTAAGTAATTTGAATCTAAATTGCATTTTGTAAGTATTTCGAATCAACATTGCATTTTGTAAGTAATTTGAATCTCAATTGCATTTTGTAAGTAATTTGAATCTCAATTGCATTTTGTAAGTAATTTGAATTTTAATTGCATTTTGTAAGTATTTTGAATCTAAATTGCATTTTGTAAGTATTTTGAATCTCAATTGCATTTTGTAAGTAATTTGAATTTTAACTGCATTTTGTGAGTCTTTTCAGTCTAACTTGGTTTTCGTTATGGTTTCCATTTCATTGTCATTTTCGCTCTCACCCAGACCATTGGGGACCGATAACCTCGATGTTAGGCCCCTTAAAACAACAATTATCATCAACAGTCCAAATAAAAAATTAAAAAACCACACTAAAAATGCAAAAGTAGTCAAAATCCATAAAACCCCCAAGAACAATCAACAAGACGTTCCGTGAAGAACTATACAGCCTTCTTTTCATGCCAATGATTATTCTACAGTATATAAACCTATCTAGAATAATGACGAAATTAAGTTGGTAATATCGAAATATCTAATTAGTTCAAAATATACCTGGTATAATGTAGTCTAACAGAGCACTACAGTTGGCAGCCCTGGTGACTGAATATATTCTTAGTTCCATCTCTTAAGGTACAGAATACAAAATTTGGTTGAAGTCCAATGGACGTTACATGCAGTCAGACACTGGATCTATCAGCACGCGTAAAAGCATGTTGGCAACAATGTCATGTTATGATATCTTGTTGTGCCAATTTTGGATGAAATCCATTTGTTAGTATAGAAGTTACATGTATTTTAAAATTGGACATATCAGCAGGCATAGAATCATGTTGGCAGCACTGCCTTGTATTAATTACTCCAAATTAATCTAGAATGTCAGGTGCTATACGTGTGCAAAGTATAGAGCTTTTGGCTTGCATAAGTTACTTTCTGATATATTTATATTAGGGTAAAAAATAGACAGCATTTATTAACGGTTGGCAGCCCTGATTGCTCTTGACAATACTTATAGTCATATATGTTATGGTACACATAGCACATACGAAATTTGGTTGAAATCCAACTGATAGTATAGAAGTTACATGTATTTAAAAATTGGTACTATCAGCAGGCTTATAATCATGTTGGTAGAACTGACATATATAAGTTACTCCAAATTAATCCAAAATGTCAGAATATACGTGTGCATAGTTTAAAGCTGTTGGCTTGCATACTTTCTGATATATTGGTATTTGGATTAAAAAAATAGAGAGAGAGCAATTATTAACAGTTGGCAGCCCTGGTGGCTCTTAAGAATACGCTCAGTCATATCCGTTTATGTACAGATATTACATACAAAATTTGGTTGAAATCCAATTGATAGTGTAGAAGTTATATGCATTTAAACATTGCACCTATCAGAAGGCTTAAAATTATTTTCGCAACACTGTCATGGTTGGCCTCCTGGAAATTAAACTGAAATAGTATTATCTACATGTGTGCCAATTTTCGAATAGCTCCCATGCATACCTTGCAAGATATCCAACATGGAGCTCAAATTTCTAGTGCGTTTTTTCAGCAGTTGGTAGAACTGACATCATTTTCAAATATGGACGTGAGCTATTCCGGTGCACATCTTTACTCATACTAAATTTGGTTTTGATTGCTGCAGCCGTTTAGGAGTTGATAGGGGGGGGGGACACACACAGACAGACAGACAGACAGACAGACAGACACACATTTTCCCGGATCGATCTCATAAGTCTACTTTTTCCTCATTTTTGCAAAATGTGAAAAGTAGGCTAAAAATGTAGTCTGAATTGTGAAAGACGAACGCTGACAACCGAGAATGCTTACCGCTACACCACGAGGAGGCCTCGTCAAAGTCAGCATAATGGGAAATACCAGTGTTTTGCTGTATGTGCGTCTATACTCTGATTTACCGATAATGAAAGGTGCCAGCTGTCAAAGCGGGCATGTGGGGAAATGCTACGTTGCCACTGAGGCTGGACTCACAACATTCCAAGAGGCTTGCAGGAATACACAAATACTGGGGAAGTTAGCCCTCCAGCCTGGCGATCTAATGAGTAGGGCCCGGATGTTGATGCTGCAAGAAAGTTTAAAAATGCACTTAACATTTTCAAAAATGACTCTAATAAATGACCTAAAAATTCGAAAAATGCACTACAAAATGGAGAAAATTATCTTATAATAATAAACTCACCAATATTTCTAAAATTCGAAAACTGCACTACAAAATGGAGAAAATGATCTTTAATAAACTCACCAATATTTCTAAAATTCGAAAACTGCACTACAAAATGGAGAAAATTATCTTTAATAAACTCACCAATATTTCTAAAATTCGAAAACTTCACTATAAAATGGAGAAAATGATCTTTAATAATAATAAACTCACCAAAAATTCAAAAATGACATTTAAGCTCAAACTGAAAAGTCAATCAAAATAGATTTCTAGCACTTAACGAAAGGTTTATGTTCACTTAAGTCTGAGTTGCACTGCACTACGCTGCACTACGAATGTCATTCTGATGTTGTCAAATGTAGGCTAAATGATCTGCGGTTATAAGCCAACAAGTTTTTATATCTCGAAAAGCTGCGCTCAACATCAACTAATGTGATCGGAGTGTACTTGAAGTGAGGAAGGTCGTTTGCTGCTAACTCTGAGAGACGTAACTCCCTCATATTAAGCTGTGACACGACTAAATTGGGAAAACATGACCTCAAAAGGTCGATTTCTCTAAAATATGACCCAAAAATTCTATCAAACTTAAAAATATGCTCTTAAAATGGAAAAATAACAAAAAATGCAAAAAGATGCAAAATAAAAATGACATATTTGAAGACGGGATGGCCCGTCCGGAGTTTCTATGTACTTCAGCATTGTTTTAGACTGCTCAGTAAAAATATGACATGTCATCAACATCCGGGCCCTGGTGATGAGTCAAGGCACAGTAGGACACTGCGTCAAACCATGTGCTCACTGCTGTGTCTGCATACATTGCAACACTGCTCGCTGTTGCCATGGAGACCGTTACCCCTCTCGTCTCTACTCCTCACCTCGCCCTTCAAGCGGATGACAGCTTTCACCGTTCATCTTTTGTAAATCAGAGTATAATACGACAACCACTGGACCGATTTTCATGCAGTTTTCACTGTTACCCGTAGACTCTTCTGTCGTGTGAAGGAATATGCAAATACCTATTAAAATATTTGTGAACATTAGTGCAGGTTGACACATTCTGGCAATATTTACCTCGACGTCCAGTTTGGAGTGGGGAGGGGGACACGCCTCAGGCAACTGCCCAAATAGGAAATTTCCTAATTGACCCCCGTGGGGCGAATTCATTAGTGCAGCTCGGAATCACCCCCGACGTCTACCGACGAGCCCATTCGGCACATCTGGGCCAAACCCCCAACAACCAGGAAAATATCTAGAGGAAGTTGTTGTATTTGTTTGTTGTTGGATCATTTAAGGGTTTGGATCATCAGTCCTGCGTTCTTGTGTATGTGTCGAATTTCACTGATAAGATTTCGTTTACTTTGACTTTGCATTTTTTTGACCATTTTTTTGACCAATAGTCCTACTGGACAGATCAATCCGCCGCTGCCACGTGCATTGCAGCCAATGAGACATCACCTACATGGCAGCCAGCAATGACCGCGTGTATTCCGTCAAGGGGTGAACAGTTGTTATGAGTTGCCTAAACCTACATTAATCTCAAAATATCAATTCATTGCCCTTTTTAAAGGAAACTTGCATTTCTTTTTTGTGGCATTTATCAAATAATCGTTCTAACAGCACACCTGAAACCCACTGACGGATCGCTGACATAATGTTACATCATTGGCCGCGCTATGACACAGCAGCTGATAACTTAAATGTTGCACGAGTGGAATTATTTTTAGGCTCATCATTTCACAGCTCCAGGAAAATGCTTACTAAGGTATGGTGAAAGATGTCCTTAAGACGATAAGCTCATTACTTCAACTGTTGGCTTGATATTAAAATAAAACATATGACAAATTTCATCATGCAAGATAACTTTTAGGCCTACACAACAACTTATATATTATTCCTATTTTTGCACAAATCATGCCATGTGAAAATAATTCACCTTGCCACTGTCCTTGGGGAAATCAAGAGTTTTGCTGCCTTTTCTTTTACGTTCAAAGAGAGAAAAATAAAATATCTTGAACAAGAAATTCCGTATCTGCTTCCGGCTCGATAGTCTAAACAAAAATGTCCGACCGGAGACAGACACTTCTGCCTGCTCAGGATACGTATTTACTCAACATTTAAGATAACCACTACATATCTATATGAAAAGTGAACACGCATTCAAATTGAAATAATACTTTCAGACGACTTTGCGCATTATTATCAATTATAATTATTATAATGTAATATAATAATCACGTTATTTGCACAGGCGGATGAACAGCAACTGCACACCCTTGCCACGAGCACGTGGCTCTTCAGTTTGATAAGGCAACTTTTCAGTCTGGCCTACGGAATATGTTCCCAATAACTGGGACAAGCGAAAAAATAACCTAAAAAACGTACATGTGATTAAAACATGTATATATTTGATAAGGACTACAGGTTATAAATTGAGTCTTTCGTTAAGAAAGTTGGCAATCCAAGCTGTCAAAAACGTCCAAAATACAGTAAACGAACTTTAACCTGTGTTCCTATGGTGACTGTACTAGTAAATATTCGGGTCTCGGATTGGGATAGGTGTCCCGGAACTTCGCCACATTTACCTGGAAGGAGTGTGGAAAAACGACACTGTTTTTGTTTTCAGAGTCAGGATTCGAAGCATTGATCTCCAGACATCCAGGTCTCTGGAGAGTCTTTGTCAATGGGCAATGATAAAGAAGTCTTCATTCTCTTTTTCTTAATGATGTACGTGTCGTTAATCACGCTCTCAAAACCTCTGGATGAAGTTGGCAACCGCTCGCTAATGAGAAGATTAGCGCCGTATCAGTCTCACACTCCAGTGACTCTGGAGATAGAGCTAATAAAGAATAAGTATCGGGTGTGGCAAACAAGGGTTTGTTTACTGAATCAGCAATATAAATTCACTTTACAGCACCAGTGCCCACCTCTGCTAGGGTTCACCTTGTTAGGATCACGATGCGGAATTTTATAGCAACTAGTCCCACGTCACAGCTTTATTAACCAGTAACGCTAAAAACGAACACGGTGTCCATCATCAGCAGGTCTACTCGACTGTCATCGCGTCAGTGTTACCAACGATGGCGAAAAGTCGCTAGCAGTGTTGCCAAATCTTGAAATGGGAAAGAACTAAACCCTATGCTTTAAGGCTGTGCGATCTCCACCGCCGTCAATCGCATGGCAAGAGATGGCAGCACTACTGTATTACCGATAGCAGCCGCTGCATTTGTGTTAGTGACGTGTCACCCTTCAATTATCACCTCCTTCCGCCCCTACTCCCACCGCTTCTCCTCGTCACTCAATGTCTTCTCTCTCTCTCTCTCACTGATAGCGTTGTTTTGCATCTGAAAAACAAACCAGACTTGCTTTCCGAGCCGTATTGCCAATTTGTGGACTACTATTGGATTTTTTTATTATGGATACTCGAGTTTAGGCCTTAATTACAACCAAACCAACAGACCTATTGAAAAACGAGTTATACCAATATTTTCCTTGTTTAATTCTGCGTTAGACTATATACGCAAATTATTTTCAAGTTTATTAATTATTTATTTATTTGTGGTTGTATGAAAAATTGTCCGTGTTTTTGACGTCTTTTCTAGGAACCGCTCACTTAAAACTATATACATGGAAAACTACTTGGCTGAGGGTAATGCAATTTTTATATGTGATAGGCACAAGTATTGGTAGTGCAAATCTCAAGTTTCAATTTTTTTCAACTACCCGATAAAAAGTTCTTATACTTTTTCTGACGTAACGTTTTCTCAGCCCAGGAAAAACGTACAGCAGGAAACTTGGTCTCATTTTGAAGCTCTCATTCGTGATTATCGGAAACTACGACCACTGTAAACGTACAGTGTGATGACGAATTTATGAAGAGTAATATTAATGGGAGGTTTTGTGCGTTGTGTGTAGGTATTCTCCCTCCGTCCAGCCCAATTAAAAAGAATATATCATGATATAGGCCTATTATGATTATATTTTGATATAGTATGATATGATTCACGGAGTGAGGTTGTGGTTAGGGTTGTGCAGCTGTGAGCTTTCATTCCGGAAATAGTGGGTTCGAACCCCCCTGTCGGTAGCCCGGGTGATGGTTGTCCCTGGTTTCTCATTTTCACACCAGGCAAATGGGCGCTGTACCTTAATAAAGGCCAAGAGTTTAGTGATTTTCAGTCGGTCAACACGAATGTACCCAAAAGAGATGGGTTATGCCCTAATCCTGAAATAAATTACACGAGATTAATGGGTACATTCGTGTTGACCGACTGAAAAGCACTAAACTCTTGTTTACTAAGGCAACACTGAAAATATGGCTTCAAACACCACAATGTTAATAAAGGCCACAGCCGCTTCCTTCCCACTGCTAGTCTTTCCTATCTCATCGTCGCCATAAGACCTACAGTATCTATGTCGGTGCGACGTAAGGCAAATTGTAATATATATACATTATTTTGATATATATTGAAGATCACAACTCGCATAATAGGCCAGGCGACAGGTAGTTCAATAAGGAAATAATTAGTGGAAAGCTGGAAATTGCTTTAATCGCTTTATTTGGACCCAGATATTACTCTCCCAAGTTTCTTCCTCGAGCGAAGTCGGTGTTGGCCCTTCTGGCCCTAAGAAGGTACCATTTTTCAATTTCTTTGCAAATATCTCCCAAATCTTCAACTTTATCAACAAAATACCTATTATAAAAATAATCTAGAGTAAATTTCCTACAAAAATTTTCCCTACCTTTTGTCTCTAATGTGAACCGTTACGATGCTACGACCATTCAAAGTGGAGCCCTTTTTGATTCATGCGGAAAAGCTATGGAAATGATATGCCATATCAACATTTCTACATGTTTTAATATTTGTCAGCATTCCAGATGCACAAGCTGTTAACTTGTTACAAGTATAACAGATTTTCAATGTAAACAGCTGTGGCAAAATACCTACCATTAGTATCATTTTGCAATATTGAGTTTTCTACTACAGAACAGCATGTGGATGCGCGGATCTCGCGGGATGATGCGGACTGGAGAAAATTTGTTGGATGGTTATCAACTCACGATCCCTTTCCTCGTGGGCAACACGTTGTTTCGTTAAGCACAGGAGTTGTCGGGGATGGACAAATCACTTGTCATATGGCCTATGAAATTGGAATAGCAGCACAAAAAGGCATAACCGGCAACAATTTTCACGATGTGAAGTTCCTTAGAAAAAATGGCGTGATGCCTCTCCGCGCGGTAAATTCGAAAATAACAAGTAGTTCCGTGAAGAACTATACAGCCTATTTTCATATATCCTGCTCATGTTAATTGCCTCTATCAACATACAAAATTTCAGTTTAATTGCTGTAACAGATTCGTAGATATTGAGAACCGTCTAAATATTTCAGATGGTCGCCAGGTTGGATTTTTATTTTTGTACTATTACATTAAGATTATTGTGGTCGTGTGGTATTCAAACTTCAATCGCATGATTAGAACACAGGAAGTAAAAACGAGATTTTAAAATTACGCACAGCAGCCATCTTGTGATTATGCAAACAATTGAAATAAATTAGATGCCAGTGGATCTACATTTGAATAAGCATTTAACGTGAAATATTTCACGGCACTCGGATAGTTAATTCGCGAGAAACGTCCATTTAAATATTTATACTTCGCGTCGCCGCCATGTTGGATTTGTGCTCACCAGGTTACTCAAAGTCCTATAGGTAAACATATGTTCATAGTCTCTATGAACATAAAAAAATCTGTTTGTTTGCTGTAAAAGATTCATAGATATTGAGAACCGTCTAAATATTTCGGAAGCTCGCCGTTTAGGATTGTTATATGTATAGGCCATAGAGTTATGTACCATTCAAGGACAATTATTGCCTAGGTTCATTATTCAAACTTTCACTTCAATCGCATGATAACGACACAAGAAATACAAAAACATAATTTTAAAATTTCGCACAGCCGCCATCTTGAGGTTATGTAAACAATTGAATTAAATTAGATGGCAGTGCATTACAATCTGCAAAATCATTTACTGTACCACATTTCACTGCGCTCAGAGAGTTAAATCACGAGAAAAGTCTATTAAAATATTTCAAATTCGCTTGTTCGCCATGTTCGTTTTGTACTTTACAGGTTTATGAAATATACATAGGTAAACTTGTATCAGTACCCTTTATCACCGTACAAGATTGCAGGGTGATATCTGTAATAGTTTCGGAGATATAGAATGTCAGTGAAATATTTCGCACAGCCGCCATTTTGAAGTTATGTAAACAATTGAACTAAATTAGACTCCAGTGCTTTACCCAGTTTCATTACGTTTGGGTAGTTAAATCGCGAGAAAAGTCTATTTAAAAGTCTCAACTTCGCTTGGTCGCCATGTTGGTTTTGTAGTCACCAGGTTTTTGAAAGTCTCATAGGCGAACTTCTAGTAGTGCCCTTTATCACCGTACACAATTTCAGGGCGATATCGGTAATAGTTTCGGAGATATCGAATGCTAGTGAAATATTTCGCACAGCCGCCATGTTGGATTGGTGAGACGTAACAAAATTTGAAGGGCACGGTCGAGGTCGCCAGGAATAGCGCCATGAACTTACCGAGTTTCATTGAAATCGCTCCAGCCGTTTAGATTTTATTAGGGACACACACACACAAACCACACACACTCACACACACACACACACACACGCGCGCGCACACACACACGGACAAAAGGTGATTTCATAAGCCTATTTTTTCAAAATTGAAAATAGGCTAAAAATCCGCAACACGGATATTCCTGTTGATCCTCTTGTGCTTTTCCAATGCATTTGCCTTGCAAAGAAATCCGATGCAGAATTGAAACAATATTTCCTGTTTGATCTAGCTCCGTATCCGGTTGCGATCTTTGATAAAGCGGGAATGCGTAGACGCAAAAGTCTGTGTTCTATAAATTATTCGATCCTGTTACCGATGAGCCCATATTTGAGGACCTACATCATGTTCTCGACGGAGGATATCTTCTGCACCGTGTAATTTGGCACCAAACCGATACTTTTGTCGACATTAGTTTCAAATATGCGAGTTACGTTAAAAGATACTTTAAAAACAGTGTCATTATTTTCGATGGGTATACTGACGACCCAGCAGCTCGCAGTACCAAGTCCGTTGAACGTCTTCGACGATCGCACAAGCATGAAGCTGCTAATGTTTTTTTTTTTTATGAGTCCATGACGGCACCTATGCCACAAGCAAACTTTTTGTCTAATGTCACAAACAAACGAAGATTGATCGACTTGTTGCGCGTCAAATTCGAAAGCGAAGGAATCGAAACCAGACAAGCTCCAGAAGATGCCGATGTGCTCATCGTTACCACCCCACTCGAGTTATCTCGGCCCGACAATTCAGTCATTATAGTGGCTGAAGATATAGATATCCTGGTCATCTTGGCGGCTTGTGTGCCACCCTCCACGAAAATGTATTTTATGAAACCCGGCCAAGGTTCAACCAAACAACAACTATTTTGCACAACAAGTTTCAATCTCCCAACATGTGTGCAAGAAAACTTCCTCTTTTTGCATGCGTTTAGTGGGTGCGATATAACGTCTTCGTTTCACAGGCAGTGCAAAATGAAATTCGTAACACTGCTGAAGAGTAATGAGGAACTGCAGACAGCTGTTAGGGTTTTCCGAGACGTGAACGCAAACCCCGATGAAATTGACAAAGCGGGCCAGTTGGTTTTGGCTGGGCTTTATGACAACAAAACCACGGGAAATACCCTGAATGAGCTGCGGTTCCAACTGTTTGAAAAATCTCTAAGCAAACATCGATTTAATCTCGCAAGCTTTCCTCCCACCGAATCAGCGGCACGTGAGCACTTTTTAAGAACATATCATCAAATCCAAACATGGTATGGAAATGATACAAATCCACTGGATTGGGGCTGGAAAAGTTCTCAATGTGGTTTGGCTCCCATACCTACGAGGGATCCGGTGCCACAAACGCTTCTAAACACAGTGTCCAGCAAATGTTCGGAAGGATGTAACGCAGCTTGTGGTTGCAGGAAAACGGGCCTCCGATGCTCCAGAATCTGCATGAATTGTATGGGACGGTCATGTACAAATGCTGCCGAGGAAGATGATATGGATGATTGTGACGGAGACATCGATGTTAATCTTGAGCGCCCTGTGACGTCGGACAAATGTACCGATACAGACGATGAAAGCGATGACGGAGAAATTGAGGCCACAGCTGTTTACATTGAAAATCTGTTATACTTGTAACAAGTTAACAGCTTGTGCACCTGGAATGCTGACAAATATTTTATAATATGTAGAAACTTTGATATGGCATATCATCTCCATAGCTTTTCCGCAAGAATCTAAAAGGGCTCCAATTTAAATGGTCGTAGCATCGTAACAGTTCACATTAGAGACAAAAGGTAGAGAGCATTTTTGTAGAAAATGTACTCTAGATTATTTTTATAATAGGCATTTTGTTGATAAAGTTGATGGTTTGGGAGATATTAGCAAAAAAAAAAAAAAAAAAAAAAAAAAAAAAAAAAAAAAAAAAAAAAAAAGGAAGAATGGTACCTTCTTAGGGCCAGAAGGGCCAACGCCGACTTCGCTTGAGGGGAAAAGCTTGGGAGAGTAATATCTGGGTCAAAATAAAGCGATTAAAGCAATTTCCAGCTTTCCACTAATTATTTCCTTATTGAGGCTTTTGTTTTTCGACCTGTCGCCTGGCCTATAAAGTTCTATTGATCTTAAACATGATTTATTCTGCGAATATAACTTACAGAATTTTATAAAGTAACTCATAAGTAATTTTTAACATTCTGTAATCGAAACACACACATATTTTATTATGAGCAAATATTCTCATGAAAATAAATTTTATTATTTCAGATTTTGAAAAATCATTTACATATCATATTGTTCTATATTGAAACATCTTTTTTTAGTAATAATCTGATACAGGTACGAAGTACACCATTTTATACTGACTGTATAACAATATAAAGTATTGACAGTAAGAAAACAAACAATAAAATTTAACAAAAAAAAGGACTTAATAATAACAAATTCATTGGAAATTAAATAACAAATAAAATAAATAACAGAGGTTATAAAGATATGTATGTGAGTCGTCCAATTCCAGAACTACCTAAGTCAATTTCATGAAATTTGTGAGAAAGGGCAAAAAACTGTCTTGAGTTATCCGTGCGCGTTTAAATAGAAACAGTTTGTATAATAGTTACAAAATACGATTAGTTTTCATTTTATGTATGTTTTAAAAATACAGTAAAAGCAGTTTTTACGTAATAATAGAAAATATATTGCACTTAAGCAGTTTTGATACAGGATCTAGGACTTAAGTAGTTTTGGATTAGTTTCATTAAGTCAGTAATTATGGTTTCTATGTGAAAGTGAAATTATTGCTATATTTTAAAGTTCTCTAAGAAACTACCCAGTATACAATAAAAGTAACCTTCCAACCTTAAATTTCCATTCACAATATGCTCACAGCTTTTCAAACTAGGCTAAATAGAGTCCATTGGACTGCACAGCAATGCCATTCCATGGGTCTTCTTCTTCTTCTTCTTCTACTTCAGATACATTTTGTCGAGCTATGTCTTCGCCACATAGTAGCAAGTCTCGGTAGAAGCCTAGATCCTCTCTGTTGTGCCACTCAGGGCCGAAATGCTTTGACAAAAGCTGTTTCACATCAGTCACTTACATATATATAAATATATAAAAGTGTACCCGTTCCTACGCCACTTTAACATGTTTTCTTGGCGTTGATTACAGTAGCAGTGTTTAGCTATGGACAAGTTCATTGTTAAACGTAAACGCCTGGAGAGTGAAAATGAGCAGTCGGCTCCTACTCCCGAACCGTCGAATTCAACATAAAGAAGACAAACGAAAGAAAAGAACATACCAGGACAGTTACGTTGTGTATGGATTTACGTTGAATAAGAACGAGGAAAACCCTATCCCTGTGTGTTTAGTTTGTGGCGAAACACGAGGCCATGGTAGCCCTACTTAGCAAACTGAAGTGGCATCTCACAATTAAGCATCCTAGTGGGTCAGGGAAGAGTGTGATGTATTTTTCACGAGTACTAGAAGGGGAGAAAAAAACCAGCTGTGCGAATGGTAAAGAGAATGACCATAAGTGATACTGCTCTTGAAGCCTCGTTTAAAGTAGCAGAACTGATAGGAAAAAAAATCACACACACACCTCATACTCTTGGAGAGGAAATCATAGGTCCTGAATGGAAAATTATAGTTTCAACAATACTTGATGAAGGAGCAGCTAATCAAATTTCGAAATTTCCTCTTTCCAACAACACAATCAGTCGCAGGATATCTGAAATGTTTGCAATATCAACGAACAAGTCGTGGGGAAAATAAAAACTGATAGAGCATTTGCTTTGCAAGTAGATGAGAGTATCGATAGTGGTGACAAACTGCAACTCCTTGGTTTTACCAGATATATTGATGATAAAGATATTAATGAGCCGTTTCTGTTCTGTAGACCGCTGGAGACTACAACCTCAGGCCATGATATTTTTGTTTCTATTAATTCCTTTCTCAATGACCAAGATCTTTCATGGAAAGACTGGTTGGTTGGTTCTTAAGTTTAGGGGCTGCGACAACGCGGTCATGTAGCCCCGTGTACTTTGGTGTGTGTAGAATCTGTCTGATAACCGGTGTTAATTGTGATGACTGTATTAGTGCGTGTTATCTGTTTTTAATTCAAGTAAGGACTGCAGTCTTTTGAATTTTTCAAATAGTTCCGACTTTTGCTGCCAAACGCCACCGTCAATGACTACTAGTTCAGAACGTAGCTACCAGACGCCACCGCAGTCGGCTCTTGACGACGAACGTAGGAACCTAAGAACGTTAGTCAAATGTTTAACCTATATATAATTTAGCTTCACGCAGGTGTAATTAGTGGAAGGTTCTTTAACATGCCATACATCTATGACATGGGACCGCCGGATTTACTTCCCCTCCGAAGGAAGGCATACTGGGGGATTTTTAACTCTCTTAAAAAATCCGACGACTTCGGCCGGCATGGAAAGGATAATAATAATAATAATGTTATTGGTTTTACGTCCCTTTTAACTACACTGGCTTTTAGAGACGCCGGGGTGCCGGAATTTTGCCCCGAAGGGGTTCTTTAACGTGCCAGTAAATGTACTGACACGGCTCCCTCGCATTTGCGCACCCTCAAATGCCAGCTGACTGTGCCAGGTTTCGAACCTGCAACCTTGGGCTCAGCGAGCGAGAACGTTACCCCTGAGCCACGCAGCCAGACGGCATGGAAAGACTGTTGTGGTATATGTACAGATGGTGAACAATCTATGTCTGGGAAATTTGAAGGTTTTTACTGCAAGAGCTCAAGATTTTGCTGCAGTGTTTAACGAAGTTGTGAAAATGGTGAACTACATCAAGTCTCGACCTTTAATGTGCAGGATTTTTAAACAGTTATGTCTCGCAACGGATGCACCTCATACCTCTTTGTTACTTCATACAGAGTAAGGTAGTTGTCGCGGGGTCGTGTATTGAAGCAGTTTCTTGAACTTAGAGAACAGGTGAAAACTCTTTTTAAGGATGAAAATCAAGATACATTTTATGAGCTGTTACTAACTGATTCTTGGTGCTTGGAACTGTCGTATCTGGCAGATATTTTTCATAAACTGAATTAACTGAATGTTTCAATGCAGGGTAGACAGGAAACAATAATTTCCTCAACCAATAAAATGAAAGATTTTAAAAGAAAACTTAGTTCTTGGACGTCTGCAGTTCAGAAAGGAGATCTTTCAAACTTTCTTCATCTGGCAGTAGATAACGATCTGGGTAAGCTGAAAGACCGCATTTGTGATCACTTATCAAGATTGCAAGAAGCAATAGATACATACTTTCCATCTATTTCCACTATGAATGTCAACTGGGTTGTCTCACCATTTGATTTCATAGATAGTGCGAGGAAATAGATTTCACTGGTTGCGAACGAAATGAATTTATTGATCTTTGTGCCGATTCCACACTCAAAGGTAAGTCCACCAAGAGTGAGGCGTCGGTGGCTACTTTTGGGCTTCAGCGGAGAGAGTAGTATCCTAACCTAATGAAGAAAGCAATTAACACACTTTCGCCCCTTCCAAAATCCTATCTATGCGAGCAAGCCTTCTCTGCTCTGGTGACAATAAAATCCAAAGCAAGAAATAGACTGAATAACCTTGAGGATGATTTGCGTGTTTCATTGTCAACTGCAAGGCCCGATATCACGTATCTGTGCTCTAAGCATCAATCACAAGTTTCACATTAACGATTTATCGAACAAAATTTTGATGTATTTTTACTCACTGACTGTAGTAAAGTTGACTGTATTATGTTATAGTGTACGTTACTTATTATAAAATATTTCAATAAATTTACATATGAAACATATTTTTTTTTAATTCAAGGAAGAATGCCCCTAGTGTTTAATGTTATTCCCAAGGGTGCCGTGAACTTCAAAAGGTTGGTAAACTCTGCTCTAGTCTGTGGTCGTGTGGACTGGCATGATGAGTCAGGGCGGGAGGGAGGCGGAAGCTGCGATAGCAAAGGTGTTGAAGGAGAGCGTAAGGCAGGTGCCCGAGCGCGCTCTTGCCCAAGACCTTGTCTTACCGCTGTGTGTGTGCGCGCGTGTGTGTATGTGTGTGTGACTGATTCAACCTGCGTTTTGTAGAGTCTGAAAGGTACAATCACCACGGGTATATCGCTGAACCAATTTTCTTTATCGAACTTTTCTACTGCTCAGAATAAGAGCCACATCAAATTAATAAAACTTTGAAGTTAATATAACAATTTTTTCTCACTAAAAATAGTATTCAAATCTGAAGAGGTTAATACAAAATTTGAATTTCGTAATAAGAATTGTTCCTATTGCAGGTACTACTACAGGGGTTGTTGTACATAAATTTCGGTGTCTTCCGATTATTAGTTTCGTCGTGGAGATTGTACCTTTAACGCTCAAAATAGCCACTTTGAAGCCATGTCCTCAGCAAACGAGCCGTCGTTATTTTCTTCAAAACGCATATAATATCTCACAAAGACCTACATTAGAGATTAAGAGTAAAAATAAAAATAAAAATAAAATTTCAATTTTTGACCGCACAGCCTTAAAGCACCAGCTGGACTCTATGATTCAAAACACTAGAAAAACACCAAAACTTATGAATATATAAACGCCTTTTTACTTACATTTCTTTCATTAAAAATTGTACTCTTCACCTGCGGAGCCTGCTACCGCTATTACATCTTTAGATCTGCATACTTCCAATTTTGGCCACTATTATATCCTTCGGAAGTTGGTAGTCATGATAGTATTTTCCCTCTGTTTTTAGTCCAAATTGCACACACAGAATGGAATGTTATTTTTGAACTTTCATTTGATTCCTTTGCTTTGTTTTCACCAATTAAACTTGGCTAAACACTCTCCCTACATCTGCATTAGAGTGAGGGAGCGAAAGTACATAAAATGCCTTCGCATGAAACTGGGAAATCCCCTGGGAGCTGGGAAGAAAATAGATGATGGGTCGATTCTTTGTACAAGTGCACTTGCACTGAGCCCTGCGTGGTCCGCTTACTTAGCACTTATGCACGCGAATGATAAGTTCAGGGATTTCCCTTGCTGGAGTGTTGACCTTGATACGTGTAAGGCTGAACATTGCCTATCTTAATTATTAAAGCTATTACATGGCTTTCAGGATTTACATATTTTTTCATAGGAAACAACTTCATGGAAAATCCGTTAAGCACCAGAATTGGCACTGGTTTTATTGAAATAACACCAGTATTTTGCTATGGCGCTATTAGAACATTTCTGGCACCAGACGAACTACAGAAACACCAGATCTGGTGCTAAAACACCAAATTGGCAACACTGGTCGCTAGATCTACAGATGTTTACAAACAGTGAACCCTCACTATTTCGGGCTTCACTATTTTGGATAATTTGGACAGGTTTTCATCACAGCAGTACTGCGCCAGATATCATTCGCACTAAGGCCATCTATTGAAAAATATCGATCGCAGCCCCCTCCCATCAAACAGTGATAGATTTAGTGAACTACATACCGTACGACAAGGGATGTGGTCTAACACTTGCTGTCCATGACTTGTCAGATTAGTGTTAAATATTCAAAAGTTGAATAATAATATTAAAAAACAGAAAATAGTAAGATTCGGCGATGAAGCAGGAACGAGTGAAGATGAAGACATTGTTGATCATGATAATGTAATTGTTGTTTTAAGGGACCTAACATCTGGGTTATCGTCCCCTGATGATTTGGGTGATACTGGAAATTAAACTAAACCTAAAACTATGTTACGCAAATATCCACTTTACAATACAATATACACTTTGAGACATGTCTCGGCTCTGTGAGCCTTCTTCAGTCGACACACTAAAAATTCTCATAAAACAGTCTATGGTTTGATCTCTCAATAAAAATTTGTTAAAATGTTTACATCGTCATGATGATTAAAACAAATGAATATAAAATGCTTAAAGAATTTAACTATGTACAAAAATTCGTATCATGGGTCCATCGTCGTTGATCATTTTCAAACAGGGGACCTGGAACAATAAAAAAATACCTGACAATCTACAATTCCAACTTGGAAACCTGAACTGATGACTCTGCTTGGGAAAAAAAACTTACTCCATTGTACAAGCGTCTTGAAAAAGAATCGTGTATTCAATCTCATTTGCATTTTGTAAGTATTTTGAATTTCACTTATAATTTTTAAGTAAAGTATTTCGACTCTACATTGCATTGTGTACGTATTTTGAGCCTAACCTACATTTTGAGCGTATTTTTCAACCTATTCCCAGTATACGTTACCAGCAGGAAGACCACAGGAACCACCAGACCGTAGTGGACAGAGGAGAGGAAGTCTGCTCATAGCCGGAAAGTGAAAGCCTTCTGTAAAGAGTTATTAAAGCGAGCCTCGTAGTCCTTAGATAGTCAAAACGAAAAAAAAGAAGAATAAATAATATATTTAAACAATTTATTTTCTACCAAACTGATGTGGAATATGTATTATTGTTATAGTGAGATCCTTTAACATTCTTATGTAATTATTTTTCTTATATTAGTAAACCTTGGGCTTTTTATAATTCAAATTGGATATTTTCCTTTCCAAGTTCTCTTAAGAACTAAATAGCCTATTTTCATATATCCTACTTATGTTAATTGACTCTTAAATTGCCTCATACTCATTTTCAGTTTGATTGCTGTCATAGATTAATAGATATTGAGAACCGTCTAAATATTCCGGATGGTCGCCATGTTGGATTCTCATATATGTAGGCCATAGAGTTATGTACTATTGGACGAGGATTATTGTGTAGGTTCATTATTCAAATGTTGGCTTCGATCGCATGATCAGGACACAATAAATTAAAACATAATTTTAAAATTTCTCACAGCCACCATCTTGAGGTTATGTAAACAATTGAACTAAATTAGATGTCAGTGCATTGCAATTTGTATTATTCATTAGTTGTACCAAATTTCACTGCGTTCGGATGATTAAATTGCGAGAAATGTCTACTTAAATGTTTCAAATTCGCTTGGCCGCCATATTCGTTTTGTAGTTAACAGGTTTCTGAAAGTCTCATAGGTAAACTTTTAGTAGTAACCTTTATCACCATACAAAATTTCAGGGTGATATGAGCAGTAGTTTCGGAGATACAGAATGCCGGTGAAATATTTCGCACAACCGCCATCTTGGATTGGTGAGACGTAGTAAAGTTTGAAAGGCACGGCCGGAGTCACCAAATTAGTACTATGACCTTACCGAGTTTCATTGTAATCGCTCCAGCTGTTTAGAAGTTATTAGGGGACACACACACATGGACGCGCACACACACACACACACACACACACACACACACACACACACACACACACATACACACACGGACGAAAGGTGATCTCATAAGCCTATTTTTTCATAAATGAAAATAGGCTAAAAATACATCTAATTGAGATGCAAAATTCTATAATATAGATTGGCACACAATTATTTGAGCGGCTAATCTGATAAGATTGTGATAGTATTTAGGTTGTGCCTGATGGATGGTTTAATACTGTAGTTTCTCCCTCTTGAATCATTGGAAACTAGTGAGTCAGCAAGCATAAGTTGGCAACACTTGGCACGTAAAGAAAGTGATGGGTGGTAGGGGCCAAGCAGTCTACATGCGCGCACACACGTACACTGGCTGGCTTATCGCTGTTGACGAGAGATAAGCTTATCAGTTGCATTCCTGCTCTCAGGTGAGATAACCCGTTCCCAATGAGATGCACAAGATCTCTCGTTATACTTGCTGATTCAATGGCTCAAGTTGGTCCTGGCGATTCTATTCAGCCGAAACTACTTTGGAATCACTGAATAAAACTCAAATCTTGTGTTTCCTTGGTTAATTTACCAATTTCATACTGGTGTGTGAAATACCGACAGTAGTGGCTACGCTGGCTAAAGTGCAGCATTAGGCCATGGGGCAAAGCTCTCTGCTGACTCGGTAGACGCGTGGGTTCGAGCCCCACCGTCGGCCGTCCTTGAAATGGTTTTCCGTGGTTTCCCATTTTCAACACCAGGAAAATGCTGGGACGGGATCTTCTAACAGGCCACGGCCGCTTCCTTCCACATCCTTGCCCAGTTTCATTCACCATCATTCATTTCATCTCTCATTAACTCCTCTCGTAACGTTGGCGTCAGGAAGGGCATCCGGCCGTAAAAATCATCGCCACAAAGACTTCCATCGCATCTCATCCCCGACCCCGTAGGAAAAAACGGGAATAATAAGGGGTAGGCATACATACAATACTGGTGTGTGAAATAAACTGGATTCTTTTTAAATAGCAGTTCAGACTGGGAACTAATGTTGAAAACATGACTTGGAAATTAAGATTTCAGGATAACAGAAAAGAATAATAATAATAATAATAAACATTATATCAACATGATCAATGACCTTCAAGGCCAAACTGAGGCACTACGTTACCGTTATTCGCCCGGAGGCGTTATATGCATCAGAATGCCTAGCGATGAATAAGAAAGGCCTGGCAGAACAACTCGAAGCCAAAGAGAGGAAGATTCTGAGAAAGTTATGGGGCCCGGTCAAGGAACGAGGAGAGTATAGAAGACGACACAACGATGAACTTTATCTACATGTGGAGAAAATAACGGACACCATTCGCAAAAGAAGACTCTCCTTTTATGGCCATTTAACACGAATGAACTCCGGAAGATTATCCAATCGAATCTGTGCCTACTTTGTGGGAAAGAAAACCAAAGGGATCTGGTTTACAGAGGTGGAAGAAGACCTAAAAGAACTGGGGATATCACATGAGGACATCTTGGAACGTGACTCTTTGAAGAAGAAACTTGGGGAGATACAGAGTTCTCAGCCAAAACCTATATTGAAAACCGGCAAGAAGTGGACCGAAGAACGAAAGGAAGCTCACCGAAGAAGAATGCGTGAATACTCGGCCAATGTGAAAGAACGAGGGTAAAGGCAGTTGAAATAACGTGGTCCATAGACGACCGAAACGATTAAAAAAACATTGTACAGTGGAACTTGGATAATTCGAACCTCAAGGGACCAGTAAAAAAAATCGAATTATCCAAAAATTCGAATTAAGAAAGTTCTTTGAAAAGGGTAGAGAAAATATTCAAATTTTAGGTTTTTAACCAAGAACCTTTATTAAACATAATATTACATAGTTTTTTAACAAGTCAAGTGCTTATAAGCTATGTACAGTATTAAGTTTACATAGGCTATTGATTGACGTTCAACAGAGCAGATCAACAGACAACTGTGTTGTATAATGACTGTATCGTGAATAACCTCAAAAGTTTCAAATTATAAAATAAAACCAAAATGTACTGTTCACCTATTTAACGACAGTAGTGATCCAGCATTCTAGTTAAGTCTTAGAGAAATCCACTGTTTTTCAAAAAAAATTGAGATTTTTACCTGTATCTTGCATTTAAGTCTCTCGGCCATCGCAAAAGAATGTAACAAATTTAAGGAACGGGAAACAGAATCACTTACGTCATTTCTACTGTCAAAAAGCGCCTTAGCTCTGTGATTTGCTTGGGCTGCGCTCAAAACAGTTTTTACGGGAACTCCCTCCACGAGTTCATCGCCAGATGCGTCGTCACCATCTTGTTTTTCGAAGTCACGTAGGCAAAACAATCGAGTAGGGGCCGCATGCCAATGATACAACGCCGTTTTTCGGGAATTCCTGACCCAACTGTTTGGCTTCCGATCGGCTCTTTACACTAAAAACTTCGAATTATCCAAAATGTAATTCGAATTAACCACGATTTTTTTAGCATTGATTGTATATAAAATGCTAGGGACCAAGAGAAAAATTCTTATTAAGGAAGATTTCGAATTATGGAAGTTCGAATTAGCCACGTTCCACTGTATCAATTTACTGAACTGCATACGACAAAGGATCTGGTCTAGCGCTTGGTGTCCATCTATTGTTTGAACGAAACCATGAAGTAATTTCATTTGTAGTAGTTTATCGTCCAATGATAACAATATCTTCATCCCCCATGGGCTCACAACTTTTGGGACGTGGGTTGGCGACCACGGGACCCCAGCTGAGTTCAGCATTGCTTCCACTTACTTGTGCCGGGCTCCTCTACGTCTTCTTTCCTGTCGACCTCTCTTGGTCACCTATTGTTCTCTTCCGACCCCAACGGTATTAGGACATCCGAGGCCTAGGGAGTCTTTCACATTCCCGCCTTAATTGGCCCTTATCTCATCTTTCCTGATCCCTCATTCTTCGAGGGATCAGACCTCTTGTTTTCATTTCATTGCATCTCCTGCCTTCTGCTCAAGGCCCTCAAGGAGGCAGGGTGTGTGTAGCCCCACCACGTCTGGTGCACCCTGGATATTGCTATATTCTGAGAGGCTCACGGCTGGTGAGTTGGCGAGTTGGCGACCTGAGCTGGGTCCGTTTTGTCCCCTTTTCCCTCTGACTTCGGGGCGGGCCCCCTCCTCTGTCCCTTTCCTATCTGTCTTTCATGGCTCTCCTTCCTTCCAAGTCCCTCAATCCTCATTCTTCGAGGGTTGGGAGCATTTCTTTTCTTCCTGTCCTTTATTTGCCTTATCCTTTATTTGTTTACCATTTCTTCTTCTAGTTTGTAAGTCTGTAGTTAGTATTAGTTATAGTTTACATTCTCATCTCATCTTTCACGATCACCCAAACCATTAGAGACCGATAACCTAGATGTTAAGGGCCTTAAAACGACAATTATCATCATCCCACTAGCCACGGGCAGAGGAACCTTGCTGTTGTCGACAGAGCTACTGTAGCACGCTGAGAATGCCAGAGTGTGATGACCCACAGTAATGGGTAACGTAGCTCAAAGATAAAGAGTATCACGTGACCATTGACCCGCTTTGATGTGTGCGATACTGCTGAGAAACCTGATAACCTTCATCATCAAACAAATATCTTAGTTCTCATTTTTCATTTATACTAATGTTATAATGGATCACTGTCACTTCAAAATAAACAAATGGATGCCAGCATCCACATACGTGCTTCGGTGGCGTAGTTGGCGGTCAATCGTGGCCGGTCATAAGTGCGTGAGAGTTCTTCTTAAAACCCGAGTAGAACACTGAGGCCACTTAATATGCACATTACGCGCTTTATTTGCATTGATCAGAAAGGGATGAAGGCTCACTGAAATACTGTATGTACCGGTCAAGAAGGAATGGCCCACTTATCTCTACTTACAGTAGTATAAAACAAAGTCACCGATTCTTGGATGTTACGGGTAAACTCGAGAACCACTGGAAGGATTTTGATGCGGTTTTCACCATTCTGTAAAGGATATCTCGAGGATGATTTCTGTAGAAAATAATTTATTTAAGATAAAAGGAAGCCGAGCAGTAACGATTTCAGTGGAAAAGTCGAAAAAAAAAACTGGCGTACGTGCGTTTTTTAAGCTTACGCTGGGCAAACCGTTAAAATATCTAAATATTATGAGTGTAAGAATTGTTAAGCATGAAAAGTTCTACAAAAAAGTCCGTGAGAGCATATGTCTATCTTCAATACATTGCCCACCAGAAGTGTTTTTACGTTTTAATTTCTTCCAACCGTGTCCATTCAACTACTGAAGCGACAGTTTACGAGCTAGCTAAGGGCGAGTCTATCATCCCTGTTACAGCCTAACTAGCGGGCGAACCTATTGCCCCAGATACAGCCAGCAGCAAACCGTTGAGTCGTGTTGAGTTAATACTTCTGAGAAGGGTGGTTGTGTTTGCAGTTTCCCTGGAAATTCAACTCGGGTTCTCTTAATTTCGCCTGTGAAACACAGTCAAGTTAAGATTCGACGGAAGGGGATTTAAGTTTCGTTCACTTCGCCATTCCCTGGAAGTGCAACTCTCATTTCGCCTGTGAACTTTTCGTTCCGCAAAATTCACAGTCAATTTAAGATTGGACGGAAGGGGGATTCCGCAAAATTCACAGTCAAGTTAAGATTGGACGGAAGAGGGATTTGTATTCCATGCACCTCGCCATTCTTAAATTACGTCTGACAAGAATTTGTTGCACATGCATCTCCATGATAACAATAATCCAGACAGTGATTTTAACCCATCATTCCGAGACGTAAAATGGATATTGGTTCATTGACAAAAAAAGCTCATCACGTAATGCATAACTGTTCCTGGGCGTAGCCGGGTCGGGTTGCTAGTAGGCTACATACATAATGTGTAGCTTGAATTACCATGCCATATCGCTCATACCCCACTGGAGTGTTGACGTATAAGGATTAATTACACCACACCACACTTTGCATACATAACAATGTTTCTCTCCTTATCGTTTGTTGACTTTGTGCTCATTTAAAGGGCACTTTTATGGCCTCACGAGTACAATTAGCTCTGTGGAACGATTAAACAAAGCATTGTTGGAATTTCTCTAAGCCGCAGTTCTCGTCCGACACCTCAATCTTTGATTTGTAAGTCTGGAAAGCTCTGATCCTGTTTTGAGATGAAATCAAGGAAATTTTATATGCTAGAATAATTATATATTGTCCACCTGGTAGCGTAGTGGCTAGTAATCCTGGCTGTCATCCCGGGGGTCTGAGTCCCATTCTCGGCTCAGCCAAGAAATGTAATTCTGGGCTGAAAGCTCGAACGGGGTCCCTCAGCCTTGTGACGGAAAACTGTGAAGAGCTGCGTTCGATTCCCACCTCAGCCCACCTGGAAATGGTTTTCCGTGGTTTTCCCACTTCCACTCCAGGCAAATGGTTCCTAACATAAGGCAACGCTCGCCTCCTTCCCAATCCTTACCTGAATTGCAAATACACACATATTATAGCCATCCGAATAACACAGGCTATCAGATAGATTTGGGTAAGAGGCGGTCTAAAATTAGGAACCATCCCGATATTTGTCTGGAGTCGAAGTGGGAAACCACGGAAAACCACTTGCAGGATGGCTGACGTGGGAATCTCCGCGTCGACAGCCAAGAATGCTAGTCACTACACCACGAGGTGGTTTCTGGCAGAACCAAAACGAGTACTGGTCAATGAAATTAGGGGAAATAGATGGTGATAATTGTTGTTTTAAGGGACCTAACATCTAGGTTATCGGCCAGTAATGATTTGGGTGATAATGAAAGATGAGATGAGAATGAAAACTATTACTAATACTAACTACAGACTTACAAACTAGAAGAAGAAATGGTAAACAAATAAAGGATAAGGCAAATAAAGGACAGGAAGATAAGCAATGAAAGGCAGATAGGAAAGAGGACAGGGCCCGCCCCAAAGTCAGTGGAAAAAGGAGGAAAACCGGACCCAGCTCAGGAATCCTTCGGGGTCGCCAACTCCCAAACTCACCAGCCGTGAGCCCCTGAGGGTGTAGCAATTCCAGTGTGCATCAGAAGTTGTGGGGCTACACACACCCTGCCTCCTTGAGGACCTTGAGCAGAATGCAGGAGATAACATGAAAAGAAAAAGAAGGCTGACCCCTTGCAGAAGGAGGGTATCAGAAAAGTTGAGACAAGGGCCAATTAAGGCGGGAAACGAAGAGACTCCTTAGGCCTCAAATACCCTAATACCGTCGGGGTGGGAAGAGAACAAGAGTAAACCAAGAGAGGTCGACAGGAAAGAAGACAGAGAGGAGCCCGGCACAAGTAAGTGGAAGCAATGCTGGACTCAGCTGGGGTCCCGTGGTCGCCAACCTTCGTCCCACTAGATGTGAGCCCCTGGGGGGAAATTAGGGGAAATAAAACGTGATTTTTGTGTGATGATGGTGGTTTAAGGGGACCAACATCAAGGTTATCGGCATCTAATGTTGTGGGTAATCCAGTAGTGGAAATGAAAGATATTAACCCTACAACTAAACCTAACTGCGGACTTCACATCTAACTTACTTGATGAAGAGAAGGAAAAAGATAAAATAAGCAAATCAAATGCCCTCAACCCTCGAAGTATGAGGACTGAAGGACTTGGAAGTAAGGAGAGCCATGAAAGGCAGGTAGGAAAGAGGTGAGGGTCCGCCGCAAATGCAATGGAGGAAGGGAAAATCGGACCCAGCTCAGGAATCCCTCAGGGTTGCCAACTCCCGAGCTCACCAGTCGTAAGCCCTTGAGGGTGCAGCGCTATGGAGGGTGGGGTTACACACACCCTGCCTCCGTTATGGCCTTGAACAGAATGCAGGAAACACGATAAGGCGAAAAACAAGGGGTCTGACCCCTCGAAGAATGCGAGTATCAGGAAAGACGAGACAAGGGCCATTTAAGGCGTGAATAAGATAGTCACCCTACACCTCTGACACCCTCATACTGACGTGATCGGAAGAGAACAAGAGGTGATCAGGGTGGGTCGACAGGAAAGATGTCAGATAGGAGCCCGGCAGAAGTAAGTTCGAGCAATGGCAGACTCAGCTGGAGTCCCGTGGTCGCCACTAGTTGTGATTATGCTCTCTGGGATTACGCTGAGTTAAGCCAGGTATCATTTGGGCTATTAACTGACTCTCGTATCACATTCCTTCATTTTCAAGGTTCATTTCGGTGCGTTGAACGCTCGACACGGACACTTGTCTTTGTTGTGAAACTCTGCTGTGTTCAGCTCATTCTCTCCGACTCTCCGATATTTAGCCTACTTTCTCATTTTCCAAAAATGAGACAAAAGCAGACTTAAGAGATCGATCCGGGAAAATGTGTGTCTGTCTGTCTATCTGTGTGTGAGTGCCCCCCGTATCAACTTCTAATCGGCTGCAGCTATCGATCCAAATTTGGTAAGAGTAAAGATATATACCTAAATGTCTCACGGCCAGAAGTTATGCATGCGAACTATTCCAAAATTGGCACACACATAGATAATAACATTCCAGATCAATTTTCAGAAGTCCATACATGCCAGTGTTGGCAACTTGATTCTAAGCCTGCCAATAGGTCCAATTTCAAAATGCATTTAACTTCTATACTATCGATTGGCTTTCAACCAAATTTCGCATGCACTATGTATACTACAACTGATTTGATTGTGCGTATTCTAAAGAGCCACCAGGGCTGCCAACTGTTAATAAATGCTCTCTCTATTTGTTTAATCCTAATATCAATATATCAGAAAGAATGCTACCAATCAGCTCTTAAATTTGCTCACGTATAGTACCTGCTATTCTAGATTAATTTGGAGTAACTAATATACGTCAGTGCTGCCAAGATGATCCTAAGTTTTCTGATAGTTTCAATTTTTAATTACCGGTACGTCTAACTTCTATACTAACAAATGGATTTTATCCAAAATTGGCACTGTAATAGATCTTAATATTTCAGATTAATTCTGAGCATCACATACATGACATTGTTCCCAGCATGATAAATCCAATATCAAACAGAATGTAACGTCCATACTATCCATTAGATTTTAACCAAATGTATGTGCATTCTATACCTTAAGAGATGGAACTAAGAATATATCCAGAGTCACCAGGGCTGCCAACTGTAGTAAGTTACTCTCTTAGACTACACTATTTCAGGTGTGTTTCATGCTGCAGTACTTAGAAAATGTTAGTATTAACAACTTGATTTCGTCATTATTCTAAATAGGTCTATATAGATTGGCATGAGTCTTGAAAAGTAGGCTCTTTAGTTCGTCACGGAAGTACTTGTTGTTCAATGTGTACTCAGCTTGAAGAATATTGTTTTCCCAATGTGAGCCACTCCGTTCTTACAACACATTTATACGTACTGCGTTCAGGAAGTTTCTTCAATAACTTTCTTACAACGACCCAAAGCACATTTCCTTGGGAAACTTTACTGTCAACAACTGGAAACTTGTTGAAATCATTACCGGGAATTGTCCCACTTCCTTTGTGCTGTTCAGGAACATGGCACATCGACGTCATTAGCTACTGCATTAATGTAAACGAATCTTTGAGTGATAATTCATGCTATTTTGCTTGCTACTACTGTTACTACTAATAATTAGGGCCCGGATGTTGAAGCCGTAAAAAAAATGCACTTAACATTTTCAGAAATGACTGTACAAAATGACCTAAAAATTCGAAAAATGCACTATAAAATGGAGAAAATTACGAGAGTAAACTCACCAATAATTCCAAAATGACATCTTAAGCTCAAACGGAAAAGTCAATCAAAATAGATTTCTAGCACTTAACAAAAGGTTTATGTTCATTTAGTCTCAGTTGCACTGCACTACGAATGTCATCCTGATGTCAAATGTAAATGATCTGCGGTTATCAGCCAACAAGTTTTTTTTTAATCTCGAAAAGCTGCGTTCAACATCAACTGATGTGATCGGAGAGTACAGTAGAACGTCGCTTATCCGGACGTCGAACAACCGGAACGTCAACTATCCGGACGAGCAAAAAAAAAAAAGGCTTTAGCGGATGTACAAGAAGTTTTACGCCGTTTCCTGTTGGCAGAAGATGAGGAGAGTGCGATATCTTTTTCAAAAACGCTTTCTCTTAAGGACTACTGTTACTTGATAGCTGATGGATGGAACACTTGAACACCACAGAATCTTCGAAATGCATTGCATAAATTGGTAGGAGAACAAGAGACCGTTAAGACCACAGACACTGTTGATGAAGATTTGGATGCAGTGACAAATGAGTTATTCCCCCAAGTTGCTGGATCTTCCGACTGTGATAGAGAAGGCGCACGAGCTTTGTTAAAAGTGACAGAGACTCAGGTTTTCAAATCTTACTTCTCTAGTGCAAGACGTAAGTGGGGAAGACGAAAAGGATGAAAGCCTAGATGAGAAATATGAAGAAAGAGTAAGTCATGGAGAAGCTTTTACTGCTTTAGAAACTGCGCTATTGTAGTATGGTTGTACTATGAAATAAACACATGTTCGATTATCCGGAAAAATCGTTATCCGGAATACTTTCGGTCCCAATTAGTCCGGATAAACGACGTTCCACTGTAGTTGAAGTGAGGAAGGTCGTTTGTTGTTAACTCTGAGAGACGTAACTCCCTCATATAAAGCTTTGACATGATTAGATTGGAATAAAATGACCTTAGAAGGCCGATTTCTCTAAAGTATGAACACAAAAATTTACCGAACTTAAAAAAATGCTCTTAAAATGGAAAAATAGAAAAAAAAATGCAAAAAGAAGCAAAATAAAAATGACATATTTGAAGACGAGGTGGCCCGTCCGGAGTTTCTATGTACTTCAGCATTGTTTTAGACAGCTCAGTAACAAGATGACATGTCATCAACATCCGGGCCCTACTAATAATAAATCATCGCTTTTCAAGCTTGTTCATCTTTGGGAAATTATTTCCATTGAGATGTCTTTCTAGCTTGTCAAACAAATGGATGCAAGGCACGCATAACAAGAGTTATGGGAGGTATGGAAGCATGATGATGATGATAATTGTTGCTTTAAGGGGCCTAACATCTAGGTTATCGGCCCCTAAAGGTCTGGGTGATAGCGAAAATGGCAATGAGATGGAAACCATAACGAAAATAAAGTGAGACTGAAAATACTTACAAAATGTAATTTAGAAGGAAAATACTCACAAAAGGAATTGATTGAAAAAACACACACAAAATGTAGGTTAGGTTCAAAATACGTACAAAATGCAAATGAGATCGAAAATACGTACAAAATGCAATTGAGGTTCAAAATACTTACAAAATGCAATTGAAATTGAAAATACACAATGCAATTTAGATTGAAAAAGGCCGGTTCAGATTCAAAATACTCACAAAGTGCAATTAGAATTGAAACTGCTTACAAAATGTAATTTAGATTCAAAATACTCACAAAATGCAAGTGACAATCAAAATACTTACAAAATGCCCAACACACAAATTGCTATTTAGATTGAAAATGCTTGCAAAATGCTGTTTAGGTTGAAAATACAAAATGCACTTTAAATTCAAAATACTCACTAAAATGCCCTGATCCTACATTGAAAGACTTACTAAAAAGCAATTTAAATTGTCAATCCCTACAAAATGCAATTTTGATCGAAAAAGAATCACAAAATGCAACTTAGATTGAAAACACCCACAGAATGTAGTGTAGTTTCAAAACATTCTCAGATAATTTGGATACACGGGGGGCCAATTAACAAAAACAGTGTGGGAATCTGAAAGACAAAAAAAAAAGGAAATATAATGAAAAGAAAACAAGAGGTCTGACCCCTCGAAGAAGGAGGGATCAGTAAAGATGAGACAAGGGACAATTAAGGCGGGAAAGTGAAAGACTCCCTAGGCCTCGGAAACCCTAATACCGTCGGGGTCGTAAAAGAACAAGAGTTGACCAAGGGAGAAGCATCCGGCATAGAGACCGGATCTTGCACCATGTGAATTCCTAATGGTCGGTAACATAGGAATGAACTACCCAGTGAGAATAAGTTGGCAACGCTGTTGTATGTCATCTGTAGCAATTACCTGCCGCCCACACAATACGTACTGTGTGTTCAAGAAGAACCTCGAGAGCGCAGACTGCCTGGTGCTGGTATGTGACGTCATATGGCGTGATGTTGGCACGAGCTGATAACGTCAAGCCAAGCAGTTGTTCTTCTGTTGCCAAGCGCCACCTCTCCTTCTAAACCCTTGGCATATTCTTCAGCCAACAAGCAATCTAACATTGGAGTAAATACGATTCAAAATCATTGCACATTGATATGATGACGATAATAATTGCTGTTTTAAGGGGCCTAACATCCGGGTTATCGGCCCCTAATTGTCTGGGTGACAACGGAAATGACAAGGAGACGAGAACTAACGGAGATTCCAAATATTGACAAAGATTGAAAAGACACACAATCAATATTTTAGAGTGGAAAACACTGACGGAATGGAATTTAGATTGAAAATACGCTCAAAATGCAATTGAAATTCAAAATATTCACAAAAATACCTCACCCACATTCAAGGTCTGATGTAATGAAATTCCAGACTTGAGCATGTGACGTCATCACCGTGCTGAAAAGTACAGTCCACGTCGAATTATTGTGTGACGCGGAAGTACACGTTATATAGTTATGAACAGAGCACCATTATATTGTCCGGCTCCGTGGCTAAATGGTTAGCGTCCTAGGCATTGACCCGAAGTGCCCCGGGATCGATTCCCGGCTGAGCCTTCAGGGATTTTAATATCCTGGGGTTAATTCCCGTGGCTCGGGGACTGGGTGTAGCAGACATCTTCATCATTACTACATCCTCATTACGACGCGCAGGTCGCCCACGGGCGTCAACTAGAAAGACCAGCACTCGACCTCTCCGGAAGCCACACGATCATTATACCATTATATTTGCCAATGACTGTACTTCAACAGTTTGTCCATCATCGGACCGCATGGTGCAGGTGACAACAACACGGGTACTGTAGTAACTCGCCTCGAGGCTTCCATTAGGACTGTTCACTTGTCTAAAACAAACGTCTGGCCTGTACTTGTTGATTATTAGCCTTTCACGAATTGATTGCCGGCGGTCGAGATGGGAACTATTCCTTGTTTACTTGTGTCACAGGTCAGCCTGCTTCGTTGACAGGTACAGTTTGTGCGAGTAGGATATGACTCAGCTCCAGTAGCCACAGTCACCGTTTAAATGTCTGTGGTGACATGAGCTCCGGTGACGCGCAATGCTGCTTGTCTTATGTGCAGAATGAACTCTTGTCATCGCTGTGTTCCCCGCTTCACCCCGCGGGGCAGCTGCTACAATAAACAACAAACACGGTGCAGCCAGGCTCAGCGGCAATCAAATCTTAAAAGGGTAATACTGCTCGAGTGTAAGCTGCGTGAACCTGAGAGGAATGTGCATCGCGGACTATGAGAAGTGGTGTTGACGAGGTTTCTCGGTCCGTGCATAGTACAGTACCAAATACATTGGTCGGTGACTCACTCAGCCATTCCTAACACCACAGTGGTTTGAGCAACGGCTGAATGTTAGCAGTATTGGAATAGAAAGGAATACCATATATCACGGTGGGCTGTTGACAGATCCTTCTCTTCACGCCCGACCCTTCCCTGCCCTTTCTCCTCACCCCGCAAGTTCATAGAGCTTGGACTCGAGCAGTACCTCTACCTGTGTTTCTGTGAAGACTGAAGTAGCGTGTGTAACTAATTATTAGGGGCGAGAATAGGGTAGAGCACCGAGATTCAAACCTCCACTCTCCAAGCTTGCTGCAGCCTCCCAACACGCACGGCTAAGTTCTAACAGACCTGCCCAAATGACTAACTGTGGACATTCTAGTGGCGAGCTTGTTTTATCGTCCACAACATCTTCTCTAATTTATTCTGTGGTCTTGTTTGAAAAGCCACACTTGTCATATCCATTTCCATAAAACATCACTTTACCTTATGATGCACGCCCTGCGATTTCAATACATTAATTCAAGGGAAATCCATAGTCCTACTGATGTAAGATTGTAGGATGTCGAGTTTCAGATATCATCAGCGGTGTTCATTAGCTCCAGCATGAAGCACTTCTCCAATCAGCGCTCATATAGCTTGTTCAGGGGCGTATATGCAATTGTTTTTCAGGGAGGGGAAGGGGGGGGGGTGACTATCCTGGAAAATTGTGAGTATTCTCAGGGGAAATATCAACCAATATCTTAAGAGTATATAACTTTGTGTAATTATTTTAGATGAAAGTGAATTATAAAATTCTAAGTTTCTATAGCCTGCAATTAGTGGCAATACAAAACAAGTAGTTCAGCCTATTTTCATATATCCTACTCATGTTAATTTCCTCTATCAACACACAACATTTCAGTTTGATTTTTGTGATAGATTCGTAGATTATTTATTTATTTATTTATTTATCTTATGGCTTTTAATGCCGGGAGTGTCCGAGGACATGTTCGGCTCGCCAGAGTCTGTAGCTGTTTCCAGCGGACACCCTTAGGGTGAGCTACAAGTTCGCAGATATTGAGAAACGTCTAAATATTTCAAATGGTCGCCAGGTTGGATTTTTATTTATGTACTAATACATGAAGAGTATTGTGTACGTGTAGTATTCAAACTTCAATCGCATGATTAGGACACAAGAAGTAAAAACAAGATTTTAAAATTTCGCACAGCTGCCATCCTGTGGTTATGAAAACAATTGAAATAAAGCAGATGCCAGTGGATTAACATTTGTATAAGCATTTAATGTGCAAAATTTTAACTGCACTCGGATGGTTAATCGCGAGAAACGTCCATTTAAATATCTATACTTCGCGTCGCTACCATGTTGGATTTGTGTTCACTAGGTTACTGGAAGTCCTATAGGTGAGCTTATGTTCATAGCCTCTATGAACATAAAACATAACAGTTTGATTGCTGCAAAAGATTCGTAGATATTGAGAACCGTAAAAATATTTCGGATGTTCGCCATTTTGGATTGTTATATGTATAGGCCATACAGTTATGTACCATTAAAGGAAAATTATTACGTAGCTTCATTATTCAAACTTTCACTTCGATCGCATGATTACGACACAAGAAATAAAAACTTAATTTTAATATTTTGCACAGCCGCCATCTTGAGGTTATGCAAACAATTGAACTAAATTAGATGTCAGTGCATTGCAATTTGTATAGACATTGCTGTACGAAGTTTTACTGTGTTCGGATGGTTAAATAGGGAGAAAAGTCTAATTAAATGTTTCAAATTCGCTTGGCCACCATGCTAGTTTTTTTAGTTAACAGGGTTTTGATAGTCACATAGGTGCAAGTCTAGCAGTGCTCTTTATGACTGTACAAAGTTTCAGGGTGATATGAGTAATAGTTTCGGAGATATAGAATGCCGTGAAACATTTCGCACAGCCTCCATGTTGGATTCGTGAGACGTAATACAATTTGAAGGGCACGGTTGGGGTCGGCCGAAATAGTGCTATAACCTTACCGAGTTTCATTGAAATCACTCCAGATTTTTAGAAGCTATTAGGGGGGACACACACTCACGGACGCACACAAATACACACACGGACAAAATGTGATCTCAAAGGCCCTTTTTTTTTTTTTTTTTTTTTTTCATAAATGAAAATAGGCTAAAAGTATTCCTTGAACGATAATGTTCCTCAAAGAGCGAGGGCTGACTGGAGGTTTTAAAAACGAAGAAATGAAGCCTAACCTCTCTATTAGTTCCCACGGTTGTTTGAGTTCCGAGCTGGAGCAATATGATACAGATTGTCTCGCCTCTTGTGTTTACTCGGCCGTGACGGCTCAACGTGAAAATAACTTGTTCCAGGCCGAATGTCTCGGGAAGTATTTGGTCCACTTGCTTAACCACACTCAATGATTGCGCTGGGGATCCCTCGCTCACTACAAAGCAAATATTCGTCTGCAGAACCAAATTGAGACGTAGCTAATTCTACTCAAGAAATTGGGGCAGATGACCTTGCTGTTCCACCCCTTAAAGCAACAACCATCATCATCACCATCATCATCATCATCATCATCATCTAATTGAGAAATACTTTTGCAGCATATTGTTCAGAGCCTGTGCAGTTAGAGAAAATAGTGAATAACTTATAATATTTATTTTATGTTCGACCCTCACTATTATGTGTCAGAAAACGGTGTCATAATGATGGTCATTATAACACTTATTTTCATTATGATACAGTTTCTCCAGCCAATCAGAGCTCGTTCATTGACCAATTAGGTAACGATACCTTCGCGCATGTGCTCAAAATCCAACATGTCGGACATAATCACAACATCGAACTATAATAAATTACCGACATGGAATACGCACCGTCCATATGTTCGCGTAAATAAACTGGCGAATATGAAACAAGAATCACCATCACTAATTTCTACACAGCGCATTCAAACGACTCCGGTGACAATATTACTGAGGGACGGCAGATGTAAACATATGTCTTGCATATGGCATTGCAAGCACACAGAGCGCATGCGTCGGTCGTTCAAAGATCTTGAAAGACAGAGAGATGTCTCGCGCTCGCTCTCCGATAACACCATTCTTGTGGCTGACTCTCAACAGATATTTATGAATATTTATGTTAAAACATATAATAAAATTATAATTATCGTCGAACATAAACAGTCGTATGCAACTCGCCTATAATGGTAATTAAGACACTCGTATGGAAATTATAAAACTCGCATACGCTCGTTTTATAAAAAATACTCGTGTCTTAATTATAGCCATTATAGGCTCGTTGCATAATGTACTATACTATTAAAAGAACATTTATATTTGGTTTTAACGGTTCCGTCCCACGAGTTCCAATCCCACGAGTCCCGAAAACAAATTTCTTAGGAAAAACGTCCCATTAGTTCCGAACGCGTATTCACGCCTGAGTAAATAAGCTAATGAGTCCCATAGTTCCGAATATCTCTGGAAAACCCATCTGTCAGTTCTGAGGTTTGACCGGCTAATAATAGTACAACGTGACCTAGAAAATATAATGGCCTTATCACCTGGTATGTCATTTGTGTTTGTGTCTTTGAGTGGAGCAGATAAACATGGTTACCGTTTTTATAAGAAACGCGACAACAAATCAAGTGAAGTGTGGATGTGCCGAAAAAGTGATTTTAAAAAATCAGGAATTGATTAAAGAAGTGGACCATGATTGTGTTCCTGATGTGGCCAGCGTTGAAGTGTTCATAGAAGCTTCCATGGCCAGGAAAATTTAATTATGCAGGCAAAGTTGAATTTGCAAGAAAATATGTTGCAATCCAAAGAGCAACTCAACAGTTTGAAGAGACCGGTGTTTTAACAGTATTTTTAAGAAATATTTATTTTGCTGTACATATTAATCAGAGTATAAAGAGAAGAAGAATTCAGTTAATAGATTATCTTGACGAAGGCACATGCTGATACAGATACAGACAAGGCGAAAGGTGCTTATATGAACTACTGGTCCATGGCGTGCCCCCTCCCCCCCTCTCCACGCCTCTGTTAGAGAACCAATTCATTAAAGAGGGCACGCACTCCCGGCTGGCGCTAACAATGTTTCAGTAATAAACAATTTAATACAATTTTGCTGTCGAAAACTAAGCTGGAACTCGCCCAAGTAGTGTTCCGAACTGATGGGACTCGCTCAGGTAGTGTAATTGGCAGATAGCTAATCCGCTAAAGAATTTGGAACTCAGGGAATCGGAACTCATGGAAGGACACGGGTTTTAACGTATAATTATACCTTTTACTTGTAAAAATTACAAATTATGAGGGGACCTGTGCGAAAAATCTCGCATGTGTCTTAACCACCCGCCTGGCTTTACTGTTATGCGGGCTTCTATAAATATGTTTATTTGTTTAAACAAATTGTCAATATCTATGAAATCAGAGAGCAATTCATCACTGCTGCTGGTTGTGTGCGCCCCATGTGTATAGACTACCCACCAGGCTCTATTGCTATGCGAGCTTTACGCGGCACAGTTGTGCAAGGGGCTATCGTTACAAATAAATATATTTCCGTTGACTTTTCAAGATATGCAAGATTTTGTCATTACTATTGAGACTATTTGGAATATTTTGGCACAAAACGCACCTTCTAACTCCTTCTGATTCAGGAGCTTGAGTTTCTCGTCGAATGAACTTAGCGTATTATATAATAAATATTTGATTTTTAAATCTTGAGAGCAACACAGCACTTTAGTAAGTGTTTTAGAAAGTTATATATTTGGTTAAATGACTTTGTAACAGATCTGCTTACCATGGTATTGGAATATTTTAGGAGAACTTGCAGACCCGTGCGAGAAATCGCGCATGTTCATAAACCACACTTTCCCCAATAGATTTATAATGAGAGACTTTGGTTGTTATGTTTATGTTCGACCCTCACTATTATGTGTCAGAAAGCTGTATCCTAAAACACTGTTTTTCATTACGATACAGTTTCTCCAGCCAATCAGAGCTCGTTCATTGACCAATTTGGTAACGATAACTTCGCGCATGCGCTCAAAATCCAACATGTCGGACATAAACACAACATCGAACTATAATAAATTACCGACATGGAATACGCACCGTCCATATGTTCGCGTAAATAAACTGGCCAATATGAGACAAGAAATAGCACAGTACCTTAATATCACCGACCCTAATTTCTACACAGCGCATTGTCTTGAAACGACTCCGGTGACAATATTACTGAGGGGCGGCAGATGTAAACATATGGCCTGCATATGGCATTGCAAGCACACAGAGGGCATGCGTCGGTCGTTCAGAGATCTTGAAAGGCAGAGATATCATACTTAGCGCTCGCTCTCCGATTACAAAATTCAAGTGGCTGACTCTCAACAGATATTTATGAATATTTATGTTAAAACATATAATAAAGTTATAATTATCGTCGAACATAAACAGTCGTATGCAACTCGCCTATAATGGTAATTAAGACACTCGTATGGAAATTATAAAACTCGCATACGCTCGTTTTATAAAAATACTCGTGTCTTAATTATAGCCATTATAGGCTCGTTGCATAATGTACTATTTTATTTCAACCAAATGATTATAGAACACTACATTTCAGTTAGAATTCCAAGTTCTACGTTCCCTAACTTCCCTAACGATCGGGCACTTGTGAGCGCCGCAGGAAGGATCTAAACTACTGAATATATGATGATGAAGAAGAAGAAGAAGAAGAAGAAGAAGAAGAAGATGATGATGATGACGATGATGATAGTTTTAAGGTTTTAGACGACAACTCATAGGCCTAATTGCAGCATGTTACAGCAACAGTAGAATTTCAGACTTTCACGACCAGCGTTATGATAGGAATCTCTGTTTCGCGGGCTTTTAGGCCGTGTTCTAAGGAAATTTTGTCGTTCTGACGTTTCGCTGAAATCTGCAAATCGCACACTTCGTATAGTTTTCAGCTAAACGTCAGGACGACGCGTCCAAAAAGCCCGCGAAACAGAGATTCCTATTACAGCAACAGTAGACTATTTGCAAAAATCTATATTTATGAAATTAGAATGCAGAAGAAAAACCTGTATCGCGGTATATTAACAAACCTGGAATTCCATAAATCCATTTCTTACACGAATGAGTTTAAATCATGTGTGTGCTGAGTCCATTGACCGAAAGCTTAGCAGTAACACTCAACGGTTATACGATTTGAGTACTCAATCCATTGATTTACTGATTCTGAAAACCATTCGAAATGATCAATATTTATGAAATTAGAATGCAGAAGAAAACAAGTAGTTCCGTGAAGAACTATACAGCCTATTTTCATATATCCTGCTCATGTTAATTGCCTCTATCAACATACAAAATTTCAGTTTAATTGCTGTAACAGGTTCGTAGAAATTGAGAACCGTCTAAATATTGCATATGGTCGCCAGGTTGGATTTTTATTTTTGTACTATTACATTAAGATTATTGTGTACGTTTGGTATTCAAACTTCAATCACATGATTAGAACACAAGAAGTAAAAACGAGATTTTAAAATTACGCACAGCAGCCGTCTTGTGATTATGCAAACAATTGAAATAAATTAGATGCCAGTGGATCAACATTTGTATAAGCATTCAACGTGCAACGTTTCACGGCACTCGGATAGTTAATTCGCGAGAAACGTCCATTTAAATATTTATACTTCGCGTCGCCGCCATGTTGGATTTGTGCTCCCCAGGTTACTGAAAGTCCTATAGGTGAGCATATGTTCATAGTCTCTATGAACATAAAAAAAATCAGTTTGGTTGCTGTAAAAGATTCATAGATATTGAGAACCGTCTAAATATTTCGGAAGCTCGCCATTTAGGATTGTTATATATAGGCCATAGAGTTATGTACCATTAAAGGAAAATTATTGCCTAGGTTCATTATTCAAACTTTCACTTCGATCGCATGATTACGACACAAGAAATAAAAACTTAATTTTAAAATTTCGCACAGCCGCCATCTTGAGGTTATGTAAACGATTGAATTAAATTAGATGGCAGTGCATTACAATATGCAAAATCATTTACTGTACCACATTTCACTGCGCTCATAGAGATAAATCACGAGAAAAGTCTATTAAAATATTTCAAATTCGCTTGGTCGCCATGTTCGTTTTGTACTTAACAGGTTTATGAAATATATATATAGGTAAACTTGTATCAGTACCCTTTATCACCGTACAAAATTTCAGGGTGATATCTGAAATAGTTTCGGAGATATAGAATGTCAGTGAAATATTTCGCACAGCCGCCATTTTGAAGTTATGTAAACAATTGAACTAAATTATACCCCAGTGCATTACAATGTGTATAAACATTTGCTGTACCAAGTTTCATTACATTGGGATAGTTAAATCGCGAAAAAAGTCAATTTTCGGAATGTTGACAAACGGCTAGATTATGTATTTAGTAATTCGAGAACATTACTTTACTTAGTGTTAAGCAAACCAAAAGTGTTCATTTCCGAGCTTAATTAGTTATTGCTATTTTAAGAGGCGGAACTACGAGGTCATCTGCCCCCATTTCCGAGCTGTTGCACATTGAGAGGTGCAAATAAAATGCTATCGAGTTCAAACACGAAAACAAAAAGCAAAATGCAAAATTCAAAAACAAAAAACACAAAGCAACATTCAAAAACAAAAGAAAAACAAAAAACAATGCAAAATTCAAGAACAAAAAACACAGAGCAAAATTCAAAATCAAAAGCAAAACCAAAACAAAAAACACAAAGCGAAATTCAAAATCAAAAACAAAAACACAACCAAAAAAACAAACACAAAGCGAAATTCAAAATCAGAACCAAAATAGAAAACACGAAGCGAAATTCAAAATCAAAAGTAAAAACAAAACAAAAAACAACTCAAAGCGAAATTCAAAATTAAGGCAAAAGACAAAAACAAAACAAAAAACAACGCGAAACTCAAAATCAAAAGCAAAAACAAAACTAATAAACACAAAGCGAAATTCAAAATCAAGAGCAGAAACAAAACCAAAATCAAAAACACATAGCTAAATTCAAAATCAGAAGCAAAAACAAAACCAAAAACAACGCAAAATTCAAAATCAAAAGCAAAAACACAAAGCAATACGCATAATTCAAAAACAGAAAGTGAAAAGCAAAATTCGAAAGCAAAAGCAGAAAACAAACAAATAAAAGCAAACAACGACACAAAACCAAAACCAAAATTAGATACGTTTTGACACAACTCATTCCCCTCCAGAAACAAAGCCACTGATGAGGACCATGGTCCTTGAGACTCTTGCTTTAAGGGCGAGTGTTTTGTTTCTCTATGTAATGATGAGAGATGACTGATGAATTCCTGAGCCCATTGTTTGGGGAAGACGTTCCTTGAATGGCGGGATCCAATCTGCATCAGTAATTGGCTAATCACTGGTGCCTCCATCTCAGCATGGAGCTTCCATTTCATTAGGTCTCCTTGCCTTATAGCAGTAACCTCAATCCAAGTACTCGTACTGGTCGTGCAGAAAACATATCCCCTCATTCACTGCACTGCCTTATATGAAAACATGTCCTCTTTATCAGGAAGTTCACTAAGGTACGAGCACATGGGTCCAAGCTGCTTCGGACTCGCTAGATTAGTGGGTTCGAACCCAACTATCAAGCCGATCGTCTAGTACAGGACAGCTGCACAGAAATAAACCTTTTGTTCCAAAAACTGTGCTATGGTTGGCTTTTTGTAAATCGTTAGAAAAGCACAAAAAAAGTTTAACTCTGAATTTTAGATTAATTTGCACGATCATTTTGTCGGAAAACTAAAAAAAAAACAAAAAAAAAACATTGAAAAGCGTTTTTCTCTGAATCGACGTATTTTAAAGAAAAGTTTTTTAAACAAAAAATGTAGAGGACATTGTCACCTACAATTTGTCTCATTGAGGTCATGTCATACGTTTTGAAATGCAGAAGCTAGGTGGCGCCAAAGTTTCCAAAAAAGTGTTTTTTTTTCACTTTCTGTCCTAGAAAAAATGTTTTGTTCACAAAAAAGCGAATCAGGAATTTGTTCCTCTCAAAATTGTCTACAGCATTTATTGAAACATTTTCCCTCCGCCTTACCGTTCCAAAGTTATAGTCTGCCGAAGTGTGAAAATTGAACTATTCAGATGGCACAAAGATTAATATGTGTACAGTTATGATTGATACGTTGCGATTGAAATAGATATGCTTGTTTGAGCTAATTAACAAACACAGCCCGCGTCCTGTTTGACCGAGCCTTAGGCAGCTGTCCGACATCGTTCCCTGTCTAAACTATGCCCACCGCTCTCTCCGCAGTAACAATAGTAGCCTTGACCACGCAGCGTTGCATTTGCTGCGCTATAACTTTGGAACGGTAAGTCGGAGGGAACAAACGTTTCATTAAATGTTGCAGATAATTTTGAGAGGAACAAATTCCTGATTCGCTTTTTTGTGAACAAAACATTTTTTCTAGGACAAAAAGTGAAAAAACTCTTTTTTGGAAACTTTGGCGACACCTAGCTTCTGCATTTCAAAACGTATGACATGACCTCAATGAGACGAATTGTAGGTGACAATCTCCTCTACATTTTTTGTTTAAAAATCTTTAAAATACGTCGATTCAGAGAAAAACACTTAGAAATGTTTTTTTTTTAGTTTTCCGACAAAATGATCGTGCAAATTATTCTAAAATTTAGAGTTAAGTTTTTTTGTGCTTTTCTGACGATTTACAAAAAGCCAACCATAGCACATTTTTTTGGAAAAAAATCATTCCAGCTGTACTGTACTAGTCTTTCAACTCCAGGCAAATGGGGCGGTACCCTCCCACTACTTGCCCCGTTCATTCATCTCCATTCATTTCATCGCTCTTTATCGCCTTTTATGATGATTGTCTCAGGAAGGGCATCGGGCCATACAAACCGTATCTTCTTGACTGTAATCAGTCTTTTAGCTCCGTTCGTAAGGTTTGTATCAAGGAGGGCATCCGGCCATACAAACCATGCAGTATATTCATTAATAAAGTTGGTGCCAGGAAGGCCGTGACCGTGAAAATCATACACCAAGTATAAATTAATCTCATCCCATTCCGACCCCGAAGAAAAAGAAAGTGGCGGCTTCAGTGGCCTAGTCGGTAGCATGCTGAGTTACTATGCCCAAGATCGCGCTTCAAACATGGCCGAAGTCATCAGATATTATAAGAGCGTTAAAATCCCTCAGTATGCCTTCCTTTGGAGGGGAAGTAAAGCCGGTGGTCGCATGTCATAAATTTATGGCACGTAAAGAAACCTTCCACTAACTACAATTGTGTAAAGCTAAATTTGTAGGTTAGATTTGATTAACGCTCTATTAAGTTCCAATGCTCACCACAAGCTGCCGGTTGCAGTAGCGTCTAGTAGCCAAGTTCACAGCTAGGTGTCGTTGATGGTAGCATTTGGTAGCTAAAGTAGGAACTATTTGACATTGATCGTCTGCAGTCCTTGCCGGAATTACAGATAACACACACTAATACAGGCATCACAATTAACAGCGGTTATCAGACAGATTATGGTTGGTTGGTTCCTCAGTTTAGGGGCTGCGACAACGCGGTCATGTAGCCCCGTGTACTTTGGGTGTGTGTAGACTGTCTGATAACCGGTGTTAATTGTGATGACTGTATTAGTGTGTGTTATCTGTTTTTAATTCAAGTAAGGACTGCAGACGAGAATTTCAAGTAGTTCCTACTTTCGCAACCAAATGCTAACGTCCATGACACCTAGCTGTGAACTTGGCTACTACTAGATGCCATCGCAACCAGCGCCCGGTGACGAACGTTGGAACTTAAGAGCAATAATCAAAAATTTCCTTCACACAAGTTTAGTTAGTGGAAGTGCCCTAAATCTATGACATGGACCCACCGGCTTTACTTCCCCTCCGAAGGGAGACATACTGGGGGATTTTTAACGCTTTCAAAAAATCCGACGGCTTCGGTCGGGTTTGAACCTGCGACCTTGGACATAGAAGCTCAGCATGCTACCAACAGATTCTACACACACCAAAGTACACGGGGCTACATGACCGCGCAGAAAGTGGAACAGAGAGTTACATATATTACATACATCACTGATATGATAAAGAGGTCCTAGATGATGTTTCCGGTGTGAAAGGATTAGCCGGCGTTTTCGCCGTTGCCCAGGGAACGCCCGATTGCTTCATAACTCTACTGTAGGTCACAATCTTCGGGGAAGCACCTTTCTTGTTGCGTAAATCCTACCCCAACAGATAAGCTCTACTACCTGGCTGGAATAGCACCATCTTGTGTACACAGAGAGGTAGCTGCCAACAGGGAGAGGCTGAGAGTGGTAGAGAACAGCGCCCACCCACCGCATGGATATAATTCTCCTCAGCAACGGCTGAGGTCCCGAAAGAGCTTCCTGAGCCTGAGGACATCTGAGATGCTTACCGTCTCACCGGAGAAGGCAAGGCTGGATTTATGGAAGAAGTCGACCCCTCACCCCTGCGGTTGGATGCCAGTAGGTGAAGAACTACCACCCGGACACAATGAAAGCTGGTTGGTGTGGAAATCCCTAAACAGGTTACGATCAGGAGTTGGAAGATCCCGAGACAATCTGAGGAGATGGGGCCTCAGTACATGTGACACATCTTGCGAATGTGGACAAGAACAAACCACAAGACACATGCTTCATTGCCCTCTGTGCCCTTCGTCTTGTGCAGAGGAAGATCTCCTGTTAGCCACTCCGAGCGCCTTGGATGTTGCTCAGTATTGGGCACGTGTTATATAATTAGACAGTTTTACCCTTTTATGTACCTGTATAGCAACTGTATATTTGTATGTTTCCGACACGAGAAATAAGTAATTACATACATGCAGTGTCTAGTGCTAAAAGCTGGACTCTCCGGTACGATAAGATGTTCTCGCCTCGCTAAATAAAGGTGCTAACTCAATACCAGACGGGTCGCACGAACACATATTTTGTACGCCAAATTGCATGTCCCATTAGCGCCTACTTGTAACTATAATTATAGCACTCAGCTCAAAGCACAACTTGGACCAGCTGTTGTCTCGACCACTCCCCGCTCGCCTGTGATAAAGTAGTTCGCCCAGTGCAATTAACGTCCGTGAATCAATTCTCCTGTAAGCCACGGAGTTCAAAGGCGGCATTAATATCACCCGTAATAGCAATCAATCTGACACAGATACAGACAACTACACATAGAGGGCATGTCTCATCAAAGCACAACAGCACTTGAGAGAGGATTGTAGAAATTTGACATTTTAGGCTAATAAAAATAACTAGCACTATCCGTCGCGGCTTCGCCCGTGAATATTCTAGTTGTAAAGAGTACACTTAGCAAAATCTCAATCATGAATGCTATGACTGATTTATCCTTGGTATGAATAATCAGACTTTATCAATTCAGCTACTGGTGCAGTGGTCATTCCTTCATAGGTATATCAGAGCGAAGTTAGTTTTCTGGGAATATCACAGACACTGTTAATTGAAGGGCCTTTAAATGTGGTTTTCGGAGACCCTTTATAGTCGGGTGAAAAAGACCTTTCGTACCACACTCACACGTGAAAATTGCGTGAAAAAAATCTAGAGTGCCCCTTGACCCCCTTAAGAGCATTATACTGTATGTATTGATGAATTTTACAGCTTAATTTGGTTCAGTGATAACCTTATAACCGTCTGGAAACTTTCACGGTAATGTAATAATTGGAATTGCATTGCGTCTTACAGAAATAGATGGACCTGTGAGATTCTGTTACCATGATTACCGTGTTGCATTCTTTCATTATTTCATTGTAAATATACATGTTTTAAGGTATTTATTTAATTGTGAGGCATTTGAGGAGTAAGTGAGTGCGTTTCGCTTACGCATTGGGTTATGCTGAACCTGTAGGTACCCCATATGTGTAGGTTGGTGTTAATGGGACCTTATTTTCGGTACAAAACTGGAATGGGACCTTAGCAGAATAATATAGGGAAGGATGACAAAAATTCTTCCCGGTACGCCGGTAGGCGGAGGTAGATTGCATCACCTACTGCAATGGGTATCATGTAGCCACTTCCGGAAAATGTTGACACATTTTCGCGTTTAACATCCCCCAGACACCAAAACCACTGTCAGTTCAAAAGTTTATATTATCACTATCTTCTGGTCAAGGTGACTACAGTCCTTTTGCACAAATCGCGTTGGAATTTATACATAAAATATACCCATCCAAAATCTCGGTCGATTTCATTAAAGGGCAAAATCGCACACGGGGGAAGGAAATAAGAGGGCCTTTATCAAAAAGATTCGTACTATTCTTGATGATGATGATGATTATAATTGTTGTTTTAAGGGGCCTAACATCTAGGTTATCGGCCCCTAATGGTCTGGGTGATAGCGAAAATGACAGTGAAATGGAAACCATAACAAAAATTAAGTGAGACTGAAAATACTTACAAAATGGAACACATATGGAAACGACTCACAAAATGTAGTTTAGGTTCAAAATACGTACAAATGCAATGTAGATTCGAAATACTTACAAAATGCAATTGAAATTCAGAATACTTAAAAAATGCAAATGAGATTGAAAATACGTACTAAATGCAATAGAGGTCCAAAATACTTACAAAATTCAATTGAAATTGAAAATGCTTACAAAAAGCATGGTAGATTCTAAATTCTCATTTGGATTGACAATACTCAAAATACTTTGAATATGCAAGAGAAATTGAAAATACTTAAAAAAATGCAATTTAGATTGAAAATACTTACAAAATGTAATTTTGAATCAAAATACTTTAAAAATGCCAACCACACAAAATGCAGTTTAGGTTGAAAATACTCATTAAGGTGCCTCCACCTACATTGAAAGACTTAATAAAGAGCAATTTAGATTGTCAATCCTTACAAAATGTAATGAAGGTTGAAAATACTGGCAAAATGCAAGTTAGATCGAAAATACAAAATCTAGTGTAGATTCAAAAAATTCGGCAAAGGTATTTTAGATACACGAAGAGCCAATTCACAAGAAAGTGCGGGAATCTTAAAGAGAAAAGGAAATACAATGAAAAGAAAACAAGAGGTCTGGCCCCTCGAAGAAGGAGGGATCAGTAAAGATGAGACAAGGGCCAATTAAGACGGGAAAGTGAAGGACTCCCTAGGCTTCGGATACCCCAATACCGTCGGGGTCGGAAAAGAACAAGAGTTGACCAAGGAAGGTCAACAGGAAAGAAGACGGAGCCCGTTACAAGTAAGTGGAAGCAATGCCGGACTCAGCTGGCGTCCCGTGGTCGCCAACCCACGTCCCACTAGATGTGAGCCCCTGGGGGGGGGGGTACTATTCATCGGATAAGGGCCAAAAAATTATCCCAGTGAAGGTTTTTGATAGCACCAACCAAAAATGCATACCTCCTTTAATAGGCACAATATCAAAATCGTTTAAAGTAGTCAACATGTCTCTGAATATTACCTAAAAGTTTTGTCGGTAAGAGATTTTGATATGACCCACCGTTACGCCACGGGATGAGCAAAATGTTTTCGGAATTATAAGATGCCAAATTGATGAAAGAAGAGCCAAACGTTACCATGACAACGCCACTTTACGAGATCACATTCCGTCTGACTGTGCCCGGTGACATTTACCTCCACCTTTCGGTGTGCCGAAAGAGAGATTTTTAGCCGACTTTTCACATTTTGCAAAAATGAGGAAAAAGTAGACTTATGAAATCGATCCGGGAAAATGTGTGTCTGTCTGTCTGTCCTTTTGTCTGGCTGGCTGTGTGTCGTCGTCCCCCCCCCCCCCCCTATCAACTCCTAAACGGCGGCAGCAATCGAAACCAAATTTAGTATGAGTAAAGATGTATACCGGAATATCTCAAGCCCTTGAAAATGATGTCAGTGCTACCAACTGCTGAAAAATCGCAATTGAAATTTGAGCTCCATGTTGGATATCTTGGAAGGTATGAATGGGAGCTATTTCAAAATTGGCACACGTATAGATAATAATATTGCAGTTTAATTTCCAGGAGGCCATACATGGCAGTGTTGCCAAAATGATTATGAGCCTGCTGATAGGTCCAAATTTTAAATGCATATAACTTCTACACTATCAATTGGAGTTCAACCAAATTTCGTATGTGGTATGTGTACATAACCAGATATGACTGAGCGTATTATTACGAGCCAACAGGGCTGCCAACTGTTAATAAATGCTCTCAATGTATTTTATCCAAATACAAATAAATCAGAAAATATGCAAGCCGACAGATTTAAATTATGCACACGTATAGTACCTGGCATTATATATTAATTTGGAGTAACTTATATACGTCAGTGCTACCAACATGATTCTAAGCCTGCTGAGAGGTCCAACTTTAAATACATGTAACTTCCATGCTATCATTTGGATTTCAACCAAATTTCGTATGTGCTATGTGTACCATAACATATATGACTATGCCGATTATTAAGGGCAACCAGGGCTGCCAACTGTTAATAAATGCTGTCTCTATTTTTGTTAACCTAATATCAATATATCAGCAAGTATGCAAGCCAATTGCTTTAAACTTTGCACACGTCTAGTACCTGGCATTCTAGATTAATTTGGAGTAACTAATATACGTCAGTGCTGCCAACATGATTCTACGCCTGCTGATAGGTCCAATTTTAAAATGCATGTAACTTCTATACTAACTAATGGATTTCATTCAAAATTGGCACAGCAATAGATCATGCTATTTCAGATTATTTCTGACCAATACATGCATGACATTGTAGCCAACATGATTTTACGCGCGAGGTTGGATCTAATGTTTAACTGCATGTAACGTCCATGCTATCCATTGGACTTCAACCAAATTTTGTATTCTGTACCTTAAGAGATGGAACTAAGAATATATTCAGTCACCAGGGCTGCCAACTGTAGTGCTCTATTAGGCTACATTATGCCAGGTATACAGTATTTCGAACTAATTAGAAATTTCGATACTACCATCTTAATTTCGTCATTATTCTACATAGATCCATATAGATTGATCATTGGCATGAATCTTAAATTTTAAGAAAAGTAGGCTCTTTAGTTCGTCACGGAACTTCTTGTTGAATACCAATAAGTGATGACGTAGCATTTTACCGTTGAACTTGTACATCTAGCTGAACAATGGTCACTAGACATGTAGCCTACTAGTTGTTTAAATTGTTGAGTGAATTGTACTGACAATTGACCAATATTTGATTGAGATTTTAGGAACTGAAGTGTCTGGTTTTCATAACAGTATCTGCTGAAGGGCTTTCATATTCAAGACTCATCGTCGAGATTTTCCAGCGAACTTCATCGAACCACAGCACTTGTATCTGTGCTTGCATGTGACATTCAGAAACACCGATCCTGTGGCGAGACGACTGACGTGGAGTAGGTAATGACAGGCTCATAGAGACGGGTTAATTAGAGACAGCATCGCAAGGCTTTTGAGAGGCTTCACATTGCGTGCGCAAGACTCGCTCGGTCAGCAGTTGGAGGTGACAGAAATCCTATTGAACTGAAGCCGTAGAAAATAAACACTACTGGCTTTTGCAAGAGTTCACCCTGTCAGGGATTCCAATGCTATGATGGTGTTGTTTTTTAGGGATCTAACATCTAGGTTATCGCTATCGACCCCTATTGGATTGAGAACGCAGCGCAGCCGTGGTCGTTAAATTGTGGCGTATTAAAAACTAATTTGAGAAATTTTGATAGTTTTTATCTTTAATTTATTTTATTTTTACGTACTTTTGGAGCTATTTTAGACTAATTTTCATATTCCTTGTTTTCATTTTTTTGATGTTGACTTGTTTTTGTTATTTAAAACGTTTTGAGCTGTTTTAACTAACACTCACCCATTTTTATTGTTTCCTGGTTTTTTATTTCGATTTTCTTTTCTGATTTTCAAACCATTGCAGTTGGTTTTGTTTAATTTGGAGTAATTTTGATTGAATTTGCTTTTTGGGGTGGATTTTGACAAATGTTGATTGTGTTTTGATTTTTATTTGACCATTTTTTATTTTTTTTCAATTGTTTTTGTTTAATTTGGAGTCATTTTGAATAAGTTTGTTTTTGTTTGGGAGAGGGGAGAATTTTTACTGCCGTAACTTTTTTGTATTTGTTTTTTAAGCTGTTTTCGACACAAGTTGATGGTTTTGTGTTTTATCATTTGGATTTTCACTAAATTTATTTTGTGTTTTTTAATTAATTTGTAAACCGTTTATTGACTAATTTATGTGGTTTGTTTTGAGTTTTACTAATTTGTCAAGTAACAGTTTCGAACACGGGCGTTGACACCGGCTATTATGAGTGTGTGTTTTCCTTGGGTTTGTCCACACTCCCTCCAGTCTAACACAGGGATAGTACCTAACTTCAACTCCCCGCCTACGTCATCCCTGTCCATAATACAGTTAGGCGTACATACACTATAATAGTGATCGCACAAATACACGTAATCAGACAAGTTCAACACACACCAAGGCTAACTACACGGGGCTGATGACCAAGATGTCGCGTGATTATTTCAATGGCATGAAGAAAGAAATTTAATTTCCCCCTTCCAATCACCTGAATAATAATTATAGAAATGCACTTGAATCCAAATACACAATTGTGTTAGAAACTAATAATTATCGACGTTCCAACAGGTTGCTGCAAATGTCAGTTGCGCTATCCCAGTGCGCGGCGGTCCGTGGTAGAGTATACTAAGAGCCTGCTGATGAGCCTGACCTAGGCTTGTTCCAAGAGTATCTTGCATTTATGGCAGTCGCCCCGGAGGTCCGGGTTCAATTACTGGCTCTGCGAATTTCAATTACTAGGAAAAAAAAGAAGCTTGTATTTTAACGTGACCGTTAATCTCCTGATCATGAGCCACGGGACCTCCGTTTTACGTGGAATCCGAACCACAGGACATGGCATTTCACTTCGAAAATCTCACATGCATTGACCGGGAATCAATTACTAGCATAACCCATCGCGGCTTCGCCCGCGAATATTCCAGTTGTAAAGAGTACACTTAGCAAAATCTCAATCATGAATCTTATGACTGATTTATCCTTGGTATGAATAATCAGACTTTATCAATTCAGCTACTGGTGCAGTGGTTAGGGGTTTGTCATTCCTTCATAGGTATATCAGAGCGAAGTTAGTTTTCTGGGAATATCACAGACACGGTTAATTTAAGGGCCTTTAAATGTGGTTTTCGGAGACTCTTTATAGTCAGGTGAAAAATATCTTTCGTACCACACTCACACGTTAAAATTGCGTGAAAAAAATCTAGAGTGCCCCTTGACCCCCTTAAGCGCATTATACTGTAGGTATTGATGAGTTTTACAGCTTAATTTGGTTCAGTGATAACCTTATAACCGTCTGGAAACTTTCACAGTAATGTAATAATTGGAATTGCCTTGCGTCTTACAGAAATAGATGGACTTTGTGAGATTCTGTTACCATGGTTACCGTGTTGCATTCTTTCATGATTTCATTGTAAATATACATGTTTTAAGGTATTTATTTAATTGTGAGGCATTTAAAGAGTAAGTGAGTGCGTTTAGCTTACGCATTGGGTTATGCTGAACCTGTAGGTACCCCATATGTGTAGGTTGGTGTTAATGGGACCTTATTTTCGGTAGAAAACTGGAATGGGACCTTAGCAGAATAATATAGGGAGGGATTCGCACATTCGGAAATTTAAATTTCCAAATAATTGCGTTAGTCAAATAATGCTCCGACTATTCAGTCAACAATCGAGTGATTCGACGAAGAAGTCAATAAATTCAAATCCGAACAGGTTACAGCCCCAATTAGTTCGAATTTGAGGGGGTTCACTGTATTTAGAAATAGTAGCAGTTCCACATGAATTTCTTCAAAATAAGGCTGAAAGATTCGACCATCAGCAACACATGAACTGTGATAGGTGGTTAATATATCATACAGTCCAATAACCTATAAAGCATCAGTTTGAAGGAAGGAAGGAAGGAAGCTTGTAGTTTAACGTGACCGTTAATCTCGCGATCATGAGCCACGGGACCTCCTTTTTACGTGGAATCCGAACCACAGGACATGGCATTTCACATCGAAAATCTCACATGCATTGACCGGGAATCGAACCCGGTCCGCCTTGGTGAGAGGCATACAGCTTGACCGCTGCGCCACCACGCCCCCGCATCAGTTTGAGACAATCGAGATAGGTCGATCATAAATGTAAACACTGACTTGTTTGTGATAGCCAAGGAAGTGCGCGAGGGATGATTTAAGTTGGAGGCCGACATCTAGATGATGTGGGAGTGGCCGCCACTCTGAAGGGAGGTCATTATGAGCTGTGAGACAGAGGCTACCACTGTTCACCAACCTCCACGTGCTGCGGGGATATCACACAATATCACAGACCTTGGTCTAGGCCGCTCATTGCCAGCAGAACATTGCTAACTGATGACGCTCGAAAAGGTTAAAGCGCGCTTTTTATTAGCCTACTTATCACATTTTGCAAAAATTAGGGAAAAGTAGTTTTATGAGATCGGGCAAATGTGTGTCTGTCTGTCTGTGTGTGTGTGTCCCCCCCCCCCCCTATCAACTCCTAAACGGCTTCAGTAAACGAAACAAAATTTGGTAGGAGTAAAGACCTATACCTGAATATCTCACGGCCATATTTGAAAATGATGTCAGTGCTACCAACTGCTGAACAATCGCATTTGAAATTTGAGCTCCATGTTGGATATCTTGGAAGGTATAAATCGGAGCTATTTCAAAATTGGAACACGTATAGATAATAATATTGCAGTTTAATTTCCAGGAGGCCATACATGGCAGTGTTGCCAAAATAATTATAAGCCTGCTGATAGGTCCAAATTTTAAATGTATATAACTTCTACACTATCAATTGGATTTAAACCAAATTTCGTATGTGCTATGTGTACATAAACTGATATGACCGAGCGTATTCTTAAGAGCCATCAGGGCTGCCAACTGTTAATAAATTCTCTCAATTTGTTTTAATCCAAATACCCATATATCAGAAAGTATGCAAGCCGACAGTTTTAAACTATGCACACGTATAGTACCTGACATTCTATATTAATTTGGAGTAACTTATATTCGTCAGTGCTACCAACATGATTCTAAGCCTGCTGAGACGTCCAACTTTAAATTCATGTAACTTCTATACTAACTAATGGATTTCATTCAAAATTGGCACAACAACAGATCATATTATTTCAGATTATTTCTGACCAATACATGCATGGCATTGTTGCCAACATGATTTTACGCGCGCTGTTAGATCCAATGTTTAACTGCATGTAATGTCCATGCTATCCATTGGACTTCAACCAAATTTTGTATTCTGTACCCTAGGAAAGGGAATCTAAGAATATATTGTCACCAGGGCTGCCAACTGTAGTTCTCTATTAGGCTACATTATGCCAGATATACAGTATTTCGAACTAATTAGAAATTTCGATATTACCAACTTAATTTCGTCATTAATCATTGGCAGGGATCTTAAATTTTAGGAAAAGTAAGCTCTTTAGTTCGTCACGGAACTTCTTGTTATCATATCAAATGACCTTGTCGACTTCGTCGTTATGCTTGGGTCTAACGTTAAGCGTTACAGAGACGGCGTGTATGACGTCATCATGTTGTTCAGTGCATATGCACCGAGTCTGAGTTTACTCCTGGGGTCTGGCGTTATGCGATACGGAGACGGCGAGTGCGTGACGTCAGACAGGAATACAGGGTGACTCCTAAAGAAGTGTGCAAGATGTCAGACAGGAATACAGGGTGACCCTTAACGAGGTGTACAAGATGTAAGACAAGAATACAGGGTGACTCCTAAAGAGATATACAAGATGCCAGATAAGAATACAGGGTGACTCCTAAAGAGGTGTACACGATGTCCGACAGGAATACAGGGTGACTCCTAAAGAAGTGTACAAGATGTCACACAAGAAAATACAGGGTGACTCCTAAAGAGATATGCAAGACGTCAGATAAGAATACAGGGTGACTCCTAAAGAGGTGTACAAAATGCCAGATAAGAATACAGGGTGACTCCTAAAGAGATATAAAGTACAAGATGCCAGATAAGAATACAAGGTGACTCATAAAGAGGTGTGCAAGATGACAGAAGAATACAGGGTGACTCCTATAGAGGTGTACAAGATGTCACACAAGAATACAGGGTGACTTCTAAAGAGATATACAAGATGCCAGATAAGACTGCAGGGTGCCTCCTAAAGAGGTGTGCAGGATGTCAGAACAAAATACAGGGTGACCTTAAACGAGGTGTACAGTATGTTAGATTCAATTCAAATACAGGATGACCCTTAAAGAGGTTTGCAAGATATCAGATTCAAATAATGGGTGACCCTTAAAGCGTTCTAAAAGATGTCAGACTCAAATACAGGGTGACCTTTAAAGAGGTGGCTGCGCGGGAAGCCTAAGTTAATGGGTAATGGGGTCTGTTGAAAGAGTCCTGAGGCTTCGAGCGAAACGAGAAGCCCTCCTGAGCCTTTCTAGCATGTGTAGCATTTGTAGCATGCGTCATTTAAATGATATAAAGTCTAGTATCTCAGACTGACGGTATCTTTTTCAAAACAACCAACGGAGTATCCAGGTACACAAGATCTACATTAGTTTACGAATTATCTAAAGAAACTATGCTATTAGAAGATCTACGCTTGAAAATGCTACTTGCCCCTACGCCTTCAAAGAGGTAGTCAGAGAACACATAGCAAAGAAAAAAAATATTTGGATGGAATTTTAAACCACGGATGCCATGATAACGACGGACTGGAAAGAAGCAAATAATAAGCTCAGACATCTTGTTTCCAGATTTGCAGTGCATTGTTTTCATCACAAGTATTGTACGACCATACGTTTTCATGAGCCATGTGTTTGCCGTATGTGTGGGAAACTCTGTGAGAGATATCACGTGATGGGTTGTACAGATAGCATTTTATCATTGATTCAATTCTGTTGTGAATCGACTTGATTGATTCTGTATAGGGCTCGGAAGTTTAAGTCCTAAAGAAGTACAAAATATGCAAGCAAATATGCCCTAAAACAGCTAAATATGTCCTAAAACTATAAAATATGACCTAAAAAAACGTTGACATCCTATTGAAAGGGGGAAGCACACTATCGTCATGTTCCGTGACCTCATGCGTACAGTGTCGCAATCTAACTTGTCCAGAAAGATGTGCCAAAAGACGTCCGTAGAGAAGCGCCTTCTTGGAATCTGGTCTTCTAAACCTGCTATCAGGCTGTTCCGGGAAAAGAAAGAAAAATACATCTTCTACACTATTCGGAAATCCTGTGTTTAAAACTCGACGCAGATAACACGTACCTTGTTAACGACGCCTCAATTTAAACAAAAATGCTGAAATTATAACCAAATATGACCAAAACAATAAAAATGGCTGAAATATGCATTTATAGGCAACATCAAATTGCTTTAAACGTGGTCAGGGACTCGTCATTCAAACTTATTTTTCAGATTTCGGGTGAATTGGCTCAGGAAAAAATATGACTTTTCCTTAACATCCGAATCTTAATTATGTATATAACTGGCCATTTGGCTGCATTATTCAATTATTAATATTGGCACATTTATTAGAAGCCATTTATCAGTGGCGCCTTAGCAAACGAAATGTATAATGATTTTCAGTCAGTCAACACGATTGTACCCAATTGCGATGCTTGATATTCTCTAAACTTGAACAAAATTAAATTGCATTAATAAATTAGACTATAAAGTTTCGACAACAAGTGATCATCGTCAGATCAATAAAGTCAGGATTTTAAATCAATATCTACGAGTGTGTAAAGCCTCCGTGGCTTAGGCGGCAGCACGCCGGCCTCTCACAGCTGGGTCCGTGGATAAAATCCCGGTCACTCCATGTGAGATTTGTGCTGGACAAAGCGGAGTCAGACAGGTTCCTCTCCGGGTAATCCGGTTTTCCCTGTCACAATTCCACTCCAGAAACACACTCCACTATCATTTAACTTAATCTGTCAATCATTTAATCATTGCCCCAGGGGAGTGCGACAGGCTTCGGCAGCCGGCATAGTTCATATCCTCGCCGCTAGATGGGGGTTTCATTCATTCCATTCCCTGACCCAGTCGGAGACTGGAAGCAGGCTGTGGATTTTCATTTTCATCTTCGAGTATGTATGTGAAAATATTTACAATATATACAAATTTAGTGCAGACGTTTATTGTAACATTGTGCAACTTGTGAAGGTATGTGATTTGTGTTATGATATTAGTTGGTTGGTTCCTCAGTTTAGGGGCTGTGACAAATGTAGCCCCGTGTACTTTGGGTGTGTGTAGAATCTGTCTGATAACCGGTGTTAATTGTGATGGATGTATTAGTGTGTGTTATCTGTTATTCAAGCAAGAGCTGCAGACAATCAATTTCAAGTAGTTCCGACTCTTGCTACCAAATGCTACCGTCAACGACACTTAGCTGCGAACTTGGCTACTAGATGCCACCCCAACTGGCACCTGGCGGCGATCGTTGGAACTTTAATAGAGCGTTAATCAAATCTAAATTTAGCTTCACACAATTTAATTGTAGTAAGTGGAAGGTTCTTTTACATGCCATAAATCTATGACATGGGACCGCCGCCTTTACATCCCTTCCGAAGAAAGGCATACCGAGGGATTTTTAACGCTCTTAAATATTCCGATGATTTCTGCCGGGTTTGAACCCACAATCTTGGGCATATTATTATTAGTAGTAGTATTCCTTGCTTCCATGTAGGCTTATAGTCAGTTTTTGCATCTAGGTGGCGTTGGCATTCTCCATGTGCGTGGTATTCGTAGCCAAACATTACAACATCACGGTCTCCTCTAAGAAGTTCATAACTACGTAGAAAATACCTCCTCTGTTATTATTAGGGCTCGGATTTTTATGCAAATACATATTTTAAGCTTTTTTTTCTATAAATACATAAATTCCACCTTTTCACTCATTAGCTAATAAAAAGACATAATATTAATTATTTTTAAAATCAATATGCAATATTGCATTTTTGTTCTGTGTTACTTTAACGGGCAAGAACTGTGAGCTATCTAATCTTCATGCAGAGCGTATGTCAGCTTGCAACTGTGTTATTCTTAACTTTGCGCCCCGTGCCACTCACTGTGGAAGATGGGGATTTCCTTGTCCATAGTGATGGATGTATTAGTGTGTGTTATCTGTTATTCAAGCAAGAGCTGCAGACAATCAATTTCAAGTAGTTCCGACTCTTGCTACCAAATGCTACCGTCAACGACACTTAGCTGCGAACTTGGCTACTAGATGCCACCCCAACTGGCACCTGGCGGCGATCGTTGGAACTTTAATAGAGCGTTAATCAAATCTAAATTTAGCTTCACACAATTTAATTGTAGTAAGTGGAAGGTTCTTTTACATGCCATAAATCTATGACATGGGACCGCCGGCTTTACATCCCTTCCGAAGAAAGGCATACCGAGGGATTTTTAACGCTCTTAAATATTCCGATGATTTCTGCCGGGTTTGAACCCACAATCTTGGGCATATTATTATTAGTAGTAGTATTCCTTGCTTCCATGTAGGCTTATAGTCAGTTTTTGCATCTAGGTGGCGTTGGCATTCTCCATGTGCGTGGTATTCGTAGCCAAACATTACAACATCACGGTCTCCTCTAAGAAGTTCATAACTACGTAGAAAATACCTCCTCTGTTATTATTAGGGCTCGGATTTTTATGCAAATACATATTTTAAGCTTTTTTTTCTATAAATACATAAATTCCACCTTTTCACTCATTAGCTAATAAAAAGACATAATATTAATTATTTTTAAAATCAATATGCAATATTGCATTTTTGTTCTGTGTTACTTTAACGGGCAAGAACTGTGAGCTATCTAATCTTCATGCAGAGCGTATGTCAGCTTGCAACTGTGTTATTCTTAACTTTGCGCCCCGTGCCACTCACTGTGGAAGATGGGGATTTCCTTGTCCATAGTTACATTGCACCACGTGCTAGACCTTCCCTCCAGCTACCAGGAACCAGTGTCACTCACATGCAGTTCATTTCTGGCACTGTGAAGTGTAAAGTCTAAAGTAAAAACAACTACAAGTTATCGTCTGTTGCAGAATTTAAAGATAATTTTACTTCTGATGGGGGCGTTCTGTTCTGCCAACCATGTGGGAAAGCAATCAAGGCTGAACAGCGATCTCAAGTTACACAACACCTCAAGGGCAAGAGACAAATTGCCGTAGTTTCGCGCCTTCAGAATAAGTGTTTCGCGATAATCGTCGGTCATTTGTGGTGGACAACCTGAAGATGTATCTCGTTGTGTATTGTAATGCTTCAGCAGTCAGTGAGACATAGAATAAATTCACATTAATAAACTAAAATATAATTAAATATTTTTACTATTTTGTCACATATTTCAGCTATTTTTAGTACATAAAAAATAAATATTTTCCCGATTTTTAGCACCTAAAAACCCGAGTCCTAGTTATTATATTCTTCTTGGTTGGCAGACTGAAGATGATGATGATTATGATAATAATTGTTGTTTTAAGGGGACGAACAACTAGGTTATCGGCCCTAATGGTTTGGGTGATAGTGAAAGATGAGATGAGAATGAAAACTATAACTAATACTAACTACAGACTTACAAACTAGAAGAAGAAATGGTAAACGAATAAAGGATAAGGCAAATAAAGGACAGGAAGAAAAGAAATGCCCTCAACCCTCGAAGAATGAGGATTGAGGGACTCGGAGGGAAGGAGAGCCATGAAAGGCAGATAGGAAAGGGAAGGGGGATAGGGCCCACCCCAAAGTCAGAGGAAAAAAAGGACCCAGCTAAGGAATCCCTCGGGGTCACCAACTCCCAAACTCACCAGCCGTGAGCCCTTGAGGGTGTAGCACTATTAAGGGTGCACCAGAAGTGGTGGGGCTACATACACATGAGGGTCTTGAGCAGAATGGAGGAGATATAATGAAAAGAAAAAGGAGGCAGGAAAGATGAGACAAGGGCCAATTAAGGCGGGAATGGACAAGACTCCCTAGGCCTCGGATACCCTAATACCGTCGGGGTCGGAGAAGACCGCGAGTTGACCAAGAGACGTCGACAGGAAAGAAGACTGAGAGGAGCCCGGCACAAGTAAGTGAAAGTAATGCCGGACTCAGCTGGGGTCCCGTGGTCGCCAACCCACGTCCCACTAGATGTGAGCCCCTGGGGGAAACAGAATTACACAATGAGTCCTTAACACCTGCTACACTCTACATTCTCGCGAGTCTTATCGCCTGCATTGTGTTGTCACACAACATATAGAATACCTGTGGCGGTAAACACGTGTTACATGTCTTACGGTGATATTAATGTGCAATGCTCCAGTATAGCTCACTCGACTGGGAACGAGCTCACGGGTTCATTCCGGTGTTAGGGCTCAGCCTGAGAAGAGGTGGGTTCGATTCCCACCTCAGCCGTCCTGGAAGTGGGTTTCCGTGGTTTCTCCCCCACGTCTACTCCAGGAAAATGCTGGGATGGTTCGTAACTTAAGGCCTCTGCCGACTCCTTCCCAATCATATCCACCAATTTACAAATACACACACTAGTACACCCATCACAATAACACAGGTTATCACTAGGGTCCGGATTTTTTGAAAATGTTTATTGGATTTATTGCATATTCTGAACAAAACAGCATATTTTAGCACAATATGCTATACATTTGAAATCAAGTGTAATTTGACGAACGAACCAACCTAAGTATAATTTAAAATCTTGAAGAAGGAATCGTTTTATTGGCCATTTGATTCGTCATTCTGACTGGTGCACCACACTCTTCGAAGGGAAGCTAGAAGGAAAGAGGAGTCGAGGAAGACCAAGGACTCAATTTATAGACAGCATTAAAGGCAAGCACACTTATTGCCATTTGAAACTCCAGGCCAGAGAAAGAAGACGTTTTGGAATACATGCGTGTTGAGAAGAAGAAGAAGAAGAACAAGCGTATTGGGCATCCCTTGTAAGCAAGTTTTTGAGAAACAGATAACGAGATAACAGTATTTAACGCCTGGTATTTCAAGAAAGAGATGGGGTGGGGCATTCCTTTCACCATCTCGGTAGTACCCCTTGTAAGCAAGTTTTTGAGAAACAGATAACGAGATAACAGTATTTAACGCCTGGTATTTCAAAAAAGGGATGGGGTGAGGCATTCCTTTCACCATCTCGGTAGTACCCCTTGTAGACAAGTTTCTGAGAATTAGATAACGAGTTAACAGTATTTAACGCCTGGTATTTCAAAAAAGAGATGGGGCGAGGCATTCCTTTCACCATCTCGGTAGTACCCCTTGTAGACAAGTTTCTGAGAATTAGATAACGAGTTAACAGTATTTAACGCCTGGTATTTCAAAAAAGAGATGGGGCGAGGCATTCCTTTCACCATCTCGGTAGTACCCCTTGTAGACAAGTTTCTGAGAATTAGATAACGAGTTAACAGTATTTAACGCCTGGTATTTCAAGAAATAGATGGGGCGAGGCATTCCTTTCACCATCTCGGTAGTACCCCTTGTAGACAAGTTTCTGAGAATTAGATAACGAGTTAACAGTATTTAACGCCTGGTTTTTCAAGAAATAGATGGGGCGAGGCATTCCTTTCACCATCTCGGTAGTACCCCTTGTAGACAAGTTTCTGAGAATTAGATAACGAGTTAACAGTATTTTACGCAAGCATAGTTCCTCATAATGCCTAAAGACAAGAGCAGCAGAAATTATTTATTAAATCAGTGGGTGCCAGGTAATAATGATTCAACTGATGGCGTTGTCGTCTATTGTCAAATATTCTCGAAGAAAGTGAAAATACATTTCAAGTTGAACAACATGCAAAAAAAGACTGCACATATTACGGCAAAGGAGGATAAGAAGAGTGTGTAAGATTGACTTATTTTTAAGTGCATATTTTAATAGGTTTTAGAGCATAACAGTCCAGTCCCTAGTTATCACACAAGTTCCACACACACCCAAATACACGGGGTTTTTAAATGACCACAATGTCGCAGCCCCTAAAATAAGCAACAACAATTGCAGGTTAGATCAGGTTCATTTAAGCGTTGTCATTATTGCTTCATTTAGGGACTTCGACATCGTGCTCACAAGCCCCGAGCATTGGGATGTGTTCTGATCATGGTCTTGACTCACTTGAACGAAGGGTTTAACCAGATAAGAGGGTGCATTTGTTTTTAAAGTTCTCAACAGTAAGCAAGAAGTTCATCTTCCCCATAAGCGTCAGCCGGCGAATAGTTTTAAAAAATGGTACACCCCCAGGGGCTCACATCTAGTGGGACGTGGGTTGGCGACCACGGGACTCCAGCTGAGTCAGGCATTGCTTCCACTTACTTCTGCCGGGCTCCTCTCCGCCTTCTTTCCTGTCGACATACCGGTCAAGCGAAGTTGAAATATTTAAATAGACTGTTCTCGCGATGTAACCATCTGAACGCAGTGAAACTTGGCACAGTAAATGACTATACAAATTGCAATGCACTGAAATCTAATTTAGTTCAATTGCTTACATAACCTCAAGATGGCGGCTGTGCAGAATTTTAAAATTAAGTTTTTATTTCTAGTGTTCTAATCATGCGATCGAAATCAACGTTTGAATAATGAACGTACACAATAGTCATCATCTAATAGTAGCTTGCCACGGTGGGTGAGTGGTCAACGTGTCGGTCTACTAACCCCAAGCTTTCAGGTTCGCTCCTGGCCGTGGTAAGTGATTTTTTGAAAGGCGGCAAAAATTACGACACCATGTCATACGACGTTGGCATGTCAAAGAACCCATTTGAATTCAGTAGGCCATGTTCATAATGGCAAAACTAATCTCGGGAGTTTCCGCCAACACAAAGTTCCTCATTTCTCTACTAGAAAGAGCTATAGTCTTCAAGGAGCTTAGATATCTAATCTCCTTGACTTTCATAGTACTTCAAGGAACAACGAAATTCGACATGCAAGCTACCCTTTGGGTGTCAAATGACAATGCTAGCACCCAGCTCCGAGGCCGTACGATATTATTATTATTATTATTATTATCTAATAGTACATAACTCTATGACCTACATATATCGAAATCCAACATGGTGACCATCCGAAATTATAAGGTGGTTCTCAATATCTACGAATCTCTTACAGCAATTTTGTATGTTGATAGAGGCTATTAAAATAAGTAGGATATATGAAAATAGGCTATTTAGTTAGTCACGGAACTACTTGTTACTCACAAGAATACAATATACACAAATATTGCATTAAAATCACTAAATATGGAAAAATAATTATTTTTCATGTAAAAACAGTACCGGTCAAAAGTTTAGGACCACATAAGGAAATCATATGTCACCTAAAACCTAAACTTGTGGTACTGGAGCGCTGCAATTTTGTACTGAAGACAACAAAATAATTCGGGTTCAAACCCGGCCGAAGTCGTCGGATTTTATAAGAACGTTCAACATCCCTCAGTATGCCGGCGGTCCCATGTAATAGCTTTACGGAATGTTAAAGAACCTTCCACTAACTACACCTGTCTGAAGCTAAATTATATAAAGGTTAAACATTTGACTAACGCTTTTTGGTTCCTACGTTTGTCGTCAGGAGCCGACTGTGGTGGCATCTGGTAATTAAGTTCTGAACTAGTTGGTCGTCGACGGTGGCGTTTGGTGGCAAAAGTAGGAACTACTTGAAAAAATTCAATGAATGCAGTCCTTACTTGAATTAAATCAGATACACACTAATACAGTCATTACAATTAATACCGGTTATCAGACAGATTCTACACACACCCAAAGTACACGGGGCTACATGACCGCGTTGTCGCAGCCCCAACCAACCAACAAATAATCTCACGGCGAAATCCCACAAGCCAGAAATCTGTGCATGGATGCCGTCTGTTGAGTGAAAGTTGAACTACTAGACATGGTAAGTTAGAAGTGGGTAGGTAGCAAGGGAGCGAGATAAGAACAAGGGAAAATCGACAATTTTAGCGCTGGCTTGAAAAAGTATAAACCTGCAAAAAAAGAAAAAAGAAAAAAGTCTTGCATTTTTTTGGAATTTGTATATTTATGCCTAAATGTTCCCCAACTATTGCTAAGTCTAAATTAGGAAATTCAGGACAATAGGCCTACCTGGAATCAGTTGGAATATACAATACATTATACCTCTGAAAATGGTGACTTTTTGGTGTGACCTCCAACAGTTAAAAAATCATAATTTCTACAATACTTGGCCCAATTGAACGAAATAAGGACGTATATATTCTATCAGATGTAAGAGCTCAATAAAAAAAATCGCAGAGGTCTAGTGTCACAAGTTTAGGTGTTAGGAGACATATCATGATTTCCTTATGTGGTCCTAAACGTTTGACCGGTACTGTATGTACCAATGTCAGAAATATGGAAAATATATGTTTAATTTGAATATAGGACAGCATGATCGAAGGAGATGAGTTAAATAAATATGTCTATGTAATAAAGAAATGTGTAAGTACATATAAACCGTATCCCTGGTGATGACTTGCAGATCGACCAGCACTGCTGGCGAGCGCACAGTTTGGCGTCTTGTCCATCACAGCCCGCCTGGTGTTGGGTTTTCAATTAACGGAGACCAGCAATAAAATGTGACACCCTGGAATGTGCCCGCAGTCATTACCACGTCCACCACCTTGCCATGGCTCAAGCGTAAACAGATGTTGCCAACCATACCACATATTGTTACCAACCACACGGTAATAATTATTTTGAGGACATACAACACAATCATCTAGGCTTTTTCTGTTTTATGAGGTCTTGGATCACGTGGAATCAGTTTCTGTGGATTAAGAGATGACATGAATTCAGATGGGCCCATTATAAGGTACCGTCAAAGCTTTTTCCTGGGGGAGATGATGATCATGATAATGGTAGTTTTAAGGGGCCTAACATCTAGGTTAGCCGACCCAAATGGTTTGCGTGATAGTGAAAGATGAGATGAGAATGAAAACTATAACTAATACTAACTACAGACTTACATACAAGAAGGAGCGTATTATATAGTAAGATATTTACTAGCAATCCGCCACGGCTTCTCCCGGCAGCTTTAAGGGTTTACACAGTGTAAGCCAGGCGGCGATGGGAGCTCCATCACTAAACCATCGAGAAGCTCTGTGATCAGTGACAGGAAGCAGGGAATGCACTCACCTCGCGACTTAGCGCTAATCGATGACGCACTTCCTGACAGCGCTCGCATTTGGAACAGAACACCTACCGCAATCATCCTCACTTAGGGGTAGAAACCATATGTTTTGCATCCAGAATAGGTGTTTATCAGGAGGTCTGGGTACGATTCCCGGATCTGCCAAGAAACTTTAAGGATGGTGTGAGGGCTGAAACAGGATACACTCAGCCTCGTGAAGCACACCTGAGAAGAGGCATCCTGGAAGTGGTTTTCCGTGGTTTCCCCACTTCCAGTCCAGGCGAATGCCGGCATGGTTCCTAATTTAAAGCCACGGCCTCCTCCCTCCCAATCCTACCCCCAATTTACAAATACACACAGTAGTACAACCATCACAATAACACAGGTCCTCGAGAACGAAATAACTGCACCGATACCAAATATCAGTGAGGATGAATCACAGCGAGTGAACCAAAACTTCCTTCGTCTTTAATTTAAAAAAATGAAGGACAGCATTTCCAGCAACTACTCTGAAATTCATGTAAGTAAATATGATTATTAAATACGTTGTTGTTGTTGCTTGAATCTTCAGTCTTTTGACTGGCTTGATGCAGCTCTCCATGCCTCCCTGTCCTGAGCTAATCGTTTTATTTCTACATAGCTACCACACCCAACATCCGAGGCAATCTGTTCAACATATTCTAACCTTGGTCTACCCCTACAGTTCTTGTCCTCAACCCTTCCTTTCATAACTAAGCTTGCTATTCCTGGGTGTCTTAGTATGTGTCCTACCAACCTATCTCTTCTCTTCATTAGCAGTCGCCAGAAACATCTCTCCTCTCCCACTCGTCTTAATACATCTTCGTTTGTAACCCTATCTACCCATATGATCTTCATCATTCTCCTGTAACACCACATTTCAAATGCTTCAATTCTCCTATTTTCTGCTGCACCAATAGTCCAGGTTTCACTTCCATAGAGCGCCATCTCCAGACAAAGGCTTTCAAAAATGACTTCCTAATACCTAAATCTATATTCGATGTCAACAGATTCCTTTTCTGTAGAAATGCTTTCCTTGCCTGAGCCAACCTATTTTTATATCCTCTTTGCTTCGTCCATCACTGGTTATTTTGCTTCCTAAGTTAGAGAAGTCTCCTACTTCCTTCAGCTTTTCACCTGCCAATTTGATGTCCATAGAGGTTTCTGATTTATTTCGGCTGCATTCCAGTATCTTTGTTTTACATTTATTAATTTTCATCATGTATTCTTTCCGTAAGACGGAGTCCATACCATTCAAAAACTCATTCAAATCCTCAGGCTTGTCGGCCAAGATGACGATGTCATCAACAAATCTCAGAGTTGAAATTCCTTCTCCTTGAATCTTCACTCCCACTTCAAATTCCTTCATTGCTTGTTCAATGTAAATACGTTAAAAAAAAGTGTAAATGCTGCTAGCGCCAGTGCCTTGCTCGATAGGGGCTAACCAGAGTGCCCGATCCGTTACGATGATGATGATGATGATAATTGTTGTTTTAAGGGGCCTAACATCTAGGTTATCGGCCCCTAATGGGTTATATACTAGAAGAAGAAATGGAAAACAAGAGGAGAATAAGGCAAATAAAGAACAGGAGGAAAAGAAATGTCCTCAACCCTCGAACAATGAGGATTGAGGGACTTGGAATGAAGGAGAGCCATGAAAGGCTGATAGGAAATGGAAAGAGGAGAGTACCCGCTTCAAAGTCAGTGGAACAAATGGAAGAAAAGAATTCAGTTCAGGAATCACTCGGTATCGCCAATTCCCGAAACCACCAGCCATGAGCCCTTGAGGGTGTAGCAATATCCAGGGTGCACCAGAAATACTGGGGCTACATACACTCTGCCTCCTTGAGGGGGAGTCCGACATTGCTTCCACTTACTTGTGCCGGGCTCCTCTCCGTCTTCTTTCCCGTCGACCTCACTTGGTCAACTCTTGTTCTCTTCCGACCCCGATGGTATTAGGGTGTCCGAAGCCTAGGGAGTCTCTTCCTTTCCCGCCTGAATTGGCCCTTGTCTCATCTTTTCTGATACCCTCCTTCTGCGAGGAATCAGCCTTCTTTTTCTTTTCATGTCCTCTCCTGCCTTCTGCTCAAGGCCCTCAAGGAGGCAGGGTGTGTGTAGCCCCACCACTTCTGATGCACCCTGGCTATTACTACACTCTCAGGGCCTCACGGTTGGTGAGTTCGGGAATTGGCGACCCCGAGGGATTCCTGAGCTGGGTCCAGTTTCCCCCCTTTTATCCATTACCTGTGGGGTGGACCCTCTCCTCTGTCACTTTCCTATCAGCCTTTCATGGCTCTCCTTCCTTCCCAAGTCCCTCAATCCGCATTCTTTGAGGGTTGAGGACATTTCTTTTCCTCCTGTTCTTTATTTGCCTTATTCTCCTCTTGTTTTCCATTTCTTCTTCTAGTATATAACCCATTAGGGGCCGATAACCTAGATGTTAGGCCCCTTAAAACAACAATTATCATCATCAATGAGGGGATTGGTCATAAGGCAGGCGAGAACATGAAACGAAAAAGAAGGCTGATCCCTCAAAGAAGGAGGGGATCAGGAAAGATGAGACAAGGGCCAATTAAGGTGGGAAAGGAAGAGACTCCCTAGGCCTCGGATACCCTAATACCGACGGGGTCGGAAAAGAACAAGAATCTCCATTTGATAGGGAGGTTTCTCACTGTATAAATATTTTCATCAAATTAATATCTCCGATGGTCTTTAATCGATGATGACTTGTTTACGACATTGACGATGGATATCATCAGGGAATGTCAAATGCAACTGACAGCGGGTGATACACGTGCTCTGTAATAAGGAGCGGTGATTAGCGTTGGCCTGAGGCAAGGCTGGTCGTGACGAGCAAGGTTATGCAGCGCACAGTAGACACAGCCATCTACTGCCACGACATGGGCGAGTTCTGAACACCCTCAAATGGAATCTGACTGAACCCGCAATATTTAGTTTTGCAGGCCAGCACCATATAACCCGTATTAGGTTGTTAACATCGTGGTTCATTTCAGTGCATTTGGGTGTGTGTAGAATGTGAATATAATAACCTGTATAATTTGCAGTGATTGAGGTTAAGGTTGGGAAGGAGACGCCAGTGGCTTAAGTTAGGAACAATTCCGGAATTTGCCTCGGGTAGAAGTGGGTAAACACGAAAAACAATGGAAAGACACTTCCAAGGTGGCTGAAGACGGAATCGAACCCCGTTTAATCATCTTTTCCAAGTTATCCTCCTGTCGCCGAACTGTGTGATGATTCGCTCGTATTATCCTTTCAAGATACGATTGCTGCTGAAATTAACCGCACCAGCGTTTGTTGATCATAGCAACTGGAGTCTTGCGGGACGAGCAAGAGGACACAGCGATGACGGAGTACAGTCTCCACATACGTCAAGCAATATTGCACGCGCTACTTGTGTTAAACAGAAGTTATATTGTGAACGGAAAAATTAATAATAATGGGTGAGCAAACGACGGTGCGTTCCCAATTGTTTCGCAACAGCCCAGTTTAACAGGGACACTTGTTACCACGGACATGTGAACGATGACTATAATTATAATAATAATAATAATAATAATCATAATGCAACAAGCATGCTCCTCTCTTCTTTTGCTAATCTCTCTCTCACTCCGAAGTGATGAAATAGCTAGGGATTCACCTCTAACCAGGCATGCTGCAATTACTTGCATGATTCGTGCAGATATACATTTACGTATTGAATCAGAATCCTGCGTGTTACACATAAAACATGTAGGTTTAAAGAATCCCTCCCTATATTATTCTGCTAAGGTCCCATTCCAGTTTTGTACCGAAAATAAGGTCCCATTAACACCAACCTACACATATGGGGTACCTACAGGTTCAGCATAAACCAATGTGTAAGCGAAACGCACTCACTTACTCTTTAAATGACTCACAATTAAATAAATACCTTAAAACGTGTATATTTACAATGAAATAATGAAAGAATGCAACACGGTAACCATGGTAACAGAATCTCACAGGTCCATCTATTTCTGTAAGACGCAATGCAATTCCAATTATTACATTACTGTGAAAGTTTCCAGACGGTTATACGATTATCACTGAACCAAAGCTGTAAAATTCATCAATACATGCAGTATAATGCGCTCAACAGGCACTCTAGAATTTTTTTCACGCAATTTTCACGTGTGAGTGTGGTACGAAAGGTCTTTTTCACCCGACTATTAAGGGTCTCCGAAAACCACATTTAAAGGCCCTTAAATTAACAGTGTCTGTGATATTCCCAGAAAACTAACTTCGCTCTGATATACCTATGAAGGAGTGACAAACCCCTAACCACTGCACCAGTAGCTGAATTGATAAAGTCTGATTATTCATACCAAGGATAAATCAGTCATAGCATTCATGATTGAGATTTTGCTAAGTGTACTCTTTACAACTAGAATATTCGCGGGCGAAGCCTCGACGGGTAATGCTAGTACTATTTTAAACAAGTAGTTCCGTGAAGAAATAAAAAGCCTATTTTCATACTTCCTACTTTATTTAATTACTTCTATCACATACAAAATGTCAGTTTGATTGCTGTAATAGATTCGCAGATATTGAGAACCGTCTAAATATTTCGGATGGTTGGCATGTTGGATTTTATATATGTAGGAAATAGAGTTATGTACCAGTAAATGAAGATTATTGCGTAAGTATATTATTCAAATTCCAATTGCATGATTAGGACACAAGAAAAACGAGATTAAAAAAAAAATCACACTGCCGCCATCTTGTAGTTATCAAAACAATTGAAATAAATTAGATGTCAGTGGATTCAAATTTGTATAAGCATAATATGGTATCAAGTTTCACTGCGCTTGGATGGTTAAATCGTAAGAAATGTCCATTTAAAAATTTCGCCTCACCGCCATGTTAGATTTGTGCTCACCGGGTTATTGAAAGTCCCATAGGCGAACTTATAGCCTTTATCAACATACAAAATTTCAGTTTGATTGCTGTAATAGATTGGTAGATATTGTGAATCGTCTAAATATTTCGGATGACCGCCGTGTTAGATTTTATAAATGTAGGCCAAAGATGTATATACTATTACATGACGATTATTGCGTAGGTTCATTTTTCAAACATTGATTTTGATTGCAGGATTAGGACATAAGAAATGAAAATCCACAGCCTGCTTCCAGTCGACCGGGTCAGGGATGGAATGAAGCCCCAATCTTGCGGCGAGGATAGGAACTGCGCCGGCTGCCGAAGCCTGCCGCAGTCCTCTGAAGCAATGATTAAATGAATGACAGATGAAATAAAATGATAGTGGTGAGTGTTGCTGGAATTATATTTTTGACAGGGAAAACCGGAGTTCCGGGAGAAAAACCTGTGTGCCTCCGCTTTGTCCAGCACAAATCTCACATGGAGTGACCGGGATTTGAAACACGGACCCAGCGGAGAGAGGCCGGCGTGCTGCCGCTTAAGTCACGGAGGCTAGGACACAAGAAATAAAAACTTAATTTTAATATTTCGCACAGCCGCCATCTTGAGGTTGTGTAAAAATTGAACTAAATTAGATTCAGTGCATTACAATGTGTATAAATATTTGCTTTACTACGTTTCACTGTACTTACCGAGTTTCATTGAAATCGCTACAGACATTTATAAGTTACTAGCATTACCCGTCGCGGCTTCGCCCGCGAATATTCTAGCTGTAAAGAGTACACTTAGCAAAATCTCAATCATGAATGCTATGACTGATTTATCCTTGGTATGAATAATCAGACTTTATCACTTCAGCTACTGGTGTAGTGGTTAGGGGTTTGTCATTCCTTCATAGGTAGCCTATATCAGAGCGAAGTTAGTTTTCTGTGAATATCACAAACACTGTTAATTTAAGGGCCTTTAAATGTGGTTTTCGGAGACCCTTTATAGTCGGGTGAAAAAGATATTTCGTACCGCACTCACACGTGAAAATAGCGTGAAAAAATTCTAGAGTGCCCCTTGACCCCTTTAAGCGCATTATACTTATGTATTGATGAATTTTACAGCTTAATTTGGTTCAGTGATAACCTTATAACCGTCTGGAAACTTTCACAGTAATGTAATAATTGGAATCGCATTGCGTCTTAGAGAAATGGATGGACCTGTGAGATTCTATTACCATGGTTACCGTGTTGCATTCTTTCATTAATTGTGAGGTATTTAAAGAGTAGGTGAGTGCGTTTCGCGTACGCATTAGGTTATGCTGAACCTGTAGGTACCCCATGTGTGCAGGTTGGTGTTAAGGGGACCTTATTTTCGGTACAAAACTGGAATGGGACCTTAGCAGAATAATATAGGGAGGGATTAGGCGGTGACATACACACACACGGACAAAAGGTGTTCTCATAAGCATATTTTTTTATAAATGAAAATAGGCTAAAAATGATAAAGTTTCTGACCGTCAAAACTTGTAATGGAAACACAATTATTACGGTTCGTGCAACAGAATTTGATTTGTTGATTGGATCTCAGGGGAGTTTGTGTTCGCGAGCACCTTTTGGCTGGTATGACGAGATCACCAAATTTTCTAAGAGCACCAGGCTGAGAACGTTTGCCCTGGTCGAACTGCCAACTCAATTATTCCATACACGTGCAGCTAATCCGTGTCATATGCTACATCACAGTACCTGGTTCAATAAGTTATCGACAAGACAGCTGGTGTAGTTGACTGCTTCTTACCTACAACACACAAACAAACACCCGGGTTAGCACTGGAACTAACACGTCACAATGTACCCTTTCAATACAAAACATTATCCATGTAATGGCATGAATATCTTTATGTTCGACGATGTCGAAAATATTATATGTCACAAAAATGTAATGAGGGTCATTAAAGTACTGTTTTTCATTATGTTACACTTTCTTCCACCAATCAGCGCTGAAGATTTTCATGATGAAACAGTTGTGTAACCAATTAGGAACTTGATAGCTTCGCACATGCAAACAAAATCCAACATGTCGGACATAAATTGAAAGTTGGCAATGTAAAGGATATCAAATCAATGCATAAACACGCTGGCGAATATGACAAAGAAATAGAACTGTACCTTAATATACGCAACTCCAATGTCTACACACGGCATTGCGTACGATTTCGCCGACAATTTTAGTGAATGCTGTTGTTGATATAGACACACCAGAATGTCACGGAGGCAGCAAGCTTATGACATTAGTCAATAGCCCAGCTCTGTTCAGTAAAGGGATTTCTTATGCGAAACTTTTCCGCCAGATGTCATGACTGTTCTATTTGGGACTCCATACGCATCGAATTTGAAGAATAACATGTTGATAATATGATACATTTTAAAGCGTTTGTAACAACCTATTTTGTGATATTTTATCAAAATAACAAAATGATCGAACATAGTACCTGTGCGCTATCTGTTGACCTACTTCAGGATAAGAAATGTTTCAGAGCGTTGGAATTCGTTATTGGGTAGAGATCAAATACTGAGCCCCCATAATTCCCAAGAAGAAGAAATCAACCGACAGAATTTCGACAGATATTTATGAATCAAATAGGATGTCCCCATCGATTAATCAGATTAATATTTGATCTGTATATAAATCAAACTGCTGTTGTTCGGCTTGGAAATGACGTATCAGAACCCGCTAAGATCCGCAAAGGTGTGCGACAAGGGTGTTTGCTGTCCCCTGGACTGTTCAATGACTTCGTTGAACCTATAACAAAGTGGTCTTTTAAAGGTTCTAATATGGGAGTGAAAGTTGGTGGAAGACTTATCCAGAATATTACATTTGCTGATGATCTGGCATTACTTGCAGTAAATCCGCATACATTAACAAACATGTTGCAATGTTTAAATGATACAGCTACAGAATACGGAATGAAAATCAATTTTAAGAAGACCAAGATTCTGGTGAAAAGTAAGCATCAACACGAACTAAATATAACCATAAATAAATAAATAAATTACCAGTACAACAGGTCAGTCGATTTAAATACCTTGGTCAGATCTTCACAGAAGACCTACGATGTGAAGTTGAAATCAGGAGTCGTTTAGCCATGGCCAAGCAGGCATTCCGTGAAAAGCATTCTCTAATTTGTCAACCCTCGATGTCCCTCAGCCTTAGAAAACAACTGGTTAAGACCTACATATGGCCAGTTGCAATGTACTGCAGTGAGACCTGGACAATGAATAGAGGTGACATTACACGACTAGAAGCGTTAGATATGTGGTGTTGGCGCCGAATGGAAAAGATCAGCTGGGTAGAGAAAATGACCAACATAACGGTGCTGGATCGAATAAAGGAAAAACGGCAAATGATCCGCCAGATCAATAGAAGGAGATCCACCTGGCTTGGCCACAGGTTACGACATGGTGGCCTGATGATCGACATACTAGAAGACAAAATACCCGGAAAACGCCCTCGCGGGAGGCCACGGAACCCTTTCATGAGATCTTTCCTAGATAGCTCTGGCCTACGAAGTTATGAAGTGGTCAAAAGGACAGCACAAGACCGAACAACGTGGAAAAGACTCATTGTAGGGGCAGACCAGTCGCTTGACTGAAAAACATGATGATGATGATCATTTTCGTCGAACATAAACAGTCGTGTGCAACTCGCCTATAATGGTAATTAAGACACTCGTCGTTTTATAAACATACTCGTGTCTTAATTATTGCCATTATAGGCTCGTTGTATAATGTACTATTTCTTTACTTATGGACAAAAAATGATTTAAAAAAATCCCTCTCGGCACACCAACGGGTGGAGGTACAGTATATTTCACCGGAAAAAGAGCAATATTTTGATTTCACTAAATTTGCCAACTGTTGCATACCTATCAAAGTTCCACATGTTTAGCCCCATCTTCTTATAATTCCGAAAACATTTTGCTCATTCTTTGGCGTAACGGTGGGTCATATCTAGGGTCCGGATGTTGATGACATGTCATCTTCTTACTTAGTTGTCTAAAACAATGCTGAAGTACATAGAAACTCCGGACGGAACATCCTGTCTTCAGATATGTAATTTTTATTTTGCATCTTTTTTGCGATTTTTCCATTTTAAGAGCATTTTTTTTAGTTTGGTAGATTCTTTTGGTCTTATTTTAGACAAATCGGCCTTTTGAGGTCATTTTTAAAATTTAGTCTTGTCACAGTTTTATATGAGGGAGTTATCGTCTCTCAGAGTTAAGTAGCTGATACAGGATAATTTAAAATATTGAAAAATTGATTCCATTTCCTTAATCAACCGGGTGGAAAGTAGTCTTAGCAACAATCGTGGTGAAATTCCTGCGGGTATTGCACCAAAACTGAAAAAAGTGCTGGACAAAAATCACCGGTTATAAAACATTATGCAAAATCTCAAACATTATTTCTGGTGAAAACTACTGCATAGATGGGATTCAGGAGGATTTAGCAGCAAACGACCTTCCGCACGTCAAGTACACTCCGATCACAACAGAGTATGTTGAACGCAGATTTTCGAGAAATAAAAACTTGTTGGCTGATAACCGCAGATCATTTACAGTACATTTGACAACATCAGAATGACATTCGTAGTGCAGTGCAACTCAGACTAAAGTGAACATTAACCTTTTGTTAAGTGCTAGAAATCTATTTTGATTGACTTTTCAGTTTGAGCAAGATGTCATTTTTGAATTATTGGTGAGTTTATTATTATAAGATCATTTTCTCTATTTTATAGTGCATTTTCAAATTTTTAGGCAATTTATTACAGTCATTTTTGAAAATTTTAAGTGCATTTTTTAAACATTTTTACGTCATCAACATCCGGGCCATATCAAACATTCTTTCAGACAGCAGTTTTAGGTAATGCTTAGAGGATTATTGCCCATTTAAAACGGTTTTGATGTTGTGCCTATTAAGGGAGGTGTGATTTCTTCCCCCCCAAGAAACTCATAATCAAATTTTCACATTTTAAGAAATTCCAATCTTGTCCATACCGCGAGTTTGACGCCAGCAAGTTTATATTCAACCTTGTCCACCCCACGAGTTTGACGCCAGCAAGTTGGTACCAGTGCAGCACTCCACGGCAGAGAGGGGTGATTATAAAGGCGCGCAGCTCCTAGGGGGATGACAGTAATCTTGCGAGTGAAGAGGAGTAGTTAACCCTCGAGCTGCTCCTTATTCATAGGCTACCCCTCTGACTCGGATGTGATGCGGTATGTCTCCTCGTGTCTCTATTGATTCAGGTCTCAATGAGGGCGTGCGTTGCAGATACTGATCAAGAGTACTTCATTAGCCCATCACCCTTTTAAAATAGTGTCCCATTCACTTCCTCGCCCCATCTCACACCACATGATCATTTGTCGTTATGGGGATAATCACGAACCATACGCGCCTTAAAAGCAAATATCAACTCCGGTAATGGCAGGAACTATCTACGGCTAATGGTATTGGAAGTTTTGATAGATAAAAATACGAGTAATAATAATAATAATATTATTAATAATATCGTATGGTCTCGGTTGCCGGGTGCAAGCTTTGTTATTTGACACCCATGTCGAATTCTGTCGTTCCTTGGAGCGCTATGAAGGTCAAGGAGGTTAGATATATAAGCTCCTTGACACTGTAGCGCTTTCTAGTAGAGAAAGGAGGAAATTTTGTGTTGGCGGAAAATCCCGAGATTAATTTTGCCATTATGAACACGGCCTACTGAAATCAAATGGATTCTCTAACATTTTTTATTAGCGTATGGCCTTTAGTGCTGGGAGTGTCCAAGGACATCTTCGGCTCGCCAGAGTTTGTAGCTGCTTCTATGAGGACACCCATGGGGTGAGCTATAAGTACCGTCGCGTGTGGAGTGTTGTCTGGGGAGGAAAGTTTGAATGTAAAGACGAGGAATTGGAAGGTAGGAGCTGTGGTCTATATTTAGGGACCAACCCCGGCATTTGCCTGGAAGGAAGATGGGAAACCACAGAAAACCATCTTCAAGATTGCAGACGGGCAGATTCGAACCTCCTCGCCTCCCGGATGTGAGCGACTGCCTGCAGCCAAGGCGTAACGACGACGGCTAACTTACCCGACGGTTCTCTAACATGCCAACAACATACGGAATGCATGCCGTGATTTTTGTTCCCTTTCAAAAATCACTAACCGCGGCCAGGAGCGAATCTGCAAGCTTGGGGTTGGTAGTCCGACATGATAACCACTCACCCACCGTGGCAAGCAATAATAGTAATAATATAATAATAATAATAATAATAATGTTATAGGATTTACGTCCCTTTTAACTACTCTGGCTTTTAGAGACGGCGGGATGGAGGAATTTTGTCCCAAAGGGGATCTTTAACGTGCCAGTAAATCTACTGACACGGCTCCCTCGGATTCGCGCATCCTCAAAAATGCCAGCTTACTGCGCCAGGATACGAACCTGCAACCTTAGGCCCAGCGAACGAGAACGTTACCGCTGAGTCACGCAGCCAGTCAAGAATAATAATAAAATCCACAGTTGAGGCAAGCAACTCACTCCTCCCATGAACACTACTCCTGTCATTTTCGTTGTTTTCTCCACTTTTCTAAACGTAAAGAACACACTGAACATTTCTTACGAGGTGTCGGCATGTTGACACGCGGTAGACTGACTATTGTTCACTGGAAACTCAACCATATCTGGTCAATTAGATCAGCAGTTTGCCTTTTCGACCACTACGAGCGCTAGTGTGAGTCAATGCATAGTTTCACTTAAAGTCTTATAACTACTTCCAGTGTGAAAATTTTTCAAAAAAAAAAAAAAACGCGGTCCACATATGGTCAAAATCGACGAAGAATGTAACAATAATCCGGTTAAAAATGTAAGTTTCTTGATGATGATGATAATTGTTGTTTTAAGGGGACCAACATCTAGGTTATCGGGCCCTAATGGTCTGGGTGATAGCGAAAATGACAATGATATGGAAACCATCACGAAAATTAAGTTTGACTGAAAATACTTACAAAATGGAACTCAGATTGAAATGACTCACAAAATGTAGAGTGGAAATACTTACAAAAGGTAATTTAGAAGGAAAATACTCACAAAAGGAATTGAGATGGAAAAATACGCACAAAATGCAATTTAGAGGCACGGGGAGCCAATTCATAAAAAATAGGGCGGGAATCTTAAAGAGAAAAGGAACTGTAATGAAAAGAAAAAGAAGGCTGATCCCCAGAAGAATGAGGGATCAGGAAAGATGAGAGAAGGGCCAATTAAGGCTCGGATTACCCTAATACCGTCGGGGTCGGTAGAGAACAAGAGTTGAGTAAGAGAGGTCGACAGGAAAGAAGACGGAGAGGAGCCCAGCACAAGTAAGTGGAAGCAATGCCGGACTCAGCTGGAGTCCCATGATCGCCAACCCACGTCCCACTAGATGTGAGCCCCTGGCTGGGGGGGGGGGGGGGATGCGTATAAGGCTTCCAGCAAGGCTACCGTTTTTTGATGTGTAACATCTTTCCGCTCGGTTGCTGGATAGTTCTGTGGGAGTGATTTTGAAAATTGGGGACGGAAGTGAATCGGGCGGAAGTGGATCGAACGGAAGTGGATCGGACGGAAATGAAGACGCACTGCCAGAAAAATGGGACAGAAGTGAATCGGGCGGAAGTGGATCGAACGGAAGTGGATCGGACGGAAATGAAAACGCACTGCCAGCTGGATGTACAATTGAAAATGTGTGTATTGGAAACAAGGCAGTGTGTGCTCTGTAGCGCGAGAATGTTATGGCAATATAGTAGGCAGTGCATTTAGCAGGCACTGGTTTGACGAGCACAGTGGCAAATGTTTCACCGACTTCCATTTGTCATTGAGCAGTTTATGAAGCTTCACGTTCAAGGTTGAATATCACATGGGGTAGGACAAAGACGACAAATGACATTTAAGTAAGTGGCATTATTGTCAAGCTGTGGGTGAGTGGTCAAATATTAAATGCATAACAGAATGTTGATATATGAGTGGAATAAAAGCTGTATTTTCATCATATGTGAGACTAGGTCATTTCATGATTGTAGGAAGCCATGTTTTGATTGTTTACGACGAACTGTATGAGAGCCTTGAGAATAATGAATGTTATAGTTACTGAGGAATGTGATCACAGTATTTGAGAGTACTGTCGACGTTGTGTGTCACTTTGTTATTATGAATTATTAATGTAAAAGGAAGGAAGGAAGCTTGTAGTTTTGCGTGTCCGTTAATCTCACGATCATGATCCACGGTACCTCCCTTTTACGTGGAATGCGAACCACAGGACATGACATTTCAATTCGAAAATCTCACATGTATTGACCGGGTATCAAACCCGGTCTACCTTGGTGAGAGACTTAACAGCTTGACCGCTGCGCCACAAATCTGACAGTAGCATATCTCCAATTCAATCTATACATTCATCATAGTACCAGTATGAAAATGGAGTTTAAATTAACATTTTAAGAATGTCCAAGCTGTGTAATATACGAGTAGGATAACATGTCAGATGTTAAACATCATATGCGACTACTGTAAGGCTCGTATCTTTTTTATTATTATTATTATTATCACTATTTTAAACCCTGACTGTGTCAGGCTGGTAACAAAGACAGTAAAATGACCATACCGGGGAAGTGGAACGACAGACACACAGAGGATGCAGTGGGAAGAGCCGGAATTTAGAATGGCAAATATCCTGTTTCCATATATGAATCATGCAAAGGTGCGCGTGCTTTATTTCACAAACAACCGGCTTCATATTTTTCTTTTTATGTTCCGACCGTACGATTTTAAGGAAAAGTGTTACATTCTGAAGACTCTTGACATTCGTGACACGTGCGAGAGTGATTCCTCTGAAAGACGATAGGGGCTGAGAATGTGAGGAAGTAAAGAATACGATATTCTGGGATGCTACGCCATTCACTGACAGACATTATTAACGTAAGTACTAATGGTGGAGAGTAAGCCTCCGTGGCTTAGGCGGCAGCACGCCGGCCTCTCACCGCTGGGTCCGTGGTTCAAATCCCGGTCACTCCATGTGAGATCTGTGCTGGACAAAACGGAGTCAGACAGGTTTTTCTCCGGGTACTCCGGTTTTCCCTGTCAAAATTTCATTCCAGCAACACTCTCCACTATCATTTCATCTCATCTGTCATTCATTTAATCATTGCCCCAGAGGAGTGCGTCAGGCCATGGCAGCCGGCACAGTTCATATCCTCGCCGCTAGATGGGGGCTTCATTCATTCCATTCCTGACCCGGTCGGAGACTGGAAGCAGGCTGTGGATTTTCACTAATGGTGGAGAGTAGACATGGGGAAACGATTTTGGGGCAGGGCCAGATGCAAAACAAAATAATCTAGGGGGTCTGAATAGAAAATAAGTCATGTTTATAAACAGATTATAAACTATTAATTTCTGAACACACCTTCATTATTTGATAGAATAATAATAATAATATTAATAATAATAATAATAATAATATCGTATGGCCTCGGGTGCCGGGTGCAAGCTTTGTTATTTGACACCCAAAGGGTAGCCTGCATGTCGAATTTCGTTGGTCCTTGAAGCACTATGAAAGTCAAGGAGGTTAGATAACTAAGCTCCTTGAACACTATAGCGCTTTCTAGTAGAGAAATGAGGAACTTTGTGTTGGCGGAAACCCCCGAGATTAATTTTGCCATTATGAACACGGCCTACTGAATTCAAATGGGTTCTTTAACATGCCAACAACGTATGACATGAGTGTCGTGATTTTTATCACCTTCAAAAAAACCACTTACCATGGCCAGGAGCGAACCTGCAATCTTGGGGTTGGTAGTCCAACACTATAACCACTCACCCACCGTGGCAAGCAATAATAATAATAATAATAATAATAATAATAATAATAATATCGTATGACCTCGGGTGCCGGGTGTAAGCTTTGTTATTTGACACCCAAAGGGTAGCTTGCATGTCGAATTTCGTTGTTCCTTGAAGCACTATGAAAGTCAAGGAGGTTAGATATCTAAGCTCCTTGAACACTACAGCGCTTTCTAGTAGAGAAATGAGGAACTTGGTATTGGCGGAAACCCCCGAGATTAATTTTGCCATTAAGAACACGGCCTACTGAATTCAAATGGGTTCTTTGACATGCTAACATCGTATGACATGGTGTCGTAATTTTTGCCGCCTTTCAAAAATCATTACCACGGCCAGGATCGAACCTGCAAGCTTGGGGTTAGTAGACCGACTCGTTGACCACTCACCCACGAAGGAATATGTGACAAGTGAAACTGTGATTGTGCTTCTAAAAGTTTTTCATAATCTGGTTGAAACTGGGATGTGCTGATTCTTAGTAGCGCAGCTAAATGGTGGTCTGTCAATCTATTTCTGACGCTTTTTTCGCGAAGCTTCATTGTAGAAAACACCTGTTCACATAGAAAGATGCATTCATGGCACTTATCTTTTGTGCATGAGATATCATGTTTGGGAAGCTTCACTTTGGTAGGGTCTTGTGTAGAACTCAATATTCGAAACGTTGAGAAATAGTTGCTTCAATTCATTGTTACGTTACCGACAGCAGTGGCTACGCTGGCTAAAGCGCAGCGTTAGATCATGGGACCAAGCTCTCTACAGACTCGGTAGACGCGTGGGTTCGAGCCCCACCGTCGGCAGTCCTTGAAATGGTTTTCCGTGGTTTCCCATTTTCAACACCAGGATAATGCTGGGACGGTACCTTCTGATAGGCCACGGCCGCTTCCTTTCATATCATTGCCCAGTTTCATTCATCATCATTCATTCCATCTCTCATCCCGACGTGCAGGTCGCCCACGGGCATCGACTAGAAAGAACTGCACTCGGCCTCTTAGGAGACCACGCTACAAAAAAGAAGTTCTAGCTGCAACTCTATTACACAAAACGCATAAACATAATGAGATTGAAAAAGATTTTCACTTCCAGGTGCACAGAACAGAAAATATGACCTATGTGTAATTGTAGGTAATAGGCCTATATTTCGAGACCAGTGGCCCGCGGGCCACACTTTGCCCATGAATGCTATATAGCGACAGAGTATTTTTCTTTATTCACAACTAGCAACACGCCCCGGCTACGTCCGGGAACAGTTATGAATGCATTACGTGATAAGCGCTTTTTCTTTTCGATGCCAATGAACTACAACCTATATCCGTTTTACGTCTCGGCATGATGGGTTAAAATCGCTGACTGGACTATTAATTTTATTATCATGGAGATGCATGTGCAACGATTTCTTGTGAGACGTAATTTAAGAATGGCGAGGTGCATGAAACACAAATCTTCCTTCCTTCCAATCTTGACTTGACTGTGTATTTTGCGGAACGAAAAGTTCACAGGCGAAATGAAGAAAAGCCGAGTTGCACTTCCAGAGAAACTCCAAATACAACCATTCTTCTCTGAAGTCTTAACTCAACACGACTCGACAGTTTGTTGCTGGCTGTATCTGAGGTAATTGGCTCGACTTCGGCCGGGTTTGAACCCGCGACCTTGGGCATGCTACCGACTACGCCACCGAAGCCGCTCGATTTAAGTGTTTTATTTGATTGTAATAATTTGCACACCCCTGCAGTAGGAACATCTACTGTAAACACTGGCTGGCCACAAATGAACACAAACAACAACCCGCTGAAGAACGAAAGCTCAGGTATTTTAGCCAGAGCGCAGCGAGTTGACGTGATAATAGGCGGACCATGTGTGGAGCCACCTGCGAGGAGATTGGGATGTCCTTATAAGTAGGACGGGCTGCATAAGAGCACTTCTTCTGCCCTTGAAGGATGCTATATTAAGTTGTAAGGTAAGGTCTCCAACCCACCGGCCCGCGACCTCCATGCGACTATCCGAGCTATTTCGTGAGTTCCATTACAGACGATAATGATGATTATTTTTGTTTTAAGGGGCCTAACATCTAGGTTGTTGTTATTTGAGTATTCAGCCTTTTGACTGGTTTGATGCAGCTCTCCATGCCTCTCTGTCCTGAGCTAATCGTTTCATCTCTACATAGCTACCGCACCCTACATCCGAGGCAATCTGTATAACATACTCTAACCTTGGTCTACCCCTACAGTTCTTGTCCTCGACCCTTCCTTCCATAACTAAGCTTGCTATTCGTGGGTGTCTTAGTATGTGTCCTACCAACCTATCTCTTCATTAGCAGTCGCCAAAAACATCTCTCCTCTCCCACTCGTCTTAATACCTCTTCGTTTGTAACCATATCTACCCATCTGATCGTCATCATTCTCCTGTAACACCACATTTCAAACGCTTCAATTCTCCTCTTTTCTGCTGCACGAATAATGCAAGTTTCACCTCCATAGAGCGCCACGCTCCAGACAAAAGCTTTCAAAAAGGACTTCCTAATACCTAAATCTATATTCGATGTTAACAGACTCCTTTTTTGTCGAAATGCTTTCCTTACCTGAGCCAACCTACTTTTATATCCTCTTTGCTTCGTCCATCACTGGTTATTTTGCTTCCTAAGTAACAGAAGTCTCCTACTTCCTTTAGTTTTTCCCCTGCCAATTTGATGTCCATAGAGTTTTCTGGTGTATTGCGGCTGCATTCCAATATTTTTGTTTTACATTTATTAAATTTCATCATGAATTCTTTCCTCAAGACGGAGTCCATACCATTCAAAAACTCATTCAAATCCTCAGGCGTGTCGGCCAAGATGACGATGTCATCGGCAAATCTCAGATTTGAAATTATTTCTCCTTGAATCTTCACTCCAACATCTAGGTTATCCGCCCCTAATAGTGTGGGTGATAGCGAAAAAGAAAAGAACAGCCAGGAAAGGCTTTATGGCGGTCCCTCTCCTCTTTACCTTTCCTGGCTCTACTTTCTTCTAAGTCCCTTAATTCCCATTCTTCGAGGGTGGAGGGTATTTCCTTTCCTCCTGTCTTTTGTTTCCCTTATTCTTATTTTTGTTTTCGATTTCCTCTTCCAGTTTGTAAGTATGTACTTAGTTTTAGTTTCATGTCCTTTACATTTTCGCTATCACCCAGACCATTAGGGACGATAACCTAGTTGTTAGGCCCCTTAAAACAACAATTATCACCGTCATCATCATCATCATCTGCCCTAGCCGTCAAATGAAACAACAGCTTAAATATAAATTGCGTGAAACGAGTAACTTAACAGGGACGATCAATGTTTTCTCCTCCAAGCAGATCACTTCGTGATGTAGTGACTAGCACAATTCACTGTCACCCTTGAGGATTGTGTTCGATTCCTGGCCGTGACAAGAGAATCAATTTGGGTTTGAGTTTTAGAGCGCAGTTCACTAAACTTTGTGAAGCTAAACTCAGAAGAGGTGAGTTTAATTCTCACCTTAGCCATCTTGGAATGTTGTCCCACTTGTACACCAGGTAAATAACGGGATGGTTCCTCACTCCTCAGACACCACAATAACACAGGTGCACCCAAGTATATGGGACTGGCAGCAGTGGCGGCTGGCGGATAATTGTTCTGGGTATTGCACTATTGTCATTAAGGGAGCAGGGTTTGGGGAAGAGACTGATTGATATCAGAGAAAACGGTATTCAATTACGCGGTAAAATGAATGTACCTCATAGAACATCACATTGTCATCAAATTAAATGGATTATAAGTTAGTCTAGGTTCATGAAAATTTTCACAAGAACAAAAAAATACAGTCAGTCTGAAAGACTAGACGTTATATCATTTCAAATGACCCATGCTACGAATGTTAGAAAGGCTCAGGAGGGCTTCTCAACAGACTCCATTCCCCATTGACTTAGGCTTCCCGCGCTGGCACCTCTTTAAGGGTCACCCTATATTTGAGTCTGACATCTTTTACAACTCTTTAAGGGTCACCCATTATTTGAATCTGATATCTTGCAAACCCCCTGGGGCAATGATTAAATGAATGACATATGAAATGAAATGTTAGTGGAGAGTGTTGCTGGAATGAAATTGAGACAGGGAAAACCGGAGTACCCGGAGAAAAACCTGTCTGCCTCCGCTTTGTCCAGCACAAATTTCACATGGAGTGACCGGGATTTGAACCACGGACCCAGCGGTGAGAGACCGGCGTGCTGCCACCTGCACGGAGGCTTTCATTCACAGTAACTTACTAATACGATTTTCTGAATTATTAAAGAACAAAATTATGAATTCCTATACAAATAAAAGGAAACGAACAGCTTTTATTACTAAAAATACGATTATGGTATTAATTGTTTTTCTTGGATTAATCTGGTCGTTGTGCCACACTGCAACCTTATTACCGGCCGCCACTGACTGGCAGTGGAAGTCACACCCCTGGAGATACGGTACGAAGTGGCTAATGAATTTGACACCCCTCTCTCTTACTCGCCCCCAAACAACCTCTTAATTTCCGGTTTCTTCCACTTGTAATTCTCTTCATTGTGCATTGTTCATAACACGACTTGCTGTGTTCAGCGATGCATTTCATTCAAATGTGAACTTTGATGGATTCGCAAAGTTACACTCGCTTTGTCGTCAAACAGCCCTCGAGGAGAGATAAAACGTCAAGTCTTGGGAATGTTCATTTTAAACTGTCATCCCCGTATATGGCGCTTCTCAAATAAAACATAGACAACAAGTAGTTCCGTGAAGAACTATATAGCCTATTTTCATATATCCTACTTATGTTATTTGCCTCTATCAATATACAAAATAGAGGGCACTACTAGACGTTCACCTGTTTGACTTTCAAAAACCTGTTAACTACAAAACGAGCATGGTGGCTAAGCGAAGTTGAAACTATTAAATAGACTTTTCTCGCGATTTAACCATCTGAACGCAGTGAAACTTGGTACAGAAAAAAACTATTAAAATTGCAATGCTCTGTCATCTAAGTTAGTTCAATCGTTTAGGTAGCCCCAAGATGGCGGCTGTGCGGAATTTTAAAATTAAGTTTTCATTTCTTGTGTTCTAATCATGCGATCGAAATCAATGTTCGAATAATGAACGTACACAATAATCCTCATCTAATTGTGCATAACTCTATGGTCTACAGTATATTAAAATCCAACATGGCGACCATCCGAAATATTTAGACGGTTCTCAATATTCATTACTATTACAGCAATCGAACTGAAATTTTGTATGTGTATAGAGGCTATAAACATAACTTCACCTATGAGACTTTCAATAACCTGGTGAGAACAAAACCAACATGGCGGCGACGCGAAATTTAAATACTCAAATTGACGTTTCTCGCGATTTAACCATCCGAGCACAGTGAAACTTGATAAGGTATATGCTTATGTAAATTGTAATCCACTGGCATATAATTCATTTACATTATTTTGATAACCACAAGATGGTGGCTGAGCGAAATTTTAATATCTCGCTTTGATTTCTTGTGTCCTAATCATGCGATTGAAGTTTGGAGAAAACACATACACAATAATTTGCATGTAATAGTACACAACTCTAAGGCTTATATATAAAAATCCAACATGGTGACCATCCTAAATATTTAGACGATTCTCAATATCTACGAATCTATTACAGCAATCAAACTGAATATCTGTATGTTGATCGAGGGAATAAATATGTATGTAGGATATATGAAATAGGTTATTTAGTTCTTCACGAAACTACTTGTTTAATCTATATTAAAAATAATTAGACACCCATGTTTTTGAGAAACTCCTAAGATGCTGATTCGACTCGACTGTCGACTCGTAAATGTATCCAGCATGCCTGGTGAGCGGTGAATCCCTCGCTATTTCAGCACTTCTGAGGTCGAGAGTTACCGTATAGGAAAAAGAAAGAGAGACGCATGCTACAAACATACACACATTTTCATTTGAGATTGTTTTGCCTTTTTTGCGTCCAGTCTAGTCTGCAAGCCTTTGTTAGCGAACAAGTCACCTGCATGATGCCCTATTAGCAGTTAGCACTGCTTCTACATCTCTCACTTTGAAATCGTTCAACACTGAATCTAACCATCGCCTCCTCTACTTCTCTTACCCTCTACAGCCGAACTCATTAACCTCTTAGGTAATCTCTGCTCCCCCATTCTCTACACATGCTGGGGTGATCAGATCCAGTACTGTGAAATAGAGGACAACACAGGAAAAAATTGAGGACATTAAGGGAAAAAAGAGGACAAATCTAAAAGTAATTAAACCATATAAGATACGATAAAAATGGTTATAAACTTCAAAATGTATTAATTACATTAATAAACTTAGAATATTGCCACTGAAAATTTATATTATTCTGAAATTAAAAACATGAAATTACACTTTATTTGTATTTATTTAATTTTATTTTTCATTCTGCCTCAAAATCATTACGTCCAAGATTGAAAGCACGATATTTGGTTTTCAAAGCATCTGTAAATTTGCACTTTCTTTTAGGCATCTTGAATGCGAGCAAATTTTAAACTGGCAAACACACAACCACGCCACAAGACTGCCATTCAACAGAGCACAAACACAGAAACACATTCCCAAACCCAGCGTAGACCGGAAACAAAAATAGTAGCGCTGCACATCGGTAAAAAATTAAACTATTGCCATGGCGCCAATATAAACTGCGAAAAACTGAAACATACAACATACATTCATACGATAATATAGTAAATTAATAAAAAAAAGGAGGACATTTAGACAATTTTAAAAATTGTTCGCGGACAGAGGACAGAGACGGAAATTGGAGGACATGTCCGCGAAAAAGAGGATGTCTGGTCACCCTTCAGATTACCCCACCATCTGAGTCGACTCATACGAACAGCTTCATCTAGCGTGTTCATTTCTAACTTAGCCTTTAACTCTTCATTACGAGCACCTTCCTGCCATTGCTCCCATCTACCCGCATATCAGTTACCTCTAGCTCTCACTTCCATACAGCAAGGTCTGTCTAGATACTGAGCGATGTAGTGATAGAGCACAGACAAGGAAAGCATTCCTTCAAAAAAGGAATCTGTTGACATCGAATATAGATTTAGGTGTTAGGAAGGCATTTTTGAAGGCCTTTGTCTGGAGCGTGGCGCTGTATGGAAGTGAAACTTGGACTATTGGTGCAGCAGAAAAGAGGAGAATTGAAGCGTTTGAAATGTGGTGTTACAGGAGAATGATGAAGATCAGATGGGTAGATAGGGTTACAAACGAAGAGGTATTAAGACGAGTGGGAGAGGAGAGATGTTTCTGGCGACTGCTAATGAAGAGAAGAGATAGGTTGGTAGGACACATAGCCTACTAAGACACCCAGGAATAGCAAGCTTAGTTATGGAAGGAAGGGTCGAGGACAAGAACTGTAGGGGTAGACCAAGGTTAGAATAAGTTAAACAGATTGCCTCGGACGTAGGGTGTGGTAGCTATGTAGATATGAAACAATTAGCTCAGGACAGGGAGTCATGGACTGCTGCATCAAACCAGTCAAAAGACTGAAGACTCAAACAACAACAGAAGGAGAGTTTGGTCGCTACACTAACTTCTTTATTGTAGAATGCTGTAGATCGTAACTGAGAACTCACTGCATTGGCTTTTCCAAACCTCGACTCTATTTCCTTCCCCAGACTGTGACCATCCTGACAGAATACACAGCCAAGTACTTAAAATGTTCCACCTCCTCCAATTTAGTTTAGTTCCTCCCACCTGACATTTTGCATGACGTTTCTTCCCTTCCGATATAACCTTCGTACCATAGCCTACTCCCTATGTTTGTGTTCAAGTTCTAATAGGTTGTCTTGCAAGCTTTCGACGGAGTCCGTCATTACAACCAGATTATCAGCATAGGCCAGACTGCTCATCATGATGATGATAATAGTTGTTTTAAGGGGTCTAACCTCTAGGTTATCGGCCCCTAATGGTCTGAGTGATAGCGAAAATGACAATGAAATGGAAACCATAACGAAAATTAAGCTGGACTGAAAACACTTACAAAATGGAACTCAGATTGAAATGACTCACAAAATGTAGAGTGGAAATACTTATAAAAGGTAATTTAGAAGGGAAATACTCACAAAAGAAACAGATTGAGAAATACGCACAAAAATGTATTTTAGGTTCAAAATACTTACAAAATGCGATTGAAATTGAAAATGCTTACAAAATATAATTTAGAATCAAAATACTTTAGAAAAAATGCCCGCCACACAAAATGCAAATTAGATTGAAAATACTTGCAAAATGCGGTTTAGGTTGAAATACTTACAATATGCAATTGCAATTCAAAATACTCCCTAAAGTGCCTCTACCTACATTGAAAGACTTACTAAAAAGCAATTTAGATTGTCAATCCTTACAAAATGCAACTTAAGATTGAAAATACCTACAAAATATTGTGTAGATTCAATAAATTCGACATAGGTAATTTATATACACTGAGAGACATTTCACAAAAGAGTGCGGGAATCTTAAAGAGAAAAGGAAATAGATTGGAAAGAAAACAAGAGGTCTGACCCCTCGAAGAATGAGGGATCAAGAAAGATGAGACAAGGGCCAATTAAGGCGGAAAAGTGAAAGACTCCCTAGGCCTCGGATAACCTAATACCGTCGGGGTCAGAAAAGAACAAGAGTTGACCAAGAGAGGTCGACAGGAAAGAAGACGGAGAGGAGCCCGGCACAAGTAAGTGGAAGCAATGTCGGACTCAGCTGTGGTCCGGTGGTCGCCAACCCACGTCCCACTAGATGTGAGCCTGAGGGGGGAGCAGACTGTTTACGTCATGGTAGTCACGTCCTAGTTCGTGAACCATGGGCCTAGTAAGTGGTCCTGACAGTCGAGGTACCAGTTCCTATGGGATAGGAGCGTTCATCTTGGACATATTATTGTTTATTTTGCGCATGCACTTACACATTCTCAACGTATTTGCTCGAAAGAAATATTCACAATCCCAGATATACATCATGAGGGGCAAAATCTTGGTGACTGCATTCCCAAAGTATGACTGTCTTCTGCACCAGCTTAAAAGGGGCTGAGTCAAACTTCAAATCTCCTTCAGGCTTGTAACTTGAGTTCCAAAAGCCTTCCGATTCCTGATGATATCTTCAGTCCTGTTTGATGTCTTCTAACCAACTGATTTTGACCTTTTTTGTATTTATTATATCAAGCAGTTTTTTTTTCATATCTGGTGTTGTACATTCTGCAGATGTGACCATAGAATTTCAATCGTCTCTTATGCACGGTATCAGTGAACTTATTGATTACTGAGTACAAGTCTGCGGCTTCCCTTTTAATCCATACACCTTTAACATAAACGGTGCCATATATCTTCCTGAGAATTTTACGTTTTCAGGGGCATATTTATTATTATTATTATTGTATTCAATGGTCTCAAGAAGGTTGAGATCGCGTGTTCTAGCCCATAGGTCAAAATATGAATTAGCTACATTCTACCACTAGGTATATAAAGATACTTTATCTTTGGTTTCTGGTAGGAGGTTTCACCGCACAGTAGTATCCTACATGGACAGAACTGTCAAAATTGGCTGCATCTTGAACCCACACATTTGAAATGCTTAACATTCACGTCATCATTACCATGTGAAGTCAGCTGGACTCCTGAATTACGGACTTAAGAACGGTCTATACTTAAACAAGCATGACCAGTTTACAAAGGCTAACACACACAACTTATCGACATAAGGATCTGTCTATTTTAAATTCAAAAAGAAAGATTGAATCTCGGTAAGAAATTCATAGCGCGGAAACCAGAGACAGGTGATTTGTAACAGTCTCAGGCAATCATCAATTGATTATTGAACTAAATTTGGGAAGAGTCGATACAGCAGGTCAAGGTGGAAGGGGATTTCCTCGTCGCTTTGAGCACTCCGACCCGTCGATGGCTCGCGGTCAATGGAATGCTCATTTAGGTAAATACATGCCAGAAACAACCGTACGCCCATTTGTAGGGCTATAAGAAGGGCTTTCAAGATCGATTGAGCACAATAATGAGCATTCGCTGTATCCCCACACATTAGGCAGAGTAAGCTACCAATGTATTAACTTTTCTTGGTCGGTCATTTGATGTCCACGATATCGATTGCTCAAATAAAATGATGCTTTAAACCAGGGGAGCACAACCTAAAAAAGGAAGGAAGCTTGTAGTTTAACGTGACCGTCAATCTCGCGATCATAAGCCACGGGACCTCCGTTTTACGTGGAATCCGAACCACAGGACATGGCATTTCACATCGAAAATCTCACATGCATTGACCGGGAATCGAACCCGGTCCGCCTTGGTGAGAGGCATACAGCTGGACCGCTGCGCCACCACGCCCCTGGGAGCACAACCTGTTTATAAGTGGGGGCCAAGTTTATTTTTACATATTAAGTGTCATGGATGAAATCCACAAGAGTGTGAAACGAAGAATGGGAAGCAAGGAGACTAAGGCCTTCCTCTTTGTAGACGACATAGTATTATGGGAAGAAAATGAAATAGAAGTGCAAGAACACGTTACTGTATGGAATCAAGAGATAGAGAAATATGGAATGAAAATAAGTGTGGATTAGAGTAAGACTGTAGTGATGACAAGAAACAGGAGAGAAGGAAGACAGAATATTCAAGTCAATGGAAATTCATTGGAAATGGTAAAAAGCTGTAAGTATTTGGGGAGCATACTCACAGAAGATGGTAACACAAATGAAGAAATTGGAAAGAGAATCCAACAAGCAAATGGGTTTTACCAATGTGTGAGAGGTTTAGTATTGAGCCAGGAAGTCCCAGAGAAATGCAAGAAAGTTCTATTCTCGATGTATTACACACCAATTTTGACATATGCAGCAGGTACTTGGTCCACAACAAAACGTGATGAAAGCCGAATCCAAGCAGCCGAGATGAAGTTCCTTAGAGGAATAAGTGGGAAGACACGGAGGGATAAAATCAGAAATGTGGACATTAGGGAGAGAACTGGGTGCCCAAAACTGCAAGACAAGATAGAAACCAGTAAGCTGAAGTGGTACGGACATATGATGAGAAAGGAAGAATATAGAGTACCAAAAAGAATATTTATGGAGAAAATACCAGGAAGAAGACCACAAGGGAGGCCCAGAAAGAGGTGGATGGATACGGTGAAGGAAAGCTTAGAGAAAAGAGGAGCAAAAGAAAAAGAAGTATTGAAAGAAGGAAATGACTGGTGGAGGGATAGAAAACTGTGGAGGTCCTTGATTCGCAACCCGACCCAGATAACTGGAAACGGGAAATGATGATGAGGAAGAAGAAGCGTCGGGCCGCAAATTACCTTTCCACATAGGCACTTGCCAAACCCTATCGCTAAAGCTAATTTTACCATTATCTGAATAACCTATTTTCACAGCAGACAAAAAAATGTGTTTCAATACCATCTTTGTGTCCTCTAAATATAAGGTGCGTTCAAAAAGTAACGATCTGGAGGCATAATTATAGAAACCAGTACCTGGCTGTTGAGGCACTTGTCCCACTGTGACACGAGGCGGTGAATGTCTGTCTCATAAAATTCCCTGGGCTGCGATGTGAACCAGTTCCGCACGTACAGCTGGACGTCGGCGTCCGAGGTGAATCGTTGGCCCCGCAGAGCCCTTTTCATGGGACCAAACATGGCGTAATCACAGGGAGAGAGGTCTGGACTGTATGGAGGGTGGCCGAGAACCTCCCATTTGAATTTCTGCAGGAGTGCCGCGACTGTGTTGGTCGTGTGAGGTCGTGCATTGTCGTGGAGCGACCACGGCGGCTATGGCGTTCACTGTCATTCGGCGGTCCTGGGTAATGAGTGCATCAACCAGCTGGACGTTGTCATCGGTAATGCAGGTGGGTGCCCCAGACCGGGCATCATCGTCTAACGACACCCGTCCTTCCCTGAAGCGCTTGTGCTACGCCTTGACCCTTGCAAGGGACATGCAGTGTTCGCCGTACACTTGTGACATTCGGCGATGAATGTCCGTTCCCCCTACTCCTTCCACTGTCAGAAACCGAACAACACCTCTTTGCTCTTCGTTTGACGCCTTCATGTCACTGTTTGCAATGCGACTGGCAGCGTAGGACGATTGATGCATGCTGCTGCTCGCTTTGTATCGTCACGTGACGTGCACGCGTGCCCTCTAGCGACAGGCCGTGACCTTCCACGCTCTGGTCGGAACCACACCTCGTTACACACGCCACGATTAGCCGATGTAGTCACCGGTTTGCGCATTACAGCCTCCGGCTCGTTACTTTTTGAACGCACCTTATATATTCACGTTTTCAATACTATAAAATATTTATCCGTGGGCAGCATAACTGGCTTTGAAGGCCGCGTTTTGTGCAACCCTGCTTTAAACCATGTTTTGTTTCAATGGCAAACGATTTTCGTTTCAAGTGAACATCTAAAACACGGTTGAAGTATATATCGCGATACGTACGTGCCTAGAGCAAAGTTTTAGTGTAGTTGATGACGTCACGGATGACACGCGGAGGTTAATGTTCGTTGAATTGCCGCCATTATGTCAGCTGTGTGTGGTTTTAATAAAATGCGTCGTTAGATGCCGATGTAGTCACATGTGTTCAAATGCGACTTGTGGTGGTGAGTTAAGAATGTTCATACTTTTCTTTCAGTTGTTCAATTTAATTTCGGACAATCGTCTATCCAAGTAGCGGCCAATGGCTTCGCTCAGACAATCGTCTAACCAAGTAGCGGCCAATGGCTTCGTTCAGACAATCGTCTATCCAAGTAGCGGCCAATGGCTTCGTTCAGACAATCGTCTAACCAAGTAGCGGCCAATGGCTTCGTTCAGACTATCGTCTATCCAAGTAGCGACCAATGGCTTCGTTCAAACAATCGTCTAACCAAGTAGCGGCCCTTGGCTTCGTTCAAACAATCGTCTAACCAAGTAGCGGCCAATGGTTTCGTTCAGACAATCGTCTAACCAAGTAACGGTCAATGGTTTCGTTCAGACAATCGTCTACCGCAGTAGCGAACAATGGATTCATCCAGACTGTCATTTAACCTAATAGCGACCAATGGCTTCGTCCAGACAGTCATTCAACCAAGTAGCGGCCAATGGTTTCGTTCAGACCGTCGTCTAACGTAGTAGCGAACAATGGATTCATCCAGACTGCCATTTAAACTAGTAGCGGCCAATGGTTTCGTCCAGACAGTCATTCAACCAAGTAGCGGCCAATGGTATCGTTCATACAATCGTCTCACGTAGTAGCGAACAATGGATTCATCCAGACTGTCATTTAACCTAGTAGCGGCCAATGGTTTCGTCCAGACTGTTATTCAACCAAGTAGCGGCCAATGGTTTCGTTCTGACCGTCACCTAACGTAGTAGCGAACAAGGGTTTCATCCAGACTGTCATTTAACCAAGTAGCGGCCAATGGTTTCGTTCAGACCGTTATATAACCTAGTAGCGGCCAATGGTTTCGTTCATACCGTCATCTAACCTAGTAGCGATCAATGGTTTATTCCAGACTGTCGTCTAACCTAGTAGCGGCCAATAGTTTCGTCCAGACAGTCGTCTAGGTTGGTAGTGACCAATAGTTTAGTTCAGTCGTCTCATCATGGCTTTAGCGGCTTCGGTGGCGTAGTTGGTAGCAATCTGAACTGCTGTTCCCAAGATCGCGGGTTCAACCCGACCAAAGTCGGATTTTTTAAGAGCGTTAAAATCTTTCAGTATGCCTTCCTTCGGAGGGGAACGAAGACCGGCGGTCCCATGTCATAGATTTATGGCATGTAAAATACCCTTCCACTAACTAAACTTGTATGAAGCTAAATTTCTAGGTATAGATTTCGTCGAAACGCTCTATAAGAGTTCCTACGTTCACCACCAGGTGTCAGTGATATCTAGTGAGGAAAGTTGGAACGACTTGAAATTGAACGGAACTTGTAGCTCACCCTATGGGTGTCCGCTTGAAGCAGCTACAGCCTCTGGCGAGCCGAACATGTCCTTGGACTCTCCCGGCACTAAAAGACATACGATAAATAAATAATCAAAACCATGGCTTTAGAAGAGTGCAGTGTCACTTTTCAATTCGATTGAGCAACTAAAAGTAATTTATGAGCATTCGTAACTCTCCACCACACCTCACATGTCACTACATCGCCAATTCAAGCCACAACATCAAACAAACGAACATCAACGTCCGCAAGTGATCTGTGACGCCATCGACTATGGCGATATATAGCCCACTAGAATCTTCCAACACCATGCTTGTATAGGGGCTACTGTTTTGGGATGTGCACTACTGACATAGCATGGTGTTTGACGCCTTAGTAAACAAAAGTTTGGTGCTTTTCAGTCGGTCAACAAGATTGTACCCAAATGAGATGGGTTATTCCCTAATCCTCAAAAAAGTTATATCAGATTTCATGATGAAAATGAATAAATGTAAAACAAAAATACTGGAATGCAGCCGAAATAAATCAGAAACCTCTATGGACATCAAATTGGCAGGTGAAAAGCTAAAGGAAGTAGCAGACTTCTGTTACTTAGGAAGCAAAATAACCAGTGATGGACGAAGCAAAGCGGATATAAAAACTAGGTTGGCTCAGGCAAGGAAAACATTTCTACTGAAAAGGAATCTATTGACATCGAAAATAGATTTAGGTATTAGGAAGTCATTTTTGAAGGCCTTTGTCTGGAGCGTGGCGCTCTATGGAAGTGAAACTTGGACTATTGGTGCAGCGGAAAAGAGGAGAACTGAAAAGTTTGAAATGTGGTGTTACAGGAGAATGATGAAGATCACATGGGTAGATAGGGTTACAAACGAAGACGTAGTAAGACGAGTGGGAGAGGAGAGATATTTCTGGTGTCTGCTAATGAAGAGAAGAGATAGGTTGGTAGGACACATACTAAGACACCCAGGAATAGCAACAGAAGCAAGGGTTGAGGACAAGAACTGTAGGGGTAGACCAAGGTTAGAATATGTTAAACAGATTGCCTCGGATGTAGGGTGTGGTAGCTATGTAGAGATGAAACGATTAGCTCAGGACAGGGAGGCACGGACAGCTGCATCAAACCTGTCAAAAGACTGAAGACTCAAACAACAACAATAAATACACTTGGATGATCAGTTTCGATCGTCAAATTATCATCATCAGATCCATTACACTTAGCATATAAAATCTATGTCTGAAAGCATGGGTCAAAATATTTACAATATATACACTTTAGGCTATTTAGTTGCAGTATTAGTTAAGATAATCCAATTCATCAATATTTTTTTTAGTTGTGGTCTATGTGATGTTTTGTTGAGATACTGGAAGTGGTGATTGATCTCCGGAATTTGCCTGTTTAGAGTGAATAATTATGTGGTTGTTGTGAATGGTCAATTCAGATTGTATTGTACAGGCTACTCATCTGGTTGAGTCTTGCGCGGTCCTGTTGAGATCAGTTAACTTGGTCACTGTCTGCACTCGACTGAAGGGAAATTCCTGAGTGTGAGGGTCCCTTATCTTGTTGGGTTATTCCCGCTCTCACATTCCTAAGTGCTATGTGTTCCTCGTACAAATGTACCTGTACGTTGCGAAGTCTAGTTCTCTAATGTGGTGTATGTTACTGTATTCAGGATTTAATCTTCAACTGTTGAAGACCAGGTTTCAAACTCTCCACGCATAAGCTAAAAAGCCCCCTTGAAGCGCAAACGGACTAATGAAGATGTGCCGGCACCTTTAATACTGCCATTAACACAGGCCTAGGTTTACTGAGAAAAAAAAACCACCGTACTGAGTCGACTGGTCATCCAAGCGTATTTATTAATCTCATGTAATTTCTTTCATGATTAGGAAATAACCCGTCTCATTTGGTTGACCGACTGAAAAGCATCAAACGTTTGTTTACTAGTGACATACCTGTAGGTTGGCGGCACTGCACACGCTTCCCAAAGTCTGTGCTGAGATAGGTGGTCTTATGGCCCAGTCAGGAGCATTATTGCTATTTAAACTGCACTTACGTGCCGCTATAAAGCTCAAGGCGTCTCGCAATTGAACGAGCGACCATTACCCGGCTCAAAACAACTGACCGTAGATAAGACCACAATTTCCTCGTGACTGGCATCAAGGGACACGGTGACAATGCTACAGGGTGCTTACAAACTGTCCGCATTTAATACTACACATTTCTGTGCCTAGTGACAGAATGTGGATTCTCCATTCCAAGAAGAAATATTGAGTTATCATTGTAGTTTTATGCCCCTAATTGATTTTCAAACAAGCATTTCCGAGAAGAATTATATAGCATATTTTCATTAAAACGTTTCATTCTCTCCTTATCGGGGTTGTGGTTGATTATACTCACAAGGGATATTTTATTTTAACAACAGGGCAGACATATAGTACATATACCTGATATATATGATGGACATTCCTCTATTAACCGTTCATTACTCAGATCACCATCAATTAAAACATAAAGGAACCTGCACCTCACCATAGAAACACAGGTATTCATTTAATTCATTAATAATTCTCACTATACATCTTTTCCTATATCTATTAGCAATCCACTTTTATAATCCCAAACCTAACATATTTCTTTCTCTCATAGCTGAATCCCCTCCACATAAAATCTCAATAAACAATCTACATGGAACTAACATTATCAAACCAAATCTTCTTACAATCTCCATAGATAAAACTCCACAGATACTCACTCATAAAAAGAACAATAAAAGAATAAAAACAATACATAGAATATAGAAAAGCAGATAAGGAACTACTGAACTATATCAAGGAATATCCAAGCTCAGCGCTCAGGCCTACAATTCAATAGTTCACTGGTAATAGGCAGCCATACCCCCAACCCAACATAATCTAAGAGGTTGAACAGTAACATCATATATCCTATTGGTATTTTCTATTAAAAATCTCCCCCCCGCCCTATTAAAAGGCCATGTTCTGTATGTAGGCCATAGAGTTATGTACCATTAGATTAAGATTATTGCGTAGGTTCATTATTTAAACGTCACAGGTAAAAGGTTAAAGGAAGTAGGAGATTACTGTTACTTAGGAAGCAAAATAACCAGTGACGGACGAAGCAAAGAGGATATAAAAAGTAGGTTGGCTCAGGCAAGGAAAGCATTTCTACAAAAGAGGAATCTGTTGACAGAAAATATAGATTTAGGTATTAGGAAGTCATTTTTGAAAGTCTTTGTCTGGAGCGTGGCGCTCTATGGAAGTGAAACGTGTACTAATGCTGCAGCAGAAAAGAGAATTGAAGCGTTTGAAATGTGTTGTTACAGGAGAATGATGAAGATCAGATGAGTAGATAGGGTTACAAACTAAGAGGTATTAAGACGAGTGGGAGAGGAAAGATATTTCTGGCGACTGCTAATGAAGAGAAGAGATAGGTTAGTAGGACACATACTAAAACACCCAGGAATAGCAACGGAAGGAAGGGTTGAGGACAAGAACTGTATGGGTAGACCAGGGTTAGAATATGTTAAATAGATTGCCTTGGATGTAGGGTGTGGTAGCTATGTAGAGATGAAAATATTAGCTCAGGACAGGGAGGCATGGATAACTGCATCAAACCAGTCAAAAGACAGAAAACTCAACAGCAACACTTCGATCGCATGAACTAATAAAAACTAGATTTTAAAATTTCACACAGCCGCCATCTTGGGGTTACGAAATGACATTAGATTAAATTTTGTATGAACATTTACCGTACCAAGTTTCACTGTGCTCAGATGATTTAATCACGAGTAAATTCCATTTAAATGGTTTAACTTCCCTTGTCCGCCATGTTGGTATTGTGCTTACCATGTTATTCAAAGTCCAATAGGTGAACTTATATTAATAGCCTCTATCAACATACAAAATTTCAGTTTAAATGCTGTAATAGATTCGTATATATTGAGAACCGTCGAATGGTCACCATGTTGGATTTCTATATAATTATGAAGGACATAGAGTTATGTACTATTAGATGAAGATTATTGGGTAGGTTTATTAGGCCACAATAAATAAAAACGAGATTTTAAAATTTCGCACAGCCGCCATCTTGAGGTTATGAAAACAATTGAAATAAATTAGATGCCAATGAATTCAAATTTGTACAAGCATTTACCGTAACAAGTTTCACTGGGCTTGGATGGTTAAATCGCGAGAAACGTCTATTTAAATGTTTCAACTTCGCTTGGCCACCATGTTCGTTTTGTACTTAACAGGTTTCTGAAAGTCACATAGTTCTAGTAGTGCCTTTTATCACCGATCAAAATTTCAGGGGGGATATCAGTAGTAGTAGTAGTAGTAGTAGTATAGAATGCCGGTGAAATAATTCGCACAGCCGCCATGTTGGATTAGTGAGACTTAATAACATTTCAAGGGCACGGTCGGGGTCGGAAAAAATAGTACTATGTCCTTACCAAGTTTCATTGTAATCGCTCCAGCCGTTTAGATTTTAACAAGGACACACACACACACACACACACGGACAAACGGTGATCTAATAAGTTTTTTTTTTTTTTTCATAAATGAATATAGGTTAGCATTACGACGTGTTTTGTTCTATTTGTACGTCTAAAGAGACACACAAAAGTCGGTAAGTCCCTGCTTAAACGATAGTAAATTTATTATATTTTTCGCCAAAATGCGTAGTCTAATAATTGCCGCTGAAGCTTGGGCCAGTGTAAGATATATTCCAGAGGTTTTTTATTTATCGTATGGCTTCTAATGCCGGGAGTGTCCGAGGACAAGTTCGGCTCGCCTGAGTCTGTAGCTGCTTCCAGCGGACACCCCTAAAGGGTGAGCTACCAGTTCCGTTCAATTTCAAGTAGTTCCAACTTTCGCCACCAGACATCAATGATACCTAGTGGCGAACGTTGGAACTTTGATAGAGCGTTCTGACGAAATCTAACCTATCAAATTTTGCTTTACACAAGTTTAGTCTGTGAAAGGATCTTTCACATGCCATAAATCTATGACATGGGACCGCCGGCTTTACTTCCCCTCCGAAGGAAGGCATACTGAAGGATTTTTAACGCTCTTAAAAAATCCGACGACTTTGGCCGGGTTTGAACCCGCTATATTGGGCATAGGAGTTCAGCATGCTACCGACTACGCCACCGAAGCCGCTATTCCAGAGGTGAACCCGGTAGACCGAGCAACCTAAATCCTGCACTAATGACACCAGCGCTTGGCTGGTACCAGGTATCCACATTATCAGCGCAGTGCCGTCATGATAACGATCGTAAGGAATAAGCCCGAGCGCTACACGTTCGTTGGTTGGGCTGCCTAACACACAGGCTCATGGTCATAAACAACAGGACTCGAGAAAGACTCAGTAGTATGCTCACCGACGATTTTAGTAATTTGCTGGTTTCTCACATCAGCAGTCAAGTACGTTACTAGTACAAGCATTAAAATATGGTTGGTTCCTTAGTTTAGGGGCTGTGACAACGCGGTCATGTAGCTCAGTGTACTTTGGGTGCGTGTAGAATCTGTTTGATAACCGATGTTAATTCTGATGGCTGTATTAGTGTGTGTTATCTGTTTTTAATTCAAGTAAGGACTGCAGACGATAAGTTGAAGTAATTCCTACTTTCGTTACCAAATGCTACCGTCCACAGCACCTAGCTGTGAACTTCGCTACTACTAGATGCCATCAAAACCAGCGCCCGGTTACGAACGTTGGGACTTAAGAGCATTAATCAAACCTAACCTATAAATTTTGGCTTCACACAAGTGTAGTTAGTGAAAGGTTCTTTAACATGCCATAAATCTATGACATGGAACCGCCGGCTTTACTTCCCACTCGAAGGAAGGCGTACTGAGGGATTGTTAACGCTCTTAAAATTCCGACAACTTCGACCGGGTTTGAACCCGCCACCGTAGGCATAGAAGCTCAGCATGCACTAAATCGGCCGTCTGCAGGGTTTTAAACTGCCCGCTCGGCCCAGCTCGATAAGTATTTGTTTTTGTTGATTCTTTTAGGGGCTTCGTGACAGCGTGATCATTTACCCCGTGAACTTGGGTGTGTGTAGAATCTGTCTGATAACCTGTGTCACTGTGATGACTGTATTTGTAATTGAGGTAGCATTTGTGTAGGATAGCGACCGTGGCCTAAAGTTAGGTACTATCCCAGAATTTACCTGGAGTAGAAGTGGAAACCCACGGAAAACCACTTCCAGATGGCTGAGGTAGGATTCGAAACCGCCTCATTGAGCTGTTTTGCCTCACGAGGCTGAGTGTACCCCGTTCCAGCCCTCAGACCAGAATTAACTTTCTTGGTAGAGACGGAAATCGAACCCAGGCCTCCGCAGTGACAGCCAAGAGTGCTAACCACTACGCAACGCGGCGGACTTGAAGCGTTAAGCACAGGGAACTAGAGATGAGGATGGGTGGTTTCTAGAAAAGAACATTTGAGCTGTACTCACTCGTCAAGGAAGTGCAGTGCATGAGGTAACGCGGCGCGGCCTTGGTCGACCTTCACCAGGCACGTCGCAGCAGAGGCACAGTGCTGCCAACATGCTGGACTAACCACCAGATGTGACTACTCTTACAAGTTTCCCCGAAAGAAATTACAATTAAAAAATTTAAAAAATCGTTACGTCGATTCTTGTAGCGTAATCTAGACCAGAGCAAAGCTCAGCTCTATACAGGGTGTAACAAAAAGGTACGGCACACAATGCAGGAATTATGTTACATGAACATGGGTTCGGAAACGCTTCGTTTCCATGTTATACCCCATTGCCTGGCCTCCACGCTCTCCGGACCTAAACCCACTGGACTTTTATTTGTGGGGACATTTGAAAGCTATTGTGTATTGAACCTCTGTACCAGATGTTCAGAGTCTGCGTGCCCATATTAGGCTATGGATGGCTGCGAAACCATCAGCGCATCCGAGATTCACTACGACGGCGGGTTGATCTCATCTGCTGCGACAAAGAGACGTAGCTCTGTGAAGCCGGGCCTAAGTGATTTTGAACACTACTAAATAATGAATCGTAAACATAAGTTAGCAAGAGTGTTTGAAACTGCGCACATGAACGTGTAGAATTGGAGCATAAAGCAGACATTACGGGGGTGATAAATTAGCACACACGCACCTTGTTAGCCCGCTCTACGACCCTTGGCACACCAAGATAACATCCTCCATTAAATCGTCCGCTCCAAATAAGGTAGTGTGCTCTCTTCGATTAATCTCCTCTCTGAAATGCGTTGTTACGTTCAGAAAACGATTTCACTGCGCAGTTAATCATTTCACTGACTCAATCTGCTCCTTTCTAATTGGCTATTTTATAAATACTCGGGTGATTTACTGCGGGCGGTAACTTACTCTGATATGAACTTTATAGTCGACCTTTATTTCTGATTCCATCATAAAATGGAAGAGTTCCCTATTTAGATAGCATTCTCTGCAGAAAATGTAGGCCATACACAGGAATACGCTAATGTTTTGGAATGAGTTGATCAGCAAGCCATGGATCCTTAGGTTCTGACTTTTAAACAATAAATAAATTCATTTTTGATATCGAATAATCGACGAAACTAAAAAAATCGATTGATTGTTGCAATAAGGGATTAATCGATTGTTTGGTTGGTCGAATAATCGAATAATTATTTTGTCGATTGATCGATGTACGTTGCTCCTTTGACTACGCTCTCACAGAAGTAAACAGACATTTATGTTCGACGATGTCGAAATGTAAATAGAATATGTCAGAAAACTGTATCATAATGAGGGTCATTATGGTACTCTTTCTCATTATGAAACAGTTTCTCCAGCCAATCAGAGCTCATTCATTGATCAATTAGGTAAGCATACCTTCGCGATGCGCTCAATATCCAAAAACCCCCAGGGGTTCACATCTAGTGGGACGTGGGTTCGCGACCACGGGATCCCAGCTGAGTCCGGCATTGCTTCCACTTACTTGTGCCGGGCTCCTCTCCGTCTTCTTTCCTGTCGACCTCCCTTGGTCAACTCTTGTACTTTTCCGACCCCGACGGTATTAGGGTATCCGAAGCCTAGGGAGTCTCTTCCTTTCCCGCCTTAATTGGCCCTTGTCTCATCTTTTCTGATACCCTCCTTCTGCGAGGGGTCAGCCTTCTTTTTCTTTTCCTGTTATCTCCTGCCTTCTGCTCAAGGCCCTCAAGGAGGCAGGGTGTATGTAGCCCCATCACTTCTAGTGCACCCTAGATATTGCTACACCCTCAGGGGCTCACGGCTGGTGAGTTCGGGAGTTGACCCCGAGGGATTCCTGAGCTGGGTCCGGTTTCCCCCTTTTGTCCCTTAACTGTGGGATGGACCCTCTCCTATACCACTTTCCTATCTGCCTTTCATGGCTCTCCTTCCTTCCAAGTCCCTCAATCCACACTCCTAAAGGGTTGAGGACATTTCTTTTCCTCCTGTCCTTTATTGCCTTATTCTCCTTTTGTTTACCATTTCTTCTTCTAGTATATAAGTTAGTAGTTAGTTTTAGTTACAGTTTCCATTTCATTTTCATCTTCACGATCACCAAACCATTAGGGGCCGATAACCTAGATGTTTGGCCCCTTAAAACAACAATTATTATCATCATCATCATCAAAATCCAACATATCGAACATGAATTACATGATTTGAAAGTTCAAATTGGATATCGGATCAACCATTGTAGTTACAATCCCAAACACAAAGACAAAATCAGCACGAACCATTACGGTAACAAGAAAATACTATGACATATGCAAGAAATTTATGAATCAACGTCCAGCATCCTTCTACATAAATTACCGACATGGAAAGTGCACCGTTCCATATGTTCGCGAAAATAAACTGGCGAATATGAGACAAGAAATAGCACTGTACCTTAATATCCCCAACTCCAATTTCTACACAGCGCATTGCTTTCAAACGACTTTGGTGACAATATTAATGAATGCTAGTTCTGATCGGCACTAGACATCATGCAGGCTGTAAACAATATCATTGCCAAGCAAAGTAAATGGTCTGTGCTTTCGAAATTCTTTGACCCACGCATGCGCTCTGTTCAGTCAGCAAACCACCCAGCGCGCTCTGTTCACCAACTGAAGTTACTGAATCCACAGATATTGATCAATATTTATGTTAGAACATATAATAAGGTTATAATTATCGTCGAACATAAACAGTCGTATGCAACTCACCAATAATGTTGTTTTTATTTTTTATTTTTTATAGCGTATGGCTTTTAGTGCCGGGAGTGCCCGAGGACATGTTCGGCTCGCCAGTTTTGTAGCTGCTTCGAGACGGACACCCGATGGGCGAGCTACAAGTACCGTTGGGGAGGGAAGTTGGAATGTAAGGACGAGGAGTCGAAAGGTAGCGGCTGTGGCCTATAGTTAGGGACCAGCCCCGTCATTTGCCTGGAAGGAAGATGGGAAACCACAGAAGACCATCTTCAAGGTTGCCGGCGGGGGGATTCGAACCTCCTCGCCTCCCGGATGTGAGCGACTGCCAGCAGTCATGCCGTAACGACCACGGCTAACTAACCCGGTATAATGGTAATTAAGACACTCGTATGGAAATTAGCGAAGCGAGTTTTATAAACATACTCTTGTCTTAATTGTTGCCATTATAGACTCGTGTAACGCTGAATCTTATTTACAGATGTTATGCTCACTTCTATTGTTGTTGCGTTACTGTTGATATATTTTAAATATGTTCACCTGCGTTCTATTGAGTTATTATTGCGACCAGTGTGGTTGGTCTTTCACGCGAACAAATTCCATTGGGCGCCACTCATATACACTATGAGAATATCGGATAGAGCACGACATCTCTCCTCCCGGGTAGCAGGACAATGTGGCTTGCTTATGGCGAAAACACCCTCTCCCCTTCTCGTATGAATAATAAATATAAAGAATAAATATGGAAATCACAAAATAACAACTACGGAGTATAATAATAGGAAGGAAAGTTATTATATCAATGAATCAATATATATCTTACTAAACGGAAAGTACCGTGCATTACCTATTCTATTGGATACCTAGGCTTACTTGTGGTTGGGGTATAACGTATATTCAGGTGTACTTTATATTCCGCAAACTTGCGACATATCTGCTTTGTCTTAAAGCATCATTTCATGGACACTTCTCCGTTATTTAGAGGTACGAATCTTCCCTATTAACGAATTACAATCACCAGGACATGTAGAATCTCGTCGAATTTTTAACAACATCATCCATTCAATACCAAACAATAATATAATAAAATAATTTTAACCAAAGCGTGTATATATCCAGTCACCGCCACCTAGATCCTTGTCAGTTTCTAAACAATGCGTTAGTTCGACGTTATATCGTGTCGCTCCTAAGTAGGTTTCGCTTCATATAGAACACAAGGCCATCAGGCAACAGCCTGGTTACTAACTTCCACACTACAAATGGGCACTTTCCGATTAAATTAACGTAAGATACAACTATACAAGAAAATAAACAATGATGAGGAGTGTCTGTGCAGATCCAAGATCTGTCACAAGATTATACAGAAATTGTGTCTACACTATTTTGTTAATCATGTTCTTTATTAGAATAGGCAAGACTGAAAAATGGCTTCTATCACTTCAATTTGATTTGGAACTTTAAGGAAATCGCCGAAATGAAGTTGGCAGCTCTTAACTCACGTGAAGTGGAACGCAGTTTCTCCTCTTTCAAGATTTTTTTAACGGAAGACAGACGAGGGTTTGCACCTGAGAATCTTTCAAAGTAAGGGGCAGATGACCTCGTAGCTCCGCCCCTTAAAACATCAATAACTAACTAAACTCTTTCAAAGTACCATCCTCCCTATATTATTCTGCTAAGGTCCCATTCCGGTTTTGTACCGAAAATAAAGTCCTGGTAACACCAACCTACACATATGGGGTACCTACAGGTTCCGCATAACCCCATGTGTGCCCGAAACGCACTGACTTCCTCTTTAAATGCCTCACAATTAAATAAATGCCTTGAAAAATGTACATTTACAATGGGAGCACCGTAACCTGGCGAGCCTGCCACTAGAGTGCAGGACAGCGCGGCGGCGGCAGCCATCTGGCGGGGAGTCTCTCAGCAGATGGCTCCGGTGTGGTCTCGCCAAGACTTTCTCTAGGTTTCAATCCTTTACAAATGTGAAAATTGCTGTAGAAGAAACTCCCGAGAAAACAATGACCGATGAATTCGTCGTAACATCGAATATTGTCTACACAGAGGTGCTGTGACAAGTACAAAACACTGTTCTACATAATTCTTTGTGTTCTTCTCATGTACATATGCCGTTTAACAAAAATAAATACATGACTTCAATATTTAAAACTTCGTTCTCCCACATTCTTCCCTACTACCCCATAAACCGACAGCTCGCACGGGTCCACTAGTACTTCATCATTCAGTGTCATACTAAACGTAGCTGTATTGAATTTGGTCTTTCGAGTACATATGAAAGTTACAGTTAATTTAAGTTTTTACAATTTTAAGTTGGCATGCGTCCAACCGAATGACTTAGGCCACACACCATTAATATCACTAACCAGTTCAAGTACCTCATAACATGCGACTGGTGTTTTAGACAAAACAAATACAGTGTCATGATTGTTAGGGCGTCGGATATTAGTCCCCGTCGCGCCAAGACCCAGTAACAATTTTAGCTCAAGTTGAACAAAGGGACATTAGTGTTTGTAGGCGAGAATATCGATTTTATAAATACCGTTATTTACCAGTCATTGTTCGCGCACCTCAGAGCACGACCTTTGAACTCGACTGTATCAGAGCCAGGATCCCACACAGCGGACGGACAGAGATGCTTCGCCGATCAGATCACATACTGTAGATATACCTAAAGTAGTTATCCAAGCAAGCAACTTGGAGGTTGTGTAAATTAATGTAATTCTTAACGTTTCATTCATTTCAAGGCTGCCAATTTGAAGAAGCTTAACATTTATAACATTATATTTGTGAAATGGATAAAGAGATTCGATACACATATGCACATTGCGACAACTAAAATACATCCAGCAAGCGAGTCGTCTCTCACCGTTGCACAGTGGGTCAAACTCGAAATCTAGGGGGACAATATTATTTTTACGTTTTAATCATGAATTTAGAGTGAAAGCAACGTATATAATTTGTTTACTTCATAATAATCATCAGTTAAAACCTTTTTAAGCTACGTCTACACATGCAAGAAATTGTCTAAGACTAGTAGTTGGATAGAGCATTCAGTTATCTCTTCAGAACAATTTTCTACCCCTAATTTACTTTTAACAGAGTCACACAAAGTTCCACTTTCGACATAATCGTCGAACCCAGTGCTTCAAACAGTTGTAAACGTGTGAGAACTGGTTGCACGGCATCTTCTAAAACGTAAAATAACTAAATTGCAAAAAGATGCAAAAAATCTTATAACAGGCGTAAACTACAAGACTTATCTACATTTTAACATTAAGTAGAAAGTGACGCGACATACTAAAAATCTAATTGAAAATATAATTTTAAAAATAATAGTTAAATATTATATAATACAAATATACCTAAAATTACGTAACAATTACGCCCATTAATAACTGAAACACGTTACAAAGATCATACCTTCAGCTGCATGTTCCATCTTAAAGCATCACACTAACCACAAAGACAACCAAACCACAGCCACTTACATTCATCCTCCAATTCAGACTGCTCGAACAGTGGTAACAGATTTACACTGAGATGCGTTTATATCACAGAATAGTGAGAGGCAATTATATGAGAATGCTGTAGAAGTAATAAATTTTGATTTTTTAATTATGAAAATAAATAATTTTGTCCTCCTAGATTTCGATTTTGACCCACTGTGCGGTGATTGGTCATCCACATTGCTCTCATTTCAAGCAATCTTGTACTAGAACAGTTACGTGCAGTTCGTATAAGCTATTAGATAGCCACGTGTTGCGTGTGCAATAGGTTCCATATGTTGATATTCCAACATAAGACATACAAAAACATGAGTATTGAAACATTAGTGAAAAACCTAAAGAAAACAGTATGGGCAATGTGTTCGTGGATGCATACAAATTATCCTCTTTACTTTTTTTTTCTCGCGAATATCGACGCGTCAGCATCCGATTCACTCATGAATGGGCACGTGTGTGTGTTTTAGAATCTGTCTGATAACCGGTGTTAATTGTGCTGACTGTATTAGTGTGTATTATCTGTTTTTAATTCAAGTAAGGACTGCAGACGATAATTTCAAGTAGATCCTACTTTCACTGCCAAATTCTACCGTCCACGACACCTAGCTGTGAACTTGGCTACTACTAGATACCATCATCGCAACCAGTGCCTGGTGACGAGCATTGGAACTTAAAGAGGATTAATCAAACCTAACCTCCAAATTTTGCTTCACACATGTTTAGTTAGTGGAAGGTTCTTTTACATGCCAGAAATCTATGACATGGGAAGTAATGGAAAGTCTACCAAGGAATCGAAACGCAAAATTAATTACATAACAAGGGTATAGGCTACTTAGAAGCTGTCGAGGTAGTTGCGCAAGGTGCCTACAGATAGCAGAAGTGACAATATTGGTGAACTGATCACTGTTTTAGATACATTCAGGGCACCACACATGTTTACGAATTAAGAATATCAAATATCAGCTCTACTTTTCCTGAAAACAAGAGATCGCTGGGTCGTGTCTCCTGATCAACATCATGTGATTGGATGGAGCCGACTTGGAAACGGACCGTTGGATCTAAGATGTGGCCATTTATCGTTCCAGCCTTGTATACAAAGATATTATCTATCCGCCTCGAGCTTCGATTGACTATTCCTGACACGTCCGATTTCCCATAGTGCTTCGACTTACTTAGTTGTTGTGTCTCTGTTTGAGCAGAAACCAAGGCCATGGGGTAATGTTTCTATCTCACTGCGGCAACGCCTGACTTCTACCTGGCACTGATCGTACGACCGCAACTTATTACAATGTCGGTTTCATCTGCTACTCAGATGCCATTTTATGATATCGTGTTTGGAATAATTAAGTTTACTGAGCAACACTTGTTAATACTCCAATGTTTCATGAAACATGTCTTCAACCCTTCATTGGGGTCTTTATCGGTATCAAGAAAACATACTATAATGGTTGTTGATGTGTAACATCTTTCCACTCTGTTGCTGGATATCTATGTGGGAGTGATTTTGAAAAATGGGACGGAAGTGTGTAAGACGCACTGCCAGCTGGATCGTATCCCTCCTGGACATTCATCAACACACAAAAATCTTCTTTATTTACACACTAATAATACATAACAATTCCAAGACTCTCTTTATTTTTTCTTCACTGCCTACTTAATATTTGTACTCTCGCACTGCCTTCTTGATTGTTCTCGCACTGCCTTCTTGATACTCTGCTGCTAATCATATCAATATGACTCATTTTAACAGAATCTATATGAAATTACGTGTTGGTCTGTGAATCAAGAGGACCTATTTATAAGGAACTTAAGGTTATGAGCGGTGTCGCGTCTATTAATCTAGTTGATCCATATCGTATTCTTTATTTAGGCTAGTGCTCGTGGAAGCTACAAATCATCTAATAAAATGAGTTCCGTATTATAAATTACAACTCCCTTTTACAATAGATTAATATTTGTGCCAATAATAGTATAAAATACCGGTGTGTCAACAATTTCACGTGAGGTTTCTTCTATGTCAGATGGTTCACATCATATGCGACTACTGTAAGGCTCGTAATTTTTTTTATATAACAATACAACACTATACCACGGTTGTCCAGCCGGAAAGCCTTTACAGTTCCGAATGCCTGATATTGAATAAAAAGAAGGGGAAATTGAGGAATTAGGGAAGAAATAGAGAAAATGTCTTGCGAAAGATACTAGGGCCTGAAAAACGAAACGATGGTACGTGGAGCAAGAGGAGAAATGAGGATCTATATAGACAGGAAGAGAAGATCACGGACACCATGCGTAAGAGTAGACTGAAGTTTTATGGGCACCTCATGAGAATGGATGAGAATCGAATAACGAACAGAATCTTTAATTACTTCACCAAGCTGAAGGCGACTACAATGTGGGTAGGAGAAACGAGAAAAGACATGGAGGAAGTTGGCGAAAATCAAAAGACATCTGGAATAGGGCTGTGCTTCGAGCTAAAATTGATAACTTCAAGGAAGGACCCAGTAGAACGACCAAGAACACCTGGTCAGAGGAAAGGAGGAGGAACCACAACGAAAGGATGAAGAAATTCTGGGCGAAGGAAAAGGAAATAAACAGGAAATCAATTGTTTCCCGTGGTCCACAGTTTGGCCAAATTCGAAGAATGAAGAAGAATATAATCAAATTCAACTCTAAAATATCCAAAGCTCATTAACCTCCTATGTTATCTGCCCTCCCCCTTTCTCATGGAATGACCCCACCATCGGAGTCGGCTCATACCAACAGCTTCATCCAACGTCTTCATTTCTACCATAGCCTTTATTATTACGAGTACCTACCTGGCATGGCTTCCATTTATTTGCCCTAGATGTATCAGATACTCGGAATCTAGCCAGCTCTCACTTCCATACAGCAAGATCGGTCTAGATACTAAGAGATGTGGGGAAAGTTTCATCACTACACTAACTTATTTCTTGCAGAATACTGTAGATCGCAACTTAGACCTTACTGCATTGGCTTTTCTGCACTTCGACTCAATTTCCCTATACTACCATCCTTTCAAGGGAAGTATCTGTTAAGACAGGTCGAAACCTATCTTGAAACTTTGTGGACACAATCGTTGCACTTTAAGAGGACAACGCGCGGAAAATCAGCCGCCAGATTGAACTGCAAGGTTCCGAAATTATGTGGCGAATCTCTCATACAAAAAAACGGGAGGTAGCGAGTACCGTACATGTTGGAATGGAAAGCCCTGACCGCCCAAGCACTCAAAGCCGGTGGGAAGGAGCCGCACGCTCCATTCAGCATATACGCCCCGCCTCGCTACTACTCCGAGTGCCACAGGGGTGTCCAGCTCCTCCAGCCATCATGGCTGCGTACAAGGATGTCAGGTGCGGTTTCGGAGCCTTGCAGATCCTTCTGGCGGCTTTTTCCCGCACGTTGTCCTCTTCTAGTACAACGATTGCGTCCACAAAGTTTCAAGATAGGTTACGACCTGTCTTACCGGATACTTCCCTTGTGAGAGAATACACAGACCAAGTACTTAAAATGGTCCACTTGCTTCCATTTAGCTCCTCCTATTTGCATTTTTAGCCTACTTCTCACATTTTGCAAAAATGAGGAAAAAGTAGACATGAGATCGATCCGGGAAAATGTGTCTGTCTGTCTGCCTGTGTGTGTGTGTCCCCCCCCCCCCCCCATCAACTCCTAAACGGCTGCAGAAATCGAAACCACATATAGTATGAGTAAAGATGTATCCCGGAATATCTCACGCCCATATTTGAAAATGATGTCAGTGCTACCAACTGCTGAAAAAACGCACTAGAAATTTGAGCTCCATGTTGGATATCTTGGAAGGTATGCATGGGAGCTATTCCAAAATTGGCACACATGTAGATACTACTATGTCAGTTTAATTTCTAGGAGGCCATACATGACAGTGTTACCAAAATAATTTTAAGCCTTCTGATAAGTCCAATTTTTAAATGCCTATAACTTCCACACTATGAATTGGATTTCAACCAAATTTTGTATGTAATATGTGTACATAAGCAGATATGACTGAGCCTATTCTTAAGAGCCACCAGGGTGGCCAACTGTTAATAATTGCTCTCTCTATTATTTTATCCAAGTACCAATATTTCGGAAAGTATGCAAGCCGACAGCTTTAAACTATGCACACGTATAGTACCTGACATTTTAGATTAATTTTGGAGTAACTTTTATACTTCAGTTCTACCAACATGATTGTAAGCCTGCTGATAGGGCCAATTTTTAAATACATGTAACTTCTATACTATCAGTTGTATTTCAACCAAATTTCGTATGTGCTATGTGTAACATAACAGATATGACTATAAGTATTCTGCAGAGCAATCAGAGCTGCCAACTGTTAATAAATGCTGTCTATATTTTTTACCCTAATATCAATATATCAGGAAGTATGCAAGCCAACAGCTCTATACTTTGCACATGTATAGCACCAGACACTCTAGATTAATTTGGAGTAATTAATACATGTAACTTCGATACTAACAAATGGATTTCAATCAAAATTGGCACAACAAGATATCATAATATTTCCGATTATTTCTAACCAGCACACGCATGACATTGTTGCCAACATGCTTTTATGCGTGCTGATAGATCCAATGTCTAACTGCATGTAACGTCCATTGGACTTCAACCAAATTTTGTATTCTGTACCTGAAGAGATGGAACTAAGAATATATTCAGTCACCAGGGCTGCCAACTGTAGAGCGCTATTAGGTTACATTATACCAGGAATATTTCGAACTAATTAGACATTTCGATATTACCAACTTAATTTCGTCATTATTCTAGATAGGTTCATATACTGTAGAATAATCATTTGCATGAAAAGTAGGCTCTTTAGTTCGTCGCGGAACTTCTTGTTATTTTTATTTCTTGTGCTTATTCCCTCACTTACATTTCTGAGAAATGCTGATTTCCATCCCATATCTGATAAAGGTCTAAAGTTACCTTGTAAATTTTGGACAGAGTCTGTTATTACAATCAGTTCATCAGAATAAGCCAGACGAAATATCACAGCCATGCCCACTCCTGTAACAACATCAAACCTACCATCAACTTGACAGAGCTACTTTATATTATTGATGTTAAACTAATAACTCTGAAGAAGATATTTTTACATCGAAATATGTACGTTTAAAATATTCATAAACATCATTTCACGGTAGACAGGGTGGATTACATAATACATCTTATCGTTAGTCAATACGGATAAACTGTTACCAATCTAACATGAGGCTATTGAATACATCACAAATCTGTTTGTGACTAAGTGTATAGATTATTATGTAAATATGTATATAGACTATAATTATCTTTGTGCAATGTGTTTACAAATGCTAAATAAATGGCAAACATACACGCATCTTATTCAGAACAACATGATGAAAAAAAAAAAGAATTGTTGATCTATAAAATGACTACATATCTATTAACTGCCATTCGGAGATCAGAGCCAGATGAGTTGACTTGGTTCTTGTCTGACTGTGGGGTGCAGCTACTGTGCTGGGGTGAGCTTGGTTATGGCCGACCGTAGATTCCAGGCCGAATACTCTCTAGGTACACCTTGAATGTTTCCTCTTCAGAATTAACGCTGTAAATCACTAAACTTTGTCCACATTAGAACAGCCCGTGCCTTCAGCTTCCTCCACGACTACCAACTGTCATTACTGGGACAGCTCGTGTCTTCACCTGGGAATGTCTTTAGCTTCCGCCATGACTACCAACTGCCATTTCTGGGACAGTGACATTCAGCTCTTGTTGTTGTCGTCTAGGTCAATTCATTTTATGAGATTGGGACATATCTAAATGACGGGATTACGCAGAGGCCATGCGGTGGATGGATCGCGATTAGTCACCGCCAGATAACTAACATGTACAGATAACAAAACATCGGGTCGGGAATCCCTGGATGCTGTCATAGCATTGATTAGATACGCAGCTATAACAAGATACGTTCGTTCAGAGAGTTAAGACCTGTGGTGAAGTACTGTAGCCTTTCTCGTATTCCGTGAACAGGGTTAGGTATAGAACAAACATAAACGATTTTTCCGAGAGGAAACTTATCTTTTAAAGAAGACGACTTACAGTAAATTTGATTGTAAGTTTTCAGCGCTGTTCGAATGTAACTTGTGGGTGAACCTCAGGAGGCTCACGAAATCGAAATAAGTCTGCCGATACGAAATATCAGTGAGGATGAATTACGGTGAGTGTACAAGAACGTCCTACGTTGGTGCAATGTGTGTTTAGAAAATACAGGACAGCATTTCCAGCAACTACTCTGAAATTCATGTAAGTATAATAAAATTTATGTTCGACCCTGACTATTATATGTCAGAAAACTGTACTCATTATAACACTATTTTTCATTATGAAACAGTTTCTCCCACCAATCAGAACTCAATTAACAGTTGTTTGACCAATTAGATGCGCTGAGTTCCACGGCCTTCTAATTTAAATTTCACTGCCTGGCCTAGTGTCATAGTAGGGTAATCGACGAGGCCATGGTCAAATACAAGGTATTCTCTGCGTCCCATGCGCTCTGTTCAGTACATAAAACTGGCGAAATCTCGACAGATATTTATGAATATTTATGTTCGAACAAAAAATAGTAATAATAATTATGGAAATTATAAAACTCGCATACGCTCGTTTTATAAACATACTCGTGTCTTAATTATTCCCATTATTGGCTCGTTGCATAATGTACTATAATTATGCTTTATCTAATAAATTAAGAATATGATTGCAATGTCAGCGGATTCGGATAAAAAAAACGTGCGGATGCGCGCAGTGATCTACATATGACTGCTATCTAGTGATTTTCTGCAATCAGAAGTTGGTAACATTGTCTGCTGTTTTAAACGACATCCCTTATCATCTTAAATTAAAATGCGACATTTTATTTGGTAAGTTTTACTCCCAAGTTAGAGGCAAGGCAGGTGCTGTGACGTCACCATTGAGCAATAATGAAGTAGATAGGCTGGCTATCAGCCACATCTCCCCTAGCGGTGGTTGGTTTCCGACACATCTCAGCTTATCTGGTCCTCGTCTCGCTGCCAACTAGGGGAAACTGTTCTTCGATTCCTATGACTTCCCGCCCCAGCGTAGAGATAGGGGAAATATTTCAAATAAGTCCCTGACACATCCAGGCTTCATTTACACGAGGAAATTGTATTCTCTGGGGAAGAAACTGGAAGCGGTAGATATTAGCACGCCTGAAATAATTATTAAGAACAGCTTAATTTACAGATCCTAGCGTTCGTTCTTTCCTTCTGTCTTTCTTTATCGTTTAGGCTTACTTAGGACCACGGGCTCGTATTATTATTATTATTATTATTATTATTATTATTATTATTATTATATTTGCAAATGGGAGTAATTCCCCGATGGTAAATTGTACAAATACAGAAAATCACCAACAATAACATAAAACACAATTCGCAATTTAGGAACTGTAGTAATTACATCGTGAAGCCTCCGTGGCTTAGGCGGCAGCACGCTGGCCTCTCACCGCTGGGTCCGTGCTTCAAATCCCGGTCACTCCATGTGAGATTTGTGCTGGACGAAACGGAGGCAGACAGGTTTTTCTCCGGGTACTCCGGTTTTCCCTGTCAAAATTTCATTCCAGCAACACTCTCCACTATCATTTCATTTCATCTGTCATTCATTTAATCATTGCCCCAGAGGAGTGCGTCAGGCCTCGGCAGCCGGCACAGTCCATATCCTCGCCGCTAGATGGGGGCTTCATTCATTCCATTCCTGACCCGGTCGGAGACTGGAAGCAGGCTGTGGATTTTCATTCATTCAGTAATTACATCGTAGTATTTACACAAAATTTCAATCTTCTCTTACACACATCAATATGTTTGGGGAAAGGCTCTAAGACTGAGGCAGGCGATGAGTTCCAATTATCAATACCAAGGTTAATGAAATAATATTTCCCATAATTTGTACGCTGTGGTGTGACCTTGATCTGCCCTGTGCAAGTAGGTGGGATTTCCCAGACGTTTGCATAGTTCTCCCCATGCTGGCCGATTAGTGTAAGTGTTAAACATAACGTCCTTCTATCTTCCAGAGATTCTCACCCTAGTTTTTCTATCATTCGAGTAACACTACTTCTAGGATTAACATCATTGAGCACAAACCTAGCAGCCTTCCTTTGTACCACCTCCAGCTCATTGGTGAGCCCTACCTGATATGGGTCCCAAACCGCTGAGCCCTATTCCAAGATCTACTCTTCGGTAAAGTTGTTCTTTCCTCCAATAGTCCCTCATTTTCTGACGTCTTTCTTCTGTCCACTTAGCTCTTGTAGTCTTCTTACTTGTAATGGACGTTGGGAAATCGCCCTATCGGATTACCTGACGGAACGGTCACGAGTTTGTTCCTGTGGGATATTTGGTTGGTCCATATCTGATTTAACTAACGCAATAGATTTGTTCTTAGAAGTCTTGCCTCTTCCTGTTACTGTGAATCGATCCTAGTGTTGATATTCTACAGGGTGATTTCTTTTTGTTGGAGTGGAGCCAACGGCCAGCCACCGAGCGCGCGCACGCCTTCCCCCTGCCAACCGACTCGGCACTCCGAGGTAGATTGCACCGAGCAAAGAAAAGTGTTTCGAATTCGCTACAGACTAATACGAGGGAAAGTAATAGTGTTCAGTATCGTTTGATGAACTTCTTTCTTTATTCGTATCAGGAGCACCAATCACAAATACAGTATATGTCACAAATGGTAAACAGTGAGAATCAAATACAAATAATAATAATAATAATAATATTTTTTTTTTATTTTTTTTTTAGGGGAAGAAATGCATTTACGCACAGAGTGTCGGGCTCCTGCTACTGAGTAGCAGACTACCGACTAAAACTCCCCCTTTACTTCTGAACACTAGCCTGGAACCGTTTAGCACATTACTTCAGGCTAGAGTCATTTTATATTTGCCCGTAGGGCACTCTTCCGTAATGAATTATCTTCAGTGGCGATCCAGATCCGTCTTCTTTGTTCGGAGGATATCTTCAACAAAACTTGCTACAAGTTTCCAATGTTCTTCATTTTGTAGCATTACCGCAACAATATTGTCAGGAGATATCTCTACATCAATTTCATCTTGAAGAGACTGCCTACTTTGGACCCACCATCCACAAGAGAAGAAGGTGTGATTAGCACTATCTACCTCATTAACACAGTAGATACAATCTGGTGAATCCACTTTCCCCATCTTCTTAAGATAAGAACTGAAGTACCCATGGCCAGTCAAAAACTGAGTGAGATAATAACCAACCTCACCATGTTTCCTCTCTGTCCAAACCTGCACCTGGGGTATCATTCTCCTAGTCCACTGGCTTCGGTGTCCTTGCTCCCATTTGATCTGCCAATTGTGAAAGGTTTGTGCTCTTGCTGTTCGTCTTGCATTTTGTAAACCTACTTCCGATTTCCTCCAGTAAATGTACTTGCGTTCTTTCGCTAGAAAAAAAAAAATGGAATTATCCCAGCAATAACAAGAACTGCTTCTTCAGAGACCGTGCGATAAGCAGATGCCACGCGTAAAGCACCCCGCCTCTGCACTTGTGCTAGTGACTTTCTATAAATTTCCTTATCCAGGGCATAATAATAATAATAATAATAATAATAATAATAAGGGTACAGTGAATTGTTAATAAAGACACAAAGTACTCGGCAAACTATACTAAATCAAATATTAAGTAAGGACACCGACATGCAAGTCAGTTGAACAACTCACAAACATCTGACTGCCAGGTAACCCGCAACCAAATTAAATGTTCTTTGTCCAGTAACGGGCGACGCCAATAGCTTTCGGATTGGCAAGTGTTAAATCTTCCATTGTGCATGTTGCTGGACATAGTGGGCACTGGTAAACATGTTGACTGTCTGTAGTTCCCCGCAATCACAAAGGAGAGAGTCACTCGAAAAAAACCATTTCTGCAGGTTCATCTTGGTTCTTCCTCCTCCAATCCGTAGTCTGTTGCGTTTGATGATGATGATGATGATGATGATTATGTTGTTGTCATTGTTTGAGTCTTCATTCTTTTGACCGGTTTGATGCAGCTATCCATGCCTCCCTGTTCTGAGCTAATCGTTTCATCTCTACATAGCTACCACACCCTACATCCGAGGCAATCTGTTTAACATATTCTAACCTTGGTCTACCCCTACAGTTCTTGTCCTCGACTCTTCCTTTCATAACTAAGCTTGCTATTCCTAGGTGTCTTAGTATGTGTCCTACCAACCAATCGCTTCTCTTCATTAGCAGTCGCCAGAAACATCTCTCCTCTCCCACTCGTCTTAATACCTCTTCGTTTGTAACCCTATCTACCCATCTGATCTTCATCATTCTCCTGTAACACCACATTTCAAACGCTTCAATTCTCCTCTTTTCTGCTGCACCAATAGTCCAGGATTTACTCCCATAGAATGAAACGCCTTCAAAAATGACTTCCTAACACTTAAATCTATATTCGATGTCAACAGGTTCCTTTTCTGTAGATATGCTTTCCTTGCCTGAGCTAACCTACTTTTTATATCCTCTTTGCTTCGTCCATCACTGGTTATTTTGCTTCCTAAGAAACAGAAGTCTCCTACTTTCTTCAGCCTTTCACCTGCCAATTTGTCCATAGAGGTTTCTGATTTCTTTCGGTTGCATTCCAATATTTTTGTTTTACATTTATTAATTTTCATCATGAATTCTTTCCTCAAGACGGAGTCCATACCATGATAATTGTTGTTTTAAGGGGCCTAACATTGAGGTTATCGGCCCCTAATGGTCTGGGTGATAGCGAAAATGACAATGGAATGGATACTATAACGAAAACCATGGTAGACTGGAAACACGTACTAAATGTAACTTAGACTGAAAGCACTCACAAAAGGCAAGTTAAAGGAAAAAGACTGACAAAGCGGAATTTAGATGGAAAAGACACACAAAATGGAGTTTAGATTCAAAATGTCACCCAAGTTTGAAAATACTTGCAAAAAGCGATTGAGGTTGAAAATACTTACAAAATGCAATTGAAATTCAAAATACTCACAAAATGCAATTTAGATTCAAAATGCCACCCAAGTTTGGAAATACTTGCAAAAAGCGATTGAGGTTTAAAATATTTACAAAATGCAATTGCAATTCAAAACACTCACAAAATATCGCCGTCCGCGATGAAAAATACTTAAAAAATGCAAGTGAGATCGAAAATGTTTACAAAATGCAATTTAGATTGAAAATACTCACAAAAGGTATATTTTGATGGAGAAAGACTTACAAAGTGAAATTTAGAGTGAAAATATGTTAAAAAATGGAATTTAGATTCTAAATACTCACAAAAAGGTAAAATATTTCGCACAGCCGCCTTGTTGGATTTGTGAGACGTAATACATGTTAAAGGGCACGGTTGGGGTGAGCCAAAATAGTACTATGACCTTGCCGAGTTTCATTGAAATCGCTTCAGTCGTTTAGAAGTTCTTAGGAGGGGACACACACACGGACACACACACGGACAAAAGGTGATCTCATAAGCCTATTATTTTCATAAAGGAAGATAGGCTAAGAATATACGTATACATTGCTAGATGTAAAGTTGGCAGCACTTGCTGATGAGCTCACAACTCGCCTGGCAGGAGACGATACTCTTGACAAATCGGTGGCCGCTCCTGGCCATACCACCCACATCGCTTCACGAGCGACTTACTACAGTATCACAAGACGTGACAGTCTTATATCAGACGTCGTGCACCGGGCCGGGCTTGTGACTGCCAACAAACACTCCGGTTCTTCATTGCCCCACGGACACTACACAACAGAGAAACGGGGATTTATTATTACTAGCGGACCCGTACGAGAACTCTCGCATAATGGGTTGTGTGCGCCCCATGTGTACAGACCACCCGCCCGGCACTAGAGCCATGCGGGCCGTACGTAACCCAGTTCTGGCAGGGGCTATCGTCTTGTTCATTTGTTTAAAAGCACTTAAACAAATACATATATTTCCGTTGACTTTTCAAGAAATGCAAGATTTTTCCTCTACTATTGAGACGATTTGGAAGATTTTGGTACAAACCACAGCTTCTAACTCCCTCTGGTTTAGGAGCTTGAATTTTGTGAAACATACACCTTAGCGTATTATATAATAACAAGATTATTATTAATGCAAACATTGAAATCATCTTTGCACAAAAAGGCTGAACATAGGAGAAACTAGGGCGAATCTTGATGAGGATGAAATGAAACGATGACGTCATGAAATCCCAGTCCCCGAGTGTATACCAACATGGTATAAAAACCAGTCCGCAAGTAAATACCAACTTTGTATAAAACAAATCCCCAAGTGAATACCAACTTGGTATAAAACCAATCCTCAAGTGAATACCAACTTGGTATAAAACCAATCCTCAAGTGAATACCAACTTGGTATAAAAACCAGCCCCCAAGTGAATACCAACTTGGTATAAAACCGTCCCAAAGTGTATACCAACTTGGTATAAAACCAGTCACCAAGTGAATACCAACTTGGTATAAAAACCAGCCCCCAAGTGAATACCAACTTGGTATAAAAACCATGCTCAAGTGAATACCAACTTGGTATAAAACCGTCCCAACGTATATACCAACTTGGTATAAAAACCAGTCCCAAAGTGAATACCAACTTGGTATAAAACAGACCCCAAGTATATACCATTTTTGTATAAAACAGTCCCAAAGTGTATACCAACTTGAAACCAGCCCTAAAGTGGATACCAACTTGGTATAAAAACCAGTCCCCAAGTTAATACCAACTTGGTATACAACCACTCCCCGAGTGAATATCAACTTGGTATACAACCAGTCCCCGAGTGAATACCAACTTGGTATAAAACCAGTCCCCAAGTGAATACCAACTTGGTATAAAACCAGTCCCGAGTGAATACCAACTTGGTATAAAAACTGGTCCCCGAGTGAATACCAACTTGGTATAAAACCAGTCCCCGAGTGAATACCAACTTGGTATAAAACCAGTCCCCAAGTTAATACCAACTTGGTATACAACCACTCCCCGAGTGAATACCAACTTGGAATAAAAACCAGTCCCGGAGTGAATACCAACTTGGTATAAAACCAGTCCCCAAGTAAATACCAACTTGGAATAAAAACCAGTCACCGAGAGAATACCAACTTGGTATAAAACCAGTCCCCAAGTGAATACCAACTTGGAATAAAAAACAGTCACCGAGTGAATACCAACTTGGTATAAAACAAGTCCCCGAGTGAATACCAACTTGGAATAAAAACCAGTCCCCGAGTGAATACCAACTTGGAATTAAAACCAGTCCCCGAGTGAATACCAACTTGGTATAAAACCAGTCCCCAAGTGAATACCAACTTGGAATAAAAACCAGTCCCCGAGTGAATACCAACTTGGAATAAAAACCAGTCCCCGAGTGAATACCAACTTGGTATAAAAACCAGTCCCCAAGTGAATACCAACTTGGAATAAAAACCAGTCCCCGAGTGAATACCAACTTGGTATAAAAACCATTCCCCAAGTGAATACCAACTTGGAATAAAAACCATTTCCCGAGTGAATACCAACTTGGAATAAAAACCAGTCCCCGAGTGAATACCAACTTGGAATAAAAACCAGTTCCCGAGTGAATACCAACATGATATAGAAAGTAAAATGTCCCGCGGATACCGACGAGGCGCAACGATTTGCTGAGCGAGTATACTGGTCGTGTTCGTTAATACTCCTCGTGAATGTATAAACAATTTAACTTCTGGATTTCTGATGGTCGATATGATGAAGTAATGAGTGCAAGAATCAAGCCCTGCAAATGACAAGCTTTGTTTCAACACTTCTGAGGAAACAACCAGCATACATTCCTGATATTGCACTATGTGTTCAACTAGGGGAAATAGCATTTGGGTGGGAAAAGATATGCTAACGAGCAATTTCAAACACCTCCGGGGTCTTATCGTCAAGGAATTGAAACAATGACCATTGTTGACAGACACTGTCCTGCCATTATATTGTTGGAAGACAGTTTTCAGTGTTGAGTTAGTTAAAAATCAATATTTTTCTCCGTCAACACGTTTATACCATATTGAATTGGGTGTATTCCTAAATATGAAAAAGAACAGGAGATTAATAAATAAAACAGCAATTCTTCTAGGTTTGTGCCGTGTCTTCTATGGGTTTCGCCTAGGACACCAATCTGGCTCATCAGCGGGCTCTTGGTGTCCGCGCCCAGACCCCCACAGGACTAGCGAACTGCGCGCTACCTCCCCCCTAATGAAGCACAAGTGCGCCTCTTTAATGCGAGAACTAAAAGCTCAAGCAGCCATAACATCCATACCAACTTGGTATAAACATCAGACCCCAAGTGAATACCAACTTAGTATAAAAAGTAAAATCTTGCGCGGAAACTGAAGAGACGCCAGCCTGTGATTTATGAATAGGTAGAGTCAAAATATTCACAAAATAGAATTTAGATACACGGGGAGCCAAGTCACAAAAACAGTGCGGGAATCTTAAAGAGAAAAGGAACTACTGTATAATGAAAAGATAAAGAAGGCTGATCCCTAGAAGAATGAGGGATCAGGAAAGATGAGAGAAGGGCCAATTAAGGCGAGAAAGGAAGAGACTCCCTAGGCCTCGGATACCCTAATACTGTCGGGGTTGGAAGAGAATAAGAGTTGACCAAGAGAGGTCGACAGGAAGGAAGGTGGAGAGAAGCCCGGCACGAGTACGTGGAAGCAATGTCGGACTCAGCTGGGGTCCCGTGGTCGCCAACCCATGTCTCACTCGATGTGAGCCCCTGGGGGATGAACTGAACGGAATTTCCTTCAGCAGGCTGCTCTCTCGTTATCTTTTTACCCTCCTTGGGCTGTTCCCGCATTCTGACCTGTATAAGCAACCCTCTTTAAGCGCATCCGGACTGTTGAGAATGTCGTGGATACTTAAATACTGCGGCTAAGGCTCTGATAATCGCTTGACGATCGAAACTGATCATTAAAGTCAATGTATTTTATAATCTCATGTATGCACTGTCACCCCTTCTCTTTATTGTAGTTATGGACGAGGTAATGACACGGGTAGCAGGAAAGATATGAGAAGATAAGATGAAAGCAATGGTGTTTGCAGATGATCTCATGGTCTGGGGAAACATGGAGGAGGAAATTCAGGAGCAACTGAAGGCTTGGGAAGAAACAGTGGGAGAGTACGGATGGAAGTTCAACATCAGTAAATATGAGATCCTGTTAACGACCAGGAAAAAGGACAGACCAATGAGTGGGATAACACTTGGAGGTGGACAACTGAAGAAGGTGGAAAGTCTCAAGTATTTGGGAAGTATAGTGGAGGAAAATGGGAGAAATGACAAAGAGATTACGGAACGTGGCAGACAGGCAGAAGCATGAGGAGCTTAGTGTGGAATAAAGATGTCCCACAAAAAAGCAAGGAAGTGTTATACAGAAGCTACTATATCCCGATACTGGCCTATGCTTCAGAAACGTGGATAATGAAGAAAAGAAACATACAGTAAGCAGAATACAGGCAAGTGAAATAAAGTTCCTGCGAAGTAGGATCGGAGTAACAAGAAGAGACAGGATGAGGAATGAAAAGGTCAGGGAAATGGTGAAAGAGGAGCCCTTGCAGGGTAGGATTGAGACATCAAGACTGAGGTGGTACGGACACTTAAAGAGAATGGAAGAGAAGAAGACTCCCAAGAGGATACATGAGATGCTGATGCAGAAGAAACGACCAAGGGAAGACCAAGAGATAGATGGCTGAAAGGAGTGGAGGAATGTGTCAAGAAGGGAGGCAAGGACTGGATCAGAGTGACAGCGGAGAGGTGGTGGGAAGAAAGGACTAAGTGTTCCAAACAGACCCAGCCTGGGGCTGGAAACTGTACACGATGATGGTGATGATGTATTTCTTGTTTCAGGTTTAGGGAAACACCCTGTACAATCGTGTTGACCGACTGAAAACATTAATTTTGATTTCGATTACATTTTATAACTACTTTTTGAATCCTGTTCGTATTTTGTAAAACAAGATTAAATGATAAGTACAGTATATTGAGGTTTCGTGGGCAACACTTGTTTGCGTGAATCAGATGGCGTGTCGGCACCAGACAAATAACCTTAACTTTCCTCTCGCACAATCACTGCAGCAGAGAACAGTTCCCTTAAGTTCACGGAGCGATTGTTGCTAACCTTTAAGAGACGTCCCAAGGTCAGGAGAACCCCGTGTTAACACCTTGATGTCAGTGAATTACAGTCACAGACCCATTCGGCCACCTCAATGGAAGGCTGTTCTTTATATAGCAACTGGCATAAAAAACCACACGCGCTCGCAAACACAGAACTACACGAGCCTAAAATGCCCCTAAAAGGATCAACAACAACAATTGTATCCAGGTTAGTAAGTATGATAAATAATTATTATTCCACCATTAATGTGTTGTCTGCCTGAAAAGAGAATCTCCCTCTTTATCTAGAGCAAAACAGGATGACAACAAACATGAAACAGTTCATGGTATTTACAATATGTAGGCTGCACTTATTTAGTTGCAATTGGAGTTAAACTAGTACAACTATACTCTGATTTACAAAAGATGAACGGTGAAAGCTGTCATCCGCTTGAAGGGTGAGGTGAGGTGAGGAGTGAAGACGAGAGGGGTGACGGTCACCATGGCAACAGCGAGCAGTGTTGCAATGTATGCAGACACAGCAGTGAGCACATGGTTTGACTCAGTGTTCTACTGTTCCTTCACTCGTCACGGTCATTAGACCGCCAGGCAGCAGGACCCGGTACAGTATTTGTGTCTTGCTGAAAGCCTCTTGGAATGTTATGAGTCATGACCTGTTCAGTGGCAACGCAGCATTTCCGCACGTGCTAGCTCTGACAGCTGTCACCGTTCATTATTGGTAAATCAGAGTATAGTCGAGATAATTTGGGGAACGAATTCATGATGAAAATTAATAAATGTAAAACAAAAATATTGGAATGCACCCGAAACCCCTATTGGCAGGTGAAACGTTAAAGGAAGTAGGAGACTTCTGTTACTTAGGAAGCAAAATAACCAGTGATGGACGAAAAAAAGAAGATATAAAAAGTAGGTTGGCTCAGAGAAGGAAATCATTTCCACCGAAAAAAAAAAAAAACTGTTGACATCGAATATAGATTTAGGTATTAGGAAGTCATTTTTGTCCAAAAGCACTTCAAGAAACAAAATTACAACTGAAAGCCTTTGTCTGGATTGTGGCGCTCTGTGGAAGAGAAACTTGGGACTATTGGTGCAGCAGAAAAGAGGAGAATTGAAGCGTCTGAAATGTGGTGTTACAGGAGAATGATGAAGATCAGATGGGTAGATATCGTTACAAACGAAGAGGTATTAAGACGAGTGTGAGTGGAAAGATGTTTCTGGCGACTGCTAATGAAGAGAAGAGATAGGTTGGTAGGACACCTATTAAGACACCCAGGAATAGCAAGCTTAGTTATGGAAGGAAGGGTCGAGGAATAGAACTGTAGGGGTTGACCAAGGTTAGAGTATGTTAAACATGATGATGATGATAATTGTTGTTTTAAGGGGCCTAACATCTAGGTTATCGGCCCCGTATGTTAAACAGATAGCCTTGGATGTAGGGTGTGCTAGCTATGCAGAGATGAAACGATTCGATCAGGACAGGGAGCCATGGGGAGCTGCATCAAACCAGTGAAATGACTGAAGACTCAAACAACAACATGCCAGTTATTTGTTAAGATACTGACTTTGAAGTGTGCTTAGGTGGGATTATGTGATTGTTATTAAATGGTCAGGTTGGAGTGGACTGTGAACTTAACTGTTTGAGTGATGTACGTTCCGGTTCTGTGCAGCAGATTTTCTCGTCATTGCCTCTACTGAACTGGAAGGAATTTCCTGTGAGAGGGCCTACTCGTTATCTCTTATCATCCCGCCCGCATCCCTGTCTGTGTTCATGGATCATTGTAACATATGTGTGCTGCCAAGTCTAGGACATCCTAATATGGTGGATTTTGTTGCATTTTGACTTCTTAAACTATTAAAGGCCAGTTTTTCATTCTCCCCACGCGTAAGCTAATCAGCCGTATAAGTTTTACCCGGTCTAATGTGAGTGTCCCGGATCCGTTAATGCCGGCCTTGGTTTATTGAAGATATGGTACAATGTACATCCTGATCCAATAACATGTTTTCATGCTGTTTCTCATTACCAACGAGCGGCGTTTTCTAGTAGTGTAAAGAGGGGTGAAGTCTCCATGAATGTGTGTTCGTTTAAATTATTAGGGTTGTTTATTTTATCTAAGAGTATCTCGATTGCTTTCTTTGTGTCAAGGTCTAATGGATCTGATGATGATCGCTTGCCAATCGAAACTGATCATCCAAGTGTATTTATTAATTTAATGTAAATATCTTTCCGGATTAGGGAACCACCCATTACAATTGGGTACAACCGTGTTGACCGATTAAAAAACAAAATTTCGATTACAGGCTTCCAACCCGTTCACAGACAACAACGCTAATGTATCTTTATCATAATAATAATAATAATAATAATAATAACGTATGGCCTCGGATGCCGGGTGCAAGCTTTGTTATTTGACACCCTAAGGGTAGCTTGCATGTCGAATTTAGTTGTTCCTTGAATCACTATGAAAGTCAAGGAGGTTAGATATCTAAGCTCCTTGAACACTATAGCGCTTTCTAGTAGAGAAATTAGGATCTTTGTGTTGGCGGAAACTCCCGAGATTAATTTTGCCAATATGAGCACGGCCTACTGAATTCAAATGAGTTATTTGACTTGCCAACATCGTATGACATGGTGTCGTAATTTTTGCCGCATTTCAAAAATCGCTCACCACGGCCAGGAGCGCACCTGCAATCTTGGGGTTAGTAGACCGACACGTTGACCACTCTCCCACCGTGGCAAGTTATCTTTGTCATAATATTCGTGTAGCTGAAAATTCCAAAGCTCTGATTTCCGAAAGTGACTAAGGAAGGAAGAAATTGATTTTGTTTTGCTTTGATATTTTGATCACTGTTTTCGTGACAAATTCCTCGGAACAGTTCTGTAGACGATGCAGCTTCTGGTCTTCAAAGAGCAACATCCGCTCTTTAGGATGAACCATGTGGTGCTTGAGCCAAACAGAGTTAATTGTTTAAAACAAGTCGCTGATTGCAGCAGGCCAATTACTGGCAGCGAGGAAGTGGTCAAGTAAAATAAAACTCGTGTCTTATCATAAGATGTAGTCACTGAGGAAGAGTTCTTCAGTATGGTTGACGAGACACCTCCAACCTGATCTAAAATAACCATTCATAGGGCATAGGATCTTTTATTTGGATTTATATTAATTTAACTTCAATTGTTTCACCCTATTATTAATAATTATTAATTTCATTTCATTTGTTTTCTTCAACATTTTAATGTTCTAAAAATGAAAATTATAAACGTTTTATGATTTTAATTTGTATGAGCTTATTTATTTTTAATTATAATTTTATTAGCGGCTTCGGTGGCGTAGTTGGAAGCATGCTGAACTGCTGTGCCCAAGATCAAGGGTTCAAACCCGGCCGAAGAGCGTTAAAAATCCTTCAGTGTGCCTTCCTTCGGAGGGGAAGTAAAGCCGGCGGTCCCATGTCATAGATTTGTGGCATGTAAAAGATTCTTCCACAGACTAAACTTGTATGAAGCTAAATTTCTTGGTTAGATTTCGTTGGAACGCTCTATCAGAGTTCCAACGTTCACCACTAGGTATCATTGACATCTGGTAGTGAAAGTTGGAAATACTTGAATTGAATAGAACTTGTAGCTCACCCTAAGGGTGTCCGCTGGAAGCAGCAACAGACTCTGACTTGTCCTCGGACACTCCCGGCACTAAAAGTCATACGATAAATAAATAAATAAATAAATAAATAAATATAATTTATTTAGGCCTACCATTCTTAAAACGTTTTAAATACAATTGCTTTAATTTTTATTAAATTGTTTCATGTAGGCCTACTTTAGGTCAAGGAGATATAGAGATAATTTTTGATTTTAGTAATATTAACACAAAAGAAAATTTGTTGAAAGAATCAACCACTAGCATCATTGACAACATACATTATTGTCCTTATACAGGGTCATTAAACATGTGCGCGCCTGTAAACGCAGCAAACTAAGCCGGCTGTGACTCGCGCAAATCCGAACTTATTTAATAACATTATTAGGACCCAGATGATTATGACATATCATGTTTCTGCGTTATGGTTTTTTTCATGACAATTGTAAGATGATGATTTAAGCTAATCTCATTGAAATTATGTCATTAAGCATAATTAACACACTGAACAGGAAAGGGTTGCAATTCTGGCGGTGTAACATTCATTATAAACATAGCAAATGACATAGAAAGCCTAAGGGAACGACTTTTTCCTCAAATGTCTAAATATGTTGGATTAGTAATTTATGCTTTATCTAATTAAAACTATAGACTATTGTAATGCCAGTAGATTCGGATAAGAAACGTGCGAAGGCGGAAAAAAGTAAGGCGGATGCGGGGCGGATGTGGATAACAGTCGTGCGGCTGCGGTGCGGATGCGGATAACAGTCGTGCGGATGCGGGGCGGATGCGGATAACAGTCGTGCGGCTGCGGTGCGGATAACAGTCATGTGAATGCGGGGCGGATGCGGATAACAGTCGAGCGGCTGCGGTGCGGATAACAGTCATGTGAATGCGGTGCGGATAACAGTCATGTGAATGCGGGGCGGATGCGGATAACAGTCGTGCGGCTGCGGTGCGGATAACAGTCATGTGAATGCGGGGCGGATGCGGATAACAGTCGTGCGGCTGCGGTGCGGATAACAGTCATGTGAATGCGGTGCGGATAACAGTCATGTGAATGCGGGGCGGATGCGGATAACAGTCGTGCGGCTGTGGATGCGGATAACAGTCGTGCGGCTGCGGTGCGGATAACAGTCATGTGAATGCGGGGCGGATGCGGATAACAGTCGAGCGGCTGCGGTGCGGATAACAGTCGTGCGGCTGCGGTGCGGATAACAGTCATGTGAATGCGGGGCGGATGCGGATAACAGTCGAGCGGCTGTGGATGCGGATAACAGTCATGTGAATGCGGTGCGGATAACAGTCATGTGAATGCGGGGCGGATAACAGTCATGTGAATGCGGGGCGGATGCGGATAACAGTCGAGCGGCTGTGGATGCGGATAACAGTCATGTGAATGCGGTGCGGATAACAGTCATGTGAATGCGGGGCGGATGCGGATAACAGTCGAGCGGCTGTGGATGCGGATAACAGTCGTGCGGCTGCGGGGCGGATGCGGATAACAGTCGTGCGGCTGCGGTGCGGATAACAGTCATGTGAATGCGGGGCGGATGCGGATAACAGTCGAGCGGCTGCGGTGCGGATAACAGTCATGTGAATGCGGGGCGGATGCGGATAACAGTCATGTGAATGCGGGGCGGATGCGGATAACAGTCGAGCGGCTGCGGATGCGGATGCGGATAACTTATTGGCTCTAGTCTGAGGTCACGAGGGATCCTGGAAACCGAACGAAACGTTGAACGACAGATCCAAGGACGCGAGCTAAATGTCAGCACAAGACCAAGTTCACTTTGACCTTCACAATCCACTTTCCCTCATCGCCAGCTGATACGTGTTGTTGTTGCTTTGTTTAGGGGCTTGGGACCTCATGTATTCAAATTGAATTTGTCTGATAACCAGTGTTTCTGTGTTGTCTGTGGCTGGCTGCATGGCTCAGCGGTGACTTTCTCACTTGCTGGGCCCAAGGTTGCAGGTTCGTATCCTGGCACAGTCAGCTGGCATTTGAGGGTGCACAAATGCGAGGGAGCAGTGTCAGTAGATTTACTGGCACGTTAAAGATCCCCTTCGGAGCAAAATTCCGGCACCCAGGTGTCTCTAAAAGCCAGAGTAGTTAAAACGGACGTAAAACCAATAACATTATTATTGTGTTGTCTGTAATTGTGCAGCTACAATTATTAGGGTTGGGGTTAGGCTAGGCACCACAGGATTCGAACCCGCGACCTTCGGACTTGCTGCAACTGCCCATACGGCAGTGGTGCACGATATAACGAACACGACTACGCTGCGGATAGAGCAACTTCCTCTTGGTATTATAGGAGTGTCTTAGGGGGTTCACCCAGATGTACCGATTGGGCTCATCAGCATACACCCTGTCTGGACACGGTAGAGGTATATAATTACCCAGGCCGTGATATCCAAAACACGATCATAATAAATAATTAAAAAACACATACAATAACATGTAAGGTTTTCAATATTGGATTCCATGCTTCCTTATAAATTTAAATTATTTAATTATTCACTATCATATGTCAAAATCAACCAACAACACAACAGTTATTAGTCAAGGACCATCAACTTTTTTCCATATCGCATCAAAAAGTTTCATTAGAGCAGACGATTTACAATAAACATTCCAATGCATTCTTATATTGCTTCTTTTTCTTTTTTAACATATTGTTTAATCCTTAAAATGTCCGGCTCTGTGGCTAAATGGTTAGTGCGCTAGGCTTTGGCCTGAAGTGCCCCGGGTTCGATTCCCGGCCAAGCCATCAGGGATTTTAATCCCCGTGGCTTGGGGACTGGGTGTATGTGACGTCTTCATCAACACTTCATCCTCATTACGACGCCCACGGGCGTCAACTAGAAAGACCTGCACTCGGCCTCTCCGGAGGTCACACGATCATTATCCTTAAAATTATGCATGCTTTTGGGATATTGGCCTGTGAAAATAGAATTTAAAACTCTACTTTCGAGATGAACCTTGCCTCCTTTTTCAATAGAATTAAAACAATGTGTGTCAATGAGTTTGCAAAAACTAGAGAAACTCCTCTGTTCGTCACCAGAGAGCAGCCAGAAACTACTGTATGGACCTTGGTAGAAAAACGCACCATATTAATTATAAGGTGTGTTCAAAAAGTAACGAGCCAGAGGCATAATTACAGAAACCAGTACCTGTATGTTAGAAGTATTGGCCCTGGCTGTTGAGGCACTTGTCCCACTGTGACACGAGGCGGTGAATGGCTGTCTCATAAAATTCCCTGGGCTGCGATGTGAACCAGTTCCGCACGTACAGCTGGACGTCGGCGTCCGAGGTGAATCGTTGGCCCCGCAGAGTCCTTTTCAGGGGACCAAACATGGCGTAATCACAGGGAGAGAGGTCTGGACTGTATGGAGGGTGGCCGAGAACCTCCCATTTGAATTGCTGTAGGAGTGCCGCGACTGTGTTGGCCGTATGAGGTCGTGCATTGTCGTAGAGCGACCAAGGCGACTATGGCGTTCTCTGTCACTCGGCGGTCGTGGGTAATGAGTGCATCATCCAGCTGGACATTGACATCAGTAATGCAGCGGGGTGCCCCAGACCGTCCTTCCCAGAAGCGCTTGAGCCACGCCTTGACCCTTGCAAGGGACATGCAGTGTTCGCTGTACACTTGTGACACTCGGCGATGAATGTCCGTTCCCCCTACTCCTTCCGCTGTAAGAAACCGAACAACACCTCTTTGCTCTTCGGTCGACGCCTCCATGTCACTGTTTGCAATGCGACTGGCAGCGTTGGACGATTGATGCATACTGCTGCTCGCTTTGTATCGTCACGTGACCTGCACACGTGCCCTCTAGCGACGGGCTGCGATCTTCTACGCTCTGGTCGGAACCACACCTCGTTACACACGCCACGATTAGCCGATGTAGCCTAGTCACCGGTTTGCGCATTCCAGCCTCCGGCTCGTTACTTTTTGAACGCACCTTAAAGAACGGGGGACAGAGTAGTATGGAAGGAAAAGGAAAAGGGGGCGGGAGGAAAATTGAGATTTCTCGAAGAATGAGGATGCTAAACAAGGACAAAGAACAGGGGGAGAGGGGTGGATGGATATAAGGAAACGGAAACAAAAGGAAAGTCTATTTGTACGGTAAAAACGTCATACAGGCCCCGGTGAAAAAACAGATGGAGACTCCTCCAGTGACGAACAAAGTTTATAATAAAAATTAATAGGAAATTCCAAGTTTAAAATATGTTGTTTCAAAAGCTTTGCTCGTAGTTTTCCATAATTTTTTTTCTTTTCTTCTTTGAAAACATGAAGAAGGCCATAGTTATTTTTACTAACTATGGTGTATTAGATTTATTAAATATCTGTGAGTATTTCATTTTAGATTGATTGTCGATAAGAAAATTAATAAAATGATTAAGTTGATAGCGTTACGCTGTGATCATAATCATCCATAACATTAGGGCTGATAACATAGCTGTTTGACTTTTTAATGCAACAATATTATAGTATGTAGGTCGTGTTTCAGGTAAACATGTGATTGATAAAGAACCTTTCCTTCTACGCATAATTAACTTAATACGAGTGCATTTCAGTGTTAACCTAAGACAACTTTCACTGGCAACGGCTGTGAATAAAACCACAAACTGGTGTTGCTAATGAAGGCTTGTTCCCCCAACAGCGAGTACCACGACTTCTGTGGGCACTTATTTCAAGTCTCGGTTCTGAGGGTACCCAGCACTCACTCACTCACTCACTCACTCAGAAGGCTTCTATGGGACACGAAGATCCCGCGCTCATCTCACAAATTTCCTCCACTGAACTCCTGTGTTGGGCGAGTTCTTGCCAGTGAACCACATTCAGATGTCTACAAAGATTGGAGATTTAATTTTTTCAGGAACTTCATGGTCTTCCTACTGGCCTTTTTCCTCTTGGCTCTTCTTTAAATATTTGTAAGACCATCCTATCATCACCCATCATTACAATGGAAGTATCAGGTAAAACAGGTCGAAACCTATCTTGAAACTTTGTGGACGCAAGTGTTGTAGTATAAATCTGCGTTTACACCGAATGTTTCCAACAAATTGTTGCCAACTTTCGTTGACAACATGTTGACAACAAAAGTTGGCAACAATGTTGGCGAATATCGTGAATGGTAAGATTTGTTGACAACAATTTAGCTCATTTTTGGCGCGTTTCGCATACAGCCCCCGAACCACATTTCTTCATCTTAAGCTCCCTTTGGAACTATGCGACTAAAGATCTAGCTTTTGCTTGAACTTCAGAATTGGTGGTTTTCATTTCCTGCGAAATGTCATTCCAGGCATAGTTCTTCAGGTTTTTGTTTTTAAAGTCTGGGTTACCATCGGGTTCCAGAAAACTGGTTTCTCACGATAGAGCTGGATCAAATTTAGGACATTATCCCGCGACCTATCAAAATCACTTAAAAGGTTGTCCATATTGACTTGCACTTCGCCAGTTCGACACCACAAACAGAAGTCCAGTACTACCAGCAACAGCCGTGACTAGAGTGAAGCAGCGTCGGCCAACCACGCTCGATGGACACTTAAATGGGAATTGTTGCCAACATTGTTGCTGGTCACTTTTAAGTCCCGTCAACATTGCTGCCAACAAATGTTAACAACTCTCTTTGATCTTTACCGACTGCTGGTGGGTAATGTTGCCAACACTTTTTCGGTGTTGACAGGATTGTTGGCAGCAATGTTGACAAAAAAATTAGTATGATTTTTGTAAATGTTGTCAACATTTGTTGGCAACACTGTTGTCAACTCCGGTGTAAACGCGCCTTAAGAGGACAACGTGTGGTAAAAAACCGCCAGAAGGAACTGCAAGGCTCCGAAATCGTACCTGACATCCTGGTACGCTGGCATGACGGCTGGAGAAGCTGGACATCCCTATGTCACTCGGAGTAGTAGCGAGGCGGGGCGTATATACTGACTGGAGCGTGTGGCTCCTTCCCACCCGCCTTGAGTGCTTGGGCGGTCAGGGCTGTCCATTCCAACATGTACGGTACTCGCTACCTCCCATTGATTTATATGAGAGATTCGCCACATGATTTCGGAGTCTTGCAGTTCAATCTGGCGGCTGATTTTCCACACATTGTCCTCTTATAGTACAACGATTGCGTCCACTAAGTTTCAAGATAGGTTTCGACATGTCTTACCTGATACTCTCCTTGTTAGTAAATGACCAGCCCATTGAAGTCTTCTGGAGTTATTGGTATTGAGTATTGGTGTCTGCTGTGATAGTCAGTGTATGTCATTATATCATCCTTTTTTCAGCCTTGAAGACGCGGTGTCAAAATATGGTCCAGAATTTTTCCTATACACTTTATTTTCGAAAACCTGCAACTAGTGTTCTTCCTGTTTTGTTAAGCTCCAAGATTCTGCACCATAAGTTAGAATTCGCCTAATGATGATATTATACATTTTCAGTTTTGTATTTCTCGTCAAAAATTTGGATTCCGATAAAAAAAAATGCAGATAGCACAATTTGTTAACATTCTGTATTCTAACTTTAATTTCCTCTTCTCTATGATTCTGTCCATCAATCATGACTCCTAAGAATTTGAAATGCTCAACCCGCTCAAAACTATGCTTGCCAACAAGAAGAGGTAACTGATTCCCAAACACGTCAATATTCCTCTTCATTACCAAGTACTGAGTTTTTGGGTCATTAATCATAAGGCTTAATTTTAAAGCTATCTCCTCAAGTTCAACAAAGAATTTCCATATCCCAATCTCATTTCTTTCTATGGGTACGATATCATCTGCGTATGCAAGCACTTAATGATACTGACGAGATGAATGCCATCAGTCTATTTAATCAAAATATTAGTCGCTTCGGTGGCGTAGTTGGTAGCATGGTGAGCTTCTATGCCCAAGATCGCGGGTTCAAAGCCATACGCTAAATAATTGCATAATCAAAATGTTGCATTGATTTTTAATGGAGGTTTCAAAGGAAATTGGAAAAACATTGTTCTTTAAAATATTTTTTCCCGGAATGGAATGTGCTGTGTACTTCAACTCAAGATCGATGCTTCACTCTGCTGTTCTGTTACATGTATCAGAATGTGCAACTTCTGCCATATGTTACTCTCGAGTATAATTAATAGTCTAATGTTTATGATCCGGAACGGCTGATTGCATCTAATTTGAGATCACTTTCTCCTGATAGCGGTAATTTAATTGTTCATATACTGGAGTATATCACAGTGTTAACGGCTTCTCTGACTGACCTGGAATATAAATAGCACTCATTACGGTATCGCAATTACTCAGCGATGACGTAGTTTATCCTTCCGAGATATTTATTGGTTTCTGTTCACCTACAGCGTAGCAATGGGGAGCTGGAGTGTTCGAACCCCAGCAGCGTGAAAATATCTTAGATACTATCTTAACAAAATCCAAAAAGAAAATGGATATCGTTACAAAATGTCATTAATTTACATAAATGAAAGGTCACAAAAAGAATTAATAATTATAGGATGTGTGAAATACTTGGACATTGATTTTCCAACCGTAAATGTAACGATAACATTGCACCACATCCACCTGTGATATCAGTCACTTCAATACATTGTGCACATGGGAAAGTTTGCTTCAGAACATAGACCTGCTCGAATCTGTTTGTTGGTTATCTCCGTCCGCTGTTCAAAATGGTTAATGTATATTTGCTAGGTAATTATATAATAATGGGATGTGTAAAATATTTGGACATTGATAATCCAACCGTAATTAAATGATAAGTTGAGAAATTCAATTAAGTAAGATCATAAAACAGAGCATCAAAAGTGGAACGAGCAATAAATGTAATGTAATAAATCACAATTCATTGGAATCATCAGAGCTTGTACTCAACATGGTAAAGAGTTTGCAATTTTACCTGGAATATTATGGCAGACACAGCGAGTTAGTATCATTTGATGCTGGGCTCCTGAAGAGTTACATCTCAAATAAATTGGACACGTATGTTTAGTAAATTCTAATCAAGATCAATACAATTGTATACCAGACTATAAAAATAATGAAAAAGATATATTCCTTTTCCTTCCAATAATACTGTTACGGCTGTGAGTTTGTGTCATCGCTCGCCGCATGAGTCACAACTGCTCGAGGGCTGGGCTGTGCCCTGCCTCAGTGTATTGCGTGCGCCTTATGCAACAGGACTACTAGGACAAAGGGATGGTCCACAATATTCGTGACTCAGCCAGTGAAGGAAACCTCGAGAAGCCGTGAACCCTGGATGGGTCTAGAAGCATTTATTGAGTCACCGGCCTGCTATATAAGAGCGACCTGTCAACCAGTGTGTGTTGTGTTTTACGAGCTAGTGCGAGCGTTTATCCTGAGCGACAGAAGTGTGGTGACTTGCGAAACCCCTAGTGAAGCCGATTCTCTTGACAGCGAGGGAGTGAGGAGCATACAGGGGACTGCCTGTGTTTTGAGCGAGTGTGCTTACCTAGTGCGACAGAGGTCATTGTGGTGAGTTGCAAAACAGTGAGTGACAGACTTAGTGCAGCTATTTCCAGCCAGCGTACGGGACCGGACTCATTAGCGAGAGAATTAACTGCAAGGCCGAGTGAAAGGGGGCAAGAGCTCTCCATAAGGAAGAGACTTGAGGAAACTGGAGTAAGGTAATAATTGCTTGTATTTGCTGTTGAGTGGTGTATGTTTCTGGCCGCAATAAAGTTAATTATTTCTTTAAAGGAACAATCTGTGTTGTGCTTCTACCCACCGTAATCCAGTTAACAAAAGTGCCACTAGGGGGGTGGCACGTAACAATACAACTATCTGTTACAGTTTTTAAGCTTATTATCCTAATTCTCGGACAAAGCTTTCAGCCTGCCTTCTGTAGCTTGCACTGAAGAGTTCCCAAACGTGGCAGGACACCTGCAATCGGACTGAGTAGCAACCTATCCTAAATCATTGTTCCTTAAGCTGTTTATTCATCTCCCCTAGGGGCTCACGACTAGTGGGACGTGGGTTGGCGACCACGGAATCCCAGCTGAGTTCGGCATTAATTCCACTTACTTGTGCCGGGTTCCTCTCTGTCATCTATTCTGTCGACGTCCCTTGGTCAACTCTTCTTCTTTTCCGAGACCGACGATATTAGGGTATCCGTGGTCTTTCACTTTCCCGCCTTAATTGTCTCATCTTTCCTGATCCATCATTCTTCTTTCTCTTCTTGATATCTCCTGTCCTATGCTCAAGGCCCTTAAGGAGGCAGGGTGTTTGTAGCTCCTCCACTTATGCTGCACCCTGGATAGTGCTACATACTGAAGGGATCACGGCTGGTGAGTTTGGGTGATAGCGACCGTGAGGGATTTCTGAGCTAGGTCCGTGCTATTCCCCTTTTTCCACTGTATCCAGGATGGACTCTCTCCTCCTTCCCTTTCCTATCTGCTTTTCAGGGCTCTTCTCCCTTCCAAGTCCCTGAATCCCCGAGGGCATTTCTTTTTCTCTTGACGTATATTTACCTTCTTCTTCTTCTTCTATTCTTCTGATTTTCCATTTCTTCATCTAGAATTTAAGTCCGTAATTAATTTTAGTTATAGTCTACATTACATTATCATTTTCACGATCACTCAAACCATTAGAGGCCAATGACCTAGTGTCTTAATTACCATTATACGCGAGTTGCATATGACTGTTTAAAATGTCCGACGATAATTATAACTAAATTGGTATGTTTTAACATAAATATTCATAAATATCTGTGGGATTCAGTAACTTCAGTTAGTGAACAGAGCGCGCTGGCTTTGCTGACTGAACAGAGCGCATGCGTGGGTCAAAGCACTTCGAAAACAGAGACCATTTACTTTGCTTGGCAATGCTATTGTTTACAGCCTGCATAATGACTAGTGCCGTCCTGCTCTAGCATTCACTAATATTGTCACCGAAGACGTTTGAAAGCAATGCGCTGTGTAGAAATTGGAGTTCGGGATATTAAGGTACAGTGCTATTTCTTGTCTCATATTCACCAGTTTATTTACGCAAACATATGGACGGCGCACTTTCCATGTTGGTAATTTATATAGAAGGATGCTGTGTTGCTAACTTCTGGACGTAGATTCATACATTTCTTGCATATGACATAGTATTTTCTTGTTACCGTAAAGGTTCGTGTTGATTTTGTCTTTGTATTTGGGATTGTAACTACAATGGTTGATCCGATATCCAATTTGAACTTTCAAATCATGTAATTCATGTCCGACATGTTGGATTTTGAGCGCATGTACGAAGGTATCCTTACCTAATTGGTCAGTGATGAATGAGCTCTGATTGGCTGGAGAAACTGTCTCATAATGGAAAACAGTACTTTAATGACCATCATTATGATACAGTTTTCTGACGTATAATATTTACATTTCGACATCGTCGAACATAAAAGAATTAATAAGTAATTATAGGATGTGTGAAATACTTGGACATTGATATTCCAACCGTAAATGAAGCGATAAGTTGAAAAATACAATTAATTACAATTAATTATTATAAAATGCATCGACACTAACAACGGTATTAAATATTATCCGTGTTGACTGATATTAATCTCAAATTATAATGGCCGCCTTGTCAAACACTAGACAGTAGTTTAACAGCGGATGGAGATAACCAACAAACAGATTCGAGCAGGTCTATGTCCTGATGCAAACTGTCCCATGTGTAAAATGTATTGAAGTGACTGGTATCTCAGGTGGATGTGGTACGACCAGGTATTTCACACATCCTATAAGTTAATTATTTATATTTCCTTTCCTCTTTAAGATTCCCGCACTGTTTTTTTGTTAATTGGCTCCCCGTGTATCTATCTTGTGAATATTTTGAATATACACTAAATTTTGCGACTATTTTCAACCTTAATTGCATTTTGTAAGGATTGACAATCTAAATTGCTTTTTAGTAAGTCTTTGAATGCAGGGGCAGGCATTTTTTTTTTTTTTTTTTGAATTTCAATTGCATTATGTAAGTATTTTCAACCTAATCCGCATTTTGGAAGTATTTTCAATATAAATTGCTTTGTGAATGAGGGGCATTTTTAAGTATTTTGATTCTCAATTGCATTTTGTGAGTATTTTGAATCTAAATTACATTTTGTAAGTATTTTGAATCTAAATTGCATTTTGTAAGTATTTTGAATTTCAATTGCATTTTGTGAGTATTTTGAATCTGGTATGGCATTTTGAATCTAAATTGCATTATTATATTTTCAATCTCTATCGCATTTTGTAAGTATTTAGAATCTCTATTGCATTTTGTAAGTATTTTGAATTTCTATTCCTTTTGTGAGTATTTCCCTTCTAAATTCCCTTTTGCTAGTATTCCCACTCTACATTTTGTGAGTCGTTTCAATCCGAGTTCCATTTTGTTAGTATTTTCAGTCTACTTTAATTGTCGTTCTGGTTTCCATTTCATTGTCAGTTTTGCTATCACCCAGACCATTAGGGGCCGATAATCTAGATGTTGGGCCCCTTAAAACAACAACTATCATCATCATGTAATTAGGCGAAACTTTTAGCGAGTGGATCGTTATCAAGCATTGCTCTGTATACATTCGTGTCTGGGCGTTCCTCTGTTAGTAATATGTGAATTGGCAATACACGGTTGCTGAACACGGTCGTGAGCATAATGAGTGAAAGTTCCAGGATGTGGGGTCTAAACCTGGACCCTCGCTCACGAGTTAACAATACACATATAAAGTTTCCTGTTTTGATCGAGCGTCGCGATAGTGGAGTCTTGTGATGTATGTGACGTCCCTTCGACCTGGCGTCCTCCTTAGCTTTAAGGAAGTACGCGCATGAACAATCCTTAGGATTTATTTATTTATTAATTTATGTGCTTGTTTACTTTTTATTTGTTGGCAGTTGGGCAGTGGAAGCATGTCCCCATCATCACCCTGCGCCAAAGACAGCAAAACAGCCTGCAGTGGTTTCTAAATAGGAAGCTGCTGTGACCCGATACACCCGCCGAGTTCTACCCAATGCACAGCTTAAAACTGTTCACAGCGCAGGAATGTGGATCGCGCTCCACAGACACAGCAAGGATTAACAGCTTCTCATTTGAAAGCCCCTCATTTTTGTTGTAGAATTTTAACAGGCTGAATAAGATGTTAGAAGTTGGCAGCTGGTTTCACTGCTAGACAAGGCCAAGTGAGGACAGAGCCGTGACTTCTGGCGCTGAGGCTGGTCTGTTACGGCTGCTGCAGTCCGTGCGTGCTAAATTACTCTCTCAAACAACGCCACTCCGCCCGGCTCACAGACTCAAGGTCTGTTGTTAGTGCCAACTGACAATTTCTAATCATAATATTTAAACTAGAACTCGTAATTATCGATGTTCGGATAATAGATTAATCCAATTTATTTATTTATTTATTTATCGTATGGCTTTTAGTGCCGAGAGTGCCCGAGGACATGTTCGGCTCGCCTGAGTCGGTAGCTGTTTCCAGCGGACTCCCTTAGGGTGAGCTAAGGTTCCGTTCAATTTCAAGTAGTTACAACTTTCGCTACCAGAAATCAATGGTACCTAGTGCTGAACGTTGGAAATTTGATAGAACATTCCGACGAAATCGAACCTAACAATTTAGCTGCACACAAGTTTAGTCTGTGGAAGGATCTTTTACATGCCATAAATCTATGACATGGGACCGCCGGGTTTACTTCCCCTCCGAAGAAAGGCGTACTGAAGGAATTTAACGCTCTTAAAATATCCGACAACATCGGCCGGGTTTGAACCCGCGATCTTGGGAACAGCAGTTCAGCATGCTACCGACTACGCCACCGAAGCCGCTTGATTAATCCAATAATTTGATATTAATCGAAAACGATTTACTGGCTCACCGAAGAATCTACAGGTGTGCGAATTATTAGAATCAAATAAGAAACTAAAATTGGTCAGCCTGCTTTTCACATTTTGTGAAAATGAGGAAAAAGTAGATTTATGAGATCGATCGGGCAAATGTGTGTCTGTCTGTCCTTCTGTTTGTCTGTCTGTCTGGGTGTGTCTCCCGCTCCCCCCTTTCAACTCCTAAACGGCTGCAGATAACAAAACCGAATTCGGTATGTGTAAAGATCTTAAATTGAATATCTCATGACCATATTTGAAAATGTGATCAGTGCTACCAACTGCTGAAAAATCACAATTGAAATTTGAGCTCTATGTTGGATATCTCAGAGGTTATGCAAGCGAGCTGTTCAAAAATTGGCACACATAGAGATAATGCCATACCAGATTAATTTACAAGAGCCCATACATGACAAGGTTGCCAACATGACTAAGCCTGCTGATAGGTCCAACATTTAAATGTATGCATCTTCTATACTATCAATTGGATTTCAACGAAATTTCGTATGTGCTTTGTGCACTATGATAGATATGACTAAGCGTATTCTTGAGCGCCAGCAGGGCTGCCAACTGTTAATAAATGTTCTCTCTTATTTATTCTAATACCAATATATCAGAAAGTATGCCAGCCAACAGCTCTAAACTCTGCACACGTATAGTACATGACATTATACATTAATTTGGAGTAACTGATATACGTCGATGCTGCCAACATGATTCTAAGCCTGCTGATAGGTTCAATTTTAATTGCATGTAACATCTATACTAACAAATCGTTTTCAACCAAATTTCGTATGTGCATTGTTTACCATAACAGATATGACTACACGTATTCTCAAGAGCCATCAGGGCTGCCAACTGGCAATAAGTGCTCTCTCAATTTTTTATCCTAATTTCAATATATCAGAAAGTATGCAAGCCAACAGCTCTAAAATTTGCACACGTATAGAAGCTGACATTCTAGATTAATTGGGAATAACTGATACATGTCAGAGCCGCCAACTTGATTCTAAACCTGCTGATAGGTCCAATTTTTAAATTCTTGTAACTTCTATGTTAACAAATGGATTTTATCCAAAATTCGGACAATAATAGAACATAATATTTCAGATTAATTATAGGCAACTCATACATGACACTGTTGCCAACATGATTTTACGCGTGCTGATAGATCCAATGTAACATTTCATGTCTGATATATAGATTCTTTATTGGCATGAATCTTAAACTTCAAGAAAAGTAGGCTCTATAGTGCATCACGGAACTACTTGTTTGTTTAAAAAAATCATTTTATCGACCAGCTGTTGGCAAATTTTGTTACTCTACTTAGTAATGTTTTCTCCCCCGTAGACTTACACCTTTTCCGATAAGGAATTACGTCTGGAAACTTTGAGAATTGGGGATTCCAAGGGATAGCCAAGCTGGGTCCGTTTTATATTTTCTCATTGACTATGGAATGAACACCCTAAGTCAGGTGATTACAATCCGCAGTCCAGGAATCTTTGAGTAGTTCAAGAGCGGATTATTAGTAAAAGGACTCCATATCCCTCTGCTCTAAATTCACACGAAAAATACAGTGAAGTATTCAAAACAAGTCGAACACACATCCAAGCAAACGGGGCTGATGCCTACGATGACCAAGTCCCTAAATGAAGCATCAACAACATGCCGGAACCCTGCAATGCAGAACAATAGTATACACACTGGAATGGTGCCAGGCACCTACCACCAAAACAAACTCTCACTTGCCGAGCGAGAAAATCAATTCATTCAAGTTAGTACGTAGGCCGTTTAAATTACGATGACATTACTGGGGGTCAACATGCGTAGGCTAGCGGGCAGGCACACCCGGCAGGTTGGAAAGTATAACACACAATGTTAGTGCGAGTAATGAGCCAAACTGTGCCAACTCTTGTCCGACCATATTGAAGAGATTGGGTTGGTGCATGTGAAACAATTCCTAGCTATCATAAATCCATCATTACTTCTAACTTGGCATTTCAGTGCTACGCTAGAGCTTTCTAGCGGTCAGAAGTGAAATCATTTTTAACTAGCCAAACACACTCAAATCGATATATCACGACATATCGAGTTGCATTCACTATGTCGCAATTTTGCGAACGAAACTCGATTTGAATGGTTGGTTGGTTGGTTCCTCAATTTAGGGGCTGCGACAACGCGGTCATGTTGCCCCGTGTACTTTGGGTGTGTGTAGAATCTGTCTGATAACCGGTGTTAATTGTGATGACTGTATTAGTAAGTGTAATCTGTTCTTAATTCAAGTAAGAACTGCAGACATTCAATTTTCAAGTAGTTCCTTCTTTTGCTACCAAACGCTACTGTCAACGACAACTAATTCTGGAATTGGTTACTAGATGCCACCGCATTTGGCTTCTGGCGACGAACGTTGGATTCTAAGAGCGTTATTCAAATCTAATCTATAATTTATCTCCACACATATATAATTAGTGGAATGTTCTTTTACATGGCATAAATTTATGATATGGGACCGCCGGCTTTACTTCCCCTCCGAAGGAAGGCATACTGACGGATTTTTGATTTGAATGGCTGCCTGTGATTGGCTAGTTAAAGTGGTTTCACTTCTGACCACTAGATAGCTCTAGCGTAGTATTGAGACGTCAAGTCTGATGTAACAATGGCTTTACTATAGATGTTGGTCCATTTGAGGGGCATGGACATCGTGGTCATTTTGCCCCGCGATCTTGGGTGTGTGTGAAATTTTCTCTGATTTTCAGATGAGGATTGGGAGAGAGGTGGCCGCGGCATTAAGTGATGAATTATCCCAGCATTTGCCCGAAGTAGAAGTGGGGACAACCACTTCCAGGATGGCCGAATGGAAATCGAACCCACCCATTGCCTTCACGAGGCTGAATGTACCCCGTTCCAGCCCTCAGACCAGAATTACATTAGAATAGGACCTGGGGGGCAACAACCAAGAACGCTAACCACTACACCACGAGATAGTTATGATGATGATGATGATTGTTGTTTTAAAGGACCTAACATCTAGGTTATCGGCCCCTAATGGTCTGGGGGAAGCGAAAATGACACATGAAATGGAAGCCTTAACGAAAAATAAGTTAGTCTGAAAATACTTACAAAATGCAATTGAGATTGAAAATGCATACAAAATGCAGTTGAGATTTAAAAAAATACATCCTACAAAATGCAATTGAGGTTCAAAATACTTACAAAATGCAATTTATACTGAGAATACTTACAAAATGTAATTAGGTTCAAAATACACTCAAAATGCAATTGAGAATCAAAATACTTACAAAATGCCCACCATGCAAAATGCATTTTAGATTGAAAATGCTCGCAAAATGCCGTTTAGGTTGAAAATACTTACAAATTGCAATTCAAATTCAGAAGAACTCACAAGAATTTTACCATACATTCAAAGACTTACTAAAAAGCAATTTAGATTGTCAAACCGTACAAAATGCAATTGAGGTTGAATATAGTCTTCTCGCAAAATGCAATTTAGATTGAAAATACCTACAAAATGTAGTATACATTCAAAACATTCACAAAATGTAATTTAGATACACGGGGAGCCAATTTCCAAAAACAGTGCGGGAATCTTAAAGAGAAAAGGAAATATAATGAAAAGAAAATGAAGGTGGATCCCTAGAAGAATGAGGGATCAGGAAAGATGAGGGGAGGGCCAATTAGGGCGGGAAAGGAAGAGACTCTCTAGGCCTTGGTTACCCTAAGAGAAGAGAACAAGACTTGACCAAGAGAGGTCGACAGGAAAGGAGCCAGGCACAAGTAATTGGAAGCAATGTCGGTCTCAGCTGGGGTCCCGTGGTCGCGTCCCACAAGTTGTGAGCCCCTGGGGGGAGAGCAGCTCAGTAACGCAACGACAATGGCCCTGACTTTTTCTTCTTCCAAACTGTTTAACGTCACTCGCGACCTTGCATCAGAGGCGCTAATACCACTATTCTGCAGTGATGGCATTGTACTGCAGTATTGCCAACTAATACAACGCTAAACATTTATTCTGATGTTTTCATCGTATACTTGGGTGTGTATGAGATATGCCTCACAACCTGTATCATGTATTTGAAACAGAGGCTAGGGTTTGGAAGGAGGCGGCCGTGACCCGCTTTATGGCCTTGTCTCCACAGTTTAATAATGTGATTCACGTAGATATTAATAATAATTATTATAATTATTTAGCGTATGGTACAAAACACATCACAATACATATTATAATATAAAGATAATTAAAACAGCATTGAAAAAGAAAATCTATATACAAGGCTGAACTCAGATAAGGGTCACGATGTCAGATTTACATCCTTTCTGTAGTCGATGCATTTTTGTGTAGCCATCAGGAACTCAACTGAAGCCCCAGAGAAGGCTGTTAGTGGACAATCTTGTGTGATATGCTGAATAGTTTGTCTTTCAGCACCGCAGGTACATTTCGGAGATGGAATTTTCCCCCACCTGTCCGCGCATCTGCCACAATCTGTTCTTATTCTATTTAGGGTGGACCAAAATTTTCTAGGAAGCACAAAACCTGGAGGCTTGGTTGTAATGCATGGCATAGTTTGTTGTTCCGGTGAGGCCGAGATCGACCAGAACTGCTTCCAACGGGCCTTTGTGCAGTAGTCAGAGGAGGGTGGCGAGAGCGAAGTATGTTCCTACTAATATCAAATAGCTTATAAAGATAATAGCGGAAACTCCTCGCCAAAACAGGAGACAGCGCTCCCCAGCACCGCCTAGCGGTCCGAGTTGGCAACGTAAGACCAGCTGATTTACAACCGTGAGATCCAACCAACCAATTATAAGAAATTATTGACCTGTGGATGATCTAATTATCCAATTGTAATGGTTGGTACGGGGAGTATTTGTGCCATATATGGCTGTAATAATTATAATCAACAAAGTGACCCAAGCTATTTGGTAAAACTTCGTGACGAATAGGTCGCTAAAAATACAACAACAACAACTCTCCGGCACTTCAGATTATACCAGCTTGCTGCCGTATTCAACGTTTGGTTACACAGGCGGTCAGGGAGTTTCCCGCAAGGGAGACCATTCCTTAGGAGTGAGCTATAGTATCTGACATAGCTGCTGTGGACACCAAGGCTATCCTATTCGAGTTATAGATCACCAAGTGAAGGCAACTGATATTCCGCCAGCCTAGCCAGCCTTTCTACATAGTCTAGTCCTCGCTATCGCCGCGTTTCCACGTTTACGAGCTACTACGCTTTGTTACCGATAGGCCTAATCAAGCTGCGCAGAGATAAACTATAGAGTAGTGGAACCTGCTTCTTGCTCCAAGAACTTCTAGTCTACTAGGTGTCACAGCTGGTAGGCGGGCTAGTTTAGCACCGTGACACTCTAGCTAGGATTAGTATAGGCTTCCCCCTCACTGTCACCCTCAGTGGCCAACATATTGGGACTGTAACTTCATCGTATCTCGGGACTTAGCCAGAGAAGTAACTAACCCGCTCATTGCTTGTTACTGCGTTACCAGTATAAACTACACCTGCTGTGAGTTGGGTAATCACTACTTCCTTGTTGCGCGTTTGTAATTCACCTCCGCCTTTCTGTTTACTCGAAGGTTGACTCAAGACTGTATTGAGAATGCATTTTCGATCATAAGAGGGAAAGGAGGTAATAATGTAACACCTGATGCCTATAAGTTTCGCAGTGCCTTAAGGACAGTAATGGTCAACAGTTTGCTTTCCCCATCCCAAGGTAGTAACTTATTTCTTGAAAGCACGCATGGGGTCAAAATCAAGATGGTTAATTTACTTACGAGTGAATGTGCCACACCGGAGGGAGTAAGCAAGAACTGTATTCTGTTGTTGACTAGCAGATATTTTGCAGTCTTCATAAAGGCATTTGTGAATAAGATAAATGATTCTTCTGAATCGTATGTAAACAGAGGAAGTGTTAAATTACGAAAAGTAACACATCAATAAGTGTAAATGCTTACGGGTATGTATGGGCATATTCCAGACTTCAGTAACGCACAGCAATACCATGTCATGAATTATCTGCAGTATTTTTTTAGAATTCTATATAAATTGTACAGAACCAAGTATCTTTTGTTTCTTTTAACACTAATCTTTAAATTATTTGCTGCCTAAATATCAAGCCGAGACATTGATTCACAATGGAATTTCTGTCGGTGCGCGCCCAAAAATGCTAGCTGTGGGTGGCAAGGCGAGTAATGCAGTCAACTCCCACCAAGAGATAGCACTGTGATCGCTGTCTCCAGGCGAGCGCATGCTTTTACGGCCTAGTTTCCGCTATTATCTTTATAAGCTATTTGCTAATATCAGGAAAATCGTGGTGCACGAGAAGATGAGGATTTTTGCAGATGGCGCAGGTTTAACGTCCAATCAAAACTGTTCGACTGAGATAGGTTAATGAAGGCCAGGTAGCTTCACTCGGGCCTACCGCAAGTGACGCAATGCTCGCTAGTCCAAGGTCTGACCGCCCTGGGGCGTCTCGTTGTTCCCTCGGGCATCACCGACATGACGTCACCAGGTTAAGGCTGTGCTATGCATCACAACATGACCTCATAAGAAGCTGACGGAGATGATTAGCAGGGGCGGACGTCGATTATAACATCGCACAGCAGCGTTGCCAACATTGGCGACAATTCGCTATGTCTAGCGGATTAAGTACATCACTTGATGACTAAATAATAATATTCAACAAGTAAATAAATTGAATTTTTACGAGAAGTAATACAACCATCAAGATTGAATCGTGAGGCAAACAAAGAGACGATTTCAAAATAACAGAAGGCTTATTGAATCACCTCGAACAGATATAACAAAAAATCAATATTGAAGAACGCAAAATGAAGAAGACAGGAAATACTAGGAAAATAAAAGAAGAGGTCTGGCCCCTCGAAGAATGAGGGTATCAGGAAAGACGACACAGGGCCAATTAAGGCGAGAAAGTGAAAGACTCCCAAGACTTCAGTTACGGTACCTTAATACTGTCGGGGTCGGAAGAGAACAAGAGTTGACCAAGGAAGGTCAACAGGAAAGACGACAGAGAGGAGCAAGTGGCAATACCAGGAAAAGAAAAGAAGAGGTTTGACCCCTCGAAGAATGAGGGTATCAGGGAAGACGAGATTAGGGCCAATTAAGGCGGGGAAGTGAAAGACATCCAAGACTTCAGTTACGGTACCTTAACACTGTCGGGGTCGGAAGAGAACAAGAGTTGACCTAGGAAGGTCAACAGGAAAGACGACAGAGAGGAGCAAGTGCCAACACCAGGAAAAGAAAAGTAGAGGTTTGACCCCCCGAAGAATGAGGGTCAGGAAAGATGAGATTAGGGCCAATTAAGGCGGGGAAGTGAAAGACACCCAAGACTTCAGTTACGGTACCTTAATACTGTTGGGGTCGAAAGAGAACAAGCGTTGACCAAGGACGGCCGATAGGAAAGATAATAAGAGAGGAGCCCAGCACAAGTAAGTGGAAGCAATGCCGGACTCAGCTAGGATCCCGTGGTCGCTAATCCACGTCCCACTAGTGGTGAGCCTGCACCTCGCTGGAAATTGCCAGATCTGTCTATTTCCTCTACAAGGGACTGCAGTAAGCGTACATTATTCCAGAGCACTCGACAACTTGACGGGTGTTCAGTTGAACGGCCTTTCCCTGAAGGCCGCGTACGTGACCCAATGTGAACGCGAGGGCATCGAACCCAGTCTGCCAGCTCGACATGACGTGGGCGGGCCAGACAGCATGACGAGCGCTTGCAGTTCCCAACACATGGGACAAACAATCTATTATTAGCCCTCTAATATTCGACAGAAATCACTCAAAATGTCAACAGGTGTTGGGATATTCCAAGAACAGCATTTTGTGAATTCTACTTTCCTCAAGCGTGTGTCCACGGTTCCCTGCGGGCGTGTTTTATGTCTTAATTTACGAGAATAAACCGAAGATTATTATCTACAAATGTGGGAGCAATCATATCGTCTGAGAGTTGCCAGACAGGTTATCTGTGGTAATCAGCTTCCTCGGCCAGTCTATAGCATAGAACAGAGTTTCCCAAACTGTAGTACGCGTACCACTGGTGGTGCGTGGTGATGTTACGTAAAATATAAAAAATATTAGATACGTTACGAAAAATATAAGAATATAAAATATAAAATTGAAAAATACAAAACCATTGATATGTTGCCGGAGTACTTTGAGTCCAAAGATAAGGAGCTGTATTATAAAATGAATTGTGATTCAGAACTAAGGCAAACTTTTTCAAAAATGGATCATGTGAACGTTTGGGTTGAGAGGCGTGCAGACTATGCAGACATAGCTGACAAAGCAGTTAGATTTTTACTGCCTTTCAATACTTCGTACTTGTGTGAGAGTGCATTTCATTCACTTGTTTATCTCAACCGGAATAGGCTCCTTACAGTGGAAAACGATCTTCGTTTGAGACTCAGCAATCTTAAACCAGACACTCCTAAGCTCGCCCTTCTCATTGAAGTTGTTAGTTGAACTTTGGTTATTTGTACAGTGCCATTTCTGAATGTTTGAATTGAATGCTTATTGTAATAATTAATAAAACAACTGGACACACTTTTTATTATTTGAACTCCAACAGTCTAACTCCAACAAACACAATTTAGAATCCATCTTTTGGTCTGTTACGTAGTTGTGGTGGGGGTTATAGTTACTATACTGTATATACCAACCATTAGGTGGTACGCGAGAGATTCTTATCTCTTTAAGTGGTAAACACACAAAAAAAGTTTAGGAAACACTGGTGTCCAACTGGGGACGTCGCACATACGGGAAGAGATCTGAGAAATATATGGGGCAGAATTTTCTTCTCAAGATTACAACTGGATATTGCCTTACAGCATACGAACCTGATATAGGCGATGATGATGATGATGATGATGACCACTCCAATTTTTAGTCCATTTTCATCTCTCTCTATATAAATCAATGTTACGTGATAGTTTGTCTGTGGGTGTGTATGTCTCCTATGCGTTCATATACCATTCATCGGATTGCGATGAAACTTGGGTAAGATGTTAAGTACACTCCTAGGAAGGTTTCTGGCTAAGTAAATCCATTTTACAATTGGTAGCGCATGGGTAGATTCAACAAATGAGCGACGACGCGCGAAGCGTTTCAACAAAGTCCCGTACGTGTTCATATACCATTCGTCCGATAGCGATGAAACTTGGCTGAGATGTTGTGCACACTGCAGGGAAGGTTTCTGACTTAATAAATCCATTGTACAATTGGTAGCACACGAGTCGATTCCACAAATTTGTGACAGCGCGCGAATCGTTTAAACATAAGCCCGTATGCGTTCATATGCCATTCATCCAATTGCGAAGAAACTTTGATGATTTGTTGCGTATATGCCAGGGAAGGTTTTCGACTTAGTAAATCCATTTTACAATAGGTAGCGCACGAGTAGATGCGACAAATGGGTGACGATGCGCGAAGAGATTCAACGAAGTTCTATCTGCGTTCAAATACTATTCATCAGATTGCGATGAAACTTTGGTGAGTGGTTGTGCACGCTCCCACAAATGTTTCTAAATTAGTGAATCCATTTTACGATAGCTTAGAGGTAGTTAACGGAAATTGAAGAAAATGTTGTGTATCCAAAGGCACTTCAAGAAAATAAATTACAATGCCAACACTTTTTTGATTGGCATTGCAACGCATGCCGGGTACAGCTTGTTTATGATAAAATAGACTTGTGAGATCACCTTTTGTCGTGTATGTGTGTGCGTCCCCTAATAACTTCTAAACGGCTGGAGCGATTTTAATGAAACTCGGTATTTTGGCCGACCCCGACCGTGCCCTTCAAATTTTATTACGTCTCACCAAACCAATCCAACATGACGGCTGTGCGAAATATTTCACCGGCATTCTATATCTCCGAAACTATTACCGATATCACCCTGAAATTTTGTACGATGATAAAGGGTACTACAAGAAGTTAAGCTATGCAACTTCCAAAAACCTGTAAAATACAAAACGAACATGGCGGCCAAACGAACGTGAAACATATTAATAGACTTTTCTCGCGATTTAACCATCTGAGCGCAGTGAAATATGGTACAGCAAATGTTTATACACATTGTAATGCACTGGCATCTAATATAATTCAATATTGTTCACATAATTTCAAGATGGCGGCTGTGGGCAATTTTAAAATTAAGTTTTTATTTCTTGTGTCGTAATCATGCGATCGAAGTGAACGTTTGAATAATGAACCTACGCAAAAATCGTCATCTAATAGTACATAACTCTATGGCCTACATATATAAAAATCCAACATGGCGACCATCCGAAATATTTAGACAGTTCTCAATATCTAGGAATCTATTAACCTACAGCAATCAAACTGAAATTCTGTATGTTGATAGAGGCAATTAACATATGAAAATAGGCTGTATAGTTCTTCACGGAACTACTTGTTTGTAGTCGTATCGACATTCTCCAAAATGTTGTTGCGATTATATGTTACAGCTTAAATAACAGAAGTCAATGATTGCCAATGGATGGCTACTGGTAATGAAACCAATAATAATAATAATAATAATAATAATAATAATAATAATAATCCGTATGAATGATGACCGACTGACTAAGAAAATCTGGAATTTCAGAAAGTCAATGGCAACCAAATGGAGAATGTGGCAAAGACCAGATGCGAATTGGCATTCCAGAAACGGAAATCCACGACAGATGGTTAAAAACTATTTAAACAAATAAAAATATTTCTAGTGACTTTTCATAGACTCTGTCATTAAAACCGTAATGCGAGAGTGAAGAAGTTCCATCTTGGCTATAGGAACATGCGGCCAGTTTGCTACATATTTCGTTTTTGCAGATGACATCCTGCTGTGAGAGACCCCCAAGAACACCAACAGCATAATATTAACGTATGGGATAAAGAATTATTCAATAATGGGATGAAAATCAATACTGCTAACACACAGACAATGTTAGTGTCACGAGAAGAAACTGTGCAGCAGGTGAATACAAGAAGAACCAACCTGGAACAAACTGAAAGCTTCACGTATTTGGGAGCAACACTAAAAAGAGATGGGAAAATTGAGGGTGAGATCAATAGCAGAGTGCAGGCTACTGGTAGATAGTTCAATTCAATAAAGTCAAGTATCCTTAACAACAGAGAAGTTTAGAAGAACACAAAGCTGGCAATATTTCGGGTTGTATAAGGTGCGTTCAAAAAGTAGCAGGCCGGAGACTGGAATGCGCAAACCGGTGACTACATCGGCTAATCGTGGCGTGTGTAACGAGGTGTCGTTCCGACCAGAGCGTGGAAGGTTACAGCCCGTCGCTAGAGGGCACCCGTGCACGTCATGTGACGAATAAAAGCGAGCAGCAGCATGCATCAATCGTCCAAAGCTGCCAGTCGCATTGCAAACAGTGACATGGAGGCGTCAACCGAAGAGCAAAGAGATGTTGTTCCGTTTCTGACAGTGGAATGAGTAGGGGGGAACGGACATTCATCGCCGAATGTCACACGTGTACGGCGAACACTGCATGTCCCTTGTAAGGGTCAAGGCGTGGCACAAGCGCTTCAGAGAAGGACGAGTGTCGTTAGCTGATGATGCCCGGTCGGGGGCACCCCCCTGCATTACCGATGACAACGTCCAGCTGGTTGATGCACTCATTACCCAGGACCGCCGAGTGACAGTGAACGCCATAGCCGCCGTGATCGCTCCACGACAATGCACGACCTCATACGGCCAACACAGTCGCGGCACTCCTGCAGAAATTCAAATGGGAGGTTCTCGGCCACCCTCCGTACAGTCCAGACCTCTCTCCCTGTGAATTCGCTCTGTTTGGTCCCCAGAAAAGGGCTCTGCGGGGCCAACGATTCACCTCGGACGCCGACGTCCAGCTGTACGTGCGGAACTGGTTCACATCGCAGCACAGGGAATTTTATGAGACAGCCATTCGCCGCCTCGTGTCACAGTGGGACAAGTGCTTCAACAGCTAGGGCCAATACTTCTAACATACAGGCACTGGTTTCTGTAATTATGCCTCCGGCTCGTTACTTTTTGAACGCACCTTATATATACACCAGTACCGATGTATAGCAGTGAGACCTGGTGCCTCACAGACAAGTACCGCAGCAGAGTGCAGGCAATGGAAATGCGGAATTTGAGGAAAGTGGAAGGCATGACCAGACGTGACAGGATCCTGAATCAGACCATAAGAACGGGTCTAGGAGTTGAACCACTTCAGCAAAAGGTCGAAGAGAATCAGATGAGGTGGTACGGCCACATTCAACGTATGCCGGAATCACGAATTTCCAACATAGTATATGAAACACGAGTGCAGGGTATCAGAACAAGAGGGAGACCAGGGAAGGCGTGGGAGGAAGATGTCAGAAGAGGAGAGAGGAATAGAATGGAGGAGAGCAGAGACAAGAAGGCTTGGCGCTCCGTTTGTAAAACCTCGACACCGACGGGTAGAAGAAGATTCGACTACATGAAGTGAAGTGACTTTTTAAGAAATGCAAGTTTTTTCCTGTACTATTGAGACAATTTGGAAGATTTTGGCACAAACCGCACTTTCTCACTGGTTTATGAGCTTGAGTTATGTGAAATATACACTTGAACGTTTTACTGTATATGATGTTTTGGTTCTTGAACTCGATTCTTTAGTACTTGGAGACCCCTGGTCTGTGACGAGAAACAATAGCCAGCGGCAGGTCAGCTGCAACTTGACATTAACATAATGAATGAAAAGGACCCGCATGTTTGTATATTCAGCCCTTGTGGAGAGTTACACTGACTTCAAGATGGTTTAGTCATGGGCTTCCATAGAGGATTTGAAACTGCAGCAAAACACTCGCAGATCCCAGTTCCACTTCGTGTTGGCTCAGTTAGTAGACTAACACATCAAGAGATCTTCAGAAATAGCTGTGTTTGTTTCCAGGATCATCGGATAGATCTTACTCTGTATCTGTTCCGAAATATCATTGTGCGCCCCGACAAACACAGGGAGCTAAACCGGATGTGAGTGGCGAGGATCGCGGGCGCGCATACGCGGTTCAGCCAATGGTTTTCGCGCTCCGCTGACTCATATCGTTAGTTCAAACGTGTTTTGTCATTCATATTGACGTGTATCTGCAAAGCTTAGACGTTGGTGTTGCACGTCTAGTGAGTATTGTTATTACTGTGATTGTTGGACATGCCTAGACACCAATTCACATTGCGCGAACGTGTGTATATCCATAATTCGTACATGGAAAGCAGAAAATCTTGTTCTGAAACGAGGCGAACATTTCGAATCAAGTTTCCAGGAAGACCTGTGCCTAATGCCAGTACAGGAGGCTCGCTAAACGATTCGAGGAAACAGGCTCCGTCAATAATAAAAGAGTTGACATTCTTTCAACAGAAGATGCCAGGTGTGTGTTACAAGAGAGGAAGGACATTTTCAGCATTGCGTATGAGCACTGTAAGTACACATTATTGAACATGTTTGGTAAAAGTGTGAAAGTGCGCGCCAATCACCGGCGGAGCTGGGTACGCGCGCCCGCGATCTGTTCCAGTCACAGCCGGCTTAGATTGCCGTGTTTATCGGGGCGCACATAGGTAATGACCCTCTATCAGGAGCTGGGGGAGAAAGGGCGAATCTGCAATAAGATTACATACAATGGTCGCCCTTTCAGCTGGGGGGAGAAAGGGTGAATCTGCAATAAGATTACATACAATGGTCGCCCTTTCAGCTGGGGGGAGAAAGGGTGAATCTGCAATAAGATTACATACAATGGTCGCCCTTTCAGCTGGGGGGAGAAAGGGCGAATCTGCAATAAGATTACATACAATGGTCGCCCTTTCAGCTGGGGGGGGGGGGGGAGAAAGGGCGAATCTGCAATAAGATTACATACAATGTTCGCCCTTTCAGCTGGGGGGAGAAAGGGTGAATCTGCAATAAGATTGCATACAATGGTCGCCCTTTCAGCTGGGGGGAGAAAGGGTGAATCTGCAATAAGATTACATACAATGGTCGCCCTTTCAGCTGGGGGGAGAAAGGGTGAATCTGCAATAAGATTACATACAATGGTCGCCCTTTCAGCTGGGGGGAGAAAGGGTGAATCTGCAATAAGATTACATACAATGGTCGCCCTTTCAGCTGGGGGGAGAAAGGGTGAATCTGCAATAAGATTACATACAATGGTCGCCCTTTCAGCTGGGGGGAGAAAGGGCGAATCTGCAATAAGATTACATACAATGGTCGCCCTTTCAGCTGGGGAGGGGAGAAAGGGCGAATCTGCAATAAGATTACATACAATGGTCGCCCTTTCAGCTGGGGGGGGGGGAGAAAGGGCGAATCTGCAATAACATTACATACAATGGTCGCCCTTTCAGCTGGGGGGAGAAAGGGCGAATCTGCAATAAGATTACATACAATGTTCGCCCTTTCAGCTGGGGGGAGAAAGGGCGAATCTGCATTAACATTACATACAATGGTCGCCCTTTCAGCTGGGGGGAGAAAGGGCGAATCTGCAATAAGATTACATACAATGGTCGCCCTTTCAGCTGGGGGGAGAAAGGGCGAATCTGCATTAAGATTACATACAATGGTCGCCCTTTCAGCTGGGGGGAGAAAGGGCGAATCTGCAATAAGATTACATACAATGGTCGCCCTTTCAGCTGGGGGGGGGGGGGGGAGAAAGGGCGAATCTGCAATAAGATTACATACAATGGTCGCCCTTTCAGCTGGGGGGAGAAAGGGTGAATCTGCAATAAGATTACATACAATGGTCGCCCTTTCAGCTGGGGGGAGAAAGGGTGAATCTGCAATAAGATTACATACAATGGTCGCCCTTTCAGCTGGGGGGAGAAAGGGCGAATCTGCAATAAGATTACATACAATGGTCGCCCTTTCAGCTGGGGGGAGAAAGGGTGAATCTGCAATAAGATTACATACAATGGTCGCCCTTTCAGCTGGGGGGAGAAAGGGTGAATCTGCAATAAGATTAAATACAATGGTCGCCCTTTCAGCTGGGGGGAGAAAGGGCGAATCTGCAATAAGATTACATACAATGGTCGCCCTTTCAGCTGGGGGGGGGGGGGAGAAAGGGCGAATCTGCAATAAGATTACATACAATGGTCGCCCTTTCAGCTGGGGGGAGAAAGGGTGAATCTGCAATAAGATTGCATACAATGGTCGCCCTTTCAGCTGGGGGGAGAAAGGGTGAATCTGCAATAAGATTACATACAATGTTCGCCCTTTCAGCTGGGGGGAGAAAGGGTGAATCTGCAATAAGATTGCATACAATGGTCGCCCTTTCAGCTGGGGGGAGAAAGGGTGAATCTGCAATAAGATTACATACAATGGTCGCCCTTTCAGCTGGGGGGAGAAAGGGCGAATCTGCAATAAGATTACATACAATGTTCGCCCTTTCAGCTGGGGGGAGAAAGGGTGAATCTGCAATAAGATTACATACAATGGTCGCCCTTTCAGCTGGGGGGAGAAAGGGTGAATCTGCAATAAGATTACATACAATGGTCGCCCTTTCAGCTGGGGGGAGAAAGGGCGAATCTGCAATAAGATTACATACAATGGTCGCCCTTTCAGCTGGGGAGGGGAGAAAGGGCGAATCTGCAATAAGATTACATACAATGGTCGCCCTTTCAGCTGGGGGGGGAGAAAGGGCGAATCTGCAATAACATTACATACAATGGTCGCCCTTTCAGCTGGGGGGAGAAAGGGCGAATCTGCAATAAGATTACATACAATGTTCGCCCTTTCAGCTGGGGGGAGAAAGGGCGAATCTGCAATAAGATTACATACAATGGTCGCCCTTTCAGCTGGGGGGAGAAAGGGCGAATCTGCATTAAGATTACATACAACGGTCGCCCTTTCAGGTGGGGGGAGAAAGGGCGAATCTGCAATAAGATTACATACAATGGTCGCCCTTTCAGCTGGGGGGAGAAAGGGCGAATCTGCATTAAGATTACATACAACGGTCGCCCTTTCAGCTGGGGGGAGAAAGGGCGAATCTGCAATAAGATTACATACAATGGTCGCCCTTTCAGCTGGGGGGAGAAAGGGCGAATCTGCATTAAGATTACATACAACGGTCGCCCTTTCAGCTGGGAGGAGACAGGGCGAATCTGCAATAAGACTACTTAAAATATTCGCCCTTTCTTCCCCCAGCTCCAGATATATATTTTCGTTTAGGGCCATAACCAGCCATGGACGAAAAAAGAGGATATAAAAAGTAGGCTGGCTCAGGCAAGGAAAGTATTTCTACAAAAAAAAAAGTTATTCCGTGAAGAACTATATAGCCTATTTTCATATAACTTACTAATGTTAATCGCCTCTATCAACACACACAATTTCAGTTTCATTGCTGTAATAGATTCGTAGATATTGAGAAGCGACTAAATATTTCGGATGGTCACCATGTTGGATTTTTATATATGTAGGTCCTAGAGTTATGTACTGTTACATGAATATTATTGTGTACGTGTAGTATTCAAACTTCAATCGCATGATTAGGACACAAGAAGTAAAAACGAGATTTTAAAATTACGCACAGCTGCCATCTTGTGGTTACGGAAACAATTGAAATAAATTAGATGCCAGTGGATTAACATTTGTATAAGGATTTACTGTAGCAAGTTTCACTGCACTCGGATGTTTAAATTGCGAGAAACGTCCATGTGAATATTTATACTTCGCCTCGCCGCCATGTTGGATTTCTGATCACCAGCTTATTGAAAGTCCTATAGGTGAACTTATGTTCATAGCCCCTATGAACATTTAAAACATTCAGTTTGATTGCTATAATAGATTCTTAGATATTCAGAGCCGTCTAAATACACACACCAAAAAAAGTTTTGCATCACCTCGGTTCCCAGATCTCCGGCATATAGACGTTGACTGTGTATATTGTATCCAAGATACAGTCCCTTTGACTGTTCACAGATGTCACTAAAACTGCTCAAATATGTAAACAACCATGCATGAGCAGGGCCTATTAGACGGAGGGGGTACGACAGCCGATCAGTTCCAGTCATTCCACCAGGACGAAGGTACGCTGCTCATGTTGTCTGTAGTTCTACCATGCCTAGAAGGTCAATACCGCAGTTCGATCGCGTCCGCATTGTTACTTTGTGTCAAGAAGGGCTCTCAACAAGGGAAGTTTCCAGGCGTCTCAGAGTGAACCAAAGCGATGTTGTTCGGACATGGAGGAGGTACAGAGATACAGGAACTGTCGATGACAGGCCTCGCTCAGGCCGCCCAAGGGCTACTACTGTAGTGGATGACCGCTACTTACGGATTGCCGCTCGGAGGAACCCTGACAGCAATGCCACCATGTTGAATAATGCGTTTCGTTCAGCCACAGGACGTCGTGTTTCAACTCAAACTGTGCGCAATAGGCTGCATGATGCGCAACTTCACTCCCGACGTCCATGGCGAGGTCCAGCTTTGCAACCCCGACACCATGCAGCGCGGTACAGATGGGCCCAACAACATGCTGAATGGACCCCACGGAATTGGCATCACGTTCTCTTCACCGATGAGTGTCGCATATGCCTTCAACCAGACAATCGTCGGAGACGTGTTTGGAGGCACCCTGGTCAGGCTGAACGTCTTAGACACACTGTCCAGCGAGTGCAGCAAGGTGGTGGTTCCCTGATGTTTTGGGGTGGCATTATGTGGGGCCGACGTACGCCACTGGTGGTCATGGAAGGCTCCGAAACGGCTTTACGATACCTGAATGACATCCTCCGACCCATAGTGCAACCATATCGGCAGAATATTGGAGAGGCATTTGTCTTCATGGACGACAATTCTCGACCTCATCGTGCACATCTTGTGAATGCGTTCCTTCAAGATAACGACATCGCTCGACTACAGTGGCCAGCATGTTCGCCAGACATGAACCCTATCGAACATGCCTGGGATATGTTGAAAAGGGCTGTTTATGGACGTCTTGACCCACCAACCACTCTGAGAGATTTACGCCGAATTGTCGTTGAGGAGTGGGACAATTTGGACCAACAGTGTCTTGATGAACTTGTGGATAGTATGCCACGGCGAATACAGGCATGCATCAATGCAAGAGGACGTGCTACTGGGTATTAGAGGTAGTGGTGTGTACTGCAATCTGGACCACAAATGCTGAAAGTCTAGCTGTATGATGGTACAACATGCAATGTGTGGGTCTCATGAGCAATAAAACGAGCTGAAATGTTGTTTGTGTTGATCTCTATTCCCTTTGTATTTAACGGTTCCGGAACTCTTGGAACCGAGGTGATGCAAAACTTTTTTTGATGTGTGTATTTCGGATGGTCGCCATGTTGGATTGTTATATGTATAGGCCATAGAGTCATGTACCATTAAAGGGAAATTATTGCTGGGTTCATTATTCAAACTTTCACTTCGATCGCATGATTAGGACACAAGAAATAAAAACTTAATTTTTAACACAGCCGCCAACTTGAGGTTATGTAAACAGTTGAACGAAGTTAGATGTCGGTGCATTACAATGTGTATAAACATACACTGTACCATGTTTTATTGCGTTTGGTTGGATAAATCGCGAGAAACGTCTATTTAAAAGTCGCAACTTCACTTGGCCGCCATGTTGGTTTTGTAGTTACCAGATTTTCAAAAGTCACATAGGTGAACTTCTAGTAGTTCCCTTTATCACCGTACAAAATTTCAGGGTGATACGCTAATAGATTCGTAGATATTGAATGCTGGATAAATATTTCGCACAGCCGCCATGTTGGATTGGTGAGACGTAACAAAATTTGAAGGGCACGGTCGGGATCGTCCGGAATAGTGCTATGAACTTACCTAGTTTCATTGAAATCGCTCCAGCCGTTTAGAAGTTATTAGGGGAGGCCACACACACACACGCACACGCACACGCAGACACACGGACAAAAGATGATCTCATGAGCCTATTTTTTCATTAATGAAAATACAGTAGGCTAAAAAAGGAATCTGTTGACATCGAATATAGATTTAGGTATTAGGAAGGAATTTTTGAAAGCCTTTGTCTGGTGAAACTTGGACTATTGGTGCGGCAGAGAAGAGGAGAATTGAAGCGTTTGAAATGTGGTGTTACAGGAGAATGATGAAGATCAGATGGGTAGATAGAGTAACAAGCGAAGAGGTATTAAGACGAGTGGGAGAGGAGAGATGTTTCTGGCGACTGGTAATAAAGAGAAGAGATAGGTTGGTACGACACGTACTAAGATACCCAGGAATAGCAAGCATAGTCATGGAAGGAAGGGTCGAGGACAAGAACTGTAGGGGTAGACCAAGGTTAGAATAAGTTAAACAGATTGCCTCGGATGTAGGGTGTGGTAGCTATGTAGAGATGAAACGATTAGCTCAGGACAGGGAGGCATGGAGATTTGAATCAAACCAGTCAAAATACTGAAGACTCAAACAACAACCAAGCCATTAAAGACCACGTTAGGCAACAATTACACATTATTGGAAGCCTTTTTCGCCGCCCAAAATCTTCGCATTGTTTCCATGGTAGTCAGTCTTCGTTCTTCCGTCCAACCACTGTTCAGTTTTGGTACCGATAGTTCAAATAGTTATCGAGATATTTAGGTTTCATCGTCGTCATCATCATCATTACCATCATGAAACTTACAAAGAATGAATTGCAAAATTACAAAAAGCATATACAATTACCTGGAAGAGCCAGAAGGGTTAGATGGAACGGAATTGGCAATGCTGCTTCGTCCCGCTGCAATTTCGTTCGACACTTGTTCCCTCCCTTCACTTGTTTTCTATAGAGTATATTGCAGGGCGCTGTGATCGAACACGCGGTCTCCACTGCACTAACCTAGCAGAACGAAGGAATACACAACCCAGCGTAGCAAGGGATCGTAAAATACAGTCGTAAATTTCTCCTAAATTACCGAGTATAATGTGAGAGAAAAGGAATTCTGAGGATTGCACACGCACCAAAAGAAGTAACCAGCATCGGTGTGAAGATTCTTACAATGGCCCACACTTACATTTACAACACCATAACTGAAGTCTTCCTTTATAGCGGAAGAACAATATCTGCTTCAAGTTCGGAGAAAGGAGTATGGATTTCCTTCAAAAGGTTCTCTATTCACTATTCTCTTTTCACTGAGTAATAATATCTCAGTCTCTGACTGAGTGCGTGGCGCAGTCTGCTAGGCCCAAGGTTGCATGGGCACAGTCACTTGGCATTTGAGGGTGCGCAAATGCGAGGGACCCGTGTCAGTACATTTACTGGCACGTTAAAGATCCCCTTCGGACAAAATGCTGGCACTCTGGCTACTCATAAAAGACTCCACAATGTATAGGGACGCAAATTCAATAACATCCCTCCTTATATTATTCTGCTAAGGTCCCATTCCAGTTTTGTACCGAAAATAAGTTCCCATTAACACCAACCTACTCATATGGGGTACTCACAGGTTCAGCATAACCCAATGCGTAAGCGAAACACACTCACGTCCCTTGATCCCCATTCTTTGAGAATTAAGGGCATTCATATTTCCATCATTTATTAGACTATTTTCATTTATGAAAAAAAAAGAGGCTTATGAGATCATAAAATGCGTAAACATTGACCATTATGGCAATGGTAATAATTAATAACCTTTTGTCCGTGTGTGTATGTGTGCGCGTCCGTGTGTATGTCCCCCCAATAACTTCTAAACGGCTGGAGCGATTTCTATAAAACTTGGAAAAGTCATAGTAATTTTTAGGCCGACCCTGACCGTGCCCTTCCAATTTTATTACGTCTCACCAATGCAACATGGCGACTGTGGGAAATATTTCACCGGCATTCTATACCTTGGAAACTATTACTCATATCACACTGAAATTTTGTACGATGATAAAGAGCACTACTATAAGTTCACCTATATGACTTTAAAAACCCTGTTAACTACAAAACGAACATGGCGGCCAAGCGAAATTGAAACATTTAAATAGACTTTTCTCGCGATTTAGTCATCGGAACGCAGTGAAACTTGGTACAGCAAATTAGTATACAAATTGCAATGCACTGACATCTAATTTTGTTCAATTGTTTACATAACCTAAAGATGGCAGCTGTACGCAATTTTAAAATTAAGTTTTTATTTCTTTTGAATTAAACATGCGATCGAAGTGAACGATTGAATATGAACCTACGAAAAAATCGGCATCTAATAGTGCATAACTCTATGGCCTACATATATAAAAATCCAACATGGCGACCATCCAAAATATTTAGACTGTACTCAATATCTACTAATCTATGATAGCAATCAGACTGAAAGTTTGTATGTTGATAGAGGCTATGAACATAAGTTCACCTGTGGGACTTTCAATAACCGGGTGAGCACAAAACAAACATGGCAGTGACGCGAAATATAAATATTTAAATGGACGTTTTTCGCGATTTAACCATCCGAGTGCAGTGAAACTTGGTACGGAATATGGTTACATAAATTTTAATCCGCTGGCATATAAATCATTACAATTATTTTCATAACCATAAGATGGCGGCTGTGCTAAATTTTAAAATCTCGTTTTTATTTCTTGTGTCATAATCATGCGATTGAAGTTTGAATAATACACCTACACAATAATCTTCATGTAATAATAGTACATAACTCTAAGACCTACAAATATAAAAATCTAACATGGCAACAATCCGAAATATTTAGATGGTTCTCAATCTACGAATATATTACAGCAATCGAACTGAAATTTTGTATGTAGATAGAGGCCATTAATATAAGTAGGATATATGAAAATAGGCTGTATAGTTCTTCACGGAACCACTTGTTCGTTCATATTCATTTGATCATCCACCAAATAATTAGGTGTAGATGACCTAGATGTTTCGCCCGTTAAACAACAATCACCAGGCACGCGAAGTAGGCTATTTTGCTGTCTCAATCTGCAGCGCGGTTCGTGTTTGCTGAACAAACTCCGGAAATTAATATTGGGTGGGCGCACCTTATGGTTGGAGCCCTACATGGAGATTATTCACACGCACAGCAAGGTTTTCTGTTTCTTTACGTGCTGGAGGCATTTGTGTTAACTGCAGTATCCACGGCCCACCCCGAACGTAACAATCCACGACAATCCCGACTCGTTGAAAGATGATGATTGTGGCGGTATTTGTATATTCTTCGTTTTAATCAAGCAGGCCGTGAACTGCAAAAAGCTTAAAAGTTCTATACCCCTAGGTTAAAAACACGGGGATGAAGAAGCTACGATACGAGTAACTGACAACACTGAGTACTTCAGCGCCACCCTACTACGAGCGCTGCTAGGCAAAAGTTCCCCTCGTGATTGGTTGATTTTGACTTACTTGACTTATGTCCTCCAAGGAGCAAAGGGCTTCCACAAGAGCTTCCCAGCCTTGTTATATTTGGTGTTCTGTGTTGTTGATAACATGGCGGCTCCACATGCTTGAAACGCGTTACGGTAACTGTTCATTATCCTGATTTTGAGAGATATTTAAGTCACTTATACGCTAAAACTACTCGCAATAGCAAATATCGTTCCTGGGTAACAAGATACTGTCGTATTTCTGCTGCTTATAATCGTGATCCATACTTTTCATTCGTAAACCGTATTTGTCAAATGCGGATGTTGCTCACGCCAAAGAATATGATTCATACGGCATCGGCGTGAATATTTCCGAATAAAACCACCGGTCCAAAGTCTCAAGTTGGTGATATTCTTTAAAATGGAAATGTGTCCTTAAATAAAATACGGATTGGAGTGACCCAGTTAAATAAAATTAAAACATAAAATGAAAACATATTTGGGAGCTAATATTTCCATACTGGTAGTTGGCTGCCACACCACTAGGCGTGCTGCAGTAGTTGCTTGTTTCCATGCTTTACCATGCTGCATTCACTTCTATTATATTTGGTGTTCTGTGGTTAAAAACTAACATGGCTGAAGAGTAAGAAGAGCCGGGTGAGAATTTTTCTTTGGTTGAAAGAAACGAGGACTGATGCTGTGGCGCCTAGCTCGTATTTTATTAGATTAACTACATGTCTTAAATCGTAATGTAAATAAGACATGGTATATATCTTACTTGTCAGATAGGAATTCCAGGTTAGGTTCTATCATCTGTAGAACATTCAACACACAAGGTCTTGACAACCAAAATCTCATAATAAATTATGTGTCGTCACATTCATCAAAGTAATTCCACCGTTCTTTATAAATTCGAGGTCGACCAATATCCAGCATGTCTTCAAGAACATCGTCATCGTTGAGAACCCAAGTTAAATGCACGCTTAATTTTTAGCCTATTTTAATTTTGAAACAAGATGTTCAGGAAAGAACATATAGCCTACTTTCTCCTAAATGCATGGGTATTGTTATAACTCTTTGTCCTTTTCATGGAGTATGATTGAATGTTGGTTGTAGTAGCTTGTTGAAATACAACGTGCTATAGGGATATTAAACATGAATATGAGGTGCCCTTTACTAGTGCTACCTCTGTACCAAATTTCGTTCAATTAGGTTTCACCGTGTTTGAATTGATAGGGGGAATCGATTTGCACACATACTTGGCCACCATCTGCAAACTATTGGGCTGATGTTCTTGCAGTTTGGTCAGAATATGTTTCCCACATAAAGATATGGTGTTGCAAAATTTGGTAGAGACTAGATTATTAGGTTGGTCGTAATTACATTTTAGCTTTTAACATTTGGGTGGCCGCGATTACGTTTCCGTCAAGATGGCGGCGATATAAAACATGACACTGAGGTGCCCTTTGCTAGTGCTACCTCTGTACCAAATTTCGTTCATTCGGTTCCACCATGTTCAAATTGATAAGGGGAATCGATTTTCACACAAAGATGGCCGCCATCCGCAAAATATTAGGCTAATGACCTATTAGTTTGGTCAAAGGATGCTCCCTCCATAAAGATATGTTGTTGCTAAATTTGCTCGAGATCGGATGATTAGGCTAATCGTAATTTGATTTAAGCTTTGAACATTTGTGTGGCCGCCATTACGTTTCCGTCAAGATGGCGGTGATATAAAACATGACACTGAGGTGCCCTTTGCTAGTGCTACCTCTGTACCAAATTTCGTTCATTCGGTTCCACCGTGTTCGAATTAATAGGGGGAATCAATTTTGACATAACGATGGCCGCCATCCGCAAACTATTAGGCTAATGACCTATTAGATTGGTCAAAGGATGCTCCATCCGTAAAGGTATGTTGTTGCAAAGTTTGGTAGAGATCGGATGGTTATGTTAGTCGTAATATGATTTAAGCTTTAAACATTTGTGTGGCCGCCATAACGTTTCTGTCAAAATGGCGGCGAAATAAATTATGACACTGAGATGCCCTTTGCTAGTGCTGTCTCTGTACCAAATTTCGTTCCATTCGGTTTCACCGTGTTTGAATTAATAGGGAGAATCGATTTTGACACAAAGATGGCCGCCATCCGCAAACTATTAGGCGAATGACCTATTAGATTGGTCAAAGGATGCTCCCTCCATAAAGGTATGTAGTTGCAAAATTTGGTAGAGATCGGATGATTAGGTTAATCGTAATTTGATTTAAGCTTTGAACATTCGTGTGGCCGCCATTACGTTTCAGTCAAGATGGCGGCGATATAAAACATGACACTGAGGTGCCCTTTGCTAGTGCTACCTCTGTACCAAATTTCGTTCCATTCGGTTCCACCGTGTTCGAATTAATAGGGGGAATCAATTTTGACATAAAGATGGCCGCCATCCGCAAACTATTAGGCTAATGACCTATTAGATTGGTCAAAGGATGCTCCCTCCATAAAGGTATGTTGCTGCAAGGTGTGTTAGAGATCGGATGGTTATGTTAGTCGTAATTTAACTTAAGCTTTGAACATTTGTGTGGCCGCCATTCTGTTTCTGTCAATATGGCGGCGATATAAAACATGACACTGAGATGCCCTTTGCTAGTGCTACCTCTGTACCAAAATTTCGTTCCATTCGGTTTCACCGTGTTTGAATTAATAGGGGGAATTGATTTTCACACAAAGATGGCCGCCATCCGCAAACTATTAGGCTAATGACCTATTAGATTTGTCAAAGGATGCTTCCTCTATAAAGGTATGTTGTTGCAAAATTTGGTAGAGATCGGATGATTAGGTTAGTCGTAATTTGATTTAAGCTTTGAACATTTGTGTGGCCGCTATTACGTTTCCGTCAAGATGGCGGCGATATAAAACATGACACTGAGGTGCCTTTTGTTAGTACTACCTCTGTACCAAATTTCGTTCCATTCGGTTGCACCGTGTTTGAATTAATAGGGGGAATCGATTTTCACACAAAGATGGCCGCCATCCGCTAACTATTACGCTGATGACCTATTAGTTTGGTCAAAGGATGCTCCCACCATAAAGGTATGTTGTTGCAAAATTTGGTAGAGATCGGATGATTAGATTAGTGGTAATTTGATTTAAGCTTTGAACATTTGTGTGGCCGCCATTACGTTTCCGTCAAGATGGCGGCGATATAAAACATGACACTGAGGTGTCCTTTGCTAGTGCTACCTTTGTACCAAATTTTGTTCAATTCGCATTCAGCGTGTTCGAATTGATAGGGGGGGACAGACATTCAGAGTACACACACACTCACACACACACATACACACACACAGACAGACACACATTTTTTCGCCCTGTGTTGATCTCATAAGTCTACTTTCATTTTTTGCAAAAATCGAAAGTAGGCTAAAAATAGGCTTATGAGATGACCTTTTGTGTGTGTGTGTGTGTGTGTGTGTGTGTGTGAGAGAGAGAGAGAGAGAGAGAGAGGTGTGTCCGTCCCCCCTAATAACTTCTAAACGGCTGGAGCGATTACAATGAAACTCAGTAAGTTCATAGCACTATTCAGAACGACCCCGACCGTGCCCTTCAAATTTTGTTACGTCTCACCAATCCAACATGGCGCTGTGCGAAATATTTCACCAGTATTCAATATCTCCGAAACTATTCCCGATATCACCCTGGAATTTTTTACGGTGATAAAGGTAACTACTAAAAGTTCACCTATGTGACTTTTGAAAAACTGGTAATTACAAAACCAACATGGCGGCCACGCGAATTTGCGACTTTTAAATTGACGTTTCTCGGGATTTAACCAACCAAACGCAATAAAAATTGGTACAGTATATGTTTATACACATTGTAATGCACCGACATCTAACTTCGTTCAATTGTTTACATAACCACAAGATGGCGGATTTGCGAAATATTTCACCGGCATTCTATATCTCAGAAACTATTAGCGGTGTCAATATGAAATGTTGTAAGGAGATAAAGGGCACAACTGGAAGTTCATCTATAAGACTTTCAAAAACCGGTTAACTACAAAACGAACATGGCGGCCAAGCAAATTTGAAAATGTTAAATAGACCTTTATCGCGTTTTAATGTTCCAAACGCAATGCAATCTGGTACAGTATATGTTTATACACATTGTAATGCACTGGTATCTAATTTAGTTCAATTGTTTACATAACCTCAATATGGCGGCTGTGCGAATTTTAAAATAAAGTTTTTATTTCTTGCGTCGTAATCATACTATCGAAGTGAAAGTTTGAATAATGAACCTACGCAATAATTTCCCTTTAATGGTATATGACTCTATGGCCTATACATTTAACAATCCAACATGGCGATTATCCGAAATATTTAGACGGCTCTGAATATCTACGATTCTATTATAACAATCAAACTGAATTTTTTTATGTTCATATGGGCTATGAACTTAAGTTGACCTATAGGACTTTAAATAACCTGGTGATCACAAATCTAACATGGCGGCGACGCGAAGTATAAATATTCACATCGACATTTCTCACAATTTAACCATCCGAGTGCAGTGAACCTTGGTACAGTAAATCCTAATCCGAATGTTAATCCACTGGCATCTAATTTATTTCAATTGATTCCATAACCACAAGATGGCAGCGGTGCAAAATTTTACAATCTCCTTGTTACTTCTTGTGTCCTAATCATGCGATTGAAGTTTGAATGCTACACGTACTCAATAATCTTCATGTAACAGTACATAACTCTAGGACCTAAATATATAAAATCCAACATGGCGACCGAAATATTTAGTCGGTTCTCAATATCAACGAATATATTACAGGAATCAAACTGAAATTTTGTATGTTGATATTGGCAGTTAACTTAAGTAGGATATATAAAAATAGGCTGTATAGTTCTTCACGGAACTACTTGATTTTGATTGGAATAACTCGTAAATCAACCGTCAGCCGTTAATTGTAAGTAGACACAGCAATTACGGTAGTTTTAATGGCTCGTTAGGGATGCTGATGGATTGTTATAGTATGGTGTACCACGACATTTCGGTAATCGTCCGTTAACGGCCTTTAATGGTTCGTTAACATTTTGACGAACTAGGGCGAACCCGGCCTTTAACATATCGGACAATTATAACGAATGTGACAGACCGACTACAAATATACTGATGACAATTGAAATCTTTCTATGCCCCCCAGGGGCTCACATCTAGTGGGACGTGGGTTGGTGACCACGGTACCCGATCTGAGTCCGGCATTACCTCCACTTACTTGTGCCGGGTTCCTCTCAGTCTTCTTTCCTGTCGACCTCTCTTGGTCAACTCTTGTTCTCTTCCGACTCCGACGGTCTCATCTTATTTTATACCCTCCTTCCTCCAGGGGTCAGCCTTCTTTTTCTTTTCATGTTATCTCCTGCCTTCTGCACAAGGCCCTCAGGGAGGCAGGGTGTATGTAGCTCCACCACTTCTGGTGCACCCTGGATATTGCTACACCCTCAAGGGCTTGCGGCTGGTGAGTTTGGAATTGGCGATCCCGGGGAAATCCTGAGCTGGGTCCGTTTTCCCCCTTTTTCCTCTGACCTTGGGACGGGTCCTCTCCTCTTTCCCTCTCATGGCTCTCCTTCCTTCCAAGTCCCTCAATCCTCATTCTTCGAGGGTTGAGGGCATTTCTTTTCTTCCTGTCCTTTATTTGCCTTATCCTTTATTTGTTTACCATTTCTTCTTCTAGTTTGTAACTGTAGTTAGTATTAGTTATAGTTTTCATTCTCATCTCATCTTTCACTGTCACCCATCCATTAGGGCCGATAACCTAGATCATCATCACATCATTGATCGTCTAATTGTTCCCAAGACATCCCCCCGCCCCCCAAATGTTATTTTGACTGAGCTCATCCCATAAGCAAACCCTAGTTACGTCATTGCATCTGTGTAACGGGTGTTGTCAAGGTTTGTAGTGAATCTTTCAGACTAGGTTGGCAGCACTGGCAACGAAGACCTGAATGACTCGCTGTATTAAGGCTTGCAAAAAGTGAGAGGCGACGCGAGTGTTCCGCTCATTCATTGTGGCTGTGTGCGCCAGATGGACTGACGACAGTTTTCACAGCTGAGACCAGACAGGATAGCGATCCTCGGTAACACCCACGCTGCTATGCTCATCTGCTTCCAATCTACGCCAGTGGTTTCGCTTTAAGACTGGGTGACAGATAAACGTTCTTGCACCATCAACCGGGAAAATAGGGCCCTATTGGAAATGCGGAAGCTCCGAATCTGGTGTGCGTGTACCTTAAAACATCAACAATCATTAGCATCATCATCATCTAGCCCCCGTATGCTCCATGGCTAGTTGGTGAGCGTGCTAGCCTTTCGTCTGAAGTGTGGGTTTAGTTTCCGGCCGACCTGTTGGGCTGGAACTTTGTATGGTTAATTGTTTATCGGGGCCTGTCCCCATAACAACGTGCAGGTCACCCTCATGCACCACACCTCTCCGGAGATCATTCAGGATTAAAATTATCATCCATATCTCATCGAGATTTACCGTATATGCTCAATTCCAGAACACTCGACATGTCTACAATAGATACAGGCCTACCCAAAATAGCTCGGGGTTCCTTTAAGGAACATTTCAGCTAAACTCCACCTGGAGTTCCTCAGCTTCAACCTTACGATCCTAGTCTTCTCAGCTGCAGAACACTGCTCGGTTTAATGAGCTGACATACAAAATTGGTTGACTCGCGATTAAACCATATCCGCATTATATAGGGAGCTACTCCCACTGCTTGGTTGCCAGATCTGAGTGACATTCCTCCACCTCATCTACGGAGAAAGAATTATTTCAGGTCTTCATCACCAATGCTGCCAACCAAGTCTGAAAGGTTCACTACAAAGTTTGACAACACCTTTCTTTAGTCTTGCAGTTAAAGCTCAAGTTCGCTCATAATCTTTGTGTTTCACAGTTATTATTCAGATCTGCACATTTTAATTTTTATGTTGTAGCTTCGTAAAAATTTATTTGCACTATGAGCTTTAAAACGATATCGTGGGAACCAAAACGCTTAAGTATAGTCTATTGAACTACAAAACAAGGTGCATTCGTAAATAAAAGGGCAGAACACTACAGTATTGAAGAACTTCAAAATAAGTCTACCCCTTTCTTCCGGTTTTCATCATCCAAACACTGAATGCCATTGCCTTTGTTGCAATATTTACACTGCACAAATTTACACAGAGCAGCTGAAAGCAGTTGTAAGCTAACTATGGAATTACCACTCCTTCCTATATTGTTATCACTTGTATTTTAGTCACAGAGAGTTTTGTTCTTGAAATACTAGGCCTAACAGCTGGAATGTGTGTCACACTGTTGCTTGGGGATGTAACAGCATTATCTAACCTAGCAATAACCGGTACATTATTGTCGACATTATTTTCACTACCGGCCTCCTGATTACCAACTATTTGACATGTTGGCCCACGTCCTTTCCTTGCACCTATTCCAGTACGTTTCTTAAAAATTATAAAACGAGGCATTCTAAAATTATGTTTGATTCAGTAGCAAAACAAACTAACACATGTGCTTTCAGTAAAAAACTTCAAATATGGCCAAACAAACAATTGACGGGCGGAAACATTTGCTCCGCACTGTAGAAACAAAGATGTTCCACTGCTATACTACGTAGTTTGAAATTACGGAGTTCATTTCAAAATTATGCGTACCATGTCGAATAGGAGGACGTAACCTTAAGTGTCAACTTGACATTTAAGTGCGATATGAGCCGTTAGATACGACTTCCATCAATATAACTACCGGTACTGAAATCTTTTTAACGTACTTCAAATAACTAAAATTCGTAAAAAAAAAATGTAAAAAAAAATACGAGCCTTACAGTAGTCGCATATGATGTGTAACATCTGACATAGAAGAAACCTCACGTGAAACTGTTGATACACCGGTATTTTATACTATTCTTGGCACAAATATTAATCTATTGAAAAGGGAGTGTTTTACAGATATTGTAGTTTATAATTGTAACAGTTAGCCCCGTCCCTCTTTACCCTGTTTATAGGCCAAAATGATAATAATAATAATAATATTAGCATATCAAAATAAATGATCACATGACATTACCACACCCAGAATTAATAATAAAAAAACACATGAAAGGCCCAATTTAATTACTCGCTAGGCCAGCTGAGTTCACAGCAAATAAAACCTAGGAGTGAATGTTCCGATTTGCTTGGTATTCAAGAACATCCCCGATTTGATTTAGAAAAGAGAGAACAGGCGGGACGAAACCAACATCAAGACCAGCTTGTTGGGTGGAACGCTGAATGCGTACCTCAGCAGGCCGTATTAAATTGACCCTGCCAAAGATGAAGAATGAAAAGGGGAATAATCTTCCTAGTGACTTCATGCAATAAATAATATGACAAATCGAAATAAGCTAACATGTATTGAGCAGTAAAATAAAACAATTAGGCCTACAAGAGGCGGCCTTCCACCACTTAATTAACTAACTGACAAATATGATCTAGTTAAACACAAATGAATGACTTAGTTCAAACAACCAGACACTTTCCGCATGGCAATTTACGCAGTTACATTTGAGGTTAAAACATGAATTTCAAAATGGATCCGGAAGAAGAAGAAAAAAAAGGAAAAATAACATGAGAAAGGCAATGCCTTCTCAAAAAACAATGCTGCATCAAACAACCGAAACGCCCCTTAGTGGAGCGGAATGGTCTGACAACCTCCACAGTCCAGCATTGACCGTCCCGTCAAGGCTGTCTGACCAAGAATTAAAACCCACGAGGTTCCCATCCAGCTAACGGGAAATAGGGCGATAATAATCCGCTCTGCAGTGATTACATATAAAGGTACCACCCAAATTGTACAAACCCTTCCAAAATATTACATACTAAAAATAATAATGTCAGTCCGCTCGAAATACGGTCCATCGCCACATGGCCTTAACAACATAGCAAAATGACACAGTTTAGTGTTCCACCGAAAGGTTGCCCCTTCTAACCAAAAGTTTATACCACCTTCTTTATTACAGCCCTCCGGAGGAACTGGCTGTTAGTTCCCCCGGAGGCGATCGCTTTTAAGTCCTTCCGTCACCAACCTTCGTCTCGTACTCTTCCTCTCGTACTGTTATCTTGAGTCACCGATTCCACCCTTGTATATCAGCCTATCCCCACCACAAACCTCCAGTAGCACCAACTGCGACTAGTTGCACAAAAGCCAGGGTTCAAGGTCTTGAGTGGGTACTATAGAATATCACCCCATACAGGTTACTGCGTAGAAACCTTCTAGGAGTCGAGGTGCTACACAATGTCCTTTGTAAGACCTTTCTCAGAATAAAACTTGGCGAATGCAGCTGACAGTAATGTTCGCTTTTCCAAAGTTTGCAGACACAAGGCTCGATTCTCTCTCTTGACGAGTGTCTATCACGGATAACACTTTAAGTGACAGTTCGCACGAAGGGCAGAAATCCTGGCAGAAGGCTTGGCGAATGAAACTGACAGGAATTGTTCACCTTTCAAAAGTTCACGGATCAAAGCTTGACTTATCCCTCTTTTCCATTTATTATAAACCTTTAGGTGACCGCACACACAAGGGCACAAATCATGTCGGAAAGGGCTAGGCGAACCCATTTCAGCAGTAGCCAGGTGGCACCTTGGTGAATGGGATTCTCAGAAGAGGGCTGGTGTATTTTCTCACGAGAATCTGCCCAGACCTGGAGCTCCAGCTGCGTCTCGAAGATAAGATGAACATGTACCGATTTGCAAAATTGGTACATCCTCCTCCTCCAAAGGAAGACGATGGGGAGATGATGAACAGGGTGATGGTGTCCAGCTGGTCTCTTGGCAGCTGAAGAGGCTACTCCAATCTCCGCCAGCGGACCTTGAAGTAGATCTCCTCGGGTAGAATGATGCCATGGGACCTAGATGGTACCTCCAAACTGGGCCCAGATTGGTAGTACACGTCCCACATAGTGACCACTGAAACACACATCAGAACAGCAGCGTATGGTCCAAATACAGTTCCCTTAGAGGGAACAATCGTTCCAGGCCAGTCAACCAGCCCATAACAGCTGAAGTTATCCCAGGAAGGATAAAAAAAAAAAACATCACACGAAGCATTAGTGTGCCATCGAAGTTCACTTAAGAGTCTTTCAAATCACAAGGGATACTTGATGCTTCAAACAAGGTTCTGCGCAAAGAGATAGTGTCCAGGGCATAATTAAAGGTCCACCGAAGTACGAAAAACACACGAAAGGGGCAACCAACTATACGATATGACTGACGTTAACAAGCTTAATTGAAGGTTCACTACAATACTTAGCAAGAATAACTAAAATTTAACTAAGGTGTACAGAACCCAGAATTTTTCTTTAGAATATGCAAATCAAAGGCACCTACAAACTTGCCCGCCAAAATTTTTAAACAATTTTTCAAAAATGAATTTACTTTAACAAAACCGAAGGACCATTTTTCTGCGACTTCACGAAATCAGGACAGCACGTAACTATTTCCAAAATTCACAATGACAATTACATTAACATGCCGCACGGGGCATTCCATCAGAACTACATTTACTATACCGCCCGTGGCACCGCTCAAGTTAATACATTACAAAATTACCTACCGCACTGAAGGCATCACACAGAGCTCGTTTTGATATGCACACAAACACAAATTACATGTCTTGCTCAATTTTACATGTTCCTGACCCATACTGCCCTCGGTGGCCTCCAAGGACAGGAGGAACAGAGACCACAACATCCTATCACGCAAGCACACTAGCAGCAAGACAAACAAAATAAGGAAAAAACCACGTCACCCACATAATTCACACACACATTCACACTTTAATAATAAGAATGCCCTTAATTCTATCGGGCTGTCACCCCGATATTTCTCCCACTCCATATCTGCCAACGGGCACTGTTCCCGGCGACAACACAAAACATAAATAACCCTAAATTCCATAGGACAACTAGCGAACCAGGAAAACAGCACGAGGACTGCAGTTCATAACCTGACGTGAATTATTAAAACAGTATGCACTGTCATTCACACACTACACAAACAAACACCGCCCTGTCCTTCACATGACAGGTCCTCTCCCTTATGACACCGGGAGGAACATCACTCTTGCGCCATCAAACCCTGGCCATCACGACAAAATCAGCTCGGTACCTGAGCTCCCCCTCCGGTCAACACACGACCCTACAGAGGGTAATTAACATCTTCCCCTACAAAGGCATGGCCGCCTCAGAAGATGACAGTACAACACATTACCAAAACATAAATACACATTCGACACAAGGTAGGGCACCCACTAAGCGTCACACACACCCAAGTGCACGTGGTTCACCTTCCAATCACACAACACAGACATTCACAACCCCGAAAATTTCTCTACGTGGCGTTACCACAGACTACAGACGTCTCCAACTAACAACGTGTGTCACCTACCATTAATATTCACCATCCAAATACCGGGTGACACTTTATGACCACACTCAAATCGAACCCATGATGCTTCAACGCACCACTGTCATCATACGTTCCCAAAACATTAACTTCACGAAGCTACTTAAAATCTCAAAATTCACAACCTCCTCGACTAACAACACGTGTCTGTATCTCACCAAATGCTAACGCCAATAAAATCTCTCCCAGAATATCAAAACTAATTTATTCAGAATTACAAATCACAGAAGTGACAGATGTTACATCTCAAAAGGCACGAAGCAATTAAAATCTTCAAAATAAATCCATAAATCCAGCTCGCACCTAACCACATTGGAACCTCACACCCAAAAAAACTGCCAAGCTATCAACACCCTATTACTCAGAGAATTTAAATTTATTTACCACAAAAGATGATTACTCCAGTAACTACCCAGGACACTGACTGTCACTAAGGCTCACAATCGATCAGAACATCCGGTGGCAACAGCCGAACTCACCCACACCCAAGATGACGGGGCTACTCGAAATTTTTAACGAACCCAGAACCTTTCAGAGTTGAGACTACAACAGAGACCCTAGCGGTCTAACAGATCAAGGCTGCAAGTTATAAATAACTAACCAACTAATGCACTGAAGCACCCTCAAGTGAAAACTCCAGAATCAAAATATCAAAATATGCATGAACGCCTACAACAGCTGATTGTGAAGTGAACACACCCAAGCTAACGGGAGTCTACATGAAATCGCACGAACCTACAACCCTTCAGAAATGCGACCACAATAGAAAAACCTAGCCGCCTAACAGCAAGAAACTGCAAGTTATTAATAACTAACGAACCAGCCTATTTCAATGCCATCGCAAACAAAGCATTGCAACCTCCCAAAAATCTCAAAATCAGACTAGTGAACACAGCAGCTGACATACAACGACAGCTCAGCATGCCACCGCAGGATATCTCCCTAAAGGAAAACTTTCACCAACCGAACTACCAAATAATTTTTTTTTATATATACCAACAATCAACAAGTATTCCCAGAGTTACCAACTTCATCACTGGAACTCGAACACAGGACTCCAGTTCCTAACATTCATCCATCATCCATCACACATCCTTCTCAAACATATCATTATAAGATTTTACCACCCACGACAATAACCCATTACATTCAATTATGCAAATTAGCAGTCGTACAGATATCATGAACCTAAACTAATGGTATTGCGGACTCTTACCAAGAGGGCCTCCGTAGAGGTCTTTTAACCCCGACTCCCCACTGACTGAGCGGCCTCAACTACCTCAAAAAAAAATTTTTTTTTTTTGCCTGTCACCGAGTTATAACGAAGTCCCATACCTTTCAGTCACTCGAGTCGGGCAAATGCTATATACACCCTGCCCGGGCCCAATCAAGATGGTACTCACACCCCAAATTAAATGGACTCCTGACAGTAGATCCCCATACGAAGCACATCTGCATAATAGGTCCATTTTCAAAATACAACTAATACAACTAATATAAAATCAATAATAATCCATTTTACGTTACTGGCAATTTGGCCTCAATTACTCCCATCCAAATTCAAATTGCAAACCTACATCAATTCATTCACACATGACTTTCATTCAATCAGCAGGATTAAAAAAAACTGAAGGATCACAAAAGAAAATAAATACAATTTTGACCACCAAAGAACACCAGTTCGATTCCTACTCAGGGCAGCAATAAAAATCGCATCACACACACTCTTTCATCCTGAACACAGTGAACCACAGAAATACATTCATACCTCCACCAGACATAAGTGCTCCCTTCCCTGAACAATCCTAAAATTCCCCATTTACAACAGTATGTTAGTATTCGGATCGTCAAGACACTATAACGCCAACGGAGTATCAACTCACGTAAGGACCTGATAAAACAACCCAAAGTTGTAGCCCTGAAATCACAGTTCTCCTTACATCGTAGGAAAACGTCCTAAAACGAAAGACACGAATCGGGGGAAAATATTTATTTACACCCTAAATGAGATGCGACGTGAAGGTGACTGCCTCCCAGAAACATCCCACTTAGTAAGTCACTCAACGAACACACACTAAAATACTGAATATTAAAGCCATTTAATACTTGACCAATTTAGATGACAATCTAACCTTAAAATCCCCATGTCACAACAAGACTATTTACTCTCCCCCCAATTACTAAGCAAACTTAAACATAAATCATACATACATAAACACTCACCTGATTCATTTATACTTAATTAGCACACACGCAATTCGACATTTAACATCATTCAAAACACAATTACCGAACGTACATATAGACAGCAATTCGACCATTTTCCAGAATTAATTTAACGCAGAATAAGTTGACAATACCAAATTTTAATACTCTCACGGTCCAATTTAATTTGACAGAACTACCAACAGCGAAATAATTAACCCCCAGCTAAAGAAATGACAACAAAACTATGAAATGTTTGGCCTAATGAACAGCTGATCACTACCAATTATACCTCACACGTATTATGCACAGCGAATCGCAGAATTTCAGCCTTACATCACTAACAATTATTAAGAATAATTACAGATTTACCCCAAGGAACCTGCTGATGATAAATCCACACACGCAATTCACATTTTCACCGACATCAGTTGTATAAAATAATAACTTGTCACAGTCGCCGCCATGATAGTTCAAAATCACTACGTGATCCAACAGGCGTGCACTAAACGCACATCAAAACAGACACTAAGTTATTCTTACTGGAAATACAAGTTAACAATTTCAGCCTATTTTCAAGAGAATTTAAAACGTCAATAATTTAAATTTTACCAACACTACTTCCAACCAGACAAACATTTTATTATTTCAAACACGTGACACAATTTAGTCAAAACAACACTTCCCGAGGTGTAGATTTAACACAGGTGCAGTAAAATTGAGCTGGACTAGTTCCTACAAGAACAGAATGAATTTACAACCACCCCAAAACATACAAACAGCATATCAAAACTCACCACGTGTGAAATTCTTTCAGCCGGTCGACTCGTCAATCTGGCAACGCAGCAACGCCATTTTTATCTCAGCAGTCCTGAATTTCGTTCAGCGCATGTGACTGCCACTTCTCGCCTGACAGCTGACGATACGAATTGCTCATATGGTCCATGGTGTACACAGCAAGTTATTTTACATGAAATCAAATCACAACATGTATTAGGTTCTGCTCTAATTACTAGCCTACCTATTGGAGAAAAGATTAGTAGTATGGAGGGCCCAATCTACATTAATTAAGTTACTGAATTTAATTTTAATTAATTACTGCAATCAGTCAATAGGAAGGATTGTTTACTAATGGCAAGATCACAGAGCAAAACCACGCTCTGCTACCATTGTAACAGTTAGCCCCATCCCTCCTTACCCTGTTTATAGGCCAAAATGATAATAATAATAATAATATTAGCATATCAAAATAAATGATCACATGACATTACCACACCCAGAATTAATAATAAAAAAACACATGAAAGGCCCAATTTAATTACTCGCTAGGCCAGCTGAGTTCACAGCAAATAAAACCTAGGAGTGAATGTTCCGATTTGCTTGGTATTCAAGAACATCCCCGATTTGATTTAGAAAAGAGAGAACAGGCGGGACGAAACCAACATCAAGACCAGCTTGTTGGGTGGAACGCTGAATGCGTACCTCAGCAGGCCGTATTAAATTGACCCTGCCAAAGATGAAGAATGAAAAGGGGAATAATCTTCCTAGTGACTTCATGCAATAAATAATATGACAAATCGAAATAAGCTAACATGTATTGAGCAGTAAAATAAAACAATTAGGCCTACAAGAGGCGGCCTTCCACCACTTAATTAACTAACTGACAAATATGATCTAGTTAAACACAAATGAATGACTTAGTTCAAACAACCAGACACTTTCCGCATGGCAATTTACGCAGTTACATTTGAGGTTAAAACATGAATTTCAAAATGGATCCGGAAGAAGAAAAAAAAGGAAAAATAACATGAGAAAGGCAATGCCTTCTCAAAAAACAATGCTGCATCAAACAACCGAAACGCCCCTTAGTGGAGCGGAATGGTCTGACAACCTCCACAGTCCAGCATTGACCGTCCCGTCAAGGCTGTCTGACCAAGAATTAAAACCCACGAGGTTCCCATCCAGCTAACGGGAAATAGGGCGATAATAATCCGCTCTGCAGTGATTACATATAAAGGTACCACCCAAATTGTACAAACCCTTCCAAAATATTACATACTAAAAATAATAATGTCAGTCCGCTCGAAATACGGTCCATCGCCACATGGCCTTAACGACATAGCAAAATGACACAGTTTAGTGTTCCACCGAAAGGTTGCCCCTTCTAACCAAAGGTTTATACCACCTTCTTTATTACAGCCCTCCGGAGGAACTGGCTGTTAGTTCCCCCGGAGGCGATCGCTTTTAAGTCCTTCCGTCACCAACCTTCGTCTCGTACTCTTCCTCTCGTACTGTTATCTTGAGTCACCGATTCCACCCTTGTATATCAGCCTATCCCCACCACAAACCTCCAGTAGCACCAACTGCGACTAGTTGCACAAAAGCCAGGGTTCAAGGTCTTGAGTGGGTACTATAGAATATCACCCCATACAGGTTACTGCGTAGAAACCTTCTAGGAGTCGAGGTGCTACACAATGTCCTTTGTAAGACCTTTCTCAGAATAAAACTTGGCGAATGCAGCTGACAGTAATGTTCGCTTTTCCAAAGTTTGCAGACACAAGGCTCGATTCTCTCTCTTGACGAGTGTCTATCACGGATAACACTTTAAGTGACAGTTCGCACGAAGGGCAGAAATCCTGGCAGAAGGCTTGGCGAATGAAACTGAAAGGAATTGTTCACCTTTCAAAAGTTCACGGATCAAAGCTTGACTTATCCCTCTTTTCCATTTATTATAAACCTTTAGGTGACCGCACACACAAGGGCACAAATCATGTCGGAAAGGGCTAGGCGAACCCATTTCAGCAGTAGCCAGGTGCCACCTTGGTGAATGGGATTCTCAGAAGAGGGCTGGTGTATTTTCTCACGAGAATCTGCCCAGACCTGGAGCTCCAGCTGCGTCTCGAAGATAAGATGAACATGTACCGATTTGCAAAATTGGTACAATAATACGGAACTCATTTTACCAGATGATTTGTAGCTTCCACCAGCACTAGCCTAAATAAAGAATACGATATGGATCAACTAGATTAATAGAGGCGACACCACTCATAACCTTAAATTCCTTATAAACAGGTCCTCTTGATTCACAGACCAACACGTAATTTCATATGGATTCGGTTAAAATGATAAATATCGTTTAAAATGGTAATCTGGTAGCAAGAATATCTACCCTGTCCGGGATTCGAACCAGAGATCTCTAGATTCACAGTCATAAGCACTAACCCCACGGCTATTTCGACTACGCAAATATTGTGCACAAGATGGTGACTTACTTCCACGTTCCAATAATACTGCATTACGGAATTAAGTTTAATTCATATTTTGCTTGTTTCGATAATGTTCCTGCGAGAAATTGAGTTTGAAATGCCTTATGAATAGGCCCTCTTGTGAGTAAAGAGAATGTATTCAGCAATAGTTCATGAAGGCTTGCTCAATTCTCGTATAACCACAACGATTATATTATATTGATGACTGCATTACCGTTATGTGGGTTAATATTTGAATAGCCATTGTGCAGAAACATAATACCGGCAATGCCGACTACTAACAATGTTTGATATTAAGGCATTTTACAATTTAAATTCTGATACGAAGACTTCGAACATGTACCTTGTGCTTTGTTTCAATCACTTGACACCAGAGTTCGCATGAGCGTTTACCGTTCAGTATGTCATATACATTCCACATGGCCGAGAGTATGTCATGGTATCAATTTCCGACATCGCGCGCTCATTGTCTCTCTTACCACTGCCAGCTGGATCAATCGAGTTGGCAGTGCGTCTTACACTTCTGTTCGATCCACCACTGACAGCTAGCACACTTTCATTCGATCGAACGGAAGTGTGCCAGCTGGTGCCACCTCGATCGTTCCGATCCACTTCTGTCCCATTTTTCAAAATCACTCCCACAAAAATATCCAGCAACCGAGAGGAAAGATGTTACACATCAATAATATTTTTGTCCCTTACTGGTGTACCAGCATTTCAGGAGAGGTTGCCTACCCCTACTGTCTTCCCAAACCCATTAGCGTAAGCTGACTGGACTTCCAGGGTTTAACCCGCAAGAAAAGACCAGTACAGCTCCAGCTGAGTATCAGAACTTCCTTTGCACAGGAATTTGATCTACCTGGCAAGACCTGGTCAACTCTCAACCGGATCAGGACACGTCACGGCAAGTGGGCAAACTTGCCTCCACGAATTGTAGCTGTGGTGCCCCAAAACAGAGAATTCAACAGTGTCCTTTGAGTGCTTATCAGGGACATGTGACGGACTTTCAGGATGCTAATCCTTCTTACTTTGCATCTATAGAGAGCCTATGTAAAGTATGTTGTGTAAGTACCCTAATTTCTTGTGTTCCTTCCTTGTCATGCGCTAAATGAATAAATAAACTGAGGAACCAGACTCGGTCCGGACGCCCACTTCACGCGTATTGGACCATCCCTGGCAATTGTTTCCTGTTTACAGTTGCTCAGGTTTTGGATGCCGCACCTGTAACTCGGGATGTACGGTAATGAAATTGGAAGTTTTATGGCAGAAGTGAACTGCCTACAGATGAGCGAGACGGTTTTCATGTAATTTCCCAAGGGTTTCTTTATTCTGCGTCTGCTCCCAGTTGGCGGTTTATGGCGAGGGCCTAGCAATCTTCAGTTACAGCGGTGAATAACACCCATTGCTCATAAACACTAACAAGTAGCGATACAGTGTAACTAATCCTTTTCTGCTGTAGTAATATTAGGGGTCGTATCAGTGTTACGTACTCCTACACGATGAAAAAGTCTATTTTTGTGGCAGCACTTTACCAAGTATTTTCTGGGTTTATGCTTAAGGTACAGCTATGGTTCTTGTCACATATAAGAAGCAGTATATTCTGAGCTGTTTTTGACCATGTAGTGCTACTTTGCTTTTATAGGATGTGTGAAATTAATACAAATTTGGACAGATACATTTTCAAAAAATGTTGTATAAGTTGCTTCAGATACACCTTTCTCAGTTGTTTTTCAATCAAAAATTCTCAGATTTTGTTCACATACTTGGAATGGATCATGGCAGATGAGTAACCACTTTGTTTCATTATTATTGGGACAGAATGCAAGAAAAAATCCGAACTCTTTCTTTTTAAATTTATTCAAAAAAATGTATCAATTTTTCTCTTCCCAATCCATGCCTACTATGTTTTGGAAGTGAAAATAGGTTAACATTCAAGTACTCCATTAGGCAAGTTAATGTAAAAAATAGCCCTGTATCTTAAATGGTTTCCTAGTTATTGATACCAAACATGAAAAATGAGTATTAAAGGAAAACAGCTGGCAAAGTTAAAAGTGTATTATTCAGAGCATGGGGCGCTAATTTAAGTAGACATCAAAACACCAACAAACTATATACCGTATATTTGGATTCAGAAAAGAATGAAGAATTTTATGGCGCCAAAATCAAAAAATCGTTTTATTCATCATGCAAGAGTACGTGGTGTCCTTATGCACACAAGGGAAACACAATCAATTCCTGGTAATACATGACTGGTTTGGAAACGATTCCTTCACATCTGATAACAATCATTTATATTTATTTATCTCATATTTCACAATTGTAATATCTTCACTTATATCTATTTTTCAAGCAAGCAAGAATTCATACATCCATCCTCTAAACACGACATAACCATAGCTATCATAAAACATAACCAAATCTTCTAAACAACATGCTAATATATCAACATCTCACCATGGCAACCTCTATGAATGAGCAAAGCCCCCTTCCACCTCATTACTACTGTAGGTCACCACAAAGAATCCAGTAAGCACATATACTAGACTCTTTGCAGTACCCTAGCAAGAGGTGGCCATGCTTCAAACTATATGTGCCTTGAGAAAGGAACAATCTCAACAGCCTTTTTATTAGATTCCATTTCTCATTCAAAGAGAGTGATTTGTAAGTACAATGCATTAGAATGTTAGTTATTGAGGTTTAAAGGGGCGGAACTACGAGGTCATCTGCCCCACACTGCAATGTTCTACTCAACAATCTATTCCCCCACATTTGAATTTTGGAGCTATGGAGCATTCAGGTCTGCCAAACTTTAAGGGTGAAATATCCTCTAATATAGCCTAGATTTGAATTTTGGTGCTATGTAGCTTTCAGGTTTGCAAACCTTTGATGATGAAATATCCCTAATATACCCTAGATTTGAATTTTAGTGCTATGAAACATTCAGGTTTGCCAACCTTGAGGGTAAACAATCCTTAATATCGCCTAGATTTTAATTTTCGTAATATGGAGCATTCAGGCTTGCCAACCTGAGGGTGAAATACCCTTCATATCCTCTGTTTTGAAATTCGGCGCTTAATAGCTGACGAGGTAAACAAAATGGGTTGTCCCGGAAGTTTACCCATCACTATTCGCGGGTGCCAAATCAGACCCCACCCTCCACCCAGTGTATCGCCCGGGGTAGAACTGAGCAGGTTCCACCTGCGGCATTTAAAGTAATTCATAAAATATCCTTATCACTAGGGTTCGGAAGTTTATGACCTAAAGAAGTACTAAATATGAGTAGGATATATAGGCCGAAGCTGGGGCAGGGGCTAATGGGCAAGATGGCCGCCGCGCGCAATTGCCCTATGTTATTCTTATGGAGAGGTCAGTCATAGCTGGGGCAGGGGCTAATGGGCAATATGACTGCCACGCGCTACCACACTCTTTAATGGCGGGCTTTTCAAATCATTATTTATTTGTTTTTAATTTGTAAATTTTTATGTATTTAATATTTAATTTATTATTTTTAGCACAGGGCTAATACACAAAATGGTCACTGCACACAACCACTTACACATATAACATGCTAACCTAACCTTACCTAACCTAACCTACCCTAACCTAACTTCACCTAACCTAACCTAACCTTACCTAATCTAACCTAACTTAAAAGTGCGAGCAAAAAAAGTGAGAGCAAAAAGTGTGAGCAAAAAAAGTGGGAGCAAAAAGTAAGAGCAAAATAGTGGGAGCAAAAAGTGGGAGCAAAAAGTGGGAGCAAAAAAGTGGGAGCAAAAAAAGTGAGAGCAAAAAAAGTGGGAGCAAAAAGTGGGAGCAAAAAAGTGGGAGCAAAAATGTGAGAGCAAAAAAGTAAGAGCAAATGGGGAAGCACAAATAATAAACTTAGTTATAACCTAACCTAACCTAACTTCACCTAACCTAACCTAACGTCAAAGTGGGGGCAAATATGGGAGCAAAAAGTAACAGCAAAGACTGTGAGCAAAAAAAATTGAGAGCAAAAAGTAAGAGCAAAATAGTGGGAGCAAAAAGTGGGAGCAAAAAGTGGGAGCAAAAAAGTGGGAGCAAAAAAAGTGGGAGCAAAAAAAGTGAGAGCAAAAAAAGTGGGAGCAAAAAGTGGGAGCAAAAAAGTGGGAGCAAAAATCTGAGAGCAAAAAAGTAAGAGCAAATGGGGAAGCACAAATAATAAACTTAGTTATAACCTAACCGAACCTAACCTAACCCACAGAAACCTCATTTAAAGATTTTAGATTATACGTTTTAACATTATACATTTTAACATTTTAGATTTTGATTTTTTCATTTTACAATTTTTAGATTTTACATTTTTGATTTTTTGTATTTTAGTTTTTTTTTTAGATTTTACATTGAAGTTTTTTGATTTTAGATTTTACATTTTCCGAAAAGAGTAAACTACAACTTTACCAAACCTAACTTAAGCTAATCCAAACACACAAAGTATATAAGGGCACATGCAACTATCCTTATCCTAGTCTTATAGGCTACTGTACAACATGATCTCTACCCCAACCGGGTATTTTTTTTCATTTTGTTGTTTACACATTTGTCAATTTTCCAATTTCCCATTTTCAGTTTTTTTAATGTCAGTTTTAAGTTTTTCAATTTCATAATATGGAAACAAGGAATTTGCATTGTGTTGTTTACACATTTGTCAATTTTCCCATTTTCAGTATTTTCAAAATGTCAGTTTTTAGTTTTTCAATATCATAATATGGAAACATGGATTTTTGCTTTTTGTTGTTTACACATTTATCAATTTCAAAATATTCCATTTACAGTTTTTAAAATGTCAGTTTAAAGTTTTTCAATTTCATGATATAGATACATGGATTTTCCAATTTGTTGTTTACACATTTGTCAATTTACCAAATTCCCATTTACAGTTTTTAAAATTTCAGTTTAAAGTTTTTTCTATTTTATCATTATGGAATCATGGATTTTCCAATTTGTGTTTTACATGTTTGCATTTTGCATTAGGAGTGGGGAGAGGCGGGTAGTAATTAGAAATGTACAAGCAGTGGCCATAAAATATTTTTATTTTAAATACATGTACACTATTTACACATAATACATTTTTATATATATTCTTTTTTATTTTGTTTTCTATTTTATTTATTTTTGATTATGAATACTATTTTTTATTTTTGTTTTTGTTTATTTTTGTAGTGCTATTGTTTTATTTCCTAAATTGTTTTGTTTTATGTATTTGCTAGTTGCAGGCAGAAGATTTTGATATTCATAACTTAACTCTATAAGCATGGTCAATGATTGAGTAATGACCATAGGCATGTGTACCTATACCATCAGCATCAATCACTCTTTTATCATCACCAGGACACAAAGCAATTTTGTTTAGTCTTATAGATGATATGTCATGTTGTTTAGAAGCGATAATGTTCATGGGTATTCTTTTTACATTGTTTTTCATGACACAATCCTTATAATCTTGAAAGCTTATACAATTTTTGACAACACCTCTGTTAATACCTTTAATCTTTTTGATTTCTTTACCATTTATGTCTAAAGCGTACATTTTAGCTCTAAGTCCAACAAATGCTTTTATAATTTGTCCACAAGCCTCGTCTTTAAATATCCCCAACGTTTTCTTGTTTGATGTAGAGTAACATATGTGATTAGTAGGATAATCTGATGTGTCCAGGTGTTCTAGGAAATCCAACTTGTCTTGATATACATCTTGGGTGTTAATCAAATAAATGAACGAGTCGGTATCCATATACATGAGTTTAAGATTGTTCATTCCATAATAGGGTAGCAGGACATCATAGTGGTGGGAATACATGAGAGTTTTTGAAATATCCAGTATACACATTCCAATATATATAGGCTTATTGAATACAATGTTACGTTTAGCCATGTGGAAAGCAGCTAGGTTAGGACCATAAATGGTTCTGTCAATAAATGTCGGCTTTGCTATTAGCTTTTCTGCCTTTTTGCTGTCAGTCACAAGACGTATGTCTATTCTTTTACGGATATTTTCCATTGTTTTTCCAAAAATAGCATTGTTGAATAAAAAATACACTATTTTTTAGCCTACTTTCGATTTTTGCAAAAAATGAAAGTAGACTTATGAGATCAACACAGGGCGAAAAAAGTGTGTCTGTCTGTGTGTGTGTATGTGTGTGTGTGAGTCTGTGTGTGTGTATGTGTGTGTGTGAGTCTGTGTGTGTGTGTGAGTGTGTGTACTCTGAATGTCTGTCCCCCCCTATCAATTCGAACACGGTGAATGCGAATTGAACGAAATTTGGTACAAAGGTAGCACTAGCAAAGGACACCTCAGTGTCATGTTTTATATCGCCGCCATCTTTACTAAAACTGAATGGCGGCCACTCAAACGTTCAAAACGTAAAATCAAATAACGACTAACCAAATCATCCAATCTCTACCAAATTTGGTAACAACATACCTTCGTATAGGATGCGTCTTGTGACCAAACTACAAGGTCGTCCGCCATACCATTTCAGGATGGCGGCCGTGCGAATTATGCAAACTTTATAATCCATATCATGGGACCCACCAGTTCCGATTATCGAGCCGAGAATCGTTTTAACTGTTCTAAAGGAAGAGGCACGTACGAAATTAAAAGTTTATTTTGTAATACTATAGTGCAGACGTGATTTTAAAAAGCTCAGCTGATTCATTAATAAGACAAGATGGCAGCGGATATCTTGTGCCTGACTTATATTTCACTAATTTGAGTATTGCATGCAATATAGCGTACTGAAACAAAATAAATAAACTTTGTATGAAATGCTTTATATATAAATAATATACTTCAGTGATGAAATCGTTTAGTATAAATCATTATTTGCTAACAAGTTCTATGTAAGTCATTTTATATGGATCAATGTTCGTTGGCACAAATGGCTCAGTGGTAAAGCGTTAGTCTGTCATTCATATGCCTATGGTTCAAACCTCATCAGAGATATGTTTTTTGCTTGTCATTTTACATATTTGTTGCTTTGTAATGACTCAGACGTTTTAAAATTAAGCGTTATATTGTGCATATTACGGTGCAAAACATATACTTAATTAAAACATAATTCGCCAGCAGATTTAATCGAGACATCTAGCTGACAAAAAGGTAACAGATTTTATTGAAAAGTTTCTTCTTCTGGCCGCTAGAATGCACTCGCTCTGTTAGGATTATATTGTTCGAAATTTCACAACTAGATATCACGACTAGTTTTTATATTTATTGTTTCTTGAGTACTGAGACGTTATAAAATAAAGCTTTATATGGTGCTTTTTGCAATGGAAATTATATATTAAAAAAAAACGACATTCTCCACTGGAGTGACATCTTCCATCCTTCAGTTGTACTATGCAGAAACTATAGATTCGAGCAGCGCTCTATACCGGCCAGTTAGTGAACCCAGTCTTAACGACTGCTAGGAGTAATAAGACAGTAACATTCGTTTATTCCTTGTGCACAGAGGCGTTGTTGATAATCTCAAAACTTGCAATATGGATGATTTGGAGATGGATTATTTTGTTATACCGTGTATTTAAGATTAGCCTATAAATTTACGGGTTGCGAAGTTACTTCACTTAGTTCTATATCATTCGTACACGACACAGAACAACAACGTGACGTCAGTTTCTGATCTGCTCTGATTGGCTATTACATTGCTGCAGTCGGGTAGTTGGCAGTCAAGGATAAAATTCTCGACTGCCAACTGCCAGCTACCAACTGCAACTTCATGTTGTGTATGGTGCCTATAGTATACACGGAGTCGATCGCGACTGCCGACCGAGGACTACCAACTACGGACTGCCGACTGCGCATTGTAGATGGGCCTTATTAGAGCAACGAAGTTTCAATTATTGTAAGTAGTCGGTGTTTGGAGTGTTTGCTGATGAAATTGCAAAATGCTGGGGTAAATTATAAACTATGGTTTGAACGCCAATGTTCAAATCCTGTGTGCCAATTTGCACTTCAAATAGGAAGAAATTAGGAGATGATAAGGACAGAGAGTTATAACTATACCCATACATTTCGGAGAAAGTAGGCTATATGTTCTTTCCCGAACATCTTGTTTTAACTAGGCATGGGATAGAGGTAAGTGTAGGAGTTTAGAGTCATTGATAAACCTTAGAGTACTTTGGATTTTTTTAAAGGAATTTTGTGTGTTGTTGTTGTTGTTGCTGCTGCTGCTGCTTACAAACATGGCTGTAAGCATTATGCAGCCATAAAAAAGGACTAACATACTTTTCAAGACCAAATAAGCCCCAACAAACAAGAGCAAATATGTAAGAGCTAATACAAAAAGCCAACAACAAAACTGACAAAAAAGCCATGTAGCATGCTGGTAGTTGAGTGAGTTGTTATATTGACCGATAGGTAGCAGGCTGGTAGTTGAGTGAGTATTGATATCGACCGGTAGATAGTATGCTGGTCGTTCAGTGAGCTTGTGTTGAAATGGGGCGCTAGGTAGCATGCTGGTCGTTCAAGTAGTTCTCATAGTCTCCGCTAGATAGCGGCAACATACTTTGCGTGTCGCATTTGACTATTTGGTAAAGTTTTACCGAGTGAAAACGTGCTCGTATATGCTGTGTATTTAAATTTATTATACAATTAACCACCAAGTATTTAGAACTAACATGTATAGCCTTGTGTAGGGAATATAGAGGGTCTTTAGCAAAAAAAAAAAGACTGTCTAACACAGAGTGTACAGCCTTTTGATATGCAGTAAGTACCTGATAACCTTGAGTAGGCTATAAGAATATTTTCAGTTGACTACTACCTGTCGCAGTGTTTACATTGTGAAAGACCGTTGAAACAACCAGTCTTTAGCTTTGTCATAAGCAGTGAGCAGCTGTTACCCTTAACTAGGGGTATATTAGAGGACCCTTAGCAAGAATATCATCAGTTGACTACCACCACTCACAGTGACCACATCGTGAAAGATTGACAAAACAACTATTGTACAGCCTTGTACTACACAGTAAGTAGCTGTTGGTCTTGACTATTGTATATTAGAGAACCCTTAGCAAGTATATAATCAGTTGACTACTACTTGTTACAGTGTTCACATCGTGAAAGACCGTCTCACTGTCCAGTCTACAGCCTTGTCATACGCTGTAAAGAGCTGTTGGTCTAGACTAGGGGTATATTAGAGGACCCTTAACAAGAATATCACCAGTTGACTACTACCACTCACAGTGACCACATCGTGAAAGACTGTCAAAACAACTATTGTACAGCCTTTTACTACACAGTAAGTAGCTGTTGGTCTTGACTATGATATATTAGAGAACCCTTAGCAAGTATATAATCAGTTGACTACTACTTGTTACAGTATTCACATCGTGAAAGACCGTCTCACTGTCCAGTCTACAGCCTTGTCATACACTGTAAAGAGCTGTTGGTCTAGACTAGGGGTATATTAGAGGACCCTTAACAAGAATATCACCAGTTGACTACTACCTCTCACGGTGTTCACATCGTGAAAGACCGTCTCACTGACTAACCTCTCGCCCTGTGATACGCAGTAAGCAGCTGTGTGCAGAAATCAACATTCATAATGGAAGAACCCATTCCTAGCTATATGTGTAAAGAGTGTGGGAAGACGTTTCTTCGAGACTATCATAGGAAGCGACATGAAGTATCGTGTGGTGAATTCCATGAGTGCAAGACCTGTGGTAGTACATTCAACAATGTGTACAACGGACGTCGGCATGAAGAATGTTGTAATGTTGTGTCGGCAGATAAAAGACAAAAAGCAGAGCCTACAAAACATTACCTACTGTCATTGGTCCCTGACAAAAATGGACTTATTGAATATGAGACATCTTTTGAAGGTCGTCTTAAATCCTATTTCATTCGTTGCGATACGTGCAAGGATTTAAATTCATACCTTAAAGAGTCCAAACAGCAAATAATACAAGCTATGCAGAAAGAACTAGCAATGCACAAGTCGATAAAAGTTAATCTTGTGGCTGAATGTAGATTCATTCATACATCTACCAATGAAATTACAGATCGTGCTTTTAAAACACGAAATCAGGCCCTATTTTTGGAAACGGACTTAAGTAGTTTCTTGGAAACACAATTTACAAAGTTAACTACGGAAATGGAGGAATCTGAGCTAAAAGGCAGTAATTGGGCTTTGTTAGCAGTGGAAGGAGTACGATTGAAAATAAATAAGTACAATCCCTTGCGTGGAAGCACATATATTCCATTACCAGCTGCTATACAAGCAAGAAAAGCCTGCATTAATCCTGAAAACTTGAAAAATGAAAAACGTTTTATGTATGCCATTTTAGCAAAACTGGTTAAAAAGAATGCTCATCGCATTAGTAAATACAAGGACCTGGACAACAAGTATGATTTTTCTTTAATATCGTTTCCTACATCGCTAGCTGACATTCCCAAATTTGAAAAAGCCAACGATATATCCATTAATGTATTTGGATTGGAACAAAACAATGAACTGTTCCCTCTAAAGGTTGTGGATCAAGAGCTGCAAGACCATCGTGACCTCCTTCTGCTAAGTTCATCATCCGGCCAGAACCACTACGTCTTTATCAAAGATTTTGATAAACTAGTAAGACATCAGATTACCCGCTATGAACATAAAATATATACGTGTAAACGGTGTTTTACACACTTTGATAATCGATATGGTCAACAAGGAATTGAAAAATTGAAAGAACATAGAGCTTTGTGTGTCCAGCATGACATTGCTAGGGTTGAAATGCCTATTAAAAACCCCATTGTCAAATTTTTAAACGTGGAAAAAATGCTGAGAATACCTTACGTTATCTATGCTGACTTTGAAAGTATACTGTTACCCTATCAAACATGTCTACCCAATCCAGAAGCAAGTTATACAGTGCCATACCAGAGTCATGTTCCTATGAGCTTTGGTATATACGTTAAACCGTCACCTGCTGTGGAACACATAAAGACAAACCTTCCAAGCCAACCTCTTATTTATCGTGGACCTGACGCAGCAGAAAAGTTTATGGACTGTTTGATTTCAATAGCTAATGAAATTGATCGCCTTTACAGCTTAAATGTTCCAAAGGCTTTAACTGAGGATCAAGAAGCAGAGTTCCAAAGTTCTGAAACCTGTTATTTGTGTCAAAAACCGTATACCAAAGAGGATTGGAAAGTTCGAGACCATTGCCATATTACAGGGGAATACCGTGGAAGTGCTCACAATAACTGTAATTTGAGGTGTAAAACACGTAACCCCGTTCCTGTATTTCTACATAATATGAGTGGCTACGACGCAAATTTCATTGCAAAGCAATTAGGATGTACTACTGAGAGAGTGGATGTTATCGCTAACTCCAAGGAAAAGTACATTTCCTTCACCAAATATGTAGGAAATGTTACGCTTAGATTTGTGGACACGTTTCGGTTAATGCCGAGTAGTTTGGAAAACTTAGTTTCCAACTTAACATCATACCCTGAAACAGACAAGTACTTTGGAAAAGAAAATGCAATGCTCATGACTCGTAAAGGGGTATTTTGTTATGACTACATTGACTCATGGGAAAAGTTAAGTGAAACGTGTTTACCTCCGAAAGAGGCATTCTTTAACAAATTAAGTCAAGAAAATGTTAGTCAAGAAGACTATGAACATGCCAAAAATGTCTGGAAACAGTTCAACATTAAAACTCTAGGGGAATATAGTGACCTCTACCTAACTTCAGATGTACTCCTTCTTGCAGACAGCTTTGAAACGTTTAGAAACACTCCGAGTGGATGCTGCACACTTTTTTACTTCGCCTGGTTTAAGTTTCGAGGCAATGCTCCTTTACACAGGAATTGAACTGGAATTGATACAGGATTACGATCAGATTCTTTTAATCGAGTCTGGAATACGCGGAGGCATATGCCAGGTGTCTCATCGGTATGCTGAAGCTAACAATAAATACATGGAAACCTATGATTCTGAGAAACCATCGCAGTTTATTACCTATGATGATGCCAACAACCAATACGGGTGGGCTATGTGCCACTCCCTTCCTTATGGTGGATTTCAGTGGGTTTCTCCAGATACTGTTGATCTAGAAAAACTAAAGGAAGACGATCCTGTGGGATACATTCTAGACGTTGATGTTGATTACCCATCTGACCTTCATGATCTACACAACGATTTACCTTTCCTACCTGAGTGTACACAACCTAAGGATTCGTCTCTGAAAAACCTAATTCCTCATCTTGGAAATCGAAGGCGATATGTTGTTCACTACATTGCATTAAAACAGGCTTTATATCCTGGAATAAAATTGATAAAAATTCATCGTGTCTTAAAGTTTAAGAAAAGACCTTGGTTAAAGGCACACGTTGATTTTAATAACAACCTTCGAAAACAAGCCAAAAATGATTTTGAGAAAAATCTGTACAAATTATTCAACAATGCTATTTTTGGAAAAACAATGGAAAATATCCGTAAAAGAATAGACATACGTCTTGTGACTGACAGCAAAAAGGCAGAAAAGCTAATAGCAAAGCCGACATTTATTGACAGAACCATTTATGGTCCTAACCTAGCTGCTTTCCACATGGCTAAACGTAACATTGTATTCAATAAGCCTATATATATTGGAATGTGTATACTGGATATTTCAAAAACTCATGTATTCCCACCACTATGATGTCCTGCTACCCTATTATGGAATGAACAATCTTAAACTCATGTATATGGATACCGACTCGTTCATTTATTTGATTAACACCCAAGATGTATATCAAGACAAGTTGGATTTCCTAGAACACCTGGACACATCAGATTATCCTACTAATCACATATGTTACTCTACATCAAACAAGAAAACGTTGGGGAAATTTAAAGACGAGGCTTGTGGACAAATTATAAAAGCATTTGTTGGACTTAGAGCTAAAATGTACGCTTTAGACATAAATGGTAAAGAAATCAAAAAGATTAAAGGTATTAACAGAGGCGTTGTCAAAAATTGTATAAGCTTTCAAGATTATAAGGATTGTGTCATGAAAAACAATGTAAAAAGAATACCCATGAACATTATCGCTTCTAAACAACATGACATATCATCTATAAGACTAAACAAAATTGCTTTGTGTCCTGGTGATGATAAAAGAGTGATTGATGCTGATGGTATAGGTACACATGCCTATGGTCATTACTCAATCATTGACCATGCTTAAAGAGTTAAGTTATGAATATCAAAATCTTCTGCCTGCAACTAGCAAATACATAAAACAAAACAATTTAGGAAATAAAACAATAGCACTACCAAAATAAACAAAAACAAAAATAAAAAATAGTATTCATAATCAAAAATAAATAAAATAGAAAACAAAATAAAAAAGAATATATATAAAAATGTATTATGTGTAAATAGTGTACATGTATTTAAAATAAAAATATTTTATGGCCACTGCTTGTACATTTCTAATTACTACCCGCCTCTCCCCACTCCTAATGCAAAATGCAAACATGTAAAACACAAATTGGAAAATCCATGTTTCCATAATGATAAAATAGAAAAAACTTTAAACTGAAATTTTAAAAACTGTAAATGGGAATTTGGTAAATTGACAAATGTGTAAACAACAAATTGGAAAATCCATGTATCTATATCATGAAATTGAAAAACTTTAAACTGACATTTTAAAAACTGTAAATGGAATATTTTGAAATTGATAAATGTGTAAACAACAAAAAGCAAAAATCCATGTTTCCATATTATGATATTGAAAAACTAAAAACTGGCATTTTGAAAATACTGAAAATGGGAAAATTGACAAATGTGTAAACAACACAATGCAAATTCCTTGTTTCCATATTATGAAATTGAAAAACTTAAAAATGACATTAAAAAAAACTGAAAATGGGAAATTGGAAAATTGACAAATGTGTAAACAACAAAATGAAAAAAATACCCGGTTGGGGTAGAGATCATGTTGTACAGTAGCCTATAAGACTAGGATAAGGATAGTTGCATGTGCCCTTATATACTTTGTGTGTTTGGATTAGCTTAAGTTAGGTTTGGTAAAGTTGTAGTTTACTCTTTTCGGAAAATGTAAAATCTAAAATCAAAAAACTTCAATGTAAAATCTAAAAAAAAAAAAAAAAAAAAAAAAATACAAAAAATCAAAAATGTAAAATCTAAAAAATGTAAAATGAAAAAATCAAAATCTAAAATGTTAAAATGTATAATGTTAAAACGTATAATCTAAAATCTTTAAATGAGGTTTCTGTGGGTTAGGTTAGGTTCGGTTAGGTTATAACTAAGTTTATTATTTGTGCTTCCCCATTTGCTCTTACTTTTTTGCTCTCAGATTTTTGCTCCCACTTTTTTGCTCCCACTTATTTGCTCCCACTTTTTTTTTGCTCCCACTTTTGCTCCCACTTTTTTTCTCCCACTTTTTGCTCCCACTTTTTTGCTCCCACTTTTTTTGCTCCCACTTTCTTGCTCCCACTTTTTTGCTCCCACTTTTTGCTCCCCACTATTTTGCTCTTACTTTTTGCTCTCAATTTTTTTTGCTCACAGTCTTTGCTGTTACTTTTTGCTCCCATATTTTCCCCCACTTTGACGTTAGGTTATGTTAGGTTAGGTTAGGTTAGGTGAAGTTAGGTTAGGTTAGGTTATAACTAAGTTTATTATTTGTGCTCTCACATTTGCTCTCCCTTTTTTTGCTCACACTTTTTGCTCTCACTTTTTTTTTGCTCGCACTTTTAAGTTTGGTTAGATTAGGTAAAGTTAGGTTAGGTTAGGTGAAGTTAGGTTAGGGTAGGTTAGGTGAAGTTAGGTTAGGTTAGGTTAGGTAAGGTTAGGATAGGTTAGGTGAAGTTAGGTTAGATTAGGTAAGGTTAGGGTAGGTTAGGTGAAGTTAGGTTAGATTAGGTTAGGTTAGGTAAGGTTAGGTTAGCATGTTATATGTGTAAGTGGTTGTGTGCAGTGACCAATTTGTGTATTAGCCCTGTGCTAAAAAATAATAAATTAAATATTAAATACATAAAAATTTATAAATTAAAAACAAATAAATAATGATTTGAAAAGCCCGCCATTAAAGAGTGTGGTAGCGCGTGGCAGCCATATTGCCCATTAGCCCCTGCCCCAGCTATGACTGACCTCTCCATAAAAAAAAAGAATAACATTGGGCAATTCCGCGCGGCGGCCATCTTGCCCATTAGCCCCTGCCCCAGCTTCGGCCTATATATCCTACTAATATGCAAGCAAATATGCCCTAAAATAGCTGAATATGACCTAAAAATTATAAAATATGACCTAAAACATGGCATTTCCTTGTTTGCTAATTGCTTCTGAGCTAAATATATCTACTGGAGTGACATTCTATTGAAAGGTGGAAGCACATTATCGTCATGTTCCGTGACCTCATGCGTACAGTGTCGCAATCCAACTCGTCCAGAAAGATGTGCTAAAAGACATGCGTAGAGGAGCGCCTTCTTGGAATCAGGTCTCCTAACCTGCTATCTGCCTGTTCCGGGAAAAGAAATAAAAATATATCTACTACACTATTCGGAAATCCTGTGTTTGAAACTCGACGCAGATAACACGTACCTTGTTAACGACGCCTCAATTTAAACAATATGCTGAAATTATAACCAAATATGACCTTATATCCGTAAAATATGACCAAATATGACCAAAACAACAAGATGTTCAGTAAAGAACATATAGCCTACTTTCTCCTAAATGCATGGGTATTGTTATAACTCTTTGTCCTTTTCAAGGAGTATAAATGAATGTTGGTTGTAGTAGCTTGTTGAAATACAACGTGCTATAGGGATATTAAACATGAATATGAGGTGCCATTTCCTAGTGCTACCTCTGTAAAAAAATTCATTCAATTCGGTTTCACCGTGTTTGAATTGATCTGGGGAATGGATTTGCACACATACATGGCCGCTATTTGCAAACTATTGGGCTGATGACCTTGTAGTCAGTCATAAGATGCTTTCCACAAAAAGGCATGCTGTTGCAAAATCCGGTAGTGATCAAATTATTAGGATGGTCGAAATTTGATTTAAGCTTTTAACATTTGGGTGGCCGTCATTCCGTTTCCGTCAAGATGGCGGCGATATAAAACATGACACTGAGGTGCCTTTTATTAGTGCTACCTCTATACCAAATTTCGTTCAATTCGGTTTCACCGTGTTTGAATTGATAGGGGGAATCAATTTGCACACATACTTGGCCACCATCTGCAAACTATTGGGCTGATGATCTAGCAGTTTGGTCAGAATATGCTTCCCACATAAAGATTTGTTGTTGCAAAATTTGGTAGAGACTAGATTATTAGGTTGGTCGTAATTACATTTTAGCCTTTAACATTTGGGTGGCCGCGATTACGTTTCCGTCAAGATGGCGGCGATATAAAACATGACACTGAGGTGCCCTTTGCTAGTGCTACCTCTGTACCAAATTTCATTCCATTCGGTTTCACAGTGTTCGAATTAATAGGGGTAATCGATTTTGACACAAAGATGGCCGCCACCCGCAAACTATTAGGCTAATGACCTATTAGATTTGTCAAAGGATGCTTCCTCCATAAAGGTATGTTGTTGCAAAATATCGTAGAGATCGGATGATTAGGTTAGTCGTAATTTGATTTAAGATTTGAACATTTGTGTGGCCGCCATTACGTTTCCGTCAAGATGGCGGTGGTATAAAACATGACACTGAGGTGCCCTTTGCTAGTGCTACCTCTGTACCAAATTTCATTCCATTCGGTTTCACCGTGTTCGAATTAATAGGGGTAATCGATTTTGACACAAAGATGGCCGCCATCCGCAAACTATTAGGCTAATGACCTATTAGATTTGTCAAAGGATGCTCCCTTCATAAAGGTATGTTGTTGAAAAATTTGGTAGAGATTGGATGATTAGGTTAGTCGTAATTTGATTTAAGCTTTGAACATTTGGGTGGCCGCCATTACGTTTCCGTCAAGATGGCGGCGATATAAAACATGACACTGGGGTGCCCTTTGCTAGTGCTACCTCTGTACCAAATTTCATTCCATTCGGTTTCACCGTGTTCGAATTAATAGGGGTAATCGATTTTGACACAAAGATGGCCACCATCCGCAAACTATTAGGCTAATGACCTATTATATTTGTCAAAGGATGCTCCCTCCATAATGGTATGCTGATGCAAAATTTGGTAGAGATCGGATGATTAGGTTAGTCGTAATTTGATTTAAGCTTTTAATATTTGTGTGGCCGCCATTACGTTTCCGTCAAGATGGCGGCTATATAAAACATGACACTAAGGTGCCCTTTGCTAGTGCTACCTCTGTACCAAATTTCATTCCATTCGGTTCCACCGTGTTCGAATTAATAGGGGTAATCGATTTTGACACAAAGATGGCCGCCATCCGCAAACTATTAGGCTAATGACCTATTAGATTTGTCAAAGGATGCTTCCTCCATAAAGGTATGTTGTTGCAAAATTTGGTAGAGATCGGATGATTAGGTTAGTCGTAATTTGATTTAAGCTTTGAACATTTGGGTGGCCGCCATTACGTTTCCGTCAAGATGGCGGCGATATAAAACATGACACTGGGGTGCCCTTTGCTAGTGCTACCTCTGTACCAAATTTCATTCCATTCGGTTTCACCGTGTTCGAATTAATAGGGGGAATCGATTTTGACACAAAGATGGCCGCCATCCGCAAACTATTAGGCTAATGACCTATTAGATTGTCAAAGGATGCTCCCTCCATAAAGGTATGTTGTTGCAAAATTTGGTAGACATCGGATGATTAGGTTAGTCGTAATTTGATTTAAGCTTTGAACATTTGTGTGGCCGCCATTACGTTTCCGTTAAGATGGCGGCGATATAAAACATGACACTGGGGTGCCCTTTGCTAGATTTGCTATTGAAAGGTGGAAGCACTACCTCTGTACCAAATTTCGTTCCATTCGGTTGCACCGTGTTCGAATTAATAGGGGCAATCCATTTTGACACAAAGATGGCCGCCATCTGCAAACTATTAGGCTGATGACCTATTAGTTTGGTCAAAGGATGCTGCCCCCATAAAGGTATGTTGTTGCAAAATTTGGTAGAGATCGGATGATTAGGTTAGTCGTAATATGATTTAAGCTTTGAACATTTGTGTGGCCGCCATTACGTTTCCGTCAAGATGGCGGCGATATAAAACATGACACTGAGGTGTCCTTTGCTTGTGCTTTCGTTCAATTTGCGCTCACCGTGTTCGAATTGACAGACAGACAGACAGACAGACAGACAGAGAGAGAGAGAGAGAGAGGAGAGAGAGAGAGAGAGAGAGAGAGAGAGAGAGAGAGAGAGAGAGAGAGAAGAGGAGAGAGAGAGAGAGAGAGAGAGAGAGAGAGAGAGAGAGAGAGAGAGAGAGAGAGAGAGACACACACACACACACACACACACACACACACACACACACACACACACACACACACACACACACACACACACACACACACACACACACACACACACACACACACACACACACACACACACACACACACACACACACACACACACACACACACACACACACACACACACACACACACACACACACACACACACACACACACACACACACACACACACACACACACACACACACACACACACACACACACACACACACACACACACACACACACACACACACACACACACACACACACACACACACACACACACACACACACACACACACACACACACACACACACACACACACACACACACACACACACACACACACACACACACACACACACACACACACACACACACACACACACACACACACACACACACACACACACACACACACACTTACTTACTTTTGTTTCGCCCTGTAGTGATCTCATAAGTCTACTTTCATTTTTTGCAAAAATCGAAAGTAGGCTAATAACAAGATGTTCAGTAAAGAACATATAGCCTACTTTCTCCTAAATGCATGGGTATTGTTATAACTCTTTGTCCTTTTCAAGGAGTATGATTGAATGTTGGTTGTAGTAGCTTGTTGAAATACAACGTGCTATAGGGATATTAAACATGAATATGAGGTGCCCTTTGCTAGTGCTACCTCTGTACCAAATTTCGTTCAATTCGGTTTCGCCGTGTTTGAATTGATAGGGGGAATCGATTTGCACACATACTTGGCCACCATCTGCAAACTATTGGGCTGATGTTCTTGCAGTTTGGTCAGAATATGTTTCCCACATAAAGATATGGTGTTGCAAAATTTGGTAGAGACTAGATTATTAGGTTGGTCGTAATTACATTTTAGCTTTTAACATTTGGGTGGCCGCGATTACGTTTCCGTCAAGATAGCGGTGATATAAAACATGACACTGAGGTGCCTCTTGCTAGTGCTACCTCTGTACCAAATTTCGTTCATTCGGTTCCACCGTGTTCGAATTAATAGGGGGAATCAATTTTGACATAAAGATGGCTGCCATCCGCAAACTATTAGGCTAATGACCTATTAGATTGGTCAAAGGATGCTCCCTCCATAAAGGTATGTTGTTGCAAAGTTTGGTAGAGATCGAATGGTTATGTTAGTCGTAATTTGATTTAAGCTTTAAACATTTGTGTGGCCGCTATTACGTTTCTGTCAATATGGCGGCGATATTAATCATGACACTGAGATGCCCTTTGCTAGTGCTATCTCTGTACCAAATTTCGTTCCATTCTGTTTCACCGTGTTTGAATTAATAGGGGGAATCGATTCTGACACAAAGATGGCCGCCATCCGCAAACTATTAGGCGAATGACCTATTAGATTGGTCAAAGGATGCTCCCTCCATAAAGGTATGTAGTTGCAAAATTTGGTTGAGATCGGATGATTAGGTTAATCGTAATTTGATTTAAGCTTTGAACATTCGTGTGGCCGCCATTACGATTCAGTCAAGACGGCGGCGATATAAAACATGACACTGAGGTGCCCTTTGCTAGTGCTACCTCTGTACCAAATTTCGTTCCATTAGGTTCCTCCGTGTTCGAATTAATAGGGGGAATCAATTTTGACATAAAGATGGCCGCCATCCGCAAACTATTAGGCTAATAACCTATTAGATTGGTCAAAGGATGCTCCCTCCAAAAAGGTATGTTGTTGCAAAGTTTGGTAGAGATCGGATGGTTATGTTAGTCGTAATTTAACTTAAGCTTTGAACATTTGTGTGGCCGCCATTACGTTTCTGTCAATATGGCGGCGATATAAAACATGACACTGAGATGCCCTTTGCTAGTGCTACCTCTGTACCAAATTTCGTTCCATTCGGTTTCACCGTGTTTGAATTAATAGGGGGAATTGATTTTCACACAAAGATGGCCGCCATTCGCAAACTATTAGGCTAATGACCTATTCATTTGGTCAAAGGATGCTTCCTCTATAAGGGTATGTTGTTGCAAAATTTGGTAGAGATCGGATGATTAGGTTAATCGTAATTTGATTTAAGCTTTGAACATTTGTGTGGCCGCCATTACGTTTCCGTCAAGATGGCGGCGATATAAAACATGACACTGAGGTGCCTTTTGTTAGTACTACCTCTGCACCAAATTTCGTTCCATTCGGTTGCACCGTGTTCGAATTAATAGGGGGAATCGATTTTCACACAAAGATGGCCGCCATCCGCAAACTATTACTCTGATGACCTATTAGTTTGGTCAAAGGATGCTCCCCCCATAAAGGTATGTTGTTGCAAAATTTGGTAGAGATCGGATGATTAGGTTAGTCGTAATTTGATTTAAGCTTTGAACATTTGTGTGGCCGCCATTACGTTTCCGTCAAGATGGCGGCGATATAAAACATGACACTGAGGTGCCTTTCGTTAGTACTACTTCCGTACCAAATTTCGTTCCATTCGGTTGCACCGTGCTCGAATTAATAGGGGGAATCGATTTTCACTCAAAGATGGCCACCATCCGTAAACTATTACGCTGATGACCTATTGGTTTGGTCAAAGGATGCTCCCCCCATAAAGGTATGTTGTTGCAAAATTTGCTAGAGATCGGATGATTAGGTTAGTCGTAATTTGATTTAAGCTTTGAACATTTGTGAGGCCACCATTACGTTTCCGTCAAGATGGCGGCGATATAAAACATGACACTGAGGTGTCCTTTGCTAGTGCTACCTTTGTACCAAATTTCGTTCAATTCGCATTCACCGTGTTCGAATTGATAGGGGGGGACACACATTCAGAGTACACACACTCACACACACACAGACACACACACACACAGACACACACACAGACTCACACACACACATACACACACACAGACAGACACACTTTTTTCGCCCTGTGTTGATCTCATAAGTCTACTTTCATTTTTTGCAAAAATCGAAAGTAGGCTAAAAATGGCCGAAATATGCATTAATAGGCAACATCAAATTGCTTTAAACGTGGTCAGGGACCCGTCATTAAAACTTATTTTTTAGATTTCGGGTAAAATGAGCTCGGGAAAAAAATATGACTTTTCCTTAACATCCGAACCTTACTTATCAGCGACCATCGCCGTACACGAGCGATGATGTCACACGTCGGTGGCAGACGAGTCACTATCGGGAGAGAGGCTGGAATCCAAGGCAGGCAGGGAGGCGTCTGATCAATTGGTTTATCGTCTGCAGTAGAGCATTCCCGTGTTTCTGCTTAGTCTGCTTGATGCGTCTAACAGCCTGCTGCATCGATTCAGCTGCTCTAGTTCCCCTGTCAGGTGTTGAATGATCAGAATTATCTCGTCGCGATATTGTTCAAGAGTGCCGGAATATCTCACCAAATTAATATAGTCAAAGTCAACCCCTGGCACTATACAGCCCATGACGGGCCAAGGCCGACCAAGCGACCGCTGCCCAGCCATTTGGCCTGCAGATATTGGGATGACGTGTGATCAGCGCGTCGGGTCCCCTCGGCCGTTAATCTTGGTATTCGTGATCGGGGCGCTGTCTCACAGCTACTCAATTGTCCTCACGAGGCTGAGTGCACTCCGTTCCAACCCTCACGTCAGTTTAATTAATATAGTAGGCTACATTATGGAAAAAGGAAGGAAGCTTGTAGTTTAACGTGACCGTTAATCTCGAGATCATGAGCCACGGGACCTCCTTTTTACGTGGAATCCGAACCACAGGACATGGCATTTCACTTCGAAAATCTCACATGCATTGACCGGGAATCGAACCCGGACCGCCTTGGTGAGAGGCATACAGCGAGACCGCTGAGCCACCATGCCTATAATGCCTATAATGGCAATAATTAAGACACGAGTATGTTTATAAAACGAGCGTAGCGAGTTTTATAATTTTCATACGAGTGCTTTAATTAACATTATAGGCGAGTTGCATACGACTGTTTATGTTCGATGATAATTATAACTATTTTATGTTCGAACATAAATATTTATCAATATCTGTCAAGATTTCGCCAGTTTTATGTACTGAACAGAGCGCATTGGACGCAGAGAATACCTTGTATTTGACCATGGCCTCCTGGAATACCCCACTTTGACACTAGGCACGCAGTGAAATTTAAAATAGGAAGGCCGTGGAAGTCATCTCAGGTGCGATGCTATCCTTATCTAATTGGTCACCCAACTGTTTCTTGAGCTCTGATTGGTGGGAGAAACTGTATCATAATGAAAACTTGTACTATAATGAGCCTCATCATAGTACAGTTTTCTGACATATATATTTACATTTCGCCATAGTCTAACATAAAATTAATTATAATATTTAATCGGTCTACACGAATTGGGATAATATGATTCCACCTGATAAAATGGATAAAGATCCAGAGTAGTGAAGCCGCCCTTTTCTTAACTTTTTACGAGGTACATTATTAAAAATATATCATTTATGATATGTATACCTTTCTGGGAGTCGTTACTTGTTGATTTCAATTTCATTTGCCACAGCTGCACTGGAAATAATAGGTTTTTTTTAACGTAAATAAAGCTTTTTTGATCGTGTTCATTTCACTAGCGGCACCATCTTTTATACCCCTAGTGACTTGTTGCCAACATATCCGATACAAAATTCACCACACGACACGTGAATAATGAAATAAAAGGCAAACCATTGGCCTGGATAAAGATTATTGATGCGTGACTGCCCCCACTGTGCGTGACAAAACCCAGGGGTGTTATATATTAGCTGACGCGGCCCGCAGGCCCGCGCTACCCAACCACCATTGCACAGTGGGTCAAAATCGAAATCTAGGGGGACAAAATTATTCATACGTTTTAATCATGAATATAGAGTGAAAGCAACGTATATAATTTGTGTACTGCACAATAAACATCAGTTAAGACCATTTAAGCTACGTTTACACATGCAAGAAATTGTCTATGACTAGGAGTTGGATAGAGCATTCAGTTATCTCTTCAGAACAATTTTCTACCCCTAATTTATTTTTAAATAAGTCACAAAGTTCCACTTTTGACATAATCGTTCAACCCAGTCCTTCAAACCGTTGTAAACGTGTGAGAACTGGTTGCGCGGCATATTCTAAAACGTAAAATAACTAAGTAAGTTGCAAAAAGATGCAAAAAATCTTATAACAGGCGTAAACTACAAGACTTTATCTACATTTTAACATTAAGTAAAAAGTGACGCAGAGTGACGCGCCATACTAAAATTCTAAGTGAAAATATAATTTTAAAAATAATAGTTAAATATTATATAATGCAAATATAGCTAAAATTACGTAACAATTACGCCCATTAATAACTGAAACACGTTACAAAGATGATACCTTCAGCTGCACGATCCATCTTAAAGCATCACACTAACCACAAAGACAACCAAACCACAGCCACTTACATTCACCCTCCAATTCAGACTGCTCGAACACTGAGATGCGTTTATATCCCAGAATAGTGAGCGGCAATTATATGAGAATGCTGTAGAAGTAATAAATTTTGATTTTTTTAATTATGAAAATAAATAATTTTGTCCTCCTAGATTTCGATTTTGACCCACTGTGCATTGGTCTGGACGAAAATATTGGTATGCCGGATGCGATATAGTCCCGAATGCGTGGGGTTGGCATGACTGACTCCTCAAGAAAGATGGCTCTCAGAGCCGCAATTTCAACTACATAAGTCGTGATCCTATTTGGGTGGATCTATGACAGCGGAGGAGTCAACATCTAATACTTCATCTTCTCCAGATGTTTTCCCGACTATTTATTCAGGTAACTTCAGTACTTACAATATTTTTTTGAAAGTTTCACTTATTCTTTTGAAAGTTTCACTTACTCTGGAGCGCCACCAAATAATGTAGGTATGAATAATTACTACTTGCACAGATTACATGGTTAGTACAGAGCTGGGAATCAATCCCGGACCACCCACCGATACTCCACGAGGTTAAAGTGAAGGATACACAAGTGTGAAGCACCGCTAACCAGCTATTTCCATACAAATGTGGCACAAGAAAGCCGTTTGATCGCTACCGGAGAACAGTATCTTGTTTGAACACGTAGCCTAACAGGTCAGCAAGAGTTTGAAAAGCACGCACCAAACATTAACAGAGTACTTACAAACACGACGTCTATTTGAAGGCGACACTCACCTAGAACACAAGAAGGAATAAGTTAGTTCAAGTTGGCACAGACTCAACAAAATGTCACAGCTCATAAAGTAGCAACATTCCTCCGCCCATCTCGCCACTGCTCTGCGCTACCTCATTGTTATCAGTCCTCGCTTCAGGGGCGCACCCAGGGGGGGGGCTTTGGGGGCTTAAGCCCCCCCTAAAAACCTGGGAACACTTTAAAAACATTGCATCACATAAACATAAAGAAACCTTCCAAACCGTCCGTCTGCAGGTGTCCGTCCGTCGTATCTGTGATGCGGGCAATCCAGGTAACAGGCTCGCAGACTCCTAGGTTGGTGTCCCGGTGAACCGTAATGTCGTAGTCGTTCAGGTTGGACAGGCGCACGTACGGCCGAGACGTCGTGTTGATGAGGGTCTTGGCAACTAACAATCCTTTTGTCTGGACGTCCTCATATTTTGGCTCGATGACAGCCGCCACTCCCTCAGCAGTTCCGTCGACAATTACGGCGGCGCTGATCTCCGTCCTGGTGGGAACGATGACGTCCTCTCTCAGCCTTACTCGTCGTGGGGTGACGGCCTCGTGTGCTGGTTGCAAAGCAAGTTCCTCACCTCCGAAGAGCAGAGTGTTGGTACTCAGATCCAAGATGATGTTGTTCTGGTCCATGAAGTCCAGTCCAATGATCACTTCATTTGATACGTCAGCCACAAGCACTGGATGCTTTATCGCACGTCGACCAATGACGAACTCCAGTGATGCTTCGCCATGTACCGGTGCGGTCTCTCCGGTCGCGGTTATTAGTTGGAGGTTCCTTTGTGTGGGTTGCACTCTCCACTTCGGGATCACGGTGGGACTGACGATGGTCCTCGATGCTCCCGTGTCGATTAGCATGGGCCAGCTCTCTCCGTTGACGACTCCGTCGACCATCAGACTGATATTATCCCTCCTTAACTGAGTCACACGAACTTGGACTGCCGGGGCTTGACGACTGTCACAAGCAAAGCTTTGCCCCCCAAGGCTGGTTGATACTTGCTTTCCTGGGCCGCGTGGTTTCCCTACGACTGACTGTCCCGACGGAAACCCTTGGTGCCGCTGATCACCGCAGTCCTTGCTCAGGTGGCCTCTCTTACGGCAGGTCCAGCAGGTCGGTAGTCCTCTTCCGGGCCGCCTCTCCGGATGTCCTTCGGCTACTTTTTTTGTTGGTGGTACTGCGACCCTTGAAGAACCGGCCTAGCGCCTCCATCAGCTCATCGACCTGGAGCTTGGTCTTGTCGGCTTTGGATGGTTCGTCGATGTCCACCTGACGCACCCGCGCGCGCATTCTAGATGCCTGTTTTGCCGTCTCGAACTCAAGTGCGTGGCTCAGCGCATCTGCCACAGTCTTATTGCGCGCGAGTTGCAGCGCCTGTTGAGTGTCCGAGTCCCGTAGTCCGTCGGTGAAGGTCTGCGTCGCAATCTGTTCCAGAAAGTCGGCCGGCGCTGTTGGATAGGCGAGCCTTACGTGGCGTGCGATGTCCATCCCGAACTCCTGCAGGGTTTCCGCGTTCTTCTGTACCCGGGTCCGGAGCTGCATCTGGTAGGCCTGCTGAAGATGGCTATCTCCATATCGGGACTCCATATGGGCGATCAGTGAAGCGTAGTCCTGGGATCCAGTCGGGATGGCCTGAAGGACGTTAAGGGCGTCACCTCTCAGCGCTACAATGAGAGCTGTAGCCTTTTCTGTGTTGTTCCAGTTATTTATGGAACAGGCCGCCTCGAACTGACGTAAGTAGGAGCTCCACGGGACCTTTCCGTCGAAGGTAGGGGGCGTCACTCTGCTATATCCCGTTCCTGATATTCCCGGTGTAACGGTGGGCGGGCGTTGGCGCAGCTCGGCAACTTCCTCTTGTAGAGCGTTGAATTTCTCTTCCACCCCCGTCAGTGGGCGTTGGTGCAGCTAGGCAACTTCCTTTTGTAAGGCGTTGAATTTCTCCTCCACCCCCATCAGCGGGCGTTGGCGCAGCTCGGCAACTTCCACTTATAAGGCGTCGAACTTCATTTCCACTGCCGTGACTTCCTCACGCAGACCCAGTTCTAATTTCTTCAGGTCCTGTGTCAACTTATTCTGACCGTCTTCCATCTTCTTCTGGCCGTCCTCTATCCTCTTCAGATCCTCCGCTAGCTTATTTTGACCGTCTTCCATCTTCTTCTGGCCGTTTTCTAGTTTGGCAGTTAGGTCCTCGGCTAACTTCTTCTGGCCGTCCTCCATCTTCTTCTGGCCGTCTTCCAGCTTCTTCAGGTCATCCTTCAGGTCCTTGGCAAATTTCTTCTGGCCGTCCACCATCTTCTTCTGGCCGTCCTCCGTCTTCTTCTGGCCGTCCTCCATCTTCTTCTGGCCGTCTTCCATCTTGGCTTCCATGCCACTTAACTTTTCTAGCAATGCTGCAAATTGCGCTTCCATTTTAGATGTTTGTCTTGTAAAGGGCATGCACTCACAGGAAAATTAAAATAAAAAATTGACCTGCTCGGGTTTTGAAACCAGGACCGTCAGGTGTTGTGCTTGTGTTTGAGTTCGTAATCCCGCTTCTGACACCACTTGTTACGTGCCCCCCCCCCCTCCAGTGGCACTTTTGTTAACTGGACTACGGTGGGTTGAAGCACAACACAGATTGTTCCTTTAAATGAAATAATTAAATTTATTGCGGCCAGAAAGATACACCACTCAACAGCAAATACAAGCAATTAGAGCCTTACTCCAGTTTCCTCAAGTCTCTTCCTTATGGAGAGCTCTTGCCCCCTTTCACTTCTCAACAAACCACAGAAGTTAATTCGTCCTAATGAGTCAGGTGGCCTTGACAGAAACTACCTGCACCTCTTCCTCATGTACACAAACTACAGTTACTTACGATAACTTGCTACACGCTGCTTCGCTGTTCACAAGCTGGGAAACAATGCCACTGGATTTCGTAACTCGTACGGCACTTCGCCACAATACGTCTGTCGCTCAGTGAAATCACACTCGCTCAAAACACAGGCAGTCCCCTGTATGCTTCTCACTCCCTCGCTGTCAAGAGAATCGGCTTCACTAAGGGTTTCGCAAGTCACCACACTTCTGTCGCTCAGGATAAACTCTCGCACTAGCTCGAAAAACAAACCACAACTGCTTGACAGGTCGCTCTTATATAGCAGGCCGGTGACTCAATAAATGCTTCTAGACCCATCCAGGGTTCACGGCTTCTCGAGGTTTCCTTCACTGGCTGAGTCACGAATATTCTGGACCATCCCTTTGTCCTAGTAGTCCTGTTGCATAAGGCGCACGCAATACACTGAGGCAGAGCAGCCCATCCCTGGGGCAGTTGTGACTCATGCGGTGAGCGATGAAACAAACTCACAGCCGTAACAATATTTACATACAAGAATAATAATGGACACATTCTCTTTCCATAGCTGAAATCATGTTATTGAGGAAAGCCCCCTCCAAACCAAAAGTCTGGGTGCGCCCCTGCAGTCGCTATAACAATAGAATGTCGCAACCATCACATTATTATTGCACTCTTGACAGACAGGGCCTTAACCGGATCTCAACTGTTACGGATTTATTTTTCCGATTTCACAGGCTTCCGTTTTATGAAGGGCTGAGTTTTAATAAGACAAGATACACTACAAATAAATACTGTGATATCGCATAGAAGTACAATGAAATAATAGTCTGTAAATAAAAAAATACGAGCCTTACAGTAGTCGCATATGATGTGTAACATCTGACATAGGAGAAACCTCACGTGAAACTGTTGATACACCGGTATTTTATTTTATAATATTATTGGCACAAATATTAATCTATTGTAAAAGGCAGTGTTTTACAGATATTGTAGTTTAAAATACGAAACTCATTTTATTAGATGATTTGTAGCTTTCAACAGCACTAGCCTAAATAGAGAATACGACATGGATCAAATAGATTAATAGACGCGACACCGCTCATAACCTTAAATTCCTTATAAACAGGTCCTCTTGATTCACAGACCAACACGTAATTTCATATGGATTCTGTTAAAATGAGTCATATTGATATGATAAATATCGTTTAAAATGATAATCTGGTAGCAAAAATATCTACCCCGTCCGGGACTCGAACCCGAGATCTCTAGATTCACCGACATTGGCACTAACCCCACGGCAATTTCGACTACGCAAACACTGTGCACAAGTTGGTGACTTATTTCCACGTTCCAATAATACTGCAATACGGAATTAAGTTTCATTTATATTTTGCTTGTTTCGATAATGTTTCTGCGTGAAATTGAATTTAAAATGCCTTATGAAAAGGCCCTCTTGTGAGTAAAGAGAATGTATTCAGTAATAGTTCATGAAGGCTTGCTCAGTTCTCGTATAACCACAACGATTATATTATATTGATGATTGCATTACCGTTATGTGGGTTAATATTTGAATAGCCATTGTGCAGAAACATAATACCGGCAATGCCGACTACTTACAATGTTTGATATTAAGGCATTTTACCATTTAAATACTTATACGAAGACTTCGAACATGTACCATGTGCTTTGTTTCAATCACTTGACACCAGAGTTCGCATGAGCGTTTTCCGTTCAGTATGTCATATACATTCCACATGGCCGAGAGTACGTCATGGTATCAATTTCCGACACCGCGCACTCATTGTTTCTCTTACCACTGCCAGCTGGATCGATCGAGTTGGCAGTGCGTTTTACACTTCCGTTCGATCCACCACTGCCAGCTCGATCGTTCCGATCCACTTCCGTCCCATTTTTCAAACTCACTCCCACAAAAATATCCAGCAACCGAGTGGAAAGATGTTACACATCAAAAGGAAATAGGTTCGCATTTATTAGGTCTACACTCTATTTTAAACTTACGAACACACATTTCAGTTTCTTTCCTCGTTTATTTGTTTCCACATATCTTTCAAAGGGCATTGTTGCGACGTCTTTACAAGAAAACGTTGTATGATCTCCTTTGCATCCTGCATTAACTCCAGGAGTTCTGGAACATTCTTGGAGGCTGCAAAATCCTGAAGGTCACTCACAACAGATGGTGCTTCTCCGAAAGTGTGTATTTCTCGTTGCCTTCATCATCATCGTCGTCGTCCATTTCTTCCATGACTTCGCACCTGCTGTTTTCGGCAGCAATATCAGCTGCACTTTAAATGTCTTAAGTCGGTAACATTTCCTAGAACTTTGGTGCAAGTACAGTCCAGCTCAAAATTTAGTACTGTACATAGCTCTGAATTATGGATAAGATAGTCCGTCTTAGTCAGGTTATTTGCGCCTACTGTTCCGGAATTTCTTTCCGTTTCCGCGTTAGGCAGTTTTCCGGTCTAAAGTCTCTCTTTGCATAGGAAATACCTCCGATCCATAATTTTCCTGTTTGTCCAGGTTTCCGGTATTTAAAGGTGCCAGTTTCAGCAGGTGTTACTGTACAATAATAATAATAATAATAATATACGATGGATGATCGACTCCCGATGGATGAAACGTATCTTCAGTGTATTCGACTCAAAACCAAAAACAACAATGCCATGGTATGTTAACGTCCAGAAAGATCTGAAAGGAATGGGGATACGAGCAGAAGATGCACAAGACCGAAATCTTTTTAGAGCAGCCATCAAGACGTTTGGGACTTTCCGGGACGAAAAACGGACAACTGGTGCGAAATGGACAGAAGAACGTCGTGCTACACACAGTGAGTTCATGAAGGCAATGTGGATCAAGCGAAAAATGAACAAATGCCAGAATGTAAAATGAGGCTTATCGTGGTCCCTGTTTGGCCGATTAGCTAAACTGAATGAATAATAATAATAATAATAATATTAATATTAATATTAATAATAATAATAATAATAAAATCTCAGCAATTTTTCTCGGTTCATACTGTGTCTTGTCATAAACCTAGAAAACTTGCTGAGTTTTAATTCCTTGACCGTGAAAGCCAATATACCAATAATAATAATATTAATAATATCGTATGGCCTCGGGTGCCGGGTGCAAGCTTAGTTATTTGACACCCAAAGGGTAGCTTGCATGTCGAATTTCGTTGTTCCTTGACTATGAAAGTCAAGGAGGTTAGATGTTAGATATCTAAGCTCCTTGAACACTATAGCACTTTCCAGTAGAGAAATGAGGAACTTTGTGTTGGCGGAAACTCCCGAGATTAATTTTGCCATTATGAACACGGCCTACTGAATTCAAATGGGTTAATTGAAATGCCAACAACGTATGACATGCGTGTCGTATTTTTTCCGCCTTTCAAAAATCACTTACCACGGCCAGGAGCGAACCTGCAATCTTGGGGATAGTAGACCGACACGATATCCACTCACCCACCGTGGTAAGCTAATAGACCTTATAATAATAATAATAGAAGAAATTGGAAACCAAAAAAGGAAGAATTTGAGGGGAAAAAACTTACGTCCGTTCAAAGAGAATGCTGAGTTTAGAAGAAGAAGAAGAAGATGATGATAATTGTTGTTTTAAGGGTTATCTAGGTTACCGGCCCCTAATGGTCGAAATAGACAATGAAATGGAAACCATAACGAAAACCAAGGTATATTACAAACAAGATGTTCAGTAAAGAACATATAGCCTACTTTCTCCTAAATGCATGGGTATTGTTATAACTCTTTGTCCTTTTCAAGGAGTATGATTGAATGTTGGTTGTAGTAGCTTGTTGAAATACAACGTGCTATAGGGATATTAAACATGAATATGAGGTGCCCTTTGCTAGTGCTACCTCTGTACCAAATTTCGTTCAATTCGGTTTCACCGTGTTTGAATTGATAGGGGGAATCGATTTGCACACATACTTGGCCACCATCTGCAAACTATTGGGCTGATGTTCTTGCAGTTTGGTCAGAATATGTTTCCCACATAAAGATATGGTGCTGCAAAATTTGGTAGAGACTAGATTATTAGGTTGGTCGTAATTACATTTTAGCTTTTAACATTTGGGTGGCCGCGATTACGTTTCCGTCAAGATAGCGGTGATATAAAACACGACACTGAGGTGCCCTTTGCTAGTGATACCTCTGTACCAAATTTCGTTCATTCGGTTCCACCGTGTTCGAATTAATAGGGGGAATCAATTTTGACATAAAGATGGCCGCCATCCGCAAACTATTAGGCTAATGACCTATTAGATTGGTAAAAGGATGCTCCCTCCATAAATTTATGTTGTTGCAAAGTTTGGTAGAGATCGGATGGTTATGTTAGTCGTAATTTAACTTAAGCTTTGCACATTTGTGTGGCCGCCATTACGTTTCTGTCAATATGGCGGCGATATAAAACATGACACTGAGATGCCCTTTGCTAGTGCTACCTCAGTACCAAATTTCGTTCCATTCGGTTTCACCGTGTTTGAATTAATAGGGGGAATTGATTTTCACACAAAGATGGCCGCCATCCGCAAACTATTAGGCTAATGACCTATTCATTTGGTCAAAGGATGCTTCCTCTATAAGGGTATGTTGTTGCAAAATTTGGTAGAGATCGGATGATTAGGTTAATCGTAATTTGATTTAAGCTTTGAACATTTGTGTGGCCGCCATTACGTTTCCGTCAAGATGGCGGCGATATAAAACATGACACTGAGGTGCCTTTTGTTAGTACTACCTCTGTACCAAATTTCGTTCCATTCGGTTGCACCGTGTTCGAATTAATAGGGGGAATCGATTTTTACACAAAGATGGCCGCCATCCGCAAACTATTACGCTGATGACCTATTAGTTTGGTCAAAGGATGCTCCCCCCATAAAGGTATGTTGTTGCAAAATTTGGTAGAGATCGGATGAATAGGTTAGTCGTAATTTGATTTAAGCTTTGAACATTTGTGTGGCCGCCATTACGTTTCCGTCAAGATGGCGGCGATATAAAACATGACACTGAGGTGCCTTTTGTTAGTACTACCTTTGTACCAAATTTCGTTCCATTCGGTTGCACCGCGTTCGAATTAATAGGGGGAATCGATTTTCACACAAAGGTGGCCGCCATCCGCAAACTATTACGCTGATGACCTATTGGTTTGGTCAGAGGATGCTCCCTCCATAAAGGTATGTTGTTGCAAAATTTGGTAGAGATCGGATGATTAGGTTAGTCGTAATTTGATTTAAGCTTTGAACATTTGTGTGGCCGCCATTACGTTTCCGTCAAGATGGCGGCGATATAAAACATGACACTGAGGTGTCCTTTGTTAGTGCTACCTTTGTACCAAATTTCGTTCAATTCGCATTCACAGTGTTCGAATTATAGGGGGGGGGGGACAGACATTCAGAGTACACACACTCACACACACACAGACACACACATAGACTCACACACACACACACACACACATACACACACATACACACACACAGACAGACACACTTTTTTCGCCCTGTGTTGATCTCATAAGTCTACTTTCATTTTTTGCAAAAATCGAAAGTAGGCTAATACAAAATTTCTGTTTAATTGCTGGGGAAAAAAACGCGAGAAACGTCCTTTTAAATATTTATATTACGCGTCACCGCCATGTTGGATTTGTGCTCACCAGGTTATTGAAAGTCCCATAGGTGAACTTATGATCATAGCCTCCATCAACATACAAAATTTCAGTTTGATTGCTATCATGGATTAATAGATAATGATTACCGTCTAAATGTTTGGGATGGTCGCCATGTTAGATTATTATGCATGCAGGCCATAGAGTTATGTACTATTAGATGACGATATTTGCGTAGGTTCATTATTCAAACTTTCACATCAATCGCACGATTAATACACAGGAAACATTGCGCACAGCCGCCATCTTGAGGTTATGTCAACAATTGACCTAAATTAGAAGCCAGTCCATTACAATGTGTATGAACATTTACTGTACCATATTTCACTGCGCTCAGATGGTTAAATCGCGAGAAAAGTCAATTAAAAAGTTTCACCTTCGTTTGGTCGCCATGTTCGTTTTGTATTTTACAGGTTTTTGGAAGTCCCATAGCTGAACTTCTAGCAGTACAATTTTTAGCCTACTTTTCACATTTTGCAAAAATGAGGAAAACGTAGACTTATGAGATCGATCCAGGCAAATTTCTGTCTGTCTGTCTGTCTGTCTGGCTGTGTGTGTGTCCCCCTATCAACTCCTAAACGGCTGCAGCAATTGAATCAAAATTTAGTATGAGTAAAGATCTATACCTGAATATATCAAGCCCATATTTGAAAATTATGTCTGTGCCACCAACTGCTGATAAATCGCAATTGAAATTTGAGCTCCAGGTTGGATATCTTGGAAGGTATGCATGGGAGCTATTCCAAATTGGCACACGTATAGATAATAACATTTCAGTTTAATTTCCAGGAGGCCATGCATCGCAGTGTTGCCAAAACGATTCTAAGCCTGCTGATAAGTCTAATATTTAAATGCATATAACTTCTATACTATCAATTGGATTTTAACCAAATTTTGTATGTAATATGTGTATATAAACAGATATGACTGAGCGTATTCATAAGAGCCACCAGGGCTGCCAACTGTCAATAAATGTTCTCTCTATTATTTTATCAAAATACCAATATATCATAAAGTATGCAAGCCGACAGCTTTAAACTATGCACACGTAAAGTACCTGACATTCTAGATTAATTTGGTGTAACTTATGTACGTCAGTGCTACCAACATGATTCTAAGCCTGCTGATAGGACCAATTTTTAAATACATGTAACTTCTATACTATCAATTGGATTTCAACCAAATTCCGTATGTGCTATGTGTATCATAACAGATATGACTATGCGTATTCTTAAGAGCAATCAGGGCTGCCAACTGTTAGGAAACGCTGTTTATATTTTTACCGTAATATCAATATATCAGAAAGTATGCAAGCCAACAGCTCTAAACTTTGCGCACGTATAGTACCTGACATTCTAGATTAATTTGGAGTAACTAATATACGTCAGAGCTGCCAACATGACTCTACGCCTGCTGATAGGTCCAATTTTAAAAGACATGTAACTTCCATACTAACAAATGGATTTCATCCAAAATTGTCACAACAAGAGATCATAATATTTCAGATTATTTCTGACCAACGCCTGCATGACATTGTTGCCAACATGATTTTACGCGCGCTGATAGATCCAATGTATAGCTGCATGTAACGTCCATGCTATCCCTTGGACTTCAACCAAATATTGTATTCTGTACCTTAAGAGATGGAACTAACAATATATTCAGTCACCAGGGCTGCCAACTGTAGTGCTATATTAGGCAGCCGGTACATTTCGAACTAATTAGAAATTTCGATATTACCAACTTAATTTCGCTATTTTTCTAGATAGGTCCATATAGATTGGCTCTTTAGTTCGTCACAGAACTTCTTGTTAATGGTTTATGATGCATTTTTGAGTATGGCACTGGATATTAACGGAACTGAACGTGAGGATGAATACGAAGACATGAGAATCTTCACATTCCAGGAGACACACACACTAGACTGAAATAATAACCAGTATTTGTGTGCAATCTAATATATAAAAGTGAAAGTCTGTATGTATGTATGTATGTATGTATGTATGTATGTATGTATGTGGGTTGGTTCCCTATACAAATCTACACCATTCCACCAATCTCAACCATATTTTGCATACACATAGTTTAGGACCCAGAAGGAACCGCTGGCTAAATGAATTTTCGATAGTCTTTCTCATTCTTCTGATTTCGGCCCATTTGCACTCGGAGAAGGCTAATCAAATCACAAAATATACTCATGAAGGAATGGCAAGGCAGATAGTTTCCATGGCAACATAGCTCAAGTCGAGACACGGCCTACTAGATACCAATTGCGCTCTGCACTACCGGTAGAGAAAATGAGGATCTTTACTTGAAATCCCGTTAGTTACTGAACTGCTCACACAGCACTGTCAACCGAGTTTAGCATAACAAAGACTTGACACTATCTTCTTTCTACTACACTTGTCAAATACCACTCACTCACTCACTCACTCATTCATTTATTCATCACGAAATCTCAGAAACCACCGAACGGATTGGAATGAAATCTGGTATGCAGCTTCCTCAAGGGCCGCAAATGCCCACTAAGAGAGGATTTTTGGATATTCAGGTTCTAAAGGGGCGTTAAGGGGGTAGACCTGCATTTAATTGAATAGCAATATCTCCCGATTGGTTTCATTGGGGGATGTGATACTCGGCATATAAACTCATCATTAAAAATAAGAAGACACGTGTCTGAGGGTTTTTCGATGTGGTGTATATTATGAGGTGAAAGGGGTGAAAAGTGGGGATTGAAAGATTCCTAACGGAGCGTGTATCACTTAAAAGACATCGGCGAGGAGTTTGAAACTCAGCGAAAAAAAAAAATCAACATAAAAAAGAAGTAAATATGTGTTTGACCGTTTTTTTCATAAATCCAATTAAAGGGGCCCATGGGGAGCGATGAAATTCTGGGAGGTGGGAGGGGGGGGGGGGGCAGGAAAGAAAGTGTCCTAACTGATTGACTGACTGACTCACTCATCAAACTCAGGGGGAAAACTGCTTTAAAGTAAGTAAATAGCTGTTCGACAGTTTTTATTCATAAATCAAATTTAAGGGGTTCATGGGGAGGGGTGAAATTCTGAAAAAAGAAAATTGAAAGAAAATGTCCTGACTCACTCACTCACTCACTCATCATCGCCCAGCCAAAATTATTAAAGTTAGAAACATGACAGTTTGGGGATATGTTTGTTCATTGAATGTCAAAACCGTCTACTAAGGGAGGATTTTCAGATATTCAGGTTCTAAAGTTGAAAAGTGGGGATTGAAAGATTCCTAACAGAGCGTGTATTTCTTAAAGGACATAGGCGAGGAGTTTGAAACTCAGCGGAAAAAAATCAGCATAAAATATAACTAAATATGTGTTTCACCGTTTTTTCATAAATCCAATTTAAGGGGCCCATGGGGAGGGGTGAAATTCTGGGGGGGGACAGGAAAGAAAGTATCCTAACTGATTGACTGACTGACTCACTCATCAAACTCAGGGGGGAAAATGCCTTAAAGTAAGTAAATAGCTTTTCGACAGTTTTTTTTTCAATCAAATTGAAGGGGTTCATCGGGAGGGGTGACATTCTGAAGAAAAAAATAATGAAAGAAAATGTCCTGACTCATTCACTCACTCATCATCGCCCTGCCAAAAATATTGAAGTTGGAAACATGACATTTCGGGGATATGTTCGTTGTATGTCAAAACCGTACACTAAGGGAGGTTTTTTGGATATTCAGGTTCTAAAGGGGTCTTCAGGGGGTTAAACCTGCATTACATTGTATAACAATATCTCACGAGCGGATTCTTTGTGGATGTGATACTTGGCACATATACTAATCATTAAAAATATGCTGACACATGTCTAATGGTTTTTCGATGTAGTGTATATTATGAGGTGAAATGGATGAAAAGTGGGGGTTGAAAGATTTCTAACGGAGCGTGTATCTCTTAAACGACATAGGCGAGGAGTTTGAAACTCGGAGGAAATCAATCAGCTTATAAATAAATAAATAAATAAATAAATAAATAAATAAATAAATAAATAAATAAATAAATAAATAAATAAATAAATAAATAAATAAATAAATAAATAAATAAATAAATAAATAAATAAATAAATAAATAAATAAATAAATAAATAAATAAATAAATAAATAAATAAATAAATAAATAAATAAATAAATAAATAAATAAATAAATAAATAAATAAATAAATAAATAAATAAATAAATAAATAAATAAATAAATAAATAAATAAATAAATAAATAAATAAATAAATAAATAAATAAATAAATAAATAAATAAATAAATAAATAAATAAATAAATTAATAAATAGGTGTTCGACTGTTTTTTCATAAGTGCAATTTAAGGGGCCTATGGGGAGGGGTGAAATTCTGGAAGAAAAACATCCACTAAGGAAGGATTTTTGGATGTTCACTCTCATCGACCAACCAAAACTATTAAAGTTAGAAGAATGATATTTTGGGGATATGTTTGTTGTGTGTCGAAAACGTCTACTAAGGAGGGATTTTTGGGTATTCAGGTTCTAAAGGGGTGTTAACGGGGTTAAACATGCATTTCATTGAATAACAAGATGACACGACTATGACGCGAGCGAAGCGAGGCTAAAAATGAGATGGTGTGTGTCTGTGTATTACTCAATCACGCAAGTACCACAGGTCCGATTTACATGAATTTTACATGGAAGTAGCTGATTTACCTGGTTAACATATAGGTTACTTTTGATTTCAATACTTTGCACTATTTAAAGATGGCGACCATTTTAGTGACGTCACTACACCCTTTGGTTTCAAACTTTCATATTTCCATTTCAAATAAAAAGAGAACGCTAAGAAATAGCAAACTTTGGATGGCATATACGAGGTTTAAAATTACATTTTCTATCCGAAAGGTATCTCCAACGGTTAGCGAGTAAAACCTAAATTTGTGCTATAAAACACGGTCAACGCCGAGCGGTGTAGTTGGACAAAATGTTCCATCCTTAATCTCCCTCTGCGCAGCACCTCGCCTGTGCCCTGTTTTAACTGTCACCTTGACATTTTAATTTATTTATGACGCGTAGCGAAGCACGGGTACTTCAGCTAGTAGCTCATATTTGTCAAATAATAATTAATTTATATTAGGTACCTGTTAAAATCATTTCAACATACAATGACGTAGTCTGCATTTGTGTTGTGTGATACAATTATGTCAGTTTCATTAAAATGTTAGGTCATTTTTTAAAGTTTTTGGGCCATTTTATGTTTTTTGCAGTCATTTTACAGGTCATATTATAACATTTTTAGGTCATAAATAATAATAGTATTAGTTTTACATCCCATTTAACTCACGAGCATTAAGAGACGCCCAAGCGCCAGAAGGTGACAGTACATCTAATAACCCTTTATAGGGCCGAGTATTATGATGGATATGGTATTATATTTGTATTTATTGAAATTTAGTTTAATTATTATTTTAGCCTAATTTTTATGATTATTATTATTTCTTTACATTATAATGTTCATGTTTGTTTTCTTAATTGTAATTTTCATTATCTCATTCTTATGATTATAAAATTGTTAAAATTGTTTTATAAGCATATTTATTACTAATGAAATCAGGAATATTCATTTATAAATCTACTTTTCATAACATTTTATTTTTTACTTTTTAATTGTAATTGTTTTTATTTTTAAACATATCAACCACATTACATCCAAGAAAATGATGTATCAGGCCTACTTCTTACTTATAATGACGTATGGACTTGAAACTTGTACTATCAACAGAAGAGATAGTAGCAGACTTCAGGCTACAGAAATGAAGTTCCTGAGAACAATGCTTCAGAAGACCAGAAGAGACAAGATCCGAAATGTGAAGATTCGTGCAGAGATTCAAGTGAAACCACTTCATGAAGCAATAGCAACATCAAGGTTGAAATGGTTTGGTCATATGAAGAGGATGAATCCATGCAGAACGGCAAGAGTATGGCTTGTGCAAGATGTGGAGGGCAAGAGACCAAGAGGCAGACCACGGACACGCTGGATCTCCCAAATAAAAGAAGACCTGCAGGGAAGAGGTGTCGATTGGCACCAGGTAGAGGAGGAGGAAATATACCTGAATAGACAAACATGGAGAGCGCTCTTATACCGCACCCGGGAAGCTGGAGACGGTTAATGATAATGATGATGATGACAAAGATGAATGATCAACCACATTGACTTCGGAAATATTAACACTTCTAAAGAAAATTCGGTGAGATATTGCTGAAAGATACAGCCATCAGCATCTTTGACAATATAAATTGGGGCAGATGACCTCACTGTTCCACTCTTTAAAACAACAATAACTAATGAACTAGCAATATACAGTAAATTGTCCTAATAGTAGGTGGTTAATATACTGACCACTGACCAATAAAGGGTTAACACGGCTCCCTCGCATTTGCGCACCTTCAACTGCCAACTGACTGCTCCAGGATTCAATCACCCAACCTTGGGCACAACAGATGTGTAGCTTTGTGATCCCACAGTGTTGTCATGCGTTAAATTGTGCACCACGAGCATAATGGAGAGCTCAGCAAGTTCCAAGATCGGTGGTTCGAATCTCTAAACTGACAGCGGCTACCGTGAGTGTGCCATCCAGGCAATTGTGGGGGTAGTAACTCATTTTCTGTCCAGGGGCACCTACGACATCCTTATCCATAATACCGTCATTACAAAAACACAGGTTTTGAAACGAATTCAACACACACCCAAGTACACGAACATGTCTTAAGACCTTAAAACGAATTAACAATATAATTTTGTTAGTGAAACAGACTTTTAACAGTTAACTGCTAGAAGAATAGTCTAACTCCCCGCCCAATCTAATTGGGTACACTCCCATTATTAGCGGCTTCGTGGCGTAGTCGGTAGCATGCTGAGCTTTTATGCCCAAGGTCGCGGGTTCAAACCCAGCCGAAGTCGTCGGAATTTTTAAGAGCGTTAAAAATCCCTCAGTAGGCCTAGGCTACCTTCCTTCCGAGGGGAAGCTAAGCCGGCGGTCCCATGTCATACATTTATGGCATGTAAAAGAACCTTCCACTAATTATACTTGTGTGAAGCTGCATTATAGGTTAGATTTGACTATCGCTCTTAGGTTCCAACGTTCGTCACCAGGAGGCGACTGCGGTGGAATCTAATAACCAAGTTCATTTATTTATTTATTTATTTATTTATTTATCGTATGGCTTTTAGTGCCGGGAATGTCCGAGGACATGTTCGGCTCGCCTGAGTCTGTAGCTGCTTCAAGCAGACACCCTTGGGGTGAGCTACAAGTTCCGTTCAATTTCAAGTAGTTCCAATTTTCGCCACCAGATATCAATGATACCTAGTAGTGAACGTTGGAACTTTGATAGAGCGTTCCGACGAAATCTAACCTAACAATTTAGCTTCACACAAGTTTAGTCTGTGGAAGGATCTTTTACATGCCATAAATATATGACATGTGACCGTCGGCTTTACTTCCCCTCCGAAGGAAGGCATACTGAAGGATTTTTACGCTCTTAAAAAATCCGGCGACTTCGGCCGGGTTTGAACCCGCGATCTTGGGCACAGCAGTTCAGCATGCTACCGACTACGCCACCGAAGCCACTACCATATTCATAACTAGTTGTAGTTGACGGTGGCGTTTGGTAGCAAAAGTAAGAACTAGTTGAAAATTAAATGTCTGCAGTCCTTACTTGAATTAAAAACAGATAACACACACTTATACAGCCATCACAATTAACACCGGTTGTCAGACAGATTCTACACACACACAAAGTACACGGGGCTACATGACCGCGTTGTCGCAGCTCCTAAACTGGGGAACCAACCAACCAACAACACTCGCGTTGACCGACTGAAAAGCTTCTACTCCTACCTGAAACAACTTCCACGGTTTTCCACATTTACTCCAAGCAAGTGAAGGCCAAGGACGCTTCTTTCCCAACAATATCCTCAAGTACAAATAAACACCAGAATGAGTCAGCTTCCACGCACACCCATGTACACGTGGCTGATGGTCAGAGCACATACCTGCACATGGCAGTAGGTTCCCCATCCTCTGGACGATGTGATGTGATGTGGATAACGGTCTGTCTCAGCGTCTGTTCCAGACTGGGATTCCGCTCCAGAAGGCGAGATGTTTTATGCCAGACAGAGATTCAAGTGAGTCATACGAGAGATCCAGTGTATCGTATCACAACACGCTGACTCAGGCTAGAAAAACTCGGGCTTTACAAATTATCCACCAACGCTAAATGTGATATCATTCCTCAAAAAGAAAAAGGAAAATACCGTTAAAATGTCTAGTTGCGTACCCATTGTCCTAGGAGGGATGAGGATGATTAATAATAATGATATCGTATGGCCTCGGGTGCAAGCTTTGATATTTGATGCCCAGAGGGCAGCTTGCAAGTCGAATTTTATCGCTCCTTGAAAGCTCCTTGCCACTATAGCGATTTCTTACAGATATGAGGAACTTCGTTTTGGCGGAAAATCCCGAGATTAATTTTGCCATTATGAACACGGCCTACTGAATTCAAATAAGTTCTTTAATATGCCAACATCGTATGACTTGCGTATCGTGATTTTTGTCGCCTTTCAAAAATCACTTTCCACGGCCAGGAGCGAACCTGCAAGCTTTGACACGATAAATACTCACCCACCGTGGAAAGCATGATGATGATGATGATAATTGATGTTTAAAGGGGCCTAACATCTAGGTTATCGGCCTCTGATGGTCTGGGTGATAGTGAAAAATGAAAATGACCTATAATTAAATCTAACTACAAACTTACAACTAAAAGTAACTAACTTACATCGTACACACTAGAAGAAGATAAAAGGAAAACAAAAGAAGAGTAAGGGAATTAAAAGAAAGGGGAAATAAATGCCCTCAACCCACGAAGAATGTGGATTGGGGTACTTGGAAGGAAGGGGAGCCATGAAAGGCAGATAGGAAAGGGGGAAAGAGGAGAGGGCCCGCCCCAGTCAGTGGAAAAAGGGGGGAAAACCGGACCAAGCTCAAGAATTCTTCAGGGTCGCCAACTCCCGAACTCACCAGCCATGAGCCCTTGAGGGTGTAGCACTATCCAGGGTGCACCATAAGTTGTGGGGCTTGAGCAGAAGGCAGGAGATTACATGAAAAGAAAAAGAAGGCTAATCCCTAGAAGAATGAGGGATCAGGAAAGATGAGAGAAGGGCCAGTTAAGGCGGGAAAGGAAGAGACACCCTAGGACTCTGAGAGCCTAATACCAGCGGGGTTCGAAGAGAACAAGAGTTGACCAAGAGAGGTCGACAGGAAAGAAGACTGAGAGGAACCCGGCACAAGTAAGTGGAAGCAATGCCGGACTCAGCTGGGGTCCCGTGGTCACCAACCCACGTCCTACTAGATGTGAGACCCTGGGGGGGGGGGGGTGTCCAAGGAGGGATCCAATCATTGTAACAATGATTCAAGTCAGTGTTCACTAACTACAATTGCGTGAAGCTAAATTTGTATGTTAGATTTTATTAACGCTCTATTAAGTTCCAACGTTCGCCGCCACATGCCGGTTGCGGTGGCATCTAGTAGCCAAGTTCACAGCTAGGTGTCGTTGACAGTAGCATTTGGTAGCAAAAGTAAGAACTACTTGAAATTATTGCCTGCAGTCCTTACTTGAATTAAAACAGATAACACACACTAATACATCATCACAATATTAACACCGGTTATCAGACAGATTCTAAACACACCAAAAGTACGCGTGGCTACATGACCGCCTTGTTACAGCTCCTAAACTGAGGAACCAATTAACCAACACTACTAAACGTACGAAGCGAAAACATTAACTATCTATAATAATATACAAATTGTCATCTAGCTGCTCAGTATTTCATGCCGAGCTATGGGCCATCAAGTCTGCTGTGGAGTGGTGTGAACACAACAACAGATACTAAGTGACTCGCAGGCTGCTTTGATCACAATCAGCGACAAACACAATCTCAACCCAATTGCTGCTATACTAAGATCTAGAACACAGTAGTGCCCCCATGTCTGTCTTACCTTGATCCGAGGACATATTGGTTCTCCTGGAAATGAAAAGGCAGATATCCTCGCAAAAGCAGCCTCCTCGTCCAACATTGAAATTATATACAATAAACCACCCCCTAAGTTATGCCAAAACCCCAACCAAAAAACATCTAATAAGACAGTGGAACAACCTCTGGGGTTTCAGTACAAAAGGGTCTGTCACAAGATAATTACTTTTACCCGACATATATAGCCGACTCCAGTGCTAAACATTAGTGCCCGAATTCTTCCTTCCGAAGTTCCTCTCTGGGCATGAAAAGTTTAAGTGCTACTTCGAACGTTTTAAAATATTAACACTCCAGGCGATTACTTGTACTTCTCAAACAGTGGACCGTTTACTGTTCGATTGTGCCATGTTTAGCTGGACAAGATCCGAACTCGAGTGTCATCTAAACAATTGTAATATGGAACTCTCAAAACCATTATTCCACCTGTTTAAGAAATCCTGCTCTTACAAACAGTTCCTCAAGTTCATTCACCACATCTACAATAACCTAGTTTCATATTTATTTATCGTATAGCTTTTAGTGCCTGGAGTGTCCGAAGACATGTTCGGCTCGCCTAAGTCTGTAGACCCTTATCAGGGTGAGCTACAAGTTCCGTTCAATTTCAAGTAGTTCCAGCTTTCGCTACAAGATATCAATGATCAGTGGTGAACGATGGAACTTTGATAGAGCGTTCCGACGAAATCTAACCTAACAATTTAGCTTCACACAAGTTTAGTCTGTGGAAGAAACTTTTACATGCCATAAATCTATGACATGGGACCGCCGGCTTTACTTCCCCCTCCGAAGGAAGACATACTGAAGGACTTTTATCGCTGTTAAAAAAAATCCGACGACTTCGGCCGGGTTTGAACCCGCTATCTTGGGCACATAAGTTCAGTATGCTACCAACTACGCCACCGAAGCTACTCTAGTTCCATAATTTTCTGTTAAGGACCAATAATTAACTGATCTAAACTAAAAACCTGTACTCATGTACAATAGGGTTCAAACTGTTAGGATATTCAATAAATAAATAAATTTACTAGACACCAGAAATAATACAGGTTAGGGCCTATTAGACAAATTTTATAGACTATACATACACACACGCAAGTACACGGGGGCTATATTACCATGATATCTAAGCTCCTTAAAATGAAACAACAACAACAACAACAACAACAACAACAACAACAACAACAACAACAACAAAGACGATCCGCAGCAAAATAATATAACTTGGTAACAGTTTCTAGCGCGTAGCAACAACCACAGGGCAGAAAACCTGCCCCATTTAAGATCAAATACCAGCTCTACCGCGATTTACAGAAGACTACATGAAAGGCATACACGTGGCCTTTGTTCGAATCTCGTATGAAGCAGAGCAAGAGAATTCAACAAGCCTCACTTCTCAATGCGACAAGCAGGCGACCTTCGCAGACAACTGTTCCTTCCTTTTCAATTCCCCGGTCTTTGTTGCTAAACAAGAGGAGCGAATGCTAATGGGACAGTCGGATAAAGGATCAAGTATGGAGCCCTTGTTTTAAGAGGCTTTTGTGTGACGAATACGCTTCTAAATTAAGAGCAGTCAGAGGAGTAATCATGTAATACAATATTTCAGCCACAAGTATTTATAACCTTAATCTTGTTAGAGAAACAGTTCTTCATTAAGCGACACTGTAATTCAGCGCATTAAGGAGGGACTATACAGCGCCCCTGGCTTAGCGAGACCAACGAGCAAGAATCCGGACGGTTGCAGAAGCTTGATAAATTTCAATGTTCGGTAGTTCGGCTCTCCAAAGTGAATGTCAAGCGAGATGATGATGATAATTATTGTTTTGAGGGGCCTAACATCTAGGTTATCGGCCCCTAATGGTCTGGGTGACTGCGAAAATGACAATGGAATGGAAACCATAACGAAAATTAAGCTGGACTGAAAATACTTACAAAAAAGAACTCGGATTGAAACGACTCACAAAATGTAGAGTGGGAATACTTCCAAAGGTAATTTAGAAGGAAAATACTCGCAAAAGGAATTTAGAACGAAAAATACGCAAAAAATGTAGTTTAGGTACAAAATACGTACAAAAAGCCACGTAGATTTGAAATACTAAACAAAATGCATTCTTGAAATTCAAAATACTTACAAAAAGCAATTGAAATTGAAAATACGTACAAAATGCAATTGAAATTGAAAATACTTACAAAATGTAATTGAAATTGAAAATGCTTACAATATGTGGAAGCCCGCGATTCAAAATACTGTACTTACAAAATGGAATTGAGTTTGAAAATACTTACAAAATAGAGTTTAGGTCGAAAATACTTACAAAGTGCAATGTAGATTGAAAATACTTACAAAATGTCGTTGAGATTTAAAAAAAACTCACAAAATTAATTTAGAGACCCGGGGGGCAAATTCAGAAAAACAGTGCGGGAATCTTAAAGAGAAAAGGAACTATAATAAAAAGAAAAAGATGGCTGATCCCTAGAAGAATGAGGGATCAGGAAATATGAGACAAGGGCCAATGAAGTCCGGAAAGGAAGAGACCCCCGAGGCCTCGGATACCCTAATACCGTCAGGGTCGGAAGAGAACAAGAGTTGACCATGAGAGCTCGACAGGACAGAAGACGGAGTGGAGCCCGGCAAAAGTAAGTGGAAGCAATGTCGGACTCAGTTGGGGCCTGCCGATAGATCCAATTTCTAAATGCATGTAACTTATATACTATCGATTGGATTTCAACCAAATTTCGTTTGTTCTATGTGTACTACAACAGACATGACTGTGCGTATTCTAAAGAGCCACCAGGGCTGCCAACTGTTAATAAATGCTCTCTCTATGTTTTAACCCTAAAATCAATATATCAGAAAGTATGAAAGTCAGCAGCTCTGAACTTTGCACACGTATACTACCTGGCATTCTACCTTAGTTTGGTGTAACTTATATACATCATTGCTGCCAACACGATCCTAAGCCTGCTGATAGGTCCATTTTTTAAATGCATTTAACTTCTATATTAACAAATGAATTTCAACCAAATTTCGTATGTGCTTTGTGTACGATAAAAGTTATTACTATGCGTATTGGTATGAACCATCAGGGCTGCCAACTGTTACTAATGCTGTCTCTATTTGTTTAATCCTAATATCAATATATCAGAAATTATGCAGGCCATCAGCTCTAACTTTGCACACGTATAGTGCCTTACATTCTAGATTAAATTCAGTGGAAGAAGAACCCAACTCAGGAATCCCTCGGGATCGCCAACTCCCGAGTCACCAACCGTGAGCCCTTGAGGATATAACAATAATCAGAGGAGCCTACACACACACCCTATCTCTTACTTGTTCAGAAGGCAGGAGATACCAAGAAAAGAAAAAGAAGGGAAGTGACTCCTCCAATAATGAGGTTATCAAGAAATATTAGACATGGATAAATTAAGGCGGGAAGATAAGTCCTCTGATTCCCGAATACCGTCGGTGTGGAAAAGAATAAGATTTGACAAAGGGAGGTCGACAGGAGACCGGCTCAACTAAGTGAAAGTAATCCCGGACTCAGCTGGGGTCCCATGGTCGTCAACCCGCGTGAGCCCCTGGGGGGTTATTTCAATAGTAGACCGAAAGGACCAACATGCGTTCTTCTTTGTAAATCAAATGTGGCCGGCAAAATAAAAGCCGATCAGTTGAAAAATTCAACATCATTATAGCATGAAAGTAAGGTTAAATGTTTTACTGGACGTATTACAGTCGAACTTGGATAAATCGAATTCGTGGATAACTCGAACGTTTTCTCCGGTCCCTTGAATTTCCTATACTGACAAAGCAAAAAAAAAAATCGTGGATAACTCGAAGTTTTGGTTCCGGAAGTCATACAGATTTGTTTGGCTGAAACAGGGTTTGTCAGTTTCAAGCCTACTTAGTAGTCAGTTTCATTTTCGGTTCCAATCAAGGTCAGTGAACACATCTCTCTTTCTCTCTCGCTTTATCGCTGTCTCCCCTCTTGCTTCGACAACGCCTCGGAAGGGAAGCAGACTTCGTAGGTCAATTTCGGTGTTCGTGGACGATCGGCAAAGTTCGGATAGCGATTCTTCCCCCCACCCCTCCGCTGCTTCGTCAGTGTGCGGCGAGTCCGGGCGAATCTTCGAGCCTGTAGCATCGTGTCTTAACAGGCAAGTGAGCGTTTGGTTACAATCACAGCAAGTGAGCCGGATTTAAGTGCAAATTGCATTTATTGGGTCGTTTTCCTTTATTATACACCCTACCTCCTCCCAAACGACCGTTTTGGATAACTCGAATTCGTGGATAACTCGAAGTTTCTTTCGGTCTCTTGAGCCTTCCAGTTATCCAAGTTCGACTGTATCATTCGTCTTGTCTAGGGGGCGCATTTCTATGACAAGTCATATTTTCCCCCTTAACATTATAACTTACAGTCTTGTATTTTCAACACGTTTCTAAGCATGATAATCAAAATTAAAAAAGGTTTCATTGGGCATATTTAGGCTTTCTTAAGTTTTATGGCATATTTTGAACAAAATATCATTATAAACGCCATATTTTGGTAATTTTCATTTATATTTCGTTTCATAAAAATCAGAATAAGCTCTAGAAATTATTGTTCAGGATAGACTGAAATATACTGCTGAAGAACCATTCTAAAGGTGTGTATGGAATGTTTCTAACAGGTAGTAGCTATCGTTTGCTAGCTGGGTCAATTCCTGGAAACTGGGCTATTGTTCACACGGAAGCAGAGGTAATTCCGCAGTTATTTGTCATCGTTCTTGTCTCTCTCCTTCGCCCTTCCCTCTTCCACCTTCAACACACTGAATGACCTTAGTCACTCATTAGGGAGCTTCAGTCATTCAGTTCTTTTCAATATGCCTAAAACGAAAGTCTCAATTTGTGGGAAGTTGCGAAGTTTTGTTCGCCAGTTCGGTGAAAACATTTTCAGTACGGATGGAGTGATATTATTCTGTAAATTGTGTGAGGTTAAAGTCATCTTTTGAATTTGATAGGTCATATTTTTATGCTTTAGGCCATAAATCCATACATATTTCATACATTTTGAGGTCAAAGAAATCCGCCCCCTAGTCATGTTATTATTTCACTTAGCAATAGTGATTCTATGACATGATGCTATTTCCCGCGGAAACATGTGCGCGCCATCGCTATCGTCAACAATGTCATGTTTTATTCATTCTTCTTTTGCCACCTGTTGGCACAGGAAAATATCAATACAGCCATAACCTCAGTTGTTGTTGTGCAATTTAGAAACAAATATGCGTTTGAGGCTTGAACATTTTGCCAGGGCAGTGGCTCCGATTGATTGAAAATGGTGGCGTGCATCATGTTATAGAATCACTATTGTTAAGCGAAACAATAGCGGATTCGGTGGCGTAGTTGGTAGCATGCTGAACTGCTGTGCCCAAGATAGCGGGTTCAAACCAGACCGAAGTTGTCGGTATCTTTAAGAGCGTTAAAATCCTTCAGTAGCCTATGCCTTCCTTCGGAGGGGAAGTAAAGCCGGCGGTCCCATGTCATAGATTTATGGCATGTAAAAGATCCTTCCACAGGCTAAACCTGTGTGAAACGAAATTGTTAGGTTAGATTTCGTAGGAACGCTCTATCAAAGTTGCAACGTTCACCACTAGGTATAACTGATATCTGGTAGCGAAAGTTGGAACTACTTGAAATTGAACGGAACTTGTACCTCACCCTAAAGGTGTCCGCTGGAAGCAACTACAGACTCAGGCGAGCCGAACATGTCCTCGGACACTCCCGGCACTAAAAGCCATACGATAAATAAATGAATAAATAAATAAGTGAAACAATGACAGAAGGAATGATAATGCATCCACTAAAACAATTATCCTTACTTTCATGCTATAATTATATACTACGCCTTTACCGTTCATATTAATGATTTAAATGAAAATGATGTTGAATATTTAAAGTGATTTTGCCGGCCAGTGTATTTATGGGGCGAGTTCTTAGCAGCCCTATGTGATTGGAGGCTAAGGTACGTCGCAAGCCTCATTACCTCCAAGCCGTGCCACCTCACAGCTTGTCAAGACCTCATTATGCTCAGTTTAACACGAATGGCTCCTACACCTAGTTAATATGCGGCACGTCTACGACCAGAGAAAGGAAAGCTTGCTGTTGCTCCTTCAAGTGTACGCTGTTAGTTTCCCCATGTTCCTTCACGAGACTGACAAGCTGGAACAGTTCACAATGTAGACAGGCAAAACTTGTCATTTCATGACGTGATAGCTCTTGCCGAGCAAAACAAAGAAACACTTCAGAAATAATGTCTAAACAAATCGATGGGACCCTTGATCGCTGTGTCAATAATCGACTTTGTTCATTTACAAACGTATTGGTTCCAAGAGAGTGATGAATAAAGAGAGGTGCCCTCACCATTACTTCCCATAGCAATTGCTTGAAATCATCGACCACACTCCTTTTGTATTTAAAAATCCCTCTCAGCAAGCCGGAAGGCAGAGGTAGATTTCACCGGGTAAAGGAAAACATTTGCCAATTTGCGAATTGTTCCACGCGTATGTTGAAATCGATGAAGCTCTTTCTTCACATTGTCATCATCATTAAAAGAGCCACCACATCTGAGACGACATAATGCAGTGACCCGTGCATGGGAAAATATTAATAGCTTCAAGTTTTCCCAAAGGTTACCTGTCCAGAAAACCGTGCTCAGTCCACCCAACATGCGTCTCAAATCAAGTATACCATTCTGTACAGCTCGTGAGATCCAACCACTCAGGACAGAAGATGTGTGGAAGGAAACATGGAAAAGCAACGCCAGTATACATCATCACCGCCTCAAAGACCCCACACATATATCAGGGTTGCAACTGCCTAGAAGGGGGTTCTCAACCGGTGGGTCGCGACCCCCTGGGTGGTTGGCTCCTAAGTTTAGGGGCTGTGACAACGCGGTCATGTAGCCCCGTGTACTTCGGGTGTGTGTAGAATCTGTCTGATAATAGGTGTTAATTGTGATGACTGTATTAGTGTGTGTTATCTGCTTTTTAATTCAAGTAAGAACTGCAGACTTTTGAATTTTTCAAATAGTTCCTACTTTTGCCGACAAACGCCACCGTCAACGACTACTAGTTCAGAACTTAGCTACCAGACGCCACCGTAGTCGGCTCTTGGCAACGAACGTAGGAACCTAAGAGCGTTGTTTACATTCTTAACCTATACAATTTAGCTTCACACAGGTGTAATTACTTCCCCTCCGAAGGAAGGCATACTGAGGGATTTTTAACGCTCTTAAGGTCACCACGTACTCTTACACGATGAAAAATTCTATTTTTGTGGCATCACTTTACTAAGTATTTTCTGGGTTTACGCTAAAGGTTTCTTGTCACATATAAGCAGCGGTATATTCTGAGCTGTTTCTGACCATGTAGTGCTACTTTTCTTTCATAGGATGTGTGAAATGAATACAAATTTGGACAGATACATTTTCAAAAAAATGTTGTATAAGTTGCTTCAGGTACACATTTCTCAGTTGTTTTTCAATCAAATATTTTCAAATTTTGTTCACATACTTGGAATGGATCATGGCAGATGAGTAACCATTTTGTTTCATTATTATTGGGACAGAATGCAAGAAAAAATTCCGGACCCTTTCTTTTTAAATTTATTCAAAAATATGTATCAATTTTTCTCTTCCCAATCCATGCCTCTTATGTTTTGGAAGTGAAAATAGGTTAACATTCAAATAGGCTACTCCATTAGGCAAGTAAATGTAAAAAAAATAGCCCTCTATGTTAAATGGTTTCCTAGTTATTGGTACCTAAACTAGAAAAATGAGTATAAACGGAAAACAGCTGGGAAAGTTAAAAGTGTATTATTCAGAGCATAGGACGCTGATTAAAAAGAGGGAATTTAAGGTAGTTGTAGACATCAAAACCCCAACAAACTATATATATTTGGATTCAGAAAAGAATGAAGAATTTTATGGCGCCAAAATCAAAAAATCGATTTTTTCGTCATGCAAGAGTACGTGGTGTCCTTAAAAAATCCGACGACTTCGGCCGGATTTGAACCCGCGATCTTGGGCATAGAAGCTCAGCATGCTACCGACTACGCCACCGAAGCCGCCCCCTGGGGAGGGTCGCGAGATACGGAGAAACTTGAGCTTGTTTGGAATTAACCAATTTTTGAATTAATGTTTATTAATATTTGCTACAAACGTTTTTTATGAATAAAACTTAACAATTATTGTAATTTTTAGCCTACTTTTCACATTTTGCAAAAATGAGGAAAAAGTAGACTTATGAGATCGGGCAAATGTGTGTCTGTCTGTCTGTTTGTCCTTCTGTCTGTCTGTCTGTCTGGCTGGCTGTCTGTCTGTCTGGCTGTGTGTCCCCTCCCCTATCAACTCCTAAACGGCTGCAGCAATCGAAGCAAAATTTGGTAGGAGTAAAGATCTATACCTGAATATCTCACGGCCATATTTGAAAATGATGTCAGTGCTACCAACTGCTGAAAAATCGCAATTGAAATTTGAGCTCCATGTTAGATATCTTGGAAAGTATGAATGGGAGCTATTTCAAACTTGGCACACGTATAGATAATAATATTGAAGTTTAATTTCCAGGAGGCCATACATCGCAGTGTTGCCAAAATGATTATAAGCCTGCTACACTATCAATTGGATTTCAACCAAATTTCGAATGTGCTATGCGTACATAAACAGATATGACTGAACGTATTCTTAAGATCCACCAGGGCTGCCAACTGTTAATAAATGCTCTCAATTTATTTTATCCAAATACCAATATATCAGAAAGTATGCAAGCCGACAGCTTTAAACTATGCACACGTATAGTACCTGACATTCTATATTAATTTCGAGTAACTATTATACGTCAGTGCTACCAACATGATTCTAAGCCTGCTGAGAGGTCCAACTTTAAATACATGTAACTTCTAAACTATCATTTGGATTTCAACCAAATTTCGTGGGTGCTATGTGTACCATAACAGATATGTCTAAGCCGATTCTTAAGAGTAACCAGGGCTGCCAACTGTTAATAAATACTGTCTCTATTTTTGTTACCCTAACATCAATATATCAGAAAGTATGCAAGCCAATATCTCTAAACTTTGCACACGTATACTACCTGGCATTCTAGATTAATATGGAGTAACTAATATACGTCAGTGCTGCCAACATGATTCTAAGCCTGCTGATAGGTCAATTTTAAAATGCATGTAACTTCTACACTGACTAATGGATTTCATTCAAAATTGACACAACAATAGATCATATTATTTCAGATTATTTCTGACCAATACATGAATGTCATTGTTGCCAACATGATTTTACGCGCGCTGTTAGATCCAATGTTTAACTGCATGTAACGTCCATGCTATCCATTGGACTTCAACCAAATTTTGTATTCTGTACCTTAAGAGATGGAACTAAGAATATATTCAGTCACCAGGGCTGCCAACTGTAGTTCTCTATTAGGCTACATTATGTCAGGTATACAGTATTTCGAACTAATTAGAAATTTCAATATTACCAACTTAATTTCGTCATTATTCTAGATAGATCCATATAGAATTATCATTGGCATGAATCTTAAATTTTAAGAAAAGTAGGCTCTTTAGTTCGTCACGGAACTTCTTGTTTAATTATTGTTTTAAAGTTAAAGCTTGGGGGTCACTCGACATCACTCTTCAAGGCCACAGCTCTTGTCATTATTTTAATCCCTTCCTCTCGTAATCTGTGTAAATAATTTTAACAACGTGTAATGTGTTTCAGGTGACATCGGATTTCCCAATTTAATTGGGTTTATTCTCGTGTTGATCAACTGAACTCAATTTACTGCAGTTGTTCCTCACAGGAGGGAATTCGTATTTATTTACTACTAGCAGGGAACGGATTTCTATATAAATACAGGACTATTACGGAAGCTAAACTTAATTATATTATGTATTATCTTTTCGAATAATAATAATTACAATAATAGTATCGTATGGCAACGAGTGCCGGATGTAAGCTTTGTTATTGGACACCCAGATGGCAGCTTGCATGTCGATTTTGTTGTTCCTTGGAGCACTATCAAAGTCAAGGAGGTTAGATATCTAAGCTCCTCAACACTATAGCGCTTTCTAGTAGAGAAAGGAGGAACTTTTGTGTTGTCGGAAAATTCCGAGGTTAAGTTTGCCATTATGAACACGGCCTACTGAATTCAAATGAGTTCTTTAACATGCCAACAACGTATGACATGCGTGCCGAGAGTTTTGTCGTCTTTCAAAAATCACTTACCATAGCCAGGAGCGAACCTGCAAGCTTGGGGTTGGTAGTCCGACACGATAACCACTCACTCACCGTGGCAAGCATGAGGAGATGAAAAGTGTAGTGTTTATTTTCTATATTTGGAAGTTTAGCACATATGCTCCATTTTCTTAGACATTAAAATCAATATAGTCCATATTTCGGCTAGAAAGTATCAAATTACAGTTCATTAGCAGTCCGGCCAATTATGGAGAAACAAGCTGAATATCTATATTTAAAATTTAATTCGTGCAGATGTGGAAAAATGAAGAAGGACACTGTATTTTCAAAGAACCCTGGATATGAAACAATCGGAAAGGTTGCTGCAATTTTGTGCGGAGATTTAAGTGTAAAGTTAACGTTGAATTTAACCCCCCAGGTGTTATGAAGTTGAAATATGCCCCCATTACCTTTTCTGACGTTGAACGCAGTTTCAGTCTATATAACTCTGTCCTCAGAGACGATAGGAGAACATTTCCTTTCCAGCACTTAGAAAACATAATGTCAATTACAAATTAATACGAGACCATCTACCATGCTCTAGTCCAGTCAGTTCTTTCATATGGTATTCTTGCCTGGGGAGGTGCCTATGAATATGTACTGAAAAGTGATCAGATAGTACAGAATCTCATACTGCGATTAATGTTGAAGAAAGATAGATTATTTCCGACTATGAGGCTGTATGCTGTGACAAGGATCTTCAACTTTAAACAATTATTGTATGCTTTTGAAATATATAAATACATTTTTAAAGATAGAAATAGAATTCAAGTTGTAAGTCAAGGGTATGAAACTAGAAATATTACAGAGAATCACTCTATTGTATATCAACCTAAGTTAAGTATGGCTAAACGTAACTTTCTGTATTTCACACCAAAATTATATAACATTCTCCCAATTAAATTAAAGGAATTTAAAGGAAATCATTCAAACCTGAAGATGCATATAGAACATTTTCTCAGACAAAACAAAATTAAAATATAATAAGTTGAGCCTACAAGTTTATACAAACGGAAATTCAATTTTCCTTCTTATTCATTATTAGCCTATTTTCAATTTTGAAAAAAATAGGCTTATGAGATCACCTTTTGTCCGTGTGTGTGTGCGTGTGGGTGTGATTCGTGTGTGTGTCCCCCCCCCCCCACTAATAAAATGTAAATTGTTGGAGAGATTTCAATGAAACACGGTAAGTTCATAGCTCTATTCCGGGCGACTCCGACCGTGCCCTTCAAATTTTGTTACGTCTCATCAATCCAACATGGTGGCTGTGCGAAATATTTAACCAGCATTCAATATCTCCGAAACTATTACCGATATCACCCTGGAATTTTGTATGGTGATAAAGGGAACTACTAGAAATTCACTTATGTGACCTTAAACCTGGTAACTACAAAACCAACATGGCGGCCAAGCGAAGTTGCGACTTTTAAATGGATGTTTCTCGCGATTTAACCAACCAAACGCAATGAAACATGGCACAGTATATGTTTATATACATTGTAATGCGCCGACATCTAACTTCGTTCATTTGTTTACATAACCTCAAAATGGCGGCTGTGCGAAATATTTCACAGACATTCAATATCTCCGAAACTATTTATGATATCAACCTGAAATTTTGTACGGTGATAAAGAGCCCTACTACAAGTTTATCCATGTAACTTTCAAAAACCTGTAAACTACGAAACGAACATGGCGACCAAGCGAAGTTGACACATTCTAATACATTTTTCTCGTGATTTGAGCATATGAGCGCATTGAAATGTGGTACAGTAAATGATTATACATATTATCATTCACTGGCATCTAATTTAGTTCAATTGTTTACATAAACTGAAGATGGCGGCTGCGCGAAATTTTAAAATTAAGTTTTTATTCTTGTGTCGTAATCAGGCGATCGAAGTGAAAGTTTGAATAATGAAGCTATGCAATAATTTTCCTTCAATGGTACATAACTCTATGGCCTGTACATACAACAATCCAAAATGGCGAGCATCGGAAATATTTTGACGGTTCTCAATATCTAAGAATCTTTTGCAGCAATCAAACTGATTTTTCTTATGTTCATAGAGGCTATGAACATAAGTTCACCTATATGACTTTCAGTAACCTGGTGAGCACAAATCCAACATGGCGGCGACGCGAGCAATAAATATTTAAATGGACGTTTCTCGCGATTTAACCATCCGAGTGCAGAGAATTTTTGCACGTTAATGCTTATACAAATGTTAATCCACTGGTATCTAATTTATTTCAATTGTTTTCATAACCACAAGATGGCAGCTGTGCGAAATTTAAAAATCTCGTTTTTACTTCTTGTGTCCTAAAAATGCGATTGAAGTCTGAAAACCACACGTACACAATAATCTTCATGTAATAGTACTTAAATAAAAATCCAACCTGGCGACCATCTGAAATATTTAGTTGGTTCTCAGTATCTACGAATCTAACATAGCAAACAAACTGAAATTTTGTATGTTAATAGAGGCAATTAATATGTGTAGGATATATGAAAATAGGCTGTATAGTTCTTCACGGAACTACTTGTTTTTTAGTATATATAGCATTTACATAGAACGTGTTATTCGACTAAGCCATTATATAATTTTAAGAAATAGTAATCAATGATATGCACACAAGGTTACACCTTTTAGTGGCATATGTGATATCTCTTCCTGCTCTGTATGAATATGATATCCTATTTCGACCTGTCTTTATCGTATTGTAACAATATAATTTAATACTAGTAAATTTACAGGTTATACAATGAGTAAGAGGTGTAAGGAAATTCATAAAATGTGTCCAGTTTTTCTGAATTTTGTAAAATGTGTATATTTGTAACGATTTTATCAATAATAAAGAGCGAAATCACTGTTGGAGTACAGCAGAGATCAATACAAATTTACAATGTTTTAATAGTAATCGTGCGATTGTTATCTATAGAAATTAAGTTGTATTTTATAGCCATTGGCTGCATTAAACTATTATTATTAGGCCCTATTATTATTATTATTATTATTATTATTATTATTTAAAAAAATGTAATCCACTGTTTTGGTAACAGAGAATAAGTGATTGAGTACTGCTCGGTTCCAAGCTCTGTGAACTTGCGGGATGAAGGGCAGAGGCAGGGTAGGAGCAGTTAAGAATTGAGAAGCCTGTCGACAGCCCGCTGTGTTACCTGACATACTCGTCTATTCCAATACTACTAACATACGGTCTTTTCTGAAACCAGTGTGGTGTTACGAATAAGTCAGTGAGTCACCGACCAATGTATTGGGTTCGGTACTATGCACGGACCGAGAAAACTCATCACTCGTCAACTTCATTTCTCATAGTACGCGATGCACATTCCTCTCAGGTTCACGCAGCTTAGACTCGACCAGTACGCTATTCTTCAAAGATCATATTGATATTAAAATGGGAAGTGCAAAGTTATTTTTCAAGTAGATCTACTTTGTTTAGCTTCTTTGAATTTGGATATTAAAATAGATATTATAGCTTTTTGTAATTTCCACATTTCTATAAAAATAACTAAATATACATGTTCACATTTCATTAATTATTAGCTACATTACATTACATTCAATACAGAGCAACTTGAACATGGCTATGATGCGCTACTTTCAACAGTTTTCATCAAAAGAAGAATATGAAACTGCTGTTATAAAATGCATGGAGCTGTTCGGTTGTAAAATGTAGCGATGACAAGCGGCTCATTTAAATATTTCATTGACAGTTTTTAATTTGACAGTCATTCTCGTCAGAGCTACACAGAAATGTTTAATTCGTGGGTAACGTTAAAATAAATGACAGGATTCGTTAAAAATACCGCGGTGAAATGTGGTCATGTCTAATCGTAATTGTATTAATTAGCAAAACTAAAATGTGGTGCACCAGAGTTCTAACACCAAGAAGAATTGCTGCGTGGCTGAGCGGTGACGTTCTCGGCTGCAGATCCCATGATAGCGGGATCGATTCCCGGCGCAGTCAGTTGGCATTTGAGAGTGCGGAAATGCGAGGGAGCCGTGTCAGTAGATTTACTGGCACGCTAAAGATCCCCTTCGTGGGAAAATTCCGGCACCCCGGCTTCTCTAAACACCACAGTAGTTAAAAGGGACGTGAAACCAATAACATTATTATTATTATTATTATTATTATTATTGTTAACACCAGGAATTAGAGTACAAGGAGAGTAATGGTGCAACGACTAGGTCATCTGTCTCTTAGAAATCTTTTTAGCCTATTTTCATTTATGAAAAACTTATAAACGGCTGGAGCGATTTCAATGAAACTCGGTAAGTCAACCCCGGCCGTGACCATCAAATTTTATTACGTCTCGCCAATCCAACATGGCGGCTGTGGGGCATTCTATATCTCCGAAACTATTACTCATATCAACCTGAATATTTGTACGGTGATAAAGGGCACTACTAGAAGTTCACCTATGTAACTTTCAAAACCCAGTTAACTACAAAACGAACAAGGCGGCCAAGCAAAGTTGAAATTCAAATTGACGTTTCTCGCGATTTAACCATCTGAACGCAGTGGAACATGGTACAGCAAATTACTATACAAATTGCAATGCACTGTCATTTAATTTAGTTCAATTGTTTTCACAACCCAAGATGGCGGCTGTGCAAAATTCTAAAATTAAGTTTTATTTCTTGTGTGCTAATCATGTGATTGAAGTTTGAATAATACACCTACACAATAATCGTCATGTAATAGTACATAACTCTAAGGCATATATATATCCAACATGGTGACCATCCGAAATATTTAGACGGTTCTTAATATCTACGAATCTATTACAGGAATCAAACTGAAATGTTGTATGTTGATAGAGGCAATTATCATAAGTAGGAGATATGAAAATAAGACTATTTAGTTCTTCACGGAACTACTTGTTAATGTTGAAAACATTTTTTTTAAATGGCTCTTTGAGCACTGAGACTAGAGGGGTCCAGTTTAGAACAAGCTGTTCCGTGAAGAACTATACAGCCTATTTTCATATATCCTACTTATGTTAATTGCCTCTATCAACATACAAAATTTCAGTTTGATTTCAGTCATAGATTAGTAGATATTCAGAACCGTCTAAACATTTCGGATGGTCGCGATATTGGATTTTTGTAGGCTATAGAGGTATGTACTATTAAATGACGATTATTTGCGGAGGTTCATTATTCAAACGTTGACTTGGATCGCATGATTAGGACACAAGAAATACAAATAATAATTTTAAAATTTCGCACAGCCGCCATCTTGAGTTTATGTAAACAACTGAACTAAATTTGATGTCAGTGCTTGACAATGTGTATGAAAATTTGCTGCACCATGTTTCACTGCACTCGGATCGTTAAATCGCGAGAAAGGTCAATTGAAATGTTTCAACTTACATGAAAACCTTCTGTTCGGGGCAGAAAAAAACTTGTGATTTTCTTTTGTCTCATCATGCTCAGGATATCGAAATATGTGCTCTCAGAAATTTTGGCTACAGGAGGGCGATTATTGTGGCAGATACATGGCAATGAATGAGGTGGGATGATATGAGTATGTGTAGGTTGTGAGTTGTTTGTACGGGAAACAACAATATTCTTGAAATAGGATTAGTCTGGAACGAACAGTAGTCGCTAAAAGTGCGCAAAACATAACTTCTCAGTACATCTAGTAATTATTATTGCTGCCACGCAAAATTTATAACATTGACCTCTCAAATTCTTGAAACAAAAATCTGTAGTAGTGTATTATGAAAAAGGTGCGTGTTTCTCTCAGTTAATCCATCCATACTGAAGACCGTGCTTAAAGTGCAGAGAAAGGAACTGCTGGAATGCTCGAGACTGTAGTTTCAGGATGTTATCACACTGCTGCAAGATAGCAGGTGACTGAGAGCTTGCTTATCATGTAGGCTACTGTATTTACACATTCGGAACAACAATCGACCTAGGGGATAAAGTTCATACATTGTGTTGTCCGGTATTTTTTTTTCTTTTAGGATTTCTCTGCCATTTACAGAGTCCTTGTGGACGTCGTGCGACTCTAAAAGGAGCAGGTTTCTTGCACTTTAAAATGGTAGGAAAGCGTCATTTAAAAGCGTAGTGAATAACTGCTTTGAAATTTTTCCTGACGAACTCCATTGCCCAATTAAATTGTCTGACTTTGAATGTCGTTATTACCATTGGTTCGTATAAAATCATAAATAATTTTGGCATTAGCGTCCCTGTTGAAGACACGACTGTGTTGTTGCATCTTTCGGTTGCCCTGCTCTGATTATGTCACATGCACCTTTGCACTCTAAACTTGTCAGTCATTTTCAAAACTTGTATTATCTGCTCTTGTCTGATAACCTGTATTTACTGTATGTGATGACTGTAATAGTGTATATAACTGTATTGGGGACAGGCATGAGGTAGATGCCCTGGGACTTGAAGTAAGGTACTACCCTGGCATTTGACTGGAAGGAGTGTGGGAAATACGGGGAAAAGTACACTGAGGATGGCCGTTGCCAGCGTAGAGATTCCAACCTCCGATCTCCGGACTTGCTGCCCTCGCGGCCATGGAGTATGACTTAACGGTCCTAACTACACAGATCTGATGACCAAGATGTCCCATGCCCCTGCTCTTGTTGCAATATATCTTTAACTTGTCATGTTGTTACAAATGATGTTTTGTTACGGCTTACTGCATTATAGCGTTTTTTAAAACGATGCACCCAAGATGAACTAGCCTTAAACTTGCTTTCGTCAATTTGTAATTCGCGACCCTTGAATGTCGCAAATTTTGGTAAGTCACATTCTTTCACAATTTGATTCACTGCACGCCACTTTCGGAATTCTTCAAATATGCACTCATTGACTACCTTCATTTTGTACAACTGGCATTGGAAGAGGAAGGCTATGAAATTTGTTGCGTTTCGTGAACCACAGCAAGATAAAGATGAAGAGGGTGGAAGAAATACTGACGAGATCTTCTGCCGAAGGTCCGTTGAACAGTTCACAGCAATCAGTCATTGTATGCTCCATTTCCAACAAAAACCAAAGCCGAAAACCCACAGAGAACTTTCTACAGCAGAAAAGATTCAAGTCATGAATTGTTGGTTGCTTTCAGAAACACCCAACACCACACGTAAAAGTTTAATCACCGATCATGGTCATCAATGACAAATAAAGAATCCGGTTCTTAGCCAAGACTTTGTTTGTGCAAAAGGGTTTAAGTTAAATCTGAATTCTCTAACTGTTGGGGCAAAAGGGTACAAGTCAAAAGAATAACAAAACTCAGAGTATGCAATTGTTTGGTTGGGAATTGTCATAACTTTATTATAGTATTCTTTTGACATGACAATGGTCATATTACAGTGTTCATTATTTAAGATGATGAGAACTATACTCAATCACCTTTAGTAATATTACATAATTAGCAGGCAGGGGCGGCGCGTCATTAAGGGCTGGATGGGCGCTGCCCACCCAGGGCTGTTAGGCAACATTGCAAAGAATTTGCTTAATTAATGCATTTTAAATGTACTTTAAATTGCAGATACTCAACTTAAAATAAGTATTTTACCCCTTCAAGAATCTCTAAAAAGAATTTTGTATACATAACTCATCCCTAGCTTAAGATCCTGACAGTGTCGTACGGTGTATCGTCATAGTGAGGGCCGCTCCAAAGAAACTCCCAAGTAAAGTATATGGATTGATGGACCGGGTGAGGAAACAGTGGACATGCACGCGAATTCTTCTGAGCTATGAAGGGATTTTTCTCTCTCTTCAAGGGCCAGCAGAATAGGCCAATAGCGTTGTTTTAAGGGACACTAGTGCTGAGTTTTTAGGCAAAAATGTCAAAATAACTGTATTTTGCTTTTCCCATATATATATCTTATGGACCCCTGTGAATCATTTCAGTAAAAAAGTTTTCATTCACAGCCATTTTTAAAGGCTCAGCGACATTTTTAAATATCGTCTGCGTAAAAAGAAGATGGAAGGCAAATCATAGAAAGTAGGCTATACTTTTAAAACTAGAAATCCTAGAAAGTCGTAGGTTAACTCAAACGAAAGGTCTCTATGCTCTTTATCTCTATAACAAACCATTGTATTTTTCAGATTATTTCCAAAAAAGTTTCATTGGGCGAGCCAAACTGGTTAATGTAGCATGCGGTTTTATAAAAATGCTTTTATCTCCAAACAACCTTTTTAGGTAATCAAAATGCCCATGTGCATGAGGTATTCACCAATTTTACTAAAAAAATCACTGGATATTCAGAAACACATGTGTTGTAAGATAACATTGCAATATCTCCAGTCACTTTGTAAATTACACACCAAAAAAATAAAAAACTATGAAAAATTATCCAAATTCATAAAACATGATGGCACATAAAGAAAAATTTAATCTGACAGCATACATGTATCACTTTCCTGAAATGTCTCAATGTTATAATATTAAGAATGGTTTTATGTATATATAATGAAAATATCAAGCGTTTTACACAATTGCTAATGCGCATGGAGCATTTTGATTACACGGTAAATTTTAATAATATAATAAAAAAAATCAATTACATTTCATCCAATTGTTTTCAAATTTGGTATGTGACTTAGTGTTACTATTCTAAGTATGCAGTTTAAATTTCAACTCATTCTGATAAAAAGTGTGGAGGTTGAAAAACTCAGCCCTATTGTGCCTTAAGCGACCAATTCTCTTCCTGCTTCCGTCTCTGTCAAACAGGATTACGGGAGAAGGGTCCACCCCACTCCACGCCCTTAAACAGTAATTCAGCTATTGTTCGCGGTGTCCGGACAGTTCCCCACACTGACACTTCCACACACTGCCCAAAATACTGACACTTCCACACAGCCCTTGGACGTGGCTACCTGTTTAATGACTCAGAAATAATCTCGACTGACATTTCCACACACATCTCCCCTCTCCCCCAAGGCTACTACGGAAAAGATCAAGTTGACTACTTCGTTGACAACTGGCTAGATAATCAAGACATTCCAATCGAGATGTGGAACTGCCACCAAACACGACACAGGCCAACAAATGCCGTTGAGGGCTGGAACAACCGACTCAACAATCTTGTCGGGAGATCTCACCCCAAATTAAAAAAGGTTGTCAAAGGGTTCAAGACGGAAGCTGATAAGACAAACTGCGCATTTTTTAAAGGCCGTGATCAACATGGAAGGAAAAAAAAAAAAAGAAGACGAAAATATGTCAAACTGGACGGATGGATTGAGAACATTCAGAAAAAGTTCGAAAATGACAAAAATATGAAAAGTTTTGTGAAGGCAAGTTGCCTATTCACAGAAAATGGAGTAGGTTAATATTATTGTTGAACAAATATGACAAAAACAAAAAAACAAAAACAAATAAAAATAAATAACAAGAAGTTCCGTGACGAACTAAAGAGCCTACTTTTCTTAAAATTTAAGGTTCATGCCAATGATTAATCTACTGTATATGGATCTATCTAGAATAATGACGAAATTAAGTTGGTAATATCGAAATTTCTAATAAGTTTGAAATACTGTATACATGGCATAATGTAGCCTAATAGAGAATTACAGTTGGCAGCCCTGCTGACTGAATATATTCTTAGTTCCATCTCTTAAGGTACAGAATACAAAATTTGGTTGAAGTCCAATGGATGGCATGGACGTTACATGCAGTTAAACATTGGATCTAACAGCGCGCGTAAAATCATGTTGGCATCATGACATACATGTATTGGTCAGAAATAATCTGAAATAATATGATCTATTGTTGTGTCAATTTTGAATGAAATCCATTAGTTAGTATAGAAGTTACATGCATTTTAAAATTGGACCTATCAGAAGGCTTAGAATCATGTTGGCAGCACTGACGTATATTAGTTACTCCAAATTAATCTAGAATGCCAGGTACTATACGTGTGCAAAGTTTAGAGCTATTGGCTTGCATACTTTCTGATATATTGATATTAGGGTAACAATAATAGAGATAGTATTTATTAACAGTTGGCAGCCCTGGTTACTCTTAAAAATCGGCAGAGACATATCTGTTATAGTACACATAGCACACACGAAATGTGGTTGAAATCCAATTGATAGTATAGAAGTTATATGCACTTAAAATTTGGACCTATCAGCAGGCTTATAATCATTTTGGCAACACTGCGATGTATGGCCTCCTGGAAATTAAACTGCAATGTTATTATCTATACGGGTGCCAATTTTGAAATAGCTCCCATTCATACCTTCCAAGATATCCAACATGGAGCTCAAATTTCAATTGCGATTTTTTAGCAGTTGGTAGCACTGACATCATTTTCAGATATGGCCGTGAGATATTCAGGTATAGATCTTTACTCCTACCAAATTTTGTTTCGATTGCTCCAGCCTTTTAGGAGTTGATAGGGGGGGGGGGGGACACACACACAGCTAGACAGACAGACAGACAGACAGAAGGACAGACAGAAACACATTTGCCCGATCTCATAGGTCTACTTTTTCCTCATTTTTGCAAAATGTGAAAAGTAGGCTAAAAAATAGAAAACAACTGACGAAGCCTAGAAAGTTGATTTTAAACACGCCTAAATGATAACAACACCAAACTGATCGGTTTTGTTATTATGTTGCCAGTCCACAGCCTGAATAAAGTGTGATGGAAATCAGACTCGGCATTTATTTTATTTTGATGGTAATTACACTACATCACAATTATATTTTCGAGACCGTGGTATGTAATGAAGTACAGAGACCGAGCGCTGTTCTTCACTCCAAATGATAATAAATAATGTTATTGGTTTTACGTCCCTTTTAACTACACTGGCTTTTAGAGACGCCGGGGTGCCAGAATTTTGCCCCGAAGGGGATCTTTAACGTGCCAGTAAATCTACGGACACGGCTCCCTCGCATTTGCGCACCCTCAAATGCCAGCTGACTGCGCCAGGATACGAACCTGCAACCTTGAGCCCAGCAAGCGAGAACGTTCCCCTGAGCCACGCAGCCAGCCACTCCAAATGAGTATTATGTTAAGGTGCATTGTCACAGGTGCGGCTGTAACGATGATCACTGAAGTCTGTAGCCCTAGGGGTGGGGGAATGTGTGTGGAAATGTCAGTCGGGAATATTTCTGAGTCATTAAACAGGTAGCCGCGTCCAAGGACTGTGTGGAAGTGTCAGTATTTTGGGCAGTGTGTGGAAGTGTCAGTGTGGGGAACTGTCATGTAATCATTGTTCGCAGCTTGCAGACATTAGACAAAAATATATTTATACATTTCCAGTTGTCTGGTGTTTCAAGTCCAGTACGGTACAAATGTGTTAGTGAGTTCTGTGGATGAAGTTAATTTCTACTGTATAAATGAATTTTTAACGTCTATGCCACGGTACGTAGTTATTTAATATGTCTATTGTATGCGACATAGGAAAATGAAAGTGGACAAATCTATTTTCTTTTATAGCTCTGAACACAAAGTTAGAAATGAAAAAAATAGGACCTCATAAATTTGCTTTATCCAAGCACAGGAGAGAATATATTTACAAATAAGGAGCCATGTGAGTCCAGTTTTTAATTCATGAACTATTTATTAATATTTGTTCCAAATGTGTTGTGTGGAATGATGGTAATGGCAATATTGGCAACAATAAATGCCAAATATAAAGCAATATTTAATATGAAACAATAATAGTATCATCTGGCCCACCCTAAAATTTTAAACAGGAGCCACCCCTGGTTAGCACTGTAAGTTTATTCAAGGTGACGTAGACACGAACCCTTACCTTATAGGACGATGCCTCGCGCGTGGCGGCTTGTTTAATTGCACGAATGGCATTCAACTTCCTGATCAAATTTGCAGCGACCTACTTGTGTCAGACCGAGTTCTGACAGCCATTAAAGTTAAATGATGTCTGTTCTGTTCAAACATCAAGCAAGACCCACTCTCGGCTCGCCTCGTCGCACAAAAGAGCGTAATTTAAAATCCCATCACTGCAGTAGTCTTTTAGAAGGACAACTTTACTTCAAATACAGCTCACAGCGTTGTCAAATGAAGGTTTCTCATGGCTTTACGAAAAGTTCCTACGCAAGAGAAACAAGATGTTCAGTAAAGAATGTATAGCCTACTTTCTCCTAAATGCATGGGTATAGTTAAAACGCATTGTCCTTTTCAAGGAGTATAATTGAATTTAGGTTGTAGTAGCTTGTTGATCCACAACGTGCTATATTATACATTGGTTGAATCCTCACCTGAATTATAAATACACACACTAATACAGCCATTACAACGAAACAGGTTAGCAGACAAAATTCAAACCTCACCAAACTACATGGGGATAAATTACCATGATGTCCAAGCCTCTCAAATCAAACAAAACAACAGTTTCCTCCCCAAATTCTTTCTCGATTAAAAGTACACACACGAACATCACAGTGACACAGGTTGTCAGACAACTTCTACACATACCTAAGTACACGGGGCTACATGACAACGATGCCGCAAAGCCCCTAAATAATCATCATCAACAACAACAACAACAAACAGCAGACTCTACCGCGGATCAACGACAGCTTCCTACACAAATCCTCCCTCAATTCTTGTACAAGTACACGGACATCACAGTGACACAGATTATCAGAAAACTTCTACACACACCCAAGTAGGGTAGAGTCAAGTTACTCCGTTTTAAAAGCGAATTTCCTCTATCACGACGTAGGTTCAATTATGAAAGTTCTACATTTTTACCAATAGATGGCAGTAGAAGCCAGGAAGCCCTTGCGCTCTATATTTGGCCAACTCAAAGAAGTTTAAAAAAAAATATTCACAGAGAGTTGACATTTCAACAAGTGATGCATATCCAGTGAAATCAGTGGTGAAGATTGTAATATCTTTTAAACAGCTGTTTCATTGTATAAGTTTCATTTTAGCACTAGTCTGAGGTAAGATGCAGACCATTCGCATATGAAACTTACATGCATGTAGTGTTAAGCATGCAATGTGTGTGAGCTTAGCAATGGGTTTCATTTTGTTAGGTTGGACGCTGAAATGGCGCCAAAACGGAATTAAATTTTGTTTATTTTCTTTACTTTTATCCTTAGGTGCATTACCACCATTCCTCGGGTTTATACCAAAATGATTAGTTATCCAAGCAATGGCAAGAGGCTCGCTCCTACACAGCTGAAGCACCTGAAGAAGCATTGCGGTTGGTGAAGGAAGAAGGATGGACAGTATACACGGCCAGTAGACGTTCTAATAACCCGTGGAGTAGGCTACACCAAAGGATTATTGCACAACATTTTTAGCCGATCCAGGAAGTGCAACGCTTGCAAAAATTGGAAAGCCATTCGTTTTGCCACCTGAACTTGTAGTAAAGATAGTGTGTCAAGATAGACACAATAGATAGGTCCAGGTCTAATTCCAGACCCCAGAACAATTACAGTGCGTGCGGTGGCTCCCCTTGAGGATGACGCCAAGAGGAAGAATTGAGCAGAATGGATTGAGTGCTAGTTTTTTAATGTCTGGTACCTACGATGTCTATTTTGTGTGTGTATGCTTAAGATTATAACGTGAGTAGTTATAACTGCCTAGCATATATATATTTTTTAGTCTTGGAATGAACGATTTTACTGGAGGTTTCGGCGTTTTTCATAAACCATTTGATACTGAATTTGTATTTTTTTTCAATAGCCTACATTCCTGGAAGACTATCGATCTACTAAAATATGGAGTAGCGAGCAAACAATAGTCTCCATTTTCACCATTGAGTTGCTTCCTGAGGGGCTACCAACTGTGGATCTTTTTTCACGACGAAATGGTCTGGGTGATAGTGAAAATGACAATGAGATGGAAACCAGAACGAAAACCAAGGTTGATTGCAAATATTTACAAAAATGGAACTTAGATTCAAAATACTTACAAAATGCAATTTACATTGAAATTACTTACAAAATGCAATGTAGATTGAAAATACTCACAAAAGGTAATTTGGAGGGAAAAAACTATCAAAATGTAATTTAGATACACAGGGAGCCAATTCACAAAACCTAATCACCGTCGGGGTCAGAAGAGAACTGGAGTTGACCAAGAGAAGTCGACAGGAAAGAAGACGGAGAGGAGCCCGGCACAAGTAAGTGGAAGCAATGCCAGACCTAGCTGGGGTCCTGTGGTCGCCAACCCTCGTCCCACTAGATGTGAGTCCCTGGGGGGTATAACACAGGAGTCTAGGGAGTTTTGACTACTATCCAGTGATTTGGTAACACTGCGTCACCCCTGACCCCTTCTATTCAGCCTTCACCCGTCACTGCATAATGGCCACGTGCTGCGCTGTATTTTACTAACTCGTGGAATTGTAATCCAACGCTTTTATGGGGCGAACTTAAATCTGACTGGGAGCTTGGGACATAATGTACAAAGATGACGACAGCGCTAATGGAAAAAGGGGAACTCGAGAGTGAATGTCAAACGGGTTAAAAGATGGAAGATAAGAAATATATAACAACAGTGTCATTTCCGTTTTAATTTCACACTTCTTGTTCCGCCCACTCGACGCGCAGATGTACGACCAGCTCCGTCTTTATGAACCCTCGCATATTAAAACAGCGGCCGACTCTTCTCCGGAAGGAAACTTAATTTCCAACGGTAAACGAAAAAGCAATGGCGTTGTAATTAAGGCTGGGACTGTCACACACACAGTGAATGGCGAATAGGGGAATCAATTCACGACAGAAATCCAGTTTTCTACCTTATCCATTGTTGTTGTTTGAGTGTTCAGTCTTTTGACTGGTTTGATGCAGCTCTCCATGCCTCCCTGTCCTGAACTAATCGTTTCATCTCTTCATAACTACTACACCCTACGTCCGAGACAATCTACAGTTCTTGTCCTCGACCCCTCCTTCCATAACTAAGCTTGCTATTCCTGGGTGTCTTGGTATGTGTCCTACCAACCTATCCCTTCTCTTCATTAGCAGTCGTCAGAAGCATCTCTCCTCTCCCACCAGTCTTAATACCTCTTCGTTTGTAACCCTATCTACCCATCTGATCTTCATCATTCTCCTGTAACACCACATTTCAAACGCTTGAATTCTCCTCTTTTCTGTTGCACCAAGTCCAAGTTTCACTTCCATAGAGCGCCACGCTCCAGACAAAGGCCTTCAAAAATGACTTCCTAACACCTAAATCTATATTCGATGTCAACAGATTCCTCTTCTGTAGAAATGCTTTCCTTGCCTGAGCTAACCTACTTTTTATATCCTCTTTGCTTCTTCCATCACTGGTTATTTTGCATACTGACAGACGTCCCCTACTTCCTTTAGTTTTTCACCTGCCAATTTGATGTCCACAGAGGATTCTGATTTATTTCGGCTGCATTCCAATATATTTGTCCATTAAAACTTAGTAAAAGTACATATCTTGGCAGAACCGCAAATCCAACCCGGGCCTCCGGAGTGGTAGGCTTTAACACCACGAGGCGTACAGAAAAACAGGTCATCGGACACATTAAACACACATTCAACTATTCCGGGCTAATGATCAACATGTCCCAAGTCCTGATACGAACAAGAACAATATTTCTATCATTCCTTATGTTTTCAAGACATCCTGTATACTTTCGCCATCAATCACACTCAAAGAAACTTCAAGGAATTCGCGACTGTTAAAAGAAGAGGTCGGCTATAAATAATGAACATTATCTTCAGCAAGTACAGCTATTTTTTGAGGTCATGTTAAGTCTTTACCGGAGCAAATAAAAATCGCTTTGTACGTTCATAAAAATGATGAATTATCTTAAGATGCCAAGGTGCAATTCCCGAAGGCTAGAGAGAGGAATTGCTGGAGTATCTGAACTATGTGAAAGTACGTCACTGATCGATCTCGAGGCTAGTACGTGCTAGGACTGCACAAGACAAGGTCAACGCTCAGTATTCCTCACAGCAAGTCGCTTTTTAAACCCACCACGATCTGTTTCACTGTAGGACTAACGAACTGTACACCGACAAGATGAGAACTGGGCTAGGTGACCAAGTAATGTTGGCTATTGAGCGATAATTTGGGTAATCTTTGTAGTCTGTTGTGAGTTATACTTTCGTTTGCTGATGATGATAATTGTTGTTTTAAGGTGGCTAACATCTAGGTTATCGGCCCCTAATGGTTTGGGTGATAGCGAAAATTTAACTAAATGAAACTACAACTAAAACCAACTACATACTTACATAATAGAAAAGGAAATGGAAAACAAAAATAATAATAATAATACGGAAACAAAACACAGGAGGAAAGGAAATGCCCTCAACCCTAGAAGAATGAGAATTAAGGGACTTTGAAGAAAGGAGAGCCAGGAAAGTCAGATAGGAAAGGTAAAGAGGAGAGGGACCGCCACAAAGGCAATGGAATAAGGAGAAAAACTGGACCAGCTCAGGAAGCCCCCGGGGTTGCCACATCCCGAACTCACCAGACGTGAGCCCTTGAGGGTGTAGCACAATGTAGGTTGCTACACACACCCTGCCTCTTTGAGGGCCTTGAGCAGAAGGCAGGTGATACAATGAAAAGAAAACAAGAGTTCTGACCCCTCGAAGAAGGAGGAATCAGGAAAGATGAGACAAGGGCCAATTAAGGCGGGTTAAGAAAAGGTTGCAACTTATCACCCATACTTTTCAGTCTTTACATTGAACAAGCAATGAAGGAAAATGGAGAAACATTTAAAGTGGGAGTGAAGATTCAAGGAGAAATAATTTCAACTCTCAGATTTGCCGATGACATCGTCATCTTGGCCGACAAGCCTGAGGATTTGAATGAGTTTTTGAATGGTATGGACTCCATCTTACGGAAAGAATTCATGATGAAAATTAATAAATGTAAAAGAAAATTACTGGAATGCAGCCGAAATCAATCAGAAACCTCTATGGATATCAAATTGTCAGGTGAAAAGCTGAAGGAAGTAGGAGACTTCTGTTACTTAGGAAGCAAAATAACCAGTGATGGACGAAGCAAAAAGGATATAAAAAGTAGGTTGGCTCAGGCAAGGAAAGCTTTTCTACAAAAAAGGAATCTGTTGACATCGAATATAGATTTAGGTATTAGGAAGTCGTTTTTGAAAGCCTTTGTCTGGAGCGTGGCGCTCTATGGAAGTGAAACTTGGACAATTGGTGCAGCAGAAAAGAGGAGAATTGAAGCATTTGAAATGTGGTGTTACAGGAGAATGATGAAGATCAGATGGGTAGATAGGGTTACGAACGAAGAGGTATTAAGACGAGTGGGAGAGGAGAGATGTTTCTGTCGACTACTAATGAAGAGAAGAGATAGGTTGGTAGGACACATACTAAGACACCCAGGAATAGCAAGCTTAGTTATGGAAGGAAGGGTCGAGGACAAGAACTGTAGGGGTAGACCAAGGTTAGAGTATGTTAAACAGATTGCCTTGGATGTAGGGTGTGGTAGCTATGTAGAGATGAAACGATTAGCTCAGGACAGGGAGGCATGGAGAGCTGCATCAAACCAGTCAAAAGACTGAAGACTCAAACAACAACAACAAGTGAAAGACTACCAAGGCGTAAGACACCCTAATGCCGTCGGGGTCGGAAAAGAACAAGATTGACCAAGGGAGGTCGAGAGGAAAGATAACAGAGAGGAGCCCGGCACAAGTAATTGGAAGCAATGCCGGACTCAGCTGGGGTCTCGTGGTCGCCAACCCACGTACCACAAGTTGTGAAACCCTGGGGGGAATTGCTGATGATAATGCCCCCTTCCGTTCAATAAATGAATTGTCTTACTTGACCATTTCAGCTCGGACATTGCAATAATTCTTGTGAAAGAAGGAATTTCTCACCTGAAACAGAAAAATACACATTACGATTGTATAATATAACAACACACAAAGCTACTGACTGAATTACACAATATAATCAGCACAAAGAAACACAAAGGTTTATCATGAACAGCAGACATCGATAAGATGAACAAGCATGTTCCGCAATGCTCCCAAATCTTCAGATATTCATCACCATCATCAATTTCCGTTTTCCAGCCTAAGCTTGGCCGGAGCATGAAAGGCTGTTGTTAATTAGAATGCGTGAAGTTCCAATCGTAAATGAATTCTATAACAAACTGTATCTTCTATGAATGGTGGTACTTATCTAATTGTAAACTTTACATTTAAAAAATTCCACATTATCAAAGAATAGGGGTAACATCTGTATGTTAACGCAGTAAATGTTCTTCTAAACTTGTATGAACTGCAGAGTGCGAATAGTAGTTGAGCTACAGTGTGTGTTGCCAAACTAAGCGACAAGTTGCTGTACTGGTCACAACTAATCAATAAATCAGTTGTTACTTTTAAAAAGATGTGTTGTATTTAACGTGCCGGGTGTTGAGTGGTCTCTGCTGGTGAGGAGGAGTGTATCTACCGTACCTGCCGAGGATAGCTCCAAGCTACTGAAGCACATGTCGGGTCGGTTGCATCTGAAGGTTGTTCGAGGCATCTTTCATCTTATAGCCAGGGCAGTGGTCGACCTTGCCGGTCCGCTGCCTCTTGCAGTCAGTTCCTAGAGATCGTCTTACACTCGTTCTGGGAGTGCATCAGGCAGCCACAGTCAGTGACATAAGGATTGATACAACCTACAAACTCATGCACAAACAATGCAACTTCAGCGAACTCTTTTCTACGGTTTGCTTTTCATCTAAGCTATTATGTCCACATATACCCAAGTTACCATTATACAAGGTCGCGGGTTCAAACCCAGATATTTTAAGAGCGTTAAAGATCCCACAGTATGCCTTCCTTCGGAGGGGAACTAAAGACGGCGGGCCCATGTCATAGAATTATGGCATAATAAAGAACCTTCCACTAATTACACTTGAGTAAAGCTAAATTAAAGGTTATTTTTGGCTAACGCTCTTAGGTTCCAACGTTCGTCGCCAGGAGCGGACTGCGGTGTCATCTAGTAAACAAATTCAGAACTAGCAGGTCGTTGACGGTGGCGTTTGGTAGCAAAAGTTGGAACTACTTGAAAATCGAATGTTTGCAGTGCTCACTTGAATTAAAAACAGATAACACACACTAATACAGCTATCACAATTAACACCGGTTATCAGACAGATTCAACACAGGCCCAAAGTACACAGGGGCTACATGACTGCGTTGTCGCAGCCCCCAAACTGAGGAATCAACCAACCATTATACAAGCTTTCATACCCGACGTTAACGGGTGCATAGGCCTACAGTAGAATATCTCTACATAGTATAAACAAAGTCTCCGATTCTTGGAGGTCACAGATAATCAATAGATGCAATGACAGAGATTGGCCTCCAATCCGTCTTGTTAGACCAACGATTAATAACCAAACTTCTTAAATGGGCAAATAGCCGTTGAAGTTATGAAGTTAAGCTTTATAATTGGCAAGATATGATTTCAGCGCAGTGACTTCATTGGTTTTATCATCTTTATATTGCTGGTGAAGTATTGAGGAATTAAGTGTTCCTACTGCTGATTCCAACAAAGGTGTTCTGACCTGTTGCTGTCGTACCGAACCGGTACCATACATTTCTGTCATCAATAACATCTAGAGACAGCCATGAGGCGTCCATTGAAAGTGTTTATAGGCCTAGTTCATAAGACTCTTGACATAACTCATATTAGGCGTAAAATGTTTCAATCCTCTTTATGGTGCACCATACAAGTTTCAATTTTAAGGGAATTTTAAGTGCTAAGCAAAAAAAATATTCTTGTATCATTTCTCTGACATATCGGCTGATGAAGGGGGCAACCTATTCATTAGGCCCTAAAACATGTCCCGTTAATGACCACACAGTGATATTAATTAATAAAGGTATTGATCAGGCGGAACCTTTAACCTGTTTATACTAAGTGTTCGTAAACTTTTCATAGGTCCCGTAAAAGGTCTCACTCCTCGAAAAATGAGGGGATTAAAAAAGATGAGACAAGGGCCAATTGAGGAGGGAAAATGAAAGACTCCCTCGGATAGTCAGATACCGTCGGGGTCGGAAGAGAACAGTTGACCAAGAGAGGAGCTAGGCTCAAGCATAGAAGGGCCGGTCGTAAGCTCGTGGGAAGAAAGCCCGAGTAGAACACTGCACATTCCGCACTTTATTTGCATTGATCACAAAGGTATGAAGGCTCACAGTAATATGTACCGGTCAAGAAGGCACGGCCCACTTATAGTACCTAGAAGCTCAGCTGGGGTAGGGTCCCGTGGTTGAGTCTGTAGGGGTAAACAGAAATTCAGACTAGATCAACTTGAATGTAATGTGCTCGCAAGAACCAAAATTGATTGTATCACCTTAATTACAGGAAAACCACTACGAATTTGGAGAGGATCTGTTGATGGCCTTCCTGGACATCGAAAAGGCCTATGATAGTGTGTGTAGGGAGAAGGTTTGGAAAGCAATGGAAAACATGGGAGTGGAAAAAGGGACTGTAGGCAGAGTGAAGGAGATGTATTGTGGAAGTGTAAGTTGTGTGAAAGTTGGAGGGGAAAGAACAGACTGGTTCAGACAAATGAGTGGCCTGGAACAGGGTAGTGCGCTGTCACCCCTTCTCTTTATTGTGGTTATGGACGAGGTAATGACACGGATAGCAGGAAAGATAGGAGAAGATAAGATAAAAGCAATGGTGTTTGCAGATGATCTCATGGTCTGGGGAAACAAGGAGGAGGAAATTCAGGAGCAACTGAAGGCTTGGGAAGAAACAGTGGGAGAGTATGGATGGAAGTTCAACATCAGTAAATGTGAGATCCTGTTAACGACCAGGAAAAAGGACAGACCAATGAGTGGGATAACACTTGGAGGTGGACAGCTGAAGAAGGTGGAAAGTCTCAAGTACTTGGGAAGTATAGTGGAGGAAAATGGAAGAAATGACAAAGAGGTTACGGAACGTGGCAGACAGGCAGAAGCATTTCTAAGAAGCATTAGGAGCTTAGTGTGGAATAAAGATGTCCCACAAAAAAGCAAGGAAGTGTTATACAGAAACTACTATATCCCGATACTGACCTATGCTTCAGAAACGTGGACAATGAAGAAAAGAGACATAAGCAGAATACAGGCAGGTGAAATGAAGTTCCTGCGAAGTAGGATCGGAGTAACAAGAAGAGACAGGGTGAGGAATGAAAAGGTCAGGGAAATGGTGAAAGAGGAGCCCTTGCAAGGTAGGATTGAGACATCAAGACTGAGGTGGTATGGACACTTAAAGAGAATAGATGAGAAGAAGATTTCCAAGAGGATACATGAGATGCAGATGCAAAAGAAACGACCAAGGGGAAGACCAAGAGATAGATGGCTGAAAGGAGTGGAGGAATGTGTCAAGAAGAGAGGCGAGGACTGGACCAGAGTGACAGCGGAGAGGTGGTGGGAAGAAAGGACTAAGTGGCGAGGCTTATGTTCCAAACAGACCCAGCCTGGGGCTGGAAACTGTAAAAGATGATGATGATGATGACCATAATTACAGGATACGTTACACACACGCCTGAGCCAAGAAGTTACGTCCAAGGTGCCGCAGGAGCGTCGGAAAACTTCCATGTAACAGTTGGTGTTCATCAAGGTTCGGCCCTGTCACCATTGCTGTTCAATATGGTTACTGCTGATCTACAACAACCGTAACTTGGACCATTCTTTACGCTGATGACGTTATGTTGGCCGCTCAAAACCAGCTGGATCTCCAACATCAAGTCCAGGAATGGAGTGATCGGTTAAGTCAATATGACCTGTGGCTTAACAAAGCTAAAACAGAATATATGACATCGGATGCAGAAGAAATCGGAACAATCCAAGTCGACGGGGACGATCTGCCTCGAACGACAAAATTTAAATATCTTGGCTCTCCGATAACTGCTGAGGGTCGTCTCACCGAGCAGGTCAACGTAAGAATTAATGCTGCGTGGATGAAGTGGCGAACAACGACAGGTGTCATGGGCGAACGCCAGATGAAAGACCACCAAAATCGAAGATTTACCGCACTGTCATTCGCCCGAGGCGCTTTATGGTACTGAATGTTGGCCGATCATCAAGGAAGCAGAACGTCGGCTAAGTGTCATGGGGACCAAGATGCTCAGATGGAAAGCTGGCATTACTAGGTTGGATCACTTCCCCAATCAAAGAATAAGGGAACGATTTGGTGTCGCAACAATCGACAACAAAATGCGTGAGGGTCGTCTGCGATGGTTTGGGCATGTGGTACGGTCAGGAGCAGACACCATTACGCACTAGAGGTCGCCTGGAAAAGACCAAAGGGGCGACCGAGATAACGTTGGGCCGATAAACTGCACAGGGATCTGAAAAGCGTCAACCTACATCCGGATATGGCCCAAGACCGAGTAGAGTGGAGACAGCGGATTCACATAGCGGACCCTGCCATGAGGCGGGACAAACGCTAAAGCAAAAGATGATGACGATGATGATAATTGTTGTTTAAAGGGGCCTAACATCTAGGTTATCGGCCCCTAATGGTTTGGGTGATAGCGGAAATGACAATGAAATGGAAATCAGAACGAGAATTACAATAAGTGAGACGGAAAATACTTACATAAAGGAACTCGGAGTGAAACTACTCACAAATTGGAGAGTGGTAATACTTACAAAAGGGAATTTAGAAGGAAAATACGGTACTCACAAAAGGAGGAGGTTAGGTTCAAAATACGTACAAAATGCAATGTAGAGTCGAAATATAAGGTGCGTTCAAAAGGTCACGAGCCGGAGGCAGTAATGAGCAAACCGGTGACGACATCGGCTAATTGTGGCGTGTGTAACGAGGTGTGGTTCCGACCAGAACGTTGAAGGTCACAGCCCGTCGCTAGAGGGCACGCGTGCACGTCACGTGACGATATAAAGCGAGCAGCAGCATGCATCAATCGTCCAACGGTGCCGCTCGTATTGCAAACAGTGACATGGAGGCGTCAAACGAAGAGCAAAGAGGCGTTGTTCGGTTTCTGACAGCGGAAGGAGTAGGGGGAACGGACATCCATCGCCGAATGTCACAAGTGTACGGCGAACACTGCATGTCCCTTGCAAGGGTCAAGGCGTGGCACAAGCACTTCAGGAAAGGATCGGTGTCGTTAGCCGATGATGCCCAGTCTGGGGCACCCCCCTGCATTACCGATGACAACGTCCAGCTGGTTGATGCACTCATTACCCAGGACCGCCGAGTGACAGTGAACGCCATAGCCGCCGTAGTCGCATTAAGCGTCGGAAGTGTGCACACCATCATGAAGGAACGACTGCATTTGCGGAAAGTGTGTGCCCAATGGGTGCCCCACAGTCATCAACAACACCAGGAAGCATGTCGAATGGCCTACTGTCTTGGTCTTGGTTGGACGATTGATGCATGCTGCTGCTCGCTTTGTATCGTCACGTGACGAGCACGCGTGCCCTCTAGCGACGGGCTGTGACCTTCCACGCACTGGTCGGAACCACACTTCGTTACACACGCCACAATTAGCCGATGTCGTCACCAGTTTGCGCATTACAGCGTCCGGCTCGTTACTTTTTGAACGCACCTTATACTTACAAAATGCAATTGATATTCAAAATACTTACAAAATGCAAAAGAGATTGAAAATACGTACAAAATGCAATTGAGGTTCAAAATACTTACAAGATGCAATTGAAATTGAAAATACACAATGCAATTTAGATTGAACGAGTAGTTCCGTGAAGAACTCTACAGCCTATTTTCATATATCCTGCTCATGTTGATTGTCTCTATCAACATACAAAATTTCAGTTTAATTGCTGTAACAGATTCTTAGATATTGAGAACCGTCTAAATAGTTCATATGGTCGCCAGGATGGATTTTTATTTTTGTACTATTACATTAAGATTATTGTGTACGTGCGGTATTCAAACGTCAATCGCATGGTTAGAACACAAGAAGTAAAAACGAGATTTTAAAAGTACGCACACCAGCCATCTTGTGATTATGCAAACAATTGAAATAAATTACATGCCAGTGGATCAACATTTGTATAAGCATTTAACGTGCAACGTTTCACGCCACTCAGATAGTTAATTCGCGAGAAAAGTCCATTTAAATATTTATACTTCGCGTCGCCGCCATGTTGGATTTGTGCTCACCAGGTTACTGAAAGTCCTATAGGTGAACATATGTTCATAGTCTCTATGAAAATTAAAAAAAACAGTTTGGTTGCTGTAAAAGATTCATAGATATTGAGAACCGTCTAAATATTTCGGAAGCTCGCCATTTAGGATTGTTATATGTATAGGCCATAGAGTTATGTACCATTCAATGACAATTATTGCCTAGCTTCATTATTCAAACTTTCACTTCGATCGCATGATTACGATACAAGAATAAAAACTTAATTTTAAAATGTCGCACAGCCGCCATCTTGAGCTTATGTAAACAATTGAATTAAATTAGTTGGCAGTGCATTACTATCTGCAAAATCATTTACTGTATCACATTTCACTGCGCTCAGAGAGTTAAATCACGAGAAAAGTCTATTAAAATATTTCAAATTCGCTTGGTCGCCATGTTCGTTTTGTACTTTACAGGTTTATGAAATATACATAGGAAAACTTGTATCAGTACCCTTTATCACCGTACAAAATTGCATGATGATATCTGTAATAGTTTCGGAGATATAGAATGTCAGTGAAATATTTCGCACAGCCGCCATTTTGAGGTTATGTAAACAATTGAACTAAATTAGACTCCAGTGCATTACAATGTGTATAAACATTTGCTGTACCAAGTTTCATTACGTTTGGATAGTTAAATCGCGTGAAATGTCTATTTAAAAGTCTCAATTTGGCTTGACCGCCATGTTGGTTTTGTAGCCACCAGGTTTTTGAAAGTCTCATAGGCGAACTTCTAGTAGTGCCCTTTATCACCGTACACAATTTCAGGGCGATATCGGTAATAGTTTCGGAGATATTGAATGCTAGTGAAATATTTCGCACAGCCGCCATGATGGATTGGTGAGACGTAACAAAATTTGAAGGGCTCGGTCGAGGTCGCCGGGAATAGTGCTATGAACTTACCGAGTTTCATTGAAATCGCTCCAGCCGTTTAGATTTTATTAGGGACACACACACACACACCTCTCTCTCTCTCACACACACACACACACACGGACAAAAGGTGATCTAATAAGCCTATTTTTTCAAAATTGAAAATAGGCTAAAAACGCCCATTTCAGATACAAAATACTCACAAAGTGCAATTGAAATTGAAAATGCTTACAAAATGTATGGTAGACTCATTTGGATGGACAATACTTACAAAATGCAATTTAATAATAATAATAATAATAATAATAATAATAATAATAATAATAATAATAATAATAATACTTACAAAATGTAATTTAGATTCAAAATACCCACAAAATGCAATTGAGAATCAAAATACTTTCAAAATGCCCACCATACAAAATGCAATTTTGAATGAAAATGCAAAAAGCGGTTTAGGTTGAAAATACTTACAAAATGCAATTGAAATTCAAAATACTCACAAATGTCCCATTCCCTATATTGAAAGACTTAATAAAAAACCATTTAGATTGTCAATACTTACAAAATACAATTGAGATTGAAAACACTCGCAAAATGCAATTTAGATAGAAGAGACTTACAAAATGCAACGTAGATTGAAAATACCTACAAAATGGACTGTAGATGCAAAAAAAAAATCGCTAAAGGGAATTTAGATACACGGGGAGCCAATTAACAAAAACAGTGCGGGAATCACAAAGAGAAAAGGAAATATAATGAAAAGAAAACAAGAGGTCTGACCCCTCGAAGAAGGAGGGATCAGGAAAGATGAGACAAGGGCCAATTAAGGCGGGAAAGTGAAAGACTTCCTTGGCCCCGGATACCCTAATACCGTCGGGGTCAGAAACGAACAAGAGTTGACCAAGAGAGGTCGACAGGAAAGAAGACGGAGAGGAGCCCGGCACAAGTAAGTGGAAGCAATGCCGGACTCAGCTGGGGTCCCGTGGTCGCCAACCCACGTCCCACTAGATATGAGCCCCTGGTGTGTAAAGCAAAAGAAGACGCAGATTACACACACGGCTACGATCGCACCCTTCAAATTCCACTATGTAAGAAGAACGACATTTGGAAAGCTTTTATTCAACTGAATTAAGACATTTAATGACACGTTTCGCGGTGCACGGATTCCATCATACAGTCTGTAAAGTTGAATAATTTCACAATCCAAGTGAATACTGGAAGTGAGGAACAATGCGACATATATCATGTTGTTATAAGGGGCCTAACATCGAGGTTCTCGGCCCCCATGTAAGTAGAGACTAGTATCGGTACATATGTTTTGTTTAGATTCATACATATTGTAAACCCTATTATGGCCATTCGGCTGCAATACATTTAAAAAACAAGTAATTGCGTGAAGAACTATACAGCCTAATTTCATATATCCTACTTAAGTTAACTGCCTCTATCAACATACAAAATTTCAGTTTGATTGTTGTAATAGATTCGTAGATATTGAGAACCGACTAAATATTTTGGTTGGTCGCCATGTTGAATTTTATATATGTAGGTCCTAGAGTTATGTACTGTTACATGAAGATTATTGTGTACGTGTAGCATTCAAACTTCAATCGCATGATTAGGACACAAGAAGTAACAAGTAGATTTTAAAATTTCGCACAGCTGCCATCTTGTGGTTATGGAGACAAGTGAAATAAATTAGATGCCAGTGGATTAACATTCGTATAAGGATTTGCTGTACCAAGTTTCACTGCACTCGGATGGTTTAATTGCGAGAAACGTCCATGTGAATATTTATAATTCGCGTCACCGCCATGTTGGCTTTGTGATCACCAGGTTATTTAAAGTCCTATAGGTAAACTTAAGTTCATAGCCCCTATGAACATAAAAAATTCAGTTTGATTGCTATAACAGATTCATAGATATTCAGAGTCGTCTGAATATTTCGGATGGTCGTCATGTTGGATTGTTAAATGTATAGGCCATAGAGTCATGCACCATTAAAGGAAAATTATTGCGTAGGTTCATTATTCAAACTTTCACTTCGATCGCTTGATTACAACACAAGAAATAACAAGTTAATTTTTAAATTCGCACAGCCGCCATCTTGAGGTTATGTAAACAATTGAACTAAATTAGATACCAGTGCATTACAATGTGTATAAACATTTTCTGTGCCAGATTTCATTGCATTTGGAACATTAAATCGCGAGAAAGGTCAACTTGAAATTTTCAAATTCAGTTGGCCGCCATGTTTGTTTTGTAGTTAACCGCTATTTGAAAGTTTTATAGATGAACTTCCAGTAGTGACCTTTATCTCCGTACAAAATTTCAGGGTGATACAGCTAATGGTTTCAGAGATATAGAATGCCGGTGAAATATATCGCTCATCCGCCATCTTGTGGTTAGGTAAACAATTGAACGAAGTTAGATGTCGGTGCATTACAATGTGTATAAACATATACTGTACCAAGTTTTATTGCGTTTGGTTGGTAAAATCGCGAGAAACGTCTATTTAAAAGTCGCAAATTCGCGAGTCCGCCATGTTGGTTTTGTAGTTACCAGTTTTTCATACATAGGTGAACTTCTAGTAAACCCCTTTATCACCGTAATAAATTCCAGGCTGATATCGGTAATAGTTTCGGAGATATTGAATGCTGGTGAAATATTTCGCACAGCCGCCATGTTGGACTGGTGAGACGTAACAAAATTTGAAGGGCATGGTCGGGGTCGCCCGGAATAGTGCTATGAAATTACCTAGTATCACTGAAATTGCTCCAGCCGTTTAGAAGTTATTAGGGGGGGAGGGGCAAAAAACACATACACACACGCACAACACAGGGACAAAAGGTGATCTCATAAGCCTATTTTTTCAAAATTGAAAATAGGCTAATAATACAGGATACAGATTGCGTAGCTTCTCAATACATAATCTCTTCTTAATATAAAACAAAGTCCCCGATTCTTGGATGTCACGGGCAATCTCGAGATTTTAATCCGGTTTTCACCATTCTGTAAAGGATATCTCGAGGAAGGTTTCTGTAGAAAATAATTTATTTATGATCAAAAGAAAAAAAACCTGGCGTCCGTGGGCTTTATAAGCTTACGCTGCGCAAACCATTAAATATATATACTATGGGTGTAAGAATTGTTCAGCATGAGAAGTTCTACAAAAACGTCCGTGAGAGCACATCTCTATCTTCAATACAAAGCCGACTTTAATTTTTTCTGTGTTTTCATTTCTTCCAACAATCTCCATTCAATTACTCAGGCGAAAGTTTACGAGGTAGCTAGGGGCGAGCCTATGACCACAGTTACAGCCTTGCTAGCGAGTGAGCCTATTACCCCAGATACAGCCAGCAGCAAACTGTCGAGTTGTGTTGAGTTAAGACTTCAGAGAAGAGTGGATGTGTTTGGAGTTTCCGTGGAAGTGCAACTCGGCTTTTCTTAATTTTGCCTGTGAACCTTTCGTTCCACAAAATACACAGTCAAGTTAAGATTGGACGGAAGGGGGATTTGTGTTTCATGCACCTCGCCATTCTTAAATTACGTCTGACAAGAAATCGTTGCACATGCATCTCCATGATAATATAATTAATAGACCAGTCAGTGATTTTAACCCATCATGCCGAGACCTAAAACGGATATAGGTCGTAGTTCATTGACATGAAAAAAAAAGTAGTTCCGTGAAGAACTATACAGCCTATTTTCATATAGCCCACTTATTGCAACTATCAACATACACAATTTCAGTTTGATTGCTGTAATAGATTCGTAGATATTGAGAACCGAATAAATATTTCGGATGGTCGCCATGTTGGATTTTATATATGTAGGTCCTAGAGTTATGTACTGTTACATACAGATTATTGTGTAGGTGTAGTATTCAAACTTCAATCTCATGATTAGGACACAAGAAGTAACAAGGAGATTTGAAAATTTCGCACAGCTGCCATCATTAGGTTATGGAAACAATTGAAATAAATTAGATGCTAGTGGATTACCATTCGTATAAGGATTTACTGTACCAAGTTTCACTGCTCTCGGATGGTTAAATTGCGATAAACGTCCATGTGAATATTTATACTTCGCGTCGCCGCCATGTTGGATTTGTGATCACCAGGTTATTTAAAGTCCTATAAGTGAACTTGAGTTCATAGCCCCTGTGTACAATAAAAAATTCAGTTTGATTGCTACAATAGATTCGTAGATATTGAGAGCCGTCTAAATATTTCGGATGGTCGCCATGTTGGATTGTTAAATGTATAGGCCATAGAGTCATGTACCATTATAGGAAAATTATTGGGTAGGTTCATTATTCAAACTTTCACTTCGATCGCATGACTACATCTCAAGAAATAAAAACTTAATTTTAAAATTCGCACAGCCGCCATCTTGAGGTTATGTAAACAATTGAACTAAATTAGATACCACTGCATTACAATGTGTATAAATATTTCCTGTACCAGATTTCAGTGCGTTTAGAGCATTAAATCGCGAGAAAGGTCAATTTCAAATTTTCTAATTCGCTTGGCCGCCATGTTTGTTTTGTATATAACCGTTTTTTTTAAGTCGTATAAATGAACTTCCAGTAGTGCCCTTTATCTCCGTACAAAACTTCAGGGAGATACCGCTAATAGTTTCAGAGATACAGAATGCCGGTGAAATATTTCGCACATCCGCCATCTTGTGGTTATGTAAACAAACTAACGAAGTTAGTTGTCGGTGCATTACAATGTATATAAACATATACTGTACCAAGTTTCATTGCGTTTGGTTCGATAAATCGCGAGAAACGTCTATTTAAAAGTCGCAACTTCGCTTGGCCGCCATGTCGGTTTTGTAGTTACCAGGTTTTCAAAGATCACATAAGTGAACTTATAGTAGTTTCCTTTATCACCATACATGATGTCAGGGTAATATCGGTAATCGTTTCGGAGATATTGAATGCTGGTGAAATATTTCGCACAGCCGCCATGTTGGATTGGTGAGTCGTAACTAAATTTGAAGGACACGGTCGAGGTCGCCCGGAATAGTGCTATGAACTTACCGAGTTTCATTGAAATCGCTCCAGCCGTTTAGATTTTATTAGGGGGGGACACACACACGAATCACACACACACACGGACAAAAGGTGATCTCATAAGCCTATTTTTTCAAAATTGAAAACAGGCTAAAAAAAGGCGCTTATCCTTAATGCATTCATAACTGTTCCCGGGCGAAGCCGGAGCGGGTTGCTAATAATACCTATAATAAAGCTACTACTCTTAACCAGTGAGACGAATTACCAACCATGTTGGTTAAGAAAAGAGTCTAGTGCCTAAGAACATGACTCCTCATACACTATTATGAGGAATGGAAAGAAATTGCTCAGTAGTTGAAAATTATTTATACTGCAATTTCATAACAGATAAGCAATATCATTCAACCTTTTGCTTGCAAGTGTAATTATTATTACGTGATGTACCGAGTACTCCAGTAAGCTATCAATGTACACATGCAATTTTTCCAGAGACAAGTTTAACACACAAGTATAATATATAATTAATTTCCGCCATATTACATTTTCCCTACTTTATTTGAAAGAAGATGAATTTGTATCTCAAAGTGCATGACCAGCCATCTATGAGTCACGATAGGAAGTTACAGTAGGTTACCCTACGCCTTGGCGCGTGTTTAAGTATATTTTCGATATTTTCCAACTCATAGTGTTGTTGTTGTTGTTGTTTCAGTCTTCAGTCTTTTGACTGGTTTGATGCAAATCTCCATGCCTCCCTGTCCCGAGCTAATCGTTTCATCTCTACATAGCTACCACACCCTACATCCGAGGCAATCTGTTTAACATATTCTAACCTTGGTCTACCCCTACAGTTCTTGTCCTCGACCCTTCCTTCCATGACTAAGCTTGCTATTCCTGGGTGTCTTAGTATGTGTCCTACCAACCTATCTCTTCTCTTCATTAGCAGTCGCCAGAAACATCTCTCCTCTCCCACTCGTCTTAATACCTCTTCGTTTGTAACCCTATCTACCAATCTGCTCTTCATCATTCTCCTGTAACACCACATTTCAAATGATTCAATTCTCCTCTTTTCTGCTGCACCAATAGTCCAAGTTTCACTTCCATAGAGCGCCACACTCCAGACAAAGGCTTTCAAAAATGACTTCCTAATACCTAAATCTATATTCGATGTCAACGGATTCCTTTTTTGTAGAAATGCTTTCCTTGCCTGAGCCAAAGTACTTTTTATATCCTCTTTACTTCGTCCATCACGTAGTTATTCTGCTTCCTAATTAACAGAAGTCTCCTACCTCCTTCAGCTTTTCACCTGCCAATTTGATCTCCAGCTGCATTCCAGAATTTTTTTTTACATTTATTAATTTTCACCATGAATTCTTTCCGTAAGACGGAGTCCATAGCATTCAAAAACTCATTCAAATCCTCAGGCTTGTCGGCCAAGATGACGATGTCATCAGCAAATCGCAGAGTTGAAATTATTTCTCCTTGAATCTTCACTCCCACTTTAATTTTTTTTCCAATTTCTTTCATTGCTTGTTCAATGTAAAGATTGAAAAGTATGGGTGATACGTTGCAGCCTTGCCTTACACCTTTCTGAATACCAGCTTATTTATTTAGTTATTTATTTATTTATTTAGTTTTATTAAACTGGACAAGCATGACAATATGGAAAGAGATACATGACCATGCGTGACGCATTATGCGAGCTCGCTTGGGTGAGAAGATAGAGATCCCCATTGAAGCCGTACGAGCAGAGACGCAGTAAATATCAGCTTTGGATTATAGTGATTACCAGGACTAGGATTTACACTAACAGAATGTACTTTCAGTTTGTCGACGTAATTTTGTATATAAACTGTTGAATAATAATCTGAGTTCTTTGAATTTTGAGTGGCTTTCACTGAAGTAGGTATCTCTTGAAAAGTTTCCAGAATATAAATATAAATATGAACCAATGTCAGAAATAATGGCCTGTTTGCCATCTCTTGATGAATACAGTACATTTGCATTTGTCAATTGGCACAGGCTAGAGTAAAAGGTGGCTTTTCACCGATGTCTCAGTCTCACTCATGGCTGTGATTATATGGAAGCTACTGAGGTATGGGTGGTGCTTAGTAATGACATTCAGGGCACAGTCAGTGCCTGTGAATGCTGTGAAATGTTCTACTCATAGGGTTAGGACTACTGTTCTGACTCAGTGAGGAAAGCAATGGCAAACTACCTCACTCCTCATCTTGCCTAGAACGCCTCAATATAGCACTGCCTTGGGTTTTTGTGGGTATCTACTCACATAACGTAACGGCGGTGCTTTTGAGGATCCAACCAGCCTTCGGGCTGACTACCTAACAGACAGTCAGTAATAAAAAAAAATGTAAAATAAATGTGTTTAATTTGATGGAGATAAGTTAGACTAAATAAGTAGTTCCGGGAAGAACTATACAGCCTATTTTCATATATCCTACTCATGTTAATCACCTCTATCAACATACACAATTTCAGTTTGATTGCTGTAATAGATTTCTAGATATTGAGAACTGTCTAAATATTTCGGATGGTCGCCATATTGGATTTTTATATATGTAGGCTATAGAGTTGTGTACGATTATATGACGATTATAGCGTAGGTTCATTATTCAAACGTTGCCTTCAATCACATGGTTAGGACACAATAAATAAAAACTTAATTTGCTAATTTCGCACAGCCGCCATCTTGAGGTTATGTAAACAATTGAACTAAATTAGATGACAGTGCATTGCAATGTGTATAAACATTTACTGTACCATGTTTCACTACGGTCGGATGGTTAAAACGCTACAAACGTCTATTTATATGTTTCAACTTCGCTTGGCCGCCATGTTCGTTTCGTACTCAACAGGTTTCCGAATTTCATAAAAATGAACTTCTAGTAGTGCCCTTTATCACCTCACAAGATTTCAGCGTGATATGAGTAGTAGTTTCGGAGATATGGAATGCCAGTGAAATAATTCGCACAGCCGCCATGTTGGATTGGTGAGACGTTATAAAATTTGAAGGTAACGGTCGGGGTCGGCCGAAATTGTACTAAAACCTTACCGAAGTTCATTGAAATCGCTCCGACCGTTTAGACTTTATTATGGGACACACACAAACACTCACGGACAAAAGGTGATCTCATAAGACTATTTTTTTCATAAATGAAAATAGGCTAAAATATGTCTATCTGAGTAATAAAGAGATCATTTGATGCGTATCAGTCTGACTATAATCCCAAGGAGGGGTGGGAAGAAAAAACCCTGCTCGATGTAGATTTCAGGCTTTGCATGTTCTAGAAATGGATGCGCTAAGGGACATCTGTCCATCTCTCGGGGTTCGCCCGCAGTCCGGTTGGTTGGTTCTTAAGTTTAGGGGATGCGACAACGCGGTCATGTAGCCCCGTGTACTTTGGGTGTGTGTAGAATCTGTCTGATAACCGGTGTTAATTAGTCCGAATTTGAAGAATGATTGTGTTATTACTGCTCGAGTCTAAGCTGCGTGAACCTGAGAGGAATGTGTATCGCGGACTATGAGACGTGGTGGTGACGAGTGATGAGGTTTCTCGGTCCTTGTGTAGTAACAGAATCAAATACATTAGTCGGTGACTCACCCACTCATTCGCAACGCCACACTGGTTTCAGAAAAGACCCAATGTTATCAGTATTGGAATAGACGGGTATGTCAGGTAACACGGCGGGCTGTCAACAGGCTTCTCAATTCTCGCCTGCTCCTACCCTGCCTCTGCCCTTCATCCCGCAAGTTCACAGAGCTTAGAACCGAGCAGTACTAGGGACCGCATTTTCAGGTTTTTATAATTCTCGTTTTAGCTTTCAAAAACATAAAATAGTTCTCATTTTTTGTTTTATAGTAGCTCATGATGATGATGATGAAAATTGTTGTTTTAAGGGGCCTAACATCTAGGTTATCGGCCCCTAATGGTTTGGGTGATCGTGAAGATGAAAATGAAATTTAAACTCTAACTAAAACTAACTACTAACTTATATACTAGAAGAAGAAATGGAAAACAAAAGGAGAATAAGGCAAATAAAGGACAGGAGGAAAAGAAATGCCCTCAACCCTCGAAGAATGCGGAATGAGGGACCTGGAAGGAAGGAGAGCCATGAAAGGCAGATAGGAAAGTGAAAGAGGAGAGGGTCCTCCCCACAGGTAATGGGCAAAAGGGGGAAACCGGACCCAGCTCAGGAATCCCTGAAGGTCTCCAACTCCCGAACTCACCAGCCGTGAGCCCCTGAGGGTGTAGCTATATCCAGAGTGCACCAGAAGTGGTGGGGCTACATACACCATGCCTCCTTGAGGGCAGAAGGCAGGAGATAATAGGAAATGAAAAAGAAGGCTGACCCCTCACAGAAGGAGGGTGTCAGGAAAGATGAGACAAGGGTCAATTAAGGCGGGAAAGGAAGAGACTCCCTAGACCTCGGATACCCTAATACCGTCGAGGTCTGAGGAGAACAAGAGTTGACCAAGTGAGGTCGACAGGAAAGAAGACGGACAGGAGCCCGGCACAAGTAAGTGGAAGCAATGCCGGACTCAGCTGGGGCCCCGTGGCCGCCAACCCACGTCCCACTAGATGTGAGCCCCTGGGGGGGGGGGTTAGTAGATAGAATAGGTTTTTAAATAGGGGTTTATTTTAAAAGTGTAGGAAAAGTTTACATAAACTGCGCAAAGCTCAAAATTAATCCCTCATTCTTAGTAGAAAATCTGATTGCAACGAGAGGGTAAATATTTTACGTAATCTCATGTAATTTATTTCAGGATTAGGGCATAACCCATCTCTTTTGGGTACATTCGTGTTGACCGACTGAAAAGCACTAAACTCTTGTAATGATACGTCTTTTATCAAATAATCACCGAGAACTTCACACTTTTAGGCTCTCCTTAAATATGTTAATTATTCAAATTGTATAAAACTAAGGATACCAGAGGTGATTTCACACTCTAACTCGCTTAATTAACTTTCCTGAGAAAAAATTAAAGTGGGAATGAAGATTCAAGGAGAAATAATTTCAACTCAGAGATTTGCTGATGACATCGTCATCTTGACCGACACACCTGAGGAATGAGTTTTTGAATGGTATGGACTCCGTCTTACGGACAGAATACATGATGAAAATCAATAAATGTAAAACAAAAATACTGGAATGCAGCCGAATATATCTGAAACCTCTATGGAGATCAAATAGGCAGGTGAAAAGCTGAAGGAAGTAGGAGACTTCTGTTACTTAGGAAGCAGAATAACCAATGATGGACGAAGTAAAGAGGATATAAAAGTAAGTTGGCTCAGGCAAGGAAAGCATTTCTACAGAAAAGGAATCTGTTGACATCGAATATAGATTTAGGTATTAGGAAGTCATTTTTGAAAGCCTGTGTCTGGAGCGTGGTGCTCTATGGAAGTGAAACTTGGACTATTGGTGCAGCAGAAAAGAGGAGAATTGAAACATTTGAAATGTGGTGTTACAGGAGAATGATGAAGATCAGATCGGTAGATAGAGTTACAAACGAAGAGGTATTAAGACGAGTGGGAGAGGAAAGATGTTTCTGGCGACTGCTAAAGAAGAGAAGATATAGGTTGGTATGGACTGTTTGCCATCTCTTGATGAATACAGTACATTTGCATTTGTCAGTTGGCACTGGCTAGAGTAAAAGGTGGCTTTTCACCGATGTCTCAGTCTCACTCATGGCTGTGATTATATGGAAGCTACTGAGGTATGGGTGGTGCTTAGTAATGGCATTCAGGGCACAGTCAGTGCCTGTGAATGCTGTGAAAGGTTCAACTCATAGGGTTAGGACTACTGTCTGACTCAGTGAGGAAAGCAATAGCAAACAACCTCACTCCTCTTCTTACCTAGAACGCCTCAAAATAGCGCTGCCTTGGGTTTTTGTGGGTATCTACTCACATAACGTAACGGCGGTACTTTTTGAGGATCCAACCAGCCTTCGGGCTGACTACCTAACAGACAGGACACATAATAAGACACCCAGGAATAGCAAGCTTAGTTATGGAAGGAAGGGTTGAGGACAAGAACTGTAGGGGTAGACCAAGGTTAGAATATGTTAAACAGATTGCCTCGGATGTAGGGTGTGGTAGCTATGTAGAGATGAAACGATTAGCTCAGGACAGGGAGGCATGGAGACCTGCATCAAACCAGTGAAAAGACTGAAGACTCAAACAACAACAACAATAACCAAACAATAAGATATAAGCTGAAAAGTGCTGCAAATATTTGAATGTTCTGTCTGGTAGGATTCCTCTCAATCGACTAGAGCTAGGAATAAACACTATCTTCAGGTTTACTTTTAAACACTATGGACTAAAATTGAAATATACTACAATAAATGGAACAAAACTGCAATTAGGCATTTTTAAGTACTCGCATATCATTTAGGTAGGCTACTAGAGAATTCATGAATCTGGCTCTTTTGAGTGTGATTAGGAAAAGTGTTGAAGTATTTGTGTATTTAGAGGTAAAGAAAATGCGACAGTCAGTCTCAAAGACTAGACTTTGTATCATTTTAAATGCTACAAATGCTGAAAAATGCTAGAAAGGCTGACTCTTGACATGTTAGAAAATTATTTGCATAATACTTATCTTGCTTTATATTAATTTACCTTGTATCAAATTACTCGCGGACGGCAAGTGCAAACCAAGGGCAAAACAAGGTCAAGCGCGCGGGGAAGTGCCCCTTTCATCCAGTCTAAAAACACTTCTAGTGGGCGATGTATTGAAGATAGGGATATGCTCTCTGGGACTTTTTTTGTAGAACTTTTCATGCTGATCAATTCTTACGCTCATAGTATATTGATATGTTTAACAGTTTGCCCAGCGTAAGCTAAAGAAGCGCACAGACGCCAAGTTTGTTTTCGACTTTTTCACTGAAATCGTTACTGCTTGGCTTCCTTTGATCATACATAAATTATTTTCTACAGAAATTTTCCTCGAGATATCCTTTAAAGAATGGTGAAAACCGCATCAAAATCCATCCAGTGGTTCTCGAGATTAGCCGTGACATCCAAGAATCGGGGATTTTTGTCTTATACTAACGAAGTAGAGATTGTCGGGGAACACATGCACCAAGCAGTGCTATGACGTCACACAGCTCAGTGCATCTGGGTACATTTCGTCCCGTTCCCGTAACGTAACGCCAGACCCCAGCGTAACGACGAAGTCGACAAGATCATTTAAAATGATAATATAATAGGCCTGCCGTAAGAATTTAAGCACTAGTCGCTACAGACATGACCATGCCATCAGCAGACAACGCATGGTTCGGCATTACTGGTGTGGGCACACAATGCATAACGCGTTACCCCCCTCTAATCGACAAATTTCTTGCCACGGTGGGTGAGTGATTATCGTGTGGGACTACCAACCTCAAGCTTGCAGGTTCGCTCCTGACCGTGGGAAGTAATTTATCTAAAGTGACAAAATTCATGGCCTGCATGTCATACCGTTGTTGGCATGTTAAAGAACCCATTTGAATTCAGTAGGCCGTGTTCATAATGGCAAAATTAATCTCGGGATTTTCCGACAACACAAGGTTCCTCCTTTCTCTACTAGAAAGCGCTATACAGTAGTGTCAAGAAGTTTAGATATCTAACTTCATTGACCTTCAGAGCGTTCCAAGGAACGACTAAATTCGACATGTGAGCTGCCGTCAAATAACAAAGCTTGCACCCGGCACCCGAGGCCATAATATATTATTATTATTATTATTATTCCTTCGTTATGGCCAACTAAGGACCACGTCATGTCAACTGTTTTTTCTGCATTTTAATGTTGGCCCAGTACTCTTTCATTCGTAATCGATGTTGCACCTTTCTCTGTCGTCCACGCCTTCCCGGTTTTTAGCTTCGGCTTAAGTTGAAACCTCCGATGAAGATTTTCCCTAAGAGGGCCACGCTCCTGGATATCTTCACGTGTTATCCCAGTCTCCAACAGATCTTTCTCTACTTCACTGAACCAGGCCCCCTTTGTCTTTTTCTCACGGAGAAAAGCAAAAATTCTGTTGGATAGCCGTGTTGATTTCATTCGGGTTATATGTCCATAAAAAGAAATCCTCCTTTTCCTCATCACGTCAGTTATTTTCTCTGCGTGAGGGTACAACTCATGGTTGTGGCGTCTACGGAACTCACCTTGTTCTTTGACTGGACCCAGGATTTTCCTCAATATCTTCCTTTCCTTGGTCTCCAGTTTTTCCATTATGCCTTTTATATTCATTATTATTATTATTATTATCGGCTAATGGCCAATGTTGGTGGGCCAAAATCTAGTAAGAGGAGATTACTGATGACAGCCATCCATTCAGTTCTGCTGTATGGAGCGGAAATATGGGCGGATGCCCTGGATAAGGAAATTTATAGAAAGTCACTAGCACAAGTGCAGCGGCGGGGTGCTTTACGCGTGGCATCTGCTTATCGCACGGTCTCTGAAGAAGCAGTTCTTGTTATTGCTGGGATAATTCCAATTTTTTTTTCTAGCGAAAGAACGCAAGTACATTTACTGGAGGAAATCGGAAGTAGGTTTACAAAATGCAAGACGAACAGCAAGAGCACAAACCTTTCACAATTGGCAGATCAAATGGGAGCAAGGACACCGAAGCCAGTGGACTAGGAGAATGATACCCCAGGTGCAGGTTTGGACAGAGAGGAAACATGGTGAGGTTGGTTATTATCTCACTCAGTTTTTGACTGGCCATGGGTACTTCAGTTCTTATCTTAAGAAGATGGGGAAAGTGGATTCACCAGATTGTATCTACTGTGTTAATGAGGTAGATAGTGCTAATCACACCTTCTTCTCTTGTGGACGGTGGGTCCAAAGTAGGCAGTCTCTTCAAGATGAAATTGATGTAGAGATATCTCCTGACAATATTGTTGCGGTAATGCTACAAAATGAAGAACATTGGAAACTTGTAGCAAGTTTTGTTGAAGATATCCTCCGAACAAAGAAGACGGATCTGGATCGCCACTGAAGATAATTCATTACGGAAGAGTGCCCTACGGGCAAATATAAAATGACTCTAGCCTGAAGTAATGTGCTAAACGGTTCCAGGCTAGTGTTCAGAAGTAAAGGGGGAGTTTTAGTCGGTAGTCTGCTACTCACTAGCAGGAGCCCGACACTCTGTGCGTAAATGCATTTCTTCCCCTAAAAAAAAAAAAAAAAAAAAAAAAAAGGACAAATTACACACCCTCCCCCCAAACTTGTTTCAGCCTGATGACACCTTTACGGGCATGTTCCTCTGATTCTGCGACTTGGCACAGGTCCTACTGAAATTGATGCTGTGTGCATGAATGAAAGTGATGTAATTCTCATCAACTACGGTACAGCCGGTGACGTAACGAGACAGAGAAAGTGCTCAATAAATCATTCTAGGAAGATACCTCTTGTATCCTGGCACAACTAACGACCATCTCCTCCAGCAACAAAGATCAGCATTTCCTTCATTTTTATGAAGTTTACGAACATGAAATACATTAATAGGAACACTTTACAGTCGGTCAACACGAGTGTAGATTGGGCCGGATGTAGCAATTCACTGAATCGCCTAGTGCCTAAATTATTTACACTTTCAATTAAAGTACCCAACAAACCAAACACAAATACAGACCAGGATTAATATAAACAAGAAATAAATTCTAAAGCTAAAAGATGTCACAAAATCTCCTGATCCATTTTATTCGAGTAGGAACTTCGCAGTGTTCAAGTCAAAAAGCTGGCACTTATGGCTGAGCAACGGTCGCTAGGCAACCAAGACGCTCAATGGACTGTAGATCAAGTGTGGCTGAGCAACGGTCGCTAGGCAACCAAGACGCTCAATGGACTGTAGATCAAGTGTGGCTGAGTAACAGTCGCTAGGCAACCAAGACGCTCAATGGACTGTAGATCAAGTGTGGCTGAGCAACGGTCGCTAGGCAACCAAGACGCTCAATGGACTGTAGATCAAGTGTGGCTGAGCAACGGTCGCTAGGCAACCAAGACGCTCAATGGACTGTAGATCGAGTGTGGCTGAGCAACGGTCGCTAGGCAACCAAGACGCTCAATGGACTGTAGATCAAGTGTGGCTGAGTAACAGTCGCTAGGCAACCAAGACGCTCAATGGACTGTAGATCAAATGTGGCTGAGCAACGGTCGCTAGGCAACCAAGACGCTCAATGGACTGTAGATCAAATGTGGCTGAGCAACGGTCGCTAGGCAACCAAGACGCTCAATGGACTGTAGATCAAATGTGGCTGAGCAACGGTCGCTAGGCAACCAAGACGCTCAATGGACTGTTGATCAAATGTGGCTGAGCAACGGTCGCTAGGCAACCAAGACGCTCAATGCACTGTAGATCAAATGTGACTGAGTAACGGTCGCTAGGCAACCAAGACGCTCAATGGACTGTAGATCAAATGTGGCTGAGCAACGGTCGCTAGGCAACCAAGACGCTCAATGGACTGTAGATCAAGTGTGGCTGAGCAACGGTCGCTAGGCAACCAAGACGCTCAATGGTCTGTAGATCAAATGTGGCTGAGCAACGGTCGCTAGGCATCCAAGACGCTCAATGGACTGTAGATCAAATGTGGCTGAGCAACGGTCGCTAGGCAACCAAGACGCTCAATGGACTGTAGATCAAATGTGGCTGAGCAACGGTCACTAGGCTACCAAGACGCTCAATGGACTGTAGATGAAATGTGGCTGAGCAACGGTCGCTAGGCAACCAAGACGCTCCCTGTAGATCAAGTGTGGCTGAGCAACGGTCGCTAGGCAACAAAGACGCTCAATTGACTGTAGATCAAATGTGGCTGAGCAACGGTCGCTAGGCAACCAAGACGCTCAATGGACAGTAGATCAAGTGTGGCTGAGCAACGGTCGCTAGGCAACCAAGACGCTCAATGGACAGTAGATCAAGTGTGGCTGAGCAACGGTCGCTAGGCTACCAAGACGCTCAATGGACTGTAGATCAAGTGTGGCTGAGCAACGGTCGCTAGGCAACCAAGACGCTCAATGGACTGTAGATCAAGTGTCGCTGAGTAACGGTCGCTAGGCAACCAAGACGCTCAATGGACTGTAGATCAAATGTGGCTGAGTAACGGTCGCTAGGCAACCAAGACGCTCAATGGACTGTAGATCAAATGTGGCTGAGCAACGGTCGCTAGGCAACCAAGACGCTCAATGGACTGTAGATCAAGTGTGGCTGAGCAACGGTCGCTAGGCAACCAAGACCTTCAATGGACTGTAGATCAAATGTGGCTGAGCGACGGTCGCTAGGCAACCAAGACGCTCAATGGACTGTAGATCAAATGTGGCTGAGTAACGGTCGCTAGGCAACCAAGACGCTCAATGGACTGTAGATCAAGTGTGGCTGAGCAACGGTCGCTAGGCAACCAAGACGCTCAATGGACTGTAGATCAAGTGTGGCTGAGCAACGGTCGCTAGGCAACCAAGACGCTCAATGGACTGTAGATCAAATGTGGCTGAGTAACGGTCGCTAGGCAACCAAGCCGCTCAATGGACTTTAGATCATGTGTGGCTGAGCAACGGTCGCTAGGCAACCAAGACGCTCAATGGACTGTAGATCAAATGTGGCTGAGTAACGGTCGCTAGGCAACCAAGACGCTCAATGGACTGTAGATCAAGTGTGGCTGAGCAACGGTCGCTAGGCAACCAAGACGCTCAATGGACTGTAGATCAAGTGTGGCTGAGCAACGGTCGCTAGGCAACCAAGACGCTCAATGGACTGTAGATCAAGTGTGGCTGAGCAACGGTCGCTAGGCAACCAAGACGCTCAATAGACTGTAGATCAAATGTGACTGAGTAACGGTCGCTAAGCAACCAAGACGCTCAATGGACTGTAGATCAAATGTGGCTGAGCAACGGTCGCTAGGCAACCAAGACGCTCAATGGACTGTAGATCAAATGTGGCTGAGCAACGGTCGCTAGGCAACCAAGACGCTCAATGGACTGTAGATCAAATGTGGCTGAGCAACGGTCGCTAGGCAACCAAGACGCTCAATGGACTGTAGATCAAATGTGGCTGAGCAACGGTCGCTAGGCAACCAAGACGCTCAATGGACTGTTGATCAAATGTGGCTGAGCAACGGTCGCTAGGCAACCAAGACGCTCAATGCACTGTAGATCAAATGTGACTGAGTAACGGTCGCTAGGCAACCAAGACGCTCAATGGACTGTAGATCAAATGTGGCTGAGCAACGGTCGCTAGGCAACCAAGACGCTCAATAGACTGTAGATCAAATGTGACTGAGTAACGGTCGCTAAGCAACCAAGACGCTCAATGGACTGTAGATCAAATGTGGCTGAGCAACGGTCGCTAGGCAATCAAGACGCTCAATGGACTGTAGATCAAATGTGGCTGAGCAACGGTCTCTAGGCAACCAAGACGCTCAATGGACTGTAGATCAAATGTGGCTGAGCAACGGTCGCTAGGCAACCAAGACGCTCAATAGACTGTAGATCAAATGTGACTGAGTAACGGTCGCTAAGCAACCAAGACGCTCAATGGACTGTAGATCAAATGTGGCTGAGCAACGGTCGCTAGGCAACCAAGACGCTCAATGGACTGTAGATCAAATGTGGCTGAGCAACGGTCGCTAGGCAACCAAGACGCTCAATGGACTGTAGATCAAATGTGGCTGAGCAACGGTCGCTAGGCAACCAAGACGCTCAATGGACTGTTGATCAAATGTGGCTGGGCAACGGTCGCTAGGCAACCAAGACGCTCAATGGACTGTAGATCAAATGTGGCTGAGCAACGGTCGCTAAGCAACCAAGACGCTCAATGGACTGTAGATCAAATGTGGCTGAGCAACGGTCGCTAGGCAACCAAGACGCTCAATGGACTGTAGATCAAATGTAGCAGAGCAACGGTCGCTAGGCAACCAAGACGCTCAATGGACTGTAGATCAAATGTCGCTGAGCAACGGTCGCTAGGCAACCAAGACGCTCAATGGACTGTAGATCAAATGTGGCTGAGTAACAGTCGCTAGGCAACCAAGACGCTCAATGGACTGTAGATCAAGTGTGGCTGAGCAACGGTCGCTAGGCAACCAAGACGCTCAATGGACTGTAGATCAAATGTGGCTGAGTAACAGTCGCTAGGCAACCAAGACGCTCAATGGACTGTAGATCAAGTGTGGCTGAGCAACGGTCGCTAGGCAACCAAGACGCTCAATGGACTTTAGATCAAATGTGGCTGAGCAACGGTCGCTAGGCAACCAAGACGCTCAATGGACTGTAGATCAAATGTCGCTGAGCAACGGTCACTAAGCAACCAAGACGCTCAATGGACTGTAGATCAAGTGTGGCTGAGCAACGGTCGCTAGGCAACCAAGACGCTCAATGGACTGTAGATCAAGTGTGGCTGAGTAACAGTCGCTAGGCAACCAAGACGCTCAATAGACTGTAGATCAAATGTGGCTGAGCAACGGTCGCTAGGCAACCAAGACGCTCAATGGACTGTAGATCAAGTGTGACTGAGCAACGGTCGCTAGGCAACGAAGACGCTCAATGGACTGTAGATCAAGTGTGGCTGAGCAACGGTCGCTAGGCTACCAAGACGCTCAATGGACTGTAGATCAAATGTGGCTGAGTAACGGTCGCTAGGCAACCAAGACGCTCAATGGAATGTAGATCAAATGTGGCTGAGCAACGGTCGCTAAGCAACCAAGACGCTCAATGGACTGTAGATCAAATGTGACTGAGCAACGGTCGCTAGGCAACCAAGACGCTCAATGGACTGTAGATCAAATGTGGCTGAGTAACGGTCGCTATCCAACCAAGACGCTCAATTGACTGTAGATCAAATGTGACTGAGCAACGGTCGCTAAGCAACCAAGACGCTCAATGGACTGTAGATCAAATGTGGCTGAGCAACGGTCGCTAAGCAATCAAGACGCTCAATGGACTGTAGATCAAGTGTGGCTGAGTAACGGTCGCTAAGCAACCAAGACGCTCAATGGACTGTAGATCAAATGTGACTGAGCAACGGTCGCTAGGCAACCAAGACGCTCAATGGACTGTAGATCAAGTGTGGCTGAGTAACGGTCGCTAGGCAACCAAGACGCTCAATGGACTGTAGATCAAGTGTGACTGAGCAACGGTCGCTAGGCAACCAAGACGCTCAATGGACTGTAGATCAAGTGTGGCTGAGTAACGGTCGCTAGGCAACCAAGACGCTCACTGGACTGTAGATCAAGTGTGACTGAGTAACGGTCGCTAGGCAACCAAGACGCTCAATGGACTGTAGATCAAATGTGACTGAGCAACGGTCGCTAGGCAAACAAGACACTCAATGGACTGTAGATCAAGTGTGGCTGAGTAACGGTCGCTAGGCAACCAAGACGCTCAATGGACAGTAGATCAAATGTGGCTGAGCAACGGTCGCTAGGCAACCAAGACTCTCAATGGACTGTAGATCAAATGTGGCTGAGCAACTGTCGCTAGGCAACCAAGACGCTCAATGGACTGTAGATCAAATGTGACTGAGCAACGGTCGCTAGGCAACCAAGACGCTGAATGGACTGTAGATCAAATGTGGCTGAGCAACGGTCGCTAGGCAACCAAGACTCTCAATGGACTGTAGATCAAATGTGGCTGAGCAACGGTCGCTAGGCAACCAAGACGCTCAATGGACTGTAGATCAAATGTGACTGAGCAACGGTCGCTAGGCAACCAAGACGCTCAATGGACTGTAGATCAAATGTGGCTGAGCAACGGTCACTAGGCAATCAAGACGCTCAATGGACTGTAGATCAAATGTGGCTGAGCAACGGTCGCTAGGCAACCAAGACTCTCAATGGACTGTAGATCAAATGTGGCTGAGCAACGGTCGCCAGGCAACCAAGACGCTCAATGGACTGTAGATCAAGTGTGGCTGAGCAACGGTCGCTAGGCAACCAAGACGCCCAATGGACTGTAGATTAAATGTGGCTGAGCAACGGTCGCTAGGCAACCAAGACGCTCAATGGACTGTAGATCAAATGTGGCTGAGCAACGGTCATTAGGCAACCAAGACGCTCAATGGACTGTAGATCAAATGTGACTGAGCAACGGTCGCTAGGCAACCAAGACGCTCAATGGACTGTAGATCAAATGTGGCTGAGCAACGGTCGCTAGGCAACCAAGACGCTCAATGGACTGTAGATCAAATATGGCTGAGCAACGGTCGCTAGGCAACCAAGACGCTCAATGGACTGTAGATCAAATGTGGCTGAGCAACGGTCGCTAAGCAATCAAGACGCTGAATGGACTGTAGATCAAGTGTGGCTGAGTAACGGTCGCTAAGCAATCAAGACGCTCAATGGACTGTAGATCAAATGTGGCTGAGCAACGGTCGCTAAGCAATCAAGACGCTCAATGGACTGTAGATCAAATGTGGCTGAGCAACGGTCGCTAGGCAACCAAGACGCTCAATGGACTGTAGATCGAATGTGGCTGAGCAACGGTCGCTAGGCAACCAAGACGCTCAATGGACTGTAGATTAAATGTGGCTGAGCAACGGTCGCTAGGCAACCAAGACGCTCAATGGACTGTAGATCAAATGTGGCTGAGCAACGGTCGCTAGGCAACCAAGACGCTCAATGGACTGTAGATCAAATGTGACTGAGCAACGGTCGCTAGGCAACCAAGACGCTCAATGGACTGTAGATCAAATGTGGCTGAGCAACGGTCGCTAGGCAACCAAGACGCTCAATGGACTGTAGATAAAATATGGCTGAGCAACGGTCGCTAGGCAACCAAGACGCTCAATGGACTGTAGATCAAATGTGGCTGAGCAACGGTCGCTAAGCAATCAAGACGCTCAATGGACTGTGGATCAAGTGTGGCTGAGTAACGGTCGCTAAGCACCCAAGACGCTCAATGGACTGTAGATCAAGTGTGGCTGAGTAACGGTCGCTAGGCAACCAAGACGCTCAATGGACTGTAGATCAAATGTGGCTGAGCAACGGTCGCTAGGCAATCAAGACGCTCAATGGACTGTAGATCAAGTGTGGCTGAGTAACAGTCGCTAGGCAACCAAGACGCTCAATAGACTGTAGATCAAGTGTGGCTGAGTAACAGTCGCTAAGCACCCAAGACGCTCAATGGACTGTAGATCAAATGTGGCTGAGTAACGGTCGCTAAGCAACCAAGACGCTCAATGGACTGTAGATCAAGTGTGGCTGAGCAACGGTCGCTAAGCAACCAAGACGCTCAATGGACTGTAGATCAAGTGTGGCTGAGTAACAGTCGCTAAGCTCCCAAGACGCTCAATGGACTGTAGATCAAGTGTGGCTGAGTAACGGTCGCTAAGCAACCAAGACGCTCAATGGACTGTAGATCAAGTGTGGCTGAGCAACGGTCGCTAAGCAACCAAGACGCTCAATAGACTGTAGATCAAGTGTGGCTGAGTAACAGTCGCTAAGCACCCAAGACGCTCAATGGACTGTAGATCAAATGTGGCTGAGTAACGGTCGCTAAGCAACCAAGACGCTCAATGGACTGTAGATCAAATGTGGCTGAGCAACGGTCGCTAAGCAACCAAGACGCTCAATGGACTGTAGATCAAGTGTGGCTGAGCAACGGTCGCTAGGCAACCAAGACGCTCAATGGACTGTAGATCAAATGTGGCTGAGCAACGGTCGCTAAGCAACCAAGACGCTCAATGGACTGTAGATCAAATGTGGCTGAGCAACGGTCGCTAAGCAACCAAGACGCTCAATGGACTGTAGATCAAATGTGGATGAGCAACGGTCGCTAAGCAAACAAGACGCTCAATGGACTGTAGATCAAGTGTGACTGAGCAACGGTCGCTAGGCAACCAAGACGCTCAATGGACTGTAGATCAAATGTGGCTGAGCAACGGTCGCTAGGCAACCAAGACGCTCAATGGACTGTAGATCAAATGTGGCTGAGCAACGGTCGCTAGGCAACCAAGACGCTCAATGGACTGTAGATCAAATGTGGCTGAGCAACGGTCGCTAGGCAACCAAGACGCTCAATGGACTGTAGATCAAGTGTGGCTGAGCAATGGTCGCTAAGCAACCAAGACGCTCAATGGACTGTAGATCAAGTGTGGCTGAGCAACGGTCGCTAGGCAATCAAGACGCTCAATGGACTGTAGATCAAATGTGGCTGAGCAACGGTCGCTAGGCAACCAAGACGCTCAATGGACTGTAGATCAAGTGTGGCTGAGCAACGGTCGCTAGGCAACCAAGACGCTCAATGGACTGTAGATCAAGTGTGGCTGAGTAACGGTCGCTAGGCAACCAAGACGCTCAATGGACTGTAGATCAAATGTGGCTGAGCAACGGTCGCTAGGCAACCAAGACGCTCAATGGACTGTACATCAAGTGTGGCTGAGCAACGGTCGCTAGGCAACCAAGACGCTCAATGGACTGTAGATCAAATGTGACTGAGCAACGGTCGCTAGGCAACCAAGACGCTCCATGGACTGTAGATCAAATGTGGCTGAGCAACGGTCGCTAGGCAACCAAGACGCTCAATGGACTGTAGATCAAGTGTGGCTGAGCGACAGTCGCTAGGCAACCAAGACGCTCAATGGACTGTAGATCAAATGTGGCTGAGCAACGGTCGCTAGGCAACCAAGACGCTCAATGGACTGTAGATCAAATGTGGCTGAGCGACAGTCACTAGGCAACCAAGACGCTCAATGGACTGTAGATCAAGTGTGGCTGAGCAACGGTCGCTAGGCAACCAAGACGCTCAAAGGACTGTAGATCAAATATGGCTGAGCGACAGTCGCTAGGCAACCAAGACGCTCAATGGACTGTAGATCAAATGTGGCTGAGCAACGGTCACTAGGCAACCAAGACGCTCAATGGACTGTAGATCAAGTGTGGCTGAGCAACGGTCACTAGGCAACCAAGACGCTCAATGGACTGTAGATCAAATGTGGCTGAGCAACGGTCGCTAGGCAACCAAGACGCTCAATGGACTGTAGATCAAATGTGGCTGAGCAACGGTCGCTAGGCAACCAAGACGCTCAATGGACTGTAGATCAAATGTGGCTGAGCACCGGTCGCTAGGCAAACAAGACGCTCAATGGACTGTAGATCAAATGTGGCTGAGCAACGGTCGCTAGGCAACCAAGACGCTCAATGGACTGTAGATCAAATGTGGCTGAGCAACGGTCTCTAGGCAACCAAGACGCTCTATGGACTGTAGATCAAATGTGACTGAGCGACGGTCGCTGGGCAACCAAGACGCTCAATGGACTGTAGATCAAACGTGGCTGAGCGACAGTCGCTAGGCAACCATGACGCTCAATGGACTGTAGATCAAATGTGGCTGAGCAACGGTCGCTAGGCAACCATGACGCTCAATGGACTGTAGATCAAATGTGGTTGAGCAACGGTCTCTAGGCAACCAAGACGCTCAATGGACTGTAGATCAAATGTGGCTGAGCAACGGTCGCTAGGCAACCAAGACGCTCTATGGACTGTAGATCAAATGTGGCTGAGCAACGGTTGCTAGGCAACCAAGACGCTCAATGGACTGTAGATCAAATGTGGCTGAGCAACGGTCGCGAAGCAATCATGACGCTCAATGGACTGTAGATCAAATGTCGCTGAGTAACGGTCGCTAGGCAACCAAGACGCTCAATAGACTGTAGATCAAATGTGGCTGAGCAACGGTCGCTAGGCAACCAAGACGCTCAATGGACTGTAGATCAAATGTGGCTGAGCAACGGTCGCTAGGCAACCAAGACGCTCAATGGACTGTAGATGAAATGTGGCTGAGCAACGGTCGCTAGGCAACCAAGACGCTCAATGGACTGTAGATCAAATGTGGCTGAGCAACGGTCGCTAGGCAACCAAGACGCTCAATGGACTGTAGATCAAATGTGGCTGAGCAACGGTCGCTAGGCAACCAAGACGCTCAATGGACTGTAGATCAAATGTGGCCGAGCAACGGTCGCTAGGCAACCAAGACGCTCAATGGACTGTAGATCAAATTTGGCTGAGCAACGGTCGCTAGGCAACCAAGACGCTCAATGGACTGTAGATCAAATATGGCTGAGCAACGGTCGCTAGGCAACCAAGACGCTCAATGGACTGTAGATCAAATGTGGCTGAGCAACGGTCGCTAGGCAAACAAGACGCTCAATGGACTGTAGATCAAATGTGGCTGAGCAACGGTCGCTAGGCAACCAAGACGCTCAATGGACTGTAGATCAAATGTGGCTGAGCAACGGTCGCTAGGCAACCAAGACGCTCAATGGACTGTAGATCAAATGTGGCTGAGCAACGGTCGCTAGGCAACCAAGACGCTCAATAGACTGTAGATCAAATGTGGCTGAGCAACGGTTGCTAGGCAACCAAGACGCTCAATGGACTGTAGATCAAATGTGGCTGAGCAACGGTTGCTAGGCAACCAAGACGCTCAATGGACTGTAGATCAAATGTGGCTGAGCAACGGTCGCTAGGCAACCATGACGCTCAATAGACTGTAGATCAAGTGTGGCTGAGCAACGGTCGCTAGGCAACCAAGACGCTCAATGGACTGTAGATCAAGTGTGGCTGAGCAACGGTCGCTAGGCAATCAAGACGCTCAATGGACTGTAGATCAAATGTGGCTGAGCAACGGTCACTAGGCAACCAAGACACTCAATGGACTGTAGATCAAATGTGGCTGAGCAACGGTCGATAGGCAACCAAGACACTCAATAGACTGTAGATCAAGTGTGGCTGAGCAACGGTCGCTAGGCAACCAAGACGCTCAATGGACTGTAGATCAAATGTGGCTGAGCAACGGTCGCTAAGCACCCAAGACGCTCAATGGACTGTAGATCAAATGTGGCTGAGCAACGGTCGATAGGCAACCAAGACGCTCAATGGACTGTAGATCTAATGTGGCTGAGCAACGGTCGCTAGGCAACCAAGACGCTCAATGGACTGTAGATCAAATGTGACTGAGCAACGGTCGCTAGGCAACCAAGACGCTCAATAGACTGTAGATCAAATGTGGCTGAGCAACGGTCGGTAGGCAATCAAGACGCTCAATAGACTGTAGATCAAATGTGGCTGAGCAACGGTCGCTAGGCAATCAAGACGCTCAATAGACTGTAGATCTAATGTGGCTGAGCAACGGTCGCTAGGCAACCAAGACGCTCAATGGACTGTAGATCAAATGTGGCTGAGCAACGGTCGCTAGGCAACCAAGACGCTCAATGGACTGTAGATCAAATGTGGCTGAGCAACGGTCGCTAGGCAACCAAGACGCTCAATGGACTGTAGATCAAATGTGGCTGAGCAACGGTCGCTAGGCAACCAAGACGCTCAATGGACTGTAGATCAAATGTGGCTGAGCAACGGTGCTAGGCAACCAAGACGCTCAATGGACTGTAGATCAAGTGTGGCTGAGCAACGGTCGCTAGGCAACCAAGACGCTCAATGGACTGTAGATCAAATGTCGCTGAGTAACGGTCGCTAGGCAACCAAGACGCTCAATGGACTGTAGATCAAGTGTGGCTGAGCAACGGTCGCTAGGCAACCAAGACGCTCAATGGACTGTAGATCAAATGTGGCTGAGCAACGGTCGCTAGGCAACCAAGACGCTCAATTGACTGTAGATCAAATGTGGCTGAGCAACGGTCGCTAGGCAACCAAGACGCTCAATGGACTGTAGATCAAATGTGGCTGAGTAACGGTCGCTAAGCACCCAAGACGCTCAATGGACTGTAGATCAAATGTGGCTGAGTAACGGACGCTAAGCACCCAAGACGCTCAATGGACTGTAGATCAAATGTGGCTGAGTAACGGTCGCTAAGCAACCAAGACGCTCAATGGACTGTAGATCAAATGTGGCTGAGCAACGGTCGCTAGGCAACCAAGACGCTCAATAGACTGTAGATCAAATGTGGCTGAGCAACGGTCGCTAGGCAATCAAGACGCTCAATGGACTGTAGATCAAATGTGGCTGAGCGACAGTCGCTAGGCAACCAAGACGCTCTATGGACTGTAGATCAAATGTCGCTGAGTAACGGTCGCTAGGCAACCAAGACGCTCAATAGACTGTAGATCAAATGTGGTTGAGCAACGGTCTCTAGGCAACCAAGACGCTCAATGGACTGTAGATCAAATGTGGCTGAGCAACGGTCGCTAGGCAACCAAGACGCTCTATGGACTGTAGATCAAATGTGGCTGAGCAACGGTCGCTAGGCAACCAAGACACTCAATGGACTGTAGATCAAATGTGGCTGAGCAACGGTCGCTAGGCAACCAAGACGCTCTATGGACTGTAGATCAAATGTGGCTGAGCAACGGTTGCTAGGCAACCAAGACGCTCAATGGACTGTAGATCAAATGTGGCTGAGCAACGGTCGCGAAGCAACCATGACGCTCAATGGACTGTAGATCAAATGTCGCTGAGTAACGGTCGCTAGGCAACCAAGACGCTCAATAGACTGTAGATCAAATGTGGATGAGCAACGGTCGCTAGGCAACCAAGACGCTCAATGGACTGTAGATCAAATGTGGCTGAGCAACGGTCGCTAGGCAACCAAGACGCTCAATGGACTGTAGATCAAATGTGGCTGAGCAACGGTCGCTAGGCAACCAAGACGCTCAATAGACTGTAGATCAAATGTGGCTGAGCAACGGTCGCTAGGCAACCAAGACGCTCAATGGACTGTAGATCAAATGTGGCTGAGCAACGGTCGCTAGGCAACCAAGACGCTCAATGGACTGTAGATCAAATGTGGCTGAGCAACGGTCGCTAGGCAACCAAGACGCTCAATGGACTGTAGATCAATTGTGGCTGAGCAACGGTCGCTAGGCAAACAAGACGCTCAATGGACTGTAGATCAAATGTGGCTGAGCAACGGTCGCTAGGCAACCAAGACGCTCAATGGACTGTAGATCAAATGTGGCTGAGCAACGGTCGCTAGGCAACCAAGACGCTCAATGGACTGTAGATCAAATGTGGCTGAGCAACGGTCGCTAGGCAACCAAGACGCTCAATGGACTGTAGATCTAATGTGGCTGAGTAACGGTCGCTAGGCAACCAAGACGCTCAATGGACTGTAGATCAAATGTGGCTGAGCAACGGTCGCTAGGCAACCAAGACGCTCAATGGACTGTAGATCAAATGTGGCTGAGCAACGGTCGCTAGGCAACCAAGACGCTCAATAGACTGTAGATCAAATGTGGCTGAGCAACGGTCGCTAGGCAATCAAGACGCTCAATGGACTGTAGATCAAATGTGGCTGAGCGACAGTCGCTAGGCAACCAAGACGCTCTATGGACTGTAGACCAAATGTCGCTGAGTAACGGTCGCTAGGCAACCAAGACGCTCAATAGACTGTAGATCAAATGTGGTTGAGCAACGGTCTCTAGGCAACCAAGACGCTCAATGGACTGTAGATCAAATGTGGCTGAGCAACGGTTGCTAGGCAACCAAGACGCTCAATGGACTGTAGATCAAATGTGGCTGAGCAACGGTCGCTAGGCAACCAAGACACTCAATGGACTGTAGATCAAATGTGGCTGAGCAACGGTCGCTAGGCAACCAAGACGCTCTATGGACTGTAGATCAAATGTGGCTGAGCAACGGTTGCTAGGCAACCAAGACGCTCAATGGACTGTAGATCAAATGTGGCTGAGCAATAGTCGCGAAGCAACCATGACGCTCAATGGACTGTAGATCAAATGTCGCTGAGTAACGGTCGCTAGGCAACCAAGACGCTCAATAGACTGTAGAACAAATGTGGATGAGCAACGGTCGCTAGGCAACCAAGACACTCAATGGACTGTAGATCAAATGTGGCTGAGCAACGGTCGCTAGGCAACCAAGACGCTCAATGGACTGTAGATCAAATGTGGCTGAGCAACGGTCGCTAGGCCACCAAGACGCTCAATAGACTGTAGATCAAATGTGGCTGAGCAACGGTCGCTAGGCAACCAAGACGCTCAATGGACTGTAGATCAAATGTGGCTGAGCAACGGTCGCTAGGCAACCAAGACGCTCAATGGACTGTAGATCAAATGTGGCTGAGCAACGGTCGCTAGGCAACCAAGACGCTCAATGGACTGTAGATCAAATGTGGCTGAGCAACGGTCGCTAGGCAAACAAGACGCTCAATGGACTGTAGATCAAATGTGGCTGAGCAACGGTCGCTAGGCAACCAAGACGCTCAATGGACTGTAGATCAAATGTGGCTGAGCAACGGTCTCTAGGCAACCAAGACGCTCTATGGACTGTAGATCAAATGTGGCTGAGCGACGGTCGCTGGGCAACCAAGACGCTCAATGGACTGTAGATCAAACGTGGCTGAGCGACAGTCGCTAGGCAACCATGACGCTCAATGGACTGTAGATCAAATGTGGCTGAGCAACGGTCGCTAGGCAACCATGACGCTCAATGGACTGTAGATCAAATGTGGTTGAGCAACGGTCTCTAGGCAACCAAGACGCTCAATGGACTGTAGATCAAATGTGGCTGAGCAACGGTCGCTAGGCAACCAAGACGCTCTATGGACTGTAGATCAAATGTGGCTGAGCAACGGTCATTAGGCAACCAAGACGCTCAATGGACTGTAGATCAAATGTGGCTGAGCAACGGTCGCTAGGCAACCAAGACGCTCAATGGACTGTAGATCAAATATGGCTGAGCAACGGTCGCTAGGCAACCAAGACGCTCAATGGACTGTAGATCAAATGTGGCTGAGCAACGGTCGCTAAGCAATCAAGACGCTGAATGGACTGTAGATCAAGTGTGGCTGAGTAACGGTTGCTAAGCAATCAAGACGCTCAATGGACTGTAGATCAAATGTGGCTGAGCAACGGTCGCTAAGCAATCAAGACGCTCAATGGACTGTAGATCAAATGTGGCTGAGCAACGGTCGCTAGGCAACCAAGACGCTCAATGGACTGTAGATCGAATGTGGCTGAGCAACGGTCGCTAGGCAACCAAGACGCTCAATGGACTGTAGATTAAATGTGGCTGAGCAACGGTCGCTAGGCAACCAAGACGCTCAATGGACTGTAGATCAAATGTGGCTGAGCAACGGTCGCTAGGCAACCAAGACGCTCAATGGACTGTAGATCAAATGTGACTGAGCAACGGTCGCTAGGCAACCAAGACGCTCAATGGACTGTAGATCAAATGTGGCTGAGCAACGGTCGCTAGGCAACCAAGACGCTCAATGGACTGTAGATAAAATATGGCTGAGCAACGGTCGCTAGGCAACCAAGACGCTCAATGGACTGTAGATCAAATGTGGCTGAGCAACGGTCGCTAAGCAATCAAGACGCTCAATGGACTGTGGATCAAGTGTAGCTGAGTAACGGTCGCTAAGCACCCAAGACGCTCAATGGACTGTAGATCAAGTGTGGCTGAGTAACGGTCGCTAGGCAACCAAAACGCTCAATGGACTGTAGATCAAATGTGGCTGAGCAACGGTCGCTAGGCAATCAAGACGCTCAATGGACTGTAGATCAAGTGTGGCTGAGTAACAGTCGCTAGGCAACCAAGACGCTCAATAGACTGTAGATCAAGTGTGGCTGAGTAACAGTCGCTAAGCACCCAAGACGCTCAATGGACTGTAGATCAAATGTGGCTGAGTAACGGTCGCTAAGCAACCAAGACGCTCAATGGACTGTAGATCAAGTGTGGCTGAGCAACGGTCGCTAAGCAACCAAGACGCTCAATGGACTGTAGATCAAGTGTGGCTGAGTAACAGTCGCTAAGCTCCCAAGACGCTCAATGGACTGTAGATCAAGTGTGGCTGAGTAACGGTCGCTAAGCAACCAAGACGCTCAATGGACTGTAGATCAAGTGTGGCTGAGCAACGGTCGCTAAGCAACCAAGACGCTCAATAGACTGTAGATCAAGTGTGGCTGAGTAACAGTCGCTAAGCACCCAAGACGCTCAATGGACTGTAGATCAAATGTGGCTGAGTAACGGTCGCTAAGCAACCAAGACGCTCAATGGACTGTAGATCAAATGTGGCTGAGCAACGGTCGCTAAGCAACCAAGACGCTCAATGGACTGTAGATCAAGTGTGGCTGAGCAACGGTCGCTAGGCAACCAAAACGCTCAATGGACTGTAGATCAAATGTGGCTGAGCAACGGTCGCTAAGCAACCAAGACGCTCAATGGACTGTAGATCAAATGTGGCTGAGCAACGGTCGCTAAGCAACCAAGACGCTCAATGGACTGTAGATCAAATGTGGATGAGCAACGGTCGCTAAGCAACCAAGACGCTCAATGGACTGTAGATCAAGTGTGACTGAGCAACGGTCGCTAGGCAACCAAGACGCTCAATGGACTGTAGATCAAATGTGGCTGAGCAACGGTCGCTAGGCAACCAAGACGCTCAATGGACTGTAGATCAAATGTGGCTGAGCAACGGTCGCTAGGCAACCAAGACGCTCAATGGACTGTAGATCAAATGTGGCTGAGCAACGGTCGCTAGGCAACCAAGACGCTCAATGGACTGTAGATCAAGTGTGGCTGAGCAATGGTCGCTAAGCAACCAAGACGCTCAATGGACTGTAGATCAAGTGTGGCTGAGCAACGGTCGCTAGGCAATCAAGACGCTCAATGGACTGTAGATCAAATGTGGCTGAGCAACGGTCGCTAGGCAACCAAGACGCTCAATGGACTGTAGATCAAGTGTGGCTGAGCAACGGTCGCTAGGCAACCAAGACGCTCAATGGACTGTAGATCAAGTGTGGCTGAGTAACGGTCGCTAGGCAACCAAGACGCTCAATGGACTGTAGATCAAATGTGGCTGAGCAACGGTCGCTAGGCAACCAAGACGCTCAATGGACTGTACATCAAGTGTGGCTGAGCAACGGTCGCTAGGCAACCAAGACGCTCAATGGACTGTAGATCAAATGTGGCTGAGCAACGGTCGCTAGGCAACCAAGACGCTCAATGGACTGTAGATCAAATGTGGCTGAGCACCGGTCGCTAGGCAAACAAGACGCTCAATGGACTGTAGATCAAATGTGGCTGAGCAACGGTCGCTAGGCAACCAAGACGCTCAAAGGACTGTAGATCAAATATGGCTGAGCGACAGTCGCTAGGCAACCAAGACGCTCAATGGACTGTAGATCAAATGTGGCTGAGCAACGGTCACTAGGCAACCAAGACGCTCAATGGACTGTAGATCAAGTGTGGCTGAGCAACGGTCACTAGGCAACCAAGACGCTCAATGGACTGTAGATCAAATGTGGCTGAGCAACGGTCGCTAGGCAACCAAGACGCTCAATGGACTGTAGATCAAATGTGGCTGAGCAACGGTCGCTAGGCAACCAAGACGCTCAATGGACTGTAGATCAAATGTGGCTGAGCACCGGTCGCTAGGCAAACAAGACGCTCAATGGACTGTAGATCAAATGTGGCTGAGCAACGGTCGCTAGGCAACCAAGACGCTCAATGGACTGTAGATCAAATGTGGCTGAGCAACGGTCTCTAGGCAACCAAGACGCTCTATGGACTGTAGATCAAATGTGGCTGAGCGACGGTCGCTGGGCAACCAAGACGCTCAATGGACTGTAGATCAAACGTGGCTGAGCGACAGTCGCTAGGCAACCATGACGCTCAATGGACTGTAGATCAAATGTGGCTGAGCAACGGTCGCTAGGCAACCATGACGCTCAATGGACTGTAGATCAAATGTGGTTGAGCAACGGTCTCTAGGCTACCAAGACGCTCAATGGACTGTAGATCAAATGTGGCTGAGCAACGGTCGCTAGGCAACCAAGACGCTCTATGGACTGTAGATCAAATGTGCCTGAGCAACGGTTGCTAGGCAACCAAGACGCTCAATGGACTGTAGATCAAATGTGGCTGAGCAACGGTCGCGAAGCAATCATGACGCTCAATGGACTGTAGATCAAATGTCGCTGAGTAACGGTCGCTAGGCAACCAAGACGCTCAATAGACTGTAGATCAAATGTGGCTGAGCAACGGTCGCTAGGCAACCAAGACGCTCAATGGACTGTAGATCAAATGTGGCTGAGCAACGGTCGCTAGGCAACCAAGACGCTCAATGGACTGTAGATGAAATGTGGCTGAGCAACGGTCGCTAGGCAACCAAGACGCTCAATGGACTGTAGATCAAATGTGGCTGAGCAACGGTCGCTAGGCAACCAAGACGCTCAATGGACTGTAGATCAAATGTGGCTGAGCAACGGTCGCTAGGCAACCAAGACGCTCAATGGACTGTAGATCAAATGTGGCCGAGCAACGGTCGCTAGGCAACCAAGACGCTCAATGGACTGTAGATCAAATTTGGCTGAGCAACGGTCGCTAGGCAACCAAGACGCTCAATGGACTGTAGATCAAATGTGGCTGAGCAACGGTCGCTAGGCAACCAAGACGCTCAATGGACTGTAGATCAAATGTGGCTGAGCAACGGTCGCTAGGCAAACAAGACGCTCAATGGACTGTAGATCAAATGTGGCTGAGCAACGGTCGCTAGGCAACCAAGACGCTCAATGGACTGTAGATCAAATGTGGCTGAGCAACGGTCGCTAGGCAACCAAGACGCTCAATGGACTGTAGATCAAATGTGGCTGAGCAACGGTCGCTAGGCAACCAAGACGCTCAATAGACTGTAGATCAAATGTGGCTGAGCAACGGTTGCTAGGCAACCAAGACGCTCAATGGACTGTAGATCAAATGTGGCTGAGCAACGGTTGCTAGGCAACCAAGACGCTCAATGGACTGTAGATCAAATGTGGCTGAGCAACGGTCGCTAGGCAACCATGACGCTCAATAGACTGTAGATCAAGTGTGGCTGAGCAACGGTCGCTAGGCAACCAAGACGCTCAATGGACTGTAGATCAAGTGTGGCTGAGCAACGGTCGCTAGGCAATCAAGACGCTCAATGGACTGTAGATCAAATGTGGCTGAGCAACGGTCACTAGGCAACCAAGACACTCAATGGACTGTAGATCAAATGTGGCTGAGCAACGGTCGATAGGCAACCAAGACACTCAATAGACTGTAGATCAAGTGTGGCTGAGCAACGGTCGCTAGGCAACCAAGACGCTCAATGGACTGTAGATCAAATGTGGCTGAGCAACGGTCGCTAAGCACCCAAGACGCTCAATGGACTGTAGATCAAATGTGGCTGAGCAACGGTCGATAGGCTACCAAGACGCTCAATGGACTGTAGATCAAATGTGGCTGAGCAACGGTCGCTAGGCAACCAAGACGCTCAATGGACTGTAGATCAAATGTGACTGAGCAACGGTCGCTAGGCAACCAAGACGCTCAATAGACTGTAGATCAAATGTGGCTGAGCAACGGTCGGTAGGCAATCAAGACGCTCAATAGACTGTAGATCAAATGTGGCTGAGCAACGGTCGCTAGGCAATCAAGACGCTCAATAGACTGTAGATCTAATGTGGCTGAGCAACGGTCGCTAGGCAACCAAGACGCTCAATGGACTGTAGATCAAATGTGGCTGAGCAACGGTCGCTAGGCAACCAAGACGCTCAATGGACTGTAGATCAAATGTGGCTGAGCAACGGTCGCTAGGCAACCAAGACGCTCAATGGACTGTAGATCAAATGTGGCTGAGCAACGGTCGCTAGGCAACCAAGACGCTCAATGGACTGTAGATCAAATGTGGCTGAGCAACGGTCGCTAGGCAACCAAGACGCTCAATGGACTGTAGATCAAGTGTGGCTGAGCAACGGTCGCTAGGCAACCAAGACGCTCAATGGACTGTAGATCAAATGTCGCTGAGTAACGGTCGCTAGGCAACCAAGACGCTCAATGGACTGTAGATCAAGTGTGGCTGAGCAACGGTCGCTAGGCAACCAAGACGCTCAATGGACTGTACATCAAGTGTGGCTGAGCAACGGTCGCTAGGCAACCAAGACGCTCAATGGACTGTAGATCAAATGTGACTGAGCAACGGTCGCTAGGCAACCAAGACGCTCAATGGACTGTAGATCAAATGTGGCTGAGCAACGGTCGCTAGGCAACCAAGACGCTCAATGGACTGTAGATCAAGTGTGGCTGAGCGACAGTCGCTAGGCAACCAAGACGCTCAATGGACTGTAGATCAAATGTGGCTGAGCAACGGTCGCTAGGCAACCAAGACGCTCAATGGACTGTAGATCAAATGTGGCTGAGCGACAGTCACTAGGCAACCAAGACGCTCAATGGACTGTAGATCAAGTGTGGCTGAGCAACGGTCGCTAGGCAACCAAGACGCTCAAAGGACTGTAGATCAAATATGGCTGAGCGACAGTCGCTAGGCAACCAAGACGCTCAATGGACTGTAGATCACATGTGGCTGAGCAACGGTCACTAGGCAACCAAGACGCTCAATGGACTGTAGATCAAGTGTGGCTGAGCAACGGTCACTAGGCAACCAAGACGCTCAATGGACTGTAGATCAAATGTGGCTGAGCAACGGTCGCTAGGCAACCAAGACGCTCAATGGACTGTAGATCAAATGTGGCTGAGCAACGGTCGCTAGGCAACCAAGACGCTCAATGGACTGTAGATCAAATGTGGCTGAGCACCGGTCGCTAGGCAAACAAGACGCTCAATGGACTGTAGATCAAATGTGGCTGAGCAACGGTCGCTAGGCAACCAAGACGCTCAATGGACTGTAGATCAAATGTGGCTGAGCAACGGTCTCTAGGCAACCAAGACGCTCTATGGACTGTAGATCAAATGTGGCTGAGCGACGGTCGCTGGGCAACCAAGACGCTCAATGGACTGTAGATCAAACGTGGCTGAGCGACAGTCGCTAGGCAACCATGACGCTCAATGGACTGTAGATCAAATGTGGCTGAGCAACGGTCGCTAGGCAACCATGACGCTCAATGGACTGTAGATCAAATGTGGTTGAGCAACGGTCTCTAGGCAACCAAGACGCTCAATGGACTGTAGATCAAATGTGGCTGAGCAACGGTCGCTAGGCAACCAAGACGCTCTATGGACTGTAGATCAAATGTGGCTGAGCAACGGTTGCTAGGCAACCAAGACGCTCAATGGACTGTAGATCAAATGTGGCTGAGCAACGGTCGCGAAGCAATCATGACGCTCAATGGACTGTAGATCAAATGTCGCTGAGTAACGGTCGCTAGGCAACCAAGACGCTCAATAGACTGTAGATCAAATGTGGCTGAGCAACGGTCGCTAGGCAACCAAGACGCTCAATGGACTGTAGATCAAATGTGGCTGAGCAACGGTCGCTAGGCAACCAAGACGCTCAATGGACTGTAGATGAAATGTGGCTGAGCAACGGTCGCTAGGCAACCAAGACGCTCAATGGACTGTAGATCAAATGTGGCTGAGCAACGGTCGCTAGGCAACCAAGACGCTCAATGGACTGTAGATCAAATGTGGCTGAGCAACGGTCGCTAGGCAACCAAGACGCTCAATGGACTGTAGATCAAATGTGGCCGAGCAACGGTCGCTAGGCAACCAAGACGCTCAATGGACTGTAGATCAAATGTGGCTGAGCAACGGTCGCTAGGCAACCAAGACGCTCAATGGACTGTAGATCAAATGTGGCTGAGCAACGGTCGCTAGGCAACCAAGACGCTCAATGGACTGTAGATCAAATGTGGCTGAGCAACGGTCGCTAGGCAAACAAGACGCTCAATGGACTGTAGATCATATGTGGCTGAGCAACGGTCGCTAGGCAACCAAGACGCTCAATGGACTGTAGATCAAATGTGGCTGAGCAACGGTCGCTAGGCAACCAAGACGCTCAATGGACTGTAGATCAAATGTGGCTGAGCAACGGTCGCTAGGCAACCAAGACGCTCAATAGACTGTAGATCAAATGTGGCTGAGCAACGGTTGCTAGGCAACCAAGACGCTCAATGGACTGTAGATCAAATGTGGCTGAGCAACGGTTGCTAGGCAACCAAGACGCTCAATGGACTGTAGATCAAATGTGGCTGAGCAACGGTCGCTAGGCAACCATGACGCTCAATAGACTGTAGATCAAGTGTGGCTGAGCAACGGAAGCTAGGCAACCAAGACGCTCAATGGACTGTAGATCAAGTGTGGCTGAGCAACGGTCGCTAGGCAATCAAGACGCTCAATGGACTGTAGATCAAATGTGGCTGAGCAACGGTCACTAGGCAACCAAGACACTCAATGGACTGTAGATCAAATGTGGCTGAGCAACGGTCGATAGGCAACCAAGACACTCAATAGACTGTAGATCAAGTGTGGCTGAGCAACGGTCGCTAGGCAACCAAGACGCTCAATGGACTGTAGATCAAATGTGGCTGAGCAACGGTCGCTAAGCACCCAAGACGCTCAATGGACTGTAGATCAAATGTGGCTGAGCAACGGTCGATAGGCTACCAAGACGCTCAATGGACTGTAGATCAAATGTGGCTGAGCAACGGTCGCTAGGCAACCAAGACGCTCAATGGACTGTAGATCAAATGTGACTGAGCAACGGTCGCTAGGCAACCAAGACGCTCAATAGACTGTAGATCAAATGTGGCTGAGCAACGGTCGGTAGGCAATCAAGACGCTCAATAGACTGTAGATCAAATGTGGCTGAGCAACGGTCGCTAGGCAATCAAGACGCTCAATAGACTGTAGATCTAATGTGGCTGAGCAACGGTCGCTAGGCAACCAAGACGCTCAATGGACTGTAGATCAAATGTGGCTGAGCAACGGTCGCTAGGCAACCAAGACGCTCAATGGACTGTAGATCAAATGTGGCTGAGCAACGGTCGCTAGGCAACCAAGACGCTCAATGGACTGTAGATCAAATGTGGCTGAGCAACGGTCGCTAGGCAACCAAGACGCTCAATGGACTGTAGATCAAATGTGGCTGAGCAACGGTCGCTAGGCAACCAAGACGCTCAATGGACTGTAGATCAAGTGTGGCTGAGCAACGGTCGCTAGGCAACCAAGACGCTCAATGGACTGTAGATCAAATGTCGCTGAGTAACGGTCGCTAGGCAACCAAGACGCTCAATGGACTGTAGATCAAGTGTGGCTGAGCAACGGTCGCTAGGCAACCAAGACGCTCAATGGACTGTAGATCAAATGTGGCTGACCAAAGGTCGCTAGGCAACCAAGACGCTCAATTGACTGTAGATCAAATGTGGCTGAGCAACGGTCGCTAGGCAACCAAGACGCTCAATGGACTGTAGATCAAATGTGGCTGAGTAACGGTCGCTAAGCACCCAAGACGCTCAATGGACTGTAGATCAAATGTGGCTGAGTAACGGACGCTAAGCACCCAAGACGCTCAATGGACTGTAGATCAAATGTGGCTGAGTAACGGTCGCTAAGCAACCAAGACGCTCAATGGACTGTAGATCAAATGTGGCTGAGCAACGGTCGCTAGGCAACCAAGACGCTCAATAGACTGTAGATCAAATGTGGCTGAGCAACGGTCGCTAGGCAATCAAGACGCTCAATGGACTGTAGATCAAATGTAGCTGAGCGACAGTCGCTAGGCAACCAAGACGCTCTATGGACTGTAGATCAAATGTCGCTGAGTAACGGTCGCTAGGCAACCAAGACGCTCAATAGACTGTAGATCAAATGTGGTTGAGCAACGGTCTCTAGGCAACCAAGACGCTCAATGGACTGTAGATCAAATGTGGCTGAGCAACGGTCGCTAGGCAACCAAGACGCTCTATGGACTGTAGATCAAATGTGGCTGAGCAACGGTCGCTAGGCAACCAAGACACTCAATGGACTGTAGATCAAATGTGGCTGAGCAACGGTCGCTAGGCAACCAAGACGCTCTATGGACTGTAGATCAAATGTGGCTGAGCAACGGTTGCTAGGCAACCAAGACGCTCAATGGACTGTAGATCAAATGTGGCTGAGCAACGGTCGCGAAGCAACCATGACGCTCAATGGACTGTAGATCAAATGTCGCTGAGTAACGGTCGCTAGGCAACCAAGACGCTCAATAGACTGTAGATCAAATGTGGATGAGCAACGGTCGCTAGGCAACCAAGACGCTCAATGGACTGTAGATCAAATGTGGCTGAGCAACGGTCGCTAGGCAACCAAGACGCTCAATGGACTGTAGATCAAATGTGGCTGAGCAACGGTCGCTAGGCAACCAAGACGCTCAATGGACTGTAGATCAAATGTGGCTGAGCAACGGTCGCTAGGCAACCAAGACGCTCAATGGACTGTAGATCTAATGTGGCTGAGTAACGGTCGCTAGGCAACCAAGACGCTCAATAGACTGTAGATCAAATGTGGCTGAGCAACGGTCGCTAGGCAACCAAGGCGCTCAATGGACTGTAGATCAAATGTGGCTGAGCAACGGTCGCTAGGCAACCAAGACGCTCAATGGACTGTAGATCATATGTGGCTGAGCAACGGTCGCTAGGCAACCAAGACGCTCAATGGACTGTAGATCAAATGTGGCTGAGCAACGGTCGCCAGGCAACCAAGACGCTCAATGGACTGTAGATCAAATGTGGCTGAGCAACGGTCGCTAGGCAACCAAGACGCTCAATGGACTGTAGATCAAATGTGGCTGAGCAACGGTCGCTAGGCAACCAAGACGCTCAATGGACTGTAGATCAAATGTGGCTGAGCAACGGTCGCTAGGCAACCAAGACGCTCAATGGACTGTAGATCAAATGTGGCTGAGCAACGGTCGCCAGGCAACCAAGACGCTCAATGGACTGTAGATCAAATGTGGCTGAGCAACGGTCGCTAGGCAACCAAGACGCTCAATGGACTGTAGATCAAATGTGGCTGAGCAACGGTCGCTAGGCAACCAAGACGCTCAATGGACTGTAGATCAAATGTGGCTGAGCAACGGTCGCTAGGCAACCAAGACGCTCAATGGACTGTAGATCAAATGTGGCTGAGCAACGGTCGCTAGGCAACCAAGACGCTCAATAGACTGTAGATCAAATGTGGCTGGGCAACGGTTGCTAGGCAACCAAGACGCTCAATGGACTATAGATCAAATGTGGCTGAGCAACAGTTGCTAGGCAACCAAGACGCTCAATGGACTGTAGATCAAATGTGGCTGAGCAACGGTCGCTAGGCAACCATGACGCTCAATAGACTGTAGATCAAGTGTGGCTGAGCAACGGTCGCTAGGCAACCAAGACGCTCAATGGACTGTAGATCAAGTGTGTCTGAGCAACGGTCGCTAGGCAACCAAGACGCTCAATGGACTGTAGATCAAATGTAGCTGAGCAACGGTCACTAGGCAACCAAGACACTCAATGGACTGTAGATCAAATGTGGCTGAGCAACGGTCGATAGGCAACCAAGACACTCAATAGACTGTAGATCAAGTGTGGCTGAGCAACGGTCGCTAGGCAACCAAGACGCTCAATGGACTGTAGATCAAATGTGGCTGAGCAACGGTCGCTAAGCACCCAAGACGCTCAATGGACTGTAGATCAAATGTGGCTGAGCAACGGTCGATAGGCAACCAAGACGCTCAATAGACTGTAGATCAAGTGTGGCTGAGCAACGGTCGCTAGGCAACCAAGACGCTCAATGGACTGTAGATCAAGTGTGGCTGAGCAACGGTCGCTAGGCAATCAAGACGCTCAATGGACTGTAGATCAAATGTAGCTGAGCAACGGTCACTAGGCAACCAAGACACTCAATGGATTGTAGATCAAATGTGGCTGAGCAACGGTCGATAGGCAACCAAGACACTCAATAGACTGTAGATCAAGTGTGGCTGAGCAACGGTCGCTAGGCAACCAAGACGTTCAATGGACTGTAGATCAAATGTGGCTGAGCAACGGTCGCTAAGCACCCAAGACGCTCAATGGACTGTAGATCAAATGTGGCTGAGCAACGGTCGATAGGCAACCAAGACGCTCAATGGACTGTAGATCAAATGTGGCTGAGCAACGGTCCCTAGGCAACCAAGACGCTCAATGGACTGTAGATCAAGTGTGGCTGAGCAACGGTCGCTAGGCAACCAAGACGCTCAATGGACTGTAGATCAAATGTCGCTGAGTAACGGTCGCTAGGCAACCAAGACGCTCAATGGACTGTAGATCAAGTGTGGCTGAGCAACGGTCGCTAGGCAACCAAGACGCTCAATGGACTGTAGATCAAATGTGGCTGAGCAACGGTCGCTAGGCAACCAAGACGCTCAATTGACTGTAGATCAAATGTGGCTGAGCAACGGTCACTAGGCAACCAAGACGCTCAATGGACTGTAGATCAAATGTGGCTGAGTAACGGTCGCTAAGCACCCAAGACGCTCAATGGACTGTAGATCAAATGTGGCTGAGTAACGGACGCTAAGCACCCAAGACGCTCAATGGACTGTAGATCAAATGTGGCTGAGTAACGGTCGCTAAGCAACCAAGACGCTCAATGGACTGTAGATCAAATGTGGCTGAGCAACGGTCGCTAAGCACCCAAGACGCTCAATGGACTGTAGATCAAATGTGGCTGAGTAACGGTCGCTAAGCAACCAAGACGCTCAATGGACTGTAGATCAAATGTGGCTGAGTAACAGTCGCTAGGCAACCAAGACGCTCAATGGACTGTAGATCAAGTGTGGCTGAGCAACGGTCGCTAAGCAACCAAGACGCTCAATGGACTGTAGATCAAATGTGGCTGAGCAACGGTCGCTAGGCAACCAAGACGCTCAATGGACTGTAGATCAAATGTGCTTGAGTAACGGTCGCTAAGCACCCAAGACGCTCAATGGACTGTAGATCAAGTGTGCCTGAGTAACGGTCGCTAAGCACCCAAGACGCTCAATGGACTGGAGATCAAATGTGGCTGAGTAACGGTCGCGAAGCAACCATGACGCTCAATGGACTGTAGATCAAATGTCGCTGAGTAACGGTCGCTAGGCAACCAAGACGCTCAATAGACTGTAGATCAAATGTGGATGAGCAACGGTCGCTAGGCAACCAAGACGCTCAATGGACTGTAGATCAAATGTGGCTGAGCAACGGTCGCTAGGCAACCAAGACGCTCAATGGACTGTAGATCAAATGTGGCTGAGCAACGGTCGCTAGGCAACCAAGACAATCAATAGACTGTAGATCAAATGTGGCTGAGCAACGGTCGCTAGGCAACCAAGACGCTCAATGGACTGTAGATCAAATGTGGCTGAGCAACGGTCGCTAGGCAACCAAGACGCTCAATGGACTGTAGATCAAATGTGGCTGAGCAACGGTCGCTAGGCAACCAAGACGCTCAATGGACTGTAGATCAATTGTGGCTGAGCAACGGTCGCTAGGCAAACAAGACGCTCAATGGACTGTAGATCAAATGTGGCTGAGCAACGGTCGCTAGGCAACCAAGACGCTCAATGGACTGTAGATCAAATGTGGCTGAGCAACGGTCGCTAGGCAACCAAGACGCTCAATGGACTGTAGATCAAATGTGGCTGAGCAACGGTCGCTAGGCAACCAAGACGCTCAATGGACTGTAGATCTAATGTGGCTGAGTAACGGTCGCTAGGCAACCAAGACGCTCAATGGACTGTAGATCAAATGTGGCTGAGCAACGGTCGCTAGGCAACCAAGACGCTCAATGGACTGTAGATCAAATGTGGCTGAGCAACGGTCGCTAGGCAACCAAGACGCTCAATAGACTGTAGATCAAATGTGGCTGAGCAACGGTCGCTAGGCAATCAAGACGCTCAATGGACTGTAGATCAAATGTGGCTGAGCAACGGTCGCTAGGCAACCAAGACGCTCTATGGACTGTAGATCAAATGTGGCTGAGCAACGGTCGCTAGGCAACCAAGACACTCAATGGACTGTAGATCAAATGTGGCTGAGCAACGGTCGCTAGGCAACCATGACGCTCAATAGACTGTAGATCAAGTGTGGCTGAGCAACGGAAGCTAGGCAACCAAGACGCTCAATGGACTGTAGATCAAGTGTGGCTGAGCAACGGTCGCTAGGCAATCAAGACGCTCAATGGACTGTAGATCAAATGTGGCTGAGCAACGGTCACTAGGCAACCAAGACACTCAATGGACTGTAGATCAAATGTGGCTGAGCAACGGTCGATAGGCAACCAAGACACTCAATAGACTGTAGATCAAGTGTGGCTGAGCAACGGTCGCTAGGCAACCAAGACGCTCAATGGACTGTAGATCAAATGTGGCTGAGCAACGGTCGCTAAGCACCCAAGACGCTCAATGGACTGTAGATCAAATGTGGCTGAGCAACGGTCGATAGGCTACCAAGACGCTCAATGGACTGTAGATCAAATGTGGCTGAGCAACGGTCGCTAGGCAACCAAGACGCTCAATGGACTGTAGATCAAATGTGACTGAGCAACGGTCGCTAGGCAACCAAGACGCTCAATAGACTGTAGATCAAATGTGGCTGAGCAACGGTCGGTAGGCAATCAAGACGCTCAATAGACTGTAGATCAAATGTGGCTGAGCAACGGTCGCTAGGCAATCAAGACACTCAATAGACTGTAGATCTAATGTGGCTGAGCAACGGTCGCTAGGCAACCAAGACGCTCAATGGACTGTAGATCAAATGTGGCTGAGCAACGGTCGCTAGGCAACCAAGACGCTCAATGGACTGTAGATCAAATGTGGCTGAGCAACGGTCGCTAGGCAACCAAGACGCTCAATGGACTGTAGATCAAATGTGGCTGAGCAACGGTCGCTAGGCAACCAAGACGCTCAATGGACTGTAGATCAAATGTGGCTGAGCAACGGTCGCTAGGCAACCAAGACGCTCAATGGACTGTAGATCAAGTGTGGCTGAGCAACGGTCGCTAGGCAACCAAGACGCTCAATGGACTGTAGATCAAATGTCGCTGAGTAACGGTCGCTAGGCAACCAAGACGCTCAATGGACTGTAGATCAAGTGTGGCTGAGCAACGGTCGCTAGGCAACCAAGACGCTCAATGGACTGTAGATCAAATGTGGCTGAGCAAAGGTCGCTAGGCAACCAAGACGCTCAATTGACTGTAGATCAAATGTGGCTGAGCAACGGTCGCTAGGCAACCAAGACGCTCAATGGACTGTAGATCAAATGTGGCTGAGTAACGGTCGCTAAGCACCCAAGACGCTCAATGGACTGTAGATCAAATGTGGCTGAGTAACGGACGCTAAGCACCCAAGACGCTCAATGGACTGTAGATCAAATGTGGCTGAGTAACGGTCGCTAAGCAACCAAGACGCTCAATGGACTGTAGATCAAATGTGGCTGAGCAACGGTCGCTAGGCAACCAAGACGCTCAATAGACTGTAGATCAAATGTGGCTGAGCAACGGTCGCTAGGCAATCAAGACGCTCAATGGACTGTAGATCAAATGTGGCTGAGCGACAGTCGCTAGGCAACCAAGACGCTCTATGGACTGTAGATCAAATGTCGCTGAGTAACGGTCGCTAGGCAACCAAGACGCTCAATAGACTGTAGATCAAATGTGGTTGAGCAACGGTCTCTAGGCAACCAAGACGCTCAATGGACTGTAGATCAAATGTGGCTGAGCAACGGTCGCTAGGCAACCAAGACGCTCTATGGACTGTAGATCAAATGTGGCTGAGCAACGGTCGCTAGGCAACCAAGACACTCAATGGACTGTAGATCAAATGTGGCTGAGCAACGGTCGCTAGGCAACCAAGACGCTCTATGGACAGTAGATCAAATGTGGCTGAGCAACGGTTGCTAGGCAACCAAGACGCTCAATGGACTGTAGATCAAATGTGGCTGAGCAACGGTCGCGAAGCAACCATGACGCTCAATGGACTGTAGATCAAATGTCGCTGAGTAACGGTCGCTAGGCAACCAAGACGCTCAATAGACTGTAGATCAAATGTGGATGAGCAACGGTCGCTAGGCAACCAAGACGCTCAATGGACTGTAGATCAAATGTGGCTGAGCAACGGTCGCTAGGCAACCAAGACGCTCAATGGACTGTAGATCAAATGTGGCTGAGCAACGGTCGCTAGGCAACCAAGACGCTCAATGGACTGTAGATCAAATGTGGCTGAGCAACGGTCGCTAGGCAACCAAGACGCTCAATGGACTGTAGATCTAATGTGGCTGAGTAACGGTCGCTAGGCAACCAAGACGCTCAATAGACTGTAGATCAAATGTGGCTGAGCAACGGTCGCTAGGCAACCAAGGCGCTCAATGGACTGTAGATCAAATGTGGCTGAGCAACGGTCGCTAGGCAACCAAGACGCTCAATGGACTGTAGATCATATGTGGCTGAGCAACGGTCGCTAGGCAACCAAGACGCTCAATGGACTGTAGATCAAATGTGGCTGAGCAACGGTCGCCAGGCAACCAAGACCCTCAATGGACTGTAGATCAAATGTGGCTGAGCAACGGTCGCTAGGCAACCAAGACGCTCAATGGACTGTAGATCAAATGTGGCTGAGCAACGGTCGCTAGGCAACCAAGACGCTCAATGGACTGTAGATCAAATGTGGCTGAGCAACGGTCGCTAGGCAACCAAGACGCTCAATGGACTGTAGATCAAATGTGGCTGAGCAACGGTCGCCAGGCAACCAAGACGCTCAATGGACTGTAGATCAAATGTGGCTGAGCAACGGTCGCTAGGCAACCAAGACGCTCAATGGACTGTAGATCAAATGTGGCTGAGCAACGGTCGCTAGGCAACCAAGACGCTCAATGGACTGTAGATCAAATGTGGCTGAGCAACGGTCGCTAGGCAACCAAGACGCTCAATGGACTGTAGATCAAATGTGGCTGAGCAACGGTCGCTAGGCAAACAAGACGCTCAATAGACTGTAGATCAAATGTGGCTGGGCAACGGTTGCTAGGCAACCAAGACGCTCAATGGACTATAGATCAAATGTGGCTGAGCAACAGTTGCTAGGCAACCAAGACGCTCAATGGACTGTAGATCAAATGTGGCTGAGCAACGGTCGCTAGGCAACCATGACGCTCAATAGACTGTAGATCAAGTGTGGCTGAGCAACGGTCGCTAGGCAACCAAGACGCTCAATGGACTGTAGATCAAGTGTGGCTGAGCAACGGTCGCTAGGCAACCAAGACGCTCAATGGACTGTAGATCAAATGTAGCTGAGCAACGGTCACTAGGCAACCAAGACACTCAATGGACTGTAGATCAAATGTGGCTGAGCAACGGTCGATAGGCAACCAAGACACTCAATAGACTGTAGATCAAGTGTGGCTGAGCAACGGTCGCTAGGCAACCAAGACGCTCAATGGACTGTAGATCAAATGTGGCTGAGCAACGGTCGCTAAGCACCCAAGACGCTCAATGGACTGTAGATCAAATGTGGCTGAGCAACGGTCGATAGGCAACCAAGACGCTCAATAGACTGTAGATCAAGTGTGGCTGAGCAACGGTCGCTAGGCAACCAAGACGCTCAATGGACTGTAGATCAAGTGTGGCTGAGCAACGGTCGCTAGGCAATCAAGACGCTCAATGGACTGTAGATCAAATGTAGCTGAGCAACGGTCACTAGGCAACCAAGACACTCAATGGATTGTAGATCAAATGTGGCTGAGCAACGGTCGATAGGCAACCAAGACACTCAATAGACTGTAGATCAAGTGTGGCTGAGCAACGGTCGCTAGGCAACCAAGACGTTCAATGGACTGTAGATCAAATGTGGCTGAGCAACGGTCGCTAAGCACCCAAGACGCTCAATGGACTGTAGATCAAATGTGGCTGAGCAACGGTCGATAGGCAACCAAGACGCTCAATGGACTGTAGATCAAATGTGGCTGAGCAACGGTCCCTAGGCAACCAAGACGCTCAATGGACTGTAGATCAAGTGTGGCTGAGCAACGGTCGCTAGGCAACCAAGACGCTCAATGGACTGTAGATCAAATGTCGCTGAGTAACGGTCGCTAGGCAACCAAGACGCTCAATGGACTGTAGATCAAGTGTGGCTGAGCAACGGTCGCTAGGCAACCAAGACGCTCAATGGACTGTAGATCAAATGTGGCTGAGCAACGGTCGCTAGGCAACCAAGACGCTCAATTGACTGTAGATCAAATGTGGCTGAGCAACGGTCACTAGGCAACCAAGACGCTCAATGGACTGTAGATCAAATGTGGCTGAGTAACGGTCGCTAAGCACCCAAGACGCTCAATGGACTGTAGATCAAATGTGGCTGAGTAACGGACGCTAAGCACCCAAGACGCTCAATGGACTGTAGATCAAATGTGGCTGAGTAACGGTCGCTAAGCAACCAAGACGCTCAATGGACTGTAGATCAAATGTGGCTGAGCAACGGTCGCTAAGCACCCAAGACGCTCAATGGACTGTAGATCAAATGTGGCTGAGTAACGGTCGCTAAGCAACCAAGACGCTCAATGGACTGTAGATCAAATGTGGCTGAGTAACAGTCGCTAGGCAACCAAGACGCTCAATGGACTGTAGATCAAGTGTGGCTGAGCAACGGTCGCTAAGCAACCAAGACGCTCAATGGACTGTAGATCAAATGTGGCTGAGCAACGGTCGCTAGGCAACCAAGACGCTCAATGGACTGTAGATCAAATGTGCTTGAGTAACGGTCGCTAAGCACCCAAGACGCTCAATGGACTGTAGATCAAGTGTGCCTGAGTAACGGTCGCTAAGCACCCAAGACGCTCAATGGACTGGAGATCAAATGTGGCTGAGTAACGGTCGCGAAGCAACCATGACGCTCAATGGACTGTAGATCAAATGTCGCTGAGTAACGGTCGCTAGGCAACCAAGACGCTCAATAGACTGTAGATCAAATGTGGATGAGCAACGGTCGCTAGGCAACCAAGACGCTCAATGGACTGTAGATCAAATGTGGCTGAGCAACGGTCGCTAGGCAACCAAGACGCTCAATGGACTGTAGATCAAATGTGGCTGAGCAACGGTCGCTAGGCAACCAAGACAATCAATAGACTGTAGATCAAATGTGGCTGAGCAACGGTCGCTAGGCAACCAAGACGCTCAATGGACTGTAGATCAAATGTGGCTGAGCAACGGTCGCTAGGCAACCAAGACGCTCAATGGACTGTAGATCAAATGTGGCTGAGCAACGGTCGCTAGGCAACCAAGACGCTCAATGGACTGTAGATCAATTGTGGCTGAGCAACGGTCGCTAGGCAAACAAGACGCTCAATGGACTGTAGATCAAATGTGGCTGAGCAACGGTCGCTAGGCAACCAAGACGCTCTATGGACTGTAGATCAAATGTGGCTGAGCAACGGTCGCTAGGCAACCAAGACACTCAATGGACTGTAGATCAAATGTGGCTGAGCAACGGTCGCTAGGCAACCAAGACGCTCTATGGACTGTAGATCAAATGTGGCTGAGCAACGGTTGCTAGGCAACCAAGACGCTCAATGGACTGTAGATCAAATGTGGCTGAGCAACGGTCGCGAAGCAACCATGACGCTCAATGGACTGTAGATCAAATGTCGCTGAGTAACGGTCGCTAGGCAACCAAGACGCTCAATAGACTGTAGATCAAATGTGGATGAGCAACGGTCGCTAGGCAACCAAGACGCTCAATGGACTGTAGATCAAATGTGGCTGAGCAACGGTCGCTAGGCAACCAAGACGCTCAATGGACTGTAGATCAAATGTGGCTGAGCAACGGTCGCTAGGCAACCAAGACGCTCAATGGACTGTAGATCAAATGTGGCTGAGCAACGGTCGCTAGGCAACCAAGACGCTCAATGGACTGTAGATCTAATGTGGCTGAGTAACGGTCGCTAGGCAACCAAGACGCTCAATAGACTGTAGATCAAATGTGGCTGAGCAACGGTCGCTAGGCAACCAAGGCGCTCAATGGACTGTAGATCAAATGTGGCTGAGCAACGGTCGCTAGGCAACCAAGACGCTCAATGGACTGTAGATCATATGTGGCTGAGCAACGGTCGCTAGGCAACCAAGACGCTCAATGGACTGTAGATCAAATGTGGCTGAGCAACGGTCGCCAGGCAACCAAGACGCTCAATGGACTGTAGATCAAATGTGGCTGAGCAACGGTCGCTAGGCAACCAAGACGCTCAATGGACTGTAGATCAAATGTGGCTGAGCAACGGTCGCTAGGCAACCAAGACGCTCAATGGACTGTAGATCAAATGTGGCTGAGCAACGGTCGCTAGGCAACCAAGACGCTCAATGGACTGTAGATCAAATGTGGCTGAGCAACGGTCGCCAGGCAACCAAGACGCTCAATGGACTGTAGATCAAATGTGGCTGAGCAACGGTCGCTAGGCAACCAAGACGCTCAATGGACTGTAGATCAAATGTGGCTGAGCAACGGTCGCTAGGCAACCAAGACGCTCAATGGACTGTAGATCAAATGTGGCTGAGCAACGGTCGCTAGGCAACCAAGACGCTCAATGGACTGTAGATCAAATGTGGCTGAGCAACGGTCGCTAGGCAACCAAGACGCTCAATAGACTGTAGATCAAATGTGGCTGGGCAACGGTTGCTAGGCAACCAAGACGCTCAATGGACTATAGATCAAATGTGGCTGAGCAACAGTTGCTAGGCAACCAAGACGCTCAATGGACTGTAGATCAAATGTGGCTGAGCAACGGTCGCTAGGCAACCATGACGCTCAATAGACTGTAGATCAAGTGTGGCTGAGCAACGGTCGCTAGGCAACCAAGACGCTCAATGGACTGTAGATCAAGTGTGGCTGAGCAACGGTCGCTAGGCAACCAAGACGCTCAATGGACTGTAGATCAAATGTAGCTGAGCAACGGTCACTAGGCAACCAAGACACTCAATGGACTGTAGATCAAATGTGGCTGAGCAACGGTCGATAGGCAACCAAGACACTCAATAGACTGTAGATCAAGTGTGGCTGAGCAACGGTCGCTAGGCAACCAAGACGCTCAATGGACTGTAGATCAAATGTGGCTGAGCAACGGTCGCTAAGCACCCAAGACGCTCAATGGACTGTAGATCAAATGTGGCTGAGCAACGGTCGATAGGCAACCAAGACGCTCAATAGACTGTAGATCAAGTGTGGCTGAGCAACGGTCGCTAGGCAACCAAGACGCTCAATGGACTGTAGATCAAGTGTGGCTGAGCAACGGTCGCTAGGCAATCAAGACGCTCAATGGACTGTAGATCAAATGTAGCTGAGCAACGGTCACTAGGCAACCAAGACACTCAATGGATTGTAGATCAAATGTGGCTGAGCAACGGTCGATAGGCAACCAAGACACTCAATAGACTGTAGATCAAGTGTGGCTGAGCAACGGTCGCTAGGCAACCAAGACGTTCAATGGACTGTAGATCAAATGTGGCTGAGCAACGGTCGCTAAGCACCCAAGACGCTCAATGGACTGTAGATCAAATGTGGCTGAGCAACGGTCGATAGGCAACCAAGACGCTCAATGGACTGTAGATCAAATGTGGCTGAGCAACGGTCCCTAGGCAACCAAGACGCTCAATGGACTGTAGATCAAGTGTGGCTGAGCAACGGTCGCTAGGCAACCAAGACGCTCAATGGACTGTAGATCAAATGTCGCTGAGTAACGGTCGCTAGGCAACCAAGACGCTCAATGGACTGTAGATCAAGTGTGGCTGAGCAACGGTCGCTAGGCAACCAAGACGCTCAATGGACTGTAGATCAAATGTGGCTGAGCAACGGTCGCTAGGCAACCAAGACGCTCAATTGACTGTAGATCAAATGTGGCTGAGCAACGGTCACTAGGCAACCAAGACGCTCAATGGACTGTAGATCAAATGTGGCTGAGTAACGGTCGCTAAGCACCCAAGACGCTCAATGGACTGTAGATCAAATGTGGCTGAGTAACGGACGCTAAGCACCCAAGACGCTCAATGGACTGTAGATCAAATGTGGCTGAGTAACGGTCGCTAAGCAACCAAGACGCTCAATGGACTGTAGATCAAATGTGGCTGAGCAACGGTCGCTAAGCACCCAAGACGCTCAATGGACTGTAGATCAAATGTGGCTGAGTAACGGTCGCTAAGCAACCAAGACGCTCAATGGACTGTAGATCAAATGTGGCTGAGTAACAGTCGCTAGGCAACCAAGACGCTCAATGGACTGTAGATCAAGTGTGGCTGAGCAACGGTCGCTAAGCAACCAAGACGCTCAATGGACTGTAGATCAAATGTGGCTGAGCAACGGTCGCTAGGCAACCAAGACGCTCAATGGACTGTAGATCAAATGTGCTTGAGTAACGGTCGCTAAGCACCCAAGACGCTCAATGGACTGTAGATCAAGTGTGCCTGAGTAACGGTCGCTAAGCACCCAAGACGCTCAATGGACTGGAGATCAAATGTGGCTGAGTAACGGTCGCGAAGCAACCATGACGCTCAATGGACTGTAGATCAAATGTCGCTGAGTAACGGTCGCTAGGCAACCAAGACGCTCAATAGACTGTAGATCAAATGTGGATGAGCAACGGTCGCTAGGCAACCAAGACGCTCAATGGACTGTAGATCAAATGTGGCTGAGCAACGGTCGCTAGGCAACCAAGACGCTCAATGGACTGTAGATCAAATGTGGCTGAGCAACGGTCGCTAGGCAACCAAGACAATCAATAGACTGTAGATCAAATGTGGCTGAGCAACGGTCGCTAGGCAACCAAGACGCTCAATGGACTGTAGATCAAATGTGGCTGAGCAACGGTCGCTAGGCAACCAAGACGCTCAATGGACTGTAGATCAAATGTGGCTGAGCAACGGTCGCTAGGCAACCAAGACGCTCAATGGACTGTAGATCAATTGTGGCTGAGCAACGGTCGCTAGGCAAACAAGACGCTCAATGGACTGTAGATCAAATGTGGCTGAGCAACGGTCGCTAGGCAACCAAGACGCTCAATGGACTGTAGATCAAATGTGGCTGAGCAACGGTCGCTAGGCAACCAAGACGCTCAATGGACTGTAGATCAAATGTGGCTGAGCAACGGTCGCTAGGCAACCAAGACGCTCAATGGACTGTAGATCTAATGTGGCTGAGTAACGGTCGCTAGGCAACCAAGACGCTCAATGGACTGTAGATCAAATGTGGCTGAGCAACGGTCGCTAGGCAACCAAGACGCTCAATGGACTGTAGATCAAATGTGGCTGAGCAACGGTCGCTAGGCAACCAAGACGCTCAATAGACTGTAGATCAAATGTGGCTGAGCAACGGTCGCTAGGCAATCAAGACGCTCAATGGACTGTAGATCAAATGTGGCTGAGCAACGGTCGCTAGGCAACCAAGACGCTCTATGGACTGTAGATCAAATGTGGCTGAGCAACGGTCGCTAGGCAACCAAGACACTCAATGGACTGTAGATCAAATGTGGCTGAGCAACGGTCGCTAGGCAACCAAGACGCTCTATGGACTGTAGATCAAATGTGGCTGAGCAACGGTTGCTAGGCAACCAAGACGCTCAATGGACTGTAGATCAAATGTGGCTGAGCAACGGTCGCGAAGCAACCATGACGCTCAATGGACTGTAGATCAAATGTCGCTGAGTAACGGTCGCTAGGCAACCAAGACGCTCAATAGACTGTAGATCAAATGTGGATGAGCAACGGTCACTAGGCAACCAAGACGCTCAATGGACTGTAGATCAAATGTGGCTGAGCAACGGTCGCTAGGCAACCAAGACGCTCAATGGACTGTAGATCAAATGTGGCTGAGCAACGGTCGCTAGGCAACCAAGACGCTCAATGGACTGTAGATCAAATGTGGCTGAGCAACGGTCGCTAGGCAACCAAGACGCTCAATGGACTGTAGATCTAATGTGGCTGAGTAACGGTCGCTAGGCAACCAAGACGCTCAATAGACTGTAGATCAAATGTGGCTGAGCAACGGTCGCTAGGCAACCAAGGCGCTCAATGGACTGTAGATCAAATGTGGCTGAGCAACGGTCGCTAGGCAACCAAGACGCTCAATGGACTGTAGATCATATGTGGCTGAGCAACGGTCGCTAGGCAACCAAGACGCTCAATGGACTGTAGATCAAATGTGGCTGAGCAACGGTCGCCAGGCAACCAAGACGCTCAATGGACTGTAGATCAAATGTGGCTGAGCAACGGTCGCTAGGCAACCAAGACGCTCAATGGACTGTAGATCAAATGTGGCTGAGCAACGGTCGCTAGGCAACCAAGACGCTCAATGGACTGTAGATCAAATGTGGCTGAGCAACGGTCGCTAGGCAACCAAGACGCTCAATGGACTGTAGATCAAATGTGGCTGAGCAACGGTCGCCAGGCAACCAAGACGCTCAATGGACTGTAGATCAAATGTGGCTGAGCAACGGTCGCTAGGCAACCAAGACGCTCAATGGACTGTAGATCAAATGTGGCTGAGCAACGGTCGCTAGGCAACCAAGACGCTCAATGGACTGTAGATCAAATGTGGCTGAGCAACGGTCGCTAGGCAACCAAGACGCTCAATGGACTGTAGATCAAATGTGGCTGAGCAACGGTCGCTAGGCAACCAAGACGCTCAATAGACTGTAGATCAAATGTGGCTGGGCAACGGTTGCTAGGCAACCAAGACGCTCAATGGACTATAGATCAAATGTGGCTGAGCAACAGTTGCTAGGCAACCAAGACGCTCAATGGACTGTAGATCAAATGTGGCTGAGCAACGGTCGCTAGGCAACCATGACGCTCAATAGACTGTAGATCAAGTGTGGCTGAGCAACGGTCGCTAGGCAACCAAGACGCTCAATGGACTGTAGATCAAGTGTGGCTGAGCAACGGTCGCTAGGCAACCAAGACGCTCAATGGACTGTAGATCAAATGTAGCAGAGCAACGGTCACTAGGCAACCAAGACACTCAATGGACTGTAGATCAAATGTGGCTGAGCAACGGTCGATAGGCAACCAAGACACTCAATAGACTGTAGATCAAGTGTGGCTGAGCAACGGTCGCTAGGCAACCAAGACGCTCAATGGACTGTAGATCAAATGTGGCTGAGCAACGGTCGCTAAGCACCCAAGACGCTCAATGGACTGTAGATCAAATGTGGCTGAGCAACGGTCGATAGGCAACCAAGACGCTCAATAGACTGTAGATCAAGTGTGGCTGAGCAACGGTCGCTAGGCAACCAAGACGCTCAATGGACTGTAGATCAAGTGTGGCTGAGCAACGGTCGCTAGGCAATCAAGACGCTCAATGGACTGTAGATCAAATGTAGCTGAGCAACGGTCACTAGGCAACCAGGACACTCAATGGACTGTAGATCAAATGTGGCTGAGCAACGGTCGATAGGCAACCAAGACACTCAATAGACTGTAGATCAAGTGTGGCTGAGCAACGGTCGCTAGGCAACCAAGACGTTCAATGGACTGTAGATCAAATGTGGCTGAGCAACGGTCGCTAAGCACCCAAGACGCTCAATGGACTGTAGATCAAATGTGGCTGAGCAACGGTCGATAGGCAACCAAGACGCTCAATGGACTGTAGATCAAATGTGGCTGAGCAACGGTCCCTAGGCAACCAAGACGCTCAATGGACTGTAGATCAAGTGTGGCTGAGCAACGGTCGCTAGGCAACCAAGACGCTCAATGGACTGTAGATCAAATGTCGCTGAGTAACGGTCGCTAGGCAACCAAGACGCTCAATGGACTGTAGATCAAGTGTGGCTGAGCAACGGTCGCTAGGCAACCAAGACGCTCAATGGACTGTAGATCAAATGTGGCTGAGCAACGGTCGCTAGGCAACCAAGACGCTCAATTGACTGTAGATCAAATGTGGCTGAGCAACGGTCACTAGGCAACCAAGACGCTCAATGGACTGTAGATCAAATGTGGCTGAGTAACGGTCGCTAAGCACCCAAGACGCTCAATGGACTGTAGATCAAATGTGGCTGAGTAACGGACGCTAAGCACCCAAGACGCTCAATGGACTGTAGATCAAATGTGGCTGAGTAACGGTCGCTAAGCAACCAAGACGCTCAATGGACTGTAGATCAAATGTGGCTGAGCAACGGTCGCTAAGCACCCAAGACGCTCAATGGACTGTAGATCAAATGTGGCTGAGTAACGGTCGCTAAGCAACCAAGACGCTCAATGGACTGTAGATCAAATGTGGCTGAGTAACAGTCGCTAGGCAACCAAGACGCTCAATGGACTGTAGATCAAGTGTGGCTGAGCAACGGTCGCTAAGCAACCAAGACGCTCAATGGACTGTAGATCAAATGTGGCTGAGCAACGGTCGCTAGGCAACCAAGACGCTCAATGGACTGTAGATCAAATGTGCTTGAGTAACGGTCGCTAAGCACCCAAGACGCTCAATGGACTGTAGATCAAGTGTGCCTGAGTAACGGTCGCTAAGCACCCAAGACGCTCAATGGACTGGAGAACAAATGTGGCTGAGTAACGGTCGCGAAGCAACCATGACGCTCAATGGACTGTAGATCAAATGTCGCTGAGTAACGGTCGCTAGGCAACCAAGACGCTCAATAGACTGTAGATCAAATGTGGATGAGCAACGGTCGCTAGGCAACCAAGACGCTCAATGGACTGTAGATCAAATGTGGCTGAGCAACGGTCGCTAGGCAACCAAGACGCTCAATGGACTGTAGATCAAATGTGGCTGAGCAACGGTCGCTAGGCAACCAAGACGCTCAATAGACTGTAGATCAAATGTGGCTGAGCAACGGTCGCTAGGCAACCAAGACGCTCAATGGACTGTAGATCAAATGTGGCTGAGCAACGGTCGCTAGGCAACCAAGACGCTCAATGGACTGTAGATCAAATGTGGCTGAGCAACGGTCGCTAGGCAACCAAGACGCTCAATGGACTGTAGATCAATTGTGGCTGAGCAACGGTCGCTAGGCAAACAAGACGCTCAATGGACTGTAGATCAAATGTGGCTGAGCAACGGTCGCTAGGCAACCAAGACGCTCAATGGACTGTAGATCAAATGTGGCTGAGCAACGGTCGCTAGGCAACCAAGACGCTCAATGGACTGTAGATCAAATGTGGCTGAGCAACGGTCGCTAGGCAACCAAGACGCTCAATGGACTGTAGATCTAATGTTGCTGAGTAACGGTCGCTAGGCAACCAAGACGCTCAATGGACTGTAGATCAAATGTGGCTGAGCAACGGTCGCTAGGCAACCAAGACGCTCAATGGACTGTAGATCAAATGTGGCTGAGCAACTGTCGCTAGGCAACCAAGACGCTCAATAAATAGACTGTAGATCATATGTGGCTGAGCAACGGTTGCTAGGCAATCAAGACGCTCAATGGACTGTAGATCATATGTGGCTGAGCGACAGTCGCTAGGCAACCAAGACGCTCTATGGACTGTAGATCAAATGTCGCTGAGTAACGGTCGCTAGGCAACCAAGACGCTCAATAGACTGTAGATCAAATGTGGTTGAGCAACGGTCTCTAGGCAACCAACACGCTCAATGGACTGTAGATCAAATGTGGCTGAGCAACTGTCGCTAGGCAACCAAGACGCTCAATGGACTGTAGATCAAATGTGGCTGAGCAACGGTCGCTAGGCAACCAAGACACACAATGGACTGTAGATCAAATGTGGCTGAGCAACGGTCGCTAGGCAACCAAGACGCTCTATGGACTGTAGATCAAATGTGGCAGAGCAACGGTTGCTAGGCAACCAAGACGCTCAATGGACTGTAGATCAAATGTGGCTGAGCAACGGTCGCGAAGCAACCATGACGCTCAATGGACTGTAGATCAAATGTCGCTGAGTAACGGTCGCTAGGCAACCAAGACGCTCAATAGACTGTAGATCAAATGTGGATGAGCAACGGTCGCTAGGCAACCAAGACGCTCAATGGACTGTAGATCAAATGTGGCTGAGCAACGGTCGCTAGGCAACCAAGACGCTCAATGGACTGTAGATCAAATGTGGCTGAGCAACGGTCGCTAGGCAACCAAGACGCTCAATAGGCTGTAGATCAAATGTGGCTGAGCAACGGTCGCTAGGCAACCAAGACGCTCAATGGACTGTAGATCAAATGTGGCTGAGCAACGGTCGCTAGGCAACCAAGACGCTCAATGGACTGTAGATCAAATGTGGCTGAGCAACGGTCGCTAGGCAACCAAGACGCTCAATGGACTGTAGATCAAATGTGGCTGAGCAACGGTCGCTAGGCAAACAAGACGCTCAATGGACTGTAGATCAAATGTGGCTGAGCAACGGTCGCTAGGCAACCAAGACGCTCAATGGACTGTAGATCAAATGTGGCTGAGCAACGGTCTCTAAGCAACCAAGACGCTCTATGGACTGCAGATCAAATGTGGCTGAGCGACGGTCGCTGGGCAACCAAGACGCTCAATGGACTGTAGATCAAACGTGGCTGAGCGACAGTCGCTAGGCAACCATGACGCTCAATGGACTGTAGATCAAATGTGGCTGAGCAACGGTCGCTAGGCAACCAAGACGCTCAATGGACTGTAGATCAAATGTGGCTGAGCAACGGTCGCTAGGCAACCAAGACGCTCAATGGACTGTAGATCAAATGTGGCTGAGCAACGGTCACTAGGCAACCAAGACGCTCAATGGACTGTAGATCAAATGTGGCTGAGCAACGGTCGCTAGGCAACCATGACGCTCAATGGACTGTAGATTAAATGTGGTTGAGCAACGGTCTCTAGGCAACCAAGACGCTCTATGGACTGTAGATCAAATGTGGCTGAGCAACGGTTGCTAGGCAACCAAGACGCTCACTGGACTGTAGATCAAATGTGGCTGAGCAACGGTCGCGAAGCAATCATGACGCTCAATGGACTGTAGATCAAATGTCGCTGAGTAACGGTCGCTAGGCAACCAAGACGCTCAATAGACTGTAGATCAAATGTGGCTGAGCAACGGTCGCTAGGCAACCAAGACGCTCAATGGACTGTAGATCAAACGTGGCTGAGCGACAGTCGCTAGGCAACCATGACGCTCAATGGACTGTAGATCAAATGTGGCTGAGCAACGGTCGCGAAGCAATCATGACGCTCAATGGACTGTAGATCAAATGTCGCTGAGTAACGGTCGCTAGGCAACCAAGACGCTCAATAGACTGTAGATCAAATGTGGCTGAGCAACGGTCGCTAGGCAACCAAGACGCTCAATGGACTGTAGATCAAATGTGGCTGAGCAACGGTCTCTAGGCAACCAAGACGCTCTATGGACTGTAGATCAAATGTGGCTGAGCGACGGTCGCTGGGCAACCAAGACGCTCAATGGACTGTAGATCAAACGTGGCTGAGCGACAGTCGCTAGGCAACCATGACGCTCAATGGACTGTAGATCAAATGTGGCTGAGCAACGGTCGCTAGGCAACCATGACGCTCAATGGACTGTAGATCAAATGTGGTTGAGCAACGGTCTCTAGGCAACCAAGACGCTCAATGGACTGTAGATCAAATGTGGCTGAGCAACGGTCGCTAGGCAACCAAGACGCTCTATGGACTGTAGATCAAATGTGGCTGAGCAACGGTTGCTAGGCAACCAAGACGCTCAATGGACTGTAGATCAAATGTGGCTGAGCAACTGTCGCGAAGCAATCATGACGCTCAATGGACTGTAGATCAAATGTCGCTGAGTAACGGTCGCTAGGCAACCAAGACGCTCAATAGACTGTAGATCAAATGTGGCTGAGCAACGGTCGCTAGGCAACCAAGGCGCTCAATGGACTGTAGATCAAATGTGGCTGAGCAACGGTCGCTAGGCAACCAAGACGCTCAATGGACTGTAGATCTTATGTGGCTGAGCAACGGTCGCTAGGCAACCAAGACGCTCAATGGACTGTAGATCAAATGTGGCTGAGCAACGGTCGCCAGGCAACCAAGACGCTCAATGGTCTGTAGATCAAATGTGGCTGAGCAACGGTCGCTAGGCAACCAAGACGCTCAATGGACTGTAGATCAAATGTGGCTGAGCAACGGTCGCTAGGCAACCAAGACGCTCAATGGACTGTAGATCTAATGTGGCTGAGCAACGGTCGCTAGGCAACCAAGACGCTCAATGGACTGTAGATCAAATGTGGCTGAGCAACGGTCGCTAGGCAACCAAGACGCTCAATAGACTGTAGATCAAATGTGGCTGAGCAACGGTCGCTAGGCAACCAAGACGCTCAATGGACTGTAGATCAAATGTGGCTGAGCAACGGTCGCTAGGCAACCAAGACGCTCAATGGACTGTAGATCAAATGTGGCTGAGCAACGGTCGCTAGGCAACCAAGACGCTCAATGGACTGTAGATCAATTGTGGCTGAGCAACGGTCGCTAGGCAAACAAGACGCTCAATGGACTGTAGATCAAATGTGGCTGAGCAACGGTCGCTACGCAACCAAGACGCTCAATGGACTGTAGATCAATTGTGGCTGAGCAACGGTCGCTAGGCAAACAAGACGCTCAATGGACTGTAGATCAAATGTGGCTGAGCAACGGTCGCTAGGCAACCAAGACGCTCAATGGACTGTAGATCAAATGTGGCTGAGCAACGGTCGCTAGGCAACCAAGACGCTCAATGGACTGTAGATCAAATGTGGCTGAGCAACGGTCGCTAGGCAACCAAGACGCTCAATGGACTGTAGATCTAATGTGGCTGAGTAACGGTCGCTAGGCAACCAAGACGCTCAATGGACTGTAGATCAAATGTGGCTGAGCAACGGTCGCTAGGCAACCAAGACGCTCAATGGACTGTAGATCAAATGTGGCTGAGCAACGGTTGCTAGGCAACCAAGACGCTCAATAAATAGACTGTAGATCAAATGTGGCTGAGCAACGGTTGCTAGGCAATCAAGACGCTCAATGGACTGTAGATCAAATGTGGCTGAGCGACAGTCGCTAGGCAACCAAGACGCTCTATGGACTGTAGATCAAATGTCGCTGAGTAACGGTCGCTAGGCAACCAAGACGCTCAATAGACTGTAGATCAAATGTGGTTGAGCAACGGTCTCTAGGCAACCAACACGCTCAATGGACTGTAGATCAAATGTGGCTGAGCAACTGTCGCTAGGCAACCAAGACGCTCAATGGACTGTAGATCAAATGTGGCTGAGCAACGGTCGCTAGGCAACCAAGACACACAATGGACTGTAGATCAAATGTGGCTGAGCAACGGTCGCTAGGCAACCAAGACGCTCTATGGACTGTAGATCAAATGTGGCAGAGCAACGGTTGCTAGGCAACCAAGACGCTCAATGGATTGTAGATCAAATGTGGCTGAGCAACGGTCGCGAAGCAACCATGACGCTCAATGGACTGTAGATCAAATGTCGCTGAGTAACGGTCGCTAGGCAACCAAGACGCTCAATAGACTGTAGATCAAATGTGGATGAGCAACGGTCGCTAGGCAACCAAGACGCTCAATGGACTGTAGATCAAATGTGGCTGAGCAACGGTCGCTAGGCAACCAAGACGCTCAATGGACTGTAGATCAAATGTGGCTGAGCAACGGTCGCTAGGCAACCAAGACGCTCAATAGACTGTAGATCAAATGTGGCTGAGCAACGGTCGCTAGGCAACCAAGACGCTCAATGGACTGTAGATCAAATGTGGCTGAGCAACGATCGCTAGGCAACCAAGACGCTCAATGGACTGTAGATCAAATGTGGCTGAGCAACGGTCGCTAGGCAACCAAGACGCTCAATGGACTGTAGATCAAATGTGGCTGAGCAACGGTCGCTAGGCAAACAAGACGCTCAATGGACTGTAGATCAAATGTGGCTGAGCAACGGTCGCTAGGCAACCAAGACGCTCAATGGACTGTAGATCAAATGTGGCTGAGCAACGGTCTCTAGGCAACCAAGACGCTCTATGGACTGTAGATCAAATGTGGCTGAGCGACGGTCGCTGGGCAACCAAGACGCTCAATGGACTGTAGATCAAACGTGGCTGAGCGACAGTCGCTAGGCAACCATGACGCTCAATGGACTGTAGATCAAATGTGGCTGAGCAACGGTCGCTAGGCAACCAAGACGCTCAATGGACTGTAGATCAAATGTGGCTGAGCAACGGTCGCTAGGCAACCAAGACGCTCAATGGACTGTAGATCAAATGTGGCTGAGCAACGGTCACTAGGCAACCAAGACGCTCAATGGTCTGTAGATCAAATGTGGCTGAGCAACGGTCGCTAGGCAACCATGACGCTCAATGGACTGTAGATCAAATGTGGTTGAGCAACGGTCTCTAGGCAACCAAGACGCTCTATGGACTGTAGATCAAATGTGGCTGAGCAACGGTTGCTAGGCAACCAAGACGCTCAATGGACTGTAGATCAAATGTGGCTGAGCAACGGTCGCGAAGCAATCATGACGCTCAATGGACTGTAGATCAAATGTCGCTGAGTAACGGTCGCTAGGCAACCAAGACGCTCAATAGACTGTAGATCAAATGTGGCTGAGCAACGGTCGCTAGGCAACCAAGACGCTCAATGGACTGTAGATCAAACGTGGCTGAGCGACAGTCGCTAGGCAACCATGACGCTCAATGGACTGTAGATCAAATGTGGCTGAGCAACGGTCGCGAAGCAATCATGACGCTCAATGGACTGTAGATCAAATGTCGCTGAGTAACGGTCGCTAGGCAACCAAGACGCTCAATAGACTGTAGATCAAATGTGGCTGAGCAACGGTCGCTAGGCAACCAAGACGCTCAATGGACTGTAGATCAAATGTGGCTGAGCAACGGTCTCTAGGCAACCAAGACGCTCTATGGACTGTAGATCAAATGTGGCTGAGCGACGGTCGCTGGGCAACCAAGACGCTCAATGGACTGTAGATCAAACGTGGCTGAGCGACAGTCGCTAGGCAACCATGACGCTCAATGGACTGTAGATCAAATGTGGCTGAGCAACGGTCGCTAGGCAACCATGACGCTCAATGGACTGTAGATCAAATGTGGTTGAGCAACGGTCTCTAGGCAACCAAGACGCTCAATGGACTGTAGATCAAATGTGGCTGAGCAACGGTCGCTAGGCAACCAACACGCTCTATGGACTGTAGATCAAATGTGGCTGAGCAATGGTTGCTAGGCAACCAAGACGCTCAATGGACTGTAGATCAAATGTGGCTGAGCAACTGTCGCGAAGCAATCATGACGCTCAATGGACTGTAGATCAAATGTCGCTGAGTAACGGTCGCTAGGCAACCAAGACGCTCAATAGACTGTAGATCAAATGTGGCTGAGCAACGGTCGCTAGGCAACCAAGGCGCTCAATGGACTGTAGATCAAATGTGGCTGAGCAACGGTCGCTAGGCAACCAAGACGCTCAATGGACTGTAGATCATATGTGGCTGAGCAACGGTCGCTAGGCAACCAAGACGCTCAATGGACTGTAGATCAAATGTGGCTGAGCAACGGTCGCCAGGCAACCAAGACGCTCAATGGACTGTAGATCAAATGTGGCTGAGCAACGGTCGCTAGGCAACCAAGACGCTCAATGGACTGTAGATCAAATGTGGCTGAGCAACGGTCGCTAGGCAACCAAGACGCTCAATGGACTGTAGATCAAATGTGGCTGAGCAACGGTCGCTAGGCAACCAAGACGCTCAATGGACTGTAGATCAAATGTGGCTGAGCAACGGTCGCTAGGCAACCAAGACGCTCAATAGACTGTAGATCAAATGTGGCTGAGCAACGGTCGCTAGGCAACCAAGACGCTCAATGGACTGTAGATCAAATGTGGCTGAGCAACGGTCGCTAGGCAACCAAGACGCTCAATGGACTGTAGATCAAATGTGGCTGAGCAACGGTCGCTAGGCAACCAAGACGCTCAATGGACTGTAGATCAATTGTGGCTGAGCAACGGTCGCTAGGCAAACAAGACGCTCAATGGACTGTAGATCAAATGTGGCTGAGCAACGGTCGCTAGGCAACCAAGACGCTCAATGGACTGTAGATCAAATGTGGCTGAGCAACGGTCGCTAGGCAACCAAGATGCTCAATGGACTGTAGATCAAATGTGGCTGAGCAACGGTCGCTAGGCAACCAAGACGCTCAATGGACTGTAGATTTAATGTGGCTGAGTAACGGTCGCTAGGCAACCAAGACGCTCAATGGACTGTAGATCAAATGTGGCTGAGCAACGGTCGCTAGGCAACCAAGACGCTCAATGGACTGTAGATCAAATGTGGCTGAGCAACGGTCGCTAGGCAACCAAGACGCTCAATAAATAGACTGTAGATCAAATGTGGCTGAGCAACGGTTGCTAGGCAATCAAGACGCTCAATGGACTGTAGATCAAATGTGGCTGAGCGACAGTCGCTAGGCAACCAAGACGCTCTATGGACTGTAGATCAAATGTCGCTGAGTAACGGTCGCTAGGCAACCAAGACGCTCAATAGACTGTAGATCAAATGTGGTTGAGCAACGGTCTCTAGGCAACCAACACGCTCAATGGACTGTAGATCAAATGTGGCTGAGCAACTGTCGCTAGGCAACCAAGACGCTCAATGGACTGTAGATCAAATGTGGCTGAGCAACGGTCGCTAGGCAACCAAGACACACAATGGACTGTAGATCAAATGTGGCTGAGCAACGGTCGCTAGGCAACCAAGACGCTCTATGGACTGTAGATCAAATGTGGCAGAGCAACGGTTGCTAGGCAACCAAGACGCTCAATGGACTGTAGATCAAATGTGGCTGAGCAACGGTCGCGAAGCAACCATGACGCTCAATGGACTGTAGATCAAATGTCGCTGAGTAACGGTCGCTAGGAAACCAAGACGCTCAATAGACTGTAGATCAAATGTGGATGAGCAACGGTCGCTAGGCAACCAAGACGCTCAATGGACTGTAGATCAAATGTGGCTGAGCAACGGTCGCTAGGCAACCAAGACGCTCAATGGACTGTAGATCAAATGTGGCTGAGCAACGGTCGCTAGGCAACCAAGACGCTCAATAGACTGTAGATCAAATGTGGCTGAGCAACGGTCGCTAGGCAACCAAGACGCTCAATGGACTGTAGATCAAATGTGGCTGAGCAACGGTCGCTAGGCAACCAAGACGCTCAATGGACTGTAGATCAAATGTGGCTGAGCAACGGTCGCTAGGCAACCAAGACGCTCAATGGACTGTAGATCAAATGTGGCTGAGCAACGGTCGCTAGGCAAACAAGACGCTCAATGGACTGTAGATCAAATGTGGCTGAGCAACGGTCGCTAGGCAACCAAGACGCTCAATGGACTGTAGATCAAATGTGGCTGAGCAACGGTCTCTAGGCAACCAAGACGCTCTATGGACTGTAGATCAAATGTGGCTGAGCGACGGTCGCTGGGCAACCAAGACGCTCAATGGACTGTAGATCAAACGTGGCTGAGCGACAGTCGCTAGGCTACCATGACGCTCAATGGACTGTAGATCAAATGTGGCTGAGCAACGGTCGCTAGGCAACCAAGACGCTCAATGGACTGTAGATCAAATGTGGCTGAGCAACGGTCGCTAGGCAACCAAGACGCTCAATGGACTGTAGATCAAATGTGGCTGAGCAACGGTCACTAGGCAACCAAGACGCTCAATGGACTGTAGATCAAATGTGGCTGAGCAACGGTCGCTAGGCAACCATGACGCTCAATGGACTGTAGATCAAATGTGGTTGAGCAACGGTCTCTAGGCAACCAAGACGCTCTATGGACTGTAGATCAAATGTGGCTGAGCAACGGTTGCTAGGCAACCAAGACGCTCAATGGACTGTAGATCAAATGTGGCTGAGCAACGGTCGCGAAGCAATCATGACGCTCAATGGACTGTAGATCAAATGTCGATGAGTAACGGTCGCTAGGCAACCAAGACGCTCAATAGACTGTAGATCAAATGTGGCTGAGCAACGGTCGCTAGGCAACCAAGACGCTCAATGGACTGTAGATCAAACGTGGCTGAGCGACAGTCGCTAGGCAACCATGACGCTCAATGGACTGTAGATCAAATGTGGCTGAGCAACGGTCGCGAAGCAATCATGACGCTCAATGGACTGTAGATCAAATGTCGCTGAGTAACGGTCGCTAGGCAACCAAGACGCTCAATAGACTGTAGATCAAATGTGGCTGAGCAACGGTCGCTAGGCAACCAAGACGCTCAATGGACTGTAGATCAAATGTGGCTGAGCAACGGTCTCTAGGCAACCAAGACGCTCTATGGACTGTAGATCAAATGTGGCTGAGCGACGGTCGCTGGGCAACCAAGACGCTCAATGGACTGTAGATCAAACGTGGCTGAGCGACAGTCGCTAGGCAACCATGACGCTCAATGGACTGTAGATCAAATGTGGCTGAGCAACGGTCGCTAGGCAACCATGACGCTCAATGGACTGTAGATCAAATGTGGTTGAGCAACGGTCTCTAGGCAACCAAGACGCTCAATGGACTGTAGATCAAATGTGGCTGAGCAACGGTCGCTAGGCAACCAAGACGCTCTATGGACTGTAGATCAAATGTGGCTGAGCAACGGTCGCTAGGCAACCAAGACGCTCAATGGACTGTAGATCAAATGTGGCTGAGCAACTGTCGCGAAGCAATCATGACGCTCAATGGACTGTAGATCAAATGTCGCTGAGTAACGGTCGCTAGGCAACCAAGACGCTCAATAGACTGTAGATCAAATGTGGCTGAGCAACGGTCGCTAGGCAACCAAGGCGCTCAATGGACTGTAGATCAAATGTGGCTGAGCAACGGTCGCTAGGCAACCAAGACGCTCAATGGACTGTAGATCATATGTGGCTGAGCAACGGTCGCTAGGCAACCAAGACGCTCAATGGACTGTAGATCAAATGTGGCTGAGCAACGGTCGCCAGGCAACCAAGACGCTCAATGGACTGTAGATCAAATGTGGCTGAGCAACGGTCGCTAGGCAACCAAGACGCTCAATGGACTGTAGATCAAATGTGGCTGAGCAACGGTCGCTAGGCAACCAAGACGCTCAATGGACTGTAGATCAAATGTGGCTGAGCAACGGTCGCTAGGCAACCAAGACGCTCAATGGACTGTAGATCAAATGTGGCTGAGCAACGGTCGCCAGGCAACCAAGACGCTCAATGGACTGTAGATCAAATGTGGCTGAGCAACGGTCGCTAGGCAACCAAGACGCTCAATGGACTGTAGATCAAATGTGGCTGAGCAACGGTCGCTAGGCAACCAAGACGCTCAATGGACTGTAGATCAAATGTGGCTGAGCAACGGTCGCTAGGCAACCAAGACGCTCAATGGACTGTAGATCAAATGTGGCTGAGCAACGGTCGCTAGGCAACCAAGACGCTCAATAGACTGTAGATCAAATGTGGCTGGGCAACGGTCGCTAGGCAACCAAGACGCTCAATGGACTGTAGATCAAATGTGGCTGAGCAACGGTTGCTAGGCAACCAAGACGCTCAATGGACTGTAGATCAAATGTGGCTGAGCAACGGTCGCTAGGCAACCATGACGCTCAATAGACTGTAGATCAAGTGTGGCTGAGCAACGGTCGCTAGGCAACCAAGACGCTCAATGGACTGTAGATCAAGTGTGGCTGAGCAACGGTCGCTAGGCAATCAAGACGCTCAATGGACTGTAGATCAAATGTAGCTGAGCAACGGTCACTAGGCAACCAAGACACTCAATGGACTGTAGATCAAATGTGGCTGAGCAACGGTCGATAGGCAACCAAGACACTCAATAGACTGTAGATCAAGTGTGGCTGAGCAACGGTCGCTAGGCAACCAAGACGCTCAATGGACTGTAGATCAAATGTGGCTGAGCAACGGTCGCTAGGCAACCAAGACGCTCAATTGACTGTAGATCAAATGTGGCTGAGCAACGGTCGCTAGGCAACCAAGACGCTCAATGGACTGTAGATCAAATGTGGCTGAGTAACGGTCGCTAAGCACCCAAGACGCTCAATGGACTGTAGATCAAATGTGGCTGAGTAACGGACGCTAAGCACCCAAGACGCTCAATGGACTGTAGATCAAATGTGGCTGAGTAACGGTCGCTAAGCAACCAAGACGCTCAATGGACTGTAGATCAAATGTGGCTGAGCAACGGTCGCTAAGCACCCAAGACGCTCAATGGACTGTAGATAAAATGTGGCTGAGTAACGGTCGCTAAGCAACCAAGACGCTCAATGGACTGTAGATCAAATGTGGCTGAGCAACGGTCGCTAGGCAACCAAGACGCTCAATGGACTGTAGATCAAGTGTGGCTGAGCAACGGTCGCTAAGCAACCAAGACGCTCAATGGACTGTAGATCAAATGTGGCTGAGCAACGGTCGCTAGGCAACCAAGACGCTCAATGGACTGTAGATCAAGTGTGCCTGAGTAACGGTCGCTAAGCACCCAAGACGCTCAATGGACTGTAGATCAAGTGTGCCTGAGTAACGGTCGCTAAGCACCCAAGACGCTCAATGGACTGTAGATCAAATGTGGCTGAGTAACGGTCGCTAGGCAACCAAGACGCTCAATGGACTGTAGATCAAATGTGGCTGAGCAACGGTCGCTAGGCAACCAAGACGCTCAATGGACTGTAGATCAAATGTGGCTGAGCAACGGTCGCTAGGCAACCAAGACGCTCAATGGACTGTAGATCAAATGTGGCTGAGTAACGTTCGCTAAGCAACCAAGACGCTCAATGGACTGTAGATCAAATGTGGCTGAGCAACGGTCGCTAGGCAACCAAGACGCTCAATGGACTGTAGATCAAATGTGGCTGAGCAACGGTCGCTAGGCATCCAAGACGCTCAATGGACTGTAGATCAAATGTGGCTGAGCAACGGTCGCTAGGCAACCAAGACGCTCAATTGACTGTAGATCAAATGTGGCTGAGCAACGGTCGCTAAGCAACCAAGACGCTCAATGGACTGTAGATCAAATGTGGCTGAGCAACGGTCGCTAGGCAACCAAGACGCTCAATTGACTGTAGATCTAATGTGGCTGAGCAACGGTCGCTAGGCAATCAAGACGCTCAATGGACTGTTGATCAAATGTGGCTGAGCAACGGTCGCTAGGCAACCAAGACGCTCAATGGACTGTAGATCAAATGTGGCTGAGCAACGGTCGCTAGGCAACCAAGACGCTCAATGGACTGTAGATCAAATGTGGCTGAGTAACGGTCGCTAAGCAACCAAGACGCTCAATGGACTGTAGATCTAATGTGGCTGAGCAACGGTCGCTAGGCAACCAAGACGCTCAATTGACTGTAGATCAAATGTGGCTGAGCAACGGTCGCTAGGCAACCAAGACGCTCAATGGACTGTAGATCAAATGTGGCTGAGTAACGGTCGCTAAGCACCCAAGACGCTCAATGGACTGTAGATCAAATGTGGCTGAGTAACGGACGCTAAGCACCCAAGACGCTCAATGGACTGTAGATCAAATGTGGCTGAGTAACGGTCGCTAAGCAACCAAGACGCTTAATGGACTGTAGATCAAATGTGGCTGAGCAACGGTCGCTAAGCACCCAAGACGCTCAATGGACTGTAGATCAAATGTGGCTGAGTAACGGTCGCTAAGCAACCAAGACGCTCAATGGACTGTAGATCAAATGTGGCTGAGCAACGGTCGCTAGGCAACCAAGACGCTCAATGGACTGTAGATCAAGTGTGGCTGAGCAACGGTCGCTAAGCAACCAAGACGCTCAATGGACTGTAGATCAAATGTGGCTGAGCAACGGTCGCTAGGCAACCAAGACGCTCAATGGACTGTAGATCAAGTGTGCTTGAGTAACGGTCGCTAAGCACCCAAGACGCTCAATGGACTGTAGATCAAGTGTGCCTGAGTAACGGTCGCTAAGCACCCAAGACGCTCAATGGACTGGAGATCAAATGTGGCTGAGTAACGGTCGCGAAGCAACCATGACGCTCAATGGACTGTAGATCAAATGTCGCTGAGTAACGGTCGCTAGGCAACCAAGACGCTCAATAGACTGTAGATCAAATGTGGATGAGCAACGGTCGCTAGGCAACCAAGACGCTCAATGGACTGTAGATCAAATGTGGCTGAGCAACGGTCGCTAGGCAACCAAGACGCTCAATGGACTGTAGATCAAATGTGGCTGAGCAACGGTCGATAGGCAACCAAGACACTCAATAGACTGTAGATCAAGTGTGGCTGAGCAACGGTCGCTAGGCAACCAAGACGCTCAATGGACTGTAGATCAAATGTGGCTGAGCAACGGTCGCTAAGCACCCAAGACGCTCAATGGACTGTAGATCAAATGTGGCTGAGCAACGGTCGATAGGCAACCAAGACGCTCAATAGACTGTAGATCAAGTGTGGCTGAGCAACGGTCGCTAGGCAACCAAGACGCTCAATGGACTGTAGATCAAGTGTGGCTGAGCAACGGTCGCTAGGCAATCAAGACGCTCAATGGACTGTAGATCAAATGTAGCTGAGCAACGGTCACTAGGCAACCAAGACACTCAATGGATTGTAGATCAAATGTGGCTGAGCAACGGTCGATAGGCAACCAAGACACTCAATAGACTGTAGATCAAGTGTGGCTGAGCAACGGTCGCTAGGCAACCAAGACGTTCAATGGACTGTAGATCAAATGTGGCTGAGCAACGGTCGCTAAGCACCCAAGACGCTCAATGGACTGTAGATCAAATGTGGCTGAGCAACGGTCGATAGGCAACCAAGACGCTCAATGGACTGTAGATCAAATGTGGCTGAGCAACGGTCCCTAGGCAACCAAGACGCTCAATGGACTGTAGATCAAGTGTGGCTGAGCAACGGTCGCTAGGCAACCAAGACGCTCAATGGACTGTAGATCAAATGTCGCTGAGTAACGGTCGCTAGGCAACCAAGACGCTCAATGGACTGTAGATCAAGTGTGGCTGAGCAACGGTCGCTAGGCAACCAAGACGCTCAATGGACTGTAGATCAAATGTGGCTGAGCAACGGTCGCTAGGCAACCAAGACGCTCAATTGACTGTAGATCAAATGTGGCTGAGCAACGGTCACTAGGCAACCAAGACGCTCAATGGACTGTAGATCAAATGTGGCTGAGTAACGGTCGCTAAGCACCCAAGACGCTCAATGGACTGTAGATCAAATGTGGCTGAGTAACGGACGCTAAGCACCCAAGACGCTCAATGGACTGTAGATCAAATGTGGCTGAGTAACGGTCGCTAAGCAACCAAGACGCTCAATGGACTGTAGATCAAATGTGGCTGAGCAACGGTCGCTAAGCACCCAAGACGCTCAATGGACTGTAGATCAAATGTGGCTGAGTAACGGTCGCTAAGCAACCAAGACGCTCAATGGACTGTAGATCAAATGTGGCTGAGTAACAGTCGCTAGGCAACCAAGACGCTCAATGGACTGTAGATCAAGTGTGGCTGAGCAACGGTCGCTAAGCAACCAAGACGCTCAATGGACTGTAGATCAAATGTGGCTGAGCAACGGTCGCTAGGCAACCAAGACGCTCAATGGACTGTAGATCAAATGTGCTTGAGTAACGGTCGCTAAGCACCCAAGACGCTCAATGGACTGTAGATCAAGTGTGCCTGAGTAACGGTCGCTAAGCACCCAAGACGCTCAATGGACTGGAGATCAAATGTGGCTGAGTAACGGTCGCGAAGCAACCATGACGCTCAATGGACTGTAGATCAAATGTCGCTGAGTAACGGTCGCTAGGCAACCAAGACGCTCAATAGACTGTAGATCAAATGTGGATGAGCAACGGTCGCTAGGCAACCAAGACGCTCAATGGACTGTAGATCAAATGTGGCTGAGCAACGGTCGCTAGGCAACCAAGACGCTCAATGGACTGTAGATCAAATGTGGCTGAGCAACGGTCGCTAGGCAACCAAGACAATCAATAGACTGTAGATCAAATGTGGCTGAGCAACGGTCGCTAGGCAACCAAGACGCTCAATGGACTGTAGATCAAATGTGGCTGAGCAACGGTCGCTAGGCAACCAAGACGCTCAATGGACTGTAGATCAAATGTGGCTGAGCAACGGTCGCTAGGCAACCAAGACGCTCAATGGACTGTAGATCAATTGTGGCTGAGCAACGGTCGCTAGGCAAACAAGACGCTCAATGGACTGTAGATCAAATGTGGCTGAGCAACGGTCGCTAGGCAACCAAGACGCTCTATGGACTGTAGATCAAATGTGGCTGAGCAACGGTCGCTAGGCAACCAAGACACTCAATGGACTGTAGATCAAATGTGGCTGAGCAACGGTCGCTAGGCAACCAAGACGCTCTATGGACTGTAGATCAAATGTGGCTGAGCAACGGTTGCTAGGCAACCAAGACGCTCAATGGACTGTAGATCAAATGTGGCTGAGCAACGGTCGCGAAGCAACCATGACGCTCAATGGACTGTAGATCAAATGTCGCTGAGTAACGGTCGCTAGGCAACCAAGACGCTCAATAGACTGTAGATCAAATGTGGATGAGCAACGGTCGCTAGGCAACCAAGACGCTCAATGGACTGTAGATCAAATGTGGCTGAGCAACGGTCGCTAGGCAACCAAGACGCTCAATGGACTGTAGATCAAATGTGGCTGAGCAACGGTCGCTAGGCAACCAAGACGCTCAATGGACTGTAGATCAAATGTGGCTGAGCAACGGTCGCTAGGCAACCAAGACGCTCAATGGACTGTAGATCTAATGTGGCTGAGTAACGGTCGCTAGGCAACCAAGACGCTCAATAGACTGTAGATCAAATGTGGCTGAGCAACGGTCGCTAGGCAACCAAGGCGCTCAATGGACTGTAGATCAAATGTGGCTGAGCAACGGTCGCTAGGCAACCAAGACGCTCAATGGACTGTAGATCATATGTGGCTGAGCAACGGTCGCTAGGCAACCAAGACGCTCAATGGACTGTAGATCAAATGTGGCTGAGCAACGGTCGCCAGGCAACCAAGACGCTCAATGGACTGTAGATCAAATGTGGCTGAGCAACGGTCGCTAGGCAACCAAGACGCTCAATGGACTGTAGATCAAATGTGGCTGAGCAACGGTCGCTAGGCAACCAAGACGCTCAATGGACTGTAGATCAAATGTGGCTGAGCAACGGTCGCTAGGCAACCAAGACGCTCAATGGACTGTAGATCAAATGTGGCTGAGCAACGGTCGCCAGGCAACCAAGACGCTCAATGGACTGTAGATCAAATGTGGCTGAGCAACGGTCGCTAGGCAACCAAGACGCTCAATGGACTGTAGATCAAATGTGGCTGAGCAACGGTCGCTAGGCAACCAAGACGCTCAATGGACTGTAGATCAAATGTCGCTGAGTAACGGTCGCTAGGCAACCAAGACGCTCAATAGACTGTAGATCAAATGTGGCTGAGCAACGGTCGCTAGGCAACCAAGACGCTCAATGGACTGTAGATCAAACGTGGCTGAGCGACAGTCGCTAGGCAACCATGACGCTCAATGGACTGTAGATCAAATGTGGCTGAGCAACGGTCGCGAAGCAATCATGACGCTCAATGGACTGTAGATCAAATGTCGCTGAGTAACGGTCGCTAGGCAACCAAGACGCTCAATAGACTGTAGATCAAATGTGGCTGAGCAACGGTCGCTAGGCAACCAAGACGCTCAATGGACTGTAGATCAAATGTGGCTGAGCAACGGTCTCTAGGCAACCAAGACGCTCTATGGACTGTAGATCAAATGTGGCTGAGCGACGGTCGCTGGGCAACCAAGACGCTCAATGGACTGTAGATCAAACGTGGCTGAGCGACAGTCGCTAGGCAACCATGACGCTCAATGGACTGTAGATCAAATGTGGCTGAGCAACGGTCGCTAGGCAACCATGACGCTCAATGGACTGTAGATCAAATGTGGTTGAGCAACGGTCTCTAGGCAACCAAGACGCTCAATGGACTGTAGATCAAATGTGGCTGAGCAACGGTCGCTAGGCAACCAAGACGCTCTATGGACTGTAGATCAAATGTGGCTGAGCAACGGTTGCTAGGCAACCAAGACGCTCAATGGACTGTAGATCAAATGTGGCTGAGCAACTGTCGCGAAGCAATCATGACGCTCAATGGACTGTAGATCAAATGTCGCTGAGTAACGGTCGCTAGGCAACCAAGACGCTCAATAGACTGTAGATCAAATGTGGCTGAGCAACGGTCGCTAGGCAACCAAGGCGCTCAATGGACTGTAGATCAAATGTGGCTGAGCAACGGTCGCTAGGCAACCAAGACGCTCAATGGACTGTAGATCTTATGTGGCTGAGCAACGGTCGCTAGGCAACCAAGACGCTCAATGGACTGTAGATCAAATGTGGCTGAGCAACGGTCGCCAGGCAACCAAGACGCTCAATGGTCTGTAGATCAAATGTGGCTGAGCAACGGTCGCTAGGCAACCAAGACGCTCAATGGACTGTAGATCAAATGTGGCTGAGCAACGGTCGCTAGGCAACCAAGACGCTCAATGGACTGTAGATCTAATGTGGCTGAGCAACGGTCGCTAGGCAACCAAGACGCTCAATGGACTGTAGATCAAATGTGGCTGAGCAACGGTCGCTAGGCAACCAAGACGCTCAATAGACTGTAGATCAAATGTGGCTGAGCAACGGTCGCTAGGCAACCAAGACGCTCAATGGACTGTAGATCAAATGTGGCTGAGCAACGGTCGCTAGGCAACCAAGACGCTCAATGGACTGTAGATCAAATGTGGCTGAGCAACGGTCGCTAGGCAACCAAGACGCTCAATGGACTGTAGATCAATTGTGGCTGAGCAACGGTCGCTAGGCAAACAAGACGCTCAATGGACTGTAGATCAAATGTGGCTGAGCAACGGTCGCTACGCAACCAAGACGCTCAATGGACTGTAGATCAATTGTGGCTGAGCAACGGTCGCTAGGCAAACAAGACGCTCAATGGACTGTAGATCAAATGTGGCTGAGCAACGGTCGCTAGGCAACCAAGACGCTCAATGGACTGTAGATCAAATGTGGCTGAGCAACGGTCGCTAGGCAACCAAGACGCTCAATGGACTGTAGATCAAATGTGGCTGAGCAACGGTCGCTAGGCAACCAAGACGCTCAATGGACTGTAGATCTAATGTGGCTGAGTAACGGTCGCTAGGCAACCAAGACGCTCAATGGACTGTAGATCAAATGTGGCTGAGCAACGGTCGCTAGGCAACCAAGACGCTCAATGGACTGTAGATCAAATGTGGCTGAGCAACGGTTGCTAGGCAACCAAGACGCTCAATAAATAGACTGTAGATCAAATGTGGCTGAGCAACGGTTGCTAGGCAATCAAGACGCTCAATGGACTGTAGATCAAATGTGGCTGAGCGACAGTCGCTAGGCAACCAAGACGCTCTATGGACTGTAGATCAAATGTCGCTGAGTAACGGTCGCTAGGCAACCAAGACGCTCAATAGACTGTAGATCAAATGTGGTTGAGCAACGGTCTCTAGGCAACCAACACGCTCAATGGACTGTAGATCAAATGTGGCTGAGCAACTGTCGCTAGGCAACCAAGACGCTCAATGGACTGTAGATCAAATGTGGCTGAGCAACGGTCGCTAGGCAACCAAGACACACAATGGACTGTAGATCAAATGTGGCTGAGCAACGGTCGCTAGGCAACCAAGACGCTCTATGGACTGTAGATCAAATGTGGCAGAGCAACGGTTGCTAGGCAACCAAGACGCTCAATGGATTGTAGATCAAATGTGGCTGAGCAACGGTCGCGAAGCAACCATGACGCTCAATGGACTGTAGATCAAATGTCGCTGAGTAACGGTCGCTAGGCAACCAAGACGCTCAATAGACTGTAGATCAAATGTGGATGAGCAACGGTCGCTAGGCAACCAAGACGCTCAATGGACTGTAGATCAAATGTGGCTGAGCAACGGTCGCTAGGCAACCAAGACGCTCAATGGACTGTAGATCAAATGTGGCTGAGCAACGGTCGCTAGGCAACCAAGACGCTCAATAGACTGTAGATCAAATGTGGCTGAGCAACGGTCGCTAGGCAACCAAGACGCTCAATGGACTGTAGATCAAATGTGGCTGAGCAACGATCGCTAGGCAACCAAGACGCTCAATGGACTGTAGATCAAATGTGGCTGAGCAACGGTCGCTAGGCAACCAAGACGCTCAATGGACTGTAGATCAAATGTGGCTGAGCAACGGTCGCTAGGCAAACAAGACGCTCAATGGACTGTAGATCAAATGTGGCTGAGCAACGGTCGCTAGGCAACCAAGACGCTCAATGGACTGTAGATCAAATGTGGCTGAGCAACGGTCTCTAGGCAACCAAGACGCTCTATGGACTGTAGATCAAATGTGGCTGAGCGACGGTCGCTGGGCAACCAAGACGCTCAATGGACTGTAGATCAAACGTGGCTGAGCGACAGTCGCTAGGCAACCATGACGCTCAATGGACTGTAGATCAAATGTGGCTGAGCAACGGTCGCTAGGCAACCAAGACGCTCAATGGACTGTAGATCAAATGTGGCTGAGCAACGGTCGCTAGGCAACCAAGACGCTCAATGGACTGTAGATCAAATGTGGCTGAGCAACGGTCACTAGGCAACCAAGACGCTCAATGGTCTGTAGATCAAATGTGGCTGAGCAACGGTCGCTAGGCAACCATGACGCTCAATGGACTGTAGATCAAATGTGGTTGAGCAACGGTCTCTAGGCAACCAAGACGCTCTATGGACTGTAGATCAAATGTGGCTGAGCAACGGTTGCTAGGCAACCAAGACGCTCAATGGACTGTAGATCAAATGTGGCTGAGCAACGGTCGCGAAGCAATCATGACGCTCAATGGACTGTAGATCAAATGTCGCTGAGTAACGGTCGCTAGGCAACCAAGACGCTCAATAGACTGTAGATCAAATGTGGCTGAGCAACGGTCGCTAGGCAACCAAGACGCTCAATGGACTGTAGATCAAACGTGGCTGAGCGACAGTCGCTAGGCAACCATGACGCTCAATGGACTGTAGATCAAATGTGGCTGAGCAACGGTCGCGAAGCAATCATGACGCTCAATGGACTGTAGATCAAATGTCGCTGAGTAACGGTCGCTAGGCAACCAAGACGCTCAATAGACTGTAGATCAAATGTGGCTGAGCAACGGTCGCTAGGCAACCAAGACGCTCAATGGACTGTAGATCAAATGTGGCTGAGCAACGGTCTCTAGGCAACCAAGACGCTCTATGGACTGTAGATCAAATGTGGCTGAGCGACGGTCGCTGGGCAACCAAGACGCTCAATGGACTGTAGATCAAACGTGGCTGAGCGACAGTCGCTAGGCAACCATGACGCTCAATGGACTGTAGATCAAATGTGGCTGAGCAACGGTCGCTAGGCAACCATGACGCTCAATGGACTGTAGATCAAATGTGGTTGAGCAACGGTCTCTAGGCAACCAAGACGCTCAATGGACTGTAGATCAAATGTGGCTGAGCAACGGTCGCTAGGCAACCAACACGCTCTATGGACTGTAGATCAAATGTGGCTGAGCAATGGTTGCTAGGCAACCAAGACGCTCAATGGACTGTAGATCAAATGTGGCTGAGCAACTGTCGCGAAGCAATCATGACGCTCAATGGACTGTAGATCAAATGTCGCTGAGTAACGGTCGCTAGGCAACCAAGACGCTCAATAGACTGTAGATCAAATGTGGCTGAGCAACGGTCGCTAGGCAACCAAGGCGCTCAATGGACTGTAGATCAAATGTGGCTGAGCAACGGTCGCTAGGCAACCAAGACGCTCAATGGACTGTAGATCATATGTGGCTGAGCAACGGTCGCTAGGCAACCAAGACGCTCAATGGACTGTAGATCAAATGTGGCTGAGCAACGGTCGCCAGGCAACCAAGACGCTCAATGGACTGTAGATCAAATGTGGCTGAGCAACGGTCGCTAGGCAACCAAGACGCTCAATGGACTGTAGATCAAATGTGGCTGAGCAACGGTCGCTAGGCAACCAAGACGCTCAATGGACTGTAGATCAAATGTGGCTGAGCAACGGTCGCTAGGCAACCAAGACGCTCAATGGACTGTAGATCAAATGTGGCTGAGCAACGGTCGCTAGGCAACCAAGACGCTCAATAGACTGTAGATCAAATGTGGCTGAGCAACGGTCGCTAGGCAACCAAGACGCTCAATGGACTGTAGATCAAATGTGGCTGAGCAACGGTCGCTAGGCAACCAAGACGCTCAATGGACTGTAGATCAAATGTGGCTGAGCAACGGTCGCTAGGCAACCAAGACGCTCAATGGACTGTAGATCAATTGTGGCTGAGCAACGGTCGCTAGGCAAACAAGACGCTCAATGGACTGTAGATCAAATGTGGCTGAGCAACGGTCGCTAGGCAACCAAGACGCTCAATGGACTGTAGATCAAATGTGGCTGAGCAACGGTCGCTAGGCAACCAAGATGCTCAATGGACTGTAGATCAAATGTGGCTGAGCAACGGTCGCTAGGCAACCAAGACGCTCAATGGACTGTAGATTTAATGTGGCTGAGTAACGGTCGCTAGGCAACCAAGACGCTCAATGGACTGTAGATCAAATGTGGCTGAGCAACGGTCGCTAGGCAACCAAGACGCTCAATGGACTGTAGATCAAATGTGGCTGAGCAACGGTCGCTAGGCAACCAAGACGCTCAATAAATAGACTGTAGATCAAATGTGGCTGAGCAACGGTTGCTAGGCAATCAAGACGCTCAATGGACTGTAGATCAAATGTGGCTGAGCGACAGTCGCTAGGCAACCAAGACGCTCTATGGACTGTAGATCAAATGTCGCTGAGTAACGGTCGCTAGGCAACCAAGACGCTCAATAGACTGTAGATCAAATGTGGTTGAGCAACGGTCTCTAGGCAACCAACACGCTCAATGGACTGTAGATCAAATGTGGCTGAGCAACTGTCGCTAGGCAACCAAGACGCTCAATGGACTGTAGATCAAATGTGGCTGAGCAACGGTCGCTAGGCAACCAAGACACACAATGGACTGTAGATCAAATGTGGCTGAGCAACGGTCGCTAGGCAACCAAGACGCTCTATGGACTGTAGATCAAATGTGGCAGAGCAACGGTTGCTAGGCAACCAAGACGCTCAATGGACTGTAGATCAAATGTGGCTGAGCAACGGTCGCGAAGCAACCATGACGCTCAATGGACTGTAGATCAAATGTCGCTGAGTAACGGTCGCTAGGAAACCAAGACGCTCAATAGACTGTAGATCAAATGTGGATGAGCAACGGTCGCTAGGCAACCAAGACGCTCAATGGACTGTAGATCAAATGTGGCTGAGCAACGGTCGCTAGGCAACCAAGACGCTCAATGGACTGTAGATCAAATGTGGCTGAGCAACGGTCGCTAGGCAACCAAGACGCTCAATAGACTGTAGATCAAATGTGGCTGAGCAACGGTCGCTAGGCAACCAAGACGCTCAATGGACTGTAGATCAAATGTGGCTGAGCAACGGTCGCTAGGCAACCAAGACGCTCAATGGACTGTAGATCAAATGTGGCTGAGCAACGGTCGCTAGGCAACCAAGACGCTCAATGGACTGTAGATCAAATGTGGCTGAGCAACGGTCGCTAGGCAAACAAGACGCTCAATGGACTGTAGATCAAATGTGGCTGAGCAACGGTCGCTAGGCAACCAAGACGCTCAATGGACTGTAGATCAAATGTGGCTGAGCAACGGTCTCTAGGCAACCAAGACGCTCTATGGACTGTAGATCAAATGTGGCTGAGCGACGGTCGCTGGGCAACCAAGACGCTCAATGGACTGTAGATCAAACGTGGCTGAGCGACAGTCGCTAGGCTACCATGACGCTCAATGGACTGTAGATCAAATGTGGCTGAGCAACGGTCGCTAGGCAACCAAGACGCTCAATGGACTGTAGATCAAATGTGGCTGAGCAACGGTCGCTAGGCAACCAAGACGCTCAATGGACTGTAGATCAAATGTGGCTGAGCAACGGTCACTAGGCAACCAAGACGCTCAATGGACTGTAGATCAAATGTGGCTGAGCAACGGTCGCTAGGCAACCATGACGCTCAATGGACTGTAGATCAAATGTGGTTGAGCAACGGTCTCTAGGCAACCAAGACGCTCTATGGACTGTAGATCAAATGTGGCTGAGCAACGGTTGCTAGGCAACCAAGACGCTCAATGGACTGTAGATCAAATGTGGCTGAGCAACGGTCGCGAAGCAATCATGACGCTCAATGGACTGTAGATCAAATGTCGATGAGTAACGGTCGCTAGGCAACCAAGACGCTCAATAGACTGTAGATCAAATGTGGCTGAGCAACGGTCGCTAGGCAACCAAGACGCTCAATGGACTGTAGATCAAACGTGGCTGAGCGACAGTCGCTAGGCAACCATGACGCTCAATGGACTGTAGATCAAATGTGGCTGAGCAACGGTCGCGAAGCAATCATGACGCTCAATGGACTGTAGATCAAATGTCGCTGAGTAACGGTCGCTAGGCAACCAAGACGCTCAATAGACTGTAGATCAAATGTGGCTGAGCAACGGTCGCTAGGCAACCAAGACGCTCAATGGACTGTAGATCAAATGTGGCTGAGCAACGGTCTCTAGGCAACCAAGACGCTCTATGGACTGTAGATCAAATGTGGCTGAGCGACGGTCGCTGGGCAACCAAGACGCTCAATGGACTGTAGATCAAACGTGGCTGAGCGACAGTCGCTAGGCAACCATGACGCTCAATGGACTGTAGATCAAATGTGGCTGAGCAACGGTCGCTAGGCAACCATGACGCTCAATGGACTGTAGATCAAATGTGGTTGAGCAACGGTCTCTAGGCAACCAAGACGCTCAATGGACTGTAGATCAAATGTGGCTGAGCAACGGTCGCTAGGCAACCAAGACGCTCTATGGACTGTAGATCAAATGTGGCTGAGCAACGGTCGCTAGGCAACCAAGACGCTCAATGGACTGTAGATCAAATGTGGCTGAGCAACTGTCGCGAAGCAATCATGACGCTCAATGGACTGTAGATCAAATGTCGCTGAGTAACGGTCGCTAGGCAACCAAGACGCTCAATAGACTGTAGATCAAATGTGGCTGAGCAACGGTCGCTAGGCAACCAAGGCGCTCAATGGACTGTAGATCAAATGTGGCTGAGCAACGGTCGCTAGGCAACCAAGACGCTCAATGGACTGTAGATCATATGTGGCTGAGCAACGGTCGCTAGGCAACCAAGACGCTCAATGGACTGTAGATCAAATGTGGCTGAGCAACGGTCGCCAGGCAACCAAGACGCTCAATGGACTGTAGATCAAATGTGGCTGAGCAACGGTCGCTAGGCAACCAAGACGCTCAATGGACTGTAGATCAAATGTGGCTGAGCAACGGTCGCTAGGCAACCAAGACGCTCAATGGACTGTAGATCAAATGTGGCTGAGCAACGGTCGCTAGGCAACCAAGACGCTCAATGGACTGTAGATCAAATGTGGCTGAGCAACGGTCGCCAGGCAACCAAGACGCTCAATGGACTGTAGATCAAATGTGGCTGAGCAACGGTCGCTAGGCAACCAAGACGCTCAATGGACTGTAGATCAAATGTGGCTGAGCAACGGTCGCTAGGCAACCAAGACGCTCAATGGACTGTAGATCAAATGTGGCTGAGCAACGGTCGCTAGGCAACCAAGACGCTCAATGGACTGTAGATCAAATGTGGCTGAGCAACGGTCGCTAGGCAACCAAGACGCTCAATAGACTGTAGATCAAATGTGGCTGGGCAACGGTCGCTAGGCAACCAAGACGCTCAATGGACTGTAGATCAAATGTGGCTGAGCAACGGTTGCTAGGCAACCAAGACGCTCAATGGACTGTAGATCAAATGTGGCTGAGCAACGGTCGCTAGGCAACCATGACGCTCAATAGACTGTAGATCAAGTGTGGCTGAGCAACGGTCGCTAGGCAACCAAGACGCTCAATGGACTGTAGATCAAGTGTGGCTGAGCAACGGTCGCTAGGCAATCAAGACGCTCAATGGACTGTAGATCAAATGTAGCTGAGCAACGGTCACTAGGCAACCAAGACACTCAATGGACTGTAGATCAAATGTGGCTGAGCAACGGTCGATAGGCAACCAAGACACTCAATAGACTGTAGATCAAGTGTGGCTGAGCAACGGTCGCTAGGCAACCAAGACGCTCAATGGACTGTAGATCAAATGTGGCTGAGCAACGGTCGCTAGGCAACCAAGACGCTCAATTGACTGTAGATCAAATGTGGCTGAGCAACGGTCGCTAGGCAACCAAGACGCTCAATGGACTGTAGATCAAATGTGGCTGAGTAACGGTCGCTAAGCACCCAAGACGCTCAATGGACTGTAGATCAAATGTGGCTGAGTAACGGACGCTAAGCACCCAAGACGCTCAATGGACTGTAGATCAAATGTGGCTGAGTAACGGTCGCTAAGCAACCAAGACGCTCAATGGACTGTAGATCAAATGTGGCTGAGCAACGGTCGCTAAGCACCCAAGACGCTCAATGGACTGTAGATAAAATGTGGCTGAGTAACGGTCGCTAAGCAACCAAGACGCTCAATGGACTGTAGATCAAATGTGGCTGAGCAACGGTCGCTAGGCAACCAAGACGCTCAATGGACTGTAGATCAAGTGTGGCTGAGCAACGGTCGCTAAGCAACCAAGACGCTCAATGGACTGTAGATCAAATGTGGCTGAGCAACGGTCGCTAGGCAACCAAGACGCTCAATGGACTGTAGATCAAGTGTGCCTGAGTAACGGTCGCTAAGCACCCAAGACGCTCAATGGACTGTAGATCAAGTGTGCCTGAGTAACGGTCGCTAAGCACCCAAGACGCTCAATGGACTGTAGATCAAATGTGGCTGAGTAACGGTCGCTAGGCAACCAAGACGCTCAATGGACTGTAGATCAAATGTGGCTGAGCAACGGTCGCTAGGCAACCAAGACGCTCAATGGACTGTAGATCAAATGTGGCTGAGCAACGGTCGCTAGGCAACCAAGACGCTCAATGGACTGTAGATCAAATGTGGCTGAGTAACGTTCGCTAAGCAACCAAGACGCTCAATGGACTGTAGATCAAATGTGGCTGAGCAACGGTCGCTAGGCAACCAAGACGCTCAATGGACTGTAGATCAAATGTGGCTGAGCAACGGTCGCTAGGCATCCAAGACGCTCAATGGACTGTAGATCAAATGTGGCTGAGCAACGGTCGCTAGGCAACCAAGACGCTCAATTGACTGTAGATCAAATGTGGCTGAGCAACGGTCGCTAAGCAACCAAGACGCTCAATGGACTGTAGATCAAATGTGGCTGAGCAACGGTCGCTAGGCAACCAAGACGCTCAATTGACTGTAGATCTAATGTGGCTGAGCAACGGTCGCTAGGCAATCAAGACGCTCAATGGACTGTTGATCAAATGTGGCTGAGCAACGGTCGCTAGGCAACCAAGACGCTCAATGGACTGTAGATCAAATGTGGCTGAGCAACGGTCGCTAGGCAACCAAGACGCTCAATGGACTGTAGATCAAATGTGGCTGAGTAACGGTCGCTAAGCAACCAAGACGCTCAATGGACTGTAGATCTAATGTGGCTGAGCAACGGTCGCTAGGCAACCAAGACGCTCAATTGACTGTAGATCAAATGTGGCTGAGCAACGGTCGCTAGGCAACCAAGACGCTCAATGGACTGTAGATCAAATGTGGCTGAGTAACGGTCGCTAAGCACCCAAGACGCTCAATGGACTGTAGATCAAATGTGGCTGAGTAACGGACGCTAAGCACCCAAGACGCTCAATGGACTGTAGATCAAATGTGGCTGAGTAACGGTCGCTAAGCAACCAAGACGCTTAATGGACTGTAGATCAAATGTGGCTGAGCAACGGTCGCTAAGCACCCAAGACGCTCAATGGACTGTAGATCAAATGTGGCTGAGTAACGGTCGCTAAGCAACCAAGACGCTCAATGGACTGTAGATCAAATGTGGCTGAGCAACGGTCGCTAGGCAACCAAGACGCTCAATGGACTGTAGATCAAGTGTGGCTGAGCAACGGTCGCTAAGCAACCAAGACGCTCAATGGACTGTAGATCAAATGTGGCTGAGCAACGGTCGCTAGGCAACCAAGACGCTCAATGGACTGTAGATCAAGTGTGCTTGAGTAACGGTCGCTAAGCACCCAAGACGCTCAATGGACTGTAGATCAAGTGTGCCTGAGTAACGGTCGCTAAGCACCCAAGACGCTCAATGGACTGGAGATCAAATGTGGCTGAGTAACGGTCGCGAAGCAACCATGACGCTCAATGGACTGTAGATCAAATGTCGCTGAGTAACGGTCGCTAGGCAACCAAGACGCTCAATAGACTGTAGATCAAATGTGGATGAGCAACGGTCGCTAGGCAACCAAGACGCTCAATGGACTGTAGATCAAATGTGGCTGAGCAACGGTCGCTAGGCAACCAAGACGCTCAATGGACTGTAGATCAAATGTGGCTGAGCAACGGTCGATAGGCAACCAAGACACTCAATAGACTGTAGATCAAGTGTGGCTGAGCAACGGTCGCTAGGCAACCAAGACGCTCAATGGACTGTAGATCAAATGTGGCTGAGCAACGGTCGCTAAGCACCCAAGACGCTCAATGGACTGTAGATCAAATGTGGCTGAGCAACGGTCGATAGGCAACCAAGACGCTCAATAGACTGTAGATCAAGTGTGGCTGAGCAACGGTCGCTAGGCAACCAAGACGCTCAATGGACTGTAGATCAAGTGTGGCTGAGCAACGGTCGCTAGGCAATCAAGACGCTCAATGGACTGTAGATCAAATGTAGCTGAGCAACGGTCACTAGGCAACCAAGACACTCAATGGATTGTAGATCAAATGTGGCTGAGCAACGGTCGATAGGCAACCAAGACACTCAATAGACTGTAGATCAAGTGTGGCTGAGCAACGGTCGCTAGGCAACCAAGACGTTCAATGGACTGTAGATCAAATGTGGCTGAGCAACGGTCGCTAAGCACCCAAGACGCTCAATGGACTGTAGATCAAATGTGGCTGAGCAACGGTCGATAGGCAACCAAGACGCTCAATGGACTGTAGATCAAATGTGGCTGAGCAACGGTCCCTAGGCAACCAAGACGCTCAATGGACTGTAGATCAAGTGTGGCTGAGCAACGGTCGCTAGGCAACCAAGACGCTCAATGGACTGTAGATCAAATGTCGCTGAGTAACGGTCGCTAGGCAACCAAGACGCTCAATGGACTGTAGATCAAGTGTGGCTGAGCAACGGTCGCTAGGCAACCAAGACGCTCAATGGACTGTAGATCAAATGTGGCTGAGCAACGGTCGCTAGGCAACCAAGACGCTCAATTGACTGTAGATCAAATGTGGCTGAGCAACGGTCACTAGGCAACCAAGACGCTCAATGGACTGTAGATCAAATGTGGCTGAGTAACGGTCGCTAAGCACCCAAGACGCTCAATGGACTGTAGATCAAATGTGGCTGAGTAACGGACGCTAAGCACCCAAGACGCTCAATGGACTGTAGATCAAATGTGGCTGAGTAACGGTCGCTAAGCAACCAAGACGCTCAATGGACTGTAGATCAAATGTGGCTGAGCAACGGTCGCTAAGCACCCAAGACGCTCAATGGACTGTAGATCAAATGTGGCTGAGTAACGGTCGCTAAGCAACCAAGACGCTCAATGGACTGTAGATCAAATGTGGCTGAGTAACAGTCGCTAGGCAACCAAGACGCTCAATGGACTGTAGATCAAGTGTGGCTGAGCAACGGTCGCTAAGCAACCAAGACGCTCAATGGACTGTAGATCAAATGTGGCTGAGCAACGGTCGCTAGGCAACCAAGACGCTCAATGGACTGTAGATCAAATGTGCTTGAGTAACGGTCGCTAAGCACCCAAGACGCTCAATGGACTGTAGATCAAGTGTGCCTGAGTAACGGTCGCTAAGCACCCAAGACGCTCAATGGACTGGAGATCAAATGTGGCTGAGTAACGGTCGCGAAGCAACCATGACGCTCAATGGACTGTAGATCAAATGTCGCTGAGTAACGGTCGCTAGGCAACCAAGACGCTCAATAGACTGTAGATCAAATGTGGATGAGCAACGGTCGCTAGGCAACCAAGACGCTCAATGGACTGTAGATCAAATGTGGCTGAGCAACGGTCGCTAGGCAACCAAGACGCTCAATGGACTGTAGATCAAATGTGGCTGAGCAACGGTCGCTAGGCAACCAAGACAATCAATAGACTGTAGATCAAATGTGGCTGAGCAACGGTCGCTAGGCAACCAAGACGCTCAATGGACTGTAGATCAAATGTGGCTGAGCAACGGTCGCTAGGCAACCAAGACGCTCAATGGACTGTAGATCAAATGTGGCTGAGCAACGGTCGCTAGGCAACCAAGACGCTCAATGGACTGTAGATCAATTGTGGCTGAGCAACGGTCGCTAGGCAAACAAGACGCTCAATGGACTGTAGATCAAATGTGGCTGAGCAACGGTCGCTAGGCAACCAAGACGCTCTATGGACTGTAGATCAAATGTGGCTGAGCAACGGTCGCTAGGCAACCAAGACACTCAATGGACTGTAGATCAAATGTGGCTGAGCAACGGTCGCTAGGCAACCAAGACGCTCTATGGACTGTAGATCAAATGTGGCTGAGCAACGGTTGCTAGGCAACCAAGACGCTCAATGGACTGTAGATCAAATGTGGCTGAGCAACGGTCGCGAAGCAACCATGACGCTCAATGGACTGTAGATCAAATGTCGCTGAGTAACGGTCGCTAGGCAACCAAGACGCTCAATAGACTGTAGATCAAATGTGGATGAGCAACGGTCGCTAGGCAACCAAGACGCTCAATGGACTGTAGATCAAATGTGGCTGAGCAACGGTCGCTAGGCAACCAAGACGCTCAATGGACTGTAGATCAAATGTGGCTGAGCAACGGTCGCTAGGCAACCAAGACGCTCAATGGACTGTAGATCAAATGTGGCTGAGCAACGGTCGCTAGGCAACCAAGACGCTCAATGGACTGTAGATCTAATGTGGCTGAGTAACGGTCGCTAGGCAACCAAGACGCTCAATAGACTGTAGATCAAATGTGGCTGAGCAACGGTCGCTAGGCAACCAAGGCGCTCAATGGACTGTAGATCAAATGTGGCTGAGCAACGGTCGCTAGGCAACCAAGACGCTCAATGGACTGTAGATCATATGTGGCTGAGCAACGGTCGCTAGGCAACCAAGACGCTCAATGGACTGTAGATCAAATGTGGCTGAGCAACGGTCGCCAGGCAACCAAGACGCTCAATGGACTGTAGATCAAATGTGGCTGAGCAACGGTCGCTAGGCAACCAAGACGCTCAATGGACTGTAGATCAAATGTGGCTGAGCAACGGTCGCTAGGCAACCAAGACGCTCAATGGACTGTAGATCAAATGTGGCTGAGCAACGGTCGCTAGGCAACCAAGACGCTCAATGGACTGTAGATCAAATGTGGCTGAGCAACGGTCGCCAGGCAACCAAGACGCTCAATGGACTGTAGATCAAATGTGGCTGAGCAACGGTCGCTAGGCAACCAAGACGCTCAATGGACTGTAGATCAAATGTGGCTGAGCAACGGTCGCTAGGCAACCAAGACGCTCAATGGACTGTAGATCAAATGTGGCTGAGCAACGGTCGCTAGGCAACCAAGACGCTCAATGGACTGTAGATCAAATGTGGCTGAGCAACGGTCGCTAGGCAACCAAGACGCTCAATAGACTGTAGATCAAATGTGGCTGGGCAACGGTTGCTAGGCAACCAAGACGCTCAATGGACTATAGATCAAATGTGGCTGAGCAACAGTTGCTAGGCAACCAAGACGCTCAATGGACTGTAGATCAAATGTGGCTGAGCAACGGTCGCTAGGCAACCATGACGCTCAATAGACTGTAGATCAAGTGTGGCTGAGCAACGGTCGCTAGGCAACCAAGACGCTCAATGGACTGTAGATCAAGTGTGGCTGAGCAACGGTCGCTAGGCAACCAAGACGCTCAATGGACTGTAGATCAAATGTAGCTGAGCAACGGTCACTAGGCAACCAAGACACTCAATGGACTGTAGATCAAATGTGGCTGAGCAACGGTCGATAGGCAACCAAGACACTCAATAGACTGTAGATCAAGTGTGGCTGAGCAACGGTCGCTAGGCAACCAAGACGCTCAATGGACTGTAGATCAAATGTGGCTGAGCAACGGTCGCTAAGCACCCAAGACGCTCAATGGACTGTAGATCAAATGTGGCTGAGCAACGGTCGATAGGCAACCAAGACGCTCAATAGACTGTAGATCAAGTGTGGCTGAGCAACGGTCGCTAGGCAACCAAGACGCTCAATGGACTGTAGATCAAGTGTGGCTGAGCAACGGTCGCTAGGCAATCAAGACGCTCAATGGACTGTAGATCAAATGTAGCTGAGCAACGGTCACTAGGCAACCAAGACACTCAATGGATTGTAGATCAAATGTGGCTGAGCAACGGTCGATAGGCAACCAAGACACTCAATAGACTGTAGATCAAGTGTGGCTGAGCAACGGTCGCTAGGCAACCAAGACGTTCAATGGACTGTAGATCAAATGTGGCTGAGCAACGGTCGCTAAGCACCCAAGACGCTCAATGGACTGTAGATCAAATGTGGCTGAGCAACGGTCGATAGGCAACCAAGACGCTCAATGGACTGTAGATCAAATGTGGCTGAGCAACGGTCCCTAGGCAACCAAGACGCTCAATGGACTGTAGATCAAGTGTGGCTGAGCAACGGTCGCTAGGCAACCAAGACGCTCAATGGACTGTAGATCAAATGTCGCTGAGTAACGGTCGCTAGGCAACCAAGACGCTCAATGGACTGTAGATCAAGTGTGGCTGAGCAACGGTCGCTAGGCAACCAAGACGCTCAATGGACTGTAGATCAAATGTGGCTGAGCAACGGTCGCTAGGCAACCAAGACGCTCAATTGACTGTAGATCAAATGTGGCTGAGCAACGGTCACTAGGCAACCAAGACGCTCAATGGACTGTAGATCAAATGTGGCTGAGTAACGGTCGCTAAGCACCCAAGACGCTCAATGGACTGTAGATCAAATGTGGCTGAGTAACGGACGCTAAGCACCCAAGACGCTCAATGGACTGTAGATCAAATGTGGCTGAGTAACGGTCGCTAAGCAACCAAGACGCTCAATGGACTGTAGATCAAATGTGGCTGAGCAACGGTCGCTAAGCACCCAAGACGCTCAATGGACTGTAGATCAAATGTGGCTGAGTAACGGTCGCTAAGCAACCAAGACGCTCAATGGACTGTAGATCAAATGTGGCTGAGTAACAGTCGCTAGGCAACCAAGACGCTCAATGGACTGTAGATCAAGTGTGGCTGAGCAACGGTCGCTAAGCAACCAAGACGCTCAATGGACTGTAGATCAAATGTGGCTGAGCAACGGTCGCTAGGCAACCAAGACGCTCAATGGACTGTAGATCAAATGTGCTTGAGTAACGGTCGCTAAGCACCCAAGACGCTCAATGGACTGTAGATCAAGTGTGCCTGAGTAACGGTCGCTAAGCACCCAAGACGCTCAATGGACTGGAGATCAAATGTGGCTGAGTAACGGTCGCGAAGCAACCATGACGCTCAATGGACTGTAGATCAAATGTCGCTGAGTAACGGTCGCTAGGCAACCAAGACGCTCAATAGACTGTAGATCAAATGTGGATGAGCAACGGTCGCTAGGCAACCAAGACGCTCAATGGACTGTAGATCAAATGTGGCTGAGCAACGGTCGCTAGGCAACCAAGACGCTCAATGGACTGTAGATCAAATGTGGCTGAGCAACGGTCGCTAGGCAACCAAGACAATCAATAGACTGTAGATCAAATGTGGCTGAGCAACGGTCGCTAGGCAACCAAGACGCTCAATGGACTGTAGATCAAATGTGGCTGAGCAACGGTCGCTAGGCAACCAAGACGCTCAATGGACTGTAGATCAAATGTGGCTGAGCAACGGTCGCTAGGCAACCAAGACGCTCAATGGACTGTAGATCAATTGTGGCTGAGCAACGGTCGCTAGGCAAACAAGACGCTCAATGGACTGTAGATCAAATGTGGCTGAGCAACGGTCGCTAGGCAACCAAGACGCTCAATGGACTGTAGATCAAATGTGGCTGAGCAACGGTCGCTAGGCAACCAAGACGCTCAATGGACTGTAGATCAAATGTGGCTGAGCAACGGTCGCTAGGCAACCAAGACGCTCAATGGACTGTAGATCTAATGTGGCTGAGTAACGGTCGCTAGGCAACCAAGACGCTCAATGGACTGTAGATCAAATGTGGCTGAGCAACGGTCGCTAGGCAACCAAGACGCTCAATGGACTGTAGATCAAATGTGGCTGAGCAACGGTCGCTAGGCAACCAAGACGCTCAATAGACTGTAGATCAAATGTGGCTGAGCAACGGTCGCTAGGCAATCAAGACGCTCAATGGACTGTAGATCAAATGTGGCTGAGCAACGGTCGCTAGGCAACCAAGACGCTCTATGGACTGTAGATCAAATGTGGCTGAGCAACGGTCGCTAGGCAACCAAGACACTCAATGGACTGTAGATCAAATGTGGCTGAGCAACGGTCGCTAGGCAACCAAGACGCTCTATGGACTGTAGATCAAATGTGGCTGAGCAACGGTTGCTAGGCAACCAAGACGCTCAATGGACTGTAGATCAAATGTGGCTGAGCAACGGTCGCGAAGCAACCATGACGCTCAATGGACTGTAGATCAAATGTCGCTGAGTAACGGTCGCTAGGCAACCAAGACGCTCAATAGACTGTAGATCAAATGTGGATGAGCAACGGTCACTAGGCAACCAAGACGCTCAATGGACTGTAGATCAAATGTGGCTGAGCAACGGTCGCTAGGCAACCAAGACGCTCAATGGACTGTAGATCAAATGTGGCTGAGCAACGGTCGCTAGGCAACCAAGACGCTCAATGGACTGTAGATCAAATGTGGCTGAGCAACGGTCGCTAGGCAACCAAGACGCTCAATGGACTGTAGATCTAATGTGGCTGAGTAACGGTCGCTAGGCAACCAAGACGCTCAATAGACTGTAGATCAAATGTGGCTGAGCAACGGTCGCTAGGCAACCAAGGCGCTCAATGGACTGTAGATCAAATGTGGCTGAGCAACGGTCGCTAGGCAACCAAGACGCTCAATGGACTGTAGATCATATGTGGCTGAGCAACGGTCGCTAGGCAACCAAGACGCTCAATGGACTGTAGATCAAATGTGGCTGAGCAACGGTCGCCAGGCAACCAAGACGCTCAATGGACTGTAGATCAAATGTGGCTGAGCAACGGTCGCTAGGCAACCAAGACGCTCAATGGACTGTAGATCAAATGTGGCTGAGCAACGGTCGCTAGGCAACCAAGACGCTCAATGGACTGTAGATCAAATGTGGCTGAGCAACGGTCGCTAGGCAACCAAGACGCTCAATGGACTGTAGATCAAATGTGGCTGAGCAACGGTCGCCAGGCAACCAAGACGCTCAATGGACTGTAGATCAAATGTGGCTGAGCAACGGTCGCTAGGCAACCAAGACGCTCAATGGACTGTAGATCAAATGTGGCTGAGCAACGGTCGCTAGGCAACCAAGACGCTCAATGGACTGTAGATCAAATGTGGCTGAGCAACGGTCGCTAGGCAACCAAGACGCTCAATGGACTGTAGATCAAATGTGGCTGAGCAACGGTCGCTAGGCAACCAAGACGCTCAATAGACTGTAGATCAAATGTGGCTGGGCAACGGTTGCTAGGCAACCAAGACGCTCAATGGACTATAGATCAAATGTGGCTGAGTAACAGTTGCTAGGCAACCAAGACGCTCAATGGACTGTAGATCAAATGTGGCTGAGCAACGGTCGCTAGGCAACCATGACGCTCAATAGACTGTAGATCAAGTGTGGCTGAGCAACGGTCGCTAGGCAACCAAGACGCTCAATGGACTGTAGATCAAGTGTGGCTGAGCAACGGTCGCTAGGCAACCAAGACGCTCAATGGACTGTAGATCAAATGTAGCAGAGCAACGGTCACTAGGCAACCAAGACACTCAATGGACTGTAGATCAAATGTGGCTGAGCAACGGTCGATAGGCAACCAAGACACTCAATAGACTGTAGATCAAGTGTGGCTGAGCAACGGTCGCTAGGCAACCAAGACGCTCAATGGACTGTAGATCAAATGTGGCTGAGCAACGGTCGCTAAGCACCCAAGACGCTCAATGGACTGTAGATCAAATGTGGCTGAGCAACGGTCGATAGGCAACCAAGACGCTCAATAGACTGTAGATCAAGTGTGGCTGAGCAACGGTCGCTAGGCAACCAAGACGCTCAATGGACTGTAGATCAAGTGTGGCTGAGCAACGGTCGCTAGGCAATCAAGACGCTCAATGGACTGTAGATCAAATGTAGCTGAGCAACGGTCACTAGGCAACCAAGACACTCAATGGACTGTAGATCAAATGTGGCTGAGCAACGGTCGATAGGCAACCAAGACACTCAATAGACTGTAGATCAAGTGTGGCTGAGCAACGGTCGCTAGGCAACCAAGACGTTCAATGGACTGTAGATCAAATGTGGCTGAGCAACGGTCGCTAAGCACCCAAGACGCTCAATGGACTGTAGATCAAATGTGGCTGAGCAACGGTCGATAGGCAACCAAGACGCTCAATGGACTGTAGATCAAATGTGGCTGAGCAACGGTCCCTAGGCAACCAAGACGCTCAATGGACTGTAGATCAAGTGTGGCTGAGCAACGGTCGCTAGGCAACCAAGACGCTCAATGGACTGTAGATCAAATGTCGCTGAGTAACGGTCGCTAGGCAACCAAGACGCTCAATGGACTGTAGATCAAGTGTGGCTGAGCAACGGTCGCTAGGCAACCAAGACGCTCAATGGACTGTAGATCAAATGTGGCTGAGCAACGGTCGCTAGGCAACCAAGACGCTCAATTGACTGTAGATCAAATGTGGCTGAGCAACGGTCACTAGGCAACCAAGACGCTCAATGGACTGTAGATCAAATGTGGCTGAGTAACGGTCGCTAAGCACCCAAGACGCTCAATGGACTGTAGATCAAATGTGGCTGAGTAACGGACGCTAAGCACCCAAGACGCTCAATGGACTGTAGATCAAATGTGGCTGAGTAACGGTCGCTAAGCAACCAAGACGCTCAATGGACTGTAGATCAAATGTGGCTGAGCAACGGTCGCTAAGCACCCAAGACGCTCAATGGACTGTAGATCAAATGTGGCTGAGTAACGGTCGCTAAGCAACCAAGACGCTCAATGGACTGTAGATCAAATGTGGCTGAGTAACAGTCGCTAGGCAACCAAGACGCTCAATGGACTGTAGATCAAGTGTGGCTGAGCAACGGTCGCTAAGCAACCAAGACGCTCAATGGACTGTAGATCAAATGTGGCTGAGCAACGGTCGCTAGGCAACCAAGACGCTCAATGGACTGTAGATCAAATGTGCTTGAGTAACGGTCGCTAAGCACCCAAGACGCTCAATGGACTGTAGATCAAGTGTGCCTGAGTAACGGTCGCTAAGCACCCAAGACGCTCAATGGACTGGAGAACAAATGTGGCTGAGTAACGGTCGCGAAGCAACCATGACGCTCAATGGACTGTAGATCAAATGTCGCTGAGTAACGGTCGCTAGGCAACCAAGACGCTCAATAGACTGTAGATCAAATGTGGATGAGCAACGGTCGCTAGGCAACCAAGACGCTCAATGGACTGTAGATCAAATGTGGCTGAGCAACGGTCGCTAGGCAACCAAGACGCTCAATGGACTGTAGATCAAATGTGGCTGAGCAACGGTCGCTAGGCAACCAAGACGCTCAATAGACTGTAGATCAAATGTGGCTGAGCAACGGTCGCTAGGCAACCAAGACGCTCAATGGACTGTAGATCAAATGTGGCTGAGCAACGGTCGCTAGGCAACCAAGACGCTCAATGGACTGTAGATCAAATGTGGCTGAGCAACGGTCGCTAGGCAACCAAGACGCTCAATGGACTGTAGATCAATTGTGGCTGAGCAACGGTCGCTAGGCAAACAAGACGCTCAATGGACTGTAGATCAAATGTGGCTGAGCAACGGTCGCTAGGCAACCAAGACGCTCAATGGACTGTAGATCAAATGTGGCTGAGCAACGGTCGCTAGGCAACCAAGACGCTCAATGGACTGTAGATCAAATGTGGCTGAGCAACGGTCGCTAGGCAACCAAGACGCTCAATGGACTGTAGATCTAATGTTGCTGAGTAACGGTCGCTAGGCAACCAAGACGCTCAATGGACTGTAGATCAAATGTGGCTGAGCAACGGTCGCTAGGCAACCAAGACGCTCAATGGACTGTAGATCAAATGTGGCTGAGCAACTGTCGCTAGGCAACCAAGACGCTCAATAAATAGACTGTAGATCATATGTGGCTGAGCAACGGTTGCTAGGCAATCAAGACGCTCAATGGACTGTAGATCATATGTGGCTGAGCGACAGTCGCTAGGCAACCAAGACGCTCTATGGACTGTAGATCAAATGTCGCTGAGTAACGGTCGCTAGGCAACCAAGACGCTCAATAGACTGTAGATCAAATGTGGTTGAGCAACGGTCTCTAGGCAACCAACACGCTCAATGGACTGTAGATCAAATGTGGCTGAGCAACTGTCGCTAGGCAACCAAGACGCTCAATGGACTGTAGATCAAATGTGGCTGAGCAACGGTCGCTAGGCAACCAAGACACACAATGGACTGTAGATCAAATGTGGCTGAGCAACGGTCGCTAGGCAACCAAGACGCTCTATGGACTGTAGATCAAATGTGGCAGAGCAACGGTTGCTAGGCAACCAAGACGCTCAATGGACTGTAGATCAAATGTGGCTGAGCAACGGTCGCGAAGCAACCATGACGCTCAATGGACTGTAGATCAAATGTCGCTGAGTAACGGTCGCTAGGCAACCAAGACGCTCAATAGACTGTAGATCAAATGTGGATGAGCAACGGTCGCTAGGCAACCAAGACGCTCAATGGACTGTAGATCAAATGTGGCTGAGCAACGGTCGCTAGGCAACCAAGACGCTCAATGGACTGTAGATCAAATGTGGCTGAGCAACGGTCGCTAGGCAACCAAGACGCTCAATAGGCTGTAGATCAAATGTGGCTGAGCAACGGTCGCTAGGCAACCAAGACGCTCAATGGACTGTAGATCAAATGTGGCTGAGCAACGGTCGCTAGGCAACCAAGACGCTCAATGGACTGTAGATCAAATGTGGCTGAGCAACGGTCGCTAGGCAACCAAGACGCTCAATGGACTGTAGATCAAATGTGGCTGAGCAACGGTCGCTAGGCAAACAAGACGCTCAATGGACTGTAGATCAAATGTGGCTGAGCAACGGTCGCTAGGCAACCAAGACGCTCAATGGACTGTAGATCAAATGTGGCTGAGCAACGGTCTCTAGGCAACCAAGACGCTCTATGGACTGCAGATCAAATGTGGCTGAGCGACGGTCGCTGGGCAACCAAGACGCTCAATGGACTGTAGATCAAACGTGGCTGAGCGACAGTCGCTAGGCAACCATGACGCTCAATGGACTGTAGATCAAATGTGGCTGAGCAACGGTCGCTAGGCAACCAAGACGCTCAATGGACTGTAGATCAAATGTGGCTGAGCAACGGTCGCTAGGCAACCAAGACGCTCAATGGACTGTAGATCAAATGTGGCTGAGCAACGGTCACTAGGCAACCAAGACGCTCAATGGACTGTAGATCAAATGTGGCTGAGCAACGGTCGCTAGGCAACCATGACGCTCAATGGACTGTAGATTAAATGTGGTTGAGCAACGGTCTCTAGGCAACCAAGACGCTCTATGGACTGTAGATCAAATGTGGCTGAGCAACGGTTGCTAGGCAACCAAGACGCTCACTGGACTGTAGATCAAATGTGGCTGAGCAACGGTCGCGAAGCAATCATGACGCTCAATGGACTGTAGATCAAATGTCGCTGAGTAACGGTCGCTAGGCAACCAAGACGCTCAATAGACTGTAGATCAAATGTGGCTGAGCAACGGTCGCTAGGCAACCAAGACGCTCAATGGACTGTAGATCAAACGTGGCTGAGCGACAGTCGCTAGGCAACCATGACGCTCAATGGACTGTAGATCAAATGTGGCTGAGCAACGGTCGCGAAGCAATCATGACGCTCAATGGACTGTAGATCAAATGTCGCTGAGTAACGGTCGCTAGGCAACCAAGACGCTCAATAGACTGTAGATCAAATGTGGCTGAGCAACGGTCGCTAGGCAACCAAGACGCTCAATGGACTGTAGATCAAATGTGGCTGAGCAACGGTCTCTAGGCAACCAAGACGCTCTATGGACTGTAGATCAAATGTGGCTGAGCGACGGTCGCTGGGCAACCAAGACGCTCAATGGACTGTAGATCAAACGTGGCTGAGCGACAGTCGCTAGGCAACCATGACGCTCAATGGACTGTAGATCAAATGTGGCTGAGCAACGGTCGCTAGGCAACCATGACGCTCAATGGACTGTAGATCAAATGTGGTTGAGCAACGGTCTCTAGGCAACCAAGACGCTCAATGGACTGTAGATCAAATGTGGCTGAGCAACGGTCGCTAGGCAACCAAGACGCTCTATGGACTGTAGATCAAATGTGGCTGAGCAACGGTTGCTAGGCAACCAAGACGCTCAATGGACTGTAGATCAAATGTGGCTGAGCAACTGTCGCGAAGCAATCATGACGCTCAATGGACTGTAGATCAAATGTCGCTGAGTAACGGTCGCTAGGCAACCAAGACGCTCAATAGACTGTAGATCAAATGTGGCTGAGCAACGGTCGCTAGGCAACCAAGGCGCTCAATGGACTGTAGATCAAATGTGGCTGAGCAACGGTCGCTAGGCAACCAAGACGCTCAATGGACTGTAGATCTTATGTGGCTGAGCAACGGTCGCTAGGCAACCAAGACGCTCAATGGACTGTAGATCAAATGTGGCTGAGCAACGGTCGCCAGGCAACCAAGACGCTCAATGGTCTGTAGATCAAATGTGGCTGAGCAACGGTCGCTAGGCAACCAAGACGCTCAATGGACTGTAGATCAAATGTGGCTGAGCAACGGTCGCTAGGCAACCAAGACGCTCAATGGACTGTAGATCTAATGTGGCTGAGCAACGGTCGCTAGGCAACCAAGACGCTCAATGGACTGTAGATCAAATGTGGCTGAGCAACGGTCGCTAGGCAACCAAGACGCTCAATAGACTGTAGATCAAATGTGGCTGAGCAACGGTCGCTAGGCAACCAAGACGCTCAATGGACTGTAGATCAAATGTGGCTGAGCAACGGTCGCTAGGCAACCAAGACGCTCAATGGACTGTAGATCAAATGTGGCTGAGCAACGGTCGCTAGGCAACCAAGACGCTCAATGGACTGTAGATCAATTGTGGCTGAGCAACGGTCGCTAGGCAAACAAGACGCTCAATGGACTGTAGATCAAATGTGGCTGAGCAACGGTCGCTACGCAACCAAGACGCTCAATGGACTGTAGATCAATTGTGGCTGAGCAACGGTCGCTAGGCAAACAAGACGCTCAATGGACTGTAGATCAAATGTGGCTGAGCAACGGTCGCTAGGCAACCAAGACGCTCAATGGACTGTAGATCAAATGTGGCTGAGCAACGGTCGCTAGGCAACCAAGACGCTCAATGGACTGTAGATCAAATGTGGCTGAGCAACGGTCGCTAGGCAACCAAGACGCTCAATGGACTGTAGATCTAATGTGGCTGAGTAACGGTCGCTAGGCAACCAAGACGCTCAATGGACTGTAGATCAAATGTGGCTGAGCAACGGTCGCTAGGCAACCAAGACGCTCAATGGACTGTAGATCAAATGTGGCTGAGCAACGGTTGCTAGGCAACCAAGACGCTCAATAAATAGACTGTAGATCAAATGTGGCTGAGCAACGGTTGCTAGGCAATCAAGACGCTCAATGGACTGTAGATCAAATGTGGCTGAGCGACAGTCGCTAGGCAACCAAGACGCTCTATGGACTGTAGATCAAATGTCGCTGAGTAACGGTCGCTAGGCAACCAAGACGCTCAATAGACTGTAGATCAAATGTGGTTGAGCAACGGTCTCTAGGCAACCAACACGCTCAATGGACTGTAGATCAAATGTGGCTGAGCAACTGTCGCTAGGCAACCAAGACGCTCAATGGACTGTAGATCAAATGTGGCTGAGCAACGGTCGCTAGGCAACCAAGACACACAATGGACTGTAGATCAAATGTGGCTGAGCAACGGTCGCTAGGCAACCAAGACGCTCTATGGACTGTAGATCAAATGTGGCAGAGCAACGGTTGCTAGGCAACCAAGACGCTCAATGGATTGTAGATCAAATGTGGCTGAGCAACGGTCGCGAAGCAACCATGACGCTCAATGGACTGTAGATCAAATGTCGCTGAGTAACGGTCGCTAGGCAACCAAGACGCTCAATAGACTGTAGATCAAATGTGGATGAGCAACGGTCGCTAGGCAACCAAGACGCTCAATGGACTGTAGATCAAATGTGGCTGAGCAACGGTCGCTAGGCAACCAAGACGCTCAATGGACTGTAGATCAAATGTGGCTGAGCAACGGTCGCTAGGCAACCAAGACGCTCAATAGACTGTAGATCAAATGTGGCTGAGCAACGGTCGCTAGGCAACCAAGACGCTCAATGGACTGTAGATCAAATGTGGCTGAGCAACGATCGCTAGGCAACCAAGACGCTCAATGGACTGTAGATCAAATGTGGCTGAGCAACGGTCGCTAGGCAACCAAGACGCTCAATGGACTGTAGATCAAATGTGGCTGAGCAACGGTCGCTAGGCAAACAAGACGCTCAATGGACTGTAGATCAAATGTGGCTGAGCAACGGTCGCTAGGCAACCAAGACGCTCAATGGACTGTAGATCAAATGTGGCTGAGCAACGGTCTCTAGGCAACCAAGACGCTCTATGGACTGTAGATCAAATGTGGCTGAGCGACGGTCGCTGGGCAACCAAGACGCTCAATGGACTGTAGATCAAACGTGGCTGAGCGACAGTCGCTAGGCAACCATGACGCTCAATGGACTGTAGATCAAATGTGGCTGAGCAACGGTCGCTAGGCAACCAAGACGCTCAATGGACTGTAGATCAAATGTGGCTGAGCAACGGTCGCTAGGCAACCAAGACGCTCAATGGACTGTAGATCAAATGTGGCTGAGCAACGGTCACTAGGCAACCAAGACGCTCAATGGTCTGTAGATCAAATGTGGCTGAGCAACGGTCGCTAGGCAACCATGACGCTCAATGGACTGTAGATCAAATGTGGTTGAGCAACGGTCTCTAGGCAACCAAGACGCTCTATGGACTGTAGATCAAATGTGGCTGAGCAACGGTTGCTAGGCAACCAAGACGCTCAATGGACTGTAGATCAAATGTGGCTGAGCAACGGTCGCGAAGCAATCATGACGCTCAATGGACTGTAGATCAAATGTCGCTGAGTAACGGTCGCTAGGCAACCAAGACGCTCAATAGACTGTAGATCAAATGTGGCTGAGCAACGGTCGCTAGGCAACCAAGACGCTCAATGGACTGTAGATCAAACGTGGCTGAGCGACAGTCGCTAGGCAACCATGACGCTCAATGGACTGTAGATCAAATGTGGCTGAGCAACGGTCGCGAAGCAATCATGACGCTCAATGGACTGTAGATCAAATGTCGCTGAGTAACGGTCGCTAGGCAACCAAGACGCTCAATAGACTGTAGATCAAATGTGGCTGAGCAACGGTCGCTAGGCAACCAAGACGCTCAATGGACTGTAGATCAAATGTGGCTGAGCAACGGTCTCTAGGCAACCAAGACGCTCTATGGACTGTAGATCAAATGTGGCTGAGCGACGGTCGCTGGGCAACCAAGACGCTCAATGGACTGTAGATCAAACGTGGCTGAGCGACAGTCGCTAGGCAACCATGACGCTCAATGGACTGTAGATCAAATGTGGCTGAGCAACGGTCGCTAGGCAACCATGACGCTCAATGGACTGTAGATCAAATGTGGTTGAGCAACGGTCTCTAGGCAACCAAGACGCTCAATGGACTGTAGATCAAATGTGGCTGAGCAACGGTCGCTAGGCAACCAACACGCTCTATGGACTGTAGATCAAATGTGGCTGAGCAATGGTTGCTAGGCAACCAAGACGCTCAATGGACTGTAGATCAAATGTGGCTGAGCAACTGTCGCGAAGCAATCATGACGCTCAATGGACTGTAGATCAAATGTCGCTGAGTAACGGTCGCTAGGCAACCAAGACGCTCAATAGACTGTAGATCAAATGTGGCTGAGCAACGGTCGCTAGGCAACCAAGGCGCTCAATGGACTGTAGATCAAATGTGGCTGAGCAACGGTCGCTAGGCAACCAAGACGCTCAATGGACTGTAGATCATATGTGGCTGAGCAACGGTCGCTAGGCAACCAAGACGCTCAATGGACTGTAGATCAAATGTGGCTGAGCAACGGTCGCCAGGCAACCAAGACGCTCAATGGACTGTAGATCAAATGTGGCTGAGCAACGGTCGCTAGGCAACCAAGACGCTCAATGGACTGTAGATCAAATGTGGCTGAGCAACGGTCGCTAGGCAACCAAGACGCTCAATGGACTGTAGATCAAATGTGGCTGAGCAACGGTCGCTAGGCAACCAAGACGCTCAATGGACTGTAGATCAAATGTGGCTGAGCAACGGTCGCTAGGCAACCAAGACGCTCAATAGACTGTAGATCAAATGTGGCTGAGCAACGGTCGCTAGGCAACCAAGACGCTCAATGGACTGTAGATCAAATGTGGCTGAGCAACGGTCGCTAGGCAACCAAGACGCTCAATGGACTGTAGATCAAATGTGGCTGAGCAACGGTCGCTAGGCAACCAAGACGCTCAATGGACTGTAGATCAATTGTGGCTGAGCAACGGTCGCTAGGCAAACAAGACGCTCAATGGACTGTAGATCAAATGTGGCTGAGCAACGGTCGCTAGGCAACCAAGACGCTCAATGGACTGTAGATCAAATGTGGCTGAGCAACGGTCGCTAGGCAACCAAGATGCTCAATGGACTGTAGATCAAATGTGGCTGAGCAACGGTCGCTAGGCAACCAAGACGCTCAATGGACTGTAGATTTAATGTGGCTGAGTAACGGTCGCTAGGCAACCAAGACGCTCAATGGACTGTAGATCAAATGTGGCTGAGCAACGGTCGCTAGGCAACCAAGACGCTCAATGGACTGTAGATCAAATGTGGCTGAGCAACGGTCGCTAGGCAACCAAGACGCTCAATAAATAGACTGTAGATCAAATGTGGCTGAGCAACGGTTGCTAGGCAATCAAGACGCTCAATGGACTGTAGATCAAATGTGGCTGAGCGACAGTCGCTAGGCAACCAAGACGCTCTATGGACTGTAGATCAAATGTCGCTGAGTAACGGTCGCTAGGCAACCAAGACGCTCAATAGACTGTAGATCAAATGTGGTTGAGCAACGGTCTCTAGGCAACCAACACGCTCAATGGACTGTAGATCAAATGTGGCTGAGCAACTGTCGCTAGGCAACCAAGACGCTCAATGGACTGTAGATCAAATGTGGCTGAGCAACGGTCGCTAGGCAACCAAGACACACAATGGACTGTAGATCAAATGTGGCTGAGCAACGGTCGCTAGGCAACCAAGACGCTCTATGGACTGTAGATCAAATGTGGCAGAGCAACGGTTGCTAGGCAACCAAGACGCTCAATGGACTGTAGATCAAATGTGGCTGAGCAACGGTCGCGAAGCAACCATGACGCTCAATGGACTGTAGATCAAATGTCGCTGAGTAACGGTCGCTAGGAAACCAAGACGCTCAATAGACTGTAGATCAAATGTGGATGAGCAACGGTCGCTAGGCAACCAAGACGCTCAATGGACTGTAGATCAAATGTGGCTGAGCAACGGTCGCTAGGCAACCAAGACGCTCAATGGACTGTAGATCAAATGTGGCTGAGCAACGGTCGCTAGGCAACCAAGACGCTCAATAGACTGTAGATCAAATGTGGCTGAGCAACGGTCGCTAGGCAACCAAGACGCTCAATGGACTGTAGATCAAATGTGGCTGAGCAACGGTCGCTAGGCAACCAAGACGCTCAATGGACTGTAGATCAAATGTGGCTGAGCAACGGTCGCTAGGCAACCAAGACGCTCAATGGACTGTAGATCAAATGTGGCTGAGCAACGGTCGCTAGGCAAACAAGACGCTCAATGGACTGTAGATCAAATGTGGCTGAGCAACGGTCGCTAGGCAACCAAGACGCTCAATGGACTGTAGATCAAATGTGGCTGAGCAACGGTCTCTAGGCAACCAAGACGCTCTATGGACTGTAGATCAAATGTGGCTGAGCGACGGTCGCTGGGCAACCAAGACGCTCAATGGACTGTAGATCAAACGTGGCTGAGCGACAGTCGCTAGGCTACCATGACGCTCAATGGACTGTAGATCAAATGTGGCTGAGCAACGGTCGCTAGGCAACCAAGACGCTCAATGGACTGTAGATCAAATGTGGCTGAGCAACGGTCGCTAGGCAACCAAGACGCTCAATGGACTGTAGATCAAATGTGGCTGAGCAACGGTCACTAGGCAACCAAGACGCTCAATGGACTGTAGATCAAATGTGGCTGAGCAACGGTCGCTAGGCAACCATGACGCTCAATGGACTGTAGATCAAATGTGGTTGAGCAACGGTCTCTAGGCAACCAAGACGCTCTATGGACTGTAGATCAAATGTGGCTGAGCAACGGTTGCTAGGCAACCAAGACGCTCAATGGACTGTAGATCAAATGTGGCTGAGCAACGGTCGCGAAGCAATCATGACGCTCAATGGACTGTAGATCAAATGTCGATGAGTAACGGTCGCTAGGCAACCAAGACGCTCAATAGACTGTAGATCAAATGTGGCTGAGCAACGGTCGCTAGGCAACCAAGACGCTCAATGGACTGTAGATCAAACGTGGCTGAGCGACAGTCGCTAGGCAACCATGACGCTCAATGGACTGTAGATCAAATGTGGCTGAGCAACGGTCGCGAAGCAATCATGACGCTCAATGGACTGTAGATCAAATGTCGCTGAGTAACGGTCGCTAGGCAACCAAGACGCTCAATAGACTGTAGATCAAATGTGGCTGAGCAACGGTCGCTAGGCAACCAAGACGCTCAATGGACTGTAGATCAAATGTGGCTGAGCAACGGTCTCTAGGCAACCAAGACGCTCTATGGACTGTAGATCAAATGTGGCTGAGCGACGGTCGCTGGGCAACCAAGACGCTCAATGGACTGTAGATCAAACGTGGCTGAGCGACAGTCGCTAGGCAACCATGACGCTCAATGGACTGTAGATCAAATGTGGCTGAGCAACGGTCGCTAGGCAACCATGACGCTCAATGGACTGTAGATCAAATGTGGTTGAGCAACGGTCTCTAGGCAACCAAGACGCTCAATGGACTGTAGATCAAATGTGGCTGAGCAACGGTCGCTAGGCAACCAAGACGCTCTATGGACTGTAGATCAAATGTGGCTGAGCAACGGTCGCTAGGCAACCAAGACGCTCAATGGACTGTAGATCAAATGTGGCTGAGCAACTGTCGCGAAGCAATCATGACGCTCAATGGACTGTAGATCAAATGTCGCTGAGTAACGGTCGCTAGGCAACCAAGACGCTCAATAGACTGTAGATCAAATGTGGCTGAGCAACGGTCGCTAGGCAACCAAGGCGCTCAATGGACTGTAGATCAAATGTGGCTGAGCAACGGTCGCTAGGCAACCAAGACGCTCAATGGACTGTAGATCATATGTGGCTGAGCAACGGTCGCTAGGCAACCAAGACGCTCAATGGACTGTAGATCAAATGTGGCTGAGCAACGGTCGCCAGGCAACCAAGACGCTCAATGGACTGTAGATCAAATGTGGCTGAGCAACGGTCGCTAGGCAACCAAGACGCTCAATGGACTGTAGATCAAATGTGGCTGAGCAACGGTCGCTAGGCAACCAAGACGCTCAATGGACTGTAGATCAAATGTGGCTGAGCAACGGTCGCTAGGCAACCAAGACGCTCAATGGACTGTAGATCAAATGTGGCTGAGCAACGGTCGCCAGGCAACCAAGACGCTCAATGGACTGTAGATCAAATGTGGCTGAGCAACGGTCGCTAGGCAACCAAGACGCTCAATGGACTGTAGATCAAATGTGGCTGAGCAACGGTCGCTAGGCAACCAAGACGCTCAATGGACTGTAGATCAAATGTGGCTGAGCAACGGTCGCTAGGCAACCAAGACGCTCAATGGACTGTAGATCAAATGTGGCTGAGCAACGGTCGCTAGGCAACCAAGACGCTCAATAGACTGTAGATCAAATGTGGCTGGGCAACGGTCGCTAGGCAACCAAGACGCTCAATGGACTGTAGATCAAATGTGGCTGAGCAACGGTTGCTAGGCAACCAAGACGCTCAATGGACTGTAGATCAAATGTGGCTGAGCAACGGTCGCTAGGCAACCATGACGCTCAATAGACTGTAGATCAAGTGTGGCTGAGCAACGGTCGCTAGGCAACCAAGACGCTCAATGGACTGTAGATCAAGTGTGGCTGAGCAACGGTCGCTAGGCAATCAAGACGCTCAATGGACTGTAGATCAAATGTAGCTGAGCAACGGTCACTAGGCAACCAAGACACTCAATGGACTGTAGATCAAATGTGGCTGAGCAACGGTCGATAGGCAACCAAGACACTCAATAGACTGTAGATCAAGTGTGGCTGAGCAACGGTCGCTAGGCAACCAAGACGCTCAATGGACTGTAGATCAAATGTGGCTGAGCAACGGTCGCTAGGCAACCAAGACGCTCAATTGACTGTAGATCAAATGTGGCTGAGCAACGGTCGCTAGGCAACCAAGACGCTCAATGGACTGTAGATCAAATGTGGCTGAGTAACGGTCGCTAAGCACCCAAGACGCTCAATGGACTGTAGATCAAATGTGGCTGAGTAACGGACGCTAAGCACCCAAGACGCTCAATGGACTGTAGATCAAATGTGGCTGAGTAACGGTCGCTAAGCAACCAAGACGCTCAATGGACTGTAGATCAAATGTGGCTGAGCAACGGTCGCTAAGCACCCAAGACGCTCAATGGACTGTAGATAAAATGTGGCTGAGTAACGGTCGCTAAGCAACCAAGACGCTCAATGGACTGTAGATCAAATGTGGCTGAGCAACGGTCGCTAGGCAACCAAGACGCTCAATGGACTGTAGATCAAGTGTGGCTGAGCAACGGTCGCTAAGCAACCAAGACGCTCAATGGACTGTAGATCAAATGTGGCTGAGCAACGGTCGCTAGGCAACCAAGACGCTCAATGGACTGTAGATCAAGTGTGCCTGAGTAACGGTCGCTAAGCACCCAAGACGCTCAATGGACTGTAGATCAAGTGTGCCTGAGTAACGGTCGCTAAGCACCCAAGACGCTCAATGGACTGTAGATCAAATGTGGCTGAGTAACGGTCGCTAGGCAACCAAGACGCTCAATGGACTGTAGATCAAATGTGGCTGAGCAACGGTCGCTAGGCAACCAAGACGCTCAATGGACTGTAGATCAAATGTGGCTGAGCAACGGTCGCTAGGCAACCAAGACGCTCAATGGACTGTAGATCAAATGTGGCTGAGTAACGTTCGCTAAGCAACCAAGACGCTCAATGGACTGTAGATCAAATGTGGCTGAGCAACGGTCGCTAGGCAACCAAGACGCTCAATGGACTGTAGATCAAATGTGGCTGAGCAACGGTCGCTAGGCATCCAAGACGCTCAATGGACTGTAGATCAAATGTGGCTGAGCAACGGTCGCTAGGCAACCAAGACGCTCAATTGACTGTAGATCAAATGTGGCTGAGCAACGGTCGCTAAGCAACCAAGACGCTCAATGGACTGTAGATCAAATGTGGCTGAGCAACGGTCGCTAGGCAACCAAGACGCTCAATTGACTGTAGATCTAATGTGGCTGAGCAACGGTCGCTAGGCAATCAAGACGCTCAATGGACTGTTGATCAAATGTGGCTGAGCAACGGTCGCTAGGCAACCAAGACGCTCAATGGACTGTAGATCAAATGTGGCTGAGCAACGGTCGCTAGGCAACCAAGACGCTCAATGGACTGTAGATCAAATGTGGCTGAGTAACGGTCGCTAAGCAACCAAGACGCTCAATGGACTGTAGATCTAATGTGGCTGAGCAACGGTCGCTAGGCAACCAAGACGCTCAATTGACTGTAGATCAAATGTGGCTGAGCAACGGTCGCTAGGCAACCAAGACGCTCAATGGACTGTAGATCAAATGTGGCTGAGTAACGGTCGCTAAGCACCCAAGACGCTCAATGGACTGTAGATCAAATGTGGCTGAGTAACGGACGCTAAGCACCCAAGACGCTCAATGGACTGTAGATCAAATGTGGCTGAGTAACGGTCGCTAAGCAACCAAGACGCTTAATGGACTGTAGATCAAATGTGGCTGAGCAACGGTCGCTAAGCACCCAAGACGCTCAATGGACTGTAGATCAAATGTGGCTGAGTAACGGTCGCTAAGCAACCAAGACGCTCAATGGACTGTAGATCAAATGTGGCTGAGCAACGGTCGCTAGGCAACCAAGACGCTCAATGGACTGTAGATCAAGTGTGGCTGAGCAACGGTCGCTAAGCAACCAAGACGCTCAATGGACTGTAGATCAAATGTGGCTGAGCAACGGTCGCTAGGCAACCAAGACGCTCAATGGACTGTAGATCAAGTGTGCTTGAGTAACGGTCGCTAAGCACCCAAGACGCTCAATGGACTGTAGATCAAGTGTGCCTGAGTAACGGTCGCTAAGCACCCAAGACGCTCAATGGACTGGAGATCAAATGTGGCTGAGTAACGGTCGCGAAGCAACCATGACGCTCAATGGACTGTAGATCAAATGTCGCTGAGTAACGGTCGCTAGGCAACCAAGACGCTCAATAGACTGTAGATCAAATGTGGATGAGCAACGGTCGCTAGGCAACCAAGACGCTCAATGGACTGTAGATCAAATGTGGCTGAGCAACGGTCGCTAGGCAACCAAGACGCTCAATGGACTGTAGATCAAATGTGGCTGAGCAACGGTCGCTAGGCAACCAAGACGCTCAATAGACTGTAGATCAAATGTGGCTGAGCAACGGTCGCTAGGCAACCAAGACGCTCAATGGACTGTAGATCAAATGTGGGTGAGCAACGGTCGCTAGGCAACCAAGACGCTCAATGGACTGTAGATCAAATGTGGCTGAGCAACGGTCGCTAGGCAACCAAGACGCTCAATGGACTGTAGATCAATTGTGGCTGAGCAACGGTCGCTAGGCAACCAAGACGCTCAATGGACTGTAGATCAAATGTGGCTGAGCAACGGTCGCTAGGCAACCAAGACGCTCAATGGACTGTAGATCAAATGTGGCTGAGCAACGGTCGCTAGGCAACCAAGACGCTCAATGGACTGTAGATCAAATGTGGATGATCAACGGTCGCTAGGCAACCAAGACGCTCAATGGACTGTAGATCTAATGTGGTTGAGTAACGGTCGCTAGGCAACCAAGACGCTCAATGGACTGTAGATCAAATGTGGCTGAGCAACGGTCGCTAGGCAACCAAGACGCTCAATGGACTGTAGATCAAATGTGGCTGAGCAACGGTCGCTAGGCAAACAAGACGCTCAATAAATAGACTGTAGATCAAATGTGGCTGAGCAACGGTTGCTAGGCAATCAAGACGCTCAATGGACTGTAGATCAAATGTGGCTGAGCGACAGTCGCTAGGCAACCAAGACGCTCTATGGACTGTAGATCAAATGTCGCTGAGTAACGGTCGCTAGGCAACCAAGACGCTCAATAGACTGTAGATCAAATGTGGTTGAGCAACGGTCTCTAGGCAACCAAGACGCTCAATGGACTGTAGATCAAATGTGGCTGAGCAACTGTCGCTAGGCAACCAAGACGCTCAATGGACTGTAGATCAAATGTGGCTGAGCAACGGTCGCTAGGCAACCAAGACACACAATGGACTGTAGATCAAATGTGGCTGAGCAACGGTCGCTAGGCAACCAAGACGCTCTATGGACTGTAGATCAAATGTGGCAGAGCAACGGTTGCTAGGCAACCAAGACGCTCAATGGACTGTAGATCAAATGTGGCTGAGCAACGGTCGCGAAGCAACCATGACGCTCAATGGACTGTAGATCAAATGTCGCTGAGTAACGGTCGCTAGGCAACCAAGACGCTCAATAGACTGTAGATCAAATGTGGATGAGCAACGGTCGCTAGGCAACCAAGACGCTCAATGGACTGTAGATCAAATGTGGCTGAGCAACGGTCGCTAGGCAACCAAGACGCTCAATGGACTGTAGATCAAATGTGGCTGAGCAACGGTCGCTAGGCAACCAAGACGCTCAATAGACTGTAGATCAAATGTGGCTGAGCAACGGTCGCTAGGCAACCAAGACGCTCAATGGACTGTAGATCAAATGTGGCTGAGCAACGGTCGCTAGGCAACCAAGACGCTCAATGGATTGTAGATCAAATGTGGCTGAGCAACGGTCGCTAGGCAACCAAGACGCTCAATGGACTGTAGATCAAATGTGGCTGAGAAACGGTCGCTAGGCAAACAAGACGCTCAATGGACTGTAGATCAAATGTGGCTGAGCAACGGTCGCTAGGCAACCAAGACGCTCAATGGACTGTAGATCAAATGTGGCTGAGCAACGGTCTCTAGGCAACCAAGACGCTCTATGGACTGTAGATCAAATGTGGCTGAGCGACGGTCGCTGGGCAACCAAGACGCTCAATGGACTGTAGATCAAACGTGGCTGAGCGACAGTCGCTAGGCTACCATGACGCTCAATGGACTGTAGATCAAATGTGGCTGAGCAATGGTCGCTAGGCAACCAAGACGCTCAATGGACTGTAGATCAAATGTGGCTGAGCAACGGTCGCTAGGCAACCAAGACGCTCAATGGACTGTAGATCAAATGTGGCTGAGCAACGGTCACTAGGCAACCAAGACGCTCAATGGACTGTAGATCAAATGTGGCTGAGCAACGGTCGCTAGGCAACCATGACGCTCAATGGACTGTAGATCAAATGTGGTTGAGCAACGGTCTCTAGGCAACCAAGACGCTCTATGGACTGTAGATCAAATGTGGCTGAGCAACGGTTGCTAGGCAACCAAGACGCTCAATGGACTGTAGATCAAATGTGGCTGAGCAACGGTCGCGAAGCAATCATGACGCTCAATGGACTGTAGATCAAATGTCGCTGAGTAACGGTCGCTAGGCAACCAAGACGCTCAATAGACTGTAGATCAAATGTGGCTGAGCAACGGTCGCTAGGCAACCAAGACGCTCAATGGACTGTAGATCAAACGTGGCTGAGCGACAGTCGCTAGGCAACCATGACGCTCAATGGACTGTAGATCAAATGTGGCTGAGCAACGGTCGCGAAGCAATCATGACGCTCAATGGACTGTAGATCAAATGTCGCTGAGTAACGGTCGCTAGGCAACCAAGACGCTCAATAGACTGTAGATCAAATGTGGCTGAGCAACGGTCGCTAGGCAACCAAGACGCTCAATGGACTGTAGATCAAATGTGGCTGAGCAACGGTCTCTAGGCAACCAAGACGCTCTATGGACTGTAGATCAAATGTGGCTGAGCGACGGTCGCTGGGCAACCAAGACGCTCAATGGACTGTAGATCAAACGTGGCTGAGCGACAGTCGCTAGGCAACCATGACGCTCAATGGACTGTAGATCAAATGTGGCTGAGCACCGGTCGCTAGGCAACCATGACGCTCAATGGACTGTAGATCAAATGTGGTTGAGCAACGGTCTCTAGGCAACCAAGACGCTCAATGGACTGTAGATCAAATGTGGCTGAGCAACGGTCGCTAGGCAACCAAGACGCTCTATGGACTGTAGATCAAATGTGGCTGAGCAACGGTTGCTAGGCAACCAAGACGCTCAATGGACTGTAGATCAAATGTGGCTGAGCAACTGTCGCGAAGCAATCATGACGCTCAATGGACTGTAGATCAAATGTCGCTGAGTAACGGTCGCTAGGCAACCAAGACGCTGAATAGACTGTAGATCAAATGTGGCTGAGCAACGGTCGCTAGGCAACCAAGGCGCTCAATGGACTGTAGATCAAATGTGGCTGAGCAACGGTCGCTAGGCAACCAAGACGCTCAATGGACTGTAGATCATATGTGGCTGAGCAACGGTCGCTAGGCAACCAAGACGCTCAATGGACTGTAGATCAAATGTGGCTGAGCAACGGTCGCCAGGCAACCAAGACGCTCAATGGACTGTAGATCAAATGTGGCTGAGCAACGGTCGCTAGGCAACCAAGACGCTCAATGGACTGTAGATCAAATGTGGCTGAGCAACGGTCGCTAGGCAACCAAGACGCTCAATGGACTGTAGATCAAATGTGGCTGAGCAACGGTCGCTAGGCAACCAAGACGCTCAATGGACTGTAGATCAAATGTGGCTGAGCAACGGTCGCCAGGCAACCAAGACGCTCAATGGACTGTAGATCAAATGTGGCTGAGCAACGGTCGCTAGGCAACCAAGACGCTCAATGGACTGTAGATCAAATGTGGCTGAGCAACGGTCGCTAGGCAACCAAGACGCTCAATGGACTGTAGATCAAATGTGGCTGAGCAACGGTCGCTAGGCAACCAAGACGCTCAATGGACTGTAGATCAAATGTGGCTGAGCAACGGTCGCTAGGCAACCAAGACGCTCAATAGACTGTAGATCAAATGTGGCTGGGCAACGGTCGCTAGGCAACCAAGACGCTCAATGGACTGTAGATCATATGTGGCTGAGCAACGGTTGCTAGGCAACCAAGACGCTCAATGGACTGTAGATCAAATGTGGCTGAGCAACGGTCGCTAGGCAACCATGACGCTCAATAGACTGTAGATCAAGTGTGGCTGAGCAACGGTCGCTAGGCAACCAAGACGCTCAATGGACTGTAGATCAAGTGTGGCTGAGCAACGGTCGCTAGGCAATCAAGACGCTCAATGGACTGTAGATCAAATGTAGCTGAGCAACGGTCACTAGGCAACCAAGACACTCAATGGACTGTAGATCAAATGTGGCTGAGCAACGGTCGATAGGCAACCAAGACACTCAATAGACTGTAGATCAAGTGTGGCTGAGCAACGGTCGCTAGGCAACCAAGACGCTCAATGGACTGTAGATCAAATGTGGCTGAGCAACGGTCGCTAGGCAACCAAGACGCTCAATTGACTGTAGATCAAATGTGGCTGAGCAACGGTCGCTAGGCAACCAAGACGCTCAATGGACTGTAGATCAAATGTGGCTGAGTAACGGTCGCTAAGCACCCAAGACGCTCAATGGACTGTAGATCAAATGTGGCTGAGTAACGGACGCTAAGCACCCAAGACGCTCAATGGACTGTAGATCAAATGTGGCTGAGTAACGGTCGCTAAGCAACCAAGACGCTCAATGGACTGTAGATCAAATGTGGCTGAGCAACGGTCGCTAAGCACCCAAGACGCTCAATGGACTGTAGATAAAATGTGGCTGAGTAACGGTCGCTAAGCAACCAAGACGCTCAATGGACTGTAGATCAAATGTGGCTGAGCAACGGTCGCTAGGCAACCAAGACGCTCAATGGACTGTAGATCAAGTGTGGCTGAGCAACGGTCGCTAAGCAACCAAGACGCTCAATGGACTGTAGATCAAATGTGGCTGAGCAACGGTCGCTAGGCAACCAAGACGCTCAATGGACTGTAGATCAAGTGTGCCTGAGTAACGGTCGCTAAGCACCCAAGACGCTCAATGGACTGTAGATCAAGTGTGCCTGAGTAACGGTCGCTAAGCACCCAAGACGCTCAATGGACAGTAGATCAAATGTGGCTGAGTAACGGTCGCTAGGCAACCAAGACGCTCAATGGACTGTAGATCAAATGTGGCTGAGCAACGGTCGCTAGGCAACCAAGACGCTCAATGGACTGTAGATCAAATGTGGCTGAGCAACGGTCGCTAGGCAACCAAGACGCTCAATGGACTGTAGATCAAATGTGGCTGAGTAACGTTCGCTAAGCAACCAAGACGCTCAATGGACTGTAGATCAAATGTGGCTGAGCAACGGTCGCTAGGCAACCAAGACGCTCAATGGACTGTAGATCAAGTGTGGCTGAGCAACGGTCGCTAAGCAACCAAGACGCTCAATGGACTGTAGATCAAATGTGGCTGAGCAACGGTCGCTAGGCAACCAAGACGCTCAATGGACTGTAGATCAAGTGTGCCTGAGTAACGGTCGCTAAGCACCCAAGACGCTCAATGGACTGTAGATCAAGTGTGCCTGAGTAACGGTCGCTAAGCACCCAAGACGCTCAATGGACTGTAGATCAAATGTGGCTGAGTAACGGTCGCTAGGCAACCAAGACGCTCAATGGACTGTAGATCAAATGTGGCTGAGCAACGGTCGCTAGGCAACCAAGACGCTCAATGGACTGTAGATCAAATGTGGCTGAGCAACGGTCGCTAGGCAACCAAGACGCTCAATGGACTGTAGATCAAATGTGGCTGAGTAACGTTCGCTAAGCAACCAAGACGCTCAATGGACTGTAGATCAAATGTGGCTGAGCAACGGTCGCTAGGCAACCAAGACGCTCAATGGACTGTAGATCAAATGTGGCTGAGCAACGGTCGCTAGGCATCCAAGACGCTCAATGGACTGTAGATCAAATGTGGCTGAGCAACGGTCGCTAGGCAACCAAGACGCTCAATTGACTGTAGATCAAATGTGGCTGAGCAACGGTCGCTAAGCAACCAAGACGCTCAATGGACTGTAGATCAAATGTGGCTGAGCAACGGTCGCTAGGCAACCAAGACGCTCAATTGACTGTAGATCTAATGTGGCTGAGCAACGGTCGCTAGGCAATCAAGACGCTCAATGGACTGTTGATCAAATGTGGCTGAGCAACGGTCGCTAGGCAACCAAGACGCTCAATGGACTGTAGATCAAATGTGGCTGAGCAACGGTCGCTAGGCAACCAAGACGCTCAATGGACTGTAGATCAAATGTGGCTGAGTAACGGTCGCTAAGCAACCAAGACGCTCAATGGACTGTAGATCTAATGTGGCTGAGCAACGGTCGCTAGGCAACCAAGACGCTCAATTGACTGTAGATCAAATGTGGCTGAGCAACGGTCGCTAGGCAACCAAGACGCTCAATAGACTGTAGATCAAATGTGGCTGGGCAACGGTCGCTAGGCAACCAAGACGCTCAATGGACTGTAGATCAAATGTGGCTGAGCAACGGTTGCTAGGCAACCAAGACGCTCAATGGACTGTAGATCAAATGTGGCTGAGCAACGGTCGCTAGGCAACCATGACGCTCAATAGACTGTAGATCAAGTGTGGCTGAGCAACGGTCGCTAGGCAACCAAGACGCTCAATGGACTGTAGATCAAGTGTGGCTGAGCAACGGTCGCTAGGCAATCAAGACGCTCAATGGACTGTAGATCAAATGTAGCTGAGCAACGGTCACTAGGCAACCAAGACACTCAATGGACTGTAGATCAAATGTGGCTGAGCAACGGTCGATAGGCAACCAAGACACTCAATAGACTGTAGATCAAGTGTGGCTGAGCAACGGTCGCTAGGCAACCAAGACGCTCAATGGACTGTAGATCAAATGTGGCTGAGCAACGGTCGCTAGGCAACCAAGACGCTCAATTGACTGTAGATCAAATGTGGCTGAGCAACGGTCGCTAGGCAACCAAGACGCTCAATGGACTGTAGATCAAATGTGGCTGAGTAACGGTCGCTAAGCACCCAAGACGCTCAATGGACTGTAGATCAAATGTGGCTGAGTAACGGACGCTAAGCACCCAAGACGCTCAATGGACTGTAGATCAAATGTGGCTGAGTAACGGTCGCTAAGCAACCAAGACGCTCAATGGACTGTAGATCAAATGTGGCTGAGCAACGGTCGCTAAGCACCCAAGACGCTCAATGGACTGTAGATAAAATGTGGCTGAGTAACGGTCGCTAAGCAACCAAGACGCTCAATGGACTGTAGATCAAATGTGGCTGAGCAACGGTCGCTAGGCAACCAAGACGCTCAATGGACTGTAGATCAAGTGTGGCTGAGCAACGGTCGCTAAGCAACCAAGACGCTCAATGGACTGTAGATCAAATGTGGCTGAGCAACGGTCGCTAGGCAACCAAGACGCTCAATGGACTGTAGATCAAGTGTGCCTGAGTAACGGTCGCTAAGCACCCAAGACGCTCAATGGACTGTAGATCAAGTGTGCCTGAGTAACGGTCGCTAAGCACCCAAGACGCTCAATGGACTGTAGATCAAATGTGGCTGAGTAACGGTCGCTAGGCAACCAAGACGCTCAATGGACTGTAGATCAAATGTGGCTGAGCAACGGTCGCTAGGCAACCAAGACGCTCAATGGACTGTAGATCAAATGTGGCTGAGCAACGGTCGCTAGGCAACCAAGACGCTCAATGGACTGTAGATCAAATGTGGCTGAGTAACGTTCGCTAAGCAACCAAGACGCTCAATGGACTGTAGATCAAATGTGGCTGAGCAACGGTCGCTAGGCAACCAAGACGCTCAATGGACTGTAGATCAAATGTGGCTGAGCAACGGTCGCTAGGCATCCAAGACGCTCAATGGACTGTAGATCAAATGTGGCTGAGCAACGGTCGCTAGGCAACCAAGACGCTCAATTGACTGTAGATCAAATGTGGCTGAGCAACGGTCGCTAAGCAACCAAGACGCTCAATGGACTGTAGATCAAATGTGGCTGAGCAACGGTCGCTAGGCAACCAAGACGCTCAATTGACTGTAGATCTAATGTGGCTGAGCAACGGTCGCTAGGCAATCAAGACGCTCAATGAACTGTTGATCAAATGTGGCTGAGCAACGGTCGCTAGGCAACCAAGACGCTCAATGGACTGTAGATCAAATGTGGCTGAGCAACGGTCGCTAGGCAACCAAGACGCTCAATGGACTGTAGATCAAATGTGGCTGAGTAACGGTCGCTAAGCAACCAAGACGCTCAATGGACTGTAGATCTAATGTGGCTGAGCAACGGTCGCTAGGCAACCAAGACGCTCAATTGACTGTAGATCAAATGTGGCTGAGCAACGGTCGCTAGGCAACCAAGACGCTCAATGGACTGTAGATCAAATGTGGCTGAGTAACGGTCGCTAAGCACCCAAGACGCTCAATGGACTGTAGATCAAATGTGGCTGAGTAACGGACGCTAAGCACCCAAGACGCTCAATGGACTGTAGATCAAATGTGGCTGAGTAACGGTCGCTAAGCAACCAAGACGCTTAATGGACTGTAGATCAAATGTGGCTGAGCAACGGTCGCTAAGCACCCAAGACGCTCAATGGACTGTAGATCAAATGTGGCTGAGTAACGGTCGCTAAGCAACCAAGACGCTCAATGGACTGTAGATCAAATGTGGCTGAGCAACGGTCGCTAGGCAACCAAGACGCTCAATGGACTGTAGATCAAGTGTGGCTGAGCAACGGTCGCTAAGCAACCAAGACGCTCAATGGACTGTAGATCAAATGTGGCTGAGCAACGGTCGCTAGGCAACCAAGACGCTCAATGGACTGTAGATCAAGTGTGCTTGAGTAACGGTCGCTAAGCACCCAAGACGCTCAATGGACTGTAGATCAAGTGTGCCTGAGTAACGGTCGCTAAGCACCCAAGACGCTCAATGGACTGGAGATCAAATGTGGCTGAGTAACGGTCGCGAAGCAACCATGACGCTCAATGGACTGTAGATCAAATGTCGCTGAGTAACGGTCGCTAGGCAACCAAGACGCTCAATAGACTGTAGATCAAATGTGGATGAGCAACGGTCGCTAGGCAACCAAGACGCTCAATGGACTGTAGATCAAATGTGGCTGAGCAACGGTCGCTAGGCAACCAAGACGCTCAATGGACTGTAGATCAAATGTGGCTGAGCAACGGTCGCTAGGCAACCAAGACGCTCAATAGACTGTAGATCAAATGTGGCTGAGCAACGGTCGCTAGGCAACCAAGACGCTCAATGGACTGTAGATCAAATGTGGGTGAGCAACGGTCGCTAGGCAACCAAGACGCTCAATGGACTGTAGATCAAATGTGGCTGAGCAACGGTCGCTAGGCAACCAAGACGCTCAATGGACTGTAGATCAATTGTGGCTGAGCAACGGTCGCTAGGCAACCAAGACGCTCAATGGACTGTAGATCAAATGTGGCTGAGCAACGGTCGCTAGGCAACCAAGACGCTCAATGGACTGTAGATCAAATGTGGCTGAGCAACGGTCGCTAGGCAACCAAGACGCTCAATGGACTGTAGATCAAATGTGGATGATCAACGGTCGCTAGGCAACCAAGACGCTCAATGGACTGTAGATCTAATGTGGTTGAGTAACGGTCGCTAGGCAACCAAGACGCTCAATGGACTGTAGATCAAATGTGGCTGAGCAACGGTCGCTAGGCAACCAAGACGCTCAATGGACTGTAGATCAAATGTGGCTGAGCAACGGTCGCTAGGCAAACAAGACGCTCAATAAATAGACTGTAGATCAAATGTGGCTGAGCAACGGTTGCTAGGCAATCAAGACGCTCAATGGACTGTAGATCAAATGTGGCTGAGCGACAGTCGCTAGGCAACCAAGACGCTCTATGGACTGTAGATCAAATGTCGCTGAGTAACGGTCGCTAGGCAACCAAGACGCTCAATAGACTGTAGATCAAATGTGGTTGAGCAACGGTCTCTAGGCAACCAAGACGCTCAATGGACTGTAGATCAAATGTGGCTGAGCAACTGTCGCTAGGCAACCAAGACGCTCAATGGACTGTAGATCAAATGTGGCTGAGCAACGGTCGCTAGGCAACCAAGACACACAATGGACTGTAGATCAAATGTGGCTGAGCAACGGTCGCTAGGCAACCAAGACGCTCTATGGACTGTAGATCAAATGTGGCAGAGCAACGGTTGCTAGGCAACCAAGACGCTCAATGGACTGTAGATCAAATGTGGCTGAGCAACGGTCGCGAAGCAACCATGACGCTCAATGGACTGTAGATCAAATGTCGCTGAGTAACGGTCGCTAGGCAACCAAGACGCTCAATAGACTGTAGATCAAATGTGGATGAGCAACGGTCGCTAGGCAACCAAGACGCTCAATGGACTGTAGATCAAATGTGGCTGAGCAACGGTCGCTAGGCAACCAAGACGCTCAATGGACTGTAGATCAAATGTGGCTGAGCAACGGTCGCTAGGCAACCAAGACGCTCAATAGACTGTAGATCAAATGTGGCTGAGCAACGGTCGCTAGGCAACCAAGACGCTCAATGGACTGTAGATCAAATGTGGCTGAGCAACGGTCGCTAGGCAACCAAGACGCTCAATGGATTGTAGATCAAATGTGGCTGAGCAACGGTCGCTAGGCAACCAAGACGCTCAATGGACTGTAGATCAAATGTGGCTGAGAAACGGTCGCTAGGCAAACAAGACGCTCAATGGACTGTAGATCAAATGTGGCTGAGCAACGGTCGCTAGGCAACCAAGACGCTCAATGGACTGTAGATCAAATGTGGCTGAGCAACGGTCTCTAGGCAACCAAGACGCTCTATGGACTGTAGATCAAATGTGGCTGAGCGACGGTCGCTGGGCAACCAAGACGCTCAATGGACTGTAGATCAAACGTGGCTGAGCGACAGTCGCTAGGCTACCATGACGCTCAATGGACTGTAGATCAAATGTGGCTGAGCAATGGTCGCTAGGCAACCAAGACGCTCAATGGACTGTAGATCAAATGTGGCTGAGCAACGGTCGCTAGGCAACCAAGACGCTCAATGGACTGTAGATCAAATGTGGCTGAGCAACGGTCACTAGGCAACCAAGACGCTCAATGGACTGTAGATCAAATGTGGCTGAGCAACGGTCGCTAGGCAACCATGACGCTCAATGGACTGTAGATCAAATGTGGTTGAGCAACGGTCTCTAGGCAACCAAGACGCTCTATGGACTGTAGATCAAATGTGGCTGAGCAACGGTTGCTAGGCAACCAAGACGCTCAATGGACTGTAGATCAAATGTGGCTGAGCAACGGTCGCGAAGCAATCATGACGCTCAATGGACTGTAGATCAAATGTCGCTGAGTAACGGTCGCTAGGCAACCAAGACGCTCAATAGACTGTAGATCAAATGTGGCTGAGCAACGGTCGCTAGGCAACCAAGACGCTCAATGGACTGTAGATCAAACGTGGCTGAGCGACAGTCGCTATGCAACCATGACGCTCAATGGACTGTAGATCAAATGTGGCTGAGCAACGGTCGCGAAGCAATCATGACGCTCAATGGACTGTAGATCAAATGTCGCTGAGTAACGGTCGCTAGGCAACCAAGACGCTCAATAGACTGTAGATCAAATGTGGCTGAGCAACGGTCGCTAGGCAACCAAGACGCTCAATGGACTGTAGATCAAATGTGGCTGAGCAACGGTCTCTAGGCAACCAAGACGCTCTATGGACTGTAGATCAAATGTGGCTGAGCGACGGTCGCTGGGCAACCAAGACGCTCAATGGACTGTAGATCAAACGTGGCTGAGCGACAGTCGCTAGGCAACCATGACGCTCAATGGACTGTAGATCAAATGTGGCTGAGCACCGGTCGCTAGGCAACCATGACGCTCAATGGACTGTAGATCAAATGTGGTTGAGCAACGGTCTCTAGGCAACCAAGACGCTCAATGGACTGTAGATCAAATGTGGCTGAGCAACGGTCGCTAGGCAACCAAGACGCTCTATGGACTGTAGATCAAATGTGGCTGAGCAACGGTTGCTAGGCAACCAAGACGCTCAATGGACTGTAGATCAAATGTGGCTGAGCAACTGTCGCGAAGCAATCATGACGCTCAATGGACTGTAGATCAAATGTCGCTGAGTAACGGTCGCTAGGCAACCAAGACGCTGAATAGACTGTAGATCAAATGTGGCTGAGCAACGGTCGCTAGGCAACCAAGGCGCTCAATGGACTGTAGATCAAATGTGGCTGAGCAACGGTCGCTAGGCAACCAAGACGCTCAATGGACTGTAGATCATATGTGGCTGAGCAACGGTCGCTAGGCAACCAAGACGCTCAATGGACTGTAGATCAAATGTGGCTGAGCAACGGTCGCCAGGCAACCAAGACGCTCAATGGACTGTAGATCAAATGTGGCTGAGCAACGGTCGCTAGGCAACCAAGACGCTCAATGGACTGTAGATCAAATGTGGCTGAGCAACGGTCGCTAGGCAACCAAGACGCTCAATGGACTGTAGATCAAATGTGGCTGAGCAACGGTCGCTAGGCAACCAAGACGCTCAATGGACTGTAGATCAAATGTGGCTGAGCAACGGTCGCCAGGCAACCAAGACGCTCAATGGACTGTAGATCAAATGTGGCTGAGCAACGGTCGCTAGGCAACCAAGACGCTCAATGGACTGTAGATCAAATGTGGCTGAGCAACGGTCGCTAGGCAACCAAGACGCTCAATGGACTGTAGATCAAATGTGGCTGAGCAACGGTCGCTAGGCAACCAAGACGCTCAATGGACTGTAGATCAAATGTGGCTGAGCAACGGTCGCTAGGCAACCAAGACGCTCAATAGACTGTAGATCAAATGTGGCTGGGCAACGGTCGCTAGGCAACCAAGACGCTCAATGGACTGTAGATCATATGTGGCTGAGCAACGGTTGCTAGGCAACCAAGACGCTCAATGGACTGTAGATCAAATGTGGCTGAGCAACGGTCGCTAGGCAACCATGACGCTCAATAGACTGTAGATCAAGTGTGGCTGAGCAACGGTCGCTAGGCAACCAAGACGCTCAATGGACTGTAGATCAAGTGTGGCTGAGCAACGGTCGCTAGGCAATCAAGACGCTCAATGGACTGTAGATCAAATGTAGCTGAGCAACGGTCACTAGGCAACCAAGACACTCAATGGACTGTAGATCAAATGTGGCTGAGCAACGGTCGATAGGCAACCAAGACACTCAATAGACTGTAGATCAAGTGTGGCTGAGCAACGGTCGCTAGGCAACCAAGACGCTCAATGGACTGTAGATCAAATGTGGCTGAGCAACGGTCGCTAGGCAACCAAGACGCTCAATTGACTGTAGATCAAATGTGGCTGAGCAACGGTCGCTAGGCAACCAAGACGCTCAATGGACTGTAGATCAAATGTGGCTGAGTAACGGTCGCTAAGCACCCAAGACGCTCAATGGACTGTAGATCAAATGTGGCTGAGTAACGGACGCTAAGCACCCAAGACGCTCAATGGACTGTAGATCAAATGTGGCTGAGTAACGGTCGCTAAGCAACCAAGACGCTCAATGGACTGTAGATCAAATGTGGCTGAGCAACGGTCGCTAAGCACCCAAGACGCTCAATGGACTGTAGATAAAATGTGGCTGAGTAACGGTCGCTAAGCAACCAAGACGCTCAATGGACTGTAGATCAAATGTGGCTGAGCAACGGTCGCTAGGCAACCAAGACGCTCAATGGACTGTAGATCAAGTGTGGCTGAGCAACGGTCGCTAAGCAACCAAGACGCTCAATGGACTGTAGATCAAATGTGGCTGAGCAACGGTCGCTAGGCAACCAAGACGCTCAATGGACTGTAGATCAAGTGTGCCTGAGTAACGGTCGCTAAGCACCCAAGACGCTCAATGGACTGTAGATCAAGTGTGCCTGAGTAACGGTCGCTAAGCACCCAAGACGCTCAATGGACAGTAGATCAAATGTGGCTGAGTAACGGTCGCTAGGCAACCAAGACGCTCAATGGACTGTAGATCAAATGTGGCTGAGCAACGGTCGCTAGGCAACCAAGACGCTCAATGGACTGTAGATCAAATGTGGCTGAGCAACGGTCGCTAGGCAACCAAGACGCTCAATGGACTGTAGATCAAATGTGGCTGAGTAACGTTCGCTAAGCAACCAAGACGCTCAATGGACTGTAGATCAAATGTGGCTGAGCAACGGTCGCTAGGCAACCAAGACGCTCAATGGACTGTAGATCAAATGTGGCTGAGCAACGGTCGCTAGGCATCCAAGACGCTCAATGGACTGTAGATCAAATGTGGCTGAGCAACGGTCGCTAGGCAACCAAGACGCTCAATTGACTGTAGATCAAATGTGGCTGAGCAACGGTCGCTAAGCAACCAAGACGCTCAATGGACTGTAGATCAAATGTGGCTGAGCAACGGTCGCTAGGCAACCAAGACGCTCAATTGACTGTAGATCTAATGTGGCTGAGCAACGGTCGCTAGGCAATCAAGACGCTCAATGGACTGTTGATCAAATGTGGCTGAGCAACGGTCGCTAGGCAACCAAGACGCTCAATGGACTGTAGATCAAATGTGGCTGAGCAACGGTCGCTAGGCAACCAAGACGCTCAATGGACTGTAGATCAAATGTGGCTGAGTAACGGTCGCTAAGCAACCAAGACGCTCAATGGACTGTAGATCTAATGTGGCTGAGCAACGGTCGCTAGGCAACCAAGACGCTCAATTGACTGTAGATCAAATGTGGCTGAGCAACGGTCGCTAGGCAACCAAGACGCTCAATGGACTGTAGATCAAATGTGGCTGAGTAACGGTCGCTAAGCACCCAAGACGCTCAATGGACTGTAGATCAAATGTGGCTGAGTAACGGACGCTAAGCACCCAAGACGCTCAATGGACTGTAGATCAAATGTGGCTGAGTAACGGTCGCTAAGCAACCAAGACGCTCAATGGACTGTAGATCAAATGTGGCTGAGCAACGGTCGCTAAGCACCCAAGACGCTCAATGGACTGTAGATCAAATGTGGCTGAGCAACGGTCGCTAGGCAACCAAGACGCTCAATGGACTGTAGATCAAGTGTGCTTGAGTAACGGTCGCTAAGCACCCAAGACGCTCAATGGACTGTAGATCAAGTGTGCCTGAGTAACGGTCGCTAAGCACCCAAGACGCTCAATGGACTGGAGATCAAATGTGGCTGAGTAACGGTCGCGAAGCAACCATGACGCTCAATGGACTGTAGATCAAATGTCGCTGAGTAACGGTCGCTAGGCAACCAAGACGCTCAATAGACTGTAGATCAAATGTGGATGAGCAACGGTCGCTAGGCAACCAAGACGCTCAATGGACTGTAGATCAAATGTGGCTGAGCAACGGTCGCTAGGCAACCAAGACGCTCAATGGACTGTAGATCAAATGTGGCTGAGCAACGGTCGCTAGGCAACCAAGACGCTCAATAGACTGTAGATCAAATGTGGCTGAGCAACGGTCGCTAGGCAACCAAGACGCTCAATGGACTGTAGATCAAATGTGGGTGAGCAACGGTCGCTAGGCAACCAAGACGCTCAATGGACTGTAGATCAAATGTGGCTGAGCAACGGTCGCTAGGCAACCAAGACGCTCAATGGACTGTAGATCAATTGTGGCTGAGCAACGGTCGCTAGGCAACCAAGACGCTCAATGGACTGTAGATCAAATGTGGCTGAGCAACGGTCGCTAGGCAACCAAGACGCTCAATGGACTGTAGATCAAATGTGGCTGAGCAACGGTCGCTAGGCAACCAAGACGCTCAATGGACTGTAGATCAAATGTGGATGATCAACGGTCGCTAGGCAACCAAGACGCTCAATGGACTGTAGATCTAATGTGGTTGAGTAACGGTCGCTAGGCAACCAAGACGCTCAATGGACTGTAGATCAAATGTGGCTGAGCAACGGTCGCTAGGCAACCAAGACGCTCAATGGACTGTAGATCAAATGTGGCTGAGCAACGGTCGCTAGGCAAACAAGACGCTCAATAAATAGACTGTAGATCAAATGTGGCTGAGCAACGGTTGCTAGGCAATCAAGACGCTCAATGGACTGTAGATCAAATGTGGCTGAGCGACAGTCGCTAGGCAACCAAGACGCTCTATGGACTGTAGATCAAATGTCGCTGAGTAACGGTCGCTAGGCAACCAAGACGCTCAATAGACTGTAGATCAAATGTGGTTGAGCAACGGTCTCTAGGCAACCAAGACGCTCAATGGACTGTAGATCAAATGTGGCTGAGCAACTGTCGCTAGGCAACCAAGACGCTCAATGGACTGTAGATCAAATGTGGCTGAGCAACGGTCGCTAGGCAACCAAGACACACAATGGACTGTAGATCAAATGTGGCTGAGCAACGGTCGCTAGGCAACCAAGACGCTCTATGGACTGTAGATCAAATGTGGCAGAGCAACGGTTGCTAGGCAACCAAGACGCTCAATGGACTGTAGATCAAATGTGGCTGAGCAACGGTCGCGAAGCAACCATGACGCTCAATGGACTGTAGATCAAATGTCGCTGAGTAACGGTCGCTAGGCAACCAAGACGCTCAATAGACTGTAGATCAAATGTGGATGAGCAACGGTCGCTAGGCAACCAAGACGCTCAATGGACTGTAGATCAAATGTGGCTGAGCAACGGTCGCTAGGCAACCAAGACGCTCAATGGACTGTAGATCAAATGTGGCTGAGCAACGGTCGCTAGGCAACCAAGACGCTCAATAGACTGTAGATCAAATGTGGCTGAGCAACGGTCGCTAGGCAACCAAGACGCTCAATGGACTGTAGATCAAATGTGGCTGAGCAACGGTCGCTAGGCAACCAAGACGCTCAATGGATTGTAGATCAAATGTGGCTGAGCAACGGTCGCTAGGCAACCAAGACGCTCAATGGACTGTAGATCAAATGTGGCTGAGAAACGGTCGCTAGGCAAACAAGACGCTCAATGGACTGTAGATCAAATGTGGCTGAGCAACGGTCGCTAGGCAACCAAGACGCTCAATGGACTGTAGATCAAATGTGGCTGAGCAACGGTCTCTAGGCAACCAAGACGCTCTATGGACTGTAGATCAAATGTGGCTGAGCGACGGTCGCTGGGCAACCAAGACGCTCAATGGACTGTAGATCAAACGTGGCTGAGCGACAGTCGCTAGGCTACCATGACGCTCAATGGACTGTAGATCAAATGTGGCTGAGCAATGGTCGCTAGGCAACCAAGACGCTCAATGGACTGTAGATCAAATGTGGCTGAGCAACGGTCGCTAGGCAACCAAGACGCTCAATGGACTGTAGATCAAATGTGGCTGAGCAACGGTCACTAGGCAACCAAGACGCTCAATGGACTGTAGATCAAATGTGGCTGAGCAACGGTCGCTAGGCAACCATGACGCTCAATGGACTGTAGATCAAATGTGGTTGAGCAACGGTCTCTAGGCAACCAAGACGCTCTATGGACTGTAGATCAAATGTGGCTGAGCAACGGTTGCTAGGCAACCAAGACGCTCAATGGACTGTAGATCAAATGTGGCTGAGCAACGGTCGCGAAGCAATCATGACGCTCAATGGACTGTAGATCAAATGTCGCTGAGTAACGGTCGCTAGGCAACCAAGACGCTCAATAGACTGTAGATCAAATGTGGCTGAGCAACGGTCGCTAGGCAACCAAGACGCTCAATGGACTGTAGATCAAACGTGGCTGAGCGACAGTCGCTAGGCAACCATGACGCTCAATGGACTGTAGATCAAATGTGGCTGAGCAACGGTCGCGAAGCAATCATGACGCTCAATGGACTGTAGATCAAATGTCGCTGAGTAACGGTCGCTAGGCAACCAAGACGCTCAATAGACTGTAGATCAAATGTGGCTGAGCAACGGTCGCTAGGCAACCAAGACGCTCAATGGACTGTAGATCAAATGTGGCTGAGCAACGGTCTCTAGGCAACCAAGACGCTCTATGGACTGTAGATCAAATGTGGCTGAGCGACGGTCGCTGGGCAACCAAGACGCTCAATGGACTGTAGATCAAACGTGGCTGAGCGACAGTCGCTAGGCAACCATGACGCTCAATGGACTGTAGATCAAATGTGGCTGAGCACCGGTCGCTAGGCAACCATGACGCTCAATGGACTGTAGATCAAATGTGGTTGAGCAACGGTCTCTAGGCAACCAAGACGCTCAATGGACTGTAGATCAAATGTGGCTGAGCAACGGTCGCTAGGCAACCAAGACGCTCTATGGACTGTAGATCAAATGTGGCTGAGCAACGGTTGCTAGGCAACCAAGACGCTCAATGGACTGTAGATCAAATGTGGCTGAGCAACTGTCGCGAAGCAATCATGACGCTCAATGGACTGTAGATCAAATGTCGCTGAGTAACGGTCGCTAGGCAACCAAGACGCTGAATAGACAGTAGATCAAATGTGGCTGAGCAACGGTCGCTAGGCAACCAAGGCGCTCAATGGACTGTAGATCAAATGTGGCTGAGCAACGGTCGCTAGGCAACCAAGACGCTCAATGGACTGTAGATCATATGTGGCTGAGCAACGGTCGCTAGGCAACCAAGACGCTCAATGGACTGTAGATCAAATGTGGCTGAGCAACGGTCGCCAGGCAACCAAGACGCTCAATGGACTGTAGATCAAATGTGGCTGAGCAACGGTCGCTAGGCAACCAAGACGCTCAATGGACTGTAGATCAAATGTGGCTGAGCAACGGTCGCTAGGCAACCAAGACGCTCAATGGACTGTAGATCAAATGTGGCTGAGCAACGGTCGCTAGGCAACCAAGACGCTCAATGGACTGTAGATCAAATGTGGCTGAGCAACGGTCGCCAGGCAACCAAGACGCTCAATGGACTGTAGATCAAATGTGGCTGAGCAACGGTCGCTAGGCAACCAAGACGCTCAATGGACTGTAGATCAAATGTGGCTGAGCAACGGTCGCTAGGCAACCAAGACGCTCAATGGACTGTAGATCAAATGTGGCTGAGCAACGGTCGCTAGGCAACCAAGACGCTCAATGGACTGTAGATCAAATGTGGCTGAGCAACGGTCGCTAGGCAACCAAGACGCTCAATAGACTGTAGATCAAATGTGGCTGGGCAACGGTCGCTAGGCAACCAAGACGCTCAATGGACTGTAGATCATATGTGGCTGAGCAACGGTTGCTAGGCAACCAAGACGCTCAATGGACTGTAGATCAAATGTGGCTGAGCAACGGTCGCTAGGCAACCATGACGCTCAATAGACTGTAGATCAAGTGTGGCTGAGCAACGGTCGCTAGGCAACCAAGACGCTCAATGGACTGTAGATCAAGTGTGGCTGAGCAACGGTCGCTAGGCAATCAAGACGCTCAATGGACTGTAGATCAAATGTAGCTGAGCAACGGTCACTAGGCAACCAAGACACTCAATGGACTGTAGATCAAATGTGGCTGAGCAACGGTCGATAGGCAACCAAGACACTCAATAGACTGTAGATCAAGTGTGGCTGAGCAACGGTCGCTAGGCAACCAAGACGCTCAATGGACTGTAGATCAAATGTGGCTGAGCAACGGTCGCTAGGCAACCAAGACGCTCAATTGACTGTAGATCAAATGTGGCTGAGCAACGGTCGCTAGGCAACCAAGACGCTCAATGGACTGTAGATCAAATGTGGCTGAGTAACGGTCGCTAAGCACCCAAGACGCTCAATGGACTGTAGATCAAATGTGGCTGAGTAACGGACGCTAAGCACCCAAGACGCTCAATGGACTGTAGATCAAATGTGGCTGAGTAACGGTCGCTAAGCAACCAAGACGCTCAATGGACTGTAGATCAAATGTGGCTGAGCAACGGTCGCTAAGCACCCAAGACGCTCAATGGACTGTAGATAAAATGTGGCTGAGTAACGGTCGCTAAGCAACCAAGACGCTCAATGGACTGTAGATCAAATGTGGCTGAGCAACGGTCGCTAGGCAACCAAGACGCTCAATGGACTGTAGATCAAGTGTGGCTGAGCAACGGTCGCTAAGCAACCAAGACGCTCAATGGACTGTAGATCAAATGTGGCTGAGCAACGGTCGCTAGGCAACCAAGACGCTCAATGGACTGTAGATCAAGTGTGCCTGAGTAACGGTCGCTAAGCACCCAAGACGCTCAATGGACTGTAGATCAAGTGTGCCTGAGTAACGGTCGCTAAGCACCCAAGACGCTCAATGGACAGTAGATCAAATGTGGCTGAGTAACGGTCGCTAGGCAACCAAGACGCTCAATGGACTGTAGATCAAATGTGGCTGAGCAACGGTCGCTAGGCAACCAAGACGCTCAATGGACTGTAGATCAAATGTGGCTGAGCAACGGTCGCTAGGCAACCAAGACGCTCAATGGACTGTAGATCAAATGTGGCTGAGTAACGTTCGCTAAGCAACCAAGACGCTCAATGGACTGTAGATCAAATGTGGCTGAGCAACGGTCGCTAGGCAACCAAGACGCTCAATGGACTGTAGATCAAATGTGGCTGAGCAACGGTCGCTAGGCATCCAAGACGCTCAATGGACTGTAGATCAAATGTGGCTGAGCAACGGTCGCTAGGCAACCAAGACGCTCAATTGACTGTAGATCAAATGTGGCTGAGCAACGGTCGCTAAGCAACCAAGACGCTCAATGGACTGTAGATCAAATGTGGCTGAGCAACGGTCGCTAGGCAACCAAGACGCTCAATTGACTGTAGATCTAATGTGGCTGAGCAACGGTCGCTAGGCAATCAAGACGCTCAATGGACTGTTGATCAAATGTGGCTGAGCAACGGTCGCTAGGCAACCAAGACGCTCAATGGACTGTAGATCAAATGTGGCTGAGCAACGGTCGCTAGGCAACCAAGACGCTCAATGGACTGTAGATCAAATGTGGCTGAGTAACGGTCGCTAAGCAACCAAGACGCTCAATGGACTGTAGATCTAATGTGGCTGAGCAACGGTCGCTAGGCAACCAAGACGCTCAATTGACTGTAGATCAAATGTGGCTGAGCAACGGTCGCTAGGCAACCAAGACGCTCAATGGACTGTAGATCAAATGTGGCTGAGTAACGGTCGCTAAGCACCCAAGACGCTCAATGGACTGTAGATCAAATGTGGCTGAGTAACGGACGCTAAGCACCCAAGACGCTCAATGGACTGTAGATCAAATGTGGCTGAGTAACGGTCGCTAAGCAACCAAGACGCTCAATGGACTGTAGATCAAATGTGGCTGAGCAACGGTCGCTAAGCACCCAAGACGCTCAATGGACTGTAGATCAAATGTGGCTGAGTAACGGTCGCTAAGCAACCAAGACGCTCAATGGACTGTAGATCAAATGTGGCTGAGCAACGGTCGCTAGGCAACCAAGACGCTCAATGGACTGTAGATCAAGTGTGGCTGAGCAACGGTCGCTAAGCAACCAAGACGCTCAATGGACTGTAGATCAAATGTGGCTGAGCAACGGTCGCTAGGCAACCAAGACGCTCAATGGACTGTAGATCAAGTGTGCTTGAGTAACGGTCGCTAAGCACCCAAGACGCTCAATGGACTGTAGATCAAGTGTGCCTGAGTAACGGTCGCTAAGCACCCAAGACGCTCAATGGACTGGAGATCAAATGTGGCTGAGTAACGGTCGCGAAGCAACCATGACGCTCAATGGACTGTAGATCAAATGTCGCTGAGTAACGGTCGCTAGGCAACCAAGACGCTCAATAGACTGTAGATCAAATGTGGATGAGCAACGGTCGCTAGGCAACCAAGACGCTCAATGGACTGTAGATCAAATGTGGCTGAGCAACGGTCGCTAGGCAACCAAGACGCTCAATGGACTGTAGATCAAATGTGGCTGAGCAACGGTCGCTAGGCAACCAAGACGCTCAATAGACTGTAGATCAAATGTGGCTGAGCAACGGTCGCTAGGCAACCAAGACGCTCAATGGACTGTAGATCAAATGTGGGTGAGCAACGGTCGCTAGGCAACCAAGACGCTCAATGGACTGTAGATCAAATGTGGCTGAGCAACGGTCGCTAGGCAACCAAGACGCTCAATGGACTGTAGATCAAATGTGGCTGAGCAACGGTCGCTAGGCAACCAAGACGCTCAATGGACTGTAGATCAAATGTGGCTGAGCAACGGTCGCTAGGCAACCAAGACGCTCAATGGACTGTAGATCAAATGTGGCTGAGCAACGGTCGCTAGGCAACCAAGACGCTCAATGGACTGTAGATCAAATGTGGATGATCAACGGTCGCTAGGCAACCAAGACGCTCAATGGACTGTAGATCTAATGTGGTTGAGTAACGGTCGCTAGGCAACCAAGACGCTCAATGGACTGTAGATCAAATGTGGCTGAGCAACGGTCGCTAGGCAACCAAGACGCTCAATGGACTGTAGATCAAATGTGGCTGAGCAACGGTCGCTAGGCAACCAAGACGCTCAATAAATAGACTGTAGATCAAATGTGGCTGAGCAACGGTTGCTAGGCAATCAAGACGCTCAATGGACTGTAGATCAAATGTGGCTGAGCGACAGTCGCTAGGCAACCAAGACGCTCTATGGACTGTAGATCAAATGTCGCTGAGTAACGGTCGCTAGGCAACCAAGACGCTCAATAGACTGTAGATCAAATGTGGTTGAGCAACGGTCTCTAGGCAACCAAGACGCTCAATGGACTGTAGATCAAATGTGGCTGAGCAACTGTCGCTAGGCAACCAAGACGCTCAATGGACTGTAGATCAAATGTGGCTGAGCAACGGTCGCTAGGCAACCAAGACACACAATGGACTGTAGATCAAATGTGGCTGAGCAACGGTCGCTAGGCAACCAAGACGCTCTATGGACTGTAGATCAAATGTGGCAGAGCAACGGTTGCTAGGCAACCAAGACGCTCAATGGACTGTAGATCAAATGTGGCTGAGCAACGGTCGCGAAGCAACCATGACGCTCAATGGACTGTAGATCAAATGTCGCTGAGTAACGGTCGCTAGGCAACCAAGACGCTCAATAGACTGTAGATCAAATGTGGATGAGCAACGGTCGCTAGGCAACCAAGACGCTCAATGGACTGTAGATCAAATGTGGCTGAGCAACGGTCGCTAGGCAACCAAGACGCTCAATGGACTGTAGATCAAATGTGGCTGAGCAACGGTCGCTAGGCAACCAAGACGCTCAATAGACTGTAGATCAAATGTGGTTGAGCAACGGTCGCTAGGCAACCAAGACGCTCAATGGACTGTAGATCAAATGTGGCTGAGCAACGGTCGCTAGGCAACCAAGACGCTCAATGGACTGTAGATCAAATGTGGCTGAGCAACGGTCGCTAGGCAACCAAGACGCTCAATGGACTGTAGATCAAATGTGGCTGAGCAACGGTCGCTAGGCAAACAAGACGCTCAATGGACTGTAGATCAAATGTGGCTGAGCAACGGTCGCTAGGCAACCAAGACGCTCAATGGACTGTAGATCAAATGTGGCTGAGCAACGGTCTCTAGGCAACCAAGACGCTCTATGGACTGTAGATCAAATGTGGCTGAGCGACGGTCGCTGGGCAACCAAGACGCTCAATGGACTGTAGATCAAACGTGGCTGAGCGACAGTCGCTAGGCAACCATGACGCTCAATGGACTGTAGATCAAATGTGGCTGAGCAACGGTCGCTAGGCAACCAAGACGCTCAATGGACTGTAGATCAAATGTGGCTGAGCAACGGTCGCTAGGCAACCAAGACGCTCAATGGACTGTAGATCAAATGTGGCTGAGCAACGGTCACTAGGCAACCAAGACGCTCAATGGACTGTAGATCAAATGTGGCTGAGCAACGGTCGCTAGGCAACCATGACGCTCAATGGACTGTAGATCAAATGTGGTTGAGCAACGGTCTCTAGGCAACCAAGACGCTCTATGGACTGTAGATCAAATGTGGCTGAGCAACGGTTGCTAGGCAACCAAGACGCTCAATGGACTGTAGATCAAATGTGGCTGAGCAACGGTCGCGAAGCAATCATGACGCTCAATGGACTGTAGATCAAATGTCGCTGAGTAACGGTCGCTAGGCAACCAAGACGCTCAATAGACTGTAGATCAAATGTGGCTGAGCAACGGTCGCTAGGCAACCAAGACGCTCAATGGACTGTAGATCAAATGTGGCTGAGCAACGGTCGCTAGGCAACCAAGACGCTCAATGGACTGTAGATCAAATGTGGCTGAGCAACGGTCGCTAGGCAACCAAGACGCTCAATGGACTGTAGATCAAATGTGGCTGAGCAACGGTCGCTAGGCAACCAAGACGCTCAATGGACTGTAGATCAAATGTGGCCGAGCAACGGTCGCTAGGCAACCAAGACGCTCAATGGACTGTAGATCAAATGTGGCTGAGCAACGGTCGCTAGGCAACCAAGACGCTCAATGGACTGTAGATCAAATGTGGCTGAGCAACGGTCGCTAGGCAACCAAGACGCTCAATGGACTGTAGATCAAATGTGGCTGAGCAACTGTCGCTAGGCAACCAAGACACACAATGGACTGTAGATCAAATGTGGCTGAGCAACGGTCGCTAGGCAACCAAGACGCTCTATGGACTGTAGATCAAATGTGGCAGAGCAACGGTTGCTAGGCAACCAAGACGCTCAATGGACTGTAGATCAAATGTGGCTGAGCAACGGTCGCGAAGCAACCATGACGCTCAATGGACTGTAGATCAAATGTCGCTGAGTAACGGTCGCTAGGCAACCAAGACGCTCAATAGACTGTAGATCAAATGTGGATGAGCAACGGTCGCTAGGCAACCAAGACGCTCATTGGACTGTAGATCAAATGTGGCTGAGCAACGGTCGCTAGGCAACCAAGACGCTCAATGGACTGTAGATCAAATGTGGCTGAGCAACGGTCGCTAGGCAACCAAGACGCTCAATGGACTGTAGATCAAATGTGGCTGAGTAACGTTCGCTAAGCAACCAAGACGCTCAATGGACTGTAGATCAAATGCGGCTGAGCAACGGTCGCTAGGCAACCAAGACGCTCAATTGACTGTAGATCAAATGTGGCTGAGCAACGGTCGCTAGGCATCCAAGACGCTCAATGGACTGTAGATCAAATGTGGCTGAGCAACGGTCGCTAGGCAACCAAGACGCTCAATGGACTGTAGATCAAATGTGGCTGAGCAACGGTCGCTAGGCAACCAAGACGCTCAATGGACTGTAGATCAAATGTGGCTGAGCAACGGTCGCTAGGCAACCAAGACGCTCAATTGACTGTAGATCAAATGTGGCTGAGCAACGGTCGCTAAGCAACCAAGACGCTCAATGGACTGTAGATCAAATGTGGCTGAGCAACGGTCGCTAGGCAACCAAGACGCTCAATTGACTGTAGATCTAATGTGGCTGAGCAACGGTCGCTAGGCAATCAAGACGCTCAATGGACTGTTGATCAAATGTGGCTGAGCAACAGTCGCTAGGCAACCAAGACGCTCAATGGACTGTAGATCAAATGTGGCTGAGCAACGGTCGCTAGGCAACCAAGACGCTCAATGGACTGTAGATCAAATGTGGCTGAGTAACGGTCGCTAAGCAACCAAGACGCTCAATGGACTGTAGATCAAGTGTGGCTGAGCAACGGTCGCTAGGCAACCAAGACGCTCAATTGACTGTAGATCAAATGTGGTTGAGCAACGGTCGCTAGGCAACCAAGACGCTCAATGGACTGTAGATCAAATGTGGCTGAGTAACGGTCGCTAAGCACCCAAGACGCTCAATGGACTGTAGATCAAATGTGGCTGAGTAACGGACGCTAAGCACCCAAGACGCTCAATGGACTGTAGATCAAATGTGGCTGAGTAACGGTCGCTAAGCAACCAAGACGCTCAATGGACTGTAGATCAAATGTGGCTGAGCAACGGTCGCTAAGCACCCAAGACGCTCAATGGACTGTAGATCAAATATGGCTGAGTAACGGTCGCTAAGCAACCAAGACGCTCAATGGACTGTAGATCAAATGTGGCTGAGCAACGGTCGCTAGGCAACCAAGACGCTCAATGGACTGTAGATCAAGTGTGGCTGAGCAACGGTCGCTAAGCAACCAAGACGCTCAATGGACTGTAGATCAAATGTGGCTGAGCAACGGTCGCTAGGCAACCAAGACGCTCAATGGACTGTAGATCAAGTGTGCTTGAGTAACGGTCGCTAAGCACCCAAGACGCTCAAAGGACTGTAGATCAAGTGTGCCTGAGTAACGGTCGCTAAGCACCCAAGACGCTCAATGGACTGGAGATCAAATGTGGCTGAGTAACGGTCGCGAAGCAACCATGACGCTCAATGGACTGTAGATCAAATGTCGCTGAGTAACGGTCGCTAGGCAACCAAGACGCTCAATAGACTGTAGATCAAATGTGGATGAGCAACGGTCGCTAGGCAACCAAGACGCTCAATGGACTGTAGATCAAATGTGGATGAGCAACGGTCGCTAGGCAACCAAGACGCTCAATGGACTGTAGATCAAATGTGGCTGAGCAACGGTCGCTAGGCAACCAAGACGCTCAATAGACTGTAGATCAAATGTGGCTGAGCAACGGTCGCTAGGCAACCAAGACGCTCAATGGACTGTAGATCAAATGTGGCTGAGCAACGGTCGCTAGGCAACCAAGACGCTCAATGGACTGTAGATCAAATGTGGCTGAGCAACGGTCGCTAGGCAACCAAGACGCTCAATGGACTGTAGATCAATTGTGGCTGAGCAACGGTCGCTAGGCAACCAAGACGCTCAATGGACTGTAGATCAAATGTGGCTGAGCAACGGTCGCTAGGCAACCAAGACGCTCAATGGACTGTAGATCAAATGTGGCTGAGCAACGGTCGCTAGGCAACCAAGACGCTCAATGGACTGTAGATCAAATGTGGATGAGCAACGGTCGCTAGGCAACCAAGACGCTCAATGGACTGTAGATCTAATGTGGTTGAGTAACGGTCGCTAGGCAACCAAGACGCTCAATGGACTGTAGATCAAATGTGGCTGAGCAACGGTCGCTAGGCAACCAAGACGCTCAATGGACTGTAGATCAAATGTGGCTGAGCAACGGTCGCTAGGCAACCAAGACGCTCAATAAATAGACTGTAGATCAAATGTGGCTGAGCAACGGTTGCTAGGCAATCAAGACGCTCAATGGACTGTAGATCAAATGTGGCTGAGCGACAGTCGCTAGGCAACCAAGACGCTCTATGGACTGTAGATCAAATGTCGCTGAGTAACGGTCGCTAGGCAACCAAGACGCTCAATAGACTGTAGATCAAATGTGGTTGAGCAACGGTCGCTAGGCAACCAAGACGCTCAATGGACTGTAGATCAAATGTGGCTGAGCAACGGTCGCTAGGCAACCAAGACACACAATGGACTGTAGATCAAATGTGGCTGAGCAACGGTCGCTAGGCAACCAAGACGCTCTATGGACTGTAGATCAAATGTGGCAGAGCAACGGTTGCTAGGCAACCAAGACGCTCAATGGACTGTAGATCAAATGTGGCTGAGCAACGGTCGCGAAGCAACCATGACGCTCAATGGACTGTAGATCAAATGTCGCTGAGTAACGGTCGCTAGGCAACCAAGACGCTCAATAGACTGTAGATCAAATGTGGATGAGCAACGGTCGCTAGGCAACCAAGACGCTCAATGGACTGTAGATCAAATGTGGCTGAGCAACGGTCGCTAGGCAACCAAGACGCTCAATGGACTGTAGATCAAATGTGGCTGAGCAACGGTCGCTAGGCAACCAAGACGCTCAATAGACTGTAGATCAAATGTGGCTGAGCAACGGTCGCTAGGCAACCAAGACGCTCAATGGACTGTAGATCAAATGTGGCTGAGCAACGGTCGCAAGGCAACCAAGACGCTCAATGGACTGTAGATCAAATGTGGCTGAGCAACGGTCGCTAGGCAACCAAGACGCTCAATGGACTGTAGATCAAATGTGGCTGAGCAACGGTCGCTAGGCAAACAAGACGCTCAATGGACTGTAGATCAAATGTGGCTGAGCAACGGTCGCTAGGCAACCAAGACGCTCAATGGACTGTAGATCAAATGTGGCTGAGCAACGGTCTCTAGGCAACCAAGACGCTCTATGGACTGTAGATCAAATGTGGCTGAGCGACGGTCGCTGGGCAACCAAGACGCTCAATGGACTGTAGATCAAACGTGGCTGAGCGACAGTCGCTAGGCAACCATGACGCTCAATGGACTGTAGATCAAATGTGGCTGAGCAACGGTCGCTAGGCAACCAAGACGCTCAATGGACTGTAGATCAAATGTGGCTGAGCAACGGTCGCTAGGCAACCAAGACGCTCAATGGACTGTAGATCAAATGTGGCTGAGCAACGGTCACTAGGCAACCAAGACGCTCAATGGACTCTAGATCAAATGTGGCTGAGCAACGGTCGCTAGGCAACCATGACGCTCAATGGACTGTAGATCAAATGTGGTTGAGCAACGGTCTCTAGGCAACCAAGACGCTCTATGGACTGTAGATCAAATGTGGCTGAGCAACGGTTGCTAGGCAACCAAGACGCTCAATGGACTGTAGATCAAATGTGGCTGAGCAACGGTCGCGAAGCAATCATGACGCTCAATGGACTGTAGATCAAATGTCGCTGAGTAACGGTCGCTAGGCAACCAAGACGCTCAATAGACTGTAGATCAAATGTGGCTGAGCAACGGTCGCTAGGCAACCAAGACGCTCAATGGACTGTAGATCAAATGTGGCTGAGCAACGGTCGCTAGGCAACCAAGACGCTCAATGGACTGTAGATCAAATGTGGCTGAGCAACGGTCGCTAGGCAACCAAGACGCTCAATGGACTGTAGATCAAATGTGGCTGAGCAACGGTCGCTAGGCAACCAAGACGCTCAATGGACTGTAGATCAAATGTGGCTGAGCAACGGTCGCTAGGCAACCAAGACGCTCAATGGACTGTAGATCAAATGTGGCTGAGCAACGGTCGCTAGGCAACCAAGACGCTCAATGGACTGTAGATCAAATGTGGCTGAGCAACGGTCGCTAGGCAACCAAGACGCTCAATGGACTGTAGATCAAATGTGGCTGAGCAACGGTCGCTAGGCAACCAAGACGCTCAATGGACTGTAGATCAAATGTGGCTGAGCAACGGTCGCTAGGCAACCAAGACGCTCAATGGACTGTAGATCAAATGTGGCTGAGCAACGGTCGCTAGGCAACCAAGACGCTCAATGGACTGTAGATCAAATGTGGCTGAGCAACGGTCGCTAGGCAACCAAGACGCTCAATGGACTGTAGATCAAATGTGGCTGAGCAACGGTCGCTAGGCAACCAAGACGCTCAATGGACTGTAGATCAATTGTGGCTGAGCAACGGTCGCTAGGCAAACAAGACGCTCAATGGACTGTAGATCAAATGTGGCTGAGCAACGGTCGCTAGGCAACCAAGACGCTCAATGGACTGTAGATCAAATGTGGCTGAGCAACGGTCGCTAGGCAACCAAGACGCTCAATGGACTGTAGATCAAATGTGGCTGAGCAACGGTCGCTAGGCAACCAAGACGCTCAATGGACTGTAGATCTAATGTGGCTGAGTAACGGTTGCTAGGCAACCAAGACGCTCAATGGACTGTAGATCAAATGTGGCTGAGCAACGGTCGCTAGGCAACCAAGACGCTCAATGGACTGTAGATCAAATGTGGCTGAGCAACGGTCGCTAGGCAACCACAACGCTCAATAAATAGACTGTAGATCAAATGTGGCTGAGCAACGGTTGCTAGGCAATCAAGACGCTCAATGGACTGTAGATCAAATGTGGCTGAGCGACAGTCGCTAGGCAACCAAGAGGCTCTATGGACTGTAGATCAAATGTCGCTGAGTAACGGTCGCTAGGCAACCAAGACGCTCAATAGACTGTAGATCAAATGTGGTTGAGCAACGGTCTCTAGGCAACCAACACGCTCAATGGACTGTAGATCAAATGTGGCTGAGCAACTGTCGCTAGGCAACCAAGACGCTCAATGGACTGTAGATCAAATGTGGCTGAGCAACGGTCGCTAGGCAACCAAGACACACAATGGACTGTAGATCAAATGTGGCTGAGCAACGGTCGCTAGGCAACCAAGACGCTCTATGGACTGTAGATCAAATGTGGCAGAGCAACGGTTGCTAGGCAACCAAGACGATCAATGGACTGTAGATCAAATGTGGCTGAGCAACGGTCGCGAAGCAACCATGACGCTCAATGGACTGTAGATCAAATGTCGCTGAGTAACGGTCGCTAGGCAACCAAGACGCTCAATAGACTGTAGATCAAATGTGGATGAGCAACGGTCGCTAGGCAACCAAGACGCTCAATGGACTGTAGATCAAATGTGGCTGAGCAACGGTCGCTAGGCAACCAAGACGCTCAATGGACTGTAGATCAAATGTGGCTGAGCAACGGTCGCTAGGCAACCAAGATGCTCAATAGACTGTAGATCAAATGTGGCTGAGCAACGGTCGCTAGGCAACCAAGACGCTCAATGGACTGTAGATCAAATGTGGCTGAGCAACGGTCGCTAGGCAACCAAGACGCTCAATGGACTGTAGATCAAATGTGGCTGAGCAACGGTCGCTAGGCAACCAAGACGCTCAATGGACTGTAGATCAAATGTGGCTGAGCAACGGTCGCTAGGCAAACAAGACGCTCAATGGACTGTAGATCAAATGTGGCTGAGCAACGGTCGCTAGGCAACCAAGACGCTCAATGGACTGTAGATCAAATGTGGCTGAGCAACGGTCTCTAGGCAACCAAGACGCTCTATGGACTGTAGATCAAATGTGGCTGAGCGACGGTCGCTGGGCAACCAAGACGCTCAATGGACTGTAGATCAAACGTGGCTGAGCGACAGTCGCTAGGCAACCATGACGCTCAATGGACTGTAGATCAAATGTGGCTGAGCAACGGTCGCTAGGCAACCAAGACGCTCAATGGACTGTAGATCAAATGTGGCTGAGCAACGGTCGCTAGGCAACCAAGACGCTCAATGGACTGTAGATCAAATGTGGCTGAGCAACGGTCACTAGGCAACCAAGACGCTCAATGGACTGTAGATCAAATGTGGCTGAGCAACGGTCGCTAGGCAACCATGACGCTCAATGGACTGTAGATCAAATGTGGTTGAGCAACGGTCTCTAGGCAACCAAGACGCTCTATGGACTGTAGATCAAATGTGGCTGAGCAACGGTTGCTAGGCAACCAAGACGCTCAATGGACTGTAGATCAAATGTGGCTGAGCAACGGTCGCGAAGCAATCATGACGCTCAATGGACTGTAGATCAAATGTCGCTGAGTAACGGTCGCTAGGCAACCAAGACGCTCAATAGACTGTAGATCAAATGTGGCTGAGCAACGGTCGCTAGGCAACCAAGACGCTCAATGGACTGTAGATCAAACGTGGCTGAGCGACAGTCGCTAGGCAACCATGACGCTCAATGGACTGTAGATCAAATGTGGCTGAGCAGCGGTCGCGAAGCAATCATGACGCTCAATGGACTGTAGATCAAATGTCGCTGAGTAACGGTCGCTAGGCAACCAAGACGCTCAATAGACTGTAGATCAAATGTGGCTGAGCAACGGTCGCTAGGCAACCAAGACGCTCAATGGACTGTAGATCAAATGTGGCTGAGCAACGGTCTCTAGGCAACCAAGACGCTCTATGGACTGTAGATCAAATGTGGCTGAGCGACGGTCGCTGGGCAACCAAGACGCTCAATGGACTGTAGATCAAACGTGGCTGAGCGACAGTCGCTAGGCAACCATGACGCTCAATGGACTGTAGATCAAATGTGGCTGAGCAACGGTCGCTAGGCAACCATGACGCTCAATGGACTGTAGATCAAATGTGGTTGAGCAAAGGTCTCTAGACAAACAAGACGCTCAATGGACTGTAGATCAAATGTGGCTGAGCAACGGTCGCTAGGCAACCAAGACGCTCTATGGACTGTAGATCAAATGTGGCTGAGCAACGGTTGCTAGGCAACCAAGACGCTCAATGGACTGTAGATCAAATGTGGCTGAGCAACTGTCGCGAAGCAATCATGACGCTCAATGGACTGTAGATCAAATGTCGCTGAGTAACGGTCGCTAGGCAACCAAGACGCTCAATAGACTGTAGATCAAATGTGGCTGAGCAACGGTCGCTAGGCTACCAAGGCGCTCAATGGACTGTAGATCAAATGTGGCTGAGCAACGGTCGCTAGGCAACCAAGACGCTCAATGGACTGTAGATCATATGTGGCTGAGCAACGGTCGCTAGGCAACCAAGACGCTCAATGGACTGTAGATCAAATGTGGCTGAGCAACGGTCGCCAGGCAACCAAGACGCTCAATGGACTGTAGATCAAATGTGGCTGAGCAACGGTCGCTAGGCAACCAAGACGCTCAATGGACTGTAGATCAAATGTGGCTGAGCAACGGTCGCTAGGCAACCAAGACGCTCAATGGACTGTAGATCAAATGTGGCTGAGCAACGGTCGCTAGGCAACCAAGACGCTCAATGGACTGTAGATCAAATGTGGCTGAGCAACGGTCGCCAGGCAACCAAGACGCTCAATGGACTGTAGATCAAATGTGGCTGAGCAACGGTCGCTAGGCAACCAAGACGCTCAATGGACTGTAGATCAAATGTGGCTGAGCAACGGTCGCTAGGCAACCAAGACGCTCAATGGACTGTAGATCAAATGTGGCTGAGCAACGGTCGCTAGGCAACCAAGACGCTCAATGGACTGTAGATCAAATGTGGCTGAGCAACGGTCGCTAGGCAACCAAGACGCTCAATAGACTGTAGATCAAATGTGGCTGGGCAACGGTCGCTAGGCAACCAAGACGCTCAATGGACTGTAGATCAAATGTGGCTGAGCAACGGTTGCTAGGCAACCAAGACGCTCAATGGACTGTAGATCAAATGTGGCTGAGCAACGGTCGCTAGGCAACCATGACGCTCAATAGACTGTAGATCAAGTGTGGCTGAGCAACGGTCGCTAGGCAACCATGACGCTCAATGGACTGTAGATCAAATGTGGCTGAGCAACGGTCGCTAGGCAACCAAGACGCTCAATGGACTGTAGATCAAATGTGGCTGAGCAACGGTCGCTAGGCAACCAAGACGCTCAATGGACTGTAGATCAAATGTGGCTGAGCAACGGTCACTAGGCAACCAAGACGCTCAATGGACTGTAGATCAAATGTGGCTGAGCAACGGTCGCTAGGCAACCATGACGCTCAATGGACTGTAGATCAAATGTGGTTGAGCAACGGTCTCTAGGCAACCAAGACGCTCTATGGACTGTCGATCAAATGTGGCTGAGCAACGGTTGCTAGGCAACCAAGACGCTCAATGGACTGTAGATCAAATGTGGCTGAGCAACGGTCGCGAAGCAATCATGACGCTCAATGGACTGTAGATCAAATGTCGCTGAGTAACGGTCGCTAGGCAACCAAGACGCTCAATAGACTGTAGATCAAATGTGGCTGAGCAACGGTCGCTAGGCAACCAAGACGCTCAATGGACTGTAGATCAAACGTGGCTGAGCGACAGTCGCTAGGCAACCATGACGCTCAATGGACTGTAGATCAAATGTGGCTGAGCAGCGGTCGCGAAGCAATCATGACGCTCAATGGACTGTAGATCAAATGTCGCTGAGTAACGGTCGCTAGGCAACCAAGACGCTCAATAGACTGTAGATCAAATGTGGCTGAGCAACGGTCGCTAGGCAACCAAGACGCTCAATGGACTGTAGATCAAATGTGGCTGAGCAACGGTCTCTAGGCAACCAAGACGCTCTATGGACTGTAGATCAAATGTGGCTGAGCGACGGTCGCTGGGCAACCAAGACGCTCAATGGACTGTAGATCAAACGTGGCTGAGCGACAGTCGCTAGGCAACCATGACGCTCAATGGACTGTAGATCAAATGTGGCTGAGCAACGGTCGCTAGGCAACCATGACGCTCAATGGACTGTAGATCAAATGTGGTTGAGCAAAGGTCTCTAGACAAACAAGACGCTCAATGGACTGTAGATCAAATGTGGCTGAGCAACGGTCGCTAGGCAACCAAGACGCTCTATGGACTGTAGATCAAATGTGGCTGAGCAACGGTTGCTAGGCAACCAAGACGCTCAATGGACTGTAGATCAAATGTGGCTGAGCAACTGTCGCGAAGCAATCATGACGCTCAATGGACTGTAGATCAAATGTCGCTGAGTAACGGTCGCTAGGCAACCAAGACGCTCAATAGACTGTAGATCAAATGTGGCTGAGCAACGGTCGCTAGGCTACCAAGGCGCTCAATGGACTGTAGATCAAATGTGGCTGAGCAACGGTCGCTAGGCAACCAAGACGCTCAATGGACTGTAGATCATATGTGGCTGAGCAACGGTCGCTAGGCAACCAAGACGCTCAATGGACTGTAGATCAAATGTGGCTGAGCAACGGTCGCCAGGCAACCAAGACGCTCAATGGACTGTAGATCAAATGTGGCTGAGCAACGGTCGCTAGGCAACCAAGACGCTCAATGGACTGTAGATCAAATGTGGCTGAGCAACGGTCGCTAGGCAACCAAGACGCTCAATGGACTGTAGATCAAATGTGGCTGAGCAACTGTCGCGAAGCAATCATGACGCTCAATGGACTGTAGATCAAATGTCGCTGAGTAACGGTCGCTAGGCAACCAAGACGCTCAATAGACTGTAGATCAAATGTGGCTGAGCAACGGTCGCTAGGCTACCAAGGCGCTCAATGGACTGTAGATCAAATGTGGCTGAGCAACGGTCGCTAGGCAACCAAGACGCTCAATGGACTGTAGATCATATGTGGCTGAGCAACGGTCGCTAGGCAACCAAGACGCTCAATGGACTGTAGATCAAATGTGGCTGAGCAACGGTCGCCAGGCAACCAAGACGCTCAATGGACTGTAGATCAAATGTGGCTGAGCAACGGTCGCTAGGCAACCAAGACGCTCAATGGACTGTAGATCAAATGTGGCTGAGCAACGGTCGCTAGGCAACCAAGACGCTCAATGGACTGTAGATCAAATGTGGCTGAGCAACGGTCGCTAGGCAACCAAGACGCTCAATGGACTGTAGATCAAATGTGGCTGAGCAACGGTCGCCAGGCAACCAAGACGCTCAATGGACTGTAGATCAAATGTGGCTGAGCAACGGTCGCTAGGCAACCAAGACGCTCAATGGACTGTAGATCAAATGTGGCTGAGCAACGGTCGCTAGGCAACCAAGACGCTCAATGGACTGTAGATCAAATGTGGCTGAGCAACGGTCGCTAGGCAACCAAGACGCTCAATGGACTGTAGATCAAATGTGGCTGAGCAACGGTCGCTAGGCAACCAAGACGCTCAATAGACTGTAGATCAAATGTGGCTGGGCAACGGTCGCTAGGCAACCAAGACGCTCAATGGACTGTAGATCAAATGTGGCTGAGCAACGGTTGCTAGGCAACCAAGACGCTCAATGGACTGTAGATCAAATGTGGCTGAGCAACGGTCGCTAGGCAACCATGACGCTCAATAGACTGTAGATCAAGTGTGGCTGAGCAACGGTCGCTAGGCAACCATGACGCTCAATGGACTGTAGATCAAATGTGGCTGAGCAACGGTCGCTAGGCAACCAAGACGCTCAATGGACTGTAGATCAAATGTGGCTGAGCAACGGTCGCTAGGCAACCAAGACGCTCAATGGACTGTAGATCAAATGTGGCTGAGCAACGGTCACTAGGCAACCAAGACGCTCAATGGACTGTAGATCAAATGTGGCTGAGCAACGGTCGCTAGGCAACCATGACGCTCAATGGACTGTAGATCAAATGTGGTTGAGCAACGGTCTCTAGGCAACCAAGACGCTCTATGGACTGTCGATCAAATGTGGCTGAGCAACGGTTGCTAGGCAACCAAGACGCTCAATGGACTGTCGATCAAATGTGGCTGAGCAACGGTCGCGAAGCAATCATGACGCTCAATGGACTGTAGATCAAATGTCGCTGAGTAACGGTCGCTAGGCAACCAAGACGCTCAATAGACTGTAGATCAAATGTGGCTGAGCAACGGTCGCTAGGCAACCAAGACGCTCAATGGACTGTAGATCAAACGTGGCTGAGCGACAGTCGCTAGGCAACCATGACGCTCAATGGACTGTAGATCAAATGTGGCTGAGCAGCGGTCGCGAAGCAATCATGACGCTCAATGGACTGTAGATCAAATGTCGCTGAGTAACGGTCGCTAGGCAACCAAGACGCTCAATAGACTGTAGATCAAATGTGGCTGAGCAACGGTCGCTAGGCAACCAAGACGCTCAATGGACTGTAGATCAAATGTGGCTGAGCAACGGTCTCTAGGCAACCAAGACGCTCTATGGACTGTAGATCAAATGTGGCTGAGCGACGGTCGCTGGGCAACCAAGACGCTCAATGGACTGTAGATCAAACGTGGCTGAGCGACAGTCGCTAGGCAACCATGACGCTCAATGGACTGTAGATCAAATGTGGCTGAGCAACGGTCGCTAGGCAACCATGACGCTCAATGGACTGTAGATCAAATGTGGTTGAGCAAAGGTCTCTAGACAAACAAGACGCTCAATGGACTGTAGATCAAATGTGGCTGAGCAACGGTCGCTAGGCAACCAAGACGCTCTATGGACTGTAGATCAAATGTGGCTGAGCAACGGTTGCTAGGCAACCAAGACGCTCAATGGACTGTAGATCAAATGTGGCTGAGCAACTGTCGCGAAGCAATCATGACGCTCAATGGACTGTAGATCAAATGTCGCTGAGTAACGGTCGCTAGGCAACCAAGACGCTCAATAGACTGTAGATCAAATGTGGCTGAGCAACGGTCGCTAGGCTACCAAGGCGCTCAATGGACTGTAGATCAAATGTGGCTGAGCAACGGTCGCTAGGCAACCAAGACGCTCAATGGACTGTAGATCATATGTGGCTGAGCAACGGTCGCTAGGCAACCAAGACGCTCAATGGACTGTAGATCAAATGTGGCTGAGCAACGGTCGCCAGGCAACCAAGACGCTCAATGGACTGTAGATCAAATGTGGCTGAGCAACGGTCGCTAGGCAACCAAGACGCTCAATGGACTGTAGATCAAATGTGGCTGAGCAACGGTCGCTAGGCAACCAAGACGCTCAATGGACTGTAGATCAAATGTGGCTGAGCAACGGTCGCTAGGCAACCAAGACGCTCAATGGACTGTAGATCAAATGTGGCTGAGCAACGGTCGCCAGGCAACCAAGACGCTCAATGGACTGTAGATCAAATGTGGCTGAGCAACGGTCGCTAGGCAACCAAGACGCTCAATGGACTGTAGATCAAATGTGGCTGAGCAACGGTCGCTAGGCAACCAAGACGCTCAATGGACTGTAGATCAAATGTGGCTGAGCAACGGTCGCTAGGCAACCAAGACGCTCAATGGACTGTAGATCAAATGTGGCTGAGCAACGGTCGCTAGGCAACCAAGACGCTCAATAGACTGTAGATCAAATGTGGCTGGGCAACGGTCGCTAGGCAACCAAGACGCTCAATGGACTGTAGATCAAATGTGGCTGAGCAACGGTTGCTAGGCAACCAAGACGCTCAATGGACTGTAGATCAAATGTGACTGAGCAACGGTCGCTAGGCAACCATGACGCTCAATAGACTGTAGATCAAGTGTGGCTGAGCAACGGTCGCTAGGCAACCAAGACGCTCAATGGACTGTAGATCAAGTGTGGCTGAGCAACGGTCGCTAGGCAATCAAGACGCTCAATGGACTGTAGATCAAATGTAGCTGAGCAACGGTCACTAGGCAACCAAGACACTCAATGGACTGTAGATCAAATGTGGCTGAGCAACGTTCGATAGGCAACCAAGACACTCAATAGACTGTAGATCAAGTGTGGCTGAGCAACGGTCGCTAGGCAACCAAGACGCTCAATGGACTGTAGATCAAATGTGGCTGAGCAACGGTCGCTAGGCAACCAAGACGCTCAATGGACTGTAGATCAAATGTGGCTGAGCAACGGTCGCTAGGCAACCAAGACGCTCAATGGACTGTAGATCAAATGTGGATGAGCAACGGTCGCTAGGCAACCAAGACGCTCAATGGACTGTAGATCTAATGTGGTTGAGTAACGGTCGCTAGGCAACCAAGACGCTCAATGGACTGTAGATCAAATGTGGCTGAGCAACGGTCGCTAGGCAACCAAGACGCTCAATGGACTGTAGATCAAATGTGGCTGAGCAACGGTCGCTAGGCAACCAAGACGCTCAATAAATAGACTGTAGATCAAATGTGGCTGAGCAACGGTTGCTAGGCAATCAAGACGCTCAATGGACTGTAGATCAAATGTGGCTGAGCGACAGTCGCTAGGCAACCAAGACGCTCTATGGACTTTAGATCAAATGTCGCTGAGTAACGGTCGCTAGGCAACCAAGACGCTCAATAGACTGTAGATCAAATGTGGTTGAGCAACGGTCTCTAGGCAACCAAGACGCTCAATGGACTGTAGATCAAATGTGGCTGAGCAACTGTCGCTAGGCAACCAAGACGCTCAATGGACTGTAGATCAAATGTGGCTGAGCAACGGTCGCTAGGCAACCAAGACACACAATGGACTGTAGATCAAATGTGGCTGAGCAACGGTCGCTAGGCAACCAAGACGCTCTATGGACTGTAGATCAAATGTGGCAGAGCAACGGTTGCTAGGCAACCAAGACGCTCAATGGACTGTAGATCAAATGTGGCTGAGCAACGGTCGCGAAGCAACCATGACGCTCAATGGACTGTAGATCAAATGTCGCTGAGTAACGGTCGCTAGGCAACCAAGACGCTCAATAGACTGTAGATCAAATGTGGATGAGCAACGGTCGCTAGGCAACCAAGACGCTCAATGGACTGTAGATCAAATGTGGCTGAGCAACGGTCGCTAGGCAACCAAGACGCTCAATGGACTGTAGATCAAATGTGGCTGAGCAACGGTCGCTAGGCAACCAAGACGCTCAATAGACTGTAGATCAAATGTGGCTGAGCAACGGTCGCTAGGCAACCAAGACGCTCAATGGACTGTAGATCAAATGTGGCTGAGCAACGGTCGCAAGGCAACCAAGACGCTCAATGGACTGTAGATCAAATGAGGCTGAGCAACGGTCGCTAGGCAACCAAGACGCTCAATGGACTGTAGATCAAATGTGGCTGAGCAACGGTCGCTAGGCAAACAAGACGCTCAATGGACTGTAGATCAAATGTGGCTGAGCAACGGTCGCTAGGCAACCAAGACGCTCAATGGACTGTAGATCAAATGTGGCTGAGCAACGGTCTCTAGGCAACCAAGACGCTCTATGGACTGTAGATCAAATGTGGCTGAGCGACGGTCGCTGGGCAACCAAGACGCTCAATGGACTGTAGATCAAACGTGGCTGAGCGACAGTCGCTAGGCAACCATGACGCTCAATGGACTGTAGATCAAATGTGGCTGAGCAACGGTCGCTAGGCAACCAAGACGCTCAATGGACTGTAGATCAAATGTGGCTGAGCAACGGTCGCTAGGCAACCAAGACGCTCAATGGACTGTAGATCAAATGTGGCTGAGCAACGGTCACTAGGCAACCAAGACGCTCAATGGACTGTAGATCAAATGTGGCTGAGCAACGGTCGCTAGGCAACCATGACGCTCAATGGACTGTAGATCAAATGTGGTTGAGCAACGGTCTCTAGGCAACCAAGACGCTCTATGGACTGTAGATCAAATGTGGCTGAGCAACGGATGCTAGGCAACCAAGACGCTCAATGGACTGTAGATCAAATGTGGCTGAGCAACGGTCGCGAAGCAATCATGACGCTCAATGGACTGTAGATCAAATGTCGCTGAGTAACGGTCGCTAGGCAACCAAGACGCTCAATAGACTGTAGATCAAATGTGGCTGAGCAACGGTCGCTAGGCAACCAAGACGCTCAATGGACTGTAGATCAAATGTGGCTGAGCAACGGTCGCTAGGCAACCAAGACGCTCAATGGACTGTAGATCAAATGTGGCTGAGCAACGGTCGCTAGGCAACCAAGACGCTCAATGGACTGTAGATCAAATGTGGCTGAGCAACGGTCGCTAGGCAACCAAGACGCTCAATGGACTGTAGATCAAATGTGGCTGAGCAACGGTCGCTAGGCAACCAAGACGCTCAATGGACTGTAGATCAAATGTGGCTGAGCAACGGTCGCTAGGCAACCAAGACGCTCAATGGACTGTAGATCAAATGTGGCTGAGCAACGGTCGCTAGGCAACCAAGACGCTCAATGGACTGTAGATCAAATGTGGCTGAGCAACGGTCGCTAGGCAACCAAGACGCTCAATGGACTGTAGATCAAATGTGGCTGAGCAACGGTCGCTAGGCAACCAAGACGCTCAATGGACTGTAGATCAAATGTGGCTGAGCAACGGTCGCTAGGCAACCAAGACGCTCAATGGACTGTAGATCAAATGTGGCTGAGCAACGGTCGCTAGGCAACCAAGACGCTCAATGGACTGTAGATCAAATGTGGCTGAGCAACGGTCGCTAGGCAACCAAGACGCTCAATGGACTGTAGATCAATTGTGGCTGAGCAACGGTCGCTAGGCAAACAAGACGCTCAATGGACTGTAGATCAAATGTGGCTGAGCAACGGTCGCTAGGCAACCAAGACGCTCAATGGACTGTAGATCAAATGTGGCTGAGCAACGGTCGCTAGGCAACCAAGACGCTCAATGGACTGTAGATCAAATGTGGCTGAGCAACGGTCGCTAGGCAACCAAGACGCTCAATGGACTGTAGATCTAATGTGGCTGAGTAACGGTTGCTAGGCAACCAAGACGCTCAATGGACTGTAGATCAAATGTGGCTGAGCAACGGTCGCTAGGCAACCAAGACGCTCAATGGACTGTAGATCAAATGTGGCTGAGCAACGGTCGCTAGGCAACCACAACGCTCAATAAATAGACTGTAGATCAAATGTGGCTGAGCAACGGTTGCTAGGCAATCAAGACGCTCAATGGACTGTAGATCAAATGTGGCTGAGCGACAGTCGCTAGGCAACCAAGAGGCTCTATGGACTGTAGATCAAATGTCGCTGAGTAACGGTCGCTAGGCAACCAAGACGCTCAATAGACTGTAGATCAAATGTGGTTGAGCAACGGTCTCTAGGCAACCAACACGCTCAATGGACTGTAGATCAAATGTGGCTGAGCAACTGTCGCTAGGCAACCAAGACGCTCAATGGACTGTAGATCAAATGTGGCTGAGCAACGGTCGCTAGGCAACCAAGACACACAATGGACTGTACATCAAATGTGGCTGAGCAACGGTCGCTAGGCAACCAAGACGCTCTATGGACTGTAGATCAAATGTGGCAGAGCAACGGTTGCTAGGCAACCAAGACGATCAATGGACTGTAGATCAAATGTGGCTGAGCAACGGTCGCGAAGCAACCATGACGCTCAATGGACTGTAGATCAAATGTCGCTGAGTAACGGTCGCTAGGCAACCAAGACGCTCAATAGACTGTAGATCAAATGTGGATGAGCAACGGTCGCTAGGCAACCAAGACGCTCAATGGACTGTAGATCAAATGTGGCTGAGCAACGGTCGCTAGGCAACCAAGACGCTCAATGGACTGTAGATCAAATGTGGCTGAGCAACGGTCGCTAGGCAACCAAGATGCTCAATAGACTGTAGATCAAATGTGGCTGAGCAACGGTCGCTAGGCAACCAAGACGCTCAATGGACTGTAGATCAAATGTGGCTGAGCAACGGTCGCTAGGCAACCAAGACGCTCAATGGACTGTAGATCAAATGTGGCTGAGCAACGGTCGCTAGGCAACCAAGACGCTCAATGGACTGTAGATCAAATGTGGCTGAGCAACGGTCGCTAGGCAAACAAGACGCTCAATGGACTGTAGATCAAATGTGGCTGAGCAACGGTCGCTAGGCAACCAAGACGCTCAATGGACTGTAGATCAAATGTGGCTGAGCAACGGTCTCTAGGCAACCAAGACGCTCTATGGACTGTAGATCAAATGTGGCTGAGCGACGGTCGCTGGGCAACCAAGACGCTCAATGGACTGTAGATCAAACGTGGCTGAACGACAGTCGCTAGGCAACCATGACGCTCAATGGACTGTAGATCAAATGTGGCTGAGCAACGGTCGCTAGGCAACCAAGACGCTCAATGGACTGTAGATCAAATGTGGCTGAGCAACGGTCGCTAGGCAACCAAGACGCTCAATGGACTGTAGATCAAATGTGGCTGAGCAACGGTCACTAGGCAACCAAGACGCTCAATGGACTGTAGATCAAATGTGGCTGAGCAACGGTCGCTAGGCAACCATGACGCTCAATGGACTGTAGATCAAATGTGGTTGAGCAACGGTCTCTAGGCAACCAAGACGCTCTATGGACTGTAGATCAAATGTGGCTGAGCAACGGTTGCTAGGCAACCAAGACGCTCAATGGACTGTAGATCAAATGTGGCTGAGCAACGGTCGCGAAGCAATCATGACGCTCAATGGACTGTAGATCAAATGTCGCTGAGTAACGGTCGCTAGGCAACCAAGACGCTCAATAGACTGTAGATCAAATGTGGCTGAGCAACGGTCGCTAGGCAACCAAGACGCTCAATGGACTGTAGATCAAACGTGGCTGAGCGACAGTCGCTAGGCAACCATGACGCTCAATGGACTGTAGATCAAATGTGGCTGAGCAGCGGTCGCGAAGCAATCATGACGCTCAATGGACTGTAGATCAAATGTCGCTGAGTAACGGTCGCTAGGCAACCAAGACGCTCAATAGACTGTAGATCAAATGTGGCTGAGCAACGGTCGCTAGGCAACCAAGACGCTCAATGGACTGTAGATCAAATGTGGCTGAGCAACGGTCTCTAGGCAACCAAGACGCTCTATGGACTGTAGATCAAATGTGGCTGAGCGACGGTCGCTGGGCAACCAAGACGCTCAATGGACTGTAGATCAAACGTGGCTGAGCGACAGTCGCTAGGCAACCATGACGCTCAATGGACTGTAGATCAAATGTGGCTGAGCAACGGTCGCTAGGCAACCATGACGCTCAATGGACTGTAGATCAAATGTGGTTGAGCAAAGGTCTCTAGACAAACAAGACGCTCAATGGACTGTAGATCAAATGTGGCTGAGCAACGGTCGCTAGGCAACCAAGACGCTCTATGGACTGTAGATCAAATGTGGCTGAGCAACGGTTGCTAGGCAACCAAGACGCTCAATGGACTGTAGATCAAATGTGGCTGAGCAACTGTCGCGAAGCAATCATGACGCTCAATGGACTGTAGATCAAATGTCGCTGAGTAACGGTCGCTAGGCAACCAAGACGCTCAATAGACTGTAGATCAAATGTGGCTGAGCAACGGTCGCTACGCAACCAAGGCGCTCAATGGACTGTAGATCAAATGTGGCTGAGCAACGGTCGCTAGGCAACCAAGACGCTCAATGGACTGTAGATCATATGTGGCTGAGCAACGGTCGCTAGGCAACCAAGACGCTCAATGGACTGTAGTTCAAATGTGGCTGAGCAACGGTCGCTAGGCAACCAAGACGCTCAATGGACTGTAGATCAAATGTGGCTGAGCAACGGTCACTAGGCAACCAAGACGCTCAATGGACTGTAGATCAAATGTGGCTGAGCAACGGTCGCTAGGCAACCATGACGCTCAATGGACTGTAGATCAAATGTGGTTGAGCAACGGTCTCTAGGCAACCAAGACGCTCTATGGACTGTAGATCAAATGTGGCTGAGCAACGGTTGCTAGGCAACCAAGACGCTCAATGGACTGTAGATCAAATGTGGCTGAGCAACGGTCGCGAAGCAATCATGACGCTCAATGGACTGTAGATCAAATGTCGCTGAGTAACGGTCGCTAGGCAACCAAGACGCTCAATAGACTGTAGATCAAATGTGGCTGAGCAACGGTCGCTAGGCAACCAAGACGCTCAATGGACTGTAGATCAAACGTGGCTGAGCGACAGTCGCTAGGCAACCATGACGCTCAATGGACTGTAGATCAAATGTGGCTGAGCAGCGGTCGCGAAGCAATCATGACGCTCAATGGACTGTAGATCAAATGTCGCTGAGTAACGGTCGCTAGGCAACCAAGACGCTCAATAGACTGTAGATCAAATGTGGCTGAGCAACGGTCGCTAGGCAACCAAGACGCTCAATGGACTGTAGATCAAATGTGGCTGAGCAACGGTCTCTAGGCAACCAAGACGCTCTATGGACTGTAGATCAAATGTGGCTGAGCGACGGTCGCTGGGCAACCAAGACGCTCAATGGACTGTAGATCAATCGTGGCTGAGCGACAGTCGCTAGGCAACCATGACGCTCAATGGACTGTAGATCAAATGTGGCTGAGCAACGGTCGCTAGGCAACCATGACGCTCAATGGACTGTAGATCAAATGTGGTTGAGCAAAGGTCTCTAGACAAACAAGACGCTCAATGGACTGTAGATCAAATGTGGCTGAGCAACGGTCGCCAGGCAACCAAGACGCTCTATGGACTGTAGATCAAATGTGGCTGAGCAACGGTCGCTAGGCAACCAAGACGCTCAATGGACTGTAGATCAAATGTGGCTGAGCAACGGTCGCTAGGCAACCAAGACGCTCAATGGACTGTAGATCAAATGTGGCTGAGCAACGGTCGCTAGGCAACCAAGACGCTCAATGGACTGTAGATCAAATGTGGCTGAGCAACGGTCGCCAGGCAACCAAGACGCTCAATGGACTGTAGATCAAATGTGGCTGAGCAACGGTCGCTAGGCAACCAAGACGCTCAATGGACTGTAGATCAAATGTGGCTGAGCAACGGTCGCTAGGCAACCAAGACGCTCAATGGACTGTAGATCAAATGTGGCTGAGCAACGGTCGCTAGGCAACCAAGACGCTCAATGGACTGTAGATCAAATGTGGCTGAGCAACGGTCGCTAGGCAACCAAGACGCTCAATAGACTGTAGATCAAATGTGGCTGGGCAACGGTCGCTAGGCAACCAAGACGCTCAATGGACTGTAGATCAAATGTGGCTGAGCAACGGTTGCTAGGCAACCAAGACGCTCAATGGACTGTAGAACAAATGTGGCTGAGCAACGGTCGCTAGGCAACCATGACGCTCAATAGACTGTAGATCAAGTGTGGCTGAGCAACGGTCGCTAGGCAACCAAGACGCTCAATGGACTGTAGATCAAGTGTGGCTGAGCAACGGTCGCTAGGAAATCAAGACGCTCAATGGACTGTAGATCAAATGTAGCTGAGCAACGGTCACTAGGCAACCAAGACACTCAATGGACTGTAGATCAAATGTGGCTGAGCAACGTTCGATAGGCAACCAAGACACTCAATAGACTGTAGATCAAGTGTGGCTGAGCAACGGTCGCTAGGCAACCAAGACGCTCAATGGACTGTAGATCAAATGTGGCTGAGCAACGGTCGCTAGGCAACCAAGACGCTCAATTGACTGTAGATCAAATGTGGCTGAGCAACGGTCGCTAGGCAACCAAGACGCTCAATGGACTGTAGATCAAATGTGGCTGAGTAACGGTCGCTAAGCACCCAAGACGCTCAATGGACTGTAGATCAAATGTGGCTGAGTAACGGACGCTAAGCACCCAAGACGCTCAATGGACTGTAGATCAAATGTGGCTGAGTAACGGTCGCTAAGCAACCAAGACGCTCAATGGACTGTAGATCAAATGTGGCTGAGCAACGGTCGCTAAGCACCCAAGACGCTCAATGGACTGTAGATCAAATGTGGCTGAGTAACGGTCGCTAAGCAACCAAGACGCTCAATGGACTGTAGATCAAATGTGGCTGAGCAACGGTCGCTAGGCAACCAAGACGCTCAATGGACTGTAGATCAAGTGTGGCTGAGCAACGGTCGCTAAGCAACCAAGACGCTCAATGGACTGTAGATCAAATGTGGCTGAGCAACGGTCGCTAGGCAACCAAGACGCTCAATGGACTGTAGATCAAGTGTGCCTGAGTAACGGTCGCTAAGCACCCAAGACGCTCAATGGACTGTAGATCAAGTGTGCCTGAGTAACGGTCGCTAAGCACCCAAGACGCTCAATGGACTGTAGATCAAATGTGGCTGAGTAACGGTCGCTAGGCAACCAAGACGCTCAATGGACTGTAGATCAAATGTGGCTGAGCAACGGTCGCTAGGCAACCAAGACGCTCAATGGACTGTAGATCAAATGTGGCTGAGCAACGGTCGCTAGGCAACCAAGACGCTCAATGGACTGTAGATCAAATGTGGCTGAGTAACGTTCGCTAAGCAACCAAGACGCTCAATGGACTGTAGATCAAATGCGGCTGAGCAACGGTCGCTAGGCAACCAAGACGCTCAATTGACTGTAGATCAAATGTGGCTGAGCAACGGTCGCTAGGCATCCAAGACGCTCAATGGACTGTAGATCAAATGTGGCTGAGCAACGGTCGCTAGGCAACCAAGACGCTCAATGGACTGTAGATCAAATGTGGCTGAGCAACGGTCGCTAGGCAACCAAGACGCTCAATGGACTGTAGATCAAATGTGGCTGAGCAACGGTCGCTAGGCAACCAAGACGCTCAATTGACTGTAGATCAAATGTGGCTGAGCAACGGTCGCTAAGCAACCAAGACGCTCAATGGACTGTAGATCAAATGTGGCTGAGCAACGGTCGCTAGGCAACCAAGACGCTCAATTGACTGTAGATCTAATGTGGCTGAGCAACGGTCGCTAGGCAATCAAGACGCTCAATGGACTGTTGATCAAATGTGGCTGAGCAACGGTCGCTAGGCAACCAAGACGCTCAATGGACTGTAGATCAAATGTGGCTGAGCAACGGTCGCTAGGCAACCAAGACGCTCAATGGACTGTAGATCAAATGTGGCTGAGTAACGGTCGCTAAGCAACCAAGACGCTCAATGGACTGTAGATCAAATGTGGCTGAGCAACGGTCGCTAGGCAACCAAGACGCTCAATTGACTGTAGATCAAATGTGGCTGAGCAACGGTCGCTAGGCAACCAAGACGCTCAATGGACTGTAGATCAAATGTGGCTGAGTAACGGTCGCTAAGCACCCAAGACGCTCAATGGACTGTAGATCAAATGTGGCTGAGTAACGGACGCTAAGCACCCAAGACGCTCAATGGACTGTAGATCAAATGTGGCTGAGTAACGGTCGCTAAGCAACCAAGACGCTCAATGGACTGTAGATCAAATGTGGCTGAGCAACGGTCGCTAAGCACCCAAGACGCTCAATGGACTGTAGATCAAATGTGGCTGAGTAACGGTCGCTAAGCAACCAAGACGCTCAATGGACTGTAGATCAAATGTGGCTGAGCAACGGTCGCTAGGCAACCAAGACAATCAATGGACTGTAGATCAAGTGTGGCTGAGCAACGGTCGCTAAGCAACCAAGACGCTCAATGGACTGTAGATCAAATGTGGCTGAGCAACGGTCGCTAGGCAACCAAGACGCTCCATGGACTGTAGATCAAGTGTGCTTGAGTAACGGTCGCTAAGCACCCAATACGCTCAATGGACTGTAGATCAAGTGTGCCTGAGTAACGGTCGCTAAGCACCCAAGACGCTCAATGGACTGGAGATCAAATGTGGCTGAGTAACGGTCGCGAAGCAACCATGACGCTCAATGGACTGTAGATCAAATGTCGCTGAGTAACGGTCGCTAGGCAACCAAGACGCTCAATAGACTGTAGATCAAATGTGGATGAGCAACGGTCGCTAGGCAACCAAGACGCTCAATGGACTGTAGATCAAATGTGGCTGAGCAACGGTCGCTAGGCAACCAAGACGCTCAATGGACTGTAGATCAAATGTGGCTGAGCAACGGTCGCTAGGCAACCAAGACGCTCAATAGACTGTAGATCAAATGTGGCTGAGCAACGGTCGCTAGGCAACAGAGACGCTCAATGGACTGTAGATCAAATGTGGCTGAGCAACGGTCGCTAGGCAACCAAGACGCTCAATGGACTGTAGATCAAATGTGGCTGAGCAACGGTCGCTAGGCAACCAAGACGCTCAATGGACTGTAGATCAATTGTGGCTGAGCAACGGTCGCTAGGCAACCAAGACGCTCAATGGACTGTAGATCAAATGTGGCTGAGCAACGGTCGCTAGGCAACCAAGACGCTCAATGGACTGTAGATCAAATGTGGCTGAGCAACGGTCGCTAGGCAACCAAGACGCTCAATGGACTGTAGATCAAATGTGGATGAGCAACGGTCGCTAGGCAACCAAGACGCTCAATGGACTGTAGATCTAATGTGGTTGAGTAACGGTCGCTAGGCAAACAAGACGCTCAATGGACTGTAGATCAAATGTGGCTGAGCAACGGTCGCTAGGCAACCAAGACGCTCAATGGACTGTAGATCAAATGTGGCTGAGCAACGGTCGCTAGGCAACCAAGACGCTCAATAAATAGACTGTAGATCAAATGTGGCTGAGCAACGGTTGCTAGGCAATCAAGACGCTCAATGGACTGTAGATCAAATGTGGCTGAGCGACAGTCGCTAGGCAACCAAGACGCTCTATGGACTGTAGATCAAATGTCGCTGAGTAACGGTCGCTAGGCAACCAAGACGCTCAATAGACTGTAGATCAAATGTGGTTGAGCAACGGTCTCTAGGCAACCAAGACGCTCAATGGACTGTAGATCAAATGTGGCTGAGCAACTGTCGCTAGGCAACCAAGACGCTCAATGGACTGTAGATCAAATGTGGCTGAGCAACGGTCGCTAGGCAACCAAGACACACAATGGACTGTAGATCAAATGTGGCTGAGCAACGGTCGCTAGGCAACCAAGACGCTCTATGGACTGTAGATCAAATGTGGCAGAGCAACGGTTGCTAGGCAACCAAGACGCTCAATGGACTGTAGATCAAATGTGGCTGAGCAACGGTCGCGAAGCAACCATGACGCTCAATGGACTGTAGATCAAATGTCGCTGAGTAACGGTCGCTAGGCAACCAAGACGCTCAATAGACTGTAGATCAAATGTGGATGAGCAACGGTCGCTAGGCAACCAAGACGCTCAATGGACTGTAGATCAAATGTGGCTGAGCAACGGTCGCTAGGCAACCAAGACGCTCAATGGACTGTAGATCAAATGTGGCTGAGCAACGGTCGCTAGGCAACCAAGACGCTCAATAGACTGTAGATCAAATGTGGCTGAGCAACGGTCGCTAGGCAACCAAGACGCTCAATGGACTGTAGATCAAATGTGGCTGAGCAACGGTCGCTAGGCAACCAAGACGCTCAATGGACTGTAGATCAAATGTGGCTGAGCAACGGTCGCTAGGCAACCAAGACGCTCAATGGACTGTAGATCAAATGTGGCTGAGCAACGGTCGCTAGGCAAACAAGACGCTCAATGGACTGTAGATCAAATGTGGCTGAGCAACGGTCGCTAGGCAACCAAGACGCTCAATGGACTGTAGATCAAATGTGGCTGAGCAACGGTCTCTAGGCAACCAAGACGCTCTATGGACTGTAGATCAAATGTGGCTGAGCGACGGTCGCTGGGCAACCAAGACGCTCAATGGACTGTAGATCAAACGTGGCTGAGCTACAGTCGCTAGGCAACCATGACGCTCAATGGACTGTAGATCAAATGTGGCTGAGCAACGGTCGCTAGGCAACCAAGACGCTCAATGGACTGTAGATCAAATGTGGCTGAGCAACGGTCGCTAGGCAACCAAGACGCTCAATGGACTGTAGATCAAATGTGGCTGAGCAACGGTCACTAGGCAACCAAGACGCCCAATGGACTGTAGATCAAATGTGGCTGAGCAACGGTCGCTAGGCAACCATGACGCTCAATGGACTGTAGATCAAATGTGGTTGAGCAACGGTCTCTAGGCAACCAAGACGCTCTATGGACTGTAGATCAAATGTGGCTGAGCAACGGTTGCTAGGCAACCAAGACGCTCAATGGACTGTAGATCAAATGTGGCTGAGCAACGGTCGCGAAGCAATCATGACGCTCAATGGACTGTAGATCAAATGTCGCTGAGTAACGGTCGCTAGGCAACCAAGACGCTCAATAGACTGTAGATCAAATGTGGCTGAGCAACGGTCGCTAGGCAACCAAGACGCTCAATGGACTGTAGATCAAATGTGGCTGAGCAACGGTCGCTAGGCAACCAAGACGCTCAATGGACTGTAGATCAAATGTGGCTGAGCAACGGTCGCTAGGCAACCAAGACGCTCAATGGACTGTAGATCAAATGTGGCTGAGCAACGGTCGCTAGGCAACCAAGACGCTCAATGGACTGTAGATCAAATGTGGCTGAGCAACGGTCGCTAGGCAACCAAGACGCTCAATGGACTGTAGATCAAATGTGGCTGAGCAACGGTCGCTAGGCAACCAAGACGCTCAATGGACTGTAGATCAAATGTGGCTGAGCAACGGTCGCTAGGCAACCAAGACGCTCAATGGACTGTAGATCAAATGTGGCTGAGCAACGGTCGCTAGGCAACCAAGACACACAATGGACTGTAGATCAAATGTGGCTGAGCAACGGTCGCTAGGCAACCAAGACGCTCTATGGACTGTAGATCAAATGTGGCAGAGCAACGGTTGCTAGGCAACCAAGACGCTCAATGGACTGTAGATCAAATGTGGCTGAGCAACGGTCGCGAAGCAACCATGACGCTCAATGGACTGTAGATCAAATGTCGCTGAGTAACGGTCGCTAGGCAACCAAGACGCTCAATAGACTGTAGATCAAATGTGGATGAGCAACGGTCGCTAGGCAACCAAGACGCTCAATGGACTGTAGATCAAATGTGGCTGAGCAACGGTCGCTAGGCAACCAAGACGCTCAATGGACTGTAGATCAAATGTGGCTGAGCAACGGTCGCTAGGCAACCAAGACGCTCAATGGACTGTAGATCAAATGTGGCTGAGTAACGTTCGCTAAGCAACCAAGACGCTCAATGGACTGTAGATCAAATGCGGCTGAGCAACGGTCGCTAGGCAACCAAGACGCTCAATTGACTGTAGATCAAATGTGGCTGAGCAACGGTCGCTAGGCATCCAAGACGCTCAATGGACTGTAGATCAAATGTGGCTGAGCAACGGTCGCTAGGCAACCAAGACGCTCAATGGACTGTAGATCAAATGTGGCTGAGCAACGGTCGCTAGGCAACCAAGACGCTCAATGGACTGTAGATCAAATGTGGCTGAGCAACGGTCGCTAGGCAACCAAGACGCTCAATTGACTGTAGATCGAATGTGGCTGAGCAACGGTCGCTAAGCAACCAAGACGCTCAATGGACTGTAGATCAAATGTGGCTGAGCAACGGTCGCTAGGCAACCAAGACGCTCAATTGACTGTAGATCTAATGTGGCTGAGCAACGGTCGCTAGGCAATCAAGACGCTCAATGGACTGTTGATCAAATGTGGCTGAGCAACGGTCGCTAGGCAACCAAGACGCTCAATGGACTGTAGATCAAATGTGGCTGAGCAACGGTCGCTAGGCAACCAAGACGCTCAATGGACTGTAGATCAAATGTGGCTGAGTAACGGTCGCTAAGCAACCAAGACGCTCAATGGACTGTAGATCAAATGTGGCTGAGCAACGGTCGCTAGGCAACCAAGACGCTCAATTGACTGTAGATCAAATGTGGCTGAGCAACGGTCGCTAGGCAACCAAGACGCTCAATGGACTGTAGATCAAATGTGGCTGAGTAACGGTCGCTAAGCACCCAAGACGCTCAATGGACTGTAGATCAAATGTGGCTGAGTAACGGACGCTAAGCACCCAAGACGCTCAATGGACTGTAGATCAAATGTGGCTGAGTAACGGTCGCTAAGCAACCAAGACGCTCAATGGACTGTAGATCAAATGTGGCTGAGCAACGGTCGCTAAGCACCCAAGACGCTCAATGGACTGTAGATCAAATGTGGCTGAGTAACGGTCGCTAAGCAACCAAGACGCTCAATGGACTGTAGATCAAATGTGGCTGAGCAACGGTCGCTAGGCAACCAAGACGCTCAATGGACTGTAGATCAAGTGTGGCTGAGCAACGGTCGCTAAGCAACCAAGACGCTCAATGGACTGCAGATCAAATGTGGCTGAGCAACGGTCGCTAGGCAACCAAGACGCTCAATGGACTGTAGATCAAGTGTGCTTGAGTAACGGTCGCTAAGCACCCAAGACGCTCAATGGACTGTAGATCAAGTGTGCCTGAGTAACGGTCGCTAAGCACCCAAGACGCTCAATGGACTGGAGATCAAATGTGGCTGAGTAACGGTCGCGAAGCAACCATGACGGTCAATGGACTGTAGATCAAATGTCGCTGAGTAACGGTCGCTAGGCAACCAAGACGCTCAATAGACTGTAGATCAAATGTGGATGAGCAACGGTCGCTAGGCAACCAAGACGCTCAATGGACTGTAGATCAAATGTGGCTGAGCAACGGTCGCTAGGCAACCAAGACGCTCAATGGACTGTAGATCAAATGTGGCTGAGCAACGGTCGCTAGGCAACCAAGACGCTCAATAGACTGTAGATCAAATGTGGCTGAGCAACGGTCGCTAGGCAACCAAGACGCTCAATGGACTGTAGATCAAATGTGGCTGAGCAACGGTCGCTAGGCAACCAAGACGCTCAATAAATAGACTGTAGATCAAATGTGGATGAGCAACGGTCGTTAGGCAACCAAGACGCTCAATGGACTGTAGATCTAATGTGGTTGAGTAACGGTCGCTAGGCAACCAAGACGCTCAATGGACTGTAGATCAAATGTGGCTGAGCAACGGTCGCTAGGCAACCAAGACGCTCAATGGACTGTAGATCAAATGTGGCTGAGCAACGGTCGCTAGGCAACCAAGACGCTCAATAAATAGACTGTAGATCAAATGTGGCTGAGCAACGGTTGCTAGGCAATCAAGACGCTCAATGGACTGTAGATCAAATGTGGCTGAGCGACAGTCGCTAGGCAACCAAGACGCTCTATGGACTGTAGATCAAATGTCGCTGAGTAACGGTCGCTAGGCAACCAAGACGCTCAATAGACTGTAGATCAAATGTGGTTGAGCAACGGTCTCTAGGCAACCAAGACGCTCAATGGACTGTAGATCAAATGTGGCTGAGCAACTGTCGCTAGGCAACCAAGACGCTCAATGGACTGTAGATCAAATGTGGCTGAGCAACGGTCGCTAGGCAACCAAGACACACAATGGACTGTAGATCAAATGTGGCTGAGCAACGGTCGCTAGGCAACCAAGACGCTCTATGGACTGTAGATCAAATGTGGCAGAGCAACGGTTGCTAGGCAACCAAGACGCTCAATGGACTGTAGATCAAATGTGGCTGAGCAACGGTCGCGAAGCAACCATGACGCTCAATGGACTGTAGATCAAATGTCGCTGAGTAACGGTCGCTAGGCAACCAAGACGCTCAATAGACTGTAGATCAAATGTGGATGAGCAACGGTCGCTAGGCAACCAAGACGCTCAATGGACTGTAGATCAAATGTGGCTGAGCAACGGTCGCTAGGCAACCAAGACGCTCAATGGACTGTAGATCAAATGTGGCTGAGCAACGGTCGCTAGGCAACCAAGACGCTCAATAGACTGTAGATCAAATGTGGCTGAGCAACGGTCGCTAGGCAACCAAGACGCTCAATGGACTGTAGATCAAATGTGGCTGAGCAACGGTCGCTAGGCAACCAAGACGCTCAATGGACTGTAGATCAAATGTGGCTGAGCAACGGTCGCTAGGCAACCAAGACGCTCAATGGACTGTAGATCAAATGTGGCTGAGCAACGGTCGCTAGGCAAACAAGACGCTCAATGGACTGTAGATCAAATGTGGCTGAGCAACGGTCGCTAGGCAACCAAGACGCTCAATGGACTGTAGATCAAATGTGGCTGAGCAACGGTCTCTAGGCAACCAAGACGCTCTATGGACTGTAGATCAAATGTGGCTGAGCGACGGTCGCTGGGCAACCAAGACGCTCAATGGACTGTAGATCAAACGTGGCTGAGCGACAGTCGCTAGGCAACCATGACGCTCAATGGACTGTAGATCAAATGTGGCTGAGCAACGGTCGCTAGGCAACCAAGACGCTCAATGGACTGTAGATCAAATGTGGCTGAGCAACGGTCGCTAGGCAACCAAGACGCTCAATGGACTGTAGATCAAATGTGGCTGAGCAACGGTCACTAGGCAACCAAGACGCCCAATGGACTGTAGATCAAATGTGGCTGAGAAACGGTCGCTAGGCAACCATGACGCTCAATGGACTGTAGATCAAATGTGGTTGAGCAACGGTCTCTAGGCAACCAAGACGCTCTATGGACTGTAGATCAAATGTGGCTGAGCAACGGTTGCTAGGCAACCAAGACGCTCAATGGACTGTAGATCAAATGTGGCTGAGCAACGGTCGCGAAGCAATCATGACGCTCAATGGACTGTAGATCAAATGTCGCTGAGTAACGGTCGCTAGGCAACCAAGACGCTCAATAGACTGTAGATCAAATGTGGCTGAGCAACGGTCGCTAGGCAACCAAGACGCTCAATGGACTGTAGATCAAATGTGGCTGAGCAACGGTCGCTAGGCAACCAAGACGCTCAATGGACTGTAGATCAAATGTGGCTGAGCAACGGTCGCTAGGCAACCAAGACGCTCAATGGACTGTAGATCAAATGTGGCTGAGCAACGGTCGCTAGGCAACCAAGACGCTCAATGGACTGTAGATCAAATGTGGCTGAGCAACGGTCGCTAGGCAACCAAGACGCTCAATGGACTGTAGATCAAATGTGGCTGAGCAACGGTCGCTAGGCAACCAAGACGCTCAATGGACTGTAGATCAAATGTGGCTGAGCAACGGTCGCTAGGCAACCAAGACGCTCAATGGACTGTAGATCAAATGTGGCTGAGCAACGGTCGCTAGGCAACCAAGACACACAATGGACTGTAGATCAAATGTGGCTGAGCAACGGTCGCTAGGCAACCAAGACGCTCTATGGACTGTAGATCAAATGTGGCAGAGCAACGGTTGCTAGGCAACCAAGACGCTCAATGGACTGTAGATCAAATGTGGCTGAGCAACGGTCGCGAAGCAACCATGACGCTCAATGGACTGTAGATCAAATGTCGCTGAGTAACGGTCGCTAGGCAACCAAGACGCTCAATAGACTGTAGATCAAATGTGGATGAGCAACGGTCGCTAGGCAACCAAGACGCTCAATGGACTGTAGATCAAATGTGGCTGAGCAACGGTCGCTAGGCAACCAAGACGCTCAATGGACTGTAGATCAAATGTGGCTGAGCAACGGTCGCTAGGCAACCAAGACGCTCAATGGACTGTAGATCAAATGTGGCTGAGTAACGTTCGCTAAGCAACCAAGACGCTCAATGGACTGTAGAACAAATGCGGCTGAGCAACGGTCGCTAGGCAACCAAGACGCTCAATTGACTGTAGATCAAATGTGGCTGAGCAACGGTCGCTAGGCATCCAAGACGCTCAATGGACTGTAGATCAAATGTGGCTGAGCAACGGTCGCTAGGCAACCAAGACGCTCAATGGACTGTAGATCAAATGTGGCTGAGCAACGGTCGCTAGGCAACCAAGACGCTCAATGGACTGTAGATCAAATGTGGCTGAGCAACGGTCGCTAGGCAACCAAGACGCTCAATTGACTGTAGATCAAATGTGGCTGAGCAACGGTCGCTAAGCAACCAAGACGCTCAATGGACTGTAGATCAAATGTGGCTGAGCAACGGTCGCTAGGCAACCAAGACGCTCAATTGACTGTAGATCTAATGTGGCTGAGCAACGGTCGCTAGGCAATCAAGACGCTCAATGGACTGTTGATCAAATGTGGCTGAGCAACGGTCGCTAGGCAACCAAGACGCTCAATGGACTGTAGATCAAATGTGGCTGAGCAACGGTCGCTAGGCAACCAAGACGCTCAATGGACTGTAGATCAAATGTGGCTGAGTAACGGTCGCTAAGCAACCAAGACGCTCAATGGACTGTAGATCAAATGTGGCTGAGCAACGGTCGCTAGGCAACCAAGACGCTCAATTGACTGTAGATCAAATGTGGCTGAGCAACGGTCGCTAGGCAACCAAGACGCTCAATGGACTGTAGATCAAATGTGGCTGAGTAACGGTCGCTAAGCACCCAAGACGCTCAATGGACTGTAGATCAAATGTGGCTGAGTAACGGACGCTAAGCACCCAAGACGCTCAATGGACTGTAGATCAAATGTGGCTGAGTAACGGTCGCTAAGCAACCAAGACGCTCAATGGACTGTAGATCAAATGTGGCTGAGCAACGGTCGCTAAGCACCCAAGACGCTCAATGGACTGTAGATCAAATGTGGCTGAGTAACGGTCGCTAAGCAACCAAGACGCTCAATGGACTGTAGATCAAATGTGGCTGAGCAACGGTCGCTAGGCAACCAAGACGCTCAATGGACTGTAGATCAAGTGTGGCTGAGCAACGGTCGCTAAGCAACCAAGACGCTCAATGGACTGCAGATCAAATGTGGCTGAGCAACGGTCGCTAGGCAACCAAGACGCTCAATGGACTGTAGATCAAGTGTGCTTGAGTAACGGTCGCTAAGCACCCAAGACGCTCAATGGACTGTAGATCAAGTGTGCCTGAGTAACGGTCGCTAAGCACCCAAGACGCTCAATGGACTGGAGATCAAATGTGGCTGAGTAACGGTCGCGAAGCAACCATGACGCTCAATGGACTGTAGATCAAATGTCGCTGAGTAACGGTCGCTAGGCAACCAAGACGCTCAATAGACTGTAGATCAAATGTGGATGAGCAACGGTCGCTAGGCAACCAAGACGCTCAATGGACTGTAGATCAAATGTGGCTGAGCAACGGTCGCTAGGCAACCAAGACGCTCAATGGACTGTAGATCAAATGTGGCTGAGCAACGGTCGCTAGGCAACCAAGACGCTCAATAGACTGTAGATCAAATGTGGCTGAGCAACGGTCGCTAGGCAACCAAGACGCTCAATGGACTGTAGATCAAATGTGGCTGAGCAACGGTCGCTAGGCAACCAAGACGCTCAATAAATAGACTGTAGATCAAATGTGGATGAGCAACGGTCGCTAGGCAACCAAGACGCTCAATGGACTGTAGATCTAATGTGGTTGAGTAACGGTCGCTAGGCAACCAAGACGCTCAATGGACTGTAGATCAAATGTGGCTGAGCAACGGTCGCTAGGCAACCAAGACGCTCAATGGACTGTAGATCAAATGTGGCTGAGCAACGGTCGCTAGGCAACCAAGACGCTCAATAAATAGACTGTAGATCAAATGTGGCTGAGCAACGGTTGCTAGGCAATCAAGACGCTCAATGGACTGTAGATCAAATGTGGCTGAGCGACAGTCGCTAGGCAACCAAGACGCTCTATGGACTGTAGATCAAATGTCGCTGAGTAACGGTCGCTAGGCAACCAAGACGCTCAATAGACTGTAGATCAAATGTGGTTGAGCAACGGTCTCTAGGCAACCAAGACGCTCAATGGACTGTAGATCAAATGTGGCTGAGCAACTGTCGCTAGGCAACCAAGACGCTCAATGGACTGTAGATCAAATGTGGCTGAGCAACGGTCGCTAGGCAACCAAGACACACAATGGACTGTAGATCAAATGTGGCTGAGCAACTGTCGCTAGGCAACCAAGACGCTCTATGGACTGTAGATCAAATGTGGCAGAGCAACGGTTGCTAGGCAACCAAGACGCTCAATGGACTGTAGATCAAATGTGGCTGAGCAACGGTCGCGAAGCAACCATGACGCTCAATGGACTGTAGATCAAATGTCGCTGAGTAACGGTCGCTAGGCAACCAAGACGCTCAATAGACTGTAGATCAAATGTGGATGAGCAACGGTCGCTAGGCAACCAAGACGCTCAATGGACTGTAGATCAAATGTGGCTGAGCAACGGTCGCTAGGCAACCAAGACGCTCAATGGACTGTAGATCAAATGTGGCTGAGCAACGGTCGCTAGGCAACCAAGACGCTCAATAGACTGTAGATCAAATGTCGCTGAGCAACGGTCGCTAGGCAACCAAGACGCTCAATGGACTGTAGATCAAATGTGGCTGAGCAACGGTCGCTAGGCAACCAAGACGCTCAATGGACTGTAGATCAAATGTGGCTGAGCAACGGTCGCTAGGCAACCAAGACGCTCAATGGACTGTAGATCAAATGTGGCTGAGCAACGGTCACTAGGCAACCAAGACGCCCAATGGACTGTAGATCAAATGTGGCTGAGCAACGGTCGCTAGGCAACCATGACGCTCAATGGACTGTAGATCAAATGTGGTTGAGCAACGGTCTCTAGGCAAACAAGACGCTCTATGGACTGTAGATCAAATGTGGCTGAGCAACGGTTGCTAGGCAACCAAGACGCTCAATGGACTGTAGATCAAATGTGGCTGAGCAACGGTCGCGAAGCAATCATGACGCTCAATGGACTGTAGATCAAATGTCGCTGAGTAACGGTCGCTAGGCAACCAAGACGCTCAATAGACTGTAGATCAAATGTGGCTGAGCAACGGTCGCTAGGCAACCAAGACGCTCAATGGACTGTAGATCAAATGTGGCTGAGAAACGGTCGCTAGGCAACCAAGACGCTCAATGGACTGTAGATCAAATGTGGCTGAGCAACGGTCGCTAGGCAACCAAGACGCTCAATGGACTGTAGATCAAATGTGGCTGAGCAACGGTCGCTAGGCAACCAAGACGCTCAATGGACTGTAGATCAAATGTGGCTGAGCAACGGTCGCTAGGCAACCAAGACGCTCAATGGACTGTAGATCAAATGTGGCTGAGCAACGGTCGCTAGGCAACCAAGACGCTCAATGGACTGTAGATCAAATGTGGCTGAGCAACGGTCGCTAGGCAACCAAGACGCTCAATGGACTGTAGATCAAATGTGGCTGAGCAACGGTCGCTAGGCAACCAAGACACACAATGGACTGTAGATCAAATGTGGCTGAGCAACGGTCGCTAGGCAACCAAGACGCTCTATGGACTGTAGATCAAATGTGGCAGAGCAACGGTTGCTAGGCAACCAAGACGCTCAATGGACTGTAGATCAAATGTGGCTGAGCAACGGTCGCGAAGCAACCATGACGCTCAATGGACTGTAGATCAAATGTCGCTGAGTAACGGTCGCTAGGCAACCAAGACGCTCAATAAACTGTAGATCAAATGTGGATGAGCAACGGTCGCTAGGCAACCAAGACGCTCAATGGACTGTAGATCAAATGTGGCTGAGCAACGGTCGCTAGGCAACCAAGACGCTCAATGGACTGTAGATCAAATGTGGCTGAGCAACGGTCGCTAGGCAACCAAGACGCTCAATGGACTGTAGATCAAATGTGGCTGAGTAACGTTCGCTAAGCAACCAAGACGCTCAATGGACTGTAGATCAAATGCGGCTGAGCAACGGTCGCTAGGCAACCAAGACGCTCAATTGACTGTAGATCAAATGTGGCTGAGCAACGGTCGCTAGGCATCCAAGACGCTCAATGGACTGTAGATCAAATGTGGCTGAGCAACGGTCGCTTGGCAACCAAGACGCTCAATGGACTGTAGATCAAATGTGGCTGAGCAACGGTCGCTAGGCAACCAAGACGCTCAATGGACTGTAGATCAAATGTGGCTGAGCAACGGTCGCTAGGCAACCAAGACGCTCAATTGACTGTAGATCAAATGTGGCTGAGCAACGGTCGCTAAGCAACCAAGACGCTCAATGGACTGTAGATCAAATGTGGCTGAGCAACGGTCGCTAGGCAACCAAGACGCTCAATTGACTGTAGATCTAATGTGGCTGAGCAACGGTCGCTAGGCAATCAAGACGCTCAATGGACTGTTGATCAAATGTGGCTGAGCAACGGTCGCTAGGCAACCAAGACGCTCAATGGACTGTAGATCAAATGTGGCTGAGCAACGGTCGCTAGGCAACCAAGACGCTCAATGGACTGTAGATCAAATGTGGCTGAGTAACGGTCGCTAAGCAACCAAGACGCTCAATGGACTGTAGATCAAATGTGGCTGAGCAACGGTCGCTAGGCAACCAAGACGCTCAATTGACTGTAGATCAAATGTGGCTGAGCAACGGTCGCTAGGCAACCAAGACGCTCAATGGACTGTAGATCAAATGTGGCTGAGTAACGGTCGCTAAGCACCCAAGACGCTCAATGGACTGTAGATCAAATGTGGCTGAGTAACGGACGCTAAGCACCCAAGACGCTCAATGGACTGTAGATCAAATGTGGCTGAGTAACGGTCGCTAAGCAACCAAGACGCTCAATGGACTGTAGATCAAATGTGGCTGAGCAACGGTTGCTAAGCACCCAAGACGCTCAATGGACTGTAGATCAAATGTGGCTGAGCAACGGTCGCTAGGCAACCAAGACGCTCAATGGACTGTAGATCAAATGTGGCTGAGCAACGGTCGCTAGGCAACCAAGACGCTCAATGGACTGTAGATCAAATGTGGCTGAGCAACGGTCGCTAGGCAACCAAGACGCTCAATGGACTGTAGATCAAATGTGGCTGAGCAACGGTCGCTAGGCAACCAAGACACACAATGGACTGTAGATCAAATGTGGCTGAGCAACGGTCGCTAGGCAACCAAGACGCTCTATGGACTGTAGATCAAATGTGGCAGAGCAACGGTTGCTAGGCAACCAAGACGCTCAATGGACTGTAGATCAAATGTGGCTGAGCAACGGTCGCGAAGCAACCATGACGCTCAATGGACTGTAGATCAAATGTCGCTGAGTAACGGTCGCTAGGCAACCAAGACGCTCAATAGACTGTAGATCAAATGTGGATGAGCAACGGTCGCTAGGCAACCAAGACGCTCAATGGACTGTAGATCAAATGTGGCTGAGCAACGGTCGCTAGGCAACCAAGACGCTCAATGGACTGTAGATCAAATGTGGCTGAGCAACGGTCGCTAGGCAACCAAGACGCTCAATGGACTGTAGATCAAATGTGGCTGAGTAACGTTCGCTAAGCAACCAAGACGCTCAATGGACTGTAGAACAAATGCGGCTGAGCAACGGTCGCTAGGCAACCAAGACGCTCAATTGACTGTAGATCAAATGTGGCTGAGCAACGGTCGCTAGGCATCCAAGACGCTCAATGGACTGTAGATCAAATGTGGCTGAGCAACGGTCGCTAGGCAACCAAGACGCTCAATGGACTGTAGATCAAATGTGGCTGAGCAACGGTCGCTAGGCAACCAAGACGCTCAATGGACTGTAGATCAAATGTGGCTGAGCAACGGTCGCTAGGCAACCAAGACGCTCAATTGACTGTAGATCAAATGTGGCTGAGCAACGGTCGCTAAGCAACCAAGACGCTCAATGGACTGTAGATCAAATGTGGCTGAGCAACGGTCGCTAGGCAACCAAGACGCTCAATTGACTGTAGATCTAATGTGGCTGAGCAACGGTCGCTAGGCAATCAAGACGCTCAATGGACTGTTGATCAAATGTGGCTGAGCAACGGTCGCTAGGCAACCAAGACGCTCAATGGACTGTAGATCAAATGTGGCTGAGCAACGGTCGCTAGGCAACCAAGACGCTCAATGGACTGTAGATCAAATGTGGCTGAGTAACGGTCGCTAAGCAACCAAGACGCTCAATGGACTGTAGATCAAATGTGGCTGAGCAACGGTCGCTAGGCAACCAAGACGCTCAATTGACTGTAGATCAAATGTGGCTGAGCAACGGTCGCTAGGCAACCAAGACGCTCAATGGACTGTAGATCAAATGTGGCTGAGTAACGGTCGCTAAGCACCCAAGACGCTCAATGGACTGTAGATCAAATGTGGCTGAGTAACGGACGCTAAGCACCCAAGACGCTCAATGGACTGTAGATCAAATGTGGCTGAGTAACGGTCGCTAAGCAACCAAGACGCTCAATGGACTGTAGATCAAATGTGGCTGAGCAACGGTCGCTAAGCACCCAAGACGCTCAATGGACTGTAGATCAAATGTGGCTGAGTAACGGTCGCTAAGCAACCAAGACGCTCAATGGACTGTAGATCAAATGTGGCTGAGCAACGGTCGCTAGGCAACCAAGACGCTCAATGGACTGTAGATCAAGTGTGGCTGAGCAACGGTCGCTAAGCAACCAAGACGCTCAATGGACTGCAGATCAAATGTGGCTGAGCAACGGTCGCTAGGCAACCAAGACGCTCAATGGACTGTAGATCAAGTGTGCTTGAGTAACGGTCGCTAAGCACCCAAGACGCTCAATGGACTGTAGATCAAGTGTGCCTGAGTAACGGTCGCTAAGCACCCAAGACGCTCAATGGACTGGAGATCAAATGTGGCTGAGTAACGGTCGCGAAGCAACCATGACGCTCAATGGACTGTAGATCAAATGTCGCTGAGTAACGGTCGCTAGGCAACCAAGACGCTCAATAGACTGTAGATCAAATGTGGATGAGCAACGGTCGCTAGGCAACCAAGACGCTCAATGGACTGTAGATCAAATGTGGCTGAGCAACGGTCGCTAGGCAACCAAGACGCTCAATGGACTGTAGATCAAATGTGGCTGAGCAACGGTCGCTAGGCAACCAAGACGCTCAATAGACTGTAGATCAAATGTGGCTGAGCAACGGTCGCTAGGCAACCAAGACGCTCAATGGACTGTAGATCAAATGTGGCTGAGCAACGGTCGCTAGGCAACCAAGACGCTCAATAAATAGACTGTAGATCAAATGTGGATGAGCAACGGTCGCTAGGCAACCAAGACGCTCAATGGACTGTAGATCTAATGTGGTTGAGTAACGGTCGCTAGGCAACCAAGACGCTCAATGGACTGTAGATCAAATGTGGCTGAGCAACGGTCGCTAGGCAACCAAGACGCTCAATGGACTGTAGATCAAATGTGGCTGAGCAACGGTCGCTAGGCAACCAAGACGCTCAATAAATAGACTGTAGATCAAATGTGGCTGAGCAACGGTTGCTAGGCAATCAAGACGCTCAATGGACTGTAGATCAAATGTGGCTGAGCGACAGTCGCTAGGCAACCAAGACGCTCTATGGACTGTAGATCAAATGTCGCTGAGTAACGGTCGCTAGGCAACCAAGACGCTCAATAGACTGTAGATCAAATGTGGTTGAGCAACGGTCTCTAGGCAACCAAGACGCTCAATGGACTGTAGATCAAATGTGGCTGAGCAACTGTCGCTAGGCAACCAAGACGCTCAATGGACTGTAGATCAAATGTGGCTGAGCAACGGTCGCTAGGCAACCAAGACACACAATGGACTGTAGATCAAATGTGGCTGAGCAACTGTCGCTAGGCAACCAAGACGCTCTATGGACTGTAGATCAAATGTGGCAGAGCAACGGTTGCTAGGCAACCAAGACGCTCAATGGACTGTAGATCAAATGTGGCTGAGCAACGGTCGCGAAGCAACCATGACGCTCAATGGACTGTAGATCAAATGTCGCTGAGTAACGGTCGCTAGGCAACCAAGACGCTCAATAGACTGTAGATCAAATGTGGATGAGCAACGGTCGCTAGGCAACCAAGACGCTCAATGGACTGTAGATCAAATGTGGCTGAGCAACGGTCGCTAGGCAACCAAGACGCTCAATGGACTGTAGATCAAATGTGGCTGAGCAACGGTCGCTAGGCAACCAAGACGCTCAATAGACTGTAGATCAAATGTCGCTGAGCAACGGTCGCTAGGCAACCAAGACGCTCAATGGACTGTAGATCAAATGTGGCTGAGCAACGGTCGCTAGGCAACCAAGACGCTCAATGGACTGTAGATCAAATGTGGCTGAGCAACGGTCGCTAGGCAACCAAGACGCTCAATGGACTGTAGATCAAATGTGGCTGAGCAACGGTCACTAGGCAACCAAGACGCCCAATGGACTGTAGATCAAATGTGGCTGAGCAACGGTCGCTAGGCAACCATGACGCTCAATGGACTGTAGATCAAATGTGGTTGAGCAACGGTCTCTAGGCAAACAAGACGCTCTATGGACTGTAGATCAAATGTGGCTGAGCAACGGTTGCTAGGCAACCAAGACGCTCAATGGACTGTAGATCAAATGTGGCTGAGCAACGGTCGCGAAGCAATCATGACGCTCAATGGACTGTAGATCAAATGTCGCTGAGTAACGGTCGCTAGGCAACCAAGACGCTCAATAGACTGTAGATCAAATGTGGCTGAGCAACGGTCGCTAGGCAACCAAGACGCTCAATGGACTGTAGATCAAATGTGGCTGAGAAACGGTCGCTAGGCAACCAAGACGCTCAATGGACTGTAGATCAAATGTGGCTGAGCAACGGTCGCTAGGCAACCAAGACGCTCAATGGACTGTAGATCAAATGTGGCTGAGCAACGGTCGCTAGGCAACCAAGACGCTCAATGGACTGTAGATCAAATGTGGCTGAGCAACGGTCGCTAGGCAACCAAGACGCTCAATGGACTGTAGATCAAATGTGGCTGAGCAACGGTCGCTAGGCAACCAAGACGCTCAATGGACTGTAGATCAAATGTGGCTGAGCAACGGTCGCTAGGCAACCAAGACGCTCAATGGACTGTAGATCAAATGTGGCTGAGCAACGGTCGCTAGGCAACCAAGACACACAATGGACTGTAGATCAAATGTGGCTGAGCAACGGTCGCTAGGCAACCAAGACGCTCTATGGACTGTAGATCAAATGTGGCAGAGCAACGGTTGCTAGGCAACCAAGACGCTCAATGGACTGTAGATCAAATGTGGCTGAGCAACGGTCGCGAAGCAACCATGACGCTCAATGGACTGTAGATCAAATGTCGCTGAGTAACGGTCGCTAGGCAACCAAGACGCTCAATAAACTGTAGATCAAATGTGGATGAGCAACGGTCGCTAGGCAACCAAGACGCTCAATGGACTGTAGATCAAATGTGGCTGAGCAACGGTCGCTAGGCAACCAAGACGCTCAATGGACTGTAGATCAAATGTGGCTGAGCAACGGTCGCTAGGCAACCAAGACGCTCAATGGACTGTAGATCAAATGTGGCTGAGTAACGTTCGCTAAGCAACCAAGACGCTCAATGGACTGTAGATCAAATGCGGCTGAGCAACGGTCGCTAGGCAACCAAGACGCTCAATTGACTGTAGATCAAATGTGGCTGAGCAACGGTCGCTAGGCATCCAAGACGCTCAATGGACTGTAGATCAAATGTGGCTGAGCAACGGTCGCTTGGCAACCAAGACGCTCAATGGACTGTAGATCAAATGTGGCTGAGCAACGGTCGCTAGGCAACCAAGACGCTCAATGGACTGTAGATCAAATGTGGCTGAGCAACGGTCGCTAGGCAACCAAGACGCTCAATTGACTGTAGATCAAATGTGGCTGAGCAACGGTCGCTAAGCAACCAAGACGCTCAATGGACTGTAGATCAAATGTGGCTGAGCAACGGTCGCTAGGCAACCAAGACGCTCAATTGACTGTAGATCTAATGTGGCTGAGCAACGGTCGCTAGGCAATCAAGACGCTCAATGGACTGTTGATCAAATGTGGCTGAGCAACGGTCGCTAGGCAACCAAGACGCTCAATGGACTGTAGATCAAATGTGGCTGAGCAACGGTCGCTAGGCAACCAAGACGCTCAATGGACTGTAGATCAAATGTGGCTGAGTAACGGTCGCTAAGCAACCAAGACGCTCAATGGACTGTAGATCAAATGTGGCTGAGCAACGGTCGCTAGGCAACCAAGACGCTCAATTGACTGTAGATCAAATGTGGCTGAGCAACGGTCGCTAGGCAACCAAGACGCTCAATGGACTGTAGATCAAATGTGGCTGAGTAACGGTCGCTAAGCACCCAAGACGCTCAATGGACTGTAGATCAAATGTGGCTGAGTAACGGACGCTAAGCACCCAAGACGCTCAATGGACTGTAGATCAAATGTGGCTGAGTAACGGTCGCTAAGCAACCAAGACGCTCAATGGACTGTAGATCAAATGTGGCTGAGCAACGGTTGCTAAGCACCCAAGACGCTCAATGGACTGTAGATCAAATGTGGCTGAGTAACGGTCGCTAAGCAACCAAGACGCTCAATGGACTGTAGATCAAATGTGGCTGAGCAACGGTCGCTAGGCAACCAAGACGCTCAATGGACTGTAGATCAAGTGTGGCTGAGCAACGGTCGCTAAGCAACCAAGACGCTCAATGGACTGTAGATCAAATGTGGCTGAGCAACGGTCGCTAGGCAACCAAGACGCTCAATGGACTGTAGATCAAGTGTGCTTGAGTAACGGTCGCTAAGCACCCAAGACGCTCAATGGACTGTAGATCAAGTGTGCCTGAGTAACGGTCGCTAAGCACCCAAGACGCTCAATGGACTGGAGATCAAATGTGGCTGAGTAACGGTCGCGAAGCAACCATGACGCTCAATGGACTGTAGATCAAATGTCGCTGAGTAACGGTCGCTAGGCAACCAAGACGCTCAATAGACTGTAGATCAAATGTGGATGAGCAACGGTCGCTAGGCAACCAAGACGCTCAATGGACTGTAGATCAAATGTGGCTGAGCAACGGTCGCTAGGCAACCAAGACGCTCAATGGACTGTAGATCAAATGTGGCTGAGCAACGGTCGCTAGGCAACCAAGACGCTCAATAGACTGTAGATCAAATGTGGCTGAGCAACGGTCGCTAGGCAACCAAGACGCTCAATGGACTGTAGATCAAATGTGGCTGAGCAACGGTTGCTAGGCAACCAAGACGCTCAATAAATAGACTGTAGATCAAATGTGGATGAGCAACGGTCGCTAGGCAACCAAGACGCTCAATGGACTGTAGATCTAATGTGGTTGAGTAACGGTCGCTAGGCAACCAAGACGCTCAATGGACTGTAGATCAAATGTGGCTGAGCAACGGTCGCTAGGCAACCAAGACGCTCAATGGACTGTAGATCAAATGCGGCTGAGCAACGGTCGCTAGGCAACCAAGACGCTCAATAAATAGACTGTAGATCAAATGTGGCTGAGCAACGGTTGCTAGGCAATCAAGACGCTCAATGGACTGTAGATCAAATGTGGCTGAGCGACAGTCGCTAGGCAACCAAGACGCTCTATGGACTGTAGATCAAATGTCGCTGAGTAACGGTCGCTAGGCAACCAAGACGCTCAATAGACTGTAGATCAAATGTGGTTGAGCAACGGTCTCTAGGCAACCAAGACGCTCAATGGACTGTAGATCAAATGTGGCTGAGCAACTGTCGCTAGGCAACCAAGACGCTCAATGGACTGTAGATCAAATGTGGCTGAGCAACGGTCGCTAGGCAACCAAGACACACAATGGACTGTAGATCAAATGTGGCTGAGCAACGGTCGCTAGGCAACCAAGATGCTCTATGGACTGTAGATCAAATGTGGCAGAGCAACGGTTGCTAGGCAACCAAGACGCTCAATGGACTGTAGATCAAATGTGGCTGAGCAACGGTCGCGAAGCAACCATGACGCTCAATGGACTGTAGATCAAATGTCGCTGAGTAACGGTCGCTAGGCAACCAAGACGCTCAATAGACTGTAGATCAAATGTGGATGAGCAACGGTCGCTAGGCAACCAAGACGCTCAATGGACTGTAGATCAAATGTGGCTGAGCAACGGTCGCTAGGCAACCAAGACGCTCAATGGACTGTAGATCAAATGTGGCTGAGCAACGGTCGCTAGGCAACCAAGACGCTCAATAGACTGTAGATCAAATGTCGCTGAGCAACGGTCGCTAGGCAACCAAGACGCTCAATGGACTGTAGATCAAATGTGGCTGAGCAACGGTCGCTAGGCAACCAAGACGCTCAATGGACTGTAGATCAAATGTGGCTGAGCAACGGTCGCTAGGCAACCAAGACGCTCAATGGACTGTAGATCAAATGTGGCTGAGCAACGGTCGCTAGGCAAACAAGACGCTCAATGGACTGTAGATCAAATGTGGCTGAGCAACGGTCGCTAGGCAACCAAGACGCTCAATGGACTGTAGATCAAATGTGGCTGAGCAACGGTCTCTAGGCAACCAAGACGCTCTATGGACTGTAGATCAAATGTGGCTGAGCGACGGTCGCTGGGCAACCAAGACGCTCAATGGACTGTAGATCAAACGTGGCTGAGCGACAGTCGCTAGGCAACCATGACGCTCAATGGACTGTAGATCAAATGTGGCTGAGCAACGGTCGCTAGGCAACCAAGACGCTCAATGGACTGTAGATCAAATGTGGCTGAGCAACGGTCGCTAGGCAACCAAGACGCTCAATGGACTGTAGATCAAATGTGGCTGAGCAACGGTCACTAGGCAACCAAGACGCTCAATGGACTGTAGATCAAATGTGGCTGAGCAACGGTCGCTAGGCAACCATGAAGCTCAATGGACTGTAGATCAAATGTGGTTGAGCAACGGTCTCTAGGCAACCAAGACGCTCTATGGACTGTAGATCAAATGTGGCTGAGCAACGGTTGCTAGGCAACCAAGACGCTCAATGGACTGTAGATCAAATGTGGCTGAGCAACGGTCGCGAAGCAATCATGACGCTCAATGGTCTGTAGATCAAATGTCGCTGAGTAACGGTCGCTAGGCAACCAAGACGCTCAATAGACTGTAGATAAAATGTGGCTGAGCAACGGTCGCTAGGCAACCAAGACGCTCAATGGACTGTAGATCAAATGTGGCTGAGCAACGGTCGCTAGGCAACCAAGACGCTCAATGGACTGTAGATCAAATGTGGCTGACCAACGGTCGCTAGGCAACCAAGACGCTCAATGGACTGTAGATCAAATGTGGCTGAGCAACGGTCGCTAGGCAACCAAGACGCTCAATGGACTGTAGATCAAATGTGGCTGAGCAACGGTCGCTAGGCAACCAAGACGCTCAATGGACTGTAGATCAAATGTGGCTGAGCAACGGTCGCTAGGCAACCAAGACGCTCAATGGACTGTAGATCAAATGTGGCTGAGCAACGGTCGCTAGGCAACCAAGACGCTCAATGGACTGTAGATCAAATGTGGCTGAGCAACGGTCGCTAGGCAACCAAGACGCTCAATGGACTGTAGATCAAATGTGGCTGAGCAACGGTCGCTAGGCAACCAAGACGCTCAATGGACTGTAGATCAAATGTGGCTGAGCAACGGTCGCTAGGCAACCAAGACGCTCAATGGACTGTAGATCAAATGTGGCTGAGCAACGGTCGCTAGGCAACCAAGACGCTCAATGGACTGTAGATCAAATGTGGCTGAGCAACGGTCGCTAGGCAACCAAGACGCTCAATAGACTGTAGATCAAATGTGGCTGAGCAACGGTTGCTAGGCAACCAAGACGCTCAATGGACTGTAGATCAAATGTGGCTGAGCAACGGTTGCTAGGCAACCAAGACGCTCAATGGACTGTAGATCAAATGTGGCTGAGCAACGGTCGCTAGGCAACCATGACGCTCAATAGACTGTAGATCAAGTGTGGCTGAGCAACGGTCGCTAGGCAACCAAGACGCTCAATGGACTGTAGATCAAGTGTGGCTGAGCAACGGTCGCTAGGCAATCAAGACGCTCAATGGACTGTAGATCAAATGTGGCTGAGCAACGGTCACTAGGCAACCAAGACACTCAATGGACTGTAGATCAAATGTGGCTGAGCAACGGTCGATAGGCAACCAAGACACTCAATAGACTGTAGATCAAGTGTGGCTGAGCAACGGTCGCTAGGCAACCAAGACGCTCAATGGACTGTAGATCAAATGTGGCTGAGCAACGGTCGCTAAGCACCCAAGACGCTCAATGGACTGTAGATCAAATGTGGCTGAGCAACGGTCGCTAGGCAACCAAGACGCTCAATGGACTGTAGATCAAATGTGACTGAGCAACGGTCGCTAGGCAACCAAGACGCTCAATAGACTGTAGATCAAATGTGGCTGAGCAACGGTCGGTAGGCAATCAAGACGCTCAATAGACTGTAGATCAAATGTGGCTGAGCAACGGTCGCTAGGCAATCAAGACGCTCAATAGACTTTAGATCTAATGTGGCTGAGCAACGGTCGCTAGGCAACCAAGACGCTCAATGGACTGTAGATCAAATGTGGCTGAGCAACGGTCGCTAGGCAACCAAGACGCTCAATGGACTGTAGATCAAATGTGGCTGAGCAACGGTCGCTAGGCAACCAAGACGCTCAATGGACTGTAGATCAAATGTGGCTGAGCAACGGTCGCTAGGCAACCAAGACGCTCAATGGACTGTAGATCAAATGTGGCTGAGCAACGGTCGCTAGGCAACCAAGACGCTCAATGGACTGTAGATCAAGTGTGGCTGAGCAACGGTCGCTAGGCAACCAAGACGCTCAATGGACTGTAGATCAAATGTCGCTGAGTAACGGTCGCTAGGCAACCAAGACGCTCAATGGACTGTAGATCAAGTGTGGCTGAGCAACGGTCGCTAGGCAACCAAGACGCTCAATGGACTGTAGATCAAATGTGGCTGAGCAACGGTCGCTAGGCAACCAAGACGCTCAATTGACTGTAGATCAAATGTGGCTGAGCAACGGTCGCTAGGCAACCAAGACGCTCAATGGACTGTAGATCAAATGTGGCTGAGTAACGGTCGCTAAGCACCCAAGACGCTCAATGGACTGTAGATCAAATGTGGCTGAGTAACGGACGCTAAGCACCCAAGACGCTCAATGGACTGTAGATCAAATGTGGCTGAGTAACGGTCGCTAAGCAACCAAGACGCTCAATGGACTGTAGATCAAATGTGGCTGAGTAACGGTCGCTAAGCAACCAAGACGCTCAATGGACTGTAGATCAAATGTGGCTGAGCAACGGTCGCTAGGCAACCAAGACGCTCAATGGACTGTAGATCAAGTGTGGCTGAGCAACGGTCGCTAAGCAACCAAGACGCTCAATGGACTGTAGATCAAATGTGGCTGAGCAACGGTCGCTAGGCAACCAAGACGCTCAATGGACTGTAGATCAAGTGTGCCTGAGTAACGGTCGCTAAGCACCCAAGACGCTCAATGGACTGTAGATCAAGTGTGCCTGAGTAACGGTCGCTAAGCACCCAAGACACTCAATGGACTGTAGATCAAATGTGGCTGAGTAACGGTCGCTAGGCAACCAAGACGCTCAATGGACTGTAGATCAAATGTGGCTGAGCACCGGTCGCTAGGCAACCAAGACGCTCAATGGACTGTAGATCAAATGTGGCTGAGCAACGGTCGCTAGGCAACCAAGACGCTCAATGGACTGTAGATCAAATGTGGCTGAGTAACGTTCGCTAAGCAACCAAGACGCTCAATGGACTGTAGATCAAATGCGGCTGAGCAACGGTCGCTAGGCAACCAAGACGCTCAATTGACTGTAGATCAAATGTGGCTGAGCAACGGTCGCTAGGCATCCAAGACGCTCAATGGACTGTAGATCAAATGTGGCTGAGCAACGGTCGCTAGGCAACCAAGACGCTCAATGGACTGTAGATCAAATGTGGCTGAGCAACGGTCGCTAGGCAACCAAGACGCTCAATGGACTGTAGATCAAATGTGGCTGAGCAACGGTCGCTAGGCAACCAAGACGCTCAATTGACTGTAGATCAAATGTGGCTGAGCAACGGTCGCTAAGCAACCAAGACGCTCAATGGACTGTAGATCAAATGTGGCTGAGCAACGGTCGCTAGGCAACCAAGACGCTCAATTGACTGTAGATCTAATGTGGCTGAGCAACGGTCGCTAGGCAATCAAGACGCTCAATGGACTGTTGATCAAATGTGGCTGAGCAACGGTCGCTAGGCAACCAAGACGCTCAATGGACTGTAGATCAAATGTGGCTGAGCAACGGTCGCTAGGCAACCAAGACGCTCAATGGACTGTAGATCAAATGTGGCTGAGTAACGGTCGCTAAGCAACCAAGACGCTCAATGGACTGTAGATCAAATGTGGCTGAGCAACGGTCGCTAGGCAACCAAGACGCTCAATTGACTGTTGATCAAATGTGGCTGAGCAACGGTCGCTAGGCAATCAAGACGCTCAATGGACTGTTGATCAAATGTGGCTGAGCAACGGTCGCTAGGCAACCAAGACGCTCAATGGACTGTAGATCAAATGTGGCTGAGCAACGGTCACTAGGCAACCAAGACGCTCAATGGACTGTAGATCAAATGTGGCTGAGCAACGGTCGCTAGGCAACCAAGACGCTCAATGGACTGTAGATCAAGTGTGGATGAGCAACGGTCGCTAGGCAACCAAGACGCTCAATGGACTGTAGATCAAGTGTGGCTGAGTAACGGTCGCTAGGCAACCAAGACGCTCAATTGACTGTAGATCAAATGTGGCTGAGCAACGGTCGCTAGGCAACCAAGACGCTCAATTGACTGTAGATCAAATGTGGCTGAGCAACGGTCGCTAGGCAACCAAGACGCTCAATGGACTGTAGATCAAATGTGGCTGAGCAACGGTCGCTAGGCAACCAAGACGCTCAATGGACTGTAGATCAAATGTGGCTGAGCATCGGTCGCTAGGCAACCAAGACGCTCAATGGACTGTCGATCAAATGTGACTGAGCAACGGTCGCTAGGCAACCAAGACGCTCAATGGACTGTAGATCTAATGTGGCTGAGTAACGGTCGCTAGGCAACCAAGACGCTCAATGGACTGTAGATCAAATGTGGCTGAGCAACGGTCGCTAGGCAACCAAGACGCTCAATGGACTGTAGATCAAATGTGGCTGAGCAACGGTCGCTAGGCAACCAAGACGCTCAATGGACTGTAGATCAAATGTGGCTGAGCAACGGTCGCTAGGCAACCAAGACGCTCAATGGACTGTAGATCAAATGTGGCTGAGCAACGGTCGCTAGGCAACCAAGACGCTCAATGGACTGTAGATCAAATGTGGCTGAGCAACGGTCACTAGGCAACCAAGACACTCAATGGACTGTAGATCAAATGTGGCTGAGCAACGGTCGATAGGCAACCAAGACACTCAATAGACTGTAGATCAAGTGTGGCTGAGCAACGGTCGCTAGGCAACCAAGACGCTCAATGGACTGTAGATCAAATGTGGCTGAGCAACGGTCGCTAAGCACCCAAGACGCTCAATGGACTGTAGATCAAATGTGGCTGAGCAACGGTCGATAGGCAACCAAGACGCTCAATGGACTGTAGATCAAATGTGGCTGAGCAACGGTCGCTAGGCAACCAAGACGCTCAATGGACTGTAGATCAAATGTGGCTGAGCAACTGTCGCTAGGCAACCAAGACGCTCAATGGACTGTAGATCAAATGTGGCTGAGCAACGGTCGCTAGGCAACCAAGACACACAATGGACTGTAGATCAAATGTGGCTGAGCAACTGTCGCTAGGCAACCAAGACGCTCTATGGACTGTAGATCAAATGTGGCAGAGCAACGGTTGCTAGGCAACCAAGACGCTCAATGGACTGTAGATCAAATGTGGCTGAGCAACGGTCGCGAAGCAACCATGACGCTCAATGGACTGTAGATCAAATGTCGCTGAGTAACGGTCGCTAGGCAACCAAGACGCTCAATAGACTGTAGATCAAATGTGGATGAGCAACGGTCGCTAGGCAACCAAGACGCTCAATGGACTGTAGATCAAATGTGGCTGAGCAACGGTCGCTAGGCAACCAAGACGCTCAATGGACTGTAGATCAAATGTGGCTGAGCAACGGTCGCTAGGCAACCAAGACGCTCAATAGACTGTAGATCAAATGTCGCTGAGCAACGGTCGCTAGGCAACCAAGACGCTCAATGGACTGTAGATCAAATGTGGCTGAGCAACGGTCGCTAGGCAACCAAGACGCTCAATGGACTGTAGATCAAATGTGGCTGAGCAACGGTCGCTAGGCAACCAAGACGCTCAATGGACTGTAGATCAAATGTGGCTGAGCAACGGTCACTAGGCAACCAAGACGCCCAATGGACTGTAGATCAAATGTGGCTGAGCAACGGTCGCTAGGCAACCATGACGCTCAATGGACTGTAGATCAAATGTGGTTGAGCAACGGTCTCTAGGCAAACAAGACGCTCTATGGACTGTAGATCAAATGTGGCTGAGCAACGGTTGCTAGGCAACCAAGACGCTCAATGGACTGTAGATCAAATGTGGCTGAGCAACGGTCGCGAAGCAATCATGACGCTCAATGGACTGTAGATCAAATGTCGCTGAGTAACGGTCGCTAGGCAACCAAGACGCTCAATAGACTGTAGATCAAATGTGGCTGAGCAACGGTCGCTAGGCAACCAAGACGCTCAATGGACTGTAGATCAAATGTGGCTGAGAAACGGTCGCTAGGCAACCAAGACGCTCAATGGACTGTAGATCAAATGTGGCTGAGCAACGGTCGCTAGGCAACCAAGACGCTCAATGGACTGTAGATCAAATGTGGCTGAGCAACGGTCGCTAGGCAACCAAGACGCTCAATGGACTGTAGATCAAATGTGGCTGAGCAACGGTCGCTAGGCAACCAAGACGCTCAATGGACTGTAGATCAAATGTGGCTGAGCAACGGTCGCTAGGCAACCAAGACGCTCAATGGACTGTAGATCAAATGTGGCTGAGCAACGGTCGCTAGGCAACCAAGACGCTCAATGGACTGTAGATCAAATGTGGCTGAGCAACGGTCGCTAGGCAACCAAGACACACAATGGACTGTAGATCAAATGTGGCTGAGCAACGGTCGCTAGGCAACCAAGACGCTCTATGGACTGTAGATCAAATGTGGCAGAGCAACGGTTGCTAGGCAACCAAGACGCTCAATGGACTGTAGATCAAATGTGGCTGAGCAACGGTCGCGAAGCAACCATGACGCTCAATGGACTGTAGATCAAATGTCGCTGAGTAACGGTCGCTAGGCAACCAAGACGCTCAATAAACTGTAGATCAAATGTGGATGAGCAACGGTCGCTAGGCAACCAAGACGCTCAATGGACTGTAGATCAAATGTGGCTGAGCAACGGTCGCTAGGCAACCAAGACGCTCAATGGACTGTAGATCAAATGTGGCTGAGCAACGGTCGCTAGGCAACCAAGACGCTCAATGGACTGTAGATCAAATGTGGCTGAGTAACGTTCGCTAAGCAACCAAGACGCTCAATGGACTGTAGATCAAATGCGGCTGAGCAACGGTCGCTAGGCAACCAAGACGCTCAATTGACTGTAGATCAAATGTGGCTGAGCAACGGTCGCTAGGCATCCAAGACGCTCAATGGACTGTAGATCAAATGTGGCTGAGCAACGGTCGCTTGGCAACCAAGACGCTCAATGGACTGTAGATCAAATGTGGCTGAGCAACGGTCGCTAGGCAACCAAGACGCTCAATGGACTGTAGATCAAATGTGGCTGAGCAACGGTCGCTAGGCAACCAAGACGCTCAATTGACTGTAGATCAAATGTGGCTGAGCAACGGTCGCTAAGCAACCAAGACGCTCAATGGACTGTAGATCAAATGTGGCTGAGCAACGGTCGCTAGGCAACCAAGACGCTCAATTGACTGTAGATCTAATGTGGCTGAGCAACGGTCGCTAGGCAATCAAGACGCTCAATGGACTGTTGATCAAATGTGGCTGAGCAACGGTCGCTAGGCAACCAAGACGCTCAATGGACTGTAGATCAAATGTGGCTGAGCAACGGTCGCTAGGCAACCAAGACGCTCAATGGACTGTAGATCAAATGTGGCTGAGTAACGGTCGCTAAGCAACCAAGACGCTCAATGGACTGTAGATCAAATGTGGCTGAGCAACGGTCGCTAGGCAACCAAGACGCTCAATTGACTGTAGATCAAATGTGGCTGAGCAACGGTCGCTAGGCAACCAAGACGCTCAATGGACTGTAGATCAAATGTGGCTGAGTAACGGTCGCTAAGCACCCAAGACGCTCAATGGACTGTAGATCAAATGTGGCTGAGTAACGGACGCTAAGCACCCAAGACGCTCAATGGACTGTAGATCAAATGTGGCTGAGTAACGGTCGCTAAGCAACCAAGACGCTCAATGGACTGTAGATCAAATGTGGCTGAGCAACGGTTGCTAAGCACCCAAGACGCTCAATGGACTGTAGATCAAATGTGGCTGAGTAACGGTCGCTAAGCAACCAAGACGCTCAATGGACTGTAGATCAAATGTGGCTGAGCAACGGTCGCTAGGCAACCAAGACGCTCAATGGACTGTAGATCAAGTGTGGCTGAGCAACGGTCGCTAAGCAACCAAGACGCTCAATGGACTGTAGATCAAATGTGGCTGAGCAACGGTCGCTAGGCAACCAAGACGCTCAATGGACTGTAGATCAAGTGTGCTTGAGTAACGGTCGCTAAGCACCCAAGACGCTCAATGGACTGTAGATCAAGTGTGCCTGAGTAACGGTCGCTAAGCACCCAAGACGCTCAATGGACTGGAGATCAAATGTGGCTGAGTAACGGTCGCGAAGCAACCATGACGCTCAATGGACTGTAGATCAAATGTCGCTGAGTAACGGTCGCTAGGCAACCAAGACGCTCAATAGACTGTAGATCAAATGTGGATGAGCAACGGTCGCTAGGCAACCAAGACGCTCAATGGACTGTAGATCAAATGTGGCTGAGCAACGGTCGCTAGGCAACCAAGACGCTCAATGGACTGTAGATCAAATGTGGCTGAGCAACGGTCGCTAGGCAACCAAGACGCTCAATAGACTGTAGATCAAATGTGGCTGAGCAACGGTCGCTAGGCAACCAAGACGCTCAATGGACTGTAGATCAAATGTGGCTGAGCAACGGTCGCTAGGCAACCAAGACGCTCAATAAATAGACTGTAGATCAAATGTGGATGAGCAACGGTCGCTAGGCAACCAAGACGCTCAATGGACTGTAGATCTAATGTGGTTGAGTAACGGTCGCTAGGCAACCAAGACGCTCAATGGACTGTAGATCAAATGTGGCTGAGCAACGGTCGCTAGGCAACCAAGACGCTCAATGGACTGTAGATCAAATGCGGCTGAGCAACGGTCGCTAGGCAACCAAGACGCTCAATAAATAGACTGTAGATCAAATGTGGCTGAGCAACGGTTGCTAGGCAATCAAGACGCTCAATGGACTGTAGATCAAATGTGGCTGAGCGACAGTCGCTAGGCAACCAAGACGCTCTATGGACTGTAGATCAAATGTCGCTGAGTAACGGTCGCTAGGCAACCAAGACGCTCAATAGACTGTAGATCAAATGTGGTTGAGCAACGGTCTCTAGGCAACCAAGACGCTCAATGGACTGTAGATCAAATGTGGCTGAGCAACTGTCGCTAGGCAACCAAGACGCTCAATGGACTGTAGATCAAATGTGGCTGAGCAACGGTCGCTAGGCAACCAAGACACACAATGGACTGTAGATCAAATGTGGCTGAGCAACGGTCGCTAGGCAACCAAGATGCTCTATGGACTGTAGATCAAATGTGGCAGAGCAACGGTTGCTAGGCAACCAAGACGCTCAATGGACTGTAGATCAAATGTGGCTGAGCAACGGTCGCGAAGCAACCATGACGCTCAATGGACTGTAGATCAAATGTCGCTGAGTAACGGTCGCTAGGCAACCAAGACGCTCAATAGACTGTAGATCAAATGTGGATGAGCAACGGTCGCTAGGCAACCAAGACGCTCAATGGACTGTAGATCAAATGTGGCTGAGCAACGGTCGCTAGGCAACCAAGACGCTCAATGGACTGTAGATCAAATGTGGCTGAGCAACGGTCGCTAGGCAACCAAGACGCTCAATAGACTGTAGATCAAATGTCGCTGAGCAACGGTCGCTAGGCAACCAAGACGCTCAATGGACTGTAGATCAAATGTGGCTGAGCAACGGTCGCTAGGCAACCAAGACGCTCAATGGACTGTAGATCAAATGTGGCTGAGCAACGGTCGCTAGGCAACCAAGACGCTCAATGGACTGTAGATCAAATGTGGCTGAGCAACGGTCGCTAGGCAAACAAGACGCTCAATGGACTGTAGATCAAATGTGGCTGAGCAACGGTCGCTAGGCAACCAAGACGCTCAATGGACTGTAGATCAAATGTGGCTGAGCAACGGTCTCTAGGCAACCAAGACGCTCTATGGACTGTAGATCAAATGTGGCTGAGCGACGGTCGCTGGGCAACCAAGACGCTCAATGGACTGTAGATCAAACGTGGCTGAGCGACAGTCGCTAGGCAACCATGACGCTCAATGGACTGTAGATCAAATGTGGCTGAGCAACGGTCGCTAGGCAACCAAGACGCTCAATGGACTGTAGATCAAATGTGGCTGAGCAACGGTCGCTAGGCAACCAAGACGCTCAATGGACTGTAGATCAAATGTGGCTGAGCAACGGTCACTAGGCAACCAAGACGCTCAATGGACTGTAGATCAAATGTGGCTGAGCAACGGTCGCTAGGCAACCATGAAGCTCAATGGACTGTAGATCAAATGTGGTTGAGCAACGGTCTCTAGGCAACCAAGACGCTCTATGGACTGTAGATCAAATGTGGCTGAGCAACGGTTGCTAGGCAACCAAGACGCTCAATGGACTGTAGATCAAATGTGGCTGAGCAACGGTCGCGAAGCAATCATGACGCTCAATGGTCTGTAGATCAAATGTCGCTGAGTAACGGTCGCTAGGCAACCAAGACGCTCAATAGACTGTAGATAAAATGTGGCTGAGCAACGGTCGCTAGGCAACCAAGACGCTCAATGGACTGTAGATCAAATGTGGCTGAGCAACGGTCGCTAGGCAACCAAGACGCTCAATGGACTGTAGATCAAATGTGGCTGACCAACGGTCGCTAGGCAACCAAGACGCTCAATGGACTGTAGATCAAATGTGGCTGAGCAACGGTCGCTAGGCAACCAAGACGCTCAATGGACTGTAGATCAAATGTGGCTGAGCAACGGTCGCTAGGCAACCAAGACGCTCAATGGACTGTAGATCAAATGTGGCTGAGCAACGGTCGCTAGGCAACCAAGACGCTCAATGGACTGTAGATCAAATGTGGCTGAGCAACGGTCGCTAGGCAACCAAGACGCTCAATGGACTGTAGATCAAATGTGGCTGAGCAACGGTCGCTAGGCAACCAAGACGCTCAATGGACTGTAGATCAAATGTGGCTGAGCAACGGTCGCTAGGCAACCAAGACGCTCAATGGACTGTAGATCAAATGTGGCTGAGCAACGGTCGCTAGGCAACCAAGACGCTCAATGGACTGTAGATCAAATGTGGCTGAGCAACGGTCGCTAGGCAACCAAGACGCTCAATGGACTGTAGATCAAATGTGGCTGAGCAACGGTCGCTAGGCAACCAAGACGCTCAATAGACTGTAGATCAAATGTGGCTGAGCAACGGTTGCTAGGCAACCAAGACGCTCAATGGACTGTAGATCAAATGTGGCTGAGCAACGGTTGCTAGGCAACCAAGACGCTCAATGGACTGTAGATCAAATGTGGCTGAGCAACGGTCGCTAGGCAACCATGACGCTCAATAGACTGTAGATCAAGTGTGGCTGAGCAACGGTCGCTAGGCAACCAAGACGCTCAATGGACTGTAGATCAAGTGTGGCTGAGCAACGGTCGCTAGGCAATCAAGACGCTCAATGGACTGTAGATCAAATGTGGCTGAGCAACGGTCACTAGGCAACCAAGACACTCAATGGACTGTAGATCAAATGTGGCTGAGCAACGGTCGATAGGCAACCAAGACACTCAATAGACTGTAGATCAAGTGTGGCTGAGCAACGGTCGCTAGGCAACCAAGACGCTCAATGGACTGTAGATCAAATGTGGCTGAGCAACGGTCGCTAAGCACCCAAGACGCTCAATGGACTGTAGATCAAATGTGGCTGAGCAACGGTCGCTAGGCAACCAAGACGCTCAATGGACTGTAGATCAAATGTGACTGAGCAACGGTCGCTAGGCAACCAAGACGCTCAATAGACTGTAGATCAAATGTGGCTGAGCAACGGTCGGTAGGCAATCAAGACGCTCAATAGACTGTAGATCAAATGTGGCTGAGCAACGGTCGCTAGGCAATCAAGACGCTCAATAGACTTTAGATCTAATGTGGCTGAGCAACGGTCGCTAGGCAACCAAGACGCTCAATGGACTGTAGATCAAATGTGGCTGAGCAACGGTCGCTAGGCAACCAAGACGCTCAATGGACTGTAGATCAAATGTGGCTGAGCAACGGTCGCTAGGCAACCAAGACGCTCAATGGACTGTAGATCAAATGTGGCTGAGCAACGGTCGCTAGGCAACCAAGACGCTCAATGGACTGTAGATCAAATGTGGCTGAGCAACGGTCGCTAGGCAACCAAGACGCTCAATGGACTGTAGATCAAGTGTGGCTGAGCAACGGTCGCTAGGCAACCAAGACGCTCAATGGACTGTAGATCAAATGTCGCTGAGTAACGGTCGCTAGGCAACCAAGACGCTCAATGGACTGTAGATCAAGTGTGGCTGAGCAACGGTCGCTAGGCAACCAAGACGCTCAATGGACTGTAGATCAAATGTGGCTGAGCAACGGTCGCTAGGCAACCAAGACGCTCAATTGACTGTAGATCAAATGTGGCTGAGCAACGGTCGCTAGGCAACCAAGACGCTCAATGGACTGTAGATCAAATGTGGCTGAGTAACGGTCGCTAAGCACCCAAGACGCTCAATGGACTGTAGATCAAATGTGGCTGAGTAACGGACGCTAAGCACCCAAGACGCTCAATGGACTGTAGATCAAATGTGGCTGAGTAACGGTCGCTAAGCAACCAAGACGCTCAATGGACTGTAGATCAAATGTGGCTGAGTAACGGTCGCTAAGCAACCAAGACGCTCAATGGACTGTAGATCAAATGTGGCTGAGCAACGGTCGCTAGGCAACCAAGACGCTCAATGGACTGTAGATCAAGTGTGGCTGAGCAACGGTCGCTAAGCAACCAAGACGCTCAATGGACTGTAGATCAAATGTGGCTGAGCAACGGTCGCTAGGCAACCAAGACGCTCAATGGACTGTAGATCAAGTGTGCCTGAGTAACGGTCGCTAAGCACCCAAGACGCTCAATGGACTGTAGATCAAGTGTGCCTGAGTAACGGTCGCTAAGCACCCAAGACGCTCAATGGACTGTAGATCAAATGTGGCTGAGTAACGGTCGCTAGGCAACCAAGACGCTCAATGGACTGTAGATCAAATGTGGCTGAGCACCGGTCGCTAGGCAACCAAGACGCTCAATGGACTGTAGATCAAATGTGGCTGAGCAACGGTCGCTAGGCAACCAAGACGCTCAATGGACTGTAGATCAAATGTGGCTGAGTAACGTTCGCTAAGCAACCAAGACGCTCAATGGACTGTAGATCAAATGCGGCTGAGCAACGGTCGCTAGGCAACCAAGACGCTCAATTGACTGTAGATCAAATGTGGCTGAGCAACGGTCGCTAGGCATCCAAGACGCTCAATGGACTGTAGATCAAATGTGGCTGAGCAACGGTCGCTAGGCAACCAAGACGCTCAATGGACTGTAGATCAAATGTGGCTGAGCAACGGTCGCTAGGCAACCAAGACGCTCAATGGACTGTAGATCAAATGTGGCTGAGCAACGGTCGCTAGGCAACCAAGACGCTCAATTGACTGTAGATCAAATGTGGCTGAGCAACGGTCGCTAAGCAACCAAGACGCTCAATGGACTGTAGATCAAATGTGGCTGAGCAACGGTCGCTAGGCAACCAAGACGCTCAATTGACTGTAGATCTAATGTGGCTGAGCAACGGTCGCTAGGCAATCAAGACGCTCAATGGACTGTTGATCAAATGTGGCTGAGCAACGGTCGCTAGGCAACCAAGACGCTCAATGGACTGTAGATCAAATGTGGCTGAGCAACGGTCGCTAGGCAACCAAGACGCTCAATGGACTGTAGATCAAATGTGGCTGAGTAACGGTCGCTAAGCAACCAAGACGCTCAATGGACTGTAGATCAAATGTGGCTGAGCAACGGTCGCTAGGCAACCAAGACGCTCAATTGACTGTTGATCAAATGTGGCTGAGCAACGGTCGCTAGGCAATCAAGACGCTCAATGGACTGTTGATCAAATGTGGCTGAGCAACGGTCGCTAGGCAACCAAGACGCTCAATGGACTGTAGATCAAATGTGGCTGAGCAACGGTCACTAGGCAACCAAGACGCTCAATGGACTGTAGATCAAATGTGGCTGAGCAACGGTCGCTAGGCAACCAAGACGCTCAATGGACTGTAGATCAAGTGTGGATGAGCAACGGTCGCTAGGCAACCAAGACGCTCAATGGACTGTAGATCAAGTGTGGCTGAGTAACGGTCGCTAGGCAACCAAGACGCTCAATTGACTGTAGATCAAATGTGGCTGAGCAACGGTCGCTAGGCAACCAAGACGCTCAATTGACTGTAGATCAAATGTGGCTGAGCAACGGTCGCTAGGCAACCAAGACGCTCAATGGACTGTAGATCAAATGTGGCTGAGCAACGGTCGCTAGGCAACCAAGACGCTCAATGGACTGTAGATCAAATGTGGCTGAGCATCGGTCGCTAGGCAACCAAGACGCTCAATGGACTGTCGATCAAATGTGACTGAGCAACGGTCGCTAGGCAACCAAGACGCTCAATGGACTGTAGATCTAATGTGGCTGAGTAACGGTCGCTAGGCAACCAAGACGCTCAATGGACTGTAGATCAAATGTGGCTGAGCAACGGTCGCTAGGCAACCAAGACGCTCAATGGACTGTAGATCAAATGTGGCTGAGCAACGGTCGCTAGGCAACCAAGACGCTCAATGGACTGTAGATCAAATGTGGCTGAGCAACGGTCGCTAGGCAACCAAGACGCTCAATGGACTGTAGATCAAATGTGGCTGAGCAACGGTCGCTAGGCAACCAAGACGCTCAATGGACTGTAGATCAAATGTGGCTGAGCAACGGTCACTAGGCAACCAAGACACTCAATGGACTGTAGATCAAATGTGGCTGAGCAACGGTCGATAGGCAACCAAGACACTCAATAGACTGTAGATCAAGTGTGGCTGAGCAACGGTCGCTAGGCAACCAAGACGCTCAATGGACTGTAGATCAAATGTGGCTGAGCAACGGTCGCTAAGCACCCAAGACGCTCAATGGACTGTAGATCAAATGTGGCTGAGCAACGGTCGATAGGCAACCAAGACGCTCAATGGACTGTAGATCAAATGTGGCTGAGCAACGGTCGCTAGGCAACCAAGACGCTCAATGGACTGTAGATCAAATGTGACTGAGCAACGGTCGCTAGGCAACCAAGACGCTCAATAGACTGTAGATCAAATGTGGCTGAGCAACGGTCGGTAGGCAATCAAGACGCTCAATAGACTGTAGATCAAATGTGGCTGAGCAACGGTCGCTAGGCAATCAAGACGCTCAATAGACTGTAGATCTAATGTGGCTGAGCAACGGTCGCTAGGCAACCAAGACGCTCAATGGACTGTAGATCAAATGTGGCTGAGCAACGGTCGCTAGGCAACCAAGACGCTCAATGGACTGTAGATCAAATGTGGCTGAGCAACGGTCGCTAGGCAACCAAGACGCTCAATGGACGGTAGATCAAATGTGGCTGAGCAACGGTCGCTAGGCAACCAAGACGCTCAATGGACTGTAGATCAAATGTGGCTGAGCAACGGTCGCTAGGCAACCAAGACGCTCAATGGACTGTAGATCAAGTGTGGCTGAGCAACGGTCGCTAGGCAACCAAGACGCTCAATGGACTGTAGATCAAATGTCGCTGAGTAACGGTCGCTAGGCAACCAAGACGCTCAATGGACTGTAGATCAAGTGTGGCTGAGCAACGGTCGCTAGGCAACCAAGACGCTCAATGGACTGTAGATCAAATGTGGCTGAGCAACGGTCGCTAGGCAACCAAGACGCTCAATTGACTGTAGATCAAATGTGGCTGAGCAACGGTCGCTAGGCAACCAAGACGCTCAATGGACTGTAGATCAAATGTGGCTGAGTAACGGTCGCTAAGCACCCAAGACGCTCAATGGACTGTAGATCAAATGTGGCTGAGTAACGGACGCTAAGCACCCAAGACGCTCAATGGACTGTAGATCAAATGTGGCTGAGTAACGGTCGCTAAGCAACCAAGACGCTCAATGGACTGTAGATCAAATGTGGATGAGCAACGGTCGCTAGGCAACCAAGACGCTCAATGGACTGTAGATCAAATGTGGCTGAGCAACGGTCGCTAGGCAACCAAGACGCTCAATGGACTGTAGATCAAATGTGGCTGAGCAACGGTCGCTAGGCAACCAAGACGCTCAATGGACTGTAGATCAAATGTGGCTGAGCAACGGTCGCTAGGCAAACAAGACGCTCAATGGACTGTAGATCAAATGTGGCTGAGCAACGGTCGCTAGGCAACCAAGACGCTCAATGGACTGTAGATCAAATGTGGCTGAGCAACGGTCTCTAGGCAACCAAGACGCTCTATGGACTGTAGATCAAATGTGGCTGAGCGACGGTCGCTGGGCAACCAAGACGCTCAATGGACTGTAGATCAAACGTGGCTGAGCGACAGTCGCTAGGCAACCATGACGCTCAATGGACTGTAGATCAAATGTGGCTGAGCAACGGTCGCTAGGCAACCAAGACGCTCAATGGACTGTAGATCAAATGTGGCTGAGCAACGGTCGCTAGGCAACCAAGACGCTCAATGGACTGTAGATCAAATGTGGCTGAGCAACGGTCACTAGGCAACCAAGACGCTCAATGGACTGTAGATCAAATGTGGCTGAGCAACGGTCGCTAGGCAACCATGACGCTCAATGGACTGTAGATCAAATGTGGTTGAGCAACGGTCTCTAGGCAACCAAGACGCTCTATGGACTGTAGATCAAATGTGGCTGAGCAACGGTTGCTAGGCAACCAAGACGCTCAATGGACTGTAGATCAAATGTGGCTGAGCAACGGTCGCGAAGCAATCATGACGCTCAATGGACTGTAGATCAAATGTCGCTGAGTAACGGTCGCTAGGCAACCAAGACGCTCAATAGACTGTAGATCAAATGTGGCTGAGCAACGGTCGCTAGGCAACCAAGACGCTCAATGGACTGTAGATCAAACGTGGCTGAGCGACAGTCGCTAGGCAACCATGACGCTCAATGGACTGTAGATCAAATGTGGCTGAGCAGCGGTCGCGAAGCAATCATGACGCTCAATGGACTGTAGATCAAATGTCGCTGAGTAACGGTCGCTAGGCAACCAAGACGCTCAATAGACTGTAGATCAAATGTGGCTGAGCAACGGTCGCTAGGCAACCAAGACGCTCAATGGACTGTAGATCAAATGTGGCTGAGCAACGGTCTCTAGGCAACCAAGACGCTCTATGGACTGTAGATCAAATGTGGCTGAGCGACGGTCGCTGGGCAACCAAGACGCTCAATGGACTGTAGATCAAACGTGGCTGAGCGACAGTCGCTAGGCAACCATGACGCTCAATGGACTGTAGATCAAATGTGGCTGAGCAACGGTCGCTAGGCAACCATGACGCTCAATGGACTGTAGATCAAATGTGGTTGAGCAAAGGTCTCTAGACAAACAAGACGCTCAATGGACTGTAGATCAAATGTGGCTGAGCAACGGTCGCTAGGCAACCAAGACGCTCTATGGACTGTAGATCAAATGTGGCTGAGCAACGGTTGCTAGGCAACCAAGACGCTCAATGGACTGTAGATCAAATGTGGCTGAGCAACTGTCGCGAAGCAATCATGACGCTCAATGGACTGTAGATCAAATGTCGCTGAGTAACGGTCGCTAGGCAACCAAGACGCTCAATAGACTGTAGATCAAATGTGGCTGAGCAACGGTCGCTAGGCAACCAAGGCGCTCAATGGACTGTAGATCAAATGTGGCTGAGCAACGGTCGCTAGGCAACCAAGACGCTCAATGGACTGTAGATCATATGTGGCTGAGCAACGGTCGCTAGGCAACCAAGACGCTCAATGGACTGTAGATCAAATGTGGCTGAGCAACGGTCGCCAGGCAACCAAGACGCTCAATGGACTGTAGATCAAATGTGGCTGAGCAACGGTCGCTAGGCAACCAAGACGCTCAATGGACTGTAGATCAAATGTGGCTGAGCAACGGTCGCTAGGCAACCAAGACGCTCAATGGACTGTAGATCAAATGTGGCTGAGCAACGGTCGCTAGGCAACCAAGACGCTCAATGGACTGTAGATCAAATGTGGCTGAGCAACGGTCGCCAGGCAACCAAGACGCTCAATGGACTGTAGATCAAATGTGGCTGAGCAACGGTCGCTAGGCAACCAAGACGCTCAATGGACTGTAGATCAAATGTGGCTGAGCAACGGTCGCTAGGCAACCAAGACGCTCAATGGACTGTAGATCAAATGTGGCTGAGCAACGGTCGCTAGGCAACCAAGACGCTCAATGGACTGTAGATCAAATGTGGCTGAGCAACGGTCGCTAGGCAACCAAGACGCTCAATAGACTGTAGATCAAATGTGGCTGGGCAACGGTCGCTAGGCAACCAAGACGCTCAATGGACTGTAGATCAAATGTGGCTGAGCAACGGTTGCTAGGCAACCAAGACGCTCAATGGACTGTAGATCAAATGTGGCTGAGCAACGGTCGCTAGGCTACCATGACGCTCAATAGACTGTAGATCAAGTGTGGCTGAGCAACGGTCGCTAGGCAACCAAGACGCTCAATGGACTGTAGATCAAGTGTGGCTGAGCAACGGTCGCTAGGAAATCAAGACGCTCAATGGACTGTAGATCAAATGTTGCTGAGCAACGGTCACTAGGCAACCAAGACACTCAATGGACTGTAGATCAAATGTGGCTGAGCAACGTTCGATAGGCAACCAAGACACTCAATAGACTGTAGATCAAGTGTGGCTGAGCAACGGTCGCTAGGCAACCAAGACGCTCAATGGACTGTAGATCAAATGTGGCTGAGCAACGGTCGCTAGGCAACCAAGACGCTCAATTGACTGTAGATCAAATGTGGCTGAGCAACGGTCGCTAGGCAACCAAGACGCTCAATGGACTGTAGATCAAATGTGGCTGAGTAACGGTCGCTAAGCACCCAAGACGCTCAATGGACTGTAGATCAAATGTGGCTGAGTAACGGACGCTAAGCACCCAAGACGCTCAATGGACTGTAGATCAAATGTGGCTGAGTAACGGTCGCTAAGCAACCAAGACGCTCAATGGACTGTAGATCAAATGTGGCTGAGCAACGGTCGCTAAGCACCCAAGACGCTCAATGGACTGTAGATCAAATGTGGCTGAGTAACGGTCGCTAAGCAACCAAGACGCTCAATGGACTGTAGATCAAATGTGGCTGAGCAACGGTCGCTAGGCAACCAAGACGCTCAATGGACTGTAGATCAAGTGTGGCTGAGCAACGGTCGCTAAGCAACCAAGACGCTCAATGGACTGTAGATCAAATGTGGCTGAGCAACGGTCGCTAGGCAACCAAGACGCTCAATGGACTGTAGATCAAGTGTGCCTGAGTAACGGTCGCTAAGCACCCAAGACGCTCAATGGACTGTAGATCAAGTGTGCCTGAGTAACGGTCGCTAAGCACCCAAGACGCTCAATGGACTGTAGATCAAATGTGGCTGAGTAACGGTCGCTAGGCAACCAAGACGCTCAATGGACTGTAGATCAAATGTGGCTGAGCAACGGTCGCTAGGCAACCAAGACGCTCAATGGACTGTAGATCAAATGTGGCTGAGCAACGGTCGCTAGGCAACCAAGACGCTCAATGGACTGTAGATCAAATGTGGCTGAGTAACGTTCGCTAAGCAACCAAGACGCTCAATGGACTGTAGATCAAATGCGGCTGAGCAACGGTCGCTAGGCAACCAAGACGCTCAATTGACTGTAGATCAAATGTGGCTGAGCAACGGTCGCTAGGCATCCAAGACGCTCAATGGACTGTAGATCAAATGTGGCTGAGCAACGGTCGCTAGGCAACCAAGACGCTCAATGGACTGTAGATCAAATGTGGCTGAGCAACGGTCGCTAGGCAACCAAGACGCTCAATGGACTGTAGATCAAATGTGGCTGAGCAACGGTCGCTAGGCAACCAAGACGCTCAATTGACTGTAGATCAAATGTGGCTGAGCAACGGTCGCTAAGCAACCAAGACGCTCAATGGACTGTAGATCAAATGTGGCTGAGCAACGGTCGCTAGGCAACCAAGACGCTCAATTGACTGTAGATCTAATGTGGCTGAGCAACGGTCGCTAGGCAATCAAGACGCTCAATGGACTGTTGATCAAATGTGGCTGAGCAACGGTCGCTAGGCAACCAAGACGCTCAATGGACTGTAGATCAAATGTGGCTGAGCAACGGTCGCTAGGCAACCAAGACGCTCAATGGACTGTAGATCAAATGTGGCTGAGTAACGGTCGCTAAGCAACCAAGACGCTCAATGGACTGTAGATCAAATGTGGCTGAGCAACGGTCGCTAGGCAACCAAGACGCTCAATTGACTGTAGATCAAATGTGGCTGAGCAACGGTCGCTAGGCAACCAAGACGCTCAATGGACTGTAGATCAAATGTGGCTGAGTAACGGTCGCTAAGCACCCAAGACGCTCAATGGACTGTAGATCAAATGTGGCTGAGTAACGGACGCTAAGCACCCAAGACGCTCAATGGACTGTAGATCAAATGTGGCTGAGTAACGGTCGCTAAGCAACCAAGACGCTCAATGGACTGTAGATCAAATGTGGCTGAGCAACGGTCGCTAAGCACCCAAGACGCTCAATGGACTGTAGATCAAATGTGGCTGAGTAACGGTCGCTAAGCAACCAAGACGCTCAATGGACTGTAGATCAAATGTGGCTGAGCAACGGTCGCTAGGCAACCAAGACGCTCAATGGACTGTAGATCAAGTGTGGCTGAGCAACGGTCGCTAAGCAACCAAGACGCTCAATGGACTGTAGATCAAATGTGGCTGAGCAACGGTCGCTAGGCCACCAAGACGCTCCATGGACTGTAGATCAAGTGTGCTTGAGTAACGGTCGCTAAGCACCCAATACGCTCAATGGACTGTAGATCAAGTGTGCCTGAGTAACGGTCGCTAAGCACCCAAGACGCTCAATGGACTGGAGATCAAATGTGGCTGAGTAACGGTCGCGAAGCAACCATGACGCTCAATGGACTGTAGATCAAATGTCGCTGAGTAACGGTCGCTAGGCAACCAAGACGCTCAATAGACTGTAGATCAAATGTGGATGAGCAACGGTCGCTAGGCAACCAAGACGCTCAATGGACTGTAGATCAAATGTGGCTGAGCAACGGTCGCTAGGCAACCAAGACGCTCAATGGACTGTAGATCAAATGTGGCTGAGCAACGGTCGCTAGGCAACCAAGACGCTCAATAGACTGTAGATCAAATGTGGCTGAGCAACGGTCGCTAGGCAACAGAGACGCTCAATGGACTGTAGATCAAATGTGGCTGAGCAACGGTCGCTAGGCAACCAAGACGCTCAATGGACTGTAGATCAAATGTGGCTGAGCAACGGTCGCTAGGCAACCAAGACGCTCAATGGACTGTAGATCAATTGTGGCTGAGCAACGGTCGCTAGGCAACCAAGACGCTCAATGGACTGTAGATCAAATGTGGCTGAGCAACGGTCGCTAGGCAACCAAGACGCTCAATGGACTGTAGATCAAATGTGGCTGAGCAACGGTCGCTAGGCAACCAAGACGCTCAATGGACTGTAGATCAAATGTGGATGAGCAACGGTCGCTAGGCAACCAAGACGCTCAATGGACTGTAGATCTAATGTGGTTGAGTAACGGTCGCTAGGCAACCAAGACGCTCAATGGACTGTAGATCAAATGTGGCTGAGCAACGGTCGCTAGGCAACCAAGACGCTCAATGGACTGTAGATCAAATGTGGCTGAGCAACGGTCGCTAGGCAACCAAGACGCTCAATAAATAGACTGTAGATCAAATGTGGCTGAGCAACGGTTGCTAGGCAATCAAGACGCTCAATGGACTGTAGATCAAATGTGGCTGAGCGACAGTCGCTAGGCAACCAAGACGCTCTATGGACTGTAGATCAAATGTCGCTGAGTAACGGTCGCTAGGCAACCAAGACGCTCAATAGACTGTAGATCAAATGTGGTTGAGCAACGGTCTCTAGGCAACCAAGACGCTCAATGGACTGTAGATCAAATGTGGCTGAGCAACTGTCGCTAGGCAACCAAGACGCTCAATGGACTGTAGATCAAATGTGGCTGAGCAACGGTCGCTAGGCAACCAAGACACACAATGGACTGTAGATCAAATGTGGCTGAGCAACGGTCGCTAGGCAACCAAGACGCTCTATGGACTGTAGATCAAATGTGGCAGAGCAACGGTTGCTAGGCAACCAAGACGCTCAATGGACTGTAGATCAAATGTGGCTGAGCAACGGTCGCGAAGCAACCATGACGCTCAATGGACTGTAGATCAAATGTCGCTGAGTAACGGTCGCTAGGCAACCAAGACGCTCAATAGACTGTAGATCAAATGTGGATGAGCAACGGTCGCTAGGCAACCAAGACGCTCAATGGACTGTAGATCAAATGTGGCTGAGCAACGGTCGCTAGGCAACCAAGACGCTCAATGGACTGTAGATCAAATGTGGCTGAGCAACGGTCGCTAGGCAACCAAGACGCTCAATAGACTGTAGATCAAATGTGGCTGAGCAACGGTCGCTAGGCAACCAAGACGCTCAATGGACTGTAGATCAAATGTGGCTGAGCAACGGTCGCTAGGCAACCAAGACGCTCAATGGACTGTAGATCAAATGTGGCTGAGCAACGGTCGCTAGGCAACCAAGACGCTCAATGGACTGTAGATCAAATGTGGCTGAGCAACGGTCGCTAGGCAAACAAGACGCTCAATGGACTGTAGATCAAATGTGGCTGAGCAACGGTCGCTAGGCAACCAAGACGCTCAATGGACTGTAGATCAAATGTGGCTGAGCAACGGTCTCTAGGCAACCAAGACGCTCTATGGACTGTAGATCAAATGTGGCTGAGCGACGGTCGCTGGGCAACCAAGACGCTCAATGGACTGTAGATCAAACGTGGCTGAGCGACAGTCGCTAGGCAACCATGACGCTCAATGGACTGTAGATCAAATGTGGCTGAGCAACGGTCGCTAGGCAACCAAGACGCTCAATGGACTGTAGATCAAGTGTGCTTGAGTAACGGTCGCTAAGCACCCAAGACGCTCAATGGACTGTAGATCAAGTGTGCCTGAGTAACGGTCGCTAAGCACCCAAGACGCTCAATGGACTGGAGATCAAATGTGGCTGAGTAACGGTCGCGAAGCAACCATGACGCTCAATGGACTGTAGATCAAATGTCGCTGAGTAACGGTCGCTAGGCAACCAAGACGCTCAATAGACTGTAGATCAAATGTGGATGAGCAACGGTCGCTAGGCAACCAAGACGCTCAATGGACTGTAGATCAAATGTGGCTGAGCAACGGTCGCTAGGCAACCAAGACGCTCAATGGACTGTAGATCAAATGTGGCTGAGCAACGGTCGCTAGGCAACCAAGACGCTCAATAGACTGTAGATCAAATGTGGCTGAGCAACGGTCGCTAGGCAACCAAGACGCTCAATGGACTGTAGATCAAATGTGGCTGAGCAACGGTTGCTAGGCAACCAAGACGCTCAATAAATAGACTGTAGATCAAATGTGGATGAGCAACGGTCGCTAGGCAACCAAGACGCTCAATGGACTGTAGATCTAATGTGGTTGAGTAACGGTCGCTAGGCAACCAAGACGCTCAATGGACTGTAGATCAAATGTGGCTGAGCAACGGTCGCTAGGCAACCAAGACGCTCAATGGACTGTAGATCAAATGCGGCTGAGCAACGGTCGCTAGGCAACCAAGACGCTCAATAAATAGACTGTAGATCAAATGTGGCTGAGCAACGGTTGCTAGGCAATCAAGACGCTCAATGGACTGTAGATCAAATGTGGCTGAGCGACAGTCGCTAGGCAACCAAGACGCTCTATGGACTGTAGATCAAATGTCGCTGAGTAACGGTCGCTAGGCAACCAAGACGCTCAATAGACTGTAGATCAAATGTGGTTGAGCAACGGTCTCTAGGCAACCAAGACGCTCAATGGACTGTAGATCAAATGTGGCTGAGCAACTGTCGCTAGGCAACCAAGACGCTCAATGGACTGTAGATCAAATGTGGCTGAGCAACGGTCGCTAGGCAACCAAGACACACAATGGACTGTAGATCAAATGTGGCTGAGCAACGGTCGCTAGGCAACCAAGATGCTCTATGGACTGTAGATCAAATGTGGCAGAGCAACGGTTGCTAGGCAACCAAGACGCTCAATGGACTGTAGATCAAATGTGGCTGAGCAACGGTCGCGAAGCAACCATGACGCTCAATGGACTGTAGATCAAATGTCGCTGAGTAACGGTCGCTAGGCAACCAAGACGCTCAATAGACTGTAGATCAAATGTGGATGAGCAACGGTCGCTAGGCAACCAAGACGCTCAATGGACTGTAGATCAAATGTGGCTGAGCAACGGTCGCTAGGCAACCAAGACGCTCAATGGACTGTAGATCAAATGTGGCTGAGCAACGGTCGCTAGGCAACCAAGACGCTCAATAGACTGTAGATCAAATGTCGCTGAGCAACGGTCGCTAGGCAACCAAGACGCTCAATGGACTGTAGATCAAATGTGGCTGAGCAACGGTCGCTAGGCAACCAAGACGCTCAATGGACTGTAGATCAAATGTGGCTGAGCAACGGTCGCTAGGCAACCAAGACGCTCAATGGACTGTAGATCAAATGTGGCTGAGCAACGGTCGCTAGGCAAACAAGACGCTCAATGGACTGTAGATCAAATGTGGCTGAGCAACGGTCGCTAGGCAACCAAGACGCTCAATGGACTGTAGATCAAATGTGGCTGAGCAACGGTCTCTAGGCAACCAAGACGCTCTATGGACTGTAGATCAAATGTGGCTGAGCGACGGTCGCTGGGCAACCAAGACGCTCAATGGACTGTAGATCAAACGTGGCTGAGCGACAGTCGCTAGGCAACCATGACGCTCAATGGACTGTAGATCAAATGTGGCTGAGCAACGGTCGCTAGGCAACCAAGACGCTCAATGGACTGTAGATCAAATGTGGCTGAGCAACGGTCGCTAGGCAACCAAGACGCTCAATGGACTGTAGATCAAATGTGGCTGAGCAACGGTCACTAGGCAACCAAGACGCTCAATGGACTGTAGATCAAATGTGGCTGAGCAACGGTCGCTAGGCAACCATGAAGCTCAATGGACTGTAGATCAAATGTGGTTGAGCAACGGTCTCTAGGCAACCAAGACGCTCTATGGACTGTAGATCAAATGTGGCTGAGCAACGGTTGCTAGGCAACCAAGACGCTCAATGGACTGTAGATCAAATGTGGCTGAGCAACGGTCGCGAAGCAATCATGACGCTCAATGGTCTGTAGATCAAATGTCGCTGAGTAACGGTCGCTAGGCAACCAAGACGCTCAATAGACTGTAGATAAAATGTGGCTGAGCAACGGTCGCTAGGCAACCAAGACGCTCAATGGACTGTAGATCAAATGTGGCTGAGCAACGGTCGCTAGGCAACCAAGACGCTCAATGGACTGTAGATCAAATGTGGCTGACCAACGGTCGCTAGGCAACCAAGACGCTCAATGGACTGTAGATCAAATGTGGCTGAGCAACGGTCGCTAGGCAACCAAGACGCTCAATGGACTGTAGATCAAATGTGGCTGAGCAACGGTCGCTAGGCAACCAAGACGCTCAATGGACTGTAGATCAAATGTGGCTGAGCAACGGTCGCTAGGCAACCAAGACGCTCAATGGACTGTAGATCAAATGTGGCTGAGCAACGGTCGCTAGGCAACCAAGACGCTCAATGGACTGTAGATCAAATGTGGCTGAGCAACGGTCGCTAGGCAACCAAGACGCTCAATGGACTGTAGATCAAATGTGGCTGAGCAACGGTCGCTAGGCAACCAAGACGCTCAATGGACTGTAGATCAAATGTGGCTGAGCAACGGTCGCTAGGCAACCAAGACGCTCAATGGACTGTAGATCAAATGTGGCTGAGCAACGGTCGCTAGGCAACCAAGACGCTCAATGGACTGTAGATCAAATGTGGCTGAGCAACGGTCGCTAGGCAACCAAGACGCTCAATAGACTGTAGATCAAATGTGGCTGAGCAACGGTTGCTAGGCAACCAAGACGCTCAATGGACTGTAGATCAAATGTGGCTGAGCAACGGTTGCTAGGCAACCAAGACGCTCAATGGACTGTAGATCAAATGTGGCTGAGCAACGGTCGCTAGGCAACCATGACGCTCAATAGACTGTAGATCAAGTGTGGCTGAGCAACGGTCGCTAGGCAACCAAGACGCTCAATGGACTGTAGATCAAGTGTGGCTGAGCAACGGTCGCTAGGCAATCAAGACGCTCAATGGACTGTAGATCAAATGTGGCTGAGCAACGGTCACTAGGCAACCAAGACACTCAATGGACTGTAGATCAAATGTGGCTGAGCAACGGTCGATAGGCAACCAAGACACTCAATAGACTGTAGATCAAGTGTGGCTGAGCAACGGTCGCTAGGCAACCAAGACGCTCAATGGACTGTAGATCAAATGTGGCTGAGCAACGGTCGCTAAGCACCCAAGACGCTCAATGGACTGTAGATCAAATGTGGCTGAGCAACGGTCGCTAGGCAACCAAGACGCTCAATGGACTGTAGATCAAATGTGACTGAGCAACGGTCGCTAGGCAACCAAGACGCTCAATAGACTGTAGATCAAATGTGGCTGAGCAACGGTCGGTAGGCAATCAAGACGCTCAATAGACTGTAGATCAAATGTGGCTGAGCAACGGTCGCTAGGCAATCAAGACGCTCAATAGACTTTAGATCTAATGTGGCTGAGCAACGGTCGCTAGGCAACCAAGACGCTCAATGGACTGTAGATCAAATGTGGCTGAGCAACGGTCGCTAGGCAACCAAGACGCTCAATGGACTGTAGATCAAATGTGGCTGAGCAACGGTCGCTAGGCAACCAAGACGCTCAATGGACTGTAGATCAAATGTGGCTGAGCAACGGTCGCTAGGCAACCAAGACGCTCAATGGACTGTAGATCAAATGTGGCTGAGCAACGGTCGCTAGGCAACCAAGACGCTCAATGGACTGTAGATCAAGTGTGGCTGAGCAACGGTCGCTAGGCAACCAAGACGCTCAATGGACTGTAGATCAAATGTCGCTGAGTAACGGTCGCTAGGCAACCAAGACGCTCAATGGACTGTAGATCAAGTGTGGCTGAGCAACGGTCGCTAGGCAACCAAGACGCTCAATGGACTGTAGATCAAATGTGGCTGAGCAACGGTCGCTAGGCAACCAAGACGCTCAATTGACTGTAGATCAAATGTGGCTGAGCAACGGTCGCTAGGCAACCAAGACGCTCAATGGACTGTAGATCAAATGTGGCTGAGTAACGGTCGCTAAGCACCCAAGACGCTCAATGGACTGTAGATCAAATGTGGCTGAGTAACGGACGCTAAGCACCCAAGACGCTCAATGGACTGTAGATCAAATGTGGCTGAGTAACGGTCGCTAAGCAACCAAGACGCTCAATGGACTGTAGATCAAATGTGGCTGAGTAACGGTCGCTAAGCAACCAAGACGCTCAATGGACTGTAGATCAAATGTGGCTGAGCAACGGTCGCTAGGCAACCAAGACGCTCAATGGACTGTAGATCAAGTGTGGCTGAGCAACGGTCGCTAAGCAACCAAGACGCTCAATGGACTGTAGATCAAATGTGGCTGAGCAACGGTCGCTAGGCAACCAAGACGCTCAATGGACTGTAGATCAAGTGTGCCTGAGTAACGGTCGCTAAGCACCCAAGACGCTCAATGGACTGTAGATCAAGTGTGCCTGAGTAACGGTCGCTAAGCACCCAAGACGCTCAATGGACTGTAGATCAAATGTGGCTGAGTAACGGTCGCTAGGCAACCAAGACGCTCAATGGACTGTAGATCAAATGTGGCTGAGCACCGGTCGCTAGGCAACCAAGACGCTCAATGGACTGTAGATCAAATGTGGCTGAGCAACGGTCGCTAGGCAACCAAGACGCTCAATGGACTGTAGATCAAATGTGGCTGAGTAACGTTCGCTAAGCAACCAAGACGCTCAATGGACTGTAGATCAAATGCGGCTGAGCAACGGTCGCTAGGCAACCAAGACGCTCAATTGACTGTAGATCAAATGTGGCTGAGCAACGGTCGCTAGGCATCCAAGACGCTCAATGGACTGTAGATCAAATGTGGCTGAGCAACGGTCGCTAGGCAACCAAGACGCTCAATGGACTGTAGATCAAATGTGGCTGAGCAACGGTCGCTAGGCAACCAAGACGCTCAATGGACTGTAGATCAAATGTGGCTGAGCAACGGTCGCTAGGCAACCAAGACGCTCAATTGACTGTAGATCAAATGTGGCTGAGCAACGGTCGCTAAGCAACCAAGACGCTCAATGGACTGTAGATCAAATGTGGCTGAGCAACGGTCGCTAGGCAACCAAGACGCTCAATTGACTGTAGATCTAATGTGGCTGAGCAACGGTCGCTAGGCAATCAAGACGCTCAATGGACTGTTGATCAAATGTGGCTGAGCAACGGTCGCTAGGCAACCAAGACGCTCAATGGACTGTAGATCAAATGTGGCTGAGCAACGGTCGCTAGGCAACCAAGACGCTCAATGGACTGTAGATCAAATGTGGCTGAGTAACGGTCGCTAAGCAACCAAGACGCTCAATGGACTGTAGATCAAATGTGGCTGAGCAACGGTCGCTAGGCAACCAAGACGCTCAATTGACTGTTGATCAAATGTGGCTGAGCAACGGTCGCTAGGCAATCAAGACGCTCAATGGACTGTTGATCAAATGTGGCTGAGCAACGGTCGCTAGGCAACCAAGACGCTCAATGGACTGTAGATCAAATGTGGCTGAGCAACGGTCACTAGGCAACCAAGACGCTCAATGGACTGTAGATCAAATGTGGCTGAGCAACGGTCGCTAGGCAACCAAGACGCTCAATGGACTGTAGATCAAGTGTGGATGAGCAACGGTCGCTAGGCAACCAAGACGCTCAATGGACTGTAGATCAAGTGTGGCTGAGTAACGGTCGCTAGGCAACCAAGACGCTCAATTGACTGTAGATCAAATGTGGCTGAGCAACGGTCGCTAGGCAACCAAGACGCTCAATTGACTGTAGATCAAATGTGGCTGAGCAACGGTCGCTAGGCAACCAAGACGCTCAATGGACTGTAGATCAAATGTGGCTGAGCAACGGTCGCTAGGCAACCAAGACGCTCAATGGACTGTAGATCAAATGTGGCTGAGCATCGGTCGCTAGGCAACCAAGACGCTCAATGGACTGTCGATCAAATGTGACTGAGCAACGGTCGCTAGGCAACCAAGACGCTCAATGGACTGTAGATCTAATGTGGCTGAGTAACGGTCGCTAGGCAACCAAGACGCTCAATGGACTGTAGATCAAATGTGGCTGAGCAACGGTCGCTAGGCAACCAAGACGCTCAATGGACTGTAGATCAAATGTGGCTGAGCAACGGTCGCTAGGCAACCAAGACGCTCAATGGACTGTAGATCAAATGTGGCTGAGCAACGGTCGCTAGGCAACCAAGACGCTCAATGGACTGTAGATCAAATGTGGCTGAGCAACGGTCGCTAGGCAACCAAGACGCTCAATGGACTGTAGATCAAATGTGGCTGAGCAACGGTCACTAGGCAACCAAGACACTCAATGGACTGTAGATCAAATGTGGCTGAGCAACGGTCGATAGGCAACCAAGACACTCAATAGACTGTAGATCAAGTGTGGCTGAGCAACGGTCGCTAGGCAACCAAGACGCTCAATGGACTGTAGATCAAATGTGGCTGAGCAACGGTCGCTAAGCACCCAAGACGCTCAATGGACTGTAGATCAAATGTGGCTGAGCAACGGTCGATAGGCAACCAAGACGCTCAATGGACTGTAGATCAAATGTGGCTGAGCAACGGTCGCTAGGCAACCAAGACGCTCAATGGACTGTAGATCAAATGTGGCTGAGCAACTGTCGCTAGGCAACCAAGACGCTCAATGGACTGTAGATCAAATGTGGCTGAGCAACGGTCGCTAGGCAACCAAGACACACAATGGACTGTAGATCAAATGTGGCTGAGCAACTGTCGCTAGGCAACCAAGACGCTCTATGGACTGTAGATCAAATGTGGCAGAGCAACGGTTGCTAGGCAACCAAGACGCTCAATGGACTGTAGATCAAATGTGGCTGAGCAACGGTCGCGAAGCAACCATGACGCTCAATGGACTGTAGATCAAATGTCGCTGAGTAACGGTCGCTAGGCAACCAAGACGCTCAATAGACTGTAGATCAAATGTGGATGAGCAACGGTCGCTAGGCAACCAAGACGCTCAATGGACTGTAGATCAAATGTGGCTGAGCAACGGTCGCTAGGCAACCAAGACGCTCAATGGACTGTAGATCAAATGTGGCTGAGCAACGGTCGCTAGGCAACCAAGACGCTCAATAGACTGTAGATCAAATGTCGCTGAGCAACGGTCGCTAGGCAACCAAGACGCTCAATGGACTGTAGATCAAATGTGGCTGAGCAACGGTCGCTAGGCAACCAAGACGCTCAATGGACTGTAGATCAAATGTGGCTGAGCAACGGTCGCTAGGCAACCAAGACGCTCAATGGACTGTAGATCAAATGTGGCTGAGCAACGGTCACTAGGCAACCAAGACGCCCAATGGACTGTAGATCAAATGTGGCTGAGCAACGGTCGCTAGGCAACCATGACGCTCAATGGACTGTAGATCAAATGTGGTTGAGCAACGGTCTCTAGGCAAACAAGACGCTCTATGGACTGTAGATCAAATGTGGCTGAGCAACGGTTGCTAGGCAACCAAGACGCTCAATGGACTGTAGATCAAATGTGGCTGAGCAACGGTCGCGAAGCAATCATGACGCTCAATGGACTGTAGATCAAATGTCGCTGAGTAACGGTCGCTAGGCAACCAAGACGCTCAATAGACTGTAGATCAAATGTGGCTGAGCAACGGTCGCTAGGCAACCAAGACGCTCAATGGACTGTAGATCAAATGTGGCTGAGAAACGGTCGCTAGGCAACCAAGACGCTCAATGGACTGTAGATCAAATGTGGCTGAGCAACGGTCGCTAGGCAACCAAGACGCTCAATGGACTGTAGATCAAATGTGGCTGAGCAACGGTCGCTAGGCAACCAAGACGCTCAATGGACTGTAGATCAAATGTGGCTGAGCAACGGTCGCTAGGCAACCAAGACGCTCAATGGACTGTAGATCAAATGTGGCTGAGCAACGGTCGCTAGGCAACCAAGACGCTCAATGGACTGTAGATCAAATGTGGCTGAGCAACGGTCGCTAGGCAACCAAGACGCTCAATGGACTGTAGATCAAATGTGGCTGAGCAACGGTCGCTAGGCAACCAAGACACACAATGGACTGTAGATCAAATGTGGCTGAGCAACGGTCGCTAGGCAACCAAGACGCTCTATGGACTGTAGATCAAATGTGGCAGAGCAACGGTTGCTAGGCAACCAAGACGCTCAATGGACTGTAGATCAAATGTGGCTGAGCAACGGTCGCGAAGCAACCATGACGCTCAATGGACTGTAGATCAAATGTCGCTGAGTAACGGTCGCTAGGCAACCAAGACGCTCAATAAACTGTAGATCAAATGTGGATGAGCAACGGTCGCTAGGCAACCAAGACGCTCAATGGACTGTAGATCAAATGTGGCTGAGCAACGGTCGCTAGGCAACCAAGACGCTCAATGGACTGTAGATCAAATGTGGCTGAGCAACGGTCGCTAGGCAACCAAGACGCTCAATGGACTGTAGATCAAATGTGGCTGAGTAACGTTCGCTAAGCAACCAAGACGCTCAATGGACTGTAGATCAAATGCGGCTGAGCAACGGTCGCTAGGCAACCAAGACGCTCAATTGACTGTAGATCAAATGTGGCTGAGCAACGGTCGCTAGGCATCCAAGACGCTCAATGGACTGTAGATCAAATGTGGCTGAGCAACGGTCGCTTGGCAACCAAGACGCTCAATGGACTGTAGATCAAATGTGGCTGAGCAACGGTCGCTAGGCAACCAAGACGCTCAATGGACTGTAGATCAAATGTGGCTGAGCAACGGTCGCTAGGCAACCAAGACGCTCAATTGACTGTAGATCAAATGTGGCTGAGCAACGGTCGCTAAGCAACCAAGACGCTCAATGGACTGTAGATCAAATGTGGCTGAGCAACGGTCGCTAGGCAACCAAGACGCTCAATTGACTGTAGATCTAATGTGGCTGAGCAACGGTCGCTAGGCAATCAAGACGCTCAATGGACTGTTGATCAAATGTGGCTGAGCAACGGTCGCTAGGCAACCAAGACGCTCAATGGACTGTAGATCAAATGTGGCTGAGCAACGGTCGCTAGGCAACCAAGACGCTCAATGGACTGTAGATCAAATGTGGCTGAGTAACGGTCGCTAAGCAACCAAGACGCTCAATGGACTGTAGATCAAATGTGGCTGAGCAACGGTCGCTAGGCAACCAAGACGCTCAATTGACTGTAGATCAAATGTGGCTGAGCAACGGTCGCTAGGCAACCAAGACGCTCAATGGACTGTAGATCAAATGTGGCTGAGTAACGGTCGCTAAGCACCCAAGACGCTCAATGGACTGTAGATCAAATGTGGCTGAGTAACGGACGCTAAGCACCCAAGACGCTCAATGGACTGTAGATCAAATGTGGCTGAGTAACGGTCGCTAAGCAACCAAGACGCTCAATGGACTGTAGATCAAATGTGGCTGAGCAACGGTTGCTAAGCACCCAAGACGCTCAATGGACTGTAGATCAAATGTGGCTGAGTAACGGTCGCTAAGCAACCAAGACGCTCAATGGACTGTAGATCAAATGTGGCTGAGCAACGGTCGCTAGGCAACCAAGACGCTCAATGGACTGTAGATCAAGTGTGGCTGAGCAACGGTCGCTAAGCAACCAAGACGCTCAATGGACTGTAGATCAAATGTGGCTGAGCAACGGTCGCTAGGCAACCAAGACGCTCAATGGACTGTAGATCAAGTGTGCTTGAGTAACGGTCGCTAAGCACCCAAGACGCTCAATGGACTGTAGATCAAGTGTGCCTGAGTAACGGTCGCTAAGCACCCAAGACGCTCAATGGACTGGAGATCAAATGTGGCTGAGTAACGGTCGCGAAGCAACCATGACGCTCAATGGACTGTAGATCAAATGTCGCTGAGTAACGGTCGCTAGGCAACCAAGACGCTCAATAGACTGTAGATCAAATGTGGATGAGCAACGGTCGCTAGGCAACCAAGACGCTCAATGGACTGTAGATCAAATGTGGCTGAGCAACGGTCGCTAGGCAACCAAGACGCTCAATGGACTGTAGATCAAATGTGGCTGAGCAACGGTCGCTAGGCAACCAAGACGCTCAATAGACTGTAGATCAAATGTGGCTGAGCAACGGTCGCTAGGCAACCAAGACGCTCAATGGACTGTAGATCAAATGTGGCTGAGCAACGGTCGCTAGGCAACCAAGACGCTCAATAAATAGACTGTAGATCAAATGTGGATGAGCAACGGTCGCTAGGCAACCAAGACGCTCAATGGACTGTAGATCTAATGTGGTTGAGTAACGGTCGCTAGGCAACCAAGACGCTCAATGGACTGTAGATCAAATGTGGCTGAGCAACGGTCGCTAGGCAACCAAGACGCTCAATGGACTGTAGATCAAATGCGGCTGAGCAACGGTCGCTAGGCAACCAAGACGCTCAATAAATAGACTGTAGATCAAATGTGGCTGAGCAACGGTTGCTAGGCAATCAAGACGCTCAATGGACTGTAGATCAAATGTGGCTGAGCGACAGTCGCTAGGCAACCAAGACGCTCTATGGACTGTAGATCAAATGTCGCTGAGTAACGGTCGCTAGGCAACCAAGACGCTCAATAGACTGTAGATCAAATGTGGTTGAGCAACGGTCTCTAGGCAACCAAGACGCTCAATGGACTGTAGATCAAATGTGGCTGAGCAACTGTCGCTAGGCAACCAAGACGCTCAATGGACTGTAGATCAAATGTGGCTGAGCAACGGTCGCTAGGCAACCAAGACACACAATGGACTGTAGATCAAATGTGGCTGAGCAACGGTCGCTAGGCAACCAAGATGCTCTATGGACTGTAGATCAAATGTGGCAGAGCAACGGTTGCTAGGCAACCAAGACGCTCAATGGACTGTAGATCAAATGTGGCTGAGCAACGGTCGCGAAGCAACCATGACGCTCAATGGACTGTAGATCAAATGTCGCTGAGTAACGGTCGCTAGGCAACCAAGACGCTCAATAGACTGTAGATCAAATGTGGATGAGCAACGGTCGCTAGGCAACCAAGACGCTCAATGGACTGTAGATCAAATGTGGCTGAGCAACGGTCGCTAGGCAACCAAGACGCTCAATGGACTGTAGATCAAATGTGGCTGAGCAACGGTCGCTAGGCAACCAAGACGCTCAATAGACTGTAGATCAAATGTCGCTGAGCAACGGTCGCTAGGCAACCAAGACGCTCAATGGACTGTAGATCAAATGTGGCTGAGCAACGGTCGCTAGGCAACCAAGACGCTCAATGGACTGTAGATCAAATGTGGCTGAGCAACGGTCGCTAGGCAACCAAGACGCTCAATGGACTGTAGATCAAATGTGGCTGAGCAACGGTCGCTAGGCAAACAAGACGCTCAATGGACTGTAGATCAAATGTGGCTGAGCAACGGTCGCTAGGCAACCAAGACGCTCAATGGACTGTAGATCAAATGTGGCTGAGCAACGGTCTCTAGGCAACCAAGACGCTCTATGGACTGTAGATCAAATGTGGCTGAGCGACGGTCGCTGGGCAACCAAGACGCTCAATGGACTGTAGATCAAACGTGGCTGAGCGACAGTCGCTAGGCAACCATGACGCTCAATGGACTGTAGATCAAATGTGGCTGAGCAACGGTCGCTAGGCAACCAAGACGCTCAATGGACTGTAGATCAAATGTGGCTGAGCAACGGTCGCTAGGCAACCAAGACGCTCAATGGACTGTAGATCAAATGTGGCTGAGCAACGGTCACTAGGCAACCAAGACGCTCAATGGACTGTAGATCAAATGTGGCTGAGCAACGGTCGCTAGGCAACCATGAAGCTCAATGGACTGTAGATCAAATGTGGTTGAGCAACGGTCTCTAGGCAACCAAGACGCTCTATGGACTGTAGATCAAATGTGGCTGAGCAACGGTTGCTAGGCAACCAAGACGCTCAATGGACTGTAGATCAAATGTGGCTGAGCAACGGTCGCGAAGCAATCATGACGCTCAATGGTCTGTAGATCAAATGTCGCTGAGTAACGGTCGCTAGGCAACCAAGACGCTCAATAGACTGTAGATAAAATGTGGCTGAGCAACGGTCGCTAGGCAACCAAGACGCTCAATGGACTGTAGATCAAATGTGGCTGAGCAACGGTCGCTAGGCAACCAAGACGCTCAATGGACTGTAGATCAAATGTGGCTGACCAACGGTCGCTAGGCAACCAAGACGCTCAATGGACTGTAGATCAAATGTGGCTGAGCAACGGTCGCTAGGCAACCAAGACGCTCAATGGACTGTAGATCAAATGTGGCTGAGCAACGGTCGCTAGGCAACCAAGACGCTCAATGGACTGTAGATCAAATGTGGCTGAGCAACGGTCGCTAGGCAACCAAGACGCTCAATGGACTGTAGATCAAATGTGGCTGAGCAACGGTCGCTAGGCAACCAAGACGCTCAATGGACTGTAGATCAAATGTGGCTGAGCAACGGTCGCTAGGCAACCAAGACGCTCAATGGACTGTAGATCAAATGTGGCTGAGCAACGGTCGCTAGGCAACCAAGACGCTCAATGGACTGTAGATCAAATGTGGCTGAGCAACGGTCGCTAGGCAACCAAGACGCTCAATGGACTGTAGATCAAATGTGGCTGAGCAACGGTCGCTAGGCAACCAAGACGCTCAATGGACTGTAGATCAAATGTGGCTGAGCAACGGTCGCTAGGCAACCAAGACGCTCAATAGACTGTAGATCAAATGTGGCTGAGCAACGGTTGCTAGGCAACCAAGACGCTCAATGGACTGTAGATCAAATGTGGCTGAGCAACGGTTGCTAGGCAACCAAGACGCTCAATGGACTGTAGATCAAATGTGGCTGAGCAACGGTCGCTAGGCAACCATGACGCTCAATAGACTGTAGATCAAGTGTGGCTGAGCAACGGTCGCTAGGCAACCAAGACGCTCAATGGACTGTAGATCAAGTGTGGCTGAGCAACGGTCGCTAGGCAATCAAGACGCTCAATGGACTGTAGATCAAATGTGGCTGAGCAACGGTCACTAGGCAACCAAGACACTCAATGGACTGTAGATCAAATGTGGCTGAGCAACGGTCGATAGGCAACCAAGACACTCAATAGACTGTAGATCAAGTGTGGCTGAGCAACGGTCGCTAGGCAACCAAGACGCTCAATGGACTGTAGATCAAATGTGGCTGAGCAACGGTCGCTAAGCACCCAAGACGCTCAATGGACTGTAGATCAAATGTGGCTGAGCAACGGTCGCTAGGCAACCAAGACGCTCAATGGACTGTAGATCAAATGTGACTGAGCAACGGTCGCTAGGCAACCAAGACGCTCAATAGACTGTAGATCAAATGTGGCTGAGCAACGGTCGGTAGGCAATCAAGACGCTCAATAGACTGTAGATCAAATGTGGCTGAGCAACGGTCGCTAGGCAATCAAGACGCTCAATAGACTTTAGATCTAATGTGGCTGAGCAACGGTCGCTAGGCAACCAAGACGCTCAATGGACTGTAGATCAAATGTGGCTGAGCAACGGTCGCTAGGCAACCAAGACGCTCAATGGACTGTAGATCAAATGTGGCTGAGCAACGGTCGCTAGGCAACCAAGACGCTCAATGGACTGTAGATCAAATGTGGCTGAGCAACGGTCGCTAGGCAACCAAGACGCTCAATGGACTGTAGATCAAATGTGGCTGAGCAACGGTCGCTAGGCAACCAAGACGCTCAATGGACTGTAGATCAAGTGTGGCTGAGCAACGGTCGCTAGGCAACCAAGACGCTCAATGGACTGTAGATCAAATGTCGCTGAGTAACGGTCGCTAGGCAACCAAGACGCTCAATGGACTGTAGATCAAGTGTGGCTGAGCAACGGTCGCTAGGCAACCAAGACGCTCAATGGACTGTAGATCAAATGTGGCTGAGCAACGGTCGCTAGGCAACCAAGACGCTCAATTGACTGTAGATCAAATGTGGCTGAGCAACGGTCGCTAGGCAACCAAGACGCTCAATGGACTGTAGATCAAATGTGGCTGAGTAACGGTCGCTAAGCACCCAAGACGCTCAATGGACTGTAGATCAAATGTGGCTGAGTAACGGACGCTAAGCACCCAAGACGCTCAATGGACTGTAGATCAAATGTGGCTGAGTAACGGTCGCTAAGCAACCAAGACGCTCAATGGACTGTAGATCAAATGTGGCTGAGTAACGGTCGCTAAGCAACCAAGACGCTCAATGGACTGTAGATCAAATGTGGCTGAGCAACGGTCGCTAGGCAACCAAGACGCTCAATGGACTGTAGATCAAGTGTGGCTGAGCAACGGTCGCTAAGCAACCAAGACGCTCAATGGACTGTAGATCAAATGTGGCTGAGCAACGGTCGCTAGGCAACCAAGACGCTCAATGGACTGTAGATCAAGTGTGCCTGAGTAACGGTCGCTAAGCACCCAAGACGCTCAATGGACTGTAGATCAAGTGTGCCTGAGTAACGGTCGCTAAGCACCCAAGACGCTCAATGGACTGTAGATCAAATGTGGCTGAGTAACGGTCGCTAGGCAACCAAGACGCTCAATGGACTGTAGATCAAATGTGGCTGAGCACCGGTCGCTAGGCAACCAAGACGCTCAATGGACTGTAGATCAAATGTGGCTGAGCAACGGTCGCTAGGCAACCAAGACGCTCAATGGACTGTAGATCAAATGTGGCTGAGTAACGTTCGCTAAGCAACCAAGACGCTCAATGGACTGTAGATCAAATGCGGCTGAGCAACGGTCGCTAGGCAACCAAGACGCTCAATTGACTGTAGATCAAATGTGGCTGAGCAACGGTCGCTAGGCATCCAAGACGCTCAATGGACTGTAGATCAAATGTGGCTGAGCAACGGTCGCTAGGCAACCAAGACGCTCAATGGACTGTAGATCAAATGTGGCTGAGCAACGGTCGCTAGGCAACCAAGACGCTCAATGGACTGTAGATCAAATGTGGCTGAGCAACGGTCGCTAGGCAACCAAGACGCTCAATTGACTGTAGATCAAATGTGGCTGAGCAACGGTCGCTAAGCAACCAAGACGCTCAATGGACTGTAGATCAAATGTGGCTGAGCAACGGTCGCTAGGCAACCAAGACGCTCAATTGACTGTAGATCTAATGTGGCTGAGCAACGGTCGCTAGGCAATCAAGACGCTCAATGGACTGTTGATCAAATGTGGCTGAGCAACGGTCGCTAGGCAACCAAGACGCTCAATGGACTGTAGATCAAATGTGGCTGAGCAACGGTCGCTAGGCAACCAAGACGCTCAATGGACTGTAGATCAAATGTGGCTGAGTAACGGTCGCTAAGCAACCAAGACGCTCAATGGACTGTAGATCAAATGTGGCTGAGCAACGGTCGCTAGGCAACCAAGACGCTCAATTGACTGTTGATCAAATGTGGCTGAGCAACGGTCGCTAGGCAATCAAGACGCTCAATGGACTGTTGATCAAATGTGGCTGAGCAACGGTCGCTAGGCAACCAAGACGCTCAATGGACTGTAGATCAAATGTGGCTGAGCAACGGTCACTAGGCAACCAAGACGCTCAATGGACTGTAGATCAAATGTGGCTGAGCAACGGTCGCTAGGCAACCAAGACGCTCAATGGACTGTAGATCAAGTGTGGATGAGCAACGGTCGCTAGGCAACCAAGACGCTCAATGGACTGTAGATCAAGTGTGGCTGAGTAACGGTCGCTAGGCAACCAAGACGCTCAATTGACTGTAGATCAAATGTGGCTGAGCAACGGTCGCTAGGCAACCAAGACGCTCAATTGACTGTAGATCAAATGTGGCTGAGCAACGGTCGCTAGGCAACCAAGACGCTCAATGGACTGTAGATCAAATGTGGCTGAGCAACGGTCGCTAGGCAACCAAGACGCTCAATGGACTGTAGATCAAATGTGGCTGAGCATCGGTCGCTAGGCAACCAAGACGCTCAATGGACTGTCGATCAAATGTGACTGAGCAACGGTCGCTAGGCAACCAAGACGCTCAATGGACTGTAGATCTAATGTGGCTGAGTAACGGTCGCTAGGCAACCAAGACGCTCAATGGACTGTAGATCAAATGTGGCTGAGCAACGGTCGCTAGGCAACCAAGACGCTCAATGGACTGTAGATCAAATGTGGCTGAGCAACGGTCGCTAGGCAACCAAGACGCTCAATGGACTGTAGATCAAATGTGGCTGAGCAACGGTCGCTAGGCAACCAAGACGCTCAATGGACTGTAGATCAAATGTGGCTGAGCAACGGTCGCTAGGCAACCAAGACGCTCAATGGACTGTAGATCAAATGTGGCTGAGCAACGGTCACTAGGCAACCAAGACACTCAATGGACTGTAGATCAAATGTGGCTGAGCAACGGTCGATAGGCAACCAAGACACTCAATAGACTGTAGATCAAGTGTGGCTGAGCAACGGTCGCTAGGCAACCAAGACGCTCAATGGACTGTAGATCAAATGTGGCTGAGCAACGGTCGCTAAGCACCCAAGACGCTCAATGGACTGTAGATCAAATGTGGCTGAGCAACGGTCGATAGGCAACCAAGACGCTCAATGGACTGTAGATCAAATGTGGCTGAGCAACGGTCGCTAGGCAACCAAGACGCTCAATGGACTGTAGATCAAATGTGACTGAGCAACGGTCGCTAGGCAACCAAGACGCTCAATAGACTGTAGATCAAATGTGGCTGAGCAACGGTCGGTAGGCAATCAAGACGCTCAATAGACTGTAGATCAAATGTGGCTGAGCAACGGTCGCTAGGCAATCAAGACGCTCAATAGACTGTAGATCTAATGTGGCTGAGCAACGGTCGCTAGGCAACCAAGACGCTCAATGGACTGTAGATCAAATGTGGCTGAGCAACGGTCGCTAGGCAACCAAGACGCTCAATGGACTGTAGATCAAATGTGGCTGAGCAACGGTCGCTAGGCAACCAAGACGCTCAATGGACGGTAGATCAAATGTGGCTGAGCAACGGTCGCTAGGCAACCAAGACGCTCAATGGACTGTAGATCAAATGTGGCTGAGCAACGGTCGCTAGGCAACCAAGACGCTCAATGGACTGTAGATCAAGTGTGGCTGAGCAACGGTCGCTAGGCAACCAAGACGCTCAATGGACTGTAGATCAAATGTCGCTGAGTAACGGTCGCTAGGCAACCAAGACGCTCAATGGACTGTAGATCAAGTGTGGCTGAGCAACGGTCGCTAGGCAACCAAGACGCTCAATGGACTGTAGATCAAATGTGGCTGAGCAACGGTCGCTAGGCAACCAAGACGCTCAATTGACTGTAGATCAAATGTGGCTGAGCAACGGTCGCTAGGCAACCAAGACGCTCAATGGACTGTAGATCAAATGTGGCTGAGTAACGGTCGCTAAGCACCCAAGACGCTCAATGGACTGTAGATCAAATGTGGCTGAGTAACGGACGCTAAGCACCCAAGACGCTCAATGGACTGTAGATCAAATGTGGCTGAGTAACGGTCGCTAAGCAACCAAGACGCTCAATGGACTGTAGATCAAATGTGGATGAGCAACGGTCGCTAGGCAACCAAGACGCTCAATGGACTGTAGATCAAATGTGGCTGAGCAACGGTCGCTAGGCAACCAAGACGCTCAATGGACTGTAGATCAAATGTGGCTGAGCAACGGTCGCTAGGCAACCAAGACGCTCAATGGACTGTAGATCAAATGTGGCTGAGCAACGGTCGCTAGGCAAACAAGACGCTCAATGGACTGTAGATCAAATGTGGCTGAGCAACGGTCGCTAGGCAACCAAGACGCTCAATGGACTGTAGATCAAATGTGGCTGAGCAACGGTCTCTAGGCAACCAAGACGCTCTATGGACTGTAGATCAAATGTGGCTGAGCGACGGTCGCTGGGCAACCAAGACGCTCAATGGACTGTAGATCAAACGTGGCTGAGCGACAGTCGCTAGGCAACCATGACGCTCAATGGACTGTAGATCAAATGTGGCTGAGCAACGGTCGCTAGGCAACCAAGACGCTCAATGGACTGTAGATCAAATGTGGCTGAGCAACGGTCGCTAGGCAACCAAGACGCTCAATGGACTGTAGATCAAATGTGGCTGAGCAACGGTCACTAGGCAACCAAGACGCTCAATGGACTGTAGATCAAATGTGGCTGAGCAACGGTCGCTAGGCAACCATGACGCTCAATGGACTGTAGATCAAATGTGGTTGAGCAACGGTCTCTAGGCAACCAAGACGCTCTATGGACTGTAGATCAAATGTGGCTGAGCAACGGTTGCTAGGCAACCAAGACGCTCAATGGACTGTAGATCAAATGTGGCTGAGCAACGGTCGCGAAGCAATCATGACGCTCAATGGACTGTAGATCAAATGTCGCTGAGTAACGGTCGCTAGGCAACCAAGACGCTCAATAGACTGTAGATCAAATGTGGCTGAGCAACGGTCGCTAGGCAACCAAGACGCTCAATGGACTGTAGATCAAACGTGGCTGAGCGACAGTCGCTAGGCAACCATGACGCTCAATGGACTGTAGATCAAATGTGGCTGAGCAGCGGTCGCGAAGCAATCATGACGCTCAATGGACTGTAGATCAAATGTCGCTGAGTAACGGTCGCTAGGCAACCAAGACGCTCAATAGACTGTAGATCAAATGTGGCTGAGCAACGGTCGCTAGGCAACCAAGACGCTCAATGGACTGTAGATCAAATGTGGCTGAGCAACGGTCTCTAGGCAACCAAGACGCTCTATGGACTGTAGATCAAATGTGGCTGAGCGACGGTCGCTGGGCAACCAAGACGCTCAATGGACTGTAGATCAAACGTGGCTGAGCGACAGTCGCTAGGCAACCATGACGCTCAATGGACTGTAGATCAAATGTGGCTGAGCAACGGTCGCTAGGCAACCATGACGCTCAATGGACTGTAGATCAAATGTGGTTGAGCAAAGGTCTCTAGACAAACAAGACGCTCAATGGACTGTAGATCAAATGTGGCTGAGCAACGGTCGCTAGGCAACCAAGACGCTCTATGGACTGTAGATCAAATGTGGCTGAGCAACGGTTGCTAGGCAACCAAGACGCTCAATGGACTGTAGATCAAATGTGGCTGAGCAACTGTCGCGAAGCAATCATGACGCTCAATGGACTGTAGATCAAATGTCGCTGAGTAACGGTCGCTAGGCAACCAAGACGCTCAATAGACTGTAGATCAAATGTGGCTGAGCAACGGTCGCTAGGCAACCAAGGCGCTCAATGGACTGTAGATCAAATGTGGCTGAGCAACGGTCGCTAGGCAACCAAGACGCTCAATGGACTGTAGATCATATGTGGCTGAGCAACGGTCGCTAGGCAACCAAGACGCTCAATGGACTGTAGATCAAATGTGGCTGAGCAACGGTCGCCAGGCAACCAAGACGCTCAATGGACTGTAGATCAAATGTGGCTGAGCAACGGTCGCTAGGCAACCAAGACGCTCAATGGACTGTAGATCAAATGTGGCTGAGCAACGGTCGCTAGGCAACCAAGACGCTCAATGGACTGTAGATCAAATGTGGCTGAGCAACGGTCGCTAGGCAACCAAGACGCTCAATGGACTGTAGATCAAATGTGGCTGAGCAACGGTCGCCAGGCAACCAAGACGCTCAATGGACTGTAGATCAAATGTGGCTGAGCAACGGTCGCTAGGCAACCAAGACGCTCAATGGACTGTAGATCAAATGTGGCTGAGCAACGGTCGCTAGGCAACCAAGACGCTCAATGGACTGTAGATCAAATGTGGCTGAGCAACGGTCGCTAGGCAACCAAGACGCTCAATGGACTGTAGATCAAATGTGGCTGAGCAACGGTCGCTAGGCAACCAAGACGCTCAATAGACTGTAGATCAAATGTGGCTGGGCAACGGTCGCTAGGCAACCAAGACGCTCAATGGACTGTAGATCAAATGTGGCTGAGCAACGGTTGCTAGGCAACCAAGACGCTCAATGGACTGTAGATCAAATGTGGCTGAGCAACGGTCGCTAGGCTACCATGACGCTCAATAGACTGTAGATCAAGTGTGGCTGAGCAACGGTCGCTAGGCAACCAAGACGCTCAATGGACTGTAGATCAAGTGTGGCTGAGCAACGGTCGCTAGGAAATCAAGACGCTCAATGGACTGTAGATCAAATGTTGCTGAGCAACGGTCACTAGGCAACCAAGACACTCAATGGACTGTAGATCAAATGTGGCTGAGCAACGTTCGATAGGCAACCAAGACACTCAATAGACTGTAGATCAAGTGTGGCTGAGCAACGGTCGCTAGGCAACCAAGACGCTCAATGGACTGTAGATCAAATGTGGCTGAGCAACGGTCGCTAGGCAACCAAGACGCTCAATTGACTGTAGATCAAATGTGGCTGAGCAACGGTCGCTAGGCAACCAAGACGCTCAATGGACTGTAGATCAAATGTGGCTGAGTAACGGTCGCTAAGCACCCAAGACGCTCAATGGACTGTAGATCAAATGTGGCTGAGTAACGGACGCTAAGCACCCAAGACGCTCAATGGACTGTAGATCAAATGTGGCTGAGTAACGGTCGCTAAGCAACCAAGACGCTCAATGGACTGTAGATCAAATGTGGCTGAGCAACGGTCGCTAAGCACCCAAGACGCTCAATGGACTGTAGATCAAATGTGGCTGAGTAACGGTCGCTAAGCAACCAAGACGCTCAATGGACTGTAGATCAAATGTGGCTGAGCAACGGTCGCTAGGCAACCAAGACGCTCAATGGACTGTAGATCAAGTGTGGCTGAGCAACGGTCGCTAAGCAACCAAGACGCTCAATGGACTGTAGATCAAATGTGGCTGAGCAACGGTCGCTAGGCAACCAAGACGCTCAATGGACTGTAGATCAAGTGTGCCTGAGTAACGGTCGCTAAGCACCCAAGACGCTCAATGGACTGTAGATCAAGTGTGCCTGAGTAACGGTCGCTAAGCACCCAAGACGCTCAATGGACTGTAGATCAAATGTGGCTGAGTAACGGTCGCTAGGCAACCAAGACGCTCAATGGACTGTAGATCAAATGTGGCTGAGCAACGGTCGCTAGGCAACCAAGACGCTCAATGGACTGTAGATCAAATGTGGCTGAGCAACGGTCGCTAGGCAACCAAGACGCTCAATGGACTGTAGATCAAATGTGGCTGAGTAACGTTCGCTAAGCAACCAAGACGCTCAATGGACTGTAGATCAAATGCGGCTGAGCAACGGTCGCTAGGCAACCAAGACGCTCAATTGACTGTAGATCAAATGTGGCTGAGCAACGGTCGCTAGGCATCCAAGACGCTCAATGGACTGTAGATCAAATGTGGCTGAGCAACGGTCGCTAGGCAACCAAGACGCTCAATGGACTGTAGATCAAATGTGGCTGAGCAACGGTCGCTAGGCAACCAAGACGCTCAATGGACTGTAGATCAAATGTGGCTGAGCAACGGTCGCTAGGCAACCAAGACGCTCAATTGACTGTAGATCAAATGTGGCTGAGCAACGGTCGCTAAGCAACCAAGACGCTCAATGGACTGTAGATCAAATGTGGCTGAGCAACGGTCGCTAGGCAACCAAGACGCTCAATTGACTGTAGATCTAATGTGGCTGAGCAACGGTCGCTAGGCAATCAAGACGCTCAATGGACTGTTGATCAAATGTGGCTGAGCAACGGTCGCTAGGCAACCAAGACGCTCAATGGACTGTAGATCAAATGTGGCTGAGCAACGGTCGCTAGGCAACCAAGACGCTCAATGGACTGTAGATCAAATGTGGCTGAGTAACGGTCGCTAAGCAACCAAGACGCTCAATGGACTGTAGATCAAATGTGGCTGAGCAACGGTCGCTAGGCAACCAAGACGCTCAATTGACTGTAGATCAAATGTGGCTGAGCAACGGTCGCTAGGCAACCAAGACGCTCAATGGACTGTAGATCAAATGTGGCTGAGTAACGGTCGCTAAGCACCCAAGACGCTCAATGGACTGTAGATCAAATGTGGCTGAGTAACGGACGCTAAGCACCCAAGACGCTCAATGGACTGTAGATCAAATGTGGCTGAGTAACGGTCGCTAAGCAACCAAGACGCTCAATGGACTGTAGATCAAATGTGGCTGAGCAACGGTCGCTAAGCACCCAAGACGCTCAATGGACTGTAGATCAAATGTGGCTGAGTAACGGTCGCTAAGCAACCAAGACGCTCAATGGACTGTAGATCAAATGTGGCTGAGCAACGGTCGCTAGGCAACCAAGACGCTCAATGGACTGTAGATCAAGTGTGGCTGAGCAACGGTCGCTAAGCAACCAAGACGCTCAATGGACTGTAGATCAAATGTGGCTGAGCAACGGTCGCTAGGCCACCAAGACGCTCCATGGACTGTAGATCAAGTGTGCTTGAGTAACGGTCGCTAAGCACCCAATACGCTCAATGGACTGTAGATCAAGTGTGCCTGAGTAACGGTCGCTAAGCACCCAAGACGCTCAATGGACTGGAGATCAAATGTGGCTGAGTAACGGTCGCGAAGCAACCATGACGCTCAATGGACTGTAGATCAAATGTCGCTGAGTAACGGTCGCTAGGCAACCAAGACGCTCAATAGACTGTAGATCAAATGTGGATGAGCAACGGTCGCTAGGCAACCAAGACGCTCAATGGACTGTAGATCAAATGTGGCTGAGCAACGGTCGCTAGGCAACCAAGACGCTCAATGGACTGTAGATCAAATGTGGCTGAGCAACGGTCGCTAGGCAACCAAGACGCTCAATAGACTGTAGATCAAATGTGGCTGAGCAACGGTCGCTAGGCAACAGAGACGCTCAATGGACTGTAGATCAAATGTGGCTGAGCAACGGTCGCTAGGCAACCAAGACGCTCAATGGACTGTAGATCAAATGTGGCTGAGCAACGGTCGCTAGGCAACCAAGACGCTCAATGGACTGTAGATCAATTGTGGCTGAGCAACGGTCGCTAGGCAACCAAGACGCTCAATGGACTGTAGATCAAATGTGGCTGAGCAACGGTCGCTAGGCAACCAAGACGCTCAATGGACTGTAGATCAAATGTGGCTGAGCAACGGTCGCTAGGCAACCAAGACGCTCAATGGACTGTAGATCAAATGTGGATGAGCAACGGTCGCTAGGCAACCAAGACGCTCAATGGACTGTAGATCTAATGTGGTTGAGTAACGGTCGCTAGGCAACCAAGACGCTCAATGGACTGTAGATCAAATGTGGCTGAGCAACGGTCGCTAGGCAACCAAGACGCTCAATGGACTGTAGATCAAATGTGGCTGAGCAACGGTCGCTAGGCAACCAAGACGCTCAATAAATAGACTGTAGATCAAATGTGGCTGAGCAACGGTTGCTAGGCAATCAAGACGCTCAATGGACTGTAGATCAAATGTGGCTGAGCGACAGTCGCTAGGCAACCAAGACGCTCTATGGACTGTAGATCAAATGTCGCTGAGTAACGGTCGCTAGGCAACCAAGACGCTCAATAGACTGTAGATCAAATGTGGTTGAGCAACGGTCTCTAGGCAACCAAGACGCTCAATGGACTGTAGATCAAATGTGGCTGAGCAACTGTCGCTAGGCAACCAAGACGCTCAATGGACTGTAGATCAAATGTGGCTGAGCAACGGTCGCTAGGCAACCAAGACACACAATGGACTGTAGATCAAATGTGGCTGAGCAACGGTCGCTAGGCAACCAAGACGCTCTATGGACTGTAGATCAAATGTGGCAGAGCAACGGTTGCTAGGCAACCAAGACGCTCAATGGACTGTAGATCAAATGTGGCTGAGCAACGGTCGCGAAGCAACCATGACGCTCAATGGACTGTAGATCAAATGTCGCTGAGTAACGGTCGCTAGGCAACCAAGACGCTCAATAGACTGTAGATCAAATGTGGATGAGCAACGGTCGCTAGGCAACCAAGACGCTCAATGGACTGTAGATCAAATGTGGCTGAGCAACGGTCGCTAGGCAACCAAGACGCTCAATGGACTGTAGATCAAATGTGGCTGAGCAACGGTCGCTAGGCAACCAAGACGCTCAATAGACTGTAGATCAAATGTGGCTGAGCAACGGTCGCTAGGCAACCAAGACGCTCAATGGACTGTAGATCAAATGTGGCTGAGCAACGGTCGCTAGGCAACCAAGACGCTCAATGGACTGTAGATCAAATGTGGCTGAGCAACGGTCGCTAGGCAACCAAGACGCTCAATGGACTGTAGATCAAATGTGGCTGAGCAACGGTCGCTAGGCAAACAAGACGCTCAATGGACTGTAGATCAAATGTGGCTGAGCAACGGTCGCTAGGCAACCAAGACGCTCAATGGACTGTAGATCAAATGTGGCTGAGCAACGGTCTCTAGGCAACCAAGACGCTCTATGGACTGTAGATCAAATGTGGCTGAGCGACGGTCGCTGGGCAACCAAGACGCTCAATGGACTGTAGATCAAACGTGGCTGAGCGACAGTCGCTAGGCAACCATGACGCTCAATGGACTGTAGATCAAATGTGGCTGAGCAACGGTCGCTAGGCAACCAAGACGCTCAATGGACTGTAGATCAAATGTGGCTGAGCAACGGTCGCTAGGCAACCAAGACGCTCAATGGACTGTAGATCAAATGTGGCTGAGCAACGGTCACTAGGCAACCAAGACGCCCAATGGACTGTAGATCAAATGTGGCTGAGCAACGGTCGCTAGGCAACCATGACGCTCAATGGACTGTAGATCAAATGTGGTTGAGCAACGGTCTCTAGGCAACCAAGACGCTCTATGGACTGTAGATCAAATGTGGCTGAGCAACGGTTGCTAGGCAACCAAGACGCTCAATGGACTGTAGATCAAATGTGGCTGAGCAACGGTCGCGAAGCAATCATGACGCTCAATGGACTGTAGATCAAATGTCGCTGAGTAACGGTCGCTAGGCAACCAAGACGCTCAATAGACTGTAGATCAAATGTGGCTGAGCAACGGTCGCTAGGCAACCAAGACGCTCAATGGACTGTAGATCAAATGTGGCTGAGCAACGGTCGCTAGGCAACCAAGACGCTCAATGGACTGTAGATCAAATGTGGCTGAGCAACGGTCGCTAGGCAACCAAGACGCTCAATGGACTGTAGATCAAATGTGGCTGAGCAACGGTCGCTAGGCAACCAAGACGCTCAATGGACTGTAGATCAAATGTGGCTGAGCAACGGTCGCTAGGCAACCAAGACGCTCAATGGACTGTAGATCAAATGTGGCTGAGCAACGGTCGCTAGGCAACCAAGACGCTCAATGGACTGTAGATCAAATGTGGCTGAGCAACGGTCGCTAGGCAACCAAGACGCTCAATGGACTGTAGATCAAATGTGGCTGAGCAACGGTCGCTAGGCAACCAAGACACACAATGGACTGTAGATCAAATGTGGCTGAGCAACGGTCGCTAGGCAACCAAGACGCTCTATGGACTGTAGATCAAATGTGGCAGAGCAACGGTTGCTAGGCAACCAAGACGCTCAATGGACTGTAGATCAAATGTGGCTGAGCAACGGTCGCGAAGCAACCATGACGCTCAATGGACTGTAGATCAAATGTCGCTGAGTAACGGTCGCTAGGCAACCAAGACGCTCAATAGACTGTAGATCAAATGTGGATGAGCAACGGTCGCTAGGCAACCAAGACGCTCAATGGACTGTAGATCAAATGTGGCTGAGCAACGGTCGCTAGGCAACCAAGACGCTCAATGGACTGTAGATCAAATGTGGCTGAGCAACGGTCGCTAGGCAACCAAGACGCTCAATGGACTGTAGATCAAATGTGGCTGAGTAACGTTCGCTAAGCAACCAAGACGCTCAATGGACTGTAGATCAAATGCGGCTGAGCAACGGTCGCTAGGCAACCAAGACGCTCAATTGACTGTAGATCAAATGTGGCTGAGCAACGGTCGCTAGGCATCCAAGACGCTCAATGGACTGTAGATCAAATGTGGCTGAGCAACGGTCGCTAGGCAACCAAGACGCTCAATGGACTGTAGATCAAATGTGGCTGAGCAACGGTCGCTAGGCAACCAAGACGCTCAATGGACTGTAGATCAAATGTGGCTGAGCAACGGTCGCTAGGCAACCAAGACGCTCAATTGACTGTAGATCAAATGTGGCTGAGCAACGGTCGCTAAGCAACCAAGACGCTCAATGGACTGTAGATCAAATGTGGCTGAGCAACGGTCGCTAGGCAACCAAGACGCTCAATTGACTGTAGATCTAATGTGGCTGAGCAACGGTCGCTAGGCAATCAAGACGCTCAATGGACTGTTGATCAAATGTGGCTGAGCAACGGTCGCTAGGCAACCAAGACGCTCAATGGACTGTAGATCAAATGTGGCTGAGCAACGGTCGCTAGGCAACCAAGACGCTCAATGGACTGTAGATCAAATGTGGCTGAGTAACGGTCGCTAAGCAACCAAGACGCTCAATGGACTGTAGATCAAATGTGGCTGAGCAACGGTCGCTAGGCAACCAAGACGCTCAATTGACTGTAGATCAAATGTGGCTGAGCAACGGTCGCTAGGCAACCAAGACGCTCAATGGACTGTAGATCAAATGTGGCTGAGTAACGGTCGCTAAGCACCCAAGACGCTCAATGGACTGTAGATCAAATGTGGCTGAGTAACGGACGCTAAGCACCCAAGACGCTCAATGGACTGTAGATCAAATGTGGCTGAGTAACGGTCGCTAAGCAACCAAGACGCTCAATGGACTGTAGATCAAATGTGGCTGAGCAACGGTCGCTAAGCACCCAAGACGCTCAATGGACTGTAGATCAAATGTGGCTGAGTAACGGTCGCTAAGCAACCAAGACGCTCAATGGACTGTAGATCAAATGTGGCTGAGCAACGGTCGCTAGGCAACCAAGACGCTCAATGGACTGTAGATCAAGTGTGGCTGAGCAACGGTCGCTAAGCAACCAAGACGCTCAATGGACTGCAGATCAAATGTGGCTGAGCAACGGTCGCTAGGCAACCAAGACGCTCAATGGACTGTAGATCAAGTGTGCTTGAGTAACGGTCGCTAAGCACCCAAGACGCTCAATGGACTGTAGATCAAGTGTGCCTGAGTAACGGTCGCTAAGCACCCAAGACGCTCAATGGACTGGAGATCAAATGTGGCTGAGTAACGGTCGCGAAGCAACCATGACGCTCAATGGACTGTAGATCAAATGTCGCTGAGTAACGGTCGCTAGGCAACCAAGACGCTCAATAGACTGTAGATCAAATGTGGATGAGCAACGGTCGCTAGGCAACCAAGACGCTCAATGGACTGTAGATCAAATGTGGCTGAGCAACGGTCGCTAGGCAACCAAGACGCTCAATGGACTGTAGATCAAATGTGGCTGAGCAACGGTCGCTAGGCAACCAAGACGCTCAATAGACTGTAGATCAAATGTGGCTGAGCAACGGTCGCTAGGCAACCAAGACGCTCAATGGACTGTAGATCAAATGTGGCTGAGCAACGGTCGCTAGGCAACCAAGACGCTCAATAAATAGACTGTAGATCAAATGTGGATGAGCAACGGTCGCTAGGCAACCAAGACGCTCAATGGACTGTAGATCTAATGTGGTTGAGTAACGGTCGCTAGGCAACCAAGACGCTCAATGGACTGTAGATCAAATGTGGCTGAGCAACGGTCGCTAGGCAACCAAGACGCTCAATGGACTGTAGATCAAATGTGGCTGAGCAACGGTCGCTAGGCAACCAAGACGCTCAATAAATAGACTGTAGATCAAATGTGGCTGAGCAACGGTTGCTAGGCAATCAAGACGCTCAATGGACTGTAGATCAAATGTGGCTGAGCGACAGTCGCTAGGCAACCAAGACGCTCTATGGACTGTAGATCAAATGTCGCTGAGTAACGGTCGCTAGGCAACCAAGACGCTCAATAGACTGTAGATCAAATGTGGTTGAGCAACGGTCTCTAGGCAACCAAGACGCTCAATGGACTGTAGATCAAATGTGGCTGAGCAACTGTCGCTAGGCAACCAAGACGCTCAATGGACTGTAGATCAAATGTGGCTGAGCAACGGTCGCTAGGCAACCAAGACACACAATGGACTGTAGATCAAATGTGGCTGAGCAACGGTCGCTAGGCAACCAAGACGCTCTATGGACTGTAGATCAAATGTGGCAGAGCAACGGTTGCTAGGCAACCAAGACGCTCAATGGACTGTAGATCAAATGTGGCTGAGCAACGGTCGCGAAGCAACCATGACGCTCAATGGACTGTAGATCAAATGTCGCTGAGTAACGGTCGCTAGGCAACCAAGACGCTCAATAGACTGTAGATCAAATGTGGATGAGCAACGGTCGCTAGGCAACCAAGACGCTCAATGGACTGTAGATCAAATGTGGCTGAGCAACGGTCGCTAGGCAACCAAGACGCTCAATGGACTGTAGATCAAATGTGGCTGAGCAACGGTCGCTAGGCAACCAAGACGCTCAATAGACTGTAGATCAAATGTGGCTGAGCAACGGTCGCTAGGCAACCAAGACGCTCAATGGACTGTAGATCAAATGTGGCTGAGCAACGGTCGCTAGGCAACCAAGACGCTCAATGGACTGTAGATCAAATGTGGCTGAGCAACGGTCGCTAGGCAACCAAGACGCTCAATGGACTGTAGATCAAATGTGGCTGAGCAACGGTCGCTAGGCAAACAAGACGCTCAATGGACTGTAGATCAAATGTGGCTGAGCAACGGTCGCTAGGCAACCAAGACGCTCAATGGACTGTAGATCAAATGTGGCTGAGCAACGGTCTCTAGGCAACCAAGACGCTCTATGGACTGTAGATCAAATGTGGCTGAGCGACGGTCGCTGGGCAACCAAGACGCTCAATGGACTGTAGATCAAACGTGGCTGAGCGACAGTCGCTAGGCAACCATGACGCTCAATGGACTGTAGATCAAATGTGGCTGAGCAACGGTCGCTAGGCAACCAAGACGCTCAATGGACTGTAGATCAAATGTGGCTGAGCAACGGTCGCTAGGCAACCAAGACGCTCAATGGACTGTAGATCAAATGTGGCTGAGCAACGGTCACTAGGCAACCAAGACGCCCAATGGACTGTAGATCAAATGTGGCTGAGCAACGGTCGCTAGGCAACCATGACGCTCAATGGACTGTAGATCAAATGTGGTTGAGCAACGGTCTCTAGGCAACCAAGACGCTCTATGGACTGTAGATCAAATGTGGCTGAGCAACGGTTGCTAGGCAACCAAGACGCTCAATGGACTGTAGATCAAATGTGGCTGAGCAACGGTCGCGAAGCAATCATGACGCTCAATGGACTGTAGATCAAATGTCGCTGAGTAACGGTCGCTAGGCAACCAAGACGCTCAATAGACTGTAGATCAAATGTGGCTGAGCAACGGTCGCTAGGCAACCAAGACGCTCAATGGACTGTAGATCAAATGTGGCTGAGCAACGGTCGCTAGGCAACCAAGACGCTCAATGGACTGTAGATCAAATGTGGCTGAGCAACGGTCGCTAGGCAACCAAGACGCTCAATGGACTGTAGATCAAATGTGGCTGAGCAACGGTCGCTAGGCAACCAAGACGCTCAATGGACTGTAGATCAAATGTGGCTGAGCAACGGTCGCTAGGCAACCAAGACGCTCAATGGACTGTAGATCAAATGTGGCTGAGCAACGGTCGCTAGGCAACCAAGACGCTCAATGGACTGTAGATCAAATGTGGCTGAGCAACGGTCGCTAGGCAACCAAGACGCTCAATGGACTGTAGATCAAATGTGGCTGAGCAACGGTCGCTAGGCAACCAAGACACACAATGGACTGTAGATCAAATGTGGCTGAGCAACGGTCGCTAGGCAACCAAGACGCTCTATGGACTGTAGATCAAATGTGGCAGAGCAACGGTTGCTAGGCAACCAAGACGCTCAATGGACTGTAGATCAAATGTGGCTGAGCAACGGTCGCGAAGCAACCATGACGCTCAATGGACTGTAGATCAAATGTCGCTGAGTAACGGTCGCTAGGCAACCAAGACGCTCAATAGACTGTAGATCAAATGTGGATGAGCAACGGTCGCTAGGCAACCAAGACGCTCAATGGACTGTAGATCAAATGTGGCTGAGCAACGGTCGCTAGGCAACCAAGACGCTCAATGGACTGTAGATCAAATGTGGCTGAGCAACGGTCGCTAGGCAACCAAGACGCTCAATGGACTGTAGATCAAATGTGGCTGAGTAACGTTCGCTAAGCAACCAAGACGCTCAATGGACTGTAGAACAAATGCGGCTGAGCAACGGTCGCTAGGCAACCAAGACGCTCAATTGACTGTAGATCAAATGTGGCTGAGCAACGGTCGCTAGGCATCCAAGACGCTCAATGGACTGTAGAACAAATGCGGCTGAGCAACGGTCGCTAGGCAACCAAGACGCTCAATTGACTGTAGATCAAATGTGGCTGAGCAACGGTCGCTAGGCATCCAAGACGCTCAATGGACTGTAGATCAAATGTGGCTGAGCAACGGTCGCTAGGCAACCAAGACGCTCAATGGACTGTAGATCAAATGTGGCTGAGCAACGGTCGCTAGGCAACCAAGACGCTCAATGGACTGTAGATCAAATGTGGCTGAGCAACGGTCGCTAGGCAACCAAGACGCTCAATTGACTGTAGATCAAATGTGGCTGAGCAACGGTCGCTAAGCAACCAAGACGCTCAATGGACTGTAGATCAAATGTGGCTGAGCAACGGTCGCTAGGCAACCAAGACGCTCAATTGACTGTAGATCTAATGTGGCTGAGCAACGGTCGCTAGGCAATCAAGACGCTCAATGGACTGTTGATCAAATGTGGCTGAGCAACGGTCGCTAGGCAACCAAGACGCTCAATGGACTGTAGATCAAATGTGGCTGAGCAACGGTCGCTAGGCAACCAAGACGCTCAATGGACTGTAGATCAAATGTGGCTGAGTAACGGTCGCTAAGCAACCAAGACGCTCAATGGACTGTAGATCAAATGTGGCTGAGCAACGGTCGCTAGGCAACCAAGACGCTCAATTGACTGTAGATCAAATGTGGCTGAGCAACGGTCGCTAGGCAACCAAGACGCTCAATGGACTGTAGATCAAATGTGGCTGAGTAACGGTCGCTAAGCACCCAAGACGCTCAATGGACTGTAGATCAAATGTGGCTGAGTAACGGACGCTAAGCACCCAAGACGCTCAATGGACTGTAGATCAAATGTGGCTGAGTAACGGTCGCTAAGCAACCAAGACGCTCAATGGACTGTAGATCAAATGTGGCTGAGCAACGGTCGCTAAGCACCCAAGACGCTCAATGGACTGTAGATCAAATGTGGCTGAGTAACGGTCGCTAAGCAACCAAGACGCTCAATGGACTGTAGATCAAATGTGGCTGAGCAACGGTCGCTAGGCAACCAAGACGCTCAATGGACTGTAGATCAAGTGTGGCTGAGCAACGGTCGCTAAGCAACCAAGACGCTCAATGGACTGCAGATCAAATGTGGCTGAGCAACGGTCGCTAGGCAACCAAGACGCTCAATGGACTGTAGATCAAGTGTGCTTGAGTAACGGTCGCTAAGCACCCAAGACGCTCAATGGACTGTAGATCAAGTGTGCCTGAGTAACGGTCGCTAAGCACCCAAGACGCTCAATGGACTGGAGATCAAATGTGGCTGAGTAACGGTCGCGAAGCAACCATGACGCTCAATGGACTGTAGATCAAATGTCGCTGAGTAACGGTCGCTAGGCAACCAAGACGCTCAATAGACTGTAGATCAAATGTGGATGAGCAACGGTCGCTAGGCAACCAAGACGCTCAATGGACTGTAGATCAAATGTGGCTGAGCAACGGTCGCTAGGCAACCAAGACGCTCAATGGACTGTAGATCAAATGTGGCTGAGCAACGGTCGCTAGGCAACCAAGACGCTCAATAGACTGTAGATCAAATGTGGCTGAGCAACGGTCGCTAGGCAACCAAGACGCTCAATGGACTGTAGATCAAATGTGGCTGAGCAACGGTCGCTAGGCAACCAAGACGCTCAATAAATAGACTGTAGATCAAATGTGGATGAGCAACGGTCGCTAGGCAACCAAGACGCTCAATGGACTGTAGATCTAATGTGGTTGAGTAACGGTCGCTAGGCAACCAAGACGCTCAATGGACTGTAGATCAAATGTGGCTGAGCAACGGTCGCTAGGCAACCAAGACGCTCAATGGACTGTAGATCAAATGTGGCTGAGCAACGGTCGCTAGGCAACCAAGACGCTCAATAAATAGACTGTAGATCAAATGTGGCTGAGCAACGGTTGCTAGGCAATCAAGACGCTCAATGGACTGTAGATCAAATGTGGCTGAGCGACAGTCGCTAGGCAACCAAGACGCTCTATGGACTGTAGATCAAATGTCGCTGAGTAACGGTCGCTAGGCAACCAAGACGCTCAATAGACTGTAGATCAAATGTGGTTGAGCAACGGTCTCTAGGCAACCAAGACGCTCAATGGACTGTAGATCAAATGTGGCTGAGCAACTGTCGCTAGGCAACCAAGACGCTCAATGGACTGTAGATCAAATGTGGCTGAGCAACGGTCGCTAGGCAACCAAGACACACAATGGACTGTAGATCAAATGTGGCTGAGCAACGGTCGCTAGGCAACCAAGACGCTCTATGGACTGTAGATCAAATGTGGCAGAGCAACGGTTGCTAGGCAACCAAGACGCTCAATGGACTGTAGATCAAATGTGGCTGAGCAACGGTCGCGAAGCAACCATGACGCTCAATGGACTGTAGATCAAATGTCGCTGAGTAACGGTCGCTAGGCAACCAAGACGCTCAATAGACTGTAGATCAAATGTGGATGAGCAACGGTCGCTAGGCAACCAAGACGCTCAATGGACTGTAGATCAAATGTGGCTGAGCAACGGTCGCTAGGCAACCAAGACGCTCAATGGACTGTAGATCAAATGTGGCTGAGCAACGGTCGCTAGGCAACCAAGACGCTCAATAGACTGTAGATCAAATGTCGCTGAGCAACGGTCGCTAGGCAACCAAGACGCTCAATGGACTGTAGATCAAATGTGGCTGAGCAACGGTCGCTAGGCAACCAAGACGCTCAATGGACTGTAGATCAAATGTGGCTGAGCAACGGTCGCTAGGCAACCAAGACGCTCAATGGACTGTAGATCAAATGTGGCTGAGCAACGGTCACTAGGCAACCAAGACGCCCAATGGACTGTAGATCAAATGTGGCTGAGCAACGGTCGCTAGGCAACCATGACGCTCAATGGACTGTAGATCAAATGTGGTTGAGCAACGGTCTCTAGGCAACCAAGACGCTCTATGGACTGTAGATCAAATGTGGCTGAGCAACGGTTGCTAGGCAACCAAGACGCTCAATGGACTGTAGATCAAATGTGGCTGAGCAACGGTCGCGAAGCAATCATGACGCTCAATGGACTGTAGATCAAATGTCGCTGAGTAACGGTCGCTAGGCAACCAAGACGCTCAATAGACTGTAGATCAAATGTGGCTGAGCAACGGTCGCTAGGCAACCAAGACGCTCAATGGACTGTAGATCAAATGTGGCTGAGAAACGGTCGCTAGGCAACCAAGACGCTCAATGGACTGTAGATCAAATGTGGCTGAGCAACGGTCGCTAGGCAACCAAGACGCTCAATGGACTGTAGATCAAATGTGGCTGAGCAACGGTCGCTAGGCAACCAAGACGCTCAATGGACTGTAGATCAAATGTGGCTGAGCAACGGTCGCTAGGCAACCAAGACGCTCAATGGACTGTAGATCAAATGTGGCTGAGCAACGGTCGCTAGGCAACCAAGACGCTCAATGGACTGTAGATCAAATGTGGCTGAGCAACGGTCGCTAGGCAACCAAGACGCTCAATGGACTGTAGATCAAATGTGGCTGAGCAACGGTCGCTAGGCAACCAAGACACACAATGGACTGTAGATCAAATGTGGCTGAGCAACGGTCGCTAGGCAACCAAGACGCTCTATGGACTGTAGATCAAATGTGGCAGAGCAACGGTTGCTAGGCAACCAAGACGCTCAATGGACTGTAGATCAAATGTGGCTGAGCAACGGTCGCGAAGCAACCATGACGCTCAATGGACTGTAGATCAAATGTCGCTGAGTAACGGTCGCTAGGCAACCAAGACGCTCAATAGACTGTAGATCAAATGTGGATGAGCAACGGTCGCTAGGCAACCAAGACGCTCAATGGACTGTAGATCAAATGTGGCTGAGCAACGGTCGCTAGGCAACCAAGACGCTCAATGGACTGTAGATCAAATGTGGCTGAGCAACGGTCGCTAGGCAACCAAGACGCTCAATGGACTGTAGATCAAATGTGGCTGAGTAACGTTCGCTAAGCAACCAAGACGCTCAATGGACTGTAGATCAAATGCGGCTGAGCAACGGTCGCTAGGCAACCAAGACGCTCAATTGACTGTAGATCAAATGTGGCTGAGCAACGGTCGCTAGGCATCCAAGACGCTCAATGGACTGTAGATCAAATGTGGCTGAGCAACGGTCGCTTGGCAACCAAGACGCTCAATGGACTGTAGATCAAATGTGGCTGAGCAACGGTCGCTAGGCAACCAAGACGCTCAATGGACTGTAGATCAAATGTGGCTGAGCAACGGTCGCTAGGCAACCAAGACGCTCAATTGACTGTAGATCAAATGTGGCTGAGCAACGGTCGCTAAGCAACCAAGACGCTCAATGGACTGTAGATCAAATGTGGCTGAGCAACGGTCGCTAGGCAACCAAGACGCTCAATTGACTGTAGATCTAATGTGGCTGAGCAACGGTCGCTAGGCAATCAAGACGCTCAATGGACTGTTGATCAAATGTGGCTGAGCAACGGTCGCTAGGCAACCAAGACGCTCAATGGACTGTAGATCAAATGTGGCTGAGCAACGGTCGCTAGGCAACCAAGACGCTCAATGGACTGTAGATCAAATGTGGCTGAGTAACGGTCGCTAAGCAACCAAGACGCTCAATGGACTGTAGATCAAATGTGGCTGAGCAACGGTCGCTAGGCAACCAAGACGCTCAATTGACTGTAGATCAAATGTGGCTGAGCAACGGTCGCTAGGCAACCAAGACGCTCAATGGACTGTAGATCAAATGTGGCTGAGTAACGGTCGCTAAGCACCCAAGACGCTCAATGGACTGTAGATCAAATGTGGCTGAGTAACGGACGCTAAGCACCCAAGACGCTCAATGGACTGTAGATCAAATGTGGCTGAGTAACGGTCGCTAAGCAACCAAGACGCTCAATGGACTGTAGATCAAATGTGGCTGAGCAACGGTTGCTAAGCACCCAAGACGCTCAATGGACTGTAGATCAAATGTGGCTGAGTAACGGTCGCTAAGCAACCAAGACGCTCAATGGACTGTAGATCAAATGTGGCTGAGCAACGGTCGCTAGGCAACCAAGACGCTCAATGGACTGTAGATCAAGTGTGGCTGAGCAACGGTCGCTAAGCAACCAAGACGCTCAATGGACTGTAGATCAAATGTGGCTGAGCAACGGTCGCTAGGCAACCAAGACGCTCAATGGACTGTAGATCAAGTGTGCTTGAGTAACGGTCGCTAAGCACCCAAGACGCTCAATGGACTGTAGATCAAGTGTGCCTGAGTAACGGTCGCTAAGCACCCAAGACGCTCAATGGACTGGAGATCAAATGTGGCTGAGTAACGGTCGCGAAGCAACCATGACGCTCAATGGACTGTAGATCAAATGTCGCTGAGTAACGGTCGCTAGGCAACCAAGACGCTCAATAGACTGTAGATCAAATGTGGATGAGCAACGGTCGCTAGGCAACCAAGACGCTCAATGGACTGTAGATCAAATGTGGCTGAGCAACGGTCGCTAGGCAACCAAGACGCTCAATGGACTGTAGATCAAATGTGGCTGAGCAACGGTCGCTAGGCAACCAAGACGCTCAATAGACTGTAGATCAAATGTGGCTGAGCAACGGTCGCTAGGCAACCAAGACGCTCAATGGACTGTAGATCAAATGTGGCTGAGCAACGGTCGCTAGGCAACCAAGACGCTCAATAAATAGACTGTAGATCAAATGTGGATGAGCAACGGTCGCTAGGCAACCAAGACGCTCAATGGACTGTAGATCTAATGTGGTTGAGTAACGGTCGCTAGGCAACCAAGACGCTCAATGGACTGTAGATCAAATGTGGCTGAGCAACGGTCGCTAGGCAACCAAGACGCTCAATGGACTGTAGATCAAATGCGGCTGAGCAACGGTCGCTAGGCAACCAAGACGCTCAATAAATAGACTGTAGATCAAATGTGGCTGAGCAACGGTTGCTAGGCAATCAAGACGCTCAATGGACTGTAGATCAAATGTGGCTGAGCGACAGTCGCTAGGCAACCAAGACGCTCTATGGACTGTAGATCAAATGTCGCTGAGTAACGGTCGCTAGGCAACCAAGACGCTCAATAGACTGTAGATCAAATGTGGTTGAGCAACGGTCTCTAGGCAACCAAGACGCTCAATGGACTGTAGATCAAATGTGGCTGAGCAACTGTCGCTAGGCAACCAAGACGCTCAATGGACTGTAGATCAAATGTGGCTGAGCAACGGTCGCTAGGCAACCAAGACACACAATGGACTGTAGATCAAATGTGGCTGAGCAACGGTCGCTAGGCAACCAAGATGCTCTATGGACTGTAGATCAAATGTGGTAGAGCAACGGTTGCTAGGCAACCAAGACGCTCAATGGACTGTAGATCAAATGTGGCTGAGCAACGGTCGCGAAGCAACCATGACGCTCAATGGACTGTAGATCAAATGTCGCTGAGTAACGGTCGCTAGGCAACCAAGACGCTCAATAGACTGTAGATCAAATGTGGATGAGCAACGGTCGCTAGGCAACCAAGACGCTCAATGGACTGTAGATCAAATGTGGCTGAGCAACGGTCGCTAGGCAACCAAGACGCTCAATGGACTGTAGATCAAATGTGGCTGAGCAACGGTCGCTAGGCAACAAAGACGCTCAATAGACTGTAGATCAAATGTCGCTGAGCAACGGTCGCTAGGCAACCAAGACGCTCAATGGACTGTAGATCAAATGTGGCTGAGCAACGGTCGCTAGGCAACCAAGACGCTCAATGGACTGTAGATCAAATGTGGCTGAGCAACGGTCGCTAGGCAACCAAGACGCTCAATGGACTGTAGATCAAATGTGGCTGAGCAACGGTCGCTAGGCAAACAAGACGCTCAATGGACTGTAGATCAAATGTGGCTGAGCAACGGTCGCTAGGCAACCAAGACGCTCAATGGACTGTAGATCAAATGTGGCTGAGCAACGGTCTCTAGGCAACCAAGACGCTCTATGGACTGTAGATCAAATGTGGCTGAGCGACGGTCGCTGGGCAACCAAGACGCTCAATGGACTGTAGATCAAACGTGGCTGAGCGACAGTCGCTAGGCAACCATGACGCTCAATGGACTGTAGATCAAATGTGGCTGAGCAACGGTCGCTAGGCAACCAAGACGCTCAATGGACTGTAGATCAAATGTGGCTGAGCAACGGTCGCTAGGCAACCAAGACGCTCAATGGACTGTAGATCAAATGTGGCTGAGCAACGGTCACTAGGCAACCAAGACGCTCAATGGACTGTAGATCAAATGTGGCTGAGCAACGGTCGCTAGGCAACCATGACGCTCAATGGACTGTAGATCAAATGTGGTTGAGCAACGGTCTCTAGGCAACCAAGACGCTCTATGGACTGTAGATCAAATGTGGCTGAGCAACGGTTGCTAGGCAACCAAGACGCTCAATGGACTGTAGATCAAATGTGGCTGAGCAACGGTCGCGAAGCAATCATGACGCTCAATGGTCTGTAGATCAAATGTCGCTGAGTAACGGTCGCTAGGCAACCAAGACGCTCAATAGACTGTAGATAAAATGTGGCTGAGCAACGGTCGCTAGGCAACCAAGACGCTCAATGGACTGTAGATCAAATGTGGCTGAGCAACGGTCGCTAGGCAACCAAGACGCTCAATGGACTGTAGATCAAATGTGGCTGACCAACGGTCGCTAGGCAACCAAGACGCTCAATGGACTGTAGATCAAATGTGGCTGAGCAACGGTCGCTAGGCAACCAAGACGCTCAATGGACTGTAGATCAAATGTGGCTGAGCAACGGTCGCTAGGCAACCAAGACGCTCAATGGACTGTAGATCAAATGTGGCTGAGCAACGGTCGCTAGGCAACCAAGACGCTCAATGGACTGTAGATCAAATGTGGCTGAGCAACGGTCGCTAGGCAACCAAGACGCTCAATGGACTGTAGATCAAATGTGGCTGAGCAACGGTCGCTAGGCAACCAAGACGCTCAATGGACTGTAGATCAAATGTGGCTGAGCAACGGTCGCTAGGCAACCAAGACGCTCAATGGACTGTAGATCAAATGTGGCTGAGCAACGGTCGCTAGGCAACCAAGACGCTCAATGGACTGTAGATCAAATGTGGCTGAGCAACGGTCGCTAGGCAACCAAGACGCTCAATGGACTGTAGATCAAATGTGGCTGAGCAACGGTCGCTAGGCAACCAAGACGCTCAATAGACTGTAGATCAAATGTGGCTGAGCAACGGTTGCTAGGCAACCAAGACGCTCAATGGACTGTAGATCAAATGTGGCTGAGCAACGGTTGCTAGGCAACCAAGACGCTCAATGGACTGTAGATCAAATGTGGCTGAGCAACGGTCGCTAGGCAACCATGACGCTCAATAGACTGTAGATCAAGTGTGGCTGAGCAACGGTCGCTAGGCAACCAAGACGCTCAATGGACTGTAGATCAAGTGTGGCTGAGCAACGGTCGCTAGGCAATCAAGACGCTCAATGGACTGTAGATCAAATGTGGCTGAGCAACGGTCACTAGGCAACCAAGACACTCAATGGACTGTAGATCAAATGTGGCTGAGCAACGGTCGATAGGCAACCAAGACACTCAATAGACTGTAGATCAAGTGTGGCTGAGCAACGGTCGCTAGGCAACCAAGACGCTCAATGGACTGTAGATCAAATGTGGCTGAGCAACGGTCGCTAAGCACCCAAGACGCTCAATGGACTGTAGATCAAATGTGGCTGAGCAACGGTCGATAGGCAACCAAGACGCTCAATGGACTGTAGATCAAATGTGGCTGAGCAACGGTCGCTAGGCAACCAAGACGCTCAATGGACTGTAGATCAAATGTGACTGAGCAACGGTCGCTAGGCAACCAAGACGCTCAATAGACTGTAGATCAAATGTGGCTGAGCAACGGTCGGTAGGCAATCAAGACGCTCAATAGACTGTAGATCAAATGTGGCTGAGCAACGGTCGCTAGGCAATCAAGACGCTCAATAGACTTTAGATCTAATGTGGCTGAGCAACGGTCGCTAGGCAACCAAGACGCTCAATGGACTGTAGATCAAATGTGGCTGAGCAACGGTCGCTAGGCAACCAAGACGCTCAATGGACTGTAGATCAAATGTGGCTGAGCAACGGTCGCTAGGCAACCAAGACGCTCAATGGACTGTAGATCAAATGTGGCTGAGCAACGGTCGCTAGGCAACCAAGACGCTCAATGGACTGTAGATCAAATGTGGCTGAGCAACGGTCGCTAGGCAACCAAGACGCTCAATGGACTGTAGATCAAGTGTGGCTGAGCAACGGTCGCTAGGCAACCAAGACGCTCAATGGACTGTAGATCAAATGTCGCTGAGTAACGGTCGCTAGGCAACCAAGACGCTCAATGGACTGTAGATCAAGTGTGGCTGAGCAACGGTCGCTAGGCAACCAAGACGCTCAATGGACTGTAGATCAAATGTGGCTGAGCAACGGTCGCTAGGCAACCAAGACGCTCAATTGACTGTAGATCAAATGTGGCTGAGCAACGGTCGCTAGGCAACCAAGACGCTCAATGGACTGTAGATCAAATGTGGCTGAGTAACGGTCGCTAAGCACCCAAGACGCTCAATGGACTGTAGATCAAATGTGGCTGAGTAACGGACGCTAAGCACCCAAGACGCTCAATGGACTGTAGATCAAATGTGGCTGAGTAACGGTCGCTAAGCAACCAAGACGCTCAATGGACTGTAGATCAAATGTGGCTGAGTAACGGTCGCTAAGCAACCAAGACGCTCAATGGACTGTAGATCAAATGTGGCTGAGCAACGGTCGCTAGGCAACCAAGACGCTCAATGGACTGTAGATCAAGTGTGGCTGAGCAACGGTCGCTAAGCAACCAAGACGCTCAATGGACTGTAGATCAAATGTGGCTGAGCAACGGTCGCTAGGCAACCAAGACGCTCAATGGACTGTAGATCAAGTGTGCCTGAGTAACGGTCGCTAAGCACCCAAGACGCTCAATGGACTGTAGATCAAGTGTGCCTGAGTAACGGTCGCTAAGCACCCAAGACGCTCAATGGACTGTAGATCAAATGTGGCTGAGTAACGGTCGCTAGGCAACCAAGACGCTCAATGGACTGTAGATCAAATGTGGCTGAGCACCGGTCGCTAGGCAACCAAGACGCTCAATGGACTGTAGATCAAATGTGGCTGAGCAACGGTCGCTAGGCAACCAAGACGCTCAATGGACTGTAGATCAAATGTGGCTGAGTAACGTTCGCTAAGCAACCAAGACGCTCAATGGACTGTAGATCAAATGCGGCTGAGCAACGGTCGCTAGGCAACCAAGACGCTCAATTGACTGTAGATCAAATGTGGCTGAGCAACGGTCGCTAGGCATCCAAGACGCTCAATGGACTGTAGATCAAATGTGGCTGAGCAACGGTCGCTAGGCAACCAAGACGCTCAATGGACTGTAGATCAAATGTGGCTGAGCAACGGTCGCTAGGCAACCAAGACGCTCAATGGACTGTAGATCAAATGTGGCTGAGCAACGGTCGCTAGGCAACCAAGACGCTCAATTGACTGTAGATCAAATGTGGCTGAGCAACGGTCGCTAAGCAACCAAGACGCTCAATGGACTGTAGATCAAATGTGGCTGAGCAACGGTCGCTAGGCAACCAAGACGCTCAATTGACTGTAGATCTAATGTGGCTGAGCAACGGTCGCTAGGCAATCAAGACGCTCAATGGACTGTTGATCAAATGTGGCTGAGCAACGGTCGCTAGGCAACCAAGACGCTCAATGGACTGTAGATCAAATGTGGCTGAGCAACGGTCGCTAGGCAACCAAGACGCTCAATAGACTGTAGATCAAATGTGGCTGAGTAACGGTCGCTAAGCAACCAAGACGCTCAATGGACTGTAGATCAAATGTGGCTGAGCAACGGTCGCTAGGCAACCAAGACGCTCAATTGACTGTTGATCAAATGTGGCTGAGCAACGGTCGCTAGGCAATCAAGACGCTCAATGGACTGTTGATCAAATGTGGCTGAGCAACGGTCGCTAGGCAACCAAGACGCTCAATGGACTGTAGATCAAATGTGGCTGAGCAACGGTCACTAGGCAACCAAGACGCTCAATGGACTGTAGATCAAATGTGGCTGAGCAACGGTCGCTAGGCAACCAAGACGCTCAATGGACTGTAGATCAAGTGTGGATGAGCAACGGTCGCTAGGCAACCAAGACGCTCAATGGACTGTAGATCAAGTGTGGCTGAGTAACGGTCGCTAGGCAACCAAGACGCTCAATTGACTGTAGATCAAATGTGGCTGAGCAACGGTCGCTAGGCAACCAAGACGCTCAATTGACTGTAGATCAAATGTGGCTGAGCAACGGTCGCTAGGCAACCAAGACGCTCAATGGACTGTAGATCAAATGTGGCTGAGCAACGGTCGCTAGGCAACCAAGACGCTCAATGGACTGTAGATCAAATGTGGCTGAGCATCGGTCGCTAGGCAACCAAGACGCTCAATGGACTGTCGATCAAATGTGACTGAGCAACGGTCGCTAGGCAACCAAGACGCTCAATGGACTGTAGATCTAATGTGGCTGAGTAACGGTCGCTAGGCAACCAAGACGCTCAATGGACTGTAGATCAAATGTGGCTGAGCAACGGTCGCTAGGCAACCAAGACGCTCAATGGACTGTAGATCAAATGTGGCTGAGCAACGGTCGCTAGGCAACCAAGACGCTCAATGGACTGTAGATCAAATGTGGCTGAGCAACGGTCGCTAGGCAACCAAGACGCTCAATGGACTGTAGATCAAATGTGGCTGAGCAACGGTCGCTAGGCAACTAAGACGCTCAATGGACTGTAGATCAAATGTGGCTGAGCAACGGTCACTAGGCAACCAAGACACTCAATGGACTGTAGATCAAATGTGGCTGAGCAACGGTCGATAGGCAACCAAGACACTCAATAGACTGTAGATCAAGTGTGGCTGAGCAACGGTCGCTAGGCAACCAAGACGCTCAATGGCCTGTAGATCAAATGTGGCTGAGCAACGGTCGCTAAGCACCCAAGACGCTCAATGGACTGTAGATCAAATGTGGCTGAGCAACGGTCGATAGGCAACCAAGACGCTCAATGGACTGTAGATCAAATGTGGCTGAGCAACGGTCGCTAGGCAACCAAGACGCTCAATGGACTGTAGATCAAATGTGACTGAGCAACGGTCGCTAGGCAACCAAGACGCTCAATAGACTGTAGATCAAATGTGGCTGAGCAACGGTCGGTAGGCAATCAAGACGCTCAATAGACTGTAGATCAAATGTGGCTGAGCAACGGTCGCTAGGCAATCAAGACGCTCAATAGACTGTAGATCTAATGTGGCTGAGCAACGGTCGCTAGGCAACCAAGACGCTCAATGGACTGTAGATCAAATGTGGCTGAGCAACGGTCGCTAGGCAACCAAGACGCTCAATGGACTGTAGATCAAATGTGGCTGAGCAACGGTCGCTAGGCAACCAAGACGCTCAATGGACTGTAGATCAAATGTGGCTGAGCAACGGTCGCTAGGCAACCAAGACGCTCAATGGACTGTAGATCAAATGTGGCTGAGCAACGGTCGCTAGGCAACCAAGACGCTCAATGGACTGTAGATCAAGTGTGGCTGAGCAACGGTCGCTAGGCAACCAAGACGCTCAATGGACTGTAGATCAAATGTCGCTGAGTAACGGTCGCTAGGCAACCAAGACGCTCAATGGACTGTAGATCAAGTGTGGCTGAGCAACGGTCGCTAGGCAACCAAGACGCTCAATGGACTGTAGATCAAATGTGGCTGAGCAACGGTCGCTAGGCAACCAAGACGCTCAATTGACTGTAGATCAAATGTGGCTGAGCAACGGTCGCTAGGCAACCAAGACGCTCAATGGACTGTAGATCAAATGTGGCTGAGTAACGGTCGCTAAGCACCCAAGACGCTCAATGGACTGTAGATCAAATGTGGCTGAGTAACGGACGCTAAGCACCCAAGACGCTCAATGGACTGTAGATCAAATGTGGCTGAGTAACGGTCGCTAAGCAACCAAGACGCTCAATGGACTGTAGATCAAATGTGGCTGAGTAACGGTCGCTAAGCAACCAAGACGCTCAATGGACTGTAGATCAAATGTGGCTGAGCAACGGTCGCTAGGCAACCAAGACGCTCAATGGACTGTAGATCAAGTGTGGCTGAGCAACGGTCGCTAAGCAACCAAGACGCTCAATGGACTGTAGATCAAATGTGGCTGAGCAACGGTCGCTAGGCAACCAAGACGCTCAATGGACTGTAGATCAAGTGTGCCTGAGTAACGGTCGCTAAGCACCCAAGACGCTCAATGGACTGTAGATCAAGTGTGCCTGAGTAACGGTCGCTAAGCACCCAAGACGCTCAATGGACTGTAGATCAAATGTGGCTGAGTAACGGTCGCTAGGCAACCAAGACGCTCAATGGACTGTAGATCAAATGTGGCTGAGCAACGGTCGCTAGGCAACCAAGACGCTCAATGGACTGTAGATCAAATGTGGCTGAGCAACGGTCGCTAGGCAACCAAGACGCTCAATGGACTGTAGATCAAATGTGGCTGAGTAACGTTCGCTAAGCAACCAAGACGCTCAATGGACTGTAGATCAAATGCGGCTGAGCAACGGTCGCTAGGCAACCAAGTTGCTCAATTGACTGTAGATCAAATGTGGCTGAGCAACGGTCGCTAGGCATCCAAGACGCTCAATGGACTGTAGATCAAATGTGGCTGAGCAACGGTCGCTAGGCAACCAAGACGCTCAATGGACTGTAGATCAAATGTGGCTGAGCAACGGTCGCTAGGCAACCAAGACGCTCAATGGACTGTAGATCAAATGTGGCTGAGCAACGGTCGCTAGGCAACCAAGACGCTCAATTGACTGTAGATCAAATGTGGCTGAGCAACGGTCGCTAAGCAACCAAGACGCTCAATGGACTGTAGATCAAATGTGGCTGAGCAACGGTCGCTAGGCAACCAAGACGCTCAATTGACTGTAGATCTAATGTGGCTGAGCAACGGTCGCTAGGCAATCAAGACGCTCAATGGACTGTTGATCAAATGTGGCTGAGCAACGGTCGCTAGGCAACCAAGACGCTCAATGGACTGTAGATCAAATGTGGCTGAGCAACGGTCGCTAGGCAACCAAGACGCTCAATGGACTGTAGATCAAATGTGGCTGAGTAACGGTCGCTAAGCAACCAAGACGCTCAATGGACTGTAGATCAAATGTGGCTGAGCAACGGTCGCTAGGCAACCAAGACGCTCAATTGACTGTTGATCAAATGTGGCTGAGCAACGGTCGCTAGGCAATCAAGACGCTCAATGGACTGTTGATCAAATGTGGCTGAGCAACGGTCGCTAGGCAACCAAGACGCTCAATGGACTGTAGATCAAATGTGGCTGAGCAACGGTCACTAGGCAACCAAGACGCTCAATGGACTGTAGATCAAATGTGGCTGAGCAACGGTCGCTAGGCAACCAAGACGCTCAATGGACTGTAGATCAAGTGTGGATGAGCAACGGTCGCTAGGCAACCAAGACGCTCAATGGACTGTAGATCAAGTGTGGCTGAGTAACGGTCGCTAGGCAACCAAGACGCTCAATTGACTGTAGATCAAATGTGGCTGAGCAACGGTCGCTAGGCAACCAAGACGCTCAATGGACTGTAGATCAAATGTGGCTGAGCAACGGTCGCTAGGCAACCAAGACGCTCAATTGACTGTAGATCAAATGTGGCTGAGCAACGGTCGCTAGGCAACCAAGACGCTCAATAGACTGTAGATCATGTGTGGCTGAGTAACGGTCGCTAGGCAACCAAGACGCTCAATGGACTGTAGATCAAATGTGGCTGAGCAACGGTCGCTAGGCAACCAAGACGCTCAATGGACTGTAGATCAAATGTGGCTGAGCAACGGTCGCTAGGCAACCAAGACGCTCAATAGACTGTAGATCAAGTGTGGCTGAGCAACGGTCGCTAGGCAACCAAGACGCTCAATGGACTGTAGATCAAATGTGGCTGAGCAACGGTCGCTAGGCAACCAAGACGCTCAATGGACTGTCGATCAAATGTGACTGAGCAACGGTCGCTAGGCAACCAAGACGCTCAATGGACTGTAGATCTAATGTGGCTGAGTAACGGTCGCTAGGCAACCAAGACGCTCAATGGACTGTAGATCAAATGTGGCTGAGCAACGGTCGCTAGGCAACCAAGACGCTCAATGGACTGTAGATCAAATGTGGCTGAGCAACGGTCGCTAGGCAACCAAGACGCTCAATAGACTGGAGATCCATAGGGCTGAGGAGTGATCGCTTGGTAACCTAGACCCTCATTGAGCCATTGAAGCAGTACCAACCCCCAGGAGTAGAACCTATTCCAGCATCCTCAGGGCTACTCATACCTCAATAGCTGCTATATAATCACACCCATGGATGATACTGAGACATCATTGATATGCCACTCTTTCCTCTAGCCTGTGCCAACAGCCAAAAGCATAACCACTGCATTGTTTCCCTCTGAAAGCTTAGAGAGGGCATGTATTTACCATTCGTGTTATTGGATTGGTACGAACCGCTTTTTAATGTCATATTATACCTTTGCTTCCTATGCCAAATGTGTAGCCAATCGTCGTTAACAATGCCCAGTGTCTACGGCCGGTAGGTGTGATGACACCTCTGAATCTTATCCAGCTCTGTTTATTTCGTGGTGTACTTTGAGTGCTATTGTCCTGCGAAGGTACATATAAAATTAAACACCGTGGGAGTGTTTTTGATGTTGTTCGCGGAGAATGGCTATAAAGGAATCGTCAGCAAATCACACTGAATTACACGAGTCTGGCGGATGTTCTAGTAGTGTGTTTATCCGCTTGAAGTTCATGTTTATTTACCTCCGCTGTAGTTTCACACTTGTGGGTACAGGATGCAGATGTGAGATATGAGATGAGAAGGTTGCAGGAAGGATGAAGACAATAATCTCGCACACTTGCCCGTCACACCATGAGACAAGAAGTTTGTTCTATTCCAGTGGTTTCCAACTGGCGGGCAGCGAAGCAAGTTTTTGCGGCCCGGGAAAGCTTTTAGGAAAAAATAAGAAATTTTTAAATAGTAACGAAAGGAAATCAATTGAATCGAGCCTTCAGAAAATGCATTTCAAACAAACATAAAAATATTTATAACTGAAAGAGACTCCCCTGGAACTGCAAAATTCGTCACTATACAACTGTAATCAAACCTAAGGCTCTCTATGCTTCAGAGACACTCAATCTCCAACACAAAACACTAAAACTTCGAATAGAAGTGAAAGAACGTAAAGTAATGAGAAAAATCCTTGGAGCAAGCACAAAAGACGGTGAATATTATCCAAAGCCTAATACAGAAATATACCAAAAGAATTCCAAAATCACAGACACAATGCGAAATGCCACGAATCCAATTTATGGGACACATAGAAAGAATGGACTCGAACAGACTGACGCACAAAATATATACTTTTTTAAAGAGCAAGGCTACTAGACCGAATTTTGGTATAAATTTACAGAAAAAGACTTAAAAGAATTAGGATCACCAAACTTACATGACCGGAAGTAAATCAGGAAAATCACTCAGACGCGGAGTTTCGAGGAAGAAGAGAAGAAGACTACACGACATCAATGGTCAGAGCAACGGAAACAGGCCCACTCGTTGCGAATGAAGGAATACTGGGCCAACAGGAAGGCTAGAAAGAGTCGATTTCGCGTGGTCCTAAGCAACCCATTCGCGAAGAAGAAGAAGAAGAAGAAGAAGTCATGAAAGAATATAATTTAGTGCTCGTTTTAAAGTACTATGTATTTCTATTCGGCAAAGATGAACAAAGTAATTCGATAAAGAATTAATGGCGAACTGTTAAACAACGCGCCGCATCGCACAGCAAGTCGCTGATCTCCCTCACAGTTGAATGCATTAAAAACTGTACTCGCTCGTATATTCTTCCCTCCTGTGCTTGGATAATGCAAATTTATCTATCACATTTGTTGATGAGGTCCTAGTTTTTTACTTTCTAACTTTGTGTTCAGTGGTATGGAAGAAAATGGATTTGTTAATAAAAAATTCACTTCACTCATTTTCCTATGTCGCACACAATCTGCATATTAAATAACTACCACAAAAGTTAAAAACACATTGTGTTGTTTCACTCTTCAGTCTTTTGAATGATTTGATGCAGCTCTCCATGCCTCTCTGTCCTGAGTGAATCGTTTCATCTCTACATTGCTACCACTTCCTACATCCGAGGTAATCTGTTCTAACCTTGGTCTACCCCTACAATTCTTGTCCTCGACACTTCATTCCACAACTAAGCTTGCTATTCCTGGGTGTCTTAGAATGTGTCCTACCAACCTATCTCTTCTCTTCATTAGCAGTCGCCGGAAACACCTCTCCTCTCCCACTCGGCTTAATACCACTTCATTTGTAACCCTATCTACCCATTTGATCTTCATCATTCTCCTGTAACACCACATTTCCAACGATTCAATTCTCCTCTTTTCTGCTGCACCAATAGTCCAAGTTTCACTTCCATATAGCGCCACGCTCCAGACAAAGGCTTTCAAAAATGACTTCCTAATACCTAAATCTATATTCGATGTCAACAGATTTCTTTTCTATAGTAAAACTTTCCTTGCCTGATCCAACCTACTTTTTATACCCTCTTTGCTTCGTCCATCACTGGTTATTTTGGTTCCTAAGTAACAGAAGTCCCCCTACTTCCTTTAGCTTTTCACCTGCCAATTTGATGTCCATAGAAGATTCTGATTTATTTCGGCTGCATTCCAATATTTTTGTTTTACATAAATTTAATTTAATTACATTAATTTATAGAAATTTATTTTCTTCTGACGTTTTGAAAACACCAAAGTTTGCCTGTATTCTGAGAATTAACTTCATCCACAGAACTCACTAACACACTTGTTCTGAAAATTTTTGTGAAAAATCTTATCTTTAATAAGCTGTGAACAATGGCTAAGTACCTGTTTAAGTTCGTGGGGTGGACCCATCTTCCGTAATCCGTTTTGAACTTCAATCAAAGACAGAAGCAGGAAGTGAAATGGAGAGATCTTCTATATGGGCCCATTCTGCAGGCCCTTTATGAGAAAGGAAAATCCCTACATAGCACAGAAGAATTCGCGTGCAAGACAGTGCTATGTCTACTGTTTTCCCACGCTGCCTATCAAGCCATATACTTTTTCATGGGAGGTTCCGTAGAGCGGCCCCCGCTATTAAAATACACCGTACGAGACTGTCAGGAACTTAAGTTAGGGAAGAGTTTTGTATGGAAGGGAAAACACTTATTTTAAATAGAATATCTGTAATTTAAAGTAATTCTTCAAGACATTAAACACGTTTTGTGCAATACAGCCCAATGGTCCTGGATGGACGGGGCCCTTTCGGCTCTTAATGTACAGCCCCCGCCACAAAGCATGAATACTATCGTAGATGGGCATAACAATGTCCCAGAATTATTGCCTAACTTCAAAATTACCGCGGCTCTAGCACCACAAAACACAGGACGTATAAAATTATGAAGAGAGATATAAAATTACCAAGGGTCTCAAATCCTCTGTGGATCTCGACATTGTTATGGTGTCTCCTCCCCCCTATATGTTGGCCAAAGAACCCCTGCTGACCAGCAGAAAGGCGAGCAAATTTCACTTGTATTGTTACCCAGGTCTCGGGTATGATGTCGCACCTTAATTAATAACGGGATCGTCAAACAAGTTTAAGCTGAGATAGCGCAACTTTATGCTTCACCCTTAAAAGAGCTTTCTCCCAACTTCTGATGACTTGAGTTCACTAGTAAAGTGTGTGTTTAGGACTAAGTTAAGCTTTATCTTAATAATTAATGATTGGTTGCACCATTTCGTTTTAAGTGCTACTTTAGACGTCTCCAGTTCACTAGTAAAGTGTGTCTTAGAACTTATTTAACCTTTACCTTAATAATTAATGATTGGTTGCACTATTTCGTGTTAAGTGTTACTTTAGATGACTCCAGTTCACTGGACTACTGGCGACCAAAATATTATGTGTACTCGAGTTTGAAGGTTGTTTGTGAAGTAACCAATAGACCTACAATAAAATCCAATAAAAATCATCATTTTCGTCGCTCTATTTTCGTCACATTTAAGAATTATTATCTCACAAATCCGTCATCAGATCGAATCCAAATTTTAACACAATATACATTGGAATGTTGTATAACTGGTTTATTAATTTTAAAATTTTGTGTCCAAGAAACAAAGTTGTTATAATTTTTTTAGGTAACTTTTTCTCGTCTCGGGGTGGTTTGAAAATGTAGTTCTTGGTCGCGTTGTAATCCTTATACATCAAAAAGGTATGCTGTATAATTGTGAAATACGTAAATTAATTCACTTATTTTCTATCGTTTTGTATTTGAACGAGGAATTAAGACATGGTTCACCAGTTAGCCGCTCCGGTGAAAGCTGTACAGCGTTGCCAAGATGGGCGGGCTCCATCACGCGTCATGGCGCGCCTCGCTCGAAAGTGAGAGGCTCCATATCAGCAACGCTGTACAGCATTTCCCGGAGCGGCTAGCAGGTGAACCTTGTCTTAATTCCCCGTACAAATACAAACCGATATAAAATAAGTGGTCGACAGTAAGTTAGCCTCTATCTTACTAATCAATGATTGGCTGCACTACCTCGTGTTAAGTGCTACTTTAGGTATCTCCAGTTCACTAGTAAAGTGTGTGTTGGGACTAACTTAACCTTTATCTTACTAATCAATGATTGGCTGCACTACCTCGTGTTAAGTGCTACTTTAGATATCTCCAGTTCACTAGTAAAGTGAGCGATAGGTCTATCTTAACCTAGACCTTATTAATTGATGTTTGGCTGCATTGTTAAGTGTCAACTGTCAACCTCATGGGGCAGTGACTAGCATTCTTGGCTGTTACCACGTTCAATTCTCGGCTCGGCCAAGAAATTTAATTCTGGTCTGAGGGCTGGGATGTGATTCACTCAAGCTCATGGGGCAGAACTGTGTAAGTCCCGAAGTTATTCATGCGATTTGAAACACATCAGTGTCCGTGATTTCAAAAATCACTGTAGTCAGACGTTCATATTCTTACGCTTGAAGGTAGAGAACATTCCTGAAAAAACTGACATAGCCAACCCAGGGGTCCACTATTTGGAAAGAAGATAAGATACATGTTTTGCGTGGAATACTCCACGTTAAATATGGCCGTATTTCAAAAGTGATTAATGGCACGAGATATGAACAATTCCCCCCACGGTACTGAGTAAGTACGCATATAGAATCGCAAATCAGGTTGGTAGGCCTGACAGCGCTCGGGGTGGTCGGGGACTCCCCGTGGTGTCCTGGCGCTGTGGTCGCTGTGGGGGTCAGATGAACTTCACTGCTATGAAAATGAACACGGTTCGTTAGTCGATAGGAACCAGATCAACATACTTCCAATCTACGTGCTGAGGTGGACAGAGCCTACCAAAACTTCAACTTCACTATACATGCTGGATGCAGCTGGACACTTACAATACGTCAGGTTATGAAGTGCGGGAAGTCATGATAAACGTTTGGTACCATGAGCATGGTATAGTGGGAAGAAATGGTCGGTTGGTTCCTCAGTTTAGAAGCTACGACAACGCGGTCATGTAGCCCCGTGTACTTTGGGTGTGTGTAGTATCTGTCTGATAACCGGTGTTAATTGTGATGGCTGTATTAGTGTGTGTTATCTGTTTTTAATTCAGGTAAGGACTGGAAACATTGAATTTTCAAGGAGTTGCTACTTTTGCCGCCAAACGCCACCGTCAACTACTAGTTCAGAACTTGGTTACTAGAAGCCACCGCGGTCGGCTCTTGATGACGAACGTTAGAACCTAAGAGCGTTATTCAAATGTTTAACCTATAATTTAGCTTCACACAGTTGTAGTTGGTGGAAGTTTTACTTCCCCTCCGAAGGAAGGCATACTGAGGGATTTTAACGCTCTTAAAAATCCAACGACTTCGGCCGGGTTTGAGCCCGCGATGTTGGGCATAGAAGCTCAGCATGCTACCGACTACGCAACCGAAGCCGCTGGAAGAAATGGTTTCGCCCCAGTAGCAGGCTAATCGTTCTTTCAATAGAATTTGTGTTTATGTTACAGGGAAAGTCGATCCTTAGTAAGCGTTGACTCTCTCTAGGTAGACTAAACTCACACTAAAAGTATTAGTAACAGTTGATTGAAAACAAACAGATCAAGTTTTCCTAGAAAGAGTTAACTCTGCCTGCTGAAGTTGATTCACAGATAGCTTGCCACGGTGGGTGAGTGGATAGCGTGTCGGCCTACTAACCCCCAAGATTGCAGGTTCGCTCCTGGCCGTGGTAAGTGATTTTTTTTAAAGGCGGCAAAAATACGACAGGCATGTCATACGATGTTGGCATGTCAAAGAACCCATTTGAAATCAGTAGGCCGTGTTCATAATGGCAAAATTAATCTAGGGAGTTTCCCCCAACACAAAGTTCCACATTTCTCTACTAGAACGCGCTATAGTGTTCAAGGAGCTTAGATATCTAACCTCCTTGACTTTCATACTGATTCAAGGAACAACGAAATTCGGCATGCAAGCTACCCTCTGGGTGTCAAATTACAAAGCTTGCACCCGGCACCGAGGCCATACGATAGTATTATATGATATTCACAGATGCCGCTCTGAAAATTGAAAGCAAACAGATTAACTTTTCCTAGGAAGAGTTAACTATGTCTGGCCTCTCTCTCTCTCCTTGCCCATAGTATTAAATTGTTCAGATTTCAATGATTATATTTTTTCAGGTCTCAATTCAGTTAATGTCCTACGAACATTATCCAGGAAAATGAAGTTCCTATGGATAAAACAATGGCTGTGAGGACTGTCGCAACTTCACAATCACTTGGAAGTGAACAAGGTTGTTTAGAATGCTCTTGCAACACTAAATGTGAATCCATGAAGTGCATGTGTAAGAAGAAAAGTGTGCTTTGCAACTCAAAGTGTCACAAGTCTTTACCTTGCTGTAATAAATGAAAAACATTTCTATACCTCTATGTACTGGTTTTGCCTTTTTGTTTTATATTAGCTAGCACCGTTTCCTTACAAGTAGTCTACTGGTACTACCCCAAGACAGTGCGAGATTATTTTCCCCAGGTATAGTCAACTCTGACTAGTAATAATGTTGATCGAAATTGAACACTTACCGCTTTTAATAAAATTTTACTGAAAAGACCAGTAAGAGTCTACTTAACGTAGGGAGAGCCAACGCTTACTGGAGAATCGACTTTCCCTATAACATTTACACCAGGTTGTGCAACATAACAATACGAAGAAATGTGGTGTGGTCTGGATCTGTGTACGTCGAATAGTTCCCCGAAAAATCAATGTTACTTTAATCACTTAGGATACGTTCAGCGGTCCCCCAGTAACTATTCACCGAACACAGATACACCCTGGGCCATATTTCCTAGTTATGTTATAGTGCAAACACAAAATCTAAAGTTTATTATTAATTTATCATATGGCCTTTGGTGCCGGACTTCGGTGGCGTAGTTGGTAGCATGCTGAACTGCTGTGCCCAAGATACCGGGTCCAAACCCGGCCCAAGTCGTCTGAATTTTTAAGAGCGTTAAAATTCTTCAGTATGCCTTCCTTCCGAGGAAAAGTAAAGCCGGCGGTCCCATGTCATAGATTTATGGCATGTAAAAGATCCTTCCACAGACTAAGCTTGTGTGAATCTAAATTTCTAGGTTAGATTTCAATGGAACGCTCTATCAAAGTTCCAACGTTCACCACTAGATAACTGACATCTGCTAGCGAAAGTTGGAACTACTGGAAATTGAACTGAACGTGTAGCTCACCCTAAAAGCCATACGATAAATAAACAGTGCCGGGAGTGTCCGAGGACATGTTCGGCTCGCCAGAGGCTGTAGCTGCTTCAATGCGGACACCCATAGGGTGAGCTACAAGTAAGGTTCAATTTCAAGTAGTTCCAACTTTCGTCACCAGATGCCACTAAAACCTAGTGGTGAACGTTGGAACTTTGATAGAGCGTTTCAACGAAATCTAACCTACAATATAGCTTCCCACAAGTTTAATTAGTGGAACATGCCATAAATCTATGACATGGGACCGCCGAATTTACTTCCCCTCCGAAGGAAGGCATACTGAAGGATTTAACGCTCTTAAAAAATCCGACATTTCGGCCGGGTTTGAACCCGCGATCTTGGGCATAGAAGCTCAGCATGCTACCAACTACGCCACCGAAGCCGCTATTTCCGCCCGGTAAATCACGTACATACTAACGAACGTTTTTCACGACTTTCGGTGCTTCGTAATCTGAAGAATCAAAGGTTTCCAGTTGCTTAGTTATTAGTGAGCTATTACAGCCACCCTCTACTCTGTTTCTATTTACACTTGACATTTGGACTCTAGCAAGAATCTATCCACTGCGACCTGTCATATCATCAGTGGCAATAGATGGTAAGATTCTTGTACCATCGCTCAGTGACGTATATCATAACAGAATCCCATATACGGTGATATGGAACGTAACACATTTTATGTTCGACGATGTCGAAATGTAAATATTTTATGTCAGAAAAATTTACTATAATAAGGCTCATTATAGTACAAGTTTTCATTATAAGACAGTTTCTCCCACCAATCAGAGCTCAAGAAGCAGTTGTTTGACCAATTAGGTGAGGATAGCATCGCACCTGTGCTGCGTTCCAAGGCTATCTAATTTAAATTTCACTGCGCGCCCTAGTGCCATAGTGGAGTAATGGAGGAGGCCATGGTCAAATGCAAGGTATTTTCTGCGACCCTTGCGCTCTGTTCTGTACATAAAACTGGCGAAATCTCGACAGATATTTATGAATATTTATGTTCAAACATAAAATAGATATAATTATTGTCGTCCAACATAAACAGTCGTATGCAACTCCCCTATAATGGTAATTAAGACACTCGTATGGAAATTAAAAAACTCGCGTACGCTCGTTTTATAAACATACTCATGTCTTAACTATTGCCATTATAGGCTCGTTGCATAATGTACTAATCTACGAACCTGATTCCAGCCAAGCGCACTACCTAGCCTTGAGGCGAGGCCTTCCAAACCCCACGAGAGATTGATTCATCCTGTCATAGATTCATTTATTCATTCATTTCCAGTTGAGTCGTCTTGCCTCTCAGCGTCCTGCACTCCTCTGTTTGCGAACGAGTCGCCTGCATGATTACCTTACCAACAGTTGCACTGCGGCCTCCTCTACTTCTCTTACCCTCTACAGCCGAACTCATTAACCTCTTAGGTAATCTCTCCTCTCCCATTCTCTTCACATGACCCCACCATCCAAGTCGGCTCATACGAACAGCTTCATCTAGCGTGTTCATTTCTAACTTAGCATTTATCTCTTCATTACGAGTACCTTCCTACAATTGCTCCCATTACTGTACCATATTCCACTGCGCTCAGATGGTTAAATCACGAGAAAAGTTAACAGGTTTTTGAAAGTCACATCGGTGAACGTCTAGTAGTGCCCTTTATCACCGTACAAATTTTTAGGGTGATATCGGTAATACTGTAGTTTCGTAGATATAGAATGCCGGAGAAATATTTCGCACAGCCGCCATGTTGGATCGGTGAGACTTAATAAAATTTGAAGGGCACGGTCGGGGTCGGTCAAAATATTACTATGACCTTACCGAGTTTCATTGAAATCGCTCCAGTGGCTTAGATGTTATTACGGGGGGACTCACACACGGACTCACACACACACACACACACACACACACACACACACACGGACAAAAGGTGATCTCATAAGCCTATTTTTTCTAAAATGAAAATAGGCTAAAATCGTTTCCCCTTGCATACCATACCCTTAAGACTTATATAAATTGAGGAGGCCGAATACTTTGAGTCAATATTATAGAAATAAGAACATTAATCCTAAGCTCCGCAGACTCGGCGAAAAGTTTCACCCAATTTGAATAAATGTTTGAATGTTACGCTTCGCCCCTGTGAGATATGCCGAACAGCAGCGCCTCCGAGCTGGTACAATAGTCTAGCGATAAGGAGCCATTGTGTTTGGAGCTTCGGCCACGTTCGCGCTTGTGTCGCACACATGTGGCTGGACACACCATTGTTCCCAGATTCCGTACGCCTCAATGAACGTCGATCCTTTCACTCGAATTTGATGAATGAAATGCGGGCAGGTGTGTTTTTCTCAACCAGAGCAGAAAGAGAATTGGGGAACGCACAGGACGTCCTCTACTATCCGACTAGACCACAACACATCAATAATAATAATAAGAAGAAAGAAAGAAAGAAAGAAAGAAAGAAAGAATGAAAGAAAGAAAGAAAGAACAAGTAGTTCCGTGAAGAACTATACAGCCTATTTTCATATATCCTACTCATATTAATTGCCTCTATCAACATACAAAATTTCAGATTGATTGTTGTAATAGATTCGCAGATATTGAGAACCGTCTATTTCAGCTGGTCGCCAGGTTGGAGTTTTATTTATGTACTATTACATGAAGATTATTGTGTACGTGTGGTTTTCAGACTTCAATCGCATGATTAGGACACATGAAGTAAAAACGAGACTTTTAAATTTCGCACAGCTGCAATCTTGTGGTTATGAAAACAATTGAAATAAATTTGATGCCAGTGGATTAACATTTGTATAAGCATTTAACGTGCAAAATTTCACTGCACTCAGATGGTTAAATCGCGAGAAACGTCCATTAAATATTTATAATTTACATCGCCGCCATGTTGGATTTGTGCTCACCAGGTTACTGAGAGTCTTATAGATGAACTTATGTTCATAGCCTCTATGAACATAAAAAAATCAGTTTGATAGCTGGAGAAGATTCTTAGATATTGAGAACCGTCAAAATATTTGGGATACTCGCCATTTTGGATTGTTATATGTATAGGCCATAGAGTTATATACCATTAAAGGAAAAGTATTGCGTAGCTTCATTATACAAACTTTCACTTCGATCGCATGATTACGACACAAGAATAAAAACTTAATTTTAAAATTTCGCACAGCCGCCATCTTCAGTTTATGTAAACAATTGAACTAAATTAGATGCCAGTGAATGACAAAATGTATAATCATTTACTGTACCACATTTCAATGTGCTCATATGATTAAATCACGAGAAAAATGTATTAGAATGTTTCAATTTCGCTTGGCCGCCATGTTCGTTTCGTAGTTAACAGGTTTTTGAACGTTACATAGATAAAATTGTAGCAGTGCTCTTTATCACCGTACAAAATTTCAGGTTGATATAAATAGTTTCGGAGATATTGAATGCCTGTGAAATATTTCGCACAGCCGCCATTTTGAGGTTATGTAAACAATTGAACGAAGTTAGATGTCGGTGCATTACAATGTATATAATCATTTACTGTGCCAAGTTTCATTACGTTTGGTTGGTTAAATCGCAATAAACGTCCATTTAAAAGTCGCAACTTCGCTTGGCCGCCATGTTGGTTTTGTAGTTACCAGGTTTTCAAAGGTTACATAAGCGAATTTCTAGTAGTTCCCTTTATCACCATACAATATTCCAGGGTGATATCGGTAATAGTTTCGGAGATATTGAATGGTGGTGAAATATTTCGCACAGCCGCCATGTTGGATTGGTGAGTTGTAACTAAATTTGAAGGGCACAGTCGAGGTCGCCCGGAATAGAGCTATGAACTTACCGAGTTTCATTGAAATCTCTTCAGCCGTTTAGATTTTATTAGGGGGGGACACACACACGAATCATACACACACGTACACACACACGGACAAAAGGTGATCTCATAAGCCTATTTTTTCAAAATTGAAAATAGGCTAAAAATCATTCGGAAAATACTGGGAGCAAGACTTACTCCTGACGGGTACCGACTACAGTCAATCAAGACAACTGAGAATTACTTAAACATCGAAGTCGACATCAGAAAAGGAAGATTGAAATTCTTCGCGTGCTGAGCCCAAGGTTGCAGGTTCGCAACCTGGCGCAGTCAGCTGGCATTTGAGGGTGCGGAAATGCGAGGGAGCCGTGTCAGTACATTTACTGGCACGTTAAAGATCCTCTTCGGGGCAAAATTCCGGCACCCCGGCGTCTCTAAAAGCCAGCGTAGTTCAAAGGGACGTAAAACCAATACCATTATTATTATGAAATTCTTCGGGCTCAAGTAGACTGTCAAATACCCGACTAACCAAAAGAATACTAGATTACATATCATCACTCAAAAGTACACCACCATGGGTGAAATAAGTTGAAAATGACATGCGAACTGCTAACATAACCGACACATCAGACAGAGACTCCTTCCGTAACAAAGTGAACAACTGGGAAGTCCAACCAGAGCAACCAAAACCTACACCTTACAGACCTCAATGGTCTGACAAAAGAAAATTGGCTTTCTCCAACAGAATGAAACAATACTGGAAAAATAAGAAGAACGTCAAGAATTAAGTCAAAGTGCTTAACGCTTTCCAATATTGGAAAAATACGCTGTAAATAAATAAATAAATAAATAAATAAATAATAATAATAATAATAATAAACATCCTATTCGTCACTACAACACTGTCATCAAACCAGTACTGCTATATGCATCTGATGCCTTGTCCTATCCGAGAAATGTTTGCTCACGAACTTAGAGAGAAAAGAAAGATCCTACACATCATACTTGGCCCGGACTACAAAAATGGCATCTACATCAGAAAATCCAGGCAATAAATACACTCTAAGATGGAGAAGATCACGAACACAATGCGAAAACGCAGAGTTTGTTTCTATGGTCATATACGACGGATGATCGACTCCCGATGGACGACACGTATCTTCAGTATCTTTGACTCAAAACCGAAAACGAAAATGCCATGGTGCGTTAACGTCCAGAAAGATTAAAAGAAATGGGGATACGAGCAGAAGATGCACAAGACCGAAATCTTTATAGAGCAGCCATCAAGACGTTTGGGACTTTCCGGGACGAAAAACGGACAAATGGTGCGAAATGGACAGAGGAACGTCGTGCTCAACACAGTGAGCTCATGAAGACAATGTGGATCAAGCGAAAAATGAGCAAATGCCAGAATGTAAAATGTGGCTTATCGTGGTCCCTAGCGAAATTGAATGAATGAATAAACATCCTGTTATTATTATTATTATTATTTTAGGATTAAAGTTGGAAGTTACAGTATGTATCCAGGGAAATATATACAATCAAGGGTGTAATACAAGGGTGCTGTATTTCACCGTTGCTCTTCAAGATTTATTTAGACGTCTGTTTAAGAAAATGGTCTAGGAAATGTTGTAGCCTACAATGGGATAACAGATGAACCAGGAGTATTACTTACATCATCTTCTTTTTGCTGATGACCAGGTGATATTGCCTCTTATAACTTATGATGAGGAAATTAATTGAGGAATATCAAGTGTGGGGACTAAATATTAATTACAACAAAACGGAATACCTTACATTAGAGAATAATGGTGGTGAGAAACTAAAGATCGGAAATGCAGAAATTCAAAGTCACTAAATTTAAATATTTGGGTTGAATAATAGAAGCTGGGGGAACAAGTTCATCTGAAATTGAGAAAAGAGGCTACGAGAACAATTGGAGCATTAAATTCCGTTTCATGAAGCAGACATATTTTAAACAACACTAAGAAAAGTTATTTACAGTTCATTGTTTTATGGAGCAGGTGAAAGAAATAAAATCATATATTTACGTAATTTAGCAAATATTTCCGGGGCAGCAGTGATAATTAGCAGTAGTTTCAATTGCTAATGATTCCCAGAAAGGTATGAATATGACATATTATCAATAATTACCCGGGTAGAATTGTAAGAGTCAGTATTAGGCCTCCTTCAGAATTAATAACTTCTCTTTGAACTGATGCGACTTTCAAAGCCCCTCAACTACAAGAATTATGCGCTAGATAGAATCTTTAACGCAAATCTACTGAAACGAGAATGTCGAATTTGTACATTCGACTGAGCCAAGTAAAAACCTGAAATTTTGGCGTTTGAAGACCACCAAACTTGCACACTCAGACATTTCGCATTGAAACGTTAAAGCAATACTTGTGTGGGCAATTTAACACACACGGCTACACAGCAGGATACAAAATTAAGTATGCCACTCTATAAAAAAATGCTCAGAAATCACCACCAACCTGAGTATTGCACTTGGTTGCCAATTGTTTACCTGTATCAATAGATCATAACATGATTGGCTGGCAGTCCGATGTCATTTCCTGTCTGGGATGACCTTATCAGTTCCCCGAAACACAATATCATTTCAAACAGCGACTGTCTATTGTGCATTAGGATCGTATCAAATGGAATGCGAGTTCGCTCTCCCACAAAGGCTGTACTCAAGCACGTGGACGATAATACCATGTTCAAATCCGTCCCTATATTATTCTGCTAAGGTCCCATTCCAGTTTCGTACCGAAAATAAGGTCCCATTAACACCAACCTACACATATGGGGTGCCTACAGGTTCAGCATAACCCAATGCGTAAGCGAAACGCACTCACGTACTCTTTAAATGCCTCAGAATTAAATAAATACCTTAAAACATGTATATTGACAATGAAATAATGAAAGAATGCAACACGGTAACCATGGTAACAGAATCTCACAGCCGCGACGGGTAATGCTAGTAAATACTAAAGCAACACTATGTCCGCATTACTAGCATAGTACGGGTTCATACTTGGGCTGCTCACCTTAATCCAATATTAGATTTATTCGACTACTTCCCAAATTTCACACTCCATATTTCGGAAAAGGATTTAGTTTTACTCATTTCAAGCACTGAGTTGAAATATTTGTTGATATTCGGCATTTGTTTTTCTAAATTATTTAATTTTCTATATTTAATTTTTTAAATATAAAGCCCAATATTTTATTTACATTTTCTATTACAAAATTTCTTATTTTCCTAACTGTATTTTGAAAAAATTAATGTGAAGCCCAATATTATATTTTATTTATTTAAAATTAATATTACATTGTAAGGATATCGATTTTTATTATTTTATATCATTCTTTTAATTACAATGCATCTCATAAACATTTTTCACATCAAACATTAGACTAACAAGGGAACGGATGGCGGTGTAAAATTCTAATCTGGTTGAAATTTAGTACAAAATAATCCTACAAAGTAGTACAATGACGTAGTGAAAACCTCACGGGCCACTTTCAATTTTGAATGCCAATATTAAACGCCGAAAACTTGCCGTCGACGGCATGATCGAGTGGGTGGGAAGAGGTAAAGCTGACCTTGAATCCTAGCAGCACGCGGCCACCAGGCAGCCATCTGCCCTTCTGCTTTGCATCTTCACATTCCCCTCATCTCGTCATTCCCTTATTAGTTCGGTAGGGCGATGGAAAACAAAAGTGATGTTTCGGATTAACAGGTCTCAAATCGTCCCTTCATCAAGCCATGTAAGTGTGACAATTTAATTTTGTCTGGTTTTCATTTTACTGGCACAGAAAACAATTAATGTTAAACTTAACTTTACACTCAAAATATTTACAAAAGTCAGAAAGTGACGACGACGATGATCAATTCGAACACCTTCCAAATTTTAAACCTTGGAATGTGGTAGTTTGTCTACATGGCTGCTTTGCTGAAAGTGATTGCTATGAAAGCTGGTGGCCAGAAGCCATCGCTTGCTGCTAGGATTCAAGGCAGCGGCGTATATAGAAAAAAATCGGGGGGGGCTGACTATCCTGGAAAATGTTGAGTATTCTCAGGGGATTGTCACCGCAAAATACCCAGAAATATCAACCAATATCTTAGGGCATATAACTTTGTGTAATTATTTTAGATAAGATTCAAAGTTTATATAGACTACAGTTATTACTGGCAATACAAAAAAAAGTTGTAAAATACAACACAACACACAAATAAAATGTTATACTTAATGAATGTTCTATTATGGCCTGTGGAGTATGAATGGCAAATATCTAAATATTTGTCAATTTACTAAGCAGAAAGGTAAACAGTTTTTTTTACATGTATTTCTCAAAAAACATACTGTGGAATTCACAGCTTTACCTCACAAGGCTGAGTGCACCCCGTTCCAGCCCTAAGACTAGAATTAAAATTTCTTGGCAGAGCCGGGAATCGAATTCGGATCTCCGGGGTGGCAGCGAAGAATGCTACCCACTACACCACGAGTTAGTATAATTTCAATTTTAATATTGTATATAACTTAGCCGATAAGTTAAGATTAGGGTACAACCAAATTTACAATTATTTTATGCTCTTACCGAAGCAGCACTTTCTTAATTTTTATTGGCTTTCTCGGGGGGGGGGGGGGGGGGTGGAGTCCCGTCAGCACCCCCCTTATATATGTCCCTGATTCAAAGTCAGCTTTCCTCTTACCACCTCCTCACTCATGCCGTCGCTCGGCAGGTTTTCGGCGTTCAAAATTGAAAGTGGCCCGTGCGGTTTTCACTACGTCATTGTACAACTTTGTAGGAATATTGTTTACTAAATTTCAAGCAGATTACAATTATACACCGCAATCCGTTCCCTTGTTAGTACATCTCTAGTATTTTATTTTAATTCTTAATTGATTTCATTCTTAATTGAGCTGAAGAATAACTGAATGGCAGGTGGAAACATGAACCATATAGGCTATAATAGATATATTTGTGTACGTACTCACTGGCGTATACTTTAAAACTTTGAATTTCCAATATTCGCCAATTCAAATGTTTTAAGAATTCGAATGTTAGAACAGTGTGGATGTCCGAATACTACGGTTGTTCGAATCATTCAAACATTCGAAGTATTCGAGAATTTCGAACAATCGATTATTACAATACATCGAAAGGTTCAAATAATTGAATTATTCGAGGATGATAAGTATCCGATCACAGCAATTTCTGTAAAGAAATATTTCCAATGGGCGAGTTGTTCGTGACAGTGGCTACATATCTAGCTTTACACAATTAATTGTAGTTAGTGGAAGGTTCTTTTATTTACATGCCGTAAATCTATGACATGGGCCCACCGGCTTTACTTCCCCTCCGAAGGAAGGCATACTTATGGATTTTAACGCACTTAAAAAAAATGACGACTTCGGCTGGGTTTGAACCCGCGATCTTGTGCACAGAAGTTCAGCCGTTATTAAGAAAGTAAGAATTGAACAGTCATTATTTATTTCATTGTGGTTGATATTGTTTTGGCATCACTTCAACAAGGATTGAATGTTAACAAGTGATAAAAGTAACCAAAGGCTTCGGTGGCGTAGTAGGTAGCACGCTGAGCTTCTATGCCCAAGATCGCGGGTTCAAACATGGTCGAAGTCGTCGGATTTTTTTTAAGGGGAAACCTACACCTTTAAGAATCAAAATTTGACATTTTTAATTTTTTTCTACGTTTATTGATTCTTCCTCTTCATATCACTGCAACGATTTCTTTGATATGTATAATACTTTTGAAGTTATGACCAAACACGTGCGGGGGAGTTTAGGAAGTTTGCCTACACATTGGTAACTTTGTTGCTCGTTTCCCGAAACTTTGGATTTTCAAATCCGTTTCGTTAGTAACTGCCATAGTTTTCAAGATAAAGAAGTGAAATTTAGTATACACGTGTATCTTATAGGGAAGAACAATATCACCTAGAACTGTTGCTGTACATGTCATAGTTTCGTTCTTTTTAAAATATTCAGTGAAAAAAATTGCAAAAAAGTTACACTTTAATATAAGCTTTTTTAAAAAATATTTTTTCTTTATAAATTCCAATGATTCTAGGTCAATCTCTAGCTACTGCCTTAGTAAATACAATGAAAAACGAATTTTTCAAAAACAATGATATTTGTGTAAAATATTAGGGAAACGGTGGAACAGTGCACAATATGCAGCCGCCATTTTAAATGCCCAATTTGCTTAAATGCATTCGCAGTATGACTTGTAAGTACACGAACATATTGGCAAAGCACAGTGTGATTGACAGAAGAAATTACAATTCTTTAGTACTTTCTGTTGCTGAGGAATACAAAAGTGAAATATACATGATTTTCGGATTCTTCAAGGTGTAGGTGCACCCTTAAGAGCGTTAAAAATCCCTCAGTGTATCTTCCTTCGGAGGGGAAGTAAAGCCGGTGGGCCAATTTCATAGATTTATGGCATGTACATTAAAGAAATCTTCCACAAACTACAATATTCTGTGAAGCTAAATTTGTAGGTTAGATTTGATTAACGCTCTATTAAGTACCAACGTTCGCCACCAGGTGCCGGTGGCGGTGGCATCTAGTAGCCAAGTTCACAGCTAGGTATCGTTGATGGTAGCATTTGGTAGCAATGGTAGGAACTACTTGAAATTGATCGTCTGCATTCCTTACCTGAATTACAGATAACACACCCTAATACAGTCATCACAATTAACACCGGTTATCAGACAGATTCTACACACACCCAAAGTACACGGGGCTACATGACCGCGTTGTCGCAGCCCCTAAACTGAGGAACCAACCGACAAAGCAAACAAACCAACAAAAATTCTAAAACACAAAACTAAAGAAAGAAAAGTAAACCATTCAACGTTCGATAAATCAAGGATTAATGTTGTGCAGGATATCTGCCAACACCAAAAGGAGCTCTCAGATTTTAAAAAAAAAGTGCCTGCTGCACGGCGCAACGCGGTGGGGCGCTGGCTTGCAACTCATCACCATAAAGCACTGTCATATTGACTTCACTTAATATGCACCGCGGGGAGACCAAGCGCAGGTTGGCCTTCCTACACTGGTACATGATACGATTCAAACCCCGCAGAGTACGCCAGATGGAAGGTTCCAATTCGGGCAATGACTAATTCTTTCTCATTCCCGCCAGGTAAATGTTAGCATGGTAGTCTACCTTTACCCCAATCGGTATATAAACTTAACCCCAACTCTATACTAGAGCCATCCTTACTTACGACTTGAAGTTTCCGTGCTACGTCACAGCTGCACTCTAACCAGCCAATCACAGGCAGCCATTCAGATTGATATATCGAGATAAATCGAGTTTCGCTGAAGATGTTGCCAGCTAACATCTTGCGTCCACATGTTGTTGTCAGCTGTTTGCATTGTGCTTGGTTAGTTTCATTGGCGGTCTTTGTGTATTCTCGTATATTTTTCTTTCTGATATTAATCTAGTCTGTTATTTAACAGCTTAGTATTTGTTTGTCGTTTGACATAGTGTAGTATAATTACGTTTTGTTGTAGGTTAGCTTTAGGTGAGTGCTTGTGTTATTTGTGCCATGCACGTGTGTAGGCCTAATAGTGTCATGGCGGGGTCAAGCACGAGGAAGCCACGCGCCAAGAGAGGAAAGGCCTTAGGACAAGGGACTCCACTAAGGAGTCAAACCCGGGAAATGATTACTAATGTGCGTGCACAATTGTTATGGACAATGCCCCGTATCATAGTGTCATTCACGACAAAGCTCCAACAATGGCAGCAAGAAAGAATGTGCTCATTGAGTGGGGTCAGACGGCAATAGTGACTCCGAAGTGAGTGGTGTGTACCCTTTATAGGTTTTATAATTCATTTTCTCGAACTCGGAACATCTTCGACTCCGGACGCGAGACGGTAATAGTGAGTAATTTATTTGTTACAATTTTTTTCTGCTTCATTATCAGAAATATTCCGTTAACCGCACTATATGTGTAATTTCTGCTCCTAAGTACTTATTCACGAGTATGTTGTTGTGTGTAAACATGTCTGTTCACATTACGAGTTTTGTTAACTTTACGGCTATAATCATGTACGTCAGCTGATTCGCGTTAGTGGACTGGCAACACTGTATCGCCAGCCGGTGAACTGTCAAGTCGGAAGTAACGATGGTGGCACTATAGTGATCAGGATCTGATGATGACCGGTTGTCGGTCGAAACGTGTAATCCAAAATTGTCCCTTATTTATCGGTGAATAATAATAATTATCTAATACACGTAATCTATTTTCAGGAATTGTTTATATATAGACTACTAGCTATACCCGGCATGTGTTGCTATGCCAATCAAAGACAGAAAGAGAGGAAGATAATAATAATAATAATAATAATAATAATAATAATTGGTTTTACCTCCCTTTTAACAACTGCTGCTTTTGAAGACACCGGGGTGCCGGATTTCGGCCCCAAGGGGATGTTTAACGTGCCAGTAAATCTACTGACACTGCCCCCTCAAATTTGCGCACTCTCAAATGCCATTTGGCTGCGCCAGGAATCGAATCTTGGTCACAGTAGGTGATAACGTTATCGCTGATCCACGCAGCCTGCCCAAGAAATATACAAACTGAAGTGCCTTTGCTATGTATATATTTTTTCGTTATCGTTTTACCCTCCAGGGTTGGCTTTCCCCACGGACTGAGCGAGGGATCCCACCTCCACCACCACTGAGGGCAGTGTCCTGGAGCTTGAGACTCTGAGTCGGGGATACAACTGGGGTGTGTGACCAGCACGACGCCCAGGCGGCCTCACCTGCAAAGCGAACAGTGGGGGCTGATGAAGGGATGGGAAGAGTGGGACGGTTAGGCAAGGAAGAGGGAAGGAGGCGGCCATGGCCTTACAGTAGGCACCATCCCGGCATTTGCCCGAAGACGAGTTGGAAACCACGGAAAACCACTTCAAGGATGGCTGAGGTGGGAATCGAACTCCCTCTACTCATTTGGGCCACCCGAGGCTGAGGAAACCCCGTTCCAGTCCTCATACCACTTTTCAAACTTCGTGGCAGAGCCGGGAATCGAACCAAGGACCTCCGGGGCAGCAGCTAACCATGCTGACCGCTACGCTACGGAGGAATTACCTTTGGATAAACAATAATCTTTGTTTTTCTGTCAGGTGCCCCGGTCCTTATGCATTGTACAGGGCGCCAGGAAATGTTTTCCGCAGTGCCTACAAGCGTCTGCGAGAGCTAGCATCAGTAGTTATGTTGGCAGCACGCCTGTCGTTTGTATTGAAACAAACAAACAAACAAACAGTAAACTCTGTACTCACCACAGCCATTCATAACAGATGCTGGAAGTGCTGATGACAAATACGCTCGCTAATTGCAATACACACCGACGATTTCGACATCCTACAACCCACACATGTGGATTCACCCTGTCAAGGACACCGTGCTGCCAACTAAACTGCTGATGCTAGCACTGGCAGTCACTGCGGAGGAACAGTTCCTGGCGCCCTGTATTAGGCTGTGCTGAGACATCCTTGTCAGGACATGTCACCTCGCGATGAATCAGCAACCTATTTTCACACCTTGCTTTGCGGTGTGATTAGTATACAGATTGTGCAATTGGGTTGCTGTAGGATTTACGGCTTCCTGGTATGTCCCTCACCCTTTTGTGCTACATAAATAATTTGTAGCCAGAAACCTTCCCTGGAGTTCACACAACAACTCGCAAAAATTTCATCGCAGTCGGATGAATGGTGTATGAAAGTATAGGGGACATACAGACAGATAGACAGGCAAACTATCACGTAAATTGATTCTTATTATGTAGATAGATATTGTACCCCTGCCCAAAAGCATGCTAACCGACGGAAGAGATATCAATTGATACTTTGTACAGGCAACACCAAAAATACGGCTTCAAAACTTCACATTTTCATTCGGCGAGACCATCAATCACTCACACAGTAGTTTATTTACACAATACACTTAAGTTTTATGAATGGCTTGTATCTCCGAAGAGGCAAGGTCTTGGCATCTCCTGGCAATGTATTCCATAACCGCAAAGAGGACCGTAGAAACCTGTCAAGTAGGCATCACTGCGAGTGAAGGGCGCAACGAGAGTTACGCCTAGTTTCCTTCGAATTGAGGGATATGTCAATGACAGGAAGATAGTAACTCATGAGTTAGTTCACGGCGGACTCGGAACTGCTGTTCCTAGATGATGATGATGACGATGACGATGATAATTGTTATTTTAAGGGGCCTAACATCTAGGTTATCGGCCCCAAAAGGTTTGAGTGAGAGTGAAAATGCAAATGAAATTGAACTAAACCTAAAACTAACTGCATACTTATGAGGTGCGTTCAAAAAGTAAAGAACCGCGGCTAATCGTGGCGTGTGTAACGAGGTGTGATTCCGACCAGAGCGTGGAAGGTCACAGCCCGTGGCTAGAGGACACGCGTGCCCGTCACGTGACGATACAAAGCGAGCAGCTGAATGCGTCAATCGTCCAACCAAGACCAAGACAGTAGGCCATTCGACATGCTTCCTGGTGTGGTTGAAGACTGATGGGCACCCATTGGGCACACACTTTGCGCAAGTGCAGTCGTTCCTTCATGATGGTGTGCACACTTCCGACGCTCAATCCGACCACGGCGGCTATGGCGTTCACTGTTACTCGGCGGTCCTGGATAATGAGTGCATCAACCAGCTGGACGTTGTCATCGGTAATGCAGGGGGTGCCCCAGACCGGGCATCATCGGCTAACGACACCCGTCCTTCCCTGAAGCGCTTGTGCCACGCCTTGACCCTTGCAAGGGACATGCAGTGTTCGCCGTACACTTGTGACATTCGGCGATGAATGTCCGTTCCCCCCTACTCCTTTCGCTGTCAGAAACCGAACAACACCTCTTTGCTCTTCGTTTGGCGCCTCCATGTCACTGTTTGCAATGCGACTGGCAGCGTTGGACGATTGATGCATGCTGCTGCTAGCTTTGTTTCGTCACGTGACGTGCACGCGTGCCCTCTAGTGACGGGCTGTGACCTTCCACGCTCTGGTCGGAACCACACCTCGTTACACACGCCACGATTAGCCGATGTCGTCACCGGTTTGCGCATTCCAGCCTCCGGCTCGTTACTTTTTGAACGCACCTTATACATACTAGAAGAGGAAATGGAAGACAAGAATAAGGGAAACAAAAGACAAGAAAAAAGGAAATACTCTCGAAGAATGACAATTAAGGGACTTGGAAAAAAGGAGAGCCTGGAAAGGCAGAAAGGAAAGGTAAAGAGGGGAGAGGGACCGCCCCAAAGGCAATTGAAGAAGGAGAAACATCGGATCCAGCTCAGGAAGCCCTCAGGGTGTAGCCATATACCGATGTGAGCCCTTGAAGGTGTAGCACTATCAAGGGTTCACCATAAGCGGTAGGGCTACACACACCCTGCCTCCTTGAGGGCCTTCAGCAGAAGGCAGGAGATACAATGAAAAGAAAACAGGAGGTCTGATCTCTCGAAGAATGAGGGATCAGGAAATATGATATGACACAAGGGCCAATTACGGCGGGAAAGTGAAAGACTCGCTACGCCTCGGATATCCTAATACCGTCGGGGTCGGAAAAGAACAAGAGTTGACCAAGGGAAGTCGAGAGAAGAATGGCACAAGTAAGTGGAAGCAATGCCGGACTCAGCTGCAGTCCCGTGGTCCTAGATGACCAAGGCTTATCCCAGCGCCAACAGCCACTGCGACCAGGGTCTTCCCAGGCAAACACTGCAATGTTCTCTAATCTTCAGACAGATAACGCGAGGGAAGTATCAACAGCTCCCGGCACAGAAGATACTCGAGGCGCCAGTCACAGGTCTCTCCAAACAGAAAGGTAAGGTGGGGATCGACACCTGTCTGTCTGTCTACCTGCACATCACATCTAAATCGCTGAAGGAAATGAATTATTTTTTGAATTTTTGACCAAAACACAGTTTTCCCAGCCGAGTACTGATGTACATCGAAAACGTGCGAGCGTTTATCCTATTTTTTGTACAGTAACGATGTCAAAACGTTGTGTAGTATTGTTGGTTGCAATAATAGGTATTGTAACACACAGAACAATGTAATGTTCAACATAGTTTCTCTTCACGAACTCACAAAATTGATTTGAAAACACGGTGGATATTGACGGTGAATCGCAAGCAGTTAGTTTAAATTGTGTACAAAACAAAGGTTTGGTGCTTTTCAGTCTGTCAACACGAATGTACCCAAAAAAGCTGAGTTATGCCCTAATCCTGAAATAAATTACATGAGATTAATAAATACATTCGTGTTGACCGACTGAAAAGCACCAAACCTTTGTTTACTTAGGCAACACTGAAAAATGCCTTCAAACCTCACAATGTTAAATTGTGTACTTGAGATTTGTTGATGTTAAAAGTTAGTTTGGACTTTCAGCAATCGTTTGAGCTCACGAAACTATAGGTCATCGCTTTGGAAAACAAGTTAACCTATGGGTGAAAATACGCTTGGGTAGGCCTACGTAGGCCAAACTGCTTCTGCAACCCAATTTAAAAGCTCATCAGCTCGGCCCCCTAACAAAACTTTCCGATATTTAGATTTTTCTAGGGTTCTTGGGGTCATCAGCTTCTCTGGTACCTACTTTTAAGTTTCTAGGATACTTGGAAGTGTTGCATTAATTCACTTATGTTCGACCCTCACTATTATGTGTCAGAAAACTTTATCATAATGATGGTCATTATAACACAGTTTTTCATTATGATACAGTTTCTTCAGCCAATCAGAGCTCGTTCATTGACCAATTAGGTAACGATACCTTCGCGCATGTGCTCAAAATCCAACATGTCGGACATAAACACAACATCGAACTATAATAAATTACCGACATGGAATACGCACCGTTCATATGTTCGCGTAAATAAACTGGGGAATATGAGACAAGAAATAGCACTGCACCTTAATATATCACCATCACTAATTTCTACACAGCCTTGAAACGACTCCGGTGACAATATTACTGAGGGACGGCAGATGTAAACATATGGCCTTGCAAGCACACAGCGCTCACTATCCAATCAAAAAATTCAAGTGGATGACTCTCAACAGGTAGCCTATTTATGAATATTTATGTTAAAACATATAATAAAGTTATAATTATCGTCGAACATAAACAGTCGTATGCAACTCGCCTATAATGGTAATTAAGACACTCGTATGGAAATTATAAAACTCGCATACGCTCGTTTTATAAAAATACTCGTGTGTTAATTATTGCCATTATAGGCTCGTTGCATAATGTACTAGTCTATTTTCATTTTTGTCATTATAGTAGAGTCTCGCAATCTCGGCACTCGGTAACCCGGCACTCCGGATTTCTCGGCCATCCTGACAGGAGAAAAAAAAAATCATGATTTGTGTTTGTTTTTGTGTTTCCGCACAGAGCGTTATTATGTTTTCTTTTGTCTTCTCCATCAATGGAATTATCGACAGTTAAATACGACGCGAAACAAGTTGACCTACAGTGCATAGTAAGATGAGTAACGACGACCTGATAAATACGGGTACAGTACTGTAAATGCACAAACTGTTGGCACTAAGAAGTAAACACACGGTTCTCACGCAGAGCGTTGTAATTATTTGATTGCGTATTCTCCGCAATTCTGTTTCTTCGCCGTCTTCGTGACGAGGCTTCAAGAAACAGGTTTCAAAGCGAAAAGCAAAAGTTTCTTGCAAAAAAGTAAATGGTAATTTTCATTAAGTGTAAAAGCTATTTGCCTACGGGAATTGTTTTGTACATATACTGTACAGTGTACATATTATAAAGATAATTTGTACGCCTAGTTTTTCTAAGTTTTCTTCTATAATTTACTGTAATTGTTTTCCTTGATTTTTATGCAGTACATTACTGAACTATATATTCAAGTTCTGTAATTGTAGTGGCTTAATCGTTTTAAAACTTGTGTTTCTGTTTAAAACAAATAAATGTACTGCATTCCATTACTTTTAAACCAAAACAAACGCTTATTTCTTCTTTTTAACACATTTCCCGATAACCCTTTCGCGAACTCGGCCACCCTTCGGTCCACATTAGGCGGAGTTTGAGAGACTCTACTTCACACATCATCACACCGCGACATTACCGCCTTATCTCGGAAATTTTCCTCAACACTTCCTAGGGATTTGATGTTAAAAGTTAACTTGGACATTCAGGAAACGTTTGAGTCCACAAAAACCATAGGTCATCCCTTTGGAAAAAGGGTTAATCTACGGTTGAAAAAATGCTTACTTACACCGTTCTTCTCCTAAGCCGCCCTTTCAAATCCCTCCAACTCGGTCTCCACGAAAAATGTAGAACATTTTAACTCTTATAGCGATCTTGTGAGTGAGTATCAGCTTCACTGGTTGTAAGTTTCATGTTTCTAGGATGTCTGGAAATCCCTCATTGATTCATGTTTATATTCAGAATTTACCTACACATCGCTCCACCTCGACCATGGTGACATACACGAGCTTATACGTTTGGCCACTCATAGCGCGGCGGGGCATTTCTCACCCAAATGCATGGAGCCTATTGTACCATAGTCAGACTGGTTGCCGGACGTTGTAGCATATGGAGCTTATTACACTAGGCACCCAGTGAGCAGCCACGACTACTAGGTTTGTGCGTATCTGTGCGTTCTACTGCATACTGTTGTCTTGACGGCAAGTGAACCGGCAATGGAAAACGCTATGACTGAAGTGAGGGCAAGTGAAAGTGCAGAAACACCAGAAAAGAAGGAGCAAGAAGAACTCTTGAAAGAGTGCCAGAAGTTAATCGACTCGAGAGATAACGAGATTTGAAGTAAAATCTGTTAAAAACAAGCTTTTTTTTAAATTTGCACCAATTCAGTCGTAATTTATGTTATTATAATAGTCTACCAATAGGCTAGATAGTAATGGTATCAATTTTTGTGGCTTATCTTAATGTCACTACACGTTTCTCTTCTGGTGTGATATATCTTCTCATTTGAGTTTCAATCCCTGCTAAATCAGCCTGTATTAATCCTAATAGTTCATAAAAAGTAGATTTTGATATTCGCAAGTAGCCTAATTGAAAAACTTACTGTCGTCTGCGCAAAGGTCATCAAAAAGAAAGTACAAACCTTTAGATTGTCTTGAAATATACGATGTAACTTAAATGCATCGTTCTTTTCCTTCGGTTCCACCTTTTCAATAGTAGCATAAAATAAGCATATACTCATCATTCATCTTTACTAATTAACTTAACTTAATAAAAGCAGTCTATAACTGACCAAATAATTTAATTTAAAAACCATCATCATCATCCTAGTTGTCCGGTCAGTTACTAGGGCGTATGACTCATGTTGACCACTGCAGTGGTACTTGAGGATCGAAGTCAGATCACTTCACTTTCTTGCCATTAGAAAGTTGATCCGTTGTGCGTGCCAGGCTCGATGGTTACATAGATCCCACACATCCCCATTGCGCACGCTTTTGGGATCATGTCTTCCAAGCGAAGAGATTTGCATTGCAGATTCTGGTTTCGTTTCCACTGCTTCGTATTCAGTACAGGGAGCAGAGCATTGCCTTACATAATTACTGAAGAAGGAAGCTTGTTTTCCCGGGGATGCGAAAAGAAATAATGCGACAGTAGTAGTACAGTTGGAGCGTATCATCACACGATTCTGATGTCAGCGTGATTTAGGTAAATTCAAACACGGGGTTTAAAAACATTGTAGAAGACATATGTGAAAATATATCGAATTTAAACACGGTATGTTTGACTGTAGGATATTTCGTCCCAGGTCATTCTTACCAAGTAATAAACACCTCATCGCCAATTTGCCACATATGGTTGGTTCCAAATACCGGTCATAATAATAATAATAGTAATAGACTGCTTCCAGTCTCCGACCGGGTCAGGAATGGAATGAATGAAGCCCTCATCTAGCGGCGAGGATATGAACTGTGCCGGCTGCCGAGGCCTGACGCACTCCTCTGGGGCAATGATTAAATGAATGACAGATGAAATGAAATGATAGTGGAGAGTGTTGCTGGAATGAAATCTTGACAGGGAAACCCGGAGTACCCGGAGAAAAACCTGTCTGCCTCCGTTTTGTCCAGCACAGATCTCACATGGAGTGACCGGGATTTGAACCACGGACCCAGCGGTGAGAGGCCGGCATGCTGCCGCCTAAGCCACGGAGGCTTCTGTAATAATAGAATAAATTACAATAATTATAATCTATGAACTCAACTACCGTTCTGCCTCACGACACTAAGTGTAACCCGCTACAGCCCTCAGACCAAAATTAAATATCTTGGAAGAACCGGGAATCGAACCCAGATTGCAAGGGTGATAGCCAGGCAAGTTAAGCTAGTCACTGGGCCACGAGGTACACAGTACATACATACCAACAAGGAAACAAAAATTCAAGGAAGGAAGGAAGGAAGCTTGTAGTTTAACGTGACCGTTAATCTCGCGATCATAAGTCACGGGACCTCCGTTTTACGTGGAATCCGAACCACAGGACATGGCATTTCACATCGAAAATCTCACATGCATTGACCGGGAATTGAACCCGGTCCGCCTTGGTGAGAGGCATACAGCTAGACCGCTGAGCCACCACGCCCCCAAACAAAAATTCAAAGGATAAATTAAATTAAATAAAAAATAAAAATATAATAAACATTCAAAAATAATTTAAAACTTTAAATGAAATAAAATAAATAAATAAATAAATAAATAAATAAATGATGTTATTGGTTTGACGTCCCTTTTAACTACTGTGGCTTTTGGAGATGCCGGGGTGCCGGAATTTTGCCCCGAAGGGGATCTTTAACTAACACAGCTCTCTCACATCTACGCACCCTCAAATGCCAACTGGCTGCGCCAGGATTCGATCCCGCAACCTTGGGAACAGTAGGCGAGAACGTTACCGCTGAACCACGCAGCCAGCCAAAATAAAATAGATAAATTATAGTCAATCCTAGATAACTCCTTCTATCTTAACTTTGCATACAGTACAATAGCTAGAGCCACTACAGGCAGCTCAATAACAGAGGTTATAGTAGAGATGGATGGAAATAGAATTTTCATTTGATGACGAGCTAGTTTCTTAAAGAACTAAACATGTGTGTTGCTTTTCTGATTGGGTCACTGTTTACTCGACCCTTCCTGGTGGACTCCGAGCTCACCATGTGCGTCAGAGCTAGGCAGCTATCAGTAGATTGGTTTCCCACTGCGGCTTGAGTATTAAGTCCATCCTACAGGCCAGTGAATCCACGATTTTCACGTATACATATATCTTAATCGAGTCGATGAACATAATTAGAGCCTACTGAGATAAAATTCTAGTGATCGGAGAGTTTTTATTGGAGTCCGTAGTCAATCAAATCAATCAATGTATAAGGTGCGTTCAAAAAGTAACGAGTCGGAGGCATAATTACAGAAACCAGTACCTGTATGTTAGAAGTATTGGCCCTGGCTGTTGAGGCACTTGTCCCACTGTGACACGAGGCGGTGAATGGCTGTCTCATAAAATTCCCTGGGCTGCGATGTGAACCAGTTCCGCACGTACAGCTGGACGTTGGCGTCCGAGGCGAATCGTTGGCCCCGCAGAGCCCTTTTCAGGTGACCAAACATGGCGTAATCACAGGGAGAGATGTCTGGACTGTATGGAGGGTGGCCGAGAACCTCCCATTTGAATTTCTGCAGGAGTGCCGCGACTGTGTTGGCCGTATGAGGTCGTGCATTGTCGTGGAGCGACTATGGCGTTCACTGTCACTCGGCGGTCCTGGGTAATGAGTGCATCAACCAGCTGGACGTTGTCATCGGTAATGCAGGGGGGGGGGGGGGGGTGCCCCAGACCGGGCATCATCGGCTAACGACACCCGTCCTTCCCTGAAGCGCTTGTGCCACGCCTTGAACCATGCAAGGGACATGCAGTGGTCGTCGTACACTTGTGACATTCGGCGATGAATGTCCTTTCCCCCTACTCCTTCCGCTGTCAGAAACCGAACAACACCTCTCTGCTCTTCGGTTGACGCCTCCATGTCACTGTTTGCAATGCGACTGGCAAAATTGGACGATTGATGCATGCTGCTGCTCGCTTTGTATCGTCGCGAGACGTGCACGCGTGTCCTCTAGCGACGGACTGTGACTTTCCACGCTCTGGTCGGAACCACACCTCGTTACACACGCCGCGATTGGCCGATGTCGTCACCAGTTTGCGCATTCCAGCCTCCAGCTCGTTACTTTTTGAACGCACCTTATATAAAGGCAATGCCTTGTCGATTCAACCATTGTCTTCTGTCTTCAGCTTGTCTTTTCATCTCACCGTAGGAACCACATCCTAGGTCGACCTCGTCCCTTCTTTCCTAAGAACTTTCCTTCTAGTAGATTGGTTAGAAAGGTATTTTGACGCACGGTGTGTCCAATTAATTTAGCTGTTCTTCTATGTACTATCACCATCAGATGCTTTTTCCCCTGGATATTTCGCAGTATACTTTCATTTGTTCTTTTTTCAGTCCAACTGACCTTTAGCATTCTCCTCCAGACCCACATCTCAAACGCTTCAAGCCGTTTCCTATCCTGTTCTCGAATTGTCCAAGATCCACATCCATATAAGAGTCCGTAGTAACTCTCGGAATAAATAATATGTTCCGGAATCTACATTGAGGTCCTTCTCTAAATTACGGAACCTCGCAGAGGCCGCGTGGCGTGGAATATAATGAAAAGAAAACAAGAATGTCTGACCCCTCGAAGAATGAGGGATTACGAAAGACGAGACAAGGACCAATTAAGGCGGGAAAGTGAAAGACTCCCTAGGTCTATCATACCCTAATACCGTCGGGGTCCGAAGAGAACAAGAGTTGACCAAGAGAGGTCGATAGGAAAGAAGACGGAGAGGAGCCCAGCACAAGTAAGTGGAAGCAATGCCGGACTCAGCTGGGGTCCCGTGGTCGCCAACCCACGTCCCACTAGATGGGGATTTTGATGTGATGATGGCATTGCGGAGCAAAGATAATAGGCCTATCGTATATGAAATCCTGATTACTAACAGTCCGCAATAATGCAAAAACGGTGGATTCTAACCAATCATCTAATCGAGATTAAGTGAACAGTGTTCCCAACTTACAATTTGCTGAAAATTGCCAGGTTGTTGTCAAAATTCAAGAGATTCGTAGTTTATGAATATAATCGCTAAGGGGCGTTAAACCAGTCGCAAAAATTCGTCTTTAAATGATACGAAATTTAAAATTGTCACCAAAATGTACTTTCACTAACGTTGGCAACACTGAAAATCAAGTAAACTGGCTAGATATTTTGCTCTTTTAACACAATTTCGGTGGTGGTATGAAAATGGTGGTTAACTCACATGCTCTCTGGATGCTGGGTAAGGTTACCTCGACCTCTGGAAACTTCCACATATTACCACACTATGCATTACTGTTTAACCACAAACTGTACAGAAACCAACAGCGACGCAACACGTACCACTCGCGACAGCCGACTGCGTAAGATGGATCATGACCACCGACTTGTCATGAGAACTGCTAAGCGTACATAATTAACACCAACATTGCCCACTGTCTTGTAAAACCTGGAGAACTAGTCAGTCAAGGGGGAGCGGTGAAATTAAACAGTCATTACAGTAATTTAGCTGTGGGAATGTTGCTGTTCTCATCCTGTCTTATTGAGGAGCAGCAGAGCGGAGTACAGCCTTGGACACTGTCACGGAATTTCGTTCGTTGGCTGACAAAGTCCCGATTGACATCTGTTCACGAACGATAGGAAACATTACATTCATCACTTAAATATATTTTTCCCCAATCCGTGGGCATTAGAGAGAAATAGCTGATGGTGATGATAATTGTAGTTTTAAGGGGCCTAACATCGAGGTTATCGGCCCCTAATGGTCTGGGTGATAGCGAAAATGGCAATGGAATGGAAACCACAACGAAAATCAAGCTGGACTGAAAATACTTACAAAATGGAGCTCAGATTGAAACGACTCACAAAATGTGGAGTGAAAATACTAGCAAAAGGTAATTTAGACGGAAAATACGCACAAAAGGAATTTATATTGAAAAATACGCACAAATGCAGTTTAGTCTAAGTTCAAAATACTTACAAAATGCAATGTAGATTCGAAATACTCACAAAATGTAATTTACATTTAAAACACTTACAAAATGCAATTGAAATTGAAAATACACAATGCAAGTAGGATTGAAAAAGGCCGGTTCCGATTCAAAATACTCACAAAGTGCAATTAGAATTCAAAATACGTACAAAATGCAATTGAATTTGAAAATGCTTACAAAATATAATTTAGATTCAAAATACTCAGAATATGTGGGAGCCCGCGATTCAAAATAATGTACTGACAAAATTCAATTGAGATTGAAAATACTTACAAAATGTGGTTGAGATTCATAAAAACAGGGCGGGAATCTTAAAGAGAAAAGGAACTCTAATAAAAAGAAAAAGAAGGCTCATCCCTCGAAGAAAGGAAGAGACTCCCTAGGCCTCGGATACCCTAATACCGTCGGGGTCGGAAAAGAACAACAGTTGACCAAGAGAGGTCGACAGGAAAGAAGACGGAGTGGAGCCCGGCACAAGTAAGTGGAAGCAATGCCGGACTCATCTGGGGTCCCGTGGTCGCCAACCCACGTCTCACACGTTGTAAGCCCTTGGGAAGATGAACACTAGAGAGAAATAGCGTTGATATCAATAGTCCGTAAGGTGACAGATGACCTCGCTATTAAATTAAACTTCTTTCTTTGAACTCTAATATCTTCGGTTATTAGCTTTCCTATCTCATAGATGATTCTTGTATATTTCCTTTCATTTACAGTACTGTTTGAATGTGACCTTGGCTACGGTATTTCATTCTTACATAATCTGAAAACTTCTCAAGAGATGACTGATTCTCAAATAATAGTAATACTGTAGTTCATTACATCAGGACAGTGGTTCTGTAAGTTGTAGTTATAGCTTACCGCCATGACAGCAGAGTACTCTTTTCCGCATATTAGTTTACAATATAGTCTATCACAGCAACAGTAGCTACACCTTCATACATTAGTTTGGAGGGGGGGGGGGGGGGGGGCGGAAGAACGTATCGTCATTTCAAAATTTTGCAACATTTAAGCAAGTATGAGGTGCGTTCAAAAAGTAACGAGCCGGAGGCTGTAATGCGCAAACCGGTGACGACATCGGCTAATCGTGGTGTGTGTAACGAGGTGTGGTTCCGACCAAAGCGTGGAAGGTCACAGCCCGTCGCTAGAGGGCACGCGTGCACATCACGTGACGATACTAAGCGAGCAGCAGCATGCATCAATCGTCCAACCAAGACCAAGACAGTAGGCCATTCGACATGCTTCCTGGTGTGGTTGAAGACTATGGGTCACCCATTGGGCACACACTTTCCGCAAGTGCAGTCGTTCCTTCATGATGGTGTGCACACTTCCGACGCTCAATCCGACCACGGCGGCAATGGCGTTCACTGTCACTCGGCGGTCCTGGGTAATGAGTGCATCAACCAGCTGGACGTTGTCATCGGTAATGCAGGGGGGTGCCCCAGACCGGGCATCATCGGCTAACGACACCAATCCTTCCCTGAAGCGCTTGTGCCACGCCTTGACCCATGCAAGGGACATGCAGTGTTCGCAGTACACTTGTGACATTCGGCGATGAATGTCCGTTCCCCCGACTCCTTTCGCCGACAGAAACTAAACAACACCTCTTTGCTCTTCGTTTGACGCCTCCATGTCACTGTTTGCAATGCGACTGGCAGCGTTGGACGACTGATGCATGCTGCTGCTCGCTTTGTATCGTCACGTGACGTGCACGCGTGCCTTCTAGCGACGGGCTGTGACCTTCTACGCTCCGGTCGGATCCACACCTCGTTTCACACCGGTTTGCGCATTCCAGCCTCCGGTTCGTTACTTTTTGAACGCACCTTATAGATCTCTTTTCGGGTGCTTAATATCTTAGTATTTATCAATAATAGTTATCACACTTAGGCTAGTAAGTAATCGTCATCATCATCATCATCATCATCATCTCCTCCTTCTTATCCTGCTCCACCTCCTTCTTCTCCTCCTCCTCCTTCTCCTTATACTTGTTCACCTCCTTCTCCTCCTCCTCTTCTCCAATCGTCCGTAACAATATATACTGATACGTGTTACCCCTAGTGGCTCTTTCGTTAATTGGATTACAGTGGGTAAAAGCACAACACAAATGGTTCTTTAAAGAAATATTAGCTTTATTGCAGGTCTAGAAAGTTACACCACACAATAAGCAAATGGAAACAATTAGCTGTCTTTCTTCGTGTTTGCTCCCTTATGGGGGACACTCACCCATTCATTTCCTCATTCAGTTAATCCTTCACTAATTAGGTAGGCCCGTGTCCAGCCACAGTCTGTCACTAACTGTTCTTGAATACCGTTGTACACACTGTTTCGCAATGCACACGTCACTGCATTACCTCTATCGCACAGGTATAAACACACACTCCTCAAAAACTCAACCCATCCCTCGCTGGCCAGGTCGCTTCTTACATAATCACAGATGACTCACAGATGTTTCTAGAGTAGACCAGGGTTCACACCTTCTCGAGAATTCCAACACTAGTTGGGCCATGAACATTCGAGACGGTCTCTTTGTTACTGCCTGTCTTCTTGTTGCGCAAATCGCTGATTTACACAGAGGCAGGGGTTAGCCCGAGGCGGCCTGTGAATCACGCAGCGAGGAGATGAACTAACCGCGCAGCCATACCAATATATAAATCTTTATCACATGTGATTTATTTCAGGATGCATTTCCCATATTCCAGTAATTGGAATTGTTTTGTGTTGACCGGCAGAAAGCTACAATATGAACCTGTGTTTTTGTGGTGACTGTATAAGTGTGTGCAGCTGTAATTAGAAGTGTCGGTGCACTGGGACTTGAAGGTGAATCCAGGTGAGGGAAAACCACACCCAGGATGACCACTGCTAGCGCTGGAATTCGAACGTCCAATCTCCCACCATGTGGCCGTACTGAACACTAGCAAGCTGTCAATGCGCGCGGTGATATGAGGCTCACCCCAGGGGGAGCGAGTGAACGATATTTCACACACGAGTGAGCTACAAAATAACCTCCTCGCTGCTGTAATGAAAGCGACATAGCTCGCCTCTGTCACCTGGCAACACAGCTCTAGGCAATACAGTGCTTGTTTACAAAGCGATACACTCAAAATGTGCTCTGTACTCTGGTACTTTACTGAACACAACCTCAGAGGAGCTGTCATATTGAGTGTGACCACAATCGGGATTTAAACCCGATGATGAAGAAGACAATTGTTGTTTTAAGGGGCCTAACATCTAGGTTATCGGCCCCTAATGGTCTGGGTGATAGCGAAAAGGACAATGGGAAGGAAACCATAACGAAAAACAAGCGAGACCGAAAATACTAATAGAATGAAACCCAGAGTGAAACGACTCACAAAATGCAGAATGGAAACACAAAAGGCAATTTAGAAGGAAAACGCTCGGAATAGATTGAAATCACGTACAAAATGCAATTGAGGTTCAAAATACTTACAAAATGCAATTGAAACTGAAAATATACAATGCAGTTTAGATTGAAAAAGGCGATTTTAGATTCGAAATACTCATTAAGTCCAACTGAAACTCAAAACACCTACAAAATGCAATTTAGATGGAAAATACTTACAGAATGCAATGTAGATTGAAAACACCTACAAAATGAAATTTATATTCAAAATACTCACAAAATGCAATTGAGAATCAAAATACTTACAAAACGCAATGTAGATTGAAAATACCTACAAAATGTAGTGTAGATTCAAAAATATCACTAAAGGTAATTTAGATACACCGGGAGCCAATTCACAAAAACAGTGCGGGAATCTTAAAGAGAAAAGGAAATATAATGAAAAGAAAACAAGAGGTCCCCTTGAAGGATGAGGGATAGGAAAGGTGAGACAAGGGCCAATTCAGGCGGGAAAGTGAAAGACTCCCTAGGCCTCGGACACCCTAATACCGTCGTGGTCAGAAAAGAACAAGAGTTGACCAAGGGAGGTCAACAGGAAAGATAACAGAGAGAATCCCGGCACAAGTAAGTGGAAGCAATGCCGGACTCAGCTGAGGTCTTGTGGTCACCAATCCACGCCCCACAAGTTGTGAACCCCTGGGGGGGATTTAAAACCGAAGCTCGTTCATCACTTACAGAAGTGCGGCCACACTCTGAACGCTGCGTATTTCCGGGCGCTGTTGCGGGGGTTTCTGTAATGACGTGTTGGCACCTGTGCGAAAAGTCTGAACCTAACTTAGAAAATGGGTTTAGAGCAACTCGCAGCTTCCAAGCGCAGTCGTATTGTAATATTAGCACGCAGACGAATAACAGAACATTATTATTATTATTATTATTATTATTATTATTATTATTATTAAATTATTCATGCTTTTGGGATCCGTGAGAAAATAATACTAACAAGAAGTTCCGTGAAGAACTATACAGCCTTCTCTTCATGCCAATGATTATTCTACAGTATAAGAATCTATCTAGAATAATGACGAAATTAAGTTGGTAATATCGAAATATCTAATAAGTTCAAAATATACCTGGTATAATGTAGCCTAATAGAGCACTACAGTTGGCAGTCCTGGTGACTGATACATTCTTAGTTCCACCTCTTAAGGTACAGAATACAAAATTTGGTTGAAGTCCAATGGACGTTACATGCAGTTAGACACTGGATCTATCAGCACGCATAAAAGCATGTTGCCAAAAATACCATGCGTGTGCTGGTCAGAAATAATCTGAAATATTATGATATCTTGTTGTGCCAATTTTGGATGAAATCCATTTGTTAGTATAGAAGTTACATGTATTTTAAAATTGGACATATCAGCAGGCATAGAATCATGTTGACAGCACTGCCTTGTATTAATTACTCAAAATTAATCTAGAATATCAGGTGCTATACGTGTGCAAAGTATAGAGCTGATGGCTTGCATACTTCCTGATATATTGATATTAGGGTAAAAAATATATAGACAGCATTTATTAACAGTTGGCAGCCCTGATTGCTCTTAACAATACTTATAGTCATATCTGTTATGTTACACATAGCACATACGAAATTTGGTCGAAATCCAACTGATGGTATAGAAGTTACATGTACTTAAAAATTGGTATTATCAGCAGGCTTATAATCATGTTGGTAGAACTGACGTATATAAGTTACTCCAAATTAATCTAAAATGTCAGAATATACGTGTACATAGTTTAAAGCTGTTGGCTTGCATACTTTCTGGTATATTGGTATTTGGATTTAAAAAAAATAGAGAGAGCAATTATTAACAGTTGGCAGCCCTGGTGGGTCTTACGAATACGCTCAGTCATGTCTGTTTATGTACAGATATTACATACAAAATTTGGTTGAAATCCAATTGATAGTGTAGAAGTTATATACATTTAAACATTGGACCTATCAGAAGGCTTAACATTATTTTGGCAACACTGTCATGGTTGGCCTCCTGGAAATTAAACTGAAATAGTATTATCTACATGTGTGCCAATTTTGGAATAGCCCCCATGCATACCTTGCAAGATATCCAACATGGAGCTCAAATTTCTAGTGCGTTTTTTCAGCAGTTGGTAGCACTGACATCATTTTCAAATATGGACGTGAGATATTCCGGTGCACATCTTTACTCATACTAAATTTGGTTTCGATTGCTGCAACCGTTTAGGAGTTGATAGGGGGGGGGGACACACACACAGCCAGCCAGACAGACAGACAGGCAGACAGACACACATTTTCCCGGATCGATCTCATAAGTCTACTTTTTCCTCATTTTGCAAAATGTGAAAAGTAGGCTAAAAACTCTAAACGTTTCGAAAGGAACCTTGCCTCCTTTATCAATAGAATTAAAACAATGTGACCAATGTTTCCTTTCGAAATGTTTATTTTTAAATATTATTTTCACACGGCAATATCCCAAAAGCATGAATACTTTTAACAGTATCCCGGGCCGTGAAAGCTTTAATCTTCATATTATTATTATTATTATTATTATTATTATTGATTCGTTGTGCCCGGCTTCTTCCCTTCCCAATTTCTCTTCATCCTCTCGCCCTGTTCCCTTTTAAGCTGTTCTGTCCATCCTGCATTTTGTCGGGTGGGCATCTCAGAAAATTTGTGTTTGTGAATTAAAGTTCGGAATTTTGTTCTGTTTCTTCATAACAGCTCAATTTCATTTATGTTTTCACTGATTTCTTTTAGCCAGTTGTTTTGATGTTACATTGATAAGACTAAGTTGAAAATGTTCTGTGTGAGCCTGTTGTTATCCATTCTATATACTGTAGGTGTCCGTGAAACTGTAACCGCCGTTTCTTCATCGTATCTATGTTTTTTTTCTGTAACCTGATAAATTTCACTTCTTTCTCATCCAAATTCCATTTTCACACTTTGATCCTAAGATTTTCCTGGGGATTTTCCTTTCTTGTTTTTCGATCATTTTTATTCGAAGAGATGTCACTAATTATAATAATCTCGGGATTTTCCGCCAACACAAAGTTCCTCAATTCTCTGCTAGAAAGCGCTATAGTGTCATGGAGCTTAGATATCTAACCTCCTTAATAGCGTTCCAAGGGACGACGAAATTCGACATACAAACTGCCCTTGGGGAGTCAAATAACAAAGCTTGCACCCGACACCCGAGGCCATACGATATTATTAGACTATTAATACCAATTAGAATAGTTTCAGATGCATAGTCTATAGAGCGTTTGTTTTAACGACTGTGTTATAATGTCTTAATTTTGCCTTTGTTGATATAGTTCTTTTATCGTATCTGTTCCAAGTAATTTTGTAGGTTCTTTGTAGTTTAGTTCTTTCTCTGTTCGCTTGCTGATTTAACCTCGCTGGACCAATAATTTCACCTAATTATTTAAATTTGTCTACTTGAGCGATATTCCCATAGTTGGTGATTAATGGTTGATTCTTGAAGCTTGATTTAGTCCCTTCCATATAACTAACTTTGTCTTCTCAAATAAAATTTGGAGTCCTGTTTTGGCTGCTATTTCATGGAGTTTATTTATTATTTATTACTAGCAGCCCACCCCGGTTTCGCCCGGGAACAGTTATGAATGCATTACGTGATAAGCGCTTCTCTTTTCGATGTCAATAAACTTCGATCTATATCCGTTTTACGTCTCGGCATGATGGGTTAATATCACTGACTGGACTATTAATTATACTGTATTATCATGGAGATGCATTGGCAACGAATTCCTGTCAGACGTAATTTAAGAATGGCGAGGAGCATTTATTTATTTATTTATTTATTTATTTATTTATTTATTTCTTGACGGTACACAACAGGGCTCAGTGTGCGCCCCAATAACAGTGCACCTACACAGTAAAATACACTTCCTGATATTTCTACATTAAGTATTAATATCTAAATGTAATTATTAAAACTAGGAAGTTAACACAGATTGAAATGCATAGCAGTAAAAAGCTTAATCTAAAGGTAATATAAAAACTAAATCTAAATTTTACCTAATGTCAAATATATAAAAAGCAGGTTTTGAAATTATTACATCGTAAACTAAAAGGTAACATTGATAACTAGGGTACAGGCCTATCCACATATATACATTGTTGATTCTGTTTTGTGAGATAATTTTATTTCAAGTATGAATTAGAGTGACTGGGTTATAATTTCCAAGAACGGTCTAATGAAAAACAAATCCCCCTTCCGTCCAATCTTAACTTGACTGTGTGTTTTGCGGAACGAAAAGTTCACAGACGAAATGAAGAAAAGCGGAATTGCACTTCCAGAGAAACTCCAAACACAACCACTCTTCTCTGAAGTCTTAACTAAAGACGACTCGACAGTTTGATGCTGGCTGTATCTGGGGTAATAGGCTCGCCCGCTAGCTAGCTCGTAAACTGTCGCCTGAGTAATTGAATGGAGATTGTTGGAAGAATCGAAAACGTAAAAACACTTATAGTGGGCGATGTATTGAAGATATGCGCTCGAGGACTTTTTGTAGAACTTTTCATACTGAACAATTCTTACCCTCACAGTGTGTATATATATCGAAAGGTTTACACCGCGTAAGCTTAAAAGGCGACTCGATTCACTGAAATCGTTAGTGCCCGGTTTCCTTTGGTCATAAATTAATGTTTTCCTACAGGAACCTTCTTGGAGAAAAACTTTAGAGAATGATGAAAACCGCATCAAGATCCATCGAGTGGTTCTCGAGATTATCCCTTACACCCAAGAATCGGGGACTTTGTTTTACACTATGTAGAGATGGGCGGCTTCAGTGGCGTAGTTGGTAGCATGCTGAGCTTCTATGCCAAGGTCGCGGGTTCAAACCCACCCTAAGTCGTCGGATTTTTAAGAGCGTTGAAAATCCCTCAGTATACCTTCCTTCGGAGGGGAAGTAAAGCTGGCGGTCCCATGTCATAGTTTTATGGCACGAAGAAGAACCTTCCACTAAGTACACTTGTGGGAAACCCAAAATTTATAGGTTAGAATTCATAACACAATATTAGCTCTAATGTTCGCCGCCAAGTGGTGACTGCGATTGCATCTAGTAGCAATCGTGGACAGCAGCATTTGGTAGCGAAAGTAGGAACTACTAGAAATTACTGTCTGCAGTCTTTACTTGAATTAAAACAGATAACACACACTAATACAGTCATCACAATTAACACCGGTTATCAGACAGATTCTACACACACCCAAAGTACACGGGGCTACACGACCGCGTTGTCGCAGCCCCTAAACTGAGGAACGAACGAGCCTATGTAGAGATGTGATATTGTTAGCAGATTAACATCTTCAAGAGCATTTTAGCATTTCAAATGATCTTGTCGACTTCGAGGTTATGCTTGGGTCTGACGTTATGCGATACGGAGACGGAGACGAAAGTGACGCCAGACAGGAATACAGGGTGACTCCTAAAGAGATATACAAGACGTCATATAAGAATACCGGGTGACTCCTAAAGAGGTGTACACGATGCCAGACAGGAATACAGGGTGACTCCTAAAGAGATGTACACGATGTCAGATAAGAATACAGGGTGACTCCTAAAGAGGTGCACAAGATGTCAGACAAGAATACAGGGTGACTCCTAAAGAGGTGTACAAGATTTCACACAAGAATACTTCTAAAGATATACCTAAGATGCCAGATAAGAATACAGGGTGCCTCCTAAAGAGGTGTGCAGGATGTCGGAGCAAACACAGGGTGACACTTAACGAGGTGTACAGTATGTTGGTGACCCTTAAAGGGGTTTCCAAGATATCAGATTCAAATAATGGGTGACCCTTAAAGAGTTGTAAAAGATGTCAGACTCAAATACAGTGTGACCCTTAAAGAGGTGCCCGCGCGTGAAGCCTAAATTAATGGGTAATTAAGTCGGTTGAAAGAGTCCTCGAGCGAAGCGAGAATCCCTCCTGAGCCTTTCTAACATTTGTAGCATGCGTCATTTGAAATGATATAAAGTCTAGTCTCTCAGACTGACTGTATTTTTTTACATGCTTATGTTTTTAGGAAGGATATGAACTATTCTGAACTCCAGGCAGGAACACGTGTTCACATGCAACGTTATTAAGAATTTGCATATAATGTGGTAAGCGTACAATCTGACATGGTCTTAATTACAAATAAGACCACCTACGCCGCTACGGTTCATACAAACTCCATTATTCTGCAAGCCTTGATCACTCAAGGTGTGGGAAACCGCAAGAGGTCTCCCTTGGCAACAGGAACACACCTTTTAAACTCATACCAACTGAATGAAATTCGCAAACAACGATTTAGAGGGATTTTTAATTGATGATGATGATGATAATAATAATATCGTATGGCCTCGGTTGCGGGCTGCAAGCTTTGTTATTTGACACCCAATGGGTAGCTTGCATGTCTAATTTCGTTTTTCCTTGAAACACTATGAAAGTCAAGGAGGTTAGATAATAGATATCTAAGCTCCTTGAACACTATAGCGCTTTCTAGTACAGAAATGAGGAACTTTGTGTTGGCGAAAACTCCCGAGATTAATTTTGCCATTATGAACACGGCCTACTGAATTCAAATGGATTCTTTGACATGCCAACATCGTATGATATGGTGTCGTGATTTTTGCCGCCTTTCAAAAATCACTTACCACGGCCAGGAGCGAACCTGCAATCTTGGGGTTATTAGGCCGACACGTTGACCACTCAAGCACCGTTTTTAAGCGATGATGATGATAAATGTTGTTTTAAGGGGCCTAACATCTAGGTTATCGGCTCCTAATGGTCTGGGTGATAACGAAAATGACAATCAAATGGAAACCATAACAAAATATAAGTGAGTTTGAAAATACTCACAAAATGGAACTCAGATTGAAATGACTCACAAAATGTAGATAGATGGAAAATACTCACAAAAGTAATTGAGATTGAAAAACACGCACAAAATTTAGTTTAGGTTCAAAATACTTACAAAATGCAATTGAGATTGGAAATATTTACAAAATGAAATTGAAGATACTTAAAAAATGTAATTTAGATTCAAAATACTCACAATATGTGGAAGCCCGCGATTCGAAATACTGTAGTGACAAAATGCAATTGAGATTGGAAATATTTACAAAATGGAGATTAGATCGGAATACTCACAAAATGTAATTTAGAGACATTGTGAGCCAATTCATAAAAACAGTGCGGGAATCTTAAAGAGAAAAGGAACTATAATAAAAAGAAAAAGAAGACTGATCCCTCGAAGAATGAGGGAACAGGAAAGATGAGAGAAGGGGCAATTAAGGCGGGAAAGGAAGAGACTCCCTAGGTCTCGGATACCCTAATACCGTCGGGGTCGGAAGAGAACAAGAGTTGAACAAGTGAGGTCGATAGGAAATAAGACGGAGAGGAGCCCAGCACCAGTAAGTGGACTCAATGCCGGACTCAGCTGGGGTCCCGTGGTCACCAAGCCACGTCCCACTAGATGTGAGCCCCTGGGTAGGCATCAATAATTCTGTGGGTGTAGAGTCCACAAGGCGTTGCAGAAGTTGGTATTACTAGAAACCAGCTTGAATTTCTTTTTGACACTACAATTTTCAACTTTGACGGGAGATTTTCAATATGATTAAGATCTGGGCTATTCCCATCACCCCAAACCACTTTAAAATCGTTATGTTCTTATCGTGAAACCAGTGTTTAACACGTTTGGCAGTACCATCCTACCGATTGGTTGGTTGGTTCCTCAGTTTAGCGGCTGCGACAACGCGGCCATGTAGCCCCACGTACTTTGGGTGTGTGTAGAATCTGTTTGATAACCGGTGTTAATTGTGATGGCTGTATTAGTGTCTGTTATCTGTTTTTAATTCAAGTAAGGACTGCAGACATTGAATTTTTCAAATAGTTCCTACTTTTGCCGCCAAACGCCACCGTCAACGACTACTAGTTCAGAACTTAGCGACCAGAGGCCACCGCAGTCGGCTCTTGACGACGAACGTAGGAACTTAAGAACGTTAGTCAAATGTTTAACCTATATATATAATTTAGCGTCACACAGTTTTAATTAGTGGAAGGTTCTTTAACATGCCATAAATCTATGACATGGGACCACCGGCTTTACTTCCCCTCCGAAAAAGGCTTACTGAGGGATTTTTAACGTTCTTAAAAAATCCGACGACTTCGGCCGGGTTTGACCATGCTGCTGAAATATAGGGTTATTCGAAAAGATGGACCCAATTTAATTAATGTGTATTTCACGAAATACACATTGGACATAAACAATCGACATACCAGGAAGATTCAAAGTTTCGTTAACCACCACTTGGGCGGTGATAGTTGTGTACATGGCCACTAGAGTGATAGTTGCAAAAACGGTCGCTTGGGTACTCACGCCGTCCTGTGTGAATAAGATGGCTACTATGCAGCATAAGATTTTCTTCGTTCTTGAGTTTGCAAATGTGAGACGGTAGTAACAGTGCTTCTGGCTTTTCGTCTCCGATTCGGAGTTGAACTACCAACTAGGAAAAGCATAAGACGTTGGGTTCTGCAATTTCACGAAACTGGATGTCTCTGCAAAGGAAGAATACCGGGCCGACAGAGTGTGTCAGAGGATGTTGTCAGACGAATAGAAGATAGGTCACATAGGACAGGAAGACCTGGCTCTACACTTCTGGCCACCGAGATCACCCGATCTCACACAATTACTTTTTCTTGTGGGGCTATGTTAAGGACACGGTTTACGACCTACCTCTGCCAACAACTCTGGCCGACCTGCGGTGCACTCAGTGACACGATACATGCTTTCTCGCGTGTGGAACGAATTTGGCTACCGCCAACGGCAATAAACGTTTAGATTGAAGCACTGGTTCTCTCTTTCTGTTGCACGTGAGACATGTATGACGCTGTCATTTTCTAGCAATCCACTGTTGCCATATCAGTCGAAAATTTTTCTTTGTCGAAAAAACAGCATATTCGGGTAGAACTATGTTTTGCTGATCTTTTTTGTCCTATATTAGAACTACGTAAACTTGATAGAAATGCTAGAAAAATTGGATATCCATATTTAAAAAAAAAGGATTTACTGTGTCCCCTTTTTAGTAAAATCGATCTTATATCATGTTGCATTGACTTTGTGATGCCTATTTTTCACACACGTGTAGCTAAATGTGCCGTGTTGATGATGGATTATTGAAATATTTTATACTGGCAATATTACAATTTTCATGTAGGTAAAACTTCTGAATATTATCTCATAACCGCATAGCAGCATTGAAAAAGTTCGTATGCCAACTTTTCTATTTTTAAAGATAACCATGCCATGTCAGTTTGAGAGTTGTAGAGGTAGGTTTAATGGTTTACACAGGCCGGGCTGTTCATTGACCGTGGATTATATGAATGAAGTTTCGAAGGACAGCGTGGTGCAGCATGCTACTCACAGCTTTATTACTGTGCCCTTCGAGCTTGTATTTCAGTTGTTCAGCAGTCTCTATCTTGAGTGTGTGTGCAGCAGTTCTGTTAGATTTAACGTGTTGTATTTTACGTATTTCACGTACAACAGTGGATAGTTTTGTGAAAAGAAAGCGTGGTCAAATGCTCAGAAGGAGGAATAAACAGGTCGTATTATTAATGTGTTCAGTTATTTTAAGAATCTTAAACCTAACGAAAGTATAAATATTTTAGTAAATGAAACTGCTCTGGCCAGAGGAATATCAAAGACTACCGTTTTTAAAATACGTAGTGAGAGTGGACAGGGTCCAGTACTGTCGCCACGCAGAAAGAGGCTAAATAATACACTTAGCAAGAATAGCAGGAATGTTAAATATAATGACTTTATAATGACGTTATAGTTAATTTAACTTAATTTCGTTGTATGTGTTATGTTAGCCTACTATTAGTATTATTATACAGTACTTAATTCAAGTCTTCGTCACTGCACAATCGCTGAATGTGCTGAAAGTGTACGCGAAGCGCTTTGCACTGCCTCCTCTCATGGAGTGGCAACCCTGTCGTAACGCGCCATAAGACCAATGCTTCATTCTAAACGTTGGATAGATGTTTGCCGTGCAGCGCAGGGAGGACACATTGAACTGTCGTCAACACAACTTTGAACCTTTCTCTGATCATTGGTATGTGGATTGTTCATGTTCAACGTACAGGGTCATTATCTATGTGCCCCCGATAAGCACGGCAAGCGAAGCCGACATTGACTGGCGCAGGTCACGGGCACGCTTACACGGTTCAGCCGGTGGTGGCGCGCACGTTTTACACTTTTACCAAACATGTTCAATAATAGAAGATATACTGCCTTTCACGGCCAGTGAATTAAAACTCAGCAATTCTTCTAAGTTTGTGCCGTATCTTGTGTGGGGTTTCGTCTAGGACACCAAGAGCCCGCAGATGAGCCCGCTTGGTGTCCAAGGCGAAACCCCACACAAGACACGGCACAAACCTCGAAGAATTGCTGAGTTTAATGTTCAATAATATGTACTTACAGTGCTCATAGGCGATGCTGAAAATGTCCTCCCTCTCTTGTAAACACACCTGACATCTTCTGATGAAAGAATGTCTGTCAACTCTTTTATTATTTACGGAGCCTGTTTCCTTGAATCGTTTAGTGAGCCTCCTAATTGAACTGGCATTAGGCACAGGTCTTCCTGGAAACTTGATTCGAAATTTTCGTCTTGTTCCAGAACAATACGTTCTGCTATTCATATACGAATTATGGATATACACACGTTCATGCAGTGTGAATTGGTGTCTAGGCATGACCAACAATCACAGTAATCACAATACTCACTAAACGTGCAACACTAACGTCTAAGATTTGCAGATAGACGTCCATATGAATGACAAAACACGGGTGAACTAACGATATGAGTCAGCGGAGCGCGCCAACCACCGGCTGAACGTGTACGCGCGCCCGCGATCTGCGCCAGTCACAGCCGGCTTAGTTTGCCGTATTTATCGGGGCGCACATAGATAATGACCCTGTATATTTCGTGAAATTCAAATTAATTAAATTGGGTCCATCTTTTTGAATACCCCTGTACTACGTCATCACAATTTAGATTCAAGTCAGCAATTGCTAGGAGGAGCTTATTCTCCAGAATTTCCAGAACTACGGCCAACAGTAGGCCTACTTGTGAGGCGCTATATCAATCCAGACAACGGAAATATTGGACCATCATTACTGGACTCGTAATGAAGGGCGTTGCACTGATCATCCCACTCGCGCCAGTAACTACAGGCCTGTCATGGCAGTAATGAGGCATGCTTTACAATGCCTCCAACATGACAACAGTATCAGCATTGATTTGTTCACCTGCTTGGCACTTAGCTAGGAGTCCTCGAGTTCCCGCCGTCGGCAAACGGGTTCACCGTAAGGAGGATTTTCTTTGAAAATGTGTGGTTGATATAATCCATATTTGGACATCTCGGTGATATGTTGTAGTCAATAGAGATAGTTTGCCTCGTGGCCACTAGGTGATTTTCTCTCGCAAATATACACACACTGGTAAAAAAAAAGTTTTGCATATTGCAAGCTTATGTATTTGTGGACCAAATACTCACGTGCTTTATCCGATAACTGTTTTTATTTATGTAGCGTCTGTGGCATTACACATATCAACCTTATGCCCAGTCTATTTCTCCAGTCCAGGCTCGATGGTGTATCGTTAGGGCACCTAAGTACGCTCTTAGTTTGCAATCTTGGACAATGTGCCTGATGGTCTGGTCTGGTCTGTGATATTCCCAGAAAACTATTCGCTCTAATATACCTATGAAGGAATGGCAAACACCTAACCACTGCACCAGTAGCTGAATTGATAAAGTCTGATTATTCATACCAAGGATAAATCAGTTATAGCATTCATGATTAAGATTTTGCTAAGTGTGCTCTTTACAACTAGAATATTCGCGGGTGAAGCCGCGACGGGTAAGGCTAGTCATTTATAAAACTCTTCACCGTACTTCTCATAGAAGGGTAGGTATAGGGGGAAAACTATTCAAAATACATGCTAAAATAGGCGACAGATTATCCTAGTTGGACGACCGAAGCATATAATGCACTTCTCAATGTGAGACTCAAAATTTGGGAGTGTATAAAGGGTCTCCGAAAACCACATTTAAAGGCCCTTAAATTAACACAGTCTGTGATATTCCCAGAAAACTAACCTCGCTCTGATATACCTATGAAGGAATGACAAACCCCTAACCACTGCACCAGTAGCTGAATTGATAAAGTCTGATTATTCATACCAAGGATAAATCAGTAATAGCATTCATGATTAAGATTTTGCTAAGTGTGCTCTTTACAACTAGAATATTCGCGGGTGAAGCCGCGACGGGTAAGGCTAGTCATTTATAAAACTCTTCACCGTACTTCTCATAGAAGGGTAGGTATAGGGGGAAAACTATTCAAAATACATGCTAAAATAGGCGAAAGATTATCCTAGAAGGACGACCGAAGCATATAATGCACTTCTCAATGTGAGACTCAAAATTTGGGAGTGTATAAAGGGTCTCCGAAAACCACATTTAAAGGCCCTTAAATTAACACAGTCTGTGATATTCCCAGAAAACTAACCTCGCTCTGATATACCTATGAAGGAATGACAAACCCCTAACCACTGCACCAGTAGCTGAATTGATAAAGTCTGATTATTCATACCAAGGATAAATCAGTTATAGCATTCATGATTAAGATTTTGCTAAGTGTGCTCTTTACAACTAGAATATTCGCGGGTGAAGCCGCGACGGGTAAGGCTAGTCATTTATAAAACTCTTCACCGTACTTCTCATAGAAGGGTAGGTATAGGGGGAAAACTATTCAAAATACATGCTAAAATAGGCGAAAGATTATCCTAGAAGGACGATCGAAGCATATAATGCACTTCTCAATGTGAGACTCAAAATTTGGGAGTGTATAAAGGGTCTCCAAAACCACAGTTTAAAGTCCCTAAATTAACAGTGTCTGTAATGGAAGTAGGCGATCGTGGCATTAAGTAACCATCCCACCATTTGCCTGGAGTAAAGTGGAGAAACCACGGAAAACCACTTCCAAGATGGCTGAGGGTGGAATCGAACCCTCCACTTCTCAGTTTTGCCTCACGAGGCTGAGTGTACCCCGTTCTAGACCTCACACCAGAAATTAAAATTTCTTGGCAGAGCCGGGAATCGAACCCAGATATCCGAGGAGATAGCGAAGGATGTTAGCCGCTACACCACGAGGCTATGAATGGGTCCCAACTGCGAAGTTGAAAGTAACTCCCCACCCAAACTCATCTCTATTTAGTATAAAACAAAGTCCCCGATTCTTGGATATAACGGGTAATCTCGAGAACCACTGGATGGATTTTGATGCGGTTTCCACCATTCTGTAAAGGATATCTCGAGGAAGGTTTCTGTAGAAAATATATTATTTATGATCAAAGCAAGCCAAGCAGTAACGATTTCAGTGAAAGAGTCGAAGAAAAATAAAAGGGTACGAGCCTTACAGTAGTCGCATATGATGTGGAACATCTGACATGTTATCCTACTCGTATACTAAACAGCTTGGACATTCTTAAAATGTTAATTTACACTCTATTTACATACTGGTACTATGATGAATGTATAGATTGAATTGGAGATATGCTACTGTCACATTTGTGGTACACTGTCCAGCTGTTAGTCTCTCACCAAGGTAGACCGGGTTTGATTCCCGGTCAATACCTGTGAGATTTTCGAATTGAAATGCCATGCCCTGTGGTTCGCATTCCACGTAAAAGAGAGGTACCGTGGATCATGATCGTACGATTAACGGACACGCAAAACTACAAGCTTCCTTCCTTTTACATTAATAATTCTTAATAACAAAGTGACACACAACGTAGACAGTGCTCTCAAATATTGTGAGCACATTCCTCAGTAACTATAACATTCATTATTCTCAAGGCTCTCATACAGTTCGTCGTAAACAATCAAAACATGGCTTCCTACAATCATGAAATGACCTAGTCTCACATATGATGAAAATACAGCTTTTATTCCACTCATATAACAACATTCTGTTATGCATTTAATATTTTACTACTCACCCACAGCTTGACAATAATGCCGCTTACTTAAATATCATTTGTCGTCTTTGTCCTACCCCATGTGATATTCAACCTTGAACGTGAAGCTTCATAAACTGCTCAATGACAAATGAAAGTCGGTGAAACATTTGCCACTGTGCTCGTCAAACCAGTGCCTGCTAAATGCACTGCCTACTGTATTGTCATAACATTCTCGCGCTACAGAGCACACTTTGCCTTGTTTCCAATAAACACATTTTCAATTGTACATCCAGCTGGCAGTGCGTCTTCACTTCCGTTCGATCCACTTCCGCCCGATTCACTTCCGTTCCATTTTTCTGGCAGTGCGTCTTCACTTCCGTCCGATCCACTTCCGTTCGATCCACTTCCGCCCGATTCACTTCCGTCCTCAATTTTCAAAATCACTCCCACAAATATATCCAGCAGCCGAGCGGAAAGATGTTACACATCAAAAAACAGGCGTCCGTGCGCTTTTTAAGCTTACGCTGGGCATACCGTTATAAATATCAATAGACTATACTAAAAGTGTAAGAATTGTTCAGCATGAAGAGTTCTACAAAAAATTCAGTGGGAACATAATATCGGTATCATCAATACATCGCCCATTAAGTGTTTTTTCGTTTTCATTTCTTCCAACAATCTCCATTCAATAACTGAGGCGACAGTTAACGAGCTAGCTAGGGAGAAAAAAGCGCTCATAACGTAATGCATTCATAACTGTTCCCGGTCGAAGCCGGGGCGGGGCGATAGTTTTTTAAATAAAGTATTGACTAGGGTTGACACTTTGTTTTCTACTACCTTAGTAGTTTATTTAATTTATTATCAAAACGGATCTAACTAAGTCATTATGAGATAACATATCATATTTTAGTGTAATTACTGTGTTGCACGTCATCGCCCAGCGGGCAGCAGTGATTAATCACATGCACACGAGTTCTTTCCATGGCCAGTACATACAACACGAGCCATAACATTACACCCTACTTAACGATATGGGTGGTGGTTGTGTCACTTTAGGGCCTGGATGAGGGTAGCAATTGTATGATAACCTGTGGCATTGTGGCATTACCCGAACGAGGCGAGTGGAAAGTGACTACTGTCGACCAAAATATTATGTGTACTCGAGTTTGAAGGTTGTTTGTGAAGTAACCAATAGACCTACATAAAATCCAATCACATTATCATTTTCGTCGTTCTATTTTACGTTAGTTCATGTAGGTTTGGAATTTTTAATATATATTTTCATATTTTTATCCCAGTAGGAACACAAAAAGTACCCGTTTTAAGCGTTTTTCAACCATGCGTCACATTTAAGAATTATTATCTCACAAACCCGTCATCAGATCGAATCCAAATTTTAACACAATATACACTGGAATGTTGTATAACAGGTTTATTAATTTTAAAATTTTGTGTGTCCAAGAAACAAAGTTGTTATCATTTTTGTGAGGTAACTTTTTCTCGGCTCGGGGTGGTTGGATAATGTAGTTCTTGGTTGTGTTGTAATCCTTATACTTCAAAAAGGTATGTTGTATGATTGTGAAATACGTAAATTAATTCACTTATCTTATATCGGTTTGTATTTGTACGGGGAAGACATGGTTCACCAGTTAGCCACTCCGGTGAAAGCTGTACAACGTTGCCAAGATGGGCTCCATCACGCGTCATGACGCGCCTCGCTCGGAAGTGATGGGCTCCATATCAGCAACGCTGTACAGCATTTCCCTGAGCGGCTAGCTGGTGATCCATGTCTTAATTCCCCGTACAAATACAAACCTATATAAAATAATTGAATTAATTTACGTATTTCACAGTCATACAGCATAACCTTTTGATGTATAAGGATTACAACGCAACCAAGAACTAAATTTTCCAACGACCCCGAGCCGAGAAAAAGTTACCTTACAAATATGATATCAACTTTCGTTCTTGAACACACACATTTTTGAAATAATAAACCAGTTATATTACATTCCAATGTATATTGTGTTAAAATTTGGATTCGATCTGATGACGGGTTTGTGAGATAATAATTCTTAAATGTGACGCATGGTTGAAACACGCTTAAAAACGGGCATCTTTTGTGTTTCAACTGCGATAAAAAATATGAAAATATAAATTAAAAATTCCAAACCTACCTGAACTAACGTAAAATAGAACGACGAAAATGATGATGTTATTGGATTAATTTTAGGTCTATTGGTTACTTCACAACCAACCTTCAAACTCGAGAGCACATAATACTTTGGTAGACGGCCGGCCCCGTGGTGTTGGGGTAGCGCGCCTGCCTCTCACCCGGAGGCCCCGGGTTCGATCCCCGGCTCCGTCAGGGATTTTAAAACTGACGTGAGGGTTGGAACGGGGTGCACTCAGCCTCGTGAGGACAATTGAGTAGCTGTCTGACAGTGAGACAGCGCCCCGATCACGAATACCAAGAATAACGGCCGAGGGGACCCGACGCGCTGATCACGCGTCACCCCAATATCTGCAGGCCAAATGGCTGGGCAGCGGTCGCTTGGTCGGCCTTAGCCCGTCATGGGCTGGATAGTGCCAGGGGTTTTTTTTTTTTTTGACAGTAAGCACGGTGACGGAAATACCGTACCATCTGGTTCACTTTAGTTCTCAGCTGGGTCTAATAAGCTAGTGAAGATCCTGCTAGATGAAATAGAGCAGAGGTTCCCATTAGGATTATTTCTCGGACCCCCTAAAGTGTTCGTTACGTAAGCACGGACCCCCATGCTCCAAAATCTTTTAAATCAAGACTTAAAATATTTAAAATCCTAATGGGAACCTCTGTACTAGTTCATATGAAAGAAGAAATTCTTTATATATTCCGTCATACGTACAAAAACCAGCATTATCGCCTTTTTTTTAAATATATGTTGGTGCTCTCATCCAACTGCTGAGCAAACATGTCACACATTTTTTGTGGAGGCTTGCAAACAAAGTCTCTTCGATATTGCTTGATATATCTGTATTCACCTTGGAACAGTATTGTTAGACAGCGGGACGGTACCGGTACTTATAAGCTTTGTGGCAGCATCGCCCAGCATTCTCTCGCACAAAATAATTGCTAAAGGTAGAATGCGCTCTTCAGCAATGGTATGGTTTTTGGCACGTTTTGCGACGAGCTGAGATACAATCGTTGTATATTCACTAGACTACTATACTGTCGCTGAGGCTGTTACTCATTGCGTTATTACCGAGCTAAACTACGGAAACATTTAAAGGTCGCACACACTCCCGTTGCTAGGGAGCGAATGTTTAGTGAACAACGTCACTCAAGGAGCGGCCGTATCATTTCATTCTATTTCCCTGCGTGACTCCAATCGCCTCGCAATTATTGTCTGGTAATCTGTGCAGCAATGAATATCCTGGATCGGAAAACCTTGACTAGTAACATTAATCTCTTCAGACCCGATGTAGCCGAGATTTTCAGGTTCTGTTTTTCTTATTAAACAACTGCACATAGGCTATAACATATTTGAAGAAGAAGGGCATATTTTTAATAATATATTAAAGAAAGACTTAAAAATTATTGCCGACTGGCGTAATTACGAACGCCAAGTCTTTGTCATAGGGCCTGACTTTCTTCGGACTGGAAAAACGAATGGGTTTGAATTCCTCAGTCGGACATTCTTGAAATGTTTCTTCCAAGGATTCTCGTTTTCAAATCCAGGCGAAACTGGGACGGTACCTTCTAGCAAGCCACGGTCGCTTTCTTCCAACTTCATGCCCAGTTTAATTCATCTCCACTCACTTTTATCTCTCAATAACACCCCTGATGAGCTATTTGTCGAGAAGGGCACCCGGACGTAAGAACCATGTAAAATAAGACTCATCACCCACAACCCCCTTAAAAATGGGAATATTAATGGGTAGAAGTACAGTAGTTCAGAATCCACACAGTCTAATACCAATTGCTGCTGAGAAAAATATTAAAGAATGAAGGTGCACGTACGTCTGAAGAGATTAAGGCGACATAATGTGTAACTAATGGTTGAATATCGGCCACTAATGATGACAATAATATGATAATGTGATACCACTACTACACAATTATAAAAAAAACGAGATGTTCAGTAAAGAATATATAGCCTACTTTCTCCTAAATGCATGGGTATTGTTGTAACTCTTTGTCCTTTTCAAGGAGTATAATTGAATGCTGGTTGTAGTAGCTTGTTGAAATACAACGTGCTATACGGATATTAAAAATGAATATGAGGTGCCCTTTGCTAGTGCTACCTCTGTAAAACATTTCATTCAATTCGGTCTCACCGTGTTTGAATAGATATGGGGAATCGATTTGCACACATACATGGCCGCTATCTGCAAACTATTGGGCTGATGACCTTGTAGTTCAGTCAAAAGATGCTTCCCACAAGAAGGTACGTTGTTACAAAATTTGGTAGAGAAGAAATGATTAGGTTGGTCGTAATTTGATTTAAGCTTTTAACATTAGGGTGGCCGCCATTCCATTTCCGTCAAGATGGGGGCGATATGAAACATGACCGTGAGGTGCCCTTTTCTAGTGCTACCTCTGTACCAAATTTCGTTCATTTTGGTTTTCCCGTGTTTGAATTGATAGGGGGAATCGATTTGCTCACATACATAGCCGCCAACCGCAAGGTATTGGACTGATAACCTTGTAGTCAAAAGATTCTTCATACAAATATGTATAACGTTACAAAATTTGTTAGATATCAGATTATTAGGTTAGTCATAATTTAATTTAAGCTTTCAACATATGGGTGACCGCCATTACGTTTTCGTCAAGATGGCGGCGATATAAAACATGACACTGAGGTGCCCTTTGCTAGTTCTACCTCTGTACCAAATTGCGTTCAACTCGGTTTCACCGTGTTTGAATTGATAGGGGGATCGATTTGCACACAAACATGGCCGCCATCCGCAACGTGTTGGGCTGATGATCATGTACATTGGTCAGAGTATGCGTTCGACATAAAGGTATGTTGTTGGAAAATTTGGAAGTGATCGGATGATTAGGTTAGTCGTAATTGGATTTAACCTTTGCTAGTTCTACCTCTGTACCAAATATCGTTCAATTCGCTTTCACCGTGTTCGAATTGATAGGGGGGGGGGGGGGAGGCAGACATTCAGAGTCCACACACACACACACACACACACTGACACACAATTTTTGGCCCTGTGTAGATCTCATAAGTCTACTTTAATTTTTTGCAAAAATCGAAAGTAGGCTAAAAATACCCTCAACCTCTGAAGAATGACCGTGGGAGGTTTCGAACGAAACATTTGAACTTTGCAAGAGATGACATCACGTCGATATAGGCCTACCGTAAATTACCTGCATATTGTTGGTGAGACAGGACTTCTGCTACTTAGGAAGCAAAACAACCAGTGATGGACGAAGCAAAGAGGATATAAAAAGTAGGTTAGCTCAGGGAAGGAATGCATTTCTACAGAAAAGTAATCTATTGACATCGAATATAGATTTAGGTATTAGGGAGTAATTTTTGAAAGCCTTTATCTGGAGCGTGGCGCTTTATGAAAGTGAAACTCGGACTGGTGGTGCAGAAGAAAAGAGGAGAATTGATGCGTTTGAAATGTGGTGTTACAGAAGAATGATGAAGATCAGATGGGTAGATAGGGTTGCAAACGAAGAGGTACTAAGACGAGTGAAAGAGATGTTTCTGGTGACTGCTAATTAAGAGAAGATATAGGTTGGTAGGACACATACTAAGACATCCAGGAATAGCAAGCTTAGTTATGGAAGGAAGGGTCGAGGACAAGAACTGTAGGGGTAGACCAAGGTTAGAATATGTTAAACAGATTGCCTCGGATGTAGGGTGTGGTAGCTATGTAGATATGAAACGATTAGCTTAGGACAGGGAGGCATGGATAGCTGCATCATACCAGTCAAAGACTGAAGACTCAAACAACAACAACAGGACGACGATGCCGCGCCTCTCTTGTTGGCTGCGGGCCTGTCCTCGCTAAACAAAGGCCTCGGTCAGTCACGCAATGACACTGACGCGCCGAGTATTGCCGGACTGTTCCGTTTCTGGAGAGGGCAGGACGTAGGCAAGCCGCCGGACAGTTCGAGAGATAGTGGACTTCACTCAATAGTTCCCACTAACTGGTATTTAAGGACCGGCGAGTGGGAGCTACAAAGTGGGAGTTGACATCAGCCAGTGATTGACAGCTGTAAACAGCCGGTTACAAGTGGAAGTACAGAGCGTCCGCTTCCCTCTGCGGCCGGGCGATTCGTTCACGTCCCCCAGCGGAGCGAGCAGCATTGATGCAACAATGGTGGTTTCCGTAAAACAGTCAGTTTACGCTTGTCTGTGCAGTGTAGAAGACGTTTCGTTTATCTCTACAGTGTGTAAAACGCAGTGCAGTGTATCAGACGTGTCATAGGTGTATTGTAAAATCCATTTATATGGCAAATTACGAGAAATTTCCGCTTGAACAAAGAGTGTTCATGGATGACACGTATGGAGAAATGGAGTCACGCAGAGAGGTGTGTCGGCAATTTAAAGACAAATTCCTTACCGGTCCAGTTCCAAATATCCTAAGCCAAAGAAAAGGGTCCTGACGGAGACAAACATCATTGAAATGAATGCATCAATATCTCGCTCTCCAAATAAGTCTCTCAAACGTGTTACACAGCAAGTAAGTGTCACAAAGACCTTAGTCTACGGTGCGTTCAAAAAGTAACGAGCCGGAGGCATAATTACAGAAACCAGTACCTGAATGTTAGAAGTATTGGCCCTGGCTGTTGAGGCACTTGTCCCACTATGACACGAGGCGGTGAATGGCTGTCTCATAAAATTCCCTGGGCTGCGATGTGAACCAGTTCCGCACGTACAGCTGGACGTCGGCGTCCGAGGTGAATCGTTGCCCCCGCAGAGCCCTTTTCAGGTGACCAAACATGGCGTAATCACAGGGAGAGAGGTCTGGACTGTATGGAGGGTGGCCGAGAACCTCCCATTTGAATTTCTGCAGGAGTGCCGCGACTGTGTTGGCCGTATGAGGTCGTGCATTGTCGTGGAGCGACCACGGCGACTATGGCGTTCACTGTCACTCGGCGGTCCTGGGTAATGAGTGAATCAAACAGCTGGACGTTGTCATCGGTAATGCAGGGGGGTGCCCCAGACCGGGTATCATCGGCTAACGACACCCGTCCTTTCCTGAAGCGCTTGTGCCACGCCTTGACTCTTGCAAGGGACATGCAGTGTTCGCCGTACACTTGTGACATTCGACGATGAATGTCCGTTCCCCCTACTCCTTCCGTTGTCAGAAACCGAACAACACCTCTTTGCACTTCGGTTGACGCCTCCGTGTCACAGTTTGCAATGCGACTGGCAGCGTTGGACGATTGATGCATGCTGCTGCTCTCTTCGTATCGTCACGTGACGTACACGCGTGCCCTCTAGCGATGGGCTGTGACCTTCCACGCTCTGGTCGGAACCACACCTCATTACACACGCCACGATTAGCCGATGTAGTCACCGGTTTGCGCATTCCAGCCTCCGGCTCGTTACTTTTTGAACGCACCTTATACATACTGCTATAAAATTTTAAAACTGAAACCGTACAGCGTAACTTTAGTCCAAGAATTTTGGCCCCTTGACAATGAAAAACGCATCACTTTCGGTAATTAGATTTTACACAACATTGTTGACAGCATTGTTGATCCGCAGTTAATAATTTTCCCTGATGAGGCGTTGTTTCATTTAAATGGTCACGAAGCGTCGCTTCACTGAACAATAAATACTGGAGCACAGAGAATCCCCATCTGATTGTCTAATGATTGCTTGGTATCGCCCGGCCGCAGGGGGAAGCGAACGCATTGCACATTACGGTTATGAACAGTGCGTGCGGTGAAATAAAGATTTTTGGGAGTACGTTCATCTTAGTGTTTGTTCCAACGGAGCGTTCTGTGAGATTAGGAACGAGACAGCACTTAAGGCCTTGGGTTCGACGCAGTGCGTGGACAGATACAAGGACAGAGAAGCGGGACTCTGGTGGCAACTTCACGGCGAAGTCCAACAAGCAGAGCAAAACTGTGGACTTTGCAACCGGCTGCGTGGGAATGGTACGGTGTGTGTAAATAATTGTGTACAGTAGCCGTAATACATTAGGTGTTTAATAACGCACTCTACTAGGGTCTTTATATTTGCTTGGCTAGGACAATCACGCTCACGCGCTCCGCCAGTGACGCCTCAGTTGCCGGCTGCCGGGCGCGCGTATGTACGGCAGAATACGGTGCTGAAAATCAGTATCATGCATTTTAGCCTATTTTCAATTTTGAAAAAATAGGCTTATGAGATCATCTTTTGTCCGTGTGTGTGTGTGTGTGTGTGTGTGTGTGTGAGGTGTGTGTGTGTCCCCCCCTAATAAAATACAAACGGCAGGAGCGATTTCAATGAAACTCGGTAAGTCCATAGCACTATTCCCGGCGACCTCGACCGTGCCCTTCAAATTTTGTTACGTCCCACCAATCCAACATGGCGGCTGTGCGAAATATTTCACTAGCATTCAATATCTCCGAAACTATTACCGATATCGCCCTGAAATTGTGTACGGTGATAAAGGGCACTACTAGAAGTTCACCTATGAGACTTTCAAAAACCTGGTGACTACAAAACCAACATGGCGGTCAAGCGAAATTGAGACTTTTAAATAGACATTTCTCGCGATTTAACTATCCAAACGTAATAAAACTTGGTACAGCAAATGTTTAAACACATTGTAATGCACTGGGGTCTAATTTAGTTCAATTGTTTACATAACCTCAAAATGGTGGCTGTGCGAAATATTTCACTGACATTCTATATCTCCGAAACTATTACAGATATCATCATGCAATTTTGTACGGTGATAAAGGGTACTGCTACAAGTTTACCTATGTATATTTCATAAACCTGTAAAGTACAAAACGAACATGGCGACCAAGCGAATTTGAAATATTTTAATAGCCTGTTTTCGTGATTTAACTCTCTGAGCGCAGTGAAATGTGGTACAGTAAATGATTTTGCAGATTGTAATGCACTGCCATCTAATTTAATTCAATTGTTTACATAACCTCAAGATGGTGGCTGTGCGAAATTTTAAAATTAAGTTTTTATTCTTGTGTCGTAATCATGCGATCAAAGTGAAAGTTTGAATAATGAAGCTAGGCAATAATTGTCCTTGAATGGTACATAACTCTATGGCCTATACATATAACAATCCTAAATGGCGAGCTTCCGAAATATTTAGACGGTTCTCAATATCTATGAATCTTTTACAGCAACCAAACTGAATTTTTTTATGTTCATAGAGACTATGAACATAAGTTCACCTATATAACTTTCAGTAACCTGATGAGCACAAATCCAACATGGCGGCGACGCGAAGTATAAATATTTAAATGGACGTTTCTCGCGAATTAACTATCCGAGTGCCGTGAAACGTTGCACGTTAAATGCTTATACAAATGTTGATCCACTGGCATGTAATTTATTTCAATTGTTTGCATAATCACAAGATGGCTGCTGTGCGTACTTTTAAAAACTCGTTTTTACTTCTTGTGTTCTAATCATGCGATTGAAGTTTGAATACCATACGTATACAATGATCTTAATGTAATAGTACAAAAATAAAAATCCATCCTGGTGACCATCTGAAATATTTAGACGGTTCTCAATATCTACGAATTTGTTACAGCAATTAAACTGAAATTTTGTATGTTGATAGTGGCAATTAACATGAGCAGGATATATGAAAATAGGCTGTATAGTTCTTCACGGAACTACTTGTTACTCACCAATTTTACAGTAGATGCTGAAAATGTTCCCCATCCGCTGCCAAACATAATCGACATCTCCTTATGAAGTTTCCGGTTACTCCAGTTAATTTAGCTTCAGTAAGGAAATCTTCACGTCTATTTTTATTGTTTACTGAACCTGTACGTTTGAATCTCTTAGCCAGTTGTCTTATTGCCCAATTTATAGGAATGGGTCCCACTGTAAAACTCACTCCAAACTTTTGTTTTGCTCTAGCGCATGGTTTCCTGTACTTTATGTACGTATTGTCCAGATATAGCCTCCTCGTTCACAACACCTCAAGGGCAAGAAACTTATTGCCGCAGTTGCGAGCCTTCAGAATAAGAGTTTCGCGATAATCGTTGGCCATTTGTGATGGACAACCTGAAGATGTATCTCGTTGTGTATTGTAATGCTTCAGAAGGCAGTGAGGCATTAAATAAATTGCATTCCTGAATACTGCATATTGTTTATATTCACATTAAGTTAATAAAGTAAATTATAATTAAATATTTTTACTATTTTGTCGCATATTTCAGGTATTTTTAATACATAAAAAATAAATATTTTCCCGATTTTTAGCACCTAAAATTCTGAGCCCTAATTATTACTAATGCTAGAGAGGTGCACTAAACTCAATTCAGCCTACTATATATCACGTAACCACTACAACAAGAGGTGTATTTCAAAAATTGCAAAGTTCTGTCATTATAAGACTATTATTAGACCACAGTTTTTTATTAGCAGCAGAGACCCTCTTGATGAACAAGAAAGACAGCATGGATGATTTGGAGAAAGTGGAGAGACGTGATCTTCGAAAAATGCATGGACCAAGATTGCTCCCAGATGGCTTTTATCGACTTAAAGCAAACACCGAACTATACCGTCAGTCGGAACCAGCCACCACTATCAGGCTACGGGCACCTCTTCCGGATGGGGAACGACAGAGTCACCAAGAAGATCTTCAACTTGATTAATGGCTAAAAGACTGGCAGCTTGTGGCTTAATGACGTGAAACAAGACTTGAATAACGCTGGGATTGTAGACTTGTGACATTCTTGACCGTTCCAAATTTTGTGATAGAGCTAACACTTGGTCCCCACCACCCAAAGTGATTCAGACCCGACCACCCTCACACAGGAGAGCAAGGACAAGTTATTGGCTGGACTGAGGAGATGTTGGAGAACAAAGAAAGCATCGCAGAAGCACAAGTCATAAGCGCTCCTTAGTGGACTTAAATCACTAATAATAATAATAATAATAATAATAATAAAATTACGGCGCTATACAACGGTGATTCTTCCGGAAGCAACTTACGCAGCCGAAACAATGGTGATCGACGGTCATTCCAAAATTAATAATAATAATAATGTTATTGGTTTTACGTCCCTTTTAACTACACTGGCTTTTAGAGACGCCGGGGTGCCGGAATTTTGCCCCGAAGGGGATCTTTAACGTGCCAGTAAATCAACTGACACGGCTCCCTCGCATTTGCGCACCCTCAAATGCCAGCTGACTGCGCCAGGTTTCGAACCTGCAACCTTGGGCTCAGCAAGCGAGAACGTTACCCCTGAGCCACGCAGCCAGTCATTCCAAAATTAAGGATATAGAAAAACAAGAAAGAAAAATTCACAGAAAGATTTACGGGGCAGTTAATAATAACGGTATTTGGATGAAGAGACCTCAAAGCGAAATCTACCAAAAGACCCACACGATAACGGAAGTAATAAGAAAACGCCGAGTACAGTTTTATACACATATTTACAGGATGGAAAATTTCAGCACGGCAAAGAAATTGCTCAACGTTATAACACGGAGTGAGGGTGGCACGGAGTGGCTGATAGAGGTTCAGAGGGACCTAAAACAGGTCAACATTGAAAATCTTGAGGACCACACCGAGTGCAGGAATAAAATCAAAAATGTTAAGTTTGAGCAGAGACCGTCACGACAGCCTGGAAGGAGCATTCTGAGAGGATGAAGAGATTTTGGAAAGAGAAGCGGGAAAACGCCAGGATATGAAATCATGTATTCAATAAAGTTCAATCGCTCTCCTAAAGGGGGACAATCGATTAAATAAATAAATAATTACTACTACTAGTGCTAATGTTGGTAAGAAAACGTCAACAGCATGGCAAGGTGAGATATTGGACTGTATAAGTGTTAATGTAATTGTTTTGTTGTTGATTATGTTATAAATTTCGCTACTGAGGCTTTTAGAGACACCGGGGTGCTTTATTTGGCCCCGAGGGGGATCTATCGGGCCAGTAAACCTACTGGCAACTGTTTTGAACTGGAACCAATCTTGTGTAATTTCCTCTGTAATGCCAATATCTTGAAGGTCTTTTTCTATTTCACTAAGCGAGTTGTTCTGGACTCCCATTGAGAGAGCAAGTGGAGAATCCTGTCATTGTTCATTCTGAGAATGTGGCCGTAGAACTACAATCGCCTTTTCCTGAAGGTGTCACTGATGTTTTCAGCATGTTGATGAAGCTCCTGAGACTTCCGTTTCACCCAGATTCCTTCTCAGCAGACTGGACCAAGGATTTTGCTCATTATTATTATTATTATTATTATTATTATTCTGACTCAGATGTTGACAGGTCATGGCTACTTTCGGTGTTACCTTCATCGTATGGCCGAAGTAAGGGGTCCAGTATGTATTTACTGCGAGAACGAACGAGGTGACGTATATCATACGTTCTTTGTCTGCGCTCGTTGGGCAGCGGAAAAACAACGACTTGAAGCTGAGGTTGGTCCAATAACGCCGGACAATATAGCTGGAATTATGCTGAGGAACGAGCTCAACTGGGATACGGCCGCTTTCTTTGTTGAGGTGGTCCTTCGTCAGAAGAAGTCGGATGGATACTTGCTCGATTTAGTTGATTAAGTCTGCGATCCGCGGACTATGAATTGAGAAGTAAGATGGTGCTTGTGAAGCAAAGAAAATGGCTCCATCCTGAAGTAAGTTAATACGAAAGTGGTCCCGGGTTGGGTTTTGTCAAGAGGACAGGGTGTGGTTTTTAGTGGGTAAGAATCCCACACTCTTGAGGAGTGCGGACCCTTCTCAAGGTCTTATGCAAGATTTATCCACTTCCCTCGTAAAATATATATATTCAAATTCAGCAATTCTTCTAGGCATGTGCCGTGTCTTGAGTGGAGTTTCGCCCAGGACACCAAGCTGGCTCATCAGCGGGCTCTTGGTGTCCCTGCCCGAACCACAACAGGAGTAGCGAACTGCGCGCTACCTCCCTTTTTATGAAGCGCATCTGCGCCTCTTAACTGCGAGAACTAAACGCTCACGCAGCCATAATCTCCCTATGAAGAATTCCAAACAGATGGTATATTCGCTTTCACGGCCAGTGAATTAAGACTCAGCAGTTTTTCTAGGTTTATGCCGTGTCATGGCTGCATGAGCTTTTAGTTCTCGCAGTGAAGAGGCGCAGGTGCGCTTCATAAAGAGGCAGGTAGCGCGCAGTTCGCTACTCCTGTGGGGGTCCGGGCGGAGACACCAAGGGCCCACTGATGAGCCAGCTTGGTGTCCTCGGCGAAACCCCATCCAAGACTCGGCAAAAAACAAGAACAATTGCTGAGTTTAGTCACTGGCCGTAAAAGCCGATAAACCATTATTATTATTATTATTATTATTATTATTATTATTATTATTATTATTCTTTCTTCGATTCGGCCAACTAGGGACCACGTCAGTTCAACTGTCTCTTCTTCCGATCTCTAACTACCGCCCAGTGTTCCCGCATTCGTCTCCGGTATTGTTCTTTTCTCTCTTGGGACCACGCCTTCCCTGTCTTCAGCTTCGGCTTTTCCTGGAAACCTTTGTGCGTACGTTGTTTTTCCTAAAGTGGAACACGCTCCTGGATATCTTTAGGGGAAATTTCCATTTCACGTAGATCTTTCTGAACTTCCGTAAACCATGCCCCTTTGGTTTTTTTATCTTGAAAGTACGTCAATATCCGTTTTGATAACCTGTCTGGGTTCATTCGTGTCACGTGGCTATAAAAGGCAATTCTTCTTTTTCGAATCGTGTCACTGATCTTCTCCGCGTGCTTGTACAATTCGTGGTTATTATTATTATTCACCTATTTATGAGCAGAAAAAACAGTGAGTGAGTCAAGGATTATTTTCCTGACTTCCCCCGTAATAGTCGCGTATTTAAAACACACAATTCCACACAATTAACGCAGAACTTTGTCTAACTAACTGAAAGAAGAGACTATTACAGCGTATTCACGCTCAGGGCGGTTGAAGTCGTAAAAACAAGCAATAGGGACGATTCTCTTCGGCCACCTGGTTCCTATGCACTGTAATTACACGTAATTCAGAGCATCCCTAACCAATAAATTACTTTCAGCCCCTTTATACAAACAGATGCTCTGTTATTTGGAGAGTTAATTACATTAAAACAGGAATGCCTTCAACAGCAGCTTGCCTGATCCAAGGTACTGCTCATTGGCTGGATTCTCAAGGCAAATCTTAACTTAAAATAACTCTACATCACTTGGTTTTTAACACTCAGAAAATATTCATTATACAGACATTTTATTAATTATATATTATAATTATTTTAAATAAATAAATAAATAAATTCTTACTTTAGCATGCCAGTCAGGAAAGGTGGATGATGAACAGCAATTTTTCTTACCTGAAACAGTAAAATAAGATATGAGTTAAGGACAACCTTCGCTGCGACTTAAGTCCGTAAATGAGATATTTGTGTGGGCCAATTGATATTTATATAGGACTAGCTGAAGTACCCGTGCTTCGCTACGCGTCATAAATAAATTAAAATGTGAAGGTGACAGTTAAAACAGGGGATAGGCGAGGTGCTGCGCAGAGGAAGATTTAAGGATGGAACATTTTGTCCAACTACACCGCTCGGCGTTGACCGTGTTTTATAGCACAAATTTAGGTTTTACTCGCTAACCATTGGAGATACCTTTCGGATATAAAATGTAATTTTAAACCTCGTATATTCCATCAAAAGTTTGCTATTTCTTAGCGTTCTCTATTTATTCGAAATGGAAATATGAAAGTTTGAAACCAAAGGGTGTAGTGACGTCACTAAAATGGTCGCCATCTTTAAATAGTGCAAAGTATTGAAATCAAAAGTAACCTACATGTTAACCAGGTAAATCAGCTACTTCCATGTAAAATTCATGTAAATCGGACCAGTGGTACTTGCGTGATTGAGTAATACACAGACACACACCATCTCATTTTTAGCCTCGCTTCGCTCGCGTCATAGTCGTGTCACATTGTTATTCAATGAAATGCATGTTTAACCCCGTTAACACCCCTTTAGAACCTGAATACCCAAAAATCCCTCCTTAGTAGACGTTTTCGACACACAACAAACATATCCCCAAAATATCATTCTTCAAACTAATAGTTTTGGTTGGTCGATGAGAGTGAACATCCAAAAATCCTTCCTTAGTGGACGTTTTTCTTCCAGAATTTCACCCCTCCCCATAGGACCCTTAAATTGCATTTATGAAAAAACGGTCGAACACCTATTTCTTCTTCTTCTTCTTCTTCTTCTTCTTCTTCTTCTTCTTCTTCTTCTTCTTCTTCTACTTCTTGCGTTACGGCCAACTAAGGACCACGTTATTTCAACTGGTTTCTGCTTTGAGCTTGAACATTCGCCCGGTACTGCCGCATGAATTCTCCATGTTGTTGCTTCCTTTCTTCTGTCCACTTCTTGCCTGTTTTGAGCTTAGGTTTCTCTAGGAAACTCCAGTGAGTTGTAAGTTTCACCTTAAATTTTACACGTTTCAGTACATCATCACTTGTAATCCCAATTTCTTTCAAATCTCTGTCAACTTCAGTGAACCATGCCTCCTTTGTTTCCTTCTCTAGAAAGTATGTAAAGATCCTGTTTGTCGACCTTACAGAGCTCATTCGTGAAATGTGGCCATAAAATGAAATTCTTCTTTTTCTCATCACATCAGTTATTTTTTCTACACATGTGTAGAGCTCGTGGTTGTGCCGTCTCCTGTATTCATAGTTTTCTTTTACAGGGCCCAAGATTTTCCTGAGAATCTTTCTTTCTTTAGCTTCTAGTTTCTCCATAAGTCCATTCCTATGCATTGCAAGGCATTCTGCAGCATATAGAGCCTCTGGGCGGATGACAGTTTGATAGTGTCTTAGCTTGGCATTTAGGGATATTGATTTCTTGTTGTAAATACCCTTTGTTAGATGATATGCCATTTCCATTTTTCTGATGCGCGATTCGAAAGCAGCCTTCTCGGATGTGTTGGGTTCTATCCACTCGCCTAGATATTTGAATGATTGAGTTTGCTTAATGCGTCCCTCTCCTATGTCTAGCTCCTTGGGTGCTTGTTTAATAAACAAGGTTTTCTCAAAGGAGATCTTAAGGCCTGCTTTTGCAGCTTGAGTGCTGAGTTGCTTGATCTGCACTGCTGCCGTGCCAAGGGAATCTGAAAAAATTGCAAGGTCATCTGCGAAGGCTAGGCAATCAACCGTCAGATTCAGATTTTTGTAGCCCAATCTGACTTCATTTACGAACCCATTGTTGTTCAATTCGTTGCGCCATTCTCGGATGACCTTCTCAAGTGCGCAGTTGAAAAGCAGAGGTGATAATCCGTCTCCCTGCCTTACCCCGGTTCTGATTTCAAAAGCTTCTGAAATTTCTCCCCTAAATTTCACTCTGGAGGTGGTGTTAGTCAAGGCCTTCTCAATGATTTTTCTTGTTTTATTGTCCAATCCCAGTTCCTTCAGGATTTGAAATAGGGAGAATCGATCAATGGAGTCGTATGCGTTCTTGAAATCAACGAAGGTCACCACAAAATCTTTAGATCTAAGCTTTGAACACCTATTTATTTTATTTATTTATTTATTTATTTATTTATTTATTTTCAAGCTGATTGATTTCTTCCGAGTTTCAAACTCCTCGCCTATGTCGTTTAAGAGATACACGCTCCGTTAGGAATCTTTCAACCCCCACTTTTTATCCCTTTCACCTCATAATATACACTACATCGAAAACCATTAGACATGTGTCAGCTTATTTTTAATGATTAGTATATGTGCCAAGTATCACATCCCCAAATGAAACCACTCGTGAGATATTGTAATTCAATGAAATGCACGTTTACCCCCTTAACACCTCTTTAGAACCTGAATATCCAAAACTCATTCCTTAGTGGACGTTTTCGACATATAACGATATCCCCAAAATTTCATGTTTCTAACTTCAATAATTTTGGCTGGGCGATGATGAGTGAGTGAGTCAGTCAGTCAGGACATTTTCTTTCATTTATTTTTGATAATTTCACCCCTCCCCATGAACCCCTTAAATTGGATTCATGAAACAAATGGTCAAACACCTATTTACTTATTTAAAGCTGTTTTCCCCCTGAGTTTGATGAGTGAGTAAGTGAGTCAATCAGTTAGGACACTTTCTTTCCTGTTTTTTCCTCCGAATTTCACCCCTCTCCAAGGGCCCCTTATATTGGATTTATGAAAAAAAAAAAACGGTCGAAAACCTATTTACTTGTATTTTAAGCTGTTTTTTCCAGCCGAATTTCAAACTTCTCGCCTATGTCGTTTCAGAGATACACGCTCCGTTAAGAATCCCTCAACCCCCAATTTTCACCCCTTTCACATCATAATATACACAACATCGATAAACCCTTAGACATATGTCTGATTATTTTAATGATTAGTTTATATACCGAATAGCACATCCCCAAAGAAACAACTCATGAGATATCGTTATTCAATGAAATGCACGTTTACCCACTTAACACCTCTTTAAAACACGAATAAACAAAAATCATTCCTTAGTTGACGTTTTCGACATACAGCGAACATATTCCCAAAATTTCATCTTTCCAACTTTAATAGTTTTCGCTGGGCGTGATGAGTGAGTGAGTCAGACAGGAAATTTTCTTTCAATTATTTTTACCAGAATTTCACCCCTCCCCATGGGCCCCTTAAATTGGATTGATGAAAAAACGCTTGAACACCTATTAACTTATTTTTTAAGCTGTCTTTTTCTCCTTAGTTTGATGAGTGAGTGAGTTAGTCAGTCAGTTAGGACACTTTCTCTCCATTTTCCCCCAGAATTTCACCCCACCCCATTGGCCCCTTAAATTAATTTATGAAAAAAAAACAGTCGAATACCGATTTACTTACTTTTTAAGCTGATTTTCTTTCCGCTGAGTTTCAAATTTCTCGCCTATGTCGTTTAAGATATAGGCCTACACGCTCCGTTAGGAATCCTTCAACCCCCACTTTTCACCCCCTTTCACCTCATAATAATACACCACATCGAAAAACCCTTAGACACATGTCTGCTTATTTTAATGATTAGTTTATATGCCGAGTATCACATCCACAAATGAAACCACTTGTGAGATATTGGTATTCAATGAAATACAGGTTTAACCCCCTTAAGACCCCTTTAGAACCTGAATATCCAAAAAACCTCCCTTAGTGTATGGTTTTGACATACAACGAACATATCCCCGAAATGTCATGTTTCCAACTTCAATATTTTTGGCTGGGCGATGATGAGTGAGTGAATGAGTCAGGACATTTTCTTTCAATTTTTTTTCCCTCAGAATTTCACCCCTCCCGATGAACCCCTTCAATTTGATTGAAAAAAAAAACTGTCGAAAAGCTATTTACTTACTTTAAAGCAGTTTTTCCCCCTGAGTTTGATGAGTGAGTGAGTCAGTCAATCAGTTAGGACACTTTCTTTCCTGTTCCTCCCCCCCCCCCCTTCAGGAATTTCACCCCTCCCGATAGGTCCCTTAAATTGGATTTATGAAAAAACGGTCAAACACATATTTACTTATTTTTATGCTGATTTTTTTCGCTGAGTTTCAAACTCCTTGCCTATGTCGTTTAAGAGATACACGCTCCGTTAGGAATCTTTCAATCCACACTTTTCACGCCTTTCACATCATAAACACATCGAAAGACCCTCAGACACGTGTCTTGTTACTTTTTAATGATGAGTTTATATGCCGTGTATCACATCCCCCAATGAAACCAATCGGGAGATATTGTTATTCAATGAAATGCAGGTTTAACCCCCGTAAGACCCCTTTAGAACCTGAATATCCGAAAATCCTCCCTTAGTAGACGGTTTTGACATACAATGAACATATCCCAAACTGTCATGTTTCTAACTTCAATAATTTTGGCTGGGCGATGATTAGTGAGTGAGTAGGACATTTTCTTTCAATTTTCTTTTTTCAGAATTTCACCCCTCCCCATAAACCCCTTAAATTTAATTTATGAAAAGAAAAACTGTCGAAAAGCTATTTACTTACTTTAAAGCAGTTTTTCCCCCTGAGTTTGATGAGTGAGTGAGTCAGTCAATCAGTTAGGACACTTTCTTTCCTGCCCCCCCCCCCCGAATTTCATTTTCCCCATGGGCCCCTTAAATTGGATTTATGAAAAAACGGTCAACACATATTTACTTCTTTTTTATGATGATTTTTTTCGCTGAGTTTCAAACTCCTCGCCTATGTCGTTTAAGAGATACACGCTCCGTTAGGAATCTTTCAATCCCCACTTTTCACCCCTTTCACCTCATAATATACACCACATCGAAAAACCCTCAGACACGTGTCTTCTTATTTTTAATGATGAGTTTATATGCCGAGTATCACATCCCCCAATGAAACCAATCGGGAGATATTGCTATTCAATGAAATGCAGGTCTACCCCTTAACACCCTTTAGAACCTAAATATCCAAAAATCCTCTCCTAGTGGGCATTTGCAGCCCTTGGGGAAGCAGCATACCAAATTTCATTCCAATCCGTTCGGTGGTTTCTGAGATTTCTTGATGAATAAATGAGTGAGTGAGTGAGTGGTATTTGACAAATATATAGTAGAAAGAAGATAGTGTCAAGTCTTTGTTATGCTAAACTCGGTTGACAGTGCTGTGTGAGCAGTTGAGTAACTAACGGGATTTCAAGTAAAGATCCTCATTTTCTATACCAGTAGTGCAGAGCGCAAATGGCATCCAGTCGGCCGTGTCTCGACTTGAGCTATGTTGCCATGGAAACTATCTGCCTTGCCATTCCTTCGTGAGTATATTTTATGATTTGATTAGCCTGTGCTTGAGTGCAAAAGGTCCGAAATCAGAAGAATGAGAAAGACTATCGAAAATTCATGTAGCCAGCGGTTCCTTCTGGGTCCTAAACTATGTATATGCAAAATATGGTTGAGATTGGTGGAACGGTGTAGATTTGTATACGGAGCCAACCCACATACATACATACATACATACAGACTTTCATTTTATATCTTAGATAAATGGAAAATATTTTGCAAAAATATTAAAACACATATATTAACAGTCTCATTAAATGCTACGGCTTAGATACAAACAACGATTTTTACGCTCTATCGAGTCCTAAATAACTTAAATATCTGACATGACATTCTTTTGTCCTAAAGGATGTAGAATTTTTTTAAACAGTTTACGATAATTTAATCTTGTTTTCTGTGATTCAACGAATTGAACAAAGGAAGAAAAGATTGCTTCATTTAGGAAGTTGTGCATTTACGTATCCAACGGAATTACAGAAACATATCATATGTTTTCCAATATATTTTCGGAGGGACAGGGTCTTGTGTTCCACAAGCAGTGGCGGTCTTCCAGAGAGGGCCAGAAGGGGCAAGAGGGGGCCACAGTAGGTGTGGTGCGCCGCCCACTTAACTACTCTTTTAAGTTTGTCCTTATCTTGAATCGTGTTCATTTCGGTTAAAACGTACTCATATATGCATTTATTTAAGAAGGGTCTATCATTCTAAACGTAAGATTTCATACTAGATGGGGAAATGTTAAATGGACAAATGAGGAATTTGACAAACCACCTCAGAAGTATGGAGGGAAGAGATTTCTAACACCTGCTACCGTCTGTGCAGGTGATGCCTGGTAGACTACTGCTCGAGTCTAAGCTGCGTGAACCTGAGAGGAATGTGCATCGCGGACTAGAGTAGTGGTGTTGACGAGAGATGAGGTTTCTCGGTCCGTGCATAGTACAGAACCAAATACATTGGTCGGTGACTCACTCAGTCATTCCTAACACCTCAGTGGTTTAAGCAACGGCCGAATGTTAGCAGTATTGGAATAGAAAGGAATACCATATATCACGGTGGGCTGTTGACAGATCCTTCTCTTCACGCCCGACCCTTCCCTGCTCTTTCTCCTCACCCCGCAAGTTCATAGAGCTTGGACTCGAGCAGTACATAGGACTGAGACGGGTAGAAAGCTATCATCGAAACCTTCCGTTTTCGTCTACTATCTTACTAACAGAATGTCGCAGGTGGCGCTAGCTATGTGTTGGCTGTTACGCGGGGGATGTGGGTACTCCCCCGAGCCGAGAAAAGAATGGGAGGTGTGAGTGAAAGTCATTGTTGGAGACTTTTGACTTCTGATTGCACTGGAAATGTTAGAAATCGGTACTAATACTCCGAGTAAAAGAGGACGCAGAACCTGTATGTAGCTAGAGTATGTTGTAGATGTTACCACGTCTTGCTGGCCACGACAGTCACTATGAGGATGAATCCTCTCCCTCCTAGTCACAAGTTTTGTCGAAATTTTGTACAACTGCGGTAACAATTCAAAGTATTAACCCTTTATAGGGCAAAAGACTGGGGGTATAAAATATATTTTCTTTGCACATTTGTAATTGGGGGTGATAGATGAGTAGGAATATGCAACAATTTCATGGGTGTGGGTTCTATTTTATGAAATATGGGGTGGGAAATTATTATCCCACTGCCCACACCCGACAGTATGTTTTCTTAAATGATCAATGGGGTAATAATCTCCCACCTCCAAATTATGATGATACTGTGTTTATCACTCAATAATGAGGTTTATTTAATAGGATATAATGTTCAGTATAAAAACACCCATCACGCTCTATAATTTAAAACGAAACGTAACTCCCACGCAACACAAGGCCAGTGACCTATATCATCTTTGCCGAAAACTGCACAAAAATATAAAAGTTATTTTGGTTATGTTAAAAGTTAGCATATTCTAATATAAGGCGATAATTTCAAAATAGCATTTACTAAAAACACAGAAAATTAATTTTAAAAATCTTCTATTCTATGGCAAACTCCCTGAGCAGGATACTTATTTCCATTCTAGCTGAAATATATTTACTCAAGTGACCAAAACCATTATTAACATTGTATTTCAGTTATATAATAACGTTTACAAATCTCTTATCTTCATTAAAACACCTTCTTATGTAAAAAAAAAGTGCATTTCCTTCACTCAACACAACCGAACTGGCGAGCGCGTGCACTGTGGAGACCACTGGGATATAATTATGCTTCCCACCTTTGGTTTCTGAAGCCAGTATACATCAAATTAATGGGTTTTCAATATGTGGATGCATGTGGAACTGCTTGAAATGAAAGGGGTGGGAAGATTCTCTCCCTAACACCGTTCTATAAATACATGGTGGGAAGATAGTATCCCAAGGACCTATAAGTTACGCTATTTCAAAAAGAAAACAATTGAAGTGTGAACTGGGAGACGACGGGGACGTACTCTTGCAGTACCGTACCACACCCAACACCATGGCTCAGTGACCTACACGCTATGTGCTATATTGTTCAGGGTTTTATCCTTGTATCGATACCTCGCTGGATGATCGAAAGTGGTGAAGCGTTTCACGGCCAGACTGCATGAGAAGTACTGACCTAAGGCAACACACGACTGGCAAGAAACAGTAGACTGATGAGGGGCGCACAGTGTCAACAGCGCTGCGAGTCCAGGTTCATAAATAAAAACCGCGGACTATTCGGTTGTCTTGTTATTTTGACGAGAATGGGATCGATGACTGGAACTAATATCTAAAAAAATATGTGCGTGTCTATTTATAAGTGATATCAGAGACAAGCCTGTAATATTTCACGCCTGCTGCTTCTTTTATATATCATCTTCATCTTCTTCATAATCTTCTTCTTCTTCCTCGACCTCCTTCCTCCTTCATCTTTCCTCTTTCTCCTCCTCCTTCTTCCTCCTCCCCCTTTTCTTCTCTTCCTTTTCCTTCATCTTCCTCTGCTTTCTCCTTCTTCCTGTTCTTCCTCCTCCTTCATCTTCTTCTTCTTCTTCCTTCCTCCTCTTTATCATCTTCCTCCTCCTTCCCTTTTCTTCCTCCTTCTCTTCTTTCTCCACATTTTCTTCTCTTATTCTTCTTCCAAGTCTTCTTCTCCTTCCCTCTCCCTCTTCTTCTTTATCTCAGCCTTTTCCCACGTCACGTAGAGTCAGCGTTACTTCGCTGAATTCTTCTCTTCCATAAGTGTCCATCCCATGCTTCCTCCCTCTTCCAGCCTTTTCCTCTGAGGTGTCTTCCTGATTGCAGTCACCTCATTAGCAGTCCAGATTACGGTCACTTTTCTTGGGACCCTACGCTCTTGCAGGAGAGCTTCCTTCAAAAATACCATCTTATAATTTTAGTCGCTTTGACAGTGAACTTATTGATTTTGACTTATCAAAAGTCACAGACTTCAAATCTGGAATGTTAATAAACCTAAAACTTCAAATGTTTGATTTTGTGTGTAGGAGGGGGCGGGGACAAAAACTGATTATAAAGGGGATTTAGAATCAAACGCAGAACAAATTACCTTTACGAGTCGAATTTTTCGGGGTAATGAAAAGAATATTTTTCACGATATACAGTACCTATTATAAAAATACATATCTCGCGCCTCAAATGGGAGAGGAGGGGCAGAAATTAAAAATTATACCCTGTAAGTGTAAATTTTCCCGTTACAACTATTTTGTTGAAAGTGAAGGTCATTGATTCCGATCCTGAAACGTTTCTATTCTTAAGACTGAAAATGTTATAATCATTGCTTTACGAGGTGCCATCAGATTGGGAGGGGACTTGATTTTTCTTAAGCGAATTTTATGGGCTGGGAAGCATCAAGGACCGGTCTCCCAAGAAAAGTGATCGCAATCAGGACACAATCGATCCAGGACGGCATCGCCCCGTGGGCGCCCAAAGAAACGATGAATGAATAGAATCGGTGAAGACCTATTGGTGTGTGGTCTCAAACCTGATGATGCCCTTGACAGGAAGAAGTGGTGAATAACAACCAAGCAAGTGGACCCTGTTCCAACGCGGGAAATACGCTAGGAAAGAAGGAGAAGACTTTCGGAACTTCCCTCGTACAAATAAAGCAATTACCGGTACTTACATATCGACCTATTTACACACAAGTCAGACCATGAACCACCAGAAACGTTCAACCTGAACAGCATTTGCTGTCACGAGGAGATCTTCTATTCTACAAGATACAGGGCACAGCAAACCATCCTGTTGATGCTCCATGGTCTAGAACAGTGTTTCCCAAACTTTGTGTGTGTGTGTACCACTTCAAGGGATGAGAATCTCTCGCGTACCACCTAACGGTTGGGAGATAGTAACTACCACCACTACGTAACAGACCAAAGGATGAATTCTAAATTGTGTTTGTTATTAGAGTTAAAGTTCAAATAATAAAAATTGTGTCGAGTTGATTTATTACACTGCTCACAAAAATTAGGGGATTTGTAAACTCAGCTGTGTATGCTATCTCTTTCGTACCGCATTAGATATAATCACTTTTCTTTCCTCCCAGAGAAGGTAAACATGTGTTTGTGTCACCCCTGCACATACACCACGTGACGGAGGGCACTGTCCGTACTGTTGCTGTCAAAGGGTCACACGGCGGTGGTCAGAGCCATTCCATTCCCGTTGTCAGTGAATGACGTGACTTAGGGACAGCAATGCCTCCACAACGTGATTTACCTGAAGCAATGGCTTGGAGGGCCGTAGGACGGATGGAAGCTGGACAGACACAACAGTTGTGGCTCGAGCCCTTGGGGTATCTCAAAGTGTGATCTCAAGACTGTGGAATCGTTTTCAAACAAAAGCTACTGTTCACAGAAGGGTAGAACAAGGTCGCCCATGGGCAACAACAGCAAGGGATGACCGTTACATCGTGTTAACAGCCCGCCGGAATAGACGGCAGAATGCAACTCAACTGAGAAGTGCCCTTCTAACAGCAACAGGACGCAGAGTATCAACCCCAAACTGTCCGTAACCGACTTCTTGCACGTGGCCTCAATGCCCGTAGGTCCATGGTGTGTACCAGGTTAACTCCACAACACCGTAGAGATCGCAGAAACTAGGCGGAGGAGCATCGTGGGTGGAGGCGTGCCGAATGGAGCTCAGTTCTGTTTTCTGATGAGTCGCGATTCAACGTTGAATCGGATTGTCGACCTGTTCGCATCTGCAGGGAACAAGGGACACGAAACAACCCATCTTTTGTACAAGAAAGATCCCTATATGGCGGTGGTAAGTTGTTAGTGTGGCCTGGAATTAGCCTGGGTGGACGTACGGACCTCTACCTCATTCCACGTGGTACTGTGACCGCAGTAAGGTATAGAGACGAGATTCTCCGACATTTTGTCGTGCCATATGCTGGAGCCATAGGTGCTTCCCTTGTGTTTATGGATGATAATGCACGTCCCCACAGAGCTGCGTTGGTGGACATGTTATTATCATTGCTTTACGAGGTGCTGTCAGATTGGGAAGGGACTTGATTTTTTTAAGCGAGGTTTTATGGGGTGTGCTCAGCTGAATACTGAACTGTATTCTTTGGTAAGGCAGTGAAGTATCAGTTTCCCCTTGTTATCCACAAAACTTACGGAAGGTATGAGTCAGTCGGGAAGAACCAAAGACCAAGGACCGGTCTCCCAAGAAAAGTGATCGCAATCAGGACGCTGGAATGTTTATAGTTCTTCCCTAAAATGAAAGTGACCGTAATCTGGACTGCTAATGAGGTGAACGCAATCCGGACACAACCCCTCTGAGGTCCCCTGCAACCTTATCTTTCCACCTCACTTTTAGTCTTCCTCTCCTCCTTGAGCCCCTGAATTTCCAGATCTTTTCCCCCACGTAGTCCTGTTCTCTTCTCAGCACTTGCCCATACTATCGGAGCCTACTCTCTTGAACCTTCTTTCCTAGAGGTAACTGATATGAGGGTAGCACGAATGATAGATGGGAGCAATGGAAGGAAGGTACTCGTAATGAACAGATGAAGGCTAAGTTAGAAATGAACACGCTAGATGAAGCTGTTCGTATGAGCCGACTCAGATGGTGGGGTCATGTGTAGAGAATGGGGAGGGGGGAGATTACCTAAGAGGTATACGCGTAGAAACAGAGGAGGCCGCAGTACTTACTGCTAGTAGGGGCTCATGGAGGCGAAATATTCACAAACAGAGGCTTACAGACTAGACTGGAGGCAAAACAGTCCCAAATTAATTAATTTGTTTATAACGAGTTTTACCAACTAATGTTCACAGAGTCACCAGGTGGTAGTAACATTTCGGTCACGGAAGGGTCGAGGGCAAGAGCTGTAGCGGTATGCCAAGGCTAGAATATGTTAAACAGTTTTGCCTCGAATGTAGGGCATGGTACCTACAGTATGTAGCAAGGACACAATTAGCTCTGGACAGGGGGACATTGACTACAGCATCAAACCAGTCTAAAGAGTGGAGGCACAATTATGAGCTGTGTCATCATTAGAGAAAAATATATTTCTGTCACCAAAGGGAATGCTTAAAAGTTGTTAAATCTCACAACTCATCATATTCAAAACACTAAACAATATGTAACAAGTAGTTCCGTGAAGAACTAAACAGACTATTTTCATATATCCTACTTATGGTAATTGCCTCTACCAACATACAAAATTTCAGTTTGATTGCTGTACATGAAGATTATTGTGTAGGTGTTTTATTCAAACTTCAATCGCATGATTAGGACAAAAGAAATAAAAACGAGATTTTAAAATTCCCTCACCCGCCATCTTCTGGTTATGTAAACAATTTAAATGAATTAGATGCCAGTGGATTAAAATTTATATAAGTATACACCGAACCAAGTTTCACTGCGTTTGGATAGTTAAATCGCGAGAAAATTCTATTTAAATGTTTCAACTTCGCTTGGCCGCCATGTTCGTTTTGTAGTTACCAGGGTTTTGAAAGTCACATAGGTGAACTTCTATTAGTGCCCTTTTGGACCGTACAAAATTTCAGGGTGATAAGAGAAATAGTTTCGGAGATATAGAATGCCGGTGAAATATTTCGCACGGCCAGCATGTTGGATTGGAGAGATGGAATACAATTTGAAGGGCACGGTTTGGGTCTGCCAAAATGGTTCTATGATCTTATCGAGTTTCATTGAAATCGGTACAGCCGTTTAACAGTTATTAGGACACACACACACACACACACACACACACACACACACACACACACACACACACACACGGACAAAAGGTGATCTCATAAGCCTATTTCTTTCATAAAGGAAAATAGGCTAATAATAGGATTGGTCTGACGCAAAACGTCTAACCCCGATATGGGGGAGGAACGAATTCAAGAGGTGTTCTTTTGAACACTTCATGAGCGGTCATTTCCCAGGACATCTGGCAGCGCCTGCGTTATACATTGTGTGTCCCGCAGCGAGCCGTGATCCTTACAATGTGCACCACGACCGCTTGGGCAGCCGCAGCAAGTTTTGAGATCGAAGGTTCGAATCAGGCGTTCACAGCGGCCATCCTGAGTGTGGTTTCACCCTGCGCGGATAAACAAAACGTTATCCGCATCCTCACGACATTTTTTCGCATTCGCACGTTTGTTATCCGAATCTACTGGAATTACAATAATACTTTATTGAGATAAAGCATTAAAAACTGAAGCAACATATTTAGACATTTGAGGAGAAAGTCACTCCCTTAGGCTTTGTGTGTCAAGTGCTTTGTTTAAAATGAATGTTTTAGAGCCAGAATTGCAACCCTTTCCTGTTCGGAGTGTTAATTATGCTTAATGACATAATTTGAATGAGATTAGCTCAAATCATCATCTTACATTTGTCATGAAAAAGAAAACATAACGGAAAAATATGATATGACATAAACATCCGGGTCCTAGTAATGAAGTTCGAATTTTATTCTAAAAAGTTACAGTCAGTCTGAGAGACTAGACTTTATATCATTTCAAATGACGCATGTTAGAAAGGCTCAGGAGGGCTTCTCGCTTCGCTCTCAGGACTCTTTCAACAGACTCCATTACCCATTAACTTAGGCTTCCCGCGCGGGGAACGGAGAGCGGGAGATGCACTCTGCTGCATAACGTCACGCACTCGCCGTCTCCGTATCGCATAACGCCAGACCCCAGGAGTAAACTCAGACTCGGTGCATATGCACTGAACAACATGATGACGTCATACACGCCGTAACCGTAACGCATAACGATGAAGTCGACAAGATCATTTGAAATGATAAAACCTTCCACAAATTTTCTCCAAGCATTATCCGCAGCGTATTCGCTATCCGCAGCGTATTCGCTATCCGCACAGCCATGTAAACTATATCCGCATGGCGAAATATTTTGCGGATATCACCATTCGTCAAGTCCAGGGGCATCTACCTCATCACTGTCCCTAATACAGCTAATCACACTATTAGTCACCACATGTACACAGGTTATCAGATAAATTTAACACATGCCAAACTATACTGGACTGATGTCCAAGATGTTCCAAGCGCCTAACATGAATTGAAAGCAACAACAACAAATATGCGCAGATTATGTCGAAGTTATTTGCAATATGCAGAAATTTCGATGTCATTTATAAAAAGATCACCTCTTCGTGTTGGTTGGTTGGTTCCTTAGTTTAGGGGTTGCGACAACGTGGTCATGTAGCCCCGTGTACTTTGGGTTTGTGTAGAATCTGTCTGATAACCGGTGTTAATTGTGATGGCTGTATTAGTGTGTGTTATCTGTTTTTTTTTAATTCAAGTAAGGACTGCAACTTTGAATTTTTCAAATAGTTCCTAATTTTGCCGCCAAACGCCACCGTCAACGACTACTAGGCCTAGTTCAGAACTTAGTAACTACACGCCACCGCAGTCGGCTCTTGGCAACGAACGTAGGAACCTAAGAGCGTTGTTTACATTTCTGACCCATACACACAGGTGTAATTAGTGGAAGGTTCTTTAACATGCCATAAATCTATGACATGGGACCGCCGGCTTTACTTCCCCTCCGAAGGAAGGCATACTGAGGGATTTTTAACGCTCTTAAAATCCGACGGCTTCGGCCGGGATTGAACCCGCTACCTTGGGCATAGAAGCTCAGCAAGCTACCGACTACGCCACCGAAGCCGCCTCACCTCGTGGCGTAGTAGCGAGCATTCTTGACTGTCGTCCCAGAGGTCCGGGTTTGTATCCTGACTCTGCCAAGAAATTTAATTCTGGTTTGAGGGCTGGAACGAGGTACACTCAGCCTCGTGGGGCATAACAGAGAAAAGGCGGGTTGGATTCCCACCTCAATCATTCTGGAAGTGGTTGTCCGTGATTTCCAAGATTTCTACTCTAGGCGAACGCTGGTATGGTTCCTAAATTAAGGCCACAGCCGCCTCCTTGACAATCCTCCACTGAATTACAACTGCACACACTAGGCCTAATACTGCCAACACAATAACACAGGTTTAAGACAAATTCCATACACCCCAGTACACGGGGCTACATTACCACGATGTCGCAAAGCCACTCTAATGAAACAACAACAACAACAACAACAACAACAACAACAACAATGTTTTTCGGTGGCTTATCATTGCCACTGTAAATTAAAGCCACGGCCGACTCCTCCAATTGCAAATAGATACTCGTACTGAAGTACACCGGGCTGATGACCTCCTCTACCCTGTAGGTCGTACCGGTGGATGTATAGCAGCGCCTATATCACGAACATTGTGGACGGAAGTTGTAATAGGAACAGCAGGAAGGAATGCGCTCCGAAATGTAATTTCCTGACTCCGCGCCCTTCACTGGAGAGGAGCAGCTTCTTGGCAGTACTCAACAATACTGCCAACTTGAGTGGCAAGTTACTAGCTCTAGTGATTTTTGGCCTATTTTCATTTATGAAAAAAAAAATAGGCTGATGAGATCACCTTTTGTCCGTGTGTGTGTGTCCCTAATAAAATCTAAACGGCTGGAGTGATTTCAATCAAACTCGGTAAGGGCATAGTACTATGGTATTTCGTCCGACGTCGACCGTGCCCTACAAATTTTATTACGTTTCACCAATCCAATATGGCGGCTGTGCGAAATATTTCACCGGCATTCTATACCTCCGAAACTATTACTGATATCACCCTGAAATCTTGTACGTTGATAATGAGCACTACTAGAAGTTCACCTATGTGACTTTCAAAAACGTTATGTACAAAACGAACATGGCGGTCAAGCAAAGTTGAAACATTTAAATAGACTTTTATCGTGATTTAACTATCCGAGCGCAGTGAAACTTGGCAAAGCAAATGTCCATAAACATTGTAATGCACTGGTATCTAATTTAGTTAATTGTTTACATAACCTCAAGATGGCGGCTGTGCGAAATTTATAATTCAGTTTTCAATTCTAGTGTCCTTGTCATGCGATCGAATTGAAAGTTTGAATAATGAACCTAGGCAATAATCGCCATCTAATAGTACATAACTCTATGACCTAAATATATAAAATCCAACATGGCGACCATTCGAAATATTTAGACGGTTCTCAATATCTACGATTCTTATACATAGTACATAACTCTGAGGTCTATATATAAAAATCCAACATGGTGACAATCCGAAATATTTAGATGGTTCTCAATATCTACGAATCTATTACAGTAATCAAACTAAAAATGTGTATGTTGATAGAGGCAATTAATATAAGTAGGATATATGAAAATAGGCTGCTTAGTTCTTCACGGAACTACTTATTTTGTGGTACGTTAAGACAAATACACCGTGGAAACTGAAGGATAGTTATAGTTCAAGATACTGCACTGTATAGGTCTACATAAACTACTTGCTGCATATCTCGACCTTTAAAAGAAACATGAGCCATAGCAATAAAAAGCTATGATGGCGGAGTTCCAGAATGTCACAGAGATACGCAAACTGCTTACCAAATGCAATGGTTGGAAGACTGGACGAATAGTGGAGCAGGAAACAGGAGACACACAACTATTTTACTACTTATGAACCAGTTCAGTGCTCGAGAACTTCTCAACTCATAAAATCCAACTACATACACTACGTCCACCTCTAAAAGACTTCTGTTTGTTGTTGCTCTTGAGGGGCTTCAACATCATGGTTATTTATCCCCGTGTACTATTTTTTTGACGTGTGGCCTCCTGAGAGGCCGAGTGCAGGTTTTTCTAGTCGACGCCCGTGGGCGACCTGCGCGTCGGGATGAGAGATGGAATGGATGAAGATGAATGAAACTGGGCAAGGATGTGGAAGGAAGCGGCCGTGGCCTGTCAGAATGTACCGTCCCAGCATTTTCCTGGTGATTAAAATGGGGAAACCATGGAAAACCATTTCAAGGACGGCCGACGGTGGATGGCCTAACGCTGCGCTTAACGAGCGTAGTTATGGCTGTCGGTCTCGTGTACTTAATTATATACAGTAGAGTCCCCCAAACTCGGCACTCGGTAACCCGGCACTCCGGATTTCTCGGCCACCCTGACAGGAGAAAAAAAGTCATGATTTTTGTTTGCATTTGTGTTTCCGCACAGAGCGTTATTATGTTTTCTTTTGTCTTCTCCATCAATGGAATTATCGACAGTTAAATACTACGCGAAACAAGTTGACCTACAGTACATAGTAAGAAGAGTAATAACGACCTGATAAATACAGGTACAGTACTGTTGGCAGTAAGAAGTAAACAAATGGTTCTCGCTCAGAGCGTTGTATTTATTTGATTGCGCATTCTCCGCAATTCTGTTTCTTCACCGTCTTCGTGACGAGGCTTCAAGAAACACGTTTCAAAGCGAAAAGCAAGAGAACATTAGCCTACTTACTTTTTTTTGCAAAAAAAGTAAATGGTAATTTTCATTAAGTGAAAAAACTATTTGCCTACGGGAATTGTTTTGTGCATATTCAAATACAGTACTGTAATTGTAGTGGCTTAATCATTTTAAAACTTGTGTTTCTGTTAAAAACAAATAAAAATTTACTGCATTGGATTACTTTTAAACCAAAAACAAACAGCTTATTTCGTCTCTTTAATACATTTCCCGATAACCCGTCATTTTCGCGAACTCGGCCACCCTTCGGTCCACATTAGGCTGAGTTTGCGAAACTCTACTGTACAGCGATTTTTTTCTAAACAACATTTAAGGGGTACTCTCAGTTGTAGTCGACAAAATTGCAATTTTCGGCAATTTGCAGAGTCCGGTTATTACTTTATGGGCTGACATGTTAAATGAAAGGTTGCATTGGGTTAATTTATTAACTCATTAATTCATTAACTTTCAGCTGCTTCGATGCCTGGGTGGATGTAAAATAGTTAGTTATTTTCTTCATTCTTCAAAACTAACCACACACACAAACTAACAACCTACCCCAACTCCAAACATTAGCCTGCGTGCTTATAAGATCAGAACTTCCTTTTCGCGATTGTTAGAGTAGGCCTATGTTACTTATTTTTGCCCAAAACAAGTACATTTCTGGGAACAAGGCCGCAATTACACAAAGATTTTGTCGAGCATAAAATAATATGGCCTTTTGTTTCGATTATGCCGACCAAAAGAAACTGATTCGATAGATCGATTTACATCGAGGATTACTCGAAATCTCCTTCAGCTGTTGTGCACAGCGCGTTGACGCCAGCTGATCGATGAACTTTCAAGTCAGAATTTATATTTGCCGGACTAGATACGAATGTTTCTTGAACAGTTTTCAAATGTACCGCCCCTGAAGTACGTCTCGTATATTTGGATCCGATGATGCTTGCTTGTAATCCAATCCATTCAGATATAGTGATAAAAAATAATTGTTAGTTTTTGCCCAATCTAATTGGGCACATTTGTGTTCTACTGATCGACGTTGTAAGATAGTTTTCTCAGTAATTCAGGTGTTGACCGACTGAAAAGCATTAACTAAGGCGACACTGATAAATGGCTCCCAATGTACACAGGTGCACTGCTGACAAGGGGAAGATACGATGCATGGGTCACCGATTCGAACCATCTTTAGTACACTTGTAGGACATGACCAGGCGTATAAGAGGTGCAAGTAGTACGATGCGCTTCTCAGCCGTTTCCGAGTAATTAATTAATTGCAATTGCAGTGCGGCGTTCATGTGCGTTGTACGCTAGTGAGACTCCAACGAGCGCGTGGTGCAGCGGTAAGAGCCCTACTTCGTAAGCACGGGATCGCTGGTTCGAATCCCACCGGTGAGCCTTTGCAGTGTGTGTGGGTGTTTTTCTTTTGTAACCATTCTCAATTTCCAACCAATACCCATAGCAAGAGTCACTGCTTACGGGGTGTTCTGATGGTTTACAGACGTGCAATGAACGGAACAGACTGGGCCTTCAACGTATAAATGTATACATGTGATAGAATACACCTGACCGTGTAAAATACCAATGTATTTGCAATGCCCCGACTGTACATTATGTCACAAACGTTGACCCCCATAGGATGATTTCAGAATCCCTTTTCCCGCTCACAAAACACGTTATTACAATTGACTGCAAAATGAACATGGCTCTCCTGTAGTATACGTTGCCCGTTTCGAAAGTGCGTTATTTTACTTAGTAGCGCTCTGAAAATGGTTAGTATTTACTCTGCCACGTTATTAAAGCCATTTGCCATTAACAAACACCGCGTAAACACTTCCAAAAAAGGAAATTGTCAACATTAACGTTCAAGTAATAAACTTATCAAAAAGCACGTCGCCATGTTTGATTACGTAATGCTGCCAACTTACTGATTGTACTACTAGGCAAAATCATTGGCCTGGTTAAAGATTATTGATGCGTGACTACCCCCACTGTGCGTGACAAAAACCAGGGGTGTTATCTATTAGCCTAACGCGGCCCACAGGGCCGCGCTACCCAACCTCTATTGGCCTAGGGGAAAACAAGTGGGCAGGATGAAAATATTGGTCTGGAAACAATAATGTTGCCACTCTGAGAAAATACAGTAACACTCTCTAGCGATGAAATATTCAACTGCTGTATATTAGTAACATTGGCCATTTCTATAGAAAATTTTTCGGATTTTGATGGCACCGGGCAACGTATACTACACGAGTTCCATGAACATTATTCACGACACCTACAGTTGTACGAATTGCCTATGTTTCAAAAAAAAAAGGCTCACCGGCGGGATTCGATCCAATGATCCCACGCTTACGAAGCAGGGCTCTTACCGCTGCACCACGCGCTTCTTGGCTTCATGTTAACGTACAGCGCACATGAATGCCGTACAGCAATCACGAATAATTTATAATTAATTTCTCGGAAACGGCACCTGGTATACGCCTTGTCATGCCCTGCAACTGTACTAAAGATGGTTCGAATCGGTGACCCATGCATCGTATCTTGCCCTTGTCAGTATAACAACGGTCCCTAACAAAGTCTAGACGAACGGAATCACATTGTTATTGGAGACTCGCAGCAGTAAACAGAGCAATTTACTTGAAATGAAGATAAGTGACTTCACCTCATTCCCAGAATTAACAATCTCGGGAACTGGTGTGTTCGATGACCGAGTTACTGGCCAATGACTTGTTCAACATACAGGACAGAGAGGTCATCAGCCCCCACACTGGACTCCTATATTCCCCATGTTCATTTCCAACTCTTCACTTACCTTTTTCTCATCCTGAGACTAGAATGCGTACACATTAACCATTAAAAAAATGGTAAATAGATATCTCCGTATTGGTTGGTAGGATTGAAAAAATGAAAATCCGCCTGGTCAACACTAAGAGAAGTTGTTTACTGAAATATTAAATGACGTACATGTTTCGGAATATCAATGATTCCATCCTCAGCGTGAAAAATATTATACCTTAAAAACTAGTTAAACATTGTCAAAGAATGGATATCCTTACAAATAGTGTTAATTTAAATTAATAAAAAACTTGTAAATACGAGGGGCGTTTTTTTAAGCAATGTCCGTTGTGAAATTATGCCGTTGCAGCACTGCGGTCGGCATTCCGTGTAGGTGCGCTGTGTACCTGCATCTGTTGGCAAGGCTGGGACGCCATTACGGCAACAGTCGCCCTTGTGTGGGTGTGTCGACAAGCTTTTGAAATGGCATCGCCGATCAAGAGTCCCGCCGACTCGTAGAAAAAAGAGAAAACTACCCTGTAAGATATGCTGCCATTTGGCCACCACTGTCAGGCAAATTGCGTACAACTCCTAAACAAACGGAGTTCTCCTGAGTAAGTACGCAATTTGCCTGACAGTGGTGGCCAAATGGCAGCATATATTACAGGGGATTTTTCTCTTTTTTCTACGAGTCGGCGGGACTCGTGATTGGCGATGCCATTTCAAAAGGCTATCAACACACCCAAACATAGGCGAAGGTTGCCGTAATGGCATCTCAGCCTTGCCAACAGATGCAGGTACACAGCGCACCTGCACGGAATGCCGACCGCAGTGCTGCAACGGCGTAATATCACAACGGGCATTACTTAAAAAAAGCCCCTCGTATATGAATTGATATGCAATTAGACAAACTACTTTAAAATATCCATAATGTAGAATTTTGGGCTTATGCCGTGTTTTATTTAATCAAACTCGACGCGTTTCGAAAGAAACCATGCCTTTCTTCATCAGGAATAAACGGAAAAACGACTTAATTGTTGCTAAGAGAAAGCAACAAAGAAACTAAAAAAGGTGCCCTAAGATGGACGCAATTTTAGCCCCATGTTAGGGACAACGAAAAGCAGCAGTGTATTACTTTCTGAGGCTTCTGATAATAGGTAGCCAGGACTCGCTAAGATTGTAGCCGGTGTCGTGGTTGAAATTATCTGGGTGTTAACGTATTTCAACCGCCTCCCTGATGATTCTGGGACGATATTGCTTTATACGGGCAAGAACATCCACTCTTTGGAACATGACATCATGGCCAGGTGTTAAAGCATGATCAACAACAGCTGATTTATCAGGCTGAATGAGCCTGATACATCTATTATGTTCCTTAATGCGAGTGCATATCGTTCTCGAAGTCTGATCGATATAAACCTTGCCACAAGTACAAGGAACTCTGTAGATACCCGGTTGTAATAATAATAGATGTATCAGGCTCATTCATACTGATAAATCAGCTGTTGCTGATAATGCTTTAACACCGGGTCATGATGTCATGTTGCAAGGAGTTGATGTTCTTGCCCGTATAGAGCAATATCGTCCCAGAATCATCAGGAAGGCGGTTGAAATACGTAAACAACCAGATAATTTCAACCGCGACACCGGCTACAATCTCAGTGAGTCCTGGCTACCTATTATCAGAACCCTCAGAAAGTAATACACTGGTGCTTTTCGTTGTCCCTAACATGCGGATAAAATGGCGTCCATCTTAGGGCACCTTTTATAGTTTCTTTCTTCCTTTCTCTTAGCAACAATTTAGTCGTATTTCCGTTTATTTCTGATGAAGAAAGACATGGTTTCTTTCGAAACGCGTCGAGTTTGATATCATAAAACACGGCATAAGCCCAAAATTCTACATTATGGATCACGGGCCGTGAAAGTCTAAATGATAATACTTTAAAATACTATGTTGAATTCTATAAGTATTACGAAAAAATAATAATTCAAAAAACAACTTCTCTTAGTATTGATCGAGCGGATTTTCAATTAATCAATTCATCCTGAGATTTCACTGTTTTAAAACTGCGCAATTTCCCGCCAAAAGTTGGTTCTCCAGTTTTAAGCAATCACAATAAAACTAAGATACAAAAGGAACGATGATTGTACAATATGCGTACTTAGACCGAAGTTGTCATGTTTGTACGATCAAGATCGCACGGTTGTCTTAACGAAGCAGCCGTGGAACGAGTCGATACGCACGCTACTGAGAGTAGGGATGATCGATTTTCTTCATAGCTATTCTATCTCTCCACTGAGATTTTCTCGATAAACTATGTGAAAACATTGATTTCTTGCTATATATTTCAATGTTGGTAGTAGGGCTGTGCCTACATATTCGGACATCGAATTTTTCGAACATTTGAATAATTTATTCGAATGTAGAATTTGCGAATATTGGAATGGTACGTACTGCCCTAGTTAGCAGGTAGTGTCCCCGATAACCCGGATAGTAGGCTGTCAGATATCCGCCCCCTCAATCGGATTGCCAATAATCAAACGCACCGGCACAGCTACATCAATGAAAATGGCACTGACAGATACTACCGAGATTAGAGCACAGCAGTTAACAAGAAATTATTGTGGAACACACCAAAAAATACGGGGGTTCATACTTACCTTTACTTACCTCTTCAAATTAATCTCGGGTATGGGTTGCCAACTGGATCACTTAAAGTATGCCCACACAATAACCTCCACCATGATATTTAAAATGAACCAAGACGGAAACAAGAAACCTCAAACTGTACAATAATTTATTTCACATAAAGGGAATGATTCTAACAAAAATTCAACAAAATACACGTGGCAATCAGAAGCCATTGTCAATATAATCATGTCCTCCTGTAGGACTTGTAGACGTTACATACAAAATTTTATCTTTCACTAGCTTAAAAGAACGTAATAATAGTAATACACTTGGAATGGATGAGGGAATTGGGGCGAGACATGTAGCAATTGTTTTCCTCTTTCATAAACATCACACTTTATTTATAACTGCAAGCCTGTTGTATAGTCGACCTTGGCCTCTAACATACAGTTGTCAGGCCAGCTGCGATCCACCCTACATCATGTCGCATGCCTACGTCGTTAAATGGACCCACCTGTCCAGTCAGCCTTAGCATATGCTCGTAACCTCAGAGCCTAGCTCCTTTTCAAACACTTTAAATGTCCTCAACTCAACTCAAATATTATCACGCAAATCTTTTAAATGCTTCAATCACATATTACTGGATTACTCTAATAATCCCAAAACTTGTTTAATTACATAATCCATATGTTTCATTAGCGTTGTTTAGAATATATTAACAAAACTCTTAATGTTTATAACAAATGCTCATTAATTGTTTATAACAATTATAAATTGTTTATAATATTGTCAAACGACAATTCAAAAATTTATACACGCCTCTATTAATTCCTTTCATTTCACATTATTGTTAAAGATATTTACACAATTATTTACAATATTAATATTATTTATTTTAGAAATACATTAAACCACAAGTTTATCCGGTTGATAATTACTCAAATCAGGTTAATATAATCGACCAATGAAGGTTAGTTATATTTATGCTTATATTCAGGTTTAATAAGTTTTAATAATTATTATTATTATTAGTGACGGTAACCTCCATTCAAAATCGTTATCTCAAATTATTTAACACTCTTGTTAATTTTAACAGTAATTTCACATGATTAATTTTCAAAGGACCTGGACAATAAACTCAGCGGAAAAATACTTCGCTCAAATGCACAAATTGCATAAAATAGGCCCAGAATTCATCATATATTTCCATATATATATGGCATAAAAATCTTCCACAATATATTCAAAAACCTCCACTTACAAATTCTTCAACATCATTAATATTACTGTGGGAATCTCCTTCACTTATTCAAGGGCATTATTCATCAGCGACTTTTACATGTCCACTGAACTAACGATTATACATCCATAGTTCACTTTAAAAATTCTTATATTCATTAATTGTGTCAAACTGTTATTTATTTAACCTTCGTGGGTTTCATTCATGAATCGATATGAAGTAAAAATTTGCCAATCACAAACAAATTTAATAGCAAATACGATTATACACGCCTCTCTGGTCTATCAAAATCGAGATTAATATCTCCTAAGTATCGTAGTATAAAAATACTATCTTCAATCAAAGTTCATCTAAACTGCAAAATATTCGAATAGAATACAATTAGACTGTGGAATGCAAACATTATTGTTCCAATCTAGTATTGAGAAAAATTCCTATTAAAAGTTCATTACTATAGTGTATTCAATAAATCGTAATCAAAGTTCATATTTCATAAAATTGTCTATAATGCAATGGTAATGACGATAACTGACGATAAATGTCTATGTTGCAATCGTGTTCATAAAACGACTAGTATTTCCAAGATCGTCGATACAGTAATAGATTTTAACGCTCTAAAATCTTTTAATTATTCTTCTTTCTTGAGGATGACAGAAAATTGGTCAAAGTAATTAACTGAAGAGAATTACTTTAATAAAGTGACACGCTGTCTGAATTCAAATCTGCCATAGAAAAATCATTAACTTTACAGTCAAATCGTGACTCCAAAAATAATGCAAATTCCTGAATGAATATAGATATCAGTCTCAACTGATCCAAAATTATTTAAATATGCCACTGACATAACAATGTCTTAATAAATCGTAGAAAACAGCATAACTCATCGAAGTGTACTGAGTACATAAATATCAAGCAAAAATATGGGGCAAAATATAGGACAGAACATATGGGAAAAATGGTTGCTCAGATATCGCTAAATGACTCAAATAAAACAAGAAACGTTCACGACTACCTTATCTGTTGATTGAAGTTCTAGAGGAAAATCTTCCAAAGAAGACTGGTGATGGTTCCATTTCACCAAAAAGATGTGCTCCGACCTCGAACCTGGAACCAGCGCCCTCGGAGAATAGAACTGCTTCCTCCTCCGGAAATTGCACTGCTCCGTGTATACGATAGACATCCTTCTGGCAAAACTCTTCTTTGTGGGCCGGGTCTACCCTGGCCTCTCTTGATAGTTCCCTGAAGTTCTGGTAGAAATTCGCCATGAAGTTTATTGCAGTTATTTCCGCAGAAATATTCATATTAGTGGAGTATGAAAATATTTCCACTGCCATTTGATATAATTCAGCGTTGGACAACGATGCATGAGTGTAGTTGGATATTCACTACATGCTCGCTTTTGTAGAAAGACGATTGGCGAAGTTCCATGCTGCTATTTCACTCCGTTGATATATGTCCCAATTGCATTAAAGTCCTTAGCCTTCCATCTCCATTATAATAGTTGAAAGAACTGCCATATTATATTGTTCCATGTTAGAATGCAGCGTTGTATCACCAAAAGCAATATGTAATATCACGGTTGCACTACACGTGTCAGCCGTAGCGTAGAATGTGATATTTTAAAAGTGCTTCTCAGGTGGCGAGAAAATCACTTTTGTCTGCCGTCTTAAAACGCCAATATCTTTCAAATTATAATCTTGAAAAAGTTCAACCTTTCTACACACTTTAATATAGTACTGCACAATCGAATTAGCTTAAAGGCATTAGTCAACTCTTGATATATTATCTTGTAGACTTGAAAATGAGTGCGTTTCAACTTCGCCTAGTTTCAAACACCGTAAAATGGAACTGCGGCACTCTCGAAGCTCGTTCGATGCGGTGGGCTATACCACACGCGCTAAAGACGACTTTCTTCACTTATTCACTCGAAAACGACTATATGACATCAGAAATATATATGCGGTATGAGATATATATGCGATATGAGACACATGAGCTATGAGAGCTCCTCTCTGCTGTGCAAGACCTTTTATCAACTTCTTAAGGGGCGTCTCCATCCCTTCCATAGCTTGTTTCTCCGTCATAGCTAGAATTTCTAACTTTGGCAATACTTGACGGATTTTCGAATTTCAAAAACTCAAAAACAATTTCTTCAAAATTCCAAATCAATGCCATAACTGAAAATAGTTTTCCACAATTCTGCATTCCAAAAGTAATTAAATAAGGTAGTTTCAGTAATCTCCGTCTCCCTCCAAACTATCGTTCATTGGTTCGAGTCTTTCCTCCAATAGCGTAACTTCTTCCTCAGCACAATTCCATGTTTCCCTGCGACTGCGTCGTAAATCTCAGATCTTTCTCGAACAAACTCATGACGTCACCAAGAATCTCAGCTCAAGCAGCCTACTTGCGTGAAGTCTGCGTCATCCGTGCCTACGTCATGAATATCCACGTCACAACTATGACAGCCATAACTTTCTTCACATTTTCCAATACAACCGCCGTGGTCTCAATATAATTCAATTTACGGGGGCATTCTCCCTTCACCACGTTTTAAAAACAGTTGCAAATTGTTTTTAAACTCTGTGTTATAAGTATCTGAATTCACTTGAACACGAAATTGAATTATTATTGGCTTACTCTTGGATAATATTTCCTCTATGTTCCTTAATCATAAGTCTCTTCTACTCTGGTTTGTGTGTGGCTAATGTATTCTCTCCTCTCTACTTTCTCTTCTGTCCAGTATTCCTGTTTTCCAAGTTCTGCTGACTTGTAGAAGGACCAGGATCGATCACTACATCCTGTCTTTTCTTTTGGTTTTCAGCTTCCTTCTCTCGTAATTCCTTTAGATACTCCTGACTTTCTTTCTCTCTTTCCTGATATTTGTCGGGTGTCATAACCTGACCTTGAGAATTCTGATTTTGATTCTGGTAATTTCTATTGTAGTTTCTATTGTAGCCCTGGTTATTGTAGTATCTACCTCTTCCATTATTGTAGTTTCCTCTATTGTTAATCCAGCCTCTTCTTTGCTGATATGGACGGTAACCTTGCGATCTGTGGTTGAGAAAGTGATGGTTCCTGTGAGGACCTACATTTTCAGTTTTTTCTTCATTGGGCTTGTCAGTTTGCTGAACTTGATCCATATAGACTGTATTGATGTCTTTGAATTCGTGCCTCTGACCTTTTTGTACCACATTTGGCATTGGACTCGTGTAGTCAAGCCTTCTCAACAATTCGTCCATACTGGTCAAATCCCTGATGTTTGACGATATGATGAGTCTTCTCACCTCCACAGGCAGCATACGAGAAATCGCATCTATCAACTGCTCTGTTGACAATGGGGGTTGCAAAAATCTCAAGCGTGATAACTGGCTCGTGAAGAAATAAGCGTACCGTGTTGGAAGAGTACCTGAATACTTCCTTGAGTATACCTCAGCTCTTAATGAATTCTGCTCTTCGATGGACCAGAATCGTTTTATCAGTGCCTCTGCAAAATTCGTCAAAGTTACTGAAAGTGTAGTGAAATGCTCTGAACCATTCAAGGGGTCCTCCAGCTAGAAATCTCTCCACTATCCTCATCTCTCTTTCTCTGGGAATGTGAGCTTCAATGAAATAGTCTTTCAGGTTCCTGATATATTCTATCGGTGTTAGACTATCAGTATTGCTAAATTTTTGAGGTTTGTCCTCGAAGTTCCGGATGACTGTCACATTTCTCGGATATGAATCCATGTAATTCTTCCCACTATCTCGATGTCTCCATTCAGGTTCAATATTCCTATCCTCTTCTTCTTCTCGGAATCTGGATATACGTTCCTCAGGACTAATATCTCTCTCTTCTGTAGCGAGGTTACATCTTCTGACGTAATTCCTATCATCTTCACCAGTCAAGCCTTCTGGATCCTTATCGGTGATTTCCGTGATGACTTTCCTGATCAACTCTTCTTTATAGGTTTCCATCATGCTGGCTTCTCCTAGTTTCAAATTCTGAAGTTTGCTCGTGGTTTCATTAACATCAGAGACAACCTTATGAATTTGTTCCTCTAACGCGGATTTTAATGCTTGCACGTCCTGACCTATTTGCCTTCTATCCTCTACCTGCTTTTCGGATAGCGAATCCATCCTTATACTCAAATCTTTCCTAATTTGCACTACTTCATTATTAATGTCTACTTGTGTACTGGCAAGTTTTCTTTCAATTCGTTCCTGAATCTGAGTTACATGTTCCCCACTTGACCTGTTCCATTCATCTTTCCACACCGTTACATTTGCAGTTAACATTTCCGCAATATCTACTTCAATGTCTTCCTTAAGTAAACGATTATGATCTAATACTTGGGTTCTCATGACCTCTACATCATACTTTAATCCTGCTAAAGAAGCTGTTGTCCTAACAGACTCGTCAACCAACCTAGTTATTAATGCACTAATGTTACGAGTACAAAGTGTTTTTGAAGTTTCAATTTCTTCTCTTACTTTATTAACATCAGTTTGAACTTTAGCAATATCTACAAAAACAGTGTTAACTTCTACTTGTATCTTAGTTATATCGCTTTGCATCTCATTTACATCGGAATGAATGTTATTAATGTCTACTTGAACATTTGACACATCGGTTCGGACATTTATAATCTCTCTTTGAACCTCTTCTACTTTATCTTGTACAGTAGCAACATCGTTCCTAACAACAATTACTTCAGCTCTAGCACAGGAAATATCACCCCGAACATTAGCAACATCAAGATTCAACATAGTAAGATCTTTCTGTACCTTAGAAACATCAGTCTTAACATCTGAAACATCTTTATGCACATTGGACAAATCTTTATGGACATTGGACACGTCTGTGCGCATGTCAGTTACAGCATTCTCGATTCCCTGGGTACTGATCTGTAAACGCGACATATCATTTTCTAAGTTTGCAGAACTGGTCTGAAGAACTTTCAGATTTTCATCCAGCATCTGCTTTGTTCGACTAGCATTCCTAGCTTCCATCTCCTTCATACTGTTATCCATGCTAGCATTCAACTACTTCGCACTTTCATTCATGCTAGCTTTCAACTCCTCTAACATCATTCTCATACTCTCATCTGCCATTTCAATAATATTCAAAAATAGACTGCTTTAGGGACATACATCAAACAGAGCAAAATAACAACATCTGAGCAACATCTTTCACCATATATAAGTTTGAGCAATTTTCTGTCTTAAATCTAACTTATAATTACCTTATAATTAACCTTCGTAGACATTTTATGTTGAAATAAACTCAAGCACATGTTCAAATTTCTTTGGTTCATTTTAAAATATCCTAACACAAATAATTTACATTTACAATCCAAATAGTTTAATTTTATCTTTAATATGACGAAACATGTCATAAGCCGGTCAAATAAAATAAGATTCCAGATCATAGGCGATTTTTCTAAGTTTCCAGCCTATTTAACCTCTCTCAAGTTGTATAAGATCTGATCTTTTCTGAGTGTAATTTTCCTAATACAACACAACATTTAATCCCTATATAATCACACTCTCAAATTCTACAATTGGCCAAGACATCTAACAAAGAATCAACCTCTTTATTTGAGTCTTCACAATCCCATTGACATCGATAACTTGGTAATCCAATGTTATTCGAACACTCCACAAAATTGCGGTGCCAATTCTACTGCAATAACTTCGTAATCCAATGTTTTGCTGAACGTGCCCCACCTTTCAGGGTCGCCAATCCTACTGGCGTTCAACCTGGTAATCCAGTATTGTCGAGCCCCACGTAATTGCGGCGTCAATCCTACTGTCCCCGATAACCCGGATAGTAGGCTGTCAGATATCCACCCCCTCAATCGGATTGCCAATAATCAAAAGCACCGGCACAGCTACATCAATGAAAATGGCACTGACAGATACTACCGAGATTAGAGCACAGCAGTTAACAAGAAATTATTGTGGAACACACCAAAAAATACGGGGGTTCATACTTACCTTTACTTACCTCTTCAAATTAATCTCGGGTATGGGTTGCCAACTGGATCACTTAAAGTATGCCCACACAATAACCTCCACCATGATATTTAAAATGAACCAAGACGGAAACAAGAAACCTCAAACTGTACAATAATTTATTTCACATAAAGGGAATGATTCCAACAAAAATTCAACAAAATACACGTGGCAATCAGAAGCCATTGTCAATATAATCATGTCCTCCTGTAGGACTTGTAGACGTTACATACAAAATTTTATCTTTCACTAGCTTAAAAGAACGTAATAATAGTAATACACTTGGAATGGATGCGGGAGTTGGGGTGAGACATGTAGCAATTGTTTTCCTCTTTCATAAACATCACACTTTATTTATAACTGCAAGCCTGTTATGTAGTCGACCTTGGCCTCTAACATACAGTTGTCAGGCCAGCTGCGATCCACCCTACATCATGTCGCATGCCTACGTCGTTAAATGGACCCACCTGTCCAGTCAGCCTTAGCATATGCTCGTAACCTCAGAGCCTAGCTCCTTTTCAAACACTTTAAATGTCCTCAACTCAACTCAAATATTATCACGCAAATCTTTTAAATGCTTCAATCACATATTACTGGATTACTCTAATAATCCCAAAACTTGTTTAATTACATAATCCATTTGTTTCATTAGCGTTGTTTAGAATATATTAACAAAACTCTTAATGTTTATAACAAATGCTCATTAATTGTTTATAACAATTATAAATTGTTTATAATATTGTCAAACGACAATTCAAAAATTTATACACGCCTCTATTAATTCCTTTCATTTCACATTATTGTTAAAGATATTTACACAATTATTTACAATATTAATATTATTTATTTTAGAAATACATTAAACCTCAAGTTTATCCGGTTGATAATTACTCAAATCAGGTTAATATAATCGACCAATGAAGGTTAGTTATATTTATGCTTATATTCAGGTTTAATAAGTTTTAATAATTATTATTATTATTAGTGACGGTAACCTCCATTCAAAATCGTTATCTCAAATTATTTAACACTCTTGTTAATTTTAACAGTAATTTCACATGATTAATTTTCAAAGGACCTGGACAATAAACTCAGCGGAAAAATACTTCGCTCAAATGCACAAATTGCATAAAATAGGCCCAGAATTCATCATATATTTCCATATATATGGCATAAAAATCTTCCACAATATATTCAAAAACCTCCACTTACAAATTCCTCAACATCATTAATATTACTGTGGGAATCTCCTTCACTTATTCAAGGGCATTATTCATCAGCGACTTTTACATGTCCACTGAACTAACGATTATACATCCATAGTTCCACTTTAAAAATTCTTATATTCATTAATTGTGTCAAACTGTTATTTATTTAACCTTCGTGGGTTTCATTCATGAATCGATATGAAGTAAAAATTTGCCAATCACAAACAAATTTAATAGCAAATACGATTATACACGCCTCTCTGGTCTATCAAAATCGAGATTAATATCTCCTAAGTATCGTAGTATAAAAATACTATCTTCAATCAAAGTTCATCTAAACTGCAAAATATTCGAATAGAATACAATTAGACTGTGGAATGCAAACATTATTGTTCCAATCTAGTATTGAGAAAAATTCCTATTAAAAGTTCATTACTATAGTGTATTCAATAAATCGTAATCAAAGTTCATATTTCATAAAATTGTCTATAATGCAATGGTAATGACGATAACTGACGATAAATGTCTATGTTGCAATCGTGTTCATAAAACGACTAGTATTTCCAAGATCGTCGATACAGTAATAGATTTTAACGCTCTAAAATCTTTTAATTATTCTTCTTTCTTGAGGATGACAGAAAATTGGTCAAAGTAATTAACTGAAGAGAATTACTTTAATAAAGTGACACGCTGTCTGAATTCAAATCTGCCATAGAAAAATCATTAACGTTACAGTCAAATCGCGACTCCAAAAATAATGCAAATTCCTGAATGAATATAGATATCAGTCTCAACTGATCCAAAATTATTTAAATATGCCACTGACATAACAATGTCTTAATAAATCGTAGAAAACAGCATAACTCATCGAAGTGTACTGAGTACATAAATATCAAGCAAAAATATGGGGCAAAATATAGGACAGAACATATGGGAAAAATGGTTGCTCAGATATCGCTAAATGACTCAAATAAAACAAGAAACGTTCACGACTACCTTATCTGTTGATTGAAGTTCTAGAGGAAAATCTTCCAAAGATGTGCTCCGTCCTCGAACCTGGAATCAGCGCCCTCGGAGAATCGAACTGCTTCCTCCTCCGAAAATTGCACTGCTCCGTGTATACGATAGACATCCTTCTGGCAAAACTCTTCTTTGTGGGCCGGGTCTACCCTGGCCTCTCTTGATAGTTCCCTGAAGTTCTGGTAGAAATTCGCCATGAAGTTTATTGCAGTTATTTCCGCAGAAATATTCATATTAGTGGAGTATGAAAATATTTCCACTGCCATTTGATATAATTCAGCGTTGGACAACGATGCATGAGTGTAGTTGGATATTCACTACATGCTCGCTTTTGTATAAAGACGATTAGCGAAGTTCCATGCTGCTATTTCACTCCGTTGATATATGTCCCAATTGCATTAAAGTCCTTAGCCTTCCATCTCCATTATAATAGTTGAAAGAACTGCCATATTATATTGTTCCATGTTAGAATGCAGCGTTGTATCACCAAAAGCAATATGTAATATCACGGTTGCACTACACGTGTCAGCCGTAGCGTAGAATGTGATATTTTAAAAGTGCTTCTCAGGTGGCGAGAAAATCACTTTTGTCTGCCGTCTTAAAACGCCAATATCTTTCAAATTATAATCTTGAAAATGTTCAACCTTTCTACACACTTTAATATAGTACTGCACAATCGAATTAGCTTAAAGGCATTAGTCAACTCTTGATATATTATCTTGTAGACTTGAAAATGTGTGCGTTTCAACTTCGCCTAGTTTCAAACACCGTAAAATGGAACTGCGGCACTCACGAAGCTCGTTCGATGCGGTGGACTATACCACACGCGCTAAATACGACTTTCTTCACTTATTCACTCGAAAACGACTATATGACATCAGAAATATATATGCGGGATGAGATATATATGCGATATGAGACACATGAGCTATGAGAGCTCCTCTCTGCTGTGCAAGACCTTTTATCAACTTCTTAAGGGGCGTCTCCATCCCTTCCATAGCTTGTTTCTCCGTCATAGCTAGAATTTCTAACTTCGGCAATACTTGACGGATTTTCGAATTTCAAAAACTCAAAAATAATTTCTTCAAAATTCCAAATCAATGCCATAACTGAAAATAGTTGTCCACAATTCTGCATTCCAAAAGTAATTAAATAAGGTAGTTTCAGTAATCTCCGTCTCCCTCCAAACTATCGTTCATTGGTTCGAGTCTTTCCTCCAATAGCGTAACTTCTTCCTCAGCACAATTCCATGTTTCCCTGCGACTGCGTCGTAAATCTCAGATCTTTCTCGAACAAACTCATGACGTCACCAAGAATCTCAGCTCAAGCAGCCTACTTGCATGAAGTCTGCGTCATCCGTGCCTACGTCATGAATATCCACGTCACAACTATGACAGCCATAACTTTCTTCACATTTTCCAATACAACCGCCGTGGTCTCAATATAATTCAATTTACGGGGGCAGTAGTTACCCTTTCAAGTAACATCGTGTAATTGCACCATTAATGACTGTGTGTGCATTGCCCTCATTGGCTGCCTTCCTTGACTCTATGAGCCCTTCAACAACCAATGTAGAAGAGTTTAGAATAATGGCTATGAGCCCCCTTAAGGGGGGACGTATGCAAAATTGCACTGCAGTAAAATAAGTATTGTACCTCCCAGAGTTTTAAAGATAATGCTATATAATTTTACACATATGATTATCGGTGTACTAGACATGCCTGTATTGATTTTCGTAGTGATAATTGAAATGGTTCTTCGGCTAGGAATATTTGAATTTTCTAAAACATGTACCGGTACCCTTAATATGTACCTTTTCTACAAAACCATTACATTTGCAAGTTACAAAATTTGACATGTAATATCTACAGCCTTGGTTATAGATATCTGTGGAACAACTTTTTGATATCTTATTTACTTTATTTTTAACAGCACTTCAAAATCTGATGGACTTAATTTGAAAGAAAAAAAAAGACATGTTACCCCTTAAAATCCAAAATATGTTCTATCACTGTATATTTAATGATGTAGGTGAAACATGTAAGTTATGGAAACCATGAACCAAAGATTCGAATTTTTTATATATTGTATTGCCGCTCATCTAATGAATTAGAACAGACCATATCCATTTTCCTCTGATTCCTATTTTTCCTCCAGCTGTTTCCTCATTGAATTTCTCCTTTTATGAGTCTATGTTTCCAATTTCATCATCTGATGATGTCAGATTATCCTCACATTCTTCCTACAGAAGTGGGTGTGGGAGTATACAAGCAGTTACATATACTAATTTTTCTCACATTTACAGATGGTATTGAACTGTAATATTTTTGAATTAATATCTTGATACCGTAAGGTAAATTATGGGCGAGTAAAAAAATACTATTTTTACCCCCTTAATGTACAGTTGCCCCCACACGTACGTCAATAACGATGCGGGAAAATAAACGGCTGCATCCGAGGGTTCTTTTTTGTAAAAAACAAAAATGGAAGTATATGAATGGAAATGCTGTAGCCCTTTGAACTGTGGACGTTGCCGCAGCACAGAGCAATGGTGTTACAGAAATAGATGTGCCTCATGATTGATTGGCCTAGAGTGTACAGGGGTGACCAGCCTCTCCGTCGCGTCAGCCTCTAGAATTCGATACATAAAAACGAAACATTTCCGGGATGAGTGAAACGTTACTCTCGTCAGACAAGGAACTCCATGTAAAATTGAAAAGCCTAGCTTTCTCTTAAGGGGGGAGACCCAGCTTAACAGAGGAAAAAAAGGCCAATATTCATTCGATTGTTAAATATGCTACACATATTGTTGACAAATGCTGCAATTGTGCTTCCTGGCAACCAGAAGCAACTTCAACAATGTAAAAATTCTAATTATAACATTTTAAAATAAAATTTTCAAAATGTCCCGCCTTTTTAACAATGTATCACCGTTTCCCTTCTAAATTCCAAGTTTATAAGAATGTTTGTACTTTTTCTTTTTTTAAGTGTGTATCAAACCTCAACCTACAAAATGAACCTCAATCACTAACATACACTGTGATTTAGATATTTTTATAGAGTTTTTATTCTGAGCACCTGAATAAAATAAAAGAAAATTAATAAAAACTCTTTAACGATATCTAAATCACAGTGTATGTTAGTGATTGAGGTTCATTTTGTAGGCTGAGGTCTGATACAGACTTTAAAAAAGGAAAAGTACGAAAATTCTTATTAACTTTGAATTTATAATGGAAACTGTGATATATTCTTAAAAAGGCGGGAAAAGTTTGAAAATGTTATTTGGAAATGTTATAATAAGAATTTTACATTATTGAAGTTGCTTCTGGTTGCCAGGAAACATACCAATACTGGGATATGTGCAGCAATTGTCAACAATATGTGTAGCATATTTAGCAATCGAATGAATATTGGCCTTTTTTCCCCTCTGTTAAGCTGGGTCTTTCCCCTTAATACAGGTCATTTATGACAATGGTCCGGAAATTAATTAAAACGCTCCGCCAATCAATACAAATAGTATTCAAATTAGTACATGTTTCTGTGGTGAAGTACTGTAGCCTATCTCGTATTCCGTGAACATAGTTAGGTATTGAAAAAAAACATCGTATTTTCCTAGTGGAAATTTATCTTGTCAAGAAGAAATCTTACAGTAAATGTATTCATAAGTTTCAGTGCCGTGCGATTTTTACTTGTGGGGGGAACCTCAAACAAACGGGTGTACATAAACAAACGGCGTACTTTGGAGGCTCTCGAGAACAAATAACTGCACTGATACGAAATATCATTGAGGATGAATTACAGCGAGTGTACCAACACTTCCTACGTCGGTGCAACTTGTGTCTAGACAAAGGACAACATTTCCAGCAACCACAGTGAAACCCCTATTAAGAGATCATTGACGGTTCCATGGAAAACTGGTCTTTTAGAGGGATGGTCTCTTAATAGGGGTCGGCATTAAAAATAATGTTATACTGCAGTATTAATAAAGTACAGTTGGAACACAGAATTGATTACAATTTATCTGCATTGGTTCCCATTTAGTACAAATTAATTACTAATAGTTATTTTCTGAGCTCTGTCATTTACAAAAGTCACGGATTGATCTCTGTTTTAGATTAGCACATCGTTTTTTTAACAATTTCACTTTCTAAAATATCTCTGAGTGAGTTCGAAATTCTATTAATTTGTTCTGGGTTCGAACAATCTTCTAGGAGAGCCGTTTTTGGTATTTTTTTATACGTTACACAAAACTTTTTCTAATGATATTGTATGCTGATGCAGTTCTGTGCCAACAGAACCATTGTTTACATCATCACCCTCATCACCATCTCCAATGGGAAGGCAGACGAGAAGTGGTCTTTTGAAAGAGGTCAGACTGAGAAAATGCCTGGTCTTTGGTCGGGGAGAGGGGTGGTCCTTAAATAGAGGTAACAAATACATTGACCTTATGAGGTTTTAAATCGGTCTTTAAGAGGGGTGGTCTTTTAATAGGGGTTGTCTTTTAGAGAGGTTTCACTGTACTCTGAAATTAATGTTAGTAATGATTCTTAAAATACGTTGAAAAGCGTAAATGTGTTAAACTAGTTGGGCGCTACGCTGCTGCTAGCACCACTGACTTGCTCGACAGGCGACTATACACAGTGTCCCCGTCGCCACACGGCCTCTGCTAGGTTCCGTCATTTAGAGAAGGGCCTCACTGTACAATATTTCTTAAATATAATTATATCTGTTATATTATATCGGGGAAAGAAAAGTCAATGAGTTTGCAGTTTGAGGTTATTTGCATCAATCAAGAGTCCATAAGAAAGGAGGCTTCGCTCCATGTAAAACAAGCCGTCACATAGGGTTCTCCGATTATGGGTTCGGAATATATCAGGGGAAACAAAAATCAATGACCTTGCAGTTTTGGGTTATTTTCATCAGTCAAGAGTCCATAAGAAAGGGCGCTTCGCTCCAAGTAAAACAAGCCGTCACATATGTTTCTCAGATTATGGGTTCACGAGATATCAGGGGAAACGAAAGTCGATGACCTTGAAGTTTTGGGTTATTTGGATAAATCAAGAGTCCATAAGAAAGGGGGCTTCGCTCCAAGTAAAACAAGCCGTAACATAGGTTTTTCCGATTTTGGGTTCGCGAGATATCAGGGGAAACGAAAGTCAATGACCTTGCAGTTTTGGATTATTTGCATCAATCAAGGGTACATAAGAAAGGAGGCTTTGATCCAAGCAAAACAAGCCGTCACATAGGTTTCTCCGATTATGGATTCGCGAGATATCAGGGGAAACAAAAGTCCTTTTAGTTTTGGGTTATTTGGGTGAATTAATGGACCGTAGGAAATATGAGAGAAAATACCCACAAAACGAGCCATCACACGACCCTCTTCGATAATTGGTTCGCGAGATATCGGGTTGCCGGGCTGCAACATGCAGTCGCGGTGCGTGGTTGAACGCTCACGGCTACGAGTGCGTTGGAACTGTCACTGCTCCTCTATAGCAAAGTCAGAGGGTGAAGAGAAGAGGACGAAGGGAGAATTGTGTCATCATGAGATACAGCATTTGAGTTCAAACACCGTACATAAGGGCAAAAATAATATAATGATATAATAATATAATAATTATACCTATTAATTACGTACAGGAGATAAAGGGGAATTATATGTTCTTAGTGAAGCCCCTTTCCACTCCAGAGGAATGCGGCTGGCCCATGTCCAGCCAGGTGAGGTACCGCTGACCATACACAACACTCTTGTTCGTGACTGATGAACACAACACATATCTTGTAGGAAACTTAAGCATTAAATCACTGTCGTGTTCCCGCCGCTGGTACAACACAAGTCGCTGCATGACTATTCACAGCCCTCGGGGGCTTACAACAACCACGAGCTTGACATTGGTTCCATTTTCTTGTGCGTGAATATCTGTTGGCCTCCCTTGGTCAACTCTCTTCAGACCCCGACGGTGTCAGGGAACCCGAAGTCACGGGTGATTTTCATTTCCCGCCTTTCATAGCTGATACTCGATACCGTTCTCGTTGTGCCTATGGTAGAACCAGTGTTGCCAACATTTTGGTCATCAGCCCCATGTAGTTGCGTGTGTGTGTGGGATAACCTGTATGTGATGACTGTAGTACTGAGTGTTACGGTATTAGGGACAACGAATTAATGTAACTATTCCTCAACGTTCCGAAAATTGAGTTCTACAAGGCCCTGTCAAAATCAAGCTTACCAACTTGAAATCTCATGCACAAATGATAACATCCATGTTCGCAACTTGAACAGGTGTTTTCTACAATGAAGCTTCGGAAAATAGCGTCGGAAATAGATTGACTGACCACCATTTAGCTGCGCTACTAAGAATCAGCTCATCCCAGTTCCAACCAGATTATGAAAATCTTTTAGAAGCACAAACACAGTCTCACTTGTGACATACTCCTTCCTCTGCTAACAAATAATGAAGGCGTGTTCTTTTTTCCTAAGTTTTCTACCATTTGTAGCCTATAAGTTTTTTAAATTTAAATTCAGAAATGGAAAGTTTATAATCGATATGTAAACATGTGTTGTTCGCTTTTTCGGCTCGCCTACATTATTTTGAATTGCATCTGGCCCTGCCGCTAAAATGTTTTCCCGTATCTGCTTTAGAGTGTTGGTTGGTTGGTTGGTTCTTAAGTTTAGGGGCTGCGACAACGCGGTCATGTAGCCCCGTGTACTTTGGGTGTGTGTAGAATCTGTCTGATAACCGGTGTTAATTGTGATGACTGTAATAGTGTGTGTTATCTGTCTTTTTTAATTTAAGTACTGCAACTTAGAATTTTTCAAATAGTTCCTACTTTTGCCGCCAAGCGCCACCGTCAACGACTACTAGGCCAAGTTCGAAACTCAGCTACTAGACGCCACCGCAGTCGGCTCTTGGCAACGAACATAGAAACCTAAGAGCGTTGTTTACATTAACCTATCCAATTTAGCTTCACACAGGTGCAATTAGTGGAAGGTTCTTTAACATGCCATAAATCTATGACATGGGACCGCCGGCTTTACTTCCCCTCCGAAGGAAGGCATACTGAGGGATTTTTAACGCTCTTAAAAATCCGACGGCTTCGGCCGGGTTTGAACCCGCTATCTTGGGCATAGAAGCTCAGCATGCTACCGACTACGCCACCGAAGCCGCTGCTTTAGAGTGTTAAGTGGTCAGATTTGGCCTTTTAAAGTAACGTAATTGCTTGTTAGTATCTAGCGTATGCTTATGATGTAGGTATGCTGTCACGAAGACTGAAGGATCTTGAAGAAGGGATGGGACGGTTAGAAAAAGAATCAGAAGGAGTAGGATTACGAGTGAACTACAACAAAACTCAATATTTATTATTATCTAGGAGAAATACTGTGGAGAAAGATAAATATATACATTTATTTATAAACCTAAATGGGGTGAATTTTGAGAGGTGTGAAAGTTTCAAGTATTTGGGAGTACTGGTTACTGAAGATAATAGCACAAGTGAAGAAATAAAAGCAAGAATTTCAACCGGTAATAAAGCTTATTGGGCACTGATAAAAATCCTCAAAGCGCGCATCCTCAGTAGAAGATCGAAGGTGACAGTGTACCGAACAGTTATAAGACCAGTGGTAATGTACGGCTCGGAAACTTGGACTATGACTGTGACAGAAGAGGAGCTTTTGAGAAGATGGGAAAGGAAAATACTGAGGAAGATTTATGGTACTGTGAATGAGGCAGGAAGATGGAGAATACGGGAAAACAAAGAATTGGAGGAACTATATGGTCATCCTGATATAGTTTCGGAAGTAAAGAGTAATAGGCTAAGAAGGCTGGGACATGTGGAGAGAATGGCAGATGATAAGAGTGGTTAAAAATACCTATAGAGGGAATCCAGGTGGAAGAAGATGCAAAGGAAGACCTAGGAAACGATGGTTGGATGACGTGGAGGACGACTTACGCAAGATAGTAGTAAGAAGATGGAGGAAACGTACAGAAGATCGTCAGGATTGGGCAACGATTGTTGGAGAGGCCAAGGTCCTACATGGACCATAGCGCCGAGGAGTAGGAGTAGTAGTAGTAATTGCTTGTTAGTGGTAAGTTAACGAACGTTTCTGTTTGATGAAATACTCGTGCATAATTAAATAATGATGAATTAAGAGATAGGCCTAATTGACTTGGCAAATAAATAGGAATATAGAATACTACCTAGTGACTTTTAGCGAACAATAGCTGGCAACATTGCTGAAAGGACAGTACGGAAATGTTGATAGCCTGACTCGTAGCAGGTCTGTGTTTATTGCGCGCACAATGGCTGTAATTTGGGATTACTTATATCCATTGTGGCTAAACCGCATCATATCAAGCACTATTGATGGAATATTTATGTTCCAGTACAAACAAGACACTCTAATATCAAACACGCGAACAAAGGCTCAATACTCCCTTTCCACTGATTGGTCCGGTCATTAGGGGTGCCAACATTGCTCCCAGTACCGCGTCAATATACACATCTATTTCAATACTACCACTACTACTAGACCTACTGATAATAATAACTAGCGTACCCATGTGAGAACTCTGGCATGTGTATAAACAACTTACCCGGCTTGACTGTTATGCGGGCTTGACGCGACACAGTTCTGGCAGAGGCTGTTGTTGTTTGAGTCTTCAGTCTTTTGACTGGTTTGATGCAGCCCTCCATTCCTCCCTGTCCTGAGGTAATCATTTCATCTCTACATAGCTACCACCCCCTACATCCGAGGCAATCTGTTCAAACAAATTCGAACCTTGGTCTACCCCTACTCTTCTCATCCTCGACCCTTCCTTCCATAACTAAGCTTGCTATCGTCATGTTTATTTGTTTAAACGCACTTTATAAACAAATAAATATATATCCGTTGACTTTTTAAGAAAAGCAAGACGTTTCCTGTACTATTGAGACGATTTGGAAGATTTTGGTACAACCTGCACCTTCTAACTCCTTCTGGATTAAGAGCTTGAGTTTTGTGAACTTAGCGTTTAACCCTTTGCAGCCCTGGTTTCATGATCTTTATTATTTTTCTGTGCATTGGAAATTATTGTTTATGGATAATTTGCCTTCTACTGTTAAAATAGTTATTAACAAGAAATGTACATCCGCCTGAATCAATACTATAAAGAAAAAAATAATTATTTAACTTGTTTCAGTACATGTTTCGAGGATTAATTACATTTTATCCCCTTCATTAGCTATTGAAAAAAAAAAAGCCGCTTTGTTTTGAAAAGGCTAAATTTGGATCTTTAAGCATACAGGCTCGTCATTAGTTATAGACCTACATGGATTGGTGAAGTATTGGTGTTACATATCTACCATTTCAAGCTTCAATGCGGAACTACCATTTGTCATGAGCAGCTAATCACCGTCACCATCTATTTCATTTCATTTTATTCTGTTCTTATAACCTAAATTTTATGGTGCACCATATTAGGTTTAAATACGTATCTTATTACTGTGCTACGCTTTTTTTTTCAATAGCTGATGAAGGGGATAAAATGTAATTAATCCTCGAAACATGTACTGAAACAAGTTAAATAATTATTTTTTCTTTATAGTATTGATTCAGGCGGATGTACTTTTCTTGTTAATAACTATTCTAGCATATCAATACGGAACCACCATGAGTCATTTAAATATTGTAATTCTACTGTTAAGAGATAGGATCCGTCAACAAGCGAACATAGGCAAATATTCCACCTATACGACATGCAGGAAGAACCTGCTCTTACAATCTCCGGAATGTTGTTACATTTTGGTGAAAGTTGTGGTGATTCTTGCCTCAAAATATGTTAAAATGGTGACAAGTTGTAAGATTAAGTTGGTGCATATACAGTTTTAGGTATATTTAGAATTACAATTTTATGTGTGTAAAATACCATATTGCTTTAGTGGGCATCAGCCATGTGTTAAGAGGCGTGTTACAAAGTAATCCCGGAGTACTTCCACGCTATAAATTGCTATCATACCTGCCAACTTTCAAAAATAGAAATCCAAAAGATACCAAAGCGCAAAAAATTAGCGCGTACATGCGTCGCAAGGTCTTAAAAATAGCCAGAAAAGACTACAGGGAAAGAGATTACAAACGCTTGGTGATGTGAGACTATCTAATTCATTGTGCCAGTTTCCAAAAATTCTGAAGAATATGCCTCCCTGAAAGACTGATGACATCGTTTCTTACTTGAATTCATCACGAAAACACTTAATTGCACAATAAATTGTCACACAATTGCACGAATACCAGAACTACATCAAGCACCGCTTAAAACCAAGCTAACCCGCTTACAAGCAGTCAAGCACAAAGAGTAATATAAATGCAGCGATAATCTGTGAGATGTGATTATAGATACACAGTTCTATGGACTTTCAGCGCAATGTCAAACGCAAGGAGTTAATGACAAAAGCGCAGCGATAATCTGCGAGACGGGATTATCGAAAATCAAAACTGAAATGTGATTTGGAAGCAGAGAACGGAAACAAGCTAGGGAGTTACAAATCCGGAAAAAACTATGTTAATCCGGACAACGGGAAAACACCCCCAAACATCCGGAAACCTTCCGGGAAAACCGGAAAACTTGGCAGGTATGTGCTATGTTTATGGTGGTTTCATGTTTTGGATTCAGAGTTTAGCTATTTTTCAAGGATTTTTTTTCTCCAACAAACCAATTAATTTGGGCTGGAAGGGTTAATATTATTATCTTTTCTAAGAAAGCTCTAGTTCTCACATGAGCCATGGGTCCTCCACGTTAGTTGTGTGATTTTGTTGTTGCTGTTGTTATTGATTAATTTACGAATTTTGCGACATCGTGGTCACAACACTGTGCTCTTTGAAGTCAGAAAATCCTTAAATATTCCCTACAAATCCTTCAGTTCCACTTGTAACATTATCATCATCATCATCATCATCAACAGAATCGTTATGAGAGCGCTTATACCGTAAGTAACCCATTTAAATATTTTAAGGCTTGTTAGAATAACTGATATTTCTTTTTATCATTTTAAATGATCTTGTCGACTTCGTCGTTACGCTGGGGTCTGGCGTTACGTTACGGTGACGGGATGAAATGTACCCAGATGCACTGAGGTGTGTGACGTCATAGTTCCGCTTGGTGCATGTGTACCCCGACAATCTCTACTTCGTTAGTACAAGACAAAAATCCCCGATTCTTGGATGTCACGGGTAATCTCGAGAACCACTGGATGGATTTTGATGCGGTTTTCACCATTCTGTAAAGGATATCTCGAGGAAAGATTCTGTAGAAAATAATTTATGTATGATCAAAGGAAGCCAAGCAGTAACGATTTCAGTGAAAAAGTCGAAAACAAACTTGGCGTCCGTTCGCTTCTTAAGCTTACGCTGGGCAAACCGTTAAAAATATCAATATACTATGAGCGTAAGAATTGGTCAGCATGAAAAGTTCTACAAAAAAGGTCGCGGGAGCATATCAGTCTCTATCTTCAATACATCGCCCATTATAAGTGTTTTAGACTGAATGGAAGGGGCACGTCCCCGCGCACTCTGGTGAGCATGCAACATCCCGCGCGCTTGACCTTGCTTTGCCCTTGGTTTGCACTTGCCGTTCACGAGTAATTTGAAACAAGATAAGCAAAATAAGTATTATGCAGTTAATTTTCTAACATGTCAAGAGTCTTTGGCTTCGAGCGAAGCGAGAAGCCTCCAGCCTTTCTAGCATTTTTCAGCATTTGTAGCATTTAAAATGATTCAAAGTCTAGTATTTCAGACTGACTGTCACTTTTTTCTATTTTTACTTAATTATAATTTTTATTGATTGTTCTCTTCTTGTGCTCTATTTTCGGATCCTTGTGCTCAACCTTGTTCTTCAGGTCACGAGATTTATTTTGAATACGTATTCATATTATTATTATTATTATTATATTATTATTATTATTATTATTATTATTCAGGTAGCCATGAGTTTATAATTCCAACAACTCGGCGTTTCACTCATGGTGTTTCTAATTTAGTGCAGTTGCATGAACGTGGTCAATAACTGCTCCACACACATTTTCCCTAATGTGGTGTCCAATGAAAACAAATCCCAACAATTCTGTTTTAATTTCATTAATAATTAATAACCACTCTACTGCAGAAAATTGAACAAAAATATGGAAAGGGATTTGCTGCTCCATTTTGGAATATGAGCAGATTAGCCTGACGCTGGGTCCATAAGCGCGGAGCCAAAAGGTGGCCATTACCACTCATCAACACAGCGATGTTGTTTAGACTCGGTCTATTATTTTTGCAGACTATTTCTGTAAAATATACAAACGGAGTGCTGTTGTTGAGCTCAAATTAGGATAGAATTTAAACTACGTAGCCTGGACAATATTGAAGTGCAGCTCTCAAATAGCGCTGCCAGCTGAGCTAAAGTAGCGCCAAAAATGTCAGGTAATGACGAGCACTCTCGTGGTAGAATATTGAACCAAAAGACAACAGCGTCAACAATGTTGCGTTAGAGCTGGACCGCCAAAACCTTTTCACATGCAGGGTCAATTAGGCGATAGAAGAGGCATGATATTTTCGCATTAACGATAAACGCGTTAAAAAAAATGTTTTGAAGCGATTTTGCGGTATCTTTACGAATCATATGTTTCTGGTTAAGAAAATACGGATATAATGTTCGCGAATTAAAGCGATCAGGCCATTTTAAAGTGAAATTCAATTATTTCGCGATAAGCGCGATATTACAGCGAAATCTGTAGCGAATAACGAGCTTGAAATTTTGTTTCAAGATTATGTACTGTATGAAAAGAAAGAGAAAAGCGAACAAAGACTCAACAAGTTGAAATAATTCAGTCACTGCTAACATTAAAATTAATGTAAAATCAGGAATGTAATAAAATAATATTGGGTACTTACTAGTAATTTATACATCTACCATTCAAATAAATAATTCAGAGCTACAATAATGAAACCTTTAATGATTATTTTTAGAATTTAATTAAAGTGAAATTAAAGCGATACAGCAATATCTATTTCGCGAAATTAGTATCCATCTCGCAAAATCGTTCAAAAATGAGTGCGAAAAAATCATGCCTCGAGCGATATGCAACAAAATGTTTAACTTTAATATAGTCTAGCATTTGTACGAAGTAATCTGTCGATATTAAATTGATCTAAGACTTAATTTACGCTGCAAGAATGAGGTTTATTTTAATAAAAAAATATATTACCAACATTCACATAATTAAGAGCCAAGTTTCTTTTTTAAACCCCCATGTATGAGTGAAGTATTTTGTTGGAGCCAAAAACACGTGTTGTTTTCCGCAATAAGCTGCAATTTCCTTATGTAATACATATGGGTGGTGATTTTTAGCCTATTTTCAATTTTGAAAAAAAAAAAGGCTTATGAGATCACTTTCTGCCCGTGTGTGTGTGCGTGTGTGTATGCGTGTGTGTGTGTGAGGAGTGTGTGTGTGTGTGTCCCTAATAACTTCTAAACGACTGGACCTATTTCAATGAAACTCGGAAAGTTTATAGCACTATTCAGGACGACCTCGACCGTGCCCTTCAAATTATGTTACGTCTCACCAATCCAACATGGCGGCTGTGCGAAATATTCCACCAGCATTCAATATCTCCGAAACTGTTACCGTACCGATATCACCCTGGATTTTTTACGGTGATAAAGGGAACTACTAGAAGTTCACCTATGTGACTTTTGAAAAACTGCTAACTACAAAACCAACATGGCGGCCACGCGAATTCGCGACTTTTAAATAGACGTTTCTCGCGATTTAACCAACCAAACGCAATAAACCTTGGTACAGTATATGTTTATACACATTGTAATGCACCGACATCTAACTTGGTTCAATTGTTTACATAACCACAAGATGGCGGATGTGCGAAATATTTCACCGGCATTCTATATCTCCGAAACTATTAGCGGTATCACCCTGAAATTTTGTACGGAGATAAAAGGCACTACTGAAAGTTCATCTATAAGACTTTCGAAAATCGGTTAACTAAAAAACGTACATGGCAGCCAAGCGAATTTGAAAATTTTAAATAGACCTTTCTCGCGATTTAATGATCCAAACGCAATGCAATCTGGTACAGGAAATGTTTATACACATTGTAATACACTGGTATCTAATTTACTTCAATTGTTTAAATAACCTCAAGATGGCGGCTTTGCGAATTTTAACATTAAATTTTTATGTATTGTGTCGTAATCGTGCGATCGAAGTGTAAGTTTGAATAATGAAACTACGCAATAATTTTCCTTTGATGGTACATGACTCTATGGCCTATACATATAACAATCCAACTTGTTGACCATCCAAAATTAGAAGGGCACGGTCGGGGTCGTCCGGAATAGTGCTATGAACTTACCGAGTTTCATTGAAATCGCTCCTGCCGTTTAGAAGTTATTAGGGGGACACACACACACACACACGCACACTCCTCACACACACACACACACACACACATACACACACGCACACACACACGGGCAAAAGGTGATCTCATAAGCCTATTTTTTTTTTTTTTTTTCAAAATTGAAAATAGGCTAAACAAATCTGGTCTCTAGTCATGAGTTCAATAAGAGAAGGACGAACGCGCAAGGTGAGCAACGATCTGCGAGGCAAGGTAACAAACCCTCAACTAGTTGCTCATGAATGTAGAAAGTGTAGAATTGTAGATGGTTCATAAGAGTGCACAGAATCCAGAAGATTTTGGTTCGAACTCCGTTGGTGGTCTCATTTTTAGTCTATTTCATTTATGAAAAATATTAAGCTTATGAGATCACCTTTTGTCCGTGTGTGTGTCCTCGCCGCCTAATAAAATCTTAACTGCTAGAGCGATTTTAATGAAACTCGGTAAGGTCATAGTATTACTTTGTCCGACCCCGACCGTGCCCTTTAAATTATAATACGTCTCACCAATATAACATGGCGGCTGTGCAAAACATTTCACCAGCGTTCTATATCTCCGAAAGTATTACTCATATCACCCTGATATTTTGTACGGTGATAAAGGGCACTACTAGAAGTTCACCTATGTGACTTTTAGAAACTTGTTAAGTACAAAACCACCATGGCGGCCAAGCGAAGTTGAAACATTTAAATAGACGTTTCTCGCGATTTAACCATCCAAGCGCAGTGAAACTTGGTACAGCAAATGTTTATACACATTGAAATGCACTGAAATCTAATTTAGTTCAATTGTTTGCATAACCTCAAGATGGTGACTGTGCGACATTTTCAAATTAAGTTTTTATTTCTTGTGTCATAATCCTGCGTTCAAAGTTAACGAATGAATAATCAACCTACGCAATAATCGTCATCTAATAGTACACAACTCTATGGCCTTCATATATAAAAATCCAACATGGCTACCTTCTGAAATATTTAGACGGTTCTCAATATCTACTAATCTATGACAGCAATCAAACAGAAATTTTGAATGTTGATAAAAGCTATGGCAATTTCAATAACCTGATCAGCACAAATACAACATGGCGGCAACGCGAAATTTAAATATTTAAATGGACGTTTCCCGCGATTTAACCATCCGAGCGCAGTGAAATTTGGTACGGTAAATACTTATACAAATTTTAATTCACTGACATCTAAGTCATTTCAATTATTTTCACGACCTCAAGATAGCGGCTATGCGAAATTTTAAAATCTCGTTTTTTATTTCATGTGTCCTAATTATGCGATTGAAATTTGAATAATAAACCCACGCAGTAATCTTCATCTAGTATTTCATAACTCTATGCTCTACATATATAAAAAATGCAACATGGCGACCAGCCGACGGTTCTCAATATCTACGAATCTATTACAGCAATCGAACTGAAATGTTATATGTTGATAGAGGCAATTAACATAAGTAGGATATATGAAAATAGGATGTTTAGTTCTATACGGGACTACTTTTAAAATCTCACTTTCGTTTCCCGATCAATTGAATTGATTTTTGAGGTGGACTAATACAATGCTCTGGGTTATGTTTGGCCATCGAGGTCAAAGGAGCAGTTGACGTCCATTGACCGGAAAGGTTGCTCAGTGGGTTAAATGCAAAAATGTTTGAATAAATTGTTACATATTAACATATTAGATCTTCAGAAATAAGAAAATTACAACAAAAAGACCAAATGAAAAAAACTACTGTGGCAGAATAAATTATCCCTGCAATGCTCCTACAAATTCATCCACAAACCCATTAATTACTAAAAAAAACATATAAATGCCAAAGAAGAAAATATTCATGGCTCACTATTTCTAGTTCTACCTAATTTAGTTGCCTCCCCCTCATGGTTGGGCTCACTGGTGGGCGAGTAACACTTAGTGGAATACAGACCAGCGATCACCACAGGTTCGATCGCTCGCTTATCGAGGCTGCGACTCGAGACAGATCGAGCCAGTTAACACAGATTGATCGCTTCCTCCATCCAGTCTGATGCTGGCCGACACGGATTAAAAGACATCTGCGACAGAAAGAAAGAGAAAAGGAAATCTATCGCTGAGGACGGCTCGAAAGAAGAGATGAGACAGAGAGAGCGCAAGACACCATCACAGCACTTAAAAAATAAAGAGTAAAGAATAATTAATCGGACAAGATTCAAATATAAGAACAGGCTGACGTCTAGAAACAAGCATAGTGCATAGTACGCCGGAAATGTTTAAAAGACTTCCATTTTTTCTACGGCAGAAAATTTATGCTTACGGCTTTGTGACTTCTAAGTTTCGTCACGCTCTGAACTTTTCTGCATCGGTGGTTGTAGAGGAGAATGTCTTGTTGAGGATATCTCCTCCTCTTCCGCACCTTTCTGTTCGCGATAATGTTTACTCTTTTCGGCGTTTACAATTATACAAAAAAAAATCGTAACTAGGAGTTTGCGTTCTTATACAGGGTCCCGCAGCATAACTTCGTTTTTTTTTAAACGTAATTAAACCCATTGTATGAATCAGAAAACGTTTATTTTTTAAATAATGTAGGTGCATACATAAAGATTTGTTTTACTTAGTTTTGAAGATCAAATCCGATAGGTGACGTCCCCCATTCTCCATACACTGAGTAAACCGCTTTCTGGCGATTCTCATGACTCTTGCCAGCATATCAGGCATTATGTTGGCAATTTCTTCCTGGATGTTAGTCTTCAAATCTTGTAGAGTCCTTGGACGGTTCACATAAACACGGGATTCCAAAAGACTGCATAGAAAAAAATCACAAGGCGACAAATTGGGAGAGCGGGCCGGCCACTCCAAATCGCCCCTAAGTGAGATGAGGTGCTCCGGGAAGTGTTCCCTCAATATAGCCATCGATGCTCTTGAAGTGTGTGCCGTTGCACCATCTTGTTGGAACCAAATGTCCCCTAAGTCCAACTCATCCAGCCGTGGGGAAAAAATCCTGTAACATGTTTACATGCCGGTCCGAATTCACTGTACCTGCGCCTGCATTATCCTCAAAGAACCAGGGACCAATCATTCCAGCTGAGGACAGTGCACACCACACTGTGACTTTAGGCGAATGCAAAGGCCTTTGGCGAAGTTCTCGATGGAGGCAGCCCAGTAGCGCATGTTTTGTTTGTTAACGGATCCACACAAATGAATATGGGTTTCATCACTGAAAAGAACAATAGCATCCTCAGGAACGACTTCGAGAAGAAGCTCACACGCGTTCCGCCGACAATTGTAGTCACGTTCAGAAAGTTCCTGCGCACTCGCCATCATGTACGGATGGAAATGAAGATCAGAATAAAGAATTCTCCTCACAGACCGGTCGGTAAGTCCAAGGGCAGACGCATGTTTGCGTGCAGAACGCCGTGGTAATCGCAACACTGAAGCTCTTACTGTCTCAATGTTCTCAGGTGATCGAATAGGCCGAGGGACTCTAGTTCTTCGTCCTGCCACACTTCCAGTTCGTCTGAAAGTAGTGACCCACGTAACAATTGATTTCCGGTCCGGGACAGGGGCCAACGGGGCTAAATTAAAGTGCCTCCGTAAGGCGCGCTGGGTTGCGATCACAGAACATCCGCTAGAAAAGTAGGCCTCTATGGTAAAAGCACGCTCCTCTCTGTTTCAACGCATGATGGATACGGAACTGTGTCGGGACAAAACTTTATAGTACCACCTCACAAACGAGACCACCAGCTCTCCGCTACGACATCAACCGACTGAATGGCACGCATTTAAAACAAGTAGTTCCGTGAAGAACTATACAGCCTATTTTCATATATCCTACTCATATTAATTGCCTCTATCAACACAGAAGGTACAGAAGGCCGTGACTCAGCGAGTCTGGGAAGACTTTTGATCCTGTATTTTATGTATTTTATATGGACATTTCGTCTCTTTTATAATATTGTACAGTTTATATAGTGTTAATAGGTTGCCTATTCATAGTGCATGTTAAGTTATTGTGATAGCAAGGACTCACTTCGCAGTTTTTGGTAACGTTATAGTACACGGTCATTGTTCACTTACATAACCTCATGTTGGTAGGATATATTCTACAGTTGGATGTATGTACACTTCTCTCTGAACGATCACACTGAATAGTGTTTGAAAGTGATATGCTTGATTTTAAGGCACCAAATCATAGTAAAGTAACATGAATGTTAAAACAGCAAATAAGTGTATTGTTGCCTTACGTAAATTGCATGAGCGGAGTACAGGTTATGATCAGCTGTGACTAAACCAATGAGATGGATTCATGAAGATATCTCATTTCGCCTTCTGTGAGTATTCCTATTAATATTATTTCTGTCAGTGAATACAATGCAGAATAGAAAGAATACTGAAGCATTATCAAATTCTCGGACGATGACAGTTAAGTTTACATGATACAAACCGATAAATTGCTGTTAAGTAGTGTAACGACCTCTGTGGGTTGGGGCTGTAGAATAGACCCACGGTATTCCCTGCCTGTCGTAAAAGGCGACTAAAAGGGGACCGAGTAGCCGCCGGTATAAGTGGCTCCCCTCTTTCGCAAATTGCAGATAGGGTCAGGGCACTCTTTTGTCCTTGGAGTGAGAAATCGCTCCTTAAGGTGGATGAACCAGCAGGATTTGGTCAACAGCATAAGAATGGAGAAGGCAACGGGAAACCACTCCATTAAAGACCTTTATGTGTATCCCAAGAAAACCTATGATGAGTCCAAAGACAAATGTAAGTGAAGTTGGCAACTGCGGGATCACACCTCAAAGGAATGATGTCGGGCCCGGCAGGAGAGGAAATGGGGCCTCTCAGGTCGTTATCCGGAGAAATCCCTATTTTAAAATTGGAACATGGAATGTTCGAACTATGTTACAAGCTGGGAAACTAGAGAACTTGAAAAGAGAAATAGACCGACATAAATTAGATATTTTAGGATTAGCTGAAACACGTTGGAGAGAAGAAGGAGAGTTCACAAGCGGAGACTACAAAGTCTTGCACTCCGGAAGTGAGAATGGTCAAGGCGGTGTAGGTTTGGTACTAAATGCTAACTCTTCAAGAGCCCTACTGGATGTTGAAGCTATTGGAAACAGAATTATCATAGCACGTTTTCTGGCAACACCCGTAAATTTAGTTGTGGTGCAGGTATATATGCCTACGTCCAGCAGTGATGATGATGAGGTTGAAGAAATGTATGAGAAGCTGGAAGAATTAATGCGTAAGACAAAGGCTAGCGAGAACATTATTATAATGGGAGACTGGAATGCAGTGATTGGTGAGGGAAAAGAAGGATTTGCAGTAGGAGGGTATGGTCTTGGTAGAAGAAATTCACGTGGTCAACGTCTTCTCGAATTCTGTGAACAAGAGAGGTTCGTTATAAGTAACACTTGGTTTACCTCACCAAAGAGGCGGAGATATACTTGGAAAAAGCCAGGTGATGATCAACGTTACCAGATTGACTATATTCTTGTCAAGGAAAGATACAAAAATCAAGTGAAGAAATCCATGGCATATCCGGGCGCTGACATCTGTTCTGATCATTCTCTACTAGTAATGAGTACGGAACTGAAATTTAAACGCAGGATTCAGGGAAAACCAACAAAGAAGTGGAATCTTGAAGCATTTAAAAGCGAGCGGACTAAAAAGCAATATCAGGAAGCCACTGATGACAACATATCATCATATGCAAACAACTCACAAACTGTTGATCATTTATGGTCAATAGCCAAACTCTCCATCGAAAAGGCTGCTGAAGACTATGTGGGATTTGTGGAAAGAGTGAATCGCAAACCATGGATCACACAGGACATTCTCTTAAAGATGGATGAAAGAAGAAAATTTAAAAACGACTCTTCAGAAGTAGGCAGAAATAACTACCGAATGCTAAAGAACCAGATTGATCGACTCTGTCGGGAGAAGAAAATGGAGTGGTGGCAGTCAAAATGCGAAGAGATCGAATTTCTGCAAAAACAAGGAAGAACAGATTTAGCCTACCGAAAGATCAGGGAAACTACTAAGAAACAAAAAGGATTCCGCACTAGACAGTTCCGTGATACACATGGGAATCCTATATCAGACCTGAATTACAAGAAGGAACACTGGAGGATGTATGTTGAAGATCTATACGCAGAACCAATTCCATACCTTTTGCCAACACGTGGCGAGGAAGACAGGCCAATTGCAGAAGATAGAATTATTAGATCAGAGTTCGATGAAGCTCTAAAATCAATATCCATGGGTAAAACACCAGGTATTGACAATGTTCCTGCCGAACTAATCAAGAATAGTGGGGATAGTACACTTGAATGGATATTCAAATTGGTAGCAAGAATTTTCGAAGAAGGTAAATGGCCTCAGGAGTTTTACACCAGCATCATCATTCCAATTCCAAAGAAGACTGTACCAGTTGAATGTAGTGACTATCGGACCATTAGTCTCATCCCTCATGCAACAAAGATACTTCTGCAGATTTTAAGGAAAAGGATGGAAATATACATCGAACAGTATCTAGACAACTCTCAATTTGGCTTTCGAAAGAATATGTCTACACGTGATGCTATCGGGTCCTTGCGATGTCTTGGAGAAAGGATGTTAAGTGTAAACAGAAACCTTTACGTGTGCTTTGTGGACTTTGAAAAAGCATTTGATAAAGTCAGCTGGCACAAGCTGTTTCCTCTTCTGAATCAAATAGGCTGTCCCCATCGATTAATCAGATTAATATTTGATCTGTATATAAATCAAACTGCTGTTGTTCGGCTTGGAAATGACGTATCAGAACCCGCTAAGATCCGCAAAGGTGTGCGACAAGGGTGTTTGCTGTCCCCTGGACTGTTCAATGCCTTCGCTGAAGCTATAACTAAGTGGGCTTTTAAAGGTTCTAATATGGGAGTGAAAGTTGGTGGAAGACTTATCCAGAATATTAAATTTGCTGATGATCTGGCATTACTTGCAGTAAATCCGCATACATTAACAAACATGTTGCAATGTTTAAATGATACAGCTACAGAATATGGAATGAAAATCAATTTTAAGAAGACCAAGATTCTGGTGATAAGTAAGTATCAACACGAACTAAATATTACCATAAATAAAGAACCAGTACAACAGGTCAATCGTTTTAAATACCTTGGCCAGATCTTCACAGAAGACCTACGATGTGAAGTTGAAATCAGGAGCCGTATAGCCATGGCCAAGCAGGCATTCCGTGAAAAGCATTCTCTAATTTGTCAACGCTCGATGTCCCTCAGCCTTAGAAAACAACTGGTTAAGACCTACATATGGCCAGTTGCAATGTACTGCAGTGAGACCTGGTCAATGAATAGAGGTGACATTAAACGACTAGAAGCGTTTGAGATGTGGTGTTGGCGCCGAATGGAAAAGATCAGCTGGGTAGAGAAAATGACCAACATAACGGTGCTGGATCGAATAAAGGAAAAACGGCAAATGATCCGCCAGATATATAGAAGGAGATCCACCTGGCTTGGCCACAGGTTACGACATGGTGGCCTGATGATCGACATTCTAGAAGGAAAAATACCCGGAAAACGCCCTCGCGGGAGGCCACGGAACACTTTCATGAGATCTTTCCTACATAGCTCTGGCCTACGAAATTATGAAATGGTCAAAAGGACAGCACAAGACCGAACAACGTGGAGAAGACTCATTGTAGGGGCAGACCAGTCGCTTGACTGAAAAACATGATGATGATGATGATCAACATACAAAATGTCAGTTTGATTGCTATGTTAGATTCGTAGATACTGATAACCGACTAAATATTGCAGATGGTAGCCAGGTTGGATTTTTATTTATGTACTATTACATGAAGATTATTGTGTACGTGTGGTTTTCAGACTTCAATCGCATTTTTAGGACACAAGAAGTAAAAACGAGATTTTAAAATTTCGCACAGCTGCCATCTTGTTGTTATGAAAACAATTGAAATAAATTAGATACCAGTGGATTAACATTTGTATAAGCATTAACGTGCAAAAATCCACTGCACTCAGATGGTTAAATCGCGAGAAACGTCCATTTAAATATTTATTGTTCGCGTCGCCGCCATGTTGGATTTGTGCTCACCAGGTTACTGAAAGTCATATAGGTGAACTTATGTTCATAGCCTCTATGAACATAAGAAAAATCAGTTTGATTGCTGGAAAAGATTCTTAGATATTGAGAACCGTCAAAATATTTCGGATGCTCGCCATTTTGGATTGTTATATGTATAGGCCACAGAGTTATGTACCATTAAAGGAAAAATATTGCGTAGCTTCATTATTCAAACTTTTACTTTGATCGCATGATTACGACACAAGAATAAAAACTTAATTTTAAAATTTCGCGCAGCCGCCATCTTCAGTTTATGTAAACAATTGAACTAAATTAGATGCCAGTGAATGACAATATGTATAATCATTTACTGTACCACATTTCAATGCGCTCATATGATTAAATCACGAGAAAAATGTATTAGAATGTTTCAAATTCGCTTAGCCGCCATGTTCGTTTCGTAGTTAACAGGTTTTTGAAAGTTACATGGATAAACTTGTAGTAGTGCTCTTTATCAATGTACAAAGTTTCAGGTTGATATCATAAATAGTTTCGGAGATATTGAATGCCTGTGAAATATTTCGCACAGCCGCCATTTTGAGGTTATGTAAACAATTGAACGAAGTTAGATGTCAGCGCATTACAATGTATATAAACATATACTGTGCCAAGTTTCATTGCGTTTGGTGGGTTAAATCGCGAGAAACGTCCATATAAAAGTCGCAACTTCACTTGGCCGCCATTGTTGGTTTTGTAGTTACCAGATTTTCAAAGGTCACATAAGTGAATTTCTATTAGTTCCCTTTATCACCATACAAAATTCCAGGGTGATATCGGTAATAGTTTCGGAGATATTGAATGCTGGTGAAATAATTCGCACAGCCGCCATGTTGGATTGGTGAGACGTAACAAAATTTGAAGGGCACGGTCGGGGTCGCCCAGAATAGAGCTATGAACTTACCGAGTTTCATTGAAATCCCTCCAACAATTTAGATTTTATTAGGGGGGGACACACACACACGAATCACACACACACACACACACACACGGACAAAAGGTGATCTCATAAGCCTATTTTTTCAAAATTGAAAATAGGCTAAAAAGGAAGTTATGCTGCTGCCGGACCCTGTATCAATGTATAGATGACGCTACCGGCCTACTATGCATCCAAGATGAACAATGGTTGTCATGGTTACCATGTTGTCACGGAAGTTCCTGATGCCACTAATTTCAGATAGACTCCCAGCCCAAAAGCATTCTGTTGTTGTTGTCGTCGTCAAAAGCTGAATACATGTTCCTGAAGAACTAAATAGCCTATTTTCATTTTTTCCGAAATCTTAGTTGAATACAAAAATGAAAATTAATTTAATCCTCGAATACGATTATTTATTATGTAAATCCAAACAATTATTGAATGACAAACATTTAGCGGCTTCGGTGGCGTAGTTGGTAGCATGCTGAGCTTCTATGCCCAAGATAGCGGGTTCAAACCCGGCCGAAGCCGTCGGATTTTTTAAGAGCGTTAAAAATCCCTCAGTATGCCTTCCTTCGGAGGGGAAGTAAAGCCGGCGGTCCCATGTCATAGATTTATGGCATGTTAAAGATCCTTCCACTAATTGCACCTGTGTGAAGCTAAATTGGATAGGTTAAGAATGTAAACAACGCTCTTAGGTTTCTACGTTCGTTGCCAAGCGCTGACTGCGGTGGCGTCTAGTAGCTAAGTTCTGAATTAGACCTAGTAGTCGTTGACGGTGGCGCTTGGCGGCAAAAGTAGGAACTATTTGAAAAATTATAAGTTGCAGTACTTAAAATTAAAAAACAGATACACACACTAATACAGTCATCACAATTAACACCGGTTATCAGACAGATTCTACACACACCCAAAGTACACGGGGCTACATGACCGCGTTGTCGCAGCCCCTAAACTTAAGAACCAACCAACCAACAAACATTCCAGGTAATTAATTCGCTTGGAAAAGCATTGGACTTGTCTAACATTTGTGAAATCCCCAATATTTCACACTCGTATATAACCCGACCTGTCTGCTTTTTGGGGAAGGCAATAATATGTATACGTAGAGCTGGCCTTGAAGAGTAATAATATGTATTTATCTCAAAGAGTCAATTTTTGGATTTGTCTGGTTTTTGGAATGCACCCTTCAATTATACGTTGACACTAACACATAGATACAATATTTTAAATTGCAGCTGCTCCTGCTATCTACATCGGGCTATGAGACACTAATGTAGGAAATTAAGTTAAAAGTATATGGCAGGAATTTTATGTCACGGATGCGGTAACATCGCGGTGTTGGACGTGGGTTTCTATGAGATGAGACAGCTGTTAACCAGATTATTCCACTTCAAAGTGTGTGCAAACAAAATCTACCATCAACCAGATTATAGGTGCGTGTGTGTCCTCTGAGGCAAAGCGTGTGACAGATATCATGTAATGCGGTGTGATCAGAGGAAGTTATCTCTGTACTAGTGATAAGTAATTAATTAATTAATTAATAAATTTAAAACGTACAATGTGCAAGATTATTTCACAGTCATTCTGTGCAGAACCTAGTTAAAGGAATTATCCTTCCTGCACAACCCAGTGCGTGATGACGGTCGCATTGCTTCCCGCATGGGGCTCACACGCATTCCTCGTTCGGCGAGTGGCGAGTCTTCGTGGAGCGTAGCTTGGGGTGAAATCAACGCCACCTAAATAATAAGGCCTCCGCACTGGCTGACCAGCGCTAGGTAGCTCGACCAACAGTAGTCAATCGCGTTGTTTGTGGAGCGTTACAAGGTCGGCGCATAAGTTGTACTTTTTGCTGTAGTTTTGCTCTTCAGCTATCGAAGCGTGTTACCGTAATCAGTGTAGATAAATGTAGATTTCTGAAGTATGTAGGTGTAACGATAGCAATTCTTATGAAAAGAAGCTTCAAGTTTGAACATTTAGAACATTTCATGGCATACTGTTATGGTAGGCAGGAATAACAGGAATAATTGATGAATGAAAGCAAGTGAAAAGTAAGTGAAATAAAAGAGAATTGGATAATTTGATTTATAAATCCAGTATTTTAATGCATTTATGTGGGTTATAGAAGTAACAAAATTAGTATTCTGGGGATAAATTTGTCTTTTGTCCATATTTAATAAAATATATTTACATTTTGACATTTTTTAGATTGTACATATTTTAAAATATGTACATATTTTGACACTTTTAGTACATATAAATCCTAGCCCTGCTCATAAGTTTACCCCATATCATTAATTGAAGATTTAGCTTTGGCAGTGCTGATGTACCAGATGGGTGAAGCATATTTCTTAACATCTATACATATCATAAAGTCAATAAGCTTATTATTGATTCCCAAGATTAAGAAATTTAGTCCTATTGTAATTTCAAAAACGTACCTCTCAAAATGTAAATTGAATCTATTTAGATTTTTTTTAGCCCATTTAAACTAATTTTTTAACCTTCACTTACATCCTCTAAGACATTTTCTAGTAGCAAAATGTAATTTTAATGTACAATCTGTTAAAATAATAGTTAAGAAACTGAAGATTTCCTATGCTCTCTCTATTCTCTATTAAGCTACAAGAACAGTAGGCTCATAAGTTGAATTGTTGGTGAGAGTTAATTATGTTCCTGCTGTACAATGTAGTCTCGGATAAATATGTTTCAAGATAAAACTGTATTGTATTGTATTTCTGTCAGTAGCCAAATTGTTGATAAATGTTATGTAGGTACCTACAAAATTCAAAACGTTTAATTAAATTAATATTCTGTAATCCAACGCCAGTAAAATAATACTAAAAATTGAATGAGTGAGTGGTAAAAGGACAATATTCAAAGAAATGGGATAATATTCCAGCATATTTAATCATTAATTAGTCGCTAAATTATGACACTCCTATTATGACATTTTGAGAGATAACTTCTTGCTACTAGTACTACAATTGCCTAATAGTGAATTTTTCAATACGACGTATAGTTTCGACAGATGATCGTTCTTTTTCATCTTGGAAATGGAATGATCGTTTTTCGACTCAGCTGTTCAATTATTCTTTTCCATTTTTGCCTTTCTCCCTTCATTTAAAAGTGAGGTTAATAAGTTCATAACGTTCTGAAAATCATAATAAACATCATTATCGTAATAATTATGGGGCTTTTTTTTGTTATTATGATGAAACTGTTTATTTCTTTTTCCTCCCTCAGTATAGAAGGAGTTTTATAGTTCAAGCATTACTGGAAAGCTTATTTTATGAAAGGTAAGGAAGAAGGTAAATTCTACGAGGTACGGGTAATTTAGCAATACTGGCTACTCAAAGACTTGCAGGCTATGCAGTGATCATTTACAGTTGTACAGTGCAACAATATGAGCGTTTTCTTTGCGAGTAGAAACATCTTTTGGAAGGGCAGGAAGGAATGACTACTCTTGGCGCGCGTTCTTCCGAGCGCGGAGGCTTTATTATCTAGGTGGCGTTGGTGAAATCCGAGCACAGCTAGTCTGGTCGTCATGTGTCTTAATTCGTAGTGGTCTTCTTCCCTCTTATCGGTGGTCGTCGCGTCTGTGCTGTTAAAGTCCAGTCAAATTTCTGTTTTCTTTCTATGATGTTCGAGGAAAATATAAGTAATGCTTAATTCAATTGCATATGTTGTGCTCTAATAAATTTATAATATATTTTTCTAGCAGACACTGTACACTATCTCAACAAATGACAGTTCGAGGGAAATTACAGATTTCACCTTCACTGTTCAGGCACCAGTCTCAACACTGAACAAGTTTCCGTTTACTCTTCGAGAAGAACTGCGCTGGTGGCTGATGGACCAAACACGTTAAAATCTCACTACATAAAATCTCACTACAGTACTCTTATGCAGTGCGCACTCCGCAATATTTAATTTACGGAGATGGGGGAAAAGTAGAGTCTGGTGAATATGAGCTAGGCTCCTTTTACTCTGTTTTGAAGTATAAGATTAAGTGAAAAAAAAAAAAAAAATAGGGGAAGTTCAAATTTTTGTTGGGAATGACAATGAGGTCTCAGTTGCCCAAAAATATTTGCATTGATTTGGAATTGATTTGTGCTGAGGATTTATTTTGTGTTAATGGCAGTTGCAGGGGGAAAATACCAGTTGTCCGTTTCAACTGAAGTTCGGTTGAAGAAGTGATAATTGGTCCTTGAAGTTATTTCCTGCCGATGCTGTTAGTTGATATTAGAGATACACTCGCCATGACCGGTACAGACTGTACGAGTTGTTCTGATTGGTTGATACGGGTGAGAGGTGATCTGTGATTGGTAGATGTTAATTGGTCATTATTATGTAATTATGATTGAATTAAATTGAATATAAGTGAGTATATTTTATTAGGGACTCTTGTTGAGTGTTGTGGAAAAGTTTAGAAACATAATAATTGCTGCTAATTGAGTTATGAGTAGTCGGACGCTGGACAGCCATCCGGTGGCTGACCAGCGACCGAGTCCCTCAACTGATTGGGTTGTTTTATTATAATTTGTTTGTGAGGTGGTCTCTGAGAGGCTTTGACGAAATGCGCGGGGGGGGGGGGGGGGGGGGGGGGAAGGGGCGCAGCAGTGGACGGTCGTCACTTTCTGAGGACGCGCAGTCTCCAAGTGGCTGTATCCGATAAGTAGCCCCGTGGACCAAGAAAACAAGGGACGCATGAAAATATAGCCTAGTTTATTAAGAATGTTCTGGCAACACTTTGAGGGGGTGAGCTGAATATGGGGTGACTACAGCTCACAAATCAAACATTAGGGGTGTGGCTGAGTGGAAAAGCTCGCGTTATCATAAAGTAAAGGGGAGCCGAGTAGCGGATGAGCGAAAGACGCTATTGATCGTACGCGAACATGGAACACACTATAACGGGGGAATTAAAAGTTCAGTCACAAAGTCAATACAACGCCTTTGGTTGCCACCGCGGAGGTCCGGGTCGATTCCAGCCTCTGCGAAAAATGTAAATATTGGTATGAGGGCTGGAACGGGCTTCACTCAGTCTCTTGTAGCAGAAGTGATGTGTTATATTCCAACCTCAGCCATCCTAGGAGTAGATTTCCGTGATTTCGCCACTTCTACTTGAAGCGAATGCAGGGATGGTGCCTTAATTAAGTTCAGTGGCGTACGCAGAATTTCCTTCTGGGGGGGGGGTTCATTAATAAAATAGGGTAATTGTGTACATTATTAAAGGGGAAGATGACCTTGCTGTTCCGCCCATTAAAACGACAGTCATCATCATAATTAAAACGATATTTCGATTAATATTCATAAAAAACAATAATTAAATAACCGTTCTCACTGCATTTTAGGCCTCATTATTTTCAGACACAATAAAAAATGAAAGAAAAATTTAAACATATGGATAACCGTAACTAAATATTAAAACTGAAATGATGCAGTGGTACCATCATGACCATAGTTTCCTGGTTGCTTATAATATTGATATTATGTGAGAGAAGAATAATGTTTTGCTCTCCGTGTTCCCACTGCCATTACTATTGACTCCCAAAATCTGCTATCTTGATGACTTTATCTGTATGATTCATTGGAATACAGATAAAACGCACCCCCGGTGGAAGACTGCCACAAGTCAAAAAACATGAATTTTGAATTATGTGGTACTTATAAATGCCTATGATCAAGTCAGTGTCCTGCCACAACTCAGATCCTATAAATAGTAATTCTACGGCACTGAATAGAAAACTGCCATAACTCAAAATTGTTAATATTTTTTTAAATTAAAATACATAATTATAATCCATGAAATAAATTTGTATGCTCTTGTATAGTACTAAAGAATGTTAGAAGTTAGTAATACGTTACTTTCACTTTAATGCAAATATTCATACTTTTCCTATTAGCTCAAAATCTTTAAATGCTTCTCCTGAAAAGGTGTCCCTTTTGACTTGTGGAAATTTTCCACCTGGGGTGCGAAAATTGGAATAGGCTTGCCACGGTGTGTGAGTGGTTATCGTGTCGGACTACCAACCCCAAGCTTGCAGGTTCGCTCCAGGCCGTGGTAAGTGATTTTTAAAAGGCGACAAAAATACGACACGCATGTCATACGTTGTTGTCATGTTAAAGAACCCATTTGAATTCAGTAGGCCGTGTTCATAATGGCAAAATTAATCCCGGGAGTTTCCGCCAACACAAAGTTCTCTACCAGAAAGCGCTAGAGTGTCAAGGAGCTTAGATATCTAACCTCAAGGAACGACGAAATTCCACATGCAGGCTGCCCTCAGGGCGTCAAATAGCAAAGCTTGCACCCGGCACCCGAGGCCATACGATATTATTATTATTATTAATTGGAATAAATTGCAGTAACTCCTCATGTACTTAATTATCTTCAACGAAACGGACACACAATATTAAAGCAACCCGAAGCGCACACTTTAACAGCAAAACTGATCCAAGACTTGCTTCAACATTGAATGAGGAGTGCAGGACATTATGTACGTGATCAGGATCAATTTTAAAATATATACAGTGGTAAAGACGCCTCGCTAGCGGCAGTGTAAAACAGGTGATAGATGGGACAATATAAAGATTCAAGTAAAGAAATGTCCCCTCCCCCTCCGGCTGGTACGCCACTGATTAAGCCCACGGCAACGGCCACTAATCTTAACCCCAAATACAAGCACTAATACAGTCATCACAACGACAGAGGTTATCAGACAGATTCCTCACATGCCCTTGTATACGGGCCTGACGATCACGATGTTGCAAAGTCACGAACTGAATCAAAAACTAGAAATATAAGAGTATACTATCCAATCCGGAGCTGGCAACTGCTTACAACTATTTTTAGGAAAATACTGGGATGGCCACGGCCACCTCTTTCCCAAATCCCAATACCCCGTCTGAGTTACAAACACACACTACTATAAACAGCACAAAAACACAGGTCATAATAACAATTCTATAATATACACCCACGTGCACGGAGCTAAAATGATCACGATGTCCAAGCCTCTAAATGAATAAACAACAACAACGCATTTGAAATGTGGTGCTACAGTTCAACGGGTATATATAGTAACAAATGAAGAGTGGGAGAGGAGAAATGTTTCTGGTGAATTCTAATGAAGAGAAGAGATAGGTTGGTAGGACACATACTAAGACACCCAGGAATAGCAAACTTAGTTATGGAAGGAAGGTCGAAGGCAAGAACTGTACGGGTAGACCAAGGTTAGAATATGTTATACAGATTGCCTCGGATGTAGGGTGTGATAGCTATGTTGAGATGATTTTTTTTTTTTAATTTTAACGTATGGCTTTTAATGCCGGGAGTGTCCGAGAACATGTTTGGCTTGCCAGAGTTTGTAGCTGCTTCTATGCAAACACCCATGGGGTGAGCTACAAGTGGCCTACCGTCGTATGTGGAGTGTTGTCTGGGGAGGAAAGTGTGAATGTCAGGACGAGGAGTTGGAAGGTAGCGGCTGTGGCCTATAGTTAGGGACCAACCCCGGCATTTGCCTGGAAGGAAGATGGGAAACCACAGAAGACCAAGGTTGCCTGCGGGGGGGGGGGGATTCAAACCTTCTCGCTTCCCGGATATAAAGCGACTGCCTGCAGCCACGCCGTAACTACCACGGCTAACTCACCCGGTACTGCTTACAAAGCAGCTATGTTTCACAATTCCTTCGTTACCAAACTGAGCCGTGGCCCGTGTCCTGAGTTGCTCACGTCAGCACGAGTCACCTCATGACAAACAGAGGATACAGCAGGTCTATTCGAATTTATTTATACTAGCGGGCCCGTGCGAGAAATCTCGCATGTTCATAAACCACACTTTCCCCAATAGGTTTATATTGAGACACTTAAGGAGAAAGGTTCATATGTTTTTAATTCAACCAAATGATTATAGACATAGTGGCCACTCAAATCGGTTAACGATTTCCCAGTAGTTTTCCAGGAATTTTCCAGGAGTAATTCTCATTTTTCCAGATTTAAAAATAAGCGCGAATGGTGGGGGGGCCTTATCGGTTGCATACTTCAAGAACAAAATAAAGCAGTTGTGTTTGGTTTACTTACACAGATGTTGACAAACATTAGTGGTGATGGCATTATTGATACGCAAGCCTACATACAAATGATTTAATTGTTGTTTTTAAAAATCCTTTGTGACTCAAATATCCGCTTTAAAAAAAGATAAAAGAATGCCGCCTGCAATTTTATTGCGGTGAAGTTGTCTATACTCAATATGTTTTACAGAAATACTACCGCGTGTTCTCCCACACGGAAACAGGCAGCCTGAGGAAATTTCTTTCGTTAACGATAGAGAGCTCACCCAAAACCGCAGCGGGAGTATGATTTAAGATGGATAGATTTTTATAATTAATTAACAGTGGCTATTTTCCAGGAGTTTTCAAATTTATCGTCATTTTCCAGGAGTTTTCCAGGAATTCCATGTTTTCCAGGAGTAGTGGCCACCATGTATAGAACACTATTTACATTTCAGTTATAATTCGAAGTTCTACGTTCCCTAACTTAAGAAGGCAATCACTGAAAATTGGATCATCATAACACTCACCGGATATTCGATATGAAATTATACGATTTGCGTACTCATTCCTTTGAATTTCTATTTCTGAAATCCATGCAAAATGATAAAGGAAAGATCTCAGAATGTTAAAATGACATGAAACAGGCGTCACAGCGACCAAAATGTGAAGTGGACAGCAATTAAGGAGCGTATTTTCCTACAGAAACAGTATCTGCAAATTGCACTCTTCGTATACATTTTTTTAAAATTCATTTTTTAAAGAAATAATTGATATTTATGAAATTAGAGTGCAATTCGTCGCTGCTAATGTCTATTCTATTTCATTTGAATGCTCATTTGTCACGATCGGTCGCTTGTGAGCGCCGCGGGAGAGATCTATACTACTGAAATAATATATATGATACGCACCAGACAGAAAAGCAAAGAATTTTGTTTGTCCAAAGGCACTTCAGTAAACGAAATTACAATTCAAACAGTTCTTTTTATTCTTTCTTTCTCGGGCTGGCGGCGTGGCTCAGCGGTAACGTTACGCCTGCTGTGGCCAAGGTTGCAGGATCGAATCCTGCCAGCTGGCATTTGAGGGTGCGCAAATGTGAGGGAACTGTGTCAGTAGATTTACGTTAAAGATCCCCTTCGGGGCAAAATTCGTCACCCCGTGGTCTCTAAAAGCCGCAGTTGTTAAAAGGGAGGTAAAAAACATAACATTATAATTATCATCCCTTCTTTCTGTCTGTCTTTGTTTGGCATTGCAACGCATAAAACTGAACTTTTATTTAAAAAAAAGTTATAGGAAGCAAATCACACCATTACCCACCTCTGTGTCGCTAGAGCCTATGAAGGGCCTAGGCCTACCAAGCGACCGCTGCCCAGCCATTTGGCCTGTAGATTATGGGGCGACGTGTGATCAGCGCGTCGTGTTCACTCGGTCGTTAATCGTAGTCTCGGTGACTGGGGCACTGCCTCACTGTCAGACAGCTACTCAATTGTCCTCACGAGGCTGAGTGCAGCCTGTTCCAGCCCTCATGTCAGTTTCTACAATCCCTGAATTGTTGAAATACCGCAGTGGCAATATCGGTATATCAAGAGAATGAAATATTGAGTAAACGTCTATAGGAGGCGGCTTCGGTGGCATGCAGAGCTCAAGGTCACGGGTTCAAACCCGGCCGAAGTCATCGGATTTTTTAAGAGCGTTAAAAATTCTCCAGTATGCCTTCCTCCGGAGGGGAAGTAAGGCTGGCAGTCCCGTGTCATTTGATTTATGGCATTATAATGAACCTTCCACTCATTACACTTGTGTGAAGCTAAATTATACGTTAGGGCCTATATTTGACTAACGCCCTTAGGTTCCAACGTTCGTCGCCAGGAGCTGACTGCGGTGGCATCTAGTAACCGAGTTCAGAATTAGTTGGTCGTTGATCGTGGCGTTTGGTAGCAAAAGTTTGAACTAATTGAAAATCGAATGTCTGCAGTCTTTACTTGAATTAAAAACAGATAACACACACTAATACAGTCATCACAATTAACACCGGATATCACATATTCTACACACACCCAAAGTACATGGGACTACATGACCACGTTGTCGCAGCCCCTAAACTGAGGAACCAACCAACGTTTATATGTCGCTCACGTGACAAGAAAGGAATTTAGGAAATCTTCCAGGATGGCTGAGGTGGGAATCGAACACGCCTATTCTCAGTTGTGCCTCACGAGGTTGAGTGAACCGCAAACCAGCCCTCAGACCGGAGTTACATTTCTTAGCAGAGCGGGAAATAAAACCCGGATCTTCAGCCAAGAATGCTAGCCGCTATACCAAGAGGTGGACACATGCTGTGATCAACAGAGGGCCCAGGGTCACCATCCACGAGCGACAAGTTGCTAAGAGAGTGAACATATATTTTGGAACCAGCAACATGTGACCTTCCTTTTACCAGACGAACAGTAAAACAAGAAAAAAGTGCATTCATTTGAATTGCAAACGTTCCAAATTTGAATTTACAATCGTGAGAAGGAGACGACGAGAAGAAGGTAAGGTAAGGCTGGAGGGTGGACAAGACACAAGGTGGAGGTACCAGGATCGATACTCAATAACGACATGGGGAGATGTGAGTTCACAACCAAACAACTTCTAGAGTGTGTTGCTCAACGCTGCGAGCAATGTGCAGGGGTGTGAATCTTAGGACAATTATTTAACGTATGGAATGGTACATCTACATACTCACAAGCTAAGGAGCACATTAAACATATAAATAGCATTTAGAAGAACAATAAATAATGATATCAATTTTGATGAGAAGACATATAACTTATTCAGCAGTAAGCAAAATTATAAAATGTTCAGGTTTACAAGCTAATATTTAAATTTGAAATCCAATCAAGAGCGGGCTGCGTTGTTTCATGAAAGTGGGCGGGCATCAATTCCGCTCGGGAATTCCAGTCAGGTAGCCACCAGGGTTACCTCAATTCCACTCGGTCCTCCAAGGGACCCAAACATAAGTTCCTCAACTCCGCTCAGGCTTTGACAAGGGTTCGGCAAAGGGGTTATCCCCAATGATGTAAACAATTGTCATAAGTCATAACGCTCCTGCTCGCAAACCAAGGGCCAGGTCAAACACCTTCTGCAGCGCATGAGTGAATTCTTGAATGCAGCTGATTTTCCCGTTCTGGGCTGGAAAACAGTATTTTCAGCATCCGCAGTTGATATCGAAAGTATTTTTGGGTACAAATTATACACCTGTTATTATCTAAATTTAATTTAATAATGTCTGACTACCTTAAAAAACATACAAACATTTAATTATGCACATGTTAAAATAAATGTATACAATTTGTAGAAAAAAATAGAAAACTTGGCAGCCTTATTTAAAAGAATATTATGATTAATTTTAAATCACATGCATTTTCTGCCATATAAGTTATAATGTATCAAACACTTTATACCTGATTTAACGAATGAGCGTACTTGACATCAGAGCAGTTGACCAATGGCACAACAATGTCTTGCGAACACCACCACGTTCGACCATGAAAGTCTTTCAGGTTCCCATTATAGGCTCGAAGGCTGCAGTCCTCCACAATATGCTGAATGGTCTGTCTTTCAAATCCTCAGTCGCACTGAGGTGAGGAAGCGTTATTCCATTTGTGTAAGCTGTCTGTGCAGACCCCATGTCCCGTTCGAATCCTGTTGAGTGATTTCCATGTTTGGCGTGGTAGTTCCATGCCAGCTGGTTTCTAGATAGGATCAATGAAGTTTCTATATTTCTCAGGGAATAAATTATTCCATACATCAGACTACTTGTTGCCAATCTGAAAATTATTAAATTGTAGAGATTCCGCTGTTAAGATGGGTGGTCGGCGGGATTTCAAGCGACTTATCTTTACCGTTTAGGTATGCCAGAACGAATAGGAAGCTGTGGAGTGGAGATTATATTTTGATATTCCCTCAGGAGAGAATTTTGTCTAGGTGGTGCAATGTGACTTAGGGCTGAAAGCCAGTACAGAGGAGTGGTCCTGATGCAACCTGATATTATCCTCATCGCCGAATTCAATTTGACATCATTAGGAGAATTTCGGTGCTTATTAAAACGGATCGGAGCTTATTTTGTGGAAATAATTGAGATAATCAATTATATATTAACGTGATAACCTCTTCCACAGACATCACTTGAATATTCAAGAATGCAATTTGTACTATGATCACACCACAACAATCTACATCACATGAAATTTCAAGTGTGTAATTTTATATAGCGTATTATACGGTATGCAACTACTGGGTTTAATACATTCACAGCTTTTCTTTAATTAGTCTAATATTGTAAAGATATCCTTTTCTTTAATAGTTTCGTAGTTCATATTGTTATTCCTAGAGCCTATATCTATGCCAATCAAAGACAGGTACAAAGAAAGTAGGATAATAATAATGTTATTGAGTTCAGTTTTAAGAACCCCCGGCCAAAAACCGTGGCGTGAACGATTACGTGCCGGATGCGACCCAGTAAAAATTGTGGCTTTAGCGACCCTGCTAGTAGCTTACAGTGCCCCATGCTACCCATTGTTCGGGAGAAGAATTGAATATCTTATTTCCAAAGTGACGTAAATCCATGAAATGCAAAACTTCAGAAATCGCGTTCTTGTATCTTTGTATAATTACATTCAGATGTGATTATGAATATAATGTAATTTCATTCATTACCGGTTCATTTATGTACTGACACTGTGTTTTAAAAATCTCCTATCAATGGAAAATGTGGTAATCGTCTCCTGTAAGTTGGAGTTAGGACGTTTTCGAAATAAATCAGATATTTACATACGCTTTGAGTGGCTTTATGAACATTTAAATGGTTTAAACACAACAATCACACACTGATGCTCTACATATTCTTCAAAGTTAGCCATAGCCTTGATTTATCACGTGATGTACAGAGAGCTATCGGATTGGTCAATATGGATATAAGACACATTGGAAATAAATACCCGTTCGAGTTACATCACTTTGCAAATAAACTTAGTTCTTAGATCTCTGTTAATATAGGATATACGACGTATTGCGACTTAAAACCTTTGCTATACGTTGATAGAACCTATAAACTTGCTTATGAAAGGGAAAAAAACTGAAAACCCGTCAATTTTGGATTTACGTCACTTTGGAAATAAACTCTTCAATTTTTACAGCGCCTAACCTAACCTAATCGGAATTTTAGCAGAGACAGATGTGTTAGAAATTCCCTGATTCCACCGACACATCAGTGCTTGGGTCGCTAGCGGCACGGGTCGCATCCGGCACGGTCGCAACCGGCACGACACCGCGTGAATTGTATTGCAATAGACAGCAATACCAGATAACGCGGCGGGCTGCTGACAGTCTCCCCATTTCACCTCGCGATGAATCAGCAAGCCATTCTCACACCTTGCATTACGGTGTCATAAGTATACAGATTGTGCAATTGGGTTACTGTGTGATTTAAGGCTCCCTGTTAAGTCCCTCACCCTTTTGTGTTACATAAATAATTTGTATCCAGAAACCTTCCCTGGAGAGCACAAAACAATTCACCCAAGTTTCATCGCAATCGGATGAATGGTATATGAACGCATAGGAGACATACTGAACATTCAGACAAACGATCACGTAACATTGATTGTACCATTCATACGATTGCGATGAAACTTGGGTGAGCTGTTGTGTGCACTCCAGGGAAGGTTTCCGGCTACAAATAAGTTATGCAACACAAAAGGATGAGGGACTGAACAGGAGCCCTTAAATCCCACAGTAACCCAATTGCACAATCTGTATATAAGTTGCGTTCAAAAAGTAACGAGCCGGAAGCTGTAATGCGCAAACCGGTGACGACATCGGCTAATCGTGGCGTGTGTAACGAGGTGTGGTTCCGACCAGAGCGTGGAAGGTCACAGCCCGTCGCTAGAGGGCACGCGTGCACGTCACGTGAAGATACAAAGCGAGCAGGAGCATGCATCAATCGTCCAACCAAGACCAATACAGTAGGGCATTCGACATGCTTCCTGGTATGGTTGAAGACTGTGGGGCACCCATTGTGCACACACTTTCCGCAAGTGCAGTCGTTCCTTCATGATGGTGTGCACACTTTCGACGCTCAATCCGACCATGGCGGCTATGGCGTTCACTGTCTCTCAGCGGTCCTGGGTAATGAATGCATCAACCAGCTGGACGTTGTCATCGGTAATGCAGGGGGTGCCACAGATCGGGCATCATCGGCTAACGACACCCGTCCTTCCCTGAAGCGCTTGTGCCACGCCTTGAACCTTGCATGGGACATGCAGTGTTCGCCGTACACTTGTGACATTCGGCGATGAATGTCCGTTCCCCCTACTCCTTCCGCTGTCAGAAACCGAACAACACCTCTTTGCTCTTCGGTTGACGCCTCCATGTCACTGTTTGCAATGCGACTGGCAGCGTTGGACGATTGATGCATGCTGCTGCTCTCTTTGAATCGTTACGTGACGTACACGCGTGCCCTCTAGCGACGGGCTGTGACCTTCCACGCTCCGGTCGGAACCACACCTCGTTACACACGCCACGATTAGCCAATGTCGTCACCGGTTTGCGCATTCCAGTCTCCGGCTCGTTACTTTTTGAACGCACCTTATATTATCGTCCTTTCTGTCTTTGATTGGCATTGCAACGCTTGCCGGGAATAGCTAGTATATAATATAAAAATCAATGTTACGTGATAAGTTGTCTGTCTCAAGAGGTAATCTGACTTGAAACTAATTAATATGATTATATTGTTGGCACAATGCTACGGCTAGCAACAAGAAAGCAGAAAATGTGGTCTTGTAGGCGAAGTAATCCTGTGAGAGTGTTTTAGGTGTATATATAGCCACTTTAATTATATAATCAATGTTACCAACATCGATCACGTTTCCCTAGCGCATTCGCATTACACCCAATGGATTTTCTGGAGAAGTAATCGTTGTGTCTGTGTGATTGGTGTCTGCGTGCATTCTTCAGAGGGTTGGTTGGTTCCTCAGTTTAGGGGCTGTTACAACGCGGTCATGTGGCCCCGTATACTTTGGGTGTGTGTACAATATGTCTGATAACCGGATTTAATTGCGATGAGTGTATTAATTGGCCTGTTCGCCATCTCTTGATGAATACAGTACATTTGCATTTGTCAGTTGGCACAGGCTAGAGTAAAAGGTGGCTTTTCACCGATGTCTCAGTCTCACTCATGGCTGTGATTATATGGAAGCTACTGAGGTATGGGTGGTGCTTAGTAATGGCATTAGGGGCACAGTCAGTGCCTGTGATTGCTGTGAAAGGTTCTACTCATAGGGTTAGGACTACTGTTCTGACTCAGTGAGGAAAGCAATGGCAAACTACCTCACTCCTCTTCTTGCCTAGAACGCCTCAATATAGCACTGCCTTGGGTTTTTGTGGGTATCTACTCACATAACGTAACGGCGGTGCTTTTGAGGATCCAACCAGCCTTCGGGCTGACTACCTAACAGACTGTATTAATGTGTGTTATCTGTTTTTAATTCAAGTAATGACTGCAGACTATAATTTCAAGTAGTTCCTACTTTCGCAACCAAATGCTGCCATCCACGACACCTAGCTGTGAACTTCGCTACTACTAGATGCCATCGCAACCAGAGCCTGGTAACGAACGTTGGAACTTAAGAGCATTACTCAAACCAAGCCTACAAATTTTGTTTTCACACAAGTTTAGTTAGTGGAAGGTTCGTTTTCATGCCATAAATCTATAACATGGGCCCGCCGGCTTTACTTCCCCTCCGAAGGAAGGCATACTGAGGGATTGCAGAGGGTTGTTTCAGGATGTAGCAACATGAAGAGTTGCCATCCCCTAAAGAATGAGGATTTACGGAGAGGCCGAGTGCAGGTCTTTCTAGTTGACATCCGTGGGCGACCTGCGCGTCGTAATGAGGATGAAATACGAAAGTTACGAAAGATAATAACTCCTGATTTCTCGGAGAAATTCATTCAGCTATACAAATTCATTTTAAGACCTTCAGTCTAGTCTGCAAACCTCTGTTTGCGAACGAGTTGCCTCCAAGATCCCCTATTAGCAGTTAGCATTGCTGCCTCTTCTGCTGCTATGCCCCTCAATTTGAGTCGTCAAACACTAATTCTGACCATCGCCACCTCTGCTTCTCTTGCCCTCTATAGTCGTCGGATGTTTGAAGAGCGTTAAAAATCCCTCAGTATGCCTTCCTTCAGAGGAGAAAAAAAGCTGGCGGTCTTATGTCATAGAATTACGGCATGTAAAAGAACCGTCCACTAATTACACTTGTGTGAAGCTAAATTATAGGTTAGATTTGACTAACGCTCTTGGGTTTCAATGTTCGTCGCCAGGAGCCGACTGAGGTGGCAACTAGTAGCAAAGTTCAGAACTACTTGTCGTTGACGGTGGCGTTTGGTAGCAAAAGTTGGAATTATTTGAAAATCGAATGTCTGCAGTCCTTACTTGAATTAAAAACAGATAACACACACTAATACAGCCATCACAATTAACACAGGTTATCAGACAGATTCCACACACACCCAAAGCACACGGGGCTACATGACCGCGTTGTCTCAGTCCCTAAACTGTGGAACCAACCAACCATTAACCTGTTAGGTAATCTCTCCTCCACAATACTCTTCACATGACTCCACCATCTGACCCGACTCATACAAACAGCTTCATCTAACGTCTTAATTTCTAACTTAGCCTTTACCTCTTCATTACGAGTACCTTCCTGCCATGGCTCCCATCTATTTGTCCCAGCTACCCTTATATCAGCTACCTCTAGCTTATTTATAAAATACACCCCAGGGGCTCACATCTAGTGGGACGTGGGTTGGCGACCACGGAGCCCCAGCTGAGTCCAGCATTGCTTCCACTTACTTGTGCCGGGCTCCTCTCGGTCTTCTTTCCTGTCGACCTCACTTGGTCACCTCTTGTTCTCTTCCGATCCCGACGGTATTAGGGCATCCGAGGCCTAGGGAGGCTCTTCCTTGCCCGCCTTAATTGGCCCTTGTCTCATCTTTTCTGATACCCTCATTCTTCGAGGGGTCAGCCTTCTTTTTCTTTTCATGTTCTCTCCTGGCTTCTGCTCAAGACCCTCAAGGAGGCAGGGTGTGTGTAGCCCCACCACTTCTGGTGCACCCTAGATAATGCTACACCCTCAGGGGCTCACGGCTGGTGAGTTCGGGAGTTGGCGACCCCGAGGGATTCCAGAGCTGGGTCCGGTTTCCCCCTTTTGTCCATTGCCTGTGGAGCGGACCCTCTCCTCTTTCACTTTCCTATCTGCCTTTCATGCCTCTCCTTCCTTCCAAGTCCCTCAATCCGCATTCTTCGAGGGTTGAGGGCATTTCTTTCCTCCTGTCCTTTATTTGCCTTGTTGTCCGTTTGTTTTCCATTTCTTCTTCGAGTATATAAGTTAGTAGTTAGTTTTAGTTATAGTTTACATTTCATTATCATCTTCACTATCACCCAAACCATTAGGGGCCGATAGCCTAGATGTTAGGCCCCTTAAAACACCAATTATCATCATCATCATCATCATCATCTTATTTATAAAATATCCTTAATCCGTCTAGCTCTCACTCCCATAGAGCAGTTGTTTCATTTGAGGCAGGGGTGTTTATACAATTTTGTGTGTGCGGGGGGGCTGACTATCCTGGAAAATAGTGAGTATTCTCAGGGGAATGTCACCGCAAAATACCCACACCTATCAAGCAATATCTTAGAGCATATAACTTTGTGAAATTATTTTAGATGAGAGTTAATTGTAAAATTCTAAGTTTATATAGCCTACAATAATTGTTAGCGGCAATACAAAAAAAGTTTTATAATACAACACAACACACAAATAAAATGTTTTCTATTACGGCCCATGGAGTATGAACGGCAAATATCCAACTGTTTGTCAATGTATTAAGCAGAAAGGTAAACAGACATTTTGTTTTTACAAATTAATAATTTATTTCTCAAAACTATCGTACTGTGGAATTCACAGTTTTGCCTCACAAGGCTGAGTGTACTCCTTTCCAGCCTCAGACCAGAATTAAAATTTCCTGGCAGAGCCGGGAATCGATTTCGGACCTCCGGGGTGACAGCCATGAATGCTAGCCACTACAGCACAAGGCAGTCTAATTTCAATCTTAATATTGTTTATAACTTAGCCAATAAGTTAAGATTAGGGTACAACCAAATTCACAATTAATTTATGCTTCACCAAAGCAACACATTCTTAATTTTTATTGGCTTTATTCGGGAGGGGGGAGCTGCTCCCTGATTTGAGGGGCTTGAACATCGTGGCCATTTAGCTCCGCGTCTTTTTAGAGTTTATCTGATAACCTGTGCTATTGAGGAGTGTATAATAGTTGTGTGTGTGATTTTTAATATACGTGAGGTTTGTGAGGAGGCGGTCATGGCATTAAGTTTAAGGAACCATCCTGACATTTGGTTGGAGTAGAACCCCGTTCCAGTCCTGAGAAGAGAATTAAATTTATTGGTATAGCTGAAAATCAAACGCGGAGTTCAGAGCGAGAAAGCCAATAATGCTACCCGCTACACCAGGTGGGGAACTAACTCTCTTAACTCTTTATGGGTTACTGGTTTATATATTAACCACCTACTATAAGTACATAATATGATATATTGTCAATGACGCTGATGGTTGAATCTTTCAGCCAGATACCAACAAGTTTTATTTTGGAAGTGTTAATATTACTAAAAACCAAATATTATCCCTTTATCTCCTTGGCCTCAAGTACATGAAACAATTTTTTCACTAAAATCAATTAATGTTAAAAAGTTCAAAAATGTTAGGCTTAATAATATTATAATTAAAAATAAATACACTTATAAAAAGGAAATTATAATACTTTCATAATCTTAATTTTAAGAACAATAAAATGTTAAAAAAACAAAGATTAAAATTAATATTAGGATGAAACAATTAAACTTCAGAAGTTAAAAATAACAAAATTAGAATTGAAAATAAACAAACTTACCAATATTGAAGTTCAATTCTTTCATAATCTTAAATTTAAGAACATTAAAACAGAAATTAACATAATAATAATTAATATTAGGGTGAAACAATTAAAATTAAATTAAAATGGATTGAAATGAAAGATCTTTAATAATATTCTGCCCTATAAAGGGTGAAAGCAAGGTCGGCCTAGCTAATGAGCGATGTAGAATGGATTCGATATTTATTATTATTTCACAAACAAGAGTCGCGTAGGGAACTATTTTAAGGGATATTTGCTACATATTATTTTTAACTTGAGTATCCCCTACAGAATACAGAACAATCGACGCCTAGCGCCTCAGAAGAAATAGCAGGGAGCACAAAAAGAAAGAAATAATCGTCAGGAAGCAGGAACAAGAGCATAACTCATAGCGAAGTCACGCTCGCCCTAATAATGCGCTGTTTCTAAAATCTCAACCATAAATTGTACCTGCGCTCTTAGAGACAGAGGAAGCAGTTCTAAAAGTTTCCTCCACGACAGTCACGAGTAATAAATTGGCGACTTGGCTCAGGACCAATAGCAGACGACTGTGTACCTGGATTTTAACACGAGCCACTTGTTGTTCCATTCACACGTTTATCGCTCCCAAATGATGAGGACACTGTTGGAAGAATCGATACAACATCTATTCAATTGTTATACAGCTTGCCACGGTGGGTGAGTGGATATCGTGTCGGTCTACTAACCCCAAGATTGCAGGTTTGCTCCTGGCTGTGGTAAGTGATTTTTGAAAGGCGGCAAAAATACGACACGCATGTCATACGATGTTGACATGTTAAAGAACCCATTTGAATTCAGTAGGCCGTGTTCATAATGGCAAAATTAATCTCGGGAGTTTCCGCCAACACAAAGTTCCTCATTTCTCTACTAGAAAGCGCTATAGTGTTCAAGGAGCTTAGATATGTAACCTCCTTGACTTTCATAGTGCTTCAAGGAACAACGAAATCCGACATGCAAGCTACCCTCTGGGTGTCAAATTACAAAGCTTGCACCCGGCACCCGAAGCCATACGATATTATTATTATTATTATTATTATTATTATTATTATTATTAATTGTTATACATGTTTCGGCTTGACAATGAAGCCTTCTTCAGCTAAAAGTTCAATTGAAAATCCACAGCCTGCATCCAGTCGACCGTCCGGGTCAGGGATGGAACGAATGAAGCCCCCTCCCCCATCTAGCGGCGAGGATATGAACTGTGCCGGCTGCCGAAGCCTGTCGCAGTCCCCTGGGACAATGATTCAATGAATGACAAATGAAATGAAATTATGGTGGAGAGTGCTGTTGAAATGTAATTTGTGACAGGGAAAACCGGAGTACCCGGAGAAACTGGCTGTCTCCGCTTTGCCCAGCACAAATCTCACATGGAGAGACCGGGATTTGAACCACGGACCCAGTGATAAGAGGCAAACGTGCTGCCTAATGGAAGCGGAATTTCTCCCGACCAGATGGTCGGAGCGGGTCTGGTCGGGTCAGAAGAAAACTATCACATGACACACCGTCCCCCCTCCTACATAGAGCCAGTGCTCGTTCCGGGGAGAGGGGTCGGGTCTGATCTGGTCTGTCAGCAATCAAACAGGTTTGCTTTTTCTTCCAGTTACGTGAAAGCTTTGGTTTTTGTGTTTAATTGTGCCATAATGGTAGAAAAAAGGAATGTTAATTGAATTAGTGCGTGACCGAGTAGTATTATGGGACCAGAGGGACAAACAGCACCACAACCACGATTTGATGTCAAAACTGTGGGAGGTCTACTTCTATGTGCGACAGAATGTAATCAAACGTTTCGACGGTCATGGTGCTATGATATTTTTGGAATTTATCAGGGTGACTACGCATAGGTAGGCAGGTTGTATAAAATTCACTTTGACGGTGGTCTTCATTGAATTCATGAACCCATTTTCTTTTACACGAGTTTAATAATAAATTCATGTCCAATAACAGGAAATCAATTAGTTCCTCGTCCATTTTTCAACTGAAATAATAGACAACTTTCCTCGTCGAGAGTTGACACAGCACTGGTTCTTCCGCTCTTGGCTGAAAACTAGAAGCAATGTAGGGGCGCCGGGTCGGGTCTGGTGGCCAGATCGACTCCACTTCCAATGTAGGATCAGCCTAAGCCACGGAGGCTCTAATTCTTCTTTCTACTACTGTACTTCTAATTTATCCATTTTGTAGTTCAGTACGAGACATTCCGGTTTGACTACGGTGCTGTAGTGCTGTGTATTAAGATCTTTAGACAAACACTCTTTGTTGTAGGTATTCCTAGTTATGCCATACGCTCTGTCCATCTTTCGTATTCTTTCTTCTACAGCAGATTTTTCCAAACCTATTTTCTTGAATAATTTCCCCCAAATATTTGAACATATTGATTTATTATTATTATTACTTTATTGTTTGTTTTGTGAAATTGAATGGGGTATTTGTATGTAGTCAGGGTGTGTAAGAAAGTGAGACAGCCACGTGCACGACCTGGCCGCCTGCGCCGCGGTCAATACTGTGATCTTGTTAATGGCACTTTCACGTGTCTTCCAGACTGATTAATTCCCGTATTTGTGCGCCTCCAGCGGGCCCTTTCAAGCACACTGATCGACAAACAAATGTCTAACACCGCAACCTGAAATTAATTGCAATCTAATTTCAATTTTCCTTCACATAATCGAGCGATTCGATGGAAGCATTGCAGTAGCAACCTATGTGTCCATTTTGTAACATTGATATTGATGATGATGATGATAATTGTTGGTTTAAGGGGCCTAATATCTAGGTTATCGGCCCCTAATGATTTGGGTGATGGCGAAAATGACAATGAGATGAAATCTATAACGGGAACTAACGGAGATTGAAAATACTGACAAATGATTGAAAATACACACAAAATGGAATTTAGAGTGGAAAAAACTGACAAAATAGAATTTAGACGGAAAATATTCACAAAAGTAATTTAGAATGAAAATACGCAGAAAATGCAGGTCAGAATCAAAACAAAATTTACAAAGTGCAATTTAGATTCAAAATGCTCACAAAATGTAATTTGGATTGACAATACTTACAAAATGCATTTTAGATTGAAAATACTCACAAAATGTAATTTAGATACACGGGGAGCCAATTCACAAAAACAGTGCGGGAATCTTAATGAGAAAGGGAAATATAATGAAAAATAAAAGAAGGCTCATCCCCAGAAAAATGAGGGATCAGGAAAAATGAGAGAAAGGCGGGAAAAGAACAGACTCCCTAGGCCTCGGATACTCTAATACCGTCGGGGTCGGAAAAGAACAAGAGTTGACCAAGAGAGGCCGACAGGAAAGAAGACGGAGAGGTGCCCAGCACAAGTAAGTGGAAGCAATGCCGGACTCAGCTGGGGTCCCATGGTCGCCAACCCACGTCCCACTAGATGTGAGCCCCTGGGGGGTATTGATATGGAATATTTTGTGTATTAACCGAACGCATGCTGACACACACTAAACTGGCGAGTCATGGATGAAAATGAAAATCCACAGCCAGCTTCCAGTCTCCGACCGGGTCAGGAATGGAATGAATGAAGCCCCTGCCTAGCGGCGAGGATATGAACTGTGCCGGCTGCTGAGGCCTGACGCACTCCTCTGGGGCAATGACAGATTAAATGAAATGATAGTGGAGAGTGTTGCTGGAATGAAATTTTGACAGGGAAAACCGGAGTACCCGGAGAAAAACCTGTCTGCCTCCGTTTTGTCCAGCACAGATCTCACATGGAGTGACCGGGATTTGAACCACGGACCCAGCGGTGAGAGGCCGGCGTGCTGCCGCCTAAGCCACGGAGGATGTAGCGAGTCATGGATACCAGGCGTTATTCCATATCCTTTGTCGTATGTAGTTCACTAAATCTATCACTACGATCGCTAGTGTCGACCCGTACATGGACAAAACAAATTCGAAATATCTACTTTCGTTTTGAGAAATTCAAAAGTCTGCTCGCGGCAAATTGAATATAATTAATCTGAGAATAGATTAAAACAATTCAATGTTATTTCAATCTGCAGAACATGTTCCATTTTACAAACAAGCGCTTTTCTAAATATAATTTAAGCTGGAAGTAATTTTGACGCTTTTCCGAGTCTTGTAGCTTTTCAACTTTTGGCACTATAGTCAAAATACGAGTTTAACTTTACTTTTTTCTTTCTTTTTGTTTTGTTTAGCTAAATTGGACACAGAGTGCTCTTAGTGTTCGGTGACCATATTTTTGACAGTCAAAATCGTGACAGTCTTGTTGGGGGGATTTTTGGAGGATAGAGAGATTATAGTTTGACTCTAACATACGCCTATAGAGTTTTTTTTTTAAGTTATCGCCTTTTACAAAATGTAATTTTAAATAGACCCACAAAACTCGATCCACCAAAAATCCAATATAGAGAGATAAATGAATACAAAGTTTATTTTGGTGATTTTTATTTATTTATGCAAGCACCTTACAAATTTTGTGAGGGGAAAAGAGAAGTAAGTTTATTTTTAATTTTCGTACTTTACATCTTATGATTGCAATAACGAAAAAAATAATCTTGCCGAGTTTTTAGAAGCACCTGAAGTCTTTATAAACTAGGACAGGGTCGCGGATATTTTCAAAACAAAACGTATTTTTCGTTTAATTACGAATATATTTCAGAGAATTATGATTAATTTTTTCAAACTTAACAAGTAGTTCCGTGAAGAACTATACAGCCTACTTTTCATGCCAATGATTATTCTACAGTATATGAACCTATCTACACACATCAAAAAAAGTTTTGCATCACCTCCGTTCCAAGAGTTCCGGAACCGTTAAATACAAAGGGAATAGAGATCAACACAAACAACATTTCAGCTCGTTTTATTGCTCATGAGACCCACACATTGCATGTTGTACCATCATACAGCTAGACTTTCAGCATTTGTGGTCCAGATTGCAGTACACACCACTACCTCTAATACCCAGTAGCACGTCCTCTTGCATTGATGCATGCCTGTATTCGCCGTGGCATACTATCCACAAGTTCATCAAGACACTGTTGGTCCAAATTGTCCCACTCCTCAACGACAATTCGGCGTAAATCTCTCAGAGTGATTGGTGGGTCAAGACGTCCATAAACAGCCCTTTTCAACATATCCCAGGCATGTTCGATAGGGTTCATGTCTGGCGAACATGCTGGCCACTGTAGTCGAGCGATGTCGTTATCTTGAAGGAACGCATTCACAAGATGTGCACGATGAGGTCGAGAATTGTCGTCCATGAAGACAAATGCCTCTCCAATATTCTGCCGATATGGTTGCACTATGGGTCGGAGGATGTCATTCAGGTATCGTAAAGCCGTTTCGGAGCCTTCCATGACCACCAGTGGCGTACGTCGGCCCCACATAATGCCACCCCAAAACATCAGGGAACCACCACCTTGCTGCACTCGCTGGACAGTGTGTCTAAGACGTTCAGCCTGACCAGGGTGCCTCCAAACACGTCTCCGACGATTGTCTGGTTGAAGGCATATGCGACACTCATCGGTGAAGAGAACGTGATGCCAATTCCGTGGGGTCCATTCAGCATGTTGTTGGGCCCATCTGTACCGCGCTGCATGGTGTCGTGGTTGCAAAGCTGGACCTCGCCATGGACGTCGGGAGTGAAGTTGCGCATCATGCAGCCTATTGCGCACAGTTTGAGTTGAAACACGACGTCCTGTGGCTGAACGAAACGCATTATTCAACATGGTGGCATTGCTGTCAGGGTTCCTCCGAGCGGCAATCCGTAAGTAGCGGTCATCCACTACAGTAGTAGCCCTTGGGCGGCCTGAGCGAGGCCTGTCATCGACAGTTCCTGTATCTCTGTACCTCCTCCATGTCCGAACAACATCGATTTGGTTCACTCTGAGACGCCTGGAAACTTCCCTTGTTGAGAGCCCTTCTTGACACAAAGTAACAATGCGGACGCGATCGAACTGCGGTATTGACCTTCTAGGCATGGTAGAACTACAGACAACATGAGCAGCGTACCTTCGTCCTGGTGGAATGACTGGAACTGATCGGCTGTCGTACCCCCTCCGTCTAATAGGCCCTGCTCATGCATGGTTGTTTACATCTTTGAGCAGTTTTAGTGACATCTATGAACAGTCAAAGGGACTGTATCTTGGATACAATATACACAGTCAACGTCTATATGCCGGAGATCTGGGAACCGAGGTGATGCAAAACTTTTTTTGATGTGTGTAGAATAATGACGAAATTAAGTTGGTAATATCGAAATATCTAATTAGTTCAAAATATACCTGGTATAATGTAGCCTAATAGAGCACTACAGTTGGCAGCTCTGGTGACTGAATATATTCTTAGTTCCACCTCTTAAGGTACAGAATACAAAATTTGGTTGAAGTCCAATGGACGTTACATGCAGTTAGACACTGGATCTATCAGCACGCGTAAAAGCATGTTGCCAACAATACCATGCGTGTGCTGGTCAGAAATAATCTGAATTATTATGATATCTTGTTGTGCCAATTTTGGATGAAATCCATTTGTTAGTATAGAAGTTACATGTATTTTAAAATTGGACATATCAGCAGGCATAGAATCATGTTGGCAGCACTGCCTTGTATTAATTACTCCAAATTAATCTCGAATGTCAGGTGCTATAAGTGTGCAAAGTATAGAGCTGTTGGCTTGCATACTTTCTGATATATTGATATTAGGGTAAAAAGAATATAGACAGCATTTATTAACAGTTGGCTGCCCTGATTGCTCTTAAAAATACTTATAGTCATATCTGTTATGGTACACATAGCACATACGAAATTTGGTTGAAATCCAACTGATAGTATAGAAGTTACATGTATTTAAAAATTGGTACTATCAGCAGGCTTATAATCATGTTGGTAGAACTGACGTATATAAGATACTCCAAATTAATCTAAAATGTCAGAATATACGTGTGCATAGTTTAAAGCTGTTGGCTTGCATACTTTCTGATATATTGGTATTTGGATTTAAAAAAATAGAGAGAGCAATTATTAACAGTTGGCAGCCCTGGTGGCTCTTAAGAATACGCTCAGTCATATCTGTTTATGTACAGATATTACATACAAAATTTGGTTGAAATCCAATTGATAGTGTAGAAGTTATATGCATTTAAACATTGGACCTATCAGAAGGCTTAAAATTATTTTGGCAACACTGTCATGGTTGGCCTCCTGGAAATTAAACAGAAATAGTATTATCTACATGTGTGCCAATTTTGGAATAGCTCCCATGCATACCTTGCAAGATATCCAACATGGAGCTCAAATTTCTAGTGCGTTTTTTCAGCAGTTGGTAGCTCTGACATCATTTTCAAATATGGACGTGAGCTATTCCGGTGCACATATTTACTCATACTAAATTCGGTTTTGATTGCTGCAGCCGGTTAGGAGTTGATAGGACGCGGGGGGGGGGGGGGGCGCACACACACAGCCAGACAGACAGACAGACACATATTTTCCGGCATCGATCTCATAAGTCTACTTTTTCCTCATTTTTGCAAAATGTGAAAAGTAGGCTAAAAATCGGGACACTATTATTAACATTCGGGATGCCGGGACATGCTCCTTTAAATCGGGACTGTGCCGACTTTTTCGGGATGTATGTTCACCATATCTTAGTGTCATTTGAAACATTGTAACATTGCCTCCAAGTTGAGAAACAATATGGGTAAACCTAATGAAGATCGGAGGCTCAATCTCGATAGCAAAGATAGAGAAATCAGTTTCTTGACGATTCTCCATTGAAGAAACCAGGGACGCCAGTTCAATTTCGTCAGTAGGGTAGTTGGTTACAAATGAGTTCGTAGAAACACCAAGTCCTACCGGTCAATTCGGTAAAAAGGAACATTTCGGAGTGGGAGGAAACCCCTCGGCCCATCTCCTTGCTACGGCATTGCAAGGAACATGTATATTTGAACAAGTGGAAACATGGAAGCAGACAGTGGATGGCGCGAAGCCTAACCAAATAGTTCCGCAAACACTTTCTGCTGTGTGTAAACCAGCAAACAAAACACTTGACAGTCATACATCGTTTGAATAGGACAAAATAAATTCAAAGTTTAAAATATACGCTAATGAATACTTAGACTACACAAATATATCTATTTAAATAAACATCTTTCTGAGATAACATTCTCCAATTAGGTTGACAATTCAAATGACGCACTAACTGGTTGGCACCTGAAACAAAATTCACACTCCGTATTTCGGAAGAAGATTTAGTTTTACTCATTTCAGGCAACTCAGTTAAAATATTTGTTGATATTCGGCACTTGTTCTTTCTATATTTAATTTTCTACATGAATTTTTGAATTTTTAATATAAAGTCCAATATTTTATTATTACACTTATTATTACAAAATTATTAATGTTCTTGTGTTCCTATCTGTATTCTGGAAAAAAAAAAGTGAAGCCCAATTAATATTACATTTTAGTTTGTTATTAGTTATTGTTGTTTTAAGGGGCAGAACTACAAGGTCATCTGCCCCAATATTACATTTTAAGGATATCAATTTTTATTATTTTATTTCATTCTTTTAATGACAAACGTATTTGCATTCTACAGAATAACTTCGTAACAAGAAAGAAGACACTCACAGTCAGTCCTTTCTATCATCATCATCCTAAACAGCTCCAGTCACCCGGGTGCTGTGAACGAGTCCTCTCCATTTCTTTCTATCCATGAATAGTTGGTCTTCATGAGTGCTCTCCCAATCGAGCCCTTTGTCTGCCAAGTCACCCTTAATCTGGTCTATCCATTTCCTTTTAGTTCTTCCGACACATCTTCTTCCTTTGATGTTCACATTGAAGTATGCCTTTGCCTTTTGTTCATCTTTCATCTATTGGATATGTCCATACCATCTCAGACGAGACCTCTGTAAGGTCTCCATTACAGTGGTGTTAATGCCTGCTTCTGCACGATTTATTTCAAGTCTTACTTTATCCTTTCTTGTCCTCTGAAGCATGGTGCGCACAAACTTCATTTCGGATGCCTGAAGTCTAGTGTTATTTCTTTTAGAAAGGGTGCATGTTTCAAGTGCGTAAGTAAGTATGGGTATGTAGTATGTTTTGAGCCATGTTTAACATCTCTCTTTTCTTTATTTTCTTTGGCGGCCGTCCCGGTAGACTCAGACGCCATGTGAGATACTTTCTGTCCGGACGTGCCTTGAGGCTCTCCGCCTTATTATTTAAAATGTAATGTTTTTCCTTTTTATTTAACATTGTTATTATGCCGAAGCCTTCCATTTACTCATGTAAGTAATACATCTAACCTTGTGTCCACTATGCTCATTTCCTAAATTTAACCTTTCTTTTTGATCTTCGTCGTGTGCTTGGATTTGCTGTGGAACCAATCGTAATGGCGGTCTCCTGTTTTATTTTGTTTGAGTCTTCGTTTAACCTTTTATTTGTGCCGTGAAATATATCTGCGAGTGATTTTGTGAGTGTATGTTTTTCTTGCTGCCAGGTGCATTGATGCTGTTTTGATTGGGCATATCTTCGAATGGGTCTCCCGTTGTTTGTGGACGTTGGCGTTTCGACCATTCTCCCAACACGAGGCATGACACCATATATTTTAGCCCTTATGTATTCCCTTCATTCCATGCTTCGTGCAACTGAATCACGGCGGTAACTTTAAGTAGGCCTTACCGTATTCAGCTCGAACTCGGAACGTAAGTTGGGGACCATATAGGTTTAGCATGTTTTGCTAGACTACCTACAAGCACGAGTTGCTTTGTGTTTTATTACTGCATCGACGGCTGGCATTTTGTGTGTTTGATTGCGTGCATGTATCATGATATATTTCACGGACACTTGACGTCATTTGTTTCTTCTTATAGTATCTTTGGTTTTGCTTTTCTTTTCTCTGGGGACTGCCAGCTCGATCGCATCCCCATTGCTCGCCACAGCCTTTGCGACACGCACACAGCCTCTTGTTTTATCTTTGCTATGCTTGTTATTTGTGGTCGTCATGACAACCATCCATCTCTAGGCTGAGAAGTGATTGTTGTTGACCAGCGACCGGCTCGATTGCCTCTTGATCTTTTACTTCCTCCCTTTTTACATCGTTTTCACCGAAGTGAGCACAGGTATGAATTTAATTTGTTAACGTTATTTACTATCGTAAGTTATTTATTGTTATTTATATTTATCTTCCCCGTTTGAAAGTGACTTTATTTGACCCCTAGGTGAAGGGTATTCTTTTTTGTGTGTGTTATTCTGGCCGGGTTTCTTTGTGTGTTCGGTTTCAATTCATTAAATTTCCATTTCTTTACCCATGTGTCTCATTTAGTAGTGTTTGGCGATCGGGCTGCTCGCTCTCTCTCTCTCTCTTCAAACCTAGGCCTAACTTATTCTAGCTTTCTAGCACCAGGAGGGTATTCCTACCACTCGTCGTGGGACCACCTTCACGGAGTCTGGAGTCGCTCGGCACATCTGGCCTGCAAGTACGGGCCCAGCACAGGTCAGAAATTAACATCCATTTCCACTGCGTACTCCTTTCTTTTCTAGTTGGTTCCAGTGATGCAGCTAGGAGGCACGCCAAGAATATGTTTATTTTAAGAGGGCGGTGCAGTTTGAAATAATATATGTTACCGACCGCGGTGGCAGAGAGCGTTAACGCGCTACCTCGTGCCTCGCTGGCATCGGGAGGGCGTGGGTTCGAATCCCACCTCGGCCGTCCTGAAAATATTTTCGTGGTTTCCCATTTTCATCACCAGGCAAATGCCGGGACGGTTCCTTTCAATAGGTCCTTCCAATATCCCTTCCCTGACACGTCCAGAAAAGAAAAGTACATGGTCATTGGCTGCATTAATAAAATTATTAAATAATATATGTTTACACCCAGGCGCGGATTCAAGGGGGGGGGGGGGGTCACGGGGGTCATGACCCCCCCCCCCAAATGGAGACCAAATTTTTTTGCAAACTCAAAAAACGAAAACACAATTACCAGACAAATAAAACTTAACGAATTTTAACTGAAAAACAGTTTTTTTTTTTCATTTTATTCAATACTGAATTATCTTTATTGGAATTATTATGTTCTGTTACAACTGTACATATTTACAACTTCAAACCTCTTGTATAAAAACTATTAGTTATACAACAAAATCAACTCGTCTATTTTGTTTAGCAAACCTTGTGATTACTGAATCGATGTTTATAGTGATGTCACGATGAATGTGCAGCAATGCACGGATAGGAAACTGGGGCTTTTTTCGCACCAAACATTTTTGCCGACTTCCAAACCGCAAGCTTGGTTGGCAATATAAGCTGTGACTTTCTCCCTTTGTCGGTACCCACTCGACTTGCCGAAACTGTAACGTACCTTGATCCTTTTCTCGAAGCTCGATGTAAAAGTCGCAAAACACGCCGTTGCAATTTGTACGAATATTTTTGGTGCGCTAAACGCATCAAATTTCTATCCATGTAGCTTGCAAAAAAATTGGTCTGGTTTTGTACGTTTGGTTATTTTGTGATTGCGTTTTTAGTGATACCATTTTTCTTAACAATTTCGATTCTCTGACCCCCCCCGCAAGACCAAACTCTAGATCGATTCTCTGACCCCCCCCCCCCCCAAACCAAACTCTAGATCCGCGCCTGTATACACCGTATATGTAGGCTACTTGGTTGTAGAAGATTGCTGTATTATTTGTTCTGTTGGTTATCTCACATTTACTGCTATTGTCCAAACTCAAAGTGCTGCCAATGGTTGTTCAGGTAGATGCTTGTACTAGTACTCCCCGATCCTTTTGCCATAGCCACAGTTTTATTCTGACTAATATATGACAGCAAGGAAACCGTCAAAATGACCAAAATATTGATTTATACATGGTGTCCACAGAATTTTCAATGCCAATTTTCCTGACCATTTTTCAACAAAATTCCTGACTCGCGAAGTCATCATAGCATCGGAAAAAATGGTTTATTGAACAAATATATATTTATATATCTCTTATCTGCAATCTCCACCATCCCCATAGCTGCCCAACGCTCGGCTCTTTATTCGTTTAAAATACAAAATAAAGTAAAATGCAATAATACATAAATCACAGTACTTAACAACCTAAACTACAGTGATGGGGTCGCCACATCCCTACGCCAACGCCACAAAAGCGTACAAAAATAGGTAAATGAGGTTTTTGCTATGATGTACTGTAAAATGGAATCTTATCATAATGTCCAGTGAGTAATTGCTTTTTATCTTCAGAGATTAGTTCAACTAGTAACCAAAGTTTGGTGCTTTTCAGTCCAAACTTTTGTTTACTTATCCAACACTGAAAAATGGCTTCAAACCCCACAATCAACTAGTAACATCAAAATATGGCTGTAAAACACAAAACACTGTATGGTTTATATAAAATTCCGGACTTGCTAATACTTTTCGCCATTTTTTCCTGACTCACGACATTTTTTCACACTTTTTCCTGACTTTTCTTGACCAAAAACAAAATTCCTGACTTTCCCTGCCTGTGGACACCATGTTATAACTCCAGACTGTCGCATTTAACTATTGGTATAGTTCACAGCACGGTTTTAGGCCGGTGAGCCCCAATTGCGTAGTAGTGCACGACCTCAGTGTGCGAGTTGCTTTCCGCGCGACTGTCCTCGGCACGACTGTAAAACCGGGACTGACCGGCCGAAAAACCTTGACATAAACTGTATTTTCACACTTGACATTCTTCACTCATTGAGGCGGCTTCAGAACGGAAATCTTTTTAGGGACTCTCCGTGAATTGGGCTCTTATCAAAGAAGAAAGAGAGATTTATTCCGATTGTCACAAAAGCCAATAAAAGGGAACAAATACCGGACGTGAAGTCCCGTTGCTCGGCGAGACAATGCAAGGTAGCGATGCGCTTTTTGTCCCAGAATTCCGTATTAGTCTGTTCATGCATTTTGCTAATAACGAGACAGGACGGGACGAGCCGAGCCAAGGACACCGGAGCGACATTCTCCCTCGGCAACACCACATTCCTGCCAGAGAACAATGGTCCACTGCCCGCCATTCCTTTTGGGTAGAAAACAAATATCACGAATTTCGCAATAGACGTAATTTATAAAAACTCGTAGCAATGTCATAACTAGGGGCCGGACATGTATGCACTGAAAACTATAAAAATATGTATTTATGCATTAAAATAGTACATTATCCAACGAGGCTATAATGGCAATTGCATACGACTGTTTATGTTCGACGATAATTATAACTTTATTATATGTTCTAACATAAATATTTATAAATATCTGTCGAGATTCTGTCGGTTGAATTCTTCTTCTTGGGAATTGTGTGGACTCAGCATTTGATCTCTACCCAATAAAGGATCCCAAAGCTTTGAAACAAGGTTTACCCTGAAGTAGCACCAACAGATAGCGCACAGGTACTATGATGGATCATTTTGTTATTTTGGTCAAATAACACAAAATAGGCAGTTCCAAACGCTTTAAAATTAAAATGTATCGTATTATCAACTAGTTATTCTTCAAATTCGATGCGTATAGAATGTCAATGGAAGGCAAATCAGTGGAGCCCAAATAGAACACTTATGACATATGGTGGAAAAGTTTCGCGTAAGAAATCCATTTACTGAACAGAGAGCTGGATTACAATTTCCGTGGAACTAACGTCATACGCCTGCTTCCTCCATTACGTTCTAGTGTGTTTATGTCAACAACAGCATTCACTAAAATTGTCGGCGAAATCTTACGAATGTGTAGAAATTGGAGTTGCGGATATTAAGGTACAGTGCTATTTCTTTTGCAATATTGCCCAGCCTGTTGATGCATTGTAACTACAATGGTTGATCCAATATTGGCTACATTGTAATTCATGTCCGACATGTTGGATTTTGAGTGCATGTCAGAAGCTATTCTTACCTAATTGGTCAATGAATGAAAATATTGAGCTCTGATTGGTTGGAAAATCTGTGTTATAAATAAAAGTAGTACTTTATTGACCCCCCAATACGATACAGGTTTCTGACATATAATATTTACATATCGACATCGTCGAACATAAACGATTAAATATACAGGCAATTACAGTATGCACCAAAAAGTTAGAACATATGCATTAAAAGATCGTGCACCACGGCCATGAGGGCAGTTGCAGCAAGTCCAGAGATCGAACGTTCGAATCAAGGCGCTGACAGTGGCTGTTTAGAGTGTAGTTCTTCCCATGTTTTTTCCACACCCTCTATAGCCCAGGCATATTAAGTTTTAACTTAAAAAAAAATAATGTAAAGCTGAAATTTGGCATAGATATTCCCTAGTACCCAAGTAACAAATCCTGAAAAGTCCCCATCTCTGCGGCGTCCGCGTCATAGATTTTAGAGAGTTCAAAAGGGCTTAAATGGGGCCTAAGAGCAAAAAACAGCATTTTTGCTTCCTGCGTTCAAAATATTGATCCAACATCAGTTCTAATGAGCTTTGATAGTAATAAGAGAATGACTGCGTTTTATATATAACGCTCTTATTGGTCGTAATTATTGCCATACATTTAAACAGATGAGTAATCAAACATTTTTAGCTCAACATTTCTCACGAAAATTTGTCATTAGCCGGGACTTAAACAGCTGCTGATAGCGACTAAAGACCCGAAGTAAAAGTTGTAAAGCACACTTGTAGCTTTAAAACGATACATTGCCCATGTTCATCCGACAAACAGCAGCAGAGATACAGTTACAAATATAAAAGTGGAAGTGTGGCAGTCGCTTTCCGAACGAACACCCATTTACGCTGGTGGGCTCCATCTATTCACCTTTGCTGACTTCATTTTGTATTTTTGCTCAAGAACTTTTAGGATTGTATTCCTTTGAATCCAGGTAAACTAGCAGAAACAGTTTGCATAGAACAAAACGAGTTTAATGCAGTTAGCAGTTAAACGTACATTCATAATATGCATAATGCAAATAATAACAAAACAAAGCTTAAAAAGCTTTCTTTAGACAAGGAACACTTGCAAAACAAAGCTTACATCGGACTCAATCGTCCTCCTCATCGTCTGAGCCACCAAATGTGACGTTGCCACATTCTTTTCCACTGCAGTGCCCACACATTAAGGAGTATGGGCAATGTATCGTTTTAAAGCTACAAGTGTACTTCACAACTTTTACTTCGGGTCTTTAGTCGCTATCAGCAGAACTCACACCGGCTGCCAAAAGAGCTCTTGCAGTTTCAGGACACCAAATTGAGGAGATGATCTGGAGCAGCTGGAAGATGAGTTGTCACTGGTACTAAAGCTGAGTGTTGGATTTTCCATCCCCATTGGGTTGGGTCCAAAGAAAATCCTAACCATTCCTGAACTTGCAAATATACCCGCAGTGAATGTTGTTTGCATGCCGCCGAAGTCGGCGGAAGTGAAGCCAGCTGAAATGACTCTGTGACCGGTTTTTTGGCAATTTTTTGGCTGTATTTCACTACCCGAAGTTCGTCGACGCTTTGCACTCCGATTTGGCACTATCGTAGAGACAAATGGCGAACTTCTCTCCAGCTGATATTATGGCCTTTTCATCTGGAGCCGTAGAGACGAATACCTCCATTTCCTCGCGTGAGGATGCGGAATCCTTCAATATTTTCCAGGCTTGCTGTTTGATGTACTCTACCCACAGCTTTCCTGTGCGAGATTTCTGGCTCATTGAAGAAAATGTGTCATGAAGCGACTCTTTGAGACGTTGAAGGCAAGGATATGATAGCAAGTCGTTGGCGGTGCCTTCTTGGAATGCGGTAAAAGCGCATGTATTTCGTCCATGTCATCCTTCAGCCCGTCGATCATGTTGAGTAACATTGTCCCGACAGCCTGTTTTGTCAGAAAATGCGCTCTGAGGGCCCTAGAACATGCACAGTTTCGCGTTATTGATACATTTGAAATTGAAGGCATAACGTAATCATTTTTAAGAGTGAGCTAATTGCAAGCCTAACTAGAATATGCGTGTCCTGACATCAAGTGAGTCACTGACGATTTAGCGTATATTTCCGCCCAGAGCTCCTCCAAACCGCTTCCATTCATCACGTAGCCGATTGCCCCAAGAAACGACATTAGAATGTGAAATCCGCCTAGACGAACAACCACGTTTTTGAGTTCCTCTGAAGTGTCCGATGCAACTATCTCCGCAGCTTTCGCGTATAGGGGCTGGTCAAAGGTTTCGAAACAAGTGCTTTGTTTCAGTTCCACGCACTCTCTTGCGGCAAACTTCAACGCGGAATATATAGTTGATGGATTGCTCGGTTCCAAGTTAATGAACGGCCGGGTATCAACTGACGTCGTCTGGGGAGCTGGTTGAACATGAGCAGACAGTGACGTCTTCATAAAGCCGTTCCACGAGGCGGGTAAATTAATACCTGACCACCATCCAGATAACCACAAGGAGTCCATCATCGACGCAATAGTCACAGAGTTTGGGGCTTCCACAGTTAACTCCTTAATCTTGACGTCCTTTGAACCAGGAGAAGAGGGCTTCCGATACCACGAAATGTTGAACTTTCCCATCGCCGCAATCACACCAGCATTAGGAACTTCTCGTGTACGTGGGAGTGGAGATATTTCACTGTCAAGCGCTGGACCTGTGCACTTGATGCCTCCCATGCAGTGAAATGTGTTTCGCCCGTCCAATGTCCTTATGTTAAAGTCAGCGTTGTCAAAGCAAAACTACGTGAACGCTCCAGCATTCGGGATTGGACGTTCTTCACGAAGCGCTGAAAATTCGTACCTGTGGACTTCCGCCAAATTTACTGAAAATCCAAGACTGTCTAAGCTGAATTAATTGTTTGGAGTGTTGTTGGCCTGCTCCGACAGGCCGAGCGCTTTCACCTAGAAACGTGATCGGGTGCCTTTTCAACAGCGGTTATGCTTTGGGACCGTACCTCGGTAACCGTTTCTTGCATAGACATGGGTAATGTGCCAATGTAAAGCTAAAAGTATGCTTTATAACTTTCATTCTGGGTCTTTAGTCAATATCAGCAGTTGGTTAAAAAATAATGACCTGCTAATTACAAATTATTCAAATTTTCGTGTAAAAATGTTGCTAAAAATTTTAAATTAGATGTTTTTTTCCTTCATCAATAGCAATAATTAGGCCTGATATGTCTGTTCACCTACTGGTTCATTTTTATTAATTGCTAAAGCTCGCGAGACTAAATTTGGATCAATATTTTAAACGCAGGAAGCAAAAATGCTGTTTTTGGCACTTAGGCCCTATTTAAGCCCTTTTGAATCCTCCAAAATCCATGACGCGGACACCGCAGAGATGGGGACTTTTCAGGATTTGTTTCTAGGGTACTAAGGAACATCTATGCCAAATTTCAGCTTTACATTATTTTTTTGAGGTTGGCCGTGTTTTTTGCATATAATGCCTGGGGTACTAGGGAAACGCTAGGATAGTACCTAGCTTCATATCCAGGGACACCTACCCCATCCCTGTCCCTAATACAGTCGACACTACTACAGTTCAGGGGCGTATATAAGGGGGGTGCTGAGGGGTTTCCAGCCCCCCCCCCCGAAAAAGCCAATAAAAATTAAGAAAGTGTTGCTTCGGTAAGAGCATAAAATAATTGTAAATTTGGTTGTACCCTAATCTTAACTTATTGGCATTAGACTAACTCGTGGTGTAGTGGCTAGCATTCTTGGCTGCCGCCCTGGAGGTCAGAATTCGATTCCCGGCTCTGCCAATAAATTTTATTCTTGTCTGAGGGCTGGAATGGGGTACACTCAGCCTTGTGAGGCAAAACTGTGAATTCCTCAGTGCGATACTTTTGAGAAATAAATTATCAAGTTGTAAAAAAAAAAGTTTACCTTTCTGCTTAGTAAATTGACAAATATTTAGATATTTGCCATTCATACTCCATATGCCATAATAGAAAATCCATTAAGTATAAAATTGTATGTGTGTGTTGTGTTGTACTTTACAACTTTTCTTTGTATCGCAAGTAATTGGAGGCTATATACATTTTGAAAGTTATCTAAAATAATTACACAAAGTTATATCTTCTAAGATATTGGTTGACATTTCTGGGTATTTTGCGGTAACAGTCCCCTGAGAATACTCACAATTTTCCAGGATAGCCAGCCTCCCCGAAAATAAATTGTATATACGCCCCTGCTACAGTTATCACATAAATACAGATTATCACACACCCAGCTACAGGGGGCTGATGACAAATAAGTAAATAAATAAATAAATAAAGTGTAAAACCAGTCAGAGGACTAAAGACTCGAGCGCACAGCGACTCTCTGATCGCCCTGTGACCGTGTACCCGAGGCTACAAGATAAGCTGAAGCTAGAGTGGTGGCGATTGTTCAGCTGAAGCTAGCGGGAAAGAAAAACATTTCTTTCCACTGGGAATCGTTGACACAGACGCATCATGTTGGATTGGTTTCTTTATCAGTTTAGAGACAACCTTTTTGTCGTCTGCTGGCAGGATAAATGTTTACTTTGTATTCCCACGATATCTCTTGGCTAATGGGAGCTACTGCCAAAAATATTTATTTTACAGTGTTGGTATAGCCGCTCCGGTCGTTGTACTCTAGCGCGCCTCACTCAGACCTGACGATGTAACAAGTGGGCATTAGGGCTGTACACATTGCAACTTGGATTATTCGAATAATTTCGAATACAAAATATTCAAATCATCAGCCTATTCTAATTTCTTAATATTTGCAAAAGTGAAATAACCCGACTACTCACTCAATAATCGAACCATTCGTCAAACAATTCGATTAATTGAAATGTTCGAATAATTATAATAAAGAAAGAACGATGATGATAATAGTTGTTTTGATGCAGCACTCCAGACCTCCCTGTCCTGAGATAATCGTTTCATCTCTACATAGCTACCACACCCTACGTCCAAGGCAATCTGTTCAACATATTCTAACCTTGGTCTACCCCTACAGTTCTTGTCCTCGACCCTTCCTTCCATAACTAAGCTTGCAATTCCTGGGTGTCTTAGTATGCGTCCTAACAACCTATCTCTTCTCTTCATTAGCAGTCGCCAGAGACATCTCTCCTCTCCCACTCGTCTTAATACCTCTTCATTCGTAACCCTATTTACCCATCTGATCTTCATCATTCTCCTGTAACACCACATTTCAAACGCTTCAATTCTCCTCTCTTCTGCTGCACCAATAGTCCAAGTTTCACTTCCATAGAGCGCCACGCTCCAGACAAAGGCCTTCAAAAATGACTTCCTAACACCTAAATCTATATTCGATGTCAACAGATTCGAAATGCTTTCCTTGCCTGAGCTAACCTACTTTTTATCTGCTCTTTGCTTCGTCCATCGCTGGTTATATTGCATCCTAAGTAACAGAAGTCTCCTACTTCCTTTAGTTTTTCACCTGCCAATTTGATGTCCATAGAGGATTCTGATTTATTTTGGCTGCATTCCAATATTTTTGTTTTACATTTATTAATTTTCATCCTGAATTATTTCATCAAGACGGAGTCCATACCATTCAAAAACTCATTCAAATCCTCAGGCGTGTCGGCCAAGATGACGATGTCATCGGCAAATCTCAGAGTTGAAGTTATTTATCCTTGAATCTCCACTCCCACTTTAAATTTTTCTACAATTTCCTTCATTGCTTGTTCAATGTAAACATCTAGGTCATCGGCCCCTAATGGTCTGGGTGATAGAAAAAATGACAATAAAATGGAAACCATAACGAAAACCAGGGTAGATTGAAAATACTTACACAAATGGTACTTAGGCCTAAATTTAAAAAAAAAACTCACAAAATGTAGATTGCAAATACTTGTAAAAGGTAATTTAGATGGAAAATACTCAAAGAAGCAAGTTAGATTGAAAAATATGCACAAAATGTAGTTGAGGTTCAAAATACTTACAAAATGCAATGTAGAGGCGAAATACTCACAAAATGCAGTTTAATAATTCAAAATATGTACAAAATGCAATTTAGATTGAAAACACGCAATGCTATGTAGATTGAAAATGCCGCATCAGATTCAAAAAAGTCACAAAATGCAATTGAAATTGAAAATACTTTCTAAAATGTAATTTAGATTGAAAATACTTACAAAATGAAGTTTAGATGGAAAATACTTACAAAATGCTATGAAGATTGAAAATACTCACAAAAGGTAATTTGGAGAAGAAACTTTCAAAATGTAATTTAGAGACACGGGGAGCCAATTCACAAAACAGTGCGGGAATCTTAAAGAGAAAAGGAAATATAATGAAAAGAAAAAGAAGGAGGATCCCTAGAAGAATGAGGGATCAGGAAAGATGAGAGAAGGGCCAATGAAGGTGGGAAAGGAAGACACTCCCTAGGCCTCGGATACCCTAATACCGTCGGGGTCGGAAGAGAACAAGAGTTGACCAGCAGAGGTCGACAGGAAAGGAGACGGAGAGGAGTCCGGCACAAGTAAGTGGAAGCAATGCCGGACTCAGTTGAGGCCCTGGGGGAGCAGAAAGAAAGAAAGAAAGAAAGATGCTATGATGTATATAAGGATCTGATGGGGAATGAACTCGCCCCTACTTCCAATAACTCGTCCGCTGGACACATTTCATTACACAAATTGACATAATGTTCAGGTACTTATCATCTTGGAATAATTCAAATATCTGAATTGTTCGATTTACTTTACTATTCGAAATACTCGAGCACTTGGAGTGTTTGAATGATTCGAACAACTGGAGTATTCGGACATTCGAATATTTGAGTACTTTAAATTGGCGAATATTCGTAATACAGTAGTCGAATTTATGGGCGCTAGTGGGCATACTCGTCCCGTCCAACATCTTGGTTTCTCTTTTTTACGGATTACTATCCAGTGTTGCCTACTGTAGGGACTTCGGGTTGTTTTTAGCACTTCGAGGGACGGGTTCGTGTTGCAATCCAAACTGTTAAGATATAGTACATTATGCAACGAGCTTATAATGGCAATAATTAAGACACGAGAATACCATGGCCTCCTCAAATACCGCACTATGACACTAGAAGCCACCCAGTGAAATTTAAAATGGAAGGCCGTGGAAGTCATTGCAGAAGCGATGCCTTTGAAGTACTGCGGCTTTTAGAGACGCCGAGGTGCCGGAATTTTGTCCCGAAGGGGATCTTTAACGTGCCAGTAAATCTACTACTCGCATTTACGCAACCTCAAATGCCAACTGACTGCGTCAGAATTCAATCCTGCAATCTTGGTCACAGCAGGTGAGAACGTTACCGCTGAGCCACGCAGCCAGTAAAACCGTTGATTCTTGTTAAAATATTAAAAAATCGGAATTAGACAAATATTTAACTAGATATAATTGTTGTTGTTGTTGTTGTTGTTGTTGTTGTTGTTGTTGTTGTTTTAAGGTGCGGAACAGCGAGGTCATCTGCCTTTAATTAAATAACAATTGAAATATAGAAAAAGCCCTTAAAGGAGAACTCCTATAATAGCACAGTCGGGAATCAGCTGCTATCCGGGTAGATGCGTTTAGCCATTCACACCATCTGCGGCATACTTTCAAGTATTATGGAGGGGCGCTGTTGCGTCGGCTTCTAGAATAACATGGAGACTTTCTTTTCATCCCTACTAACGATCAGATTTTGACGCAGAGATGACTGTGACTGTCTCCTCGGCGAGAAAGGATATGTCTGTCCCGTTAATCTCGTGATCATAAGTCACGGGACGTCAGTTCAACGTGGAATCAGGACCACTGAACCTGATATATCACGTCGAAAAATCCCATGATCATTAAACGGGAATCGAACCCTTGCTGGTGTGAGGCAAGCAGCTTTGTTACATTTAAACACGAAGTTATGTATTATACAGTCGAAACGTTTCTTGCATTGGTTTGCATCATAAATAATTATAGGATGATGATGGTGATTCCTGATTTAAGGGGCCTTATGTAGATTATCGGCCCCACTTTGAGAATGGAATAAAAATTGGGAAGAGGTACTTTTCGGTACAACATTCTTAAAGTACTGAAATCAACCAAATTACCTGAATTAATAGTCGGGATAATATTCTAGATGATGTAGTAATAGAACTTTACCTCTCCGCTGTCTGTCAAATAATATGAACTCAACGTATATTTCTATAGGTAAAATTACAGCTGATTCAGCCATTTATAGCAACATGTACAGTATTGCCAACCCCATGCATTCGGTACTATATCGCATCATGCAGACCAAAGGTTTTCGCCGAGCCCAATAATTGTTCAGTAGCGAGGCCTTAGGGGCCGCGTTAGGTTTTATAAACACCCCTGGTTTTTGTCACGCACAGTGGGGGTAGTCTGTCTGTTAGGTAGTCAGCTCGAAGGCTGGTTGGATCCTCAAAAAGTACCGCCGTTAGGTAGTGTGGGTAGATACCCACAAAAACCCGAGGCAGCGTTATATTGAAGGGTACTACGCAAGATGAGGAGTGTGGTAGGTTGCCATTGCTTTCCTCACTGAGTCAGAACAGTAGTCCTAACCTTATGAGTAGAACCTTTCACAGCATCCACAGGCACTGACTGTGCCCTGAATGTCATTACTAAGCACCACCCATACCTCAGTAGCTTCCTTATAATCACAGCCATGAGTGAGACTGAGACATCTGTGAAAAGCCATATTTTACTCTAGCCTGTGCCAACTGACAAATGCAAATGTAGGCCTACTGCATTCATCAAGAGATGGCCTTTGGGGTAGTCACGCATCAATAATCTTTATCCAGGCCAATGGTTATGCCTTTTATTTCTTTATTCACGTGTCGTGTGGTGTATTTTGTATCACGCATGTTGACAACGGCTATGACGTAGTGTAAGACTTGAATGTATCATGGCCACCGTCGTCGAATGAGCAAGAAGTAAAATCATTTAATTACGTAATGAAACAAATATTTTCGGTGCAGCAATGATTCGCAATCAACTTCTAATGACTCCCAGTAAGGTATGAGAATCATAAATAACATATTTTCAATACTCTGCCTTGTAAAAGCTGTGAAAAGGGAAAAGTACTTCTTCCCGACAATTAATATAATATAATATAATATCGCATGGCCATGGGTGCCGGGTGCAAGCTTTGTTATTGGCACCCAGAGGGCAGCTTGCGTGTCGAATGTCGTTGCTCCTTGAACACTATAGAGAAATGAGGAACTTCGTGTAGGTGGAACCTCCCGAGAATAATTTTGCCATTATGAGCACGGCCTACTGAATTCAAATAGGTTCTTTGACATGCCAACATCGTATGACATGCGTGTCGTAATTTTTACCTACTTAAAAAAACTTACCACGGCCAGGAGCGAACCTGCAAGCTTGGGGGTTAGTAGACCGACACGTTAACCACTCACCCACCGTGTCAAGGTCCCAACAACTAATAATAATAATGGCACTGCCGATATTCTTCCCGACGACTGATAATGAATACGTGAATGCGCAATTAATGATATGGTTATTTCCTTCGTACACAAATAGGCTTAGATGCTCTGACAGACCAAGATGGCGGCCGACTATACCCACTCTCCATCATCACTGGGAGATCATGATCATGGCCTGCTTGAGTTGAATAGAACCACAAGATGAATCGCTTCAGGTGGCCTTTACTTTCGAATAAAGCCCATGTGTAGACGAGACGAGGAATGCGCGCACCGGATGGGGAGAAAAGGCCGCGGCATTTCCGGTTCCAGCTTTGACATCACATCATCACGTGTGTGCGCACTACACACCTGGCCTCCTGGTGTAGTGGTTAGCATTGTGGGCTCACGGTACGGATTCCCGGCTTTACCAAGAAATTTGAATCTGGTTTCAGGTACTGGAAAGATATCGTTGACATGAAAGTCACCGAATTGGTGTCAATTTCGAGGACGTGGGTCAGACCAGCACATTACTAGAGAACCGTCGTACTCTTGGCCCTGAAGGGCATGGAAGGAAAGGGGGGGTTCAAGCTTACAAGAATCAGGGGCGTATATAAGGGGGGAGCTGAGGGGGCTCCAGCATCCCCCCCCCCTCTCCCGAAAAAAGCCAATAATAATTAAGAATGGGTTTCTTTGGTAAAAGAATAAAATAACTTTAAATTTTGTTGTACCCTAAACTTAACTTATTGGCTAAGTTAAGAACAATATTAAGATTGAAATTAGACTGCCTCGTGGTGTAGCGACTAGCATTCTTGGCTACCGCCCTGGAGGCCCAGATTCGATTCCTGGCTCTGCCGAGAAATTTTAATTCTGGTCTGAGGGTTGGAACGGGGTACACGCAGCCTAGTGAGGCAAAAATGAGAATTCCACAGTACGGTACTTTTGTGAAATAAATTATTTGTAAAAAAAGAAATAATAACTGTTAACGTTTCTTCTTAATAAATTGACAAATATTTAGATGCGTAAACATTGACCACTATGACAATTGTAATAATTAATATCCGTGTTGACTGATTGTAGTCTACAGGGTCTTTCACTCAAAGCCAAAATACAATGTGTGGATATGTTGAGAAATAAAATAACCAACATATCCATACATTATATTTGGGCTTGGCAATATCCACTTTGTTTCATACGTCTTGCATAATATATACAATACTAGGTGAGTTTAGATTAAGATTATGTACTGCATTACCAAATTGGACAGCTAACCTCAACAGAACGATTCAACTAGTAAGAGTCTTCGGGTTTATTTCAAGGTTAGACCACATCATTGTGATACAGACTGCCGTATCCACGTCCGATCGTGATATAACTGGAAGATACATCATAGGGCAGCGACGTCCGATTCCCTGTAATCGAACCATTCGTATGTTTTATAATTCCTTTTGTGAGCTTTCTTTTTATTAATGTGCAACATCTTTCCATTCGGTTGCTGGATATTTTCGTGGGAGTGATTTTGAAAAAATGGGACGGAAGTGGATCGGAACGATCGAGATGGCACCAGCTGGCAGTGGTGGATCGAACGGAAGTGTAAGACGCACTGCCAATTCGATCGATCCAGCTGGCAGTGGTAAGAGAAACAATGAGCGCGCGGTGTCGGAAATTGATACCATGACGTACTCTCGGCCATGTGGAATGTATATGACATACTGAACGGCAAACGCTCATGTGAACTCTGGTGTCAAGTGATTGAAACAAATGACATGGTACATGTTCGAAGTCTTCGTATCAGTATTTAAATGGTAAAATGCCTTAATATCAAACATTGTAAGTAGTCGGCATTGCCGGTATTATGTTTCTGCACAATGGCTATTCAAATATTAACCCACATAACGGTAATGCAGTCATCAATATAATATAATCGTTGTGGTTATACGAGAATTGAGCAAGCCTTCATGAACTATTGCTGAATACATTCTCTTTACTCACAAGAGGGCCTGTTCATATGGCATTTCAAACTCAATTTCACGCAGGAACATTATCGAAACAAGCAAAATATACATGAAACTTAATTCCGTAATGCAGTATTATTGGAACGTGGAAATAAGTCACCATCTTGTGCACAATATTTGCGTAGTCGAAATAGCCGAGGGGTTAGCGCCTATGACTGTGAATCTAGAGATATCGGGTTCGAATCCCGGACGGGGTGGATATTTTTGCTTCCAGATTATCATTTTAAACGATATTTATCATTTTAACCGAATCCATATGAAATTACGTGTTGGTCTGTGAATCAAGAGGACCTGTTTATAAGGAATTTAAGGTTATGAGCGGTGTCGTGTCTATTAATCTAGTTGATCCATATCGTATTCTTTATTTAGGCTAGTGCTGGTGGAAGCTACAAGCATCTAATAAAATGAGTTCCGTATTATAAACTACAATATCTGTAAAACACTGCCTTTTACAATAGATTAATATTTGTGCCTGTAATAGTATAAAATACCGGTGTATCAACAATTTCACGTGAGGTTTCTTCTATGTCAGATGTTACACATCATACGCGACTACTTTAAGGCTGGTAATTTTTAAATTTCTAATAGTGTTTCGTAAGGATATCTATTTCTCTTTCATCTTTGTAAACTTAGTTTTAAGATTATTTTAATTCGATATACGCTGACGAATGTGTCATTGAACACCGAAACATGTACGTTTAAGCAGTGATTAAACCACATTCTTTGGTGTTTGACAAGGTGGTTTGGAATAAGGTAGTAAATATTTAGATATTTGCCATTCATATTCCATAGGCATAAACTTTGATTTGGGTGTTCTGTTGTATTTTACAACTTATTTTTGTATTGCCACTAATTAATTGTAGGCTATATAAGTTTAGAATGTTACAATTAACTCTTGTCTAAAATAATTACACAAAGTTATATTGGATGATATTTGTGGGTATTTTGCGACGGCAATCCCCTGAGAATACTCACAATTTTCCAGAATAGTCAGCCCCCCCATCTCCGAAAATAAAGTATATACACCCCTGACAAGAATGCACCCTGTTCCATCACGCACTGATAGATGCGGGAATAGAATCCGGGGCCTCCTAGGTAGGAGAGTTGTTGTTGATTCATTTAGGGGTTCTGTGAGGTCGTGGTCATGTGGGCCCGCGTACCTGGGATGTCAGTGAGACAAGGATAGTGGTAGGGATCATCGCAGCATTTGCCTGGAGTAGAAGTGGAAACCACGGAAAGCCACTTCTAGGATGGCCGACCCAGGAACCCTGTGGGGCGCTACACAACGATACGAGGTGGTCTAATAAAACATTGTTATGACCCTCCCAATTAAATTGGGCACATTAATGTGTAGACCGACTGAAGAGCAATTCTTCTAGCGTATCCCTGTTTCTACTTCAGGCAAATGCTAAATTAAGGTCACGGCCACCTGCTAGCGCCAAATACAAATGTGCACACTAGTACAAGTTACCAACCTCCCCTCGATTAGTGGGAGGTGGGTTAGTGACCACGGGATCTCAGTTGAGTCCAGTCGATCATCCTTCTAGTTTCCTTCAGACCCTGACGGTATTAGGGTATCCGAGGTCTAGGATGTCTCTCATTTTCCCGCCTTAATTGGCTCTTGTCTCATCATCGAAAAATGAGGGATCAGACACCTTCTTTTTCTTTTCATGTTATCTCCTGCCTTCTGCACAAGACCCTGAAGGAGACAGGGTGCGTGTAGCCCCACCACATATTGTGCACCCTAGAAAGTGTTACATCCTCAAGGGCTCTTGGCTGGACGACAACACCAAGGAATTCCTGAGCTGGGTCCGGTTTTCCCCTTTCCCCAGCGAGTAAGGGACGGACCATCTCCTCTCTTTCACTACCTGACTTTCATGGCTCCTCTTCCTTGGAACTCCCTGAATCCTCATTCTTCGACGGTTGAAGGCATTTCTTCCAATCTTTTATTTCTCTTTCTCCAATTAATTTCCGTTTCTTCTTCTAGTGTGTATGTTAGTGTAGCTGTAGCTTCATTTTATCCTCAATGTTTCGCTTTCACCCATATCACTAGGGGTCGATAATATAGATTATGATAATTGTTGTTTTAAGGGGCCTAACATCTAGGTTATCGGCCCCTAATGGTTTGGGTGATAATGACAATGAAATGGAAACCTTAATGAAAATTAAGCTGGACTGAAAAGACTTACAAATGGAACTCTGAGTGAAATGACTCACAAAATGTAGAGCGATTGACAAAAGGTAATTTGAAAGAAAAATACTCACAAAAGGAATTTAGATTGAAATAGACAAACAAAATCTAGTTTTGGTTCAAAATACTTACAAAATGCAATTGAAATTGAAAATGCTTACAAAATGTATGGTAGATTCAAAATGAATGAAAATGCAAATCCACAGCCTGCTTCCAGTCTCCGACCGGGTCAGGAATGGAATGAATGAAGCCCCTGCCTAGCGGCGAGGATATGAACTGTGCCGGCTGCCGAAGCCTGTCGCACTCCTCTGGGGACAATGATTAAATGTATGACAGATGAAATGAAATGATACTGGAGAGTGTTGCTGGATTGAAATTTTGACAGGGAAAACCGGAGTACCCGGAGAAAAACCTGTCTGCCTCCGTTTTGCCCAGCACAGATCTCACATGGAGTGACCGGGATTTGAACCACGGACCCCACAGTGAGAGGCCGGCGTGCTGCCGCCTAAGCCACGGAGGCTCTGGTAGATTCAAAATACTCACAAAATGTAATTTAGAGACATGGGGAGCCAATTCAGAAAAACAGTGCGGGAATCTTAAAGAGAAAAGGAACTAGAATGAAAAGAAAAAGAAGGCTGATCCCTAGAAGAAGGAGGGATCAGGTAAGATGAGGGAAGGGACAATTAAGGCGGGAAAGGAAGAGACTCCCTAGGCCTCGGATACCCTAATACCGTTAGGGTCGGAAGAGAACAAGAGTTGACCAAGAGAGGTCGACAGGAAAGAAGACTGAAAGGAGCCCGGCACAAGTAAGTGGAAGTAATGCCTCACTCAGGTGGGATCCCGTGGTCACCAACCCACGTCCCACTAGATGTGAGCCCCTGGGGACATAGACGTTAGGCCCCTTACAACAACGTTTATCATCATTAGTGCAGTTAACTCACACCCAAGTACACGGATGACCCCAGAGTGAAGAGCAACTCTCCTCTCTCGCTCTGTGAAATACAGCGCCACACACGATAACGTGGAGGAGAAATTGTCTTCATGAAACTTGTATTCTGGCGCTAGAATACATCACGGCGAGCACTCCAAGTCTGATCTCACCGTCTATTCAGAAATCACAATCATGTTCTCCATCCTCGGATGCGCTCCAATTCTCTCTACGGTTGCTCACCTCTCTTCAGCTGAAACCAACATTTGATATCCAACTTCAATAGTTCAAAGTTTTAGTACGCGGGCACAAAAATATAAGTCAAATGTTGAGGGAAACGTTCCCGCACGATTCCCTGTTTTATTCGCTAAACGTCGAACAATTTTCTTACGTGAAAAGACAAAACTCTGCAAAACAATCAGGCATTTCACTCGTGAAACTTTAATTTAAAATGTTATAAATGTTTTTATGTTCGACCCTCACTATTATGTGTCAGATAACTGTATCATAATGATGGTCATTATAACACTGTTTTCCATTATGATACATTTTCTCCAGCCAATCAGAGCTCGTTCATTGACCAATTAGGTAACGATAACTTCGCGCATGCGCTCAAAATCCAACATGTCGGACATAAACACAACATCGAACTATAATTAATTACCGACATGGAATGCCCACCGTCCATATGTTCGCGTAAATAAACTGGCGAATATGAGACAAGAAATAGCACTGTACCTTAAAATCACCAACCCTTAATTTCTACACAGCGCATTGTCTTCAAATGACACCGGTGAAAATATTACTGAGGGACGGCAGATGTAAACATATGGCATTGCAAGCACACAGAGCGCATGCGTCGGTCGTTCAAAGCTCTTGAAAGACAAAGATATAACACCCAACGCTCGCTCTGCGATCACAAAATTCCAGTAGCTGACTCTCAACAGATATTTATGAATATTTATGTTAAAACATATAATAAAGTTATAATTATCGTCGAACATAAACAGTCGTATGCAACTCGCCTATAATGGTAATTAAGACACTCGTATGGAAATTATAAAACTCGCATACGCTCGTTTTATAAAAATACTCGTGTCTTAATTATAGCCATTATAGGCTCGTTGCATAATGTACTATGAAGCCATTCTTTCAGCCATCATAGGGAGGTTATGGCTGCTTGATATTACAGTTCTCGCAGTAAAGAGGCACAGGTGCGTTTCATAAAAAGGCAGGTAGTGCGCAGTTCGCTACTCCTGTGGGGGTCCGGGCGGGGACACCAAGAGCCCACTGATGAGCCAGCTTGGTGTCCTAGGCGAAACCCCTCACAAGACACGGCACAAACCTAGAAAAATTGCTGAGTTTTTCTTTCTTACAGTGTTGCCAATATAAACTGCCAGTTGTAACTCTTCAGTCGGTCAACACTGGGCGGAGTACAAAGTATAAATATATGAATAATATGTAAATAAAACTCCCAGAAACAAGATCACTTCTAAAATGGGGCAATTTTATGATTACGCGTTTCGACCTTCAAGTGTCATCATCAGATCTCGACCACTGGGTTGAGGTTTAAATTTATCTACAAATACAAGCAACCAGCCTCGGCTTCACCCGGCAGGTCCCAGACGCAATTCAGAAAAGCCGAGGTGAACAGCGAAACTCCTAACACATATACTCTTCTCTGAAGTCTTAACTCGACAGTTTGATGCTGGGATGATAGGCTCACTCGCTAGCTCATAAACTCGCTTCGAAGCCAGTAATTTAAATTCCCACTGAATTTGGATTATTGGAAGAAATAAACACGTAAAATCACTTATAGTGGGCGATGTATTAAAGGTACAGATATGCTGTCACGGACTTTTTTGTAGAACTTTTCAAGCTGAACAATTCTTACACTCATAGTATGTAGATATTTTTAACGGTTTACCCAGCGTAAGGTCTAAAGGTGCACCGACGGGGCAGGTATTTCTTAGACTCGATTCACTATATATATATATATATATCGTATGGTTGTACAAGTACACAAAAGTTTACAATTATTTAAATTGAAATGTCCATATTTGACAACCATTCCAGAGCACTTGGTGTAACTTGGTGTAGAGTGTTCAGACCACCATCAAATGCACGGAGTGGGCACTCCTGAACAATGTGTTTTATAGTTTGGTCCTCCACTCCACAGTCACAGGCAGCATTTCTTCAAAGTGTGACCACACCTTCCTTGACCTGTTCTAATGAGGTTCAGCTTCGACCAGGTTTGGCGTGGAAGTTGGAATCCCTCAACCTTCTTTGTAGGATCTTTAACCAGGTGAGCATTGTTGGGTGGATGCTCGTTCCAACGTTGTTGCCACTTGGAGGTCATGTTTACCTTCTAAATCAACCCAGGGTGGCTTGCGTGATTTCAGACGTGTTGTTGGTGGATCTTGCAGGGCAACATACAACAGAGAGTTCTTATCAGAAGTGGTCTTCTTGAGCAAGCTTACCTTAGCTGCTTTCCTCATTAGATCTTGCGGAGCGATATTAGCTAGGACTGGTAGCCATTGTGTGGGAGTAGATCTAACAGTACCAGTGATGACTCTCATGGCCTCATTGAGTTGCACATCAATCTTGGTGGTATGAGCACTGTTTTCCCATACAGGGGCACAGTATTCACCAGCAGAATACACGAGAGCGAGTGCAGCTGAACGTAGAGTATTAGCGTCTGCACCCCAGCTGCTTCCGGCAATCTTGCGAAGAAGATTCACTCTCGAGCCAAGTTTCTTCGATAACTTGATGCACTGTTGTTTGAATGCCAAGGACCGATCCAGAGTGATTCCAAGATATATTGGATTGTAGTTATGGGGTACTTCGATTCCGTCAAAAGTAACATGCAGCTTCCTTTGGGCTTCTTTATTATTTAGATGGAATGCAGTAACCTCAGTCTTGTTTGGGTTGGGTTGAAGTCTCCATTTATGGAAGTAATCATTCAGTTTCGTCAGATCACTAGTTAGGGTATTCTCACAATTCATAAGGTCTTTATTTTGGATAATTAATGCTAGGTCGTCTGCATACTGGATTTTCAAGAAATCTGTGTGAGGCATGTCATGAATATATAGATTAAACAAAATGGGGGCCAAAACTGATCCTTGAGGTAGGCCATTGTTTAATGTCCTCCACCTGCTAGTTTGCCCATTCAGGAACACCCTAAAACGCCTATCAGAGAGCATGGCATGTTGTTCATTAAAAGTGCCAACTTTTGACATGGGATGATTTCAATAAACTTGGACATCAAGCCCTCCCTCCACACAGTGTCGTAAGCTGCTGCGAGATCCACAAAAACCGCAGCTGATTTTAGACCTCGTTGAAATCCAGCTTCTACTATAGTTGTCAATGTTAGGACCTGGTCGCAGCAACTCCGTTGTTTCCTAAATCCACCTTGTTCGATGGGGATGATTTGATCAACGGCCTCTTGAATGCGATTTAGAATAAGCCTTTCTAGTAGCTTATAGGTCATGCTGAGTAGTGATATCGGTCGATAGTGAGAAGCATCAGATCCGTCTTTTCCCGGTTTCAGGATAGCAATTATCTTAGCCTGTTTGAACAGCTTTGGTAATTTTCCAGTTTTCAGAATCTCATTGAAAAATTCAATAAGCCACAACTTTGTTTTTGGTCCGATGGTTTTAAGAAACTCTGGATATATGCCATCAAAGCCAGCGGCTTTGTTTACCTTTAGCATACTCAAGGTTTTATCAAGTTCCTCAATGCAGAAATCACGTGAGTAGTCTGGGTGTGGTTTTAGTTGGGACTTCTTTATGTACAGTTCATTATTCACAGTTCGTGTCTGTTCTTTGTCTATTTTAGTTTTTGAAATATTCATCAGTCTGGATGCAACAGCATTAGCATTCACATGTGTAACTGTATTTGACAACCTGGGATCTGTACCAAGTTTTCTAATAAGATTCCAGGCTTTCCGACTAGAATTTGTGAAGTTGAGTCCTGCCGTTGTTTTATGCCATTTTTCTCTTCTGTTCTTGTTCAGAGCTCTCAATAGGTCATCAGCTATTACCTTGTCGATTCACTGAAATCGTTACTGCTTGGCTTCCTATCATAAATAAATTATTTTCTACAGAAACCTTCCTCGAGAATCCCTTTACAGAATAGTGAAAACTGCATCAAAATCCATCCAGTGGTTCTTGAGATTACTCGGAACATCCAAGAATGGGGGACTTTGTTTCATTCTCGTACTATATGGAGATGCTAGCGGTCAATAACTCCATCCTCAAATTAGGTCGAGTTATCTGGCGAGTTGACACACAATGATGAACGTGATATGGAACTCCACGGTGTCGCGCTATTCCCAATTAATGTGATAACTAAGTCAATATGTGTGCTATCAACAACGAGCTCCCCTTAACGGTGCCGACAAACACACCGTGCGTGCTCTTGTCACTGCTGGCAACGTTAATAGTAAATCGCAGGTTCTAGCGATTCTTTGTGACAATATAATTTGAATTTCGTTTTGTTTTAAATGGCGAATTAGTGAATTTATGGACAAAAATATATTTTTCTATTGATGACACTGGAATCTAGCAACTTTCAGCGAATATAGGTTGGGAACATTTACGCCAGATCAGGCCCCCGCCGACTCGTCACCATACGAAATGCATTTTACCACCGTCCATATTTCTGTAGCTTTGATTTGGATATTTACTGAAATTCGACGTTGCTCTGCACATATGTTGGGCGTTCATGGCTTCTGATCTGCAGATTCTAAGAGAGTAGCGATTAGAGTTGGTAATTAATAAGCGATGTTCGATTTATTGATTAATAGTAGATGATTCTCTAATTATTGTGGAACAAACCGCTAGTCATTTATTTATGTGCAGGGCCAACATAATACACACTTAAGTCACTTGATAGGGTTGGCAATCATGAGCCTCCACGTGCTTTTGGTTCGTAAATATTATTCTTGAGTTCGTACCCAAACACAAAATAACGGCCGCCACGTGTTCATTAGGATCGAGGATCACTGAGGATAACACCACCATGGCCGAAGTTAGGGAGGGAATCGCACATGGAAATGCTCAAGTCACGTACAACATCCCGTAAGATCAAGAAGAGAGTCTACCGAACAGTAATTAGACCAGTGGTGACTCATGGTAGTGAGACATGGATACTTACTAAAAGGGGCGAAGAATTGTTGGACATACGGGAACGTAAAATTCTTAAGAAAATGTATGGTCCAGTCCAAGAAAATGGAACTTGGCGAACCCCAAATATCAATAGAAATTAGAAGAGGTAGACTCCGATGGGCCGGGCATCTAGAGTGAATGCAGGAGAAACAAGCAGCGCAGCAAGTATTCCATCGGCATCCGGAAGGAAGAAGACGAACAGGCCGCCCGCGTAAGAGATGGTTGGATGCAATATAATAATATCGTATGGCCTCGGGAGCCGACTGCAAGCTTTGTTATTTGACACCCAGAGGGCAGCTTGCATGTCACATTTTGTTGTTCCTTGGAGCGCTATGGAAGTCAAGAGGTTAGATATCTAAGCTCCTTGTCACTATAGCGCCTTCTAGTAGAGAATGGAGCAACTTTTTTGTGTTGGCGGAAAATCCAGAGATTAATTTTGCCATTATGAACACGGCCTACTGAATTCAAATGGGTTCTTTAACATAATAGTAATAATAATAATAATAATAATAATAATAATAATAATAATAATAATAATATCGTATGGCTTCGGGTGCCGGGTGCAAGCTTTGTTATTTGACACCCAAAGGGTAGCTTGCATGTCGAATTTCGTTGTCGAATTTCGTTGTTCCTTGAAGCACTAGGAAAGTCAAGGAGGTTCGATATTTAAGCTCCTTGAGCACTATAGCGCTTTCTAGTAGAGAAATGAGGAACTTTGTGTTGGCGGAAACTCCCGAGATTAATTTTGCCATTATGAATACGGCCTACTGAATTCAAATGGGTTCTTTGACATGCCAACATCGTACGACATGCGTGTCGTATTTTTTCCGCCTTTCAAAAAAAAAATATCACTTACCACGGCCAGGAGCGAACCTGCAAGCTTGGGGTTAGTAGACCGACACGTTAACCACTCACCCACCGTGACAAGCTTCTTTAACGTGCCAACAACATATAACATGCGTGCCGTGATTTTTGTCACCTTTCAAAAATCACTTACCACGGCCAGGAGCGAACGTGCAAGCTTTGGGTTGGTAGTCAAACACGATAACCACTCACCCACCGTGGCAAGCATGGCTGGGTGAAGTGGACGATGATGAACGACAACTGGGAATTCGTGGATGGAGACGACTGACCCACGATCGTAAAGCATGGAATGATGTGATTGGGAAGGCCCGGGCTCTCCGTGAGCTATAGCGTCGATGGGTAAGGTAACTTACATTATGTAAGGTAAGGTACGTGCTCATTAGAGTGTATAAGGTCTGCACTTGATCTTGTCCCTCTCCTTCAGACAGAAGATGCAACCGCAAAGAGAATCAAGTGTAACCATGACTGATAAATACAGCGCCACCGTAGAACAATGCAGTCACGGAATTGTGACTTTAGTATCCAATAACGAGTATTTACAGCCCATACCTGTAATATGAATGTTTAACTCGGTGTGCGCACATCTCGTGAGAATGTTATAAAGGTCAATGCAGTGCCAAGCAACCGCTGTACCTCACACGATCTGCTGTCGATGCACATCCTGTTGGCAAATTAATGATAGTACTCAAGATTCTTCGTCATCCCTCAGACGAGCGCTCAAACTCTTCCACTACCACTATCCTTAACCCTTGAGACCTGGTGTGAAAAGATTATAACACTAGGACTGGTGCCGGGTTATATTGACCCATAGTGTGTCACTCCGTTTTTGCCGTAGTCGTACGGATTTTAATGAAGTATAAATAATTCATGTTTTTTTTTGGGCTAATGCCGTGTGTATTTAGATTAGAACCATACGTTTCGGAGAAACCTTGCCTCCTTTTTCAATGGAATCAAACAATGTGGCCCAAGAAAGTATATCAATGAGATGTCAAACATTACAAAAAATTTAGATAAATTCCTCGGTTCGTCACCAGAGAGCAGCTGCCAGAAATTACTGTATGGACCATGGTAGAACGGCGGACAGAGTAGTAAGTTAAGTAAGGAGAAGGTAAAGGGGGCGGGGTGAAAATATAGAGACTCCTCGAAGAATGAGGATGTCTGTCCGCCGTTCTACCATGGTCCATACAGTAATTTTTGGCAGCTGCTCTCTGGTGACGAACCGAGGAATTTATCTATATTTTTTGTAATTTTTGTAATCTCATTGATATAGGCTACTTTCTTTGGCCACATTGTTTGATGCCATTGAAAAAGGAGGCAAGGTTTCTCCGAAACGTATGGTTCTAATCTAAATACACACGGCATTAGCCCAAAAAACATGAATTATTTATATAATCCGGGCCGTGAAAGCCTTAATATACACATTTAATGAAGTAATTTTATACCTGGTGTCTTCCTATGAACTATGAAATGAGGTCTATTTATATTTTTCAGATTTAACAAGCAGAAAAAACACAATAATTTCATAACAGTATAATAGCTTGCCACGGTGGGTGAGTGGATAGCGTGTCGGTCTACTAACCCCAAGATTGCAGGTTCACTCCTGAGCCTGGCCATGGCAAGTGATTTTTGAAAGGCAGCAAAAATACGACACGCATGTCATACGATGTTGGCATGTCAAAGAACCCATTTGAATTCAGTAGGCCGTGTTCATAATGGCAAAATTCATCTCGGGAGTTTCCGCCAACACAAAGTTCCTCATTTCTCTACTAGAAAGCGCTATAGTGTTCAAGGAGCTTAGATATCTAACCTCCTTGACTTTCATAGCGATTCAAGGAACGACGAAATTCGACATGCAAGCTACCCTTTGGGTGTCAAATTACAGAGCTTGCACCCGGCAACCGAGGCCATACGATATTATTATTATTATAACAGTATAATTGTTCTTGATAGTCATCTCAATTTTTTTGAACAAAGGAGCTGATGACCAAGGTGTCCCTAGACTCTAAACATGGACAACGAGAACGTGAGCTATGTTATTGTGCTGCACCAAAATAGTTGTATTTACCCCCTTATTCTTTACAGATTGTTACGACTAACGTAAGCCAAAAATTATCACACGAGGACTGGCGCCCAGGGTAAATCTAACCCGACCGTAAATACAGTAATATAGAAATAACTTGGGTGTTCACAAAGAAATAGACATGCTACTGTAGCGGAGCATCAAGAAGACACTGCTAGAACAGTATCAAGAAGGCAGTGCGAGAACAGAATATCAAGTAGGCAGTGATAAAATAAAAGAGAATATTTGTAATTTTCATGTATGATTAGAGAGTGTAAAAATATAAAGATATTTGTGTGTTGATTATCAAGATAGTAAAAACAGCAACATATTAAACAACTGAATGTAAGGCCGAGTGTTGTAGCATTTTGAAAAACATTCAAGGTCCAATCGAGATTTGAATTCGAATCTCTGGAATTAGTGACCAGTGTGCTAACCGTTACACCATGGGACACTACGTAGATAAGTATTTATTAAACAGATCAATGTAAGGCAGAATGTTGTGGCATAATGAAAACCATTCAAGGTTCCACCGAGATTTGAACTCGGATTCCTGTATTCAGAGTCCAGTGTGCTAACTGTTCCACCATTAGACCGCTACGTCGATATGAATTTATTAAACACATAAATGTAAGGCAAAGTTGTGGCATAATGAATAAGATGTTCAGTAAGGAACATATAGCCTACGTTCTCCTAAATGTATGGGTATTGTTATAACTCATTGTCCTTTTCAAGGTGTAAAATTGCTGTTTTTACTATCTTGATAATCAACACACAGATATCTTTATATTTTTACACTCTCTAATAATACACAACAATTACAAATATTCTCTTTTATTTCATCACTGCCTACTTGATATTCTGTTCTCGCACTGCCTTCTTGATACTGTTCTAGCACTGCCTTCTTGATGCTCTGCTACTCTACTTTTGCAGGGTGAAGTTCAAGGCTAGGAACACTGCCATCGTAATGTACAGGCCATCATGCAGCGACTCTTAACGATTGATCAGCTGATCGGTAGGGGGTAGAGATGGCGGCCATTATGCTTTGTGCTGTGTTGTTTATATCATTTATGAATGAGTGTCCGCGTGAAAAGTGATACTTGAGAACGCTTCTACTTACGTCATCTAGAATGAGGATTATTTATTTTCTGAAACAAATGTTCATTTTGTAGGTAGGTTATTGTATCTACGCAAATTTTGCGTTGCATGTTTGTCATCACACAGAAGGTTATGTTTTAATTAGGACCTCTATATCACTTATTATTTCGACTCATACAAGGGTTTTTGGATGGTAATAAAATGTTGTTAGTTCAAGAAGCCTCCTTCCCAGGTCGCAGGTATGTCAAAAGTTTGTTTATAGCAACTACCGGTATTATGAAAGAAATGATAATGTGGCTTGCTTCTCCTTCCCCACCACGACAATTTAAGAAAGCAATGCATACACAACATTCCTAGAAATTATTGGTAGGTACATTACGGGGAATACAAGAGTGTGTGTAAGAAGTTCCCAAACTTCAGCCTATTCTAGGACTGGAAACATTTCTAATATGATAATGCTGTGGTTAAGTTACTTAGCGTATGTAAATCAGAGAAGCGATATCCAGTATTCAGTATCTACTGAAGTCAGTCCAAGTTACATTATATGTGAGAATGGTCTCTCGATCAAGCTCAAGTGAATATGTTAATGTTTTCGTGGCAGCATTTGTGTAGGCTACTGTATTTACATTAATGGGATTGTTAGCACCTGGTGTATGTACTGTAGATTATTGATACCTGATTTCAAAATTACAACCCATTGTAAATTCCTGATGCAAGAAATAAGTTAGATTGAGTGATAGAAAATAAGTGCTGTTAGGATAGGCCCTGTTTCAGTCACCTTAAGGGTGGCCTGTGCATTGATTACAGTTAGATATAGGTTACATTGTGCTTTGTCATCCACGAGCAGTTTAGAACGTGATCTGTTGAATAGCCAAGAGTGATGTGGGGTTTTCTCAGGCATCTACTATAAACCTTTTCAAAGCGGTGAACAACGAGAAAATGGCCAAGAAGAGATCTTATTCTCGACGTCAAAATACTGCAATGAGGCCTGTTTGTGTGTTTCAACGTCCTAGTAAATGTACCGGCAAAGTACCATTTTGTTAACTCTCAAAATGCCAGCTACATCGGCTGGATTCGAACCGCGGAGCGATAATTAGGCGTATGTAGTGGTGACGGATGGAAGTACCAAGCAGCCCTAAAGAGCATTGCTATTTTTCTACGTCTTGAAGCGGGAACGTTATTTATATTAGGTTTGAAGAGACTGCGTGTGACTTGCTGCTGCGACTATAACGACCCTAGGCGTGACGTCACAGTAGGAGCCTTACGGCCTGTACATTACGATGACAGTGCTAGGAAGGAGGGTACAGTGAGCGATAGGAAATAAGGGCTGACCAAAACAAAAATATAGAGCATTATTTAATCATCGGATCAATAATACCCTTGCGCCAGTCCTAAGGCGCTAAGTACAGGTCGAAGCAGGCCACATCCCAGCATCCGCAAACCCCAATTATCACCAAAAGGTTTTCTCCATTTTGTTTGTTTGTTTGTTAAATTAAGTCTAAGATAATTGTTGTTTTAATGGACATAACTAGAGTCCCGGATTTTTTGTTTTAACGATATCCGCGAAATATTTCAGCAAACACTTATATGTTATCACAACGATATCTTTACTGTAAATAAGCCATTTTTTCAAGTTATTATAGCCGCGAAATATCGCGAAATAAATATATTGTTTTCACCCTAAAATGCTAATTGCCAAAGAAACGCTGGCATTAAGATATTTTTAAAAATATTTACTTTAAAATTAATTGAAATAGTCCTTTCATAGAAAATAAAACCTTAAAAATATAAACGTTTCATAAGATGCGGGATAACAAAGTCCCTTCTCAGACTTGATTGGTTGAAGTCCTCAAACATGGAAAGAATGCTCTGCATAATTTTGGGGACAACATACGTTTCACGAGTTAGTGAGAAAAGAGAAAAGGACTATGGTAGTCATGGGAAGTAAATGTTAGGTTAGGTATTGAACACAAATTTATTTGAGTTTAAGTTCTTTCGAAAAAGAAAAAAAAACTAGAATAAATTGTTTGTTACTCCGCCAAATGTCTGTATAGTGTTCATTATTTAACCAAATCCGTGCATCGTACACATGGTTATTAAGCACACACATCTCGCTTTTGTTATCTCACCAGTATGGATAATTTATTTCACCACTTTGAACAATTCATTTCACCGCCTTGAAGCCTTTTATATTACCATAAATCAGGGTCCCTAGGCATAACATCTAGGTTATCGGCCCCTGATGGCCTCGGTGACATTGAAAACTTAGCCTACTAACCTAAAACTAAGTTATGGACTAGACAAAAAAGGAATTAGGGAAATACATGCTCTCACCCCTCGAAGAATGAGGACTGAGGAATTGATAGAGGTAGAGCCAAGACTTTGTACACACTGATACAGCGACTGTGGTCCGTTCTTGGAATGGTTGTCAGCTACAGTGCTAACTGAGTAATAACGTAGAAATTTACTGTAAATTAAAAAAAAAAGGTTCAGTCAGTCTGAGAGACCAGACTTTATATCATTTCAAATGGCGCATGCTACAAATGCTACACATGTTAGAAAGGCTCAGGAGGGCTTCAAGCGAACTTTGCACTCTGGTGCATGACGTCACGCACTCGCCGTTTCCGTATCGCATAACGCCAGACCCCAGGAGTAAACTCAGACTCGACAGACTCCATTACCCTTTAACTTAGGCTTCCCGCGCGGGGGTTGCATGACGTCACGCACTCGCCGTCTCCGTATCGCATAACGCCAGACCCCAGGAGTAAACTCAGACTCAACAGACTCCATTACCCTTTAATTTAGGCTTCCCGCGCGGGGGGTGCATGACGTCACACACTCGCCGTCTCCTTATCGCATAACGCCAGACCCCAGGAGTAAACTCAGACTCGACAGACTCCATTACCCTTTAACTTAGGCTTCCCGCGCGGGGGGTGCTTGACGTCACACACTCGCCGTCTCCGTTCGCATAACGCCAGACCCCAGGAGTAAACTCAGACTCGGTGCATAGGCACTGAACAACATGATGACGTCATACACGCCGTAACCGTGACGCATAACGGAATACCTAAGCATAACGATGAAGTCGACAAGATCGAAATGATAAAATTGCTGAATTTTAGTTCACTGGCCGTGAAAGCCACTATATCATCTTTTTGGAAGCCTTCATAGGGAGGTTATGGCTGCTTGAGCTTTTAGTTCTCGCAGTAAAGAGGCGCAGGTGCGCATCATAAAAAGGGAGGTACCGCGCAGTTCGCTACTCCTGTGGGGGTCCAGGCGGGGACACCAAGAGCCCGCTGATGAGCCAGCTTGGTGTCCTAGGCGAAACCGCTCACAAGCACGGCACAAACCTAGAGAAATTGCTGACGCTGTATACACATGCAGGTATGAAGAGATTATTCTCAAACTACTTCACGGGTATATTCTAATACATTGACCACATCTGCAGTGTATAAACAAGACCTAGATTCTCACCAAAACCATAAGGAGGAGCGATTCTGTACCATTTGCACAGAAAACACAAAATACTGTATTGCCCTGTCTATTAATCTTTTCCTTCCTACGTAGGAGCGTTGGCAGTAACATAATTATTTACTTCACAACAGCGCGGCGGCAAAAGAGAGGGTGGAATATCCCCCTGTCCCTGGTGAGTCCAGATAATCGCCGGAACAAAGCAGGCTCGCAAAATATATAATTAATTCTTTATTAAGTCAGGTCTTGTGCAGTAATTACTAACAACTCCCCTCAACATATTAACTTTTCTCTGCAGATTATTTTACCGGCTTTACCTCATCGCGACAGACAACATGGCTGCGTTCACTCTAGCGGTATCCAGGGGTATTCCATATGCCTCATACCGAGCTCACAGCCAGTGAGACGTGTTGGCGTCGTTTAGGAACCAGGTGAGCACGGCAACACACAATCATTCCTGTCGACCTACATTGGTTAAATTCTGTTGTCTTCCGAGATGGAAGACTATTATAGAGGTGTGTAAATTATTCGACACTATACCTGTTTTCCAAAACTTCATTTTTAAATAGGCTACATGTAAATGCTATACTATCAATTGGATTTCAACCAAATTTCGTATGTGCTATGTGTACCATAACTAATGACTGTAAGTATTCTTTAGAGCAACCAGGGCTGCCAAATGTTAATAAATATTGTCTCTATTCGTCTCTACCCTAGTCTTGAAAAAGATGGCGGCTGGCATAGGAAGCCTGTAGGAGTGCTCCGCTTTATCCCGCGCAAACCGCAGTTTTTAACCGCAATTTCCGGCCCGAAAGTGAGTGACCAAGTAACTTAGTGTGTGAAGTACGTGCCTGAACATTTTCTACATCATTATGTCAATCCAAAAGGTGAACAAACGTGTAAATGTTGTTGAGGCAACGATGGCAGACTTTGAAGCACGCCTTCAGTTGTTGAACAGTGCTGCCAACCCGGGTCAAGACTCCCTAGAGTCGCTTACTCGTGATTTTCGCGAGTTCCGAAGCACTGTCACCTCCGAACTCGCTGTGCTTAAAGAAGAACTGAGCAAGCTGGAGTGGAGACTTGACCACCACGAGGAGCTGCTGGACGAAGGAGAGCAATACAGCCGGAGAAACTGCCTTCTCATCCACGGGATCGTCGAGGACCCTGAGGAAGATGTGTACGAGAAGGTGAGGGACACAATCAAGACGAAGTTGAACGTGGACCTCCCTGTGGAGAGCCTGGATAGATGTCACAGGATTGGGCGGCCGCAGCGAACAGCAGCTGAAGTGGTAGCCACTGGGAAACGCCCTATTATTGTAAAATTCCTCCGCTACCACGAGCGAGATCGCATCTGGAAGTCCAAGCGCCTCCTAAAGGGAACCAAGATTCTTATTACTGAATCCCTCACAAAAACCCGGAAAACTATCCTAAATGCAGCGAGAGACCACTTCGGACCCACCTGAGTCTGGACCCTGGACAGCCGCGTTTTAATACACCTCCCTGATGGAACTAAGAAGACCGTCACCACATTTAGGGAGCTGGAAAACGTTCAGCAAATGCGGGACATTAGAGTGAAGTGAAATGAACATGTGCGTAATGTTTATATTAGACAAGTATAGTAATAAGTGTGTGTGTGTGTGCGTTGGTTGCGGTCGGCAGTGTACAGCGGGAGGTCCAGGTAGGTTTCTTCTATTTTATGATATATCTCCCGTTACCCAGCTGAGCTATTGTATGAATGAGCTAACTGACCTTGGCCAGCCTGGCCCACACCAACCCCCTGCCTCCCCTTACACCACTGGCTTTCTTCTAAAACAGGCACTTTCCTCATCCAAGCATTCATTACAATGTTGCCATATTAATGCTCTGTCACTGGTTGCGCATCACGACGAAATACAGACAATAAGAAACGAAAACAATATCCATATCCTCTGCATAAGTGAAAGTTGGTTAAAACCTGACATCCCGTCTAGCATGGTAGAACTAAATCGGTACTCGCTGGAACGTCATGACAGAAATGATGGGAGGCGAGCACGCGGGGTTGCCATGTACTGTAGAAGCGACTTAAAAAGACGGGTAATATGTGTATCAACACTTAGCACACAACCAGGACCGGAATTCATGTTTGTTGAAATAATTGTTGGCCAACAAAAGACTCGGGTAGCTGTTGTATACAGGCTGTAAAAAAAAGTCCTGCACCAAACTTAAATCCCGCATGCGGGTGGGGACAGGGAGTAATTTGAGATAGGGAACCCATGTGCGGAACTCAACCGTTACGCCCCTATGAGGGATTTTAATTATGAGTACATTTGGCAACGTCGCGTGCTACCCACGGCAGAGGACCGATTACCTCTCACAAGTCAATCTAGCTATTGGCCCACCTCGTGGTTCAGTGCCAAGCCGTTAGAATCTCACACTGAGGTGACCGGGTTCGAATCCCCCTTCCGACAATGCAGATTTTTTTCTTCGAGTCGTTTGTATTTGCATCAATTAATTAGTACATAGGGCTAGATTTGATCTTTTTTGTTTCTAATTTCGTTTTAAAAGGAGCTACATTATACGCCGCAATTTTGCGTTTTAAAAGAAAAACAAATTGGTTCTGTTCGTTGCCGATTTATTTCTTCGCGGTAGGATTTTGTTTGGACACAAATGATCTCTTTGTTTTTGTCGTAATTGCTGTATGATTGTTTCGCAATGATACGTTTAAGATCGCAATTTGAGGTAAAGGCCATAGGCGGTTACTTTACAAGCAAAAGACTGCGAGTTTAAAAAATGTACAGTGAAGATACAGAGACAGGTTCAGCGATCGTTGGAACTGAGGACATTTAATTAAGATTCTTAAAACGTTCTTGAAACATCTACCTGAAAACATCATGCTTACGGTAATTAAGTTGATCCATCATCAAATTACTCGGAGAGGAAAAATATCAAGTTGGGTTGGAAGAAGGATTCGAACCCCCAGCGTGGAGTCACCTACACCTGAGGGTCGAGCGCTTTACTACTGAGCCACGAAGTGGGAATGTAGCTAGGTAGACTTGTGAGCGATAATCGGTCCTCTGCCGTGGATAGCACGCGACGTTGCCAGATGTACTCATAATTAAAATCGCTCATAGGGGCGTTACGGTTGCGTTGCGGACATGGGTTCCCTATCTCAAATTACTCCCTGCCCCCATCCCCATGCGGAGTTTAAGTTTGGCGCAGGACTTTTTTTACATCCTGTATAAGCCACCAAGAATAACAAACATGAGTGAATTTGAAAACCGCTTGCTTGACTTACTTCCAAGCTACGAACACGTAATTATTTATTTATCGTATGGCTTTTAGTGCCGGGAGTGTCCGTGGGTGACTACAATACCAATTTACTGACACAGACGTATGAGACCAAACAATTACAAAACCTGTTCTCTTCCTGCGACATGACTATTCTTCCCCTAGAACCTACTGAACCCGATGGGGTTATGCTGACTGGAATCGAACATGGTTCTCAGAGACTGTGATCAGTAAAAAGGTTCCGCCAGGAAGCGAACCAGAGATCTGTACAGGGAGTTTCTTGGTAAAAACCCCTCGAAAGAGATGGATATTTAATCACTGGTGTGATTTTTGATGAAATGGCATTATTTATTAAAATAATGTAGGAAATAATGAGCGGATTATATCATTATAAGACGATTTGGTGTAAGCTATTGGGAGTTTGAAGCAGAGAGGAGGGCAGAGCTGACATTTACTAATCGGCCCAGAATTGTGGGTTGGTCCCAGTGGAGCCACGTCCATCTCTGTCACCCCATTATGTCGTCTGGAGCAGGGGAGAGGCCTGAAAAATGACACAGTTATTCCCCGACGGAGAATAGATGGAGAGGAGGGGCGGTGAAATGCCCAGAAAAATCATTGATTACTCGTGATTGGAGTAACGAATCGAGATGAGAGTTGCACACAGGTGAATATCTTGGCAAGAAGATAATTTTAGAGTCTTTTACCGGCGAAATTGGTGCATATTTAGTGATGTGCGTAAGGACTGTGAAGCGACCATTGTTCGCGGAGGGATGTGAAGATGTTGACGGGGAGTTCCCGGTTAGGTAGCGTCCCACGCCATGGAGAAAGGAATTAATAATAATTAATTGAACGAGCGATTCCTTTGCACACAGATAGTTTTGGGACCTGTGAAGAAAGAGGAACACAATGATCATGGTTTGAAGACCGGAATCATGCTGTGAGAGGAGCGAAGATTACGCGGGAAGATGTTGCTCTACTTTCTGTGGAAATCCGATATAAGGGAGTAGACCCCAGGAGGAGCTCTCACTTGAACCTCAGTCCTACTCTGTTCTCAGTGTTACTCTGTTCTAGCTCAGTTACTCAGTTGTTACTCAGTTGAACCTCTGTTCTCAGTGTTACTCTGTTACTCAGTTGAACCTCTGTTACGCACTTGAATCTCTTGAACCTCAGTCCTACTCTGTTCTCAGTGTTACTCAGTTGAATCTCAGTTGAACCTCACTTGAAGCTCAGTCGAGACGCAGTCAAGCTCAGTCTACATGCCGCCAAGCGCAGTTACAGCCAGTTACAGTCTTACTCAAATTGTCAATTGTAGCACAATGGAAATAAGTTGCAATCAGTATGCAGCAAATATGCAGCAGTACGAGACAGCGTGTAAGCCGCAGACAGAAGTCTTCAAATAAGTTACGTGCAGTCTTCGAGTGAAACTTCAGTCAGCTACAGCCAGGTTGAAGCCAGTTCGTCAAGGCATAACGCATGACGGATCTATTCATCGAGACGCCGAACAAAGACTGGTATGTGTAAAAGAAACAGAAAATATGTTTGTATGAATAATAGTCGTGATACAGGCATAATCAGCCGCACGAACTATGACGTGTTCAGTTATGAAGCACCGTATAGACTAACGGCAGCACTATTGTATATAATTATTTGTGAAAGTGTTGAACTTTATTAAGCGCAGTGTGTATAGTATTAACTAATCGTATATGTGTAACTACGATAGAATGCGCAAAAGAAACTTTACTAAGTGTTTGGTATTGCCATGAGAATACCAGATGTTAACGCTCATGTTTAGGAGCAAGCGTATTGATGTAACGCAGGACGCTTACTGTAGGAGTAATGATCGTCACAAAAACGGTTGGAGAGTTCCGAGAGCAGATAACCAGACTTTCAATCAGGAGTTGATAACGTAAGATGCCGTCGACACCTGCAATTTCGATCTCTGCTAGGGAATCTCAGCATTGAAGTGTGTATAAAGTGACGAGTGTTCAGTGTAATGTATATGTAAAAATATCATTTAAAGTAGTGTTTGATGAAGTGTTTCACATGTTTGGGGAGTGATAACTTCCTGAAAGGTATGCAACGTGTCGTGTTGGTGATAGGAATAATGTATAATCAAATGTGTGTAAACAAGAGAAATATGTCGCGTTAAACCCATTATGGCGGGCGACATGGAAGAATATGATTGGTTGGAGCCACCTTAGATGCCTATAGAGATGTAAGTACCCCACAAATTATGGTTATAATTATGTAGAAGTATGGATCGATGCATGTCTGTGATTCCGTAAAGGTATTGTGAATTCCTTATAGATGCCAGTAAAAGTCAGTTAGGAGGCTGATCCTCCATGTTTAATCAGTATTGAGTTGATTTTTATAGAGTTGAAATGATGATTTGCATCATTAAGTGGAGTAATTTTTCCCACTATGAATTAAGAATGGCAATCAGTTATGTAAATGTAACGAACGCGATTGTTCGAGTTTAAAACGTTTAGCTATGTCGGAAAATTTTGGTAATTTATATGAGAATAATAATAAATGATGATTTTGGTCATTTATGTCAGTGAGAAATGATGATAATAATAATAATGGTTATTAAGAGTATGAATGAACACATCAGGAAACAAATAAATGTTGTAAGCGAAAATTATTAACGCTAATTGCAAGACTTATCAATCTAAGCAGGAAGATGTTACAGTGAGATTACATTTCAGTAATTATGAAAAGAAGTTTTATATCAGAATATTGCATATATTCGGTAATGATACCAGTAATGAAAGAGCTTTTATTGAATTGAATTTGCAGCTTAATTGAGAAGCTTATAGAGTAAATGTTAGATTTCTCTTAATATTATAGGTCGGAATGTCGTAGCATGGAGCATTAGGGGCCAGATAGTCTATTCTACGTATGAATTCTCCTATGTCGTGGACATTGTTGGAGATATTTTATTCCGGAGTTTTAGTGAATGGACCCTAACTCTGAAGAAAAGGATTGAAATGTGTTCCGGGTTGGAATCCTATGATAGAGTCGAGGATAACAAGGACACCTCGCAGCTCTATGATTTCCCGAGAACTTATGATGAGTTATTTACGCTCGTGGGCAGCGAAAACTCAGGGCGACAGTGGTTTTCTGCGCCTATATTATACTTGAGACATCGGTCACCGCCAGGCTCATGCATTACGAACCCCGAACCTTCATGTTGAATGGACCCATGTGAGGCCATTAATTAATCGTTATCCTCGACGTAGGAATAATTACAAAAGCTCATTCAATACCTGTTGGCATAATAGTCAATTAAGATCCTTTGGGAACATGTGTGCCGGTTAGGACACAGTATTTGTCTTGTAAATCTCCACTGCTTAGAGAGGGAAGCTTTCAAACTTTTAGAAAGGTCGAGATAATTGGTGGAACGACCCATCCCACTTTCTATTGTGTAGCGATTTCCTTAGCCGAGGGTCGGTGCCAACCACTCGAACCGCTCAGGCAAGTTATAAAGGGAAGAAATTCTAGACCTTGTTAAAATGACATATAATGCGAGATTGTTATGTTGAGTATTATAGCCATGTGGTTAGTGAACACATGGATAATTATAGTCAATCCTGATGGTTCATTAATTTAGCTATCTGACGAATAGTTACATGATATATTTGTACTGTCACTGGAACCAAGTCATGTAGTTGGTTACTAGATGCCAATCGCCATGAGCGCGAGGCAGTCTATCGTACAATCCGACATAAGCTATAACGTAACGTTTTATATAGGAATCACAGACAGCATGCGGTGTAACCATATAATTGAAGGATATGTAGGGGGTAGCTTACATAATTATGGAGTCGCACGTTGATTTTGGTGCAACGTCCAAATAGGTAAATGCATGCAAAGCATTTCATTGGTGAGAAGAAAAATATTAAAACACGCACAGCACACATAATTGTTTAACATAAAGAGATTTAAGGAATAATCCTTGTTGTAATATTAAGGAAGTCACATTGTATGACTGTTATGTTAATGGACAGTGTGTTTTGAAGTCGTAGGTGCATCAGCGCACTAGTATATCCTTGTGAAGTTCACAGAAGGGTAAAGCATTATGGCTAGGTATGACTTTGCTGTGATTTCATATTTGTTTACTTATGGATTGTGGAAGTAAAAATTTTGTTTGTTTATTTTATGCTTTTTTTTGGGTATTGTTTTGTGTTTGAAGCCATGATTTATTTTAATGAATTAAAGTTTTAGAATAGAGTTGTGCTTTATCATTGTAGAGTTGATACCTTTTAGCCTCAAATCCAAAATATGCACTGCAAAATTGGGGTTACCGTACACGCCTGAGAGCTGATGCTAGTTGGATGCAGATGCATATTATCCAACGAGATTACTCACATGGGTACATGGAAATTGATGTCCTATACTGTGATTTGAGCTAAAGGTACGACTAAAGTCGGTCAGATTTAATGCACACAACTCTATTAAAGTAAGAATTAACGAATTAGGGTGTGACCGCTCTTAATCCATAGCTAAGTTCCGATACGTATATATAAATTTTGATAGATTGTGCTTATTCTCTACTCATTTATCATGGCCCAAGCAGCGTGGGACGGTATTAAATCTTTATGGAACCGCCTGCGTCAGTGCAATATGAGCGATGTTGGCATTGCACGAACCGGGCAACGATAGATACAGATATAATTTATCATGACGCCCATCTGTGGAGTCTATGGTAGTAAAAGCTCTATTAATTTATCATGGCGTGGCCCAAGTGGGGCTTTCGGCAGTAAAAACCACTCCCTGAACAGTTTTTATAGTAAATTAGAATATGGCCGATGTCCTATTAATACCACGACATGGATATTAATTTATCATGGCGCCCAACGTACGTGGAACTTATGGGATTTAGGGAAAACCCATAGATTTTTTATGGTATTTCATGGGGAAAACCATAGTAATTGTTTTGCCTCAAACTGTGTTTGAGTGATTTTTGAATTCAGTAGGCTTTTTGAGGTAACGCAGAATCTCTCTATTGAGAAGAGAATGGCCTAAGGGTACTAGCGTTACATACCCAATCCACAATCTACCATAATATTATCAGGTTTTGTACGACTTCACAATATGTGTGCAGTGTTTGATGTTTCTCTTCGAAACGTATCCACATATTTTTCCAGGAAGCCTGCCTGCATATTTAAGTGTGTTATTGTAAAATGCCAGGTACGGAGGAGATCTTGCAAGTTATTGCAGGACTGAAACAACATTTTGATGCTGCTCATGAGCAGAGTAAACTGGAAACCAAGGCGTTCCAGGATAGCATAAACACTCGGTTAGATGAGAACCAGAGAGAGATAAATAACAGGTTAGATGCCAATCAGGAGGCAATTAATGCAAATCAGGTTGCAATGAACAATAACCAGATTGAATTAAACAACCGTTTAGAGGCAAATAAGGTTGAATATAAAGATGAATTAAACAATAAGTTAGGTCAAATGCAAGAAGTCATTAAGACCGAAGTAACAGATACTGTTGTAAGCATTGTATCGGAAATGCAGGTAAAAACTGACAAACGTTTCGAGGCCATAGAAGCCAAACTTGAGGGTAATTTGCAAGCGTGTAGGCATGCTCAGGAGCAAACCAACAGTAAATTAGAGGCGTTGTCTAACGATATTAAGGATATTCAGATCCAAAACGAGGCGAATCTCGAACGCCAAGCGAAACAGTTCGCAGAGTTTACGAAAACAGTAGACCAGAGATTAGAGGAGAACGACTCCAAATGGGATCAGAAATTGAAAAGCTACGCTAGAGCAATTAACGGTGACCTCAAGAAACAGGACCAGAATATATTAGGTCAATGCCAGGAAATAGGCGAAATTAAGGCTATCGCTCAGGAAAATAAGGAGCTGGTAGGCAACGTGAAAGGTCAGATGGGTAAAGTTCATAAAGAACTGGACCAAGTGCAAAGTGATATTCTCATAGTCAATAAAAGACAAGAGGAAAACAGAGGCGAGATCACCAAGGTCCGGAATGAATTGTCTAAAGTCAATGGACACATTCAAGATGAAATTAAAGGTCTGAGAGAAGAACTCGAAATAAGAGAAGGCCAGAAAACAGAGGCAAGCGACAAGACCCTTGCTCAAATTAAAGAGGACGTAGAGGATGAAATATCCCATATCAAACAAAGTCTGAAAGAAGACAAGGTGAAAATCTTTCAAGTAGCCGAGGAAAACCGAGATAGGCTTACAAGAATAGAGAAAGAAGTCATTACTCGCCTAGAAAGAGCAGAAATGCGCCATAACCAAATGGAGACTAGGATAATAGCACAGGAGGAGACACTTCTGAAATATCCTAAGTCAAGTGAAGGCAGCATAGAGGATATAAGAAAAACAAGGTGGGCAGACCTAGAAACCCAACCTATAAGCAGGAACGCTGCAGGCGCAGGAGAAAGTCCTTACATGACGCCAGGTGTACCAATTGCGGCATCGACGCCACATGAAAATGCGATGCACACCCAGGTGATAAACGTCATTAGGGCAAGTGAGGAAAAACCTAGGAAGTTTTCAGGTAGTCACTGTAGTATGACACCAAAATATTGGTTAAAGGAAGTGACCGAATATCTCAATGATGCACGAATACCGCAGGAGCGTAGGCTACGTGCTATAGAGAAGTTAACAGAGGGGGAGTGCGCATTATGGTTTCGCAGCTTCCGTTACTCTTTTGATACTGTTGAGGAATTCCGCGAGGCATTCTTGAAAAGATATTGGGACGCCGCGACTCAGCAGAATTTACGGCTGGATTTGTATGCCAAAAAGTACAGCACGAACAACCCGACGAAGTACGCAGAATTCTTCATATCGCAGATGTGTCGTTTTAAAGAGCTGGATCAAAAACCTAGTGAACTGGAGCTATGCATTGCTATCGCCAAACAGCTTCCATACGAGATCCAAAGGCTACTAATCTCGGCTAATGCGAAAACGGCTATGGAAATGGAGACAGTTCTAAGGCAACTGGACCTCACCACAGCAAATACTATGCGTCAGAGTCGAACCGTGGAACAAGTCCACGTGACCAACACACAGACTGACCAACAGCAAGCTCCAAGGAACAACAAGGCCACGAGCACAGAAACTTTAGATTCCTATGGACGGCAATGGGAACAGGAACCCAGAAAATGGCAGTCAAGGTACAAAGGAAATGCTAATAAAGCAGGAAGAGGTCGAAGTTCGTGGAATAAACACAATAACAGGGGCAAACCGTACCATAACAATGGAGGTAATAATGGCCAGGAAGGCAATAATAGAAATTGGAGACCCCAAGAGAGAAGAAATAACTTCGATGACGAGGCAGAAGAGCGATATCATGCTTCTTTGCGATACCTCGAAGAAAGGGGAGATGAGCCCCAGAAATCACAAGTCCGCTGGCAAGAAGTCATGCAGAACAGGACCTCGCCAGACAGATATGGAGATGGAGCTAAGAGTTTGGAACTACAGCGCAGCGAACAGGAGAGAAGGAACTCCAAAGGGGCGGGCGCTGAAGAAAAAAAAAAAAACGCCAAAATTAGAAGAGCTCGAGACTGATGGATGGAAGTCTATTAACATCATCAATTGGATAGCCAAACCAGAAGAATTGATTGAGGATACAGGAGGACCACAGGTCATGGTCAAGAGAGAATTGCCTATTATAATTGTGAGAGTGGCAGGATTAAAAGTCAGAAGTCTGCTAGACACAGGATCAACAGTGAGCCTGATGACACAAGCTCTATATAATGAAATAGCCCGGAGAGAGAACATTTTGAAGATACCGATCTCCAGTGTCAAAATTAAAGGGGTAATTCCAGACAGAACAATGATATGTAAATACCAGGTATTCCTAGATTTACAGATAGGAGGCTCTATTTTCTCACAGAGTTTTCTGTTAGTAAGCAAACTACCTTATAACCTACTTATTGGGGCAGAGTTTATAAGGGAATACAGAGTGATAATTGACCTAGCACAGGACAGGGTTATGTTCCATGTGAATGAAGAAGCTGAAGGCTTAGAGGTCGCACTCAATGAAATTGAACCAGGATCCAGTGAACAAGTATGGCATACATACAGAGATGTGGCTGATGAAGAAGTGTTAGCTATGGAGCAGTTAGAAGCGGAGCTCAAAACACTAGCCACAGACTTGGAAAAAGATCTGGAACCCAAATTGGAAGACTACATTTCGGAGAAGCTAGAAGAAGCGAAAATTGGGCTAAAAGAGAAGGAAAATTTAAAGCAGTTATTGCTGGAACAGAAGGAAGTCTTTGATTCGAGACCTGGTCGGATAAAGAACTTCACTTATGCTTTTCAAGTCAGTGATTGGACACCATTTAGGCAGAAACCCTACCCTATAGCTGAAAAGCATTATGCTAAAGTGAAAGAGGCAATTCAGGAGATGTTGGAGGCCGGTGTTATTGAAAAAACACCTACGCCTTAAGTAAGTCCATTGGTAATTGTACCAAAGACAGACGGATCTGTCAGAGTCTGCTTGGACCTGAGACGCTTAAATTTGAGAGTTATTCCGGAATTTGACCAAGTGCCACCTATTAAAGAGATCCTCAGGAAGTTTAAAGGGAAAACTATATTCTCAAACTTGGATATCACATCCAGTTTCCACCATCTTGAATTGGAGAAGAAAACTAGTCTGTTGACAGGATTCATGTTTGATCAACATACATTCACATTTTTAAGGCTACCTTTTGGGTTGAAAACAGCTGGTTCAGCCCTGATAAGAGCGTTAGATCGCAATCTATCAGATGAGGTTAAAGAGAGTACCATCAGATATGTAGACGACATTCTACTCACATCAGAATCTCTGGAGGAGCACATGAGAGACCTGAAGAAGTTGCTAGATGACCTTCGAGAAGCGAATTTTAAGGTCAATATCAAGAAATCGCACTTCTGTCAGAGGGAAGTTAAATTCCTAGGGCATGTTATTGATGCAAATGGAGTGAAGCCCAATCCAGATAAATTGGAGATAATTCGGAATTTCCCTCGACCCACGAAAGTAAAGCACGTCCGACAGTATTTGGGAGTAATTGGATTCTTTTCGAACCACTGCCCAAACTATACTGCGACAGTAGCACCACTGCAGGACCTATTGAAGAAAGGCGGCAGATGGAATTGGACGGAGCAATGTCAGGAAGCATTCGTGAGGTCAAAACAAATGCTTTTGGAATATGTGAAACTGGGATACCCAGATTATACCCAGAAGTTTATCATACAGACGGATGCATCACTTATTGGGATTGGAGCGATGTTATTCCAGGAAAATGTTGACCAGCCTGAGAAGAAAGTTTTTATCGCCTTTATCAGCAGAAGACTGAGAGCCCATGAGAAAAATTACACGATCACAGAGATAGAATTGCTCGCAATTTTGTACGCGTTGCAATCGTGGCACAAACTCGTGTACGGCTTCCGAATAGTCCTGAGAACAGACCATAAAGCTTTAACATTTTTGTTAAAGACAGATTTGTCTAGTCAGAGATTGACAAGATGGTCCCTGTATATCCAGCAATTTGATGTGGAAATAGAATACTGTCCAGGGAAAGAGAATGTAATACCGGACATATTAAGTCGTTACCCTAGAGAAGAAGAAGTACTAGCGGTCCAGATTGAGAATCGAGATCAGAAGACGTTGGATGACTTAAGGAACATTACCAACCTACAACGCGAAGACCCATGGTTGAAGATGATAATCGATTACTTTGAGGGACGTTTAGCAAGGGGAACTGCGATATACAGAGAGGCGGAGGCATTGGCAACAGATTATGTATGGTATAATCAGATATTACACAAGTGGGACGATGTGGATCACACACGTCAAAGGATTGTAATTCCTGCATCTTTGCAGAGGAGGTTAGTATGGCTAGCCCATAGAGCATTTGGTCATCCGGGGATAGATAAAATCTGTGCTCTGTTGAAGGAAGCATTTACTTGGCCAAAATTGAGAGAAACGGTGAGAAATGCTATTAGAACATGTGATCTTTGCCAAAGGGTAAAGCCGAATCCCTTTTTAATGAGGCAACGACCTATCCCGTTATTACCAGAGAAGCCAAGGCAGCTATTGAGTATCGATAACTTTGGACCATTGCCTAGAGCACGTAGAGGCAATAGACACATTTTTGTAGCCATGGATGTATTTTCGAAAATGGTGGTGTTGTGCCCCATTCAGAAGACAAGTTCAAAACAGGTCTTGAAGCGCCTGAAAGAGAGAGTTATTCCGATTCTTGGGAAGCCGGATAACATTCTCTCGGACCACGGAAGTTGCTTTACTAGTGCAGAATTTCGTCGAGAACTGGAAACTCTAGGAATTAGGCAGATTTTATCTACCATTCGCCATCCTGAGGCAAGTCCCGTTGAAAGAGTAATGAGAGAGATCCAGAAATACATGAAGATCTACTGTTCTGAAGCGAATTGGCGTTGGATTGAATTTCTAGAAGTAATTGAATACTGTATAAATAATACTGTACATGAGGCGACAGGTCAGGTTCCCGTTACTCTACATCTGGATCAGAGACCAGAGAGACCGTGGAATGGTGTTATTCCATTACCAGTAGACGCACAGCTCGGTAGAGAATTGAGGATCCAACGAACCTTTGAATATATCAAAGCACAGGCGGAGAGACGTCAGAGAAGGAATCGTGCGAAGAGGTATCATAAACCGCTTCTCGTGGGACAGAAAGTTTTAATTAAGAAACCCGCCAGTTCAGATCCAGAGGCACGGAAGTATAAGAAGTTTAATTTTTCTTACCACGGCCCGTTCGAGGTGATAAGAGACCTCCAGAACAATGCATACAGGTTAAGGCATTTAGAGAATGGAAACGAGGTCGTTATGAACATAGCCAACTTAAAAATTTATTACTCGCCAGAAGAATTCGATGAACCAGAAGAAGAATTACTAACGCACACCCAACTCAACGTGGAGAGCGGAGGCAGCCAAGCAGGCAGACCTGAATGTTGGAACGGCGAGACGGGACGAGAAGCAGACAGTTTACCCAGTGTAAGCGGAGAGCAGAAAGAATGCCAGTGTTTGCAAGAATTCTATGAAGAAATGGTCAGAATGGCTAGAGAGGTTGAGGCTGTAAACGCGACCCTTCGCAGGGAGAATAGACAGCTCAGAAACAAGGCCGAGTGTGGAAGGGGGAACACTACTAACCCACTCGCAGCCAGACAAGGTGAAGGACCCCAGACGTAAACACAGACGGTGGTCGACAGTCAGCTGGTTACTTATATAAGCCACTTGCATTGGACTTTTATAAGTTTTGCAAGGGGAACATGAACCCGATGGGGTTATGCTGACTGGAATCGAACATGGTTCTCAGAGACTGTGATCAGTAAAAAGGTTCCGCCAGGAAGCGAACCAGAGATCTGTACAGGGAGTTTCTTGGTAAAAACCCCTCGAAAGAGATGGATATTTAATCACTGGTGTGATTTTTGATGAAATGGCATTATTTATTAAAATAATGTAGGAAATAATGAGCGGATTATATCATTATAAGACGATTTGGTGTAAGCTATTGGGAGTTTGAAGCAGAGAGGAGGGCAGAGCTGACATTTACTAATCGGCCCAGAATTGTGGGTTGGTCCCAGTGGAGCCACGTCCATCTCTGTCACCCCATTATGTCGTCTGGAGCAGGGGAGAGGCTTGAAAAATGACACAGTTATTCCCCGACGGAGAATAGATGGAGAGGAGGGGCGGTGAAATGCCCAGAAAAATCATTGATTACTCGTGATTGGAGTAACGAATCGAGATGAGAGTTGCACACAGGTGAATATCTTGGCAAGAAGATAATTTTAGAGTCTTTTACCGGCGAAATTGGTGCATATTTAGTGATGTGCGTAAGGACTGTGAAGCGACCATTGTTCGCGGAGGGATGTGAAGATGTTGACGGGGAGTTCCCGGTTAGGTAGCGTCCCACGCCATGGAGAAAGGAATTAATAATAATTAATTGAACGAGCGATTCCTTTGCACACAGATAGTTTTGGGACCTGTGAAGAAAGAGGAACACAATGATCATGGTTTGAAGACCGGAATCATGCTGTGAGAGGAGCGAAGATTACGCGGGAAGATGTTGCTCTACTTTCTGTGGAAATCCGATATAAGGGAGTAGACCCCAGGAGGAGCTCTCACTTGAACCTCAGTCCTACTCTGTTCTCAGTGTTACTCTGTTCTAGCTCAGTTACTCAGTTGTTACTCAGTTGAACCTCTGTTCTCAGTGTTACTCTGTTACTCAGTTGAACCTCTGTTACGCACTTGAATCTCTTGAACCTCAGTCCTACTCTGTTCTCAGTGTTACTCAGTTGAATCTCAGTTGAACCTCACTTGAAGCTCAGTCGAGACGCAGTCAAGCTCAGTCTACATGCCGCCAAGCGCAGTTACAGCCAGTTACAGTCTTACTCAAATTGTCAATTGTAGCACAATGGAAATAAGTTGCAATCAGTATGCAGCAAATATGCAGCAGTACGAGACAGCGTGTAAGCCGCAGACAGAAGTCTTCAAATAAGTTACGTGCAGTCTTCGAGTGAAACTTCAGTCAGCTACAGCCAGGTTGAAGCCAGTTCGTCAAGGCATAACGCATGACGGATCTATTCATCGAGACGCCGAACAAAGACTGGTATGTGTAAAAGAAACAGAAAATATGTTTGTATGAATAATAGTCGTGATACAGGCATAATCAGCCGCACGAACTATGACGTGTTCAGTTATGAAGCACCGTATAGACTAACGGCAGCACTATTGTATATAATTATTTGTGAAAGTGTTGAACTTTATTAAGCGCAGTGTGTATAGTATTAACTAATCGTATATGTGTAACTACGATAGAATGCGCAAAAGAAACTTTACTAAGTGTTTGGTATTGCCATGAGAATACCAGATGTTAACGCTCATGTTTAGGAGCAAGCGTATTGATGTAACGCAGGACGCTTACTGTAGGAGTAATGATCGTCACAAAAACGGTTGGAGAGTTCCGAGAGCAGATAACCAGACTTTCAATCAGGAGTTGATAACGTAAGATGCCGTCGACACCTGCAATTTCGATCTCTGCTAGGGAATCTCAGCATTGAAGTGTGTATAAAGTGACGAGTGTTCAGTGTAATGTATATGTAAAAATATCATTTAAAGTAGTGTTTGATGAAGTGTTTCACATGTTTGGGGAGTGATAACTTCCTGAAAGGTATGCAACGTGTCGTGTTGGTGATAGGAATAATGTATAATCAAATGTGTGTAAACAAGAGAAATATGTCGCGTTAAACCCATTATGGCGGGCGACATGGAAGAATATGATTGGTTGGAGCCACCTTAGATGCCTATAGAGATGTAAGTACCCCACAAATTATGGTTATAATTATGTAGAAGTATGGACCGATGCATGTCTGTGATTCCGTAAAGGTATTGTGAATTCCTTATAGATGCCAGTAAAAGTCAGTTAGGAGGCTGATCCTCCATGTTTAATCAGTATTGAGTTGATTTTTATAGAGTTGAAATGATGATTTGCATCATTAAGTGGAGTAATTTTTCCCACTATGAATTAAGAATGGCAATCAGTTATGTAAATGTAACGAACGCGATTGTTCGAGTTTAAAACGTTTAGCTATGTCGGAAAATTTTGGTAATTTATATGAGAATAATAATAAATGATGATTTTGGTCATTTATGTCAGTGAGAAATGATGATAATAATAATAATGGTTATTAAGAGTATGAATGAACACATCAGGAAACAAATAAATGTTGTAAGCGAAAATTATTAACGCTAATTGCAAGACTTATCAATCTAAGCAGGAAGATGTTACAGTGAGATTACATTTCAGTAATTATGAAAAGAAGTTTTATATCAGAATATTGCATATATTCGGTAATGATACCAGTAATGAAAGAGCTTTTATTGAATTGAATTTGCAGCTTAATTGAGAAGCTTATAGAGTAAATGTTAGATTTCTCTTAATATTATAGGTCGGAATGTCGTAGCATGGAGCATTAGGGGCCAGATAGTCTATTCTACGTATGAATTCTCCTATGTCGTGGACATTGTTGGAGATATTTTATTCCGGAGTTTTAGTGAATGGACCCTAACTCTGAAGAAAAGGATTGAAATGTGTTCCGGGTTGGAATCCTATGATAGAGTCGAGGATAACAAGGACAACTCGCAGCTCTATGATTTCCCGAGAACTTATGATGAGTTATTTACGCTCGTGGGCAGCGAAAACTCAGGGCGACAGTGGTTTTCTGCGCCTATATTATACTTGAGACATCGGTCACCGCCAGGCTCATGCATTACGAACCCCGAACCTTCATGTTGAATGGACCCATGTGAGGCCATTAATTAATCGTTATCCTCGACGTAGGAATAATTACAAAAGCTCATTCAATACCTGTTGGCATAATAGTCAATTAAGATCCTTTGGGAACATGTGTGCCGGTTAGGACACAGTATTTGTCTTGTAAATCTCCACTGCTTAGAGAGGGAAGCTTTCAAACTTTTAGAAAGGTCGAGATAATTGGTGGAACGACCCATCCCACTTTCTATTGTGTAGCGATTTCCTTAGCCGAGGGTCGGTGCCAACCACTCGAACCGCTCAGGCAAGTTATAAAGGGAAGAAATTCTAGACCTTGTTAAAATGACATATAATGCGAGATTGTTATGTTGAGTATTATAGCCATGTGGTTAGTGAACACATGGATAATTATAGTCAATCCTGATGGTTCATTAATTTAGCTATCTGACGAATAGTTACATGATATATTTGTACTGTCACTGGAACCAAGTCATGTAGTTGGTTACTAGATGCCAATCGCCATGAGCGCGAGGCAGTCTATCGTACAATCCGACATAAGCTATAACGTAACGTTTTATATAGGAATCACAGACAGCATGCGGTGTAACCATATAATTGAAGGATATGTAGGGGGTAGCTTACATAATTATGGAGTCGCACGTTGATTTTGGTGCAACGTCCAAATAGGTAAATGCATGCAAAGCATTTCATTGGTGAGAAGAAAAATATTAAAACACGCACAGCACACATAATTGTTTAACATAAAGAGATTTAAGGAATAATCCTTGTTGTAATATTAAGGAAGTCACATTGTATGACTGTTATGTTAATGGACAGTGTGTTTTGAAGTCGTAGGTGCATCAGCGCACTAGTATATCCTTGTGAAGTTCACAGAAGGGTAAAGCATTATGGCTAGGTATGACTTTGCTGTGATTTCATATTTGTTTACTTATGGATTGTGGAAGTAAAAATTTTGTTTGTTTATTTTATGCTTTTTTTTGGGTATTGTTTTGTGTTTGAAGCCATGATTTATTTTAATGAATTAAAGTTTTAGAATAGAGTTGTGCTTTATCATTGTAGAGTTGATACCTTTTAGCCTCAAATCCAAAATATGCACTGCAAAATTGGGGTTACCGTACACGCCTGAGAGCTGATGCTAGTTGGATGCAGATGCATATTATCCAACGAGATTACTCACATGGGTACACTACAAACCACATTTACTCTGATAAATACGAATCACATACACTCATTGACCATCTTGTGACAAGCAATCTCGACAGAGTTGAAACTTTCGGGCAAATACCCGTACCATCTATCTCCACCCATGACCTAATTTACCTATCGTACTCCCTACGTGTGCCTAAGTACACACCTAAATATATTATCACTAGAAACATGAAAAATATTAATATGGATGACTTAAAACATGACGCATACAACCTTCCCTGGAATGACATATTACTCTTAGATAACATTGACGCAAAAGTAAACAAGTTAAATTCTCTTATTATTAGTCTGTATGACTAACATGCCCCTAAACATTCGATCAAAGTTACTCGCCCAGCATGCCCATGGTTAAATGATAACATTAAAAGTATGATGGCACAGCGTGATGCACTGTTCCGGCGCTTTAAACGTACCCGTGACGAAACGGATTTTGAAAATTATCGTGTGCTCAGAAATCGTATTAAGCAGCTCGTAAGAAACGCCAAATTCTCCTACATACAAAACGTGACAAAGAAGATGAATACAAGGAATGCCTGGAATAATATGCGTTCTCTAGGTATAGGCAAACAGCAGCAACAGACACATGTACCAGACATACCGCTTGATGAGTTAAATGAATATTTCACTGAAGAGAGAGTACCAACTAATTCAACACCCCATGATTCATTTCACCCACTACCTGACCACCCGCTCTTTACTTTCCATCCGGTTACGGCAGACAAAGTAAAAAAGGTACTATATTCCATAAAATCAAAAGCGAGAGTAGTTGATGATATTCCCATATCCTTCACACATAATATCATCGGTGCCGTTCTACCAATTATTACTCACATATTCAACCATAGTCTTACAACTAACACCTTGCCCTCCCTATGGAAACAAGCCAATGTCATCCCTATTCCTAAGAAAACCGAACCTTTATTTCCATCTGACTATCGGCCAATATCCATTCTACCTGCACTTTCAAAAGCCCTCGAGCGTCTGGTTCATGAGCAAGTACTTGAATATTTGAATAGCCGTTCTCTTTTAGACCCTCTGCAATCAGGTTTCAAGAAGGGACATAGCACCGCAACAGCATTACTCAAAGTGACTGACGACATTAGACACGCAATGGACCAAAAACTGGTGACAATCCTCACCCTTCTCGACTTCAGCAGTGCTTTTGACACCATACATACTCAGACACTATTGAAAAAGATGGATTTTTATTACTTCGACCAGCAGACAATTAACTTTTTCGCATCATACCTGAATAATCGCCAGCAACGTGTTGTAACCCAGGATAAAACTTCTCAGTGGCTAAGCAGAAAGTCAGACGCCGCACAGGGTAGTGTACTAGGACCCTTGCTTTTTGTACTATATATCAACGACATCTCATCTAATTTGAAAAATTGCAAATATCACCTAGGCCTATATGCAGATGATTTGCAAATATACTCCCACTGCAAGACAAATGGCATTCCATTGACAATTGAAACTATCAACGCTGACCTTCAACGACTTGGAAAATATTCTCAGGAAAATTCCCTTCTTCTGAATCCATCCAAAACACAAGTTATCATAATTGGCTCTCAAAAACTATTGACGTCACTCCGAGATCAAATTATTCCCCCCAATTGCACTGAACAACAATGAAATTCCATACTGTCGTACAGTGAAAAATCTAGGTGTGATAATAAATCAGACTCTTAACTGGTCTGAACATGTACAGAATGTATGCAAGAAGATTTTCGCAACGCTCCACTCCCTCAAAAGAAAAAAAGATATTTTACCATTTAAAGTAAGAATCCTACTCATACAGACACTAATACTTCCTATTCTTGACTACTGTGACGTTATTCTTGTAGACGCAACCAAAACATTAACTTTGAAACTTCAACGAGCTCTGAACTCTTGCATACGATTTATCTACGATCTGAGCTATGATAAACATATCACTCCCTATTATTGCGCTCTTTCCTGGCTGAAACCTGAACTACGTCGATCATATCACATTCTTGTCCAGATTTTCCGATTATTGTCTGACGATAGACCACTATACTTATCAAATAAATTCAAGTACTTGTCTTCTTTCCGTGGTAATAATACACGCTCTGGTTCGTCCCTCTCCATTCCTATTCATCGCTCGTCTATATACAACAACTCTTTTCATGTGGTGGGGTCTAGGCTGTGGAATACCCTTCCAGCCAGTGTCAGGGGTACCACCTCACTATCTAAATTCAAGACCACCTGCTGGGGCAGCCTGCTGAACATTGCTGACCGACAACAAGTATGACTGGATGAGTGAATGAGAGTGTGAAAGTCATGATCAATGTCAATTATTATTGTTTAATTTTGTCGCCATAATATGTTTGTTGTATTGTATTAATGTGGTTAAGTGTAAGAGAGGGCCAAGAGCCCTAACTGCGCCACCAATAAAGGCAATAATAATAATAATAATAATAATAAATCAAACAGTATGCAAGCCAAAAGCTCCAAACTTTCCACACGTATAATACCTGACATTCTAGATTAATTAGGAGTAACTAATATAAGTTAGTGCTGCCAACATGATTCTAAGCCTACTGATATATCCAATTTTAAAATGCATGTAACTTCTATACTAACAAATGGATTTCATCCATAATTGGCTCAACAATAGATTCAGATTATTTCTGACCAACGCATGCGTGACATTGTTGCCAACATGTTTTAACGCGCGCTGATAGATCCAATGTCTAGCTGCATGTACCGTCCATGCTATCCACTGGACTTCAACCAAATTTAGTATTCTGTACATTAAGAGCTGAAACTGAGAATATATTCAGTCACCAAGGGGTCCAACTGTAGTGCTCTATTAGGCTACATTATAAGAGGTATATTTCGAATTCATTAGACATTTTGATGTCACCAACTTAATTTCGTCATTATTCTAGATAGGTCCATATAGATTAGTCATTGGCATGAATCTTCAATTTTAAGAGAAGTAGGCTCTTTAGTTCGTCACGGAACTTCTTGTTACTTTTTGTGTCCCTAATACAGTAAAAATGTTTTCAAGGCAGTGACATTATTTCAAATCTTTAACCCACGAGGACTGGCGCAAGGGTATTTTTGACCCGATGCTCTATATTTTCTTTTTGGTCAGCCCTAATTTCCTGTCGCTTACTGTACCTTCCATCCTAGCCTTGAAATTTATCCTTCAAAGGAAACATGTTCATAGCTTTTTGAACACTCAAGTTATTTCTATATTATTTACGGTCGGATCAGATTTACCCATGGCGCCAGTCCTCACGTGACTATTTTCGGCTAACGTTAGTCGGCACAATCTGTAAACAATACGGGGGGAAATCCGACTTTTTGGTGCAGCACAATAACATAGCTCACGTTCTTGTTGATTCCTGTTTAGGGTCTAGGGACACCTCGATCATCAGCTCCTTTGTCCAAAAAAATCGAGGTGACTGCTTTGCCGCCATTATCAAGGCCAATTATTCTGTTACAAAAATTACTGTCATTTCTCTGCGTGTTAAATTTTGAAAAATATAAATAAACCTCATTTTATGTTGGGAATAGTTCACAGGAAGACACCAGGTGTGAGATTACTTCATTAAAATCCGTACGACTACGACAAAAAGGCGGTAACACACTATGGGTCAAAATGACCCGGCGCCAGTCCTCGTGTTATATTTTTAGCCTATTTTCAATTTTGAAAAAAAAAAAAAAAAAAAAAGGCTTATGAGATCACCTTTTGTCCGTGTGTGTGTGTGTGTGTGTGTGTGTGCGTGTGTGTGTGTGTGATTCGTGTGTGTGTGTCCCCCCCCCCCTAATAAAATCTAAACGGCAGGAGCGATTTCAATGAAACTCGGTAAGTTCATAGCACTATTCCCTGCGACCCCGACCGTGCCCTTCAAATTTTGTTACGACTCACCAATCCAACATGGCAGCTGTGCGAAATATTTCACCAGCATTCAATATCTCCGAAACTATTACCGATATTACCCTGACATTTTGTATGGTGATAAAGGGAACAACTATAAGTTCACTTATGTGACCTTTGAAAATCTGGTAACTACAAAACGAACATGGCGGCCAAGCGAAGTTGCGACTTTTAAATAGACGTTTCTCGCGATTTAACCAACCAAACGCAATGAAACTTGGTACAGTATATGTTTATGTACATTGTAATGCACCGACATCTAACTTCGTTCAATTGTTTACATAACCACAAGATGGCGGAGGTGCGAAATATTTCACCGGCATTCCATATCTGTGAAACTATTAGCGGTATCTCCCTGAAATCTTTTACGGAGGTAAAGGGCACTACGGAAGTCCATCTATAAGACTTTCAGAAACCGGTTAACTACAAAATGAACATGGCAGCCAAGCGAAGTTGAAAATTTTAAATAGACCTTTCTCACGATTTAATATTCCAAACGCACAGAAATCTGGTACAGGAAATATTTATACACATTGTAATGCACTGGTATCTAATTTAGTTCAATTGTTTACATAACCTCAAGATGGCGGATGTGCGAATTTTAAAATTAAGTTTTTATTTCTTGTGATGTAGTCATGCGATCGAATTGAAAGTTTGAATATTGAACCTACGCAATAATTTTCCTTTAATGGTACATGACTCTATGGCCTATACATTTAACAATTCAACATGGCGACCATCCAAAATATTTAGTCGGCTCTGAATATCTACGAATCTATTATAGCAATCAAACTGAATGTCTTAATGTTCATAGGGGCTATGAACTTAAGTTCACCTATAGGACTTTAAATAACTTGGTGTTCACAAATCCAACATGGAGGCGACGCGAAATATAAAAATTCACATGGACGTTTCTCGCAATTTAACCATCCGAGTGTAGTGAAACTTGGAACAGTAAATCCTTATACGAATGGTAATCCACTGGCATCTAATTTATTTCAATTGTTTCCATAACCTCAAGATGGCAGCTGTGCGAAATTTTAAAATCTCCTTGTTACTTCTTGTGTCCTAATTATGCGATTGTAGTTTAAATACTACACGTACACAATAATCTGCATGTAACTGTACATAACTCTAGGACCTACATATATAAAATCCAACATGGCGACCATCCGAAATTTTTAGTCGGTTCTCAATATCTACGAATCTATTACAGCAATCAAACTGAAAATTTGTATGTTGATAGAGGCAATTAATATTAGTAGGATATATGGAAATAGGCTGTATAGTTCTTCACGGAACTACTTGTTTCACACCAGTTCTCAAGAGTTAATCAATAGTCTTACTTACAAATTTCTTTTTAAGAATCTGACAGTAAAATAATACTGTTGCGTGAACTTTCTCGACCAATTGCATATGTTAAACATTGCCTCGGATGTAGGATGTGGTAGCTATGTAGAGATGAAACGGTTAGCTCAGGACAGGGAGGCATAGAAGGCTGCATCAAACCAGTCAAAACACTGAAGACTCAAACAACAAGGAAGCTTGTAGTTTAACGTGACCGTTAATCTTGAGATCATGAGCCACGGGACCTCCTTTTTACGTGGAATCCGAACCACAGGACATGGCATTTCACTTCGAAAATCTCACATGCATTGACCGGGAATCGAACCCGGACCGCCTTGGTGAGAGGCATACAGCTAGACCGCTGAGCCACCACGCCCCCGCTCAAACAACAACATTCAGTAATGTATATAAGGTGCGTTCAAATAGTAACCAGCCGGAGGCTGTAATGCTTAAACCGGTGACGACTTCGGCTAATCGTAGCGTGGTTCCGACCAGAGCGTCGCTAGAGGGCACGCGTGCACGTCACGTGACGATACAAAGCGAGCAGCAGCATGCATCAATCGTCCAAAGCTGCCAGTCGCATTGCAAACAGTGACATGAGACGTCAACCGAAGAGCAAAGAGGTGTTGTTCGGTTTCTGACAGCGGAAGGAGTAGGGGGAACAGACATTCATCGCCGAATGTCACAAGGAAAGACTGCACTTGCGGAAAGTGTGTGCCCAATGGGTGCCCCACAGTCTTTAACCACACCAGGAAGAATGTCGTATGGCCTACTGTATTGGTCTTGGTTGGACGATTGATGCATGCTGCTGCTCGCTTTGTATCGTCACGTGACGTGCACGCGTGCCCTCTAGTGACGGGCTGTGACCTTCCACGCTCTGGTCGGAACCACAACTCGTTACACACGCCACGATTAGCCGATGTCATCACCGGTTTGCGCATTACAGCCCCCGGCTCGTTACTTTTTGAACGCACCTTACAGATTCGACACAACGATATCTTAAATTAATTGAACTATTAGCTGAAGAATCTTAATGTCAAGCCAAAACATGTTTCTTAATTTGTATTGATTGATGTAGTATTATCAAGAATTAAATAGCAATCAACACAATCGGTGACCAAGGCCCCCTAATGTTTCATTCCGAAAGGTACGCTTGGATAGAAATCCCTCCCACGATATTAAACGCTCAATTAATAGAATGGACGCACAGTAGTAGACTACAAATTACACTTCTATAATGCTATATGGTGATTAACTTGAACGAAGAAACACGTCCAGGTGCTACTGAATGTCGCCAAAGAATAATTAAACAATTTTCTAGTTGGCTGGCAGAATGATTTATTCCTTAGCGTGTCACTCTACACGCGACACTCGGCTCGATATAGGAAGACATTAAAACCAACCATTTTCATTACAGATTCGGTATTAATATTCTCTGTAGGCTGTCAAACACAACAATTCCTTTAAGGGGCGAGCATGCCTATTCCAGGGAAGTTCTGGGTAGAGACCATGAGATAAGGTTGATAATTTATCCACCATTTCAACGAATCAAATGGTTATAATAAACTATTTAGTACCTTAAGTCAATTAAAACCGTACCGGTGTCAGTCATATTGTGACCTTCCTGAGTGTAAATGTGCAAGAACATACAGTTAATAAAATTCTGCCATAACAGAGGATTCTAAAAATATTCTTGTTCCAGAAGCACAAAGCAAAATTTCAGAAACCAGATCTGTTACAAAATGCGTTAAGAAAAACACGAAAATGTCTTGATAAAACAGCGTTGAATTGAAGAGATCTAAAAAGAAGAAATTAAACTGAGAAACAACACACGAAAACAATATTAAAACTATAACACACGTGGATGTGAAAATACATAATTGATTGTTGATATGTATTCGCCAGGAAGAGAAATCTGTGTAGAGAAAGAAAAAACAAACACTATAAAATAATAGTCTTGTATATTGAAATTTCAAGGAGAAATAATTTGCTGATGACACAGTCATCTTGGCCGACACGCCTGAGGATTTGAATGAGTTTTTGAATGGTATGGACTCCGTCTTGAGGAATGAATTCATGATGAAAATCAGTAAATGTAAAACAAAAATACTGGAATGCAGCCGAAATAAATCAGAATCCTCTATGGACATCAAATTGGAAGGTGAAAAGCTGAAGGAAGTAGGAGACTTCTGTTACTTAGGAAGCAAAATAACCAGTGTAGGACGAAGCAAAGAGGATATAAAAAGTAGGTTAGCGTTGACATCGAATATAGATTTAGGTGTTAGGAAGTCATTTCTGGAGCGTGGTGCTATATGGAAGTGAAACTATTAGTGCAGCAGAAAGAAGAGAATTGTTGCGGAAGGAAGGAAGGAAGGAAGGAAGGAAGCTTGTAGTTTAACGTGACCGTTAATCTTGAGATCATGAGCCACGACCTCCTTTTTACGTGGAATCCGAACCACAGGACATGGCATTTCACTTCGAAAATCTCACATGCATTGACCGGGAATCGAACTCGGACCGCCTTGGTGAGAGGCATACAGCTAGACCGCTGAGCCACCACGCCCCCTAAAGAATTGTTGCGTTTGAAATGTGGTGTTATAGGAGAATGATGAAGATCAGATGGGTAGATAGGGTTACAAACGAAGAGGAACTAAGACCAGTGAGCGAGGAGAGATGTTTCTGGCGACTGCTAATGAAGAGAAGAGATAGGTTGGTAGGACACATACTAAGACACCCAGGAATAGCAAGCTTAGTTATGGAAGGAAGGATCGAGGACAAGAACTGTAGGGGTAGACCAAGGTTAGAATATATTAAACAGATTGTCTCGGACGTAGGGTGTGGTAGCTATGTAGAGATGAAATGATTAGCTCAGGACAGGAAGGCATGGGGAGCTGCATCAAACCAGTCAAAAGACTGAAGACTCAAACAACAACATTGAAATTAATAATGTGTTAAGAGTATTAAATCATGAGAGCAAAAACATCTTTTACTTACACAGGAGAGAAAACGTTGGAAATATGTGTGACGAAGTGTGTCTTTGTATGGTTGCTATAACACAAAATACGAAAACCAGGACACATATCAATAAATCCGTCTAAGAGAACATTTAACACTTTTTAATTTTAATACTTGTGTACAGGCAGCGTTGAGCATAAAATGAATATGCAATGCTGATATTAATAAAATAATTACAAATATTAAAAAAAAAAAAATTAATTAAAAGTTCATCTAGAGTAATGTTGATAATCAAATATTTGGAAATTGGTGTATCTTAATTAAAACATTGTGGCATATTCACGTCAAAAAGGTATCCTTCTCACCTCACGATAATGTGCGTTATGGGGTAGTGCCATGGCACAGTGTTCCTGCCCGTGAAGCACCACTGTTTGACAACTACCCCCTCACAAGACAGTACCAGGGCAAAAGAGCACATCTGAATATCTCAAGTAATGGAATGTACCTGGAACATAGGAATAAAAAGTCGCTGAGAATAATTTAAAGAACCCATGCGCTACCAAAAGCTCTACCTTAACGGCTGCATCTGAATCTGAACCGTTAATTCGGTGGTGTAGTTGGTAGCATGCTGAGATTCTATGCCCAAGATAGCGGGTTCAAACCCGGCCGAAGTCGTTAAAAATCCCTCAGTATGCCTTCTTTCGGAGGGAAATTAAAGCTGGCGGGCCCATGTCACTGATTTATGGCAAGTAAAAGAACCTGCCCCTAACTAAACCTGTGTGAAACAAAATGTGTAGGTTACGTTTGATGAATGCTCTGAAGTTCCAACGTTCGTCACCAGGCGCTGGTTGCGATGCCATGTAGTAGTAGCCACGTTCACAGCTAGGTGTCGTGGACGGTAGCATTTGGTAACCAAAGTAAGAACTACTTGAAATTATTATCGTCTGGAGTCCTTACATGAAATAAAAACAGATACCGTAACACAAGACTAATACAGTCATCACAATTAACACTGGTTATCAGACAGATTCTACACACACCCAAAGTACACGGGGCTATATGACCGCGTTGTCGCAGCCCCTAAACTAAAGGAACAGACCAACCAACAATTTACGTGGGACTTGACACGAAGTCGTGGAGGAGGAAACGATATCTTGTTGAGATATGGTGACCACCACATGGACTGGGTTATCTGCGCACCGCTTCTCGGCACAGCGCCATGATATTTCTTACCCTTTGTCTCCGTGAAGAGCCCGGCCTCCTTAATCCGAGATCTCTCCCTTCAGAGCCATTGTATATCATTACCAGGAGCAGCTCGTCTCGTAGGGGTTGGCTGAGACACTGCGGATATTGAGAACCGTCTAAATATTTCGGATGATGTTCAATATGTAGACCATAGAGTTATGTACCATTATATGACGATACATGCGTAGGTTTATTACTCAAACGTTCACTTCAATCGCATGATTAATTCACAATATATATACCGTGGACAGGCCAACAAGGACCACGCAAATAACACTTCTTTATAGGTCTAGTTTCCTTCTTTCTCTTCTGAAAGTCTTTCATCCTGGTCGACAGCGCAGCTCTTCTTTCAGCAGTCCATTCTCCTCTGTTGGGCGGCTTCGGTGGCGTAGTCGGTAGCATGCTGAGCTTCTATGCCCAAGATAGCGGGTTCAAACACGGCCGAAGCCGTCGGATTTTTTAAGAGAGTTAAAAATCCCTCAGTATGCCTTCCTTCGGAGGGGATGTAAAGCCGGCGGTCCCATGTCATAGATTTATGGCATGTTAAAGAACCTTCCACTAATTGCACCTGTGTGAAGCTAAATTGGATAGGTTAAGAATGAAAACAACGCTCTTAGGTTTCTACGTTCGTTGCCAAGAGCCGACTATGGTGGCGTCTAGTAGCTAAGTTCTGAACTTGGCCTAGTAGTCGTTGACGGTGGCGCTTGGCGGTAAAAGTAGGAACTATTTGAAAAATTCTAAGTTGCAGTAATTAAATTAAAAAACAGATAACACACACTAATACAGTCATCACAATTAACACCGGTTATCAGACAGATTCTACACACACCCAAAGTGCACGGGGCTACATGACAGCGTTGTTGCAGCCCCTAAACTGAGGAACCAACCAACTCCTCTGTTGAGATTCTTCTTCTCCCCGACAAGAATTTTGAGGCCATTTTTTTCTGTACTCAATTCGATTTAGACAATCTTTTTTCAGTAATTTTGAATTTTTGAAGTTCTTTTTTCATTTGTTTTACATAGCCTCCTTGCCCTTTATAGTTCCAGATTATATCAAAAATTTGTTTCTTTAACCTCTAGCAATCCATGCGGACCGTAGAACTGAAGTCGCCGTTTTCTGATCATTGTCTATAACCTTCCTGTGTTTTCCTAGCAAATTCTCCATTCCGGTTATATTTGTAGTTTCCAAAATTTAATTTTAATATTGCGCCAACTTGAGGTTATGTGAACAATTGAACTAAATTAGATGCCAGTGCATTACAATTTATTTAAACATTTGCTGTGCCAAGTTAAATTGCGATTGGATGGTTAAATAGCGAGAAAAATCTATTTAAAAGTCTTAACTTCGCTTGGCAACCATGTTCGTTTTGTATTTAACAGGCTTTTGAAAGTCTCAAAGGTAACCTTTTAGTATTACCCTTTATCACCGTACAACATTTCAGGGTGATATCAGTAATCGTTTCGGAGATTTAGAATGCCGGTGTAATATTTCGCACAGCCGCCATGTTGGATTGGTGAGACGCAATTAAATTTAAAGGGCACGGTCGGGGTCGGCCATAATAGTACTATAATAATAATAATAATAATAATAATAATAATAATAATGAAACCATACCAGCAAACCGACCAGATATCGTTCTTGTGGACAAGGTGCAGAAGAGAACCTTCCTAATTGATATTGCAGTGCTCAAGTCCCATAATCTGCAGCAAACCTGCTGTGATAAGATCACCAAATATCTGCCCTTGGCTGAGGAAATACGGCAAATGTGGAGACAGGAAAGTGTAGTGGTTCTGCCCATAGTCATTTCTTCTACCGACATCATCCCCAAATCTTTGGCTCGCAATCTACAAATATTGGGAATACATCCTGGTCTACATATCACCATGCAGAAGGCCGTCATCTTGGAGACCTGTTCCATTGTTCGCTCGTTTCTCAATGTGCCACCTTAAGCGAATTAGCCATACCGTCTTGCAAACAAGCCGACGATATGTTGATATGTCCCACTTATGTGGTGAAATGAATGTAGAAATAATAATAATAATAATAATAATAATAATAATATTTCATGGCAACAGAGCACAAACAAAGGCATGATGCAGTTGCTAAAATCTTGCATCAGGAGTTGGCTGATAAGTTTCAGCTTTTGAAAGGAAAGAAAGTTCCGTACCACCAATATCAGCCAGAGTGTGTTCTTGAAAACAATGAATACAAACTGTATTGGGACCGAACTATTTTGACTGATCAATCGGTATCACACAACAGGCCGGATCTGGTGGTTGTAAACAAGAAAACCAAGCAAACTACATTGATTGATGTTGCGATTCCTAACAACAAGAATCTCCAGTCAAAACACATTGAAAAGATCAGCAAATACAGCGAGTTGGTCGACCCTATCAAAAGACAATGGCATGTAGAGCGAGTGAAGACCATACCTATCATTGTCTCGAGTACGGGCGTGATCCCAAGTACCTTGCTCCAAGGCCTTAAAGAACTGGATCTGGATACTGGGCTCTACAAACTAATGCAGAAGGCAGTAGTTCTATCGACAACCAGAATCGTTCGGAAGTTCATGGGTAGCGAAATTCTAGCTTAGAAGTTGCTGTTTCCGTAGCTATATTTTGGTTCACTGAAGCCCGTATAGTTACGTTGTAATATACCAGAAATGTGATATATGTTCTGTATAAACCGAAAATAATAATAATAATAATAATAATAATAATAATAATAATAATAATAATAATATCGTATGGCCTCGGGTACCGGGTGCAAGCTTTGTTATTTGACACCCAAAGGGTAGCTTGCGTGTCGAATTTCGTTGTTCCTTGAAGCACTATGAAAGTCAATGAGGTTAGATATATAAGCTCTTTGGACACTACAGCGCTTTCTAGTAGAGAAATGAGGAACTTTGTGTTGGCGAAAACTCCCGAGATTAATTTTGCCATTATGAACGCGGCCTACTGAATTCCAATGGCTTCTTTGACATGCCAACAACGTATGACATGCGTGCCGTATTTTTGCCGCCTTTCAAAAAAAAAAAAACACCACTTACCACGGCCAGGAGCGAACCTGCAATCTTGGGGTTAGTAGTCCGACACGCTATCCACTCACCCACCGTGGCAAGCTAATAGTACTATGACCTTACCGAATTTTACTGTGATCACTCCAGCCGATTTGAAGTTATTAGAGGGGAGCACACACACATACGCACGCACGGACAAAAGGTGATCTCATATGCCTATTTTTTATTTCATAAAATGAAAATATGCTAATAATTTTTTTTTTTTTTTTAAATTTTACACAGACGCACTTGTCATTATTTGTTGTCGTTTGATATATTCTTTTTTTTTTTTTTCAGGTGCATACTGAATGTAGGATGAAATCTATCTCATTATGTGCGTAATGATTTTAGCTATGTGCTTTATTGTTATAGATTACTGTTGTAATAGGTAAACTTAATATCTTCAACATTTACAACATTTTATTTGTGCGCAATATTAATCCACGGGCTTTCAGCTTTCTAACAATATGTCATGTTGTTTGAGTCTTCATTCTTTTGACTGAATTGATGCAGTTCTCTATGCTTCCATGTCCTGAGTTAATTGTTTCATCAATACATAGCTACCACACCCTACATCCGAGGCAATTTGTTCAACGTATCCTAACCTCGGTCTTCCCCGACAGTTCTTGTCCTCGACCCTTCTTTCAATAACTAAACTTGCTATTCCCGGGTATCTTAGTATGTGTCCCACCAACCTATCTCTTCTCTTTATTAGCAGTCGCCAGAAACATCTCTCCTCTCCTACTCGTCTTAATACCTCTTCGTTTGTAACCCAATCTACCCATCTGATCTTCATCATTCTCTAACACCACATTTCAAACGCTTCTATTCTCCTCTTTTCTGCTGCACCAATAGTCCTAGCTTCACTTCCATAGAACGCCACGCTCCAGACAAAGGCTTTCAAAAACGATTTCATAATGCCTAAATCTATATTCAATGTCAATAGATTCCTATTCTGTAGAAATGCTTTTCCTTTCCATAGCAAACCTACTCTTTATATCCTCTTTGATGGACGCATCACTGGTTTTTTGCTTCCTAACTAGCAGAAGTCTCCTACTTCCTTTAGCTTTTCACCTGCCAATTTGATGGCATTAAAGGTTGTATGATTCCTTTTCTCTATAAAAGGAAATACTTTTTCCGACTCCTTTGGCCAATAATTGGTGCCATCAAAACCTTTACTGAGATACGTGTTATACTGAGAATATTATGAGCTTTGAATGGATCAAGAAAAACCCCCATTTTTACTCCACCCCTTTGATCTGATTTTACCCATTAACGAACTCAACCGAGATTTTGATTGTTTATATTTAACTAGTAACCCGGCACGGCTTCGCCCGGGAACAGTTGTGAATGCATTACCTGATAAGCGTTTCTTTACGATGTCAATGAACTACGATCTATATTCGTTTTACGTCTGGGCATGATGGGTTAAAATCACTGACTGGACTATTAACTATATTATCATGGAGATGCATGTGCAACAAATTCTTGTCAGACGTAATTTAAGAATGGCGAGGTGCATGAAACACAAATCCCCCTTCCATCCAATCTTAACTTGACTGTGTTTCACAGGCGAAATGAAGAAAACCCGAGTAGCACTTCCAGGGAAACGTCAAACAACACAACCCTTCTCAGAAGTCTTAACTCAACACGACTCGACGGTTTGCTGCGGGATGTATGTGAGGCAATAGGTTCGCCCGCTAGCTAGGCTGTAACAGGGATGATAAACTCGCACTTAGCTAGCTCGTAAACTGTCGCCTCTGTAGATGAATGGACATGGTTTGAAGATTAAAACGTAAAAACACTTATAGTGGGTGATGTATTGAAGATAGACATATGCTCTCCCGGACTTTTTTGTAGAAATTTTCATGCTGAAAAATTCATACATTCATTGTATTTAGATATTTTAACGGTTTGCCCAGCGTAAGCTTACAAAGCGCTCGGACGCCAGGTTTTTTTTTCGACTTTTTCACTGAAATCGTTACTGTTCAGCTTCCTTAGATCATAAATAATTTTCTTCAGAAATCATCCTCGAGATATCCTTTATAGAATGGTGAAAACCGCATAAAATCTATCCAGTGGTTCTCGAGTTTACCCGTAACATCCAAGAATCGGGGACTTTGTTTTATACAAGGTAAGGATGTATAACTTGGAAAGTGATTGGTGCAAAATAACAGTAGTTATTGTGTCTACAAGAAACTGATATACAGGGTAATGTTTTTGGTGGAGCGGGACCAGTGGCCAACTGCGCCTCTTCCGCCAACCAACCGAACTCACTCCGCAAATTGCGCACAAAATAAAAGGCCTAGATTCTCAGCTGACGAATGGCAATAGCCAACATTCCTCAACACTTAAATTTTAAATCGTTGGAGGATACATCGTTACATTATGAAGCCAAGAACGACTCCCCTTAAGTCAGTCAATACATTTAAATATTTAGGATTGACAATGCAAACAACAGCAAGAGCCTACAGAGTCCACATAAAATCTCGAGCAATAGCCGCTACCAAAGCCATATATGACATCAAAACAATCACGAAGCTCTCTTTGGGAACTGCTATGACAGTATTCGACGCGAAAATAACGCCCATCGCCACATATGGACTTGAAATCATATGGCAGACTTGAGGACGCTTGAAGCAGTCAAATCGCGCTTCCTGAAGGCTACCCTGGGGTATCGAAATATACAAAATCAAGATTAGCATATGAACTCGCCAGGGAGACCTTCTTCTTCATTGAGGACCTTCGGATGAAGAGAGGGCTACCATCCACAGACGCCTGGAAAAAACTAATGCAGGAAAGAATACATAAAAGGGACGAAATCTGGTTCGAGTTTTACACCACGGAGGCCATGATGACTAGGACATGAAATGAACACAAATCAAGACTTGAATACTTTCATGACCCTGATGAATCCTGCGTATGTAAATTATGCAGGGTGCAATGTAGTAGATACCACGTAATTTCTTGTGCAAATCGGGGATCATCCATTGTGTAGTTTTGTGAATGACAGTTTGTTATCATCAATATGCACAATTTGTGCGATTTATCTTTAATAATAAAATTATGTGGCTAATCCTGTACCAGCCTGCGAGTGTACTGTAATTAATAGAAGCACGTACTTGAGCCTGTTTGATAATTAATTGTGGGGTAAATTAAAATACAAAGTGTACAGATCAATTACCCATACTCTAGTGGAGTTGGAGAACAATAAACGGCAGCAGATATCCCTCACAACAGAAGGGAATTACAACGTGTAAACGCTAATTTATTTACACGGTACAACGCCTGTCTGTCAGCTGAAGGAGAATATTCTCAGCATTTCCTGTGAAAAGGTAAGTTCTTTAATCATGATTTTCTAGTGAATTTACTATTAATTAATGTACTCTCTTACGGTTTCTACCTCCGCGCAATCTGCGTACCGAGTTCGGTTGGCTGGCGGAAGGTGCGCATGCGCCTGGTAGCTAGTCGCTGGCCCCGCTCCAGCAAAATAATCACCCTGTGTACATGATATCAAATTTAGAACTTACGGTGGTTTTGGGGTCTGGGGGAAGTGAAACGCAAAGATATCTCGAAATTTTGCGGGAGTCGAAACATGGCATCCATTCCAATACGTAGCTTTCTATATTAAATCTACCTAATAGTACAATACAGCTGGAATGGTTTTGTTCCAAAAACTGTGCTATGGTAGGCTTTTTGTAAATCGTTAGAAAATCATAAAAAAAAAAAGATTAACTCTAAATTTCGGAATAATTTGTAGTATCATGTAGTCGGAAAACTAAAAAAAAATTGAAATGCGTCTTTCTCTGAATCTACATATTTTAAAGACAAGTTTTTTCAACAAAAAATGTAGAGGACATTATCACCCGTTTTGAAATGCAGAAGCTGGGTGGCGCCAAAGTTTCCAAAAAAGTGTTTTTTCACTTTTTGTCCTAGAAAAAGTGTTTTTTTTTTTTCACAAAAGAGTGAATCAGAAATTTGTTCTTCTAAAAATTGTCTGCAACATTTATTTGAACGTTTGTTTCCTCCGACTTACCGTTCCAAAGTTAAAGCGCAGCAAATGCAACGCTGCGTAGTCAAGGCTACTATTGTTACTGCGGAGAGAGCGGTGGGCATAGTTTAGACCGGGACCGGTGTCGGACAATTTTCACACTTCGGCAGACTATAACTTTGGAACGGTAAGTCGGAGGAAAAAATGTTTCAATAAATATTGTAGACAATTTTGAGAGGAACAAATTTCTGATTCGCTCTTTTATGAACAAAACATTTTTTCTAGGACAAAAAGTGAAAAAACGCTCTTTTGGAAACTTTGGCGCCACCTAGCTTCTGCATTTCAAAACGTATGACATGACCTCAATGAGACAAATTATAGGCGACAATGTCCTCTACATGTTTTGTTTAAAAACGTTTCTTTAAAATACGTCGATTCAGAGAAAAACGTTGTTCTTTTTTTTTTAGTTTTCCGACAAAATTATCGTGCAAATTATTCTGAAATTTAGAGTTAAGCTTTTCTTGTACTTTTCTAACGATTTACAAAAAGCCAACCATAGCACGGTTTTTGGAACAAAAGGGGTTTCTTCTGTGCAGCTGTACTGTACTATAAAAGAGACAACAGTTGGGACTGCATCTCACGGATTTTGGCTGTAAATGACACATATCCAGATCATTTTTCTTACCAAACCGTTTTACCGCCACGGCTGAACCTAGATACCTTGTTTGATTTACACCCTGTATTGCTAATTGACACGGGTTGCGACTTGTCAGTATTTCAATATGTCTCGGTGAATTACAATACAATAGTGACCAGAATGTCAATTAGTCTCCAGCTACACCGCATTGCCATTAACTCGCGACTATAGCGACACTGACGGCAATACCGGCTAATCAATTAGAACACTCATTACGTCGATAGTCAGCTCTCAGGGTCGAATATTCCAGGAGAAGGCCTTCAAGTCTCCAATAAAATAAAACTATCGATTGTTGCTAAATCACCGATCATTCAGGATAACGCCTCTTGTTATATTTATCAGGTGCGATTTCTAATCTACGCTACAATTAGCGTCTAGTAAACTCCACTTTATGTTTTATGGTAATGATTGGACATGAACATTAAATATACTGATGACGTAGCAGCATTATCGTTCTCCTTTATTAGTATGACGTGAACGTGCCACAGGCTTTACTTCAGTTAGTACTACCAACATAAAGTTTAGTATCGACAAAACATCCCTAATAAGTTACTAAATTCAGATTTCTTTGAAATAATAATGTAATGTTATTGGTTTTACGTCCCTTTGAACTACCCTGGCTTATAGAGACGCCGGGGTGCCGGAATTTTGCCCCGAAGGGGATCTTTAACGTGCCAGTAAATGTACTGACACGGCTCCCTCGCATTTGCGCACCCTCAAATGCCAGCTGACTGCGCCAGGTTTCGAACCTGCAACCTTGGGCTCAGCAAGCGAGAACGTTACCCCTGAGCCACGCAGCCAGACAGATTTCTTTGAAAGTGTTCGAGTAAGTGTGCGAATGATCTAGGTCTATTTGGTTACCAAGGCAGCCGCCATTTTTAGCCTATTTTCATTAAAAAAGAAGAGGCTTATGAGATCACCTTTTGTCCGTGTGTCTGTCTGTGCGTGTGCGTGTGTGTGATTCGTGTGTGTGTGTCCCTAATAACGTCTAAACGGCTGGAGCGATTTCAATGAAACTCGGTAAGTTCATAGCACTATTCCAGGCGACACCGGCCGTGCCCTTCAAATATTGTTACGTCTCACCAATCCAACATGGCGGCTGTGCAGAATATTTCAACAGCATTCAATATCTCCGAAACTATTACTGATATCACCCTGGCATTTTGTACGGTGATAAAGGAAACTACTGGAAGTTCACCTATGTGACTCTTGAAATCCTGCTAACTACAAAACCAAAATGGCGGCCAAGCGAAGTTGCAACTTTTAAATAGACGTTTCTCGCGATTTAGCCAACCAAACGCAATGAAACTTGGTACAGTATATGTGTATACACATTGTAATGCACCGAAAGCTTACTTCGTACAATTGCTTACATAACCTCAAGATGGCGGCTGTGCGAAATATTTCACCGGCATTCTATATCTCTGAAACTATTACCAGTATCACCATGCAATTTTGTACGGAGAAAAAGGGCGCTACTAGAAGTTCATCTGTAAGACTTTCAAAAACCGTTTAACTACAAAACGAACATGGCGGCCAAGCGAAGTAGAAAATTTTAAATAGACCTTTCTCCCGATTTTATGATCTAAACGCAATGAATCTTGGTACAGGAAATGAGTATACACATTGTAATGCACTGGTATCTAATTTAGTTCAATTGTTCACATAACCTCAAGATGGCGGTTGTGCGAATTTTAAAATTAAGTTTTCATTTCTTGTGTCGTAATCATTCGATTGAAGTCAAAGTTTGTAAAATGAACCTACGCAATAATTTGCCTTTAATGGTACATGACTCTATGGCCTATACATATAACAATCCAACATGGCGACCATCCGAAATATTTAGACGGCTCTGAATATCTACGTATCTATTATAGCAATCAAACCGATTTTTTTTATGTTCATAGGGGCAATGAACATAAGTTGACCTAGAAGACTTTCGATAACCTGGTGATCACAAATCCAACATGGCGGCGACGCGAAATATAAATATTCACATGGACGTTTCTCGCAATTTAACCATCCGTTTGCAGTGAAACTTGGTACAGTAAATCCTTATACAAATGGTAATCCACTGGCATCTAATTTATTTCCATTCTTTCCATAACCACAAGAAGGCAGCTGTACGAAATTTTAATCTCGTTTTTACTTCTTGTGTCCTAATCATGCGATTGAAGTTTGAATGCTACACGTACACAATAATCGTCATGTAATAGTACATAAATAACAAAATCCAACCTGGCGACCATCTGAAATATTTAGACGGTTCTCAAAATCTACGAATCTATCACAACCTTCAAACTGAAATTTTGTATGTTGATAGAAGCAATTAACATGAGTAGGATAAATGAAAATAGGCTGTATAGTTCTTCACGGAACTACTTGTTAAGTTATAAAATCCCATTAAGTTAGAAGTCAGCAAGGCTGGTATAAAGATATACTGTGCCAAGTATCACAGCGGTCGGATGAAAAGTCGCGAGAAAAATCCATTTAAATATTTACATTTTGCGTCGCCGCCATGTTGGTTTTGTGCTCACCAGGTCATTGAATCATCCATAGGTGAACTTCTGTTAATTGCCTCTATCAACATAAAACATTTCAGTTGGATTGATGTAATAGATTCGTAGATATTGAGAACCGTCTAAATTTCTCGGATGGTCACCATGTTGGATTGTTATATATGTACTGTAGTGCATAGAGTTGTTTACCATTAGATGGAGATTATAGCGTAGGTTCAATATCCAAACGTTCCCTTCAATCGCATGATGATGATGATGATGATAATTGTTTTCAAAGGGGCCTAACATCTAGGTTATCGGCCCTTCAATCGCATGATAAGGACACAAGAAATAAAAACTTAATTTTAAAATTGCGCACAGCCACAATCTTGAGGTTACTATGTAAACAATTGAACTAAATTACATTGTGGGGTTTGAAGCCATTTTTCAGTGTTGCCTAAGTAAACAAGAGTTTAGTGCTTTTCAGTTAGTCAACACGAATGTACCCAAAAGAGCTGGGTTGTGCCCCAATCCTGAAATAAATTACATGAGATTAAAAAATACACTAGGATTACCAGTTTCGATCGTCAAGCGATCATCATCAGTTCCATTACACTTAGGCTATAACATCTATGTTTGAAAATATGGGTGAAAATATGTACAATAATTTAGTTGCAGTATTGGTAATGCAACTGTCAGTGTATGCTAAATGCAGTATATATTATGTTAGGTGAAATGCTAAATGCTGATAGATATCCGGAGTTTGTAATTTGGAGTGGTTATATGGTTGTTTACAGTTTAACCATAGTTGATTTTTACAACCATATAATCTCTCCAAAGTACAAACTCCGGATATCTATCAGCATTTAGCATTTCACATAACATCATATATACTGCATTTAGCATACACTGACAGTTGCATTGCCAATACTGCAACTAAATAATTGTACATATTTTCACCTGTATTTTCAAACATAGATTTTATAGCCTAAGTGTAATGGATCTGATGATGATCGTTTGACGATCGAAACTGGTCATCCTAGTGTATTTATTAATCTCATGTAATTTATTTCAGGATTAGGGCACAACCCAGCTCTTTTGGGTACATTCGTGTTGACTAACTGAAAAGCACTAAACTCTTGAATTCAATTAGATGTCAGTGCATTACAATGTGTATAAACATTTACCGTACCAAGTTTCACTCCGCTCGGATGGTTAAATCGCGAGAGACGTCTATTTAAATGTTTCAACTTCGCTTGGCCACCATGTTCATTTTGTACTTAACAGGTTTATGAAAGTCACACAGGAGAACTACCAGTAGTGCCCTTTATCACCGTACAAAATGTCTGGGTGATATCTGTTTCCGTTGCGGAGATATAGAATGCCAGTGAAATATTTCGCGCGGCCGCCATGTTGGATTGCTGAAACGTATTAACATTTGAAAGGCACGCTCGAGTTCGGACGATGTAGTAGTATGTACTTATCGTGTTTCATTGAAATCTCTTTGGCCGTTTAGATTTCATTAGAGACACACGCGCACACACACACACACACACACACACACACGGAAAAATGACTTATGAGATCGATCCGGGCAAATGAGTGTCTGTCTGTCTATCTGTCCTTCTGTCTGTGTGTGTGTGGTCCCCCCCCCCCCCCTTCTATCAACTCCTTAAAGGCTGCAGCAATCGTAACAAAATTTGCTAGGAGTAAAGATATATACCTGAATATCTCAATGCCGTCTTTGAAAAGTATGGCAGTGCTACCAACTGCTGAAAAATCGCAATTGAAATTTGAGCTCAATGCTGGATATCTTGGAAGGTATGAATGGGAGCCATTTCAAAATTGGCACACGTATAGATAGTAATATTTCAGTTTAATTTTCAGGAGGCCATACATGGCAGTGTTGCCAAAATGATTATAAGCCTGCTGATAAGTCCAATTTTTGAATGTATATAACTTCTACACTATCAATTGGAATTCAACCAAAATTCGAATGTGCTATGTGGCTGAGCGTATTCTTAAGAGCCACCTGGGCTGCCAACTGTTAATAAATGCTCTCAATTTCTTTTATCCAAATACTAATATATCAGAAAGTATGCAAGCCGACAGCTTTAAACTATACACACGTATAGTACCTGACATTCTATATTAATTTGGAGTATCTTATATACGTCAGTGCTACCAACATGATTCTAAGCCTGCTGAGAGGTCCAACTTCAAATACATGTAACTTCTATACTATCATTTGGATCTCAACCAAATTACGTATGTGCTATGTGTACCATGACAGATATGATTATGCGTATTCTTAAGAGCAACCAGGGCAGCCAACTGTTAATAAATGCTGTACTATTCTTGTTACCCTAATATCAATATATTAGAAAGTATGCAAGCCAATAGCTCTAAACTTTCACGCGTTCATTACCTGGCATTCTAGATTAATTTGGAGTAACTAATATAAGTCAGTGCTGACAACATGATTCTAAGCCTGTTGATAGGTCCAATTTTAAAACGCATTTAACTTATATACTAACTAATGGATTTCATTCAAAATTGGCACAACAATAGATCATATTATTTCAGATTATTTCTGACCAATACATGCATGACATTGTTGCCAACATGATTTTACGCGCGCTGTTAGATCCAATGTTTAACTGCGTGTAACGTCCATGCTATCCATTGTATTTCAACCATATTTTGTATTCTGTAGCTTAAGAGATGGAACTAAGAATATATCCAGTCACCAGGGCTGCCAACTGTAGTACTCTACTAGGCTACATTATTCCAGGTATACAGTATTTCGAACTAATTAGAAATTTCGATATTTCCAACTTAATTTCGTCATTATTCTAGATAGATCCATATAGATAAATCATTGGCATGAATCTTAAGTTTCAATAAAAGTAGGCTCTTTAGTTCGTCACGGAACTTCTTGTTGAGTAGTAGGTGTTGGCACGCGAGTAGTTTCACTAAAAGAAAAGCATATTGGAATACGTATCGTTCGATTCATTTCAACAAATACGAATTGACGTGCTCTTGCAGCGCATAAATTGCTTGATCTACTAAAAGAGTACGAAACTAGCATAGTTTCTTATTTATAGAGACGCGATTTTCACTTTTCGAGTTTTCATTCTTTCTCTATAACCTGTAAGTTTGCGTGTCGTCTCATAACTCACGAGTCTTAAAACTCACGAGTCTCAAAATTCACAAATTTCAAGATAAGGGTTGGTAAAAGTAGGTTCCAACCGCTTTCTGTTCCTGGGCCAGTCTCAAAATTCATGAGTCAAGCCAGTTCTTCTTTGAATGAGAAAAGGTCCATTGTTAGCGCCAGCCGGAATTGCGGCTAAATTCCGACACCCAGGCGTCTCTAAAAGCCGCAGTAGTTAAAAGGGACGTTAAACCCGTAACATTTCTTCATTCAGAAATTAGATTATTATTATTATTATTATTATTATTGTTGTTGTTGTTGATGTTGTCGAATAAGCCGCTAGTAAAAACCAATAGTCACTTGATAGGGTTGGCTGATGTAAGGGTCGAACATCAATTCCCCTCGATTTTCCTTAATTCCACTCAGTCCTCCAAGGGACCAAAAAATGAGTTCCTCAACTCAGCTCAGGCTTTGGCAAGGGGTCGGCAAAGGGGTTATCCCCAATGACGTAAACAAATGTCATAACCCTCCTGCTCGCAAACCAAGGGCTGGGTCAAACACCTTCTGCAGCGCATGAGTGAATTCTTGAATGCAGCTGATTTTTCCGTTCTAGGCTGGGAAACAGTATTTTCATTATCCGCAGCTTATATCGAAAGTATTTTTTTAGGTACAAATTATACCCCTGTTATTATCTAAATTTAATTTTATAATGTCTGACTAGGTTAAAAAACATACAAACATTTAATTATGCACGTGTTAAAAACAATGCATAAAATTTGTAGAAAAAAAATAGAAAACTTGGCAGACTTATTTAAAAGAATATTATGATTAATTTTAAATCACTTGTATTTTCTGCCATATAAGTTATAATGTGCCATAATGCGAGCAAGAGGGTTGTGACATTTGTTTACGTCATTGGGGATAACCCCTTTGCCGACCCCTTGCCAAAGCCTGAGCGGAGTTGAGGAACTCATTTTTGGGTCCCTTAGAGGACCGAGTGGAATTAAGGAAAATCGAGGGGAATTGATGCCCGCCCGATGTGAGCATTCCACGTGCTTACTAGGCGCCTTTCAATTGTTTTGCTAATGATCTTTGGATGTCACTTTGTATCCAAACACAAAATAACTACCCCTAAGATTCCAATGACGTTTTGAAGGCCTGCGTAATGAGACCAAGCAGAATGACTGAGTTATACTTGGAGAATTTGGTCTGTGGTAGGTTGATAATTCCTCTTAAAACAATACAAACGAAATCCCATTTCTAAAACTGGGTGGACCAGGGCAGTGCGAGTCACTGTATAGCTCATACTTCCTGCGTTCATGACAGGCACGTGCTCCCAGGAGTCGTGAGTTTTGAGACGTAACCTAAGTTTGTGGCTTTTTGAAATTTCATATTTTTGTTTTATATAGGCAACAGGTCAGTCGATTTAAATACCTTGGTCAGATCTTCACAGAAGACCTACGATGTGAAGTTGAAATCAGGAGCCGTATAGCCATGGCCAAGCAGGCATTCCGTGAAAAGCATTCTCTAATTTGTCAACGCTCGATGTCCCTCAGCCTTAGAAAACAACTGGTTAAGACCTACATATGGCCAGTTGCAATACACTGCAGTGAGACCTGGGCAATGAATAGAGGTGACATTAAACGACTAGAAGCGTTTCAGATGTGGTGTTGGCGCCGAATGGAAAAGATCAGCTGGGTAGAGAAAATGACCAACATAACGGTGCTGGATCGAATAAAGGAAAAACGGCAAATGATCCGCCAGATATATAGAAGGCGATCCACCTGGCTTGGCCACAGATTACGACATAGTGGCCTGATGATCGACATACTAGAAGGCAAAATACCTGGAAAACGCCCTCGCGGGAGGCCACGGAACACTTTCATGAGATCTTTCTTACATAGCTCTGGCCTACGAAGTTATGAAGTGGTCAAAAGGACAGCACAAGACCGAACAACGTGGAAAAGACTCATTGTAGGGGCAGACCAGTCGCTTGACTGAAAAACATGATGCTGATAGGCAATGATAAAGCAGGAGCACGAGCTACTCAGTGTTAGTGATAATATGCTGTAGCTGATCGTTGATGTCAGCCCATGGTGATGAGCAATGTATTATTTTCAACAGAACAAAATCTTTATTTAAAAATTATTTTTACTTTGATGGGAATAAAAGAATATTTTCTACATTGCTCATGTTTAAAACAACACAAAGTTACAATTGTAGTAAAGCGGCTTGAAACTATTGCTAATATCAAAAGCGCGTAGAATACTCAGCATGGTGCTTTTCGATCATATCGTAAAGGAGGCTGTTTCAAACTTGGACAAATAAATCATGGCATTGATGAGAGAGTCGTCGCTAACTTTAAAGTGTAGAGTTTATACAATTTTCGTGGGTGAAGCCACGACGGGTAATGCTAATAATAATAATAATAGTAATAACAATAATTAACAACATTTCAATTATTCAATGTTCCTCAGAGTAGCAGAATAACTTCTAAGTTTTATTCAAGATTTTGAATAATATAAGTTATGTTGGCTATTCATGCAGAGGGATGGCTTGAGAGCACAAGGAAGAGTTATTCACGATTGGGAATCTTGAAAGTTTGACTGTAGCCTAGTACATTTCATAATATCAAAAGGTACTGTTATTAATATTAGAATATAATATATCTTGTGCTGCGTTATTTCCACTTTTCTGCTTATCTTGGAAGAAATTATTTAATACGTACGGCTCCATAGTGAAGTGAAACTATTGGTAACTAAGGAGCAAGTATTATTGGTAAATAAGACGAGAAAATAAATCAATAGGAGAGTATTTAAACAATTCAGAAAACAACTTTCTTCGGCTTTTCAAAATTAATTGTGGTTGCCGGAGCCAACCAGGGTTATTTTGGTTCTGGCCGGGGATTAAGACCAGATGCCCTTCCTGACGTAAAACCTGATTTTTCAGGTGAAAATTCCACCCAACTGTAACCGAGATTAGAACCCCGACCGTCCGGATGGAACACAAGCAGCCAAACCACTACGCCATCACGCTCCCCTTTAAACAACCCAGAAACTACAGTAAAACTAGTGTATCGTTAAAATAGAAGAAATATTTTGTCTAAATCAAATTAGGCTTAATGAAGAACGAACGTCGATGCAATAGATATTCCACAACAGTAGAGTTTATCTCATCTCATGTTGCATAGAAACAAGTACACTTACTTTACTTGTAGGGAAGCTATGGACTCGGACACTCACCTGTAACACACACAAACAGAGAGCATCAGTAACACATCACACGGCAAAAATAATTACGCCTCACAAGTTCATGCAATACAAAAGAAACATTGATTATTATGAATTACAAATTTAAAACATTTACATTAAGAATTCTAATAAAAGTTACCAAAACACAAACCCAAATATTCAGTAAACATCGATCGAGATTAGGAGATGATACAATTCAGGACCAAATAGCTGAAATCTTCCAAATGTCCTGGTTTCCAGTCGGTCAACACGATTGGGTGGTTCCCTAATCTTGAAAGAGAAATGTACACTTGGATGACCCGTGCGTCAAGCGATCATCATCGGATCCATTAGGCACTTAAGCTATTAAATCTATCTCAACAAGTAGCCCTATGACTGACCACTGGTCAACAGTGATTTTGGTGCCGGGGCTTTTTAAGCTTATTTCATATGAATTTGATGCCCTGAATTCAAATATGCCATCAGCTTTTGCTTAGCAGCTCTAGTATCTGAGATATGACATTTTTGTGAAATATACATTACACTATCGCATGGTAATAAAAAACTAAACACGGAATTTTCGTTATTATATTATTCGAATATTATTTTATACAAACATAGAGAAAAAAAATCATGAATGAAACCCACCAGTCACTGGACACTTCTTTTCCGTGACATTCTTGAATATATTTTGGAACAGTCTCATTTTAAGCTCCAGCAGTCATCTGCCATCATGTGCATGTTCTATTTCCTTGGTAGCGATCCTCCACAGTTTTAGTCTAATATCCTGGTGAAATCGTTCACTTTGTTCCTCACTGTTGTCTGCTGAGTTTTCAGGAAAACGGTCTAAGTGGCTGTGTAAATAGTGCACCTTAATACTCATGTTGCACCCAAGAGATTTGAAACTGTTAAGTATGTCGTTTACCAGTTCAACATAGTTTTTAGCTTTGCGTTTGCCTGGAAAATGTTTTACAACTGACACAAATGAAGTCCAGGCTTTTAGCTCAGATTCATTCACTGAATTTACGAAGTCAGGATTCTTAATGAGTTGTCATATTTGTGGGCCATTAAATATCCCTGCTTTAAGTTTTTCTATACTCAAGTGGGGCATTTTATTTCCTATAAATGCAAAGCAAGATCCGTTGTTATCAATAGCCTTCACAAACTGCTTCATATGCAGTGGAGAAAAGATGATTTTGTCTCGTTCAACATTTTTTCCCCCAACATCGATGTTCTCTCTCTCTTAGGCCACTCTTTTCTAACCCAGTGGTGTGTTTTTCCTCTGCTATCCCATAGGCACAAGAATCAAGGATATTATGATTTGAGAATTGCACAAAATGGAGTTAGAACTGCACATTTCGTGTAAAACAGCACATAAAAACAACACAGATCTAAACAAATAGAGGTGATAGAGGAAAATTGATTTCATATTTAGATTCAGCGGCCCAAGTTTACCCAAAAACAGTTACAAAATCCCCGGCTCCAATTTTTAGCCTATTTTTTTTTTAAAAAAAAGCTTATGAGATCACCTTTTGTCCGTGTGTGTGTGTGTCCCTAATAAAATCTAAACGGCCCGAGCGATTTCAATGAAACTCGGTATGGTCATAGCACTATTCCCGGCGACCTCGACCGTGCCCTTCAAATTTAGTTACGTCTCACCAATCCAACATGGCGGCTGTGCGAAATATTTCACTAGCATTCAATATCTCCGAAACTATTACCGATATCGCCCTGAAATTGTGTACGATGATAAAGGGCACTACTAGAAGTTCACCTATGAGACTTTCAAAAACCTGGTGGCTACAAAACCAACATGGCGGTCAAGCGAAGTTGAGACTTTTAAATAGACTTTTCTCGCGATTTAACTATCCAAGCGTAATGAAACTTGGTACAGCAAATGTTTACACACATTGTAATGCACAGGAGTCTAATTTAGTTCAATTGTTTACATAACCTCAAAATGGCGGCTGTGCGAAATATTTCACTGACATTCTATATCTCCGAAACTATTACAGATATCACCCTGCAATTTCGTACGGTGATAAAGGCTACTGATACAAGTTTACCTATGTATATTTCATAAACCTGTAAAGTACAAAACTAACATGGCGACCAAGCGAATTTGAAATATTTTAATATACTTTTCTCGTGATTTAACTCTCTGAGCGCAGTGAAATGTGGTACAGTAAATGATTTTGCAGATTGTAATGCACTGCCATCTAATTTCATTCAATTGTTTACATAACCTCAAGATTTCGGCTGTGCGAAATTTTAAAATTAAGTTTTTATTTCTTGTGTCGTAATCATGCGATCGAAGTGAAAGTTTGAATAATAAACCTAGGCAATAATTGTCCTTGAATGGTACATAACTATATGGCCTATACATATAACAGTCCTAAATGGCGAGCTTCCGAAATATTTAGACGGTTCTCAATATCTATGAATCTTTTACAGCAACCAAACTGATTTTTTTAATGTTCATAGAGACTATGAACATATGTTCACCTATAGGACTTTCAGTAACCTGGTAAGCACAAATCCAACATGGCGGCGACGCGAAGTATAAATATTTAAATGGACGTTTCTCGCGAATTAACTATCTGAGTGCCGTGAAACGTAGCACATTAAATGCTTGATCCACTGGCATCTAATTTATTTCAATTGTTTGCATAATCACAAGATGGCTGCTGTGCGTAATTTTAAAATCTCGTTTTTACTTCTTGTGTTCTAATCATGCGATTGAAGTTTGAATACCACACGTACACAGTAATCTTAATGTAATAGTACAAAAATAAAAATCCAACCTGGCGACCATCTGAAATATTTAGACGGTTCTCAATATCTTCGAATCTGTTACAGCAATTAAACTGAAATTTTGATAGAGACAATTAACATTGTTTTTTTTTGTAGGCCTGTGTAATAATTACAATTGTAACTTACACTTATTTAGTTTCAGTAGTAATTAAAACTAACACAACTAGTCAATATTTGTTACTCATAAGCGATTTCCCTTTTTTAATCTAAAAATTCAACGAATCATTGTTGAAAAAGGTAAACGTATTGGTCAAGCTGTTGGCCTCTCACGAAGGTGAGATTTTCAAAGTGAAATGACATGTCATATATTTCGATTTCCACGTAAAAAGCAGGTCCCGTGGCTCATTATCACATGATTAACGGTCACGTAAAATTAAAAGCTTCCTTCCTAAACTTAGCGGTCAATATAAAAATGTATTATTATTTTCTTCGCCATAACAGAGATTGGATATCTTCAGTGGCGAACATCGTTTGATGTGAAAGGAAAGATTTTATTGAACAACACCTGGTGGTGATTGTAAGGCGCAGTGCGTCTAACATGGCACAAGTACCAAGCTTATGTCACACCAGCCAGTGGCGCAGTTGGTGCATTACATAATAATATATTTAGGAAGGTTCGATATATAAGAGTCCGATAAATATTCCTGCACAACAAACACGAAAAGGAAAGAAGGAAATCGGCCACGAATACTAAACAACGCGACAGAAGATCCGCTTGCCGTTTGTGAGGCCAATAGTGGCACATTGACCTTCAGCATGCTTTGTGAGGTCTCTGGGACCACCCTCAATGTTGTTTGTTTGCTCTAGGCCAGGGGTTACCAACCTGGGGGGCGCGCCCCCCTAGGGGGGCGTGGGGCTTTATTAAGGGGGGGGGGGGCGTAAAGTGATTTCCAAATTAACTTGTTTAACTCGAATATTACAATTTTGTAAAATAAACATTTTTCTAAATCTCTCCAAGTGATTGTCGCACCAAGTCAATCGTTCAAAAGCACTGGTAATTGCCAACTGTCGGCACAAACCTCTGTGGAGCCGCGAGGTTGGAGGTGAAATAAGGAATTTACTGTGTTGTAAGGAGCAAAATCATGCCAATTTTATCGTCTCGTTGGCATATCTTTGCGATTTCTTTGAAGCTTTGAACAGTTTGAACTTAAAGCTCCAAGGCAAACAATCCAATATTATGCATTCCTGGAAAAAATACAGTTATGGAAACGCCGGCTTCTCATCCTTTAACCGCCTTAATGAAATTTTGCCGGAAAATGAAAGTGATCGTAATAAACTTAGGTGCAAATTCAGTCACATTTGGATTCCCTGGCACAATAACTTCTAGTTTCCTGATATCTCGTAGGAAGAATGGTCCTGGATGTTAACAAGAAATTCGTTTGCCATTGACATTGAAGCACTGCCAGCACAGCTTCAAGAAGAAGCCATAGATTTGAAGTGTGAATCAAAGCTAAAAGATGATTCTAAAATATTAGGACTGGGTGACTTTTGGGTAAACTGTCTTGCAGTGTATCCTGTAATAGCCAAATTTGCATTGCGTGTCATTGTCCCATTTTCATAAACATATTTATGCGAGTCAGGATTTTCAACGCTGAGTGTCATAGAAACAAAGCAGCGCTGTGGCTTGATGTTGCAAGTGATCTCCGCTGTGCTCTGTCAAATATCAAACCGAACATACCGAATCTTACCAAGAGGAAACAGTGTCAACCCTCTCACTGACATTTGTTGACTAATTTAAGGATTTGTTGTAAAAGTGTGTTCTTTGCATTGTGGTGCTAAAATGAAGTTAGTATGTAATAGATAGGCCAATTCCATTATGTAGTGTTATTAGGTTAGGTCTATATCCTCCGCGTCAATCGAAGAGGTTATAGAAGCGATGAGTGGCGGGGGGAGTTGGGAAGGGGGGGGGGGGGGGAAGAAAGGGGGCGCGATGAACTCCCGTATCTGAAAAGAGGGGCGTCAGCTGACAAAGATTGGGAACCACTGCTCTGGGCCATTCCTTTCGACAATTGGTAATTTAGTTTTCAGTCAGTAAACACACAATAATTCTAACTAGCGGCCCCGTGCGAGAAATCTCGCTTGTTCATAAACCACACTTTCCCCAATAGGTTTATAATGTGAGACTTAGGAGAAAGGTTGTTATGTTTCTATTTCAACCAAATGATTATAGAACACTATTTACATTTCAGTTAGAATTCCAAGTTCTACGTTTCCTAACTTAAGAAGGCAATCACTGAAAATTGGATCGTCATAACGCTCACCGGTTATTCGATATTTATGAAATTATACGATTTGAGTAGGCTCATTTCTTTGATTTACCGTTTCTGAAATCAATTCAAAATGATAAAGGAAATACCTCAGAATGTTAAAATGACATGAAACAGGCGTCACAGCGGCCAAAATGTGAAGTAGACAGGAATTATGGAGCGTATTTTCCTACAGCAACAGTATCTGCAAATCGCTCACTTCGTACATTTTTAAGTCATTTTTTAAAAGAAATTATCGATATTTATGAAATTAGAGTGTAATTCGTTACTACTAATGTCTAGTCTCTTTCATTTGAATGGTCATGTGTCACGATCGGTCGCCTATGAGCGCCGCAGGAGGGATCTATACTACTGAAATAATGTACCGGGTGTTTCAAGAGGAATAGTAAATATTTTAGGAGGTGGTAGTATAGATGAATTGCAATAAAATATTCCATATAACATGTGTCCAATTTGTATTGCGTACCGAGATACAGATATTTGTATGTAACCAGGGCAGTTGTCGTTTCGTGTGTTGGCACACCGGTTTCTATGGGCACGTTTCTTGGCCACCAACGTCCCCGGACCTTACCCCATTGGATTTTAGCCTGTGGGGATGGTTGAAAGGTGAAGTCTACAAGGAAAAGTTAACACAAGAGCCGAGTTGGTCGTTCGGATTGTGCATATTGCAGCCTTCGTATAAGAACGCCAAGACGCCCTCCGAAGTGCTACACGGGGCGTTATTAACATAAGTGCAAAATGCATTGAAGTTGATGATGGAATTTTTGAAAATCAACTTTGAGCGTCCTCATTTGCCTTGGCTTTACATTTGTTTGTGTTAAAGACTACCAGCTGTATCTCTGTACGCAATACAAATGGGACACATGTTATATGGATTTTTAGTTTATTTTCATTTTATTAAAAAATCGGCTTATGAGATCACCTTTTGTGTGTGCGTGTGTGTGCGTGTGTGTGTGTGTGTGTGTGTGTGTGTGTGAGTGTCCCTAATAACATCTAAACGGCTGGAGCGATTACAATGAAACTCGGTAAGATCATAGCACTATTCTGGCCGACCCCGACTGTGCCCTTCAAATTTTATTGTGTCTCACCAATCCAACATGGCGGCTGTGCGAAATATTTCACCAGCATTCAGTATCTCCGAAATTATTACCGATATCGCCCTGAAATTGTGTACGGTGATAAAGGGCACTACTAGAAGTTCACCTATGAGACTTTCAAAAACCTGGTGACTACAAAACCAACATGGCGGCCAAGCGAGGTTGAGACTTTTAAATAGACTTTTCTCGCGAATTAACTATCCAAACGTAATGAAACTTGGTACAGCAAATGTTTACACACATTGTAATGCACTGGAGTCTAATTTAGTTCAATTGTTTACATAACTTCAAAATGGCGGCCGTGCGAAATATTTCACTGACATTCTATATCTCCGAAACTATTACAGGTATCACCCTGAAATTTAGTACGGTGATAAAGGGTACTGATACAAGTGTATCTATGTAACTTTCAAAAACCTGTAATGTACAAAACGAACATGGCGGCCAAGCGAAATTGAAACATTTTAATAGACTTTTCTCGTGATTTAACTCTCTGAGCGCAGTGAAATGTGGTGCAGGAAATGATTTTACATATTGTAATGCACTGGCATCTAATTTAGTTCAATTGTTTACATAACCTCAAGATGGCGGCTGTGCGAAATTTTAAAAATAAGTTCTTATTTCTTGTGTCGTAATCATGCGATCGAAGTGGAAGTTTGAATAATGAACCTAGGCAATAATTTTCCTTTAATGGTACATAACTCTATGGCCTATACATATAACAATCCAAGATGGCGAGCATCCGAAATATTTTGACGGTTCTCAATATCTATGAATCTTTTACAGCAATCAAACTGAAATTTTTTATGTTCATAGAAGGTATGAATATATGTTCACCTATAGGATTTTCAGTAACCTGGTGAGCAAAAATCCAACATGGTGGCGACGCGAAATATAAATATTTAAATGGACGTTTCTCGCGATTCAACCATCCGAGTGCAGTGAATCATTGCATGTTAAATGCTTATACAAATGAAAAAACCACTGGCATCTAATTTATTTCAATTGTTTTCATAACCACAAGATGGCAGCTGTGAGAAATTTTGAAATCTCGTTTTTTACTTCTTGTGTCCTAATCATGCGATTGAAGTTTGAATACCACACGTACACAATAATCTTAATGTAATAGTACAAAAATAAAAATCCAACCTGGCGACCATCTGAAATATTTAGACGGTTCTCAATATCTACGAATCTATCACAACCTTCAAACTGAAATTTTGTATGTTGATAGATTCAATTAACATGAGTAGGATATATGAAAATAGGCTGTATAGTTCTTCACGGAACTACTTGTTTTTATTGAAATTCATCTATACTACCACCTCCTAATATATTTATTATTCCTCCTGAAATACCCTGTAGGCCTGTATGACGACTGGAGTATGTGAAAAAATAACGTGAAATAAATTACATGTAATTTATGGACTGTTGCTTGTTTGAGTCTTCAGTCTCTTCACTGGTTTGATGCAGCTCTCCATGCCTCCATGTCCTATGCTAATCGTTTCATCTCTACATAGCTACCACACCTTACATCCGAGGCAATCTGTTAAACATATTTTAACCTTGGTCTACCCCTACAGTTTTTGTCCTCGACGCTTCCTTCCATAACTAAACTTGCTATCCCTGGGTGTCTTACAAGGGAAGCATCAGGTAAGACAGGTCGAAACCTATCTTGGAACTTTGTGGACACAATCGTTGTACAGAGAGTTTAGTTTGTATGTATCGGAGACCCTCGCTAGCCCGCTCGCCCGCGGCGCGATCCTGTCTCCCGCCGCGCGCTTTGTTGTTATGCGGCGCCCTCGCTGCACTGAGTCATTGAGTATAGGAATTTGTACTTACCTAGTTCACAGCTGGTGCTGAAAATATTAGCCATTCACTGCTACACATCGCTGGCACCTTTTTATGAAAGTGGCATGTACTCTCTGAAGTTCTTCAGCACCGATTGACTGTATTTCAGCTGTAATATAGCCTTTAAGCTCATTTATAGTGGAGGGTTTCTCGCATACACTCTATTTTTAAGCGTCCCCCACAGATAAAAGTCACATGGTGATAAGTCTGGGCTTCACGGGGCAACACGTTCCGACTTATAATCCTCGTACCGAAAATGCGACGCAATTCTGTCATGGATGCTTCGGCAGTGTGAGCAGTGGCACAATCTTGTTGAAAATAAGTTGACAATCGCTCTCCGTAAGTCAGTTCGTCAAAAAATTGGTCAAGGATCACATTGAAGTACAAATTTAAGTACAAATTCCTACACCCAATGACTCAGTGCAGCGCAGGCGCCGCATAACGGCAAAGTGGCTGGCGGGAGACAGGCTCGCGCCGCGGGCGAGCGGGCTAGCGAGGGTCTCCGATACATCCAAACTAATCTCTCTGTACTATAAGAGGACAAGATTGAACTGCAAGGCTCCGAAATCGTACCAGAATCCTGGTACGCAATCATCATATATCTGCGTACTTAGTGTGATGTTTTTTGTCGCAGTAATACCTTCATATTCAGTGTGCACACGTTTCTATTTATTGAATTTAATTTAATTGGTATTCTTCCCGAAGGCAGGTCCGAGCCTCCGAAGAGGCTATCCTCAGCCGGAGTTTATGTGCGGTAGGGTGGTCAGGGCCTTTCCGCTCCTCTTTATGTTGGACAACAGCGCGCGATGCCTAGAACCGGCATACCATCCAAGTTCCGACCACGCCCAATGCTGCTTAACGGCAGAGTTTTCATGGGATCCAGTGTTTCAACATGATTTATTAAATACAGTACTTTATTTCAATATTGCCTCTCGGCTCCTTAAATTTTTCCCAAGACATCGGATTTGTAGTCTAGTCTAACCTCCCGGTTTCGTTATGGAACTAGGGGTAACGTAATCTGCCTTAGCGATTCGGGTGCACTCATTTCTTTTCGATATACGAGCGTCCATACTTCTAGGATGTCATGTGCTCATCTTCTTGGGCGTGTCGTGTGGTTTTGTTATCTTCGGTCCAGCACAAAACCATTCCATCCTTCCACTGCGCTTAACATCTCATCGCGCGCTCTCTAAGAAGATGATCTTCCCTATGGGTAAGTACTTAATAAAAGTACTAGAAAGAGAATAGAGGAAGTCTGGTAAATTTGCGAATTTTTTTAATATTATCAGGGGAATGTGGGATAGGAAAGCGACAGTTGAGAATCACAACAATGATGCATGTGATCCTAAACTACAAAGTCTAGGATAGCCTCTCTGTATCAATTAGGATAAGATGAAGTTAGTACATAATTAATAGCCATTATTAGTGTCATCATTAGGGCCTGGATGTTGATGACATGTCATCTTTTTATTGAGCTGTCTAAAGCAATGCTGAAGTTCATAGAAACTCCGGACGGACCATCCCGTCTACATATATGCTATGACATTTTTATTTTGCATATTTTTGCATTTTCCCCCCTATTTTTCCATTTTAAGAACATTTTTTATGTTTGGTAGATTTTTCTAGTATCATTTTTGAGAAATCGGTCATTTTTTTCTCCAATTTAGTCATGGCACTGCTTTTTATATGAAGAGTTACGTGTTTCAGAGTTAAGAAGCTAGTAGCTGATACAAGATAATTTAAAATATTGAAATATTGATTCCATTTCCTTAAACAATCGTCTGGAAACTAGTCTTAGCAACAATCGTGGCGAAACTGCTGCGGGTATTGCATAAAAACTGAAAAACGTGCTGGATTAAAACCCCGGCTATAAAACATTCTGCAAAATCTCAGACATCCTTTCTGGTGAAAACTACTGAACGGATGGGATTGAGGAGGATTTAGCAGCAAACGACCTTCCTCACTTCAAGTACGCTCTGATCACATCAGTTGATGTTGAACGCAGCTTTTCGAAATATAAAAACTTGTTGGCTGATAACCGCAGATCATTTACATTTGACAACATCAGAATGACATTCGTAGTGCAGTGCAACTCAGATTAAAGTGACATAAACCTTTTGTTAAGTGCTAGAAATTTATTTTGATTGACTTTTCAGTTTGAGCTTAAGTTCCATTTTTGAAATATTGGCGAGTTTATTATTATTAAAGATCATTTTCTCCATTTTATAGTGCATTTTTCGAATTTTTTAAATATTGGTGAGTTTATTATTATTAGATCATCTTCTCCAGTTTATAGTGCAGTTTTCGAATTTAAGTCATTTATTAGAGTCATTTTTGAAAGTTTTAAGTGCATTTTTTAAAACTTTTTTACGGCATAACATCCGGGCCCTAGTCATGATAATTGTTTATAACATTTAATACAATGAAAATTAGTTGTAGGTTTGTGACTTATATTTAAATTTATGTTGTGATTTATTAATCTTACGGTGAAGGATTTTTGTATTAGGCTATTGGGGAATCACTGTAAATACTGTACTAATCATATGTATCAGGTGTGGTTGTAATAAAGAATATTCTCCTCCCAATCTCTGGTTATCCAAGAGGTATTCTATTCGATATGGGTAAGTATCCCAAAGTCAGTTCAAATGTCGAGACGGTACCTTTTAATGGGAAACAGTAACTACCTTCCAACTCTTCGTCTCTAATTCCTGGCTCAACTCCGACCTCATGGACACGGAGTGGATACACATACTGTTGATTAAACGGATACATTATATTTTAAAATCAAACTCAATAATTGGGCGACCAAACGGCAATTATAAACGAGGCACAGTGATCCGGTACAGCCAGCCGATCACGTCCGCTTCAAGAGGTCCGGGTAAACACAATGGCCAGCCAATTAACGAAACTACCACACACATTCATATCACTGTGTCCACATGTAGCTAAGCTAATAAAATTATATTACAGCCGTGTTCCCTTCACGTATGATTTAAGAGGAACACGCAGCTATTGTAACAGGTTTCTTAATGCAAGCACTGTGCGGCGCTTTCTTTAAGTATAATTGCATGACTGACTCGACCAAGCGAGGCGCTTGTCCCTAAGTCAGACGAGAGGTTTATGTTCCCGTGACAATTACCATCGAGGACTAAGTTCAGTCACGTAAGAGCAGCATAAGGCATTGTAATCATTATTGTATATATTGTGTGTAAAAATTGTTATTTTATAATTAAAGTGTATAGAGAACTTAGTTTATAAGCTTGAATCAATGTTTGTTTCTAGCTTAGTTAGAATAGTTGCCATTTAGTTAATTTAATGTTTATTATTATGTTTTATTATATGATCTGTAATTGGATGCCTTTCCTGTTGATGGTAAATAAATCTATCTATCTAATCACTCGGTGAGAAATAACGTCCAAAAATTCCTCTAACTTCTTACCAACCGTTACGTTGTTAACAAACAAACAAACAAACAAACAAACAAACATGACCTTACCCTGTTAGTTAGCTTGCCATGGTGGGTGAGTGGTAAACTTGTCGGTCTACTAATCCCAAGCTTGCAGGTTCGCTCCTGGCCATGGTAAGTGATTTTTTTGAAATGCGGCAAAAAATACGACACCATGTCATACGATGTTGGCATGTCAAAGAACCCATTTGAATTCAGTAGGCCGTGTTTATAATGGCAAAATTAATCTCGGGAGTTTCCGCCAACGCCAAGTTCCTCATTACTCTACTAGAAAGCACTATAGTGTTCAAGGAGCTTAGATATCTAACCTCCTTGACTTTCATACTGGTTCAAGGAACAACGAAATTCGGCATGCAAGCTACCCTTTGGGTGTCAAATAACAAAGCTTGCAGCCGGCACCCGAGGCCATACAATATTATTATTATTATTATTATTATTACCCTGTTAGTTGGTAGTGCAGGTGTAATATGGTATAGCAATATAAATCCAAGCAAATCATTTTCGGAATGGAGCATTGTCCTAACCTCATACACCTTATGCTTCCAACTAACCTCTCTTTGCCAAAAGATCACATTCCATCACTTCGATTTTCTTGAAGCCACTTTGTTTTGAAAAGGCTAAAATTGGATACAGGCTCTTCATTTATTATAGATCTACACGGATTGGTGAAGTATTGGTGTTCCACATCTACCATTTCAAGCTTCAATACGGAACTATTATTTGACATAAGCACCTGCAAGCTGATCACCGTCACCTTCTATTTCATTTTATTCTCTTCTTATAATCTAAAATTTATGGTGCACCATATTAGATCTAAATACGTATCTTATTACTGTGCTATGCTTTGTTTTGTGTTTTTCAATAGCTGATGAAGGGGATAAAATGTAATTAATCCTCGAAACATGTACTGAAAACAAGTATAATAATTATTTTTTCTTTATAGTATTGATTCAGGCGGATGTACTTTTCTTGTTAATAACTAAACCGTTACATTGTTAACAAACAAACATGACCTTACCCTGTTAGTTAGCTTGCCACGGTGGGTGAGTGGATAGCGTGTCGGTCTACTAACCCCAAGATTTCAGGTTCGCTCCTGGCCGTGGTAAGTGATTTTTGAAACGCGGCAAAAATTACGACACCATGTCATACGATGTTGACATGTCAAAGAACCCATTTGAATTCAGTAGGCCGTGTTCATAATGGCAAAATTAATCTCGGGAGTTTCCGCCAACACAAAGCTCCTCATTTCTCTACTAGAAAGCGCTATAGTGTTCAAGGAGCTTAGATATCTAACCTCCTTGACTTTCATAGTGGTTCAAGGAACAACGAAATTCGGCATGCAAGCTACCCTTTTGGTGTCAAATAACAAAGCTTGCACCCGGCATCCGAGGCCATACGATATTATTATAATTACCCTATTAGTTGGTAGTGAAGGTGTAATATGGTATAGCAATATAAATCCAAGCAAAAACGAACACTATGGAGTTCTAATCAAGGGATTTTGTTGCTGCTTTTACATCTGACAAAATATTTGATTATGTATGCAGTTATTATTAGTCGGGACAAGGATTTTAGAGCCACCAACGTCGTAGCGGCGAAGTCTATCCTGGAAACCATAAAAGGGATCTATTGATCTTCTGGGACCACTGTTACCAGGCACGTTAATTCGCATTATTTACTCCATATATTCTGAGGTTTGCAAATTAACAGTATTCACTCCGTGGTAATATATTGTTGTATCGTATTGGTAACCTACAGATTCGTTTGAATAAATCTTACATAGCCTACAAACATTTACGTAGCTGGCCTCATTGTATGGCCCCCACAATCTGGAATTCCGGATCATATTCAGATAGAATTCGGGCTCTCATCATATTAACCTTTTTGTTGCATTTGAAATTGATTCAGCACAAAGATGACCGCTTTGAGGTTTCTCTTGCGTGTTAGAAGCATTCTAGCTATTGTCTTGTGTAATTAATTCATATTCCATTAGGACGAAACTCTCCTTGTGGAATCCAATTCTCGTTCTACCCTAATTAGAGAAACATCCCTTGTCGGATATATTGGTGTGGAAATTACAACATTCCGCCGAGCTTATGCGGGAAGAAACGTGCTCTCGCCAGATATTATTGGTCTGGCAAGTAGAATATTCCTTCCAGCTTACAAGCGTGGCTAGTTAGCCACACACCCATGTCGATCAGGCCGCAGGAAAACATGTGTTGGAAGAGTCATCGCAGGCTAACATACGTAAACTACAGGGTCATTATGTTTGTGCGCCACGGTAAACAAGGCACGCTAAGCTGGTGCTGATCGCGGGCGCGCGTAACGGTTCAGTCGGTGATTGGCGCGCACTTTTTTTTAATAAGTTGTACGTACAGTGCTGAAAATGTCCTCCTTCTCTTGAAACACACACCTCGCATCTTCTGATGAAAGAATGGACAACATTCTCATCTAATTTTTGTTCTGTAAGAACACAACGTTGTCTGTTAACTTATTTTTTTATTATTTACGTAGCCTGTTTTCTTGAATCGTTTAGCGAGCCTCCTAATTATACTGGCATTAGGCACAGGTCTTCCTGGAAACTTGTTTCGAAATTTTCGTCTTATTTCAGAACAATACTTTCTGATTTTCATATATGAATTATGGATATACACACGTCCGCGCAATGTGAATTGGTGTCTAGGCATGACTAACAATCACAGTAATCACTAGGGCCCGGATGTTGATGACATGTCATCTTTATACTGACCAGTCTAAAAAAATGCTCAAGTACATAGAAACTCCGGACGGGCCACGCCGTTTTCAAATATGTCATTTTTGGCTATTTTTCCATTTTAAGAGCATGTTTTAAGTTTGGTAGATTTTTTGGTCATATTTTAGTGAAATGGGCCTTTTAAGGTAATGTTTTTCCAATTTAGTCGTGTCACAGCTTTATATGAGGGAGTTACGTCTCTCAGAGTTAACAAGAAGCTAGTAGCTATGAACCTTTTGTTAAGTGCTAGAAATGTATTTTGATTGACTTTTCAGTTTGAGCTTCAGATGTAATTTTCGAAATATCGGTGAGTTTATTATTATAAGATCATTTTCTCCATTTTATAGTGCATTTTTCGAACTGTTGAAATATTGGTGAGTTTATTATAATAAGATCATTTTCTCCATTTTATAGTGCATTTTTCGTATTTACGTCATTTATTAGAGTCATTTTTGAAAATTTTAAGTGCATTTTTTAAACTTTTTACGGCATCGACATCCGGGCCCTAGTTATCACAATACTCACTAGACGTGCAACACTAACGTCTACGCTTTGCAGATACACGTCCATATGAATGACGAACCACGTGTGAACTAACGATATGAGTCAGCGGAGGTGCACTCGCTCCGCACCTGGCCAGTCAAGTGACGCCATATAGTCTGCCGTGATTACCGAGGCGCACAAAGATAATGACTCTGTATATTAATAATAACGCAACAACTAAACAAGTCAAGTGCTTCAGATCAACTAAGCAATGAAAATGAAAATCCACAGTCTGCTTCCAGTCTCCGGCCGGGCCAGGAATGGAATGAATGAACCCTCCATCAACTAAGCAATAATATCTGTAAATAAGTTTGACGCGTTATGCAGGTTTTTACTAATTTGTGTAATCTAAATATCGTGTATACAGGGTGTAACTAAATATGTGAGAAATCTCTGGGGATACGATAGAGGACTTGACAACAAGCAAAACATGTCCTGTAAACATGCTTTCGTTTCCGTATTACCAGCGACTTCTGAAAGGGCGGTGTTTTCTGACTTCTAAGTATAGTCAGCAAAGAGGATATAAAAAAATAGGTTGGCTCAGGCAAGAAAAGCATTTCTACAGAAAAGGAATCTGTTGACATCGAATATAGATTTAGGTATTAGGAAGTCATTTTGAAAGCCTTTGTCTGGAGCGTGGCGCTCTATGGAAGTGAATCTTGGACTACTGGTGCAGCAGAAAAGAGGAGAATTGAAGCGTTTGAAATGTGGTGTTACAGGAGGATTATGAAGATCAGATGGGTAGATATGGTTACAAACGAAGAGGTATTATGACGATTGGGTGAGGAGAGATGTTTCTGGCGACTGCTAATTAAGAGAAGAGATAGGTCGGTAGGACATATACTAAGATACCCACGAATAGCAGGCTTATTTATGGAAGGAAGGGTCGAGGTCAAGAACTGTAGGGGTAGACCAAGGTTAGAGTATGTTAAACAGATTGCATCGGATGTAGGGTGTGGTAGCTACAGTATGTAGAGAAAAACGATTACCTCAGGTCAGGGAGGCATGGAGAGATGCATTGGAAGACTGAAGACTGAAACACACACAAACTTGTTGGAGCAATATACAGTTTCATAATGAGTGAAATTCTTAAAACATTTTCACGTCATCTGCAAATAATAATAATAATAATAATAATAATAATAATAATAATAATAATAATAATAATAATAATAATAAATAATAATAATAATAATATTAATAATAATAATATATTGTCATCCTTAACACACTCCGGTAGATCATCGTTAATTATGGTTAAAATAATACAGGTCCGAGATTAGATCCCTGAGAAACACCAGAGGGTGCATGGATTGGCAAAGAGATTGCTGTTCTGTGTGATACGTGTGTTCTGTTATGTACGATGCACACAGTTAGAGTTACCGTGCAGAAAATCCGCAATAGGCCCTTTTCTTAAGTAGCACGGCGTGATTAACTTATGATTGAATCAGCAGTGGCTTTAGGGAATAGCTCTCTGCGAAGTAGTCTGGCTGTTGAATAAAACTTGAAAACGTGACTGCAGCTACTAAATAAAGACGTTAAATCGTGTTGTATTAGAGTATTTTCGACATCACTGACAGCTGAAACAATCTTGAGTAAGTCAATTTTAATACTTAATGACGTCTGATGCAATTTAATATACCCATTTAACTTATTTATCGCAGATTGAATGAGCGACTGGCCTTGCTCATAGCCGAGCAAACCATCTAACCACTTCTGGCAGACTCCTAGTAGTTCTGGCGTCAACTTGATCGCATTAAAGAATTCTACTTAAGATGTCAAAAGCTATAAATGAGCAGCGAAAAGTCCCCAGTCTCCCCCATCACATCAACAGGTAGGCTCTCATCTTGCGATCGACCAAGATTTAATTAATCCTGTTTTTAGGCTTCGTGCCAGACTGCCGAGACAAAATACAACTTTACATCCTCAAACAAGGTTAAAGATTGGCGCCAAATGCATTGATTGATAGCATTGACTCCGGTTATGTTTTTTCGTCTTAAGTTGTTAAGGCGCCATGCAGATTATCCAGAAAGAACAGGTTTTAAACGATTGTTGTTAGCAACTAAATAAGGTAATTAGTGCTTCTTTCAATTTTTTGGTTCCCTCACGAAGGTAGACAATTAACATAATAAGTACAGATGCGCAGGGCTGGCCAGACTACATTAAGTCACATAAATAACTGTAAGATTCTATGGGAGGCTTATTGCGTGCAAGTGCGGAACTCGAGTCTGCTGGTCCTTGTTCGAACCATGGCGGAAATACAATGCAATCATATTAAAGTTCCTCCGCTGTAATGAGCAACATAGAATCATGGACGCTGTATGTTCATATTAAAAGTATCGCGCGCGCTTCAACAACTGGGATCTACTCGTAAGTTTGATTGCCCTTGTTCCCATGGTAACCACTTGTCGATGCTGCCTACTTCAACGAGTGCAATCTAAGAATGCTTGCCCTTGTTGCCATGGTAACTAGTTGTCCACGCTGCCTACTTCAACGAGTACAATCTAAGAATGCTTCCCTTGTTGCCATGGTAACTAGTTGTCCACGCTGCCTACTTCAACGAGTGCAATCTAAGTATGCTTTCCCTTGTTGCCATGGTAACCAGTTGTCGATGCTACACACTTCAATGAATACAATCTAAGGCCCAGTTGTACGAACTCGGGTTATCCATCGGAATAGCTATACCTGGGCTAGCGTCTTCCTTGGTATATCTCCAAGGGTGGGTTGTACGACAAGATTTTATTCCGGGGCTCGCTATTCCATGTTTGTCTGAGAGACTAGCTAAGTTGGTAACAAACGGAGCTAACTTTGTGGACATATTGACACGAAATTTGAACTTCTTTCGAAACAGATGAATATCGAATTGACCACTGCGTTACTCCATGAGAGGCCGTGAAATAACAAACCACGGCCGTGGACAAACATACCGTAATCAATCCATGCATTGGATACAAGTAACAGTATAAATCGTAGTCTATACATAAATAATGCAAACTAATATAGCATATCCAAGAATTAAGTACCGGTAGGTGCAGGATAGGCTACTACATGTTATTATCATACATTTTACCAGTCAGTCATATGTTCCTGTCCATCGATAATTTGATCGAATAACCTCAAAACTGTGTACTTTTCCTGACTGAACCGTATAAAGAATTAATTTTCATCACAGTTCAGAAAATGATCCGGCCTCTGTCTGACCTTCTTTGCTTTTCTCCTTTGCAGAAATATTATTTCTATTAATGGATCCTCCGCATCAGCATGAATGCTCTCTTGAATAATTATGAGTACGGTATCCTAGGCTCCTGGCTGACGCAAAGTTATTATTAATACCCTGTTGAATCAAGGATCACCCCAAATGATTACCGGTACATATATAAGATAATGCAGAAACACCAAGCATAACATAGAAACAAAAACTAATAAGCAAAAAAAGTTGGACCTGGTGGGGTTCGATCCACAAAATTTTCGTTCTTTCGTCGTGAGTCCGGCGCTCAAACCATTTTTTTTTTTTTTGCTCTTTACAGAATTACAGAATTTTCAGATATGATAAATACCATACTATTACATCACAAGAAAGTCCAGATAGTGTCCATATTTATCGTACAATTGTCCACTTTCACTAAGCTTCCAACGCTCTTTCTGCAGGTGATACCTGAGATCCAGGAATGAGAAATGTTGATCATTGTCCATCACGAAGTGTACATATTGGCCCATTATCCACACAATGGCAGTCTGTTTAATTTGGGGGAAGGCGGTCACCGACAAGCGAATCAACTTCCTGTCATCAAGGTCATCCGTGGGCACATTTAATAGTTGACATACGTTTCCCTTACACCACAACCACGTGGAGGCAACTCGCGTGCATGATGTGAAGCGGTGTATCGCCGTATCAGTTTGACCACATATAGTACACCATGGGTAAGCTTCAAGACGGATGGTATATCGCCGTAGAGCGGTTGGGATGAGATCGTTGAGGAAGATAAAAACCCGGGAGTGTACAGCAGAAGAAATGGTCATAGCCCCAAAATTTTTCCAAACAGTGGGCCAATGGACGTAGAGGGTGGTGGCCTCGATTCGCGGTTTGGAGTGTACCACTTGCCGCAACATGTTATAAATATTTTTCGTCGTTGGAACAGTCCCTGAAGGCATTTGGCGAACAGTTTCCAGAAGGTGCTGTTGATGGTCCCTAAATATCTTCGGCAAAGCTCTCTCACAACCACGGGCTGTGTTCCGAATATATTTGTATAGCGCTTTCGTAAAAGTGTCATGTTGGGAAAGAATGGTGATATCGTTCTTGCAGAGGAGAGCACGGCATTTCATGCCATGAGCGGTTAGCCCTAGCCCGCCTTGCCGGGATGGGAGATACAACTGTTCCCGTTGTACTCGGAACAAAAATCCTTGCCATAGAAACCAACCTATATATTTTGCCAATTGGCTCTCAAACATTTTGGGAAGTGGGAAAAGTTGTGCGACATACCATATTTTAGAGAGCGCAAATACGTTGAGGACTATGACCCGTTGCACTATATTGAGGTTTCTTTGACCAAATTGGATCAGCACTCCCCTAACTTTGGCAATGACCTTAGTCCAGTTTGCTTGCACCGTGTCCAGAATCGATTGCTTCCAGGTAATGCCAAGAATTTTCACCTCATTTACTATCCGGAACCAGGGCTGTTGGGTAATCACTGAGTTATTATTGAGCGGAAGCAAAGCAGTTTTCTGGGGGTTCGATTGTGCTCCAGAGGCGATATGGTAGAGCTGAAGGACGCTATCGATGTGGGATATGTCTTCATTATTGCGGATCAATATGGATACGTCATCAGCATAGGCGCACATGCCAAAAACATGTGTGGACAGTTTGTAACCCAGTAGCTTCACCTGGGTAGTCCGAATGAACGGTTCAAGGCCAATGACAAAAAGTAGCATGGAGAGGGGACATCCTTGCCTAACTGATCGTTGTATTGGAATCAGAGGGGAAAGAAAACCGTTGACGAGCACTCGAGACGTAGCATTACAATTTATCATACGAATGTAGTCAATAAGGATTGCAGGAAATTCAAAGTGCTGCAAGACCATGTACAAGTATTCATGACTGATGCGATCGAAAGCTTTATCAAGATCAAAGGTGAGAAAACTCATTGGCTCAGTGGGGAGCATTTCGGCTTTTAGGTGTAGGTCCCTTAGTATCGCTAAGTTTGTTAACAGAGTTCTTCCAGGAATACTGCAACATTGTTCATCACCAATGATATCATGTAGAACAGTCTTCAATCGGCATGCAAGTACTTTGGTAAGGACTTTATAATCACTGCAGAGCAGAGTAACTGGTCGGAAGTCACCAACTGCCATGGGAGAGGATGTTTTTGGTATGAGGACTATGGTACCCTCGTGATGTGATCGACAAAGAGCACGACGTTGGAGAATGGTACGCAGGACATGACAAAATTCTTTGCCAATGAGAGGCCAGAAGTGTTTATACATTTCATATGGCAGTCCATCAATGCCAGGTGAGCGGTTGTTTGGGAGGTGCTTAACCACAGAGTGAATCTCTTCATCCGTAATATCCGCGCTGAGCCGAGTTTTGTTGTCCGGAGACAGATGGGTATTGCAAGATGAAAGCAATAGGGTCACCTGCTAGTCTTGTGTAGTTCGCGAACGAACTAGTTCGGAAGAGCGGGTCCCACAGACGAACTACCGAACTAGTTCCCAGATCCCTCGCTTGTTAGTTCGTTCGATCCTTTTAACAGCGCGAGAGCGCGGGACCGCCGTAGCTCGTCACCTCGTCACATCACCACTCATTGCACAATCACATGCGCTTTGGTTCGTTCAGTCAGTTAGTTCGTTGCAGTTGATTGGGTGTATCTATTGTTAGTTGCAAGATTGTCAAGTTTTGGCGCGGTGCGGCGAATGTTGAATGTTGGTTTATAATACAGTAATAACAGCATAACACACTACTAGTGCTAACACGCTAACAGGTAATTAACTACCTTATATTTGTAATGTAATACAGTGGCGGTTCATAAATTGAAGTTACTGATAGTTAACTGATTTAGATGTGGGGATAATTCCACGGTTTTATTTAACTTGGTCATACGGGATTTATTTGAAAATATCTCCATTTATTTAGAAAATTGGCGAACTATATTTCACTTCGGCAGGAAAATTCTCAGAAATTTGGCTGAAAGATTCAACTATCAGCATCTTTGAAAGCACAAACTGTCCTTATGGCAGGTGGTTAATATAGAGACCACTATCCCATAAAGGGTTATTAATATTGGTAATATTGCTTGTGCGGCATAGCCTACTTAACCTGTACCCAATAGTAGAAGTATTTTTGTTACCATATATAATGGTATTTTTATTTACTAAAATAAACGTATTTAGAATATTATATAAGTAATATTTCTTCAAACGGAAATTTAATCCGGCAAATGAAAACAAAACACGCTTTCATCCAATTAACAATTGAAAGACAAAATAAAGAATTTAAAAAATTAACAAATCCATTTAAAAATTAAAATACTACGAGTACGCTCACAATGTATGTAAAGTAAAAAACAAGTAGTTCCGTGAAGAACTATACAGCCTATTTTCATATATCCTACTTATGTTAACTGCCACTATCAACATACGAAATTTCAGTTTGATTGCTCTAATAGATTCGTAGATATTGAGAACCGACTAAATATTTCGGATGGTCGCCATGTTGGATTTTATATATGTAGGTCCTAGAGTTATGTACTGTTACATGAAGATTATTGTGTACGTGTAGCATTCAAATTTCAATCGCATGGTTTGGACACAAGAAGTAACAAGGAGATTTTAAAATTTCGCACAGCTGCCATCTTGTGGTTATGGAAACAATTGAAATAAATTAGATGCCATTGGATTAACATTCGTATAAGGATTTATTGTACCAAGTTTCACTGCACTCGGATGGTTAAATTGCGAGAAACGTCCATGTGAATATTTATACTTCGCATCGCCACCATGTTGGATTTATGATCACCAGGTTATTTAAAGTCCTATAGGTGAACTTAAGTTCATAGCCCCTATGAACATAAAAACTTCAGTTTGATTCCTATAATAGATTCGTAGACATTCAGAGCCGTCTAAATATTTCGGATGGTCGCCACGTTGAATTGTTAAATGTATAGGGCATAGATTCATGTACCATTACAGGAAAATTATTGCGTAGGTTCATTATTCAAACTTTCACTTCGATCGCATGATTACGACACAAGAAATAAAAACTTAATTTTAAAATTCGCACAGCCGCCATCTTGAGGTTATGTAAACAATTGAACTAAGTTAGATACCAGAGCATTATAATGTGTGTAAACATTTCCTGTACCAGATTTCATTGAGTTTGGAACATTAAATCGCGAGTAAAGTCTATTTAAAATTTTCAAATTCGCTTGTCGCCATGTTCGTTTTGTAGTTATCCGGTTTTTGAAAGTCTTATAGATGAACTTCCAGTAGTGCCCTTTATCTCCGTACAAAAATTCAGGGTGATACCGCTAATAGTTTCAGAGATATAGAATGCCGGGGAAATAAAAAGGAAGGAAGCTTGTAGTTTAACGTGACCGTTAATCTTGAGATCATGAGCCACGGGACCTCCTTTTTACGTGGAATCCGAACCACAGGACATGGCATTTCACTTCGAAAATCTCACATGCATTGACCGGGAATCGAACCCGGACCGCCTTGGTGAGAGGCATACAGCTAGACCGCTGAGCCACCACGCCCCTACCGGGGAAATATTTCGCACATCCGCCATCTTGTGGTTATGTAAACAATTGAACGAAGTTAGATGTCGGAGCATTACAATGTGTATAAACATATACTGTACCAAGTTTTATTGCGTTTGGATGGTTAAATCGCGAGAAACGTCTATTTAAAAGTCGCAAATTCGCGTGGCCGCCATGTTGGTTTTGTAATAACCAGGTTTTCAAAAGTCACATAGGTGAACTTGTAGTTGTTCCCTTTATCACCGTAATAAATTCCAGGGTGATATCGGGAATAGTTTCGTAGATATTGAATGCTGGTGAAATATTTCGCACAGCCGCCATGTTGGATTAGTGAGACGTAGCAAAATTTGAAGGGCACGGTCGGGGTCGCCCGGAATAGTGCTATGAACTTACCGAGTTTCATTGAAATCGCTCCAGCCGTTTAGAATTTATTAGGGGGACACACACACACACACCTCACACACACGCACACACACGGACGAAAGGTGATCTCATAAGCTTATTTTTTCAAAATTGAAAATAGGCTAATAAGAACAGAATAGCTGAATATGCCATTTTATATTTTGTGTAAATTAGGCTACTGATTTATTTTCCCATTTGATGTTTAATTACCCAAAATACGGGTAATAACCCAGGCATTGACTGCACTGATCGTTGTAAAGAAACTGCTATAACAAGCAAAAGAGCGCGTGCAGTAGCAGTAGCAAGGCGAGCGAACGATCTGTCTTTCAGGGCTCGTGATGGGAACTAACGAACTAGAAGAGCGACCTAGTTCGCTAAGGAGCTGCGAAAGTGCGAACTAAACTGATCGCTCCCAGCCGCGAACTACTACGCGCACCAGTGCCTGACGAGTATTGAGTGGTGACAGACTGCTATAAAAAACGAGGAGTGCGTGCAGTAGCAAGGCGAGCGAATGATCTGTCTTTCAGGGCTCGTGATGGGAACTAACGAACTAAAAGAGCGAACTAGTTCGCTAAGGAGCTGCGAACTAAACTGATCGCTCCCAGCCGCGAACTATTATGCGCAAGACTATCACCTGCTGTGGATCAATTTGAGCCGGAGCGTAGAACCGTTGATAAAATAGTGATATTTCACTACGTATAGCGTCAGGGGAGGTGACGACACTTCCAGTACTGGTGCGGAGGCGGTGGATATATTTACGTTGCCGCTCACGTTGTCCTTTGGCGATATGGTATACACTTGCACTTTCGTCTGGGAGCACTGTACGATCTTTTAAAGCCACGTTTATATGAGCGAGCGTTCGTTGCTGTAGAGACAGGAGCTTGGTTTTAACTTCCCGAATCTGGTCATATATACGCTCCCCAGCATCAGATCTTTGCTGGAGCTGGCGAAGAACTCGATAGTAAAATTCAACTGTATCCCGTCTTTCCCGACCTCGTTGGTAGGATATGTTCTTAAAGACGCGGCGGATCCCTGGTTTAACCAAAATATCCCACCAGTCTGCGCAGTCGCGAAATTTGCATTTTTGTTGGACCCATCGAGTCCAGTGTTGTCTGAAAATATCTTGGCATTCCTCCTCCAGTAACAGCGAGCAATTCAGTTTCCAATAACCTCTTCCTATGTGAAATATGGGATGGGGGTAAGAGATTGTACATACGACAGCATGATGGTTAGTGAAACTGGCAGGTATCACTTCATATCGTCTAGGCTGGATAAGTTCCTGTGAAAAGTAGATGCGGTCAATTCGTGATGAGGAGTTGTGACTTATACAGGTGTAATGGGGCAGGGGAACCCTTAAACTATCCACAGCATCAATGAGGTGTAGGGAGGTAAGAAGGGTCCTGAGAGCCGGGTTGACACCTTTGTATGGACTAGTGGAATCCTCTGGGCGTTGAATACAATTGAAATCCCCTGCAAGAATAAGTTTTTCCTTAACGGCGTGCAGATGAGGCAGTATACTCTGTTCAAAGAACATTTTCCGTTCCACACGTTTATTGGACCCGGATGGGGCATATACATTTATCAGGGTGGTATTGTTTATGTGTCCAGATATTATGCGTCCTGATGGATGACATAGCACACCTTCGAGTGGGATATCATGTCTTATGAGGAATCCGGTCCCTCTATTCGTATTACCGGTATTGATGTATTGTTTGTAGAAGGCAGATATGGGTAAACACGGTAGAGCAACTTCTTGAATGAAGGCAATGTCAATGTCTGCATCTCGAAGGAATCTCTCCAACAGTTGAAATTTCAGAGGGCATTCTATTACATTGATATTCACAGTGGCCACAGTGAGAAATTGCTCCATTAAGAGAAGTATAAAAGCTGTGCTAGACATACTGGAAGGTGGACTCGAAAGAAGACACAGGTGAGAATTATCCTGGTGCACTATGTCAAATTAGGTTGAGATAGTTCCTTATGATTGCCATTCATAGGCCGGCTGTCAGCGTTTGAGAGCGTTCGTGGGTCCCTAGATGACGTAGAATGAAGATTTTGTTTCTTTTTCACAGCTGCGGGAACGTTTGTAGAGCCAGTTTGATTCTTCTGGGCTGGTACGGCAATCGAGGCATTTGTTTTTATATTTTTAGATACGTTCTCGGATCCCCGATCAACCTGCTTAGGTGAGTCGGTAGGTACCAGAGAAGGTGGGGGCAGTGAAGACAAAATTTCTGTGGCAGCCTGTAGTGGCGGCATAATTGGTTCTAAGGCTGCGATACATGTTGCCGATAGCACAGGGGCACTCTGTGACTCGCTGAGCTGGTCAGTGTAAGGTACCAGTTCTGCGTCGTGTGTATCAGAGGCCACTGCTGGTGTTGTCCCAGCTGACTGATCAATAAACATGTGTTCATGTGACGTTTGCTGTGTCACGACTTCCGAGTATTGGACACGTCATTGTTGTGTAGGAGTTATACCGAGGGGAATCATTTTCTGTGGGCAGTTGATACGTAGATGTGTGTTAGCATTGCAAATTAAACAGGTCTGTTTCTGTCCATTATAAGATAGGTAGCCAGAATGGCCACCAAAAGTCTCAGTGGAGGGGATATCTTGTTTTATTTCCATAGTGACTGCGCGTATTCCATTATACACCGGGAACTGATAAGCAGAAGACCATTGTTCTTTCCTGACTTCACTCACAGTGCCATATTTCGACAGGACGGATTTGAAAATTTCAGGTGGAACTTCAAGTGGGACATTAAATATACGCACTGTGGTAAAATTGGAATCCGCTGGGGAGAGCTTAACATTAGTCATTTCGCCTGAGTCATACTGAAATTTAATAGGATCTGCAAAATCATTTAACAATTTCTGATAAGTAGATATGCTGATTACCTTGATGTACATGGTTTTTTCTTGTGCATTTAACTGGATGGCTTCTACTTGGTCGACAGTCAACTGGAGAGTATCGCTAATCCAGCGGTGAATTTCTCCTGGTGTGGCGCGAGAACTCTGCTTGTCCCATTGGCAGCGTACGGTATTTTTCCTCTGGTATCCGGACATGATTTTCAGCGGGGTTTTCTGGGTTTCCTGGTTTTGTTGTCCTATCTGGAACACTACTTGAAAAAGTATTGTCCGAATGACACACGGAAGGTCAGTTCACCCGTGGAACTATCGGAAGCACCGGTATTAGAAAATGTACACTCTTCCAATGCGGTCACACAGCGCGCTCACACGCACCTCACTCGGCTACGACTAGTGACCAACTGCTTCCATTGGACCACTGCTACATGGCGTTCAGTGCTGAAGACAATGCATATGATGCTTACATTTGTAATGTCGATGGCTTGCTTTGGTATTTTGTCTGTTAAAATGTGTATGTAATTATTGTGCTGCTATTAAAATTATACGTTCTCATGTACATTTATGAATAGCTCACTGAAATTAAGAGTTTGCGATGATTTAACTTCGGATGTTTTAGCGGTCTTTCCCGTCCGCCATATATATATACTCGGTATAAGCAGATAGCTCGCCATTCCAAGCCCGGTTAGCTATGCCGTCGTTTATACCCGGATTATCTCTTATACCAATGTCGTACAACTCAATTCTGCGCTAACTACGGAGATAACTTTAGCCGAGGTATAACCCGAGTTCGTACAACTGGCCCTAAGTCTGCTTGCCCTTGTTGCCATGGTAACTAGTGTACCTAAATATGTTACATTTTTGCATAGGACATATAGAACATTCATAACCTACAATGTCCTCTTGAATTAAGTACACAATTTACTTCTTGTATTTTTATATCACTTTTACAAATGTGATTTCAATTTCACATCAATGCTATTTCGAAATACTAGTCTATACTTGTTATCAGATTTAACCCAAATTCGGCTGTTTCAAAAATGCTATGAAATGCTAAATTGCAATTGTGTAAAAGCTACAAAATACTAAATTTCAGATTTCAGTATGCTATAAATCACCCTGAGGTTGCCATGGCGCTCTCACTGCGTACTACCACACTAATGAGCGCAGTTGGGACATGAGGTCACTATGTAATGATGGCCGACAATCATTTCTGATTGTTTGCGATTGTCTGCGGTCCTCATTATTGGCTATTGGAATGTTTCTCTGCTCACATAACTCATCTGTTATTGTGCGGCCTTCCTAGTGTTCTGCCAGATCGGAACTATTATACAACATTTGGGATGACATCAATTCGATCTACGCGTTGGATATTCTGAAATATTGTTACTAACATATTATCAATGTAGATGGAAATAATTGGGAAATTCCTGAGAAACACTTAACATCAAAATTCAATGCACACAGAATGCCTGCGTTAGATTCATCCTTGATGCACGCAGAGATGAGCAGATCAAACCATAATTCATTCAGCTTCAGTGGCTAAAATTACATCAAGCTGGCTACGTAGCTCAGCGGTAACGTTCTTGCCTGCTGTGCCCAAGGTTACAGGATCTACAAACCTGGTGATGTCAGCTGGCAATTGAGGGTGCGCAAATGCGAGGGAGCCGTGTCAGTAGATTTAATGGCACGTTAAAGATCTCCTTTTGGGAAAAATTCTGGTACCCCGGCATCTCTAAAAGCCACAGTAGTTAAAAGGGACGTGAAATATTCCAGGGCGATTTCGGTAATAGTTTCGGAGATATTGAATGCTGGTGAAATATTTCGCACAGCCGCCATGTTGGTTTGGTGAGACGTAACAAAATTTGAAGGGCACGGTCGGGATCATCCGGAATAGTGCTATGAACTTACCGAGTTTCATTGAAATCGCTCCAGCCGTTTAGAAGTTATTAGGGGGGACACACACCTTCACACACGCACACACTGACAGACACACGGACAAAAGGTAATATCGTAAGCCTATTTTTTTTTTCATAAATGAAAATAGGCTAAAAACTCTATATGTTAGTCGAACTATCTCTCTATCCTCCAACAATCCCCCCCCAACAAGGCTGTCCCGGTTTTGACTGTCAAAAATATGGTCACCGTATCTATACATATATACCGGGAACTCTGACACGTCTCAAATGCGAAGTGGGGTTTTGTTCTTTTCAGAGACTCCCTTCAGTCAACAGTAAGTGAAGTGTATTGCACTGATAAATAAATATGAAAGTGCGACTCTACTAATTGACCAAGGATAATGTGGACAAATGAAGTAAGGTATATCGGATGCTACTTGCTTTGTCTCGAGTGATTTATGCGATCATTGTGTGCTGGGTGTAGCCTCAGGACGACACTAACTCAATTAAAAGCCAAGTCTCGTTAGGCTGTTCACTCCGACCCTAAAGGTTAATTACTTCATACATAATCATCTAACACGCTGGCATCTCCTCAGGGTCGCCAGTTCCATTCCAGGCCGAGAAAGAAAGCTTTTTTTGTAAGGAGGTTTGGGGGAATCCCACCATGTCAGCTAATATCACATTATTAGATGAGCAGTGGCGTAACTACGCGAGATGAACAGGGGGATCAATATCCCTGAGATCCAAGTAATGGAAATATTTAATGAAGTTTTACTTTTGATTGATGACTAATCATTGGATTGTGTTTGAAAGTACTTATTTTCACCCGAGTAACACTTGTTGAACGATGATGATAATTGTTCTTTTAAGGGGCCTAACATCTAGGTCATCAATTCTAATGGTTTGGGTGATAGTGAAAGATGATATGAGAATGAAAACTATAACTAATACTAACTACAGACTTACAAACTAGAATAATAAATGGTAAACAAATAAAGGATAAGGCAAATAAAGGACAGGAAGAAAAGAAATGCCCTCAAACCTCGAAGAATCAGGATTGAGGGACTTGGAAGGAAGGAGAGCATCGAAAGGCAGATAGGAAAGGGAGAGAGGGCCCACCCTAAAGTCAGTGGAAAAAGTGAAAAAAAAACTGACCTATCTCAGGAATCCCCAGGGATCGCCAACTCCCAAACTCACCAGCCGTCGCCCTTGAGGGTGTAGCACTATCCAGGGTGCACCAGAAGTGGTGGGGCTACACACACTCTGACATTGAGGGCCTTGAGGAGAAGGCAAGAGATAACATGAAAAGAAAAAGAAGGAGGGTATCAGGAAAGATGAGACCAGTGCCAATTAAGGCGGGAAAGGATGAGACTCCCTAGGCCTCGGATACCCTAATACTGTCGGGGTTGGAAGAGAACAGGAGTTGACCAAGGGAGGTCGACAGGAAAGATAACAGATATGAGCCCAGCACAAGTAAGTGGAATCAATATCGGACTCAGCTGGGGTCCCATGGTCCCCAACCCACGTCCCACTAGATCTGAGCCCCTGGGAGGACTTGTTGAATGAGCAGAATGGTCAGCCAGAGGGGTGGTAGTGAGATGGGAGTAGTACCACTTGTTGGTTGACATTCGTCTAGTATCCTAGTGTAAGTGCCATTTTGCAAAGTGAATAATACGGTGTTAAGCTGTTTTGAGTGAACCTTTAGTTGGAAACTGTAGTATATTAATGTTTATACAACTTCGGGGAACAGAAAGGACCAGATAGTTTTGCAAAGGAATCTATACGTTATAATTTAATAGCAACGAAATTATTAATTTTCGAGCATTTGCACATTGATAAGTATACAAGAACCTCGTTTATCCGCCCCTCATTAATCCGGATCGGAAATAATGAACATTTATTTTTAGCCTACTTTTCACATTTTGCAAAAATGAGGAAAAAGTAGACTTATGAGATCGATCCGGGAAAATGTGTGTCTGTCTGTCTGTCCTTCTGTCTGTCTGGCTGTGTGTGTGTCCCCCCCTATCAACTCCTAAACGGCTGCAGCAATCAAAACCAAATTTAGTATGAGTAAAGATGTGCACCTTAATATCTCACGTCCATATATGAAAATGATGTCAGTGCTACCAACTGCTGAAAAACGCACTAGAAATTTGAGCTCCATGTTGGATATCCTGCAAGGTATGCATGGGAGCTATTCCAAAATTGGCACACATGTAGATAAGACTATTTCAGTTTAATTTCCAGGAGGCCAACCATGACAGTGTTGCCAAAATAATGTTAAGCCTTCTGATAGGTCCAATGTTTAAATGCATATAACTTCTACACTATCAATTGGATTTCAACCAAATTTTGTATGTAATATCTGTACATAAACAAATATGACTGAGCGTATTCTTAAGGCTACCAGGGCTGCCAACTGTTAATAATTGCTCTCTCTATTTTTTTTCATCCAAATATCTATATATCAGAAAGTATGCAAGACAACAGCTTTAAACTATGCACACGTATATCCTGACATTTTAGATTAATTTGGAGTAACTTATATTCGTCAGTTCTACCAACATGATTATAAACCTACTGATAGTACCAATTTTTAAATACATGTAACTTCTATACTATCAATTGGATTTCAACCAAATTTCGTATGTGCTATGTGTACCATAACAGATATTACTATTAGTATTGTTTAGAGCAATCAGGGCTGCCAGCTGTTAATAAATGCTGTCTATATTTTTTTACCGTAATATCAATATATCAGAAAGTATGCAAGCAAACAGCTCTATACTTTGCACACGTTTAGCACCTGACATTCTAGATTAATTTGGAGTAATTAATACAAGGCAGTGCTGCCAACATGATTCTATGCCTGCTGATATGTCCAATTTTAAAATACATGTAACTTCTATACTAACAAATGCATTTCATCCAAAATTGGCACAACAGGATATCATAATATTTCAGATTATTTCTGAGCATCACACGCATGACATTCTTGGCAACACGCTTTTACGCGTGCTGATAGATCCAATGTCTAACTGCATGTAACGTCCATTGGACTTCAACCAAATTTTGTATTCTGTACCTTAAGAGATGGAACTAAGAATATATTCAGCCACCAGGGCTGCTAACTGTAGTGCTCTATTAGGCTACATTATACCAGGTATATTTTGAACTAATTAGATATTTCGATATTACCAACTTAATTTCGTCATTATTCTAGATAGGTTCATATTCTGTAGAATAATCATTGGCATGAAAGGTAGGCTGTATAGTTCTTCACGGAACTTCTTGTTACTGTACAGTATTTCTTTTACGGGGTCGATTGTTCTTGAATGTCTTTTCCGCCAAGGATAGTTAAGGACAGGAATTGGAAGTCTATCAAAGGTATCGTCCCGACATTCGCCTGGAAATAAGAACTAATATTAGTAAAACGTCTTGGTGATCGCACTGCGCTCAGAAAAACTCACACATTATTTTAGTGCATAAAACACTCGTAAATGTAAGAAAAGTCTTTTTTTGTACAATTGAAAACATGTATTACAACTTATGTTAACAGAGTATTTGCTTTTTAGTTTTTTTTTCGGATTATACGCATTTTCGATAATCCGGATCAGTTCTGGTCCCACTTAAATCCATATACACGAGGTTATTTTGTACAAATTGAAAGTATCAAATGCTAATGTAACTCAACACGAAAGAAAATATAGTTTTTTTATAACTTAGGGATCGTATATTGAATGAATGAATGAATGAAGCCTATAGTGTTCGTAGAAGGGCAAAGGCCTCCCTCGCTAGGGGGAGCTCGGTGGTTATATCTCACGTGAGATGGTTAGTTTTGTCACTACGATAGTCCTAATGTCATAATGTTGAATCTGGAGTGTTGAAGTCTTTCTCTTTGTCCTATTAGTTTGATAGATGATGATGATAATTGTTGTTTTAAGGGGCCTAACATCTAGGTCATCGGCCCCTAATGATCTGGGTGATAGCGAAAATGACAATGAAACGGAAACCATAACGAAAATTAAAGTAAACTGAAAATACTAACAAAATGGAACTCAGATTGAAACAACTCACAAAATGTAGACTGGAAATACTCACAAAAGGTAATTTAGAAGGAAAATACTCACAAAAGGAATAAATTGAAAAATACGCAAAAAATGTAGTTTATGTTCAAAATACTTACAAAATGCAAATGAGACTGAAAATACTTACAAAATGCAATGTAGATTAGAAATACTTACAAAATGCAATTGAAATTCAAAATACTTACAAAATGCAAATGAGACTGAAAATACTTACAAAATGCAAATGAGACTGAAAATACTTACAAAATGCAATGTAGATTAGAAATACTTACAAAATGCAATTGAAATTCAAAATACGTACAAAATGCAAATGAGACTGAAAATACTTACAAAATGCAATGTAGATTAGAAATACTTACAAAATGCAATTGAAATTCAAAATACTTACAAAATGCAAATGAAATTCAAAATACTTACAAAATGCAAATGAAATTCAAAATACTTACAAAATGCAAATGAGACTGAAAATACTTACAAAATGCAATGTAGATTAGAAATACTTACAAAATGCAAATGAAATTCAAAATACGTACAAAATGCAAATGTTAGTCTATTGTTGGCTCAGGCAAGGCAAGAATTTCTACAGCAAAAAGAATTTGTTGACGTCGAATATAGATTTAGGTATTAGGAAGTAATTTTTGTGTCTGCAGAGTGGCGCTCTATGGAAGTGGGACTGTTGGTGCAGCAGAAAATATGAGAATTAAAGCGTTTGAAATGTGGTGTTACAGGTGAATGATGAAGATCAGATGGGTAGATAGGGTTACAAATGAAGAGGTATTAAGACTAGTGGGTGAGGAGAGATGTTTCTGGCGACTGCTAATGAAGAGAAGAGATAGGTTGGTAGGGCACATACTAAAAGACACCCAGGAATAGCAAGCTTAGTTATGGAAGGAAGGGTCGAGATTAAGAACTGTAGGGGTGGACCAAGGTTAGAATATGTTAAACAGACTGCCTCGGATGTAGGGTGTGGTAGATGTAGAGACGTAACTATTAGCTCAGGTCAAGGAAGAGTGGAGGGCTGCATCAAACCAGTCCGAAGAATCAAACAACAACAACAACATATCCCGGGTTCTCCTAGTTGTTATAAGTCACTAGCAATGGAGGAAAATACATTTCTGTCAATAAACGCACTATGGTTGTCAATATCGCCAGATCTAGTAACTTTTCGTTAAAGTTTGCACCACTGACACATGAGGAGGAGAAGACAGGGAATCACAATATAAGGGGGACGCGGTCGCATCACCAAGCTGTTGCTAGCGAGGGGAGCCAAGCCGGAGTCTTAAAATGAAATGACAGGGGACAAGTGCTGTACCGTACACGGGTATCGCCCGCATTACCATACGATTACACAAAGTGGCGAAGGCAAGCACCGATAAAGGGGCATAACCAATAACAATTATCAAATGTAACGACACTGATAAGACAACTGTGATTCTACTGGAGACATGACGATTATATCGCCACCATTGTAGTGATGCAAACCCAGTATTACTACCAACATGGCAAAATACAGGGTCTTTCATATAAAGTGAGAACAGCAAGCGGCAGTTTTGTTATTCGCTACTGCGGTGGACTTGGCCGAACATGTGGCGCGCAATGGCCCCCTGCTGTACTCTTGAAAGCGCGCGCATACGAGGGCTGTTATTTTTTTCAAGTTCCGATGGACTGCATAAAAATAACAGATTGGCGTACCAAACTGATTTTACTACTAAATGTTTGCTTGTTTTATTTTTATGTCTCAACATAATCGCCAAAACAATTGAAACGATTGTCGTATCGTTACACCAGCTTTCCAATGCCCTCGGTAAAATATTCTGCCGCCACTGAGGTGGTACTTTTTTAAATGACAGAGTTCAGAAAATAACTACAGTAATTGTAATTAATTTGTACTAAATGTGAACCAATGCAGATAAATTGTAATCAAGTATGTGTTCCAACTGTGCTTTATTAATAATGCAGTATAAACGTATTTTAATGCCTACCCCTACCTCTAAAAGACCAGTTTTCCATGGAACAGTCACTGGTCTCTTAATAGAGGTGTCACTGTATTCAAGGAGTGTCCGGGAAAAAGGGCCCAATATTTACAGAAGAGTTAGTACGAAACAAAAGAAGAAGACAAGTTCCTGTAAACATTGGCCGTAAACTTAATATTTTCCGAGTTATGGTCTTATTTTATACGAGAGTGCAAGATATGCTCCTCGCACAATGTTTCCTCATTTGTCTCGTGCCAAAGTGCTTAGAGGGTAAGATATGCTCCTCGCACAATGTTTCCTCATTTGTCTCGTGCCGAAGTGCTTAGAGTGCAAGATATGCTCCTCGCACACTGTTCCCTCATTTGTCTCCTGCCAAAGTGCTTAGAGGGTAAGATATGCTCCTCGCACAATGTTTCCTCATTTGTCTCGTGCCAAAGTGCTTGGAGGGCAAGATATGCTCCTCGCACAATGTTTCCTAATTTGTCTCCTGCCAAAGTGCTTGGAGGGCAAGAAATGCTCCTCGCACAATGTTTCCTCATTTGTCTCCTGCCAAAGTGTTGGAGGGCAAGATATGCTCCTCGCACAATGTTTCCTCATTTGTCTCCTGCCGAAGTGCTTGGAGTGCAAGATATGCTCCTCGCACAATGTTTCCTCATTTGTCTCGTGCCAAAGTGCTTCGAGGGCAAGATATGCTCCTCGCACAATGTTTCCTCATTTGTCTCCTGCCAAAGTGCTTGGAGTGCAAGATATGCTCCTCGCACAATGTTTCCTCATTTGTCTCGTGCCAAAGTGCTTGGAGGGCAAGATATGCTCCTCGCACAATGTTTCCCCATTTGTCTCCTGCCAAAGTGCTCAGAGTGCAAGATATGCTCCTCGCACAATGTTTCCTCATTTGTCTCCTGCCAAAGTGCTTGGAGGGCAAGATATGCTCCTCGCACAATGTTTCCTCATTTGTCTCCTGCCAAAGTGCTTGGAGGGCAAGATATGCTCCTCGCACAATGTTTCCTCATTTGTCTCCTGCCAAAGTGCTTGGAGGGCAAGATATGCTCCTCGCACAATGTTTCCTCATTTGTCTCCTGCCAAAGTGCTTGGAGTGCAAGATATGCTCCTCGCACAATGTTTCCTCATTTGTCTCCTGCCAAAGTGCTTGGAGGGCAAGATATGCTCCTCGCACAATGTTTCCTCATTTGTCTCCTGCCAAAGTGCTTGGAGGGCAAGATATGCTCCTCGCACATGTTTCCTCATTTGTCTCGTGCCAAAGTGCTTGGAGGGCAAGATATGCTCCTCGCACAATGTTTCCTCATTTGTCTCCTGCCAAAGTGCTTGGAGGGCAAGATATGCTCCTCGCACACTGTTTCCTCATTTGTCTCCTGCCAAAGTGCTTAGAGGGCAAGATATGCTCCTCGCACAATGTTTCCTCATTTGTCTCCTGCCAAAGTGCTTGGAGTGCAAGATATGCTCCTCGCACATGTTTCCTCATTTGTCTCCTGCCAAAGTGCTTAGAGGGCAAGATATGCTCCTCGCACAATGTTTCCTCATTTGTCTCGTGCCAAAGTGCTTAGAATGCAAGATATGCTCCTCGCACATGTTTCCTCATTTGTCTCCTGCCAAAGTGCTTGGAGGGCAAGATATGCTCCTCGCACAATGTTTCCTCATTTGTCTCGTGCCAAAGTGCTTAGAGGGCAAGATATGATCCTCGCACAATGTTTCCTCATTTGTCTCCTGCCAAAGTGCTCGGAGGGCAAGATATGCTCCTCGCACAATGTTTCCTCATTTGTCTCGTGCCAAAGTGCTTAGAGGGCAAGATATGCTCCTCGCACAATGTTTCCTCATTTGTCTCGTGCCAAAGTGCTTATAGGGCAAGATATGATCCTCGCACAATGTTTCCTCATTTGTCTCGTGCCAAAGTGCTTAGAGGGCAAGATATGATCATCGCACAATGTTTCCTCATTTGTCTCGTGCCAAAGTGCTTAGAGAGCAAGATATGATCCTCGCACAATGTTTCCTCATTTGTCTCGTGCCAAAGTGCTTAGAGGGCAAGATATGCTCCTCGCACAATGTTTCCTCATTTGTCTCGTGCCAAAGTGCTTAGAGGGCAAGATATGCTCCTCGCACAATGTTTCCTCATTTGTCTCGTGCCAAAGTGCTTAGAGGGCAAGATATGTTCCTCGCACAATGTTTCCTCATTTGTCTCCTGCCAAAGTGCTTGGAGGGCAAGATATGCTCCGCGCACAATGTTTCCTCATTTGTCTCCTGCCAAAGTGCTTGGAGGGCAAGATATGCTCCTCGCACAATGTTTCCTCATTTGTCTCCTGCCAAAGTGCTTAGAGGGCAAGATATGATCCTCGCACAATAATTCCTCATTTGTCTCGTGCCAAAGTGCATAGAGGGCAAGATATGATCCTCGCACAATGTTTCCTCATTTGTCTCGTGCCAAAGTGCTTAGAGGGCAAGATATGATCCTCGCACAATGTTTCCTCATTTGTCTCGTACCAAAGTGCTTAGAGGGTAAGATATGCTCCTCGTACAATGTTTCCTCATTTGTGTCCTGCCAATGTGCTTGGAGTGCAAGATATGCTCCTCGCACAATGTTTCCTCATTTGTCTCGGGCCAAAGTGCTTGGAGGGCAAGATATGCTCCTCGCACAATGTTTGCTCATTTGTCTCCTGCCAAAGTGCTTCGAGGGCAAGATATGCTCCTCGCACAATGTTTCCTCATTTGTCTCGTGCCAAAGTGCTTGGAGGGCAAGAGATGCTCCTCGCACAATGTTTCCTCATTTGTCTCGTGCCAATGTGCTTGGAGTGCAAGATATGCTCCTCGCACAATGTTTCCTCATTTGTATCCTGCCAAAGTGCTTGGAGGGCAAGATATGCTCCTCGCACAATGTTTCCTCATTTGTCTCCTGCCAAAGTGCTTGGAGTGCAAGATATGCTCCTCGCACAATGTTTCCTCATTTGTCTCGTGCCAAAGTGCTTGGAGGGCAAGATATGCTCCTCGCACAATGTTTCCTCATTTGTCTCGTGCCAAAGTGCTTGGAGGGCAAGATATGCTCCTTGCACAATGTTTCCTCATTTGTCTCGTGCCAAAGTGCTTGGAGGGCAAGATATGCTCCTCGCACAATGTTTCCTCATTTGTTTCCTGCCAAAGTGCTTGGAGGGTAAGATATGCTCCTCGCACAATGTTTCCTCATTTGTCTCCTGCCAAAGTGCTTGGAGGGCAAGACATGCTCCTCGCACAATGTTTCCTCATTTGTCTCCTGCCAAAGTGCTTGGAGGGCAAGATATGCTCCTCGCACAATGTTTCCTCATTTGTCTCCTGCCAAAGTGCTTGGAGGGCAAGATATGCTCCTCGCACAATGTTTCCTCATTTGTCTCGTGCCAAAGTGCTTGGAGTGCAAGATATGCTCCTCGCACAATGTTTCCTCATTTGTCTCCTGCCAAAGTGCTTGGAGGGCAAGATATGCTCCTCGCACAATGTTTCCTCATTTGTCTCCTGCCAAAGTGCTTGGAGGGCAAGATATGCTCCTCGCACATGTTTCCTCATTTGTCTCGTGCCAAAGTGCTTGGAGGGCAAGATATGCTCCTCGCACAATGTTTCCTCATTTGTGTCCTGCCAAAGTGCTTGGAGGGCAAGATATGCTCCTCGCACACTGTTTCCTCATTTGTCTCCTGCCAAAGTGCTTAGAGGGCAAGATATGCTCCTCGCACAATGTTTCCTCATTTGTCTCCTGCCAAAGTGCTTGGAGTGCAAGATATGCTCCTCGCACATGTTTCCTCATTTGTCTCCTGCCAAAGTGCTTAGAGGGCAAGATATGCTCCTCGCAAAATGTTTCCTCATTTGTCTCGTGCCAAAGTGCTTAGAGTGCAAGATATGCTCCTCGCACATGTTTCCTCATTTGTCTCCTGCCAAAGTGCTTGGAGGGCAAGATATGCTCCTCGCACAATGTTTCCTCATTTGTCTCGTGCCAAAGTGCTTAGAGGGCAAGATATGATCCTCGCACAATGTTTCCTCATTTGTCACCTGCCAAAGTGCTTGGAGGGCAAGATATGCTCCTCGCACAATGTTTCCTCATTTGTCTCGTGCCAAAGTGCTTAGAGGGCAAGATATGTTCCTCGCACAATGTTTCCTCATTTGTCTCGTGCCAAAGTGCTTAGAGTGCAAGATATGCTCCTCGCACACTGTTCCCTCATTTGTCTCCTGCCAAAGTGCTTAGAGGGTAAGATATGCTCCTCGCACAATGTTTCCTCATTTGTCTCGTGCCAAAGTGCTTGGAGGGCAAGATATGCTCCTCGCACAATGTTTCCTAATTTGTCTCCTGCCAAAGTGCTTGGAGGGCAAGAAATGCTCCTCGCACAATGTTTCCTCATTTGTCTCCTGCCAAAGTGTTGGAGGGCAAGATATGCTCCTCGCACAATGTTTCCTCATTTGTCTCCTGCCGAAGTGCTTGGAGTGCAAGATATGCTCCTCGCACAATGTTTCCTCATTTGTCTCATGCCAAAGTGCTTCGAGGGCAAGATATGCTCCTCGCACAATGTTTCCTCATTTGTCTCCTGCCAAAGTGCTTGGAGTGCAAGATATGCTCCTCGCACAATGTTTCCTCATTTGTCTCGTGCCAAAGTGCTTGGAGGGCAAGATATGCTCCTCGCACAATGTTTCCCCATTTGTCTCCTGCCAAAGTGCTCAGAGTGCAAGATATGCTCCTCGCACAATGTTTCCTCATTTGTCTCCTGCCAAAGTGCTTGGAGGGCAAGATATGCTCCTCGCACAATGTTTCCTCATTTGTCTCCTGCCAAAGTGCTTGGAGGGCAAGATATGCTCCTCGCACAATGTTTCCTCATTTGTCTCCTGCCAAAGTGCTTGGAGGGCAAGATATGCTCCTCGCACAATGTTTCCTCATTTGTCTCCTGCCAAAGTGCTTGGAGTGCAAGATATGCTCCTCGCACAATGTTTCCTCATTTGTCTCCTGCCAAAGTGCTTGGAGGGCAAGATATGCTCCTCGCACAATGTTTCCTCATTTGTCTCCTGCCAAAGTGCTTGGAGGGCAAGATATGCTCCTCGCACATGTTTCCTCATTTGTCTCGTGCCAAAGTGCTTGGAGGGCAAGATATGCTCCTCGCACAATGTTTCCTCATTTGTCTCCTGCCAAAGTGCTTGGAGGGCAAGATATGCTCCTCGCACACTGTTTCCTCATTTGTCTCCTGCCAAAGTGCTTAGAGGGCAAGATATGCTCCTCGCACAATGTTTCCTCATTTGTCTCCTGCCAAAGTGCTTGGAGTGCAAGATATGCTCCTCGCACATGTTTCCTCATTTGTCTCCTGCCAAAGTGCTTAGAGGGCAAGATATGCTCCTCGCACAATGTTTCCTCATTTGTCTCGTGCCAAAGTGCTTAGAATGCAAGATATGCTCCTCGCACATGTTTCCTCATTTGTCTCCTGCCAAAGTGCTTGGAGGGCAAGATATGCTCCTCGCACAATGTTTCCTCATTTGTCTCGTGCCAAAGTGCTTAGAGGGCAAGATATGATCCTCGCACAATGTTTCCTCATTTGTCTCCTGCCAAAGTGCTCGGAGGGCAAGATATGCTCCTCGCACAATGTTTCCTCATTTGTCTCGTGCCAAAGTGCTTAGAGGGCAAGATATGCTCCTCGCACAATGTTTCCTCATTTGTCTCGTGCCAAAGTGCTTATAGGGCAAGATATGATCCTCGCACAATGTTTCCTCATTTGTCTCGTGCCAAAGTGCTTAGAGGGCAAGATATGATCATCGCACAATGTTTCCTCATTTGTCTCGTGCCAAAGTGCTTAGAGAGCAAGATATGATCCTCGCACAATGTTTCCTCATTTGTCTCGTGCCAAAGTGCTTAGAGGGCAAGATATGCTCCTCGCACAATGTTTCCTCATTTGTCTCGTGCCAAAGTGCTTAGAGGGCAAGATATGCTCCTCGCACAATGTTTCCTCATTTGTCTCGTGCCAAAGTGCTTAGAGGGCAAGATATGTTCCTCGCACAATGTTTCCTCATTTGTCTCCTGCCAAAGTGCTTGGAGGGCAAGATATGCTCCGCGCACAATGTTTCCTCATTTGTCTCCTGCCAAAGTGCTTGGAGGGCAAGATATGCTCCTCGCACAATGTTTCCTCATTTGTCTCCTGCCAAAGTGCTTAGAGGGCAAGATATGATCCTCGCACAATGTTTCCTCATTTGTCTCGTGCCAAAGTGCATAGAGGGCAAGATATGATCCTCGCACAATGTTTCCTCATTTGTCTCGTGCCAAAGTGCTTAGAGGGCAAGATATGATCCTCGCACAATGTTTCCTCATTTGTCTCGTACCAAAGTGCTTAGAGGGTAAGATATGCTCCTCGCACAATGTTTCCTCATTTGTGTCCTGCCAATGTGCTTGGAGTGCAAGATATGCTCCTCGCACAATGTTTCCTCATTTGTCTCGGGCCAAAGTGCTTGGAGGGCAAGATATGCTCCTCGCACAATGTTTGCTCATTTGTCTCCTGCCAAAGTGCTTCGAGGGCAAGATATGCTCCTCGCACAATGTTTCCTCATTTGTCTCGTGCCAAAGTGCTTGGAGGGCAAGAGATGCTCCTCGCACAATGTTTCCTCATTTGTCTCGTGCCAATGTGCTTGGAGTGCAAGATATGCTCCTCGCACAATGTTTCCTCATTTGTATCCTGCCAAAGTGCTTGGAGGGCAAGATATGCTCCTCGCACAATGTTTCCTCATTTGTCTCCTGCCAAAGTGCTTGGAGTGCAAGATATGCTCCTCGCACAATGTTTCCTCATTTGTCTCGTGCCAAAGTGCTTGGAGGGCAAGATATGCTCCTCGCACAATGTTTCCTCATTTGTCTCGTGCCAAAGTGCTTGGAGGGCAAGATATGCTCCTTGCACAATGTTTCCTCATTTGTCTCGTGCCAAAGTGCTTGGAGGGCAAGATATGCTCCTCGCACAATGTTTCCTCATTTGTCTCCTGCCAAAGTGCTTGGAGGGCAAGATATGCTCCTCGCACAATGTTTCCTCATTTGTCTCGTGCCAAAGTGCTTGGAGTGCAAGATATGCTCCTCGCACAATGTTTCCTCATTTGTCTCCTGCCAAAGTGCTTGGAGGGCAAGATATGCTCCTCGCACAATGTTTCCTCATTTGTCTCCTGCCAAAGTGCTTGGAGGGCAAGATATGCTCCTCGCACAATGTTTCCTCATTTGTCTCGTGCCAAAGTGCTTGGAGGGCAAGATATGCTCCTCGCACAATGTTTCCTCATTTGTGTCCTGCCAAAGTGCTTGGAGGGCAAGATATGCTCCTCGCACACTGTTTCCTCATTTGCCTCCTGCCAAAGTGCTTAGAGGGCAAGATATGCTCCTCGCACAATGTTTCCTCATTTGTCTCCTGCCAAAGTGCTTGGAGTGCAAGATATGCTCCTCGCACATGTTTCCTCATTTGTCTCCTGCCAAAGTGCTTAGAGGGCAAGATATGCTCCTCGCAAAATGTTTCCTCATTTGTCTCATGCCAAAGTGCTTAGAGTGCAAGATATGCTCCTCGCACATGTTTCCTCATTTGTCTCCTGCCAAAGTGCTTGGAGGGCAAGATATGCTCCTCGCACAATGTTTCCTCATTTGTCTCGTGCCAAAGTGCTTAGAGGGCAAGATATGATCCTCGCACAATGTTTCCTCATTTGTCTCCTGCCAAAGTGCTTGGAGGGCAAGATATGCTCCTCGCACAATGTTTCCTCATTTGTCTCGTGCCAAAGTGCTTAGAGGGCAAGATATGTTCCTCGCACAATGTTTCCTCATTTGTCTCCTGCCAAAGTGCTTGGAGGGCAAGATATGCTCCGCGCACAATGTTTCCTCATTTGTCTCCTGCCAAAGTGCTTGGAGGGCAAGATATGCTCCTCGCACAATGTTTCCTCATTTGTCTCCTGCCAAAGTGCTTAGAGGGCAAGATATGCTCCTCGCACAATGTTTCCTCATTTGTCTCGTGCCAAAGTGCTTAGAGTGCAAGATATGATCCTCGCACAATGTTTCCTCATTTGTCTCGTGCCAAATTGCTTAGAGGGCAAGATATGCTCCTCGCACAATGTTTCCTCATTTGTCTCGTGCCAAAGTGCTTAGAGGGCAAGATATGCTCCTCGCACAATGTTTCCTCATTTGTCTCGTGCCAAAGTGCTTAGAGGGCAAGATATGTTCCTCGCACAATGTTTGCTCATTTGTCTCCTGCCAAAGTGCTTGGAGGGCAAGATATGCTCCACGCACAATGTTTCCTCATTTGTCTCCTGCCAAAGTGCTTGGAGGGCAAGATATGCTCCTCGCACAATGTTTCCTCATTTGTCTCCTGCAAAAGTGCTTAGAGGGCAAGATATGATCCTCGCACAATGTTTCCTCATTTGTCTCGTGCCAAAGTGCATAGAGGGCAAGATATGATCCTCGCACAATGTTTCCTCATTTGTCTCGTGCCAAAGTGCTTAGAGGGCAAGATATGATCCTCGCACAATGTTTCCCCATTTGTCTCGTACCAAAGTGCTTAGAGGGCAAGATATGATCCTCGCACAATGTTTCCTCATTTGTCTCGTGCCAAAGTGTTTAGAGGGCAAGATATGCTCCTCGCACAATGTTTCCTCATTTGTCTCGTGCCAAAGTGCTTAGAGGGTAAGATATGCTCCTCGCACAATGTTTCCTCATTTGTCTCCTGCCAATGTGCTTGGAGTGCAAGATATGCTCCTCGCACAATGTTTCCTCATTTGTCTCGTGCCAAAGTGCTTGGAGGGCAAGATATGCTCCTCGCACAATGTTTGCTCATTTGTCTCCTGCCAAAGTGCTTCGAGGGCAAGATATGCTCCTCGCACAATGTTTCCTCATTTGTCTCGTGCCAAAGTGCTTGGAGGGCAAGATATGCTCCTCGCACAATGTTTCCTCATTTGTGTCGTGCCAAAGTGCTTGGAGTGCAAGATATGCTCCTCGCACAATGTTTCCTCATTTGTATCCTGCCAAAGTGCTTGGAGGGCAAGATATGCTCCACACACAATGTTTCCTCATTTGTCTCCTGCCAAAGTGCTTGGAGGGCAAGATATGCTCCTCGCACAATGTTTCCTCATTTGTCTCGTGCCAAAGTGCTTGGAGGGCAAGATATGCTCCTCGCACAATGTTTCCTCATTTGTCTCGTGCCAAAGTGCTTGGAGGGCAAGATATGCTCCTTGCACAATGTTTCCTCATTTGTCTCGTGCCAAAGTGCTTGGAGGGCAAGATATGCTCCTCGCACAATGTTTCCTCATTTGTCTCCTGCCAAAGTGCTTGGAGGGTAAGATATGCTCCTCGCACAATGTTTCCTCATTTGTCTCCTGCCAAAAGTGCTTGGAGGGCAAGATATGCTCCTCGCACAATGTTTCCTCATTTGTCTCCTGCCAAAGTGCTTGGAGGGCAAGATATGCTCCTCGCACAATGTTTCCTCATTTGTCTCGTGCCAAAGTGCTTAGAGGGCAAGATATGATCCTCGCACAATGTTTCCTCATTTGTCTCCTGCCAAAGTGCTTAGAGGGCAAGATATGATCCTCGCACAATGTTTCCTCATTTGTCTCGTGCCAAAGTGCTTAGAGGGCAAGATATGATCCTCGCACAATGTTTCCTCATTTGTCTCGTGCCAAAGTGCTTAGAGGGAAAGATATGATCCTCGCACAATGTTTCCTCATTTGTCTCGTACCAAAGTGCTTAGAGGGCAAGATATGATCCTCGCACAATGTTTCCTCATTTGTCTCGTGCCAAAGTGCTTAGAGGGCAAGATATGCTCCTCGCACAATGTTTCCTCATTTGTCTCGTGCCAAAGTGCTTAGAGGGTAAGATATGCTCCTCGCACAATGTTTCCTCATTTGTCTCCTGCCAAAGTGCTTGGAGTGCAAGATATGCTCCTCGCACAATGTTTCCTCATTTGTCTCGTGCCAAAGTGCTTGGAGGCAAGATATGCTCCTCGCACAATGTTTGCTCATTTGTCTCCTGCCAAAGTGCTTCGAGGGCAAGATATGCTCCTCGCACAATGTTTCCTCATTTGTATCCTGCCAAAGTGCTTGGAGGGCAAGATATGCTCCTCACGCAATGTTTCCTCATTTGTCTCCTGCCAAAGTGCTTGGAGTGCAAGATATGCTCCTCGCACAATGTTTCCTAATTTGTCTCGTGCCAAAGTGCTTGGAGTGCAAGATATGCTCCTCGCACAATGTTTCCTAATTTGTCTCGTGCCAAAGTGCTTGGAGGGCAAGATATGCTCCTCGCACAATGTTTCCTCATTTGTGTCCTGCCAAAGTGCTTGGAGGGCAAGATATGCTCCTCACACATTGTTTCCTCATTTGTCTCCTGCCAAAGTGCTTGGAGTGCAAGATATGCTCCTCGCACAATGTTTCCTCATTTGTCTCCTGCCAAAGTGCTTGGAGGGCAAGTCATGCTCCTCGCACAATGTTTCCTCATTTGTCTCCTGCCAAAGTGCTTGGAGTGCAAGATATGCTCCTCGCACAATGTTTCCTCATTTGTCTCGTGCCAAAGTGCTTGGAGGGCAAGATATGCTCCTCGCACAATGTTTCCTCATTTGTCTCCTGCCAAAGTGCTTGGAGGGTAAAATATGCTCCTCGCACAATGTTTCCTCATTTGTCTCCTGCCAAAAGTGCTTGGAGGGCAAGATATGCTCCTCGCACAATGTTTCCTCATTTGTCTCCTGCCAAAGTGCTTGGAGGGCAAGATATGATCCTCGCACAATGTTTCCTCATTTGTCTCGTGCCAAAGTGCTTAGAGTGCAAGATATGCTCCGCGCACAATGTTTCCTCATTTGTCTCGTGCCAAAGAGCTTGGAGTGCAAGATATGCTCCTCGCACAATGTTTCCTCATTTGTCTCGTGCCAAAGTGCTTGGAGGGCAAGATATGCTCCTCGCACAATGTTTCCTCATTGGTCTCGTACCAAAGTGCTTGGAGGGCAAGATATGCTCCTCGCACAATGCTTCCTCATTTGTCTCCTGCCAAAGTGCTTAGAGTGCAAGATATGCTCCTCGCACAATGTTTCCTCATTTGTCCCCTGCCAAAGTGCTTGGAGTGCAAGATATGCTCCTCGCACAATGTTTCCTCATTTGTCTCCTGCCAAAGTGCTTGGAGGGCAAGATATGCTCCTCGCACAATGTTTCCTCGTTTGTCTCCTGCCAAAGTGCTTGGAGTGCAAGATATGCTCCTCGCACAATGTTTCCTCATTTGTCTCCTGCCAAAGTGCTTGGAAGGCAAGATATGCTCCTCGCACAATGTTTCCTCGTTTGTCTCCTGCCAAAGTGCTTGGAGTGCAAGATATGCTGCTCGCACAATGTTTCCTCATTTGTCTCATTCCAAAGTGCTCAGAATGCAAGATATGTTCCTAGTACAATGTTTCCTCATTTGTCTCGTGCCAAAATGCTCAGAGTGCAAGATATGCTCCTAGTAGGCCTACAATGTTTTCTCATTTGCCTCGTGTCAAAGTGCTCAAAGTGCAAGATATGCTCCTAGTAGGCCTACAATGTTTTCTCATTTGTTTCTTGTCAAAGTGCTCAGAGTGCAAGATATGCTCCTAGTAGGCCTACAATGTTTTCTCATTTGCCTCGTGTCAAAGTGCTCAGAGTGCAAGATATGCTCCTAGTAGGCCTACAATGTTTTCTCATTTGCCTCGTGTCAAAGTCCTCAGAGTGCAAGATATGCTCCTCGCACAATGTTTCCTCATTTGTCTCGCGCCAAAGTGCTCAGTGCAAGATATGCTCCTAGTAAAATGTTTTCTCATGTGTTTCGTGACAAAGTGTTTAGAGTGCAAGATATGTTCCTAGTGAAATGTTTTCTCATGTGTTTCGTGACAAAGTGTTTAGAGTGCAAGATATGCTCCTAGTAAAATGTTTTCTCATGTGTTTCGTGACAAAGTGTTTAGAGTGCAAGATATGTTCCTCGTTAGATATGTCACTGCCGGGTTTCAAACACTCGATCTGCAGACTTGACTTGAGGCTCCAGTTTGCGGTTGAGTTGTGCGTACCGCTATGCTGCTGGTAAGAAAGACAGGAATCACTTGGTATTTACTGAGGATAGCGGGAATTGTGAGAGGAAGCGGTGATATCTCCCCATAGGACTTGTCGACCAAACGGCTCCCAGCATCCCTATTTCCATATTAAAGTCAAAATATGCTGCACAAAAATTGCCAAGTCTTGTGCGCAGAGTGGTCGTGTAACATATTCACGAGGACAAAGCACCGGGGGGAGGACTGTTCGGCCCTTTGCACCCTCAATGATATGGGGGAGAGACGTTTGGAAATGTTCTTAGAATTGCTTTTAGAAAATATCTCTAAAAATGCATACACATTAATCATTTTTCTAAAATGATAAATAGACATTTCCGTATTGATTGATAGAATTGATATATTGTAAATCCGTCTGATCAATACTAGGAGAAGTTGTTTACTGAAATATTAAAAGATGTACAGTACATGTTTCGGAATATCACTGATTCCATCTCAGCGTGAAAAATATTGAAAAGGAAAGGAAGCTTGTAGTTTAACGTGACCGTTAATCTCGCGATCATAAGCCACGGGACCTCCGTTTTACGTGGAATCCGAACCACAGGACATGGCATTTCACATCGGTGAAAAATATTACACCTTAAAAACTAGTTAGGCTAAACATTGTCAAACAAGTAGTTCCGTGAAGAACTAAAGCCTATTTTCATATATACTACTGTGACCGATATCGCATGGTTTTGAGAGCTCTGGCAACGTCGCATAGCAGGAGGAAGGATGCAAGCGGAAGTAACCTGAGGTTGATGTTTTTACGTCATGGACATAGTCGACAGCATGACTAGGCGAAGGTTCCAGAAGTGTAGAGGGCGCTGATGAGCTCCAGGAAAAGTTGAGGTGGAAAGGTCACACCGGAGAAGCGGGTCACTTTATTTTGCATCGCCGTCCAGCGAAGTTCACTTTCTTTTGTGTCGCCGTACGCCGAAGTTCATCTTTATTTTTGTGTCGCCGCACGCTGAAGTTCCTAACAAGTGTGTAGTAGCAGTCGTATCGTGGCCGCTTGGAACCAGTGGGGTATTCCGACAGTTTTTTGGGACATAGCTGAAAGGATCAGTATTATTTCTTGCGTGGACAGCTCTGTGTTAACGAATACTAAAGCTGAATGTGGCGAGGTGATATTATAACGCAGATCATAATGCATTATGTTGTGGGACACTAGTCATTTTGTACAATAAAGTGCGAGCAGACACAGGTGGTGTCTCAAGCTTTTACCAGGTACGGGATTGTATGGGCCGTGCGCTATATAACTGACGCCCAGAACATATGAACGAAGCGATGTGCTTTTGTTTGACGACCAGACAAATGAGTGTCCAGGGTCAGTGAACTATGAGAGATAAGCTGAGTGCAGTCCAAATATAGAGCGACATTCTAGGTCAAGGACGGACGTAATACCTTATGAGTACATGCTTGTGTAGACGCATACGATATAACCTGTGCCGTTAGAGTTATTTTCACGGCCATGAGTTGATATTACTTGGCATAGTCGACATGAAGATTGCAGCGATGTATTGGACGGACATAAAGGCTATCAGTACAGACCAGTGCGAGTTTTGTGTCAAGAACTTTACGAGCGAAGAGATGGCAAGCTAAGTTTAGTATGTGGAAGCATTTACGATGACGTGGAAACGAAGGCGAGCCAGGACCATGGACACCCCGAGGGTCGCGAGCTGGATCCAGGACGAGAGGGGAGGATGTTCAATGGGAAGAACGTGGACCCAAACCCCCAGGAAACGTGTCAGCGGAACCAAAACTGAGGTGGCCGAAAGGTACTGAAAACCATGTTAATTCTTAAGTAGTGGTTAATGGGTAGTGGTTACTAAGATTTGGACAGTTGGGCAAAAATCGAAATAGAAGTTAATCAATAAGGATAAAATGCGATATAATGACATGATTAATAGGATAGTAATTGTTAAGTTTTCTTTTGAGAGATTAATGCAGTCATATTTAGGGTTTAAAAATAAATGTATGGATGCTTCAAAATATAATGAGTACAGGGATCTTTCAGCGTGTTAAGTCGCTGTGTTCTTTGAATTGGTGCAACCTGGATGACAAATTATGGTTTGAACAGGATTAAATTACAAGGGATTCATTTACACTTAATGGGCCACTTTTTGTGCGCACATCACATTTATGTTAAACACTCACACGTCACTGAGGTTTCCCTTTACATGCTAACATGAGGAGATGCGTTTGGTAGGTGACTGATACAAGGTTGTGTAAATAATGATACTGCATTGATAAAATAGCAGGGTTGCATAATACGAAGTTATGATGAAACTAAAGGTTCTCGATATAGCGAGGTGAATAAAATAAATGATTATAATTAATGTAACGTGATAGGTTCAAGTAGATGAAATTTTGAGGCAATTGTCAGTTGAAAAATAATACAGATAGGCGGAGGCCATCTACTTAAATGTTTATGGTGTGGTTATAAATATGTGAAGAGCATGCAGTGATTAATAAATAAATAAAAATATATATCTGGGACCATAAAGATGTTAAAATGTAAAGTGATGAATGTAAAAGCCAACAGCCAGCCATTTTTCTGAGTGAGGCACAGCTGAACGAAAACCAGTGAAATAATAATGAAAGTATTTAATACATGAATAAAAGGTCTGAAAATAAATTCTTTAACGCCAGTGACATCCATACATAACAATACTCTTTTTCCTATTTTGGTGATTACATTTAGTTAGAAGGAGATCGAATGAGGCAACAATTTTTTTTCTTTGAATATCTTTTCAGATTTATGCACCTGCTCATTTATGGACTATTAGCGGAGAGGTGACATAGCATTTTGAAGTAATGGTTGTAATACTAGAATGATATAGCTCTGATCTCCGTAAGTTATTTTGTATCCAAAGATTAGGACGCCCGGAGATTTTTGTCCTCATTAATTTGAATTTTGCTTCTGCGTAATTTTTTTTATTTTGCACGTCAAGAGTAATTTTGAGAAGTCTCCGAGCGGAGGTAGGCTTCTGTGTGTGATTCTATGTATTTAGTGGTGTGGTTCTGTAATAAATGGTGGATGAGTTTTATCTTAACAGCGGAGTTTTTTGTCATTCTTGTTCGTTGTCATACTTGTGTGTCCACCGGATCAATTTTGAGATTTTACCCCAGTTGTACCCATCATTGTAAGGACCCCGGGATTGCTTGAATCTCGTTCCCGACACAGTTTTTTTTGGCCAAAATTGATTCGGACATTCAAGATTTTTTTTTTCCTTTCGCGTTGTACCGAATTCTGGGTGAGGGTTGAAGTGTATGTCGGGCCACCCAATCCAAAGCCAGATTATCGGGCACAACAAGATGGCGCCCACCGTGTAATGGCCTCGAACTGGGAATATCGTACCACGCAGTGGTATAGCCGACATCTTGAACTGGAAAAAATTGGAACACCAGAGGAGAGTGACAAGATGGTGGACGGCCATGTGGCGCAAATGGAATGGAGAGAAAACCAATTGAGTGCTGGTACCCCATTTTATTGTGCGATATGTCTGTCAGTCTGTTAAAGTTCACTTTGTAGGATTTTTGTGTGTGTGTTTGAATGACATAGAACGAAGCGATTCAGTAACGTTAGATCGCTGTGTTTAAGCGATACCATCCACATTTATTATTTCCACATGATATTAGATTTCGATTCCACTGCCAAATTGAAGTAACCACTAGTCCTTAGTCTAAGTTAGTCACTAGTTGTAACAGCTTCCATGTTTATTTGTTGTGAAATATGGGAGAATTTGATGAAATTAAGGGATTGATGGGACAGCTAGGAGAGAAGCTAAAGGAGTTAGCTAAAAGTCAAAAGAATATGGAGGAAGGTTTGAAGACTCAATGGAAAGACTATGAAGGTGGTATGAACACTAATCTAGATGGGTTGGATAGACAGTTGATTAAGATGCATGAAGGAATAAATACTAGATTTGAAGGTTTAGACACTAAATTTGAAGGTTTAGACACTCAATTCAAAGGTTTAGACACTCAATTCAAAGGTTTCGACACTCAATTTAAAGGTTTCGACACCAAATTCAAAGATTTAGATACTAAATTCGAAGGTTTTGAAAAAAATCTTGGAATTCAGTCAGGGGACTTGCAAGGAGGATTGGAATTATTTAAGGAGCACCAATTCGATATGAAACAGTACATGGAGAAGGCTCAAGCCGAAATGACGGATTTAAAGGAACAAATTAAGAGGGATAAGGTGGAAATTGAAAGTAATATGGGGACACAGTTGAAATCATTGGAGAAAACCGTTCAAGAGAAAATGGATCGAAGCGTGGAGGCATTGACCGCCAAGATGGAAGAAAGGGATAAAGCAATCAACGCAGAGGTCTTGGTGTTAAAGGAAGAGGCGAAAGCAATACAGCAGAGATTAGCGAAAGATACCAGGAGCATGACCGATAAAATGTCTGAATTCACCATGGAGCAGGAATGCAAGATGGAAAGTCTTAGGAGTCAGATGGGGGAAATGAAATTAGAGTTAAACGACGAAATTAAAACACAGATTGCAACAGCGGTTTCGACAGTACACGATAAAGTGAGTATTGCTCACGGAGAACAGTTAAAGAGAATTGTTGAATTAGAAGGAAAGATGATAGAAGCAAAATCGATAGATGTAAACAAGGAACCAAGTCCGACAGGAACAACATTCACACCAATCAGTTACAGCTCAACTCAACCGATTACCATCATTAGGAATCAGGAGGACCGCCCAAAAAAATTTTCAAATTTGACTGGCATCACACCCATAGAATTCCTGCGGGACCTGAAGGAATACATGGATGAACATAGGGTTCCTAAAGAGAGAGAAATGAGGGTGATAGAAAGAGCTCTTGAAGGCCAACCGCTAAACTGGATGCGAGCTTTTAGGAATCAGTTTAGAGGGTACGATGACTTTGCGAACGCTTTCCTGAAGAGATTTTGGTCCTCAGAAGATCAACAAAGTATAAGGGCTGAATTATACTCAAAGAAATACGCGACTACCAGGCCAACACAATACGCTGGGTATTTCACGAATCAGGTAGCCAGGCTACAATTTTTGGATCCACCGTTGGAGGAGCAGGATTTGGTGCATGCCATCATACAGCAATATCCGGTAGAAGTCCAGCGTGTATTAATTGCATCGGGTGCAAATAGACTCGAGGTGTGTGACGAGATTTTGAGGAAACTAGACCACACGAGCAAGGTGACGGAACCTCGTAGTCCAAGGACAGAACAGAGAGAAGCAAATATGGTGGTAATGGATCGTATGGCGCAGACGGAACCTCAGCGAAGTTATGGAAGGAACGATAGAGATGGAAGGGATGAAGGAAATGGCTTAAACAGATACAGGAATCAAGGAAAGCCATATGACCGGAGGCCATATTATCAGGATAGAAGTGGACGATTTAATCAGATGGACTACGGAAGGTCAGGATATAGAGGGAGAGAATCGTGGCCACGTGATCGGAGACCATACAATAACTGCCCAAGGTACGGGAATCAAGAAAGGCAAAATTATAGGCCATCATTAGAAGAACGTCACCAAGAAAGCCGAAGATACATTGAACAATTAAGGGAAAAGGAACAAGAAGAAGAAGAATCTCAGGCAAAACAGCATGAGGAATCGAAACCAGGCACCAGTGGAGTCAAATCAGGAAAGAGAAGCTGACAGGAAGGAAATACTGAGTTTGGACAGGGACTCACAGGCAGTAATAACGATTTTTTGCCCATTAATAATGATTTACGCCCTAGTGCTAGGACAGTCCAAATTCAAGCTATACACCACATAACTGATGAAGATATTATTTATGGAGACGAAGAAGGAAATAGAAAGGTGAGGTGTGTGGATCTGCCAATAATCAATGTAAATATAGGGAAGTGTGAGATTGAAACGCTGCTCGACACGGGTGCGAGTGTGAGCATAATATCGGAAGCTTGTCTGGAAGGAATAAAAGATTTAGTTGAGATGGCTATAATGCCAGTATCGAGTATGAAGATACAGGGTGTTATTCCAAACAGATCAGTAAAATGTAGAAAACAAGTTTTGTTTGAATTCCGAATCTCTGAAAGAGTATTCGAGCATGTATTTATTGTGCTCAAGGACAGTAAATACAGCATGATATTAGGAGCGGAATTCATTTCTAAGCACGGCATAGTCATAGACCTGCGCGGAAAAGTGGTTCAATTCAGAGATGATATAGATGAACGAGTTGAAAGTGAAAGGGAAGAATTTCCAATTAGGGACACTGGAAATAAGTGGGAAGGAATGTTGCCGGATAGCAAGGAGGAAATGAGGATAAATACCATCAAAGAAGAACCATTGGAGCCAAAGTTACAGGAGAATTTGGAAAATCTGATAGAAGAGTTTAAACACATCTTCGACAGCAAACCAGGGTTGATCAAAAATTTCCAGTATGAAATGAAATTAACTGATGACACGCCGTATAAAGGGAAAATTTATCCTGTCCCGGAATACCTTCATGGGAAGGTAGAAGAGATGATAAAGACAATGGAGAAGGACGGCATCATAGAGAAGAGGGCAACGTCATACTTGAACCCTCTCGCTATAGTAAAGAAACCCGATGGATCTGTGAGGATATGCTTAGACGCGAGAAAAATTAACAGCGTGAGCCTTCCAGAATACGACAGACCACCCAAGATCAGGGAGATACTGAGAAGGTTCAAAGGGAAGTCGATATTTACAACTCTGGATTTGACGGCGTCATATTACCATATTGAGCTAGCGGAAAATAGTCGTCAGTACACGGGGTTCCTATTCGACGAGAAGACATATGTCTTTTCTAGGCTCCCATTTGGCCTGAAAAATAGTGGACCCGTGATGGTGAGAGCACTGGACCAAAATCTAACGGAAGAAGTCAAGAAGCACGTGATCTGTTACGTAGATGACTTGATCATAGCATCGGAGACACCAGAAGAGCATATAGAACACATTAGAATGGTTTTTCAAAATTTAGATGAGGCGAACTTCAAAGTGAATTATAAGAAGTGTCATTTTTGTAAGGAGGAGATCATGTTTCTTGGACACGTGATAGATGGGCAAGGATACAGGCCAAACCCCCAAAAGATAGATGCTATCAAAAACTTCCCTAGGCCGCGAAAAATTAAGCAAATTAGAGGATTTTTGGGCATGTGCCAATTTTTTGCCCTGCATTGCCCTAAGTACTCTGAAGTGATGGCTCCGCTTCACGAGTTACTAAAGAAAAACAACAAATGGAAATGGGGAAACGAATGCGAAGAAGCTTTCAACAGAGCAAAGAGTATGCTAGTTGAAAACATAAAATTGGAGTATCCAGATTTTCAAAGAACGTTTTACTTGGAAACGGACGCTTCTTATGTGGGAATAAGCGCGGTACTATATCAACTAGATGACAAACAGCAGAGGCACTACTTAGCATTTGCTAGTAGAAAATTGAAAGCGCATGAGAGGAACTACACTGTCACTGAAGTTGAAGCCTTGGCGACGATTTTCGCACTACAAAACTGGAAGAAAATGCTATTAGGACACCGAATAATAATAATAACTGACCATAAGGCCCTCCAGTTTATGTTAAAACGGATCTAGCCAATGAGAGAGTTGCACGATGGACCTTGTTTCTGCAAAGATTTGATGTTTCGATTGTTCACCAACCGGGAAGAAATAACCTGTTGGCGGACATACTGAGCCGAAATCCCTGTGAAGAAGCAAGCGTGCAAGTGGTAGAAATTCAGCGGGAAGACCGTGAGACGATTGAAAGACTCGAGAAGATCCCACAGTCACAAAAAAGATACGAGCCGTTGAGAAGAATTTATAGGTTTTTGAAAGGCAGGATGGACCGAGATGACCCTGAATACGAAGCTACTTCGAAACAAGCGGCTGTACATTTGATTTTAGGGGACTCAGTCTACAAGTTCATAGATCGAGATCGCACTATGCTCAGGATCGTAATACCACCCAGTTTAGTCCAGCCGGTGACATGGCTAGCACATCATGCCATAGGTCATAGCGGCACGGACAAGACGATTGCGGTGTTGCAGGAACAATTTACGTGGGAAGGAATGAGAATATCTGTGAAAAACACATTGAGAACCTGTGACGTATGTCAGAAGAGCAAGTACTCATCACACCTACTACGGGAGAAGCCAAGGGCTATAATACCATCCAAACCCTGCGAGTTGTATTCGGCGGACCTGTATGGCCCCCTCCCTAGATCAACCAGAGGAAATCGGTACATATTGGTGACTATGGATGTTTTTTCGAAATTCATAATGCTGCACCCCATTCAAAAGGCAAAGGCGAGATACGTCATCAATAGGATAGAGAAAGGAGTGATTCCTAAGGCAGGTAAGCCCGAATATATTTTAACAGATCACGGGACTCAATTCACTGCAGCAGACTTCCAACAAGCGATTACGAGGCTGGGTATTAAACATATTTTAAGTTCAATTCGAAATCCCGAATCGAACCCTGTTGAAAGGACGATGGCTGAACTGGGAAAGTTTTTCAGAATTTATACACATGAAAGGCATGATAGATGGATGGAATTTGTACCGCTAATTGAAGCGTGTATAAACACCACACTCCATGAAAGTACGCGGCAAATTCCTCAGGCTCTCCATTTTAATACGGCACCCCGAAGACCATGGGACCATCTGTTCAACAGACCTCCAGACGCCGCCCCCAGTCATAATGTAAGGATACAGAGGGCACGCGAGCGACTTCAACTCCAAGCGGACAAGAGAGCTAGAAGGGTGCAGCACAAGCGATTCGATCAGCCCCTGAACGAAGGACAGGAAGTGCTCCTCAGGAGACCTGTGTCATCTAATTTGCCAGCGTAGATCTACAGTAAATTTGTAAGAGTTTTCGCTGGGCCGTTCAAGATTGGACGCAATTATGGAAATAATTGTTACCAAGTCGTGGATATCGCAACTGAGAGAGTTATAGGCAAATTCAATGCAGCTAGCCTTAAAAGGTACCACAAGAGAGAGTAAGCATGCGATATGGAGAACTCATTGAAGAAATAGATTGTTAACCCAACAGAATAATAATAATCGAGATGTTTCACGCTTATTATTATTCCTGGTTGAGGGGGATTTGTGACCGATATCGCATGGTTTTGAGAGCTCTGGCAACGTCGAATAGCAGGAGGAAGGATGCAAGCGGAAGTAACCTGAGGTTGATGTTTTTACGTCATGGACATAGTCGACAGCATGACTAGGCGAAGTTTCCAGAAGTGTAGAGGGCGCTGATGAGCTCCAGGAAAAGTTGAGGTGGAAAGGTCACACCGGAGAAGCGGGTCACTTTATTTTGCATCGCCGTCCAGCGAAGTTCACTTTCTTTTGTGTCGCCGTACGCCGAAGTTCATCTTTATTTTTGTGTCGCCGCACGCTGAAGTTCCTAACAAGTGTGTAGTAGCAGTCGTATCGTGGCCGCTTGGAACCAGTGTGGTATTCCGACAGTTTTTTGGGACATAGCTGAAAGGATCAGTATTATTTCTTGCGTGGACAGCTCTGTGTTAACGAATACTAAAGCTGAATGTGGCGAGGTGATATTATAACGCAGATCATAATGCATTATGTTGTGGGACACTAGTCATTTTGTACAATAAAGTGCGAGCAGACACAGGTGGTGTCTCAAGCTTTTACCAGGTACGGGATTGTATGGGCCGTGCGCTATATAACTGACGCCCAGAACATATGAACGAAGCGATGTGCTTTTGTTTGACGACCAGACAAATGAGTGTCCAGGGTCAGTGAACTATGAGAGATAAGCTGAGTGCAGTCCAAATATAGAGCGACATTCTAGGTCAAGGACGGACGTAATACCTTATGAGTACATGCTTGTGTAGACGCATACGATATAACCTGTGCCGTTAGAGTTATTTTCACGGCCATGAGTTGATATTACTTGGCATAGTCGACATGAAGATTGCAGCGATGTATTGGACGGACATAAAGGCTATCAGTACAGACCAGTGCGAGTTTTGTGTCAAGAACTTTACGAGCGAAGAGATGGCAAGCTAAGTTTAGTATGTGGAAGCTGTTACGATGACGTGGAAACGAAGGCGAGCCAGGACCATGGACACCCCGAGGGTCGCGAGCTGGATCCAGGACGAGAGGGGAGGATGTTCAATGGGAAGAACGTGGACCCAAACCCCAAAGGAAACTTGTCAGCGGAACCAAAACTGAGGTTGCCGAAAGGTACTGAAAACCATGTTAATTCTTAAGTAGTGGTTAATGGGTAGTGGTTACTAAGATTTGGACAGTTGGGCAAAAATCGAAATAGAAGTTAATCAATAAGGATAAAATGCGATATAATGACATGATTAATAGGATAGTAAATGTTAAGTTTTCTTTTGAGAGATTAATGCAGTCATATTTAGGGTTTAAAAATAAATGTATGGATGCTTCAAAATATAATGAGTACAGGGATCTTTCAGCGTGTTAAGTCGCTGTGTTCTTTGAATTGGTGCAACCTGGATGACAAATTATGGTTTGAACAGGATTAAATTACAAGGGATTCATTTACACTTAATGGGCCACTTTTTGTGCGCACATCACATTTATGTTAAACACTCACACGTCACTGAGGTTTCCCTTTACATGCTAACATGAGGAGATGCGTTTGGTAGGTGACTGATACAAGGTTGTGTAAATAATGATACTGCATTGATAAAATAGCAGGGTTGCATAATACGAAGTTATGATGAAACTAAAGGTTCTCGATATAGCGAGGTGAATAAAATAAATGATTATAATTAATGTTACGTGATAGGTTCAAGTAGATGAAATTTTGAGGCAATTGTCAGTTGAAAAATAATACAGATAGGCGGAGGCCATCTACTTAAATGTTTATGGTGTGGTTATAAATATGTGAAGAGCATGCAGTGATTAATAAATAAATAAAAAAATATATCTGGGACCATAAAGATGTTAAAATGTAAAGTGATGAATGTAAAAGCCAACAGCCAGTCATTTTTCTGAGTGAGGCACAGCTGAACGAAAACCAGTGAAATAATAATGAAAGTATTTAATACATGAATAAAAGGTCTGAAAATAAATTCTTTAACGCCAGTGACATCCATACATAACAATACTCTTTTTCCTATTTTGGTGATTACATTTAGTTAGAAGGAGATCGAATGAGGCAACATTTTTTTTTCTTTGAATATCTTTTCAGATTTATGCACCTGCTCATTTATGGACTATTAGCGGAGAGGTGACATAGCATTTTGAAGTAATGGTTGTAATACTAGAATGATATAGCTCTGATCTCCGTAAGTTATTTTGTATCCAAAGATTAGGACGCCCGGAGATTTTTGTCCTCATTAATTTGAATTTTGCTTCTGCGTAATTTTTTTTATTTTGCACGTCAAGAGTAATTTTGAGAAGTCTCCGAGCGGAGGTAGGCTTCTGTGTGTGATTCTATGTATTTAGTGGTGTGGTTCTGTAATAAATGGTGGATGAGTTTTATCTTAACAGCGGAGTTTTTTGTCATTCTTGTTCGTTGTCATACTTGTGTGTCCACCGGATCAATTTTGAGATTTTACCCCAGTTGTACCCATCATTGTAAGGACCCCGGGATTGCTTGAATCTCGTTCCCGACACAGTTTTTTTTGGCCAAAATTGATTCGGACATTCAAGATTTTTTTTTTCCTTTCGCGTTGTACCGAATTCTGGGTGAGGGTTGAAGTGTATGTCGGGCCACCCAATCCAAAGCCAGATTATCGGGCACACTACTTATGTTAATTGACTCTATCAACATAAAAAAAATTCAGTTTGATTGCTGTAATAGATTCGTAGATATTGAGAACCGTCTAAATATTTTGGATGGTCATGATGTTGGATTTTTATATATGCACGTCTTAGAGTTATGAACTATTACATGACGATTATTGTGTAGCTGTAGTATTCAAACTTCAATTGCATGATTAGGACAGAAGAAGTAAAAACGAGATTTTAAAATTTCGCACAGCTGCCATCTTGTGGTTATGGAAACAATTGAGAAAAATTAGATGCCAGTGGATTAACATTTGTATAAGGATTTACTGTACCAAGTTTCACTACACTCAGATGGTTAAATTGCGAGAAACGACCATGTGAATATTTATACTTCGCGTCGCCGCCATGTTGGATTTGTGATCACCAGGTTATTGAAAGTCCTATAGGTGAACTTATGTTCTTAGCCCCTACGAACATTAAAATAATCAGTTTTATTGCTGTAATAGATTCGTAGATATTGAGATCCATCTAAATATTTCGGATGGTCGCCATGTTGGATTGTTATATGTAGCCATAGAGTCATGTACCATTAAAGGAAAATTTTTGCGTAGGTTCATTATACAAACTTTGACTTCGATCGAATGATACGACACAAGAAATAAAACTTAAATTTAAAATTTCGCACAGCCGCCATCTTGAGGTTATGTAAACAATTGAACGAAATTAGATACCAGTGCATTACAATATGTATAAACATTTACTATACCATATTTCACTGCGCTTAGATGGTTAAATCGCGAGAAACGTCTATTAAAATGTTTCAAACTCGCTTGGTCGCCATGTTCGTTTCGTACTTTACATGTTTTTGAAAGTTACATAGATAAACTTTTAGTGTGCCCTTTATCACTGTACTCAATTTCAAGGTGATATCAGGAATAGTTTCGGAGATATAGAATGCCGGTGAAATATTTCGCACAGTCGCCAATTTGAGGTTATGTATACAATTGAACAAAATTAGATGCTAGTTCATTACAATTGTGTATAAACATTTGCTGTACCAAGTTTAATTGCGTTTGTACGGTTAAATAGCGAGAAATATCTATTTAAAAGTCTCAACCTCACTTGGCCGTCATGTTGCTTTTGTAGTTACCAGGTTTATGAAAAAGTCTCATAGGTGAACTTATAGTAACTTAGTGCCCTTTATCACCGTACAAAATTTCATGTTGATATCGGTAATAGTTTCGGAGATATTGAATGCAGGTGAAATATTTCGCACAGCCGCCATGTTGGATTGGTGTGACTTAATAAAATTTGAAGGGAACGGTCGGGGTCGGCCAAAATGGTGCTATGATCTTACAGAGTTTCATTGAAATCCCTCCAGCCTTTTAGAAGTTATTAGACGGGGGGACACACACGGACAAAAGGTGATCTTATAAGCCAATTTTTTCATGAAATGGAAATAGGCTAAAAATGGATAACCTTACAAATAGTGTTAATTTAAATTAATGAAAAACTTGTAAATAAATGAATTGATGTGCAATAACACAAACTACTTTAAAATACTATGTTGATATTCTTTTAGTACCATATTTCGAAAAATATATTAAAAAGGGACTTCTCTTTTCGAATGTAGATGTCTGAGAAGGCATAAAAATAGTCGTTAAAATTTGAAGAATTTTCGACAATAAACGTAAATAAATATTAACAAAAATCAGTCGAAAATTCAAGATGATTCTTCACTCGGTAGATTTTTCAGATTCACTGGCAACACAATGTGCATAAGAAATTCTATAATAGCAACTAATATTCAAGTATACTTGACATGTAAGCAGTAATCATCAATTAACTTGCCAAAAATATCTTCTTATGAAAATCTGTCTTCCACGTGGAGTTAAGTAAAGTGCATCGGTATAGCTTTTTCTAACCTCCAACTGACTTGATAACAATCGTTGCTATTTGGCTCTTTATGTTATGGTACTTGCGTTTTGACTAACATAATGTGCATGCATGCGAGCATCCACATATCATTTGAGAGTAAAGCCAAGAAATAATAAATAATACAGATTCATGGAACAAAAAGCTATATTAATTCAATACCATTGCTATCTGATGACTAGGGCCCGGATGTTGACGCCGTTAAAAAGTTAAAAAAATGCACTTGAAATTTTCAAAAATGACTGTAATAAATTACGTAAAAATTCGAAAAATGCACTATAAAAGGAAAAAATGATCTTATTATAATAAACTAACCAATATTTCAAAAATTCGAAAAATGAACTATAAAAGGAAAAAATGATCTTATTATAATAAACTAACCAATATTTCAAAAATTCGAAAAATGCACTATAAAAGGAAAAAATGATCTTATTATAATAAACTAACCAATATTTCAAAAATTCGAAAAATGAACTATAAAAGGAAAAAATGATCTTATTATAATAAACTCACCAATAATTCAAAAATGACATCTTAAGCTCAAACGGAAAAGTCAATCAAAATAGATTTCTAGCGCTTAACAAAAGATTTATGTTCACTATAGTCTGAGTTGCGCTGCACTACGGATTTCATTCTGATGTTGTCACATGTAAATGATCTGCGGTTTTAGCCAACAAGTCTTTATATCTCGAAAAGCTGCGTTCAACATCAACTGATGTGATGGGAGTGTACTTGAAGTGAGGAAGGTCGTTTGCTGTTAACTCTGAGAGACTTACTCCCTCATATAAAGCTGTGACATGACTAAATTGGAAAAAAAAAAGACCTTAAAAGGCCGATTTCTCTAAAATATACCACAAAAAATCTACCAAACATAAAAATATGCTCTTAAAATAGAAAAATAGCCAAAAATGCAAAAAGATGCAAAGTAAAAAAAGATACGAGCCTTACAGTAGTCGCATATGATGTGTAACATCTGACATGTTATCCTACTCGTATACTACTCAGCTTGGACATTCTTAAAATGTTAATTTACACCCCATTTTCATACTGGTACTATGATGAATGTCAAGGTAAGTAGACTGATGAATGTATAAATGGAATTGGAGATATGCTACTGTCACATTTGTGGCACAGTGGTCAAGCTGTTAGTCTCTCACCAAGGTAGACCGGGTTTGATTCCCGGTTAATACATGTGAGATTTTCGAATTGAAATGCCATGTCCTGTGGTTCGCATTGCACGTAAAAGGGAGGTACCGTGGATCATGATCGTGAGATTAACGGACACGCAAAACTACAAGCTTCCTTCCTTCCTTTTACATTAATAATTCATAATAACAAAGTGGCACACAACGTCGACAGTGCTCTCAAATACTGTGAGCACATTCCTCAGTAACTATAACATTCATTATTCTCAAGGCTCTCATACAGTTCGTCGTAAACAATCAAAACATGGCTTCCTACAATCATGAAATGACCTAGTCTCACATATGATGAAAATACAGCTTTTATTCCACTCATATAACAACATTCTGTTATGCATTTAATATTTGACTACTCACCCACAGCTCGACAATAATGCCGCCTACTTAAATGTCATTTGTCGTCTTTGTCCTACCCCATGTGATATTCAACCTTGAACGTGAAGCTTCATAAACTGCTCAATGACAAATGAAAGTCGGTGAAACATTTGCCACTGTGCTCGTCAAACCAGTGCCTGCTAAATGCACTGCCTACTGTATTGCCATAACATTCTCGCGCTACAGAGCACACACTGCCTTGTTTCCAATACACACATTTTCAATGTACATCCAACTGGCAGTGCGTCTTCACTTCCGTCCGATCCACTTCCACCCGATTCACTTCCGTCCCATTTTTCTGGCAGTGCGTCTTCACTTCCGTCCGATCCACTTCCGTTCGATCCACTTCCGTCCCCAATTTTCAAAATCACTCCTACAAAACTATCCAGCAACCGAGCGGAAAGATGTTACACATCAAAAATGGCATATTTGAAGACGGGGTGGCCCGTCCGGAGTTTCTATGTAATTCAGCATTGTTTTAGACAGCTCAGTAAAAAGACAACATGTCATCAACATCCGGGCCCTAAGGTAGGGTCTATATGAGTTGGTTATATTTTATGACAATTAGGAGATGCGAAGGGATAATAAGATGGGGCTTCAAAATAATCATAAATGGTGTGTGGATGCACATGATGGGCGATGCCGGAGAGAGACAGCACCCTCAAATGTCGCTTTGTAACCTTGATCACTGCAGTCGGTTGCTGATTCTACTTCAACTGTGTCTCGAATAACTTCCCATTTAAATATTGACGTCACGACGTCACATACATTGTTGGAATAGTGACGTTACAGTGAAAGGTGATGATATCGTTTTATCTCTCTTCTGCTGCAACGCTATCTCTCTCTCTTCTGTTGCTGGGCTCGAGTGTCGCTACTGTCGCTTTTGGATGTCACGGGAGAACCTCTGGATGGTATTTGATGCGGTTTTCACCATTCTGTAAAGGATATCTCGGGGAAGATTTCTGTAGAAAACAATTTATTTATGATAAAATGAAGCCGAGCAGTAACGATTTCGATGAAATAGTTGAAAAAAAAACACATCGCGTCCGTGCGCTTCTTAATCTTACGCTGGACAAACCGTTAAAAATATCAATATACTATAAGTGTAAGAATTGTTTAGCATGAAAAGCTCTACAAAAAAGTTCGCGAGAGCATATCTTTATCTTCAATACATCGCCCCCTATAAGTGGTTTTACGTTTTCATTTCTTCCAACAATCTCCATTTATGGCATATTAAAGAACCTTCCACTAATTACACCTGTGTGAAGCTAAATTGTATAGGTTAAGAATGTACACAACGCTCTTAGGTTCCTAGGTTCGTTGCCAAGAGCCGACCACGGTGGCGTCTGGTAGCTAAGTCCTGAACTAGTAGTCGTTGACGGTGGCGTTTGGCGGCAAAAGTAGGAACTACTTGAAAAATTCAAAAGTCTGCAGTCCTTACTTGAATTTTAAAAAAGAACAGATAACACACGTTAATACAGTCATCACAATTAACACCGGTTATCAGACAGATTCTACACACACCCAAAGTACACGCGGCTACATGACCGCGATGTCGCGGCCCCTAAACTTAAGAACCAACCAATCTCCATTCAAATACTGAAGCGACAGTTTACGAGGTGGCTAGGGGCGAGTCTATCACCCCAGTTACAGCGTAGCTAGCGGGCGAGCCTATTATCCCAGATACAGCCAGCAACAAACTGTTGAGTCGTGTTGAGTTAAAAATTCAGAGAAAAGTGGCTGTGGTTTAGAGTTTCTCAGGAAGTACAACACGGCTTTTCTTCATTTCGTCTGTGAACTTTCCGTTCCGCAAAATACATAATTAAGATATATACGAAACTGAAATTTCGCAAGAGCGACAGTTTAAAGAAATCAGTCCGAGAATACGTTGTCACACTCAAATATCGTCGCAAATGGTCGTTGCACACACACCCAATATATATATTTTTTTCCTTTAGCCAGCTTCGAAATCGCTGATTCCTGTTCGTTATAGTCGCGTGAAGAGCGGTTAACTTTATTTCTTTGTTCTTTTTGATGGCGGACTTTCTTCGAGAAGAAGAGGAGTAATCTGGTTCATTTATCTGACGGCGTGTCCGTGCTTATTTCTTTTATCTGCCAGTGAGTGACACTTTAGATCGGGCAAACTTTTGCTTGGAAACTTTTGTGAGCTGTTCTTTCTTTTACTCGCTTAAATACTTCATCATTGTCGTCTCGACCCCTTCTCATAGCCCGGAAAGCGCCACCGATTGTGTGGACAGGCAACATTTCCTTTCTTCTAATATACTGTATCTATTAATAGTAATAAATGACGGAAGGCAATTGGTGATGGAATTGCATACTCATATGAAAATTAATGCAGTTTGTATGGACTAATTTGCCATGACGATGAAACCGGTCCGATTCAAAATTTAGATATAGTGTAAAGTGGAGGTACAAGCTTATCTTATTTAGATACAAGCAAACCGCCCCTGATTCGCCCGGGAACAGTTATGAATGCCTTACGTGATTAAGCGCTCCACCCCTGTCAATGAACTAAGACTAATATTCTTTTACGTCTTGGCATGATGGGTTAAAATCACTGACTTGACTATTAATTACATTCTAAGGTGCGTTCAAAAAGTAACGAGCTGGAGGCTGTAATGCGCAAACCGGTGACGACATCGGCTAATCGTGGCGTGAGTAACGAGGTGTGGTTCCACATCCAGAGCGTGGAAGGTCACAGCCCGTCGCTCGAGGGCACGCGTGCACGTCACGTGACGATACAAAGCGAGCAGCAGCATGCATGCATCAATCGTCCAACCAATGCTAAGACAGTAGGCCATTCGACATGATTCCTGATGTGGTTGAAGACTGTGGGGCATCCATTGGGCAAACACTTTGCGCAAGTGCAGTCGTTCCTTCATGATGGTGGGCACCTTTCCGACCCTCATCCGACCACGGTGGCTATGACGTTCACTGTCACTCGGCGGTCCTGGGTAATGAGTGCATCAACCAGCTTGACGTTGTCATCGGTAATGCGGCGATGAATGTCCGTTCCCCCTACTCCTTTCGCTGTCAGAAATCGAACAACACCCCTTTGCTCTTCGTTTGACGCCTCCGTGTCACTGCTTGCAATGCGACTGGCAGAGTTGGACGGTTGATGCATGCTGCTGCTCGCTTTGTATCGTCACGTGACGTGCACGCGTGCCCTCTAGCGACGGGCAGTAACCTTCCACGCTCTGGTCGGAACCACACCTCGTTACACACGCCACGATCAGCCGATGTCGTCACCGGTTTGCGCATTCCAGCCTCCGGCTCGATACTTTTTGAACGCACCTTATATCATGGAGATGCAGGTAATTTTGTTTCTTGAAGTGCTCTTGGATACACAATATTTTTTCAATTTCCGTTAACTGCCTCTAAACTATCATAAAATAAATTTACAAATTTAGAAACATTCGTGGGAGCGTGCACAACAACTCACCAAAGTTTCACCGCTATCGGACGAATGGTATATGAACGTATACGGTACTTTGTTGAAACGCTCGTCGTCGCTCATTTGTTGAATCTACCCGTGCTCTACCTATTGTAATATGGATTTACTAAGCCAGAAACCTTCCTTGGAGTGTACTCAAAATCTCACCCAAGTTTCATCGCAATCGGATGAATGGTATATGAATGCATAGGAGATATACACACACATATACAGACTATCACGTAACATTCATTTTTAGCCTATTTGCAATTTTGATAAAATAGGCTTATGAGATCACCTTTCGTCCGCGCGCGCGCGTGTGTGTGTGTGTCCTAATAACTTCTAAACGGCTGGAGCGATTTCAATGAAACTCGGTAAGTTCATAGCACTATTCTTGCCGACCCCGACCGTGCCCCTCAAATTTTGTTACGTACACCAATCCAACATGACGGCTGTGCGAAATATTTCACCAGCATTCAATATCTCCGAAACTATTCCCGATATCACCCTGGAATTTTTACGGTGATAAAGGGAACTACTAGAAGTTCTCCTGTGTGACTTTTGAAAAACTGGTAACTACAAAACCAACATGGCGGCCACGCGAATTTGCGACTTTTAAAAAGATGTTTCTCGCGATTTAACCAACCAAACGCAATAAAACTTGGTACAGTAAATGTTTATACACATTGTACTGCACCGACATCTAACTTGGTTCAATTGTTTACATAACCACAAGATGGCGGATGTGCGATATATTTCACCGGCGTTCTATATCTCTGAAACTATTAGCGGTATCACCCTGAAATTTTGTACTGAGATAAAGGGCACTACTGGAAGTTCATCTATAAGACTTTGAAAAACCGGTTAACTACAAAACGAACATGGTGGCCAAGCGAATTTGATAATTTTAAATAGACCTTTCTAGCGATTGAATGTTCCAAACGCAATGAATTCTGGTACAGGAAATGTTTATACACATTGTAATGCACTGGTATCTAATTTAGTTCAATTGTTTTCATAACCTCAAGATGGCGGCTGTGCGAATTTTAAAATTAAGTTTTTATTTCTTGTGTCGTAATCATGGGATCGAAGTGGAAGTTTGAATAATGGACAAAAAAAAACCAACCCCTGGCACTATTCAGCCCATGACGGGCTAAGGCCGACCAAGCGACCGCTGCCCAGCCATTTGGCCTGCAGATATTGGGGTGACGCGTGATCAGCGCGTCGGGTCCCCTCGGCCGTTAATCTTGGTATTCGTGATCGGGGCGCTGTCTCACTGTCAGACAGCTACTCAATTGTCCTCACGAGGTTGAGTTCACCCCGTTCCAACCCTCACGTCAGTTTTAAAATCCCTGACGGAGCCGGGGATCGAACCCGGGGCCTCCGGGTGAGACGCAGGCGCGCTACCCCAACACCACGGGGCCGGCCATTGAATAATGAACCTACGTAATAATTTTCCATTAATGGTACATGACTCTATGGCCTATACATTTAACAATCCAAATGTTAACCATCCGAAATATTTAAACGGCTCTGAATATCTACGAATCTATTATATCAATCAAACTGAATTTTTTAATGTTCGTAGGGGCTATGAAGTAAGTTCACATATAGGACTTTAAATAACCTGGTGATCAAAAATCCAACATGGCGGCGACGCGAAGTATAAATATTCACATGGACGTTTCTCGCAATTTAACCATCCGAGTGCAGTGAAACTTGGTACAGTAAATCCTTATACGAATGTTAATCCACTGGCATCTAATTTATTTCAATTGTATCCATAACCACAAGATGGCAGCTGTGAGAAATTTTAAAATCTCATTGTTACTTTTTGTGTCCTAATCATGCGATTGAAGTTTGAATGCTACAGGTACACAATAATCTTCATGTAACAGTACATAACTCTAGGACCTACACATATAAAATCCAACATGGCGACCATCCGAAATATTTAGTCGGTTCTCAATATCTATGAATCTATTGCAGCAATCAAACTGAAATTTTGTAGGTAGATAGAGGAATTAACATAAGTAGGATATATGAAAATAGGCTGTATAGTTCTTCACGGAATTACTTGTTATATATAGAGATGAATTGGTTTTCCACGACGCACTGATGACCAAGGAGGTTAGATCGTGTAGTGTGCATTGATTACAAGCCTGAGAAAATGAAATACTATGACGTATGCAGGGGTCAAACTCGACAGTGCGAGGGTAATTGTAGATTACTCTCTGAATCATGCAAGCTACTGGTCCAGGCAGTTAACTTAACGCAGTTATGTCAGACTGTTAATTCAGACGGGAGAATGCGGGTTTGAATACCCGAAGGACAATGAATTTTAATGAAACTACCACTGAATGGTTGGCTGGTAATTCGGATTTAAAGAGAAGCGTGTGTGCCAGGACCAGTGGCGTACTGATGGAGTGAGGGAGGTTCCCCATAGACATTTGTTTTCTTGAATCCCTATATTGACCCATCTATCACCTCCTAAATGTATTACGCTACCGCCAGAATGTGATCACTAAGGGCCGGGTAGTTATGTGTTTAAATATTTTCTATTAACTAAATATTTTCTATGTATTTACATGTTTTTTGCCGTATTTATAAATAAATACATATTCTGGCGTATGTATTCATAAGAGAATACAAAAAGGAGGTTAGCTCAGGGACGGAAAGCATTTCTACAAAAAAGGAATCTGTTGACATCGAATATAGATTTAGGTATTAAGAAGTTATTTTTGAAAGCCTTTGTCTGGAGCGTGTCGCTCTATGGAGGTGAAACTTAGACTATTGGTTCAGCAGAAAAGAAGATAATTGAAGCGTTTGAAATGTGGTGTTACAGGAGATGACGAAGATCAGATGGGTAGATAGGGTTACGAATGAAGAGGTATTAAGATGAGTGGGAGGGGAGAGATGTTTCTGGCGACTGCTACAGAAGAGAAGAGATAGGCTGGTAGGACACGTACTAAGACACCCAGGAATAGCAAGCTTAGTTATAGAAGGAAGGGTCAGGGATGGGAACTGTAGGGGTAGACCAAGGTTAGAATATGTTAAACAGATTGCCTCGGATGTAGGGTGTGGTAGGTATGTAGAGACGAAACGATTAGCTCAGGACAGGGAAGCATGGAGAGGTGCATCAAACCAGTCGAAAGACTCAAGCAACAACATTTATTCATAAGTACATATTTCCTATATTTGGTGGTATGTTGTACTCCTTAGATGACTGCTGCCCACATTTTCCACCCTTGGCAATTCCAGGAATTTGCTTCTCTATTTCATGAATGCACCATTGTCTCTGTATTTCAAGACAGGAATACTCCGGTCATTAAGTATAACAGGGGGGCTGAGTCAACAGTCTCATTACGCCTCCAATAGTCCTTACCTTGACAGGAAATGTTTCTTGAAATGACACTGGTCTGCGGAACTTGTGAGTATTGACAGAGTGCTATGAAAGTATTTGAAGTGACCTTTCCCTCTGCTCTTTAGAATAAAATTCTAAAACAGCAAATACATGGTTTCGTATAGCGCATCTGCAGTTAGTATTGTAGGATTCGGAAACTGAGTCAGGCCCCGGCCTATCAAGTGGGAACATTTGTACTGTAGACAGGATTATGGATTATTCAAGCAGCTAGACGTTTCAACTACGTATATTTCGAGTAACTGGGGTACATAAACATGGTACAAATTTAAAAACATATTTTGAAAACATCATCACATATTTTCCACTTTTAAGCACATAAATAAATACATATTTATCAAAAGTTAGGAACATAATTATCCGGATGATCACGTTCTTCACTTGGTAAATGTCTTATAATCTACTCGCAGCGAGACCCCCAGACCGACAGAGAACCATTACATTTCTAAACTAAATGGTATGGTGGTCCACTCTGTATACAGCCGAACCTGAAGTTGAAGTTAAAGAGGCTTAAACAAAGTTACAGTGTATAAACTGAAAAAAATTACAAACGTGCAGATTTAAAAAAAACGCCATGTCTTTGTATTCCATGTTGGGCATTTCCTCTTTCATTTAAATTCATGTTTCAGGGGAAACGTCCGATAATAAAGCGAGCAAGACGTGATGTTGGCAGCACTGGAGTTAATCACACATGAAGAGCAGAGCACTTGCCCAAGGGGTGAAGCACAAGGGAAGATAGAATATGTAATTAGCAGGGGTTTCAATGGTTAATTTAAGGGTTGTTGTGGTTTCAAGGGGGATGGGGATCGACGCGTGCGCCTCTACTATCGTTATGGAATTATATAATTGTGTCTGGTGTGCAAAACGTGAAGTATCTACCTTCCTTCATCTCTGGCCAGCTGAGCCCGCCCGTGCATTTGATTACACGCTTCAAACAATCTGCTACAGCGGAGCGAACAGTGCATTTCATTTCTATATTTTTACTAGCAACCCGCCCCGGCTTTACCCGGGAACGTTTATTAATGCATTTCGTGATAAATGCTTTTTTTAATGTAAATTAATAACGACCAATATCCGTTTTACGTATTGGCATGATGGGTTAAAATCACTGACTGGACTATTAATTATACTATCATGAAGATTGATGTGCAACGAATTCTCGTCAGACGTAATTTAAGAATGGTGAGGTGCATGAAACACAAATCTCCCTTCCGTCCAATCTTAACTTGACAGTGTATTTTGCGGAACCAAAAGTTCACAGGCGAAATGAATGAAGCCAAGGAGCACTTCCAGGGAAACTTCAAACACAACCACTCTTCTCTGAAGTCTTAACTAGACACGACTCGACAGTTTGCTGCTGGCTGTATCTGGGGCAATAGGCTCGCCTCTAGCTAGCTCGTAAACTGTCGCCAAAGTAATTGAATGGAGATTGTTGGAAGAAATGAAAACACAGAAATAAATTCAGGGAAATACTTTCTGACATTAAGGTTCTTGTGAAAGAAGAAGAGAGAGGGTGCAGGGGGAGGAGGATGGACAGAAGAGAGTAAGGTGCAACACTCTGATAGAATGAAGAAATTGTGGTGGAAGAGGAAGGAAGAACGATGAGATGGAAATGAAGTGATATTTGCGTGGTCCTTAGTTTTGGCCGGTTCGCAAGGGAAAGGAACTAACTACTGACTTACAACTTACGAACGAGACGAAGAAAAGGACAAAATAGAAGGAAAATAAACTACAGGCAAAAGGAATACCCCAAACCCTCGAAAAATGTATATTGAGGGACTTGGAATAAAACAGAGCCATGAAAGACAGATAGGAAAGGGGAAAGATGATGATTATGATAATTGGTTTTAAGTGCCGCAACATCTAGGTTATCGGACCCTAATGGTTTGGGTTTGTTTATTTAGCGTATGGTATAAAACACATCACAATACATATTATAATATAATGATAATTAAAACAGCATGAAACAAAGAAAAATATATACAAAGCTGAACTCAGATAAGGGTAACAATGTCAGATTTGCATCCTTTATGTAGTCAATTCATTTTTTGTAGCCACCAGGAACTCAACTGAAGCCCCAGAGAAGACAGTTAGAGGACAATCTTGTGTGATATGCTGAATAGTTTGTCTATCAGCACCGCAGGTACATTTCGGAGATGTAATTTTCCCCCACCTGTGAAGAGAGTCCGCGCTTCTGCCACAATTTGTTCTTATTCTATTCAGGGTGGACCAAATTCTTCTAGGAAGCTCAAAACCTGGAGGCTTGGTTGTAATGCATGGCATAGTTTGTTGTTCCGGTGAGGCAGAGATCGACCAGAACTGCTTCCAACGGGCGGGCAGTAGTCAGAGGAAGGTGGCGAGAGCGAAGTATGTTCCTACTAATATCAGGAAAATCATGGTGCACGGGAAGATGAGGATTTTTGCAGATGGCGCTGTACACCTTCATAAGTCCATGTTGTCGTCTCATACTTGGAGGTGGAATGTGACTTAGCACTGGCAGACAATATGTTGGAGCACATCTAATTGTTCCCGAGATGATGCGCATAGTTTGGTTGAGCTCAATATCAACAAGCTTGGTTTGAGCACTATTCATCCTGGTGGACGCACAGTATTCAGCTACTGGGTACACCAATCCAAGGGCAGAAGTCCTAAGTGTAGAAGCAGATGAACCCCATGTTGTACCACACAGTTTCTGTAGAATATTATTTCTAGATCTGAGCTTAGCAGCTGTTCAGGTAAGATGTTCCCTGAAACTCAAGAGTCCTATCTAAAGTAACTCCTAAATATTTGGGATATTTGTTGTGTGAGAGCAATAGACATTCAGTTCTCTATTGGCTAGTCTGTTACTGAGATGGAAAGATGACACTTCTGTCTTAGTAGCACTAGGCTGCAGCCTACAGTCATGGAAATACTTGCCCATAATTGATAGATCCCTGGTTAGTATGCCCTCGGTGATTTCAAAATCTCTGTGGCTGATAGCAAGGGCCCAATCATCAGCATATCCAAATTTCCTAGAAGTGGCGTCTGGCATATCGGCAATATATAAGCTGAATAGTAAAGGCGCCAGCACAGAGCCTTGAGGAAGACCATTATTCAACTTCCTATTTGAGCTCATCTTGTTCCCCAGTATAAACTGGAAGCTTCTGTTGTTGAGCATATTATCGATAAGATTCATAAGTCTTAAGCATGGAATAGACCGAAGAAGTTTGAGAATCCGTCCTTGTCTCCAAACAGTATCATATGCTGCCGTTAAGTCAATGAAGGCAACTGAAGTCTTTTGGTGTTTCTGTAAATTCACCTCTATGAATGTTGTCAGAGAAAGAACCTGATCTGTCCAGCTGCGTTGGGTGATAAGGAATGATGAGAATGCAACGAAAATTATAACCAATACTAACTTACAAACTAGAAGAAGAAATGGTAAACAAATAAAGAATAAGGCAAATAAAGGACAGGAGGAAAAGAAATGCCCTCAACCCACGAAGAATGAGGACTGAGGGACGTGAAAGGAAGGAGAGCAATGAAAGGCAGATAGGAAAGGGGAAAGAGGAGAGGGCTCGCCCCAGAGGCAATGGAAAAAAGGGGAAAACCGGACCCAGTTCAGGAATCCCTCAGGGTCACCAACTCCCAAACTCACCAGCCGTGAGCCCCTGAGGGTGTAGCAATATCCAGAGCGCACTAGAAGTGGTGGGGCAAAATACACCCTGCCTCCTTGAGGGCCGTGAGCAGAAGGCAGAAGATAGTAAGAGAACATAAGATGTCTGACTCCTCGAAGAATGAGGAATCAGGAAGATGAGTCAAAAGTCAATTAAGGCGGGAAACTAAAAGACTCCCTAGGCCTCTAATACGGAAAAGAACAAGAGTTGACCAAGGAAGGTCGATAGTGGAGCCCGGCACAAATAAGTGGATGTAATGCCAAACTCAGCTGGTGTCCCGTGGTCGCCAACCCACGTCTCACTAGTTGTGAGCCCCTGGGGGAGAAGCGGAAAGAGCAGAGGTCCAAACTCACATACAACCTCGTCTTTCAATATGTTTGCTAATCACTTTTCATTATAAAAGGACTGAATATTTCCAGCCAGCCAACCCATTCACACACAGCTATGACTACTGAAAAGCTAAAAACAAAGCAAGTCCCGGCCATGTGTGTGTTGGAGCCGACCACAAGCGGTGGAATGTCCACGATCCATCACAACGCAAATTAATCACTCATTTGCTCCTGCTCGCCGCTGTACGCACAAACGACATGGCAGAAGGGTTGCCTACATACAGTACAATGATCCCAATACACCCGCGTTCACTTAATTCGCGGGTTATTCTAGTGGCTTGATTGCTATGCACTTTGTTGATGCCCTGTATTAATAATTAACTGGATCCTATTAATAAACAGAGGTGTGTGCCCCTCCACAGATCACACAGGGAGTTCAGCAATTCAATAATGTTCGTCTATCGTGAGCTCAATGGGCCCACGTTCAGACGATGCGTCCTTCAAATAGGTGTGCAGTATACCCAGGCACCTGAAAGGAGCCATTATTATTTTTATTATTATTATTAGTAGTAGTATTATTCTTTCGTTTCACCCTCTTTGGAGTACATTGAATCAATCATTTCCCTTAACGCTGTTCTTTCCGTAGAGCCCAGTACTTCTTCAGTCTTTCCGATCTTCTTCCGAGATAATGGGTTTGGATTTTAGTGTAGCTCTGTCTTGGAACCTTATATTTTCGTCTTTAGTAATTAATTAGGCTGTTCGATCGAGTAATGACGTTTCTGTCATTTTCAATTCTACTAGGTCTTTGTCAATTTCTTTAAACCAGTTGGGTTTTGTTTTACGATTACGGAAAAAGCCAAAGATTTGTTTCGTTAATCTATTAGAAGATGACCGTAAAAATTTATCCTCCTTTTTCGCATGGCATCTGACAGTTCTTCAATTTTCTGGTAGAGAGGTTAATTCCTAATGTACAGGGTCTTTCATATAAAATAAGAGCGTTGGCTTTGTTAACCGCTGCTGCGGTCACCTTGGCCGAGCTTTTGGCGCGCCAAAGCCCCCTGCTTTAAGCGTGTGTACAATCCTATATGATGCAGCGGCCTTGCTAGCGTGTGTACAATGCTGAAATCTTACTTTAGTTGGTTAGTTATTGTTGATGAAACCGAAACCCCTATAGTATTGAAAGCGCGCGCATAGTACATACGATGGCTGGTTTTTTTTTTTTTTTTTTTTCAAGTTCCGATGGACTGTACAAAACTAACAGATTGACATTACCAAACTTGACCTTGCAACAAGCGTGCAGTTGCTCAGTCGCCAGTCTAAACCTCAAGTGCAAACATGTTGAGACAGTTATCATTGCAACATCGTATTTTTTATGTAAAACTTATTTTAAGTACGAAACGGCTCGGCGGGTACGTGATGCATTTGTTCAGCAATTTCCTGATGAAATGCCACCTTCACTAGCACAGATTCACGTAATTGCAAATAAGTTTGACACTACTGGTTCGGTGCTCAATAAAAAAACATGCCCGCACACGAACAGTTTTAACAGAGGATGAGCTAGATGACATTGGCGAGAATCTTGAACGGTCTCCGAAAAAATCACTCACAAAATTAGCACAAGTCGCCCCGTCCCACTCACTGTGGATGCCGGGGATTTCCTTGTCCAAGCCATATTGCACCATGTGCTAGACCTTCCCCTGAAACCAGTGTCACTCACATGCAGTTCATTTCTGTCACTGTGAAGTGTAAGGCAGTTATACGATGCCTAAAGTAAAAGCAACTACAAGTTATCGTCTGCAGCAGAATTTAAGGATAATTTTACTTCTGATGGGGGCGTTCTGTTCTGCCAACCATGTGGGAAGGCAATCAATGCTAAACAGCGATCTCAAGTTACACCACACCTCAAGGGCAAGAAACATATTGCCGCAGTTTCTCGCCTTCAGAATAAGTGTTTCGCGATAATCGTCGGTCATTTGAGATGGGCAACCTGAAGATGTATCTCGTTTTCAGCAGTCAGTGAGACATAGCATAAATTGCATTCGTGAGTACTGCATATTGTTTATATTCACATTAATAAACTAAATTATAATTAAATATTTTTACTTTTTTGTCACATATTTCAGGTATTTTTGATACATAAAAAATAAATATTTTCCTGATTTTTAGCACCTAAAAATCCGAGCTCTAATTATAATAATAATATGGGTATACTGTATCTTTTAGCTACTGCAGCTTTTACAGACAAGGGCTGATAACCTTGATGTTAGGCACCTTAAAACAACAATGAGCATCATCACTGAACCGACAGCAGTATTTCAATGTGCCAGTAAATCTACTGACACGCCACTCATATGTTGCCTTGCAGAGCTCACAAGATGGCTAAGAATTAATGAGCCGTGTAACATGCTCCATTTTCCTGGATTGAAGTAACATCATTGACTTCCTTTTCCCAATACCAATTAAAGATAATTTCAGTCTACCCTCATTGCCGTAACGGTTTGTATTGAGGAAGTGTAAAGAGTCTTTTACCCTGGATATTCGAGCCGAAATGAACTCAACCGTGAAATACAATCAAGCTATCAACACATCTCCATTCTCAACACAAACACACACACCGCTGTTCTTGGGTAATGAGGGATAGCGATCCGAACCCTTCACATTCCACTGTACAGAATAATATTTGGCCTTTTCTTCACATTATGACAATCTCTTTAGCAGCTATTTGCCTGAATGACAAGACGTAATAATCTACAACCATGAAAGTTCCATCATCGCAGGCGCAACGCTTTTTGTAGGTACTCATAGATTTATAGCAAGTTGATATTGAAGTTAAAACCTTAAGTTTCTTATGTTATCCATCCAAATTGAGGAGAATATGGTGTGAGATGGTTAGTTCTAAGGAAGTGAAACTTGGACTGTTAGCGCAGCAGAGGTGAGGACAATAGAAGCATTTGAAATGTGGTGTTACAGGAGAATGATGAAGATCATATGGGTAGAGAAACAAATGAGGTATTAAGACGAGTGGGCGAGGAAAGATGTTTCTGGTGACTGCTAATGAAGAGAAGAGATAGGTTGGTAGGACACTTCTAAACCACAACCAGGAATAGCATACTTATTTATTGAAGGAAAGGACGAGGACAAGAACTGTGGAGGTAGACCAAGGTTAGAATATGTTAAACAGACTGTCTCGGATGTAGGGCGTGGTAGCTATGTAGTGATGCAATGATTATCCGAAGACGGGGAGGCATGGATAGCTGCATGAAACCATTCAAAGGACTCACACAGCAACAACACTGTTATTTAGAGTGTTCAAACCCGGCCGAAGCCGTCGGATTTTTTAAGAGCGTTAAAATCCCTCAGTATTGCTTCCTTCGGAGGGGAAGTAAAGACGGCGGTCCCATGTCATAGATTTATGGCATAGTAAAGAACCTTCCACTAATTACACCTGTGTGAAGCTAAATTGTATAGGTTAAGAATGTAAACAACGCTCTTAGATTTCTACGTTCGTTACCAAGAGCCGACTGCGGTGGCGTCTAGTAGCTAAGTTCTGAACTAGGGCTAGTAGCCGTTGATGGTGGCGTTTGGCGGCAAAAGTAGGAACTATTTGAAAAATTCAAAGTTGCAGTCCTTACTTGAATTAAAAAACAGATACACACACTAATACAGTCATCACAATTAACACCAGTTATCAGACAGATTCTACACACACCCAAAGTACACGGGGCTACATGACCGCGTTGTCGCAGCCCCTAAACTAAGGAACCACCACCAACCACCAGAGGACGCCTTCATGATCGAAGTTTCGTCTTTTGCAATCCAACAAAGTTAAAATACAAAAAGTTTACTCGCGTCCACCAGGAATTAACGATGCAAAATTCAACGGATATGCAAGAAAACTACGTTGCACCAAGTAAGCTAAACACATTCGTATTTAATGGTGGTCTTTGTAGGAATACGATCTGGCACCCCTCCAGCAGCACATTGTTTTTATTACTTGGGTATAGTCTGTCAATATTCTTGGAGGCCATTAGACACTGCGCCTACGCTGAAATGTTAAGATATGTACTGGTCGTTTTATGTGCAACCATAAAAAAAATGCAAGCCATTCGGTTTGCATCATGCAGCCCAATGTCCAACAGAAGCAGCATTATTTCGTAACGCTCACAAGTAAACAGCGATGGTCATCAAGTTTTCATAGTGAAAGACTCAGTATGTATGGATGATGAAAGGTCACTTATCAGTGACGTGTACAAATGAACTCATCTCACGCATGAGAAAACAAATTAATGAATACGATTAGAGAAAGACATTTTCTGCTCTAAGAGCTTTTAAGACATTAGCACGAGGATCATTGTCTAGAGTCGACTGTTAAAAGTTTGGGAGATTTCAGGATGGAGTCAACACAAGCTTAGCTTATGCGTTTTCGATGGGAGATTTAGCAGCATCCGTTATACAGTCCCAATCTAGTAGCACATATTCGGTTACCTGAAATAACTTGGGTAGGAAAAGATTAACCAATGATAAACAATTTGAAACCGCTCCAGGTTAAAGAATCAGATGTCTATCGAAAGGGATGTTAAAGTTTAAAAAGTGACAGTCAGTCGGAAAGACTAGACTTTGTATCATTTTAAATGCTAGAAAGGCTGGAGGCTTCTCGCTTCGCTCGAAGCCAAAGACTCTTGACATGTTAGAAAATGATCTGCATAATACTTATCTTGCTTATCTTGTTTCAAATTACTCGCGAACGGCAAGTGCAAACCAAGGGCAAAGCAAGGTCAAGTGCGAGGGATGCCGCACGCTCAGCAGAGCGCGCGGGGACGTGCCCCTTCCATCCAGTCTAAAAACACTTATAGTGGGCGATGTATTGAAGATACAGATATGCTCTCACGGACTTTTTTTGTAGAACTTTTCATGCTGACCAATTCTTACGCTCATAGTATATTGATATTTTTAACGGTTTGCCCAGCGTAAGCTTAAGAAGCACACGGACGCCAAGTTTGTTTTCGACTCTTTCACTGAAATCGTTACTGCTTGGCTTCCTTTGATCATACATATATTATTTTAAACAGAATCTTTCCTCGAGATGTCCTTTACAGAATGATCTCAAGATTGACGGTCACGTTAAACTACAAGCTTTTCCTTTACAGAATGGTGAAAACCGCATCAAAATCCATCTGGTGGTTCTCGAGATTACCCGTGACATCCAAGAATCGGGGATTTTTGTCTTATACTAACGAAGTAGAGATTGTCGGGGAACACATGCACCAAGCAGTACTATGATGTCACACACCTCAGTGCATCTAGGTATATTTCGTCCCGTCACCGTAACGTAACGCCAGACCCCAGCGTAACGACGAAGTCGACAAGATCATTTAAAATGATAAAATACAGTGGCACTTAGAAACGGGAAACGTATCCTGGAATTAATGGGAAGGTCCTCAGTTGGTGCAGCAGAAAGATGAGAATTGAAGCGTTTGAAATGTGGTGTTACAGGAGAATGATGAAGATCAGATGGGTAGATAAGGTTACAAATGAAGAGGTATTAAGACGAGTAGGAGAGGAGAGATGTTTCTGGCGACTGCTAGTGAAGAAAAGGGCAGATAATAAGACACCCGGGAATAAGTAACTTTCATACGGAAGGAAGGGTGGAGGACAAGAACTGTAGGGGTAGACTAAGGTTACAATATGTAAAACAGATTGTCTCGGATGTAAGGTGTGGTAGGTATGTAGAGATGAAACGATTAGCTCAGGACAGGGAGGCATGGAGAGCTGCATGGAACCAATCAAAAGGACTGAAGACTCGAACACACTTCAGTAATATTGTTGTTTCGTATTGTTTAGGGGTAATTTCTAGGTCTTGTTCATGTAGCACCATGCACTTGGGTGTGTGTAGAATCTGCCTGATAAGGGGCAGATGACCTCGTAGTTCCGCCCCTTAAAACCTCAATAAATAACTAACCTGTGTCACTATGATGTCTGTACTAGAGTGTGTATTGGGGAGGAAGTGGTCGTGGTACCGTCCCAGCGTTTGCCTGGAGTATTCAAGGATGGCTGAGGTGGGAATTGAACCAGGATCTGCGGGGCGACAGCTGTTACACCACTGGACATCAACTGGTGGGATTTTATTTATTTATCGTATGGCTTCTAGTGCCGGGAGTGTCCGAGGACATGTTCGGCTCGCCTGAGGCTGTAGCTGCTTCCAGCGGACACCCATAGGATGAGCTGCAAGTTCCGTTCAATTTCAAGTAGTTTCAACATTCGCTACCAGGTGTCACTGACACCTAGAGGTGAACGTTGGAACTTTGATGGAGCGTTACAACGAAATCGAACCTAGACATTTAACTTCACACAAGTTTAGTTAGTGGAAGGACCTTTTGCATGCCATAAATCTATGACATGGGACCGCTGACCTTACTTCCCCTCCGAAGGAAGGCATACTGAAGGATTTTAACGCTCTTAAAAAATCCGACGACTTCGGCCAGGTTTGAACCCGTGATCTTGGGCACAGCAGTTCAGCATGCTACCGACTACGCCACCAAAGCCGCAACTGGTGGGAAAGTTGTCATTTTAGATATTAACAGAACGAATGATTCCATGTCCTCAAAGTAGGTTGCATGATTAACGGGCACCTTTACCGGGTAGACATAAGCTGACCGCACTGAGCTAAGCCAGCCGATCTCTCCTCATTATTCACGGAAAGCTGATGGGAGAGCGCTACTGTGTATCCTGTCCCGGAGTCAATATACTGTGTGTGTGTGCCAACATTGATCAATCGGCCGTGTACCAATATCCACAGCAAGCCACGGCACATCTTAGACTTACCGGTCGTATTTATGGTTATAACTGGCGAGGATGCAAACACCCAAACGGTCCTATTCACCATTCACAAACCAAACAAGTAGTTCCGTGAAGAACTATACAGCCTATTTTCATATAACCTACTTATGGTAATTGCCTCTATCAACATACAAAATTTCAGTTTGATTGCTGTAATAGATTCGTAGATTTTGAGAACCGTCTAAATATTTCGGATGGTCGCCATGTTGAATTATTATATATAGTCATAAGTCCCGTATGCGTTCATGAACCATTCATTCGATTGCGATTAAACTTTGGTGAGTTGTTAAGCACGCACCCACGAATTTTTCTCTGATAGTAAATCCATTTTACAATAGTTTACAGGCAGTTAACTGAAAAAGAAACAAAAATATTGTGTATCGAAAAGCACTTCAAGAAACAAAGTTACAACGACAACACTTTCTTTGATTGGCATTGCAACGCATGTCGGGTACAGCTCGTTTTTAATAAATAAAAAATTGAACGTGATCGGCGCAAAAATGTCCGTAGTTATCACGTCCTCATCAAAGTGATAATGAAATGAAAATCCACAGCCTGCTTCCAGTCTCCGAGCGGGTCAGGAATGGAATGAATGAAGCCCCCACCCATCTAGCGGCGAGGATATGGCCTGACGCACTCCTCTGGGGCAATGATTAAATTAATGACAGATGATATGAAATGATAGTGGAGAGTGTTGCTGGAATGAAATTTTGACAGGGAAAACCGGAGTACCTGGAGAAAAATCTGTCTGCCTCCGTTTTGTCCAGCACAGATCTCACATGGAGTGACCGGGATTTGAACCACGGACCCAGTGGTGAGAGGCCGGCGTGCTGCCACGGAGGCTATAATCAAAGTGATAATAATGATAATAATAATAATAATAATAATAAACATATCGTATGGCCTTGGATGACGGGTGCAAGCTTTGTTAATGGACGCCCAGAGGGCAACTTGCATGTCGAATTTTATCGCTCCTTGAAGCGCTATGAAACTCAATGTGGTCAGATATCTATGCTCCTTGACATTATAGCGCCTTCTAGTAGAGAAATGAGGAACTTTGTGTTGGCGCAAAATCCCGAGATTATATTTTCCACTATGAGCACGGTCTACTGAATTCAAATGGGTTCTTTAACATGCCAACATCGTATGACATGCGTGTCGTGACTTTTGTTGCCTTTCAAAAAAATCACTTACTACGGCCAGGAGCGAACCTGCAAACTCGCGCTTGGTAGACTGACACGATAACCACTCACCCACCATGGCAATGATGATGATGATGATATCGCTGTTTTAAGGGGCCTAACATCTAGATTATCGGCCCCTAACGGTTTGGATGATAGGGAAGCATGAGAATGAAATGTAAACTATAACTAAAACTACCTACCATACTAGAAGAAGAAATTGAAAACAAAGGAAGAATAAGGCAAATAAAGGACATGAGGAAAATAAATGCTCTCAATCCTCGAAGAATGAGGAGAGCCATGAAAGGCAGGTAGGAATGTGAAAGAGGGTCCACCGCTGAGGCAATGGAAAAAGGGGAGGGAACCGGGCCTCGTCCACACCGGCAGATTTGTTTCCAGAAACATTGTATGCAGACTGTTTCCCAAATGTTTCTCATTTGCATGCGGGACGTTTGCAGACTTTTTGAAAACATTCTACATACAATCGGGAGACTCGAGTGATGTTTGGAAACAGTCTGCATACAGTTTGCATACAATTGACATACAAATGACAAACAAATCTCGTGTTTCAAGATACAAGATACAATGTTTTCTGTTTTCCAACGAAATGGAAAACACGCATACAAGAAACAAGTATTTTGTCTCAAGTCTTCCTGTGTGGACGTGTTTTGGAACTGTAGACCGGATACAAACCACAGACGCATCCAGCTAGCCACGTTTTCCCACATCATATTGTGTTGATTTAGTTTAAATTTCCCATCATCCTTTATGGTGCACCATATAAGGTTTAATAACAAGAGACTTTTTGTTGTTACGCTATACATTTCCTGTGTCATTGACATTTATTAATTCATATCGGTGGATGAAGGGACCAAAACGAATTAGGCCTTGAAACATGTCCCACCAATGACCACACAGTGATCTCATTATATTGCCACAAAATGTAGTTTAGTGGCGCTACCGGCGGGGTGTCAAATTTCACCCCCTCTCCACAAAAAGAAAATAGCTGTTGATATATGAAATATTAGTAGAATGAGTATTTTGGTTAATTATTCGACTAATACAAGAGGTACATTTAAACACAATCCCCGTCCCACCAGGATCGTTTCACTTTGATCCCCCAATTTATACATTCGCAGACTTTATAAGAAATCACCCTGTGGTAAAGGTATGAATGTGGACTAGAGGTCTAATTCTGGTGTGGACGCAAAACAAGTAACATACTTGTATCGGATACAATGTTTCAATACAGTCTGCATACTGTATGCACACTTATATGGAGACTGTTTCCAGACCGTCTTCATACAGTTTTCAAACAGTTTGCATACAGTATGCAAACAATCTACCTACAGTCTGCAAACAAATCTGCCGGTGTGGACTAGGCTTACGGAATCCATCAGGGTCGCCAACTCCCGAACTCACCAGCCGTGAGTCCTTGAGGGTGTAGCACTATCGAAGATGCACCAGAAGTGGTGGGGCTACACACATCTTGCCTCCTTGAGGGCCTTGAGCAGAAGGCAGGAGATATGAAGAGAACAGGTCTGACCCCTCAAAGAATGAGGGATCAGAAAGGAAGTGACAAGGGCCCCATTAAGGCGGAAAAGTGAAATACTCCCTAGGACTCGGATACTGGTGTAACACCTGACAAATTGAATTAGCTGCGAACCATTTCGGACAGTTTTCAGGTGGGAGGTCAGTGCTCGTCATAGTTCGCAGCCTGGCGCTGTTTCCGCTCCAAGTCTCAGCACGCAATACTGTTTCATTATTTAGGAGAGTCGAGGTTCTCAGGAAATTAAAACCATAAATCCCCTGCTCCCCTTACGCAGCGCTTCATGCTGTGTATATTTCTTTTTTAATTGTGGCGCATGAAATTATCGAGCGCGACTTCATTACTTTCAGATAAATAAACCAGAGGGTCTGATGAAAGAGCCTACTGTAAGAAGCGCTATTTATCCTGGGTCTTTTCCGGGCCGTCCAACTTCTCCCGTCAATTTCATTCCATAATCAGTGTTGCCAACGGCTTCGATAACTTGCCACGGTGGGTGAGTGGTTATCGTGTCGGACTGCCAACCCCAAGTTTGCAGGTTCGCTCCTGGCCGTGGTAAGTGATTTTTGAAAGGCGACAAAAATCACGATACTCATACGATGTTGACATGTTGAAGAACCCACTTGAATTCAGTAGGCTGTGTTCAAAATGGCAAAATTAATCTCGGGATTTTCCGCCAACACAAAGTTCCTCATTTCTCTACTAGAAAGCGCTGTAGTGTCAAGGAGCTTAGATATCTAACCTCCTTGACTTTCATAGTGCTTCAAGGAGCGATACAATTCGACATGGAAGCTGCCCTCTGGGCGGCAATTAACGTAGCTTGCACCCGGCCCCCAAGGCCATACGATATTATTATTATAACAGATTCAGTGGCATAGTTGCTAGCATGCTGAACTGCTGTGCCCAAGATCTCGGGTTCAAATCCGGCTGAAGTCGTCGAGAGTTTTTATGAGCGTTAAAAATCCCTCAGTAGGCCTATGCCTTTCTTCGGAGGGGAAGTAAAGCCGGCGGTCCCATGTCATAGATTTATGGCATGTAAAAGAACCTTCCACTAACTAAACTTGTAAAGTTAAATTTCTAGGTTAGATTCCGTTGAAACGAACTATCCAAGTTCCAACGTTCACCACTAGGTGTCAGTGACATTTGGTAGCGAAAGTTGGAACTACTTGAAATTAGATGGAACTTGAGGTTGGTTCCTCAGTTTAGGGGCTGCGACAACGCCGTCATGTAGCCCCGTGTACTTTGGGTGTCTGTAGAATTTGTTTGATAACCTCTGTTAATTGTGATGGCTGTATTGGTGTGTGTTATCTGTGATTCATGTAGATCAGTGGTTCTTAACCGGTGGTCCGCGAGTGCCTCCGGAGTGGTCCGCGGGAGAAAAGGATCCACCAGCACGTTAAAGAAAGTGGCCAATAAATGGGGATGTTGAAAACGATGTGCGTTGAACGAGAATCGTCAGAATGTATTCGCGGCGATGACTATCAGGTTTTGAATTGAAATATCTTTAAAATAAGTGTTATTGAGGATGGGTTACAACTGATACGGTGACTGGGGGGAGGGGGAGAGGAGGGGGGGAGGGAATGGGGGCCTGATTCAATTTCAGGCTGAGTGGTCCGCAGACTTCTACGGGTTCAGAACCACTGATGTAGATGGACTGCAGACGATCAATTTTTCAAATAGTTCCTACTTTTGATACCAAATGATACCATCCACGACACCTAGCTGCGGACTTGGCTACTAGACCTGGCGTCGAACGTTGGAACTAATATAGCGCTATCAAACTAACCTACAAATTTTAGCTTCACACAAGTGCAGTTAGTGGAAGGTCCTCTTTCATGCCATAAATCTATGACATGGGACCGCCGGCTTTACTTCCCCTCCGAAGGAAGGCATACTGTGGGATGTTAATGCTCTTAAAAATATCCGACGATTTCGGCCGGGTTTGAACCCGCGATCTTGGTCATAGAGACTCAGCATGCTACCAACTACGCCACCGAAGCCGCCTACACATACAGTAAAACCTGGGTAAAGCGGAACACAATTTTATTTTCCGTTTTCGCAGGTTTCCGATTTACAAAGGGTTGGGTTTTACTTAGACAATATACACTACAAGGAAATACTCAATTATCATATAGGATTGCTAGGAAATAATTTGAGGTTTTCCCACGTTAGGGTTAGTTATTGTTGTTTTAAGGGGCGGAACTACGAGGTCATCTGTCTCTTTTCCCACTTTAAAAAACACAATTATTTAGCTGGACGTTAATTTTTCTCGTGTTCTTCAATAACTTTAATTTTCTCCTCGAATGTGTCTTAAATTTACAAGTCACTGCCACTGAATTACAGTACGAAAATAAAAATGCAGTGCACAGTGAAAAGAACATCTTTACAGATCACTCAAGTCCACTGTATTCTTCAACTCGTACTTCTACTCTCATTTGTCAGAAATAAACTGTGTGTATCACAAGAAGGTTGGACGAAGTATTGGTACATATGTGAAATATAGCATACCTGCTGCGTCCTTGAGGAAAAATTATAGTTGATGTTTCCTAGGACTTTGGTGCAAGTACAGTCGCGCTCAAAATTTAGTACGAGGGCTGTTTTTAAGTAAGGGCCGTTTTTAAGCCCTTAGTTAGTGCGCACGCCGCAACAAGCATGCGCGCTACCTCCCGGCATCCTTTGCGAACAAGCAGGCATCAGTTGCAGCTGTGTAGCTAACCTGTACGCTGAACTGTGCATCTTTACAATGTTCAAGATTATTGATTCGCCCGCCGCGTGTGAGGTACGATCTGTGATACGTTTTTTGAGTGCAAGAAACATGTCGGCTGCAGACATTCATCGTCAGCTTTGTGAGGTGTATGGTTATAATGCAATGACGGAAGGTAAAGTGCGAAAATGGGTACGCGAGTTCAAAAGTGGCCGTGAAAATGTTCATGACGATGAACGCTCAGGTCTGTGATCACTAGGACCGAAGATTCATGATAACCACTCTATCAATGGATTTTCCTCAAGTGTGAATTCTTGGTTGTCAGAGCAGGCGGTAAACTTTTATGAGTTTTAAGGTATGACAAGTGCCTAAATAAACAAGGCAACTATGTAGAAAAATAGAGGAAGATTTGTAAAACCTAAAAATAAATGTGGTTTCAAAATAAAATGTTCGGTTAATTAAAAAAAACGGCCCTTACTTAAAAACAGCCCTTGTACATAGCTTTGTATTATGGATAAGAAAATCCGTCTTAGTCAGGTTATTTACGCCTTTAGTTCCGGAATTTCTTTTCGTTTCCGCGTTAGGCAGATTTCCGGTTTACCGTGTCATTTTACATAGGAATTACCTCCGTTCCGAATGTTGATTTCCGTTCGTCCAGGTTTCCGGTATGTAAAGGTTCCGGGTTAGGCAGGTTTTACCGTACTGTAAATCCTAGCCCAGATCAGGTACGTCACATGTCGGTGGCGTCACAGGTTGTACAGTACCGTAGTTTCCAATCTCGGAGGAGCAACGACCTGCACTATGATGTAACTCACGGAGCTCCAAGAAACTTGTAAATGAAGTGCATTATGAGAATCACGGACCGACAAGACAAGCAAGTCAATGAATGTCCTCTTGGCAGTGACAAAGCACTTTGATTAACACAGACCTCCTCTACACCGACATCACATCCTTCTAGTGACTTGACTCTTTAGACTAGCGGTAAGGTTCTCGTCCAGACAAGTTCAAAAATTGACTTTTTCAGATAAATACACCTTCTTCCTCTTCAAGGCCAGCTCTACGTACAGATATTATTGCTGACTCTAAAAAGCAGACAGGTCGGGTTATATACGAGTGGGAAATATAAGATAAGAGAACGTTCATTGCATTTGTAGACTTAAAAAGGCTTGTGATTACGTTGATTGGACTAAATTGTTTGACATTTTGAAAATGATTGGAATTAAGTATAGGGATAGGAGGTGATCTACAATCTATACATAAACCAGACAGCAGTCATTCGAGCTGAAGGATATGAGAGAGAAGATGGTATTCAGAAAGGTGTGAGGCAAGGCTGCAACTTATCACCCATACTTTTCAATCTTTACATTGAACAAGCAATGAAGGAAATTAGAGAGAAATTTAAAGTGGGAGTGAAGATTCAAGGAGAAATAATTTCAACTCTGAGATTTGCTGATGACATCGTCATCTTGGCCGACACGCCTGAGGATTTGAATGAGTTTTTGAATGGTATGGACTCCGTCTTGAGGAAAGAATTCATGATGAAAATTAATAAATGTAAAACAAAAATATTGGAATGCAGTCGCAATAAATCAGAAACCTCTATGGACATCAAATTGGCAGGGGAAAAACTAAAGGAAGTAGGAGACTTCAGTTACTTAGAAAGCAAAATAACCAGTGATGGAGGAAGCAAAGAGGTTATAAAAAGTAGGTTGGCTCAGGCACGGAAAGCATTTCTACAGAAAAGAAATCTGTTGACATCGAATATACAGTAGATATAGGTATTAGGAAGACATTTTTGAAAACCTTTGTCTGGAGCGTGGCGCTCTATGGAAGTGAAACTTGGAATATTGGTGCTGCAGAAAAGAAGATAATTGAAGCGTTTGAAATGTGGTGTTACAGGAGAATGATGAAGATCAGATGGGTAGATAGGGTTAAAAACGAAGAGGTATTAAGACGAGTGGCGACTGCTAATGAAGAGAAGAGATAGGTTGGTAGGACAAATACTAAGACACCCAGGAATAGCAAGCTTAGTTATGGAAGGAAGGGTCGAGGACAAGAACTGTAGGGGTAGACCAAGGTTAGAATATGTTAAACAGATTGCCTCGGATGTAGGGTGTGGTAGCTATGTAGAGATGAAACGATTAGCCCAGGAAAGGGAGGCATGGACGGCTGCATCAAACCAGTCAAAAGACTGAAGACTCAAACAACAACAATATTGGGGTTTCTACAGAAATAAGACAAGCCCTATGCGTTTCCAAGAATATTAATTACCTGGAAAGTTTGGCATTCAATAATGATTTGTACTTTGTTAGGATTAATGAATTAAATTAATTTTCATTTTTGTATTGAACTAAGATTTCAGCAAAAACCAGACTAGTCCAAAGTTTTTTTTTAGGATTTGTCCGCTATCTATAAGATAATGTGCACTTTACAATTCAAATTTATTTTTACTATCACTCCTATAAATGATACATGTTTCGGCTATTATTAGCCTCCATCAGCACTCATACACTCCGTCATATTCGATCTTATATACTAACACTTGTTTGTTTAAAAAAAATGTACATGTCAACTGGCGTCAACGCCATAAAAACAGAAATGAAATACTTAAAGATGATCTTGAATACAGGGAACACTCCTTGTCGCTACTGTATTTACAATCAAGTTTATAAAATAATTTAATTTTCTTTCCAATCTTCCGTGACGCGTCTGTAAAATTGAAGTCCAATTTGACAAGTCCTTCTAATTTGAAAACATGAAAGATACGCCTACTTAACAGAATTTACATAAACTTAGGTAACACTGAACAACGAAGAAAATCAATCTAATCGATTTCTGTTAAATACTTCAGCCCTTTTCTTCCTCTGCCATTGAGAGTGCGCGGAGGGCTGCCTTCAAAACAACTAAAGACGGGAATAATAAGGGGAACAAGTACACGTAGTGCTCTTGGAACATCAAGAAAAGACACGTGTAAGTTATTCTAGAACCAATCAAAGCACGTTATCGCCTCACGTCCAGGAGGTACGACATTGTCGCGCGCTATCGGTCAACAGCACGTACTCTGTCCTTGTCTCGACGTGCCATCAATGGCGACGTCATTCATATTCAGCGGCCATTGTCAGGCGCACATGTCACGACGTTACGTAACACTGTGCAAATAGAGCTCACGTATCTTCAATACAAGGTGACGACATATACACCACAACTGTGCACAAGTAAAGGAAAAGGCACTCTCGACACGCCGGAAGACGGAGGTACTGCTCGGGTCTAAGCTGCGTGGACCTGAGAGGAATGTGCATCGCAGACTATTAGTAGTGGTGGTGACGAGTGATGAGGTTTCTCGGTCCTTCCGTAGTAACAGAAGCAAATACATTCGTCGGTGACTCACTCACTCATTCATTCCCAACGCCACACTGGTTTCAGAAAAGACACTATGTTAGCAGTATTGGAATAGACGAGAATGTCAGGTAACACTGCGGGCTGTCGATAGGCTTGTCAATTCTCGCCTGCTCCTACCCTGCCTCTGGCCCTCATCCCGCAAGTTCACTGAGCTTAGACGCGAGCAGTAGATTTCTTATGAGATCTACCTAAAATAACACACAAGTACATGGGGCTGATTGCCAGGATGTTTTATCTCCTGAAATATATTGTTGTGGTTGTTGTAGGTGGTGGTGGTGGTGGTGGTGTTGGTAGACCTTGTGGCACACAGGCTTGTCCACCATTGATGAAAAAACGACCATTAAATACATTGGTTATGCAACAAGCCTATAAGGGCAATAATTAAGACACGAGTATGTAAATATCTGTCGAGATTTCGCCAGTTTTATGTACTGAACAGAAGGTATGGGACGCAGAGAATACCTTGTATTTGCCTATGGCTTCCTCGAATACCCCACTATGACACTAGCCACGCAGTGAAATTTAAAATAGAAGGCCGTGGAAGTCAGCGCAGGTGCGATGCTATCCTTACCTATTGGTCACACAACTATTTATTGAGCTCTGATTGGTAGGAGAAACTGTTTCATAATAAACAATAGTGTTATAATGACCCTCATTACGATACAGTTTTCTGACATATAGTCTAATATTATCATTTCGACATCGTCGAACATAAACACATTTATCATCTTAATAAATGTAGTTTGTTTTTTTATTTTTTTTTCTCTTTTGGCATTTGTTGTTATTATTCTGCATACGTTTTGGGGTTATCTCCTGTATGTCTTAATTAGATCAATAAACCGGGGTTTGTGGCCGTCTTTCCGTCAATGGTGGGGAACCCGCAAGGTCTAACAAGCCACAGGATATACGGCTTTAACATTTTGAAAATGTTTTCCATATTGATAACTGGATGTTCCTTATTTTGAAAATATTTCAAGGAATTTTCAGTTTTGATAACTGATCGCAGTTAGTTTTTTTTTTGAGAATATTTCCTTTAAAGCCAAAGCCAACTCCGCACAGACCTGGGAGTAGTGGAAGGTAGAGGATTCCACTCTTTGTGACAACAGCACTAGATTGGTTGGAGTCGTCAGCTCCATGCCCGGCCATTACCCCGGTACTCATTTCTGGTGCAGGCTGAGTAAACCACAGGGCTATTTGCGTTTCCGAAAGGATGGGGATCGAACTAACTCCCTTCCATTTAGAAGTTCATCGGCTCTACCGACTGCGCCACGCAACTACCGAATATTTCACTAGTTTCTTACATTTTTAACAGAATTCAGAAATAAGCCGTAATGTTTCAATTCAATTTTTAAATTTAATGTTTTGAAAGGAAATCTATTAATCTATTTAGTGTTTGTTTGAACCTAAATATAGCTTTAAGAATAATTATATTGTTTTAATTAGAATATATTTTGCCCTAGATATAAGCTGAAAAAGACTCCATGGGTCGAAACATATAGAGTACAACCATTTACTATATGTATTGTATCGATAGGCATGTTATTTAAAGAGAATGTAATATTGATAAGGTGGAACACCAGTGTTTTAATTGTTGAGGGTTTCCTGATCAGTAGACGGTGAGTTCGAACCTTGAAATGGTTGTCCTTAGTTTTATCTGGAGGCAAAAGCCAAGACGGGTCGGTAGATTCTAACAAACCACGGCCAATACGTTTCCAACGCTTGCCCTGTTTCATTCATCTTCATTCGTTCCATTAGCTCCTGTCACGACGTTAAGGGTATTCGGACGTAAAAACCCTCCACCACAAAGAAGTGTATCACATGCCCCGTGACTAGTCCGTGACCCTGACCGACCTCTGTGGACATGTGTACCAACAGTGAGAGCAGATCCATTACGTCACTTGGGGACGATAAATAATCACCATCTGGTGCAGCGCGGCCTTGTGGTCGCTATCGATTGTCTGTCGGTCTGGCACGTATGATGCACATATTCCAGTGTGGAGATGTGATCATAATACACTCTTAAACTATTCAAATTGAAAAGCAAGAACGGAAAATTCTCCGAAAAATGTATGGTCCTACGAGAGAAAATGGTGATTATGATGATGATAATTGTTGTTTTAAGGGGCCTAACATCTAGGTTATCGGACCCTAATGGTTTGGGTGATAGCGAAAATGACAATGAGACGGAAACTAACAGAGATTAAAAATACACACACAATGGAATTTAGAGTGAAAAAATTGACAAAATCGAATGAAAATACGCACAAAATGCGGGTTGGAATCAAAATAAATTACAAAGTGCAATTTAGATACAAAATACTGACAAAATGCAATTTAGATTGAAAATACTTTCAAAATGCGGTTTAGGTTAAAAATGCTTACAAAATGTAATTCAATTCAGAAAACTCACAAAAATGGCACCCCTACATTCAAAGACTTACTAAGAAGCAAATTTAGATTGTCAATCCTTACAAAATGCAATTGATGTTGTAAATACTCACAAAATGCAACTTAGATTCAAAATATTCACAAAATGCTATTAAGAGACACGGGGATGCAAGTCACAAAAACAGTGCGGAAATCTTCAAAGAAAAGGAAATATAATGAAAAGAAAATGAAGGCTGATTCCTAGAAGAATGAGGGATCAGGAAAGATGAGAGAAGGGCCAATTAAGGCGGGAAAGGAAGAGACTCCCTAGGCCTCGGATACCCTAATACTGTCGGGGCCGGCAGAGAACAAGAGTTGACCAAGAGATGTCGACAGGAAGGAAGACTGAGAGGAGTTCGGAACAAGTAAGTGGAAGCAATGCCAGATTCAGCTGAGGCCCCGTGGTCGCCAACCCACGTCCCAGCAGATGTGAGCCCCTGGGGTGAGGGAGAGAAATAGGAATGTGGATCAAGAGGAGAACTGCGAACCTCTACCCCTTAACTGGCAGGTTCAGTGATGCCGTACGCAAGAGACGTCTGTGACCATATCTATGTAATGTACAGCGACAGAATAACCAAAACAATATTTAACCTTTTATATGTCAGTGGACTGTATACCCTCTTAGTGACAAGCCCTTTCCTGAAATACTTGCCACGAATGCCAAGTTACTTTCAATGGTCATGCAGACTATTCGAAAGAAAATGATAAACACCTCATTTTGAACGATAGAATCATTATTTTTGCTTTGTTTCATAACCAATACCTCATTATTTCATACATTATGTTCATAAAAGTAAATACTGCATCTAAATCTTTATAATTGAGGTCATTCTGATAATTGTTCAATTTTTCCATTTTTTAAATTTATTTTTATATCAGTTTTGAGTCTATATTTAGGACACCTAAGAGTCGTATTCGAAGAAACACTACGGTACGGTTCAAGCTGTATAAAGTTCTTAGATGCATTTGTAGGCAGAAAATTTCACCAAGAAGAAAAGAACTGCACCGCAATTCAGTCGGCTGTGGACTGTGTGTCTAAGTAGCACTGAATACAAACTCAAACCTATCGCGTAACGGACATCGAAGGAAAAAAATAAACACCGCACAGGCAAGCTTGGAACCTCACCTTTCCAACAGTATGAACTAATCACGGACATATGCCTACAGAAATCTACAAATATAAGATAAACAGCGCGCCGATTGAATCGGCTATGGCACTTTTGGCGCGAGCTGCGAGAACCGATCTGATCGGCGCGTGGTACTAAGAGGGTTTTAACCACCTACAAAAACGACAATTTATATTATCAAAGATGCTGGTGGTTGAGACTTTCAGCCATATATCAAAGTTTTTTCTTTTTTTGGGAACTTCAATATTTTTGAATACGACATATTAGACCTAAGGTGCTTAATAAAATCAGAAGGACCCCATACATAGTAGTTGTTGTTGTTACTTGAGACATACTCATATTTGGTCATGAACATTGAGACCGACAGCAGTGGCTCAGGTGGCTAAAGCGCAGCGTTAGGTCATGGGACCAAGCTCTCTGCTGACTCGGTAGACGCGTGGGTTCGAGCCCCACCGTCGGCCGTCCTTGAAATGGTTTTCCGTGGTTTCCCCATTTTCAACACCAGGCAAATGCTGGGACGGTACCTTCTGATAGGCCACGGCCGATTCCTTCCACATCCTTGCCCAGTTTCATTCATCTTCATCCATTCCATCCCGACGCGCAGGTCGCCCACGGGCGTCGAATAGAAAGACCTGCACTCGGCCTCCGAGGAGGCCACACGAAAAAAAATGAACATTGAGCACTTCCATGTTTATTGGATTTATTTGACAACCTGTGTTATTGTGTGTGCATCTCTAATTATTACGATCTAGGATTGGTGGTGAATGACGTCCCATCCGGAGGGAGAAACCAACTCAGGATGGTCGATCTCCGGAAGGGGAGATACAGGAAGCGTGAAGGAGACGAAGAGGCTGAGTCTCCAAGCACACGCCTCATCAGTCAGCAGCCCCTATCCGTCTCCATTAGGGTGCGCGACACCCTCCATGGCTGCCAACGTTATTAGCAAGTTGGCGCGCTTGATTCACTGGCAATTAATAAACAACAACACAACCCTTACCCTACACATCATTTAATTAACAGCGTCGCCATCGCACACAGTTATTCTTGTTACCATCGCAACTCGCTGGGAGAGAGTTCCACCGCGTTCTCACCCTCCAATTGTTGATTGTTGTTTTAAGGGGCCTAACATCTAGGTTATCGGCCCCTAATGGTCTGGGTGATAGCGAAAATGGCAATGAAATGGAAACCATAACGAAAATTAAGTGAGACTGAAAAAATTTACAAAATGGAACTCAGATTGAAACGAATCACAAAACGTAGAGTGGAAATACTTACAAAAGGTAATTTAGAAGGAAAATACTCACAAAAGAAATTTAGATTGAAAACTCTGCACAAAATGTAGTTTAGGTTCAAAATACGTACAAAATGCAATGTAGATTCGAATTACTTACAAATTGCAATTGATATTCAAAATACAGAGAGTTTGTTTTATATGCGACGGGGACCCGCACTTGCCCGCTCGCCCGCGTTGCGCGTCTGTCTCCCGCCAGGCACTTTGCCGTTATGCGGCGCTCTCGCGGCACTGAGTCATTGAGTATAGGAATTTGTACTTACCTAGTTTACAGCTGGTGCTGAAAATGTTCGCCATTCACTGCTACACATCGCTGGCACCTCTTTATGACATTGTCATTTACTTTCTGAAGATCCTCAGCACCGATTGACTGTATTTCAGCTGTAATATAGCCTTTAAGCTCATTTATAGTGTGAGGGTTTCTTGCATACACTCTATTTTTAAGCATCCCCCACAAATAAAAGCCACATGGTGATAAGTCTGGGCTTCGCGGGGGCCACACGTTCCGACTTATAATCCTAGTACCGAAAATGCGACGCAATTCTGTCATGGATGCTTCGGCAGTGTGAGCAGTGGCAGAATCTTGTTGAAAGTAAGTTGACAATCGCTCTCCGTAAGTCAGTTCGTCAAAAAAATTGGTCAATGATCACATTGAAGTACAAATTTAAGTACAAATTCCTATACTCAATGACTCAGTGCCGCGCCAGCGCCGCATAACGGCAAAGTGCCTGGCGGGAGACAGACGCGCAACGCGGGCGAGCGGGTAAGCGAGGGTCCCCGTCGCATATAAAACAAACTCTCTGTACTTACAAAATACAAATGACATTGAAAAGACGTACAAAATGCAATCAATGTTCAAAATACTTACAAAATGCAATTGAAAATGTTTACAAAATGTATTTAGATTTAAAATACTTACAAAATGCAATTTAGATTGAAAATACTTACAAAATGTATTTAGATTTAAAATACGTACAAAATGTAATTTAGATTCAAAATACTCACAAGACACAATTGAAATTCAAAATACTCACAAAAGTGCCTCCACCTACATTGAAAAACTTACTAATAAGCAAGTTAGATTGTCAATCCCTACAAAATGCAATTGAGGTTGAAAATACTCGCAAAATGCAATTTAGATTGAAAATACCTACAAAATGTAGTGGAGATTCAAAAGATTCGCTAAAGGTAAATTAGATAGACGGGGAGCCAATTTACAAAAACAGTGCGGTAATTTTAAAGAGAAAAGGAAATAGAATGAAAAGAGAATAAGAGATCTGACCCCTCGAAGAATGAGGGATCAGGAAACATGAGACAAGGGCCAATTAAGGCGGGAATGTAAAGACTCCCTAGGCCTCGGATACCCTAATACTGTCGGGATCAGAAAAGAACAAGAGTTGACCAAGGGAGGTCGAGAGGAAAGATAACAGAGAGGAGCCCGGCACAAGTAAGTGGAAGCAATGCCGGACTCAGCTGGGGTCCCGTGGTCACCAACCCACGTCCCACTAGATGTGAGCCCCTGGGGGGGGGGATTACATGGGAATACATGTTTGAATATTGTTGTTGTTGTTGATTCATGTATGGGCTTTGCGACAATGTGAAGTAGGATATGGTAGGAGCTGAGGGGAGGTGTGTAAGAAGCGGTCTAAATTATGCCCGATATTAGAATTAATTTGATATGCTTCATGAAGAGGCCAGCGGGGTGTCTTGATTGTTTGATTGCACCCACCTGCAGACTGAGCGGAGACATCCGGCCAGACCAGCCATTAACACGCGCTGTCGACCGTGAGCCACCGAACTGAGTACGTGCTCATTCTTATTAATATTAGACTTCAATCATTGGAGAGACTGGTTCGGGATGAGCGAGGTCAATCCCACATTTATGGCCACAAATGGGAAGGTGTGTTCTTGGGTTTTAATACTGACGAAGACACGGGTCATCCTTGGACGCTAACTACGTAAAATATCCTGAGATGTAATTACATTAGTCTCGCCAAACACTATGTTATAGTTAGAGCTCTACGCGGATAAACAGAACGTTATCCGCATCCACACGACTGATATCCGCATCCGCCCTGCATCCGCACGACTGATATCCGCATCCGCCCCGCATCCACACGACTGATATCCGCATCCACACGACTGATAACCGCATCCAGACGACTGATATCCGCATCCGCCCCGCATCCACACGACTGATATCCGCATCCACACGACTGATAACCGCATCCAGACGACTGATATCCGCATCCGCACGACTGATATCCGCATCCGCCCTGCATCCAGACGACTGATATCCGCATCCGCCCTGCATCCACACGACTGATATCCGCATCCACACGACTGATATCCGCATCCGCACGACTGATATCCGCATCCGCCCTGCATCCACACGACTGATAACCGCATCCACACGACTGATATCCGCATCCACACGACTGATATCCGCATCCACACGACTGATATCCGCATCCGCCCTGCATCCACATGACTGATATCCGCATCCGCACGACTGATATCCGCATCCGCCCTGCATCCAGACTACTGATAACCGCATCCGCCCTGCATCCACACGACTGATATCCGCATCCAGACGACTGATATCCGCATCCACACGACTGATATCCGCATCCGCACGACTGATATCCGCATCCGCCCTGCATCCAGACGACTGATATCCGCATCCACACGACTGATATCCGCATCCGCTCCGCATCCAGACGACTGATATCCGCATCCGCCCTGCATCCACACGACTGATATCCGCATCCACACGACTGATATCCGCATCCGCTCCGCATCCAGACGACTGATATCCGCATCCGCCCTGCATCCACACGACTGATATCCGCATCCACACGACTGATATCCACATCCACACGACTGATATCCGCATCCGCCCTGCATCCACACGACTGATATCCGCATCCACACGACTGATATCCGCATCCACACGACTGATATCCGCATCCGCACGACTGATATCCGCATCCACACGTTTCATATCCACGCTGACATTACAATAATATGTCTAATTTATTATATAAAGTATTAAGCCTCCGTGGCTTAGGCGGCAGCACGCCGGCCTCTCACCGCTGGGTCCGTGGTTCAAATCCCGGTCACTCCATGTGAGATCTGTGCTGGACAAAACGGAGGCAGACAGGTTTTTCTCCGGGTACTCCGGTTTTCCCTGTCAAAATTTCATTCCAGTAACACTCTCCACTATCATTTCATTTAATCTGTCATTCATTTAATCATTGCCCCAGAGGAGTGCGTCAGGCCTCGGCAGCCGGCACAGTTCATATCCTCGCCGCTAGATGGGGGCTTCATTCATTCCATTCCTGACCCGGTCGGAGACTGGAAGCAGGCTGTGGATTTTTCATATAAAGTATTAAAGCAACAAACACATTTAGACATTCGAGGAGAAATTCTTTCCCCTAGGCTGTGAATCGCAAGACAATGTTAACTGAGTTTTGTCCCTCTCAGTAACGGCAAGTGAAACACTGGGTGGCTAATTATATCAATTACCTAGTCGTCCGATTTACCCACGCGGGTATAAAGGATTTGTTTTTTTGGCAAAAGTCAACACTGATTGAGGGTATTTCCATGATTGACTTCTCCCACTTGTCTATTATTCTCATATAATCCAAACAAAAGCAAATAGGGAAATAACAAGAAATGTAAAAGACAAATATCTTAGCAAAAACTTTTTTTTTATCCAGTTCAACATTGTATTCTAAGAACTATCAGCAAATTTACTCTAAACATTATCCAAGGCCGCCTGCCACGGTGGCTGAGTGGTTATCGTGTCGGACTGCCAACCCCAAGCCTGCAGGTTCGCTCCTCGCCGTGGTAAGTGATTTTTGAAAGGCGACAAAAATCACGATACGCATGTCATACGATGTTGGCATGTTAAAGAACCCATTTGAATTCAGTAGGCCGTGCTCATAATGGCAAAATTAAACTCGGGATTTTCCGCCAACACATAGTTCCTCATTTCTCTACTAGAAAGCGCTATAGTGTTCAAGGAGGTTGGATAATGGATATCTTACCTCCTTGACTTACATAGCGCCTCAAGGAGCGATGAAAAATCGATATGCAAGTTGCCCCCTGGGGGTCAATTAACAAAGCTTGCACCCGGCACCCGAGGTCTTATGATATTATTATTATTACTATTACTAGTGGACCCGTGCGAGCTTTCGCAACGTGAATGTAGGTTTATGGGGTAGTAGGGAAGAATGTGGGAGAACGAAGTTTTAAATATTGAAGAAATGTATTTATTGATGTTAAACGGCATACGTGTAGCCTCCGTGGCTTAGGCGGCAGCACGCCGGCCTCTCACCGCTGGCTCCGTGGTTCAAATCCCGGTCACTCCATGTGAGATCTGTGCTGGACAAAACGGAGGCAGACAGGTTTTTCTCCGGGTACTCCGGTTTTCCCTGTCACAATTTCATTCCAGCAACACTCTCCACTATCATTTCATTTCATCTGTCATTCATTTAATCATTGCCCCAGAGGAGTGCGACAGGCTTCCGCAGCCGGCACACTGCATATCCTCGCCGCTAGATGGGGGCTTCATTCATTCCATTCCTGACCCGGTCGGAGACTGGAAGCAGGCAGTGGATTTTTTCAAACGGCATACGTACATGAGAAGAACACAAAGAATTATGTAGAACAGTGTTTTGTACTTGTGACAGCACCTCTTTGTAGACAATATTCGATGTTACAACGAATTCATCCGTTATTGTTTGCTCGGGAGTTTCTTCTACAGCAATTTTTACATTTGCAAAGGATTGAACCCTAGAGAAAGTCTTGGCGAGACCACACCAGAGCCATCTGCTGAGAGAGTCCTCAGCTAGCAGTACGCCGCCGCCGCCGCGCTGCCCTGCGCTCTAACGGCAGGCTCGCTTATCAGTACGATTCCCGGTCAATGCATGTGAGATTTTCGAAGTGAAATGCCATGTCCTGTGGTTCGGATTCCACGTTAAAAGGAGGTCCCGTGGCTCATAATCACAAGATTCACGGTCACGTAAAACTACAATCTTCCTTCCTTCCTTGCTTATCAGTACCCGCACTCCCGCCAGACGGCTGCCACCGCCGCGCTGACCTGCACTCTAGCGGCAGGCTCACCAGGTTATACTGCTCCCATTGTAAGTGTACATATTTTAAGGTATTTATTTAATTGTGAGGCATTAAAAGAGGAAGTGAGTGAGTTTCGGGCACACATGGGGTTATGCGGAACCTGTAGGTACCCCATATGTGTAGGTTGGTGTTAACAGGACCTTATTTTCGGTACAAAACCGAAATGGGACCTTAGCAGAATAATATAGGGAGGATTATTATTATTATTATTATCCGCAGCTTATCCGCTATCCGCTATCCGCACAGCCATGCACACTATATCCACTTGGCGAAAAAAATTGCGGATATCCGCCTCCGCGCAGCGCTTTACTTATCGTCCGCTTAACCTATAATTTACTAACAACCTGATCTTTCCATTTCTCCATCATTATTATAAAAATCGTGTAGCGGCTAGCGTTGTTAGCTGTCGCCCCGGAGTTCAGGGTTTGATTCCCGGCTCTGCCAAGAAATTTTATTCTGGTCCGAGGGCTGGAACGGAGTAGACTCCCCCCGTGAGGCAAAACTGAGAAGTGGTGGGTTCGATTCCTATCCCAGCCATCCTGGAAGTGGTGGCTCAGCGGTCTAGCTGTATGCCTCTCACCAAGGCGGCCCGGGTTCGATTCCCGGTCAATGCATGTGAGATTTTCGAAGTGAAATGCCATGTCCTGTGGTTCGGATTCCACGTAAAAAGGAGGTCCCGTGGCTCATGATCTCGCGATTAACGGTCACGTTAAACTACAAGCTTGCTTGCTTGCTTGCTTGCCATCCTGGAAGTGGTCTTCCGTAGTTTCCCACTTCCACTCCAGGCAAATGCCGGCCACGGTCCATCCTTCCCAATCTTCGCCTGAATTACAAATACGTGGGCTGTTTCTTTTTCCATGTTCCGATGGACTGTATAAACATAAGATTGACACACCAAACTGATTTTACTACTAAATGTTGGCTTGTTTTATTTTTATGTCTCAACAAAATCGCCAAAACGATTGAAACATTTGTCGTATCGTTACACCAGCTTTCCAATGCCCTCGGCAAAATATTCTGCCGCCACTGAGGTGGGTACGTCTCGAGAGTCTCCTGAAGTGTTTCCATTTTGGCGAGGCGTTGTCGCTCAGCCATACCTTCAATTCTCGAAAAGGGTGAAAATCATTCAGTGCTGGTTTGGACTAAACGGCAGATGGTTAAAAACTTCACACTTGAATTCTTTGAAAAAGTCTGCCGTAACGTTGGCACAGTGATATTATATTTTCTTTTAAGAATCTTACAGTATAATGATCAATGATTCTTTTGAATTTCCACTAAAAAAGAGCCTTGCTAATTCAAAATTTCACACGTTTTGTTTTGATTGCTTTATTGTAGTTTTTGTGTGTTTCTAGAGCAGAGGGATTCCAATTTTCTTTTACTGTTGGTCCGCTCTTGAACTATCCGAATCCAGGGATTGACAACACTTGATTTAGAGGGTCGTTGGAAAGAAAAACTGACTCAGTTCTGATGTCCCTCAGGATACCAAATTCCGAAAATTATAGGCATAGACTAATTCATTATGGGAAAAGTTGTAAGTTTATATAGAAGAAAATATTACTCAGAGGGCAATAGAAGATGTCAATAAAATTATTTAGAACAAAAACAATATGAAGGATTTGCATTTTTTTATTGGATTCTAATGATATGCACACCTCTGTAATTTCGTTAGGGTTATTTTTAGCCTGCTTTTCACATTTTGCAAAAATGAGGAAAAAGTAGACTTATGAGATAGATCTGGGCAAATGTGTGTCAGTCTGTCTGTCCTTCTGTCTGTCTGTCTGTCTGTGTGTATGCCCCCGCCCCCTATCAATTCTTAAACGGCTGCAGCAATCAAAACCAAATTTTGTATGGGTAAAGATCTATACCTCAATATCTCAAGCCCATATTTGAAAATGATGTCAGTGCTACCAACTGCTGAAAAAACGCACTAGAAATTTGAGCTCCATGTTGGATACCTTGGAAGGTATGCATGAGAGCTATTCCAAAATTGGCACACCTATAGATAATAATATTTCAGTTTAATTTCCAGGAGGCCATACATGTCAGTGTTGCCAAAATGATTCTAAGTCTGCTGATAGGTCCAATGTTTAAATACATATAACTTCTACACTATCAATTGGATTTCAACTAAATTTCGTATGTAATATGCGGACATAAACAGATATGACTGAGCGTATTCTTAAGAGCCACCAGGGCTGCCAACTGTTAATAAATGCTCTTCCTATTTTGTTTACCCAAAAACCAATATATCAGAAAGTATGCAAGCCGACAGCTTTAAACTATGCACACCTATAGTACGTGACATTCTAGATTAATTTGGAGTAACTAATATCGTCAGTGCTACCAACATGATTCTATGCCTACTGATAGGTCCAATTTTAAAATATACTAATACATGGATTTCATCCAAAATTGACACAACACGAGACCATAACATTTCAGATTATTTCTGACCAGCACATGCATGACATTGTTGCCAACATGATTTTACGCGCGCTGATAGATCCAATGTGTAACTGCATGTAACGTCCATGTTATCCAATGGACTTTAACCAAATTTTGTATTCTGTACCTTAAGAGATGGAACTAAGAATATATTCAGTCTCCAGGGCTGCCAACTGTAGTGCTCTATCAGGCTACATTATACCAGTTATATTTCGAATTAATTAGAAATTTCGATATTACCAACTTAATTACGTCATTATTCTAGATAGGTCGGTATGGATTGGCATGAATGTTAATTTTAAGAAAAGTAGTCTAGTTCGTCACGGAACTTCTTGTACCAGTAATTGGCGATATATTGTGTTGACCGACTGAAAAACGGTAATATCATTCATCAATTAGGGAAAATGACTACAGAACGAGTGGCGAAGAAAAGGAATAATGCAACTAGAGCACATGATGGGTAGAACTTCAAACACAGGTAATAATATAGCCTACCTAGCGATTATGAGGACAGAAATGTGATGTAACAGGGATTGCACGTCTCGGGAGCAGACAGACAGACAGTCTTAAGTAACACAGCGTCCTCCCAGGAATTCAGCAGAGGCGATGTGAGGGGGATTCTGAATACCAGAGTAAGCCCGGGAAATTGATATGAAACCTAAAGTGCAACACTGCCAAAAGAGGGGGATGCGAGTGTTCTTGTTTGGCAACTGAAGCTACGTAATATCCCTGTTAACCGCAACACACACCAGGACATACCAACGAAAGGACATCGGAACATTTCGATCAAATGCCAAAAATAATTTTGTTTTCCACCGTTGTTAATGATTTCTTTTTAATGGAACTCAACGTAACACATTCCGTGTAGTTTTGCAACAATAACTGGCCAAACATTTCAGAAGGCTTTAGTACACAGAAACATTGACTGCCATTGCAAACATGGCTCTAGAAAGGCCCTTGATCTTGTTATTAGATGTATTTCTATTATTTTTTAAACTTCATCCCATTGTTTCTTATTAGTACACACACAGTTAATTAATAATAATTAAACAAATAAATAAATGGAGAGTACAGGAGGCGACATAACAACGAATTCTACATACGTGTTGAAAGGATAACGGACTTGATACGAAAAAGGAGAATTGGTTTCTATGGCCACATAACACGCATGAGCTCGCAGAGACTGATCAACAGCATATTTTCCTACTTTGTAGACAAGAAAACCAAGGGACCATGGTTCTCTGAAATAAAAAAAGATCTTATAGAAGTAGGGATTTCGCTTGAGGATATTCAAGAACGTCTATCTCTCCAGAAAAAAAACTTAAGAGCACACCAGCGATTCCAAGAAAAGCCAAAGCTGAGAACAGGCAAGAAGTGGGCGGCTGACAGAAAGGAGGCGCACAGGAAACGGTTTTTTTTTTTTTTAAAGCGTATGGCTTTTAGTGCCGGGAGTGTCCGAGGACATATTCGGCTCGCCAGTTTTGTAGCTGCTTCGAGACGGACACCCAATGGGTGAGCTACAAGTACCGTTGGGGAGGGAAGTTGGAATGTAAGGACGAGGAGTTGGAAGGTAGCGGCTGTGGCCTATAGTTAGGGACCAACCCCGGCATTTGCCTGGAAGGAAGATGGGAAACCACAGAAGACCATCTTCAAGGTTGCCGGCGGGGGGATTCGAACCTCCTCGCCTCCCGGATGTGAGCGATTGCCATCAGTCATGCCGTAACCACCACGGCTAACTCACCCGGTAGGAAACGGATGAAGGACTACTGGGAAAAGATTGAAGCTCAAAGACGGAAACAGTTGAAGTAACGTGGTCCATAGCAGGCCGAAACGAAGAAGAATGAATAACTTAACTTACTATCATTTAAAAATAAAAGTACTTCATTAAATAAATAGTTTAAAAAACTATATTAACATAAATAAAAATATATATTGTTATTATTATTGATTTAAGCCCACTAAGGAGATGACTATTTTCTTTTGGATAATCACTTCCGTTCGCAATACTAGTATTTTTCCTTTCTTTCCTGTGAAAGAGGTTGGCGAGATTTAACAACCGTTGGTAGGGGCGACCACAAATTAACCATGTGACAGAAATTCTGGGGCGGTCATAGACATCAGTAGACTATCAGAAATTTTGGAGCAGTCATAGACATCAGTATCAGAAATGTTGGGGCGATCATAGACAGTCACATCAGTATCAGAAATATTGGGGCGATCATAGACATCAGTATCACAAATATTGGGGCGATCATAGACATCAGTAGACTATCAGAAATTTTGGAGCAGTCATAGACATCAGTATCAGAAATATTGGGGCGATCATAGACATCAGTATCACAAATATTGGGGCGATCATAGACATCAGTAGACTATCAGAAATTTTGGAGCAGTCATAGACATCGGTGTCAGAAATGTTGGGGCGATCATAGACATCAGTATCAGAAATATTGGGGCGATCATAGACATCAGTATCAGAAATATTGGGGCGATCATAGACATCAGTATCACAAATATTGGGGCGATCACAGACATCAGTACCAGAAATTTTGGGGCGATCATAGACATCAGTATCACAAATATTGGGGCGATCATAGACATCAGTAGACTATCAGAAATTTTGGAGCAGTCATAGACATCAGTATCAGAAATATTGGGGCGATCATAGACATCAGTATCACAAATATTGGGGCGATCTTAGACATCAGTAGACTATCAGAAATTTTGGAGCAGTCATAGACATCGGTGTCAGAAATGTTGGGGCGATCATAGACATCAGTATCAGAAATATTGGGGCGATCATAGACATCAGTATCAGAAATATTGGGGCGATCATAGACATCAGTATCACAAATATTGGGGCGATCATAGACATCAGTAGACTATCAGAAATACTTCAATGAGCATAAATATATATATATATATATATAAATAAAAAGATAAATAAATTAATTAATTTAAAAAAAGATACAAATAAATAAATGGTTTTAGTTGTTGTTTAGAAATCTCAAATTATAAAAGCCTCCTTGTCAAACACTAGATAGAAGTTTAATAATTTAATTAATATTTACATGTTTCGGTATACAATGATACCCTTAAAATTTTAAAAACTATGTTAGCACATATCAAAGAGATAATTGATATCCCTACAATAGACCAGTAGAATTTAAATACCCTACAATGAAAGGTCGCAAATTAGAAAACACAGGAAAGAAACAAGATTAAAGTTAATATAAATATACCTTAATAGAATGTTTTTATTACACTTCTTCAATACGGTTCAATACTATAATGAATCGGACCGCCTGTTGAGTGTGAAAATATGTTGTTTCCATGTATAAAGCACACAGAGAGAAGGCCTAGCAATGGGATCGCCACTAAGTGGGTTAATCGCTGACATCTTCATCAATGCACTAGAAAATGCGTTCTTAGAAATGACTTCAACAAAGGGAATAGTAATATGGAAAAGATACGTAGATGATGTAATTTGCATCTACGATACTGAACTAACAAGCGAAGAAACAATTCTCCAATCCATTAATAGCCTTCACCATTCTATCAAATTCACTAAGGAATCCGAAATAGACCGGAAAATAAATTATCTCGATATAACTATTGAACGTAAAGACAACGACCTTTCATATTCCATATTCCGGAAAGCAACACAAACCTCGCATGCAATCGACAATCAGTCTAATCACCCCAGTACGCACAAACTAGCGGGTTTCAATTCAATGGTGCACAGGGCTTTAAACATACCCATGTCAAAAGACAACTATAATAAGGAAATAAGAACTATTATGCAAATAGCAAAGGAAAACAACTTCTCGCCAAGCAAAATAAATCAAATTATAGCCAAACATAAAAATAAAGATAAAACGATTCCCAAACCGGACAGTAATGAGAAAAAATTTGCGCGTTTCAACTATGTGAATGCGAATACATATAAAATCACTAACCTATTCAAAAAGCAAGGCATAAAGATAGCTTTCACGACGAAAAACACAACCGCTAGGCACCTCCTAAATAGTAATCTAAATAAACGTGACCCGTATTCAAGGTCAGGGGTATATTCTATAACGTGCCAAGACACCGATTGTCAAGCTAATTACATCGGGCAGAGTGGAAGGCGAGTAGACACACGTTATAATGAACATAGAAATGCGATAAGATACGGAACACATTCAGCCGTGTGCGAACATATGTGTGACGCAGGGCATAGCTTTACCAACATAGAGTCGGACCTTAAAATAATCCATCACGAATCGAAAGGCAGAGCTCTTGACATAAAGGAAGCAATCGAGATACACATAGCCAAACGAAACAATCCCAACAATCTAAATGAACACACGTTCATGGAGTGCTCACCCCTCTTCACGCTACTAAAAAACACACCCTGTCGGAAACAAAACACAATTTAGCGACACAGCCAAGCTAGATAAAAAGGGGGGGAAATTAGGGGTTTTTTAATAGGTAAATGTTATCTGGATCAGGTGTACGATGTACTTTTCTTCTGCAATAAACCAAGGCCCATATTAGAGGCAGTATTAAAGGTGCCGGGACGTCCTCATAAGACCGTCAACGCTTAGTTCGAATGGGTTATGCTCCACGCGTGGCGAGGACTAATCCACGGTCTTTAATAGTTGTAGATCCACCTCATTCAATAACATACATCTTATCTAGGTTGGCAACACCTCACATAAACACATCGCGATCACTCCCCACAGCACGTAGGGACGGGGGGGGGGGGGGGGGGGAGGCAGGGAAAAACCAGTCGTTAAGATAACCACCGCAGTCGACCGCACAGCGAGTTCAAGTGAGCACGGAAACTGCGAATAGCTGTAGTACGGAAGACAATCAGATAAGTAGTTAGCCTAAAAATTTTATAGTTTAACCATAGTTTACAACCATATTATCTCTCTAAAGTACAATCTCCGGATAGCCATCACCATTTAGCATTTCACCTAACATATATACTGCATTTAGCATACACTGACAGTTGCAGTACCAATACTGCAACTAAATAATTGTACATATTGTAAATATTTTCACCTGTATTTCAAACATAGATTTTATAGCCTAAGTGTATTGGATCTGATGATGATCGCTTGACGATCGAAACTGGTCATCCTAGTGTTTTATTAATCTCATGTAATTTATTTCAGGATTAGGGCATAACCCATCTCTTTTGGGTACATTCGTGTTGACCGACTGAAAAGCACTAAACTCTTGTCATGGAACAACGCGTAATGTTTTTATTTTTATTTTATTTTTAGATGAAGTCATCTAACCTTGAAAAGAATCCTGTCGAATCCTATTTGTCGTTTACAATATGTAGTTTCCAGATGGTTGAACACCGTATATTTTTTTATAAATGGTAAAATCTTCTTTGTTAACTCTATTATTCTCGGTTTTCGTTGGAGCAAGTTACACAAATTAAAATTGTTCCACCCAATCAAAATTCACTGGACAGACGCACGCAGAAGTCTACATTTCAAATAATGAAAAGGGCTACAAATGAAGCTCTTAGTGGAGAGAAAACTGAGAACCCGACCCTTAACCTGACCGCGAGGTCACGCCACTGATTACAGCACGCTCATGCCCAGCCGGAGTTTCCGATTTCATCGGATCGATTAACCATATTTCAAGCGCTCAGCCGAGCTGTCACTCAAAAATGTCAACTATCTTTGGAACCGACATGACACTGCTACAGAATAATGGAACAATACATGGGACGTACCCCCTACTCAATAGTGCAGGGAAGTAAGTCGATAATCACAAGATGACATTGTGCCTTGTGTCGTCTATGGTTAGAGGCATGATTTTTTCAAACTAATTTTTGTGTTATTTCGCGAAATAGATATTGTTGTATCGCTTTAATTTCGCTTTAATGAAATTCTAAAAATAATCATTAAAGGTTTCATTACTGTGGCTCTGAATTATTATTTGAATGGTAGATGTATAATTACTAGTAAGTAACCAATATTATTTTATTACATTCCTGATTTTGCATTAATTTTAATGCTAGCAGTGACTGAATTATTTCAACCTGTTGAATCTTTGTTCACTCTTCTCTTTCTTTTCATACAGTACATAATCTTGAAACAAAATTCCTAGCTCGTTATTCGCTACAGATTTCGCTGTAATATCGCGCTTAGCGCGCAATGCACCTGTCGGCCTAGGTCTATACAAATTAGAACAATACAATGTAATAAATAAAATAAAATTAGAACATGCACTTCAATTGTATTTTGTATATGGTTATTTTTCTCAGCAGAGCCGTTGGTCGTAGAGTTGTTACCCTATCGGCTGCCTTGGATTGATGATGACCACCTGATGATGAAACGCGTAATCCTAAAATGTCCCCATTTTAATAGTGATCATAACTAGTAGGCCTACATGTAATTTTTTCGAAGAGTGTTATTTACTAATTATTCTAGTAGTAGCACGCGGCTTAGCCCGGTGTATTTATTTATTTTTCTTATGGATGATAATAAATACTACTACTGAACTACAGTGTTACCTGCAAGGTTCCAAATGGCAAGTAGGCTACTTCAAATTTGATTCAGATAGGTGAAACGGTTTAGATTTGCGCCAAAGGGCCCAAATGAAGGGAATGGAGAGGGCTGTCCGAAATTTAAAGTGGACAGTGTTACTCGTCGGGTTTCAAAGGGTAAGTACGTAGAATTTGGTTGAGATCAGTGAAACTGTGTAGATTTGTGCCAAAGGGCCTGATTGAAGGGAATGGATAGGGCTGTCCGAAATTATAGTAGACAGTGTTACTCGTCGGGTTTCAAAGGGTAAGTACGTAGAATTTGGTTGAGATCAGTGAAACTGTGTAGATTTGTGCCAAAGGGCCTGATTGAAGGGAATGGATAGGGCTGTCCGAAATTATAGTAGACAGTGTTACTCGTCGGGTTTCAAAGGGTAAGTACGTAGAATTTGGTTGAGATCAGTGAAACTGTGTAGATTTGTGCTAAAGGGCCTAAATGAAGGAAATGGAGAGGGTTATCTAAAATTATTGTGTGTACTACAACTCTACAAAATTTCAATAGGCTGCAATCGATTAAACGGTGTCGGAGTCTATTAATCTCGGACAGACAGATATACAAGTCAATTTTTATATACGACGAGTATAAGTCACATTGTGCCCCGCCCAGTCTTTGGGCAAATTCGTGTTGACCGACTGAAGAGTTACTGACACACACCAAGTTGCATTACATATTTAAAAAAATCAATTTACATAGTTCTTTTAGAGCCTTCACTATGCGACAAAATTGTCGTAGGGAAGGTATTGTGTTACAAGATTCAGGCCATTCCAGAGTCGAGAAGAACGATCGTAGAACCCAGATTGTTAAGCTGATGTTCTAGCGAATGGGCTGAGTGATATGATAGCTGGTTTTAAAGGCGCAAGTCAGTGATATCGGAAGAAAGGTGAGATTAAAGTGAAGACTATTTCTATCATATTTCATATTATTGGTATAATCCTGAAATGTATGACATCTAGAACAGTGCTTTCTAACAGGGTGTCACGTGCTACCATCAAGGGTGTCGTGAGATATTTTCCAACACTAAATGTAAACCAATGTAACTGGATAAGAAATACTTTTAGAACCTCCAGCTCTTGTGAACATCAATTTATCGAAGAGGAGGAACTGGCGGAACTTGAAAACAAACAGACTTTAAAACTTAAGTACCAAGAGTCAGAATTAGACAGCTTCTGGGTTTCTATTCAAGATTTTCCTCGCCTGAGTAAAAGAGCCCTCATCGTTTTGTTGCAGTTTTCTACGTCATATTCGTGTGAAAGTGCGTTTTCTGTTATGGACAATACAAAAACAGTTAAACGTGAAAGTTCGAGAATGTTAGATGAGGAAATGCGTGTGTATTTGTCATGCATCTGACCCGATATAAAGCAGACTTGTAATGATCGCCAAACCTATAGCAGTCATTGGATTAGAACATCAAGGGGCAAGCTTTATATCTATGAGAAAAGTGTTTAATATCGTCTAATATACTTGGAAAATCATGTATAATGTATACTAAGAAAAAATTATTTTTTCATTAAAATGAATCTCCTTTCTTAAAATAGTCTATGTTTCAAATTAAAATAATTAATTGGGTGTCATATAGACAGCCTCCGTGGCTTAGGCGGCAGCACGCCGGCCTCTCACCGCTGGGTCCGTGGTTCAAATCCCGGTCACTCCATGTGAGATCTGTGCTGGACAAAACGGAGGCAGACAGGTTTTTCTCCGGGTACTCCGGTTTTCCCTGTCAACATTTCATTCCAGCAACACTCTCCACTATCATTTCATTTCATCTGTCATTCATTTGATCATTGCCCCAGAGGAGTGCGTCAGGCCTCGGCAGCCGGCACAGTTCATATCCTCGCCGCTAGATGGGGGCTTCATTCATTCCATTCCTGACCCGGTCGGAGACTGGAAGCAGGCTGTGGATTTTCATTTTCAATTGGATGTCATATAGAATTATGTAGGCTAATAGGGTGTCGTCATGAGAAAAAGTTTGGAAAGCTCTGATCTAGAATTTTTTCTCGGAAAAGAAGTCACACGTGACATGAACAGTTTTCGTTATTTACTATAGGTATAATCCCAATTATAAATAGTATGGGCACAGGGAGTGAGAGATGTAGCAGTGCTGAAACAAGGAACGGTACGATTTTCTACCTGGTAAAGAAACCTAGAAGAATTGCTGAGTTTTAAACAGCGGCAGCGCCTTCGTGAGACATGATAAATCAGAGAAACATCCCGCGCTGTTCCCATCCGAGGTGCGGCAGGTGGTCCAAGAATCGTGGCCACTATTTCATCTTTATATCATCGTTCATTATAAACATCTCCCAGCGACAGCTCCGCTGAAAGGACACAACTGCTACTTAGCCACAAAAGGTGAGCTGGACAATACACAAGTTACCATCTAGCTACATGCTTTAAGGGGATAACGGAACTAAAAAAATTGTCAAAATCAGTTTTTTATTTTATTTTATTTTTGTATTTTATGAATCTCTGAAGTCTGCCCTTTGATGGTGATGATAATTGTTGTTATAAGGGGCCTAACATCTAGGTTATCGGCCCCTAATGGTATGAAACGACTCACAAAATGTAGCTTAGGTTCAAAATACTTACAAAATGCAATTTACATTGAAAATACACAATGCAATTTAGACTGAAAATGTCATGCCAGATTCAAAATACTCACAAAATGCAATTGAAATTCAAAATACTTACGAAATGCAATTGAAATTGAAAATTCTTCCAAATGTAATTTAAATTCAAAATACAGCGCATTTGGATTGACAATACTTACAAAATGCAATTTTGACTGAAAATACTTACAAAATGTAATTTAGATTCAAAATACTCAGAAAATGCAATTGAGAATCAAAATACTTACAAAATGCCCATCCTACAAAATGCAATTTAGATTGAAAATACTTGCAAAATACGGTTTAGGTTGAAAATACCTACAAAATGCAATAGAATTTCAGAAAACTCACAAAAATGGTACCCCTACATTCAAAGACTTACTAAAAAAACAATTTAAATTGTCAATCCTTACAAAATGCAATTGAGGTTGAAAGTACTCGCAAAATGCAATTTTGATTGAAAATACTTACAAAATGAAACTTAGATTGAAAATACCTACAACATGTAGTGTAGATTCAAAATATTCACAAAATGTAATTTAGATACAAGGGGAGCCAATTCACAAAAACAGTGCGGGAATCTTAAAGAGAAAAGGAAATATAATGGAAAGTAAATGAAGGCTGATCCCTAGAAGATCAGCCTTTCTTGGCTCTCCTTCCTTCCAAGTCCCTCAATTCTCATTTTTCGAGGGTTGAGGACATTTCCTTTCCCCTCCCCTGTCTTTTACTTGCATTCTTCTTCTTTCTGTTACCCATTTCCTCCTCTAGTTTGTAAGTCAGTAGTTAGTTTTACTTGTAGGTTTCATTTGATCATCCTTCATTTCCACTTTCACGAACATCATTAGGGGCCGATAACCTAGATGTTAGGCCCCTTAAAACAACAATTATCATCATCATCATCATCATTAACAATGGATACGAGAAGCAGAAGGCAAAAGGTGTGTTCCACAGAAATAATCCGTAAGAAAATATGCCCTTCTAACACACAAAATAACAACACCTGCGTCTTAAGGATAAGGAGCGCTTTGTTCCCATGGAGTCCTTCAACCTCCCAGACACGTGTTCCCTGAATGCACTGCCCTATAATTGGAACCAGAATCTAAATCGACTCCAACAAGACTCGTGAAGTATTGCACTAATAAATCAAACCCTAGTGTTGCCATAGAGTGAATACATTTATGAATCACCCTGTATATAAATACAATCCTTGGTCAAGCTTCTTTCGACAGATTATAGGTCTTCCTAAATGGGGCAAATTATATTCCTGATTAGGAGTTAGGCAATGGCCGCACTGGTATGCAGATGTTGGCACGTGAAGGAACCCGCAAGCTTGGGAGCGCTTAGCACTTGTCGCCATATGGCACGCTATCTGCATGCACTTACACCAATTACAGCACTGGCTGCGGAGTTTTTCATGGGATCAATGGCAGGTAATTCATTATTATTTATTATTGATGACTTTATCGTGGCGAAGTTACTGTAAACCAAAATATTATGTGCACTCGAGTTTGAAGGTTGTTTGTGAAGTAACCAATAGACCTACATAAAATCCAATAACATCATCATTTTCGTCATTCTATTTTACGTTAGTTCATGTAGGTTTGGAATTTTTAATTTATATTTTAATATTTTTTATCGCAGTTGGAACACAAAAAGTGCTCGCTTTTAAGCTTGTTTCAACCATGCGTCACATTTAAGAATTATTGTCTCACAAACCCGTCGTCAGATCGAATCCAAATTTTAACACAATATACATTCGAATGTTTTATAACTGGTTTATTAATTTCAAAATTTTGTGTGTCCAAGAAACAAAGGTGTTATCAATTTTGTAGGGTAACGTTTTCTCGGCTCAGGGTCGTTGGAAAATGTAGTTCTTGGTTGCGTTGTAAACCTTTCAGCCTACATCAAAAAGTTATGCTGAATGACTGTGAAATATTTTACATCGGTTTGTATTTGTACGGGGAAATAAGACATGGTTCACCAGCTAGCCGCTGGTGCCAAGTTGTACAGCGTTGCCAAAATGGAGCCCATCACGCGTCATGGCGCGCCTCGCTCGGAAGTGATGGGCTCCATCTCAGCAACGCTGTACAGCTTGGCACCAGCGGCTAGCTGGTGAACCTTACAAAAAAGATAAAAACTTTGTTTCTTGAACACACAATTTTGAAATTAATAAACCAGTTATACAACATTCCAATGTATATTGTGCTAAATTTGGATTCGATCTGATGACGGGTTTGTGAGGTAATAATTCTTAAATGTGACGCATGGTTGAAACACGCTTAAAAACGGGCACTTTTTGTGTTCCAACGGCGATAACAAAATTTTAAATATAAATTAAAAATTCCAAACCTACATGAACTAACGAAAAATAGAACGACGAAAATGTTGATGTTATTGTATTTTATGTAGGTCTAATGGTTACTTCACAAACAACCTTCAAACTCGAGTACACATAATATTTTGGTCGACAGTAGATGATGATGATGATGACGATGATAATTGTTGTATTAAGGGGCCTAACATCTAGGTTATCGGCCCCGAATGGTTTGGGTGAGAATAAAAGATGAGATAAGAGCGTAATGGAAACTATAACAACAGTTTTACGAACTAGAAGAAGAAACGGTACACAAATAAAGAAAAAGTTAAACAATGGACATGAGCAAAAGAATGAGGATTGATGGACTTGGAAGTAAGGAGAGCCAGGAAAGGCAGATAGGAAAGGGAAAGAGGAGAGGGCCCGCCCCACAGGCAATGGAAGAAGGGGAAAGAACCAGACCCAGCTCAAGAATCCCTCGGGGTCGCCAGCAGTGAGCCCTTGACGTTGTAGCACTAAGCAGGGTGCACCATGAGTAGTGGGGCTACACACACCCTGCCTCCTTGAGGGCCTTGAGCAGAAGGCAGGAGATGTGAAGAGAACAGAAGAGGTCTGACCCCTCGAAGAATGAGGGATCAGGAAAGATGAGACAAGGGCCAATTAAGGCGGGAAAGTGAAACACTCCCTAGGCCTCGGGTACCCTAGTTATAGTTAAGTTATTGTTGTTTTAAGGGGAGGAACTACGTCGGGGTCGGAAAAGAACAAGAGTTGACCAAGGGACGTCGACAGGAAAGATGACAGAGAGGAGCCCGGCACAAGTAAGTGGAAGCAATGCTGGACTCAGCTGGGGTCCCGTGGTCCTCTCTAACACAAACTCAACAACATTCCTGGCTCATAACACAAACTAATTAAACCAAGTTATGTTTTAAGTAGCAACAGCAGATGGCGCGGACAGCAATTGGACGTAGCGTTTAGTAACATAGTACACTGAACAACAAGGAGATAGCACCACTGGTGGTAGGCTTTGAAGCTAACGGATCTCGTAGCATTCCGTCCGAGGAGAGCATTGAACAAGAACGGACGCTACAGGACTCAAGCTTCTAAAACCAGATAATTTAGCATAACCTTTTTCTATTCTAGTGCAGTGTATCATTTGTATATTCGCCACACGATATATTACAATACAATTAGGCCACTAGTTAAAATAGTGTAGACAGCATCACTACTGAAGTCATTCACCACAATAACAATTCAATAATTCACAGGCTACATGCTTAATCGGCTTCGGTGGCGTAGTAGGTAGCATGCTGAACTGCTGTGCCCACGATAGCGGGTTCAAACCCGGCCGAAGTCGTTGGATATTTTAAGAGCGTTAAAATCCTTCAGTATGCCTTCCTTCAGAGGGGAAGTAAAGCTGGCGGTCCCATGTCATAGATTTATGGCATTTAAAAGATCCTTCCACTAACCAAACTTGTGCGAAGCTAAATTTCTAGGTTATTTTTCGTTGAAACGCTCTATTATAGTGCCAACGTTCACCACTAGGTGTCAGTGACATCTGGTGGCGAAAGTTGGAACTACTTGAAATTGAACCTCACTCCATGGGTGTCCGCTCGAAGCAGCTACAGACTCAGGCGAGCCGAACATGTCCTCGGACAGTCCCGGCACTAAAAGCCATACGCTAAATAATTATTATAATAATAATAATAATAATAATAATAATAATAATAATAATAATAACGCAACAGCCATATTAGTGAACTATACTGTCTGTAAATAAGTTTGACACGTTACACAACTTTTTTACAAACTAATGTAATCTAAACATTGTATTTTTGTGTAAGTGTAATTCATAAACATCGTACATTAACTGAGTGACAGGGGCCGATGACCTCGCAGTTCCGCCCTTTAAAGCAGCATTAACTAAGTGAGCAGGATCTGATAATGACCACCTGACGATCGCAACTTGTCATCCAATTACGTACCCTCCTTCTTGTACATAAAAGCGTGATATATTGTGATAAATATCTTATTTCTTTCAGGTTAGGGCGTGGAAATACTTGTTTCCCGCCTCACTGAAGATTGTACATATTTAATAAAACGTGACTCCATTGATGAAGAAAAAAAGTAAATTATAAGTTACACTGTTGTAGTGACAAGGACAATGTCTATATAGGCTACAGTATTTCGTAATACTAATAGAATAGGGACCTATATCAACATAGAATTTTAATAGTACATTATGCAACGAGCCTATAATGGCTATAATTAAGACACGAGTATTTTTATAAAACGAGCGTATGTGAGTTTTATAATTTCCATACGAGTGTCTTAATTACCATTATAGGCGAGTTGCATACGACTGTTTATGTTCGACGATAATTATAACTTTATTATATGTTTTAACATAAATATTCATAAATATCTGTTGAGAGTCAGCTACTGGAATTTTGTGATCGCAGAGCGAGCGTTGGGTGTTATAATCTCTGTCTTTCAAGATCTATGAACGACCGACGCATGCGCTCTGTGTGCTTGCAATGCCATATGTTTACATCTGCCGTCCCTCAGTAATATTGTCACCGGTGTCATTTGAAGACAATGCGCTGTGTAGAAATTAAGTGTTGGTGATTTTAAGGTACAGTGCTATTTCTTGTCTCATATTCGCCAGTTTATTTACGCGAACATATGGATGGTGGGTATTCCATGTCGGTAAATAATTATAGTTCGATGTTGTGTTTATGTCCGACATGTTGGATTTTGAGCGCTTGCGCGAAGTTATCGTTACCTAATTGGTCAATGAACGAGCTCTGATTGGCTGGAGAAACTGTATCATAATGGAAAACAGTGTTATAATGACCATCATTATGATACAGTTATCTGACACATAATAGTGAGGGTCGAACATAAAGTAGTTTATGTTATTGCACAAAGCCTCCGTGGCTTAGGCGGCAGCACGCCGGCCTCTCACCGCTGGGTCCGTGGTTCAAATCCCGGTCACTCCATGTGAGATCTGTGCTGGACAAAACGAAGGCAGACAGGTTTTTCTCCGGGTACTCCGGTTTTCCCTGTCAAAATTTCATTCCAGCAACACTCTCCACTATCATTTCATCGGTCATTCATTTAATCATTGCCCCAGAGGAGTGCAGCCGGCACAGTTCATATCCTCGCCTCTAGATGGGGGCTTCATTCATTCCATTCCTGACCCGGTCGGAGACTGGAAGCAGGCTGTGGATTTTCATTTTCATGTTATTGCACATCAATCCATATATATACAAGTTTTTCATTAATTTAAATTAACACTTTTTGTAAGGATATCCATTCTTTGACAATGTTTAACTAGTTTTTAAGGTACAATATTTTTCACGCTGAGGATGGAATCATTGACATTCCGAAACATGTACGTCGTTTAATATTTCATTAAGGGGGACCTACACCTTTAAGGATCAAAATTTGTCATTTTCAATTTTTTTTCTATATTTATTGATCCTTCCTCTTCAAATCACTGCAACAATTTCTTTGATATGTGCAATACTTTTGAAGTTATGACAAAAAACGTGCAGAGTACTTGTAGATGTCTTCCTAAACATTGGTAACTTTGTTGCTCGTTTTCCGTAACTATGGATTTTCAAACCCGTTTCCTTAGTAACTGCCCAAGTTTTCAAGATAACGAAGTGAAATTTAGTATACATGTGTATCTTACACGGAAGAACAGTATGACCTACAACTGTTGCTGTACATGTCATTTTTTTTGTAATATTCAGTGAAAAAAACTTGCATAAAAGTTACACTTTAATATAAGCTTTTAAAAAAATATTTTTTATTTATAGATTCCAATCATTCTAGGTCAATCTCTAGCTACCGTATTAGTAAATACAATAAAAAAAGAATTTTTGAGAAACAATGATATTTGTGTAAAATATTAGGAAAACGGTGGATCAGTGCACAATATGCCTAATTTCCTGAAATGCATTCGCCGTATGACTTGTAAATACACGAACATATTGGCAAAGCATAGTGTGATTGGCAGACCAAATTACAATTCTTTAGTACTTTTTGTTGCTGAGAAATAAATAAGTGAAATTCAATTATTTTGTATCCATAAAGGTGAAGGTCCTCCCTTAAACAAATTCTTCTAGTATTGATTAGGCGGATTTTCAATTTATCAATTAACGTCAAGCCTTAAGGCTTCCGTAACAAACTGTACATAAATGTTCTAACTAAATAAATATCAAATATTACTCCAAGTTGGACTTCTATTGAATACGATACAACTCAGCGCGTAAATAATCCGAAAGGATCTTATCTTGACAAACATGGTGCGCAGTTTGCAAGTATTTTCATTCTCAATTGCATTTTGCGGGTATTTGGAACCTAAATTACATTTTGTAAGTATTTTCAAACAAATTTGCATTTTGTAAGTATTGTCCATCCAAATGAGTATTTTGAATCTACCGTATATTTTGTAAGCATTTTCAATTTCAATTGCATTATGTATGCATTTTGAATTTCAATTGCATTTTGTAAGCATTTTGAATTTCAATTGCACTTTGTGAGTATTTTGGATCTGAAATGGGAGTTTTTAAATCTGAATTGCATTGTGTATTTTCAATTTCAATTTGTAAGTATTTTGAACCTCAATTGCATTTTGTACGCATTTTCAATCTCATTTGCATTTTGTAAGTATTTTGAATTTCACTTGCATTTTGTAAGTATTTCGACACTACATTGCATTTTGTACGTATTTTGAACCTGTCCTACATTTTATGCGTATTTTTCAATCTATTCCTTTTGTGAGTATTTCCGTTCTAAATTCCCTTTTGTAAATATTACCGCTCTCCAGTTTGTGAGTAGTTTCAATTTGAGTTCTTTTTTGTATTTTCCGTCTCACTTAATTTTCGTTCTGGTTTCCATTTCATTGTCATTTTCGCTATCAGCCAGACCATTAGGGGCCGATAACCTAGATGTTAGGCCCCTTAAAACAACAATTATCATCATCATCATATTGACATGCAAAGCGAAAGTTCGCACGTTAAGCTACAAACTTAAGTATTGCACTGGGACTTGGATCAGCTAGCCATTATTTGTCGTTGCCTGCGAGAGGTTACTCACGTCACGATCACGTCAACTCTGTCCGGGATACTCACCTGCAACAAGGAAGAAAACGCACATGAAGCACACAACAGTCACACAAATACAGTTACATTTAGACAATCAAACATGATAATATTCTGGAAGTACATCTACAGTTCCGAAGTCTCCGATTCTCGTTTCCATTCGAAACAAGGTCCGAGTTATAAACGATTACATCATAAAACAAGTAGTTTCCACAAGAACTAATGCACTCACTTCCATATCTGGTGTGAGGTTCATTTTTGCCTGAGATACTTATTAGGATTCTTAAAATGAAATATAAGACTGATGTTGCCTAATAATAATAAAGCTGAAGACAGGGAAGGCGTGGTCGCAAGAGAGAAAAGAACAACACCGGAGACGAATGCGGGAACACTGGGCGGTAGTTAGAGCTCGGAAGAAGAGACAGTTGAACTGACGTGGTCCCTAGTTGGCCGAATCGAAGAAAGAAGAAGAATACTATTTATTTTTTTCGTGTGGCTCCCTGGTGGCCGAGTGCAGGTCTTTCTAGTCGACGCCCATGGGAGACCTGCGCGTCGGGATGAGAGATGGAATGGATGAAGATGAATGAAACTGGGCAAGGATGTGGAAGGAAGTGGCCGTGGCCTATCATAAGGTACCGTCCCAGCATTTGCCTGGTGTTGAAAATGGGGAAACCACGGAAAACCATTTCAAGGACGGCCGACGGTGGGGCTCGAACCCAAGCGTCTACCGAGTCAGCAGAGAGCTTGGCCCCATGACCTAACGCTGCGCTTTAGCCAGCGTAGCCACTGCTGTCGGTAATAATAATAATAATGCCAGGAGTTAGGCACGGAGATGGGCTTTCACCCCTGCTCTCGCTCTTGAAAGTCATCCGCGAGTGGCGCAAAGAAATGAACGATGGGGTCCAAAATGAAGTACGACAGGGTTACAAGAACATGAACCTTTCTATTGATTGCCTAGCTTTTGCAGATGATCTTGCAATTTTCTACGACTCTTTAGACATGGCCACAAAACAAATTAACCACCTGCAGGTACAGGCAACAAAAGTTGGTCTTCAGATCTCTTTGGAGAAAACACACTTCATAACTAACATCACACCAGCACCAAGGGAACTAAAAGTAAACCAGGGGAAAATCAAACGGACAGATAAGTTTAAATATCTTGGCGAGTGGGTAGAACCCAACGTATGTCAGAAAGAAACCTTCACTTCGCGCATGAACAAAGTGGAAATGGCGTACCAACTCACCAAGGACGTTTACAACAAAAAGTCAATATCCCTGAACGCAAAACTTAGGCATTATTGCACTGTCATACGACCAGAGGCTCTGTACGCAGCGGAATTCCTCGCCATGAACAAGAAAGGCCTGGTAGAAAAATTGGAGATCAAGGAAAGAAAGATCTTGAGGAAAATTCTTGGCCCGATTAAAGACAACGGTGAATATAGACGGCGGCATAACTATGAGCTGTATATTCATGTCCAGAAGATCCCTGATGTAATGAGGAAAAGGAGGATTGCATTTTATGGCCACTTGCTTAGAATGAAACCCACACGATTGACGAACCGGATCTTTAACTATTTTAAAAATAAGAAGACCAAGCCAGCCTGGTTCGAAGAGGTGGAAAGTGACCTGCAAGAGATGGAAATTACCTGTGAGGATATTCAAGAACGCAATCCCCTCAGGAAGAAACTACACGACCACCAGGGTTTTCAAGAAAAACCGAAGTTGAAGATGGGAAAGATGTGGACAGAAGAAAGAAAGGAGCAACACCGGCAACGTATGAAGGGACACTGGGCAAAGATCACAGCCCAGAGAAGCCAGTTGAAATAACGTGGTCCTTAGTTGGCCGATACGATTAAAGAAGAATAGTGCCCTTCGTGCCATATGTATGTCTCAATATGCGTACTTGTGAATAATTGATGTGTTGCCTATGTGTGTATATCTATATTGTTAATGGTTGTGTTGTTTACGACTGTAATAATATGTTTTAATATAATTGCCTTATCTATGATTTGTTGGTAGACTAGTCGTGCCATTCTCTATCATTTACACTCACTGAAAAAAAAAGATCACATTTATAGTTTATAGCAGAGGGTAATAAATGCTGGTAGGGTGATGAGGGACGGATGCTGTGTTGGGGGCGGGTCAAGTGATTGGTGAAATGCTTAAGCACTGGGTGAATTTGATATGGATTCAAATCTTGGGAGATTTTCGAAAATATAAACGCATAACAGGAAATTCGGACACACAGATAGCCCCTGCCAGAACAGAGTTGCGCCTAACCCGCATAACAAGAAAGATGGGCACACAGATAGCCCCTGCCACAACTGTATCACATCGATCCTTACTGTTGTGCGAGACTAATGGAAAACAGCAATGATCTTGAAATGCGAGATTTCTCGCTCTGGTCCCATAGTACTTATTTAATTTTGTATTCATTCATTAAATAATTGAAAATACTCGAGCTCCAGATTCTGAATTCTGGAGCTAATACAAATGAAGATTATATTTGAGTACATAAGAATCCAGCCAGGATCGCTTCTCTTTAACCAGCCCGCTTTCACTGAGCTGGCTAATTCGTTGAATCGGAGCCGGGTCGATCAACGAGGTTGACAATGTAGTGTGGACCTGCTATAAGAGTGGAAGTCAATTTGCGGAAGCAGTCAGCCATTCTCTGTAAGAGGTCCTTCTCTGCAGGCCGGTATTATGTCCCCCTGCCCCTCCACCCGCTGGCTACGGGATATTCCCCGCCTAGACTCTCGAGAGCATGCCTTGCTCAACTTCTTCAATTTGTATCATAACCAAGCCTCGGATTTTTAGCTTCTTTCCAGCCTACCAGAATATTAGGATTCTATAGGATCTTATATGTACAATTTAGGAAAGTATAGGATTTTTGGAACATACATTTGCACATTTTTCTACCCAAATGAAGTGCAATTATTACAGTGCAGTTGTTACGTCTACCTTCTCAACATAATCTCATTGTAACTTAATGCACTTTTTCCATCGATGTGTCAGTCTCTCCAGACCTTCCTGAAACCATTCTTTCGGAGTGATACGTACCCATGCCTTGACAGCTGTGTCCAGAGGTTTCTTATGGTCCCGAACTTGGTGACAAGTCGGGAGAATATGGTGTTCGTGGCAGCACCGTGAATCCCATTTGATCAATGGCAGCGGTGGTCTCTCTGCTAGTGTGGGGGCGGGCATTGTCATGTTGCAGAAGTACACCTTTAGCCCATTTTCCTGGCCGCTTAGTTCGAATGGCACGACGTAAGTGCTTAAGGGTTGCCATATATGCTGCACTGTTAATCGTGGCCCCCAATTCCAGCCAGTCAATGAGGATGATGGCCCTTTGTGTCCCAGAACACTGTTGCCATTCGCTTGGCAACTGATGGCACTGTTCGACATTTCTTTGGCGCTGGACTGCCCCTATGCTTCCTTTGCATGATCGCCGTTTTGGGACTGTCAAGGCATGGATACGCATCACTCCGAAAGAATGGTTTCAGGAAGGTCTGGAGGGACTGACACATCGATGGCAAAAGTGCATAAAGTTACAAGGAGATTATGTTGAGAAGGTGGACGTAACAACTAGTGTGAAACAGTATAATACGCCCCTGCGCCCTTCGTATAACTCACTGGACATCCCATTGTGTTTAAAACACTGTAACTTTAAATTGTAAAAACGTTCATTTGAAGGTACCAGCTTCAATAGAGCTACGATTAATATGGCGCTAAAAACACATTTAATTTCAAACACGGCATACGGAAAAGTTCTCAGTATACTCATTTTCATTGCTCTAGTATACCACAGAACAAAGAAGTACTTTGAAAGATTCTGAGGTGTAAACCCTCTTCTGTCTTGCGCTTGGAAGCGGAGGAACTGCGTTCCACTCCACGTGAGGTAAGAGGTGCGAACTTCATTTCGGCTACTGTATTTCGTTAAGTTCCTAATCAATCATTCTTGCATTGTTTTCTCCACAGAGAACGCGACCGATTGTTGCTACGTGAGAATTCATAAGATCATAATTATTTAACATTTTCCTTATTCGAACTGGATCATTTACCAGGAGTTTTCCGGACCTAATAAAAATCCAAGAGTTTTCCAGGATTTCCAGGTTTTCCAGTAGTGGCCACCATGATAATGGCAATAATTAAGACAAGAGTGTCTTAATTACCAGTATAGGCAAGTTGCAAGAGCAAAGACACGAGAGATAGATCCAGACTTTTATATTACTGATGCCATGATGGACAGAACGTGGTCTAACGAGAATCAAGATCAAAGACACATAATAACGAGACTCGCCATTGACGGATTCCATCATAAGATGTTGATCGACGAAAATTATTATAACTATTTTATGTTCGAACATACATATTCATAAATATCTGTCGAGATTTCGCATGTTTTATGTACTGAACAGAGCGCATGAGACGCAGAGAATGCCTTGTATTTGACCATGGCCACCTCGATTACCATACTATGACACTAGGCCACGCAGTGAAATTTAAATTAGAAGCCCTTGGATCTCAGCGCAGGTGCGATGCTATCCTTATCTGTTTCTTGAGCTCTGATTGGTGGGAGAAACTGCTTCATAATGAAAAATAGTGTTATAATGAGCCTCATTATAGTACAGTTTTCTGACATATAATAGTAAGGGTCGAACATAATAGTACATTATGCAACGAGCCTATAATGGCTATAATTAAGACACGAGTATTTTTATAAAACGAGCGTATGCGAGTTTTATAATTTCCATACGAGTGTCTGGCGAGTTGCATACGACTGTTTATGTTCGACGATAATTATAACTTTATTATATGTTTTAACATAAATATTCATAAATATCTGTTGAGAGTCAGCCACTTGAATTTTGTGATCGAAGAGCGAGCGCTGGGTATATCTCTGTCTTTCAAGATCTTTGAACGACCGACGCATGCGCTCTGTGTGCTTGCAATGCCATATTATGCAGGCCATATGTTTACATCTGCCGTCCCTCAGTAATATTGTCACCGGAGTCCGTTTGAAGGCAATGCGCTGTGTAGAAATTAGGGTTGGTGATATTAAGGTACAGTGCTATTTCTTGTCTCATATTCGTCAGTTTATTTACGTAAACATATGGACGGTGCGTATTCCATGTCGGTAATTTATTATGGTTCGATGTTGTGTTTATGTCAGACATGTTGGATTTTGAGCGCTTGCGTGAAGGTATCATTACCTAATTGGTCAATGAACGAGCTCTGATTGGCTGGAGAAACTGTATCGTAATGAAAAACAGTGTTATAATGACCATCATTATGATACAGTTTTCTGACACATAATAGTGAGGGTCGAACATAAATATGCTTAATGACATAATTTGAATGATATAAGATTAAATCATCATCTTACATTTGTAATGAAATAAACATAACGGAAAAATATGTGTCTTAAATTTTTTTGCGCTGAGGAAGTACAAATTGTTATTGACTTAAGGTGTTTAATGTTCAGGACTTATTATCATGGTCCTAGCAATGATATGCAACAAGTTCGGATTGTAATCCAAAAACTATCCGCAAATTTACTCCAAACATAATCCGCAGTTATTCCGCTATCCGCTCAGAGCTTTATCAATGGTGCAACTCGGGGAATTCCGTCCACTATTAAAGATTACCATCGTTGAAACAAAAAATTGTACATCAAAAATGAAAACACAATAAAGGAAAAAAGGACATTCATTTTTTCCATAATCATTTAGTGATTTTACTCTTTTGCGGCACGTCGTAATATGATACCTTGTACACATTTCGTTGCATATAAGGTGCGTTCAAAAAGTAACGAGCCGGAGGCTGGAATGCGCAAAGCGGTGACTACATCGGCTAATCGTGGCGTGTGTAACGAGGTGTGGTTCCGACCAGAGCGTGGAAGGTCACAGCCCGTCGCTAGAGGGCACGCGTACACGTCACGTGTCGATACAAAGCGAGCAGCAGCATGCATCAATCGTCCAACTCTGCCAGTCGCATTGAAAACAGTGACATGGCGACGTCAACTGAAGAGCAAGGAGGTGTTGTTCGGTTTCTGACAGCGGAAGGAGTAGGGGGAACGGACATGCATCGACGAATGTCACAAGTCTACGGCGAACACTGCATGTCCCTTGCAAGGGTCACGGCGTGGCACAAACGCTTCAGGGAAGGACGGGTGTCGTTAGCCGATGATGCCTGGTCTGAGGCACTTCCCTGCATTACCGATGACAACGTCCAGCTGGTTGATGCACTCATTACCCAGGGCCGCCGTGTGACAGTGAACGCCATAGCCGCCGTGGTCGCTCCACGACAATGCACGACCTCATACGGCCAACACAGTCGCGGCACTCGTGCAGAAATTCAAATGGAAGGTTCTCGGCCACCCTCCACACAGTCCAGACCTCTCTCCCTGTGATTAGGCCATGTTTGGTCCCCTGAAAAGGGCTCTGCGGGGCCAACGATTCACCTCGGACGCCGTAGTCCAGCTGTACGTGCGGAACTGATTCACATCGCAGGCCAGGGAATTTTATGAGACAGCCATTCACCGCCTCGTGTCACAGTGGGACAAGTGCCTCAACAGCCAGGGCCAATACTTCTAACATACAGGTACTGGTTTCTGTAATTATGCCTCCGGCTCGTTACTTTTTGAACGCACCTTATAAAACACAAACGGAATTGTCATTTGGACTATGGAAGGATCTGTTGGAGCATATCTTATGATGGAATCCGTGAATGGCGAATCTCGTTATTATGTGTCTTTGATCTTGATTCTCGTTAGACCACGTTCGGTCCATCTTGGCATCAGTGATGTAAAAGTCTGGATCTATCTCTTGTCTCTTTGCTCTACTAGACTCCAAAAAATCAGTAGAGGCATCTTGTAGCCGGTAAAGGTACTTTCAGTCTGAGGTCTTCGATGAAGAAGATTTCCTTTGCTAACTCGTAGACTAATCTTGTGGGAGCCATCTTTCCAACTCTTAGTAACTTATATATTTTAAAAATCTCGACTTAACATTCTCTATTCTGTCAAGATCGCTGAATGTGAGAAAATCCCATATTATTTCAAGACCATACGTAACAACTGGCGAGATGGTCGTATGGAAAAGGGTGAAAGCTGTAGCTACGATAACGCTGGTAGATTCTTAATCTTGTAAATGGCTCTGATGGCTGTTGTTGACCTATATTGTATATGATGACTGAAGGATGTGGCTGAAGTCTGCAAGGTTATGCCCAGGTATTTGAATTTGTTCACTACGTTTAATGGTTTGCTATACAATGTGAGCGTGTCTTTAAGCTTACTGTAGGTTTACCTCCTTTCAGAAATGTAATTTGAACCGTTTTTTGAAGATTAATATCAAGGTGATTTTCATTGACCCATTTTTCTAATTCAAACGATACACTCTGTAATTCTAATTTGTTTGAAGACCCTATCCACTATCTCGCTAGCCAAGTGGATCCGTCCCAATATGTTAAAACCACTAAATCTAATGACTAGTCACTGAAGTTGGCATTATCACCACTGCTCTTATTATCCGTTCCTGTCAGCAAAGCTGTGTGAGAGAGACAGATAATTGTTTATTTCATGGATTATACACACTGAGCTGAAGAGCCCATTTACAATAATAATCCGCTCTCGAATAACAAAATACAGGCAATTGAACGCACTCTGCGTACAGATAATCAAAACAATAAACTTTGAATGTCATTCACAGCCGTTGCTGAGGTGTATCCCGCTTACTGAATTACCATAAGCACGCAGACATTATGTATGCGCGATGCGATGCGCAACGAGCCAACGACTTATTGTGTTTGGCTGTGTCTACATTGTAACTCATCTGAATCAATGACATTCTGCATGAGAGAGCATTCCTCATAAAGATACAGCGAGTATATTTACAGTTAATACTGCTATTGTTAGTTATATTCGACAGTGATGCCAGCATATATGAGATGTCACTAGGTAGTAGTCAAAAGTCCCTAGATTCTCAAGTTGTCAAAAGTGGGAAAACATGTCATCAATGAAGGGGATTTTAAAAGATAAAACCATGTTTAAACATCACTAAATTTATAATTACTAGCATTACCCGTCGCGGCTTCGCCCACGAATATTCTAGTTGTAAAGAGTACACTTAGCAAAATCTCAATCACGAATGCTATGACTGATTTATCCTTGGTTGTTAATTTAAGGGCCTTTAAATGTGGTTTTCGGAGACCCTTTATAGTCGGGTGAAAAATACCTTTCGTACCACACTCATACGTGAAAATTGCGAGAAAAAAATCTCGAGTGCCCCTTGACCCCCTTAAGTGCATTATACTGTATGTATTGATGAATTTTACAGCTTAATTTGGTTCCGTGATAACCTTATAACCGTCTGGAAACTTTCACAGTAATGTAATAATTGGAATTGCATTGCGTCTTACAGAAATAGATGGACCTGTGAGATTCTGTTACCATGGTTACCGTGTTGCATTCTTTCATTATTTCATTGTAAATATACATGTTTTAAGGTATTTATTTAATTGTGAGGCATTTAAAGAGTAAGTGAGTGCGTTTCGCGTACGCATTGGGTTATGCTGAACCTGTAGGTACCCCATATGTGTAGGTTGGTGTTAATGGGAACTTAGCAGAATAATATAGGGAGGGATAACATTTCTCCAAAAAATCATGTTTGTTGTTGTTGTTCTTGTTGATTCTTTAAGGGGCTTTACAACATCGCGGTCATGTAGCCCCGAGTACCCTGCTTTGTCTGCTAAGATGGGGACCCCTACTTTTTCTGCTAAGATGGGGCCCCCTGCTGTGTTTTCTAAGATTGGGACCCCTGCTTTGTCTACTAAGATGGGGACCCCTACTTTGTCTGCTAAGATGGGGACCCCTACTTTGTTTGCTAAGATGGAGACCCCTGCTGTGTCTTCTAAGATTGGGACCCCTGCTTTGTCTACTAAGATGGGGACCCCTACTTTGTCTGCTAAGATGGGGTTACTTTGACTGCTAAGATGGAGACCCCTACTTTGACTGCTAAGATGGGGACCCCTACTTTGTCTGCTAAGATTGGGACACCTACTTTGACTGCTTAGATGAGGACACCTACTTTGTCTGCTAAGATAGGGACCCCTACTTTGTCTGCTAAGATTGGGACGCCTACTTTGACTGCTTAGATGGGGACGCCTACTGTGTCTGCTACGAGATTTCAACATTAAACTGTTCTCTCCCAATCTCTGACCCTAGGGAAAGGGAAATAATAGGAGCTGATTTATTATTATTATTATTATGCTCACATCTCATCCTCCATCATGGTTGTCTACTCTGATTGTATCGTGCCGTGTCTTCATGAATAAGGCGAGCAATGTGGCCACTGATCGCGCTATCTCCATCAATGAAGTGTCTCGAATGCAAATTATGCGCTATGTGGGTGGAGCAGTTGGTACCCCTGAGGCCTGCATGTCTTGAGAAGGCTGCCGTCTCAATTAGAATATTGATACCTATTATAATGGGCTGTCTCAAGTTCGAGGTGAGCGTGTTGTCACTTGCCAAGCATCACGTGGCACTCGCACCTCCTCAAGTTTCCTTTCCGCGTTATAATCAGCGATTTGTGATAAGTTTGATGAAGCAATGAGATGTTGTTGTCCATTTATTCATTCAGGAAATTTTCGATATCGTACTTACGTAGGCCTATACTGCACATGCGTAAGGAAGGAGTTTAGTATGCAGGCGAGGCCATGAGCTGTAGCGTGATTTAAAGGACAGGAACGTTCACTTCGCTCGTTGCTATGGAAATGTTCACATCGGCCCCTACTGTATAGATGTAGCCAAATAACTGTGCCGCTCGAGCCATAGAGTATACAATCATAATCTTTTCCAAAAAGAACAAGGAATCAAAGTAGCATTCAAAACAAACAACACACTCAGGAAGCAGCTTCACAATAGCAATTTAAATAAACGGAACCCATACTCAAGATCAGGAGTGTACTTATTATTATGCCAAGAAACAGGGTGTCAAGCAAATTACGTAGGGCAGACAGGGTGGAGGATGGACACACGTTATAAAGAGCATAGAAATGCTATCAAACACAGTAAACATTCAGCAGTATACGAACCCATGTATGGCACCGGACATAGCTTCACAAATATAGAAAAAGGCACGAGAATCATACACTACGAAACACAATGCAGAGAACTTGACATAAAAAGCCATAGAAATTCATTTAGGTAAACTAAACAACCCAGATAATTTAAATGAACACACGCTTGGTGAGTTTACCTCTATTCGCACTATGCCGTTAAGCAAAAGGTGACAACATAACGAAAGAAGCCAGGTAATTAATAATAATGGGGGATAACATGGGAATAATGCTAAGCGGGAAAGATGTACATTGTACTATATTCTCAATAAACCAACCCCTATGTTAGGCAGCACTTAATGAGATCAAAAAGCCCTCAACTAAACTAAACAAATGCTGGTCTACATGGGAAGAGTGCAAATCTCCTTTCCGGTACAGACAAAATTGCCGAACATAGGGACATAGGGACAAAGTCTGTGTATGGTTGAGAAAAACAAATGAAAGCATTTTTGAGATGTTTCGATCGACATATAAACATCCAATTAGTAACAAAATACAACCACAGGTTCATAATCATTTAAAGCAACTGAAATCGAGGCTGGATGGATATTCTCCAACACTAAATGTAAACCAATATGGCTGGATAAGAAATACTTTTAGACCCTCCAGCTCTTGTGAACTTCAACTTATTGAAGAGGAGGAACTGGTGGAACTTAAAAACAAACAGACTTTAAAGCTTAAGTACCAAGAGTCAAAATTAGACAGCTTCTGGGCTTCTAAAAAGATGGTATATTGGCTTTCACGGCCAGGGCTTCTATTCAACAATATTTTCCTCACCTTAGTAACAGAGCCCTCATCGTTTTGTTGCAGTTTTCTACGACATATTCGTGTGAAAAGCCGTTTTACAGGTTTCTGTTTTGCAAAAAGTTGAGTGTTAATAAAACAAAATACACTACAAGGAGATACTGTATTATCGCATAGTATTACAATGAAATAATATTTTAAAATATAGCCTAGGTCTGTAAATAATAAAACAAGAAGTTCCGTGAAGAACTATACAGCCTACTTTTCATGCCAATGATTATTCTACAGAATATGAACCTATCTAGAATAATGACGAAATTAAGTTGCTAATATCGAAATTTCCAATTAGTTCGAAATACTGTATACCTGGCATAATGTATCCTAATAGAGCACTACAGTTGGCAGCCCTGATGACTGAATATATTCTTAGTTCCGTCTCTTAAGGTACAAAATACAAAATTTGGTTGAAGTCCAATGAATAGCATGGACGTTACATGCAGTTAAACATTGGATCTAACAGCGCGCGTAAAATCATGTTGGCAACAATGTCATGCATGTATTGGTCAGAAATAATCTGAAATAATATGATCTATTGTTGTGCCAATTTTGAATGAAATCCACTAGTTAGTATAGAAGTTACATGCATTTTAAAATTGGACCTAATAGCAGGCTTAGAATCATGTTGGCAGCACTGACGTATATTATTTACTCCAAATTAATCTAGAATGCCAGGTACTATACGTGTGCAAAGTTTAGAGCTATTGGCTTGCATACTTTCTGATATATTGATATTAGGGTAACAAAAATAGGGACAGCACATATTAACAGTTGGCAGCACTGGTTGCTCCTTAGAATACGCATAGTCATATCTGTTATGGTACACATAGCACATACGAAATTTGGTTGAAATCCAAATGATAGTATGGAAGTTACATGTATTTAAAGTTGGACCTGTCAGCAGGCTTAGAATCATGTTGGTAGCACTGACGTATATAAGTAACTCCAAATTAATATAGAATGGCAGGGACTATACGTGTGCATAGTTTAAAGCTGTCGGCTTGCATACTTTCTGATATATTGGTATTTGGATAAAATAAATTAGGAGCATTTATTAACAGTTGGCAGCCCTGGTAGGTCTGAAGAATACGCTCAGTCATATCTGGTTATGTACACATACAACATACAAAATTTGGTTCAATTCCAATTGATAGTATAGAAGTTATATGCATTTAAAAATTGGACCTATCAGGAGGCTTATAATCATTTTGGCAACACTGCCATGTTTAGCCTCCTGGAAATTAAACTGAAATATTATGATCTGTACGTGTGCCAATTTTGAAATAGCTCCCATTCATACTTTCCAAGATATCCAATATGGAGCTCAAATTTCAATTGCGATTTTTTAGCAGTTGGTAGCACTGACATCATTTTCAAATATGGCCGTGAGATATTCAGGTATAGATCTTTACTCCTACCAAATTTTGTTTCGATTGCTGCAGCCGTTTAGGAGTTGATAGGGGGGGGGGACACACACACAGCCAGACAGACAGACAGAAGGACAGACAGACAGACAGACAGACAGACAGACATTTGCCCGATCTCATAAGTCTACTTTTTCCTCATTTTTGCAAAATGTGAAAAGTAGGCTAAAAATAGCTTCATGTGTAGGGCCTCCGTGGCTTAGGCGGCAGCACGCCAGCCTCTCACCGCTGGGTCCGTGGTTCAAATCCCGGCCACTCCATGTGAGATTTGTGCTGGACAAAGCGGAGGCGACAGGTTTTTCTCCGGGTACTCCGGTTTTCCCTATCACAATTTCATTCCAGCAACTCTCCACTGTCATTTCATCTGTCATTCACTTAATCATTACCCCAGGGGAGTGCGACAGGCTTCGGCAGCCGGCACAGTTCATATCCACGCCGCTAGAAGGGGGCTTAATTCATTCCATTCCCTGACTTGGTCGGTCGACTGGAAGCAAGCTGTGGATTTCCATTTCAATAGTTCACATGTATTACACTCTATTTTCAACTTACGTACAAAAATTTCAGTATCTCTGCTCGTTTCTTTGTTTCCACATGTCTTTCAAAATGCATTGTTGCAACTTCTTTACAAGAGAGCGTTGTATGATCTCCTTTGCATCCTGCATTAACTCCAGGAGTTCTGGAACATTCTTGGAAGCAGCAAATTCCTGAAGGTCCCTCACAACAGATAGTGCTTCTCCAAAAGTGTGTATCTTTAGCTCCCTTTCGTTACCTTCATCATCGTCCATTTCTTCCATGACTTTGCACCTGCTGTTTTCGGCAGCAATTTCAGCTGCACTTTGAATGTCTTCAGTCGTTTATATTTTCCAAGAAATTTGGTGCAAGTACAGTCGCGCTCAAAATGTAGTACTGTACAGTACATATCTTTGTATTATGGATAAGATAATGTGTCTTAAACAGGTTATTTACGCCTACAGTTCAGGAATTCGTTTCCGCGTTAGGCAATATTCCGGTTTATACAGTAGTGTCATTTTACATAGAAAACACCTCTGTTCCGAATGTTGTTTTCCGTTTGTCCAGGTTTCCGGTATATACAGTGTTCGGTTTAGGCAGGTTTTACTCTACATATACTATTAAAAATTTAAATTTCTTTGAAATGAATCTCCTTTGTTAACCCTGCGTTACCCACGCTAACACAGTTACACCAATGCCCACGCACGGACTCTGAGACCGTGTTTTCTTTTCATTGTTAAAATTTGGTTATAATGAACACATTTTGATATTTTTTGCAAACTCTAATTTACATAAGAAGTATAGAAGTATGCTAGAGGTAATTACCTGTTTTACGTAAGTACAAGCCTACAATAATATGTGTAATTATCAACTAAAAACGTATAACTAAAGAACTAATAACTGAAATACCTTTTTACTGGAAATAACTTATCAAACAACATTGCTTTTGAAAATGACGTCTTAGAAAACGTGAATGTAATGAAATCTGTTTGGTTAGCATAATGTCAACTCGGTAAACATCTGACAATTTTACACATACACACTGACACTTTTTAGTCTGAATCTGTTTCTACCAGAAGAACATCAAATTTATCAAGTTCACTTGACACTTCATTTAGTAGACGAAGAATCCTATTCTCCTCATTACGATTCATTTTGTTTAGGATTTAGACAGAACACATTTACTCACACACGGAATGACAAACCGGGTTTGGAGAAATCAGCACTGTTACAACTCAAGGTTACACCGCAGACTGAACGAAAAAGTAGGGGTGAGGTTGGGGGTTGGAAACGGAAGCTATACCGGCTCACCGCACTTTTAGCCAACTTATAGCTATGTAACAACAATAACAACCTACGCCCAGACCGTGCGGGAGTAACGCAGGGTTAAAATAGACTATGTTTATACTTACATGGATGTCATGTAGAATTGTGTGTGCTAATAGGGTGTCGCCATGAGAAACAAATTGGTTTAGTTCTGCAACCCTGTACAGTGGAGGGGGTCTACTCGTGACTTTAGACTCATTCTGTGTGGCGCACCCAGTCAATGAGTGTTGGCACCACTTAATGAACTAATTCCCCACATTCACGTGCGAGATAATGAAGAACTGCATGCGCTATATTTAGAATTCTCAGCAAACTCTTGCGAGACTGTTTACACCAGTCTGTGGTTGTGCGAAGTGTTGCATCCGGCATACTTGTTTCCCAGAATGCATCCACCAGGAAGGAAGGCCAAGATCTGAAAGAAACGTTGCTAATTCAGACCATACCTGAAATAATCGCAAATCCTGGGAATATAAAACATGTTCAGCTTTCTCTGTGGATCAGTGGTAGAGTTGTTGCTGTTGTTGATTCTCTTAGGGGCTTTGCGACATCGTGGTCATGTAGCCCCGTGCACTTGTGTATGTGTAGAAGTTGTATGATAACCTGTGTCACTGACATGTCTGTAGTAGTGTGTGTATTTGTAGTCTAGGTACAATTTGGGTAGAAAGCGGCCATGGCCTTAAGTTAGGTACCATCTAGGCATTTGCATGGAGTAGAAAAATTGCGCTTGTGCCAACTAGGAGGAAGGAAGATTGTACTTTTACGTGATCGTTAATCTGCCGATCATGAGCCACGGGACATGCTTTTTACGTGGAATCCGAACCACAGGGCATGGCATTTCACTTGGAATATCTCACATGCATTTACCGGGAATCAAACCCAGTCCTTCAAAGTGAGAGGCCAACAGCTTCAACACTGCGCCATCACGCCTCTCCCACCTAGAACGGCAACGGGGTGTTTATTGGGTGATCACACTAGAGCTGGGGTTTCTAAGTAATTACATAATTTTTCATATTTGTGGGTATTCTACATATTCTTAGTGATATTACATAAAATTACATATTTCAGAGTTTTCCTGTTTTTATATAAAATAAATTGCTGAATTGAAGTTTCTCACTTAATGTGGGGCTGTTGTCTGTCCTCTCAACAGGGGGATTAAGGTAATTATGAGTGACAGGTATTTGAGAGGATGATAAGTGCTGTGCATGGGGAAACTTGTGCAAGTGTATTGAGCAAATTGCAAAAAGTGTTGAAGAGAAATCCTGGTTATTCAACATTTCACAATGTGAGCCGATTTCTAAATGGAGATGACGTTGATCCTCCCGAGAACATTTCTCCAGCGAAAATTCCTCTCCTAAAATTTGCCCCAGTTACATCATGTGATGTTGAAAGATCTTTCTCTGCATAGTTATAAGAACATCCTAAGTGACAAACGCCTTTCTTTGACCCCAGAGAACATCGAAACATACTTAATAGTTCACTGTGCTACAAAATTTAATGAATAAACGTGCTTTGAGTTATGAAAATAATAAGTTTCTATTGAATATGTGTGTGATATATTCATATAATGTGACTCCAAAAAACTTTGAAAAATACTTCATTCACTGTGCTACAAAATGTAATAGGAAAGTGTGTTTAGTGTGTTGTAACTGATAAAATGGTAAGTTTATATTAAGTATATGATATTACATATTTTGGCCAATCTACATATTTCGGTGCTTTTTGTTACATATTTATGTACATATTATGCCACTTGATATTACATATAAATCCCAGCTCTACTCATTATCATTATGCCATTAAGCTTACGGATCGGACTGTACTCCAGAAGTACAAACGAATTCATAACAAAGAGAGTAAACACTCAATATCTATGGGCATTGTCACATGACATTTGGCACTGTGTGTCTAGAAGCTTTGTTTGTATTACAAGGGGTGTTCAGAATCTAAGGTTACAAGGCTGATATTCCTGGAGATTTGTCTGTTATAGTAAAATTAGTAGTGTGGGGTAACAGTTGATAACTGTGCAGAGTTTCAGCCACTCGCCACCAACAGTGCTAGTTGCAGGTGAGCAACTAATGGTGACTCGTTTGGAGAACTGGTCTCGCGAAGATATCCACTCAGTTATTCGATTTCTGTGGGCGAAACATGTAACCGCCGTCAGGACTTCTCGCCGAGGAGAGGCCGTCATCTTCCTTCATGACAACGCGCGACCTCTACCTGATCAGATACTGAGACACGCTTGACAGTTTTTACATTACTGTATGTTTTGCCTTCTCTGCTTTGACTCTCTGCCAGTATCTTCTCGTATTTTCTCCTACTTCCTTCTTCTGTGTAGGTTCTTTTCTTTGTGACAGGCTACTCCCCAGTCTCCTGTACTCTTTAATTAGTTGTCTAAATGTTTCCTTATCTGCTATGTCGTCTTCTTTTACCCCTATCTTGATATTCAATAAGTGCTGTATTTCGAAAAAATATATTAATAGGAGACCTCTTTTTTTTTAATTAAATGTAGATATGTCAAAAATCAGTCGAAAAGTCAAGATGATAATTCAATGCCCCATTTATTTCTGAATCTACACTAAACTGGATTTTTGGTTCTAAACTGTTTACCTTAGATTTCAAACCATCCATGTTATATACATCATTGTTTAAGACTACAAATCCATCATCTACATATCAACTTCTCTTAGTATTGATCTGGTGGATATTCAATTTATCAATTGTATCAATAATTACGGAAATATCTACTTACCATTTTCTTAAATGTTTAATGTGTACTGTAATCTCCTCTTCAGCGACTCGGTGGCGTAGTTGGTAGCATGCTGAGCTTCTATGCCCAAGATGGCGGGGTCAAACCCGGCCGAAGTCATAGTCAGATTTTTAAGAGCGTTTAAAATCCCTCAGTATGCCTTCCATCGGAGGGGAAGTAAAGCTGGCGGTCCATGTCATATATATAAGGCAGGCTGTTCCAAATCTACGAGTTTGAGTATGCGTACACGCGAGTACTCAGCAGTAATGCTCGGAGTATGGTTGGAGAGTAAACCAACACGTCACTGAGCGAAGGTCATAGCACAAGTCCAGGCGCTTCCTGCCTGTCTTGATGTACCCACCGCCCAGTGACGGCAGCCTCCACAGCAGAGGTGTATTGCATGTTGCAGGTTTACTCACGCAAAGCGGCGAGTACTCCGCTGCTCACTGGCGAGTAGCTCAGCTGGAACAACCTGATTTAAGGCATGTAACAGAACCTTCCACTAACTACAATTGTGTGAAGCTAATTGTAGTTAGACTTGATTCACGCTCTATTAGTTCCATCGTCCGTCGCTAGGTGCCGGTTGCGGTAGCATCTAGTAGCCAAGTTCACAGCTAGGTGTCGTTGACGGTAGCATGTGGTAGCACAAGTAGGAACTACTTAAAATTGATCGTCTGCAGTCCTTACTTGAGTTACAGTTAACACACACTAATAAATCCATCACAATTAACACCGGTTGGCAGACAGATTCTACACACACTCAAAGTACACGGGGCTACATGACATCAGTTCAACCACACCTTCAGTTTTCTGGTACAATTCTTTGTTTGGTCTTGGTCTTCTTCTCCAACAGCAACAATAATAATAATAATAACACTGCAACACCCTGAAAGAAGGAAGGAAGTGTGGAGGAAGAGAAAGGAAAAAAGAACTATGAGAAGGAAATGAAATGATATTTGCGTGGTCCTTAGTTTTGGCTGGTTCGAATAATGTAATGTAATGTAATGTAATTTTAACACCTGTCTTATTTTGGTTTATTAGAAGTTAAGCTAGTTTTCAATTTCTATTTTTACTGTTTTAAGCCAGAACATAGACTAGGCAACGCTCATTAGCCTCAGTGGCAATTCTTTGACTACTAAACTCATTTCAAATCGACCAAATGTTCACCGAAATATGTCGATCTTTAACTTGGATTTATTCCCGATACCGCCAGGAGTGTTTCTCTCCTAGTGAATGGGCATTGGATAACAGTGTTGACGTCAGGTACTAAAAGTGGACTAGTTGAGTGGGAAGTAATGAACTGAGATTGGAATCATTTCACAGTGGGACGTGTCCAATTATTGGTGAGCATGGGGTCATGAGATCGAACACTGGCCGCGTCGTGACCTGGATTATTGAAGGCCGGTGATGATAAAATGACCCCCAAAGCAATCACGCGGCTGTTATCATCCATGCTCTGTAAGACTTGGAATTGCCACTAATCGTGCACACGAATCTAAACAGGTGATCTAGTATGGGATATTAGATATAATGTATAAGTGCCATTTAGGTGATCTACAACCTGAACACAGTGTACGGCCGATTTCCTTCCAAAATCCCTTTCCTGACCCGTCCTGAAAATGAATGGATGTATGGCCATTGGCTGCATTAATAAAATTAATAATAATTCCAACACAATATTGTTTTATTTATTCAATCACTAGCAACCCGCCCCGACTTCGCCAGGGAACAGTTATGAATGCATTACGTACTAGCTCGTCGCCTCAGTAATTCAATGGAACTTGTTAGAAGAAATGAAAACGTAAAATCAATTATAGTGGGCGATGTATTGATGATAGAGATATGCTCTCGGGGACTCCTTTGTAGAACTTTTCATGCTGAACAATTCTTACACTCGTAGTAGCCTATATTGAATTTTTAACGGTTTGCCCGGCGTACGCTTAAACGCGCACGGACGCCAGGTTGCTTCCTTTGATCATTAATAAATTATTTTCTAAATAAACCTTCCTTGAGATATCCTTTACAGAATGGTGAAAATCGCATCAAAATCCATCCAGTGGTTCTCAAGATTACCCGTAACATCCAAGAATCGGGGACTTTGTTTTATACTAACTAGAGATTTTCATTTCAGACTGGTTTGTCTTTCAGCGTCCAGTCTGCAAGCCTCTGTTTGCGAACAAGTTGCCTTCATGATCCCCTATTAGCAGTTAGCACTCGGCAGCCTCTGCGTCTACACCTCTCACTTTCAAGTCATTCAACACTGAATCTAACCATTGTTTCCTAGTTTACCTCTTCCTCTCTTGCCCTCTACACCAGTCGAGCTCATTAACCTATCTCTCCTCCCCTAATTTCATCGCATGAACCCACCATCCAAGTCGACTCATACGAACAGCTTCATCTAGCGTGTTTATTTTAACTTATTAGTCTTTCTTTACCTTTTCATTACTTGAGGTATGCAGATGACACCACTTTGGTTGCTGAAAGTAAGGATGAACTCGAGGATATCATTATGAAAGTTAAAGAACGGAGTGAAATCATGGGCTTGTACATGAATATTAACCAGATAAAATTAATGATAACAGGTTTACCATCAAACATTATGATAGATAAGTTAATCACAGAGGTGAATAGTTTCTGTTTGTTGGGATCAACCATTAGCAGTAGTGGCTCATGCAGTCAAGGGATTCACCGAAGACTTGCCCTAGGAAGAACAGCTTTTAAAGGCCTTGATAAGATCTTCAAGTGTTCCGATGTTTCTTTGCCTACTAAAATCAGAATAGCTAAGGCACTAGTCTACATATGGTTGCGAAAGCTGGACCATGAGGAAACGAGATAGGAAGTATATTGATACTTTTGAGCTCTGGTGTTGGAGAAGGATACTGCGTATTCCTTGGACAGCCAAGAAGACAAAAATGTATGGGTAATTCAAAAAACAAACCAGATCGATCTCTTAAGAGCATTAATAACACGCTTACAGCTGTCATATTTTGGACACATTATGAGACATTCTGATTCGTTGGAAAAGACAATTATGCTTGGAACGGTGGAAGGGTCTCGGAGACGAGGGCGGCCAGCATTGAGATGGATCGACTCCATCAAATCCAACATGAATATGTCAGTGAAGGATCTGAAGATCGAATCATATTCGGACAGTCCATTCATGCTGTCGCTAGGAGTCGACACCGACTTGATGGCACCTGATCATCATCACCTTCCTGCCATTGCTCCCATCTATTTGACTAGCTGCTGTCATATCAGTTACCTCTAGCTTATGTATCAGCTCTCACTTCCATACAGCAAGTTTGGTCTAAATACTGAGCAATGTAGAGAGAGTTTCGTCGTTACACTATCTTCTTGCAAAATACGGTAGATCGCAGCTGATAACTAGGGCTCGGATTTTTAGGTGCTTAAAATTAGGAAAATATATATTTATTTTTTATGTATTAAAACTACCTGAAATATGCGACAAAAAGGTAAAAGTATTTAATTATAATTTAGTTTATTAATGTGAATATAAACAATATTCAGTACTCGCGAATGCAATTTATGCTATGCCTCACTGACTGCTGAAGCATTACAATACACAACGAGATACATCTTCAGGTTGTCCATCACAAATGACCGACGATTATCGCGAAACACTTATTCTGAAGGCGCGAAACTGCGGCAATATGTTTGTTGCCCTTGAGGTGTTGTGTAACTTGAGATCGCTGTTCAGCCTTGATTGCTTTCCTACATGGTTGGTAGAACAGAACTCCCCCATCAGTAGTGAAATTGTCTTTAAATTCTGCAACATACTGCTGCAGACGATAACTTGTAGTTGCTTTTATATTAGGCATCGTAGAACTGCCTTACAGAAATAAACTGTATGTGGCGTAGGGGGGAGGTCTAGCACGTGGTGCAATATGGCTATGGACAAGGAAATCCCCGTCTTCCACAGTGAGTGGCACGGGACGACAAGTTAAGAATAACACAGTTGCAAGGTGACATACGCTCTGCATGAAGATTAGATAGCTCACAGGTTCTTCCCCGTTGAAGTAACACAGAACAAATATGCAATAAACTGAAAGATCTAACAACTTATTTTAAAAAATGTAAATATTATATCTTGTATGTGCTAATAAGTGAAAAGCAGGAATTTATGTATTTATAGAAAAAAATGCTTAAATATGTATTTACATGAAAAAATATTTATTTACCTAAAAATCCAAGCCCTACTGATAACTAATTGCAATGGCTTTTCTACACCTTCACTCTATTTCTTCTGCCACACAACCATCCTGAGAGAATACACGTTCCAAGTATTTAAAGTGGTCCATCTGCTCCAATTTAGCGCCTCCTACCTGGCATTCAATTTTATTGTGTTGGTTCCCTGCCGGCATAACCTCAAGTTTTTGAAGCGCTAATTTCCATGCCATATTCCCCATATGTCTGTCCAAGTTCTAACATGTTAACTTGTAGGCTTCCAACAAAGTCCGTTATTACTACCAGATCATCAGCATACGTCAGACTGCTTACTTGACTTGCAGCTAATTTAATCGGAAGTTAAATTTATGCCTTTGATATCACATTTATTCCATCTTAAGTCCGGAAACTTTGTGTCTTCCTATTAATGATGATGATAATTGCTGTTTTAAGGAGCCTAACATCTAGGTTATCGGCCCCTAATGGTTTGGGTGATCGTGAAGATGAAAATGAAATGTAAACTATAACTAAAACTAAACACTAACTTATATACTAGAAGAAGAAATGGAAAACAAAAGGAGAATAAGGCAAATAAAGGACAGGAGGAAAAGAAATGCCCTCAATCTGCGAAGAATGCGGATTGAGGGACTTGGAAGGAAGGAGAGCCATGAAAGGCAGATAGGACAGTGAAAGAGGAGAGGGTCCGCCCCAGAGGTAATAGATAACAGGGGGGGGGGGGGGGAACGGACCCAGATCAGGAATCCCTCGGGGTCGAACTCAGCAGCCGTGAGCCCCTGAGGGTGTAGCAATATCTAGGGTGCACCAGAAGTGGTGGGGATACACACACCCTGCCTCCTTGAGGGCCTTGAGCAGAAGGCAGGAGATAACATGAAAAGAAAAAGAAGGCTGATCCCTCGCAGAAGGAGGGTATCAGAAAAGATGAGACAAGGGCCAATTAAGGCGGGAAAGGAAGAGACTCCCTAGGCCTCAGATACGCTAATACCGTCGGGGTCGGAAGAGAACAAGAGTTGACCAAGTGAGGTCGACAGGAAAGAAGACGGAGAGGAGCCCAGCACAAGTAAGTGGAAGCAATGCCAGACTCAGCTGGGGCCCCGAGGTCGCCAACCCAAGTCCTACAAGATGTGAGCCCCTGGGGGGGGGGGGGGGGGTCCTATTAAACTGAGCTGGCTGGAAGATCATAGTTCAATAAGTGACGTAGGAATAGTCCAATACAAGTTCCTTGAAAGCACAAAATAAGATCAATATCTCTTGTTTACTCTCTGCTATGAAGAACAGACGACGCGGTCTGCATACACAAATTGGAGGGTGAGAGATACTGCAAACCGTGACTTGAGCCTCTGGCCACACTGAACTCTGATCTTTGTTCGCTCCAAATATGCCCCACACAGGATCTCCCGAGCCATCACTTATCAGCTGAGTCAGTGGCGTATCGGATCATAACAAGCAAGACGAAAACTAGCTACAAATTTTTGAAATTAAATTCTTGCAAACACATTTCAGTTCCTATATTTCTTCTGTCGGTTATTCGATTACATTCGATGTATAAAAGACTCAAACTATTTCATCCACTTATAAATATATATTTTTTATTATTAACATCTCATTGCGAAGAAGATCATTTACAGGGTGTCTACCAAAACAAACACAGTTTTCCTTGACAATTCCCTGATTCTTCCGGGATAAATAAAAAAATTCCCTCAGGAACAGTAGCGGCCATAATAAATACATAAAACATAGTTTGTACGTATTTCAAAAAGTGCTCGAGCAATAAAGAGTAGCATGAAAAAGTTGGAAAATAATATATATATCTACTTAGTATAAAACAAAGTCCCCGATTTGTGTTTGTTACGGGTAAACTCGAGAACCACTGGATGGATTTTGATGAGGTTTCCACCATTCTCTAAAGGATATCTCGAGGATTATTTCTGCAGAAAATTATTTATTTATGATCAAAGGAAGCCGAGCAGTAACGATTTCAGTGGAAAGGTCGAAAAAAAACTGGCGCCCGAGCGCTTTGTAAGCTTACGCTGGGCAAACCCAGGGCAAACCGTTAAAAATATCTCAATACTATGAGTGGAAGAATTGTTCAGCATGAAAAGTTCTACAAAGAAGTCCGCGAGAGCATATGTCTATCTTCAATACATCGCCCACTATAAGTGTTCTTACGTTTCAATTCCTTCCAAACATGTCCATTCAACTACTGAGGCGACAGAGTACGAGCTAGCTAAGGGCGAGTCTATCATCTCTGTTACAGCCTAGCTAGCGGGCGAACCTATTGCCCCAGATAGAAGCCAGCAGCAAACCGTTGAGGCGTGTTGAGTTAATACTCCTGAGAAGGGTGGTTTTGTTTGGAGTTTCCCTGGAAGTGGAACTCGGGTTTTCTTCATTTCGCCTGTGAACTTTTCGTTCCGCAAAATTCACAGTCAAGTTAAGATTGGACGGAGGGGGATTTGTGTTTCATGCACGATGACTATGATAATTGTTGTTTTAAGGGGCCTAACATCTAGGTTATCGGCCCAATTTAAATTACGTCTGACAAGAATTTGTTGCACATGCATCTCCATGATAATATAACTAATAGTCCAGTCAGTGATTTTAACCCATCATACCGAGACGTAAAACGGATATTGGTCGTTGTTCATTGACCCTGGAGAAAAAAAAAAGCGCTTATCACGTAATGCATTCTCCCGGGCGAAGCCGGGTCGGGTTGCTAGTATATATATATATATATATATATATATATATATATATATATTCTTTTTCTATATTTTGGCAATTTCTAAATTTTTCATCCAGAAATCTATTGTACTTGTGAGTATTAAATGTAGCTCGTCAATAGTGATTCTCTCAAAAATAATACAGTTGCACATTTATATCCAAATACACAGTAATTTGTGTGCTCAATATTCCAAGAAATGAAAACTTACGGATTTAATGTCAGTAACAACAATTATCATCAGAATATACTTGAATGAGTAATTTCCAATTATTCAATTATTATTATGACTTCATTGATCTGAACATAAATGACGTACTATAGGTTATAAAATTGCTTTACATACTACGGGAAGACTTTATATATGACAGTTACGTAAAAGAAGATAAAAAAACATAACCATACACAACTTGACAAGTTAAGAGGAGCTATTGATGACATAATTCCAGTACAAGGGTCCCGATTTTGTTGTTTTCAAAACGTTTTTGATGAATGTAGAATTGCCACCTGTCCACATTGGACATTCACTCAAATTCTTATATAGTACATTATGCAACAAGCCTATAATGGCATTAATTAAGCCACGAGTATGTTTAATTTCCATACGAGTGTCTTAATTACCATTATAGGCGAGTTGCATACGACTGTTTATGTTCGACGATAATTATAACTTTATCATATGTTTTAACATAAATATTCATACATATCTGTTGAGAGTCAGCCACTTGAATTTTGTGATCGGAGAGCGAGCGCTGGGTATGATATCTCTGTCTTTCAAGATCTCTGACTGACCGACGCATGCGCTCTGTGTGCTTGCAATGCCATATTATGCAGGCGATATGTTTACATCTGCCGTCCCTCAGTAATATTGTCACCGGAGTCGTTTGAAGGCAATGCGCTGTGTAGAAATTAGGGTTGGTGATATTAAGGTAGGCTACAGTGCTATTTCTTGCCTCATATTCGCCACTTTATTTACGCGAACATATGCACGGTGCGTATTCCATGTCGGTAATTTATTATAGTTCGATGTTTTGTTTATGTCCGACATGTTGGATTTTGAGCGCATGCGCGAAGGTATCGTTACCTAACTGGTCAATGAACGAGCTCTGATTGGCTGGAGAAACTGTATCGTAATGAAAAACCGTGTTATAATGACCATCATTATGATACAGTTTTCTGACACATAATAGTGAGGGTCGAACATAAAGAATTATACCGAATTCTCCATCCTAAACAACACGGTTATTTCATGTCGACATAATAACTGGTTGGCACCTATCCATAATTAAACTCCGTATTTGAAGAAGATTTAGCTTAATCGTTCAAGCGCTGAGCTGAATTATTTATTGATTTTTGGCACTTGATTTTTAAATTATTTATTTGTGTACATTTTAATTTTCTTAATATAAAGCTTAATATTTATTCACACTTACCATTAATATTTCTTATTTCTAACTGCATTTTTGAAAAATTATTGTAAAGACCAATATTGAATTTTATTTTATTTTATTTTATTTTATACTGCATTGTAAGGATGTCCATTTAATTTTATTACAGTTTTTATCTTTAACATTTCACTTCTTGTTAGATTTAAGTACGTATATAACTTATTATATTATTTTAATTCTTAATTGATTTTCAAATATTTTAAGCTGAAGATGACATTGTAAGGTTCGAAACATGTCCAATATATAAGGTGCGTTCAAAAAGTAACTAGCCGGAGGCTGGAATGCGCAAACCGGTGACGACATCGGCTAATCGTGGCGTGTGTAACGAGGTGCGGTTCCGACCAGAGCGTTTGTCGATTGGATTCTGGTTCGATGTGATGACACCATGACTCATCTCCAGCCACCACTCGTGCCAGGAACCCATTCCCTTCCCTCGGATAGCGCTGCGGATGACCAAGTCAGTGGGCCATTCGACATGCTTCCTGGTGTGGTTGAAGACTGTGGGGCACCCATTGGGCACACACTTTGCGCAATGCAGTCATTCCTTCATGATGGTGTGCACACTTCCGACGCTCAATCCGACCACGGCGGCTGTGGCGTTCACTGTCACTCGGCGGTCCTGGGTAATGAGTGCATCAACCAGCTGGACGTTGTCATCGGTAATGCAGGGGGGTGCCCCAGACCGGGCATCATCGGCTAATGACGCCCGTCCTTCCCTGAAGCACTTGGGCCACGCTTGACCCTTGCAAGGGACATGCAGTGTTCGCCGTACACTTGTGACATTCGGCGATGAATGTTCGTTCCCCCTACTCCTTCCGCTGTCAGAAACCGAACAACACCTCTTTGCTCTTCGTTTGAAGCCTCCATGTCACTGTTTGCAATGCGACTGGCAGTGCTGGACGATTGATGCATGCTGCTGCTCGCTTTGTATCGTCACGTGACGTGCACGCGTGCCCTCTAGCGACGGACTGTGACCTTCCACGCTCTAGTCGGAACCACACCTCGTTACACACGCCACGATTAGCCCATGTCGTCACCGGTTTGCGCATTCCTGCCTCCGACTCGTTACTTTTTGAACGCACCTTATATATAATATATATTTGTTGAGTATTGATTCGGCGTATAATTTTAAACTTTTAAAACTAAAATTTCCCGAGTGTCATTAAAATACCCTGATAATTCCCTGAATTTTCCCGGCCTTAAAAATTCCATGAGAATTCCCTGTTTTCCATGTTTTCCAGAGTAGTATACACCTTTATTTATGACGACGGCAAATCTGACTACATACGGATTTGTAGCTGCTTATCAAGGTGAATTGGCATTTACCAATCATATACTATCAATCTAAGTTCCACAGTAACACAAGACAGCTAACTGCAATTTTTAACACTTTCAGATAATGTTTGAGAAAAGCACATAACTTCCTTTTTATTTTCGATATCTTTAAATGAAAAATATTGTCAATCTACTGTAAAATTTTCAATTGCAATTGTAAGGATATCCATTTTATTCATGATCTTAAGGTTCCAATTAGTTTAATAAACATTAGTATTTATTTGACGGATTTATTGTTACTATTTCAATGAAACTGCTGACGATATTCCAGATGAACCTCCAATCCAAAATATATCCAGGTTAATAATAATAGTAATAATGAAAATGAAAATCCACAGCCTGCTTCCAGTCGACCGACCGGGCCAGTGAATGGAATGAATGAAGCCCCCATCTAGCGGCGAGGGTATGAACTGTGCCGGCTGCCGAAGCCTGTCGCACTCCCCTGGGGCAATGATTAAATGAATGACAGATGAAATGAAATGATAGTGGAGAGTGTTGCTGGAATGAAATTTGTGACAGGGAAAACCGGAGTACCCGGAGAAAAACCTGTCTGCCTCCGCTTTGTCCAGCACAAATCTCACATGGAGTGACCGGGATTTGAACCATGGACCCAGCGGTGAGAGGCCAGCGTGCTGCCGCCTAAGCCACGGAGGCTTAATAATAGTAATAATAATAATAATAATTGTATAATTTAATTTTTCTTATTTTAATTTATTTATTAAATACCATTGGTATTACATTAATGTGATATGTCCCACGAATCTGACGGAAAATCCAGTACAGATTATCTTGTGAGACATATTTATTATTACTTACAATATTAATGTATATACAGATTGTATTTCAATACAAGAGTGCATGCAAAATATGTTTTTTTTCTTTCTTTTCATTTTTTTTATATTTATATATTTTAATTATAATTATTGATTATTGATTTATTTTGTATTGTTTAAAAAAATAATTCTTTATACATGGTGGCCACTCAAATCAGTCAACGATTTTCCAGGAGTTTTCCAGGGATTTTCCAGGAGTAATTCTCATTTTTCCAGATTTTAAAATAAGCGTGAATGCGGGGGGATGGGGGGGGATTGGTTGCCTACTTCAAGACCAAAATAAAGCAGTTGTGTTTACTTATACAGATGTTGACAAAAATTAGTGGCGATTGCGTTATTGATACGCAAGCCTACACACAAATGATTTAATTGTTGTTTTAAAAAAGCCTTTGTGACTCAAATATCCGCTTTAAAAAAGAGAGAAAGAATGCCGCCTGCAATTTTATTGCGGTGAAGCTGTCTATACTCAATATGTTTTACAAAGATACTATCGCGTGTTCTCACACACAGAAACAGGTAGCCTGAGGAAATTTCTTTCGTGAACGATAGAGTGCTCACCCAAAACTGCAGCGGGAGTATGATTTAAGATAAAATACGGCGCGTAAATTTCCGGTTGAAAAATAAGCAGAGTTTGCAGAGCGACCGCTAGATGGCCCTTGCTACCCCATCCGCGATATCATGACGTCGAGGACTAAGAGCGAACTGGAGAATTTTAGCGGTGGATGGAATGATTTAGATAATTAATTAACAGTGGCTATTTTCCAGGAGTTTTCAATTTTTTGTCATTTTCCAGGAGTTTTCCAGGAGTTCTCCAGACTTATTAAAAATCCAGGAGTTTTCCAGGATTTCCAGGTTTTCCAGGAGTAGTGGCCACCATGTTTATATATAATTTAATTAACATGTTAGGTGATAATGAGAAAAATATTAATGTAAATAGTAAAAAACACAAATAGTTAGACTAGCCAATAATAAATTCATGTTAGCAGTTAATTCTTATTTAGGTAATAGTTTTAATGCGACGTATAGCTAGTTGTTTGCTGTTCATGTTGGACAATCCAGGTGGTAGTTCATTAAGTAGTGATGGTATAATATCATTTAGTCTCTTGAAACCATAGCTATTTATACATAAAAGTTTTACATATTTAGTACTTGTTATGGCTCTTGTTTGTATGTTGTGAGAGACCTTATGCCTGAATCTTGCTTCATGGTAGTAGAGATTCATTACAGTAATTGTATTATTCTTCTTTGTTCGATTTTGGCCGATTTTGGACCACGGGAAACAATTGACTTGCTGATTAGTCCCTTTTTCTGCTCCCAGAAACTCTTCATCCTTTCACTGTGGATTCTCTTCCTTTCTTCCGACCAGATGTTCTTGGCTCTTCTCCTTCGCTTTTCCTGGAACCCCTTGAATGCATCAATCGTACCTCGATACACCTCTCTATTCCAGATCTCATTTGGACTGACCCCAACTTTCTCCATATCCCTTCTTATTTCATCTACCCATTTTGTAGTCGCTTTTATCTTGGTGATGTAATTAAAGATCATCTTCGTTAGTCGACTATCGCTCATTCTCGTAAGGTGTCCATAGAACTTCAAACTTCTCTTCCGTATGGTATCTGTGATTTTTTCTGCTTGTCCGTAAAGATCTTTGTTTTGGCCTCTCCCGCCATGTACCATCATTTCTATTTTCGGGTCCTAAGATCTTCTTCAAGATTTTTCTTTCTTTCTTTCTTCTCCAGTTCCTCTAATTCACCTTTCTTGTTCAGTATCAAACATTCTGAACTATAGAATCCCTCAGACTTGACAACCGTGGTATAGTGTCTTATCTTCGCTCCGTAAGATATTGTTCTTTTGTTGTACCTATTCTGTAGTAATTTATAAGCTAATTCCATCTTTCTGATCCTCCCTTTGTTTGCTGCATCATCCAGTCCATTGGGCTGGATCCATTCACCAAGATATTTAAACTTATCCGACCTCTTGATCTTCCCATATTTTGTTTCTAAGTGCTTTTCGTTATCATGTTTGTATTCCATGTATTCTGTTTTTTTCATACGAGATCCTGAGTCCCGTTTTACCTGCAATTTCGTGTAATTTTTCAAGCAATCAACCTTCACACCTTGCTTCTTTGTACCTAAACATATTCCTTATATCCCTTCTTCTCTCATGGCATTCCTCCATGTTCTCATTATTTTTTATTATTATCATCATCATCATAATGAAAAATGAAAATCCACAGCCTGCTTCCAGTCTCCGACCGGGTCAGGAATGGAATGAATGAAGCCCCCATCTAGCGGCGAGGATATGAACTGTGCCGGCTGCCAGGCCTGACGCACTCCTCTGGGGCAATGAGTAAATGAATGACAGATGAAATGAAATGATAGTGGAGAGTGTTGCTGGAATTAAATTTTGACAGGGAAAACCGGAGTACCCGGAGAAAAACCTGTCTGCCTCCGTTTTGTCCAGCACAGATCTCACATGGAGTGACCGGGATTTGAACCACGGACCCAGCTGTGAGAGGCCGGCGTGCTGCCGCCTAAGCCACGGAGGCTTAGTTCATCATCATAATAATAATAATAATTATTATTATTCCCCCATTCCTTATTCCTTTCTGTAATTCTGGTATTAAAGTTGAAAGCCGTTCCTGGAAACAGCCTCATGAAATAAATTAATAAGATGAATGAAACGTAGCACAGAGTTCGAAAGAAGCATCCGTAGTCTATCAGAAGGTATCGTCCAGGCATTTGCCTGGAATTAAAAATTGGGAAACCATTTCAAGAAGGGCCGAGTCACGAGATATCCTGGCCCTATATAAACCTGACGTGGTGGGACGGCACCTGTTCGGGAAGGCGAGCCCGAGAACAGACAGTGAGGGAGGCGGGGGTGTGAACCGCATCATATATAAAACAGACATCGTCTCTGGGGCGGAATGAAATCATTGGCGAGGGCTCCATCATGATACATAATCTACATGGCCGCCTGAAATACGGAAGCACTTCCTAAACTATTTACGACGAGAAACAAGACTTCGGGCTCGAGGGAAGACAGGCGTACCACCTCAGCCAGTCAGAGCTAGACGTAGCATTATTTACATCTTCTGAGATCTCCAATGTTTGCTTCAAATGCAACCAGAACACTGGTAAGAAAGGCAACGGTATCTAGAACATTGAATCGAGGTCTATGGTGACTCAATCACAGGATTTAGAAGAATAATAATAATAACAATAATAACACAGTAATTAGGCCGTCAGCACTGTATGCCGCAGAATGCTTACAGATGACAAACTGAACCCGATGGGGTTATGCTGACTGGAATCGAACATGGTTCTCAGAGACTGTGATCTCAGTAAAAAGGTTCCACCAGGGAGCGAACCAGAGATCTGTACAGGGAGTTTCTTGGTAAAAACCCCTCGAAAGAAATGTATATTTAATCACTGGTGTGATTTTTGATGAAATGGCATTATTTATTAAAATAATGTAGGAAATAATGAGCAGATTATATCATTATAAGACGATTTGGTGTAAGCTATTGGAGGTTTGAAGCACAGAGGAGGGCAGAGCTGACATTTACTAATCGGCCCAGAATTGTGGGTTGGTCCCAGTGGAGCCACGTCCATCTCTGTCACCCCATTATGTCGTCTGGAGCAGGGGAGAGGCCTGAATAATGACACAGTTATTCCCCGACGGAGAATAGATTTAGAGGAGGGGCGGAGAAATGCCCAGAAAAATCATTGATTACTCGTGATTGGAGTAACGAATCGAGATGAGAGTTGCACACAGGTGAATATCTTGGCAAGAAGATAATTTTAGAGTCCTTTACCTGCGAAATTGGGGCATATTTAGTGATGTGCGTAAGGACTGTAAAACGACCATTGTTCGCGGATGGATGTGGAGATGTTGTAGGGGGTTTCCCGATTAGGTAGCGTCCCACGCCATGGAGAAAGGAATTAATATTAATTAATTGAACGAGCGATTCCTTTGCACACATATAGTTTTGGGACCTGTGAAGAAAGAGGAACACAATGATCATGGTTTGAAGACCTGAATCATGCTGTGAGAGGAGCGAAGATTACGCGGGAAGATGTTGCTCTACTTTCTGTGGAAATCCGATATAAGGGAGTAGACCCCAGGAGGAGCTCTCTGTTCTCAGTGTTACTCTGTTCTAACTCACTTGAAGCTCAGTCGAGACGCAGTCAAACGCAGTCTACATGCCGCCAAGCGCAGTTACAGCCAGTTACAGTCTTACTCAATTGTCAATTGTAGCACAATGGCAATAAGTTGCAATCAGTATGCAGCAAATATGCAGCAGTACGAGACAGCGTGTAAGCCGCAGACAGAAGTCTTCAAATAAGCTACGTGCAGTCTTCGAGTGAAACTTCAGTCAGCTACAGCCAGGTTGAAGCAAGTTCGTCAAGGCAAAACGCATGACGGATCTATTCATCGAGACGCCGAACAAGGACTGGTATGTGTAAAAGAAACAGTAAACATGCTTGTATGAATAATAGTCGTGATACAGGCATAATTAGCAGCACGAACTATGACGTGTTCAGTTACGAAGCACCGTATAGACTAACGGTAGAAATATTGTATATAATTATTTGTGAAAGTGTTGAACTTTATTAAGCGCAGTGTGTATAGTATTAACTAATCGTATATGTGTGTAACAACGATAGAATGCGCTAAAGAAACCTTACTAAGTGTTTGGTATTGCCATGAGAGTACCAGATGTTAACGCTCATGTTTAGGAGCAAGCGTATTGATGTAACGCAGGACGCTTACTGTAGGAGTAATGATCGTCATAAAACTGTTGGAGAGTTCCGAGAGCAGATAACCAGACTTTCAATCAGGAGTTGGTAACGTCAGATGCCGTCGACACCTGCAATTTCGATCTCTGCTAGGGAATTTCAGCATTGAAGTGTGTATAAGTGACGAGTGTTCAGTGTAATGTATATGTAAAAATATCATTTAAAGTAGTGTTTGATGAAGTGTTTCACATGTTTGGGGAGTGATAACTTCCTGAAAGGTATGCAACGTGTCGTGTTGGTGATAGAAATTAGGTGTAATCAAATGTGTGTAAACAAGAGAAATATGTCGCGTTAAACCCATTATGGCGGGCGACATGGAAGAATATGATTGGTCGGAGCCACCTTAGATGCCTATAGAGATGTAAGTACCCCACAAATTATGGTTATAATTATGTAGAAGTATGGACCGATGCATGTCTGTGATTCCGTAAAGATATTGTGAATTCCTTATAGATGCCAGTAAAAATCAGTTAGGAGGCTGATCCTCCATGTTTAATCAGTATTGAGTTGATTTTGATAGAGTTGAAATGTTGATTTGCATCATTAAGTGGAGTAATTATTCCCACTATGAATTAAGAATGGCAATCAGTTATGTAAATGTAACGAACGCGATTGTTCGAGTTTAAAACGTTTAGCTATGTCGGAAATTTTGGTAATTTATGTGAGAATAATAATAAATAATGATTTGGTCATTTATGTCAATGAGATTTTCAATAATAATGGTAAATTATGATTTTGGTCATTTATGTCAGTGAGAAATGATGATAATAATAATAATGGTTATTAAGAGTATGAATGAACACATCAGGAAACAAATAAATGTTGTAAGCGAGAATTATTAACGCTAAGTGCAAGACTTATCAATCTAAGCAGGAGGATGTTACAGTGAGGTTACATTTCAGTAATTATGGAAAGAAGTTTTATATCAGAATATTGCATATATTCAGTAATGATACCAGTAATGAAAGAGCTTTTAGTGAATTGAATTTGCAGCTTAATTGAGAAGCTTATAGAGTAAATGTTAGATTTCTCTTAATATTAGAGGTCGGAATGTCGTAGCATGGAGCATTAGGGGCCAGATAGTCTATTCTACGTATGAATTCTCCTATGTCGTGGACATTGTTGGAGATATTATTTATTCCGGAGTTTTAGTGAATGGACCCTAACTCTGAAGAAAGGATTGAAATGTGTTCCGGGCTGGAATCTTGTAAGAGTCGAGGAAACAAGGACACCTCGCGGCTCTATGATTTCCCGAGAACTTATAGATGAGTTATTTACGCTCGTGGCAGCGAAAACTCATGGCGACAGTGGTTTTGTGCGCCTATATTATACTTGAGACATCGGTCACCGCCAGGCTCATGCATTACGAACCCCGAACCTTCATGTTGAATGGACCCATGCGAGGCCATTAATTAATCATTATCCTCGACGTAGGAATAATTACAAAAGCTCATTCAATACCTGTTGGCATAATAGTCAATTAAGATCCTTTGGGAACATGTGTGTCGGTCAGGACACAGCATTTTGTCTTGTAAATCTCCACTGCTTAGAGAGAGGGAAGCTTTCAAACTTTTAGAAAGGTCGAGATAATTGGTGGAACGACCCATCCCACTTTCTATTGTGTAGCGATTTCCTTAGCTGAGGGTCGATGCCAACCACCCGGACCGCTCAGGCAAGTAAAAGAGGGAAGAAATTCTAGACCTTGTTAAAATGACATATAATGCAAGATTGTTATGTTGAGTATTATAGCCATGTGGTTTGTGAACACATGGATAATTGTAGTTAATCCTGATGGTTCATTAATTTAGCTATCTGACGAATAGTTACATGATATATTTGTACTGTCACTGGAACCAAGTCATGTAGTTGGTTACTAGATGCCAATCGCCATGAGCGCGAGGCAGTCTATCGTACAATCCGACATAAGCTATAACGTAACGTTTTATCTAGGAATCACAGACAGCACGCAGTGAAACCATATAATTGAAGGATGTGTAGGGGGTAGCTTACATAATTATGGAGTTGCACGTTGATTTTGGTGCAACGTCCAAATAGGTAAATGCATGCAAAGCATTTCATTGGTGAGAAGAAAAATATTAAAACACGCACGGCACACATAATTGTTTAACGTAAAGAGGTTTAAGGAATAATCCTTGTTGTAATATTAAAGAAGTCACATTGTATGACTGTTATGTTAATGGACAGTGTGTTTTGAAGTCGTAGGTGCATCAGCGCACTAGTATATCCTTGTGAAGTTCACAGAAGGGTAAAGCATTATGGCTAGGTATGACTTTGTTGTGATTTCATATTTGTTTATTTGTGGATTGTGGAAGTAAAAATTTTGTTTGCTTTATTTTATGCTTTTTTTGGGTATTGTTTTGTGTTTGAAGCCATGATTTATTTTACTGGATTAAAGTTTTAGAATAGAGTTGATACCTTTTAGCCTCAAATCCAAAATATGCACTGCAAAATTGGGGTTACCGTACACGCCTGAGAGCTGATGCTAGTTGGAGGCAGATGCATATTATCCAACGAGATTACTCACATGGGTACAAAACATTGAGAAAATTAGAACTTAAGGATCGGAAAACAATAAGGAACATCGTGGTCCATTGATGGCCGAAACGTCAAAAAAAAAAAAAAAAAAAAAAAAAAAAAAAAAAAATACATCACTGAAAAATGGCTTCAAACACCATAATTAAATAATATTTGTACCCATGGAGTCAAGCCCTTGTTTCCCCCAATGAGCCACTCGTATTATGATGAGTAGGGACAGGAAGTTTTAAAAATGCACTTAAAATGTTCAAAATTGACTGTAATAAATGACCTAACAATTATAAAAATGCACTATAAAATGGAAAAAATGATCTTATAATAACAAACTCACCAATAATTCAAAAATGACATCTTAAGCTCAAACTGAAAAGTCAATCAAAATAGATTTCTAACACTTAACAAAAGGTTTATGTTCAATTGAGACTGAATTGCGCTGCACTACGAGCATCTGTATACCGTTCTTTTGCATTCAAGAGATATATATTTTTCTACTAATAGCAATACTGAAATAGTTTATTTCAATATTGTAAATTATCTTGTATCAGCTACTAGCTTCTTCCTAACTCTGAGAGACGTAACTTCCTCATATAAAGCAGGAACATGACTAAATAAAATAACAAGTAGTTCCGTGAAGAACTATACAGCCTATTTTCAAATATCCTACTTATGTTAACTGCCACTATCAACATACAAAATTTCAGTTTGATTGCTGTAATTGATTCGTAGATATTGAGAACCGACTAAATATTTCGGATAGTTGCCATGTTGGATTTTATATATGTAGGTCCTAGAGTTATGTACTGTTACATGAAGATTATTGTGTACGTGTAGCATTCAAACTTCAATCGCATGATTAGGACACAAGAAGTAACAAGGAGATTTTAAAATTTCGCACAGCTGTCATCTTGTGGTTATGGGAACAATTGAAATAAATTAGATGCCAGTGGATTAACATTCGTATAAGGATTTACTGTACCAAGTTTCACTGCACTCGGATGGTTAAATTGCGAGAAACGTCCATGTGAATATTTATACTTCGCGTCACCGCCATGTTGGATTTGTGATCATCAGGTTATTTAAAGTCCTATAGGTGAACTTAAGTTCATAGCCCCTATGAATATTAAAAAATTCAGTTTGATTGCTATAATAGATTCGTAGATATTGAGATCCGTCTAAATATTTAGGATGGTCGCCATGTTGGATTGGTATGTATAGGCCATAGAGTCATGTACCATTAAAGGAAAATATTGCGTAGGTTCATTATTCAAACTTTCACTTCGATCGCTTGATTACGACACAAGAAATAAAAACTTAATTTTAAAATTCGCACAGCCGCCATCTTGAGGTTATGTAAACAATTGAACTAAATTAGATACCAGTGCATTACAATGTGTGAAAACATTTCCTGTACCAGATTTCATTGCGTTTTGAACATTAAATCGCGAGAAAGGTCTATTTAAAATTTTCAAATTCGCTTGGCCGCCATGTTCGTTTTTTAGTTAACCGGTTTTTGAAAGTCCTATAGATGAACTTCCAGTAGTGCCCTTTATCTCCGTACAAAATTTCAGGGTGATACCGCTAATAGTTTCAGAGATATAGAATTCCTGTGAAATATTTGGCACATCCGCCATCTTGTGGATATGTGAACAATTGAACGAAGTTAGATGTCGGTGCATTAAACTGTGTATAAACATATACTGTACCAAGTTTTATTGCGTTTGGTTGGCTAAATCGCGAGAAACGTCTATTTAAAAGTCGCAAATTCGCGTGACCGCCATGTTGGTTTCGTACTTACCAGTTTTTAAAAGTCACATAGGTGAACTTCTATTAGTTCCCTTTATCACCGTAAAAAATTCCAGGGTGATATCGGGAATAGTTTCGGAGATATTGAATGCTGGTGAAATACTTCGCACAGCCGCCATGTTGGATTGGTGAGACGCAACAAAATTCGAAGGGCACGGTCGGGGTCATCCGGTATAGTGCTATGAACTTACCGAGTTTCATTGAAATCTCTCCAGCCGTTTAAACGTTATTAGGGGACACACACACACACGCACACACACACGGACAATAGGTGATCTCATAAGCCTATTTTTTCAAAATTGAAAATAAGCTAAAAATGACCTTAAAAGGCCGATTTCTCTAAAATATGACCCAAAAAATCTACCAAACTTAAAAAATGCTCCTAAAATGGAAAAATAGCACAAAATAAAATAATGCAAAAAGATGCAGAATAAAAATGACATATTTGAAGACGGGGTGGCCCGTCCGGAGTTTCTATGTACATCAGCATTTCTTTAGACAGCTCAGTAAAAAGATGACATGTCTTCAACATCCGGGCCCTAATGATGAGTAATCCTTTCTATTCTGGACGAGGGGAATATCTTTTCAGTTGGTAGCAATGAGAAGCCGATCACTATGCGCATGCGGGCATCAACTAGAATAATAATAATTGGCCAAATAGAACGACCGAAATGACTGACTTTAGATTTCATCAATTTCTTTAATATATAGATTTACGCAAAATCTATGTAAAACAAAAATATTGGAATGCAGCCGAAATAAATCAGAAACCTCTATAAACATCAAATTGGCAGGTGAAAAGCTAAAGGAAGTAGGAGACTTCTGTTACTTAGGAAGCAAAATAACCAGTGATGGACGAAGCAAACAGGATATAAAAAGTAGGTTGGCTCAGGCACGGAAGGAATTTCTACAGAAAAGGAATCTGTTGACATCAAATATAGATTTAGGTATTCGGAGGTCATTTTTGAAAGCCTTTGTCTGGAGCGTGGCGCTCTATGGAAGTGAAACTTGGACTGTTGGAGCAGCAGAAAAGAGGAGAATTGAAGCGTTTAAAATGTGGTTTTACAGGAGAATGATGAAGATCAGATGGGTAGATAGGGTTACAAATGGAAACGTATTAAGACGAGTGGGAGAGGAGAGATGTTTCTGGGGACTGCTAATGAAGAGAAGAGATAGGTTGGTAGGACACATACTAAGACACCCAGGAATAGCAAGCTTAGTTATGGAAGGAATGGTTGAGGACAAGAACTGTAGGGGTAGACCAAGGTTAGAATATGTTATACAGATTGCCTCGGTTGTAGGGTGTGGTAGCTATGTAGAGATGAAACGATTAGTTCAGGACAGGGAGGCATGGTGGGCTGCATCAAACCAGTCAAAACACTGAAGACGCCAACAACAAAACAACAACAACAACAACAACAACAACGCCAACTATAACTAGTGAATTATCACATTGGAATTGACTGGGAGCTCTTTTACAAATAACTTAGCAACCAGAACAGTATCTATAAGACAGGTTTAAGTTATAGAAAGGGTGAACCTTGGCTGGATTTATAACTATGTTCCTGCCAATAACCAAGGTGCCACGGTGGAATGACACGAGCACCTTCAGTTATGCACTGTGACGCAGTTTACATGCAAATTGTGTCACATTAGCATGGGAAGTGCACTGATACTAGCGTCTAATTTACAAGACCTGATCCACACTACATTAGATTTCATCGCTCCATCAAAGACAACCGCCTTGCGCCGCCTTTCGTGTTGACGATTGGGCGGGAGGTTATTCCTATACACCCAGGGGGTCTTTGGCCTACAACGTTACGTTGTGCCGGCCTGTAACAGGCTGTTGTGACTAGTGATGCCTAATGGTGAAAGATGACCTCGCTGTTCCGCCCCCTAAGACAATAATAACTAAATAACTAACTTACTGACTAAATTCCCGATAACTTTATCATCGGAAATATTTCCCCCAAAACGTCCGACAATCTAAAGTGTTAAAATGCAGTAGGAATTTTTGGTTGGTTGGTTCTTAAGTTTAGGGGCTGCGACAACGCGGTCATGTAGCCCCGTGTACTTTGGGTGTGTGTAGAATCTGTCTGACAACCGGAGTTAATTGTGTATCTGTTTTTTAATTTAAGTACAGACTGCAACTTAAAATTTTTCAAATAGTTCCTACTTTTGTCGCCAAGCGCCAACGTCAACGACTACTAGGCCAAGTTCAGAACTAAGCTACTAGACGCCACCGCAGTCGGCTCTTGGCAACGAACGTAGAAACCTAAGAGCGTTGTTTACATTCTTAACCTATCCAATTTAGCTTCACACAGGTGTAAATTAGTGGAAGGTTCTTTAACATGCCATAAATCTATGACATTGGACCGCCGGCTTTACTTCCCCTCCGAAGGAAGGCATTCTGAGGGATTTTAACGCTCTTAAAAATCCCACGGCTTCGGCCTGGTTTGAACTCGCTATCTTGCGCATAGAGCTCAGCATGCTACCCACTACGCCACCGAAGCCACGTAGGAATTTTTAAATGAGTGAAAACTGAACACACTAAAATAATATATCTGAAACATGACGATGATAATTGTTGTTTTAAGGGGCCTAACATCTAGGTTATCGGCCCAGAATGGTCTGGATGACAGCGAAAATGACAATGAGACGGATACCATAACGAATACTAACGGAGACTGAAAATACTGTACTGACAAAATGGAATTTATGTTCGACGATGTCGAAATGTGAATATTATACGTCAGAAAACTGTATCATAATGATGGTCATTATAGTACTGTTTTACATTATGATACAGTTTCACCAGCCAATCAGAGCTCATTCATTGACCAACTACGTAAGGATACCTTCGCGCATGCGCTCAAAATCCAACATGTCTATAATTATGAATTACTGACATGGAAAGTGCACCGTCCATATGTTCGCGTAAATAAACTGACGAATATGAGACAAGAAATAGCACTGTACCTTAATATCCCCAACTCCAATTTCTACACAGCGCATTGCTTTCAAACGACTTCGGTGACAGTTTCACTGAATGCTGCTGCTCATCGGTGTTCAGCAGCCTGTAATCATAAGGCATTGCCAAGCAGACAGAGCGCATGCGTCGGTTGGTCAAAGAACTTGGAAAACAGATGAAAATCAAGGAGGTTAGATATCTAAGCTCCTTGAACACTATAGCGCTTTATGGTAGAGAAATGAGGAAGTTTGTGTTGGCGGAAACTCCCGAGATTATTTTGCCATTATGAACACGGCCTACTGAATTCAAATGGGTTCTTTAACATGACAACATCGTAGGACATGCGTGTCGTATTTTTGCCGCCTTTCAAAAAAACACTTACCACGGCCAGGAGCAAACCTGCAATCTTGGGGTTAGTAGACCGACACGCTATCCACTCACCCACCGTGGCAAGCTGTTTAGGTGATGCTACAGGCCTTGTATACACTGGTTGCCATGGTTACCATGGGGTCCAGGGAATTGGTTGGTTGTTTCCTCAGTTTAGGGGCTGCGACAACGCGGTCATGTAGCTCCGTGTACTTTGGGTGTGTGTAGAATCTGTCTGATAACCGGTGTTAATTGTGATGACTGTATTAGTGTGTGTTATCTGTTTTTAATTCAAGTAAGGACTGCAGACATTGAATTTCAAGTAGTTCCTACTTTTGCTACCAAACGCCACTGTCAACGACAACTTGTTCTGAACTTTGTTACTAGATGCCACCGCAGTCGGCTCCTGGCGACGAACGTTGGAACCTAAGAGCGTTAGTCAAATCTAACCTATAATTTAGCTTCACACAAGTGTAATTAGTGGAAGGTTCTTTTACATGCCATAAGTCTATGACATGGGCCCGCCGGCTTTACTTCCCCTCCGAAGGAAGGTATACTGAGCGATTTTTAACGCTCTTAATAAATCCGACGACTTCGGCCGGGTTTCAACCTGCGACCTTGTGCATAGAAGCTTAACAGGCTACCAACTACGCCATCGAAGCCACCTCCAGGAGATTGATGCCGCTAATTCAGGATAAGTGAAGATCGCTGGATGTAACTGAAGTTTGCAACACTGTTAGTAGCCACAGGTAAGGTGTGATCAAGAGCTCGAGTGTCGAGGCGATCAACGTTCGCACCACTTCACAGACCCGGATACATTAGAACTTTCGCCACACTCCCACGAGCCTTGTGGAATTCAAAGCTCTTGCCGTTTGAATTTTAGCTGACAGCTACTTACAAGGGGAGGATACGATGCATGGGTCACCGATTCGAACCATCTTTAGTACACTTGTAGGGCATGACCAGGCGTATACCAGGTACAAGTAGTAAGGTGCGCTTCTCAGCCGTTTCCGAGAAATTAATTAATTGTAATTACAGTGCGGCGTCTATGTGCGTTGTACGCTAGCAAGAATCCAACGAGCGCGTGGTGCAGTGATAAAAGCCCTGCTTCGTAAGCGCGGGATCGCTGGATCGAATCCCACCGGTGAGCTTTTGCAGTGAGAGAAGACAGTAGATGAAGAAGTTCTTGGAGGAGAAAACGAAGCAGACCTAAACCATGGCAGGGCTACCCGCAGTCCCATAGAGACCATGAGCTAAGATGAACCCAGGCCAATTAAGGCTCCCTAGGCCTCGGGTACCCTAATAGGCCTACCGTCGGGGTCGGAAAAGAACAAGAGTTGACCAAGGGATGTCGACAGGAAAGATAACAGACAGGAGCCCAGCACAAGTACGTGGAAGTAATGCCGAAATCAGCTGGGGTCCTTAGTCGCCAACCCGCATTCCACAAGGTGTGAGCCCCTGGGGGACATTCATCAAAAAATGGTAAACATATCCGGACACTTAAGTTGGCAACACTTGATTCTTAGTAGTGGCCATGCTGCATTCTTGCCATCAGTCGTCAGATGCTGTAAAGTAGCAGTTCCTTGTGCCTCGTGAATTGTTAAACTCCTTCCAAACCAGCTACTTAAGGAGTGCAGCCGCCATAAATGGACAAGTTTTATGCTATACATATTTTAAAGCTTTCGTTAAAAAGTAGCTCCCCCCACTTCAAGTTATAAAATATCTTACAGCACATCATTAAAGTCGACTCAAGTGAAGCACTTTCACTTTACGTCTCTATCGAGTCTGTCTGATTTTCAGGTTCTACAGATCTCGTGATAGCCCTAGAGACCTGCGCGGATAAAGGAAACGTTATCCGCATCCGCCCCGCATCCGCCCCGCATCCGCAAGTTTCTTATTCGAATCTACTGGCATTACAATAATATTTGTATATAGAAACAGCATAAAGTATTAAAGCGACAACTTGAACATTTGAAGAGAAAGTCGATCCTCTATCATGTGTTATGTTTAACATGAATGTTTTACAGCCAGAATTGCAACCCTTTTCAGTTCGAAGTGTTAATTATGCTTAATGACATAATTTGAATTAGATTAGCATAACTCATTTTACATTTGTCATGACAAATAAAACATAACGTAAAAATATGATATGTCATAAACATTCGGGTTCTAGTGAAAATTATATTAAACAAAATTGGATTATAACTTATTCTAAAAACTATCCGTAATTTTACTCCAAACATTATCCGCAGCTTGTCCGCTATCCATAGACGGAAAGCCTATCCCTGTCGTGGATAAAAATATGTATATTGGTCTGGAAGGTAACACAATGAAAATGAGGGCAAAGCGAAGGGATTCCAGGAAACTAAGAACATGGATACGTCTCTGAGATAACGAAAATAGATGGTAAAGAACAACCTTCAGTTTTAATTAACCATAGGTATTATATGAACCCATCAGCGCAGCTCGACCCATCCCGGCACTTTTTACTGGACCTTCGCGAGAAGTTTGAAGTGATGATTGGTTGGTTGGTTGGTTCCTTAGTTTAGGGGCTGCGACAACGTGGTCATGTAGCCCCGTGTACTTTGGGTGTGTGTAGAATCTGTCTGATAACCGGAGTTAATTGTGATGGCTGTATTAGTGCTATCAGTTTTTTAATTATGTAAATAAGGACTGCAGACAATAATTTCAAACAGTTCCTAGTTTTGCTTCCAAATGCTACCGTCCACGACTCCTAGCTTGCGGACTTGGCTACTAGATGGCATCGCAGTCAGCACCTGGCGGCGAACGTTGGAACTAATAGAACTTTATCAATTCTAACCTACAAATTTTGACTTCACACAAGTGTAGTTAGTGGAAGGTTCTTTTTCATGCCATAAATCTATGACATGGGACCGCCGGCTTTACTTCCCCTCCGAGAGAAGGCACACTGAAGGATTTTTAACGCTCTTAAAACATCCGACGACTTCGGCCACCTTAGGGTGCATAATAACATGCCTAGGCAATTTCTCCGGTTTGTATTTATTTCGTCAACCTCAGTGGAGAGAACTCATTACTGCAGTTTACTCAGTCTTTAGGAAAACCTAAAAATGAGTTGGAATTTTACAAAATTCTGGTTTGACGTGTACTGGCAAGTGCATCAGCTGCATCAGAAGCGCGGGGGAGATGTGATATCGGAATTGAGCAATGGTGTACCGCCCACCGATCATGTTCCTGCTGGCCTACTTATCGCTCAGCCCACCACATGTCTATATATTGCGCACAGTCCTTGGTGTAGGTCGTTTACTGCGCCAGTCACTTAAGGTAGGCTCCACAACAACGGGGTTCTCAACGCCAAGTCGTCCGAGGGATTCGCAAAAATATTCCCGGAATGGCGGATTTTGAGGATTGGTCTGTTATTGTATTATTATTATTATTATTATTATTATTATTATTAAATGGAATATAATCACTACTTAGTATAAAAGGAAGTCTCCGATTCCTGGATATAACGGATAATCTCGAGAAACACTCGATGGATTTTGATGCGGTTTTCACCATTCTGTAAAGGATTTCTCGCGGAGGGATTCTGTAGAAAAACGTTCATTTACGACCAAAGGAAGTCGAGCAGTAACGATTTCAGTGAATCGAGTCGAAGAAAAACCTCCCGTCCGTGCGCCTTGTATGCTTACGTTGGGTAAACTGTTAAAAACATGTATATACTATGAGTGCAAGAATTGTTCAGCATGAAAAGTCCACGACAGCATATCTCTATCTTTAATACATCGCCCACTATAAGTGCTTTTCATTTCTTCCAACAATCTCAATTCAGTGGAAATTTAAATTACTAGCATCGGAGCCAGCGAGCCTGTCCACCCAGCTTCGGCCAGCATCGAACTGTCGAGTCGTGTCGAATTAAGACTTCAGAGAAGAATATATGTGTTTGAAGTTTCGCTGTTCACCTCGGCTTTTCTGAATTGCGGTTGCGACCCGCCGTCCGTGCGCCTTTTAAACTTAAAGACACCGAGCGAAGCCTTTGCCAATAATCAAAGAACTTCATTTATACTCATCTGAAAGTAAACTTTCTAGAGAAAAATAATCTTTCCCTTAAAAAAAAAGAAGTTGCTGTTTATCTTGCTTGCATTTCAGTTTCAAAATAATGCAGGTACAGTAAAAACTCGATTAACCGTCATCGTCGGGACCGTGGTTGTGACGGTTGAGCGAATAGACGGATAACAGAAACACTGTATTATTCATCCAAAAAATGACCTCAATCAATTATATTATAGACAGATATCACTCTCACAGTAATGGAATATATTTCGGAGCGAAAAGAAATTAAACACGATTGTAATAGCAAATAAAACTGTTTATTACACGATAAAAACATCCGCACAGTAGCTACAAATGTGGCAAGATAATGTACAGTACAGTAATATAAACTTACAGGTCAAATAGTTCATGTAGCTTGAAAATAGTCAGTCATTTTCTTCTGCCTCTTTGATGCTCAAGCATTCACCGCGGCAATATTTCGTATTTTTCGGAGCAGTAGTGTCTGCGTTGCATTGGCCTCTTCTTGACTTTCAAACCATTCTATACACATGGACAGCATTGTTTCAGCTTCTGAGTGGCTAATAGTTTGTTTTTCGTCATGGACTGAACACTATGGTGGGCAGGTACACTCACTTCCCACTGAAATAGAGTAAGTAAACAAAGCGAACACGTCACTGCACCTTAAAGCACTTTGTTATTGCAGTATTATTATGCTATTACATCAATGACGGTTAACAGAAACCGACGGTTAAACGTTTCCTGTAAAAATAATGCTGGCAGTATAGATACTCCACCAAAATCGACGTGTCTGACACTTTACTCTGTACCTGTGCGTGTCAAGTCGCACCTGCCGTAAGTTCGACGACCCTCATCTGGTATCAGTGGAACCTCAGTCCGCTTCCTTGTGATATGGCTTGGAGGGGTCATGATATCCCCCTACAATGAACACAGTGGCTCGTACATGACGAGCTCTTCACTACGCTCCCGATTGTCAGTGGAAACACTGGTTAGCGGGCAGTGTTGCCAACATATTTGCTGATTGATTATTGCGAAGTACCGTAGAAGTCAAAAGTCACTGGATTGCTCTATTATCGAATAGCACTACCCTTGCGGCTTCGCCCGCGAATATTGTAGTTGTAAAGAGTACACTTAGCAACGTCTCAATCACGAATGCTATGATTTATTTATCATTTGATTTTGAATAATAATGATAATAATTTGGTAAAGCCCGTAAACTATCAGACAATAAAGACACTATAACTCAACAATGGCATATATAGATATCAAAATCTCATGAACGTCACGTCGCATCGCATGTATAAAATTCGACTGAGAAAATCGCTACAGAGATAAAAAAAAACAATAGTAAATCACTGCCCTAACAACCTCATAACATTTAGCGACACTGCCTTTCACCCAAATGTAGTTGGTAACATTAGTTAAGGGGAAGAATGGCGCTGCCACCACTGAGGTCCTAGTATCGATTCTCAACTCATCCAAGAAATTGAATACTGGTCTGAGGGCTGGAAAGGGGTACACTCTGCCTTGTGAGGCAAAACTCAGCCATCTTGGAGGTGGTTGTCTGTGGTTTCCCACTTCTACTCCAGGCAAATGCCGGGATGGTTCCTAATTAAAAGTACAGTGCTTACCAATCCTAGCCTAAATTACAAATACACTAGCTACTACAGACAAGACAATAACACAGATTATCAGACAAATTCTACACACATCCAAGTAGTAGCTACACACGCTAAGGCGCAGCACTATCTGCAGACTTGGTAGACGTGGGTTCGAACCCCATCGTTGATGTTGGTTTTTCGTGGTTTCCCTATTTTCAACTCCAGGCAAATGCTGGGACGGTACCTTCCAATAGACCACTGCCAATTCCCTGCCCAGTTTCATTTATTTCATCTCTCATTAATTCCCTCGTCGATGTTGGTGTCAGAAAGGACGTCCGGCCGTAAAAGAAAACCCGCCACATAGACTTTGATCGCATCTCATCCCAGATATCGTTAAAACGGGAAAAATAAGGGATATACATATAGAGCTGATAACCGTGATTGCCAAATCCCTCAATGAAACACCCACCACCACCAGCGGTGAGCCCTTGATGGTGCAGCACTAACTATGGTGAGGCTACACACATCCTGCCTCCTGGCGTATCATGAATATTGGTGATGTTTTAAGGGGCCTAACATCTAGGTTATCATGAAAAGAAAAGGTCTGCTCCCTTGAAGAATGAGGGTAACAAGAAAGATGAAAAAGGGCCAATTAAGGCGAGAAAATCAAATAGCCTCTAGGCCTCGGATGCCCTAATACCGTCGGGTTCGAATGAGTTGGCCGAGGGAGATCGACAATAAATATGACAGAAAGAAGCCAGCACAAGTAATGGTTGGTTGGTTCTTAGGGGCTGCGACAACGCGGTCATGTAGCCCCGTGTACTTTGGGCGTGAGTGGAATCTGTCTGATAAACGGTATTAATTGTGATGGCTGTATTAGTGTGTGTATCTGTTTTTTAATTCAAGTAAGGACTGCAACTTTGAATTTTTCAAATAGTTCCTACTTTTGCCGCAAAACGCCACCGTCAACGACTACTAGGCCTAGTTCAGAACTTAGCTACTAGCCGCCACCGCAGTCGGCTCTTGGCAACGAACGTAGAAACCTAAGAGCGTTGTTTACATTCCTAACCTGTACAATTTAGCTTCACAGAGGTGTAATTAGTGGAAGGTTCTTTAACATGCCATAAATCTATGACATGGGACCACCGGCTTTACTTCCCCTCCGAAGGAAGGCATACTGAGGGATTTTTAGCGCTCTTAAAAAATCCGACGGCTTCGACCGGATTTGAACCCGCGATCTTGGGCATAGAAGCTCAGCATGCTACCGACTACGACACCGAAGCCGCCCAGCACAATTTTATCTAATAGTACATAACTCTATGGCCTACGTATATAAAAATCCAACACGGTGACCATCCGAAATATTTAGACGGTTCTGAATATCTATTAATCTGACAGCAATCACACTGACATTTTGTATGTTGATAGAGGCTATGAACATAAGTAGGGTATATGAAAATAGGCTGTATAGTTCTTCACGGAACTACTTTTTGTTAATCTGGAATCATCCTTTCTGTATGTCCAAAAAATATCAATCTCTTTTTTAGCGTTTCCGTTATGCTTTCTTTAGTCAAGTTTGTGTAATTTATAATATGATACTAGGCATTTATATCATTATTGTTTTTATTATTGACACATTGGCTTTCACCTCCATAAATAATGCTCCAGCAATCCGTTTAGCACGACAAAAGTACTATAGTATTTCTTTTAGTGTATAACGCCTCTACAATGTGAACTTGAAATCATTACATTTCCTCATTTCACGACGATCAGCAGAGCAGTTTCCAAACCCGATGGTCTCCCAGCGACTGGACAATATCGCCATCCACCCTCGAAGCAATGCAGGGGCGTGGAGACCAATGTCTCTTCAAGAAAGAGATGTGATGAAATTCCTCAGCACGCCACCACAGTACTCATCTCTCTTCATTAGGAGAAACAGATGTCGACTGGCGCGAGTCGGCGCTGGGGAAAATAAACCGAGCACAGATTTAACGGTTTGTGAGGACTCGGCGACATTAAAATTCCCCATCTTCCTCACAGGATTTCCGGTTCTTTGAAGATGCCTGGTGCAGAATTTTAAATCACCACCGTAATGTCTGACTGGAAACACTTGATCGTTCAGCCTCCACTATCAGCTGTTAACCTATCTTCTTCAATACAATGAATCGGTGAATCCAAGAAGGGAAAGATTCCAGTTGACCCTACTTTCGGGAAATAAAAAAATAAAAAGCCATAGCAACCAAACTATTGGTTGGATGAAGGACCTTACAATTATTATTATTATTATTTATTAAATAGTTACAAATACACACATTTCACAAAATTGAGAATAACTGTACATATTTTATGATTTTCCTTACACTTCCTACTCATTGTTTAACCTGTAAATTTACAATTATTAAAATATATTGTTACACGTCGAAATAGGATATCAAATTCATACAGAGCAGGAAGAGATATCACATATGCCACTTAAAGGTGCAAATATATTCATTATAATCACAAGTGTAATATTCCACTAGTGGTTTGTTTCTCAAATCTTCATTTCAGCTCTGATATGGTCTCAAAGTTAGTGGAATATTTCCCTTCTTGGTCTCAACTGAGTGAAATAGTACAGAACCAATTTTCTAACTGTTAATTACAAGATTGTATTGCCTTTAAACACAAAACATGGATTATGTAAGTCATAGAGACATATATTTACATTTCAGAAAAGACAAATATTTCACCTTTTAGTCATTCTTAGTCCTTACTCACTGTCATCATCTTCAGTCTGACTAGTGGTAGCTGTATTATTATAAAACTCGTTGTAAATATCAGGCACATAATATATTATTTTTGCAGTATCTTCAAGTTTCTTCTTTTTAATGGGATTTAATTCCTGAAAGGTTTCCTTTCCTGGGCTCAGTGAGATATTTACTGGGTTACTGGCGCATAATGAATGTTGGAAAGTTTCCCCTTTTCAGCTCAACTGATGCGTTTTAAAACGAAGAACAACATGGCTATTCCACCTCATTTTGTCGAAGTTGTGGAAGCTTTCCCTTCTTGGTCTCGCCGATTCCCTCCACTATCAGCTGTAAACCTATCTCCTTCAATACAATTCGAAGCTCCACCCCTATCTCTTACAAGTAGCGAGACGACCACGGGGTTTCCACTCGTTTGTGGCGGGTTCTTGTCGACCACCCTTAACCAACAACAGTTCTCTTCCAACCTCGACGGCACTAGAATATCCGAGACTTGGATCGTCATACATTTTCCCTCAGACATTTCTCCCTTCTGCTTTCAAACCCATAATTAGGGCCCGGGTGTTGATGCCGTAAAAAAGTTTAAAAAATGCACTTAAATTTTTCAAAAATAACTGTAATAAATGGAGAAAATGATCTAATAGTAATAAACTCACCAATATTTCAAAAATGGCATCTTAAGCTCAAACTGAAAAGTCAATCAAAATAGATTTCTAGCACTTAACAAAAGGTTTATGTTCACTTTAGTCTGAGTTGCACTGCACTACGCATGTCATTCTGATGTTGTCAAACGTAAATGATCTGCGGTTATCAGCCGACAAGTTTATTTTATCTCGAAAAGCTGCGTTCAACATCAACTGATGTGATCGGAGCGAACTTGAAGTGAGGAAGGTCGATTGCTGCTAAATCCTCCCCAATCCTATCCGTGCAGTAGTTTTCATCAGAAATAATGTCTGAGATTTGGCATAATGTTTTATAGCCGGTGTTTTGTCCGGCAATTTTTAGCCTATTTTCAATTTTGAAAAAATAGGCTTATGAGATCACCTTTTGTCCGTGTGTGTGTGCGCGTGTGTGTGTGTGATTCGTGTGTGTGCCCCCCCCCCCTAATAAAATCTAAACGGCAGGAGCGATTTCAATGAAACTCGGAAAGTTCATAGCACTATTCCCGGCGACCTCGACCGTGCCCTTCAAATTTTGTTACGACTCACCAATCCAACATGGCGGCTGTGCGAAATATTTCACCAGCATTCAATATCTCAGAAACTATTACCGATATTACCCTGACATTTTCTATGGTGATAGAGGGAACTACTGTAAGTTCACTTATGTGACTTTTGAAAATCTGGTAACAACAAAACCAACATGGCGGCCAAGCGAATTTGCGACGTTTAAATAGACGTTTCTCGCGATTTGACCAACCAATCGCAATGAAACTTGGTACAGTATATGTTTATATACATTGTAATGCACCGACATCTAACTTCGTTCAATTGTTTACATAATCACAAGATGGCGGATGTGCGAAATATTTCACCGGCATTCTATATCTCTGAAACTATTAGCGGTATCTCCCTAAAATTTTGTACGGAGATAAAGGGCACTACTGGAAGTCCATCTATAAGATTTTCAAAAACCGGTTAACCACAAAACGAACATGGCGGCCAAGCGAATTTGAACATTTTAAATAGACCTTTCTCGCGATTTAATGTTCCAAGCGCACTGAAATCTGGTACAGGAAATATTTATACACATTTTAATCCACTGGTATCTAATTTAGTTCAATTGTTTACATAACCTCAAGATGGCGGCAGTGCGAATTTTAAAATTAAGTTTTTATTTCTTGTGATGTAGTCATGCGATCGAAGTGAAAGTTTGAATAATGAACCTACGCAATAATTTTCCTTTAATGGTACATGACTCTATGGCCTATACATTTAACAATCCAACATGGCGACCATCCGAAATATTTAGACGATACTGAATATCTACGAATCTATTTTAGCAATCAAACTGCATTTTTTAATGTTCATAGGGGCTATGAACTTAAGTTCACCTATAGGACTTTAAATAACCTGGTGATCACAAATCCAACATGGCGGTGACGCGAATTATAAATATTCACATGGACGTTTCTCGCAATTTAACCATCCGCGTGCAGTGAAACTTGGTACAGTAAATCTTTATCCGAATGTTAATCCACTGGCATCTAATTTATTTCAATTGTTTCCATAACCTCAAGATGGCAGCTGTGAATAATTTTTAAATCTCCTTGTTTTTTCTTGTGTCCTAATTATGCGATTGAAGTTTGAATACTACACGTTCACAATAATCTGCATGTAACAGTACATAACTCTAGGACCTACATATATAAAATCCAACATGGCGACCATCCGAAATATTTAGTCGGTTCTCAATATCTACGAATCTATTACAGCAATCACACTGAAATTGTGTATGTTGATAGTGGCAATTAACATACGTAGGATATATGAAAATAGGCTGTATAGTTCTTCACGGAACTACTTGTTTCAGTTTTGATGCAATACCCACAGCAATCTCGCCACGATTGTTGCTAAGACTAGTTTCCACCCGGTTGATTAAGGAAATGGAATCAATATTTCAAATTATCTTGTATCAGCTACTAACTTCTTCATAATTCTGAGAGACGTAACTCCCTCCTATAGAGCTGTGGCATGACTAAATTGAAAAAAAAACTCAAAATGCCGATATTTCTAAAATAAGACCAAAAAATCTACCAAACTTAAAAAAAAAGCCCTCAAAATGGAAAAATAGCAAAAAATTCAAAAAGATGCAAAATAAAAATGACATATTTGAAGTCAGGGTGGCCCGTCCGGAGTTTCTTTGTACTTCAGCATTGTTTTAGACAGCTCAGTAAAAAGATGACATGTCAGCAACATCCTGGCCCTACTCATAATCATCACTAGCTACCTCCTCTTGGGACAAAAAAAAAACATCGTCAGCTTACAAGTGAAACACACTAGCAATAAGTCAGAAAACAGGTTCACAAGGAAATGAGTTGTGCATATAGATGTCAAGGCTCATCTTCCCAAGAGCAAGTGCACATGACCTCGCTGTTTGCTCCTTAGAACAGCGATAACCAACATCACTGACTTAGTGTGTTTCACTTGTAAAAGGAAGGAAGCTTTTAGTTTTACGTGACTGTTAATCTCGCGATCTTGGAGGAATTTCACCTTTTTACGTGGAATCCAAACCACAGGACATGGAAAATCTCACATGCGTTGACCGTGGATCGAACCCGGTGAGAGGTCAACAGCTTGACCGCTGCACCACCACGTCCGACTGTTTCACTTGTAAGCCGACGATATATAAAATAGATTAACATTGGCAAAAAGAACTTTTCCAAAGAATAGATGTGCTGACATTATTTTAGATGTTCGGAAACCATTTTTAAAGCCTTTGTCTGCAACGTGGAAGTGAAACTTGGACTGTTGGTGCAAAAGGAATTGAAATGTGGTGTTATAGGAGAATGATTAAGATGAAATGGGTAGGGAGAATAACAAATGAAGAGGTATTAAGACGAGTAGGAGAGGAGAGATGTTTCTGGCGACTGCTATTGAAGAGAAGAGATAGGTTGGTAGAGTACTACGGCACCCAGGAATATGAAACGTAGTTATTGTAGAAAGAGTTGGTGGACAAGAACTGTAGGCGTAACCAATGTTAGAATATGTTAAACAGTTGTCTCGGGTGTAAGGTGTGGTGGCCATGAACAATAAAGATGAAACGTTTAGCTCAGAAAAGGGAGTATTGCAGGGCTGCATCAAACCAGTCAAACGACTAAAGACTCAAACAACAAGAAATTGAATTTCTCTCAGTTTTTTTTTCTTTTTTGGCGATAACTATGCCCCATGCACATGAGAATTTCAGCATTCTACGGATTCTACACAAAAACATCGATAAATTCAGTTATCATTTTAGTGCAATAGACCTATTATTAGTTTCGTAACTAGCAAATAATGAAATAGGTAATTAATTAGTGAGAAATCATATTAATTTATACACATATATATATACTTTCCACAAGTATCAGTGTGATGTCAAAGACAGTACTTAGCCTACATTTGCTGAAGCAGAAGGTAAAACTCATGATAATTGATGTATCTAAATTTGTTTGACACAAGGAACATTTTCAAATATTTGCATATATAAAAGTAGATTTATCGGAATTGTAAACAGACATTAAACTTTAGTATGATGTATAGGATGATATGCACAAACACAGTAATATGAAATCTCCATCCTAGTGCTCCTTATTTTCACAAAACAAAGATCTGACATCAAATGACTCCTATAAAGTACTTTTTTGCGTAATGTTAAACCATTTCAAACTGGTCGTGTTGGTGTTATTGAGGATCACAGCCCTGCAATCACGGCAAGTGTATGCTGTTGCTTCTCTATTACTCACCCTGGGGCTGTCGCAACATAGTGATGGTTCGCAAGCCATGATTTTGTTTTTGCGGCTCTCATATCAAGTCAATCTCATCGTAAGTAGACATCTATTTAATCACCATATCAATGTGAATCACAATTTGCCTCCAAGATGTTTGTTCCGTGTACAAACATAGCCCTGTAAAAAGGCTAGCAATGTGGCATTAGGAGGTAAAAGAACCGGTATTAAGCCACTACCGAGACAAGAATTGCAAAGCAGATCTTGAATTATGTGTGTACTCAGTCAATGCTATCTTAGCCCGGCGGCAGGTAAGTGCCATTGACACCTTCACAAATTGCCAGGCAATCATATGATACAGGACTGTGTTTGGAGCACTTCACTTTTCTGGAACCACACAAATCGTTCAGTATTTTGGTCCACAATAGACATCTTATTTATTTTGTCTATTGATTTTCATTTCACTCTGTTTTGCCTTCCAGCGTCCAGTCCAATCTGCAAACCTCTTTTACACTGGTCAAAAACGATTTTGGATAGTGCATGATGCCGTAATTTCATTGCTGTATGACTACATTTCGTTTCTGCACATTGACTCATGTGTTAACTCGAAGATAACTCCAGCGTTTTGTTAAACAAAAACGCATCAACAACCCACTACGATTTGAGGAGAGCTTATGGGGTGTCTGTTTTCCTTGCAATAAGGCTTTCAATGAGACCCGGGAAAGCGCTGAGTTGCAGGGAGAAAAAGGTGAAGCTGTTACTGCCATTACAGACATATCGATCAACTCGGCAGGTGCCATTATTCGTGAAGACTCGCGTCTGTCAGGCAACTTGCAAACATGCTTGGTTTATCAGTTGGGAGCAATTTGGTGATGGATCACATCCCCAAAAAACGAAGGAACCTGATTGGACAATGGAAACTTCTCCATAACAACGCCAGGCCGCATGTCGCCAATGGTGTTACAGAGTTCCTGGCACAAAAAGGTATATCTACGGTACTCCATCCACCCTACAGTCTTGACTTGGCCCTGTGCGAATTTCTTCTCAACCCTGTGGCTATAAATGACCTTAAGGGACGTCGATTCGACAACGAGACCCAGGCGATTCTGAAGAGGATGTCAAAGAATGGCTTCGTGCACGTCTTCCAGGAATGGCAAAGGAGGTAGGACAAATGTATCGCATTGGAGGGGAAGTACACTGAAGGGGACAAAAGTCTGTATGTGTATACCATAATACATGATTGTATTAGCATTAGTGCCACTTTTAATTGAACATTCACCGTATATATTATCTCAAACTACAGCAGCTAAGAAAGAAAAGAAATTAGGATTCCTCGACTTGAGAATAACTCTCCCTTCGGAAAGAACAGAACTGGATCATGTGGAAGGCACTTAAACCATCTTCGTTCCGGAGTTTGAAGATCCAAGGTTAATTTACAGAAATGCCACTTCCTGTCGACACAACCAACTGCGACTGCGGAATGCTCTAGACCAGGGTTTCCCAAACTGTGGTACGCGCACCACAGGTGGTACGCGGTGATGTTACCAAAAATATTAAAAATATATATATAAAAAATAAAATTTAAAAATATAAAAACATTGATATGTTGCCGGAGGACTTAAAGGCCAAAGATAAGGAGCAGTTTTATGAATTGAATTATGATTCAGAACTAAGGCAAACTTTTTAAAAAATGGCTATTATGAACTTTTGGGTTGAGAGGCGTGCAGACTATGCAGACATAGCTGACAAAGCAGTTAGATTTTTACTGCCTTTCACTACTTCGTACTTGTGTGAGATTGCATTTCCTTCACTTGTTTATCTCAAGAATAAATACCGGAATAGGCTCCTTACAGTGGAAAACTATCTTCGTTTGAGACTCAGCAATCTTAAACCAGACATTCGTAAGTTGGCTTCTAATCTTCAAGCTCACCCTTCACACTGAAGTTGTATTGAACTATTGTTTTTATGTTTAATTAAATTATTAAGATCTTTTTTATTAATATTATTTGTACAGTGTCATTTCTGAATGTTTGAATTGAATACTTATTGCAATAAATAATAAAGCAACTGTACACACTTTTTATTATTTGAACTTTAACTCTAACGAACACAATTTACAATCCGTCTTTTGGCTGCTACGTAGTAGTGGTGGTGGTTATAGTTACTATCTCCCAACCATTAGGTGGTGCGCGAGAGATTCTCATCTCTTAAAGTGGTACACACACAAATGAAAAGCTTATTTCCAAAAGGTATCAAATCCAAAAAGTAATATTTTACAGGAGAGAGGAAAAACGCTCAGAGTGTAAAATTTCATCTGAAAATCCATTTGAGCACATTTATTATGTTCAGATAGATAAAATGCATTGTTATACCAAGTATTTCTGTTCAGGCTTTTGAAGTTAAGGAAATATTCAAAGAAAATGATGGATTTGGTACTTTTTGGCCCCGAAACTCTAAATACTTTCAACGGAAAGACATAAATTTCACTGCAGTCATCAGAATCTTCGAGAAAACTGATTGTATTTAGTTATGCAATAATTAGATTTAAGGTATTTACAGTGAAGGAATAGATTATTTAAATAATATTAAATAAAATTAAACAAAACAATGAATATTATGCAAAGTAACTTACCAGTGCTGAACTTTTGGAATTATGATTGTAGTTTGTGTCTAAAGAACATGAATATGGTAAATAACTTGTGAACAGGACAATGGATAATATTATCCAGTACTAAAAGAAATGGCCTCTCATTGGCTGCATGGATACGGTACGTATTGGCACATTCAGGCCACAGGATTTGGTACTTATTGGCATCAAACGAGATTTTTAAAGCCCTGTTTGTTATGGATTTAGGTCGTTTTGGCAATTTCTTTTTCTTTTATATGATGGAGCATCCTACCAACGTATGTTTTCCATCATAATCTCAATTTCGATTTTTTTGGATTTGGTATCTTTTGGAAATAAGCTTCTCAAATAAGTTTGGGAAACACTGTTCTAGACCATGGAGCATCAACAGCATGGTCTGCTGTGCCCTGTATCTTGTAGAATAAAAGATCTCCTCGTGACATCAAATGCTGTTCAGGTTGAACGTTACTGGTGGTTCAAGGTCTGACTTGTGTGTAAATAGGTCGATATGTAAGTAGCGGTAATTGTTTTATTTGTACGAGGGAAAGTCTTCTTCTTCTTCTTTCCTAGCGTATTTCCCGCGTTGGCGCAGAGTCCGCTAGCTTGGTTGCTGTTCGCCACTTTTCCCTGTCAAGGGCATCATCAGGTTTGAGGCCACACACCAGTAGGTCTTCGCTGATTCTATTCAGTCATCGTTTATTGGGCACCCACGGGGTCGATGCCCTCCTGGATCGTATCGGAGGGCCGTTCTCGTCACAGAGTTCTGATCATTTCTAGTGACATGCCCATACCAGCGAAGACATGCTTCCCTCATTTCAAATGATCTTGTCGACTTCGTCGTTATGCTTGAGTCTAAAGTTACGCGGGACGGAGACGGTTGCGTTACGGAGACGGAAGTGACGTCATGCAGCCGCGCGGGAAGCCTAAGTTAATGGGTAAAGGACGGCGAGTGCGTGACGTCATGCGGCCACCCGGGAAGCCGAAGGTAATGGTTAATGGAGTCTGTTGAAAGAGTCATCGGGCGTCGAGCGACCTGGGGCTTTGAGCGAAGTGAAAAGAATACAAGGTGACTCTTAAAGAGGTGTACAAGATGCCAGATAAGAATACAGGGTGACTCCTAAAGAGATATATAAGACGCCAGATAAGAATACAAGGTGACTCTTAAAGAGGTGTACAAGATGTCAGACAAGAATACAGGGTGACTCCTAAAGAGGTGTACAAGATGTCACACAAGAATACAGGGTGACTTCTAAAGAGATATACAAGATGCCATATAAGAATACAGGGTGCCTCCTAAAGAGGTGTGCAGGATGTCAGAGCAAAATACAGTACAAGATACCAGATAACAATACAGGGTGACTCATAAAGACATATACAAGATGCCAGATAAGAATGCAAGGTGACTCTTAATGTGGTGTACAAAAAGGCAAAGAAGAATACACAGTGACTCCTAAAGAGTTTCACAAGATGTCAGACAAGAATACAGGGTGACTCCTAAAGAGGTGTACAAGATGTCACACAAGAATACAGGTTGACTTCTAAAGAGATATACAAGATGACAGATAAGAATACAGGGTGCCTCCTAAAGAGGTGTGCAGGATGTCAGAGCAAAATACAGGGTGTCACTCAACGAGTTGTACAGTATGTTAGATTCAATTCAAATACAGGGTGACCCTTAAAGAGGTTTGCAAGATATCAGATTCAAATAATGGGTGACCCTTAAAGAGTTGTAAAAGATGTCAGACTCAAATACAGGGTGACCCTTAAAGAGGTGCCCGCGCGGGAAGCCTAAGTTAATGGGTAATGGAGTCTGTTGAAAGAGTCCTGGAAGCCCTCCTGAGCATTTCTAACATGTGTAGCATTTGTAACATGCGTCATTTGAAATGATATAACGTCTAGTCTTTCAGACTGACTGTAATTTTTATAATTGTTGCAACTCCCATTTGTTTCCTTACATGTTCACTTCTGACATGGTCAAGTCTAGTAATACCCACGGACCAACTCAGCATTTACATTTCAGTTCCGACATTAAGTGTCGTCATTTTATTGCTCGAGCAGATGGTTATACAAACAATTGCCATGAGAATCCACACCCGTGGCTGGTTCAACGACGGAAGAAGTGTCAGCGGAGGGGGAATGAGCATGCGCAGAGCGAGGAGCAGCAGATAGACATGTACTGACAACGTGGTCGCTAATGGAAGTGCGTGCTGAATGGGCACCTGGTACTACTGTCGACCAAAGTATTATGTGCACTCGAGTTTGAAGGTTGTTTGTGAAGTAACCAATATACCTACATAAAATCCAATATCATCATCATTTTCGTCGTTCTATTTTACGTTAGTTCATGTAGGTTTGGAATTTTTAATTTATATTTTAATATTTTTTTATCGCAGTTGGAACACAAAAAGTGCACGTTTTTACGCGTGTTTCAACCATGCGTCACATTTAAGAATTATTATCTCACATACCAGTCATCAGATCGAATCCAAATTTTAACACAATATACATTGGAATGTTGCGCAACTGGTTTATTAATTTTAAAATTTTGTGTGCCCAAGAAACAAAGTTGTTATCATTTTTGTAAGGTAACTTTTTCTCGGTTCGGGGTGGTTTGAAAATGTAGTTCTTGGTCGCGTTTGTAATCCTTATACATCAAAAAGGTATGCTGTATGATTGTGAAATTCGTAAAGTAATTCACTTATTTATATCGGTTTGTATTTGTACGGGGAAATACATGGTTCACCAGTTAGCCACTCCGGTGAAAGCTGTACAGCGTTGGCAAGATGGGCTCTATCACGCGTCATGGCGTGCCTCGCTCGGAAGTGATGGGCTCCATATTAGGGCTGTTACTTTTAATCGATTAATTTCAGAATTCGATTAATCGATTAATCGAAACCAAATTATCGATCGATTATTGTAAATAACGATTAATCGATTAATAAGTTAGTCAATTAATCGGTTTACAGAAAAATCGATTAATCGATTATTCGAATAATCGATTAATCGGTTTTTGATTTGTTTTGTCGATTATTCAATGTATTTCGCATTTTTAACTACGCTCTCACAGAATCAACAAACTATGACACAACTTGGTTTCTTAATGCAATCATTCGACATGGTTAGCCGGGGCAGTCCCATGATGGATGATGTTTTTGATTCTTTTATGGGCTTTGCAACATCGTTGTCACGTATCCCCGTGTACTGGGGTGTGTTTAAGACTTGTCTGATAACATGTGTCACTGCGATGTCTGTACCCGTGTGTGTGTTTGTAATTCAGATAGAATATGGGTAGGAACCGACCGTGGCCTTAAATTAGGTACCATCCCGGCATTTGCCTGGAGTAGAAATGAGAAACCATGGAAAATCACTTCCAGGATGACTGAGGTATGAATCAAACCCGCCTCCTATCAGTTTTGCCTCACGAGGCTGAGCGTACCACGTTCCAGCCTCCACACCAGAATTAAATTTCTTGGCAGAGCCGGGAATCAACCCCAAACCTCTGTGGTGACAGCTAAGAATGCTAGCCACTGCTCAACGCCCGCTTTGAGGTCTCATTTAACTTCTCTCCAAGGATTACCGTGTTGGAAGCCCTTTTTCAGGCTTGCCTTAGAAATCGAAATTTGTTTGCTAATCCTGAAAAAATACTACATGATGTTAATAAATACACTTGGATAACTAGTTTCGATCGTCAAGTGATCATCATCAGATCATTTACACGTAGGCTATTAAATCTACTGTATGTGGAGAAGTATGGAATGATAATTGCAATATATAAACTTATTTATTTGCAGTAACAATTAAATTAGCAAACTAGTCAAGATATGTTCTTTTTGTTGAGGTGTATTTATTAATCTCATGTAAAAAGTCTTTTTCAGGATTAGGGAATCACCCCTTAGACAATTATTGGGTATTGAACTTCCGAAAAACATTAAATTTCGACTCCAAAGATACAAATGTGACGTCTTACGAACGAAGGTACGTCTAAAGTCAACACTTAGGCATGTTCGATAAAAATTCAATGATCTCATGGTAGGGCAGTTAAAAGAAAGCGCGGTAAAAATAGGAAATCTTGTAGATGTAGCGTAAATATTGCAATCATTGCAAAAGACGAGCTGGACGTCTATCTTGGGAATTCACCGCCTGACTTGCATAATCACCCTTTTTCACAGGTGGAAAATGAATAAACAATATATCCAAGGCCCGCTAAACTAGCGACAAAATACTTGATATTCCCCGCGACCACCTACAGCGCTGAAAGAGTATTTTCAATTGCTGGAAACATTGTGACTGCAAAGCGGAGCTGCCTCGCCCCAGAAAATGAGTACTTGCTAGTATTTTTGCACCAAAACAGACCGTCTGTTGAAATATATTGTCACATTTGTTTTGAACTGATGAAGCCATTCTTTCAGTGTTGCCTATACAAAAACTGTCAGTTGTAACTCTTCAGTCGGTCAACATGAATTTGTACAATGACGGTGCGGGCTGCAATGTATAAATAATATAAGTAATAAGTAAATAAACTCCTTGAAAAATTACACGTCTTAGTTTTGATCACAATGACCCCGGCGGGAGTAGGCAGGCTAAAGCGTAACAAATGTACGACCAAGGCTCCGCTGAGATATGTAACCTTATGCATAATAGAATTCAAGTGCATGCTCTAATTTTATTTTATTTATTATATTGTGTTATTCTTATTTGTATACACGATCATAATACTCATAAGTAATTCACAAACCCTTATTAAACAAACTAAACTTATACAATGCTCAAGAAAGGTTTCGCATATTGTGATTTAGTAACTTGTTTATTTTGCTATGTGTATGTTATCATATTATACACAATATAGGGTACATACAAAGAAAAGCAACGCACAATCTGCTTTGCAAAAGAGACAGAAACACACAACGAATAACAAAAGTGATAATGTGGGTCTGAGCACACAACCGGACATATCAATACCATGTATGGCCACTACGAGCTCTAATCCATGCTTGCAGATGACGAGGCATACTGAGCACCAACGGATACAACGTGGTTTGGGGCAGATTCCCCCACTCTTGGACAACAGCTTCAATCAGTTGCTCTTTGTTTGTTGGAGGATTGGGACGGTGCGAAATTGCCCTCTTGAGCTCTTTCCATGCATGTTGATTACAGTTCATGTCCGCAGAATAGGCAGGCCACTCCATTCTCTGTATGACATGCATCTGAAGGAACTTATTGACCACCCTAGCTCGATGGGCACGAGCATTATGGTCATCTAGTGTAAAGCCCTCACCCATTGTGGCAGCAAATCCTGTAACGACAGGTTCAAGGATGTTGTCTCTATACACCAGACCAGTCATGTTACCGTGGATAGGAATTAGAGTCGTACGTCGACCGAACATAATTCCACCCCAAAACATGATTGAACCTCCTTGCTGTTGGTGGCTTTCCTGGATGAAGGGCTCGTGAAATCTCTTACCCACTCGGAGCATTCCAGTGTGGCGACGTAATAGTGATAGTGATTGTAATAGTGATCATAACTAACACATGTAATGTTCCCAGGAGTGTTATTTACTTGTAATTCATATATGTTATACATTGGACTCCGCCCAGTCTTTGGACAAATTCAAGTTGACCGCCTGAAGAGTTACAACCTACAGGTCTTTGTGGAAATTAGGCTAAACCCGAATAAAACAAAAATGTCCTAAATTTTAAACAGCCTTCCCAACAAAAATTGAACAAGATTCAAAAGCTTTGCTGAAAACTCCTCGCTTCCTTTTCCTGGAACCCTTCCCAATATGATTGATGTTTGTCCTTCCACTGTCACTGACTGTTATTTGGTTATTGTTAACATAAACAAGGAAGGACACGTATCTTTAAGCAAAATTTATCTTTTATAGATGTCTATACATCATTCCGAAAATAAGCGTCACTCAACTTAAGCGATGACTTCTCATTTAAACCATTTTCAAAACGTATTTTCTTATCTCGTGTCTACTAATAAGTTAATCGATTTTGCGGTTAATCGATTAATCGGTTTTAAGAATGATCGCTTAATCGTTTCCGATAATTTCAAATCGTTTCTAATAAAATAAAAAATCGATTATTACCAGCTCTACTCCATATCACCAACGCTGTACAGCTTTCCCCGGAGCGGCTAGCTGGTGAACCATGTCTTAATTCCCCGTACAAATACAAACCGATATAAAATAAGTGAATTGATTTACGTATTTCACAGTCATACAGCATAACCTTTTGATGGATAAGGATTACAACGCAACCAAGAACTACATTTTCCAACGACCCCGAGCCGAGAAAAGGTTACCTTACAAAAATGATAACAACTTTAGTTCTTGAACACACAAATTTTTGAAATTAATAAACCAGTTATACAACATTCCAATGTATATTGTGTTAAAATTTGGATTCGATCTGATGACAGGTTTGTGAGATAATAATTCTTAAATGTGACGCATGGTTGAAACACACTTAAAAACGGGCACTTTTTGTGTTTCAAGTGCGATAAAAAATATAAAAATATAAACTTAAAAATCCAAACCTACATGAACTAACGTAAAATAGAACGACGAAAATGGTGATGTTATTGGATTTTATGTAGGTCTTTTGGTTACTTCACAAACAACCTTCAAACTTGAGTGCACATAATACTTTGGTCGACAGTAGTGTGTCAGCCTACAGACCGTGTATGGTGAAGCGGTTATGTCTCGTCAAATGGTCGGTCGCTGGTGTTGCATGTGGAGGATGAAGATCGAAGAGGGCGTCCCTCCACATCCACGAATAGAAACAACATTGCTCGAGTACAGGACATGGTGTTGGCGTCTACACTGCGTATTGCTCGTGCCCGGGCGCACTCTCGGGACGTCACTTTCACACCATTGCTGAGGTGGAGCAGACTGTGCAACACTCCGAAAGAATGGTTTCAGGAAGGTCTAGAGAGACTGACACATCGATGGCAAAAGTGCATTAAGGGGACCGGGACGTGTAATAGGCTCAACATTGTCAACTTTCTTTTTAGCTTAAACTAATCTCCCATCTTTTCTGAAGAATTTGGTGTTTCAATTATTGTGCTGAAGTGATATTTGATGCAATAAAATTAGGTTCAAACATAATGTTTTAAGGCTATACTGTAGCTACTAGTCAAACGTTCTTTTTGTGATTTCCGTAAGTCATAATTTTGAAAGTTCATTTACCATTTTCTAAGAAACTATCTGGTCAATGTATTTGGAACTTGGTAGTCTCTAAGACACTATATAGATCTACTAGTGGAAGTAAATTCATTGAGGTATCTTGATTATTTCATGGAGCCCAGCTTGAAAAGCACTGATAATTTTACAAAAAAAATCAATTTTCAACTAGGAGGTAAAAAAATCCTCAACTTTTGTAAACAATAGGACAATACTTTTACTTCAGTAGCTCAAACATTGTTTAAATATTATGCACGCAAAGTTTGTTGGGTCTGAATTGAGTATTTGCTCAGAAAAAGGGACGTGAGTTAAGGGAATTTTTAACAATATATTTCTTTAAGATTGGTTTTGTAATGCTATCTCTGACACACAAAGTTCAACATAGAAGCTTCAAATTCTACCGAAATAATGATGAATGTACTCTGAATATGCCAAAAGAACATTCATGGAAATATCGATTGTATTTTCTGAGATATGTAACTAAACATTGGAAACTGCATTTTTCTGTAGATTCACACGTCCCGGCTCCCTTAAGTTACCAGGAGATTATGTTGAGAAGGTGGACGTAACAACTGATGTGTAATGTACTTCATTTGGGTAGGAAAAAATAAAGTGTAAAACAGTATAGTGCGCCCCTCGTACGAATATCGTCATCTCCAACTAACGCCATTTCCGCTCGTTACTGCAGAAAGTAATTGTTCCTCCGCACAGCGTTACAAGTGACGCATTGACCCCTGAGACGCTCCTGCAGCCAAGCGACCCGGAGCCACCTGAATTTCGCGTGGAACTGAATTAACATTAAGATCCGGTGTCCTTCAAGATACCAGTAGCGTGCTAAAGTAGCATGAGATGCGTGATATCACGTGACGTCACGCCTACACGCACTTGGGCCATTTGGAGCAATTCACAAGTACAATGCTAACTTGTTTCGTTATAGGGGTCATAAACAGCATGCATCATGTTTATAAATACTGGTCGCACGTTAACACTCCCCAACGTTTGCCATAACAGAGTAATCACATTACAGTAACAAGGATTTCTCCAGGAAGGTTTCTGTAGAAAAACATTCGTTATGAGTCTAGGGCCGGGATGTTGATGACATGTCATCTTTTTACTGAGCTGTCTAAAACAATGCTGAAGTACATAGAAACTCCGCACGGGCCGTCCCGTCTCCGTATATGTCATTTTTATTTTGCATGTCTTTGTATTATTTGCTAATTTTTAATTTTAAGAGCGTTTTTTAAAGTTTGGTAGATTTTTGGTCATATTTTAGAGAAATCAGACTTTTTTTTTTTTTTTTAGTCATGTCACAGCTTTATATGAGGAAGTTACGTCTCTCAGAGTTAAGAAGAAGCTAGTAGCTGAGACAAGATAATCTAAAATATTGAAATAAAATATTTCGGTATTGCTATTAGTGGAAAAATATATATCTTGGATGCAAAAGAACGGTACCGTAGGTATACAGATGCTCGTAGTGCAGCGCAACTCAGACTCAAGTGAACGTAAACCTTTTGTTAAGTGCTAGAAATCTATTTTGATTGACTTTTCAGTTTGAGCTTAAGATGTCATTTTTGAATATTGGTGAGTTTATTATAAGATCATTTTCTCCATTGTGTAGAGCAGTGTGGTCCAAACCGCGGCCCACCTGTTCATTTTTGTTGGCCCTTGCCCTTCTTACTGCCTTTCACTCTTCGACAGTTATAATCCGCGGCATGCCCACTTTAATTTTCACTTTCATTCAGTATTGTAACGAAGGAGCCAGGTGGGAAAGGATAGATCCCGAAAAATACGCCAGTAATCAGAATTGTCTTTCCACGAGTACGTACGACACGAGAAGTCCAGTCAACAACTGGTTGGCTGCCAGTGATTGGCTGCCGATAAGTTCGCGATCGTCCGTGATCTGCAGCGAATTTCCCTATAAAAGGGAGCGCAGGGCTGTTCGAAGAGGTTGTTTTGATGAGAGAAGTTGTTGGAGAGATATAGTACGACGAGAGTTTGTTTTCATCGTTGTTGCGAGAGCGGTACCGTACCTAATATGGTAGGACTTAATAAACGTTGTGTTGAAGATGAGAAACGTCAATTTCAGTCAATTGGCAGGAAAGTTACATTTTGTTGAACATAATGGAAATCCACAGTGTGTTATCTGTTCTCAAGTCTTAGGTGTTTCGAAGGAGTGTAACGTTAATAGACACTATGCCAGCTTGCACACATCAAAATACGATCAATACCAGGGAAGTGCCAGAAGTTGTGTGTTGAATGATTTGAAGCTGAAACTAATAAGACATAAGACACTGCCGGTTTAAAGACATCTTATGAGGTATGTTTAGAGCTAGCTAAAAGTAAAAAGTATTTTATGGATGGCCAGCTCATTAAGAGATGTGCTGTAAAAATGGCATCTTCATTTGGAGATAATAGGATGGCTAAAAATTTTGAAACAGTTTCCTTGTCTCATCAGACAGTTAGTAGAAGAATTAATGATATGGCTGGTGAAGTTTCAGGTTCTCTCAAGAGCATTTTGGAAACATGTGTATTTTACTTTCTAGCTCTAGATGAGAGCACAGATATAGCTGACATCGGCCAGTTCCTTATCTTTGTCAGAACAATAAACGAAGAATTTGAAATTCATGAAGAACTGTTGGAATTAAGATAATTAGAAACCAGCAAAAAAGGTATTGACATATTCAACGCACTGGATGATGCCGTTTCTAGTAAATATGGACGTTTTGTGAAGTGCTCTGGCATTGCAACGGATGGTCCTAACATTGGTTTAGTAGGACTGTGTAAAGAAAGAGGATTGAATTTTTTGTTTTTCCACTGCATTAGCCACCAGGAGGCTCTCTGTGGAAAATATAAGGCTCAGTGAGACAATGAAAACTGTTGTAAATACTGTAAATTTAATAAGGGGAGGCAATAAAGCCTGTAGACACAGAGCATTTATTGCATTCCTGGACAATTTGGAAGCTGAGTATGGTGACATTTCATTGTACTGTGATGTGCGTTGGCTAAGTGCTGGAGATTGCTTGCAACAGTTTATTGGGTTGAGGAATGAAATTCTTGCTTTTCTCAAAAATGAAAACATTGGGCATGAGTATCAAGAAAAACTGGAAGAAATCCAGTATTCAAATAATCTTGCTTTTCTGACAGATTTAACATCCCATCTAAATGCTTTAAACCTGAAACTACAAGGCAGAAAACAAAATATCTCCAAGCTTTATGGACATGTTGAGGGATTCCGCAAAATTCTTGATGAAATGCAAATTGCATTGAAGGCAAATAATATGGCACACTTCCCATCTTGTCAGGAGTTGGAAGAAGAAAATGGAGACATAAATTTTAGTATGTTTCATGAAATAATAATAGATATCAAGAAAGAGTACCAGAACAGATTCTCGGATTTTGACTCCTTTAAACCAAAACTTGCACTGTTCAACCTCCGCATAGATATTGAAGTGATTGAGGTGCCTTGCGACCTTGAAATGAAAATTTGTGATCTTCAGGCAGACCCATTCTACCAGACTAAAACGTGTGATGTCCCTGAACATTTCTGGAAACTGATTTCTAAAGAACTGCTTAAATTCTCTCTGCAAGTGTTATCGCTGTTTGCGAGTACGTATGGGTGAGAAAGTGCTTTTCCTGCTATAAAAAAAATCAAAAGCGAGAAATCGAATTGAAAGTGCTTCAATAGAATCGAGCCTGAGACTTTGCTTTACTGAACTTACATTGGGAATTGATACACTTGTATCAGGAAAGCAGTGCCAATCATCACATTAATATTAAACTTATTTTAATATACATTTTAGTAAATGGTTTTGAGTAAAATGTGTAATACGTTTTCTTTCTGGAATGTCTCTGGCCCTCACATTCCTATACCATGACGAATCCTTCTATTCGTCATGCCTATACTAAAGTTTAATTGGCCCTTGGGTAAATAAAGGTTGGACCACCCTGGTACAGTGCATTTTTCAATTTTTAGGTCATTTATTACAGTCCTTTTTGAAAATTTTAAGTGCATTTTTTAAACCTTTTGCGGCATTAACATCCGGACCCTATTATGAGCAAAGGAAGCCGAGCAGTAACAATGTTGGTGAATAGAGTTGAAGTAAAACCGGCCGTCCATGCGCCTCTCAAGCTTACGCTGGGTAAACCGTTGAACATTAAGAGTGGTTCAGCATGACAAGTTATACAAAAAAGTCCATGACAGCATAATTATGTCTATCTTTAACACATCACCTACTGTAAGTGTATTATTTACGTTTTCATTTCTTCCCACAATGTCCACTCTGTGGAAATTTAAATTACTAGCTTCGAATTTTCGAGCTAGCGAGCGAGCCTATCAACCCTCCTTCGTCCAGCATCAAACTGTCGAGTCGTGTCGAGTTAAGACTTCAGAGAACAGTATATGTGTTTATAGAGTTTCGCTGTTCACCTCGGCCTTTATGAATTGTTTCTTGGACCTGTCATCCGTGCGCCTTTTAAGCTTACGCTGGGTAAACCGTTACAGATACCGGGCGAGGATAAATTGTTTGGAGAAAAACCTCGAACGTCAAAATCCGACCATGGGTTTGCGAGATATCATACAAATCAGTTTTTAGCTAACAAAATTCCGTTTCCCTCATTTTCGAAAATTTTGCATATCTTCATGCACCATGTGTTGAACGTCGGAGAGAACATGATGGAAAAACGAGAAATCTTCAGAACCTGTCATTTGACAACATCAGAATGACATTCGTAGTGCAGTGCAACTCAGACTTAAGTGAAGATAAACCTTTTGTTAAGTGCTAGAAATCTATTTTGATTGACTTTTCAGTTTGAGCTTAAGATGTCATTTTTGAATTATTGGTGAGTTTATTATTATTATAAGATAATTTTCTTCATTTTATAGTGCATTTTTCGAATTTTTGAAATATTGGTGAGTTCATTATTATAAGATCATTTTCTTTATTTTATGGTGCATTTTTCGAATTTTTAGGTCTTTTATTACAGTCCTTTTTGAAAATTTTAAGTGAATTTTTTAAACTTTTTACGGCATCAAGATCTGAGCCCTAATGATGATTGTTGTTTTAAGGGGCCTAACATCTAGGCTATCGGCCCCTAATGGTTTGGGTGATAGTGAAAGATGAGATGAGAAAGAAAACTATAACTAATACTAACTACAGTCTTACAAACTAGAAGAAGAAATGGTAAACAAATAAAGGATAACGCAAATAAAGGACATGAAAAAGAGATATGCCCTCAACCCTCGAAGAATGAGGATTGAGGGACATGGAAGGAAGGAGAGCCATGAAAGGCAGATAGGAAAGGAGAGGGCCCGCCCCAAAGTCAGTGGAAAAAAGGGGAAAAACGTACCCAGATCAGGAACCCCTCAGGATCGCCACCTCCCAAACTCACCAGCAGGAAGCCCTCGAGGGTGTAGCCATATCCAGGGTGCACCGGAAGTGGTAGGGCTACACACACCCTTGTGCAGAAGGCAGGAGATGACATGAAAAGGAGAAGAAGAAGAAGAAGAAGAAGGCTGATCCCACGCGGAGGGTGTCAGGAAAGACGAGACAAGGTCCAATTAAGGTTGGATAGGCCTTGGATACGCTATTACTGTCGGTGTCGGAAGAGAACAAGAGTTGACCAAGAGAGGTCAACAGAAAAGAAGACGGAGAGGAGCCCGGCACAAGTAAGTGGAAGCAATGTCGGACTCATCTGGGGTCCCGTGGTCGCCAACCCACGTCCCACTAGATGTGAGCCCTTGGGCGGGGGGGTAGGGGGGGGGGTGAAAGGAATTAATGAGATATAAAATCAATGAAACCGGACAAAGAATTGGAAGGAAACGATCGTGGCCTATTAAAAGGTACTGCACCAGCATTTTATTGATGTTGAATATGGAAAACCTTTACAAGGGCGGCCGACGCGACGATGGGGTTCGAACCCACATCTACCGAGTCCACAGAAAGCTGGGCCCTATGGCCCTTAGCGAGTGTAGCTACCGTTGTCAGTTAATAAGTAATTATCTCGCGATTATGAGCCACGGGACCTCCTTTTTACGTGGAGTCCGAACCACAGGACATGGCATTTCACTTTGAAAATCTCACATGCATTGACCGGGAATCGAACCCGGTCCGCATTGCTGAGAGGCAGAGAGCTTGAAGGCTACGTCACCACGCCCCCTCCCCCAATAAAAAGCATTAAATTAATAAGTAATACTAATAACCAGTATAGTTTAAAAACATCAGAGACTATTTGAGGTTCATAGGAATATTTTGTCTGAGGCTCGCATGAGCACGCGTGGTTATGGAGGTACATTATCTCCAGACAGTCTGACGTCAGCTTCACCTCTGACCTTCCTGGACTATCATTATTAATGTCATGTTGTGCTGTCACCCTTACATTTAGATCAATGTTCGCTCAAGGTTATCATCTGAGATGAGGGGACGGACAGTGCTTTAGTCCAGGGACAACCAAACGTTTGTCTATGCCGGGCCAAATGGAAGAAACAACATGAGGGCGTGGCCGCAACAATGATGCGTTGTCGGAAGGCACTGACCACACTGGCATTGGGGGTCTATCTATGATTAGCATGCGCACAATTCCGACACGTTGGTTACCAAGGCAACAAGTGTTCGTCATCTAGGCCTCTCCGGTATGGTTACCATGGGAACAAGTGTTCGTCATCTAGACCTCTCCGGTATGGTTACCATGGGAACAAGTGTTCGTCATCTAGGCCAAACAAGTGTTCGTCATCTAGGCCAAACAAGTGTTCGTCATCTAGGCCTCCTAGATGCTTACCATGGGAACAAGTGTTCGTCATCTAGGCCTCTCCGGTATGGTTACCATGGGAACAAGTGTTCGTCATCTAGACCTCTCCGGTATGGTTACCATGGGAACAAGTGTTCGTCATCTAGGCCAAACAAGTGTTCGTCATCTAGGCCAAACAAGTGTTCGTCATCTAGGCCTCCTAGATGCTTACCATGGGAACAAGTGTTCGTCATCTAGGCCTCTCCGGTATGGTTACCATGGGAACAAGTGTTCGTCATCTAGGCCTCTCCGGTATGGTTACTATGGGAACAAGTGTTCGTCATCTAGGCCTCTCCGGTATGGTTACCATGGGAACAAGTGTTCGTCATCTAGGCCTCCTATATGGTTACCATGGCAACAAGTGTTCGTCATCTAGACCTCTCCGGTATGGTTACCATGGCAACAAGTGTTCGTCATCTCGACCTCTCCGGTATGGTTACCATGGGAACAAGTGTTCGTCATCTTGGCCGAACAAGTGTTCGTCATCTAGGCCTCCTATATGGTTACCATGGCAACAAGTGTTAGTCATCTAGACCTCTCCGTTATGGTTACCATGGCAACAAGTGTTCGTCATCTAGACGTCTCCGGTATGGTTACCATGGGAACAAGTGTTCGTCATCAAGGCCTCCTATATGGTCACCATGGCAACACGTGTTCGTCATCTAGGCCTCTCCGGTATGGTTACCATGGGAACAAGTGTTCGTCATCTAGGCCGAACAAGTGTTCGTCATCTAGGCCGAACAAGTGTTCGTCATCTAGGCCTCTCCGGTATGGTTACCATGAGAACAAGTGTTCGTCATCTAGGCCTCCTATATGCTTACCATGGGAACAAGTGTTCGTCATCTAGGCCTCTCCGGTATGGTTACCATGGGAACAAGTGTTCGTCATCTAGGCCTCTCCGGTATGGTTACCATGGGAACAAGTGTTCGTTATCTAGGCCTCCTATATGGTTACCATGGCAACAAGTGTTCGTCATCTAGACTTCTCCGGTATGGTTACCATGGGAACAAGTGTTCGTCATCTAAGCCTCCTATATGCTTACCATGGGAACAAGTGTTCGTCATCTAGGCCTCTCCGGTATGGTTACCATGGGAAGAAGTGTTCGTCATCTAGGCCTCCTATATGGTTACCATGGCAACAAGTGTTTGTCATCTAGACCTCTCCGGTATGGTTACCATGGCAACAAGTGTTCGTCATCTAGGCCTCCTATATGGTTACCCTGGCAACAAGTGTTCGTCATCTAGGCCTCTCTGGTATGGTTACCATGGGAACAAGTGTTCGTCATCTAGGCCTCCTATATGGTTACCATGGCAACAAGTGTTCGTCATCTAGACCTCTCCGGTATGGTTACCATGGGAACAAGTGTTCGTCATCTAGGCCTCCTAAATGCTTACCATGGCAACAAGTGTTCGTCATCTAGGCCTCCTATATGCTTACCATGGGAACAAGTGTTCGTCATCTAGGCCTCCTATATGGTTACCATGGCAACAAGTGTTCGTCATCTAGGCCTCTCCGGTATGGTTACCATGGGAACAAGTGTTCGTCATCTAGGCCTCCTATATGGTTACCATGGCAACAAGTGTTCGTCATCTACACCTCTCCGGTATGGTTACCATGGCAACAAGTGTTCGTCATCTAGACATCTCCGGTATGGTTACCATGGCAACAAGTGTTCGTCATCTAGGCCTCTCCGGTATGGTTACCATGGCAACAAGTGTTCGTCATCTAGACCTCTCCGGTATGGTTACCATGGCAACAAGTGTTCGTCATCTAGGCCGAACAAGTGTTCGTCATCTAGGCCGAACAAGTGTTCGTCATTTAGGCCTCCCACATGCTTTCCATGGTAACAAGTGTTCGTCATCTAGACCTCCGGTATGGTTACCATGGGAACAAGTGTTCGTCATCTAGGCCTCTCCGGTATGGTTACCATGGGAACAAGTGTTCGTCATTTAGACCTCCTACATGTTTTCCACGGTAACAAGTGTTCGTCATCTAGACCTCCGGTATGGTTACCATGGGAACAAGTGTTCGTCATCTAGGCCTCTCCGGTATGGTTACCATGGGAATAATTGTTCGTCATCTAGGCCTCCTATATGCTTTCCATGGTAACAAGTGTTCGTCATCTAGACCTCCGGTATGGTTACCATGGGAACAAGTGTTCGTCATCTAGGCCTCCGGTATGATTACCATGGGAACAAGTGTTCGTCATCTAGACCTCCAGTATGATTACCATGGGAACAAGTGTTCGTCATCTAGGCCTCCTATATGCTTTCCATGGTAACAAGTGTTCGTCATCTAGACCTCCGGTATGATTACCATGGGAACAAGTGTTCGTCATCTAGACCTCCGGTATGATTACCATGGGAACAAGTGTTCGTCATCTAGACCTCCGGTATGATTACCATGGGAACAAGTGTTCGTCATCTAGGCCTCCTATATGGTTACCATGGCAACAAGTGTTCGTCATCTAGAACTCTCCGGTATGGTTACCATGGGAACAAGTGTTCGTCATCTAGGCCTCCTATATGGTTACCCACCTCCCACCACGGGATTCCTTGTCTACCGGCAAGAATCGAGGTTGAAAACAATAGCCCTCGTAAGAAGAAAATAATTTCAATTACAGAAAAAATGGGGAAAGCATTTTGGAGGACAACCGAATAGTGAAGTCAATTACTGTATACTAACTCATACTCGTACTAACATTTGAAGTGACAGCAAGAAATCATTGTTGTCATATTGTTCATCGAGAAAGAGAACGTGGCCTTAGGGTAAAACAGCGGCGGCTTCGGTGGCGTAGTTGGTAGCATGCTGAGCTTCTATGCCTAAGATTGCGGGTTCAAATCCAGCCGAAGTCGTCGGATTTTTTAAGAGCGTTATAAGTCCCTCAGTGTGCCTTCCTTCGGAGGGCAAGTAAACCCGACGGTTCCATATCATAGATTTATGGCATGAAAAAGAAACCGTCCACTAACTACCCTTGTGGAAGCAAAAATTTGTAGGTTAGTTGGATAACGCTATATTAGTTCCAACGTTCGACGCCAGGTTCTGACTGCGATGGCATCTAGTAGCCAAGTCCGAAGCTAGGTGTCTTGGACGGTAGCATTTGGTAGCAAAACTAGGAACTGCGGTACTTGAAAAATTGATCGTCTGCAGTCCTATCTAAATCACAAATAACACACACTAATACAGCCATCACAATTAACACCAGTTATCAGCCAGATTCTACACACGCCCAAAGTACACGGGGCTACATGACCGCGTTGTCGCAGCCCCTATAGAACCAACCACCAAAGGGAGAAACAGCAGTGGCGTCAGACAGAAAGCTTAATTCCCGACAGAGGTTTGCGTCCCAAACCCTCTGCTGAGACTAGGCCAAGGCAGTTTTTTCATTTGTGGGTTGGGCATGGTGATCATAAGTCGCAGATAACTGGGCGTCTGTCTCATAGCTTGTGTTATTGTGGTGCCTGTATTAGTTTCTTTGAAACTGAGGCTCGAATTGGGTAGAAGGCCAATGTGTCGTAAGATAGCTGGCATTTACGTGATGTAAAAGTGGGAATCCAACCCAACTCTTCTCAGCCTGAGTGAACCTTTTTCTAACACTCAGACCAGAATCAAGTTCCTTGGAAGAGCCGGAAATCGAACATCGGACCTTTGGAACTAGAGTCTCAATTAGTACTCCAAGACCACACAAGGCGGCGGTCAAACCCGTTAGCAACAATGCACTCATTCTTTATTTGAGCAGGAATGGAACCCAATTTTAAACGCAAGAAAGTAACAGGTGCGATCAAAAAGTAACGAGGTGTGGTTCCGACCAGAGCGTGGAAGGTCACGCGTGCACGTCACGTGACGATACAAAGCGACCAGCAGCATGCATCAATCGTCCAACGCTGCCAGTCGCATTGCAAACAGTGACATGGAGGCGTCAAACGAAGAGCAAAGAGGTGTTGTTCGGTTTCTGACAGCGAAAGGAGTAGGGGAAACGGACATTCATCGCCGAATGTCACAAGTGTACGGCGAACACTGCTGTTCCTTACAAGGGTCAAGGCGTGGCACAAGCGCTTCAGGGAAGGATTGGTGTCGTTAGGCGATGATGCCCGGTCTGGGGCACCCCCCTGCATTACCGATGATACGTCCGGTTGGTTGATGCACTCATTACCCAGGACCGCCGAGTGACAGTGAGCGGATTGAGCGTCAGAAGTGTGCCCACCATCATGAAGGAACGACTGCCCTTGCGGAAAGTGTGTGCCCAATGGGTGCCCCACAGTCTTCAAGCACACCAGGAAGCATGTCGAATGGCCTACTGTTTTGGTCTTGGTTGGACGATTGATGCATGATGCTGCTCGCTTTGTATCTTCACGTGACGTGCACGCGTGCCCTCGAGCGACGGGCTGTGACCTTCCACGCTCTGGTCGGACCCACACCTCGTTACACACGCCACGATTATCCGATGTCGTCATCGCTTTGCGCATAATAGCCTCCGGCTCGTTACTTTTTGAACGCACCTTATAGAACTCGACACATTCTAGTTAGATTCATAGCCAGAATTATTCGTAAATCATCATCATCATTATCATCATCATCAACTAGAGCAGTTTCCAACCACAGGTTGGGTCTGCTTGGAGCACAAGCCTCTCCATCGTGTTCTGTCCATCCACCACTTCTCTTCTGTCACTGTTGTCCAATTCACTTCATTTCTCTCGACACTTTTCTTCACCCCCTTTATCCACCTACCTCTTGGTCTACTTCTAGGTCTCTTTTTCTTCCACTACATTTCCAATATTTTCCGTGGTATTCTCTCTGCTCCCATTCTTTTCACGTGTCCATACCACTGTAGCCTTAATTTTTCAATCCTATCCTGTGAGGATTCTTCCTTTAATATATCTCTGATTCTATCATTTCTGACTCTGTCCATTCTAGTTACACCTATACGACTCCTAAATTCGTAAATAAAGTTCTGATTTTTTTTTATTATTAATATGTTATTAGTATTAATATATAGCCTTCACAAACTCAGCGCTAGCAATTAACAGCGCAAAGCCCGCTATATATTGTGTGTAAACATAACTTTTGTGTGAATTAACAATGACATAATGCAAACAAAATTTATGTCATGAACTCTATTGGCATTATGGAGCACATTAATGCAGGAAATATGTAAATTTGGGACAGATGCTTTGTCGCGATAGCGAGTGACACATTTTAAATTCTCCGAATTGAAGTGGCAGATTAATAATAATAATAATAATAAAACATTAATATTCATTGTACTCATTTACCATTAGTGAGTGACAAAGTTACTTCTGAACGACAAACATGGACTCACAATCAGATGCTTGTATCGGTATAGGTCTTTATTGCTGATGTAAAGAACAGCAATTTCATTTAGGTCGTTAAATACCGGTATATTTCAAATATGTACTGTAGCCTATCTCATGTATTCTGATCAACAAAACGCCTTTTCTGTCTTAATTTCGCATTGAGACACATCACCGACACACGACGCGCCTAGATAATAAACTAGACAATGACCGCGAAAGCTTACATACATCCTATTATTGTTATAACGAAATCCTTGGTCGTACCCCAATCTACATGCTCAGCTTACTTCTTGTGGTACCGGTATTCTGTTCAAGACAGCCAAAAAAAACGTTCAATCTTTAAACGGATTATTACAGTTTTTGCATGTTTATCCGAGAATGATATTTCTCGCAGTAGGCCGTGCCTATTATTATTGTTTATGTATTCTCTATGAAAGCTGGCAACATGGGATGGAAGGCTTTGCATGCGTTGCTATCTGGTTAACGATATGGAAGGTTTGTGGCAATGATATCACAATAGACATACGACGATCCGCTCATGATGGCAAATTTCAAGTCACATTATAAGGGCTAGTTTTAGTGTGAACCGCGAGGACTTCGTAGAATATCGTACGTGCTGTTCGTATGGCTTTATGATCAACAGAGCTCGTGTAGATTGACGTCCGGACGCATATATACCATCAGCTCATGCCTTGTGGCATCGTAAATTAACGTACATTACAAAACGAAATTCATCACCCACATATAATAATAGGGACGGACAGATGTCCCGCTCAGAATGCGCTGCTATGGTTTGACCCGATACTTCGAATACCAGGTCTTAACCCTTAATTGACCTTGTGTGGTCCCTGGGACCTGAGACGTTTTTCTTATCTTCGTAAATGGAGTATTTTACCACCGATCGACTCCCCCTTCCCAGTACCTTCCTGAAGTCGCGCCAGGCAGGCTGTGGTGAAATGACGTGATCGTGCGGTCTTTCGGTATGTAGGTATTTAATTGGTCGTGGTCCGTGGGACCACACGAGGTCAGCTACGTAACTTTTTTTTAAATTCTGACTGAGTCTAATCTGCCTTTATTCTGATGAATCTTGGCATAATGGACCATTATAAACCTGCCCAGTTGGAATAATGTGCAATCCACACATTTTGAGAATGTTGCTACTGACTGGCTGCAAGCGGATGAAGAGAAACAACAAAATGTGGCAGACTCCTAAGAGCGTATGATTACCCATCTACAGCATGCTTCAGAAGAAGAATATTCAGACCACGATGATGCCGAATATATACCTAGTTATCAGGACACAGCTCCAGAAGTAAGCGCATCAAAAAATGAAGGCGCAGAGGTTGAAGGTGAGGACGCGGCAACTAAAAAAAGCAATACACGGGGACAGTTTTTCTACTATGGCGCTCGGGATTGCCCGCAATCTAAAACAAAATCTAGATCCCAACAATAGGCCTAAGTCGGAGGAAAAACCTAGACCTCCACAAACGAAAATGTTGCTAAGTGTGTCCAGAGAAGAAGAGAACTATTATCAGCCCACCTGCATTACGAATGAAAGCTACCAATCTGCTTAGTGCACAGCAAGAAAGTTTGCAATGGCTGCGTCAGTGACAAGCATTAGAGAATCTGGACCCCTTGCAGGATTCTTTTCTTTGTGTTTGGAACCAGTTTGAATTTTACTGTTATTTAGATGATATATTTGTGTGTTAAAGGACATTACATTTAATTGCCAAACTTGAAAGTTGGTATTTTTTCTTAAGCCAAGACTGAAGCCTTCCAATAATGGTAATATTTTTTTGGTGTGTTTAAAAATCTCAATATACTATATTTACGTCTGTATCATGTCTCATTTGCATTAATATGAATGTAAATACCATGTTATTTAAATCAGTAAAAAGAAAACAAAATCGTTTCCAAAATATATTGTCTTAAATTCCGTGGTCCATGGGACCACACGAGGTTATTAGTGTGAGTTTTTTCCACGAGCTCAATTAAGGGTGAAGACCTGGAACCTGGTAGTCTAGATAAGTCAACAATGTAACTGCCTAATAAAAGCTTCATTGTTCGGTAACAATGACACATATAAACTTCACCGTTTCACAGAGTATCAATAACATTCATGGACGAGTCTTGCTACAGTAGGCTATTACAGAACGTTATAAAATATTTCATTAATTATGGACATTTGAAGAAAGTAAAAACATTCCGGAAATCTTGAAAAGCTCTGCTAGTTAGGCACCCTATTCTTTGATGTTACTGTATATAAATTGGATGAAATGTTTAATCTTACGTTAATGGTAAAGCTTGTAAAGCAAATTTACTGTTGATATACTTTTGATTTAGATGTATTGCATATTACAAATCGTCAATTTTTACGCCATTATTTCAGATATATTTTTCAAAAATTTTATTTATGTTATTTTTACTCTGATCGCTTTCATTTTACTTCACAGCTTTTAACTCGTAAGCCCCTACAAGTGAGTGAAATATCAACTTGATCGGAAACATAGTTACAGAGAAAACAAATTAGAACCATTCAAGTTTTGAAAAATCTTTCTGTCCATAAAAATTATTGAAATATGTCATAACTAAGGCCCGAAAGTTCATGCAAAATTATATTTTTTCATATTTATGCATATTTTGGTTTATTTTTGCACATTGCATCATATTTTTCTCCTTTGCCTGTTTATGTGCATATCTCTGCTTGAGAAGAGCGTATATTCTAATTTCCTTTTGTTTTGAAGCGCTTTTTGTTACACGTTCTTAAAGGCGTATATTTCGATTTGGACTCCAAGAGTTTATCACAGAATAATACTGAAATTATGTTTAATACCTATTACGTTACATTGCAAGGTAATTTCAATTATTTGTATTCAACATTCACTAGGGAAATAACGTAAAACTATTTTCATTGAAAAAATCCAATGGTTATTGAAATTGTATATCAGTTATACTTAAAATTTAACATAATAAAATAATTGTCGATGGTCAACACCGCTTGAAGTTCAATAAAATAACATTTAGAACTGTTTCTTAGTTGAGATATTTTAAAGAAAGATAGTTATATGTCTGTTTGTTCATATTTTCTTTATATTCAAAATTAAAACGCTAAAGAATACGGAGTGATCGTAATTGCCGTAGTTATTTCATAGAGCATATTTTTTGAAAAGTAATGCATATTTGACCAATAATTGGTGCATATTTGCATGCATATTTATTTATTTAATTCATGAACTACCGGGCCTTAGTCATAACCAGGGCGCGGATTCTAATGACCTAAACATCCTAAAAAATAGCCTGTAAAATCCCCCCATAATCTTCAGAAAATGACCAAAAACTTTACAAAAATGTCTTCAAAACTTGATTTTAAAATGACGTTAAACAAATAAAATCATGTTGAAAATTGAAAATCTTACCTTCAAATTAATTAACAGCTATCCTCTCCATTGCAGTAAATGACCATGTGCATTCGAAGATTCACGAATGTGAAAGAACGGCGGTTGTCGGTGAGGATATCGTTGCACATTGAGAAGCTTCTTTCCATTTCCGCCGAGACTTCAACAGCTACAAGCCAATGCCTGGTTTATCTCTGCACTTTTAAAACTATCTCCACAAAGTACTTTGACTATCGTACAAACAGTTTTGTATCCTGGATTTTTGTCTAAAACGTTTCTAAATTTCCTTACGACCTTCTCGCCAATATATAAATCTTATCTTACGATGTCATGCAATCCAAACAGAGACCATGCGATGGGAAGAGATTATTTAACTTACTGTGTTACGAGTCTTTAATGATTGTCACAAATTTGAAAAAAAAAAAAAGACATGAAAACTTCGTAAAATGTAAAGAAAAAAACTAGAAAGTTCTGAAATGCACAATAATGACCTAAAACTTTATAAACTGAGAAAATGACAAAAAAAAATGCCCAAATAACTTTGCATTTCTGTGATCAGACTCGTATATGGGATTTATATGTTTACGGGCATTGCGTAGGGAAAAAGATGGCATGTCATCCAACTCCGCGTCCTGGTCATAACGTTCCGTAATCTATACTAATATAATAAAGCTGAAGAGTTTGTTTGTTTGTTTGTTTGTTTGTTTGTGCGTTTAAACGCACTAAGCTCTGGAGCTACCAGTCGGATTCAAAAATCATTTTTGTGTATGATAGCCAGAATGAAGAGGAATAGTTTAGGCTATGTAGCATTAGGCTACACCTCTCAGGTAACCTTAAAGGTTGTTTTTTGTTCAGTAAGTCGGAAGAACAAGCGATCCCGAACAGCTTCGATAGTACCTAAGTCTATTGTTGCCTGGCAATGCGCGTTGCATTACGTCGTCCCTACCAGTGTCCTGGTGTAGAATTGCGAGCTGCTTATAAATTGCAGTCACGGGGAGTAATTAGTGCAAAAATATTTCTTATGCCCCTTAAAACAGTTGTCATCATGACAATAGTATGTCTCTGTATAAGGGCGATGTGTTGGTGCAGTGAACTCAGGTTATCAGCTGGAATAAGCGTTGGTGCTTTCCAATCCTTATCCTTGAGCGCTCCAGTTATGTAGTAGCATTCATTATCATCCATAAAACAAATAAATCCACTGGGCGAAGCCGGGCACTACTGCTGGTACTTTAGTAAGACTCACCCGTACTCTGTGAAACTCTGACGTTTTAAGATGTCATGTTTATCTAAGAATGAAGCTTTTATTAGGCAGTTGCATTGTTGACTAATCTACACTAGCAGGTCTTACTTAGTTAGTTATTGTTGTTTTAAGGGGAGGAACTACGAGGTCATCTGCCCCTATCTTAACTATAATAATTGTCACGCTAAAAACATCTGCTGCAGCATGTTTTCCAAAACACACTGTACTGTATTTAAAAAGGACTTTATATTAGTAGGAATAATTTATGTGCGTGGGTGGCACTAATAATAACACAACAGTTATGATAATGACGTTGCAATAAACAACTGTTTCATTTTGTTACATGTTCAATGCGCGGATTTATCGGTGCTAGAGACAAACACCATGGTCCAATTGTTTTTATGTGACACAATGAATGATTTAAGAGCACAATTTATGAATGAGATCAAAATAATCCGCGATTTATTGTGTTGGTTGGCATTATGCGCTACTATCGTTAGCGAAACTAGCGCCACTTTTTGCGAGACTTAACGAGTACATCCTGTTTGTTTTTATTAGTTATTATAATCTTGTGGACCTGATTTACAAAAGCTCGCCGCCAATTATTACAGATTTTAATTGAAATAAATCGTAGCTTGTGACGGAGCGTGGGATGTCATTTGCATTGAGACCTGGTGGTCCAGTGGAATGGTTTGTAAATTATGTGTCTCAATTCAAACGATTATTTTACTACGAAGATTAAGGCTTTCACGGTCAGTGAGTGATACTAGTCTATGTTATTTTAGGTTTTCGCCGTGTCGAAACTAATTGAAATACCGTATTCCAGACGTTTCGCTAGGAACCTTATCTGTGTTGTCAGTAGAAGATGGAGAGAAGTTCCTCTGTTTGCCACCGCAGTCGACTCTCGATTATCCGCGGCACACAGAGGAAAGGTTTTATTTACTTTTGCCAAGAAAATTCAAAATTAGTTAGTTAACCCTGCCAAGGGTGCGGCCAAGGTGAACGCAAGAATATTTTGAAGTGGTTTTTTTTTCGTTGGCGTAGTTTGTAGCATGCTGAACTGCTGTGCCCAAGATAGCGGGTTCAAACCTGGCCGAAGTCGTCGGTTTTTTTAAGAGCCTTAAAAATCCTTCAGTATACCTTCCTTTGGAGGAAAAGTAAAGCCGGCGGTCCCGTCATAGATTTACGGCATGTAAAAGATCCTTCTACAGACTAAACTTGTGTAAAGCTAAACTGTAAGGTATCACCACTAGGTATCATTGATATCTGGTAGCTAAAGTTGGAACTACTCGAAATTGAACGGAACTTGTAGCTCACCCTAAGGGTGTCCGCTGGAAGCAGCTACAGACACAGGCGAGCCGAACATGTCCTCGGACAATCCCGGCACTAAAAGCCATACGATAAATAAATTTATCATTTAAAATGATCTTGTCGACTTCATCGTTATGCTTTGGTCTACCGTTATGCGTCACGGCGTGTATGACGTCATCATGTTGATCAGTGCATATGCACTGAGTCTGAGTTTACTTCTGGGGTCTGGCGTTATGCGATACGGAGACGGCGAGTGCGTGACATCATGCAGCCCCCGCGAGTGGAGCCTAAGTTAAAGGTTAATGGAGTCTGTTGAGTCGGAGTTTACTCCTGGGAACTGGCGTTATGCGATACGGAGACGGCGAGTGCGTGACGTCATGCAGCAGAGTGCAAAGAGTCGTGGGGCCCTCCTGAGCCTTTCTAACATGTGTAGCATTTGTAGCATGCGTCATTTGAAATGATATTAAGTCTAGTCTCTCAGACTGACTGTATCTTTTTTTAATTCAAGTAAGGACTGCAGACATTCAATTTTCAAGCAGTTACTTCTTTTGCCAACAAACGCCACCGTCGACGACAACTAGTTATGAACTTGTTTACTAGATGGCACTGCAGTCGGCTCCTGGTGACGAACGTTGGAACCTAAGAGCTTTAGTCAAACCTAACCTATAATTTAGCTTCACACAAGTGGAATTAGTGGACGGTTCTTTTACATGCCATAAATCTATGACATGGGACCACCGCGCCGGCTTTACTTCCCCTCCGAAGGAAGGCATACTAAGGGATTTTTAACTCTCTTAAAAAATCCGACGACTTCTGCCGGGTTTGAACCCGCAACTTTGGGCATAGAAGCTCAGCATGCAACCAACTACGCCCCCGAAGCCACCGGAGTGGAAAATACGACTCATCTAGTCAGATTCGATGCAAATATAGGAAATAAGCATAATCATATACCTAGAATTTTAATAACAGCAAACGACTTATCAATCTAAATCAATCGCTGGGTGATGTTCAAATAAGGAATGATATGTTAACATCACTTCCTGGTGAAGAATTGTTTTATACAAGGTTATTATCTTTGTGCGCCCCGGTAATCGCGGCAAACTATGGCGTCATTTGGCTGGCCAGGTGCGGAGTGAGTGCTCCTCGCAATACCCCGCTCCGCTGACTCATATCGTTACTTCACACGTGTTTCGTCATTCGTACGGACGTGTATCTGCAAAGCTTAGACGTTAGTGTTGCACATTGAGTGAGTATTGTGATTACTGTGATTCTTGGTCATGCCTAGACATCAATTCACATTCCGCGAACGTGTGTATATCCATAATTCGTATATGAAACGCAGAAAGTCTTGTTCTGAAACGAGACGAAAATTTCGAATGAAGTTTCCACGAAGACCTGTGCCTAATGCCAGTACAATTAGGAGGTTCACTAAACGATTCAAGAAAACAGGCTCCGTAAATAATTTTAAAAAAGTTAACAGACAACGTTGTGTTCTTGCAGAACAAAAATTAGATATGAGCTGCTTGTCCATTCCTTCATCAGAAGATGTCAGGTGTGTGTTACACGAGAGGGAGGACATTTTCAGCATCGACAATGCTATGAGTACTGTAAGTACACATTATTGAACATGTTTGGTAAAAGTGTATAAAGTGCACGCCACCACCGACTGAACCGTGTACGCGCGCCCGAGATCAGCGCCAGTCAACGCCGGCTTAGCTTGCCGTGTATACCGGGGCACACAAAGATGATGACCCTGTAGTTATGGACGTTATCTGCCCTTAAAATATTCACAAATGATATGCGGAATGTTCTGATGCACAGAACGATGTAAAGAGCGTTTAGTCGCTACTCTATTGTAGATTTCTTTAGACCACAGCTGAGAACTCACTGCGTTGGCTTTCCTACACCTTGACTACAGTAGAGTCTCGCAAACTCGGCCTAATGTGGACCGAAGGGTGACCGAGCTCGCGAAAATGCCGGGTTATGGGAAAATGTGTTAAGAAGAAGAAAATAAGCTGTTTGTTTTGGTTTAAAAGTAATGGAATGCAGTACATTTATTTGTTTTTAACAGAAACGCAAGTTTAAAAACAATTAAGCCACTGCAATTACAGAACTTCAATATATAGCTCAGTGCTGTGCTGCAAAAAAAAAAAAAAAAAACAAGGTAAACAATTACTGTAAATCATGAAGGAAAACTTAGAAAAACTAGGCCTACAAATTATTTTTATAATATGCACACTGTACAGTACATGTACAAAACAATTCCCGTAGGCAAATAGCTTTTTCACTTAATGAAAATTACCATTTACTTTATTGCAAAAAAGTAAGTAATGTTCTTTTGCTTTCCGCTTTGAAACCTGTTTCTTGAAGGCTCGTCACGAAGACGGCGAAGTAACAGAATTGCGGAGAATGCGCAATCAAATAAATACAACGCTCTGCGCGAGAACCATTTGTTTACTTCTTACGGACAACAGTTCGTGCATTTACAGTACTGGACCTGTATTTATCAGGTCTTACCCTTCTTACTATGCACTGTAAGTCAACTTGTTTCGCGTCGTATTTAACTGTCGATAATTCCATTGATGGAGAAGACGAAAAAAAAACCATAATAACGCTCTGTGCGGGAACACAAAGATCATGTTTTTTTTCTCCTGTCAGGGTAGCCGAGAAATCTGGAGTGCCGGGTTACCGAGTGCCGAGTTTGCGAGACTCTACTGTATCTCCTTTACTGCACCAACACCTTGAAAGAATACACAGTCCACATGCTTCAATTTAGTTCCTTCGACCTGACATTGTACAGGACGCTGGGAAATGTAGCGTCAGCAGTAACGTTGGCAGCACGATAAACTTTGTTCTCACCACAGCCATTCATAACAGATGCTGGAAATGTTGTCCTTGTGTTCGAAGACAGACTTCAACACGTCTACACACATTGTCGAAGAATTTCACTAAACTTTCTTGCGTAATGGACTGCACATAATTAATGCTATTCATTTTAAGTTCATCAATTGTTTTTGGATTAGTTAGTGAGCCGGTCAAATGCCGAACAGTGTCCCGGTTTGGACTCTTTGAATTAGGAAACCGCACCTGAAATTTTAGTTTTACATTTTGTGTAAACCGATTGCCTGTCGAAAAACGTACAGTATTCCACCAAAAAAGCTCCTATATCAGTAGTAAACATTACCGCTTGTTTACTGATACAGTCTTCCAATAATCTATCTGAACGCTCGCTGACTGCAACACACACTGTACACCCCACAACCCACACGTGTGGTCTTCACTGTGCCACTACAGACCGTACTGCCAACTAAACAGCTGACGCTACCTCTCGCAGAAGCTTGTAGCCGCTGTGGAGAACATTTCCTGGCGGCCTGTATTTTCTTGTGTTTCCTCCCTACAGACATCACTGACGCTCTTGAAGTGCTGATTTCGATAGCATGTTCACCACATTACTGTCCTAGTAGGCTACTAACATGCTTGCTTTCGACAGAGTTTGTCTTCACACCTCGGTCATCAGCATGTGAAGAGAATGGGGGAGGAGAGATTACATACGAAATTAATGAGCTCGGCTGTAGAGGGTAAGAGAAGCACAGGTTAGGCGACGATGGTTAGATTCAGTGTTGAACTATTTTCTTTTTCTTCTTTGTTCGATTTTGGCCTACTTTGGACCACGGGAAACAATTGTCTTGCTGATTAGTCCTTTTTCTGCTCCCAGAAACTCTTCATCCTTTCACTGTGGATTCTCTTCCTTTTTTCCGACCAGATGTTCTTGGCTCTTCTCCTTTGCTTTTCCTGGAACCCCTTGAATGCATCAATCGTACCTCGAAACACCTCTCTATTCCAGATCTCATTTGGAGTGACCCCAACTTCCTCCATATCCCTTCTTATTTCATCTACCCATTTTGTAGTCGCTTTTATCTTGCTGATGTAATTAAAGATCTTCTTCGTTGGTCGACTATCGCTCATTCTCGTAAGGTGTCCATAAAACTTCAATCTTCTCTTCCGTATGGTATCTGTGATTTTTTCTGCGTGTCCGTAAAGATCTTTGTTTCGCCTCTTCCGCCATTTACCATCATTTCTATTTTCGGGTCCTAAGATTTTCCTCAAGATTTTCTTTCTTTCTTCTCCAGTTCCTCTAATTCACCTTTCTTGTTCAGTATCGAACATTCTGAACTATACAATCCCTCAGACTTGACAACCGTGGTATAGTGTCTATCTTCGCTCCGTAAGATATTGTTCTTTTGTTGTACTAATTTATAAGCTAATTCCATCTTTCTATTTTATTTATTTATTTATTTATTTATTTATTTATTTATTTATTTTATTTATCGTATGGCTCTTAGTGCCGGGAGTGTCTGAGGACATGTTCGACTCGCATGAGTCTTTAGCAGCTTCCAGCGGACATCCTTAGGGTGAGCTACAAGTTCCGTTCAATTTCAAATAGTTCCAACTTTCGCTACCACATGTCAATGATACCCAATGGTGAACGTTGGAAGTTTGATAGAGCGTTCCGACGAAATATAAGCTAACAATTTAGCTACACACAACTTTAGTCTGTGGAAGGATCTTTTACATGCCATAAATCTATGACATGGGACCACCGGCTTTACTTTCCCTCCGAAGGAAGGCATACTGAAGGAGATTTAACGCTCTTAAAAAATCCGACGACTTCGGCCGGGTTTGAACTCTATATCTTGGGCACAGCAGTTCAGCATGCTACCGACTACTCCACCGAAGCCGCTAATGTTGAACTATTTCAAGGTGGGGGACATGGTAGCACAGGAGGCAGAAGTGCTAACTGCTAATGGGGGCGACATTTGCAAACAGAGTTTTACAAACAATTCTGGGCGCTGAAAGGCAGAACAGTCTCAATGAAGATGAATGAATGAGTGGTGCACAGTACTCTTAACCGATCGATGTGCTTTAGTCGATTAATCGAACCGATTTAAAAATAGTAACTTGGTGTGGTGTAGGAAAAGTAATTGTTTTTATATATTATGAATTGCAGCCGAATGGCCATTAGCTGGTTAGCACAAAACCTGTGTATTGTACAGGGTCATTATTGTGTGTGCATCAGTAAGCACGGCAAGCTAAGCCGGCTGTGACTACCGTAGATAGCAGGCGCGCGCACCCCGTCCAGCGCACTTTTACCAAACATGTTCAATAATGTGTACTTACAGTGCTCATAGGCGATGATGAAAATGTCCTCCCTCTCTTGTAACACACACCTGACATCTTCTGATGAAAGAATGTCAGTCAACTCTTTTATCATTTACGGAGCCTGGCATTAGGCACAGGTCTTCCTGGAAACTTGATTCAAAATATTCGTCTTGTTTCAGAAAAAGATTTTCTGCTTTTCATATACGAATTATGGATATATACATGTTCGCGCAATGTGAATTGGTGTCTAGGCATGATCAACAATCACAGTTATTACAATACTCACTAAACTTGCAACACTAACGTCTACACGCACACATGAATGACAAACACGTGTGAACTAACGATATGAGTCAGCGGAGCACACCAACCACCGGCTGGACCGGGTGCGCGCGGCCGCGATCTGCGCCAGTCACAGCCGGCTTAGCTTGCCGTGTTTACTGGCGCGCATACACTTAATGACCCTGTATTGTTATTTGGCGGGCTAGCATCAGCTATTGGAAGATTGGTTAGCTGATGGTCACGCCTTTACTTCAGAAAGATAAAAGCGATAATATTTAGAAGATGACTTCCACAATGGTGGAAAAAGCATTCATTTCAACTTCCAGATCTCGCACGCATAGCGAAAAAATTGCATTGCATTCCAGCTACTTCTTTTCCGGGTGAGAGATAGTGTTCAGTGATGCTGGAGAATTGTTACTAAGAGAAGGGCAGCCCTTAGTTCTGACAAGTCTGATGTCCTGTGACTGTAAGTAACTGTGAACTTATACTTCAAACTCTTGTGTGATTGAAAATAATAATCAATATTGAAATATACATAAGGTGCGTTCAAAAAGTAACGAGCCGGAGGCTATAATGCGCAAACCGGTGACGACATCGGCTAATCGTGGCGTGTGTAACGAGGTGTGGTTCCGACCAGAGCGTGGAAGGTCACAGCCCGTCGCTAGAGGGCACGCGTGCACGTCACGTGACGATACAAAACGAGCAGCAGCATGCATCAATCGTCCACCGCTACCAGTCGCATTGCAAACAGTGACATGGAGGCGTCAAACGAAGAGTAAAGAGGTGTTGTACGGTTTCTGACAGCGGAAGGAGTAGGGGGAACGGACATTCATCGCCGAATGTCACAAGTGTACGGCGAACACTGCATGTCCCTTGCAAGGGTCAAGGCGTGGCACAAGCGCTTCAGGGAAGGACGGGAGTCGTTAGCCGATGATGCCCGGTCTGGGGCACCCTGCTGCATTACCGATGACAACGTCCAGCTGGTTGATGCACTCATTACCCAGGACCGCCGAGTGACAGTGAACGCCATAGCCACCGTGGTCGGATTGAGCGCCGGAAGTGTGCACACCATCATGAAGGAACGACTGCACTTGCGCAAAGTGTGTGCCCAATGGGTGCCCCACAGTATTCAACCACACCAGGAAGCATGTCGAATGGCCTACTGTCTTGGTCTTGGTTGGACGATTGATGCATGCTGCTGCTCGCTTGTATCGTCACGTGACGTGCACGCGTGCCCTCTAGCGACGGGCTGTAACCTTTCACGCTCTGGTCGAAACCACACCTCGTTACACACGCCACGATTAGCCGATGCCGTCACCGGTTTGCGCATTCCAGCCTCCGGCTCGTTAGTTTTTGAACGCACCTTATACATCACTGGATATATTCCCAACGATGAGAGATTCTTGTTCACACTCAGCCTGGAATTGTTTTGAGAAAGCGCGATCTATATGTTTTACCTTATCGCACAGTTCAGCTTGGCAAAGTGTATTTGAGCTTTCAACGTCGGCTGACAAATAATGTGGTCATTTATTTTCTTTGTGGTGATATAACTGTTCAATGACTTCGTCTTTCAAGTACACGAGCACTCTTCGGATTTCCCACTGCTGAAGCAAGTTGTCTTATATAGACTACATTACGTTCACACTTGACATATGCTTACATCGACTGCATAGACTAGAGCCTTGCATTCGCAAGTAAAGTACCTGCTAGCGAATTTCGGTCAAATTAAAATTAAATTTAAAAAAAAAATAATTATAATAAATAATTAAAAATCAAAAGTCAAAAATAAATAAAAAATAAAATAATACCAAATTAAAAAACAAAATAAAATAAACATTTTAAAATGTAAATTTAACAAATTAATTATAGAATAAATAGGCCAATTTTAACTTCAAAACAAATATTAAATAATTATAATTAAAACTCAAGAATTACGTTTAAGAAAATTTAAGTTTTAAACAATTAAAAATTTCCACATTTTAAAAGGTAACAATAATAATAAAATTGAAAAATAAAAATAATTTAAAAATGAAAAAAAATATAAATAAAGTTAAAATAAAATAAAAACATCAAGAATTCATGCGACATTAGGTCTACTGGGCGAATATTAAAGCTCGACGCAGAAACCAGTTGAAATGACGTGGTCCTTAGTTGACCGAAACCCAACAAGAGGAAAATGAAAATAAAATAAAATAAAATAAATGAATGAATTAATTGATTAATTAATAATCAGGTACTGTGTATCAGGCACGCGGGAAAGGCGCTATAGGTAAAGCCCTGCGCGGATGCGGATATCCGCAAAATTTTTCGCCACGCGGATATAGTTTGTATGGCTGTGCGGATAGCGGATACGCTGCGGATAATGTTTCGAGTAAATTTGTGGATAGTTTTTAGAATAAAATGTGGAACGATAATATTACATATTTGATATGCCAATCTACAGCTTCATGCTTAAAAGAGGAATACTCTTATAGCCTATTGCGTTCGAAATATTCAGGCACGTATGTGCACGAGAAGATTGTTTTACTCATATGCTTTCAACTACATTTTATTAAGTACCGTATGTTTGTAGTAGATGGTCTTGACATCTCATCAATTCTCACTGCCATTATTACTATACGTACGAGATATAATGCTGTCAATAAGCCTGTTAGTTCATCGTGGTGACATCATTAACATTCCTCAAGTCAGCTACTTCGCGGTCTAAGCTATCCTGGAAGACCTGGTTCCATGAGTATCCTATCTGTAGATTTATTTCCAACTTGACACTGAAACACGCTGACTGTGATATTGCAACGGATCGAGTTATGACATCAACTATGCGGACATGGATGGGTCAAGAAGCAGATGGATGATGACTGACTTGGAATTTCCGGCCAAATATCAATCTCTTTCTCCAAGCGTAAAGAGAGGTCACATATTATTAGTGAATGTTACCGCGACCGTGAGTATGAACATTTCACCAACACGGATAAACTATCTATTAAAATAAAACAAGGTGAATATTCAAGAGTGCGTGAAACTAAGCTCAAGTCAACGATATGGCAGACATTTGGTTACGTTTTCAATGGAAACGAAAAGGTGAACGATATAGTAGGATGTTTTACCTGTAAAAGAGTCTATTCATACTCAGGACACAAATCAGGCACATCAAATTTACTGAGGCACAAGTGAAAAAGTAGCCAAAAAAGTATAGCCAGTTGTTTGTCTATAGCGGAGGTCAAGAAACGTGAAGTGTCATCCAACTCGAAGTTCCTTGCAATGAAGCAAATTTCCAGTAACGACTCACTTATCAAATGTCTAAATGTGTTGGTTTGACACTTCATGCGTTATCTAATAAATTAAAAATAATATTGAAATATCAGCGGATTTGGATAAAAGTCATGCGGATGCGGGGCGGATGCGGATAACAGTCGTGCGGATGCGGGGCGGATGCGGATAACAGTGGTGCGGATGTGGGGCGGATGCGGATAACAGTCATGCGGATGCGGGGCGGATGCGGATAACAGTGGTGCGGATGCGGGGCGGATAACAGTCATGCGGATGTGGGGCGGATGCGGATAACAGTCATGCGGATGCGGGGCGGATGCGGATAACAGTCGTGCGGATGCGGGGCGGATGCGGATAACAGTGGTGCGGATGCGGGGCGGATTTGGATAACAGTCATGCGGATGCGGGGCGGATGCGGATAACAGTCGTGCGGATGTGGGGCGGATGCGGATAACAGTGGTGCGGATGCGGGGCGGATTTGGATAACAGTCATGCGGATGCGGGGCGGATGCGGATAACAGTCGTGTGGATGTGGGGCGGATGCGGATAACAGTCATGCGGATGCGGGGCGGATGCGGATAACATTCGTGCGGATGCGGGGCGGATGCGGATAACAGTGGTGCGGATGCGGGGCGGATTTGGATAACAGTCATGCGGATGCGGATAACAGTCATGCGGATGCGGGGCGGATGCGGATAACAGTCGTGCGGATGCGGGGCGGATGCGGATAACAGTGGTGCGGATGCGGGGCGGATAACAGTCATGCGGATGCGGGGCGGATGCGGATAACAGTCGTGTGGATGTGGGGCGGATGCGGATAACAGTCATGCGGATGCGGGGCGGATGCGGATAACAGTGGTGCGGATGCGGGGCGGATAACAGTCATGCGGATGTGGGGCGGATGCGGATAACAGTCATGCGGATGCGGGGCGGATGCGGATAACAGTCGTGCGGATGCGGGGCGGATGCGGATAACAGTGGTGCGGATGCGGGGCGGATTTGGATAACAGACATGTGGATGCGGGGCGGATGCGGATAACAGTCGTGCGGATGCGGGGCGGATGCGGATAACAGTCATGCGGATGCGGGGCGGATGCGGATAACAGTCGTGTGGATGTGGGGCGGATGCGGATAACCGTCATGCGGATGCGGGGCGGATAACAGTCATGCGGATGCGGGGCGGATAACAGTCGTGTGGATGTGGGGCGGATGCGGATAACCGTCATGCGGATGCGGGGCGGATGCGGATAACAGTCATGCGGATGCGGGGCGGATGCGGATAACGTTTTGTTTATCCGCGCAGGGCTCTAGGTCATCAGAATGCCAAAAAAAACATACTTTTAGTTTATCAACATAATGCGGCTAGTTAATATTTGTATCACTCAAGCAGCTTGCTGACGTTTCGCTTGATAGGCTATATCGTCGTTGTTGATTAATTTATGGGTTTGCGTCATGTAGCCCCGTATACTCGGGTGTGTCCAATAACCTGTGTTATTGTGATGGCTGTACTAGTACGCACGGATTCTGTAGCGACGGAAAGAAATCTGGAGGCAAGTTGGTTGGCCTTGGCTTCTGTGCTGCGTGACTCAGAATGGTGAGCCCATGAAGTTCACTGAGAATCTCCCACGGGATTCGCACCATTCATAAGCAGACATCATCCTGACAAACTCGCAGGTGAACAACAAGCACCTCGTGTATTTCCGTCTATAATATTTGTTCGAAGGAAGTGAAATCTCAAAAGAAATTTCAATTTTAACAACATGTAAATACGACCGCATATATTACGGCAAAGGAATGAAAGAAGAGTGAATAAGATTGGCTCATTGTTAGGTGCATAGTTTTCAATTTTAATGCATATTTTCTGCGTTTTAGTGCATAATTGCTTGCATATTTTAAACGTTTTAGTGCATAAATGTCTGGTCCTTAAGATTATTATTATTATTATTATTAAATGACATAAAAATGACCATGATAGCCGATTCCGTATTGACGATGTAATTACAATAAAGTTTATACAGTGAGTCCGGGAATGTTCTCAGCAGCGCCTACATGCGTCTGCGAGAGCTAGCTACAGCAGTTATGTTGGTAGCATGGCTGCCGCTTGCATGATAACAAATAAACAGTAAACTTTGTACTCACCACAGCCATTCATAACAGATGCTGGAACCATTCACAGTACATCACTCTTTTTCCGTAATCAGTTTGTTTTAATTCATGAATCACGGTAACTTTATAAGTGACCAACTAAAGCTTGTCTCTTACAGCTTTATGTGCTGTCGACTTAGAGATTCCTGTTTCTTGAGCTAATTTTCGTGTTGATTTACTTGGGCTACGCAGCATTATATCGGAGATTTCATCAAGTTTTTCGTCTGTTAAAAGCGTAGGCCTGCCTGTTCCCGGTACATCGTGAACTGAGCCAGTCACACAAAATTTACTTACCAAATTCCGAACGGTATCACGGTTTGGACACTTTGAATTAGGAAACCGCGCCTGAAATCTTAATTTTACATTGTCTGTAAACCGATCGCCTTCGCGAAAAACGTATTCCACCAAAAAAACTCTCTCTTCAGTAGTAAACATTACCGCCTGTATACTGTTGCACGCTTCCAATAATAATCTATCTGAACGCTCGCTTACCGCTTACTGCAATACACACCGAAGACATACAGGCTCGCTCGCTTATCGCAATACACACTGACAGCCCGCACGCGAGAGTCCCCCTTTCAAGGACACAGTGCAGTGCAGCCAACTAAACTCATGACTCAACCACTCGCAGCTGCACGTATCCACTGCGGAGAACATTCTCGGGCACCCTGTATTTACATTAGTCACTATATGTAATCCATTAAAACTGTACTGGTTTCAGTCACATTGTTACCTCCCTCGGCGTAATTTAGGACAGTAAATGTGCAAGAACTGAGGATTCTAAAAATATTCTTGTTCCAAAAGCTCACAAATGAAATTTAAAATACCAGATATGTTACAAAAATGTGTTAAGAAACATACGAAAAAGTCTTGATAAAAAGATACAGTCAGTCTCAGAGACTAGACTTTATATCATTTCAAATGGCGCATGCTACAAATGCTACTCATGTTAGAAAGCCTCAGGAGGGCTTCTCGCTACGCTCGAAGCCCCAGGACTCTTTCAAAAGACTCCATTACCCATTAACTTAGGCTTCCCGCGCGGACACCTTTTTAAGGGTCACCGTGTATTTGAGGCTGACATATTTTACAACTTTTTAAGGGTCACCCCTTATTCGAATCTGATATCTTGCAAACCTCTTTAAGGGTCACCCTGTATTTGAATTGAATCAACATACTGTACACCTCGTTAAGTGTCACCCTGTATTTTGCTCTGACAACCTGCACACCTCTTTAGGAGGCACCCTGTATTCTTATCTGGCATCTTGTATATCTCTTTAGAAGTCACCCCGTATTCCTGTCTGACATCGTGTACAACTCTTTAGGAGGCACCCTGTATTCTTATCTGACGTCTTGTACACCTCTTTAGGAGTCACCCTGTATTCAAGTCTGACATCGTGTACAACTCTTTAGGAGTCACCCTGTATTCTTATCTGACGTCTTGTATATCTCTATAGGAGTCACCTTGTATTCTTGTCTGACATCTTGTACACCTCGTTAAGGGTCACCCTGTATTCTTATCTGACATCGTGTACATCTCTTTAGGAGTCATCCTGTATTCCTGTCCGACGTCACGCACTCGCCGTCTCCGAATCGCATTACGCCAGACCCCAGGAGTAAACTCAGACTCTGTGCATATGCACTGAACAACATGATGACGTCATACAAGCCGTAACCCTAACGCATAACGTTAGACCCAAGCATAACGACGAATGACAAGATCATTTGAATTGATAGAAATGTGTTAAGAAAGATACGAAAAAGTCTTGATAAAAAAAAACAGCGTGAAATAGCCTAGAAGGGATGTGGATGAGAAACTAGATACATTGAAATACAGTAGTTAGGTTATAACTGATAGTTTGGTGTGTAGGCTAATTGCGAGGTAGAGTTAATAATGGAATGAAAACATCGGAAATAAGAGTTACGAGGTAATGCTATGAATGGGCAAGAAATGTATTGGTTATTATTATTAATATTATTATTATTATCATCTCCTGTACTTGTAAATTATGTGGTAAACAATGTAGTCGGTACCACGTAATCACATGTAAGAACCGGGGTCCTTCCATTGTGATATTTTGTGAAGGTGGAATGTGAAAACACTAATGTATATTCACATTTATTAACCCTATGCACAATTTGTGCGCTGTATTTTCAATAATTATTATTATCTGAAGCACCTTGGGACTATTTCGTTAAGACTAGAGAGAATGTTGTACGGATTAGTTGTGTGCCGGTATACAACCCAATAACTGGAACGCCAGTATGGTGCAATGTGATTTATGATGGTTATGAGCTCATTGTTCTAGACTTATCCTTGTATCTCCAGCAGTAGCCATTATACATCGCTAGAGAAAGCACAGCTCACAAACCCTGTAAGTCTTAGATTACCACTAACTTTCATTTAGTTCGATTTGCTGAACGTTCTCCCACACTTTTTAGAAAGGAATTTTACTTTTTAAGTAGAAACCGCAGGGCATGGATGCCGCATTTTCTTCCATAGAAAGCCTTAAAGCTATTTTCAGCCACACGGCTTCGCACAGGAGCAGCTTACGGGGTATAAGCTTTTGATGACGATGGTGATGATAATTGTTGTTTTAAGGGGCCTAACATCTAGGTTATCGGCCCCTAATAGTCTGGGTGACAACGAAAATGACAATGAGATGAAAACCATAACGGAAACTAACGGAGGTTAATAATACTGTCAAAAGATTGAAAATACTCACAAAATGCAATTTCGAGTGAAAAAAAAAACACAGAATGCAGGTTAGAGTAAAAGAAATACAAAATGCAATTTAGATTCAAAATACTTATAAAATGCAATTTGGATTGACAATACTTACAAAATGTAAGTTAGATTCAAAATACTTTCAAAATGCAATTGAGAATCAATGCTTACAAAATGCCCGTCCAACAAAAAGCAATGTAGATTGAAAATACTTACAAAATGCAATTGAAATTCAAAATACTCACAAAAATGGCGCCCGTACATTTAAAGACTTACTAAAAAGCAATTTAGATTGACAATCCTTACAAAATGCAATTGAGGTTGAAAATACTCGCAAAATGCAATTTATTGAAAATAATCACAAAATGCAACTTAGATTGAAAATACCTACAAAATGTAGAGTAGAGTCAAAATATTCACAAAATGGAATTTAGATACGCAATTAACAAAAACAGTGCGGGATTCTTAACGAGAAAAGGAACTATAATAAAAAGAAAAAGAAGGCTGATCCCTAGGAGAATGAGGGATCAGGAAAGGTGAGAGAAGGGACAATTAAGGCGGAAAAGGAAGAGATTCCCTAGGCCTTGGATACCCTAATACCGTCGGGGTTGGAAGAGAACAAGAGTTGACCAAGTGAGGTCGACAGGAAAGAAGACTGAGAGGAGCCCGGTACAAGTAAGTGGAAGCAACGCCGGGCTCAGCTGACGACAGCGTAGCGAAAGTAGTACCGATACATCAAGCTTTTGTGCGGCCACATGGTTTTGTTGAGAAGGAAGACCCATAATTAATGCAGACCTGATCAGGTTCTGAACAACGACAAAGCCAAGATCTTATGGGATTCCCCTGATCGTTTTGTAGAAACCAACACGCCAGACCCTGTGATATTCCATAAGGAATCACACAAGGCTACCATCGCCGATGTTGCTGTTCCATTTGATGGTAACCTACAGAATACGGTGGCTGAGATAAGACGCAAATACGAGGGCAGATCAAAAAGTATGTTGCACTTCCCAGTTATGGCCATTTATTACACCACCTATTCAACAGCAACACGCCTATAACGGCATACAATGTAACGTCACTTTTCCACATAGTTTCCAAGAGACTCCAAACATTTCTGCGAACGCAAAACTAACTTGTCGATGCCGGATGCATAGTAAGTTCCTCCAGCGTTCTGCAATCACACGGAGACAGCGGCCTTCATCTCCTCATCGGTCTGGAAACGTTCTGTCTAATGATCGCATTCACACTGTTGACATTTGCACGGGTCCTGGACGTTGCGGGCCTGCCTCGGTATTCGTCCATGATACCCGTGCGTCCGGCTTCGAATTGCCGACACCACATTACGATCCCTTGCCGGGAAATGGCCCGCTCCCCATACACAGCACTAATTTCACGATGAATGTCCGTGCAATTCTTCCTTTTGGCCCATAGGAATCGAATTGTCGCACGCACCTCATATTTGGAGTAAACGTCCAGTCGACGCGCCATTGCTTTTGGCCGCTATTCACACCATACAAGACGAGACACCACAGCGACCTTCCTAACAGATGTATGGGCAGTGTCTGTCCCTTTCTCCGCTGTGACCACGTTTGCGACACACAGTGCGCTGCTGCAGCGAGTTAGTGCAACTTACTTTTTGATCCACCTTCGTAGTGTCCCCGTATATTCTAGAGGCGGTCTGTTGGATATCCGAAGCAAGGCTGGATTCGTAGACCCTGACAGCTCCGGCGAAAAATACTAGTCAAGGATCTACTTCCAATTAGACCCTCGCGAATATACGTGGCGGAAATTACGACACAACTGTGAATTACATGAAAAACACACTCATCTCGCAGTAGAACACCTACCTTTATTCTCGGGGATCTCGTGGTCAGCCTCAGGACCTATAACGGGTTTCACAGTTGCATCTCCTTATATCTGAAATAAATCATGACGACGCGGCTTCTAATAAAACTAAGCGATTTAATAACAAAAGATGTAAACTATGGCTAAACATTCATACAATAAAATAAAAACACACTCCCATTCTCTCATCTCTACATTCACGCCACTGATAGATCTGCGTTCTATGAACGCTATGATAAAATTTGGGGTAGCTTGTGTCAATACATCAAGCTGTACAACAATTACACACCCCTGCGTATTTACATTCCTCTGGCGCGTTCCAAAGAACATCTGGGCGCTAATGGCGCGCGACCTTCGCCACGCGTCTGATGACATAACATTCTCCGTTACATTCCCAGTGCTGGTTTATAAAGGTGCAAGCCGTGCGGTTCGCAACATCTCTCTCCATTTGTGCTACCTGGCCGTGGCCTTGGCAAGAAACGAGTTTTACAGTAGCCCTCGCTATTCCATCCTGGCCCACAAATGCACCTCTCCATAACAATAAAATCTGTGTTAAAATTAAACAGATTCAAGTCAGACAAATACGTGAACTGTACGCAAATCCTACATGCTATTACCATAAAACTTCTATACACACTTCCATTCATACTCTCGCATTGTGACGTCCCAATGGAGTTCATTTCATTCACACTGAACAAGAAACAAACCACATCCAGTCACATACTCATTCATACTCTAACCTCTACGTTAAAACAATCCATAAACTTCCTATGCCTAACATATTATACACTCGATTGGCAAATCATAAAAGTTAACACTTAATGAATTTACAATGACGCTTATAGCCTCAGCTATAGTCCTTTCAAAAAAGTAGCGTCTATATACACTTGAGCCTGTGCTCTGATCTAACAGTTGTCAAATACAGTGTACTGAGATCCTTATAATCCTCTACATCTCCAGAAATACCCACCATCAGTCTCTCCTCTCTGATCTGGTGTCACAATAGGTTAAATACATTCGACCAATCAAGGTGAAACATATGTCGTTACATATTTGGGTTTAATAATCTCGATAAGAGTATCACCTAACAGATGTCATTGTCTATTTCCCGTTTCAATTTCAACCGTGACCCTTCATGTCCTCTCTAATCCAAAGTCGTGTATTCAAAATAAGGAGTACTCTCTACTCACACCTTTATGCCTTGCCAAACTTAAGTCATGCCCACGCAATGACTGTACTACAAAATGCGGAAACACCTTCGCAAACCCTCGTATGCCAACTACATACGTTATCACCTTCACTTCTTTCAAACTGGCGTTCCTTAAAAAGGGCATAATTCCTCAGCGTTGTCACAACAATCGCTGGTCCAATGAACCATAACAACCATTGCTAAATCATTAATTTATACATCTTAACGACCTTTGGACTTAACGATACTAACCTCCTCACTTATTACTCTTGAAACGTTTCTCTGATAAATATAAACTGTCGTGCATACATTTAATAAAAATACTGCATCTCATCTTTTCACTTCTGAGTTCGACTTTATCGAAGAAGGAATATTATGTCTACAACGTGACATGATATTACTCCTCGTAAATATTTAATCACAACATTATATGTGTGTGTCCAACAAGAATCGATCACGACGAGGATATCAAACGATAACTTCCCTAACGTCGGATGATAATAAATCTTCCAAGAAGATTCTAGCTTCAAATAATTTAAATGACTGAAAGTTCATAGCTTTCTTCAATAAAACATACAATTAGTCATATTCGTATTCTCTCCATTCAGAACGAATGTCTATGAGTTCTGACGATAATAATCGTGTCCACTTTAATGTCTCTCTTCCATAACATGTCATGATATTTCACAATATATCACTACCAAGATCTTCTTCTCTTGACGTTTCTTCACGACGGATAAAATGCCCAAATTAAACGAATAAAAATTAATTTAATGGGTAACATAGACGAAAATGTCTATCACCTGCATTTAGAATGAATTCATAAACGACGAAAATAAATTACTGTTCCTTAAAGGAAATGACAAAGCTTGTTCCTCGAACAAGTAAAATAATCTCAGTTCAGAAACTGGATTCCTAACAAACGAAGCTAAAAGCGTCGCAAGACGATCACTACAATAAATTTCGAAGAATAAAAAGGCTATACATGGAGTACATAAATATTGTGTCGAAATATCGATAATGGATTTGCTCAGAAAATGTCACTACAAGCTCTAACTACAAGGTTAGTGAACACTGCTACCTGGTCTCGAAGTCTAGAAGATCAAGATAGAGTATTACAAAATACTCAGTTGTTACATCTCCCAAAGATCTGGGCTGGATCCTAGCTCGTCTCCAAGAACTCGTGACCTCAGGAAAGGAACGAATTCCCCTACTGGAAAACAGCAAGCTCCGACCGGGATCGAACTGCGGGTCTGCAATCATCATCTTCTTTGTGACCGGGATAATCCTGGACCTCTTGATAATCTTGACGTTTCTTCTTTCTCCGTCACAGCACAGATTCATCATAATAGCGAGTAGCGTCGAAAGTTCTGCTTTCCACTTCGAAAGGCATTCGAGAGGAAAGTCATGGACCTCACTCGCATAACGAACATTCATGTAGATGGAATGTGAACATCGTTCTGATGTTAATGTTGAGCTCATGTTTGACAAGAATGCACGAGAATAGAGTTGTACATCAAGCCTCATGATCGCTCATTAAGTAGATATTCATGAACAGTCTCCTCTAACGAAGCTCCATCGTTGACTATATTGCTTCTATCTGCCTATATCCCTGGCGCACATATTAATTTAGTCCATAATAATCTTCATAATAGTAGACTGAATATTGTTCTTCACTATGGAATACATCTCCATCCTAAGTGTTGTAATACAGTTCCACAATAGCAATGCTAACATACACCCGTACTCACTTGTGGCTGGTGCATGCGCTGTAGTCACTCGGAAAAAGTGTCTTATCGCGCTGGAAAGAACACTTTTCTCGCGCTTCAGAAAACTGCTTATAATTGCTGAAATACTTTCCTCAAACTTCTGAAAGTTCGTAATACACAATGTCTGATAACAAGCTACAATCTGTAGTTGAAATAATGTATCTAAAGTGGATCAGACTGAAGTGATTGCGGCATATAAGTTCATCGCAACTTCACTTAGTTTCAAGGCGCGGTAATCTCCTAACTCTACCCTCGCTAACGCCTTGTCTCCACGAGTCACCTTCTACAAGCTCGGTGAAACACTCGGAACTCTTCTCTCTTCCGGCAAAACACGTCTGACCTCTCTAACATTCAGATAATGAAGAACCTCGATGCTTGGCATCTCCCCTCCAAGTCTACCGATTCTGGCCGCCTTTTTGAGTTCCCTCTCAAATTCGCGCGGGCTCTAGCAAATCGCTTATTCCTTTCAATAGCGACCTGCTATTGACTTAAATATTTTATTATCACATTCTTCTCTTTTCCAATATATAAATTCTCTCTCAAGGGGCTTAAATGAATTAAATATCCATAAAATTTAGTTGCTGGAACTCCCGTCTTCTCTAAAACTTCTTCCTATTGGCTGAAAGCTCATATCCAATCGGATAATTTATAACAATATTTAAACAATTCCTGGGAATATTCGCTGTTGCTAGGTCGATTCTAAGCTTCTGGAACTTCCATTGCGCAATACTATTACGTGACGGAATTTCCCTCCTGCTCAACGTCGCCTCACGACTGGTTTCTGCCAAGTTCCAGCCATCATATTTCTTGGTTAAATTTTATCATGGGCTTCGAAAAAAATATAATATTCCCATTTTCATCCCTTATAATTCATTTTACGGGGGCAGTACCAACCATTTGACGCCGAGCTCAGCCACATATACGGCCTAAAGGAAGTGTTCGTTATTCCAGTTGTTGTCTCGGTGAATGGTTTAGTCACAAGGGAATGGGATAAAGCAAAGAAGAGCCTTGGCTTGAAGAGGAACCATAATAGTTGATGATAGTTGGTACTGAAAGGTTTTATCTCTTCAGTGACTCTGAACATCTTGAGGTCCAGTGCTACCATCAGTGTCTTTGGCTCGCAAGGAGTCCGACGATTTCGTATATTTTCAATTTTGTATTTCTCGTCAATAATTTGAATCCCAATAAAAACTGCAGAGAGTAGTACACTTAGTTAGCATTCTGTATTCTTACTTAAATTTCCACTTCTCAATGATTCTGTCCATCAAGCATGACTCCTAAGAATTTGAAATGTTCAACCCACGCAAAACTATGCTTGCCAATAATAAGCGGTAACTGATTCCCATATACGTCAATATTCCTCCTCATTACCATGTACTGAGGTTTTGGGTCATTAATTATAAGGCCTAATTTTGAAGCTATCTCCTCAAGTTCAACATATTTACAATAATAATAATAATAATAATATAGTTAGTTTTGTCCTGTTCACTCACGCACTTTGACCACCTCAATCACTCCATACATTCATTTATTTATTTATGTTCGACCATGTCGAAATGTAAATATTATATGTCAGAAAACTGAATTATAAGGAGGCTCATTCTACAAGTTTTCATTATGGGACAGTTTCTCCCACCAATCAGAGCTCAAGAAACAATTGTTTGACAAATTAGGTAAGGATAGCATCGCTCCTGTGCTGAGTTCCAAGGCCTTCTAATCTAAATTTCACTGCGTGGCCTAGTGTCATAGTGGGGTAATCGAGGAGGCCATGCTCAAATACATGGTATTCTCTGCGTCCCATGCGCTCTGTTCAGTACATAAGACTGGCGAAATCTCGACAGATATTTATGAATATTTATGTTCGAACATAAAATAGTTGTAATAATTTTCGTCGAACATAAACAGTCGTATCCAACTCGCCTATAATAGTAGTTAAGTTAGGTCTTAATTATTGCCATTATAGGCTCGTTGCATAATGTACTATTATTTCGGACTAGCATTACCCATCGCGGCTTCGCCCGCGAATATTCTAGTTGTAAAGAGTACACTTAGCAAAATCTCAATCATGAATGCTATGACTGAAGTTTCCTTGGTATGAATAATCAGACTTTATCAATTCACCTACTGGTGCAGTGGTTAGGGGTTTGTCATTCCTTCATATGTATATCAGAGCAACGTTAGTTTTCTGGGAATATCACAGACACTGTTAATTTAAGGGCCTTTAAATGTGGTTTTCGGAGACCCTTTATAGTCGTTTGAAATAGAGCTTTCGTACCACACTCACACGTGAAAATTACGTGAAAAAATTCTAGAGTGCCCCTTGACCCCCTTAAGCGCATTATACTGTAGAATTTTACAGCTTAATTTGGTTCCGTGACAACCTTATAACCGTCTGGAAACTTTCACAGTAATGTAATAATTGGAATTGCATTGCGTCTTACAGAAATAGATGGACCTGTGAGATTCTGTTACCATGGTTACCGTGTTGCATTCTTTCATTACTTCCTTGTAAATATACATGTTTTAAGGTATTTATTTAATGGTGAGGCATTTATAGAGTAAGTGAGTGCGTTTCCCTTACGCATTGGGTTATGCTGAGCCTGTAGGTACCCCATATGTGTAGGTTGGTGTTAATGGGACCTTAATTTCGGTACACCTTAATTTCGGTACACAACTGGAATGGGACCTTAACAGAATAATATAGGGAGGGATACTCATTCATTCTGCGAGACAGAAGTTCTGTCAACCTACCTCGCGTCAGCGTAGCAACAGATTCGGCGACAGTGGCGCCCTCTCTTGTTGGGTACTGCAGTACCCGCTCACCTTCTTTGTCTTCAAGTATGAATATCCCATGACGTAGGTGAAACCGCAACTGAAGTCGGAAATAAGTAATAATGACCCGAGGATGATGAGAACAGACCGCAGTAACGCCGTGTACAGACAGTTTATGACAGGGCACGGAGAGGTGAAGTACCACCGTGAAAGATTCCTTTTACAGTCTCACAACAGAGCTTAATGTGCATGCTACCGCACAAGAAGCGCATCTCAACAATACGATACATCACAAATATCGTTCGTAGCTACTGCCAGTTCATAAATCTTTCATTGGGACAGACAAAAGGTGGCCTTTTGCACTTCCGTCCATCTTGTACAGCGCCAAGCTGAAGTCTAAAGTCACTTGGTATTATGATTATGTGGTCTTTAACTTTTGACGGAATGATCCTGAAATATATTCATTTGAGGAGCTTGTTTTCAAAACTGAATATCTCCAGAATCATAAATTTTACAGGAGAGAGGAAAAACATATATCTTCAGACAGGATTATCAAAATGGAGTAATATACAGTTTGAATGAGAGCTAGAAAGAGCAGCATACTATCACTAGAAGTGCACCAAATTATATATAGTTCATAAAAAGTTATTGATAAAAGATTGATAAAAATGAATGGATATATTTAGCTTTGAAAAAAAAACTTGACGAGCCTTACAGTAGTCGCATATGATGTGTAACATCTGACATAGAAGACACCTCACGTGAAATTGTTGATACACCGGTATTTTATAATATTATTGGCACAAATATTAATCTATTGTAAAAGGGAGTTGAAATTTATAATACGGAACTCATTTTATTAGATGATTTGTAGCTTCCACCAGCACTAGCCTAAATAAAGAATACGATATGGATCAACTAGATTAATAGACACGACAACGCTCATAACCTTAAATTCCTTATAAATAGGCCAACTGCGAAGAAATGCAATGCACACAGAAGTAGATCATGCAAGGCTTGCCCAGTTCCCGGACCTCTTGATTCACAGACCAATACGTAATTCCATATGTATTCTGTTAAAATGAGTCATATTGATATGATTAGGAGCAGAGTATCAAGAAGGCAGTGCGAGAACAATCAAGAAGTCAGTGCGAGAGAAGAAATATCAAGTAGGCAGTGAAGAAAAGAAAAGACAGTCTTGGAATTGTTATGTATTATTAGTGTGTAAATAAAAAAGATTTTTGTTGTTGATGAATGTCCAGGAGGGATACGATCCAGCTGGCAGAGCGTCTTACACTCTGCAGTCCGATCCACTTCCGTCCCATTTTTCAAAATCACTCCCACAAAAACATCCAGCAACCGACTGGAAAGATGTTACACATCAAAAAACGATTGTTGTATTTAGCTATGGAAAGCAGGATATTTCACATAATCTCAAATACCTAATTCGTGAAATGTATTTTGAAAATAATATTAATAGGTACAATTAGACATTAAAATTAAAGAAAAGTATGCATTTAGTTCAATATATTATAAGCAGGGCCCGGATTCTGAATACATGTCATATTTTAAATTGTTCACCACAGAGAAAAAAAAATCCACAGCCTGCTTCCAGTCTCCGACCGGGTCAGGAATGGAATGAATGAAGCCCCCATCTAGCGGCGAGGATATGAACTGTGCCGGCTGCCGAGGCCTGACGCACTCCTCTGGGGCAATGATTAAATGCATGACAGATGAAATGAAATGATAGTGGAGAGTGTTGCTGGAATGAAATTTTGACAGGGAAAACCGGAGTACCCGGAGAAAAACCTGTCTGCCTCCGTTTTGTCCAGCACAGATCTCACATGGAGTGACCGGGATTTGAACCACAGGCCCAGCGGTGAGAGGCCGGCGTGCTGCCGCCTAAGCCACGGATGCTTCTTCACCACAGAGGTTTGAAGCCAATTTTCAGTGTTGCTTAAGTAAACAAAAGCACCAAACTTTTGTTTTGAGACATTGCTAACTTATATACAAAGCCTGTTCATGGCCCCCACATTACAGAAATGCATATTTATTTAGTCGTTTTTTCGTCATTTTTCTAAGTATTTTATTTGTCGTTATTTTCTCGCTTTTCGCGTCATTATTAGGTCATTTTATGGAATTTATTAGAATATTTTATACGTTTTCAGTCATTTCCTCACATCTATAATGGCTTATGATGCATTTTCTGCGTATGGTAGGCTACTAGATATTAACGGAACTGAAAGTGAGGATGAATACGAAGACATGAGAATCTTCACAACACTTGGTTGAACCCTTATTTCTTGGAATATCCACATTCCAGGAGACACACTAGACTGAAATAATAACCAGCATTTGTGTGCAAATAATTTGTCAAATAAATTAAATTATATTAGGTACTTATTACAAACATTTCAACATACAATGACGTAGTCTGTTCGCATTCTTTGTGTGATGAAATTATGTGTTTCATTCAAATTTTAAGTTTTTTTTAAGTTTTTGGGTCATAGCTGTACCCGGCATGCGTTGAAATGCCAATTTATAGAAAGTGTTGGCGATGTGACTTTGTTTGTTGAACTGCTTTTGGATTCCCAAAATTTTTTTCTTTTTACGTTAACCACCTCTAAACTATTATAAAATTGATTTACTATATCAGAAACATTCATGGGAGTGCGCTCAACAACTAACCAAAGTTTCATCGCAATGAAATGAATGGTATTTGAACGCATACGGGACTTGGTTGAAACGATTCACGTGCCATAGCTCATGTGTTGAATCTACTCGTGCGCTACCTATTTTAAAGTGGATTTACTTAGCCGGAAACCTTACCGGATGTGTACACAACATCTCACCCAAGTTTCATCGTTATCGGACGAATTGTATATGAACGCATGAGGGACTTTGTTGAAACAAACGCACGGCATTTTGTTGAAGCTACTCGCGCGCCATCTATTGTAAATTGGATTTACTATGCCTATAACTTTCCCGGGAGTGTGCACAACAACTCACCAAAATTTGATCGCAATCGGAAGAATTGTATATGAACGCATCGCCAACACTTATTTGTTTAAACTACTCGCGCGCTATCTATTGTAAATTGGATTAACTATGCCTATGACCATCCCGGAAGTGTTTACAACAACTCACCAAAATTTGATCGCAATCGGATGAATGGTTTATGATCGCATAAAAGACGAACAAACGAACATTCATTTATATAAGATTTTTTAAACATTTTTAGGTCATCAAAATCCGGGCCCTGATTATAAGTGATGGATATATTCAGTTTTGAAAACAAACTCCTCATTTTTTCTCAAGTTATGTAAGAACGAGAAGTGGAAACAGCAACAAGTAGTTCCGTGACGAATTAAAGAGCCTATTTGTCTTAAAATTTACGATTCATGCTAATGAATAATCTACATATCAGAAATGAAATGTTACATTGGATCTATCAGCGCACGTAAAATCATATTGGCAACAGTGTCATGTATGTGTTGCTCTGAATTAATCTGAAATATTATGATCTATTATTGTCCCAGTTTTGGAGAAAATCCATTTGTTAATATAGACGTTACAAGTGTTTATAAATTGACAGCATCGACGTATATCAGTTACTCCAAATTAATCTAGAATGTCAGGTACTATACTTGTGCAGAATTTAGAGCCGTTGGCTTGCATACTTTCTGATATATTGGTATTATAATAAATACATAGGGAGAGCACTTATTAACAGTTGGCAGCCCTGCTGGCTCTCAAGAATACGCATATTCATATCTGTTATGGTACACAAAGCAAATACGAAATTTGGTTGAAATCCAATTGATAGTATTGAAGTTACATGCATATAAATGTTGGACCTATCAGCAGGCTTAGAATCATGTAGGTAACACTGTCATATATGGGCTCCTGAAAATTAATCTGGTATGCCAATATTGGAACAGCTCGCATGCATAACTTCTGAGATATTCAACAAAGAGCTCAAATTTCAATTGTGATTTTTCAGCAGTTGGTAGCACTGATGTCATATTCAAATATGGCTGTGAGGTATTCAGGTATAGATCTTTACTCATTCCAAATTTGGTATTGATAGCTGCATCCGTTTAGGAGTTGATAGGGGGGGGGGGACGACGACGATGGAACACACACAGACAGACAAACAAACAAACAGACAGAAGGACAGACAAACAGACAGACAGACAGACTCACATTTGCTCGGATCGATCTCTTAAGTCTTTACAAAATGTGAAAAGTAGGCTAAAAATGCAGTGTTTCTCCACATAAAGAAGGCTCTATAAACCTGCGGCGTAGCCGTGCTCGTTAATCGTGCACCACGGCATCTAGGGCAGCTACAGAAAGTCCGGGGACCACAGGCTCGAATCCCGCCCTGGCAATGGCTATAGTGAGCGTGGCTCTTCCCCTGGATTTTCCACAGTCCTTCCGGGCAAATGCCGTTTACTTTGGGTATAAGAATTTGTCTGATAACCAGTGTTTTATAGTGCCTGTCTGTAATTTAGGTAAGGATTAGGAAGGAGACGGCCGCGGCTTTCACTTATGAATCATCCCGGCATTTGTCTGGAGTAGAAGTGAGAAACCACGGAAACCGCCTCTTGGATGCCTGAGGTGAAAATCGAACCCACATCTTCTCAGTTTTGTGTCACGAGGTTGACTGCATCCCGATCCAATCCTCAGACTTTTTTTTTGACAGAGCTGGGAATCGAACCCAGGACCTTTGGCACCGAAGTCTTACTACCTCATTTCAACTACACTAACAGCCGCAATCATCGCATTTGCACATGTTCGAATACCAACCCATACTTTCAGACATAAAAATGTTGTAGCCTAAGTGTAATGGATCCGATGATGATCGCTTGACGATCGAAACTGGTCATCCAAGTGTAATCTGATGTATTTTTATTTTTCAGGATTTTTCATCTCATTTGGGTACAATCGTGTTGACCGACTGAAAAGCATCCAACTTTTGTTTGCAAAGGCAACACTGAAAATGGCTTCAAACGCCGTAATAATAATAATAATAAAGAGAAAAGAAAAAAGGGATAATAATAATAATAATAATAATTGCTTAGCATTCGCTGATGATATAGCCCTGATGACAGAAGATTTCGAAAGTGCAACAGAACAGGTCAATATATTGAAGGAAGTAGCAGAACAAACAGGATTACAAATTTCCTTTCAAAAGACAGAAGTAATGTCGAACATCAAGGATGATACAGCACAACTAAACACCAAATATGGAACGATAAACCGTGTTAATAAATTTAAATATCTTGGGGAATGGATCCAGCAAAATGGCCTTGGCAAGGAAGCCATAGAAGCAAGAATCAAGAAAATGGAAGTCGCTTTTCAAACCACCCGCAACATATATAACAAAAAGTGCTTTTCTATGAACACAAAAATTCGTCACTACAACACTGTCATCAAACCAGTACCGCTATATGCATCTGAATGCCTTATCATATCCGAGAAATGTTTGCTCGCGAAGTTAGAGAGAAAAGAAAGAAAGATCCTACACATCATACTTGGCCCAGACTACAAAAATGGCATCTACATCAGAAAATCCAGGCAAGAAATTTACTCGAGGATAGAGCAGATCACAGACACAATGCGAAAACGCAGAGTTTGCTTCTACGGTCATATGCGACGGAAGATCGATTCCCGATGGACGAAACGTATCTTCAGTATATTCGACTCAAAACCAAAAACGACAATGCCATGGTATGTTAACGTCCAGAAAGATCTGAAAGAAATGGGGATACGAGCAGAAGATGCACAAGACCGAAATCTTTACAGAGCAGCCATCAAGACGTTTGGGACTTTCCGGGACGAAAAACGGACACCTGGTGCGAAATGGACAGAGGAACGTCGTGCTAAACACAGTGAGCTCATGAAGGCAATGTGGATCAAGCAAAAAATGAGCAAATGTCAGAATGTAAAATGAGGCTTATCGTGGTCCCTAGTTGGCCGATTAGCGAAATTGAATGAATGAATAATAATAATAATAATAATAATAATGGTAGGGGACTAACGACGTCACATTTATAAGGCGTGATCAAAAAGTTTCCGTTTGACGGCCGTACAGTGAGCATTGCGGCACTCACCCCACCGACGCACCAGGTTGAAGATCCCAGAGAGGTAAAACACTGCGCGCTGCTGCGTGAGAAGTCCGTAACGACCTGCTGAACATCCTCGACCGAAAGGAATTGTGGACCCTTCAAGGCCTTTTTTAAGGGACGGTATGGGGATAGATCAGGACTATAGGGCGGTTAATCCACTTTTGTGGAGTACTTGTGTGGCACAGCGGTATGGGGACGTGCGTTATCATGCACCCCGTATTGCATTTCCCCCGGACGTGAATTGCACGCTGTAATTTCTCCAGTGTTGCGCAATACCGTTCCCCAAAGCAGCTTCAGTGGCCTAGTTGTTTGCATGCTGAGCTTCTATGCCCAAGATCGCGGGTTCAAATCCGGCCGAAGTCGTCACATTTTTTAAGAGCGTTAAAAATCCCTCAGTAAAGCCGTCGGGCTTATGTAATAGATTTATGGCATGTAAAAGAACCTTCCAATAACTATTATAAGGCGGCTTCGGTGGCGTAGTCGGTAGCATGCTGAGCTTCTAAGCCCAAGATCGCGGGTTCAAATCCGGCCGAAGTCGTCGGATTTTTTAAGAGCGTTAAAAATCCCTCAGTCTGCCTTCCTTCGGAGGGGAAGTAAAGCCGGCGGTCCCATGTCATAGATTTATGGCATGTTAAAGAACCTTCCACTAATTACACCTGTGTGAAGCTAAATTGTATAGGTTAAGAATGTAAACAATGCTCTTAGGCTCCTACGTTCGTTGCCAAGAGCTGACTGCGGTGGCGTCTGGTAGCTAAGTTCTGAACTATTAGTCGTTGACGGTGGCGTTTGGCGGCAAAAGTAGGAACTATTTGAAAAATTCAAAAAGTCTGCAGTCCTTACTTGAATTAAAAAACAGATAACACACACTAATACAGTCAACACAATTAACACCGGTTATCAGACAGATTCTACACACATCTGAGGGGTTCCTAGAGCCAGAAACAGCGCACAAGGGGAAACAACATTGGACAGCGGAAAGGAAACAATCTGTGAGGAAGAGAATGACGGAATACTGGCGCCAAAGAACACGTGGTTCTTAGTTGGCCAAAATCAATTATGATCACTAGGGCTCGGATGTTGATGCCGTAAGAAAGTTTAAAAAATGCACTTCACATTTTCAAAATTTTCAAAAATTACTGTAATATATGACCTAAAAAATTCGAAAAATGCACAATAAAATAGAGGAAATGATCTTATAATAATAAACTCGCCAATATTTCAAAAATGACATCTTAATCTCAAATTGAAAAGTCAATCAAAATAGATTTCTAGCGCTTAACAAAAGGTTTATGTTCACTTTAGTCTGATTGTGAGTTGCACTGCACTACGAATGTCATTCTGATGTTGTCAAATGTAAATGATCTGCGGTTATCAGCCAACAAGTTTTTATATCTTGAAAAGCTGCGTTCAGCATCAACTGATGTGATCGGAGTATACTTGAAGTGAGGAAGGTCGTTTGCAGTTGATTTCACCAGAAAGAATGTCTGAGATTTTGCATAGTGTTTTATACCCGGTGTTTTTGTCCAGCACTTTTTTCAGTTTCATGCAATAGTCGCAGCAGTTTCGCCACGATTGTTGCTAAGACTAGTTTCTACCCGGTTGATTAAGTAAATGGAATCAATATTTCAATATTTTAAATTATCTTGTATCAGCTACTAGCTTCTTCTTAACTCTGAGAGACGTAACTCCCTCATATAAAGCTGTGACATGACTAAATTGGATAAAAATGACCTCAAAAGGCCGATTTCTCTAAAATAAGACCAAATACATTCACCAAACTTTAAAAAATGCTCTTAAAATGGAAAAATAGCAAAAAATGCAAAAAGATGCAAAATACAAATGATATATTTGAAGACGGGATGTCCCGTCCGGAGTTTCTATGTACTTCAGCATTGTTTTAGACAGCTCAATAAAATGATGACATGTCATCAAAATCCGGGCCCTAGTGATGACGAACAGGCTAATCTAGGATAACAGGGCTGGTTTCATGCATTGCATTGACCAGGAATGAACTTTTGCACTTATTTATCGTTGTGTATTTATCAGATCTAAAATGTTATTTTACAATGTAAATCAAAATATGCACATTTGAACAGGGATCGTAATGTTTATGCAATGACAAGCCATCCTGGTTTGGGATCTCAATCATGAGGTTATCAGTTTGTCATCTATTGGATCCATTTCAGTCACTGCTATCTGCAATCAGCAGGCCGTAGCTGTAGTGTTAGCTTTTCACATTACTAATGATATATTTGTGTTTTTGATGACAGTTATAAGTTTACAAGTTAAGTGTTGATGTCAGCTGCAACGGAACAGTTCCCCAAGCATGCACTGCAGGAGTCGAAGCTTTAAGGGAAGTACCATTTAAGACAGGTCGAAACCTATCTTGAAACTTTGTGGACACAATCGTTGTACTATAAGAGGACAATGTGTGGAGAATCTGCCGCCAGATTGAACTGCAAGGCATGCTGAGTCGTCGGATTTTTTAAGAGCGTTAAAATCCCTCAGTATGCCTTCCTTCCTACGGGAAGTAAAGCCGCCGGGACTATGTCATAGACGTTCAATGTATTTTGTCCATTTGACACTTCGCCGCAGTTTTTACGAAATTTGTTCAATTTCATGTCTTTGAGTAGAAGGTCGTTAAGTTCTTTGCAACTGCTGAGGAAACTTTTAACTGGAAAAATTGACTGCCAAGAATTATTTCAATTCATCACTTTTCATGTACCACAAGTAAGATCTCGACAGCAGGCACTCTTTCACATCCAAGATCTAAAAGTGTTCACCATTCTAATTCGCCTTTAGTTAAAATATTATCATTTTATAATTCAATTGATGTTCAAGTAGATTTATTCGCTGGCACTAACTTATTCAATAAACAAGTAAAAGCAGCTGTTCCTTGAATACTGGGTACTCTTTTCTCCTTTATTTTTGTATATTCTTTTTTTCTACTTTGTAAAGTTTTGTTTTCATTTTATGGTTTATATTTTCACGATCTCCTTTGTAGTATTTATATTCTGTTCTTCTTCTGTGTAATCTGTTTTCTCTATTTTTCACTGATACATGTTTAATCAGATAATGTCAAGAAGGAATGTATTTGGGCTGGTGCCTGTGCTCCTTCATATTGCTCAATAAATAAATAAATACATTTATGGCATGAAAGAGAATCTTCCACTAACTACAAATGTGTGAATCGAAATGTGTCGGTTAGATTTGATTAACGCTGTATTAGTTCCAACGTTCGCCGACAGGTGCCAGTTGCGGTAGCATCTAGTAGCGAACTTCGCAGCTAGGTGTCGTTGACGGTAGCATTTCGTAGCAAAAGTAGGAACTACTTGAAATTGATCGTCTGAAGTCCTTACCTTAATGACAGATAACAGACACTAATACAGCCATCACAATCAGACAGATTCTACACACACCCAAAGTACACGGGGCTACATGACCGCGTTGTCGCAGCCCCTAAACTGAGGAAGAAACCAACCGACCCACAGTTCCACCCTCTACCCAAACCCTGCTCCGGCACTGTTGAACTGTAACGGCTGCTCTGATCTTCATTATGAATGAGTTGTTTGATGATTTAAGTGTTGATTAGCTGGAAACATTTTTAACTTGAAAATCCAAAAGGAATTATTCTGCAGTTAGGACTTGGACAAAACGAGTTCACTCATTCTTTCCTTCCGAAAAAAAAAGGGCACGGCATCATTTATCTCAGGGATCAGCTGCAGATTAGATTCTAACGAACATGACAAACAGCCACTACGTACAGTATAAGGAATTAAATGTGTCAAGTTGCGAGCAAGTGTAATCAATAAGGTTCGGATGTTAAGGAAAAGTCATATTTTTTTCCTGAGCTCATTTCACCTGAAATCTGAAAAATAAGTTTGAATGACGGGTCCCTGACCACGTTTAAAGCAATTTGCTGTTGCCTGTAAATGCATATTTCGGCCATTTTTATTGTTTTGGTCATATTTGGTCATATTTTAGTGATATAAGGTCATATTTGGTTATAATTTCAGCATTGTCGTTTAAATTGAGGCATCGTTAACAAGGTACGTGTTATCTTCGTCGACTTTTAAACACAGGATTTTCGAATAGCGTAGTAGATACATTTTTCTTTCTTTTCCTGGAACAGGCAGATAGCAGGTTTAGAAGACCTGATTCCAAGAAGGCGCTCCTCTACGGACGTCTTTTAACACATCTTTCTGGACAAGTTAGATGGCGACACTGTACGCATGAGGTCACGGAACATGACGATAGTGTGCTTCCGCCTTTTAATAGGATGTCATGGATTTTTAGGTCATATTTTATGGTTTTAGGTCATATTTAGCTAGTTTTTAGGGCATATTTGCTTGCATATTTTGTACTTCTTAAACTTCCGAACCCTAGTAATCAACTACTTAATTAAGAAACTTCGGTACTCATCTGAATGTTGAGCTTCACAAACTACAGGCTTGGACAAGGTACTGACCTAGAAAGAGAGAAAATAATACATTAACATCATATGAATTCACAAGTGTGCTGAACAAACAATAAGTCCAACACCTCATCCAACCAGTCTGGCGAGCGTTAAGGTCCGATCAGTTACCAATGTTTTGTTGCCCCTATCAGTTGACCTGAAACGCACCAGGACTGTTATTTGTGGTTACTTGCCAGAAGCTGACCAACATGATGATGATGATGATGATGATAATTGTTGTTTTAAGGGGCCTAACATCTAGGTTATCGGCCCCCAATGGTCTGGGTGATAGTGATAATGACAATGAAATGGAAACAAGAACGAAAATTAAGTGAGACGGAAAATACTTACAAAATGTAACTCAGATTGAAACAACTCACAAAATGGAGAGTGGAAATACTTACAAAGAAAATATTCACTAAAGGAATAGATTGAAAAATGTAGTTTATGTTCAAAATACGAACAAAATGCAATTAAAATTGAAAATACACAATGCAATTTAGATTGAAAAACGCCCATTTCAGATACAAAATACTCTCAAAGTGTAATTGAAATCCAAAATGCTTACAAAATGCAATTGAAATTGAAAATGCTTACAAAATGTATGGTAGATTCAAACTATTCATTTGGATGGACAATACTTACAAAATGCGGTTGAGGTTGAAAATATTTATAATATGCAATTAAAATTCAAAACACTCATAAGAATGCCACCCCTACATTCGAAGACTTACTAAAAGGCAATTTAGATTGGCAATCCTTACAAAATGCAATTGAAGTTGAAAATACTGGAAAATTGCAAATTAGATTGAAAATGCGTACAAAATACAACTAAGATTGAAAATATCTAAAAATGTAGTGTAGATTTAAAATATTCACGAAATGTAATTTAGATACACGGGGCGCCAATTCACAAAAACAGTGCGGGAATCTTAAAGAGAAAAGGAAATATAATGAAAAGAAAAAGAAGGCTGATCCCTGGAAGAATGAGAGATCAGGAAATATGAGAGAACCACTTAACGCGGGAAAGTGAAATACTTCCTAGGCCTCGGATACCCTAATACCGTCGGGGTCGGAAAAGAACAAGAGTTGACCAAGGGAGGTCGACAGGAAAGATGACGGAGAGAAGCTTGGCACAAGTAAGTGGAAGCAACTCCGGACTCAGCTGGGGTCCCGTGGTTGCCATCCCACGTCCCACTAGATGTGAGCCACTTGGGGAACCTGACCAACATTTTATTCCTCTACACTTCAGTAAATGTTATTAAAGCTGGCACAGCCGGCAATATATACAAAATGTATCAAAATTAATAATATTTAATTAATCTCTTCTCTTCATTGACAGTCGCCAGAAACATCTCTCCTCTCCCACTCGTCTCAATACCTCTTCATTCGTTACTCTACCTTCATCATTATGATCTATGATCTATTATGATCATTGTAAGATCAGAATGGTAGATAATACAGAATAAGGGAACGTTTTGGTAGATTGCTGTACAGTATGAACGACGGGTACGCAACGCTAGTGTGGAGCCAAGCCAATAACCCAGAGTGGTTGGCGGGTGGTGCGCTCAGCCCACAGACTCGACCACGTTCAAAAATCCGATTAACTTGAGGGCATTAATGGAGCCGTGAGGTGATTACCGTCATACGCTGGTAATTGCGTCACATCTTATCGCCAGCTCATCGATCAACGGGGAGCCTATCAACACCACCTTTCTGCGTGACCACAGAGCAAGTGCGATTTATGACAGCCTCGTTCAAAATCGTATTCTACTGTAATTGCAAGCAGAACATCACACTTTCAGGGGAGTCGTAAAGCCCTATATTGCCAATGTCCCGATTTTCTCAACATCTATTAGACATAAGATATTTTTTTTACAGACTGTTTATTGGTTCTTCCTCAGTGTACTGATCCTCATTCATATGGAAAACGTACCGTAAATAGAATTTCTTAAGTATTTTCTTTGAACCTCTAAATTTTTCATTAAAAAGACAATAATACCGCTTACTTAAATGTCATTTGTCGTCTTTATTTTATCATACACTCAACAACATTAGTCTCAAGTTTTCACTTCCTACCCCATGTGATATTCAACCTTGAACGTGAAGCTTCATAAACTGCTCAATGACAAACTATTTTCATTAAAAATTTGATGATTTTTCCTTTTTCTTAACTATCTACTTGAACAAATTGAATCTACGAGGATCCACAGTATCGGTGTGCAATATACATTATATAGCAAAATAATTATGGAGATACCACCAGTAGTGGGGCTTTTATCTTGAAAAAGTAATTTTGAGAAAATTGATGTTAAAGTAAGGCCATTTCTTTTTGAAGCATTTTCACACAGTTTCACTTTTCCTCTACAAATATTACAACTAACAGTGTCACTCCAAACAGAATTAAATATAACTAATTAATATGTTAATATTTTTTACAATTGTGAAAGAAAATACATGGGATTAATAAATAAATTAGTAAATACACTTGGATGTCCTGTTTCGTCAAGTGATCATCATCAGATCCATTACACTAAGGCTATTAAATCTATGTCTAAAGGTTTGGGTGAAAGTATTTAGTTGCAGTAGTAGTTGCAACTATATAAGTCTATTGTGCCCGTTAGACACGGATGTCTGGGGACCATCGACCGCTGACACTCTTCTCGACAGAATAGCCAACTGATGATTTCTCTTGAAATACAGTATAAGCCAAACCACAGCCTTCTAGACCAAATAGTTTGTGCGATATGCTGTTTATAAAGCCTTGCAAGATATTTTAAAGAAAAATTCGGATTACAGTAATATAATAAAAAGTAATTAAAATAGTAAATATTAGACTATTATAATAAAACACATAGTTTACCAAATAAATCAGAATGAAACATTATTAACTAGCAACCCGACCCGGCTTCGCCCGCGAACAGTTGTGAATGCATTACGTGATACGCGCTTCTTTACGATGTCAATGAACTACTATCTATATCCGTTTTACGTCTCGGCATGATGGGTTAAAATCACTGACTGTACTATTAATTATATTATCATGGAGGTGCATGTGCAACAAATTCTTGTCAGACGTAATCTAAGAATGGCGAGGTGCATGAAACTCAAATCTCCCTTCCGTACAATGTTAACTTGACTGTGTTTCACAGGCGAAATGAAGAAAACCCGAGTTGCACTTCCAGGGAAACTCCAAACACAACCACCCTTCTCAGAAGTCTTAACTCAACACGACTCGACGGTTTGCAGCTGGCTGTTTCTGGGTCAATAGGTTCGCCCGCTAGCTAGGCTGTAACCGGGATGATAGATAGACTCGCCCTTAGCTAGCTCGTAAACTGACGCCTCAGTAGTTGAATGGACATGGTTGGAAGAAATTTAAACGTAAAAACACTCATAGTGGGCGATGTATTGAAGATAGACATATGCTCTCACGGACTTTTTTTGTAGAACTTTTCATGCTGAACAATTCTTACACTCATAGTATTTAGATATTTTTAACGGCTTGCCCAGCGTAAGCTGACAAAGCGCTCAGACGCCAGGTGTTTTTTCGACTTTTCCACTGAAATCGTTAATGCTCGGCTTTATTTGATCATAAATAAATTATTTTTTACAGAAATCATCCTCGAGATATCCTTTACAGAATGGTGGAAACCGCATCAAAATCCATCCAGTGGTTCTCGAGTTTACCCGTAACATCCAAGAAACTTTGTTTTATACTAAGTAGAGATGTGTAAAAAAGTGAAAATGTCAAAATGAACCGATTTGCACCTTTACGACTTCCCTTAAGGTACATAGTGGCGCAGAGGCTAGCAGTCTTAGCTGTCACCCAGATTCTCGGCTTTGGCAAAAAATGCAATTCTCGCCTGGGGCCTCAGCCTCGCGAGGCACAACTAGGAGTGGTGGGTTCGATTCCGACCTCGGCCATCCTAGAAGGGGTTTCCTGTGATTACCCCATTTCTACTCCTGGTAAATACCGGAATGTTTCCTAACTTAAGGGTCACAGTCACCTTCTCCCCAGCGGCTTCGGTGACGTAGTTGGTAGCATGCTGAGCTTCTATGTCCAAGGTCGCGGGTTCAAACCCAGCCGAAATCGTTGGATATTTTAAGAGCATTAAAAATCCCTCAGTATGCCTTCCTGTGGAGGTGAAGTAAATCCGGCGGGCACATATCATAGATTTATGGCATGTAAAAGAACCTTCCACTAATTACACTTGTGTGAAGCTAAATTATAGGTTAGGTTTGACTAACGCTCTTAAGTTCCTACTTTTGTCGCCAGGAGCAGACTGCGGTGGCATCTAGTAACAAAGTTCAGAACTAGTCGGTCGTTTACGGTGGCGTTTGGTAGCAAAAGCTGGAACTACTTGAAAATCGAATATCCGCAGTCCTTACTTGAATTAAAAACAGATAGTTTGCCATCTCTTCACGAATGCAGTACATTTGCATTTGTCAGTTGGCACAGGCTAGAGTAAAAGGTGGCTTTTCACCGATGTCTCAGTCTCACTCATGGCTGTGATTATATGGAAGCTACTGAGGTATGGGTGGTGCTTAGTAATGACATTCAGGGCACAGTAAGTGTCTGTGGATGCTGTGAAAGGTTCTACTCATAGGGTTAGTACTACTGTTCTGGCTCAGTGAGGAAAGTAATGGTAAACTAGCTCACTCCTCGTCTTGCCTAGTATGCCTCAATATAGCACTCCCTCGGGTTTTTGTGGGTATATACCCACATAACCTAACAGCGGTGCTTTTTGAGGATCCAACCAGCCTTCGGGCTGACTACATAACAAACAGACAGACAGACAGACAACACACACTAATACAGTCATCACAATTAACACCGGTTATCAGACAGATTCTACAGACACCCAAAGTACACGGGGCTACATGACTGCCGGCTTTACTTCCCCTCCGAAGGAAGGCATACTGAGGGATTTTTAACGCTCTTAAAAAATCCGATGACTTCGGCCGGGTTTGAACCCGTGACCTTATGCATAGAAGCTAATTAGTTCTTTTTTGCTTAAACATATTGGGTGTTGACGGATTGAAAAACATTTGACAAAGAATCTAAATGCTACACAATATTTCGCACTGATATGATCACCCTAAAGTCTGTGCCCAATTTCAAAGCAAACCACCCTTTCTCTGTCACCCTACCAAAGGAACACGAGCGAACTGAGTAATTAAAATCAAACACAAGTGGTGATTGCGTGCTCAAGATGCTGGATGCAGAGAGGGTGGCAACAACCCCACGGCATAACATCACTAATTACAGACATATGCTACATTTAATTAACGATCATCGGATGACAGTTGCGCGGCTAAGTTCCGCTCAACTTTACCTTCAAATCCTAACACTGAAACATCATGAAGTCAGTCGGTGCGGAAACGATCCAAATCTTCGATATTTCTTCTTGAATGTTAGCTGGCAGAACTTATCCTTTGACTAATACATGGTGGTGGTGGTTCTTCTTCTTCTTCTTCTTCTTCTTCTTCTTCTTGTTCTTCTTCTCCTTCTTCTTCTTCTTCGTCTTCGACTCGGGAGGCCATAGAGAATTATGTTTCGCCATGGCCTCCTATCTAATATCACGTTATCTATGGAGGCGACATTGCCGCCTATCTAATATCACGTTATCTATGGAGGTGACGTGGCCTCCTATCTAATATCACGTTATCTATGGAGGCAACATGACCTCCTATCTAATATCACGTTATCTATGGAGGCGACATTGCCGCCTATCTAATATCACGTTATCTATGGAGGTGACGTGGCCTCCTATCTAATATCATGTTATCTATGGAGGCGACGTGGCCTCCTATCTAATATAATGTTATCTAAGGAGGCAACATGACCTCCTATCTAATATCATGTTATCTATGGAGGCAACATGGCCTCCTATCTAATATCATGTTATCTATGGAGGCGACATGGCCACCTATCTAATATGTTATCTATGGAGGTGACGTGGCCTCCTATCTAATATCATGTTATCTAAGGAGGCAACATGACCTCCTATGTAATATCATGTTATCTATGGAGGCAACATGGCCTCCTATCTAATATCATGTTATCTATGGAGGCAACATGGCCTCCTATCTAATATCATGTTATCTATGGAGGCGACATGGCCTCCTATCTAATATCATGTTATCTATGGAGGCAACATGGCCTCCTATCTAATATCATGTTATCTATGGAGGCAACATGGCCTCCTATCTAATATCATGTTATCTATGGAGGTGACGTGGCCTCCTATCTAATATCATGTTATCTATGGAGGCGACATGGCCTCCTATCTAATATGTTATCTATGGAGACGTTTTGTTGTTGTTGTTGATTGCGACATCGTGGTCACGTACCCCCGTGTACTTGGGTGTGTGAGGAATTTGTCTGATAACCTGTCTTATTGTTAAGACGGTACTAGTGTGTGTGGCGTGACCTACGCACTGTAGCCCATCGGCCCGAAGGCCTTGAGTGCTTTGGCTTGGTAATCACCCAATCTGTTGAAGAGTGGGTTTGTGCTACGTGTGGCTGTTCGGTATAGTTTGCCTGCCTGTTTATGGATTCACTGACTGATTCATGGTCGGGAGATTGTAGTCAGATTGTATTTGGGCGTTGCGAACATACCAGGGGGCACCTACTATCGTGCGCAGCGCCAGATTCTGAAGTTTATTGATAGTAAAAGAAGCGGCGTAGCCCCAGGCAGGACTGGCATAATCCATAACAGGTCGCACAATTGTGCTGTATGTGAGGAGCTTGCTAATTTCATCTAGTGCGCTCTGGGACTTAAGGAGAGGCCAGAGCTTAGCTTGGATCGCTTTCGCTTGATTAGCGCGCTGTGTGAGCTCCTAAGTGTAAGAAAGACCTCGATCAAGCGTGATTCCCAGATACTTTGTAGCTGTCTGCCATCTGATTATTTCGCCAAAGAAGTTGAGATCCTGGACTTCAGTGTGTTTGCGATTTTTGGTGAACAGCGTGGCAGAACATTTACTTACTTACTGGTCGGCGCTACAGTCGCTGTAGAACCTTGGCCTCCTTTATCACCTGCCTCCATTCATCTCTATCTTCCGCCTTCCTTCTCCCGTTCCTTATTTCCCGACTCCTAAGGTCGTCTTCCACGTCATCTATCCACCGTCTCCTGGGTATTCATCTTCTCCTTATCAGCTTTCCTTCTCATAAACCTTTTCCTTTGTCGGTTCGTCATCGGGTGATTAGCATTCCGAGGCACTTGTAAGATATCCGTAACATTTATTATTATTATTATTGAAACAGCGCACAATGTGAGTAACGTACTGTACATTATTCCAATCCCAATTGCTATATGTCTTTGTCGGCAATTTTGTGCATGATATCGAGAACAACATTCACTGCAAAGATCACACACACATTTTCAGTTGGTTCGTGGAACGGCTTGTTTTGGCAGAACTTGTAGTGAAAGCCATGTGTAGCGTATCGAGTCATTATGTGTCGGAGTTCATAGTTTGTCTGTTTCCATTCGTCAGTCATTATGGCGCAGGTGAGTAGAAATCATCCCAGATAGCGTTTTGCTTTTCTTTGAGGATTTGAAGGCATCGGTGTGCGGTAGTAGCATCTGCAGTCTAATGTCTTCTATGAACAACATTTCTTTTGTGAAGACGTAAGTCAGTCAGGGCAGCGCTGTCTTCCCGAAACCCAAGACTCTTTTCATATAGCGGGCTTTGACTTTATCTAATGTTAATAGGTTGTTTTCTTTTAGTTTGTCCCAAATTATGTGGATTCCGTAAGTCGCTATTGGTGCTATGGCCGTTTGAAATAATGGTCATGGCCGTTTTTATCGAGAGTTTTTGGGGCTGCTGAATGTTGGAAATTGCTTTTATCGGTGCTGTTGCTCTCTCTCTTTCACATGAATGCTGAATGATGGCAATGTTGTTTGGAGAGTAACTCCAAGATACATGTATTTGAATTTTGAAACTACCTCTAGGTGATTATCTTGAAGGGTCAGTGTGTCCTTTGGGGAGAATTTTCCACCTCTTCTGAAAATCATTTGTTTAGTTTGGTCGTGGTTTATATGTAAGTCATTTTCCAAAGCCCATGCGGAGAGGCTGTTTAGCACCTTTTGTAGCTCTTCCTTATCTTCTGAGCCTATTACCATATCATCTGCATCAAGTATGAGAGTTACTGAGCTGTCCGTAATGATCTTTGTAATATCTGCTGTCATGTCCGTAACATTTAAAATTAGTTACAGGGTGGGGTTGTTAACCCTACGCCAACCCCCAACCTGGAAGACCAGGGTATCGATCTTAGTCTGGCCCATCACCATAGACCTGTCTGGCTTGGGTGGCCCTACCAGGTGCTTAAGCTCCCGCTAGCATAGCTCTATGGATGATTTGGGTACACAAGCCTCCAAAAACACCCTTCAAGGTGTCGATACCAGCGGGAGGAGGCAGAACATTTACGGACTTTAATCTCAATTCTCCATTTCCCTAGCCAGGGTTCTAGGGTGTCTAAAGCGACTTGGAGGTTAGATTCAATTCTATGTCCTCTCCAGGAGGTGGTGGAAATAGCAGTAACGTCTGCATATAGGTGGAGACTGATTACTCGTACGGCCCGGATGTTGATGACATGTCATCTTTTTACTGAGCAGTCTAAAACAATGCCGAAGTACATAGAAACTCAGGACGGGGCACCCCGTCTCTAAATATGTTATTTTTATTTTGCATCTTTTTGCATTTTGTGCTATTTTTCCATTTTAAGAGCATTTTTTTAAGTTTGGTAGAATTTTTTGGTCATATTTTTAGAGAAATCGGCCTTTTAAGGTCATTTTTAGCCTATTTTCAATTTTGAAAAAAATAGGCTTATGAGATCACCTTTTGTCCGTGTGTCTGTGTGTGTGTGTGTGTGTGTGTGTGTGAAGTGTGTGTGTGTGTCCCACCCTAATAATTTCTAAACGGCTGGAGCGATTTCAATGAAACTCGGTGGGTTCATAGCACTATTCCGGGTGACCCCGACCGTGCCCTTCAAATTTTGTTATGTCTCACCAACCCAACATGGCGGCTATGCGAAATATTTCACCACCATTCAATATCTCCGAACCTACATCACCTCAAGATGGCGGCTGTGCGAATTTTAAAATTAAGTTTTTATATCTTGTGTCGTAATCATGCGATCGAAGTGAAAGTTTGAATAATGAACCTACGCAATAATTTTCCTTTATTGGTACATGACTCTATGGCCTATACATTTAACAATCCAACATGGCGACCATCCGAAATATTTAGACGGCTCTGAATATCTACGAATCTATTATAGCATTCAAACTGATTCTTTTTATGTTCATAGGGGCTATGAACTTAAGTTCACCTATAGGACTTTAAATAACCTGGTAATATCAAATCCAACATGGCGGCAACGCGAAGTATAAATATTCACATGAAAGTTTCTCGCAATTTAACCATCCGAGTGCAGTGACACTTGGTACAGAAAATCCTTATACGAATATTAATCCACTGGCATCTAATTTATTTCAATTTTTTCTATAACCACAAGATGGCAGCGGTGCGAAATTTTAAAATCTCCTTGCTACTTTATGCATCCTAATCATGCGATTGAAGTTTGAACGCTACACTTACACAATAATCTTCATGTAACAGTACATAACTCTAGAACCTACATATTTAAAATCCAACATGGCGACCATCCGAAATATTTAGTCGGTTCTCAATATCTACGAATCTATTACAGCAATCAAACTGAAATTGTGTATGTTGATAGTGGCAATTAACATAAGTAGGATATATGGCAATAGGCTGTATAGTTCTTCACGGAACTACTTGTTTTGTTTTCTTCAATTTAGTCATGTCACAGCTTTATATGAGAGATTTACGTCTCTCAGAGTTAAGAAGAAGCTAGTAGCTGATACAAGATACTTTAAAATATTGAAATAAACTATTTCAGTATTGCTATTAGTAGACAAATATATATCTTGGATGAACAAGAACGGTACCGTTTTCGTCGCAAACCAGTTATTAGCGGAATGGAATGTTACCTGCTCTGTTGACCAATATCAGCTGGGGCGGGGTAGAAAGGGGAAGGGGTGTATATTCTTGTCTCAGTTCCGCATAGTTCACGGTGAGAGATATCGTTCATTACCGCCCTCTCCATTTTACAGTGCATTTTTCGAATTATTGTAATATTGGTGAGTTTATTATTATAAGATCATTTTCTCCATTTTATAGTGCTTTTTTTTTGAATTTTTAGGCCATTTATTAGTCATTTTTGAAAATTTTAAGTGCATTTTTTAATCTTTTTTACAGCATCAACATCCGGCCCTACTGATTAGTAATTCAGCTGAGGATTGGGAAGGAGACGGACGCTCTGTACCATCAATGTTGCCAAGTGTAGCATGTTTGCAAAAAATGGCGTCCAATCTTGAAATCTTGCAACTATTTAAAACTTTTTGATCTGGGAGAAGAGCCACGTTTGTCTTGTAATCCCCTCGGCTGCACAGGCGATAGATTAGCCCTCTGCGGCAGTGGCCGAGGGGTAGGGCTCCTACAAAGCTTTGGAAGGGTCCCTGTGACTGAATGAATGAAATACGAGCCAACACGCAGTACAGCGCCGTCACATTCCGTATTCCGCGTAGCACGCTAATGGCGGAACTGGACACTGGCCTCCCCCAGTACACATCGAGGAATTAAAGTGGATAGCATTTCACGCACGTTGTCGTATATCGTACTCCCTTTTCTAAATACAACATCCTTAAGGTCGTCTTCCAAAATAAATTCCAGAAGGGAAATCATATTACAAAAATAACCCACCTGTACATTGCCGGTACATTTAATAGGACGTTGAAACACACAAACAGGGCTAAATTGCAGTATTTTGAAGTCGAGAATAAGATCTATTCTTGGCCATTTTCTCGTTGTTCACCGCTTTGAAAAGGTTTATGGTAGATGCCTGAGAAAACCCCACATCACTCTTGGCTATTCAACAGATCACGTCCTAAACTGCTCGTGGATGACAAAGCACAATGTAACCTATCTCTAACTGTAATCAATGTACAGGCCACCCTCAAGGTGACTTAAACAGGGCCTATCCTACCAGCACTTATTTTTGGTAATTCTTCGGGAGTGATGAACCAAGATCCTACACTGTTACTTACCTAATGTATGATTTTTATACGTTATTTGATATTCTGGGAGTCATTATCAATTGAAATTACTGTCCATTATCAATACTGCTCAGGAAATAAGTACTAAAATCACGTAAATATGTGACGTAAGTAGTTATTTATTCTTCATTGAACGACGGCGAACGATGGCAATTGTCATGGCTTGTCGTTGCTCAACTGCTACTGAAGGATGCGCATTGGGCGTGTTCAATTGTTAACGAGACGTCATTTCACTCAGGGGGTGTCAACCAGATAGGGATCATTTGGCACCATCGGTGTAGTAGCACGTGCCAGTCGTATGGAGCGCTGTATATCGTGTTGCCAACATATGCATGATACAACGTTGTAATTAAATTGCAAATATATCCCTATATTTAGTCAATAAATATACACATAATTATCTTGCTCACCGACGATAATTACGGCACTTATCATTAAATAAACATTATTTCTACTGGGTTGGCGGCATTGACCAACATGGACGCTCTGTTTATGTCGTGCTTGGTGTAAACAATATTGGCCGTATATTAATATTTTATAATAAGCTAATGTTGTGTTCTTTCTCATCTTTCTTTCATCAAATCGTCTTCTTGGTAATGAGAAGTGAACAGTTCTTCTTCTGCTACGCCAAGTAAGTACGCTTATTTTAAGAGTTTAAGTGAAAACTTGTTTCTGTAGTGCCTGTGAAAAATATACCGCACCGGTAGCCTAGTTTTGAATTGATATTAGACGCAGTATACAGGTGATATTCTACTTGACATATTAATTACACTTTCACTATTATTTATTCCACAGGTAGGCCTACCAAATTCTGTGAACAAACAAATCGTAAATTGCTGTTCTCGAAATAGCAGATGAATGTGGCAATTTGGCCTACTCTCCTGAGAAATGACCAGGTAAGAGTCTATGTTACCGTAATGTTTTCAACTTGATTACATCTTGCAGAGATACATACAGTACCATGAGCCTATTGCATATGTGTACTCAAGTTCTTGAGGAGTGTTAATAATTCATTTTACATTGCGGTAGATTAAAAATGTCATGGCTCATGGCAACGTGTCTAAGCTTTAATATTTTCCCCTTCCTTGAATTTCAAATTATTGGTACCGTATTCAAAAAAAGATCAGTTCTTGCACATGTTAGTTACTGGTGCAGTGGCAAGTATTCAGTTGGTCGAATATGTAGTAATGCCATTACTGATGTAGAACTGTAATTACAGGTTCTAAAATCTTAACACACACTGGTCCTATGGGTGGCTGTGTGCTCTTGTTCTGTGGAGCAAAGTCCAACATTAAAATTTATTTCAGAGGTCTACATTTTGGTCCAAATATACAAATGAACGAAGCACCAAATGGTGAACGCATTTGTACTCTGAATTTGAAGCATATTAAGTTCATCAGAATGGTTTCATTTTATGCGTATGTTGTTATTTTAGAATAGGCTATATTTATTTTTCTTCCCATCATTCCATAATTATTTTTAGAAAATTCAGCAGCTACAGTACTGTATTCATGCGTTGCAAAACTATTTCTCCTCTGGCAGAGGATTAAGAATAGAATTAGAAACGATGAGACATCTTTCAGAAGGGTGATACCTGCAGAAGCAGTAACGAAACCACTCACCAGACACATCAAAAATCTAGAAGATATGCTGGAGTTACCCTTAATTGTTGTGTAATAGAAACACACGTGGATTAGTTACATTAATCGCAGAATTAAAATTTTAGTTATTTTCTGAAAGGTGAGAGAGGCAATCTTATGGGTTTCATCAATCATAGATGTCTATTACATTAATAAATAAGCTTCTGTGTCCAACTAAAATAAATCCTCATCAGTTTTGATGTGGTGTTAACTCATAAAACAGTGTAAAGAAGATTGGTTAATATGTTTATGTTCGACACTGGCGAAATGTAAATATTATGTCAGAAAACTGTACTATAATGAGGCTCATTATAGTACAAGTTTTCATTATGATACAGTTTCTCCCACCAATCAGAGCTCAAGAAACAGTTGTGTGACCAATTAGGTGAGGATAGCATCGCACCTGCACTCACTTCCATGGCCCCCTATTTTAAATTTCACTGCGTGGCGAGTGTCATAGTGAGGTATTCCAGGAGGCCATGGTCAAATACAAGGTATTCTCTGCATCCCATGCGCTCTGTTCAGTATATAAAACTGGTGAAATCTCGACAGATATTTATGAATATTTATGTTCGAACATAAAATAGTTATAATTATTGTCATTATAGGCTCGTTGCATAATGTACTATTAAGTTACAATGTGCACATATAATAAGCCACTACAACAGAGATCTGAGTGAAATCACATGAAATTTTATTAACAAATAGGTGCAGGCTAGAACTATTACCACTGTGTTGTATTGTTTCTTCCAGTATCACAGTAAACAATTTGTTTTAAAGGACTCTTCACCTTGTATTATGTTATATCGTGGGATAGATAGATACAAGATAAATATAATTCATTTATTATATGCCAATGTAATGGTTGACATACCTATAGGTAGGTAGTATTTTATTCCTACACGTTACTTACAATATTTTTCAACACGTTGGATGCTAATGTCTAAGCCAGTCACAGCTCGTGCTCAGTAGCGGCTGGTGTAGAAAATTAGTTGTGTGTAGAGATGGGCAGCAGTCAACTGAAAACAGTCGAATTAGTCGATAGTTAAAACAATCGACTTATTCAACTGCTTTTAAAAAACAGACGAATGAATTCAACGACTACTCACCGTATCATAAACAAGTAGTTTGCAAACGACTGATCTCAAAACAATCGTTGGAAATCATTGGAATGAAACAAGTCGTTGGCACACGACTAATTCCAAGCGAATGGAATCATTCGAATTGAAGTAGTCGTTGTAAACGACTGATCCCAAACCAATCGTTGGAAATCATTGGAATGAAACAAGTCGTTGGCACCAACGACTAATTCCAAGCGAATGGAATCATTCGAATTTAAGTAGTCGTTCTAATCAAACGACTTCTTCAGGATAACTTCATGCTATACAATTCATTGTGCTGTATGTTTATTGTACAGCTTTAATTAATAAGTTAAGTATACCTGTAGGTGCCTATAGTTTTATACAGTTCGTTGATTCTTTCAATGAAATAGCCTAAATCCAGTTGTCCAAGTTATTGGAAATGTTAAGCATTCAATATTTAGGTTATGCTTGAACTCCCGGTTTTCTGGCCCATCATCCCAGGCAAGCCTCCCAGTCAGATGGATCATTTGGCTGTAATTTTGAATTAGAGTAAGGTTGTAGTATGCGTGGTCAGATTTAGACAATAGCCTACTCCATTAAGGGGTCATGGTTACGCCTTCTATGTTTGTTTATTGAATAGAGTAACTGAAATGAGGGATGTATACTGATTTTAAGATTTGTGGAATGAGTTTATGAATTGTTAATAGAATTTAATGAAGTCTTCAGTAAAGTTGAAGGAGACATGATCGTGTTTAGACAATAGCCTACTCCATGAAGGGGTCATGACTATGCTTTCTATGTCTGTTTAAGGTGTAGTGTGGCTGAAATGAGGGAGGTTTACTGATTTTGGTGTTTGTGGAGTAGTCTTTTCGTTTATAATTTAGGTTTTGTGAAGCTTGTTGCGGAGTTGTTTTATGGATTTTATTGCTCTGCAAATGAAGTGTATTAGGGGGTTCTGGGTTTGGTTTAGCTTTAGTTTACAGGGTTATGGCTGAGAGTTGTTGTAGCAGGCCTAACAACTGTGTCAGAGCAGTGGCGTGCTGTGTGGGAGGGGGGATTAGTGGCAAAGACATGAGGGCAGGGATGGAAGAGTTTATGTGTTCCCTCACAGTTGGCGCACTTAGGCTTATCTCGAGGTACCGTACAGATAGAGTGGTGATGTAAATCTCCAGCGGGTACTGTGAGGACAGCTTGACGGCTGTAGGTGCCTATAGTTTTATACAGTTTCTTGTTCGTAGATTCTTTCAATGAAATAGCCTACGTCCAGTTGTACAAATATATATGTATGTCATTTCATTGGAAATGTTAAGCATTCAATATTTAGGTTATGTTTGAACTCCTTAACACAGTCTATACACTTTTAATGAGAATTGGGTGCATTCTTGAATTATTACACAACTTGAACATGGGCTTACCAATTATGGCTTAGAGTTCTATTTATTTTATGATTGAATTTCATTCATTTATTCTACCGCGTGATAAATGAATTACAAGAAAATTATTATGAAATTCTCCCCATAGCGTGGTGGTAATGATCGATGCAAACATAGAATAGATTTTCCAGGAAAATTAAATCAGAAAATATTTTATATTGGGATCCAATATTAATAGCATTTTAGCAAGTCGGAGGGTGTGTACGCTCAAATTGATTCTGGTTGTCAATTGGTTTGTAGAGATGGGCATCAGCAGTCGACTGACAAAAGTTAAAACCATCGACTTGTTTGACTGCTTTTAGAAAACAGTCGAATGAATTCAACTACTACTCACCGTAACATAAACAAGTCGCTTGCAAACGACTGAACTGATCCCAATTGTTTTAACATGCTCTGAGCGCTGGCATAGTTTTACGTTCTGGTCATAAATTGTTTGTATTCACATGATTGCCAACATCTCCACTGAAAGTTCGCTCTCGTTACTGTTCTAAAGTGCTCTATTGTAGTGTCTCGTGTGTATTTATTCTAGGCTGTCGTGTTCTTGTTCAAGTTGTATTTCAACTCTACACTCTTAGTACGGTATTTTCTGCAAAACAACTAAGAAATAAAAGGCACGTCACAATTTTGGCTATGGAATTGTTACCGGTACTTTCAGTTCTAGTAATTTAATTAAGTATTGCTCTATTGCTTCACTTATTCAGAGTACATACAGGTAATGTGTCCTATACCAATATCGGGGAACATTTACTCATTGCAACATTGGATATAATGGCTGCACTATACACAACGCCGCAACCTCCATTCGAAGCACAGTAAAAATAAATAACTTGGATCAATTTCAATTTCTTTTTAGTACATATTATTCTTAAAAATAAATGAGACCAACCAGGTGGTATAGTTCTTGGTTGACACTTCTGGGGTCCATGTTTGATTGCTGAATGTCAAGAAATCTAATTCTAGTCTGAGGGTAAGAACAGGGTACACACAGCCTAGTGAGGTAAACCGGGAAATGTTGGGTTTGATTCTCTGCTTAGCCACCCAGCAAGTGGTTTATCATGGGTTCCCACACATACAGAATATAAATTTTTAGGTAATTCCTATCTTGACTGCCTCCTGTAAATCCGTAAACAAGTAGGGTAGTCGTATTCATTCATTCCTATTCATGAGCTTAAATGGCACTCTGTCAAACGCATACTTGTGTCAGAATCCAACACAACACAAAATAACATAATGACTTGATTTTGTCTGCTGTTAATTTTTTATGGGCTTGGGACATCTTGGTCATCAGCCCCATGCAGTTGGGTGTGGGTAGAATTGCTCAGATTATGTGATGACTGTAGTAGTGTGTGTAGCTTTATAAGGGACAGGCTTGGAGAGGTGCCCCAGGAGTTGAAATAAGGTACTACCGGAGTTCCATCAGGAAACGAATAAAATAATGTTTAGGCCCACAGGAGAGATCTGCAGAATATCTTGGCTGAGTGGACAGCGAAGTTGTAACTGTTCCTGTTGGTATTTCAATTTCATTTTAGTACATATTATTAAAAATTCTTAAAAATAAATGTCCCTAACTATGGCTGCCACCTTTCCAGTCCTCATCTGAATTACAGAAAGTATAACCTACACACTACTACAGCACCACAATAACAGAGATTATCATATAAATCCTATACACTTCCAAATATATGGGGCTAAATGAATATGTTATCAAAAGCCCTAAAATTAATATCAAAAACACAATGATTCTACAATAAGAGATTCTTTTAAAATATAGTTATAGTAGGTGCAAACATACACATAACAGCAAATTCAAGTTCTCCATTTCAAGCATTACACATTTATTAAGTTAACTGTTTCAACATACAAACTTGCATGTGTTGTAGGAATTTGCGGTTCATCGGTGTCAGCCATGGCGTCAAGGAGGTAATAGGTCCATTATCGTGTGCTGTAGCCTACCGTTATACCTTGGCAAGAAAGAAGAACATGCCTCAACACATACTTTTACAAGGACCAGATTTGATTACTGTATTTTTGCTAAGTTTGATTTTGGCTCTCCCTGTTATTTTTTCTTAGTTGACAAACTTTTTAAATAAAACATGATGATTTCTAGCAGTATTGAGTGTGTTTCTTGTTTTTCATTGAAAGTCCTATTTCTCCTTTCCCCTTCACAGCATGTCATAGAATTTACTGTATTAGTGTGCCATGAAATTTGTTTATGTACATGTACTTACTGTATTTCACCCTTCATAATTGGTGGACTGGATATATTTTAAAGGGAATATCAAATGAACTACTGTATATAAATTTTGTGATATCCAATTATTTTTCTGAAACTAATGAATTTGGCATTAATTACACTAACAATTTTAGTGTGATGAGGATCAGGTTACACCACCTATTTCCTTAGTATTCTCTCTTAAAATTTTCCTGTTATTGCGAACAGCATCAAGCATTTTAAGATATGAATATTCTCCCTTCCCAGTACTTTTCCTTTCTAGTTTAATCTCGGAACTAATCGGTTATAATTGGGCCTACAGTGGTTAATTGGAAGGGACCATTTTTTAAATTGAGTAATAATATGCTGCAGACCTTATAGTAGCCTAATTCTTGTCAATGCAATATGCTCCAATTGCAACTGAAAGAAATGTAAACATGTAAATTATTGATGAGGTCATGTCCTAAATGCTGTGATTGCTCATTTCAGAGTTCCGGAATTCACAATTTCCCACTTTGGTATTATTAAAAAAAACTGTTATTGCTATTTTGAATGTGATTTATTTCGTGTAGATCATATTATTATCTCCACACTTAAAAACGTGTGCTATAAGTATTGGGAAGATTGTGATTTTCAGAACATTGAAGTGGGCAGAGCAGTTAGGACGAGAATATTTAGCGGAACGAGGGGAAGGGGTGGGGTAGGCTACCTTCACAGCCGTGCTCAACTAGTACCGCGGTCAAACAACAGACAGCGCTGAAGTCTTAGGTGCCAAGAATTAGCATGGCTGTCGGCTATCTGTAGTAGTAGGTAATCTGTGATTTCACTGTTGCCAATGCATGGTACACAAAATACACGTCACAGGTCAAGTGTAGCGAGCTAAGAGAGCGTAGAGAGTAATGGGCGAAGCGAGAAACTATTGGCTTACGAATCGGGAGCGTAGATAGTTAATCCAGCGAAGCGAAAAACTATTGGCTTACGAAGCGGAGTTAGATACTACTGGCTTTTATGTCCGCTACTAACTTAGGCACTGTTTTGTGTTTGTTTTTGTATGTAAAACATTAATAACATAGAATTAGGGTTTTGCCTTTCGAATACGAGTATCAACAATCGCAACACCAAAGAATAGGGATATCTATGTGAAAATGTTCCGCCAGATGGCGTAACTGTTCTATGTGGGACTCAATTGATTTGCATTCCGTTGGAATTCTATACACATCGAATTTGAAGAATGACGAGTTGAAAATACAGTAAATTTTCATTTTAAATAGTTTGTAACAGTCAATTGTGTGTTTTTGGTAAATGCTATTTGAAATAAAGAACAAAATGATTCCACATAGTACCTGTGCGCTATCTGTTGCAGCTAGTTCAGGATGTCCCTATAGAAACAGAAATAAGCGAAAGCGCTCACATCGCTCACTCTACTCAAAACAAACAACACTCGGCCGTGTTTACCGTATACGTGGGGTTGGCAATATCTTATTTGTCAAATAAGCCACGCCTACAATGGATGACAACTAAAATTTCACTATATAAGTCGTGTTATTAATTGGGGAAGGTGGGTGGGTTATAGTCAGCGGAGGAGACAACATCTATTACCACATCACTCCTACTGTTATTATTCATCATTACACAAGGTATTTCGGCTAATTTAACTAGTTTTCTACTTAGTTCATCACTCCCGAAGTGTTACCCTTATTTTCTATGACTCAATCTAACTTGTTTCTTGCATCAGGAATTTACAATGGGTTGTAATTTAGAAAGCAGGTATCAATAACCTACAGTACATACACCAGGTGCTAACAATCCCATTAATGTAAATACAGTAGCCTATACAAATGCTGCCACGAAAACATTACCATATTCATTTGAGCTTGATCGAGAGACCATTCTCACAAATAATGTAACTTGGACTGACTTCAGTAGATACTGAATACTGGATATCGCTTCTCTGATTTGCATACGGTAAGTAACTGAACCTCAGCATTATCATATTAGAAATGTTTCTAGTCCTAGCATAGGCTGAAGTTTGGGTGCTTCTTACAATAATTGCAAGCATATTAACTAACAACCTATCATCAAGGCGATTAGCTCTTCTCTCCCGAAGAATGGTATCTTACTTTCAGGGAAATGTAAACACACACTCTTGTATTTCTAGGAATGTTGTGTATGCATTGCTTTCTTAAATTGTCGTGGTGGGGAAGGAGAAGCAAGCCACATTATCATTTCTTTCATAATACCAGTAGTTGCTATAAACAAACTTTTGACATACCTGCAACCTGGGTAGGAGGTTTCCTGAACTAACAACATTTCATTACCATCCAAAAAACCTTGTATGAGTCGAAATAATAAGTATATAGAGGTCCTAACTAAAACATAACCTTCTGTGTGATGAAAAACATGCAACGCAAAATTTGCGTAGATACAATAACCTGCCTACAAAATGAACATTTGTTTCAGAAAATAAATAATCCTCATTCTACGTAAGTAGAAGCGTTCTCAAGTATCACTTTTCACGCCGATACTCATTCATAAAAGATATAAACAACATAGCACAAAGCAAAATGGTCGCCATCTCTAACCCCTACCGATCAGCTGATCAATCGTTAAGAGTCGCTGCATGGTGGCCTGTACATTACGATGGCAGTGCCAATACCGTCGGGGTCGGAAAAGAACAAGAGTTGACCAAGAGAGGTCGACAGGAAAGAAGACTGAGAGGATCCCGGCACAAGTAAGTGGAAGCAATGCCGGACTCAGCTGGTGGTCCAATGGTCGCCATCCCACGTCCCACTCGATGTGAGTCCCTGGGGGTCGTGTGTGTTTTATTACGAAGTCAAGCATCGATCTTGTTACATTTTCTAATTAATTTCTTTGCTTGAATTGAATATTTTGGCGGATGAATTAGAAGATTCGGGACAATATTCAAGGTGATTACAAAATCCATCAGCATTTACAGGTTTGAATGCTGTGAGTACACGTGGGATCTTGTATGCTGGGTTTGACGGCCTGCATTTACACTTGTCACGAATGAACAAAGCGAACTGTAAAAGGTTTGATGTGATTTGTGATTTATAGCAAGCAGTATGGAGTCAGGACTCACATAGACAGCTCGGAGCATTGACGTCATATTTCACGGTGGCCCTTATCGAAAAAAAGTCGAGAAGTTCACATAAATCAGTACAGGGGGATTAAATAGCACCTAGTTCAAATATTTCCTGATAATCGCAATGTACTCGGTTTTTATTGGTTTCAATAAATATTTAGAGTTCTTGACGATGGCGACGGTAAACATAAACTTCTATGACATGCGGCTATGTTTACATTCTGTGAGGTATACGACAGTGGCGGGCTTCGATTGACTTGATTTTAGCACACACTTAGAGCGGACTATGTATTCAAGATAGATATATGCTCGCTGTCCGGACCTTTTGCACAGCAGGACATTTCACGCTGAAGAACAGCATTTATTAAAATTCCAGAGTAGTGCAATGTCCCATTTCGTAACTTTTGACAAGGTAGATTACCGAAAATATATTATTTATGATTTACATACCTTTCTGGGAGTCCTTACGAGTTCATTTCAATTTGAATTCCCACTGCCTGCACCGGAAATAATTGCTTTTTACGTAAATAAAGCATTTTTGATCGTGTTCATTTCACGATGTTCCGCCATTTTACATTGACGTCAGACACTACGTGACACGTTGCCAACATGAATAATGAAATAAAAGGCAAACCATTGGCCTGGATAAAGATTATTGATGCGTGACTACCCCCAATGTGCGTGACAAAAACCAGGGGTGTTATCTATTAGCTAACGCGCTACCCAACCACCATTGGGCTGGACGAAAATATTGGTCTAGGCAAAACCATTGGTCTGCCGGATGCGATATAGTACCGAATGCCTGGGGTTGGCATTATTGACTCCTTCACAAAGATGGATGTCAGAGCTGCGATTTCAACTATACAAGTCATGATCCTATCATAGACGGCTGGGTGGGTCTCTGACAGAGGAGGAGTGAACATCCAATTCTTTACCTTCTCCAGATATTCCCCCGATTATTATTTTAGGTAATAACAGTACATACAATATTTTATAGGCGCAGTGTAAAAATTAAGCCAGCGTAGCGTAATATGCAGTGTCGTTTATATAAACAACTGCGAGATCGCGAGCATGCGAGTCAATCAGCTAGCTAGTGAGCGAGCCGTTCCCAGAATCAGGCGGCAAAGACCAGGGTAATCATTCCTGATGGGCCAGCGACGGAATCGATAGAATCAATTCCTGGGCGCTGAAATTCGATTCTCCAGTTTTTGGAACCGGTTCTATACGTTTACGTAACGCTATCTATGAACACAATAGTGAACATTATGAACCTCGGCGTGAACAGGATCTCACAATACTCCAGGATGGCGGCAGACAAGACATTATCCTACAGAATGAAACACATTTATTATCAGGTACACGCCATTATTCCGTACGCACAACGGTATAGTGTTCACAAGCACATGGTCTGGAGTAACGTGTGCATCAATGTACGAGGGCTTTTTTTTAAAGTTCCGCTGGACTGTATAAAAGTGACAGATTAACACACCAAACTGATTTTATTACTAAATGTTTGCTTGTTTTATTCTTCTGTCTCAACATAATCGCCAAAACGATTGAAACATTTGTCGTATCGTTACACCAGCTTTCCAATGCCCTCGGCAAGAAATTCTGCCGCCACTGAGGTGGGTACATCTGGACAGTCTCCTGAAGTTTTTTTTTTCCTTTTTGGCGAGGCGTTGCCGCCCAACCATACCTTCGATTCTCGAAAAAGGTGAAAATCATTCACGACCGCACCGTGCCAACGTTACGATAGACTCTTTCAAAGAATTCAAGTTTGAAGTTTTGGACCATGTGCTGTCGTCGGACAAATTTACCGATACAGACGATGAAAGCGATGACGGAGAAATTAAGGCAGACGACCAAGACTGCCATCCTTCATCAAAACGGTTTAAAATCGACTCACTTGGACATTTGAACAGTGGATTAGGCCTCCTGGGGACACCACTTAAAAAAACGCGCCATTTACTCTACCGCCAGGTGGTGTGGAAAAGGGTGATTTTATGCCAATACTACGCAATAATAATACTAATGGTAGGTAATTTGCCACAGCTGTTTACATAAAAAAGCTGTCATACTTGTGACAAGTTAACAGCTTGTGCACCTGGAATGCTGACAAATATTTATAACATGAAGAAACTTTGATATGGCATATCATTTCCATAGATTTTCCGCAAGAATCAAAAAGGGCTCCACTTTGAATGGTCGTAGCATCGTAACGGTTCACATTAGAGACAAAAGGTAGGGAACATTTTTGTAGGAAATTTACTCTAGATTATTTTGTATAATAAGTATTTTGTTGATAAAGTTGATGGTATGGGAGATATTTGCAAACACCGAAAAATGGTACCTTCTTAGGGCCAGAAGGGCCAACGCCGACTTCGCTCGAGGGGGAAAACTTGGGAGAGTAATATCTGGGTCCAAATAAAGCGATTAAACCAATTTCCAGCTTTCCACTAATTAATTCCTTATTGAACTACCTGTCGCCTGGCCTATTAGTCCAGCACTGAATGAAAATAAATACGAAAGCAATTATAATCACATTTTTAGACAAATACATGCTGAAAGTAATGTACACGTTCTTAATTACAAGATAATCATAAAATATAAATACTTTTCAGTCGGTCAACACGATTGTACCCAAATTCTAATTGGTGTTATTCCCTAAACCTGAACACATGAGCTTAATTAATACACTTCCTGTACATGACTAGATTCGATCGTCACGCGCAGATCATGATGTGTAACACCTTTCCGCTCGGTTGCTGGATAGTTTTGTGGGACGGAAGTGGATCGGAACGATCGAGCTGGCAGTGGTGGATCAAACGGAAGTATGCACTGCCCGCTCGATCGATCAAACGGAAGTGTACTAGCTAGCAGAGGTGGACAACGGAAGTATGCACTGCCCGCTCGATCGATCAAACGAAAGTGTACTAGCTGGCAGAGGTGGACAACGGAGGTATGCACTGCCCGCTCGATCGATGAAACGAAAGTGTACTAGCTGGCAGAGGTGGACAACGGAGGTATGCACTGCCCGCTCGATCGATCAAACGGAAGTGTACTAGCTGGCAGTGGTGGATAGAACGGAAGTATAACACGCACTGCCAACTCGATCGATCGATCCAGCTGGCACTGGTAAGAGAAACAATCAGCGCGCGATGTCGAAAATTGATACCATGACGCACTCTCGGCCATGTGGAATGTATATGACATCTGAATGGAAAACGCTCATGCGAACTCTGGTGTCAAGTGATTTAAACAAATGGCATGGTAATGTTCGAAGTCTTCGTATCAGTATTTAAATGGTAAAATGCCTTAATATCAAAAATTGTAAGTAGTCGGCATTGCATTAGCATAAGGCATTTTAAACTCAATGTCACTTAGGAACATTATCGAAACAAGCAAAATATAAATGAAACTCAATTCCGTAATGCAATATTATTGGAACGTGGAAATAAGTCACCATCTTGTGCACAATATTTGCGTAGTCGAAATATCCGTGGGGTTATTGCGTATGACTGTGAATCTCAAGATCTTGGGTTCGAATCCTGGGCGGGGTAGATATTTTTGCTACCAGATTATCATTTTAAACGATATTTATCATATCATCATGACTCATTTTAACGGAATCCATATGAAATTACGTGTTGGTGTGTGAATCAAGAGGACCTGTTTATAAGGAATTTAAGGTTATGAGCGGTGTCGCGTCTATTAATCTATTTGATCCATATCGTATTCTTTATTTAGGCTAGTACCGGGTGAGTTAGCCGTGGTGGTTACGGCATGACTGCTGGCAGTCGCTCACATCCGGGAGGCGAGGAGGTTCGAATCCCCCCACCGGCAACTTTGAAGATGGTCTTCTGTGGTTTCCCATCTTCCTTCCAGGCAAATGACGGGGTTGGTCCCTAACTATAGGCCACAGCCGCTACCTTCCAACTCCTCGACCTTCCATTCCCACTTTCCTTCCCAACGGTACTTGTAGCTCACCCATTGGGTGTCCGTCTCGAAGCAGCTACAAAAACTGGCGAGCCGAACATGTCCTCGGACACTCCCGGCACTAAAAGCCATACGCTAAAAAAAAATAGGCTAGTGCTGGTGGAAGCTACAAATCATCTAATAAATTGAGTTCCGTATTATTAACTACAATATCTGTAAAACACTCCCTTTTACAATAGATTAATATTTGTGCCAATAATAGTATAAAATACCGGTGTATCAACAATTTCACGTGAGGTTTCTTCTGTGTCAGATGTTACACATCATATGTAACTACTGTAAGGCTCGTAATTTTTTTATTCTGAATGAAAATCCACAGCCTGGGAATATGTGGGTTATTGAAGGCCAATGGGCACTATATCAAAACAAAACAAAACAAAATGTTCAGTAAAGAACATATAGCCTACTTTCTCCTAAATGCATGGGTATAGTTATAACTCTTTGTCCTTTTCAAGGAGTAGAATTGAATGTTGGTTGTAGTAGCTTGTTGAAATACAGCGGGCTATACGGATATTTAACATGAATATGAGGTGCCCTTTGCTAGTGCTACCTTTGTACAAAATTTCATTCAATTCGGTTTCACAGTGTTTGAATTGATATGGTGAATCGATAGGCACACGTACATGGCCGCTATCTACAAACTATTAGGCTGATGACCTTGTAGATCAGTCAAAAGATGCTTCCCACAAGAAGGTATGTTGTTGGAAAATTTGGTAGAGATAAATGATTAGATTGGTCGTAATTTGATTTAAGTATTTAACATTTGGGTGGCCGCTATTCTGTTTCCGTCGAGATGGCGGCGATATAAAATTTGACACCGAGGCACCATTTGCTAGTGCTACCTCTGTACCAAATTTCGTTCAATTCGGTTTTACCGTGTTTGAATTGATAGGGGGAATCGATTTGCACACATACATGGCCGCCATCTGCAAACTATAACATATGTTTCCCACATAAAGGTATGTTGTTGCAAAATTTGGCAGCGATCAGATGATTAGGTTGGTCGTAATTTGATTTAGGCTTTTAACAATTGGGTGGCTGCCATTACGTTTCCGTCAAGATTGCGACGATATAAAACATGACACTGAGTTGCCTTTTGCTAGTGCTACCTCTGTACCAAATGACGTTCAATTCAGTTTCACCGTGTTTGAATTGATAGGGGAAATCAATATGCACACATACATGGCCGCTACCTGCAAACTATTGGGCTGATGACCTTGTAGTTTGGTCGAAAGATGCTTACTACATAAGGGTATGTTGTTGCAAAATTTACCAGAGATCAGATGATTAGGTTGGTTGTAATTTGATTTAAGTTTTTAACATTTGGGTGGCGGATATTACGTTTCCGTCAAGATGGCGGCGATATAATACATGACATTGAGGTGCCCTTTGCTAGGGCTGCTACTGTACCAAATTTCGTTCAATTCGATTTCACCGTGTTGGAATTGATAAGGGGAATCGATTTGCACACGTACATGGCCGCCATCTGCAAACTATTGGGCTGATGACCTTGTAGTTTAGTCAAAAGACGTTCGCAATATAAATATATGTTGTTGCAATATTTGGTAGAGATCGGATGATTAGGTTAGTCGTAATTTGATTTAAGCTTTGAACATTTGGGTGGCCGCCATTACATTTCCGTCAAGATGGCGGCGATATAAACATGACACTGAGGTGCCCTTTGCTAGTGCTACCTCTGTACAAAATTTCTTTCAATTCGGTTTCACCGTGTTCGAATTGATAAGGGGGGAAAGATATACAGAGTGCACACACACACACACACACACACACACACACACACACACACACACACACAGACACCCAGTGTTTGGCCCTGTGTAGATCGAAAGTAGGCTAATAGGGGCAGTGACCTCGTAGTTCCACCCCGTAAAACATCAATAACTATCAAAACTAACAAAATCACATTACATAAATATCTTATGTAATATTTCCCTCACGATAGCGTGTTTAAATACTCTTGTTTCCCGTTGAATGCAATTGGGCACAATTTGTGTTGACCCACTGAAAAGCTATTAAATTTCATTTACTAAGGCAACAGTGACCAATTGCTTACAACAAACCAACAAAATGATCAGGTGATATTTCATGGGAGTAAATTGAAATCCGCTGTTTAACTCAACTGAATTTAAATCTATTACGCTGTTCTATTACATTAGCTTGTATTAATGAACTTGTGGCGAATATTGTTCTCGATACATCGGGCACGTGTGGTGACAGAGTTCCAACTCATTTCCATGCAGATGAGCTCTCGGAAAGTTGAGTTTGATTGGATGAGGCCTCAAGAGTGTCAGATTGGATGCAATATTCTGTACTCGAAACATGAAGCAACTTCAGTCTCCTACAGCGCAAAGCAATTACAGTTTGTCGCGGAGTTTTTCTACACACCCTAGGAGATTAAACACAAGAAGAAAAACACAGATACAATTTATCAAATCAGACCCATTGCTCTTCATTTGGCTATATACGCCTTTAACTGCTACTTGGGATAGTAAGTGTATCTCTTTTATTTATAGATTATCAAGGCCCAGATTCTGATGGCATGTCATCTTTTAAGGGGGGATGTAATGAATTTTGTGTCAAAAATCGATTATTTGGAAACGTGTTATTTGTAATCTACATAGTGTAATTTACATTGTGTATAAATTTTATAGTTATCGGAAGCCTGGAAGTTCATTAAAAACGTTAAATGTCAAGCTCAATGCATTTTTCTCTAATATACATTTTCTGTAGAATCTGAAGCCTTTTCTCAAAAACTATAGGCCTAAATCGCAGAGCTATGATTTTTTCAGGAGTTGTTCATTACATATTGTCGAATATACGGAACTATAATTGTAATCATTACTTATTTAATTTGTTATTTATAGGGTTTTATGTGATGAAACAATGTCATATTTCTGCAACAATTAATTCAAGATTTTTAAGTAAAAAACGAATATGCATATGCAATTTATTTTAGTTCAGTATTCATATTGTAGTGATAGCTTCATACAGTAAACATTTCAAAGTGATTCTATCATTAGAATTCCTGTTATGCCTTTCATTCAAAAAGGGCATAACTGTTAAATGTCTTATAATATTAATGTATATGCCTTACATCTAAGTCTTTAATTATATTCTTTTCAATTATTACAGTTAGTTATCGATCTTCATACAACATTTCATGTCTTTAACTCAAAAACTAAGGTTGTAATGAATTTTATAAAAAAAGCTTGCATTTCCGATTTCATTCCCCCTTAAATTATTCACCACAAATATTGATGACAAATCCTGTTCATGGCCCCCACAATACAGAAATGCACATATATTAAGTTATTTCTTCGCCATTTTTCTAAGCATTTTATTTTTACGTCATTTTGTCGCTTTTCGCGTCATTATTTTTCCATTTTATGGAATTTATTAGAATATTTTGAACGTTTCGACTAATTTTCTCACATTTGTAATGATTTATGATGCATTTTTTGTGTACGGTACTGGATATTAACGGAACTGAAAGTGAGGATGAACACGAAGACATGAGATCTTCAAAACTTTGTTCAACCCTTATTTCTGGGTATATCCCGTGGTCGCTAACCCAGAGGCGCGGATCTAGAGTTTTTTTTGGGGGGGGGGGGAGCTTTGAGGGGGGGGGGGGCAGAGAATCGAAATTGTTAAGAAAAATGGTATCACTAAAAAACGCAATCACAAAATAACCAAACGTACAAAACCAGACCAATTTTTTTGCAAGCTTCATGGATAGAAATTTGATGCGTTTAGCGAACCAAAAATATTCGTACAAATTGCAACGGCGTGTTTTGCGACTTTTACATCGAGCTTCGAGAAAAGTATCAAGGTACGTTACAGTTTCGGCAAGTCGAGTTGATACCGACAAAGGGAGAAAGTCAGAGCTTAAATTGCCAACCAAGCTTGCAGTTTGGACGTCGGCAAAAATGTTTGATGCGAAATAAGCCCAAAATTCCTATCCGTGCATTGCTGCACATTCATCGTGACATCACTATAAACATCGATTCGGTAATCACAAGGTTTGTTAAACAAAACAGACGAGTTGATTTTGTTGTATAAATAATCGTTTTTATATAAGAGGTTTGAAGTTGTAAATATGTACAGTTGTAACAGAACATAATAATTCAAATAAAGATATTTCGGTATTGAATAAAATGAAAAAAAAAAGTTTGATTTGTCTGGTAATTGTGTTTTCGTTTTTTGAGTTTGCAAAAAAAATGGTCTCCGTTTGGGGGGGGGGGTCATGACCTCCGTGACCGCCCCCTTGAATCCGCGCCTGCTAACCCACGTCCCACTAGATGTGAGCGCCTGAGGGAGTAGTTGAAAGGGACAAAGGGGCAATAACATTATTATATTGGTATTTTGAAAGAAAAAAAAGAGGCACATGTACTATAACAATAGATGGAATGGTATTAGAAAAGATGCAATCGTTCCAGTATTTAGGAAGCTTGATAACTTCCAGCGGAAGTGAGACGCTGAATCTCCAAGAGGAACAAAGCTTTCGGGAGAGTGAAAGGTTTATTAACAGCCAGAAGTATACCGATCAAACTTAGGAAGAGGTTTGCCAAATGTTTTGTGTGGAGTGTGGTGTCTTATGGTTCGGAAACATGGACAGTCAGACAGAAAGAACAAAAAGATTTACAAAGTTTTGAAATGTGGTTATGGAGAAAAATAGAGAAAGTGAAATGGACCGATAAATTAGAAAGGAGGATGTGCTAAGTAGGGTGGGAGAAGAGAGATTTGTCTACTACAAAGAAGTATGGAAGGGAAAGTAGAAGGAGAACGAGGGAGAGGAAGAAGGTAGTTTGGAATGTTAACAGTTGTGAAGAGAGGAACAAGTTATAAGTGGGGACCGGATTTTTCGAAAATTCATATGCGCATGTGGGTGTATTGGATGTATTGCATATTCTGAACATAACAGCATATTTTAGCGATGTTAAGGATAATCTTCAAACATGGTGGCTACTCAAATCGGTCAACGATTTTCCAGGAGTAATTCTCATTTTTCCAGATTAAAAATAAGCGCGAGTCCCAGGGGGGATTTATCGGTTGCCTACTTCAAGACCAAAATAAAGCATTTTGTTTGGTTTACTTATACAGATGTTGACAAACGCAAGCCTACACACAAATGATTTAATTGTTGTTTTAAAAAGCCTTTGTGACTCAAATATCGGCTTAAAAAATGCCGCCTGCAATTTTATTGCGGTGAAGTTGTCTCTACTCAATATGTTTTACAAAAATACTATCGCGTGTTCTCACACACAGAAACAGGTAGCCTGAGGAAATTTCTTTCGTTAACGATAGAGTGCTCACCCAAAACTGCAGCGGCAGTATGATTTAAGATAAAATACGGCGCGTAAATTTCCGGTTAAAAATAAGCAGAGTTTGCAGAGCGACCGCTAGATGGCCCTTGCTACCCCATCCGCGATATCATGACGTCGAAGACTAAGAGCGGACTGGGAATTTTAGCAGTTGATGGAAAGATTTTAATAATTAATTAACAGTGGCTATTTTACAGGAGTTTTCAATTTTTTGGTCATTTTCCAGGAGTTTTCCAGAACTATTAATAATTCAGGAGTTTTCCAGGATTTCCAGGTTTTCCAGGAGTTGTGGCCACCATGTTCAAACAACATTGGCTTCGCCTGGGTGTTGAACATCCCTTGTAAGCAACTTTCTGAGCAATAGATAACGAGTTAACAGTATTTTACGCGAGCATGCTGCCTCAAAATGCCTAAAGAGAAGAGCAGTAGAAAGTATTTATTAAATCAGTGGGTGTCAGGTAATAGTGATTATTCAACTGATGGCGTTGCCGTCTATTGTCAAAAATGCTCGAAGGAAATGAAATGTGAAAAGAAATTTCAATTTGAACAACATGCAAAAAAAAACTATATAATTAAGAAAGTGTTATTTAAAACATAAATTAATGGTAAATTTGGTTGTACCCTAATCTTAACTTATTGGCTAAGTTATAAACAATATTAAGATTAAAATCAGACTACCTCGTGGTGTAGTGGCTAGCATTCTTGCTGCCGCCCCGGAAGTACGAATTCAATTCCTTGCTCTGCCAAGAAATTTTAATTCTGGTCTGTGGGCTGGAACGGGGTACACTCAGCCTTGTGAGGCAAAACTGAGAATTTCACAGAACAGTACCGTACTTTTGAGAAATAAATTATCAATAATTTGTAAAAAAAAAAAAAAAGTTTACCTTTCTGCTTAATAAATTGACAATAATACTTAAGATATTTGCCATTCATACTCCAAAGGCCATAATAGAAAATTAATTAAGTATAAAATGTTATTTTGTGTTGTGTTGTACGTATCTTACACTTTTTTTTAGCCTACTTTCGATTTTTACAAAAAATGAAAGTAGATTTATGAGATCAACACAGGGCGAAAAATTGTGTGTGTGTGAGTCTGTGTACTCGGAATGTCTGTCCCCCCCCCCCCCCCTATCAATTCGAACACGGTGAAACCGAATTGAACGAAATTCAGTACAGAGGTAGCACTAGCAAAGGGCACCTCAGTGTCATATTTTATATCGCCGCCATCTTGACGAAAACATAATGGCGGCCACCCAAATGTTAAAAGCTTAAATCAAATTACGACCAACCTAATCCTCTGGTCTCTACCGATTTTTGCAACATTATACCTTTATGTATGAAAAAATCTTTTGACCAAACTACAAGGTCATCAACCCAATAATTTGAAGATGGTGGCTATGTTTGTGTGCAAACAGATTCCCCCTATCTATTCAAACTCGGTGAAACCAAATTGAACGAAATTTGGTACAGAGGTAGCACTAGCAAAGGGCACCTCGGTGTCATGTTTTATATCGCCGCCATCTTGACGAAAACATAATGGCAGCCACCCAAATGTTAAAAGCTTAAATCGAATTACGACAAACCTAATGATTTGATCTCTCCTAAATTTGGCAACAATACACCTTTATGTAATAAGCATCTTTTGACCAAACGACAAGGTCATCAACCCAATAGTTTGCAGATAGCGGCCATGTATGTGTGCAAATTGATTCACCATATCAATTCAAACACGGTGAAACAGAATTGAATGTACTTTCGTACAGAGGTAGCACTAGCAAAGGGCACCTCATATTCATGTTCAATATCCGTATAACACGTTGTATTTCGACAAGCTACTACAACCAACATTCAATTCTACTCCTTGAAAAGGACAAAGAGTTATAACAATACCCATGCATTTAGGAGAAAGTAGGCTATATGTTCTTTACTTTGTATTGCCACTAATTGTAGGCTAAATTATATAAACTTAGAATTTTACAATAAATTATTATATACAGTAAAGTAATTACACAAAGTTATATGCTCTAAGATATTGGTTGATATTCCTGGGTATGTTGGGGTGACAATCCCCTGAGAATACTCACAATTTTCCAGGATAGTCAGAAACCCCCCTCCCCCCCCCCCCGAAAAATAATTGTATATACGCCGCTGTAAGTGCGTATTTTTTCAATGTTTAATGCATATTTTCTACATTTTTGGTGCATAATTGCATGCATGTTTTAATTGTCTTTAGTGTATAAATGTCGGCTCCCAGAGTTACTGTATAAGCAAAGGAAAGAAGATGTTCAGGACACAGAGAAATGAAGGACGTCCAGTTGAAACCTATCTGCGAACAGATCTACTAAGAAAGAGAGATTTTGAAATGTTGGTACGAGAGGATGTTCTATCTTCCCTGACCGCGTCTTGAATAGCGGAACTGCTAACTGCCAATAGGAGAAAGTTATTGGCGCCAGCACAGCGCTGACACTCCTACAGAACAAGTTCTACTCATAACGTAACGGCTGTATTGTATGGATCCCCGCCGTCGACTGCGAATCAAGGGGGAGGGCTGGAAGTCTGTACAGTAGATCGAATCCCGGCTCTGACAGCGACCAACCCACACTACGTCCAGCAGTGGTGCGCCGACGGGGGGTTTAGGGTTTAACACCCCCCTCCCCCAGTGTCATTTCTTTACTTGAATCTTTATATTGTCCCATCTATCACCTGTTTTATGCTACCACTAGTGAGGCGTCTTTACCACTGTATATATTTTAAAATAGATCACGTTCGTCACTTGGTAAATGTCCTGCACTCTGCTCTCAGCGAGACTTCTCCTTCAGTGCTGGAGCAAGCTATGGATCAGTTTTGCTGTTGAAGTGTGCGATCGGTACCCTTTTTAACGTCGCTTCGGGTATGTCCGTTTCGTTAAAGGAGGAGTTTCTGCAATTTATCCCAATGAATGATACAGATCAAGTCATCAAGATGGCAGATTTTGAGAGTCAATAATAATGGCAGTGGGAACACGGAGAGCAAAACATTATTTATTTTTCTCTCACATAATATCAACATTTTAAGCAACCACAAAACTATGGTCATGATGATACTACTGCATCATTTCCGTTTTAATATTTCGTTACTGTTTTCCATATTTTCAAGATTTTTTTTTTCATTTTTTTATTGTGCTGAGAGAATAATGAGGCCTAAATAGTTTTCATGCAAAGAGAATGGTTATTTAATTATTGTTTTTCATAAATATTAATCGAAATATCATTTTAATTATGATGATGACTGTCGTTTTAATGGGAGGAACAGCAAGTTCATCTACCCCTTTGAGAATGTACGCAATTACTCTATTATATTAATGACCCCCCGACCTGAAGGGGGTGCCTAATTTTAACTACCGCAATCTTTGACCCTAATAATTAGTTTGGAGATTATTTTGGGCCTGGACAATGCAGTATTTTAACAGTGATATGTTTTTAGGGCTGTCCAAGAACATGTTCTTTCTTACGGTGTGATTTGAACTTAATCCTTACTTATTGACGTTTAATATAAATAGAATACTAATGGGTATATTACACAGTGAATAATACACAAGAACCTCGTTTATTCGGCCCTCATTAATACGGTTATCTGGTTTATCCAATTCGAAAATAATTAAATGGTACATTATGCAACGAGCCTATAATGGCAATAATTAAGACACGAGTACAGTACTACCTCGTTTATCCGGACCTCATTCAAACGGATGTCCGGATTATCCGGATCGATCCGGAAAGAAAAATAAAAAAATTAACGTTGATAAAAATGTGATTTCCTGATCACTAGTGTCGCCATGAGGTTGTAGGGCGGGTTGTTGATGCGCTGGAAAGAGTAAGTGGAGGAGCAATGACCTCTGCGCCGCCATCCCCCCACCACTCTGTAAATATTGTGTTTTTTCATGACCAAAAGGAAATAATAAGTGGTAAGTTATCATTTTACATTTAGTTTTATTTATCTTTCTATAATTCCGGATTATCCGGATTTTCGATTAACCGGATCACGTCCGGTCCCAGTTAGTCCGGATAAACGAGGTTGTACTGTATGTTTATAATTTCCATACGAGTGTCTTAATTACCATTATAGGCGAGTTGCATACGACTGTTTGTGTTCGACGATAATTATAACTTTATTATATGTTTTAACATGCATATTCATAAATATCTGCTGATATTCCGTCACTCGAATTTTGTGATCGGAGTGCAGCGCTGGGTAGGATATCTCTGTTTTCCAAGCTCTCTGACCAACCGACGCATGCGCTCTGTGTGCTTCAATGCCATATGTGCAGATTGTGCACCAGTATTCAGTAAAACTGTCACAGAAGTCGTTTGAAAGCAATGTGCTGTGTAGAAGTTTGATTTGGGGATATTAAGGTACAGTGCTATTTCTTGTCTCATATTTGCCAGTTTATTTACGCGAACATATGGACGGTGCACTTTCGGTGATTTATTATAGACATGTTGGATTTTGAGCGCATGCGCGAATGTATCCTTACCTAATTGGTCAAACAACTGTTTCTTGAGCTCTGGTTGGTGGGAGAAACTGTCTCATAATGAAAAGTAGTGTTATAATGAGCCTCATTATGATACAGTTTTCTGACACATAATGATTACATCTCGACATCGTTGAACATAAAATAATATTTTTACTGTACAGTATTTCTTCTACGGGGTCGACTCAACTTGAATGTCTTTTCCGCCAAGAATAGTTCAGGACAGGAATAGGAAGTAATTTGGCCACGGTCTATCAAAGGTGCCGTCCAGACATTCGTATGAAATTGATAACTGATGTTAGTAAAACGCCTTCGTGATCGTGCAGTGCGCAAACGATACACAAATGTAAAACAAAAAATACTCACACGTTACTTTAGTGCATAAAACAGAGTCGTAAATGTAAGAAAAGTGTTCTTATATTTTTTGTACAATTCAAAAAAAATTATTACAACTTATGTTAATGGATTATATAACACGTATTTGTTTTTTTAGTTTTTTTTCGGATTATCCGGATTTTCAATCATCCGGATCAGTTCCGGTCCCAGTTAATCCGGATAAACGAGGTTCTTGTGTAATACATTAATACACATTAATTAATGAAATGTATCAGTTCGGCCACATTATGGCCTTCTTCAGCGATGCTGTTAAAAATTAAAGTAACTAATGTAATTACGAGCAAAGCTTTTTAATAATATTTTACTTGGGTTTTCTATGAAAATAAAATATATAAAAATAGTGAAATAGTGAAATAGTCGGAGACTGGAAGCAGGCTGTGGATTTTCAGTGAAAACAGATCTGTAACAATATGTGGGCTTAAATTTGATGTTAATAAAAATATTTTTGCAAACATAACATAGGCCTATATCTAAATAGTTGGTGCTTGTATATTCCTATAAATCAGTCAAAAACCATTTTTTATATATATCTTGAAATGCTGATGATAATTGTTGATCTAAGAGGTCTAACCACTTGGTTATTGGCCCCTAATGGCTTTGGTGATAATGAAAAGATGAAAATGGACCTATAATAAAATCTAACTACAAACTTACAGCTAAAACATACATGGAACGATTGGAAGAGTCAATCGCTTTCGTTCTCTTCGTGAATGGGTCCACACCAATGGTAGAGATGGCACCTCCATCTTAGCAAGGCGTACCAAACTCAACGCAGCATACCAACTATCCCTCAATTTGTACAACAAGAAATGCATTTCGAGGAAGATCTGTCACTACAGAACTGCTGTCAGACTACAGTTTCTGTATGCCGCAGAGACCCTCTTGATGAACAGAAAAGGCTCCATGGATGACCTAGAGAAAGCCGAAAGACGTATCCTCAGGAAAATCCATGGCCCGATATTGCTCCCAGATGGAACCTACCCTTTGAAATCTAATTCTGACCTGTATCGACAGTTAGAATTAGCCAATACCAGTTGGAGGCTAATGTTCTACGGGCACCTACAACGAATGAACAGCAACAGTCTTACCTAGAAGATCTTCTCTTTGGTTAAAAGCTACAAGACTGGAAGCCTGTGGCTTAATGAAGTACTAAAGGACTTGGATTCGGCTGGAATTGCTGACCTAGATGTAGAAGATCGTTCTAAATGTTGTGCTATGGTAGAATCTTGGACCCCACCACCAAGAGTCCCTAAATGTCGGAAGCCCCTTTCGCAGGAGAGAAAGGAGAAATTATCAGCAGGGCTCAGAAGGAGCATCGAAGAAGAACTAGTCATAAGCGTTCCGTAGTGGGCTTAAATCAATAATAATAATAATCCAGATAAAACTAACTACAGCTTTCAAAATACAAGAAGAACAAGAAGTTCCGTGAAGAACTATACAGCCTACTTTTCATGCCAATGATTATTCTACAGAATATGAACCTATCTAGAATAATGACGAAATTAAGTTGTTAATATCGAAATTTCCAATTAGTTCGAAATACTGTATACCTGGCATAATGTATCCTAATAGAGCACTACAGTTGGCAGCCCTGATGACTGAATATATTCTTAGTTCCGTCTCTTACGGTACTAAATACAAAATTTGGTTGAAGTCCACTGGATAGCATGGACGTTACATGCAGTTAAACATTGGATCTAACAGCGCGCGTAAAATCATGTTGGCAACAATGTCACGCATGTATTGGTCAGAAATAATCTGAAATAATATGATCTATTGTTGTGCCAATTTTGAATGAAATCCATTAGTTAGTATAGAAGTTACATGCATTTTAAAATTGGACCTATCAGCAGGCTTAGAATCATGTTGGCAGCACTGACGTATATTAGTTACTCCAAATTCGTCTAGAATGCCAGGTACTATACGTGTGCAAAGTTTAGAGCTATTGGCTTGCATACTTTCTGATATATTGATATTAGGGTAACAAATATAGGGACAGCACATATTAACAGTTGGCAGCCCTGATTGCTCCTTAGAATACGCATAGTCATATCTGTTATGGTACACATAGCACATACGAAATTTGGTTGAAATCCAAATGATAGTATGGAAGTTACATGTATTTAAAGTTGGACCTGTCAGCAGGCTTAGAATCATGTTGGTAGCACTGACGTATATAAGTTACTCCAAATTAATATAGAATGTCAGGTACTATACGTGTGTATAGTTTAAAGCTGTCGGCTTGCATACTTTCTGATATATTGGTATTTGGATAAAATAAATTAGGAGCATTTATTAACAGTTGGCAGCCCTGGTAGGTCATAAGAATACGCTCAGTCATATCTGGTTATGTACACATACAACATACGAAATTTGGTTGAATTCCGCTTGATAGTGTAGAAGTTATATGCATTTAAAAATTGAACCTATCAGGAGGCTTATAATCATTTTGGCAACACTGCCATGTTTAGCCTCCTGGAAATTAAACTGAAATATTATGATCTGTACGTGTGCCAATTTTGAAATCGCTCCCATTCATACTTTCCAAGATATCCAACATGGAGCTCAAATTTCAATTGTGATTTTTTAGCAGTTGGTAGCACTGACATCATTTTCAAATATGGCCGTGATATATTCAGGTATAGATCTTTACTCCTACCAAATTTTGTTTCGATTGCTGCAGCCGTTTAGGAGTTGTTAGGGGGGGACACACACACAGCCAGACAGACAGAAGGACAGACAGACAGACAGACAGACAGACAGACAGACACACATTTACCCGATCTCATAAGTCTACTTTTTCCTCATTTTTGCAAAATGTGAAAAGTAGGCTAAAAATATAACAAAAGAAGAGTAAGCAAATAAAGGACACGAGGAAAAGAAATGCCCTCAACCCTCGAATAATGACGATTGAGGGACTTAAAAAGAAGGAGAGCCAGGAAAGGCAGATAGGAAAGGGGAGAGGGCCCGCCCCTAGGCAATGGAAAAAGGGGAAAATTTGGACCCAGCTCAGGGATCCCTCAGGGTCACCAACTCCCCCGACTCACCAGCTGTGGTAACATTCTCGCCTGCTGTTCCCAAGATTGCAGGATCGAGTCGTGACGCAGCCAGTTGGCATTTGAGGGCGCCCCGGCGTCTCTATAAGTCACTGTAGTTAAAAGGGACGTAAAACCAATAACATTATTATTATTATTATGTTTCATTTGAAGAGCTGGACATCGTCGTCATTTAGTCCCGTGTACTTGGGTGTGTGTAGAATTTCTCTTATAGCCTGAGTTATTGTTGTATATGTAGAGGTGTGTGTGTTTATTAGTAGTTCATGTAAACATTAGGAAGGACAAATTAAACACACATTAAAGTGGTAATGATGATGATGATAATTGTTGTTTTAAGGGGCCCAACATCTAGGTTATCGGCCCCTAATGGTCTGGGTGAAAGCGAAACTGACCATGAAATGGAAACCAGAACGAAAATTAAGCTGGACTGAAGATACTTACAAAATGGAACTCAGATTGAAATGACTCTCAAAATGTAGTTTAGGTTCAAAATACTTACAAAATGCAATTAAAATTAAAATAAATTTTAGGGCCTTATCCGACACATAGTATGAACTTTGAATGGATTCAATATTTCAGATATTAAGAGAGTTATAGCGATATTTCAATTTTTCGAAAAGAGCCTCCCATTTTCACCCCCTTTGACCGATTTTGCCCATTAACGAACTCGACCGAGATTTTAAGGGGATACATATTATGTAAAAAATTCAAAGTGATGGGTGCAAAATTACGGCAGTTATCGTGTCCACAAGAAACTGATATCTATACATATATATATATATACATATATACATAAATTATATATAAACTTTTGAACTGACGGTGGTTTTGGGGTCTGGGGGATGTGAAACGCGAAGATGTGTCGAAATTTTCCGGAAGTCGAAACATGGGACCCATTGCAATAGTTAGCTTTCTAATGAAATCTACTTAAATACGTACAAAATGCACTTGAGGTTCAAAATACTTACAAAATGTATGGTATATTCAAAATACAGTGCTCACAATATGTGGAAGCCCGCGATTCAAAATACTGTACTGACAAAATGCAATTGAGATTGAAAATACTTACAAAATGTGGTTAAGATTCTAAATACTCACAAAATGTAATTTCGAGACACGGAGAGCCAATTCAGAAAAACAGTGCGGGAACTATAATGACAAGAAAAAGAAGGCTGATCCCTAGAAGAATGAGGGATCAGGAAAGATGAGAGAAGGGCCAATAAGGGCGGGAAAGGAAGAGACTCCCTAGTCCTCGGATACCATTGGAGTCAGAAGAAAACAGGAGTTGACCGAGGGAGGTCGACAGGAAAGAAGACGGAGAGGAGCCCGACACAAGCAAGTGGAAGCAATGCCGGACTCAGCTGGGGTCCTGTGTTCACCTACCCTGGTCCCACTAGATGTGAGCTCCTGGGGGGACACATCTAAGTACACGGGGCCGATGACCAATATGCCCGAAGCCCCTGAAACGAATCAACAATAGCAGCAAGTGATGTACGAATGTGGGGAGAACACGATAAATCAGATAAAGCTGACCGCTGCGATGCGATGTGATGTACAATAAAAGGAAGCAGGAATCGTCGTAAAATTTTTAGCATGGCGGTAAAATGTGTCCAGTTTGCCTCCAGCAGTTAATCAACCAGCTTCAAACACATGTTTACAAAGTGCCTGCCTCGACCGTTAAAGCGTTTTACCACCTCATACAGTCCGTTCAATTACACACACGGTTCCTTTATTGAGCGAAGAGATCAATCCAGCCGGTTGTAATAAATGAGAGATAACGGCTCACTTTATTTATTTATTTATTTATTTATTTATGCAAATATTCCCCTACAGGAGAGCGATTTAACTTGATAACATGATGTCATTTGGAGGTGTACCGGGTGAGTTAGCCGTGGTCGTTACGGCATGTCTGCTGGCAGTTGCTCACATCCGGAAGGCGAGGAGGTTCGTATCCCCCTGCCGGCTACCTTGAAGATGGTCTTCTGTGGTTTCCCATCTTCCTTCCAGGCAAATGCCGGGGTTGGTCCCCAACCATAGGCCACAGCCGCTACCTTCCAACTCCTCGCCCTTACATTCAAACTTTCCTCCCCAGACAACACTCCACACGCGACGGTAATTGTAGCTCACCCGTTGGGTGTCCGCCTCGAAGCAGCTACAACACTGGCGAGCTGGACATGTCCTCGGACACTCCCGGCACTAAAAGCCATACACTAACAAGAAGTTCCGTGACGAACTAAAGAGCCTACTTTTCTTAAAATTTAAGATTCATGCCAATGATTAATCTATATGGATCTATCTAGAATAATGACGACATTAAGTTGGTAATACCGAAATTTCTAATTAGTACGAAATACTGGATACCTGGCATAATGTAGTCTAATAGAGAACTACAGATGGCAGCCCTGGTGACGGAATATATTCTTAGTTCCATCTCTTAAGGTACAGAATACAACATTTGGTTGAAGTCCAATGGATAGCATGGACGTCACATGCAGTTAAACATTGGATCTAAGAGCATGAGTAAAATCATTTTGGCAAAAATGACACCTACATGTATTGGTCAGAAATAATCTGAAATAATATGACCTATTGTTGTTTCAATTTTGAATAAAATCCATTAGTTAGTATAGAAGTTACATGCATTTTAAAATTGGATCTATCAGCAGGCTTAGAATCATGTTGGTAGCACTGGCGTAGGCCTATATTAGTTACTCCAAATTAATCTAGAATGCCAGGTACTATACGTGTGCAAAGTTTAGAGCTATTGGCTTGCATACTTTCTGATATATTGATATTAGGGTAACAAAAATAGAGACAGTATTTATTAACAGTTGGCAGCCATGGTTACTCTTAAGAATCGGCATAGTCATATCTGTTATGGTACACATAGCACACACGAAATTTGGTTGAAATACAAATGATAGTATAGAAGTTACATGTATTTAAAGTTGGACCTCTCAGCAAGCTTAGAATCATGTTGGTAGCACTGACGTATATAAGTTACTCCAAATTAATATATAATGTCAGGTACTATACGTGTGCATAGTTTAAAGCTGTCGGCTTGCATACTTTCTGATATATGGGTATTTGTATAAAATATGGGAGCATTTATTAACAGTTGGCAGCCCTGGTGGCTCCTAAGAATACGCTCAGTTATATCTGTTTATGTACACATAGCACATACGAAATTTGGTTGAAATCCAATTGATAGTGTAGAAGTTATATGCATTTAAAGTGTCAACCTATCAGCAGGCTTATAATCATTTTGGCAACACTGCCATGTATAGCCTCCTGGAAATTAAACTTTAATATTATTGTCTATATGTGTGCAAATTTTGAAAAAGCTCCCATTCATACCTTCCAAGATATCCAACATAGAGCTCAAATTTCAATTGCGATTTTTCAGCAGTTGGTAGCACTGACATCATTTTCAAATATGGCCGTGAGATATTCAGGTATAGATCTTTACTCCTACCAAATTTTGTTTCGATTGCTGCAGCCGTTTAGGAGTTGATAGGGGGGACACACATACAGCCAGCCAGCCAGACAGACAGACAGAAGGACAGACAGACAGACACACATTTGCCTGATCTCATAAGTCTACTTTTTCCTCATTTTTGCAAAATGTGAAAAGTAGGCTAAAAATAAATAAATGAAAAATTTGGAGGCGTGTCTCCTCCGCTCCTCCCAAAATCTCTTCATTTTCGCGGAATGCTCCCTCTGCCTCTCATCCGTCCAGTTTTTCCCAGGTTGTCGCAATGATCTTGGTTCAAACTTAACATTCGCGATTTCCGTCTGGCACTTGGTTCGGTCTTCGAATTTTTTTATGCAAATTACATGTAAGTCTCTCTGTGCCTCTTTAAGCCATTCTGTGCGGCATTTACTCAGTGTTATAATACAGAGTAGTTTCTTTGACAATCTGGAGGTGGCCATCCTGTGGATGTGAGTGTAAAATTTGGCTCTGCGTTTTCTAATTTAGTCCGTTATCGTATTGGCCTTTTGATAGAGTCTCTTCATCCAAATGCAGTTTCTGTTGATTGCTCCGTAGATCTTCCGGAGAAGTTTTTGCTCCTGCTTTTCCAGTTCCCTAATCTTGGAATGGCCATCGATTACTATTACGGCACACTTATTATTACTATTATTATTATTATACGGATGAGGCGATGTCAACTCAGATGGGAAAGTGACCCTCGTGGTAAATGGACCAAGCGACTGATACCTGGATACCTGGGTCGAAAGAGTCCATGGTGAAGTAAATTATTACCTCACACTACTTCTAACAGGACGCGGATATTTCCGGAAATTCCTGCATAGAGTAGGCGGAGCGAGTGGTGCAACATGCATATATTGTGACGATATCGATGATGTACTTCACACCTTCTTCGTGTGCGGCCATTGGATGATAAAGAGAGAATACGTGGAAACTGAATTGGGAGAACTGACACCAGATAATATTATTTCTGTGATGTTACGGAACCAGCAATCATGGGATCAGGAGGTAGCAGTGTATGTGGAGGATGTCCTTCGCCAGAAAAAGCGTGATCTGGAAGCGTACGGACGTCCTTAAGAAGAAATGAAGAAAGAAGAAGTCTGAAAGGCTAAGTGAGCACGACATCACCCTGAAGTAATGCGAGAGCGGTTCCGGGGTGATGAACGCATCGTGGGAAAAGGGATGTGCTTTTAGTGGGTAAGAATCCCACACTACTGTGGAGTGCGGACCCTTCGCATGTGTCTTTTGAAGATTTTCCACAGTTCCTCGTAATATATATATATATCTCATTATTATTATTATTATTATTATTATTATTATTATTATTATTATTATTATTATTATTATTATTATTATTATTTAAGCCTCCGTGGCTTAGGCGGCAGCACGCCGGCCTCTCACCGCTGGGTCTGTGGTTCAAATCCCGGTCACTCCATGTGAGATTTGTGCTGGACACAACGGAGGCAGACAGGTTTTTCTCCGGGTACTCCGGTTTTCCCTGTCAAAATTTCATTCCAGCAACACTCTCCACTATCATTTCATTTCATCTGTCATTCATTTAATCATTGCCCCAGAGGAGTGCGTCAGGCCTCGGCAGCCGGCACAGTCCATATCCTCGCCGCTAGATGGGGGCTTCATTCATTCCATTCCTGACCCGGTCGGAGAATGGGAGCAGGCTGTGGATTTTCATTTTTTCATTATTATTATTATTATTATTATTTTACATTTGAATTGAGCCTCTATGGACTGCATATTAACAATGAATTTCATCTGTGTCTAGATCTTGTTCCACTACCGCCCTTGACACCCTCCTGGTATTCCTTGAGTCCACCGATCAGTGCCTTCTCTAGTAGAGATCCTCTCCGTCTTGTGTGCTCAGATTCCTCTGTAAAATCATTTCTCGAAATTCAAATCTGTCGAGGATTTTCTTGTCAGTCGATCATCAGACATTGTGCCCGTAGAACGATCAATCTCTTCTTTCTGATGGACGACAATATTGGTTCTATCTTCCTTGGATCTCAATCGTACCTACCCATCATCATAGTACAATTTCGGCCGACCGTGTCCTTCAAATTTTATACGTCTCACCAATTCAATATGGCGGCTGTGCGAAATTAAAGACATTGAAAACAAACAAAAAAAATGAGATGAATTTACGGCGCTGTTTTCAGGAGCTGGTAAGAAAGACCCACAGAAGAGTTATACAGAAATACTGAATCTGTCACGACAAAGTGAAGTTCTAAACACATCGCCAGAATGGACGACACCAGTCTGACTAAAAGAATATTCAACATAATTTCTACGTCGAAATTGGGTACTTCTTGGTACAAAGAAACTATCGAACACCTACAAGAATTACATGTCATCGTAGAAGACAATCACAACCGCAGCATTTGTAGACAAAAAATAAAAAATAAATAGGCGTAAATGGACAGATGAAGATAAGAAGGCGCACAGTCAACGGATGAAAGGTTTTTGGGAAGGTAAAAAGAGGAAAAGAGCCACCACCAAAAGCTAGATTTGTGTGTTTTTCGCGATGTACGCAAATAATATTAGTAATATAACTTATATCGTTTGTATATATAAATTATATATAAACAGTTAAACTGATAGAATTTTTTGGACCTCGAGACATCATACCCATTGCAATAGGCAGCTTTCTCATGAAATCTACCTAACTTTATTTTAGTGGAGTTGATTATTACGCTATTCCTAGCACCTTCGGTTACCCACTCGCATCAAGCTGCAGTTCAAGGCCTCGTATAAGGAGTACAAAGGGCATGAAGATGTGACGTCAAACCTTATGCCACTACAATAAATTACCGTTAGTATTGCGTAACTCTTGGGTAATATTAATTGTGTGTTATCAAGTTTAAAGCACTGCGCTGAGGCTTGGTCCCAATTATCAACAGAGAGAAGGGGGTCATCACATAACGATGTTCCAGGTTACAGCAGGGGTCACACAGTCGATGCGAGTATTGTGAACATAAACAATTTTTAAGACATAAGTACAGGCCAGACGTTTGTTTTAGACGAGTGAAAGATCCTAATGGAAGCCTGGAGGAGAGCCACTGCTCTGCCTGTATTGTTGTCACTTGGCCCATGCTGTCAGATGATGGACAAAACTATCTCACACTACTGCTGAAGTACAGCCTGTTCCGATTCAACACGGAACTGTAAAATGGGTTGCCTAACCACCCGCAATCGGCTTGAAATCTGCTCGCAGCGCACAAGCGACGGGGCTGAGTTCGATACCACTGATTGCCGCCTTCACATGCATCTTTGCAAAGTATTTTGCTCTTGAAAATATATTTTCACAGGCTTCAAAATATGTGTGAACGATTTCTGTTTCAGAACTTGATATTTTACGCTTCTGTTAATGGCTTTTGCAGAGCATTTATATGAAATAAAATTTTATTTTACAACACAATTTATTGCGTTTTAACCCAATACCACAAAACAAGACACAATTTGGAAATGATTTGTTATAAAATCGTAATCAGTCTTCGATGTGACTAAAAGAGTTAATTTATCACAGACGTTACATCTACTGCAAATGGACATTTACATAAGGTGTTCGAAGTGGCGTCCATCATTTTCCAAGCAGAGGGCCACTCGTCGCATAAAGTTCTCTCTCGCATTCGACAACCTGAGGAGTAATTTCCGCAAAGGCTTCGGTAATGACGATCTTCATTTCTTCAGGTGTTATTGGTGATCTTAAAAATACTCTCGACTTGACGTAGCCCCAAATTAAGAAATCCAGGACTTTGCAATGCTGCATAAGAAGTCAGCAATCAGTGAAATCAAACTCAGCCCCGTCGCTAGCGCGCTGCGAGCAGATTTCAAGCCGATTGCGGGTGGTTAGGCAACCCATTTTACAGTTCCGTGTTGAATCGGAACAGGCTGTTCAGTCATTGGCAAATATAATGGCGTTCTGTTCGTAACTATGTAACTTGTACTTCCGCGTCACGCAATACTTCGACGTGGACTGAACTGTTCTGCACGGTGATGTCGTCACATGCTCAAGTCTGGAATTCCATTACATCAGACCGGTGCGCAGTGGGTCAAAATCGAAATCTAGGGGGACAAAATTATTTTTACGTTTATTCATGAATTTAGAGTGAAAGCAACGTATATAATTTGTTTACTTCGTAATAAACATCAGTTAAGACCTATTTAAGCTACGTCTACACATGCAAGAAATTGTCTATGACTAGGAGTTGGATAGAGCATTCAGTTATCTCTTCAGAACAATTTTCTACCCCTAATTTACTTTTAACAAAGTCACAAAGTTCCACTTTTGACATAGGCTAATCGTCGAACCCAGTGCTTCAAACATTTGTAAAGAGTGAGAACTGGTTGCGCGGCATCTTCTAAATCGTAAAATAACTAAGTAAGTTGCAAAAAGATGCAAAAATCTTATAACTGGCGTAAGCTACAAGACTTTATCTACATTTTAGCATTAAGTAGAAAGTGACGCAGAGTGACCCGACATACTAAAAATCTAAGTGAAAATATACTTTTAAAAATAATAGTTAAATATTATATAATGCAAATATAGCTAAACTTACGTAACAATTACGCCCATTAATAACTGAAACACGTTACAAAGATCATACCTTCAGCAGCAAGTTCCATCTTAAAGCATCACACTAACCACAAAGACAACCAAACCACAGCCACTTACATTCACCCTCCTAATCTTACTGCTCGAACAGTGGTGACAGATTTACACTAAGATGCGTTTGTATCCCAGAATAGTGAGCGGCAATTATATAAGAATGCTGTAGAAGTAATACATTTTGATTATTTAATTATGAAAATAAATAATTTTGTCCTCCTAAATTTCAATTTTGACCCACTGTGCGGCGGTGGTGACAACTCTGAAGTGAGTGGGCGAGAGAGTGACTGTTTACAGGCTCACCCGCAAGCTTCAAGGTCATGGGCAATCGTCTAAAACAAACGTCCGGCTTGTATTGGATGGCTGCGTGGCGCAACAGTAACATTCTCGCCTGCTGGGCCCAAAGTTAAGGGACCAAATCTCGGCGCGAATGGTTGGCATTGAGGGAGCCGTGTCAGTATATTTATTGACACGTTAAAGATCCCTTCAGGACAAATATCCGGCTCCCCGGGGTCTCTAAAAGCCGCACTAGTTAAAAGGGACGTAAATGCCATAATATTAAGAAGAGTAAAAAGAAGAAGTAGTCCAAGAATTGCATTTTCGGAACCGCAAGGATTTCCATCTACAGTACATGACTTGCACTATTGTGCAGCACACAAACTAATACTTAAACGCTTGCCATTTGCATTATTATTATTATTATTATTATTATTACTGCCGGCCGCGTGGTGTTAGGGTAGCACGCCTACCTAGCAGTAGAAAGCACCGGGTTCGATTCGTGGCTTCGTCAGGGATATTAGAAAGAGACGTGAGGGCTGCAACGGGGTGCACTCAGCCTCGTGAGGACAATTGAGTAGCTGCCTGACCGTGAGGCAGCGCTCCAGCCATGAAAACCAAGATTAACGGCCGAGGGGACCCGACGCGCTGACCACGCGTCACCCCATACTCCGCAGGCCAAATGGCTGCGCAGCGGTCGCTTGGTAGGCCTAGGCCTGGACCATCCAGACAGCGCTCCCCGAGCGCTTTGTTGGAAGGTAGTTTCAGAAGTGATGGGAGGAGCTTAGCTGGCTGAGCGCGCTGTAGTGTGCAGCCGATACATCAGTCGCTAGTCTAGTCCAATGCGCTTTGTTGACAACGTGTAAGTAAATCAGTTTTGCAGTGGTCATGACTGAACTGCATACAAAAAAAAAAGGAGTGGGGAAGCAGCAGTCTTTAAAAGCTGAATCGGAAATTTCATTTTTCTGTAGCCTACAGCTTATAAAGGGCATGCCAAATGTTTTGTGTGCAACAGAGATGTAATGTGTTAAAAAGAACACAATTTGTTGTTGAATTTTCCTCTTCAATATATTCATATTTCAGTTTGGAATAAATCACAATATTCTTTACTTAACACTTGTGTTCGTTTCCTGCACATTCCATACATCGGAGTACCATTCGATTTGTATATGCGGTATATTTGTTATGGCATAACAGCCGTATTAATATGTCAACAATCCCACAAGAGCCGTAGGCCGCACGACTGTACGTACGTATCTAGTCAGCGTGGTCCGAACATCGTCTGTCTCCTCGCTGCCACAGTGTAGTGGTGGTAGGGGAAGGAGCGCTAGTCTGACTGCCCAGTGCTCTCCTCGCTACCACAGTGTAGTGGTGGTAGGGGAAGGAGCGCTAGTCTGACTGCCCAGTGCTCTCCTCGCTACCACAGTGTAGTGGTGGTAGGGGAAGGAGCGCTAGTCTGACTGCCCAGTGCTCTCCTCACTACCACAGTGTAGTGGTGGTAGGGGAAGGAGCGCTAGTCTGACTGCCCAGTGCTCTCCTCGCTACCACAGTGTAGTGGTGGTAGGGGAAGGAGCGCTAGTCTGACTGCCCAGTGCTCTCATCGCTACCACAGTGTAGTGGTGGTAGGGGAAGGAGCGCTAGTCTGACTGCCCAGTGCTCTCCTCGCTGCCACAGTATAGTGGTGGTAGGGGAAGGAGCGCTAGTCTGACTGCCCAGTGCTCTCCTCGCTGCCACAGTGTAGTGGTGGTAGGGGAAGGAGCGCTAGTCTGACTGCCCAGTGCTCTCCTCGCTGCCACAGTGTAGTGGTGGTAGGGGAAGGAGCGCTAGTCTGACTGCCCAGTGCTCTCCTCGCTACCACAGTGTAGTGGTGGTAGGGGAAGGAGCGCTAGGCTGACTGCCCAGTGCTCTCCTCGCTACCACAGTGTAGTGGGGGTAGGGGAAGGAGCGCTAGTCTGACTGCCCAGTGCTCTCCTCGCTACCACAGTGTAGTGGTGGTAGGGGAAGGAGCGCTAGTCTGACTGCCGAGTGCTCTCCTCGCTGCCACAGTGTAGTGGTGGTAGGGGAAGGAGCGCTAGTCTGACTGCCCAGTGCTCTCCTCGCTACCACAGTGTAGTGGTGGTAGGGGAAGGAGCGCTAGTCTGACTGTCCAGTGCTCTCCTCGCTACCACAGTGTAGTGGGGGTAGGGGAAGGAGCGCTAGTCTGACTGCCCAGTGCTCTCCTCGCTACCACAGTGTAGTGGTGGTAGGGGAAGGAGCGCTAGTCTGACTGCCCAGTGCTCTCCTCGCTACCACAGTGTAGTGGTGGTAGGGGAAGGAGCGCTAGTCTGACTGCCCAGTGCTCTCCTCGCTGCCACAGTGTAGTGGTGGTAGGGGAAGGAGTGCTAGTCTGACTGCCCAGTGCTCTCCTCGCTACCACAGTGTAGTGGTGGTAGGGGAAGGAGCGCTAGTCTGACTGCCCAGTGCTCTCCTCGCTGCCACAGTGTAGTGGTGGTAGGGGAAGGAGCGCTAGTCTGACTGCCCAGTGCTCTCCTCGCTGCCACAGTGTAGTGGTGGTAGGGGAAGGAGCGCTAGTCTGACTGCCCAGTGCTCTCCTCGCTACCACAGTGTAGTGGTGGTAGGGGAAGGAGCGCTAGTCTGACTGCCCAGTGCTCCCCGAGCGCGGCCGCGCACCCTGAGCGCAATGACTGGATGGCCCAACTAGGCCCTTCATGGGCTGTTGTGCCACGGGATCTTATTATTACTATTATTAAGCTTTCTTGGTGGATCAGAGATCCCAAAACAGCAGGTTCGATACCAGCCGAGGTTGTCTGATTTTTGTGTTCAGTGGCTTGTACAATTCTTTAGTTCCAGTCCAGGTTCTCGTACTGTCTTTAACTTCAACGCCAGCTTCCTGTAAGTCGCCATCAAATTCTCTGTCTTCTTTTTCAGCTCTTTCTAAAACTCCATAATCACGACATTGGATTGCTGCATAATTATCCGTAATCAAGCACTAAACAAGTTCAGTACAAACCACAACAGATCGTGGGAACGGGTACTCGAGCTGTACTGAGGCTTGTCATCCGTAGAGGCACAAGCCTTTGATCTCGGAGGGAGGTACCAACAATACACGGAAAAGACCGAGCCACCTCGAGCCAACCCGAGTAATTACGAGTCTTTGCGTTCCTACGGCGTGATGTATGACAAACTTCACACCAGGCTTGCCAAGCCACATGCCGTGGGCACAAGGCTTTAATCTTTGATGGTTTAATATGGTTTTTAGAAGAGTGAGTGATTTACGTGTTCAGCATTGTATTTTATATTCAACTAGTACATCCGGCATGATTTGCAATGCCAATCAAACAAAGTGTTGGCGTTGTAATTTTGTTTGCTGAAGTGCTTATGGATACACAATATCTTTTTTCTTTTCCCGTTAACTGCTTCTAAACTATTGTAAAATGAATTTACTAATTCATAAACATTCATGGGAGCGTGCACAACAACTCACCAAAGTTTCATCGCAATCGGATGTATTTTGTGTGGACGCATATTATGGGACTTTGTTGAAACGATTCACGCGCCATCACTCATTAGTTGAATCTACTTGTGCGCTACCTATTGTAAAAAGAATTTACTAAGTCAGAAATTTTCACGGGAATGTACACAATCACTCACCAAAGTTTCATCGCATAAGAATGAATGGTATCATGGACGCATACGGGACTTTGTTGAAACGATTCGCGCACTGTCACTCATTTGTTGAGTCTACTCGTGCGCTACCAACTGTGAAATGGATTTACTAAGTCAGAAACATTCACGGGAGTGTAGCCTACAACAGATGAATGGTACATGAACGCATAGGGGATCTTGTTGAAATGATACGCGTGGCGTCACCCATCTGTTGAATCTACTCGTGCGCTGCCTATTGTAAAATGGATTTACTAAGACATCTTCCCTGGAGTGAACACAGTAACTCATCAAAGTTTCATCGCAATCGGATCAATGGTATATGAACGCATAGGAGACATAGTTTACTCACATACAAACTATCACGTAAAACTCATTTTTATCCTATAGAGATTTATATTCATGAAGAGAGGTAAACGATGTCAGAACTAACAATGAGCGAGAGTATTCAAGGCCAGTTGGAATAAAATGCGAGTTGGAATCCTTGACAGGCGCGGGCATACAACTGAAGAACGGGAAGGCATCTGGAACAGAGGATTGTGATGCAGCTGGTGAAATTGTTTTTGGGCGTCACTTGTCATTGTGTTGGCAACACCTACGCCATACCACTGCAAAACAATGGAGGACGACGACGAACAGTAGCTGGAATATTTCTCTCGCACTGGCAAATTTCTGCAGCGTCTACACCTTCATGCAGAATTTCTGAGTGTTTTTGAATGATTTAGTTGGTCGTTCTTTTTTGTTTCTTGAAACAAAGGCATGGAACTTCTCATCGTCTCTGAGCACCTGAATATCCTTGTTGATTGTTACTCTTTCTTATAGAATTTTGATTTAATAAAAAAAAAACATTTAGGGAATTCAACTGCTTTAAGTCGAGCCAGCATTAAAAGCTGTAAAATGTATTATAGGAACAGGTAATCTCACTGAGAGGAAAGAGTTGAACATTTTATCACTAGGGGGTGTTATTTCATATTTTCAGTAGTGCCAACATGATTTACTCTGGTGCTAGATTACCGAATTGGCAGTTACTGGGAATCATGGAGTCGCTTAGAACTGTTGTTTCTACCATAGCAATGACACGAGATTAAAAACAGCAGAGGTGTTGCAGTTTTATTTTAGATAGATTTCACCAGAAAAGTTAATTAGTTATTGTTGTTTCAAGGGGTAATTATAATATAATATAAACAAAGATTATGGAAAATCTAAAATTCAGCATTCAAATACGAACAAGTCGTTGAGTCAATGTACACTGGAAAATTTAGTTTGCTGGCCCTAACCCACTCTCACTTATAAAGCGGATGACGAGATCAGCAGCCACGACGTCATCGGCTAATCGTGGCGTATGTAACGAGGCGTGGTTCCGACCAAAGCGTGGAAGGTCACAGCCCGTCGCAAGAGGGCACGCGTGCACGTCACGTGACGATACAAAGCGAGCAGCGGCATGCATCATGCTTCCTGGTGTGGTTGAAGATTGCGGGGCACCCATTGGGCACACACATTCCGCAAGAGCAGTCGTTCCTTCATGATAGTGTGCACACTTCCGACGCTCAATCCGACCACGGCGGCTATGGCGTTCACTGTCACTCGGCGGTCCTGAGTAATGAGTGCATCAACCTGCTGGACGTTGGCATCGGTAATGCAGGGGGGGTCCCCAGACCGGGCATCATCGGCTAACGACACCCGTCCTTCGCTGAAGCGCTTGTGCCACGCCTTGACCCTTGCAAGTGACATGCAGTGTTCGCCGTACACTTGTGACATTCGGCGATGAATGTCCGTTCCCCCTACTCCTTTCGCTGTCAGAAACCGAACAACACCTCTTTGCTCTTCGTTTGACGCCTCCATGTCACTGTTTGCAATGCAACTGGCAGCGTTGGACGATTGATGCATGTTGCTGCTCGCTTTGTATCGACACGTGACGTGCACGCGTGCCCTCTAGTGACGGGCTGTGAACTTCCACGCTCTGGTCGGAACCAAACCTCGTTACACACGCCACGATTAGCCGATGTCGTCACCGGTTTGCGCATTCCAACCTCCGGCTCGTTACTTTTTGAACGCACCTTATACTTTGAGTTTGCAAACCAAGGTTTCTTTGTAAGTCAGCAAGATCCACACACTCGGTTAAAATGTGGGCCACGGTGAAAACGGCTCCACAGGTCCAAAGTGGGGGGTCTTCCCTTCTCATTAGGTACGAGTGGGTGGATCTTGTATGACCTATCCTTAGTCTACACAAAATGACGAACTCCCTGCTACCTATTGCAATGATTACCATACTACGACTTCCGGAACATTTTGACTATCTTCCCGTTTCACATCCCCCAGACCCCACTTTCAAATGTATACATAAAATATGACCGTTTAAACTCACGGTCCAGCTCGTTACTGGGCAAAATCAGACAAAGGGGGTGGAAATGGGGAGCCTTTTCCGAAAATAGGATGTATCGCTACAACTTTCTCAGAATGTAACAAGAGCTTCCGTGACGAAATAAAGAGCCTACTTTTCTTAAAATTTAAGATGCATGCCAATGAATAATCTATATGGATCTATCTAGAATAATGACGAAATTAAGTTGGTAATATTGAAATTTCTAATTAGTTCGAAATACTGTATACCTGGCATAATGTAACCTAATAGAGCACTATAGTTGGCAGCCCTGGTGATTGAATATATTCTTAGTTCCATCTCTTAAGGTACAGAATACAAAATTTGGTTGAAGTCCAATGGATAGCATGGACGTCACATGCAGTTAAACATTGGATCTAACAGCGCGCGTAAAATCATGTTGGCAACAATGCCAAGCATGTATTGGTCAGAAATAATCTAAAATAATATGGTATATTGTTGTGCCAAGTTTGAATGAAATCCATTAGTTAGTATAAAAGTTACATGCATTTAAAGTTGGACCTCTCAGCAGGCTTAGAAACATGTTGGTAGCACTGACGTATATAAGTTACTCCAAAATAATATAGAATGTCAGGTACTATACGTGTGCATAGTTTAAAGCTGTCGGCTTGCATACTTTCTGATATATTGGTATTTGGATAAAAGAAATTGAGAGCATTTATTAACAGTTGGCAGCCCTAGTGTCTCTTAAGACTACGCTCAGTCATATCTGTTTATGTACACATATCACATATGAATTATGGTTGAATTCCAATTGATAGTGTAGAAGTTATATGCTTTTAAATTTGGACCTATTAGCAGGCTTATAATCATTTTGGCAACACTGCCGTGTATGGCCTCCTGGAAATTAAACTGAAATAGTATTATCTAAACGTATGCCAATTTTGAAATAGCTCCCATTCATACCTTCCAGGATATTCAACATGGAGCTCAAATTTCAATTGCGATTTTTCAGCAGTTGGTAGCACTGACATCATTTTCAAATATGGCATTGAGATATTCAGTTATAGATATTTACTCCTACCAAATTTTGTTTCGATTGCTGCAGCCGTTTAGGAGTTGATAGGGACACACACACACAGCCAGCCAGACAGAAGGACAGACAGACAGACAGACAGACAGACACATATTTGCCCGAATCGATCTCATAAGTCTACTTTTTCCTCATTTTTGCAAAATGTGAAAAGTAGGCTAAAATTCATTCAAGTTCATACTATTCTTCCAATAAGGGCCAAAAAACTTACATCAGTCAAGGTTTATGATAGCACCAACCATTGCGGGTCGGATGTGGATAACAGCCGTGCGGATGCAGATAAAAGTCGTGCGGATGTGGGGCGGATAAAGTTTTATATATTCGCGCAGAGCTGTACGATATAGGCCTTTCATTCTCTGTTGAACACAGAGCTATCTGTAACTGAAGACAGACGAGGCCAATGCCAGCCACTCGACCACGACCTAAGCTATTTATCTTCACTTCTCCATGGCTTGTTGAAACACTCGGGTCATGGCTCATAAATAAAGTCAAAATTAATTTAAGGAATGATGAAACGAAGGCAACGTTGCCACATGTACCCTGAACTATGGACACATCGTCACTGCTAATTGGACCGCAAACAACACTGCAACTGCTCGTGTAGGGTAAAAATTCAATAGGCCTAATTGTAGACACTTAATCTTAAAAAAGAGTGTTTTGTCCTAGCTCTACAGGACAGTGTTGCCACCGTAGCGACATGGCACATAGTAGGGTTGGATAACTCCAGAAGCAGGAATATCAGCTCAAGAGTATAATAATAATAATAAGAAGAAGAGAGAATACGAAAGATGGATAGAGCGTATGGCATAACTAGGAATACCTACAACAAGAAGAGTTTGTCTACAGATCTTAAAATACAGCCCTACAGCACCGTAGTCAAACCGCAATGCCTGTATGTCTCGTACTGAACTACAAATTGGATAAATTACAAGTAGTAGAAAGAAGTATTACACGCAAAATACTCGGTCCTTTAAAAACTGCAGAATTCTGATAGTCTCTGGTAGAACTTATTGAGCCATTCTAGTAGATTTTAAGAAAATTTCATGTTTTAAAATACGGTACAAGTACATGTATTTCCCAGACGTGTTGACTTCTGTACATAACGAGTGGTTTGCTGCAAGCACTGATCACCTGTTTCCTACAGCATTATTGACGATTCGTTGATACAGCACAAATACTTGCGAGCAATACTCAGTCTACATTGATCACAAATCTAAAAAAAAAACAGACTTTATTTAGTGGATTTCATCTCTTGTCGTGACGGCGATATTGTTAAAAGAGAAAGGTTTCCTGGTATCTGATGCATAAACCAATATTAGTGATGTTTGCGTTTCTCTGGCTCACAAGCATAAACCCGTGACCTTTTAGATGTTTCCTCTGAACACAACAGGCAAATCAATGCAAGCAACACGAGACCACTATAAATCTGAATACCACCTTCTGGAAACAGATACCTGACGGAGCACGTCCTTGCTTCCGATTGGGAACTTCAGTGAGCTGGATGGTGTGATAGTCGTTAACAGCGGCAGCTTCAGCTTGATAATAATAAGAATAAAATGTGAAACGAATTTGAAAGTTTTAGTTAATGCTTTAGGAAGAAAGAAGACCGCTAGTATGTCGCAAACATGAGCCACTGAATCTCCTTTCTTGCGTGGAATTCGAACCACAGGATGTGATATTTCAATTCCAAAATCTCACATTCATTGACGTTGAATTGAACCCGGTCTGCCGAGGTGAGATCCAAGCAGCTTGACCACCGCACCATCACTGCTAGGATGCCTCAGGCGGGAATCAAACCCACCTCTTCTCAGTTTTGCCTTACGAGGCTGGGTGTACCCTCTCCAGCACGCAAACCAGAATTGAATGTCTTGTCAGAGCTGGGAATCGAACCCGGACCTGCAGGGCGACAGCTAGCCGCTTGTGTTGGATTTGTCTGAAGATCTGCAGTGGCTATTAACTATAGAGCTTCCACGAATTAAAATGGCACCGGAGCTAATGCATAGTGAACTTCTCGTTTGCGAATCTCCATTTGATTTTCATTGGCAATGAATCGTCCGTGATTAATTTCATTATTATTTCAGATTGTGTTTTTTTTTATGTGCTCAACTTCATCGTCATCGTCATCATGAACCGGCTACAGTTTCCCGGGTGCGGTGAATGAGCGCTCTCCATTCAGTTCTTTCCAAGAATGTCTCCCCCTCCACGACCTGCTGCAAATCCAGACCTCTCCCTGCAAGATCATTTCTAACCTTGTCTATCCATCTCTTCCTCGGTCGACCTCTTGGCCTCTTGCCTTTCATTATTTTTTTTCTCAAACCACACTCTAGCTGTTCTTTGTATGTCCATTATTTTGAGATGACCGAACCATTTCAGCCTGACTTCAACACAGATCTCATTGAGAGATTACTCTACTTGAATAAGATGGCGTACCATCAACTTACGAAATAATAACTAGAGGGTTGGCCTTTCTTGAATATTCCGAACACAAGTGTCTCCTGAAAGAGCAGTTAGTAAAACTTCGCTACAAAAAGGACCATTACAAACAGCTTGCCTACAAAGTGTGCGTTTTGCATATTTCAAACGGCAGTGGTCTAACATATAATAGACTATTATTGTATTAAGTTGGTGCCACTTAAATATGTGATGAGAGAATATTATTATCAGTTGCTATGTGGTTGTTATATTGGTATATATGCATTAACTCCACTCGATTTAATGCTAAAATGAGACGAAAGCTACGAGTTATAGGCTATAGGCCGTATCGGTAACATTTACCAAGAACTCATCCTTTCTTCTTAAATCCTCCCTATATTATTCTGATAAGGTCCCATTCCGGTTTTGTACCGAACATAAGGTCCTGTTAACACCAACCTACACATATGGGGTACCTACAGGTTCCGCATAACCCCATGTGTGCTCGAAACGCACTCACTTCCTCTTTAAATGCCTCACAATTAAATGAATACCTTAAAAATGTACATTTACAATGGAAGCACCGTAACCTGGCGAGCCTGCCGCTAGAGCGCAGCGCAGCGGCGGTAGCCATCTGGCGGGAGCTCGGCGTACTGCTAGACTAGCCTGCCGCTAGAGCGCAGGGCAGCGCGGCGGCGGCAGTTATCAGGCAGGAGAGTGGCGTACAGCTAGCTGAGGAGTCTCTCAGCAGATGGCTCCGGTGTGGTCTCGCCAATACTTTCTCTAGGGTTCAATCCTTTGCAAATGTATAAATTGCTGTAGAAGAAACTTCCGAGCAAGCAATAACCGTTGAATTCGTTGTAACATCGAATATTGTCTACAAAGAGGTGCTGTCACAAGTACAAAACACTGTTCTACATAATTATTTGTGTTCTTCTCATGTACGTATACCGTTTAACAACAATAAATACATTTCTTCAATATTTAAAATTTCGTTCTCCCACATTCTTCCCTACTACCCTATAAACCTACATTCACGTTGCGAAAGCTCGCACGGGCCCCCTAGTATTTATTTATTCGTTATAATAGCCCATACGGTATATTAACACTTGTCTTTTATAATTATATACCGGTACATATCCCATGTATTGCAAGAAAGCAATATTTGATAACACATGCGGTTAGATCTTAAAATCCAACCGTGTCTAATTTTCAGTTTGGAAAACATGTAAAATTTTAAGTTGCTAGACCAAACAACTGGCGACAAAAGTAAACATATCCTCATTTCCATCTTCACCCTAGTCTACCATACGCTAATCACTGAAATGGTCGAGAGGTTTATGGTCTCAATTACATAAACTAACGAACCTCATTTTGCATTAATTATGGAGACCGAAACCTTCTAATGGAGCTATGGATTGTGCTTTAGAAATATTTTAGTCAATAATTTAAGACAAGTTGCCAGAAAACTAAAAACAAAAAGTTGCATGCTTTCTACGGTATTAAGTTGCTCTGTGAAAAAGAACACACACACACGCCAAGATTATACGACGTGCATAAGTTAAATACAATCTTCCATTTGGAGAAACACTTTCTTCGTCACGATCTTTAATAATTTTCAAAACATTATATGTAGTAAATTGGCGGGAAAATGTGCAACATTTAGACACTACAAGTGTTGTAAGCGGTATAATGTTATCTGACATTTCGCATCATTAATACATAAGGAACAAACACATGCATAGCTTTCGCATGGTACACAGCTGAAGATCACATCATTCTTGGTGCATTTTACAACTTTTATTTTTCTTAACAACAACAAATTGCTCAGTTACATGCGAGGAAAATTGTAGCACACAGTTTCCACTGCTTCCATTACCTGAACACTAAACCGGAAGCTGGTTATGCATAACCATACGCCGGTGGCGCGTCATATGGCGAGTGAATGAACTATAAAATGTGTAAGCTCTATACTGTATTAGCTTGTGGGACCATTCCAGCATTAGACTAGTGACTTCGGTGGAGTAGTTGGTAGTATGCTGAACTGCTATGCCCAAGATCGCGGGTTGTCGGATTCTTTAAGACCATTAAAATCCTTCGGTATGCCTTCCTCCGGAGAGGAAGTAAAACCGACGGTTCCATGTCAGAGATTTATTGCAAGTAAAAGATCCTCCCACAGACTAAACTTGTGTGAAGCTAAATTTAGATTTAGGTTAGACTTCGTTGGAACACTCTATCAAAGTTCCAACGTTCACCACTAGGTATCATTGACATTTGGTGGTGAAAGTTGGAACTACTTGAAATTGAACGGATCGTGTGGCTCACCCTATGGGTGTCCGTTTGAAACAGCTACAGCCTCTGGCGAGCCGAACATGCCCACGGACACTCCCGGAAATCCATACGATAAATAAAATAAAAGCATTAGACTGCGAGTAAGAGGAAAGCTTCCATCACCTCCTTGCTGCATAGTAGAAGAATAGTTGATGTTAAATACGCTAGGTCCTCATGCGCCGTTTGGGCCGAGAACCTACTGTCGACCAAAATAGTATGTGTACTCGAGTTTGAAGGTTGTTTGTGAAGTAACCAATAGACCTACATAAAATCCAATAACATCATCATTTTCGTCGTTCTATTTCACGTTAGTTCATGTAGGTTTGGAATTTTTAAATTATATTTTAATATTTTTTATCGCAGTTGGAACACAAAAAGTGCACGTTTTTAAGCGTGTTTCAACCATGCGTCACATTTAAGAATTATTATCTCGAAAACCCGTCATCAGATCGAATACAAATTTTAACACAATATACATTGGAATGTTGTATAACTGGTTTATTAATTTCAAAATTTTGTGTGTCCAAGAAACAAAGTTGTTACCATTTGTGTAAGGTAACCTTTTCTCGGCTCGGGGTGATTGGAAAATGTAGTTCTTGGTCGCGTTGTAATCCTTATACATCAAAAAGTTATGTTGTATGATTGTGGAATACGTAAAATAAATTCACTTATTTTATATCGGTTTGTATTTGTATGGGGGAAATAAGACATGGTTCACCAGTTAGCCTCTCCGGTGAAAGCTGTACAAAGTTGCCAAGATGGGCTCCATCACGCGTCATGGCGCGCCACGCTCGGAAGTGATGGGCTCCATATCAGCAACGCTGTACAGCATTTCCCGGAGCGGCTAGCTGGTGAACCATGTCTTAATTCCCCGTACAAATACAAACCGATATAAAATAAGTGAATTAATTTACGTATTTCACAGTCAATACAGCATAACCTTTTGATGTATAAGGATTACAACGCAACCAAGAACTAAATTTTCCAACGACCCCGAGCCGAGAAAAAGTTACCTTACAAAAATTATAACAACTTTCGTTCTTGAACACACAAAATTTTGAAATTAATAAACCAGTTATACAACATTCCAATGTATATTGTGTTAAAATTTGGATTCGATCTGATGACGGGTTTGTGAGATAATTTCTTAAATGTGACGCATGGTTGAAACACGCTTAAAAACGGGCACTTTTTGTGTTTCAACTGCGGTAAAAGAAATATATATGTATATATCGTTGGTCCGGAGGAATAGTGTCACAACTCAAAAATCACAGTTTTTCAGGAGAAGCGTTTGAAAATTATTATTATTTGAAAATTGTCGTGGATGGAAGATTGAGCTTGTATACTTAATTATTTCTTGTGGTGGGAAAGTTAGGCCATGCTCTTTGTTCAAATGTCAAAAGTTCCAACAGATCTGTGAAATCAACCCTTAAAAATTAATTTTTAATAAATCATTTTGACTTGTGACATTGTTCTTATGAAATTTATTTTCTGATTTTGTTATAAATCATGGGGTGAAAAAATGAAATAATGTACAAAGTAAAAAATACAATTTATAGTAGGATGAAATATAATATTTTGAAATTACCAACTATTATTGAATGCAGTATAACGTTTTGAAGTTACAAATTATAATAAGGAAATAATAATAATAATCTAATTACAAATTACTGGAGTTACATCTTGGAATCATAAGTTGCTATAAAATGTTAAATAACCGTTTAGGATGAATTTTCTTTTAATCAACGACAGTAGACCTTCTTTCTTTTTGTCGGAGATTCCTACTTTTCTGCGATATGCCCTCTTCAAAACAAAATCATTACCTCTAAACACTGTGATAGCTTAGCCTGTTCTTTTCGGTGGCATGCCATCAATGATATGAAATTGACTCTCGGCGTAGGAAGTTTTATAGAATAGTTTTCCGAATTGCTTCTTCTCCACCTTCAGTACTTTCACTTTCCCTAGCTGTTTGTATTTAGCTGCAATCCAATGTCAGCTGCTAATGCCTTTAAATCATAGACATATTCATGACAGACTTCGTGTATGGTGTAAGGCTTCCCGGTTTTCTTTGTACATCGTATAAGAGAAATGTACTGTTCAGGAACAAATATTGGCCCCGACCTTTTCGCTCGATTGATCTGTCTCTCGATCACAGAATGAGCTCTGTCGCCTTCATTTTGACTATGGCTAGTTATAAGAAATTTGTGGGTGATGCTACATATCCACTTGTACTTCCACACCGCTATGGCTATCATAAATTGGTTTTTCTGCTGGCCAGCACAATTATCTGTATAGAAAATTACATCTACTTCGTGTGAACCATCACCTTCCATGCTTTCGAGATATTGTAAAACAAAAGAACCAATCTTTTTTGCTCCTCCCTGAGCTTCCCCCTCATGCCATACATAACACTGAACATCATTAGTTTTCAAGTTAAATATAGTGAGATTGAACACTCCCAACTTTGAAACGTAATAAAAAGAAGAAGCTTGTCCAGTTGAGCAGGGCAATACTGCTTGAAGGTCAAACACAGCTACCACACAATTATCATCAGTCTTATCCTTGTTTTTTTTTCCTCGCACGACAACTTCGTCTCATAAAAGTGTATTTGATACCTTTCTTCTATTTCTTTTCATCACCGTTTGCATTCGAATAAGCAATGCATAGTTCGCACTGAACCTTCTTAGGAATGAAGAATGATAAGTTGAACTCTTCATTAAATATTCGAGAATAAATAATGTAATTTGCAGTTGGGAGGTTCTTTTCTTTGCATGCTGATTCATAATCCCTATGGAGATCTGCAATAGATTTATTTCCCTCTATGTACAGTTTCTTTGTGTCACTCCTACAGTAGTGGCTTGGTATGCAGGGAATACTATTGATGTGATCTCGAACACCTTGTTTGATGTTTTCGTTTATTTTGGAATGTTTCCCATGTTTCCCTCTCAGATCTGAAGAAATCATATTCCCAGTGAAAAAATGTCTCCTTCTGCAGAACAGTTCTTATTGGTCTATCATTGATGCAGAGTGTGGACAAGAAATGCTTACAGACGCGGATTTTCTTGCCTTCAATATCGAAATAAAATGCATTGTTAAGACTCCGATTACTGTGCTCTCTACCGTATCGGTACTTTGGCTTTATCTCTGACATGCTGGCCGACAAGAAATGGCGTTGCCTTTCTAAATCTTTCAAGCCCCAGTAATCATTGAAAATATGCTTACGTTCATCTTCAGTAATCTTACTGGAACATTTCAACCTGCACTTCTCATTGCACAGCGGAAGAAGTGTCCTTTCTTTTACAACTTTAGTGGCATTAAAAGATGATGTGTATCTTTCACCTGCATTTCTGGCCCGTTTAGCAAGATTCTTTATCCATTGATTTGGGTTACATATGCGTTGTTTACCAAATTGACTTGATCTCGCTGGGTCTCGAGACATTTCTAGCTGCTTTCCTTCGACGTCCAGATTTATTAAATGCAGGTTCATTCTGTTCAGATTCCTCTTGCGATAATGGCTTACCTTCATCAGAAGAAGACGATTCGGATGAATCAGGAGTTCTATAGTCTGGGTCAGCGACACTGTCATCAGAGTCGATAGTGTCTGTTATCCTTTTGCCACGATAATTTGCTAGAGGAACATAAACTCCATTACTTCTCTGGTTGCCATTAAACATCGTAAATAAATGTTATTCAATGTAGCATAATACTGGGCTGATATAAATGTAAAATAAAAACGATTCATTACCTGCATTATTATTACTGGTTTCAGCACCAGTTTTGTAATGTACGTCGGTTGACTTCTCGAAAGAAGATGAGTCTGATGAATCACAAGGTTTATAGTTTCAGTCAGCCACTCTTTCATCCAGGTTAATACTGTCTATCATCTGTTTGCCACAATCATTTGCTGGAGGAACATACTCTCTATTACTTCTCTGGTTGTCAGTCAACGACGTAAATAGATGCTATCCAATGTTGGACAAATATAAAAGTATGATAAAAAGATTCATTACCTGCATCATTATTACTCTCTCCAGTACTAGTTTCTGGATGTAGTACGGTAGAGCGAATATTTTTATCTGAAATTGTAAATTCTTTAAACTTACAAATAGAACATAATAAGTTCAATGGTTACATGTAATTATAAAGCAATAGTTTATCAACAAGAAACAGTATGAAGTAATGTTAAAGGCAGAGCAAAAATAAATACCTTCTGTGTTTAAACGCTTTTCTTCGCGCCCACAAATTACCCAAATTGTCATAGGTCTATTTTATTCTTCTTTTTCTTTTTCGCCATTAAGGTCTCTACACAGTTTCAGTATCAAGGCACTGCGGCTCTGATCGGACATCTAAAAAAATACAGCTTGTTAGTAGAATAGTGACACAAGTCGTAAAGAAATCAAACGGTGGTAAATAAATAGTTGAATTTCATTCATTTAAAATGATGAATAGTGACAGATCCCGAAATAAAACTATGTTTGTTAAAACCACTACAGGAATGTGTCACTCTTCTGGAACAAATCCTAACACTAAGTCTGTCACTTCTTGAGATATGTCATTCTTCTTGATTACACCACGCTCTTACTCAATCAAGGCTACAACTCATCTGATGATGTGACACTCTTCTTCAGTCGCCAGTCGACAAACACGCTCTGAGGAAGACTGTCATTACTGCATTATAGTGGCGAAAATTCTAAGCAGAGTTGTGTCGTTTTTCCACAACAAAGAATGTCTTCTCAGTAATCTTACCCTATGCTTAACTCAAAATAGGACGTTTTTGAGTTGTGTCACTATTCCTCCGGACCAACGATATATATAAATTAAAAATTCCAAACCTACATGAACTAACGTAAAATAGAACGATGAAAATGATGATGTTATTGGATTTTATGTAGATCTATTGGTTACTTCACAAACAACCTTCAAACTCGAGTGCACATAATATTTTGGTCGACAGTAAGCATTCCAACCCGCCATGCTATACCGAGCGTGTGGTCAGACGTGAAGCGAAGCATCGGACGCAGGTTGAGTTGAAGGGGAGCAAGATGCAGGTAGTAAACTCCGGCCTCGCGCGGTTTAAAATTATTGTAATTACGCTAGGATCAAGCGCTCGGAAGCAAACAGATGGCTACATTTAGCACCCTCCACATCTGCCTGTATCACAGCTGGCTTCTTGCAGCTATCAATATCAGCATCTGCCGTCCCTAAGCCTGCGCTCGCCCCGGGGATTTATCATAGCGCTATCGCTCCTGGGACACAACAGAACTTCATTTAAAGCCAATATGTGGACCACTGCACACAATTAGTGTGTATACAGGAGGGATGCGTCAATCTATATCAGTGACTCGTAACATTTTCATTTTTCCCCCTGATGCGCTGCCTTTTCCACTTTGCGATTATCTTCAAAAGTTTTCGCTTTTGATGATAATTGTTGTTTTAACGGGCCTAACATCGAGGTTATCGGCCCCTAATGGTCTGGCTGATAGCGAAAATGACAATGAAATGGACACCATAACGAAATCCAAGGTAGACTGAAAACACGTAAGCCAACTAAGTTACTAGTTGCGAACTTCTAGGGAATGGTGTGATAGCACGAACGGCGGGATAGCACGGCTAGTTAAGGCACGCTCGCGGTAATCGTAGTTTCTTGATAAGGAGTCCTCAGAGAAACAACACGCAACCAGTGACTTATCCGCGTCCTATTTTCACGTGTTTCCACGGGATTTGAATTCCCGCTTCGCTTAATAGGCTTATGAATGGTAGTCATCAGCCTCCCACACGTCGAGTGTGATACCTGTCGTATCGGGGCCTCTGTACGATAAACCTCACTTATACAGGACGAGTGGGGCATAACTAGGCAGCCGGAGACATACCATTCCCCCAGGGCAAGCGTATAGTACAGTGAGAACCCTCCCTATTGGCAACTCCAGCTATCTGATATGACATCTAGCGGTAAAAATGAGAAACTTACCAAGTAGGGTACATTTGTCACGTGGTGACTGTTTGTATTATGGTTCCTTGTGTCGTGGTAACTATACATAACTAATAAATTTTACTCGTTGATAGAGTGCAAAATAAGTAAAAGCAAAGTATACTGCTTAGTTTACGGCTGTAAGTCGATGTATAAGAGGGCTGAAGATAAACATATTCATCACTTTTCAAAAGATGGAAATAGCAATAGCCGAAAGGAGACGACACCAAATAAATACGGGCAACGGGAGCGGGTTGGACCACTCAACACTACACTCAATGACGACAGGACGCGTTGTTCACTGTTACGCCGAGCCCAGCCGCACATATACAGCCAAGCACAGTCTCTCCGAGCCAAGCCGTACCAAGACAGCCAAGGACAGCCAAGCTACATCAGTCAGGTATCCCTCCCCGCTCCCTAGTTCATTTCCAATAACCCTACCAACCACCATCACCTCGCTCTGCGATATCCGAGCCATTCCACTACGAATCATATGGGCCTAATTTGACTTCGAGGGTAAATATTCCGATATTCAACACCAAACCCACCTGCTAACCATCCAACAAATCAAGCATTTCCTGTCTCCCCGGAGTTTTAATACAAGTTAAACTCATCCCTTCGCCCTACCAAGCAGCAAATAATTTCTAGAGTCTATGGTACAGTGAGCAAACTCAAATATACGGTAGCTTTTAAACGTAACAGCGCCATGACTCGAACTGCACGAAAACAAATACCAGCAGACAACCGATGCTTGAAAATATGCAATTGACACATAAAATCCAGTGGAACACACAAATTAGATCAGGTGTATCGCACAGTTATACATATATGCAATTAAAAATAACACTGTCATTATTTTAGGGTCCACATTTACTGATTATAACCGACAAATAAAAAGTGTTCCATATCAAACGCGTGTTATTGAGTATTTTTACCCTACTTATCCATACCGACCGCAGCGCCCCTAGTGTTAGTTTGAGTTGCCAATAGAACGGGGCCTTGCTTGAGCTGTGTGACAGATGGAGAGAAATTAGTCACCGCCAGTTGACTAGCATCTACTGTTACACAAAGGCGGGTCGGGAATCACCACATGCGGTCATAGCTTGATTACATTCCCAGCTGGGAAGACATCTTATTTGAGACAGTTAAGACTTGTATCCCGTGAACATGGTTAGGTGTTGAACAAAATATCGAATTGTCCTAGTGTAAACTTATCTTCCAGTAAATGTGTTCGTACGTTTCAACGGAATTGCAATATCTACTTGTGGGGGAATCTCAAACAAAAGGCATATAGAAACAATCAGCGTACTCTGGAGGCTCTCGAGAACAAAATAACTGCACAGATACCAAATACCAGTGAGGATGAATTACAGTGAGTGTACCAAAACTTCCTTCGTTGGTGCAACATGTGTCTAAAAAGTGAAGGACAGCATCTCTAGCACCATTCTGAAATTTATGTAAGTAATGATCAATATTAAATACGTTGGTTGGTTGGTTCCGTAGTTTAGGGGCTGCGACAACGCGGTCATGTAGCCCCTTGTACTTTGGGTGTGTGTAGAATCTGTCTGATAACTGATGTTAATTGTGATGGCTGTATTAGTGTGTGTAGGCCTATCTGTTTTAATTCAACTAAGGAATGCAGACATTCAATTTTTCCAAGTAGTTCCTACTTTTGTCGCCAAAAGCCACAGTCAACGACCAACTAGTTCAGAACTTAGTTACCAGATGACACCGCAGTCGGCTCTTGGCAACAAACGTAGGAATCTAAGAATTTAGCTTCACACAGGTGTAATTAGTGGAAGGTTCTTTTACATGCCATAAATCTATGATATGGACCGCCGGCTTTACTTCCTCTCCGAAGGCAGGCATACTGAGGAATTTTTAACGTTCTTAAAAAATCCCACGACTTCGACCGGGATTGAACCCGCGATCTTGGGCATAGAAGCTCAGCATTCTACCAACTACGCCATTAAATACGTTAAAAGTGTAAACGTGTTAAACTAGTTGGGCGCTACGCTACTGCTAGCACCAGTGTCTTGCTCAACAGGCGGCTAGCCAGAGTGCGCCGACCGCCAGTCGGTGCCTGCGAGATTCTGTTCTGTAGAGAAACCTCTCACTGTAATACCGTACACAGAAATGCATCGAAACCCTTAAAAATATGAGAAAACTAGGCAGAATACTGTATAATATTGCGTCTTACAGAAATAGACGGACTCCTAAGATTGTGTTGCCATGGTTACCGGCTTGCATTCTTTCATTAGTTTAATGAAATTAGTTTACTGGGATTATCTCAAAAACTGTTGGTTTTAGAACCTTAAAATGTGGTTTTCGGGACCCATAGGGCCTCCGAGTTTTATTTCTCACATTGAGACGCTGAAAATGAGCTTTGTCTCGTCTTTCTACGCCCATTTCAGCATGTATTTTAAGGGGGTAGGCCTCCTTTTATGATAGGTATGGAGAAGTGTTACATCAATGATTACTTTCGTGCCTCTGATGGACATCTGTACCAAATTTTACGTTGATCCACTCAGCCGTTCTCAAGTGATGCGCGTGCAAAGTACACAGACAAACAGACAAAAATTTTGTTTTTGCGCGCAACCGTCATAAACCAGTCTGAAACGGGTTAATAACTCAAATTTCCGTGGAAATTCAGTAAAAACAGACAAACATTCATTTTTATATATATAGAGATTACTCAAAAATATAAAAATAGTCTAATAAATTTCATAAAAGTTAGCAATGCCCGTGTGAACCAATCAAAATATGACATGTAATCAAAATCCAGGCTCTGCTGATAACATACTGAGCTGTGCGCCATTCGTCCGTGCTCAATCATTATGAGTTGTTGTGGTAACGTCCACACTTCATGATCCTAACTGATGATAACACATTCTTATTAATTACCGACGCGCCCAGCACACACAATGTATAAGATAAACGCAGAGGGAATTAAATTTTGTTGAAGGGCCGTGAATTTACAATCCCTGATCTATATCTTATCTTTACTGTTGAGGTGAACTTACTCATCTCCCCCACATCGGACTGGTTTTCCACTCACCTGAAAGAGAAGAAAGACACATTAGTAAACTCGGTGATACAACTTAAGCCATTTGTTTTATAATCAAAGTCCACAAGTTCATTCTCATGGATTTCATCAGAGATCATATTATGAATCGTCAAATGCTTTTGCATTTTTTGAATTTTGCTTTTTGCTATGTGTTTTATTTTTGTTGTGTTTTGTTTTCTGCTTTTGTTTTTGTGTATGAATTTTGCTTTTTGCTTCGTCTTTTTTGTTTTGGTATTGTGTCAATAAGAATCATTTTCATGAGAAACGTTTCTCTGGACTTTTCCTCACGTATCTTTTGTGTTTGTTGTTTTCTACTTTTTGCTTTGTGCTTTTGGTTTTGAATTTTACTTTTTGCTTTTCTTTCTTGGTTTTGTGTTTGTTTTCTGCTTTCGCTTTTTTGAATTTTGCTTTTTGCTTTATGTTTCTTGTTTTTTTCTTTCTGCTTTTGCTTTTGTTTTTGAATCTTGCTTTTTGCTTCGTCTTGTTTGTTTTGGTTTTGTATTTGTTTTCTGCTTTTGTTTTTGTTTTTGAATCTTGCTTTTTGTTTCGTCTTGTTTGTTTTGGTTTTGTATTTGTTTTCTGCTTTTGCCGTTTTTGAATTTATTTTTTTTGTTTTCTTTTTTGTTTTCTGCTTTTGCTTTTGTGTTTGAATTTTGCTTTTTGTTTCGTGCTTATTGGTTTTGGTTTTGTGTTTGTTTTCTGGAAAATTAAAATAAAATAAAAATAAAACAAAATAAACAAAACAAAACAAAATAAAATAAAATAAAGTAAAATAAAATAAAATAATTAAATAATTTTATGTTCAACTCTGACTATTATATGTCAGAAAACTGTACTATAATGAGGCTCAATATAACACTATTTTTCATTATGAAACAGTTTCTCCCACCAATCAGAGCTCAAGAAACAGTTGTTTGACCAATTAGATAATTAGATGCGCTGAGTTACACGGCCTTCTAATTTAAATTTCACTGCCTGGCCTAGTGTCATAGTAGGGTAATCGAGGAGACCATGGTCAAATACAAGGCATTCTCTGCGTCCCATGCGCTCTGTTCTGTACATAAAACTGGCGAAATCTCGACAGATATTTATGAATATGTATGTTCGAACATAAAATAGTTATAATAATTATCGTCGAACATAAACAGTCGTATGCAACTCGCGTATAATGGTAATTAAGACACTCGTATGGAATAAACATACTCGTGTCTTAATTATTGCCAATATAGGCTCGTTGCATAATGTAGGCCTACTATTACGACATGATCCTTATTCACAAGTGAATTAAACGAGTTTTGCAACTGGACAACTCATATTTAAGGTACAGTCGAGTCTCGATTATCCGACCTAAACTGGACCTGAAGTAACGTCGGATCACTGAAAATGTCGGGTAATACAGAATGACTTTCAAAATGAACTAAAACAAATAGGAAGGCTATAATGTATTACCAAAACAAAAAACATGTTCTACAGTACTCATTTACTGAATTGTCAATTCAATAATTGTACATGCAGTATTGAACAAAAAGAGCTCCAAACGCCTAGGAAAAGAAACTTGGCAACAATTATCCTTCTCCACGACTGCAACATCCACACCGGGTGTCCCAGAATTTAGTGTGACCTACGCCAAACGATCAATGAAGTCTACCCGTGTCGGATAGCACGGAATGTCGGATAAGGGAAGGTCAGTTGAGCAGAACTCTGCTGTATTAAACGTCTTGCAAACCGTATTACGTACACTCAAGTTTGAAGAGATTATTTTGCATATTTTGACAATAAACACAATCGTCGACTTACAAGTGAAATACACAGTCAGAGAACACGTTCTTGAAATGATGATGATCATGCTGATGATGGTAGTGATGATAATAATATTAATATCGTATGGCCTCGGATGCCGGGTGCAAGCTTTGTTAATTGACACACAGAGGGCAGCTTGCGTGTCGAATTTAATGCTCCTTGGAGCGCTATGAATGTCAAGGAGGTTAGATATCGAAGCTCCCTGACGCTATACCGCTTTCTAGTAGAGAAATGAGGAACTTTGTGTTGGCGGAAAATCCCGAGATTAATTTTGACATTATGGACACGGCCTACTGAATTCAAATGTGTTCTTTAACATGCCAACAACGTATGACATGAGTACCGTGATTTATGTCGCCAGGAGCGAACCTGCAAGCTTGGGGTTGGTAGTCCGACAGTATAACCACTCACCCACCGTGGTGATGATAATTGTTGTATTAAAGGGCCTAACATCTAGGTTATCAGCCCCTAATGGTTCACGTCATTATGAAAATTTTGAAATGAACAACACCTGTAAAAGTAACTAGAAGAGGACAAAACAAATAATAAGGAAAATAAAAGACGAGGAAAAGAAATGCCCCTAACCCTCGAAGAGGGACTTGCAAAGAAGAAGAGTCATGAAAGGCAGATATCAAAGGGTAAAGAGGAAAGGGTCCACCCCAAAGTCAGTGAATGGGAAAATTGAATCCAGCTCAGTATTCCATCGGGGTCGCCAACTCCGGAACTCGGAACTCAGCAGTCGTAAGCCCTTGAGGGTGTAGCTCTATCCAGGCAGGGGGATACACACCATGCCTCTCTTGAGGGCTTTGAGAAAAAGCAGGAGGTAGCATGAAGAGAATAACAAGAGATCTGACTCCTCGATGAATGAGGGTATCAGGAAGGATGAGACAGGGGTCAATTAAGGTGGGGAAAAAGATATGCATTCAGGGCCTTGTATACACTAATATCGTCGGGTTCGGAAGAGGACAAGAGTTGACCAAGGGAGGTCGAAAGGAAAGATAACATAAAGGAGCACGGCAGAAGTGGAAGCAACGCCCGGACTCAGCTGGGGTCCCGTGATCGCTAACCCATGTCCAACTACTGTAGTCGTGAGCCCTTGGGGCCGTGTTCTTGAGAAGATGAGCCTGAGTACCCTTACGTACAGATCATTTCCTTTCCGATTTAGTGTGTCTTAGTTGTTGTTGGTTGGTTGGCTCCTCAGTTTAGGCAGGGGTTGCGACAACGCGGTCATGTAGCTCCGTGTACTTTGGGTGTGTGTAGAATCAGTATGATAACCGGTGATAATTTTGATCTGTGATTCGGGTAGAAGGACTGCAGACGATCAATTTCAAGTAGTTCCTACTTTTGCTACCAAATGTTACCGTCCACGACACCTAACAGCGAACGTGGCTACTAAATGCCATCGCAGTCAGCACCTGGCGGCAGACGTTGGAATTAATATAGCGTTATCAATCTATCCTTCAAATTTTAGCTTCCACTAGTGTAGTTAGTGGAAGGTTATTTTTCATACCGGGTACTATAAATCCATGACATGGGACCGCCGGCTTTACTTCCCTTCCGAAGGAATGCATACTGAGGGATTTTTAACGCTCTTAAAAATCCGAGGACTTCGGCCGGGTAAAGGTAATGGGCATGTTAGTTTTGTAGGGTGAAGTTCAAGGTTAAGAAGGAAGGTACAGTAAGCGACAGGAAATAAGGGCTGACCAAAACGAAAATATAGAGTATTAATTAAGCATCGGGTCAAAAATACTCAGGTGCCACTCCTCGCGGGTAAAACGAATCAACAATACAACCAGTAAAGCGCAATACTCCAGGAGACTGAGGTAACCTTTCCCCACAAACTGACCAGCGATAATCTGTAAGGCAGGGGTCACTGACCCCGTGTAGACACAAACAAGACCTGGACCATCACCAACACAGCAGCGCCAGACAAACAACACAGTTGGCATAAGGCAGGGGTTCCCAACTGGTGGTTCGCGCACCACTGGTTGTACGCGGGAACGATTCAGGTGGTACGCGTGGGTGATACGAGCAATTACAAGCGATAGGATAGCAAGGGACTCTGTGTGCGTGAGCACGCAAAACTTTACTATGCTGCCCGACTGCCGGACTTTTTTGCTTAGTTTGTAATAATTAAGCTTATATAAAATTAATAGCAACCCGACCCGGCTTCGGCCGGGAACAGTTATGAATGCATTGCATGATAAGCGCTTTTTTCCAATGTCAATGAACAACGACCAATATCCGTTGTACGTCTCGGCGTGACGGGTTAAAATCACTGACTGGACTATTAATTATATTATCATGGAGATGCATGTGCAACAAATTCTTGTCAGACGTAATTTAAGAATGGCGAGGTGCATGAAACACAAATCCCCCTTCCGTCCAATCTTAACTTGACTGTCAATTTTGCGGGACGAAAAGTTCACAGGCGAAATTAAGAAAAGCCGAGTTGCACTTCCAGGGAAACTCCAAACACAACCACTCTTCTCTAAAGTTTTTAACTCAACACAACTCGACAGTTTGCTGCTGGCTGTATCTGGGGCAATAAGCTCGTCCGCTAGCTAAGCTGTAACTGGGGTGATAGACTCGCCCCTAGCCAGCTAGTAAACAGTCGCCTCAGTAGTTGAATGGACATGGTTGGAAGAAATTACAACGTAAAAACACTTATAGTGGGCGATGTATTGAAGATAGACATATGCTCTCGCGGACTTTTTTGTAGAACATTTCATGCTGAACAATTCTTACACTCATAGTATTTAGACAGAAATCATCCTCGAGATATCCTTTACTGAATGGTGAAAACCGCATCAAAATCCATCCAGTGGTTCTCGAGTTTACCCGCAATATCCAAGAATCGGGGACTTTTATACTAAGTAGAGATTTTGTTTAGACCTATGAGTAATCAATAAAAACTGTAATTTGCAATAATCGTTTTATTATTTCCTTTATTATAATGAAATGAAAATGCACAGCCTGCTTCCAGTCGACCGACCGGGTCAGGGAATGGAATGAATGAAGCCCCTATCTAGCGGCGAGGATATGAACTGTGCCAGCTGCCGAAGCCTGTCGCACTCCTCTGAGGCAATGATTAAATGAATGACAGATTAAATTAAATGACAGTGGAGAGTGTTGCTGGAATGAAATTGTGACAGGGAAAACCAGAGTACCTGGAGAAAAACCTGTCTGTCTCCGCTTTGTCCAGCACAAATCTCACATGCAGTGACCGGGATTTGAACCACTGATCCAGCGGTGAGAGGCCGGCGTGCTGCCGCCTAAGCCACGGAGGCTTTTTTCCCTTTATTATAATAATGTTATATATTTTTAAATAAAAATTAGCAAGAAATAACTGATACATTTCTACATATATTTATTGTCTTGATAAAAGGTTAAAATAACGACATACTAGTGCATTAATAATCAAATATGAACTTTTATCAGTAATTTAATTACAATAAAAGAAGTCATTGGGCAGTTTTCCGGCAGTAAATATATGTTTCTAAGAAAATATAGGATTGTTGGTACGCCAAAATTTCTAAACATTTCAAATGGTACGCAGTTGCTAAAAGGTTGGGAACCCCTGGCATAAGGCACTGCAGTCCCGTAACAGCCAGAATAGAAAGTGTCGTAGTAAGCAAATACGAAGCCATCAAGTGTCGTTTAACGTGAGCAAAAGGAAGAATAAAACCAGACGCTCGTACGTGAGTAAAACAAGAGTTGGAAATCTGAGAACGGTCGGTCAGCCCGGCTGGGCACTGATGCAGACGTTAGCAGGTGTACGAAGACCGTCCGGTCCCACTGGGTTCACATCTACTGTGCGTTCAGAGAAACCAAGCAACTCAGAAAAATATGGAGACACTCCTGAGGCAAGGTGCGCGATGATGATGATGATAATTGTTGTTTTAAGGGGCCTAACATCTACTGTCGACCAAAGTATTATGTGTACTCGAGTTTGAAGGTTGTTTGTAAAGTAACCAATAGACCTACATAAAATCCAATAACAAACATTTTCGTCGTTCTATTTTACGTTATTTCATGTAGGTTTAGATTTTTTAATTTATATTTTAATATTTTTTATCGCAGTTGGAACACAAAAAGTGCACGTTTTTAAGCGTGTTTCAACCATGCGTATCATTTAAGAATTATTATCTCAAAAGCCCGTCATCAGATCGAATCCAAATTTTAACACATTATACATTGGAATGAGGATTGAGGGACTTGGAAGGCAGGAGAGTTATGAAAGGCAGATAGGAAAGGGAGAGAGGAGAGGATCTGCCCCAGAGACAATGGAAAAGGGGGGGGGGGGGGGAGCCGGACCCCGCTCAGGAACCCCTCGGGGTTGCCAACTCCCGAACTCACCAGATTAGAGCCCTTGAGGGTGCAGCACTATCGAGGGTGCGCCAGAAGTGGTGGAGCTACACACACCCTGCCTCCTTGAGGGCCTTGAGCAGAAGGCAGGACATATGAAGAGAACAGAAAAGGTCTGACCCCTCAAAGAATGAGGGATCAGAAAAGATGATATAAGGACCAATTAAGGCGGGAAAGGAAGAGGACCTCTAGACCTGGGATACCCTAATACCGTCGGGGTGGGAAGAGAACAAGAGCTGACCAACGGAGGTCAATAGGAAAGCTGACAGAGATAAGCCCGGCACAAGTAAGAGGTAGTAGTGCCGAACTGAGCTGGGGACCCGTGGTCGCCAACCCACGTCCCACTAGTCGTGAGTCCTTGGAGGATGACAAGGTTCAACACCACCAGAACCTATGTTGTTGTTTGATTCCAAGGTTTTGACACATTATGGTGACCATCTCTGGAACTGCGTACACTGTGTCTCATGACTAGGGACCGGACATTTATGCACTAAAAATGTAGAAAATATGAATTAAGAAATTTAAAAATATGGACTTAACAATAAGCCAATCTTATTCACTCACTTTATAGTAACATTTACTGCAGAAAGAAGCATCACAATAGATAATTGCAAGTTTTGCAATGTTTTCAGGAGACAAATTACGTCTATTTAAATCGTTTTCAGTGCATAAATGTCTGGTCCCTTGCCATCAAGTACATTTACTGGAGGAAATCTGAGGTAGGTTTACAAAATGCAAGACGAACAGCTAGTGTACAAACCTTTCATAATTGGCAGACCAAATGGGAACAAGGACACCGAAGCCAGTAGTCTAAGAGAATGATCCCCCAGGTGCAGGTTTGGACTGAGAGGAAATATGGTGAGGTTCTTGACTGGGCATGGGTAGTTCTGTTCTTATCGTGAGAAGATGGGGAAAGTGGATTCACCAGATTGTATCTACTCTGTTAATGACCTAGATAATGCTAATCACACCTTCTTCTCTTGTGGACGGTGGGTCCAAAGTAGACAGTTTCTTCAAGAACACTTTGAGGTAGAGTATCACCTGACAATATTGTTGCAGTGATGCTATAAAATGAAGAAAATTGGAAGCTGGTAGCTAGTTTTGTTGAAAATATCCTCCGGATCTGGATCGCGATTGAAGAAAACAAAAGGAGAATACGGCAAATAAAGGACATGAGGGGGAAAAAAATGCCCTCAACCCTCAAAGAATGTCATGTTTCTAACTTCAATAAGTTTGGCTGGGCGATGGTGAGTGAGTGAGTCAGTCGGGACATTTTCTATCATTTATTGATTTGGCGTATAATTTCAAATGTTTAATTAATTTTCTTTCCTCTTATCATTCTCTCACTACGATTTTCCTTCCTTTCTTCTGTCCATATTCTTATTGTCAAGTGTGCCAATGTGCTTCTTTCCCTACACTTATCAAACTCATCCCATAGAAATCCCTGGAGTGGCCTCGCCGTGTTATAATCCATTACAGTGCTTGCTGATAGGTCTGGAGCTCGGCGCTTTCTTCAAAGTCACACGGGTCTCCAAGTCGGAGGCCGCAAAGTGATTGTACCACTCGGAGAATCAATATGGAATATACCGCGCCTCTTCCATTTGTCAAGCCGCACGGACAGCTCTTTGTGCGCGAGATCCTTCCTTCTAAATCCGTTCCTCAAAAGAAACAAATAATATTCGTCTTAACCACTCTCCCCAGTCTTCCTTGATTTATGCAACAGTCTTTGTGCTGAGGTTTCGCCTGCGCACATAGCCGCATTATTTGAACAAGATTCCCTCATCCTGCTTTATGAAATTAAAAGGGGAAAAGAGGAATAGAGTTATTAGACAAATGCATACGAACTTTGACTCATTCTGACCCAGTATTGCCAACTTGTAGTAATACATATGGAACTTTCAAAAACCTGTTACGTACAAAACGAACATGGTAGCCATGAGAAGTTGACACATTTTAATGCATTTTTCACGCTATTTAACCATCGATCGCATGATTAGGAAACAAGAAATATAAACATACTTTGAAAATTTCGCACAGCCACCGTTTGAGTTTAGGGGCTGCGACAACGCAGTAAAAGAACCTTCCATTAATTAGACTTGTACATACCGCAGACTACTACTACGTCGTTCGGAAACTGGAACCTTAACACAGTGATCAGGATCTGATGATGCCCACTTGAGGATCCAAACGCGTAATCCTAAATCGCCACATTATCTGTGATGATCTAATTAATATATGTATTTTTTCCAGGAGTGTGGTTATATATTTATATCTTGTAACCCGCCCATTTCATTGGGCACAATCGTGTTGACCGACTGAAGAGTTACACATTAACAATTGGCATCAGGCACCATCCCAGCATTTGCCTGGAGTGAATGATGAAAAACCAGCAGAAAACCACACTCAGGATGGTCGCTTTCAGCGCTGAGATTAGAGACTTCTTCGCGCTTGCGGCATCTCCCCGTCGCGATCGTGGTGGGTGTGTGGTATTTGTGTGATAACCTGTGCTATTATGATGGCTGTACTAGTATGTGTATTTGTGAATTGGGGATAGGATTGGGAACGAGACGGCCGTCGCCTTTAGTTAGGAATAATCTCAGCATTTGCATGGAGTATAAGTGGGGGGGGGGGGCATGAAAAAACATTTTCAGGATGGCTGAGATGGGATTCGAACCCTCCTCTTCTGGGGTTTTCCTCACGAGGCTGAGTGTATACCGTTCCAGCCCTCACACCAGAATTGGCATTTCTTGGCAGAGTCGGGAATAGAACCTGGACCTCCGGGGTGACAGCCCAAGAACGCTTGTCACTACACCACGAGGTAGTCAGCTGGTATTGGGAAGGAATCCGAGCAAAGGTAGGAAAACAATGAAAACCCACTCCAGGATAACTACGATGGGAATCGATCCCACGACCTATGGGACTGGAGTCTCATTACTAAGGCCCTGAAGTTCATGCAAAATCATATTTATGCATATTTATGCATATTTTGGTACAATACATCATAGTTTTCTCCTTTGCCTGTTTAAGTGCACATCTCTGCTTAAGAAGGGCGAATATTCTAATTTCCTATTCATTTGAAGTGCTTTTTGTTACTCGAAATGAAAATCCACAGCCTGCTTCCAGTCGACCGACCGGGTCAGGGAATGGAATGAATGAAGCCCCCATCTAGTGGCGAGGATATGAACTGTGCCGGCTGCCGAAACCTGTCGCACTACCCTGGGGCAATGATTAAAGGAATGTTAGATGAAATGAAATGATAGTGGCGAGTGTTGCTGGAATGAAATTGTCACAGGGAAAACCAGAGTACCCGGAGAAAAACCTGTCCGCTTTGTCCAGCACAAATCTCACATGGAGTGGCCGGGATTTGAACCACGGACCCAGCGGTGAGAGGCCGGCGTGCTGCCGCCTAAGCCACGGAGGCTCTCATTTTGTTACTTCATATTCCTCAAGTCGTATATTTCGTGCATTATCTTAATACCCAGTACGTTTCAATCCTTTTTGCAAGTTAATATCAATTATTTTTACTCAGCATTCACTATGAGATGCTATGGTCACATGAAGAGGATGTCTCCCCGCCGAATACCTTGAGTGTACTTTTCCAGAGTGTCCCCGGGAAGAGACCAAGTGGAAGACCACGCGATGTGTGGGAGAAACAAATTTTTAAGGACCTTGAGGCTAGAGATAAGAACTGGCATCAAACACAAGAACAGTAGTTATGGATGGATAGGACAAATTGGAGACGACTCATTTATAACCGCACCCTGCTTGCTGGAGCTAAGAAACGATGGTGATGATGCACTATGTAGCCTAAATATTGTGAAATTATTTTCAGTTTTAAAAATTCAATAGCTATTCAAATTGTATGTCAGTTGTACTTAAACATTAACATAATCAAGTAATTATTGATGGTCAACACCGCTTGAAGTTGCATAAAATAACATTTCCTACCATTTAGACCTGTTTCTTAGTAGAGATATTTTAAAAAAGATGTTGTTATACGGTATGTCCGTATGTTCTTTATATTTAGAATAGAAACGCTGAAGAATAATGTGTGATCGCAATTGCCGTAGTTATTTCATAGTGCATTTTTAGCCTACTTTTCACATTTTGCAAAAATGAGGAAAAAGTAGACTTATGAGATCGATCCGGGAAAATTTCTGTCTGTCTGTCTAGCTGGCTGTGTGTGTGTCCCCTCTATCAACTCCTAAACGGCTGCAACCATCGAATCCAAATTTGGTATGAGTAAAGATCTATACCTGAATATCTCAAGCCCATATTTGAAAATTATGTCAGTGCTACCAACAGCTGAAAAACCGCAATTGAAATTTGAGCTCCGCGTTGGATATCTTAAAAGGTATGCACGGGAGCTATTTCAAAATTGGCACACGTATAGATAATATTTCAGTTTAATTTCCAGGAGGCAATGCATAGCAGTGTTGCCAAAATGATTCTAAGCCTGCTGATAGGTCAAATTTTTAAATGCATAACTTCTATACTTTCAATTGGATTTCAACCAAATGTTGTATGTAATATGTGTACATAAACAGATGAGACTGAGCGTATTCTTAAGAGCCACCAGGGCTGCCAACTGTCAATAAATGTTCTCTCTATTCTTTTATCCAAATACCAATATATCAGAAAGTATGTAATCCGACAGCTTTAAACTATACACACGTACAGTACCTGACATTCTAGATTAATTTGGAGTAACTTAAGTACGTCAGTCTAACCAACATGATTCTAAGCCTGCTGATAGGACCAATTTTTAAATACATGTAACTTCTATACTGTGACCTTTATGCATCTCTGATAGCATAAAGTCTACATATTATTCCAACAAAATTTAATTCATGTCTCAAAGTCGATGTGAGAATAGAAGTTGCTTGTGAAACTAGAATGACAAAAGGATGGTTCGTACGTGACTTGAAGCAGCTTTCTCCCAGTGCGGACAAAGGTAGCGGGAAAGAGAAAATCCACATCTGGACACCAAATGCGCCAGACAACGCGCGGAGGTCGTTACACTACGCGGGTAAATGCAGAAACATCAACGATTACCTACCAAATAAACCCCGCCCATTTGAAAGGAATTAGAGCAGTAATTAGAATACAGAAACAGGAATTATACCATCGTATGGGGGATTATCCCAGCCTCTCAGAAATATCGTCAAAATTTAAATTGGATTATTCTGTGATTTTTGCCAGAATTAAAATGAAATCAGGGGGTGGATTTGAAACGACCAATGGCAGTGAGAGACGCTTGACGCGACCGAATCCCGCCGAAATTAAGGGACAATGAAGCAAATTACGGAGCTCATTGTATAAGGATCCAACGATCGGATTTTGAATAAAAAGGAGTCATTGAGACATTGGAAATGAGGACGTTCTAAGGAGCTAGTTCGCATATTCATGTGAGTGTTATTTTGGAAATAAATTCTGAAACTCCCCTACTCCACGTCCCTTTAAGAGAAATCGTATAAATAATGGATCGAAACACAGCGAAGTCAGTCTACTTTGGGGCATCACGGTAGGCGGAAGCCTTGGCCCTGAGCGATCAGAAAGTACAGTGATTTTTACAAGTTCTATAAGTCTACTTTGGGCCATCACGGTAGGCGGAAGCCCGTGCCTCGAGCCCTCAGAAATTAACGTGATTATTACAAGTTTTATAAGTTCTTAATACGCGCTGTAGAGGCGAGAGCCTACGCTTGAGGCATAAGAATAATTAACATTTTACAAGTTTATAAGTAGGAGCAAGTATACCTCCAAAATTCGAACATCGCTAAGTATTCGCGAGTGCGAAGTAGAACAGTGCATATCATAACAGTATGACGCAGTTGTAATGATAGGTATAGCCGCCCGAGCTATTAACAGCTAGACCAGTATTCTAGGAAGCTATGAACCGTCGGCCGAACTAAATAAGTTGATGATAGCTATATGAGATAGGAGCTTCATGTGCGAGAACCGTGCAGTGTGTTAATGGTAATAATTCACAGTGGACCTTTGTTTTGGTGAAATTTTGAGAAAAACCGTGTGTAAATTATCCTCCTATCAAGATGAACCAACTAATGAAGAAGACTGATATCAAGGACCAGAACCGCATCAGGAAATATGAGAGATAAGTAAATATTGTATGGGGCATGTGGGTCATAATGTTTCCCATTATTGGGGTCGGATAAGTTTATCTCGATCATAAGCAGTTATGATAAAAATAGATATTTTAGGCATACCGGGCATGTTTGTGTAGATTTGTGTGTTTATCAGTAATGAGTATTTTTGTGTGTTTTATAACGTAATAAGTATATGAGCATCAAAGTGTTATTTTAAATATGGTTTTGTTTGGGATGTCATTAATCTTGTTGAATGCACAGTCAAGGGAATATTTGTTTGATAGTGCTTATGCACAATGTGATTGTAAAAGCTAAATGGGGAAGACCGCTCGATATGGTGACAAGACCAGTAAGTGACACTGAAATTATGAGAGTAATAAGTATGGTAAGTGATTATCACGCGAAGGCAAAAAGAGGTAAGACAAGAATGGCTAGAGGGTATTGTGAGATATATTCAGGTAAGGCTAAGAGTCGATCCTGGGTCGAGCAGAATTAAATCGGAGGTGATATTCCCGCGTTCTTCGATGATATAATAGTCAACCCCTGGCACTATCCAGCCCATGACGGGCTAAGGCCGACCAAGCGACCGCTGCCCAGCCATTTGGCCTGCAGATATTGGGGTGACGCGTGATCAGCGCGTCGGGTCCCCTCGGCCGTTAATCTTGGTATTCGTGATCGGGGCGCTGTCTCACTGTCAGACAGCTACTCAATTGTCCTCACGAGGCTGAGTGCACCCCGTTCCAACCCTCACGTCAGTTTTAAAATCCCTGACGGAGCCGGGGATCGAACCCGGGGCCTCCGGGTGAGAGGCAGGCGCGCTACCCCTACACCACGGGGCCGGCTTCGATGATATAATGGTGAGTGAAAATAATAGCGGAGGTGATATTCCCGCATTCTTCGACGATATATAAATGGTAAGTAAAATGATTGAATTCATTATCTGATGAGAGTCCACTTAAGCTCCGTCGGAAAGGTATTGCATTGCTCGAACCCAAGGCAGGTAAAAGGGAGTCTTTAAGAAACAGGTAGAAATATGGTTAGCCGTCTGAATTCTAAAGCAGCCAGGAAGGTTGTGCCGGCCTGCTGGTTATTACGGTGAAAGTGTGTCTGTCACAAGGTCGAGTCTGTCATTGTATTCTATGAAGGGAGGTAGTCCAACTTCCCGGGGTTTCTTTTTGTGTACCGCTTCAGGAAGCGATGTATTATATTTGTCATTATTTTTGGAGTGCATTCATTATGTTGTTGTTTATTAATAATCACGGCGCACCGGCCGCCGAAGTATTTATTTGATGCTTCATGTATGTTGACTTGTTTATCTTACTATAATTAACGGAGTTATAGCTCTGAGTGAAGTGATTGTTTTAAAGTTATAAAAACACACATGCCCGTAACCTAGAATAAATCTATTGCCTTCATTATCTGACTCTTGTGAGGAAAGATGATGATTGTACGAGTAGACATGTCCGATTTCCCAAAGAACAAGTTTTGCAAGTTATAAAAAATGAGTGCGCAATATTTATTGTGATAGAATGGCTGGTTTATTTAAGCCATAGTTATTTGAATTAAGTCTGTTGACAATAACTCTTGGACTTGAAGCAGTGGACTGCAGTAAAATAGACTATTTTCTATTCCTGGTTTCAGCCAGTGTGAAACATTATTTTTGCATTTTTTTGATGTTGTTGATTTCAGTAATTTAAGGGAGTTGATTTTGTTTTTATTTGTCTATGGTTGGGAGAAAAGGGAGATGATGTTTTTGTGAAATAAATTATTTTATATTAGGAGTTCTCTGACCTACTGATTTTAAGATAAGCCTCCTGTGATCCTGTGACTATATTCCTAGGATGTTTAGAATAAGTTAGAGCCACCCCGAACAGAACACTACCCGAGTAAGAGTCGGCATCCTAGAAGAACGCGGAAGGATATATATGGATTGGTGATAATGATGTAGTTATTCATGTCCATATTAGTTTTTCTTTTATTAATTAGTGGATCACAGTGATGGAGAGTGTCAGAGAGTAGCTAGCCGGAGCCTACTGAAGTCTATATGCCGCCTTGAGGTCATGTAAACAGATGTAGAGCATCCCCTGTCATATCACCCTGTAGTGGGGCTTGATGAGCTAGGTAGCATCATGGCGCCGAACGGTGTGGCCAAATTAACAAGTAATTCAGGGGAAAGTAAAGCCAGGAGTTTGTTTAAAGTAAATAATCGAAAATGCTGAGTTTATTTTGCATAGTTAGGTAGAAGCAGCGTTTTCGTGGCGCCCTTATATTTGAATAATTAGTAGCAAACTCCAAATGTATGTTCTAGGACGGCATGAACCGTAAGAGTGATGTCAGTACTTTATTGACAGAACTGGGAAGTTAAAATTAACAGAAGGGTAAACTGAAAGTTTATTCACAAAAGCAAACATCAAATAGGCAGCTCTTCAAGCATATTAAAGTCATTAATGGGATTAACGTAAATTGGGATTAAGCGACTCATTTTATGATTGCAAAAGGTGGGAACGTGAGGCTCCATACCCCAGTCTTCTCAAATAAGTATTATATTGTGTGATATGGCGTCAGTGGAGGAAATTCGACTCATCATTGAGAGTTCAGTAGCTAGAACAATGGAACAGTTCGAACACTTTAAGAGGGAATGTAGGGAACAGAGTGAATTAAACAATGCACGTATTGCGGAACAAATTGCAGAACAGAGTGAATTAAACAATGCACGTATTGCGGAACAAATTGCAGAACAGAGTGAATTAAACAATGCACGTATTGCGGAACAAATTGCAGAACAGAGTGAATTAAACAATGCACGTATTGCGGAACAAATTGCAGAACAGAGTGAAATCAACAATGCACGTATAGCGGAGCAGAACGAAATCAACAATGCACGTATTGCGGAACAGTTAGCGGAGCAGATAACGGAACACAGTAAGACAAATAATGCACTACTCGCGGAACAAAATACAGTTACTAACACACAGTTAATGGAACAAATTGCAGAACAGGGTAGGCGGAATAATGAAGTATTAAAAGAGGAATTAACGGAACAAATTGCAGAACAGGGTAGGCTGAATAAGGAAGCATTAAAAGTGGAACTGACAGATAAATTAGCAGAGCAAATAGCTAAAATCCCGCTTGAGACTACCACACAGTTAGGTCAGATGGAGACGAACTTAAGGCAATCAATAGCGTTCAGTGAAGAAAAGACGGCAGCGAAACTCATACAGCTAGAAGAAATATGTAACGCTAATACAGAAGGGATAAAGATAGAACAATTAGCAATCCAAGCTACCATAAAAGGAGTAGACAACGAGGTTAAGTCTGCGGCAAAACAATTGCACAGCTTAGAAGGAGAGATGATAGAGATTAGAACGGAAATAGACAAGGCAGCTTTGACTTCAGCAGAACGATGGAGCATTCAGGAGAACGAGAATGATGCTCTTAAAGAGAGTATCCGTGAAAGCAATGAGATGATAGGAGGCAGGCTCGATCAGCTGGAAAGCGAGAAGAAAGAGGGAAAGAGAAAAGAGGAAAATAGATATGAGGCAATAAGAGTGGAAATAAACAAGACATGCCAACAAATTGGAATTGACGGGAAAGAGGATAGAAAGAAACTCATAGAACAAATGGAAGAAAACCAAAAGAGGATAAAGGAGGTCGAACTGCAGTTACTGGGAAAAATGGAGGTACAAGAACGAAAGATTATTAAGACAGAAATACAGTCTTTGCAACAGCAGGAAATGCTTCTGGAACTAAAAGCCCACAATAGCAGCAAAGGGACAAGCAGTGTGGTTAATCATTTCAACACAAGCCAGACTCAGGTAGAAGGAATGAATGAACTTAGTCCGGGCCGTGCGACCACAGGTAGCGAGAATAATGAAGGGTTTCAAACATTTAGAGGACTTGCTTCAACACCTCAACAGCCGACTGGCAATAATAATAACAATAACCCAACTACACAGTATGTCCAAATAATTAGAATGCAGGAGAATCGCCCACGAAAATTTAACAATGATGGTTCACAAACGCCGAAAGCTTTTCTAAAAGACTTAGAACACTACCTTACAGACAATAACATTCCTGAGAATAAGAAACTCAGAATAACAGAGAAATTACTTGCGGATAGCGTTCTGACGTGGTTCAGAAGTTTTCGCTACACCTTTGAAGATATGGGTACCTTCAAGCATGCATTTTTACGTCGTTACTGGAGCATGTCTATACAACATAATTTAAGGATGGAATTATATAGTAGGAAGTATCATGCGTCACAGCCAACACGTTATTCAGAATATTTTTCGGCTCAGCTACTCAGACTGAAGGATATGGATATTTTACCACCGGAGTCAGAACTGGTGATGACAATTGGAAAGCAGCTTCCGTTGCCAGTACAACAGTTTTTAATTGCGGCAAACGTCTCGAGCGCACTGCAAGCAGAGGAGGTGTTACGTCAGTTGGATGAGACGTCATTAAATAATCAAAATAGACACGTCAGAGCGAGTGACAGCGCAGCGCTGGTACACCAAGCTGAGCTAGTCAAAACTAGAGAGCAGAGCACCAACACGAATGTTAGTCATAGGAGCGGGAATAATAACGGAAGATCAGACTCGCCGAAAGAGGAGCAAAGGAGATATGAACCAAGGAACGAGAGTAACTGGCAGCCACAACAGTACAGGAGAGATGAATGGAGAGGGCGTGGTCGCGAAGGTCCATATCATCATCGCAGATATGATAGAAGAGATAATAGAACGTGGAACCGAGGACGAGATGAGAACCGAGGATATACGGAAGACAGTCGACGGGAATTGCAAAACAGGCATGAGGCATCACAACGATACCTAGATGAGTTGCATCGCAACCAAGAGACGGAAAAGGATCGCTGGCGAAGGACGATGGAGAATCGCGAGAACCCAGATATGGAAATCACTGGAGCAGAGAGTGAATTAGCGCAACAGCATCGCGAAAGCCAAAATGAGAAGAGGAACACAGGGGCTATTAAAAAAAATGTATTAGAGGGTGAAGGAGATAGAATAAATTTCACGCCAGATAAGACACAGTGGTTGATAGCGAACATCGAGGAATGGGTCGCAACTCCTGAGGATTTTACACGTGAAATTACTCAACCGGAACAACATTGTTTGAGGAAATTACCAGTCATCATTACGAGGATAGAAGGACTAAGAGTAAAAGGATTAGTGGATACAGGGGCACAGCTATGTCTAGTATCAGAGGCATTAATTAAAGCTCTAAGCGAGAAACAGAGATTACCTACGATTCCAGTACCACAGGTCAAAATTAGAGGAGTAATTCCCGAAAAATCAGCCGTATGCAAATTTCAGGTACAACTGGATCTAGAAATATTAGGACACACTTTCTCACACGTATTCATGGTGATGAACAAGATGAATGTAAATTTGATTCTGGGGGCGGATTTCCTATATGAGCACCAAGCAGTGATTGACCTGCGCAACAATGTAATTAAATTCAGAAATATGGAAGGATTATCAGCAGTGGGACTGAACATGAATAACCACGACTTAGATAGAGACGTTGACATTTGGAAGCTGGAGACCATTCCTGAGGAAGAAGAAGAAGAAAGTCAAGCAGATGAAGAGGACTCGAACACAGGACTCCTGGAGGGAAAGCAAGAATTGGAAGATGAAATGTGGTCCATGGCAGTAGAAGAAGATGGCAACAAAGACAGTTTTGAGGCACTTTTGAAAGAAAAATTAAGAGAGGCAAAGCTAAATGATGATGAAAGAAATTGCTTGGCACAAACGCTATGTAAACACTCAGCAGCATTTAATACATTACCGGGAAAAATATTAAATTTCAAGTACGCTATGCAGGTAGATGACTGGACACCATTTAAGAGCCGACTCTACCCAATTCCAGAAAAGCAGCGTGCAGCAGTTAGAAAAATTATAGGTGAGATGCTTAGAGGGGGCATAATTAAGAAAGCTCCAACCCCATATTTGAACGCCATATTAGCGGTGGCGAAGCCAAATGGTTCAGTGAGGTTGTGTCTCGATGCTCGCACCCTCAATGCCAGATTAATAGATGAAACCGACCGGGCACCACTAATTAAGGATGTACTCAAGAAGTTCCATAAGAAGAAAATATATTCGTCTGTCGACCTTGCGAATAGCTATTGGCACATCGAGTTAGAAGAGAAATCACAGCTGTTAACTGGATTTCTATTCGACAATCAGAGTTTCACCTGGTGTCGTTTACCATTTGGAGTTAAGACAGCCGGATCTGCACTAATCCGAGCATTGGATCGAAATTTAACAGAAGAAGTGAAAGACATGACTGTCAGATATGTCGACGATATCTTACTAGCATCAGAGAGCAATGAGGAACACATGCAAAATTTAAGCAAGTTGTTAGAGAACCTAGAAAGGGCAAATTTCAAGATCAATCTAAAAAAATCACACTTTTTTCAGCACGAAATTTTATATTTAGGACATATTGTTGATGGAGAAGGGATCAGGCCCAATCCAGTGAAAATCGAAGCCATTAAAAATTTTCCTCGACCAACCAGAGTCAAGCACATAAGGATGTTCTTGGGAGCCACCAACTTCTTTCGTGAAAACTGTCCAGGATACACCGAAGTAGTAGCACCATTACAAGAGATGCTAAAAAAGAACAACCGTTGGGTTTGGAACGAAGAGTGTGAGAGGTCATTCACAGCCACGAAGGAATTACTGTCAAATAACATCAAACTGGGTTACCCAGATTTTTCGAAGGGGTTTATAATTCAAGCAGATGCATCTTTAGTGGGCATCGGAGCAATGCTTTTCCAAGAAGACGCAGAGAGAACAGCAAACCGCTCATACCTAGCATTCATCAGCAGTAAATTAAGAAAACATGAGAAAAGTTATACCATCTCAGAGCTGGAGCTTTTGGCGATCATATACGCGCTTCAATAATGGCGTCGTATTATCTATGGTTTCTCCATAACAATCCGCACTGATCACAAGGCGCTGACTTTCTTATTTAAGACCACCTTGGTAAGTGAACGCATCAACATATGGGCCATTTATGCGCAGCAGTTTGATATACAAATTGAGCACATATCAGGAAAATTGAATGTAATCCCGGATATTTTGAGCCGAAATCCAGAAGAAGAGGCACAGCAGGAGGAAATGTTAGTGCAACACATCGAGCTGACAAACGAAGATCAAGATTTCTTACAAGAACTGAAGAGGTTACCGCAGGAACAAGAAAAGGAGCCATGGATGATGCAGATGATTAAATTCCTCAAGAGAGAGATAACACCTGATACCCCAGCATATCGAGAGATTGAAGCTCAAGCGAGAAGTTATTCATACTTCAATAATATGCTCCATAAATTTATAGAGGATCATGTCAAGTTACGGATATTGTTACCAGCTTCGTTACAGAGGAAATTAGTGTGGCATACTCATTATACGCTTGGTCACATAGGGTTAGACAAGACACAAGCAACAATAGGTGAAGCTTTCACTTGGCCACGGATGAGGATTACTATACGCGATGTCCTGAAGACATGTGATATTTGCCAGCGCGCAAAACCCAATAACTTCCTCATGAGACAATACCCAAAGCCAATACTGCCACAGAAACCGTTAGAGCTCATTGCTACGGACTGTCTTGGTCCATTGCCAAAAGGACGTAGAGGAGTGCGACATGTCCTTGTATGTGTGGACGTCTTTTCTAAATTTGTTGTTCTATGTCCTATCCAGAAAACAACTTCGAAACAGGTCCTGAGCCGCATCAAGAATCGAGTTATACCTATAATGGGAAAGCCTGAATTTATCCTTTCTGATCATGGAAGTTATTACACATCAGCAGAATTTAAGCGCGGATTAAATGAGCTAGACATCAAGCATGTACTATCTAGCATACGCCATCCACAGGGAAATCCGAGCGAAAGAGTCTTACGTGAGGTCTCGAAGCACATACGCATGTTCATACCTACAGAACATCACCGTTGGGCCGATACATTGAAAAATATTGAGATTTGCATCAATATGACACGTCATGAGTCAACTGGACAAGAACCATACACGTTACACTTGAACCAGCAACCACCGAGATCTTGGACAACAGTACTAGATTGCCCAAGAGATCCGCAGCCAGCACCACAGCTGAGAGTCGAACGGACGATCACCTACATGAGAGAACAAGCTGACAGGAGGCTGAGAAGACTAAAAGGAAAACGCTTTCACAGGGAATTGAACGTCAATGAACTAGTTTTATTGAAGAGGCCACCTATCTCTGATCCAGCAAACAAAGTATTTCATAAATGGTGTTTCCCATACATAGGACCTTATCGGATCATAAGAAATTTGGGGAATAATGCATATAAGATACAGGACGTAAATAGTGGAAGCACATCAGTTGTAAATTGCTCAAACCTCAAATTATATTACAAAAGGGAACCGTTTGATCAACCACGGAATACCGCGGGTGTCAACATTATGGAAATCGAATAAAGATGAGCCAAATGCACGTGGAACGAGGACGTAGCCAGTCATAAAAGGACTCTGTGTTTACAGTGGAAGACCGTGAAGTAAGAGGACTGGGCGAGACAGGCGGACAATAGCTAGCTACCTGCACCAGACAGCCGAGACACTAATCTTAGCAAGAATGTGGAGAGGGAGACAAGAATCGTACCAAGGGAATCCCTGCGCGCGACAGCAGTGGCGAACCAAATAAACAATATAAGGAGTGACGACGGAACCTTGCAGCATCCGTGAGGCGGATCGAGATTGAGAAAAAAATCATACGTTCCATATAGATTTTTTTCCTTTGCAGAAGGGTAATGTGACCTTTATGCATCTCTGATAGCATAAAGTCTACATATTATTCCAACAAAATTTAATTCATGTCTCAAAGTCGATGTGAGAATAGAAGTTGCTTGTGAAACTAGAATGACAAAAGGATGGTTCGTACGTGACTTGAAGCAGCTTTCTCCCAGTGCGGACAAAGGCAGCGGGAAAGAGAAAATCCACATCTGGACACCAAATGCGCCAGACAACGCGCGGAGGTCGTTACACTACGCGGGTAAATGCAGAAACATCAACGATTACCTACCAAATAAACCCCGCCCATTTGAAAGGAATTAGAGCAGTAATTAGAATACAGAAACAGGAATTATACCATCGTATGGGGGATTATCCCAGCCTCTCAGAAATATCGTCAAAATTTAAATTGGATTATTCTGTGATTTTTGCCAGAATTAAAATGAAATCAGGGGGTGGATTTGAAACGACCAATGGCAGTGAGAGACACTTGACGCGACCGAATCCCGCCGAAATTAAGGGACAATGAAGCAAATTACGGAGCTCATTATATAAGGATCCAACGATCGGATTTTGAATAAAAAGGAGTCATTGAGACATTGGAAATGAGGACGTTCTAAGGAGCTAGTTCGCATATTCATGTGAGTGTTATTTTGGAAATAAATTCTGAAACTCCCCTACTCCACGTCCCTTTAAGAGAAATCGTATAAATAATGGATCGAAACACAGCGAAGTCAGTCTACTTTGGGGCATCACGGTAGGCGGAAGCCTTGGCCCTGAGCGATCAGAAAGTACAGTGATTTTTACAAGTTCTATAAGTCTACTTTGGGCCATCACGGTAGGCGGAAGCCCGTGCCTCGAGCCCTCAGAAATTAACGTGATTATTACAAGTTTTATAAGTTCTTAATACGCGCTGTAGAGGCGAGAGCCTACGCTTGAGGCATAAGAATAATTAACATTTTACAAGTTTATAAATAGGAGCAAGTATACCTCCGAAATTCGAACATCGCTAAGTATTCGCGAGTGCGAAGTAGAACAGTGCATATCATAACAGTATGACGCAGTTGTAATGATAGGTATAGCCGCCCGAGCTATTAACAGCTAGACCAGTATTCTAGGAAGCTATGAACCGTCGGCCGAACTAAATAAGTTGATGATAGCTATATGAGATAGGAGCTTCATGTGCGAGAACCGTGCAGTGTGTTAATGGTAATAATTCACAGTGGACCTTTGTTTTGGTGAAATTTTGAGAAAAACCGTGTGTAAATTATCCTCCTATCAAGATGAACCAACTAATGAAGAAGACTGATATCAAGGACCAGAACCGCATCAGGAAATATGAGAGATAAGTAAATATTGTATGGGGCATGTGGGTCATAATGTTTCCCATTATTGGGGTCGGATAAGTTTATCTCGATCATAAGCAGTTATGATAAAAATAGATATTTTAGGCATACCGGGCATGTTTGTGTAGATTTGTGTGTTTATCAGTAATGAGTATTTTTGTGTGTTTTATAACGTAATAAGTATATGAGCATCAAAGTGTTATTTTAAATATGGTTTTGTTTGGGATGTCATTAATCTTGTTGAATGCACAGTCAAGGGAATATTTGTTTGATAGTGCTTATGCACAATGTGATTGTAAAAGCTAAATGGGGAAGACCGCTCGATATGGTGACAAGACCAGTAAGTGACACTGAAATTATGAGAGTAATAAGTATGGTAAGTGATTATCACGCGAAGGCAAAAAGAGGTAAGACAAGAATGGCTAGAGGGTATTGTGAGATATATTCAGGTAAGGCTAAGAGTCGATCCTGGGTCGAGCAGAATTAAATCGGAGGTGATATTCCCGCGTTCTTCGATGATATAATGGTGAGTGAAAATAATAGCGGAGGTGATATTCCCGCATTCTTCGACGATATATAAATGGTAAGTAAAATGATTGAATTCATTATCTGATGACAGTCCACTTTAGCTCCGTCGGAAAGGTATTGCATTGCTCGAACCGAAGGCAGGTAAAAGGGAGTCTTTAAGAAACAGGTAGAAATATGGTTAGCCGTCTGAATTCTAAAGCAGCCAGGAAGGTTGTGCCGGCCTGCTGGTTATTACGGTGAAAGTGTGTCTGTCACAAGGTCGAGTCTGTCATTGTATTCTATGAAGGGAGGTAGTCCAACTTCCCGGGGTTTCTTTTTGTGTACCGCTTCAGGAAGCGATGTATTATATTTGTCATTATTTTTGGAGTGCATTCATTATGTTGTTGTTTATTAATAATCACGGCGCACCGGCCGCCGAAGTATTTATTTGATGCTTCATGTATGTTGACTTGTTTATCTTACTATAATTAACGGAGTTATAGCTCTGAGTGAAGTGATTGTTTTAAAGTTATAAAAACACACATGCCCGTAACCTAGAATAAATCTATTGCCTTCATTATCTGACTCTTGTGAGGAAAGATGATGATTGTACGAGTAGACATGTCCGATTTCCCAAAGAACAAGTTTTGCAAGTTATAAAAAATGAGTGCGCAATATTTATTGTGATAGAATGGCTGGTTTATTTAAGCCATAGTTATTTGAATTAAGTCTGTTGACAATAACTCTTGGACTTGAAGCAGTGGACTGCAGTAAAATAGACTATTTTCTATTCCTGGTTTCAGCCAGTGTGAAACATTATTTTTGCATTTTTTTGATGTTGTTGATTTCAGTAATTTAAGGGAGTTGATTTTGTTTTTATTTGTCTATGGTTGGGAGAAAAGGGAGATGATGTTTTTGTGAAATAAATTATTTTATATTAGGAGTTCTCTGACCTACTGATTTTAAGATAAGCCTCCTGTGATCCTGTGACTATATTCCTAGGATGTTTAGAATAAGTTAGAGCCACCCCGAACAGAACACTACCCGAGTAAGAGTCGGCATCCTAGAAGAACGCGGAAGGATATATATGGATTGGTGATAATGATGTAGTTATTCATGTCCATATTAGTTTTTCTTTTATTAATTAGTGGATCACAGTGATGGAGAGTGTCAGAGAGTAGCTAGCCGGAGCCTACTGAAGTCTATATGCCGCCTTGAGGTCATGTAAACAGATGTAGAGCATCCCCTGTCATATCACCCTGTAGTGGGGCTTGATGAGCTAGGTAGCAATACTAACAAATGGATTTCATCCAAAATTGGCACACCAAGATATCATAATATTTCAGATTATTTCTGACCAACGCATGCATGACATTGTTGCCAAAATGATTTTACTCGCGCTGATAGATCCAATGTCTAACTGCATGTAACGTCCATGCTATTCATTGGACTTCAACCAAATATTGTATTCAGTACCTTAAGAGATGGAACTAACCATATATTGAGTCACCAGGGCTGCCAACTGAAGTGCTCTATTAGGCTACAGGTATATTTCGAACTAATTAGAAATTTCGATATTGCCAACTTAATTTCGCTATTTTTCTAGATAGGTCTATATAGATTGGCATGAATCTTAAATTTTAAGAAAAATAGGCTCTTTAGTTCGTCACGGAACCTCTTGTTTTGAATTGTGACGCATATTTGTCCAATAATTAGTGCATTTTTGCTTGCATATTCATTCATTTAATAGTGCTTGAACTTCCGGGCCTTAGTTATTACGTACTCCGAGAGACAAGTAGCGCTTGGAAATAGGACCAGCATTGAACTAGAGCAGTACAGTGGCGTGATAAGGCTTGCTGATTACATAACAACATGACCTAGAAACAACTGTGCGGGTATTAGCCTTCGAAGCTATTACACGTCTGAGGAATCCTTGCTGGTCGTAGATGCATAAACTAGGAGTTGTGTCACAATCTGTTTTCCTGGAGATAACTAGGGCTGGGATTTTTAGGTGCTAAAAATCGGGAAAATATTTATTTTGTATGTATTAAAAATACCTGAAATATGTGGGGGAAAAATTAAAAATATTTTATTATAATTTAGTTTATTAATATGCAGTACTCACGAATGCAACTTATTCTATGTCTCACCGACTGCTGAAGCATTACAATACACAACGAGATATATCTTCAGGTTGTCCATCACAAATGACCGACGATTATCGCGAAACACTTATTCTGAAGGCGCGAAACTGCGGCAATATGTTTCTTGCCCTAGAGGTGTTGTGTAACTTGAGATCGCTGTTCAACCTTGATTGCTTTCCCGCATGGCTGGCAGAACAGAACGCCCCCACCAGAAGTAAAGTTATCTTTAAATTCTGCAACAGACGATAACTTGTAGTTGTTTTAACTTCAGGCATCGTAGAACTGCCTTACACTTCACAGTGCCAGAAATGAACTGCATGTGAGTGACACTTGTTCCAGGTGGCTGGGGTGAGGGGGAGGTCTAGCACGTGATGCAATATGGCTATGGACAAGGGAATCCCCGGCTTCCACAGTGAGTGACATGGGGCGACAAGTTAAGAATAACACAGTTGCAAGCTGACATACGCTCTGCATGAAGATTAGATAGCTCACAGTTCTTCCCCGTTGAAGTAACACAGAACAAAAATGCAATAAACTGAAATATCTAGCATACTGATTTTAAATAATTTAAATATTATGTCTTTTTATGTACTAATAAGTGAGAAGCAGGAATTTATGTATTTATAGAAAAAATGCTTAAAATATGTATTTACATAAAAAAAAGTCCTCTCGGCACGCCGGAAGGCGGAGGTAGATTTCACCGGACAAACTTGGGGATAGGCGAAAATAGGCAGAATATGCAGGTTTTCGTAGAAAGATCAGACCTCATTTATTGCAAGAAGGTATTTTATAATTGGAGCTTAATTAACTTTGTATTTCGTCATTTTATGCTTATTTTAAACATTTTATTGTCTTATGGGAACGGTAACCTTCTTGTCATTTGGGGTCCATTTTTATACTTGTGGTCACACTGTCCTTATGCAAGGTTTCGACACTGATGTGTAACTATGTAACGGTCTGTTACTTCTTCACGCAAAATTATATCTCCCGCAGAGATTTTGGTTGATTCCTCAGTTTAAGGGCTGCGACAACGCGGTCATGTAACCCCGTGTACTTAGGGATGGCTGTATTTGTCTGTAATTCAGGTAAGGACTGCAGACGGTCAATTTCAAGCAGTAGTTCCTAATGTTGCTATAAGGTACTACCATCAACGACACCTAGCTGTGAACTTGGATACTAGATGCCACCGCAACCAGCAACTCGCAACGAACGTTGGAACTTCCCCTCCAAAGGAAAGCATACTGAGGGATTTTTAGCGCTCTTAGAAAATCCGACGACTTCGGCCAGCTTTGAACTCGCGACCTTGGGCATAGACATTCAGCATGCTACCAGTTACGTCACCGAAGCCGCTTCACACTTAGTCAGATGGAAATCTGAATCTGATCTCGTGCAAATGCGTTATCTTGGCAACGTCTGATGGCTCATCTCTCATCAATTTAGTAGTGTTGCCATGGCAACCACTGATAGCTCTTGGCATTTTCTTATAATTCCGAAATCATTTTTCTCATCCCTTGGCATAATGGTGGGTCATATCAAAAATTCTTTCAGACAAAAGTTTTAGGTAATTATTAGGGGAATATTGTCCATTTCGTACGGTTTTGATATTGTGCCTATTAAGAAAGATATGATTAATGTTTCCCGAAAAAAAAAAACACTTTTTCCCACCCCTTTGGTCAATGGTTGGTGCTATAAAAAAACCTCTTCAAACATATTTTTTTTGGCTTTATCCGACACATAGTATGAACGTTGAACGGATTCGATATTTCACATATTAAGAGAGTTATAGCAATATTTCACTTTTTCGAAAAAAAAAAGCCCCCCATTTTCACCCCCTTCGACCGATTTAGCCCAGTAACGAACTCGACCGAGATTTTATAGGTATACATATTCGGTAAAAAATTCAAAGTGATTGGTGCAAAATTACGGCAGTTATCGTGTCCACAAGAAACTGATATACATATATATATATATATATATATATATATACATAAATTATATATAAACTTTTGAACTGACGGTGGTTTGGGGGTCTGGGGGATGTGAAACACGAAGATATGTCGAAATTTTCCGGAAGTCGAAACATGGGACCCATTGCAATAGTTAGCTTTCTAATGAAATCTACCTAATATTTATTTACCTAAAAATCCAAGCCCTAGAGATAACGGTACAGTCTGGACTGCATGTCTATGACTCATTGTGGCAAGAGCTTTGTGTTTGTTTAGTTGGGTATATTATTTTAAAATATCATATATTTCACAAAACTCAAGCTCCTAAACCAGAGGGAGTTAGAAGGTGTCGTTTGTACCAAAATCTTACAAATCGTCTCAATAGTTTATCTAAGAAATTGAAAATACATCAGTATAGAACAGTAATTAAACCAGAATGCCAGTGAATGTCTAATACTAAATTATAAATTGGAAAAATTAGAAGTATCAGAAAGAAACATTATACGCAAAATTCTCGGTCCATTATGAACTATAGAGTTTTGGAAATTAACAAGTAACGAAGAAATATATCGGAACATTGAAAACATAACGGAGACAATAAAGAAGAGGCAATTGTTATTTTTCAGACATTTATATAGAATGAACGATAGCAGTTTAACCAAACAGATTTTTAAATATCTTTGGAAAAAGAAATCGACAACAGCCTGGTTTCAAGAAGTAAAGAAAGATTTAGAAAGAAACAATGTAAGAGAAAAAGATGACTTAGAGAGAGAAATTACAAAAAAAAAAGGTATTGGGAATGGAAGGACTTCAAGGAAGGCAATATAAGAAAACAGGCTCAAAATGGTCGGAAGAGAGAAAGATGAAGAAGCACTGGAGGAAGAAGAAAGAACAAGAAAGGACTAAACATTGAAATTGGTTCGTAGACCTCAGAATACCCTAACGGAGAAAGAAGAAAACGAATAATGGGAAGAAAGAACAGAGGTATTGAAATAAACTGCCTAGCATTTGCAGATGATTTTGTCATACTTTCTGAAAATCTGGCAAATGCAGCAATGCAGGTCAATCTCTTAGAAGAGATAGCAAACAAAACAGGTATAAGAATTTCTGTACAAAAAAAACAAATTTATGACAAACGTAAAGAAAATACGAGCCTTACAGTAGTCGCATATGATGTGTAACATGTGACATGTTATCCTACTATGAGTGTCCCGGGAGCGCAAATCCCTTGTTGACAGTGAACTCTGTTGGTCATTGAAATAACTACTTGTAAAACTCCAGTGCCAAATCCTGACCGTAATGAATCATAATTGTTATTTGCCGTGACGGAAGCAATCCACTGCCTACTATATGCAAGCTGCGCTCTATACCGGCCAGTTAGTGAACCTATGCCAGCGATGTTATTGAAAATGGCCTCGTTTGGCCGATCAGCGCACTGCCAAATATAGGCGCGATTAAAAATTAGGTGTGCGGAAGGTATATTAAATGTTTTCCTCCCAGTGATATGTTTAGACCAACGAAGTTTCAATTATTGTTGGTAGTCGGCGTTAATATACTGAATTCCTACGTTGTTTGGAGTGTTTGTTGATGCGATATAGATTCCACATAGCCACATGGCCGACAGTACATCGAGTGCTTACATTAAATAAGAATACAGCAAAAGTATGAGGATTTAATAAATCGTAATTGTTTTCAGCAAATATGATAAAATGAATATTTTCACACCAAAGAACGACAACTTGAAGATAATTTATTGTAGGAATCTCTTAAATGTGGTCTCCAAACCTTGAACTAAACTGAATGCGGTATACATTCCACATAGTCACATGGCCTACAGTACGTCATTGTACCGATCTCCGCCATCACGCGCGCTCATTGTTTCCGTCCCATGCACTTCCGTCCCATCCATTTCCATCCCTTTTCCAAAATCACTCCCACAAAAATGTCCAGCTACCGAGTGGAAAGATGTTACACATCAAAAATGCTCCAGATATCCTAGTAACAGAAATTGGTCAAATAAAGAGGGTGAGGAAGTTCAAATATTTGGCAGGAAATTATTCAAGAAAATGATATGGAAAAATCTGCTGTAGATGAAAGAATACGAAAGATGGAATGAGCGTATGGCAAAACTAGGAATACCTACAACAAGAAGTGTTTGACCAAAGATCTTAAAATATAGCACTACAACACCGTAGTCAAACCGGAATGGTCTCGTACTGAACTACAAATTGGATAAATTAGAAGAATTATACGCAAAATACTCGGTCCTTTCAAAACTGCAAAATTCTGTAAGTAATGATGAAATATATCGAAAAATAGATCACATACCAGAAACACTACGGAAGAGGAGATTGCTATTATTTGGACATTAGTACAGGATGGATGACAGCAGGTTAACCAAGCAAATTTTCACATTCCTGTGGAACAAGAAGTCAACAACAACCTGGGTACAAGAGTCAAAAAGGATTTGGAAAGAAACAATATCAGAGAAGAAGATACACCACACAGAGATATTTTTAGTCAAAAAATGCTAAAAATGGAAGGATTCCAAGAGTGGAAGAGAAAGAAAACCATCTCGAAATAGTTCGAGGAAAGGAGAGGAAACATAGCGAGATGATAAAGAAAAACTGGAGGAAGAAGAAGGAACAGTAAAGGACAAAGCATTGAAATTGGCTCGTGATCCGTAGACGACCGTAACGAAAATAATAATAATAATAATTTTATATGGTCATGACTGCAAGTGATGAACACGATATTGGACGTAATAATGAAATCCGTGGGCAATTTCCTTGCGCAATAGCTCCCCTGGTAGATTAAGGTGGAAAATCGGTTACGACTGTCTTGATGCTACTTGGAAGTCATGAAACGTCGCACATCTGATTGTTCATGTATGCCATTCCGTTATGTAGTTCGCTCCCAACCATTTTCAGGAGATATCAAGGGGAACGCTAACTGAGCAGCACTATCACCATATCGTGCGCCTTCTTATAGCACCCTGTTACACGGAGCACAGTGAAACACGCAAGAGGAAGGTCATAATACCCACAACATATGATCAGCCATGGGCACGCTGTTCCCTCTAATAGCTGCCACAGCCGCAGATTGCGAGAATGCGCTGAGCTAACCTGCCAGCAGAGTTATGGATCTCCCTTAATTAACACTCCCTTGCATTCTGGCGCACAACAACAGCAAGAATTCCCCAAGTCTTCACCATAAACAACATTTCACACAACATAATGTTCCTCTTCAACATGGCTTGTACCCCGCAGATTCTGGCGTAATCCTTCATTATTTCAAGGGAACTGTGCCACTCCTGACGAATGTTAATTTAGCCATATCCAGTGTTCCAATTCCACGAGAGATGCAGATGTATAAAACAAACTCCCCGATTCTTGGATGTCACGGGTAATCTCGAGAACCACTGGATGGATTTTGATGCGGTTTACACCATTCTGTAAAGGATATCTCGAGGAAGGTTTCTGTAGAAAATTATTTATTTATGAACAAAGGAAGCCAAGCAGTAACGATTTCAGTGAAAAGGTCAGGAAAAAAAACCTGCGTCCGTGCGCCTCTTAAGCTTACGCTGGGCAAACCGTTAAAAATATCAATATACGAAGGTGGATCAAAACGTTAGTTGCACTAACGCGCTGCAGCAGCGCGCTGTGTGTCGCAAACGTGGGCACAGCGGAGAAAGGGACAGACACTGCCCACACGTCTGTGGTGTCTCGTCTTGTATGGTGTGAATAGCGGCCAAATGCAATGGCACGTCGACTGGACGTTCACACCAAATATGAGGTGCGTGCGACAATCCGATTCCTATGGGCCAAAAGGAAGAATTGCATGGACATTCATCGTGAAATTAGTACTGTGTATGGGGAGTGGGCCATTTCCCGGCAAGGGATCGTAAAGTGGTGTCAGCAATTCGAAGCCGGACGCATCACGGACGAATATCGCAAGGGCAGGCCCGCAACGTCCAGGACCCGTGCAAATGTCAACAGTGTGAATGCGATCATTAGACAGAACCAGCGCATTCAATTGAGAGAAATCGCGACACGGCTGAACATGTATGGCAGTGTGTTCTCCATTGTTCACGAGGACCTTGGATGTCGTAAGCTGCGTCAAAGATGGGTCCCACGTCTTCTCACCGATGATCACAAGGGGCAAAGTTTCCAATCCTCCGTGGCATTTTTGGAACGCTATGCCGCAGACGGCAACGGGTTTCTGCGGCGAATCGTCACAGGCGATGAAACGTGGGTCCACCACTTCACCCCCGAAACGAAGAGAACATCAATGGAATGGGTGCACCCCTCATCAGCACAACGAAAGAAGGCCAAGGTTCAACCTTCAGCCGGTAAGGTTATGGCGACAGTGTTCTTTGACATGGAGGGTTTGCTGCACGTGGAATTCATGCCGAAAGGCACGACGATCAACGCAGCATCGTATTGTCAAAAGTTGCGCCGGTTGCGTGAACCGATTAAAGAGAAGCGCCAGGGGAAATTGAGTGCCGGTGTGATTTTGTTGCACGATAACGCAACACCTCACAAGGCCCGCCAAACGAGCGAACTGCTGCAGCGTTTCAAGTGGGAGGTCTGGCAACATCCACCCTACAGCCCCGACCTAGCGCCATGTGACTTTCATCTGTTGGGTAAGCTCAAAACGGAGCTCGGTGGTCGACGTTTCCAGACCGATGAGGAGGTGAAGGCCGCTGTCTCCGTGTGGTTGCAGAACGCTGGAGGAACTTGCTATGCATCCGGCATCGACAAGTTGGTTGTGCGTTCGCAGAAATGTTTGAAGCTTCTTGGAAACTATGTGGAAAAGTGACGTTACATTGTATGTCGTTATAGGCGTATTGCTGTTGTATAGGTGGTGTAATAAATGGCCATAACTCGGAAGTGCAAGTTATTTTTTGATCTGCCCTCGTACTATGAGTGTAAGAATTGTTCAGCATGAAAAGTTCTACAAAAAGGTCCGTGAGAGCATATGTCTATCTTCAATACATCGCCCACTATAAGTGTTTTACGTTTCCATTTATTCCAACAATCTCCATTCAATTACTGTCCAGTTGTATTGAGTTAAACCTTCAGAGAAGAGTGGTTGTGTTTAGAGTTTCCCTGGAAGTGCAACTCGACTTTTCTTCATTTCGCCTGTGAACTTTTCGATCCGCAAAATACACAGTCAAGTCAAGATTGGATGGAAGGGGGATTTGTGTTTCATACACCTCGCCATTCTTGAGTTATGTCTGACAAGAATTCGTTGCCCATGCATCTCCATGATAATATAATTAATAGTCCTGTCAGTGATTTTAACCCGTCATGCCGAGACGGAAAACGGATATAGGTCGTAGCTCATTGATATCGAAAGAAAAGGGTTTATCACGTAATGCATTCATAACTGTTCCCCGGCGAAGCCGGAGCGGGTTGCTTGTATCGCTTTAACTTTCTCAGTATGTGGAAAATCGAATCCATTCAAAGTCATCGTCGGCTTTAACTCGTTTCCGAGTATACATCTTCTTCCAAAACAGTCTAAAATAATCTAAGGTTGAGGTCTGTGGGCATGTTTGCGGTGACTGAACAGCCCAATGCGTGCATGAAACAAACGTCCACACAGATCACACAGAACTGTTGGTGGAGGGCGTGGCTGTGCTGCACGGAGCTTACGTGCTTGTCGCTTGGCCTTAACAATTCTACGACGTTCTTCTTCAAACATTTTGACAGCAGCCGGGATGGTCTGGCGCCAAGTTGAACGGTCTTTAGCAAGCTGGTCCCAGGTTTGTGGATTGAGACCTGTCAACTTCATATTCTGCTTGAATTGGTCCTTGTAACGTCTCTTAGGGCCTCCATGAGGTCTGGTGCCGGAGGTGAGTTCACCATACAGAACCTGGCGTGGTAGTCTCGTATCATCCATCCGTTGGACATGTCCAATCCATCTAAGTTGATGACCAATGATGGATGATTCTATACTATTAGCAAGCGCTGTCTCAAGAACATCAAGATTGGTGATGTGGTCTTCCCACTTTATCTTAAGGATGGATCGAAGCTTCTGTTGATGGAAGCGCTCAAGCTTTCGGAAGTCATGTCGATAGAGGGTCCAGGTTTCACAGCCATACAACTCTTAGGATAAGGGCCAAAAACTTATCTCAGTAAAGTTTCTTCGATAGCACCAACCATTGACCATATGGTTGGGAAAAATGGTGTTTTGGTAAAAACACCATGTCTCCCTAAAGTGGTACAATATCGAAACCGGATAGAATGGTCAATAGCCGTCTAGAAATTACGTAAAACTTTGGTCTGGAAGAATGTTTTATGTACGTCAAGGGATGAGCCAAATGTTTTCGGAATTATAACAAGGGACATCTCGTGTACTAAACATATGGAACGTATACAACAATTGGCAAACATAGAGAATTTGAAATATTTTTCTTTGGCCGGTGAAATCTACCTCCGCCTTCCGGTGTGCCGAGTGGAATTCCTTTGTATGGAATGGCTCCCCTAAGACAGGATGAAGCTGGATAAAAATCCTACAACCATGCAACACCCTGTATACGAGAGAAATAACATGATGATGATGATGATGATGATGATGATCGATAATTGTTGTTTAAAGGTGATCATGATGATAATTGTTGTTTTAAGGGGCGTAATATCTAGATTATCGGCTCCTAATGGTTTGGTTTATAGTGAAGATGATAATGAAATGTAAAAAGTACACAAGAACCTCGTTTATCCGGCCTTCGTTAATCCGGATCTCCGTTTATCCGGATCGAAAATAATGAAACATTATGTTTACTGGGTACAGTACCGCGGTATTTCTTTTACGGGGTCGACTCTTCTTGAATATCTTTTCCGCCAAGGATAGTTAAGGACAGGGATTGGAAGTAATTCGGCCACGGGCTATCAAAGGTACCGTCCCAGCATTCGCCTGCAAGTGAGAACTGATGTTAGTAAAACGTCTTTGTGATCGCGCTGCTCGGAAACTCTATACACATGTAAAACAGAAAATACTCGCAAATTATTTTAGTGCATAAAACAGTCGTAAATGTAAGAAAAGTCTTCTTATATTTTTGTACAATTGACAATAATATCGTATGGCCGCGGGTGCTGGGTGCAAGCTTTGTAATTTGACATCCAGAGGGATTGAAAAAAGGTATTACAATTTATGTTAATAGATTATATAACATGTATTTGTGTTTTACATTTACCGGATTATCCGGATTTTCGATCATCCGGATCAGTTCCGGTCCTATTTAATCCGTATGAACGAGGTTCTTGTGTATAACTAAAACTAACCACTAACTTATATAGACTACTAGAAGAAAAATGTAAAACAAAAGAAGAATAATGGAAATAAACGACAGAACAAGAAAAGCACTCAACCCTCGAGGATTGCGGGACTTGGAAGGAAGGAGAGCCATGAAAGGCAGATAGGAAAGGGGAAAGAGGAGAGGGCCCACCTCAAAGTCAGTGGAAGAAGGGAAAAAACTGGACCCAGCTCAGGAATCCCTTTAGGTGCGCCAACTCCCGAACTCACCAGGCGTGAGCCCTTGAGGGTGTAGCAATATCCAGGGTGCACCAGAAGTGGTGGGGCTACATACACTCTGCCTCCTTGATGGCCCTGAGCAGAAGGCAGAAGAAATCATGAAAAGAAAAAGAAGGCTGACCCCTCAAAGTAAGACGATATCTGAAAAGGAAATTGAAAGACTCCCTAGGCCTCGGATAACCTAATACCGTCAGGGTCGGAAGAGAACAAGAATTGACCAAGATGAAAGAAGACGGAGATGAGCCTGGCACAAGTAAGTGGAAGCAATGCCGGACTCTGCTGGGGTCTCGTAGTTGCCAACCCACGTTCCACAAGTTGTGAGCCCCTGGGAGGGCAATAACATGACATCACTGAATGCCACAGACAGTAATTAGGACTGCTATAATGAGCTCTGATTCCATACACAATATTTTCATTAGAGCGACCTCAATAATGAATGAAGCAGATGCACTTCAGCGGCACGCAGCCAGAGTAGCCAACTTAAGCGACAAGTGCTTAGATTCAGCGATTTTACATATATTTCAGCAACAAATATAAGAATAGAGAAGCTTGTAGTTTTGCGTTACCTTGAATATCGCCATTATGAGTCACGCGACCTCCTATTAACGGGGAATCCCTACAACTGGACGGATAACCGGGCATCGAACCCGATGCAACTCGGTGAGAGGCAAGTAACCTGACCACTGCGCCATCGCAGCCCCCTCAACAATAAAATGTTATGAATTTAGTAAGTTATTGTTTAAATAGGAACTTCTGTGGCGTAGTTGGTAGCATGCTGAGCTTCTATGCCAAAGTTCGCGGGTTCAAACCGGCCGAAGTCGTCGGATTTTTAAGAGCGTTAAAAATCCCTCAGTATGCCTTCCTTTGGAGTGGAAGTAAAGCCGGCGGGCCCATGTCATAGATTTATCGCATGTAAAAGAACCTACCACTAACTAAACTTGTAAGCAAAACTTGTAGGTTGGGTTTGATTAATGCTCTTTTAGTTCCAACGTTCGTCACCAGGCGCTGGTTGCGATGGCATCTAGTAGTAGCCAAGTTCACAGTTAGGTGTCATGGACGGTAGCATTTGGTAGCGAAAGTAAAAACTACTTGAAATTATCGTCCGCAGTCCTTACTTGAATAAAAAACAGATAGCACACACTAATACAGTCATCACAATTAACACCGGTTATCAGACAGATTCTACACACACCCCAAGTACACGGGGCTACATAACCGCGTTGTTGCAGCCCCTAATCCAATCAAACAACCAACCAACCAACCAACCAACCAACCAACCAACGTGACTGCTTCTGTCCTGGCGAATTGAGTTTCTTTTTAAGATGTATAATTATGTTTTATTATGCTACAGTATCTGTGGTTACCATGGCAACAAGTGTTGATAGCTTGCCACGGTGGGTGTGTGGTTATAGTGTCGGACTACCAACCTCAAGCTTGCAGGTTCGCTCCTGGCCATGATAAGTGATTTTTTGAAAGGCGGCAAATATCACGATACTCATGTCATACGTTGATGGAATGTTAAAGAACCCATTTGAAGTCAGTAGGCCGTGTTCATAATGGCAAAATTAATCTTGGGATTTTCCGCCAACACAAAGTTCCTCATTTCTCTACTAGAAAGCTATAGTGTTCAAGGAGCTTAGATATCTAACCTCCTTGGCATTCATAGCGCCCCAAGGAGCATTAAATTCGACACGTAAGCTACCCTCCGGGTGTAAATTATTAACAAAGCTTGCACCTGGCACCCGAGGCCATACGATATTATTATCTATAAGATCATCTTAGTTACTATTATTGAAAGTGAGTACGATTATCGGCCGCGAGATAGTACCAATTCGTAGTGTACAGATCTCTTCAAGTTAGTAAAAGTCGTTCAAAATTTCGATATTTCTTTTCTTCTTGTAGCGTTTCCGGGTGTGGTATAAAAAATAATAATTTAAAAAATAGTGCTACCAACATAAAATATTAGTGTCGAAAAAAATCCTAACACGTTTCTAAATTTAATTCTTTTCTTTTTAAAACTAATTTTATAAGGTATTTTCCTAGGTTATTATTAGAATTATTTAGTACATAGACCAATTTTACTTAAAGCTTGAACTCCTTCCCATGCCATTCTTTTCTAACACAGTAATATTGTATTTCATTACTACTGTAGGCTACTTACAATTATTAATATAGGCCATTTTGTTGTGTTTTTTTTAATATCGTTGCTCGCAATTTCATATGATAATAGCGCTGAAGAAGACCACAATATGATTGAAACTGCTTCATTTAAGTATTTAATTTACATTAATTGATTTATTGTTCACTTAAGGTGGAATTAATCGATACATACCAGTTTGTATTCACGTGAATAATTTCCTTAATTTCATTTCACGGGCGTCTTCTACTTACTGCGAAGTTTTATGTCATACGTCAAGGTAGATATGGCGTCAACCCATAACAAATCACAAACAGACAAAATCGAAACTCAGGGTCATTACTAGGGCCCGGATGTTGATGACATGTCATCGTTTTACTGAGCTGTAGAAAACAATGCTGAAGTACATAGAAACTCCGGACGGGCCACCCCGTCTTCAAATATGTGTTTCTTATTTTGCATCTTTTTGCATTTTGTTTGCTATTTTTCATTTTAAGAGCATTTTTTTAAGTTTGGTAGATTTTTGGGTCATATTTTAGAGAAATTGGCCTTTTAAGGTCATTTTTATCCAATTTAGTCATGTCACGGCTTTATATGAGGGAGTTAAGTCTCTCAGAGTTAAGAAGCGTTATTGACAGCAACAATCACATCGTTGGAGAAAATGGGCGAAGAAATGGTTGATTCCATTTCCTTAATCAACCGGGTGGAAACTATTCTTAGCAATAATTGTGGCGACATTGCTGCGGGTATTGAATCAAAACTGAAAAACGTGCTGGACAAAAACACCGGGTATAAAATATTATGCAAAATCTCAAGACATTTATTTTTGAAATATTGGCGAGTTTATATTTATAAGATAATTTTCACCATTTTATATTGCATTTTTCGAATTTATAGGTCATTTTTGAAAATGTTAAGTGCATTTTTTAAACTTTTTAACGACATCAACTTCCGGGCCCTATTACACAACTCATTCGGGATAAATGGTAAGTTTCTTTTTTGTGCCAAAATACAAAATGTTCAGAGGGAAAAGTTTACTTTATTTACAGAGATAAGACTCGGCAGACTTAGCAAATGAAGTTGGCAAGACGACAGGCACACAGCTGCGAGGTGAATAGGCCGGCCGGGGGCAAAGGGCAAGGGTATAAAGATTAGTGGACAAGGCGAATGTAGTCCACAACTCAATAAGCACACACACGGTCGTGATCTTGATCCAAAATATTATTATCGGCTGTAGTTTAGCTCAATCGCGGTCATTTTGTCACCGTGTACTCGGGTGTGTGTGGAATCTTATGTATTAACCTGTGCCATTGTGATGGCTGCTATTTTATTATCAATAGTATTGTTAGTATGTCTTTTATAGAAACAAAACAATTCTAATTTTAAACATTGGGCTCTTCGACAACAATAAAATATTTCAATCTTAAAAACTCAGAAGGAATAAAGCTAGAAACGTAGGCAACATATCTGTGAAAAACGTTAGGGAATTGGAAGTTAAATTATACAGTCTTTCTTCGGCTTTTCCCAATTAATTGGGGTTGTCGGAGCCAACCAGGCTAATTTTGGTTTTGGCCGGGGATTTAAGGCCGGATGACCTTCCTGAAGCCACGTGATTTTTCAGGTGAAAATTCCAGCCCGGTGTCATCAAGATTCGAACCCCGGCCGTCCGGGTAAAGGATGAGTGGCTAAGCCACTGCGCCATCACGCTCCTCAGTTAAATTATCGAGTACAATTGGAAAACTAAAGTGTTTTTCTGTTTAAGGAATGTTGCAATAATTGTTAAGTATGTAATTAGTAACAAAGCAAAAGAACATTTTAAATTTATTGTCAAAAAATAAATGTAACACCCAGTTTTATTGTTTCTTAGTTCTTATGATCACTTTCCCCCCTGAAATTTAAATATTCTATTGTTGACGAAGAGCCCATTGAGGCTCAGGGGGTTCCTTAGTTTAGGGGCTACAACAACGTGGTCATGTAGCCCCGTGTACTTTGGGTGTGCATAGAATTTGTCTGATAATCGGTGTTAATTGTGATGGCTGTATTAGTGTGTGTTATCTGTAATTCAAGTAAGGACAGCAGACGATCAAATTTAAGTAGTTCCTAATTTTGCTACCAAATGCTACCGTCAACGACACCTAGCTGAGAACTTCACTACTAGATGCTACCACAACCGGCACCTGACGCTGAACGTTGGAACTAATAGAGCGTTAGTCAAATCTAACCTAGAAAGTTAGCTTCGCACAATTGTAGTTAGTGGAAGGTTCTTTTACGTGCCATAAATCTATTACACGGGCCCGCCGGCTTTTACTTCCCCTCCGAAGGAAGGCATACTGACTTCGGCCGGGTTTGAACCCATGATCTTGGGCATAGAAGTTCAGCATGCTACCAACTACGCCACCGAAACCCCAAAACTACAAATATCTACTGAATGTGCCAGTCCTAAATTGTTCAATACGTGGTCAATAGATGTCGCAGGATTACCGACACTTTTTTAGAATTTTATTAATGCAGCCAACGGCCATTCGTTTTATTTTCAGGACTGCCCAGGTGGGATTCGAACCCATGCTCGATGTGAATACAACCGAGACTTAATCGAGACCTGTCACCCATGTGTTAGGCTCCATCAAGCCAGTTCTCAATTGATGCGCGACTAACGATACGTGCATACAGATGGAAATAGATCAAACACCGTTGTGGTTAGAATAAAACGCTCGGGTTTTGATTCTATGAAAAGAAGAGAAAATGGCTTCGTTTTATTTTCTACGCAAAAATGTTGAATGGAGGGCTGAAGTTGCAGTCGACCTACTTGGCTGCAGTTGAATTACGTCAAGAATTTGAGCGATTTGGAGAGTTAGTATCAAAAAAGTTGTTCCAGTCTCCTTTCCTGTCATTTCAATAATTCATATTTACGACACAAGAACCAACATAGGCGGCAACTCTTTACTCGCACAATGGGTGCTCAAAGTTGGTCCAACCCTCATGCTCTCTTGCGTATGTCAGGAATATTTTGTCAGTAAAAGTACAAAACGTGTTCTGGAAATAATAAAAGCGTATTCTACGCTATTTTACCAAAATGGCTTAAAGGAACCAGGACGTGTGAATCGATAGCAAAATGTGACTTCCATTGTTTAGTTACATATCTCAGAAACTACAATAGGTATTTCCTTTAATGTTCCTTTGGTATATTCAGAGTACATTCATCATTATTTGGGTAGAATTTGAAACTTCTATGTTGAATATATTGTGTCAGAGAGAGCATCACAACAACAATGTTAAAACCATATATTGTTAAAAAAAATCCCTTAACTCATGTCCCTTTTTCTGAGCAAATACTCAAACCAGACCCATCAAACTTTGCATGCATAATATGTCAACCATTTTAGAGCTACTGAAGTAAAAGTATTGCCCTATCGTTTACAGGAGCTGGGTTATCTTTGTTCTACATCCTTTTTGAAAACTGACATTTTCTGTAAAATTGTCAGTGCTTTTCACGCTGGGCTCCATGAACTAATCAAGATACCTGAATAAATTTACTTCCACTATTAGACGTGTATAGTTTCTTAGGGACTACCAAGTTTCAAATACATTGGTCACATAGTTTCTGATAAAATGGTACAAGTAGTTTCCAAAAGAATGATAAATATTCCATTTAGCAACTACACGGCCGAACTCTCCCTGCAACGTCATTCACACAAAAAGAATCTTCGACTAGTAGCTACAGTGTATTATGTTTAAACCTAATTTTATTGCATCAAATATCACTTCAGCACAATAATTGACACACCAAATTCTTCAAGAAAGATGGGAGATTTTGTTTAAGCTCAAATAAAAAATTGACTTTTTTGACCCTATCACATGTCCCGGTTCCCTTTGCAACTGCAGTGGCGGCAAAACTTACCTGAAATTGAGTAAACATTATACTGTAATTCACTGTTACTTAGGCTACTTTAAAAATTAAAATGTGGGTGTTGTATTTGTAATACAGGGTCATTTATCTATGTGCGCCCCGATAAACACGGCAATATAAGCCGGCTGTGACTGGCGCAGATCGCGGGCACGCGTACGCGGTTCAGCCATTGGTGGCACGCCCCGTTGACTCATATCGTTAGTTCACACCTGTCTTGTCATTCATATGGACGTGTATCTGCAAAGCTTAGACGTTAGTGTTGCATGTTTAGGGAGTATTGTGATTACTGTGATTGTTGGTCATGCCTTGACACCAATTCACACTGCGCGAACGTGTGTATACCCATAATTCGTATATGAAAAGCAGAAAGTTATCTTCTGAAACAAGACAAAAATATCGAATCGAGTTTCCAGGAAGACCTGTGCCTAATGCCAGTACAATTAGGAGGCTCGCTAAACGATTCAAGGAAACAGGCTCCGTAAATAATAAAAGAGTTGACAGACATTCTTTCATCAGAAGATGTCAGGTGTGTGTAACAAGAGAGGGAGGACATTTTCAGCATCGCCTATGAGCACTGTAAGTACACATTATTGAACATGTTTGGTAAAAGTGTGAAAGTGCGTGCCACCACCGTCTGAACAGGGTACACGCGCCCGTTATCTGCGCCAGTCACAGCCGGCTTAACTTTCCATGTTTATCGGGGCGCACATAGATAATGACCCTGTACAATAATAATAATAATAATAATAATATTAATAATATCGTATGACCTCGGGTGCTGGGTGCAAGCTTTGTTATTTGACACCCAAAGGGTAGCTTGCATGTCGAATTTCGTTGTTCCTTGAAGCACTATGAATGTCAAGGAGGTTAGATATCTAAGCTCCTTGAACACTATAGCGCTTTCTAGTAGAGAAATGAGGAACTTTGTGTTGGCGGAAACTCCCGAGATTAATTTTGCCATTATGAACCCAGCCTACTGAATTCAAATGGGTTCTTTGACATGCCAACATCGTATGACATGTTGTCGTCATTTTTGCCGCCTTTCAAAAATCACTTACCACGGCCAGGAGCGAACCAGCAAACTTGGGGTTAGTAGACCGACACGTTGACCACTCTCCCACCGTGGCAAGCACACTGTACAATCATTTGACTGGTATGATGCAGCTGTACATTCCTCCTTGTCCTGAGTTAGTCTAAATGTAGAAATTACATAGCTACCACACCCTACATCCTAGGCAATCTGTTTACAATAGTAGTAGTTTTAATTGAGGGTCTTGGACATGGTGGGCATTTAGTCCCGTGTACTTGGGTGTGGAAATTTGTCTGATAAGCTGTGTAATTCACGTGAGGATAGAGAAGGAGGCAGCCGTGGCCTTAAGTTAGGAACCACTCCGGCATTTTCCTAAGATTTAATTTGAAAACCACAGAAAACCATTTACAGGATGGCTGAAGTGCGAATCTAACACACACCTGACCGCTTCTCAGTTTTCACTCCAGCCCTCGGACGAGAAATCAAATACAATCCAATAAACGTGAGTTGTGTTCTTCGTTCTGTCAAGTAGGAAGTGATCTGCCTGCGATATAATTCGTTTGTAAGATTGGTAAAAATATCCGATTGTGTTTCAGTTTGTTGGTGTAATTTTAAGTGCTCCACTGAAACTTGCCGCCGTGGTTAATACGACTAGAGTGGCGTCTCGCCAACATGACCACTCCAATCAGTGCTAAGAGCTTCATAAGGAACAATAGAGTTTAAAGCAAACAAACGCAAGACGTGTTGGAAGAAAACAAAAGTATTTCAGTTTCAACTTGTTAGCATAATTAAAGCTTCCTCTGGGGAGTCTATTTTACTCGGCCTTGTGCGAGAACTTTAATAGCAGCATTCATTCAGTACTTCAAAATATAGCACAGTGAAGTTACTGTTCAAGAAAAAGAGATAGTCAGTCTGAAAGACTGGACTTTATATCATTTTAAATGCTACAAATGCTGAATAATGCTAGAAAGGAGGAGGGAGCTGGAGCGCGCGGTGAAAGGAGGGAGCTGGCTGGATGACGTAACGCTCACACCGTGTCGTTGCCGTCTCGTAACGCCAGAGCTCACCAGTGAACTCAGTACACATGCACCAAGCGGTACTATGACGTCACACACCTCAGTGCATTCTCGGTACATTTCGTGACGTCACCACGAAGTCGACTAGATCATGTAAAATGTCGGCTTGAACTGATACCCTGAATTGGTACACAGGATGCGTGAAAATAATATAAAATTTAATCAGGAACGCAAAAGAATTCTATTTTTTTAAAGAGCTACTTTGTTTTGATAATATTGCAGTCGTGGAAACATTAACAGTAAAAAGTTATTACCTGCTGATTGACGGCTTCGGTGGCGTAGTTGCTTGCATGCTGAGCTTCTATGCCCTAGAACGCGGGTTCAAACTCGGCCGAAGTCGTCGGACTTTTTAAGAGCGTTAAAAATCCCTCACTATGCCCTCCTTTGGAGGGGAAGTAAAGCCGGCGGTCCCATGTCATAGATTTATGGCATGAAAAAGAACCTTCTACTAACAACACTTGTATGAAGCCAAAATTTGTAGGTTAGAATTGATAACGTTCTATTAGTTCCAACGTTCGCCGCCAGGTGCTGACTGCGATGCCATCTAGTAGCCAAGACCGCAAGCTAGTTGTTGTGGACGATAGCATTTGGTAGCAAAAGTAGGAAACTACTTGAAATTGCTGTCTGCAGTCCTTACTTAAATTAAGAAACAGATAACACACACTAATACAGCCATCACAATTAACACCGGTTATCAGACAGATTCTACACACACCCAAAGTTGTCGCAGCCCCTAAACTGAGGAACCAACCAACCAACGACATCGTTTACTCTCTAGGGCGAATAAGCCCGATCATCTCCACACTGCTCCAAAAAATATCACAGGTTTTTGACGTGACGACGTCAAATAAATTGTTGTTCGTGAAAACGTGTTACAGTGAAAGGTGATGATATCGTTTTATCTCTCTTCTGCTGCAACGCTCTCTCTCTCTCTCTCTCTCTCTCTACTGTTGCTGCACTCGAGTGTCGCTACTGTCGTCTATAGATGCCACGGGTAAACCTATGGATGGATTTTGATGCGGTTTTCACCATTCTGTAAAGGATATCTCGAGGAAGATTTCTGTAGAAAATAATTTATTTCTGATGAAAGGAAGCTGAGCAGTGAAAAAGTCGAAAGAAAACCACATGGCGTCCGTGCGCTTTTAGGCTTACGCTGGGCAAACCGTTAAAAATATCTACATACTATGAGTGGAAGAATTGTTCAGCATGAAAAGTTCTACAAAAAGGTCCGCGAGAGCATATCTCCATCTTCAATAAATCGCCCACTATAAGTGTTTTTACGTTTTCATTTCTTCCAACAATCTCCATTCAAATACTGAGGCGACATTTTACGAGATACCTAGAGGCGAACCTATGACCCCAGTTAAAGCCTAGCTAGCGGGCGAACATATTACCCCAGATACAGCCAGCAGCAAACTGTCGAGTCGTGTTAAAGACTTCAGAGAATAGTGGTTATGTTTGGAGTTTCCCTGGAAGTGCAACTCGGCTTTTCTTCATTTCACCTGTGAACTTTTCGCTTCGCAAAATACATAATTTAAAAAAATATACCAAGCTGAAATTTTGCAAGAGCGACAGTTTAAACAAATCAGTTTGAGAATACGTTATCACGCTCAAATATCGTCGCGTATCGTAGTTGCACACACCCAATAATTTTTTAAATGTTTTAAACGGAAGAAAGGAAAACAAAATTCATGGGACACATACTCAGACATGACACTCTCCTCCAGGTAATTTTTGAAGGAAATATTTGGGGAATAAACCAAGGGGACGACCAAGGCAATCGTATCTCAAAACATTGTCGAGGAGATGGAATGTGACTCATATGGCCATATGAAGAGGACTGCTGAAGCCCGTAAGAAATGGCTGCAACGACAAGGCTTTTAGCATTTAGAAGCTTCGCCCGATATATTTAACGGTTTACCCAGCGTAAGCTTAAAAGGCAAACGGACGGCAGGTCCCAGACGCAATTCAGAAAAGCCGAGGTGAACAGCGAAACACCAAACACACATACTCTTCTCTGAAGTCCTAACTCAACACGTCATTATCTCAACTAATACTGCAACTAAATAAGTGTAAGTTACCTCATATTATATTGTAAATATTTTCACCCATACTTTCAGACATAGATTTTATAGCCTAAGTGTGATAGATCTGATGAAGATCGCTTGACGATCGAAACTGGTCTTCGAAGTGAATTTATTAATATCATGTATTTTTTTTTCAGGATTAGGGACAATCGTGATGACTGACTGAAAAGCACTAAACTTTTGTTTACTAAGGCAACACTGAAAAATGGCCTCAAACACCATAATGGAATATTTAATTTAATTTTAATTCAAATTTGTAAGGATTTCATATTGTATTATTAATGTTAAGCTAATAACGCTTAAGAAGATATGATTGTTATATCGAAATATGTACGTTTAAAATATTAATAAACATCATTTCACAGTAGACAGGGTGGATTACATAACACACATATTTTCTATTAGTAGATACTACATCTACGATATCCCTCGCCAAATGAAATGTCTTAATGCAGGAGCGCTCAACTGTCGATAAAAACAAACGAGCAATAACGATAGCAGTTCCGCCCCTACTGTTCCTAATGTCACTGCTGCGGCTTTTAGAGAGCGTTCTGCCAAATGTGCAGTCGAGCCGATATCCTCAAGGAGTGTCCCCGCAATCGAGTCACTTCGAGAACAAATAGCTAACGTAAACACAATTAAGCATAGCGTTACTATACATATCGAACTTCAAATTGAGACCAGACACATTCAAACTGACCAAACGTATCTAAATGTAGATCAAACGCATTCAAACGTAAACCAAACAAATACGAACCGGGGCTTATTTTAATGAATTCTGCTTCGTATTCACCGTGTATGTCCACGCACCGCGCCGAACCCAGGCCCTTCAGCGCTGTCGTGCTCCTACCCTCATACAACTCTCCGTTGGTACAAACATTCGCCCAACGCTTCTCTCCACTTCACACACTGTTCAGAACCGTAATTATCACCGACTGTTTACATCTGTCAGGCACTGTTGCGACTCGACTCTCGCACGCTGTTCTATAAATACCAGTTAACGGGTAGCTTCTCGGCTACTCCAGACCTATTGAGTGATGTCACCGTCTCTCGAACTATCAGACGGTTCGCTGATGGTCAGCCCTTTCCAGACAGAGAACAATCCGGCAATACTCGGTGCGTCATTTACCTTGCGTGACTCACAGAGGCCTTTGTTTGCGAGGACATGCCCGCGGCCAACAAGAGGGGTGAGGCCTGGGAAACACCACTGTCTGTTTCGCCAGCCGGGTGTGTTTGTCGCAATATAATTAAAAATTGAATGTCAATCTTAAAATTTCAAAAGAATAAAATTAGTCATAATTAAATTTAAAACAATGATAATTAAAATATTTAAAATAAATAAATAAATAAATAAAACAACATAAATATTGAGTTCTATCCTACAGAGCGTCTGGTCTCAGTTTGAAGTTAAGATGTTAAGTGGTTTATTTTTAAGCGCACTAAACCAGGACAGTAAAAATAACAGGTGGTAAAAAAAGATGTACTGATCGCAATTTCTTCTGTCACCATAAAACCCTGGTTATCGATCGACTAGGCAAGAATATAACCTACGCGCATACAAGATAACACCCATATATTCACCCGACTTCGACGCTGAATAACTTAGTTCTTTTTAACGACAGGGAATAAAACATTTGAAGGAATGTAATTTCACTACAACAAATTTGGTAGAAACAGCATCGCAGTAGGCATCGTGTGAGGTTGCAAATTACGACTTCCAACAGTGCTTCCAGAAGTATGATCAAGGCTGGTAAAAGTAAAGTCGACCAAGAGGATTACTTTGAAGATCGTTGTGTTTTACAAGCCGGACGTTTGTTTTAGACGATTGCCCTTGACCTTGAAGCCTGCGGGTGAGCCTGCACACAGTCACTCCCTAGCCCTATCGCTTCAGACTTGACACCACCGATCTGATGTAATGGAATTCCAGACATGAGCAAATGGCGACACCGCCCTGCAGACAGTACAGTCCACGTCGAAGTATTGTGTGACGCGGAAGTACACGTTACATAGTTACGAACAGAACGCCATTATATTTACGAATGACTGTACTGCTCGCGTCTAAGCTCTGTGAACTTGCGGGATGAAGGGCAGAGGCAGGGAAGGAGCAGGCGAGAATTCTTGAGAAGCATGTCGACAGCCCACCATGTTACCTGACATTCTCGTCTATTCCAATACTGCTAAGGTCTTTTCTGAAACCAGTGTGGCGTTGGAAATGAGTGAGTGAGTCACCGACGAATGTATTTGCTTCTGTTACTACGCAAGGACCGAGAAACCTCATCACTCGTCACCACTACTCATAGTCTGCGATGAACATTCCTCTCAGGTCCACGCAGCTTAGACCCGAGCAGTACTTCAGCAGTAGTGTGAGACAGCTTTGTCAATCATCGGACCGCTTGGGGCAGCTGATAACAACACAGGTACTGTAGTAACTCGCCTCCAGGCTTCCATTATGATTTTTTTTACTCGTCTAAAACAAACGTACAACACTGTGAGGGACTACACGCCAAGTGCAGGAACTTTCCGACGTTACCTCGTATCACAGCTGATGACATGTTTAGGATCAGACTGACGACATAATGGAACTGTCCACAACACGACCGTATCATTACAACATCTAACATGTCACAATGGTGCGTCATAATACCTGCAATCTGTTCGGAACAATGAGATATTCAAAATAAAAGCGTCTGTGCTCTGGGAACTGTCGTGTTAGGAGTGGTTAAAGGTCGCTTTCTCGTTTTTCTGCGTTTCTACAAATTCTGAATTCTCGTGGGTTATCAGCCAAACACAGGCGAGTGTCAGGAATGAGAAATAGAAGGAAGTCACGAATAAGAGATCAAAAGCGCATTCGTATCACGCTATGTTTGATGTGATGTGGCCTTAATGAAAATGAAAACAAGCTATGAAGGTTATCCACGTGCACTTGGTTAGGGTCAAACAACATGGTCATCGGTCCTCATGGCGGATTCAGTGGTGTAGTTGGTAGCATGCTGAACTGCTGTGCCCAAGATCGCGGGTTCAAACCCGGCCGAAGTCGTTAGATTTTTTAAGAGCGTTAAAATCCTTCAGTATGCCTTCCTTCGGAGAGGAAGTGAAGCCAGCGGTCCCATGTCATAGATTTATCCCCCCCAGGGGCTCACATCTAGTGGGACGTGGGTTGGCGACCACGGGGCCCCAGCTGAGTCCAGCATTGCTTCCACTTACTTGTGCCGGGCTCCTCTCCCTCTTCTTTCCTGTCGACCTCTCTTGGTCAACTCTTGTTCTCTTCCGACCCCGACGGTATTAGGGTATCCGAGGCCTAGGGAGTCTCTTCCTTTCCCGCCTAACTGGCCCTTGTCTCATCTTTCCTGATACCCTCCTTCTGCGAGGGGTCAACCTTCTTTTTCTTTTCATGTTATCTCCTGCCTTCTGCTCAAGGCCCTCAAGGAGGCAGGGTGTGTGTAGCCCCACCACTTCTGGTGCACCCTGGATATTACTACACCCTCAGGGGCTCACGGCTGGTGAGTTCGGGAGTTGGTGACCCCGAGGGATTCCTGAGCTGGGTCCGGTATTCCCCCTTTGATCCATTACCTCTGGGGCGGACCCACTCCTCTTTCACTTTCCTATCTGTCTTTCATGGCTCCCCTTCCTTCCAAGTCCCTCAATCCGCATTCTTCGAGGGTTGAGGACATTTCGTTTCCTCCTGTCCTTTATTTGCCTTATTCTCCTTTAGTTTTCCATTTCTTCTTCTGGTATATAAGTTAATAGTTTTAGTTATAGTTCATTTTCATCTTCACGATCAGTCAAACCATTAGGGGCCGATAACCTAGATGTTAGGCCTCTTAAAACCACAATTATCATCATCATCATCATCATCATAGATTTATGGCAAGTAATTGATTCTTCCACAGATTTTTCCAACACCAGCTCGCACATTGTCCGGCTCCAACCGATCAACTGGTAACCTTATGCGACTGGCTCTTCTTGGACGAAGCCAATTCCATTTTTTAAGGGTCTACCACGGTATTTGACCCCACACTGCTCTCACATACATTCATACTCCAGATACACTAACATGGCATTCACTAAAAAACGGACAAGCGATAACAACAAGTATCTGTAAACAACAATGGCGCGATGGGTAGTGAGTAACCGCTATGAGTCGGGACAGTTCGGCTCGGGACGGTCGGATCAACCGGAGCAGCGTGCCGGACCAGAGGGGTTCTACTGCAGTTAAACTTCGATATCTCGAAGTGCTTTTTGAGATAGAAATGACTTCGAGATATCGAAAATTCGACTGTACATTATGCGGGGGTGGGTATTTACTATAATATGTACATCTATTCATTTACAACAGTTACAGTATTATGAACTATCGCAACTTGTGAAGATTTGTTAGTAATAATAATAATAATAATATCGTATGGCCTCGGGTGACGGGTGCAAGGTTTGTAATTTGCGCCCTGAGGGCAGCTTGCATGTCGATGTTTTTCGTACCTTAGAGCGCAATGAAAGTCAAGGAAGTTAGATATAGCGCTTTCTAGTAGAGAAAGGAGGAACTTTTGTGTTGGGGGAAAATTCCGATATTAATTTTGCCATTATGAACACGGCCTACTGAATTCAAATGGGTTCTTTAACATGCCAACAACGTATGACATGCGTGTCGTGATTTTTGTCGTCTTTCAAAAATCACTTTCCATGGCCAGGAGCGAACCTGCAAGCTTGGGGTTGGTAGTCCGAAACAATAATCACTCAACCACTGTGGCAAGAATTTGTTAGTTATATGTGAAATTGTTAGTGGTTATTATAGGCAAGAGTTTCGTTCGCTAAATCGCGATATCACGAACGAAACCCAATAATTTGTCGTGATATATCGATTTGAATGGCTGCCTCTGATTGTCTAGTTAAAGTGATATTCCTTCTGACCGCTAGATACTCTAGGGTAGCACTGAAACGTCAAGTCGGAAGTAATGATGGCTTTACTATAGTTAGTGTGGCCATACGTCCCGGTTTAGACCGCTTCTGAGGGCATCCTGTCGGTTTCCGAAAATTCCCAACAATGTCCCGGTTTCATGCAAAAATTTAAAAAATAAATATTAGGAAAGACAATCATTTAGCAATAGATTCATGGCAATTCGTAAAAGCTTGAAAAAACTGTAGTCTAGTACAGTTCTAAAAAGTGCACGGAAATTCATCGTTTCTGTGCTACTTGATGCCTGTTTGCTTGTATCGACTGTACTTCGCGATGAACGTTGAACGTTGATGAACAGGCAGGCGATTAAAATTAAACACACCTCCCACGTTTAGCCTGGCATTAATATTAACAAATGTGTATTTAATTTATTTGTTATTTATTTAATCGAATAGCCCTTAATAGAGCACGTTAAATCAATACATCGATTTTGCTATAAGATTTCTTCCTGGTCACCCAAAATTGCTTCATTCTTTCAGATTGTTGTCGCCGGAGCTCCTCAATGTTGTGTGGCTGTTTTCTGCTTCTCTCTAGTTCCTCCTTGAAGGTGACTATTTTAATATTGTTCCGAAAGAGTTGTCTATTAGATATGTCTTCAATTTGTATATTGGCCTCTTTAAGGTCATTCAAGGTCTGTTGAAACCAAGCTGGCTGTATCTTAAGTTTTATAATTTTATTGAAAATTTTCTTTGTCAATCTATCATCGTTCATTCTTTGTAAATGTCCAAAAAAGAATAATCTTCTTCGTCGCATGGTATGTAGTATGTTTTCTACATGCTCATAAATTTCTACATTTGGTCTAGGTCTGTTGTAATCTGCTCCTTCTTTCCTAGGGCCAAGTATACTTCTAATTACGAAGTACGTCCAGAAAGTAAGTTCCGTTTGGTAATAACATTAAATTGGGTACAGAAACAGAAAAATTATTTATTGCACAAAATTCTACAACCCTTAAACTACTTTTCCACATAACTGCCGAAATGTTGCAGGCATTTGTCGTAGCGTGGCACGAGTTTTTGTATACCTTCTTCATGGACGTGTGCCGCCTGTGTCTTCCAACTAGTTGTACGTTCCGTGCAGCGGTTACAGAAGAACTGGTTCACGCGATTGATGACAAGATCCGGGAAAACCGCAGGTTTACAATTAGTGCTCTCGCTATGGAATTTCCCCAAATCTCACGATCACTCATTCATGAAATTGTTACCGAAAAACTGAACTTTCGTAAACTTTGCCGACGTTGGGTACCAACGATTCTTACGGAGCAACACAAAACAAAACGGGTGAGTAGTGCACTTCAGATTTTGACCCGTTACAATGAAGGCAGCGAAGAATTTCTGACACAGATAGTCACAGGAGATGAAACTTGGGTTTCTTACGACACCCCTGAAAGTAAGCGGCAATCAATGGAATGTAGGCACACTTCATCCCCAGGAAAGGTTAAGCCGAAACAAATCTTGAAACCTCGGAAAATGATGTTTCCAACTGGTTGAAGACACAGGCGACAAACTTCTATGAAGAAGGTATACAAAAACTTGTGCTACGCTATGACAAATGCCTGCAAAAGTTGGGCAGTTATGTAGAAAAGTAGTTTAAGAGGTGTAGAATGTTGTGCAATAAATAATTTTTCTGCATCTGTACACAATTTAATTTTATTACCAAACGGAACTTACTTTCTGGACGTGCCTCGTATTTTCCTTTCCATGACCATGATTTTGTTAATTTCACCTTTATTCATTAATTTGAGTGTTTCAGATCCATATAAGTCCTCTGGTTTCACAACAGTATTATAATGTTGCATTTTAATAGAATTAGGTAATGCTTTTTAGCCTACTTTCGATTTTTGCAAAAAATGAAAGTAGACTTATGAGATCAACACAGGGCGAAAAAAGTGTGTCTGTCTGTGTGTGTGTGTATGTGAGTCTGTGTGTGTGTGTGTGTGTATGTGTGTGTGAGTCTGTGTGTGTGTGTCTCTGTGTGTGTGTGTGTGTGTGTGTGAGTGTGTGTACTCTGAATGTCTGTCCCCCCCCCTATCAATTCGAACACGGTGAATGCGAATTGAACGAAATTTGGTACAGGCCGGACGTTTGTTTTAGACGAGTGAAAATTCTTAATGGAAGCCTGGAGGCGAGTTACTATAGTACCTGTGTTGTTATCAGCTGCCCCAAGCGGTCCGATGATTGACGAACCATTTCACACTACTACTGAAGTACAGTCATTGGCAAATATAATGACGTTCTGTTCATAACTACGTAACGTGTACTTCTGCGTCACACAATACTTCGAAGTGGACTGTACTGTCTGCTCAAGTCTGGAATTCCATTACATCAGGTCGGTGGTGACAAGTGTGAAGCGATAGGGTGAGAGAGTGAGTGTGTGTAGGCTCACCCGCAGGCTTCAAGGTCAAGGGCAATCGTCTAAAACAAACGTCCGGCCTGTACAAAGGTAGCACTAGCAAAGGACACCTCAGTGTCATGTTTTATATCGCCGCCATCTTTACTAAAACTGAATGGCGGCCACTCAAACGTTCAAAACGTAAAATCAAATAACGACTAACCAAATCATCCGATCTCTACCGAATTTGGTAACAACATACCTTTGTATAGGATGCGTCTTGTGACCAAACTACAAGGTCGTCCGCCATACCATTTCAGGATGGCGGCCGTGCGAATTATGCAAACTTTATAATCCTTATCATGGGACCCACCAGTTCCGATTATCGAGCCGAGAATCGTTTTAACTGTTCTAAAGGAAGAGGCACGTTCGAAATTAAAAGTTTATTTTGTAATACTATAGTGCAGACGTGATTTTAAAAAGCTGAGCTGATTCAGTAATAAGACAAGATGGCAGCGGATATCTTGTGCCTGACTTATATTTCACAAATTTGAGTATTGCATGCAATATAGCGTACTGATACAAAATAAATAAACTTTGTATGAAATGCTTTATATATAAATAATATACTCCAGTGATGAAATCGTTTAGTATAAATCTATATTTGCTAACAAGTTCTATGTAAGTCATTTTATATAGAACGATATTCGTTGACACAATTAGCTCAGTGGTAGAGCGTTAGCCTATCGCTCAAATGCCTATGGTTCAAACCCGATCAGAGCTAGGTTTTTTGCTTGAAATGTTATATGTTTATTGTTTTGTAATGACTCAGATGTTTTAAAATTAAGCGTTATATTGTGCATATTATGGTGTAAAATATATATTTAATTAAAACATAATTCGCCAGCAGATTTACTCGAGACATCTAGCTGCCAAAAAGGTAACTGCACGCTGACCTACTTATTAACTTCCAGATTTTATTGAAAAGTTTCCTCTTCTGGCCGCTAGAATGCACTCGCTCTGTTAGGATTATATTGTTCGATATTTCACCACTAGATATCACGACTAGTCTACGTGGGGCTCCATTGATTACTATACCATTGGCATTCTATGCGCATCGAATTTGAAGAATGACAAGATGATACTACGATACATTTTTACTTTTTATTTTAAAGGGTTTGTAACAGCCTATTTTGCGTAACTTGAAAATGTTATTTGAAGTAAAGAACAAAACGATTTCACATAGTAACTGAATTCAAGCCGTTGGTGTTAGTTCAGTTTATTAATTACTACTTTTATTTCAGGCAAATAGCAATCGAAAATATCCACATAGTTTGTATACACACGTCTCTGTAGGGTCATGGAAAGATTTGTTAATTCAATTAGGGTTTTCGATTCCCGGTCAATGCATGTGAGATTTTCGAAGTGAAATGCCATGTCCTGTGGTTCGGATTCCACGTAAAAAGTAGGTCCCGTGGCTCATAATCACAAGATTCACGGTCACGTAAAACTACAATCTTCCTTCCTTTTTTTTTCAATTAGGGTTGTGAAAGCCATGCACAACCAGAAGTGTAAAGACATGCCTCAACTCAAAGTTGGATGTTGCCCACGGCAGGTCGTATATGTAATAATAATAATAATAATAATAATAATAATAATAATAATAATAATAATAATGTTATTGGTTTTACATCCCTTTTAACTACTGCTGCTTTTAGAGACACCGGGGTGCCGGAATTTTGGCCCGAAGGGGATCTTTAACGTTCCAGTAAATGTACTGACACGGTTCCCTCGCATTTGTGCACCCTCAAATGCCAGCTGACTGCGCCAGGATACGAACCTGCAACCTAGGGCCCAGCAAGCGAGAACGTTACCGCTGAGCCACGCAGCCTGTCCGGTCGATTATGTCTCCAGATCCATAACATTCTTGATATACTTCTTATCTTTCTTTCTTTCTTTCTTTCTTTCTTTCTTTCTTTCTTTCTTTCTTCAATGATGGTAGCAGTTTTTATCTAGGTTGTGGCGTTTGGTAGAGGTAAATCGTTTCTAAGGTCTTCAACAAAGAATAGTTCTATTATACTCTTTGATAATAACAACGAGTTATAACTATACTCATACATTTAGGAGAAAGTAGGCTATATGTTCTTTACTGAACATCTTGTTTTTCTTATAAATGTTCCTGGTGAGCTGGAAAGCTATATTCATTTTCTTTGTTCTAACTGTTAGGCTGTTTTTCTCATTAGTATTTATTGTAATCCATTCACCGAGATATTTGAAAGAATTCACTCTTTTGATTTCGTTTTGTTGAATACATAATTTATCAGGACTATTTTTGACATTGGATATAAATTCTGTCTTTGTGAAGGAAATTTGTAGACCTATTTTATTTGCTTGTTGTATTAAATTATCAATTTGTATTTTGGCATTTTCCGGTGTATCAGTAATTAGGGCAATGTCGTCAGCAAATGCCAAACAATCTACGAGGCACGTCCAGAAAGTAAGTTCCGTTTGATAATAAAATTAAGTTGTGTACAGATACAGAAAAATTATTTATTGCACAACATTCTACACCTCTTAAACTACTTTTCCACATAACTGCCGAACTTTTGCAGGCATTTGTCATAGCGTGGCACAAGTTTTTGGATACCTTCTTCATAGAAGTTTGCCGCCTGTGTCTTCAACCAGTTGGAAACATCTTCTTTCAGCTCGTCGTCATTGTTGAAGTGTTGACCGCCAAGGAAAGACTTGAGATGTGTGAACAGATTAAAGTCGCTAGGAGCGAGGTCAGGGCTGTGCGGAGAGTGGTCAATCACGTCCCAGCCAAATCCCTGTAGGATGTTTTTCGTCACATTTGCAGTGTGTGGTCGTGCGTTGTCGTGAAGAAAAACAACACCTTTTGACAGCAACCCTCGGCGCTTATTCTGTATTGCGCGGCGCAATTTCCTAAGTGTCTCGCAGTATGCATCTGCGTTGATTGTTTGACCACGCGGTAAGAAATCAATGAGTAAAATGCCTTTCCAGTCCCAGAATACTGTGCACATCATTTTCCGAGGTGTCAAGATTTGTTTCGGCTTAACCTTTGCTGGGGATGAAGTGTGCCTCAATTCCATTGATTGCCGCTTACTTTCAGGGGTGTCGTAAGAAACCCAAGTTTCATCTCCTGTGACTATCTGTGTCAGAAATTCTTCGCCGCCTTCATTGTAACGGGTCAAAAACTGAAGTGCACTACCCATCCGTTTTCTTTTGTGTTGCTCCGCAAGAATCTTTGGTATCCAACGTCGGCAAAGTTTACGAAAGTTCAGTTTTTCGGTAACAATTTCATGAATTAGTGATCGTGAGATTTGGGGAAATTCCATAGCGAGAGCACTAATTGTAAACCTGCGGTCTTCCCGGATGTTGTCATCAATAGCGTGAACCAGTTCTTCTGTAACCAAAGATGGACGCCCACTTCGTTCTTCATCGTGCACTTCACTACGTCCTTCATTGAACTGTCGGACCCATCTTCTCACCATTGAATCACTCATCGCATTTTGTCCATACACATCGCAAATTTGCCGATAAATTTCAATTGGTTTCACTCACCTAGCATTCAGAAAACGAATCACAGATCTGATTTCACAAGCGGCGGAATTTTCAATCAACACCGACATTGTACGAGTAAACATGCACAACAACGCGTACGCGGCTGACAGCGCTCTACAAATGGCGCACGTTTCTTCTCCTTGATACAGAGCGTCTACCGCGCATATGCGGAACTGCGCTGCAGCGGAACGTACAACTAGTTGAAAAGACACGCGGCACACGTCTATGAAGAAGGTAGACAAACATTCGTGCCACGCTACGACAAATGCCTGCAACATTTCGGCAGTTATGTGGAAAAGTAGTTTAAGGGTTGTAGAATTTTGTGCAATAAATATTTTTTCTGTATCTGTACACAATTTAATGTTATTACCAAACGGAACTTACTTTCTGGACATACTTCGTATATATATGTTATCTCGTTGATATCTTAATTTAACTCCTTTGGTGTCTGTTTTCCTCCACTCTCGGATCACCTTTTCCAAGGCACAGTTAAAAAGTAATGGTGACTATCCATCACCTTGTCTGACTCCTATGTTTATTTCAAAAGCCTTGGAGAACTCCCCACGAAATCGGACTTTGGACGTGGTATTTGTTAGCGTATCCTGAATAATGTTAGCAGTTTTAGGATCCAAATCAATTGTTTTTTAGAATGTTGATGAGAGATTCTCTGTCAATGGAATCATAGGCTTTTGCAAAATCAATAAAAGTAACTGTCGTGTCTTTATTTCTTAATTGTCTCATTTGCAAAATAGTTTTAAGATTCCATATCTGTTCAACACAAGATCTATGTTTACGAAAGCCATTTTGATACTCTCCTATGTGTACGTCTAATTGGGGTTCTGCACGATTGAGTAAAGCTTTGGAAAGAATTTTATATGCTACTGACACAAGCGATATGCCTCTATAATTATTCGGGTCAGATTTTGACCCCTTCTTGTGGATAGGGTGTATTATGGCGACTTTCCACTCCTCAGGAACTTTTTCATTTTCCCAGATCTTATCAATTATATCTTTCAATTGTATGATGATATCATCATTAAGGGCTTTCAGCAACTCTGCCCTAATCCCATATTCACCAGCGGCTTTGTTGTTTTTCAAGTTGCGTATAATTTCTTTAATTTCGTCCAAGTCTGGTGCTATGGAATTTTCATTGTGAATGTTAGTAGTGTTGGTGATAAACTTGTCTTCCGGATTATGACAATTGTGTAGGTCTTCAAAATACTCTGCCATTATATTACAATTCTCTTGATTAGAATGTGATATTTGTTTTGTCTTTGGATTTACAAGTAGTAATGTGGGGGCTCCAAATGTATTCAATTGTTTTCGAAATAGCTGGTAGAAATTTCTCACACTGTTGTTTTTAAATTCAACCTCTATTTGTTGTAGTTCCTTCAGAAAGAACAATTTTCTTTCCCTTTTAAAAGTTTGAGTAGCTATTCTTCTTTTTTATATTCGATTATTTCTGTTGTCTTGAATTTTGTTTGAATTCCATTTCTCCCACGCTTTTTGTCGTTCTTCTAGAACCTTATTACAGTGTTCATTCCACCAGATTTGTTTTTTTCTTGTTCGTTGGAGGTGCTGTTTTAATTGCTGCTGTAATTATGCCATTTTTCAAATCATTCCACGTATGAAAGTTCTGTTGTTGAATCTCTGTTGTTATTATATCTTTCTCCAATTTATTATTATCATATTTAGGAATTTTTGAGTGTTTTTTAAAATTTTCGGATGTCAGGTTTAATTTTAAATTTAGCTACCGAAATGTAGTGATCAGATTCAATATTTGCAGACTTTATTACTCGTACATTCATTATTTCCTTAGATGACTTCTTGCTTATTACTATGTGATCAAGTTGTTTCTCCCCACATAGTGGGTTTGGCGATACCCATGTCATTAACTTCTTTGGTTTTCTTTCAAAAGATGTTGATTTGACTATTATATTGTGGTTAACACCGGTTAATCTATTTGATTAAAATTAAATGTAATTTTGTCAAAAAAGGAAAGAAAATTCTATTGAAAGTCTACACAATTGTTTGTTAGATTTTAGGGTAAGTTGGTATCAAGGAAAATAAATCTGTTATAATTAATAATAGGTTTTTGTTACGTAGGAGTAATAAATATAAGAAGATTTCTGTTGTTCCGCCAAACCATTGTTTGAGTTACAAATAGGAAAACAAAATAAAAATAATCTTAGTTTTGATTTCACAAACCCACTACCATGGAGTAGCGTTATAAGAATATAGGTTTTCGGACTTCACTGGGGGCCCCCCTCCACCCCGGGTACTGCGATGTCCCGGTTTAGGCCATATAATATTTATGGCCACCATAACTATAGTGCTGATATTTTTGCATTACCCTACCCCACACCCAAATATCCGAACGAATTTCACTACATCGGCGGGTACAGACAAGATTGGAAGACATCCACTGGGAGTGTGGTACCATCTATACGTTAATATTAGAATGAATAAAACACGAATCACTCGGCACAGCGAGGTAAGTCAGGGATGGTCGTGTGACTATAATTGAACAAACAGGATCAATACGACAGGTGACAAGGGGGAGAGATTTTTTTTTTTAACAAACAGGCTTATTTTTTCCAATAGCAGCAAGCAGAATTTCCGAGGGGTGCGACAATCGCCCGCTCCATGTGTGAAGAGAACGATCGATACTCAATGGTCAATTTGCCGCCGTCGAGAAGCCTACTGATCCGCACTTAAAATTCCTCAACGCTATAATAGACATTCAATATTTTATAGTCATTTGGCCTTAAGCCACTACGTGTAGTTACATAATGATGATGATAATTGTTGCTTTATGGGGCCTAACATCTGGGCAATCGCCCCCTAATGGTGTGCATGGTAGTAAAATTAAAATGGAAGCTGTAACTAATGTATGTCTACCCATTATTATTTCCGTTTTCCAACGAGGTCGAGGATGAGATGGAAGTCTTTGTGGCGGATGGTTTTTACGGCTAGATGCCCTTCCTGTCGCCAACCTCATAAGAGGAGTTAATGAGAGATGAAATAAATGATGGTGAATGAAACTGGGCAAGAATGTGGAAGGAAGCGGCCGTGGCCTGTTAGAAGGTACCGACTCAGCACTTGCCTGGAGTTGAAAATGTGAAACCACGAAAACCATTTCAAGGACGTTCGACAGTGGGGCTCGAACCCACGCGTCTACCGAGTCAGCAGAGAGCTTGGCCCCATGACCTAACGCTGCGCCTTAGCGATCGTAGCCACCACTGTCAGTGGAAGCTGTAACTAATAATAATAATAATAATAATAATAATGTTATTGGTTTAACGTCCTTTTTAAAAACTGCGGCTTTAGGTCACCGGGGAGCCGGAATTTTGCCCCAAAGAGGATCTTTAACGCGCCAGTAAATCTACTGACACGGCTTTCCCGCATTTTCGCACCCTGAAATGTCAGCTGACTGCGCCAGGATTCGTTCCTGCAACCTTGCGGACAGCAGGCGAGGATGTTGTTAACCCATTCAACATTAGAATGCCACTGAGCATGGCTGCGCCCGCGTTTGTTGTTTATTATAGCATGAGTCCCGCGGGGGGAAGCGGAGGACACAACGATGACAGAGTGCAGTCTGTACATAAGTAAAGCAGCATTGCGCGTCACAGGAGCTCATGTTGCCACGGACAGTTAAACGATGACTGAAGCTACTGGAGCTGAGTCTTATCCTACTCGTGCGAAGCAGGCTGACGTGTGACACAAGTAAACAAGGAATAGTTCCCATCTCGACCGCCGGCAATCGATTCGTGAAGCCACGCAGTCAGCCGCAAGCTATAACTAAAACTAACTACAGACTTACAAAGACTACCAGAAGAACTAATGGAAAACAAAGAATAAGGGAAATAAAAGACAGAGAAAAGAAATTACCTAAACCCTGGAAGAATTAAGACAGGGAGGTAGAGCCATGAAAGGAAGTTAAGAAAGGGTAAAGAGGAGAGAGGCAATGGAAAAAAGGGGAGAAAACGGACCCAACTCGGGAATTCCTGGGGGTTGCCAACTCCCGAACTCACCATCTAGGATCCCTTGCGGGTGCATCATCATCTTCTTCTTCTTCTTCTTCAATGCTGTCCCAGTCTTCACTTAGTTGCTGGAATGTACCTCATCCTTGGCCCAGCTGGCCACGGTGGGTAAGTGGTTATCGTGTCGGACTACTAACCCCAAGCTTGCAGGTTCGCTCCTGGCAATGGTAAGTGATTTTTAAAAGGCGGCAATAATCACGGCACACATGTCATACGATGTTGGCATGGTAAATAACCCATTTGAATTCAGTAGGCCGTGTTCGTAATGTCAAAATTAATCTCGGGATTTTCCGCCAACACAAAGTTCCTCATTTCTCTACTAGAAAGCGCTATAATGTCAATGAGCTTAGATATCTAACCTCCTTGTCTTTCATAGTGCTTCAAGGAATAACAACATTCGACATGCAAGCTGCCCTCTTGGTGTCAAATAATAAAGCTTGCACCCGGCACCCGAGGCCATACGATATTATTATTATTATTATTATTATTATCTTTGGCGCTCTCTTATTAGTCTTGGATCTTCCAACTGTAGATCATACATTTATCTGGGCATTCGTCTATCCTCTCATGTGACCATTTCACGTGAATCTACTAAGAGTTAAATTGTCCTGCAGTTTGCTAAGCTAGGCTATTCCTCTGGTATTTTCATTACGAATTCAATCTCGCCTTGTTTTGCCAACCATGGCTCATACAAACCTAATCTCAGATGTTTGAATCCTCCTTTCATCCTTTTCTTCATAGCCCAAGTCCCACATCCGACGGTCAAAATTGGCACATAATTAGTCAGGTTGATTGGTCGTGTGTATTTAAGTGGAACTGTTGGTTACCATATTAGGTCTCGAACAACTCTATGGAATGTTCCTCCGGCTTGAATCCTGTTGATAAGTTCCTCATCGATGGAACCTGTTGATTTCACGCTTTCCTTCTTTCCTTTGTCTATGGGAGCAGAGGCGGCCATAGTGATATTTTCAAGTGGTAAGAGATCTCATTCTACCTGACATGCTGGTACGCAGGCATGACAGCTGGAGGAGCTGAACATCCCTGTGGCACTCAGAGTAGTAGCGAGGCGGGGCGTATATGCTGACCGGAGCGTGCGGCTCCTTCCCACCGGCCTCGTGTATTTCGGCGGTCAGGGCTGTCCATTCCAACATGTACGGTACACGCTTCCTCCCATTGATTTATACGAGAGAATCGCCACATGATTTTGGAGCCTTGCAGTTCAATCTGGTGGCTGATTTTCCGCACGTAGTCCTCTTATAGTACAACGATTGTGTTCACAATGTTTTAAGAAAGGTTTCGACCAGTATTAACAGATACTTCCCTTGTAAGTATAGTAGTAATGTTCTAACATTAAGTGAAGTTTCAATTTCACTTGTAACTTCCCACACAGACACAAATCACAATCCACATGCACCCGCATGCGATCGAACGCCAAGAAAACAGGTTAAGTGCGAATTTCACGTTATGTGTGTATACCTTTGAAATGCACACACCCCAGCTCACTTATATAAGGTGCGTTCAAAAAGTAACGAGCCGGAGGATACCTTTCCTGCACCCGTGTGGATGGCCTTGCCTTTTTTTGGGTGGTGGTGACCCTGGATGCTTTCACTGGAGGCTCTCTCGTTTGGATTCTGGTTCGAAGTGATGACACCATGACTCATCTCCAGCCACCACTCGTGCCAGGAACCCTATTCCTTCCCTCGCAGAGCGCTGCAGATGACCAAGACAGTGGGCCATTCGACATGCTTCCTGGTGTGGTTGAAGACTGTGGGGCATCCATTGGGCACACACTTTGCGCAAGTGCAGTCGTTCCTTCATGATGGTGTGCACACTTCCGACGCTCAATCCGACCACGGCGGCTATGGCGTTCACTGTCACTCGGCGGTCCTGGGTAACGAGTGCATCAACCAGCTGGACGTTGTCATCGGTAATGCAGGGGGGTGCCCCAGACCGGGCATCATCGGCAAACGACACCCGTCCTTCCCTGAAGCGCTTGTGCCACGCATTGACCCTTGCAAGGGGCATGCAGTGTTCGCCGTACACTTGTGACATTCGGCGATGAATGTCCGTTCCCCCTACTCCTTCCGCTGTCAGAAACCGAACAACACCTCTTTGCTCTTCGTTTGACGCCTCCACGTCACTGTTTGCAATGCGACTGGCAGTGTTGGACGATTGATGCACGCTGCTGCTCACTTTGTATCGTCACGTGACGTGCACGCGTGCCCTCTAGCGACGGGCTGTGTGACCTTCCACGCTCTGACCGGAACCACACCTCGTTACACACGCCACGATTAGCCCATGTCGTCACCGGTTTGCGCATTCCAGCCTCCGGCTCGTTACATTTTGAAGGCACCTTATATAGGCTATAGAATTAATTTTGACGGGTAGGGTTAAGTAGTAGGCTAATAAGGTGATTGGGTTTTATTTTTTGCACTGTCAAACTATCGTTCAATTATCTGCGCCCCCCCCCCCCCCCCCCCCCCCCCCCCCATATGGCAGCGCCCGGTGCGATGCACCGCTCGCACCGTCCTAGGGCCGCCTCTGTATGGGAGCAATGAGACCATGAGGTAGACTACATTGAGTCCTCTTCTCTACTGTTGTTCACGTAATCTAGATACATTTGACGAAGTGAAGTTTGGCTACATCCTTGCGTGAACAAATTTCCCGGCACAGATCCAACAGTCTCGCAACCTCCCGCCACAAAGAGTTCGATTGGCGAGCGCTGGCAACTCTAGCGTAAACAGGGGCCGATAACCAACATCTTAAAACAGCAGTCATCGCAATGTCAAGATAAACAGCTTCTATTCTTGCGCTTCAACATGGATACGTAACCCTGCGATATATTTCGGATCTTACAAGTGAACCACACACAGCTGGAAAGCGCGGAAAACTACTCCTTGGTGGGATTCGAACCAGCATCAAACCAAAGTTGAATTCCTTGTCACAGTATGAAAATTAAACTCAGGACAATTTTGCACAGGATTCTCAATCCGTACAGTCATTGATATTTAGAAGTCACCCCCCCCCCCCCTCAAAAAAAAAGACGAGCCTTACAGTAGTCGCATATGATATGTAACATCTGACATGTTATTCGAATAATTCCATATTACTTACTCGCATTTTCTTTAAGAATGAACTCATAGCGCTACCTTGTGCCAGTTCACATGAAGGATTCCTTCGTGTTATTCCCATCGGCAAGTTCTCATTACTATTATTTCTGCAATAACTAACTTACTTGTAAAACTCCAGTGACAAATCCTTTCAGCAAATATGATAAAATAGTGCAGTATTTTGGCCGACAGTACCTCGAGTACTTACTACTTTTGCTGTATTCTTATTTAATGTAAGATTGAATAAATGATAATTGTTTTCAGCAAATATGATATAAGTTAATGAATATTTTCACACCAAAGAACGACAGTTTGAAGATGATTTATTGTAGGAATATCTGTAATGGCGCCTCCAAACTTTGACGTAAACCGTATGCGATTTACATTCCACATAGGCACATGGCGAACAGTATGTCGTTGTACCAATCTCCGCCACCGCACGCACTTATTGTTTCCGTTGCATTTCCGTCCCTTTTTAAAAAATCACCCCCACCCAAAAATATACAGCAACCGAGTGGAATGATTTTACACATTAAGAATATCCAGCAACCGAGTTAATAATAATAACCTGCAAATTATGTACGTACAGTACGGTAATACTGCCTACATGCTGCTGCGAGAGGAAGCATTAGCAGTTTAGTTGGCAACACGGTGTCCTTGACAGGGTTGCGGTACAGTGAACGCCACTCGTGTGAGTAAGCGAGCGTTCAGATAGATTATTGGAAGAGTAGCGGGTTCGGTGGCGTAGTCGGTAGCATGCTGAACTGCTGTGCCCAAGATCGCGGGTTCAAACCCGGCCGAAGTCGTCGGATTTTTTAAGAGCGTTAAAATCCTTCAGTATGCCTTCCTTCGGAGGGAAAGTAAAGCCGGCGGTCCCATGTCATAGATTTATGGCATGTAAAAGATCCTTTCACAGACTAAACTTGTGTAAAGCAAAATTGTTAGGTTAGATTTCGTCGGAACGCTCTATCAAAGTTCCAACGTTCACCACTAGGTATCATTGATATCTGGTGGCAAAAGTTGGAATTACTTGAAATTGAACGGAACTTGTAGCTCACCCTACTAAGGGTGTCCGCTGGAAGCAGCTACAGACTCTGGCGAGCCGAACATGTCCTCGGACACTCCCGGCACCAAAAGCCATACGATAAATAAAATAAATAAATAAACAAATAAATAAATAAATAAATAAATAAATTGGAAGAGTGCAACAGGATACAGTCGGTAATGTTTACAACAGAAGAGAGAGCTTTTTTGGTGGAATTTGTTTTCCGCGATGTCGATCGGTTTACAGAAAATGTAAAATTAAAATTTCAGGCACGGTTTCCTAATTCATAGTGTCCAAACCGAGATACTGTGCGGGATTGATACGTAAATTTCGTGTGACCGACTCAGTTCACGATGTACCGGGAACAGGCAGGCCTACGCTTTTAACAGACGAGAAGTTGATGAAATCTCCGATATAATGCTGCGTAGTCCAAGAAAATCAACATGCAAATTAGCTCAAGAAACGGGAATCTATAAGTGAGCGGCTTCGGTGGCGTAGTCGGTAGCATGCTGAGCTTCTATGCCCAAGATAGCGGGTTCAAACCCGGCCGAAGCCGTCGGATTTTTTAAGAGCGTTAAAAATCCCTCAGTATGCCTTCCTTCGGAGGGGAAGTAAAGCCGGCGGTCCCATGTCATAGATTTATGTCATGTTAAAGATCCTTCCACTAATTGCACCTGTGTGAAGCTAAATTGGATAGGTTAAGAATGTAAACAACCCTCTTAGGTTTCTACGTTCGTTGCCAAGCGCCGACTGCGGTGGCGTCTAGTAGCTAAGTTCTGAATTAGACCTAGTAGTCGTTGACGGTGGCGCTTGGCGGCAAAAGTAGGAACTATTTGAATAATTATAAGTTGCAGTACTTAAAATTAAAAAACAGATACACACACTAATACAGTCATAACAATTAACACCGGTTATCAGACAGATTCTACACACACCCAAAGTACACGGGGCTACATGACCGCGTTGTCGCAGCCCCTAAACTTAAGAACCAACCAACCAACCAACCAATCTATAAGTGAACAACACATAAAGCTGTAAGAGACAAGCTTCAGATGTTCCCTTATAAAGTTACCGTTTTGATACACATGGCAGCCGTGCTGCCAACGTAAAAGTCGAAGCAACCTCTCGCAGCTGCATGTAGGCGCTTCGGAGAACATTCCCAGGAGCCCTGTATAAGGGGTGATCAAAAATTGTCCGTTTAAGTGTGAAAGCTGGTGCCACCAATGGGAACCGGAAGTGTCAACGATGCAGTGGTGTCATCCATCGTCCCAAGAAGTTCCAGAGCCAACCATCCACCGGAAAGGCGATGCTCACCCTGTTCTTTGATCACCGGAGCTCATTGCTTATTGATTTCAAGGAGCCTGTTGTCTCCATCACTGGGGAACGGTATTGCGCAACACTGGAGAAATTACGGCGTACAATTAAGGCGAAACATCCGGGAAAACTGCGACACGGAGTGCTGCTGCCTCATGATAACGCACGTTCCCATAGCGCTATGATCGTACCGCAGAAGGTACGCCAACAAAAGTGGGAAACACTCTAGCATCCGCCTTATAGTCCTAATCTCTCCCCATGCGATTATCACGCCTTCAGTCCCTTAAAAAGAGGCCTTGAAGGGTCGGCGATTCCTGTCGGACGAGGATGTGCAGCAGGCAGATAAGGACCTCTCCACGTGGCAGGACAAGGTGTTGAACCACACGGGGGAGGAGAGCCTCAATGCTCACGGTGACTTTGTCTGATTGGCATTCTGGACTGTACGGCCGTTAAACCGAAACTTTTTGATCACGCCTTATACAAAGGGGTGGGAGGGTTATGTGGTGCTTAAATCCTGCGAGTAAGGTATTACCCATTCAAGATTTGATTGCCGCTGAGTGTGGCTGCACCAGCGTTTGTTGATTATTGTAGCATGAGCCCCGCAGGGCGAAGCGGAGGACACAGCGATGACAGAGTGCAGTCTGCACATAAATCAAGCAGCATTGCGCGTCACAGGAGCTCATGTTACCACGGACAGTTAAACGATGACTGAGGCTACTGGAGCTGAGTCATATCCTACTTAGGCTACAAATAAGTGTAATGGATCTGATGATGATCGCTTGACGATCGAAACTGGTCATCCAAGTGTATTTATTATTCTCATGTAATTTGACCGACTAAAAAGCATCGAACTTTCGTTAAAATAAATAGTTCTTTTTTCGGGTAGTGAATGCTTTAATATTTATTAGTAATAATTGCCACACTTACTAAGTTTTCTGACTGGTTTTCTTGTAGTTTGTTTTTGGAGGGCAGAGACTGACTGTGTGTGTGTGTCACTGTAGGTTTGGTAGTGTTTTGTCGAGCTATTTGTCTTGTATATTTGGATCTGACGATGCTCGCCTAACAAGCGAAACATGTCATCCCTTAGATTTGTTCTTCAATAGTCCGTAAGAATGTTAATAAATCTTAATCACACGTAGCCTAATTTAATTCATTTTTTTTAACATATTCATACAGTCACCAGACAGCAGTCATTAGAGCTGAAGGACATGAGAGGGAAGCTGGTATTCAGAAAGGTGTAAGGCAAGGCTGCAACTCATCACCCATACTTTTCAATCTATACATTGAACAAGCAATGAAGGAAATTGGAGAAAAATTTAAAGTGGGAGTGAAGATTCAAGGAGAAATAATTTCAACTCTGAGATTTGCTGATGACATCGTCATCTTGCCCGACACGCCTGAGGATTTGAATGAGTATTTGAATGGTATGGACTCCGTCTTACGGAAAGAATTCATGATGAAAATTAATAAATGTAAAACAAAAATACTGGAATGCAGCCGAAATAAATCAGAATCCTCTATGGACATCAAATTGGCAGGTGAAAAGCTGAAGTAGGAGACTTCTGTTACTTAGGAAGCAAAATAATCAGTGATGGACGAAGCAAAGAGGATATAAAAAGTAGGTTGGCTCAGGCAAGGAAAGCATTTCTACAAAAAAGGAATCTGTTGACATCGAATATACAGTAGATATAGGTATTAGGAAGTCATTTTTAAAGCCTTTATCTGGAGCGTGGCGCTGTATGGAAGTGAAACTTGGACTATTGGTGCAGCAGAAAAGATGAGAATTGAAGTATTTGAAATGTGGTGTTACAGGACAATGATGAAGATCAGATGGGTAGATAGGGTTACGAATGAGGAGTTATTAAGACGAGTGGAAGAGGAGAGATGTTTCTGGCGACTGCTAAGGAAGAGAAGAGATAGGTTGGTAGGACACATATTAAGACATCCAGGAATAGCAAGCTTAGTTATGGAAGGAAGGGTCGAGGACAAGAACTGTAGGGGTAGACCAAGGTTAGAATATGTTAAACAGAATGCCTCGGATGCAGGGTGTGGTAGCTATGTAGAGATGAAACGATTCGCTCAGGACAGGGAGAAATGGAGAGCTGCATCAAACCTGGCAAAAGCCTGAAGACTCAAACAACAACATTTTGTGTTGACCGACTGAAAACAATTGATTTTATAATGCACTGAAGATTCGAATGTCCCTTCTTCACGGACCATGCTGCTTACTGCACTACTAGTGATTTAGAGGGAAAGTCTGTGGCTCTGATATTATTTCTGCCAGATGACTTTTCTTCTCTATTGTATGAAGCCGTCAAGGACGTTGCTCGATTGAGATAGGTCGGCCATGCCGGAGCACGTGGCTGACCCTTGAAAGGCAAGAGGCAAGGCCCGCTGATACCAGATGTCACGTTCTTCTTCCGAGCGAACAGCTACCAGCAGCTTGACGAGCGTATCAACAGGCAAACACGCTTGTCCCTCGGTCTTCAACCACATACTGTACACTGGGAGTCACAGGTTTGATTCCCGTCCCTGGCCGTGAACAACACTGCATACCCTTGTCTCGAAATTGTTCGCTATCTACAAAATGAAATGAAAATCTTACGACCCATAACCTAGAACTTTAAAGAAATTCCAGAAAATTCCCCCAGGAAAATATGATGGTAGCAGTGATTGTTAGTATTTTAAGGGGAGAAAAAGCAAAGTCATCTGGCACTCGGAAAATATCAAAAAGAATTGACAGCGTGTGCGTGTATATATGTGTGTGTGTCCTCCCCCCTAATAACTTCTAAATGGCTGGAGCTATTTCAAAGAAACTCCGTAAGATCATAGCACTATTTTGGTCGACCCCGACTGTGCCTTTCAAATTTTATTACGTCTCACCAATCCAACATGGCGGCTGTGCGAAATATTTCACCGGCATTCTATATCTTCTAAACTATTACTCATATCACCCTAAACTTTTGTACGGTGATAAAGGGCACTACTAGAAGTTCAGCTATGAGACTTTCAAAAGCCTGTAGACTACAAAAACGAACATGGCGGCCAAGCGAAGTAGAAATATTTCAATAGACTTTTCTTGCGATTTAACCATCCGAACACAGTGAAGCGTAGCACAGAAAATGACTCTACAAATTCCAATACACTGACATCTACTTTAGTTCAATTGTTTACATAACCTCATGATGGCAGCTGTGCGAAATTTTAAAATTAAGTTTTTAAACTTGTGTTCTAATCAAGCGATCAAAATCAACTTTTGAATAATGAACGTACACAATAATCCTCATCTAAAAGTGCATAACTCTATGGCCTACGTATATTAAAATCGAACATGGCAACCATCCGAAATATTTAGATGGTTCTCAATATCTACGAATCTATCACAGAAATCAAACTAAAAATGTATATGAAGGATATATGAAATTATGCTATTTAGTTCTTTACGGAACTACTTGTTTAATAGTGTGGAATTTCTTGATTAATTGCAGTTAAGCTATACGCTACTGTAGTTCGTATTGAATTTTTAGCCTACTTTTCATATTTTGCAAAAATGAGGAAAAAGTAGACTCATGAAATTGATCCGGGCAAATGTGTGTCTGTCTGTCCTTCTGCCTGTGTGTGTGTGAGCCCCCCCCCCCCCCCTATCAACGCCTAAACGGCTGAAACAATCGAAACAAAATTTGGTAGGAGTAAAGATTTATACCTAAATAACTCAATGCCGTATTTGAAAATGATGTCAGTGCTACCAACTGCTGAAAAATTGCAATCGAAATTTGAGCTCCATGTTGGATATCTTGGAAGGTATGAATGGAAGCTATTTCAAAATTGGTACACGTATAGATAATAATATTTTAGTTTAATTTCCAGGAGGCCATACATGGCAGTGTTGCCAAAATGATTCTAAGCCTGCTGATAGGTCTGCAACTCAACTAAATTTCGTATGTACTATGTGTACACAAACAGATATGACTGAGCGTATTCTTAAGAGTCGACAGGGCTGCCAACTGTTAATAAATGTTCTCAATTTATTTTATCCAAATACCAATACATCAGAAAGTATGCAAGCCGACAGCTTTAAACTATGCACACGTATAGTACCTGACATTCTATAATAATTTGGAGTAACTTATATACGTCAGTGCTACCAACATGATTCTAAGCCTGCTGAGAGGTCCAACTTTAAATACATGTAGGCTAACTTCTACACTATCATTTGGATTTCAACCAAATTTCGTATGTGCTATGTGTACAATAACAGATATGACTATGCGTATTCTTAAGAGCAATCAGGGCTGCCAACTGTTAATGCTGTCTCTATTTTTGTTACCCTAATATCAATATGCGCTATCAGAAAGTATGCAAGCCAATAGCTTTGAACTTTGCACACGTCTAGTACCTGGCATTCTAGATTAATTAGGAGAAACAAACATACGTCAGTGCTGCCAACATGATTTTAAGCCTGCTGATAGGTCCAATTTTAAAATGCATGTAACTTCTATACTAACTAATGGATTTCTTTAAAAATTGGCACAGCAATAGATCATATTATTTCAGATTATTTCTGACCAATATATGCATGACATTGTTACCAACATGATTTAACGCGCGCTGTTAAATCCAATGTTTAACTTCATGTAACGTGCATGCTATCCATTGGACTTTAACCAAATTTTGTATTCTGTACCTTAAGAGATGGAACTAAGAATATATTCAGTCACCAGGGCTGACAACTGTAATGCTCTACTAGGCTATATTATGCCAGGTATACAGTATTTCGAACTAATTAGAAATTTCGATATTACCAACTTAATTTCGTCATTATTCTATATAGATCCATCGACCGACAGTAGTGGCTACGCTGGCTAAAGCTCAGCATTAGGTCATGGGGCCAAGCTCTCTGCTGACTCGGTAGACGCGTGGGTTCGAGCCCCATCGTCGGCCGTCCTTGAAATGGTTTTCCGTGGTTTCCCATTTTCAAAACCAGGCAAATTCTGGGACGGTACCTTCTGACAGGCCACGGCCGCTTCCTTCCACATCCTTGCCCAGTTTCATTCACCATCATTCATTTCATCTCTCATTAACTCCTCTCATGAGGTTGGCGTCAGGAAGGGCATCCGGCCGTAAAAATCATCGCCACAAAGACTTCCATCGCATCTCATCCCCGACCCCGTTGGAAAACGGGAATAATAAGGGGTATACATACATACAATTCTATAAAGATCCATATAGATTAATCATTGGCATGAATCTTAAATTTTAAGAAAAGTAGGCCCTTTAGTTCGTCACGGAACTTATTATTTTTCTTGAAAGCGTACGAAATTATTTCCCAGAATAGACGAACTGAAGTCGTAAAATGGCTGATAACCTTCATGTTCCACCGCAACAAACCTCTTTCCAGTGCGATAATGATGCACGTTATCCTTCCTTTTCTAGCTCCATAGAAGGAAAAGAGTTGTTGTTGTTTCATTTGAGGGGCTTTATGACATCGTGGACATTTAATCCCGTGTACTTGGATGCGCTTCTCCTCCTCCTCTTTCTATTGGTGCTCTCAAACCGGTCTTGGGCCACGAGCATAGTTGGCAACATCGCGTCGCAAAGCCCATTTGAATTCGCCCGCGAGGCGATCTAATTGGCTAACTTTTCAGCTGATTAAATGACACAACGCGAGATACTGATTTGTTTTCCAAATTGTGTGTGAGGGTGAATGAGATGTAAACCATAACGAAAATTAAGTTAGACTGAAAATACTGACAAAAGGGAACTTAGATTGAAACGACTCACAAAATGTAGAATGGAAATACTAACAAAAGGTAATTTAGAAGGAAAATACAAAAGGAATTGAGATTGAAAGATACCCACAAAATGTAGTTTAGGTTCAAAATACTTACAAAATGCAATGGAGATTCGAGATACTCACAAAATGCTATTCAAATTAAAGATACTTACAAAATGCAATTCAGATTGAAAATACTTACAAAATGGAGTTGGATTCAAAATACTCACAAAATGTAATTTAGAGCTAATTCATAAAAACAGTGCGGGAATCTTAAAGAGAAAAGGAACTATAATGAAAAGAAAAAGAAGGCTGATCCCTAGAAGAATGAGGGATCAGGAAAGATGAGAGAAGGGCCAATTAAGGCGAGAAAGGAAGAGACTCCCTAGGCCTCGGATACCCTAAAATCGTCGGGGTCAGAAGAAAACAAGAGTTGACCAAGTAAGGTCGACAGGAAAGAAGACAGAGAGGAGCCCGGCACAAGTAAGTTGAAGCAATGCCGAACTCAGCTGAGGTCCCGTGGTCGCCAACCAACGTCCCACTGTGGTGCGTAGACTGTAAGTGGTGGAGGAAAATAAAGAATGAGAGAGAGCGCCCTGGCGTCAAGGGTGTGGCTAATGTGAGAACTCTTACTTTCAGAGTAGCACTGGCTGGTATAATTTTCGCACGTAGTCGCCTTGGCGGAAGACCAAAATCTTAAGCACTCATTTACCCCGTCTTCCAACGTATGGTAATAGGCGAAAGTTGCAAACTGTGCAGGATTTCATCTTTAGCGTGATCTTGGGATCGAGCATCACCAGCAGTGTGTTCCCAATTTCTATTTTCTAAATCACTAGATTGTAATGTTATCAACGGAGAAAGCATTCGTCACTAAAATCATCATCTTAATTTCCCTTTTCTAGCTTCCTGTGTCGGGTTATGATAACGACCTCCATCGTTGCCTCTCTCTCCACCACTCCTCTCCTTTTTTAAGTACAGAGAGTTCATTTTGTATCTGACGCAGACCCTCGCTTGCCCACTCGCCCGCGGCGCAAGCCTGTCTCCCGCCACGCACTTTGCCGTTATGCGGCGCCTGCACGGCACTGAGTCATTGAGTATAGGAATTTGTACTTACCTAGTTCACAGCTGGTGCTGAAAATGTTCGCCATTCACTGCTACACATCGCTGGTAACTTTTTATGAAACTGGCATTTACTTTCTGAAGTTCCTCAGCACCGATTTCCGTTGTGTTTTCGCACAAGATTTCCTGTACTTTATGAAGGTATTATACATATACACACGTTCACGTAATGAAAATCGCATTGGAACAGCACACTAAACACTAAACACGTGAACAATTGACTAAACTGAACCTCACACTGTTAAGCTGGGTTTTCCTAGGCGCGGAAGCGGAGTCGGCTCTCCTCTGGTCATATGTAATTTTAATGGTACTGTTTTCCTAAAAGCGGAGCGGACCGCCACTTGACGAGCGGAACTCGCTCCTCCGCGTTCCTCTGCTCCGAGAGCAGACGAGTCCGCTGTCGGCTGGTGGAGTGGCTGGACGTCTGTACACGTTGTGTGTAGTTTTATTCAATTGTGTCCCTTGTGTGTTTAGTATCAAGTATGTGAGTGTGTGTCGGTTTACTGCTTTCTGTTATAAACTTGCGATTTCAGTTCTTCTACATCTTTTATTTCTTGGTATAGATCATAGAACTCGATTTTGTTCAATCGAAATTACTGTTTGAATCTAATTTCGTCATCAGTTAAATGGTTATTTATAAGAATTTTAAACACTCCCACATTTTCACGCGTTTTAAATATGTCACTTGCACATTTTCGATCCTCCACCTCCATTTCTTCCTCCTCTTCCAAGTGTAATAAAATAAAAAGTCTACATTCCACGTCCATATCGACCTCACCTTATCACTCCTAGTAAACAAATGAGCAACCGTCCCGCTCTCCGCCAGAGGATAAGTCTAGGAAAACACAATTCAGCTAAATGATGACTCACGAGCGGAGAGCCGACTCCACTCTCCGCGTTCCGCGCCTAGGAAAACCCCGCTTTAAAGCTCTCAGCAGACTGCAAAGGAGGGAAAATTATGGCGCCAAGAAGCGGATTACGGCCAAGTGCTCGGCGGGAGACCGGCTCGTGCCGCGGGCGAGTGGACAAGCGAGGGTCTCCGTCAGATACAAAATAAACTCTCTGTACATCTTCAAGTTTTCTTCCCCTCTTTTCTATGCACTCCCAGACTATGTCCGTCCATCTCTTTCGGACTCTTCCTCGTAGTCTCTTCCCTGTCTTCTTTTCGGAAAAAGCTTTCTTTGGTACTCTCTCCTCTTCCATCCTCATCATGTGACCATACCACGTTAACTTTGTTGTTTCTATCCTGTCCTACAGCTCCAATATTCCTGTCCGATTTTCTTATCTCTTCATTTCTAACTCTATATCTTGTGGTCTTGCCCTCTGTGCCTAAAAGGACTTCAAAATATTATAGGATTGTTTAAATTGAGATATTTGAAATCAAAATATATGTAAAAATTATTACTGAGCAGCTTTTCCTTTCAGTTGGCAATACCTAAACAGATTCTTACTGAGTCCGCAATAGGACAAGGCTAGACGCTTGTAGAGCTTCAACGAGAAGGAAGAAAAATAATTTTGAATTCATGTCGGCCGCCGTCTCTATGAAGATCTGTTTTTGTACAAAACAGAATCATTTAAATCACGTTTCTGTTCATTGCTCTGGCACAACATTCTGACTATTTTCCTTTTCAAGCGAAATGATGATGATAATGATAATAATACCGGTAATAATAATAGTAATAATTATAAAAACAACAATGTGAAGGTATTATTAAATTTTTGGTGCGACGGCCGGGGCACTCTAGTTAGCCGCCTGTGGGGCAAGACACTTGCTCTAGCAGCAGCATAGTGCCCAACTGGTTCAAACACATTTACACTTTCTATCATTTCAAATGATCTTGTCGACTTCGTCGTTATGCTTGGGTCTAACGTTATGCGTTACGGTTACGGCGTGTATGACGTCATCATGTTGTTCCCCGAGTCTGAGTTTACTGCTGGGGTCTGCCGTTATGCGATACGGAGACGGCGAGTGGGTGACGTCAGACAGGAATACAGGGTGACTCCTAAAGAAGTGTGCAATATGTCAGATAAGAATACAGGGTGACTCCTAAAGAGGTGTACACAATGTCAGATAGGAATACAGGGTGACTCCTAAAGAGGGGTACAAGATGTCACACAAGAATACAGGGTGACGCCTAAAGAGATATACAAGACGTCAGATAAGAATACAGGGTGACTCTAAATAGGTGTAGGCCTACAATATGCCAGATAAGAATACAGGGTGACTCCTAAAGAGATATACAAGATGCCAGATAAGAATTCAAGGTGACTCTTAAAGAGGTGTACAAGATGGCAGAGAAGAATACAGGGTGGCTCCTAAAGAGGTGCACAAGATGTCAGACAAGAATACAGGGTGACTCCTAAAGAGGTGTACAAGATGTCAGACAAGAATACAGGGTGACTCCTAATGAGGTGTACAAGATGGCACACAAGAATACAGGGTGACTTCTAAAGAAATATACAAGATGGCAGATAAGAATACAGGGTGCCTCGTAAAGAGGTGTGCAGGATGTCAGAGCAAAATACAGTGTGACACTTAACGAGGTGTACAGTATGTTAGATACAATTCAAATACAGGGCGAACCTTAAAGAGGTTTGCAAGACATCAGATTCAAATAATGGGTGACCCTTAAAGAGGTTCCCGCGCGGGAAGCCTTAGTTAATGGGTAATGGAGTCTGTTGAAAGAGCCCTCCTGAGCCTTTCTAACATGTGTAGCATTTGTAGCATGCGTCATTTGAAATGATATAAAATCTAGTCTCTCCGACTGACTGTAATCTTCTTATAACGTATTTAATAATCATCATTACTTTTAGAATTTCAGAGTAGTTGCTGGAAATGCTGTCCTTCTTATTCTAAACATACATTGAACCAACGTGGGAAGTTTTGGTATACTCTCTGTAATTCATCCTCACTGATATTTTGTTCTCGAGAGCCTGCAGAGTGCGCGGATTGTTTATGCAAACCTATTGTTTGAGGTCCCCCACAAGTAAAAAACGCACGGCGCGGAAACTTACGAACACATTTACTGCAAGACTTCTTCTTGAGAAGATAAGTTTCCACCAGGAATATTCGATGTTTTGTTCATACCTAACCATGTTCCTGAATCCAGTACTTCACAAGTCGTAACTCTGCGAACTAAGGTGTCTTGCCAGCTGGGAATGTAATCAATGCTATGACCGCATGCGGCGATTCCCAACACGCTGTTGTGTAACGGAAGATGCTAGTCAACTGGCGGTAACTAATCACTAGGACTCGGATTTTTAGGTAAATAAATATTTTTAATGTAAATACATATTTTAGGCATTTTGTCTATAAATACATAAATTCCTGCTTTTAACTTATTAGCACATAAAAATACATAATATTTACATTTTTAAGATCAGTATGTTAGATCTTCCAGTTTATTGCATTTTTCTTCTGTGTTACTTCAACGGGGAAGGACCTGTGAGCTATCTAATCTTCATGCAGAGCGTACGTCAGCTTGCTACTGTGTTATTCTTAACTTGTCGCCCCGTGCCACTCACTGTGGAAGCCGGGGACTTCCTTGTCCATAACCATATTGCACCACGTGCTAGACCTCCCCCTACCCCCAGCAACCTGCAACCAGTGTCACTCACATGCATTTCATTTCTGGCACTGTGAAGTGTAGATAGTTCTACGATGCCTAAAGTAAAAAAAAAACTATAAGTTATCGTTTGTTGCAGAATTTAAAGATAAGTTTACTTCTGATGGGGGGTTCTGTTCTGCCAACCATGTGGGAAGGCAATCAAGGCTGAACAGCGATCTTAACTTACACAACACCTCAAGGGCAAGAAACATACTGCCGCAGTTTCCCGCCTTCAGAAGAAGTGTTTCGCGATAATCGTTGGTCATTTGTGATGGACAACCTGAAGATGTATCTCGTTGTGTATTGAAATGCTTCAGCAGTCAGTGAGACATAGAATAAATTGTATTCGTGAGTACTGCATATTGTTTATATTCACATTAATAAACTAAATTATAATTAACTTAAATATTTTTACTTTTTTGTCACATATTTAAGGTATTTTTAATACATAAAAAATAAATATTTTCCCGATTTTTAGCACCTAATAATCCGAGCCCTACTTATCACTCTCTATCCGGCACACGGCCCGGTAAAGCTCCGTTCTATAGAGAAGGCTCTCACTGTATTAGATGATGATGATGATGATTGTTGTTTTAAGGGGCCTAACATCTAGGTTATCGGCCCCTAATGGTTTGGGTGATAGTGAAGGATGAGATGAGAATGAAAACTATAACTAATACTAACTACAGACTTACAAACTAGAGGAAGAAATAAAGGACAGGAAGAAAAGAAATTCCCTCAACCCTCGAAGAATGAGGATTGAGGGGCTTGGAAGGAGAGGCATGAAAGGCAGATAGGAATGGGAAAGAGGAGAGGGCCCGCCCCAAGGTCAGAGGAAAAAGGGGACAAAACGGACCGAGCTCAGGAATCTCTCGGGGTCACCAGTCGTGAACCCTAGAGGGTGTAGCACTATCCAGGGTGCACCAGAAATTGTGGGGCTACATACACCCTGCCTCCTTTAGGGCCTTGTGCAGAAGGCAGGAGATAACATGAAAAGAAAAAGAAGACTGTCCCCTCAAAGAATAAGCGTATCAGAAAAGATGAGACAAGAGCCAATCAAGGCTGGAAAGTGATAAAACTCCCTAGGCTTCGGATGCCCAAATACCGTCGAGGTCGGAAGAGAATAAGGGTTGACCAAGAGAGGTCGACAGGAAAGAAGACGGAGAGGAGCCCGGCACAAGTAAGTGGAAGCAAAGCCGGACTCAGCTGGGTCACTGTATTAGGCCTACTGCATTAACAATATTCAAATATTTGTGGCTAATTATACAATTATACAATTTCTCCTCAATGTTTTGCTTTTCAATCCACTTAAAAGTCAAACATACCTACCGATAAGACCGCCCCTAAAATACATGGATATGCACTAAGATACTTGTAGGATGGCGGAGGAGTGGATACTGAACAAAGGAATCATTACACAGTAAAATAACTCATTCGCACTTTTTGGAAGCTCGAGCCAAGTTTTGTTTCTCCTGGATGACATTCCAAGTACTGTAGGTTTCGTCAGAAGATAGCTATTTGATGTTGATTGGCTTAACGCTCGTAAACCATGTTGTTCTCACTAAGCAAGATCACCGTTAGTGTACTAGGAAACTTAAGATATGCAGCCACCTTAGAAATGTCTCGCTTCTCAGAACAAGATAGCGTCACGTGTGATCCGTTCTGTAACGATAATGTATTCGTCCTTAAAGCAGGTCACAAACAGAGCACGTGCTAGCACATTGCGCTATATAGGCCACGGTTACGACGTACGTGAAGGATGCATATCGCTGACACCTCACTATTAACCTAACAACTTACCCACTATTTTGGTTGTTCATTATTCATGTATCTTAGTTTACTGCTCCTCACAGTTCAACACTCATCTTCTTCCAAAGATTTTACCCTTGAGAACGAGCGTGAAAATATAACATGAGGACTGGCGCCGGGACATTTTGACCCCTAGTGTATCCTTCCCTTTTTGTCGTAGTCGTATGGATTTTAATTAAGTAATCTTACACCTGGGGTCTTCCTATGAACTATTCCCAATATCAAAAGAGGTTTATTTATATTTTTAGCCTACTTTTCACATTTTGCAAAAATGAGGAAAAAGTAGACTTAGGAGAGCGATCCGGGAAAATGTGTGTCTGTCTGTCTTTCTGTCTGACTGTCTGTCCCCCCTATCAACTCCGAAACGGCTGCAGCAATCAAAACCAAATTTGGTATGAGTAAAGATCTATACCGGAACATCTCAATGCCATACTTGAAAATGATGTTAGTGCTACCAACTGCTGAAAACCAACAATTGAAATGTGGGCTCCATGTTGGATATCTTGGAAGGTATACTTGGGAACTATTCCAAAAGTGGCACACATATAGATAACAATTTTTCAGTTTAATTTCCAGAAGACCATACATGACAGTGTTGCCAACATGATTATAAGCATGCTAATAGGTCCTACATTTAAATGCATGTAACTTCTATACCAACAAATGGATTTCATCCAAAACTGGCATTTCAGATTATTTCTTACCAATATATGCATGACATTGTTGCCAACATGATTTTACATGCGCTGATAGATCCAATGTCTAACTGCATGTAACGTCCATGCTATCCATTGGACTTCAACCAAATTTGGTATTCTGTACCTTAAGATATGGAACCAAGAATACACTCAGTCACCAGGGCTGGCAACTGAAGTGCTCTATTAGGCTACATTATGCCAGGTATATTTCGAACTAATTAGAAATTTCGGTATTACCAACTTAATTCCGTCATTATTCTAGATAGGTCCATATAGATTAATCATTGGCATGAATCTTAAATTTTAAGAAAAGTAGGCTCTTTATTTCGTCACGGAACTTGCAAAAAGTGACATAATTTTCGTAACTGTATAATTGGCCTTGATAATGGCGGCAACGCAGGAGCTGATGACCAAGGTGTCCCTAAACCCTAAACATGGATCAACAAGAACGTGAGCTATGCTTTTGTGCTGCACCGAAATAGGTGGATTTTCCCCCTTATTTTTTACAGATTGCCCAGACTAACGTAAGCTGAAAATTATCACGCGAAGACTGGCGCCATGGGTAAATCTGACCCAACCGTAAATAATATAGAATTAACTTGAGTGTTTCAAAAAGCTATGAACATGTTTCTTTTGCAGGGCGAAGGTCAAGGCTAGGAAGGAAGGTACAGTAAGCGATAGGAAATAAGGGCTGATCAAAACCAAAATATGAAACATTATTTAATGATGATGATGATAATTGTTGTTTTAAGGGGCCTAACATCGAGGTTATCGGCCCCTAATGATCTGGGTGATAGCGAAAATGATAATGAAATGGAAACCAGAACAAAATTATCTGAGACCGGAAACACGTACAAAAAGAAACTCAGATGGAAACAACTCACAATATGGTCTCACGAAAGGGAATTTAGAACGAAAAGTTGCACAACAAGAATAGATTGAAAAAAGACCCTCAAGACGTAGGCGAGATTCAAAATACGTACAAAATGCAATGTAGCGTCGAAATAGTTACAAAATGCAACTGAAATTCAAAATACTTACAAAATGCAAATGAGATCGAAAATACCTACAAAATGCAATTGAGGTTCAAAAAACTTACAAAATGCAATTGAAATTGAAAATACACAATGCAATTCAGATTGAAATAGGCCCTATCCCAGTTCCAATCCAAATTATTCACAAAGTGCAATCGAAATTCAAAATATTTACAAAATGCAATTGAAATTGAAAATGCTTACAAAATGTACGGTGATTCTAACGACTCATGTGGATTGACAATACTTACAAAATGCAATTTAGATTGAAAATACTTGACAAAATGCAATTTAGATTCAAAACACCCACAAAATGCAATTGAGAATCAAAATATGTGCAAATTGCCCACCAAACAAAATGCAATTTAGATTCAAAATTCGTGCGAAATGCGGCGTTGGTTGAAAATTCTTACAAAATGCAATTGAAATTCAAAATACTCACTAAAAGGCCCGGGCACAAGCATTGAAAGACTTACTAAAAAGCAATTTAGATTGCCAATCATTACAAAATGCAATTGAGGTTGAAAACAATCGCGAGATGTAATTTAGATCGAAAAAACATACAAAAAGCAACGTAGATTAAAAATGCCTTAAAAAAACGCCAGAAAGGAATTTAGATACACGGTGAACCAAGTAACAAAAAACAGTGCGGGAATCTTAAAGAGAAAAGTAAATATAATGAAAAGAGGAGAGGAGAGGGGAGAGAGGAGAAGGTCCGCCCCAAAGGGAAGGGACAAAAGGGGAAAACGGAGCCAGCTCAGGAATCCCTCGGGGTCGCCAACTCCCGAACTCACCAGCCGTGAGCCCCTGAGGGTGTAGCATTATCTAGGGTGCACCAAAAGTGGTGGGGCTACATACACCCGGCCTCCTTGAGGGCCTTGAGCAGAAGGCAGGAGATAACAGGAAAAGAAAAAGAAGGCTGACCCCTCGCAGAAGGAGGGAATCAGAAAAGATGAGACAAGGGCCAATTAAGGCGGGAAAGGAAAAGACTCCCTAGGCCTCGGATACCCTAATACCGTCGGGGTCGGAAGAGAACAAGAGTTGACCAAGTGAGGTCGACAGGAAAGAAGACAGAGAGGAGCCCGGCACAAGTAAGTGGAAGCAATGCCGGACTCAGCTGGGGCCCCGTGGTCGCCAACCCACTTCCCACTAGATGTGAGCCCCTGGGGGTGAAACATTATTTAAGTCTCGGATCAAATCCACATGTAGAAAATATTTACGGAGTACACACATCTGATCAGAGTGAAGAAGCTTCCAATTTCACCTGACTGTTATATCCATTAATGTGCCTTCAAAGTTATAAAATATTAATTGAATGATTACGTTCACTAATTGAACCGACTAGACGATCTCAGCACGATAAGGCACTAGCAGTGGAGGACAGAATTCCGGGTTGAAATCCCATCATCTTCTTGTGGTTTCCTGTAAAACATCTACTCTTACGGTACTGTGTTTAGTCACCACTGCAAACAAGCGTGGCTTTGCATTCCTTGAGCTTGCTGGTTTACATTCAGAAGGATATCCATATTTATATCGGGTACAGGTATATAAATCACATCAAACCATATCGGGAACTACGTATAATGCCTGTTAATGAAGCTGTCAGCTCATCGAACACTAAGGCTATTGTTTGAACGGTTCCAGACAGCAAGGCCAGGTGCAAGGCCGACTACAGTCTGACCATTCTTGGTTCGATTCCTGTCTCCGCATCAACAGCACATCTCGCGAAGCAGCTCAAAGTGATCAGACCAGTGTTGTTTACGCAACACAATTCGAAGAAAGACTTGCAGTTTATGATGATGATAATTGTTGTTTTAAAGGGCCTAACATCTAGGTTATCGGCCCCTAATGGCTTAGAATGAAAATACGCACAAAATGCACGAGTAAAAAAATTACTAAGTGCTATTTAGATTCAAAATAACTTTCTCACAAAATGCAATTTCGATTGACAATACTTACAAAGTGTAATTCAGATTCAAAATACTCACAAAGTGTAATTCAGATTCAAAATACTCACAAAATGCAATTCAGAATCAAATTACTTACATAATGCCCATCCTACAAATTGCAATCTAGATTGAGAATATGGTTTAAGTTAGTTTGAAAATACTTACAAAATGCAGTTGAAATTCAAAATACTCACAAAAATGCCGCCCCTAAATTCAAAGACATACTAAAGAACAATTTAGATTGTTAATCCTTACAAAATGCAATTGAGGTGGAAAATACTCGCAAAATGCAATTTAGATTGTAAATACAAAATGCAACTTAAATTGGAAATACCTACAAAATGTAGTGTACATTCAAAATATTCACAAAATGTAATTTAGAGACACTGGGAGCCAATTCACAAAACAGTGCGGGAATCTTAAAGAGACAAGGAACTATAATGAAAAGAAAAAGAAGGCTGATCCCTAGAAGAATGAGAGATCAGGAAAGATGAGAGAAGGGCCAATTAAGGCGGGAAAGGGAGAGACTCCCTAGGCCTCGGATACCCTAATACCGTTGGGGTCGGAAGAGAATAAGAGTTGACGAAGAGAGGTCGACAGGAAAGCAGGCGGAGAGGTGCCCGGCACAAGTAAGTGGAAACAATGCAGTACTCAGCTGGGACCCCGTGGTCGCCAACCCACGTCCCATTATATGTGAGCCCCTGGGGGGACTTGCAGTTTAAAACAATTTAGCGAGTAACCGCAATTTTTTGTAGATCTGAGAGGATTTAGAACTGTATTTTTTTTTTTTTTACGACGGCGCTGAATTGTAATTAGGCTACCAAGTGCATCCTGGGAAATACACACTAAGGAGATTAAATTATAGTTTTTAATTCTACATCTAAAAAATAAATAAATAAATAAATAAAAAGAAATCTACATCTCTATATACGAGTACATATAAATGAATGCTTCATGATAGTTTGTCATCTGTTTGTTCCTTGTGTGTTCATAAACCATTCATCCGATTGCGATGAAATTTTGATGAGTTGTTGTGCACACTCCCACGAAGGATTCTACATTAGTAAATGTATTTTACAACAGGTGGCGCACGAGTAGTTTCAAAAATGAGCGCTGGCGTGCAAATAATTTCAACAAATTCCCTTATGCGTTCATATATAAGGTGCGTTCAAAAAGTAACGAGCCGGAGGCTGTAATGCGCTAACCGGTGACGACATCGCCTAATCGTGGCGTGGTCCCGACTAGAGCGTGGAAGGTCACAGCCCGTCGCTAGAGGGCACGCATGCATGTCACGTGACGATACAAAGCGACCAGCAGCATGCATCAATCGTCAACGCTGACAGTCGCATTGCAAACAGTGACATGGAGGCGTCATACGAAGAGCAAAGAGGTGTTGTTCGGTTTCTGACATCGAAAGGTGTAGGGGGAACGGACATTCATCGCTGAAGGTCACAAGTGTACGGCGAACACTGCATGTCCCTTGCAAGGGTCAACGGGTGTCGTTAGCCGATGATGCCCGGTCGGGGGCACCCCCCTGCATTACCGATGACAACGTCCAGCTGGTTGATGCACTCATTGCCCAGGACCGCCGATTGACAGTGAACGCCATAGCCGCCGTGGTCGGATTTAGCGTCGGAAGTGTGCACACCATCATGAAGGAACGACTTCACTTGCGGAAAGTGTGTGCCCAATGGTTGCCCCACAGTCTTCAACCACACAGGAAGCATGTCGAATGGCCTACTGTCTTGGTCTTGGTTTGACGATTGATGCATACTGCTGCTCGCTTTGTATAGTCACGTGACGTGCACGCATGCCCTCTAGTGACGGGCTGTGACCTTCCACGCTTTGGTCGGAACCACACCTCGTTACACACGCCACGATGAGCCGATGTAGTCACCGGTTTGTGCATTACAGCCTCCGGCTCGTTACTTTTTGAACGCACCTGATATCATTCATCCGATTGCAATGAAACTTTGGTGAGTTGTTGTATACACTCCCGCGAAGGTTTCTGAATTAGTAAATCAATTTTACAATACATGGCACACGAATCCTTCCAACCAATGAGTGGTGGTTGGTTGGTTCCTTGGTTTAGGGCCAGCGACAACGCGGTCATGTAGCCCCGTGAACTTTGGATGTGTGTAGAATCTGTCTGATAACCGGTGTTAATTGTGATGGCTGTATTAGTGTTATCTGTCTTAATTCAAGTAAAGACTTCAGACGATAATTTCGAGTAGTTCCTACTTTCGATACTAGCTTGCGGACTTGGCTACTAGATGCCATCGCAGTCAGCACCTGGTGGCGAACGTTGGAACCCAATATAGCGTTGTCAAATCTAACCTTCACATTTTGGCTCCACACTTGTGTAGTTAGTGAAAGTTTCTTTTCCATGCCGTAACTCTATGACGTGGAACCGCCGGATTTACTTCCCATCCGAAGGAAGGCATACTGAGGGAATTTTAACGCTCTTAAAAAATCCGACGACTTCGGCCGGGTTTGAACCTGCAACCTTGGGCATAGAAGCTCAGCATGCTACCGACTACGCCACCAAAGCCGTCAACCAATGAGTGTATTTCAAAGAGCGGCAGTTTATGAGATTCACAAATTCAGAAACTTTCGCGAGTGAGTGACGTCATGGATACCTAGTTATACGAGGTTAGAAACTCTCCGGCCGCAGCGAGGACCGCCAGCTGTTGGGAAGGTCGGTCACACCTTGAACGAACCTGCTCCATGGGTCAGTGCAGACCTTGCACATTTTGGATACAAGTTCGACCTCCACAACTCAGTCTAAGGTCACTTCGACCATGATCCGTGCACGTTATAAAATGACTCATCACGACCGTGACTAAGTTCGGAGATCAGTGGTTCCAATCCCTGTACTGACAGTGGCTACAGGGTTGTCACAAAATATACGGCATACATTGCAGGACACATTCCTCACACGTAGACGAAGAAATTATGTTATATGAACATAGGTCCGGAAACGCTTTGTTTCTATGTTATACCTCAGTCTCCGACTCATTATCCATGGGAAGCACACAAGAACAGAACGTTAGAATCGTGGGGAACATACACTGTTGGTTACGTCTGGTTACGTTGTCATTATCGTAGGCGCACCGCCAGTGTTTTGTTTTACATGGCCCTGTTGCCATGCGACTTATATAACATCAACTGTTTCAGTAATCAGTACGTCCTTATTTTAGTGTTAATGTCCGTCGGCTTCTAAATAACAGATTCATTGACAGATTGATAGGTAGAGGTGGACCGATTGCCTGGCCTCCACGCTCTTCGGACCTAAACCCACTGGACTTTTATTTGTAGCCGGCCCCGTGGTGTTGGGGTAGCGTGCCTGCCTCTCTCCTGGAGGCCCCGGGTTCGATCCCCGGCTCCGTCAGGGATTTTAAAACTGGCGTGTGGGTTGGAACGGGGTGCACTCAGCCTCGTGAGGACAATTGAGTAGCTGTCTGACAGTGAGACAGCGCCCCGATCACGAAAACCAAGATTAACGGCCGAGGGGACCCGACGCGCTGATCACGCGTCACCCCCAATATCTGCAAGCCGAATGCCTGGGCAGCGGTCGCTTGGTCGGCCTTAGTCCGTCATGGGCTGTATAGGGCCAGGGGTTGACTTGACTTTTATTTGTGGTGACATTTAAAAGCTCTTATGTATCGAGCCCCTGTTCAAGATGTTCAGAGTCTCCATACCCAATCATCCAGGACACATCAGCGCTGTCGAGATTCACTACGGCGACGGTGGGTTGATGCACGGAGGGCATATTGAACATCTCCTGTGAGCAGGAGCTGCATGTGATATGCTGGTACGTTCCGTTCCTGTGTTTACCCACGATTAATGAGTTTGAGAAGGTGTTAAATGGAAACGAAGAGTTTCCGGACACATGTTCATATAACATAATGTCTTCGTAGTGTGGGGAATGTATCCTGCATTTTGTGACACTCTGTATAGTGAGTGTGGCTTTTCCCGGGTTTTCCACTCTCCCCCATTCATGAGCCTAATAATTAGAAGTTTTTCAGACATCAGACAGGCACAGGTTATCAGACAAATTGAACACACACCCAACTACACGGGGTTCACAACCAAGATGTCCCAAACCCCAAAAACTAATTTCACCACCTTCGATCACTGGGTGGTCAATTGCAGACCCCCTTATTATATACAGGATCCATCCCTATATTATTCTGCTAAGGGCCCATTCCAGTTTTGTACCGAAAATAAGGTCCCATTAACACCAACCTACACATATGGGGTACCTACAGGTTCAGCATAACGCAATGCGTAAGCGAAACGCACTCACTTACTCTTTAAATGCCTCACAATTAAATAAATACCTTAAAACATGTATATTTACAATGAAATAATGAACGAATGCAACACGGTAACCATGGTAACAGAATCTCACAGGTCCATCTATTTCTGTAAGACGCAATGCAATTCCAATTATTACATTACTGTGAAAGTTTCCAGACGGTTATAAGGTTATCACTGAACCAAATTAAGCTGTAAAATTCATCAATACATACAGTCTAATGCGCTTAAGGGGGTCAAGGAGAACACTAGAAATTTTTCACGCAATTTTCACGTGTGGGTGTGGTCCGAAAGGTCTTTTTCTCCCGACTATAAAGGGTCTCCGAAAACCACATTTAAAGACCCTTAAATTAACAGTGTCTGTGATATTCCCAGAAAACTAACTTCGCTCTGATATACCTATGAAGGAATGACAAACTCCTAACCACAGCACCAGTAGCTGAATTGATAAAGTCTGATTATTCATACCAAGGATAAATCAGTCATAGCATGAGATTGTGCTAAGCGCACTCTTGACAACTAGAATATTCGCGGGCGAAGCCGCGACGGGTAATGCTAGTGTTTATAATTTCTCATTACAGACTTTGAGGGCTTGTAGTGTGGACCAAGACAGTTAAGTTTAGCATAGGAACTTGTGCCCGGAAACGTATCGTCTTCCCGCTTCCCGCAAACAAACACCACAGCACACGTTCAAATCTCCCACATTTCCGGCGCCACTGACTGCAGTACGTACGTCACTGAACAATCACCTGATGTCCCATCTCCCCTACAGTTTGTTGATATTCCATACCTTCTACCACGAGATCTTACGGGCGCCGTGTACTTGGTACAGTATTCTTTGAAGACGTACTGCATGAGTTCTTAGACGATGTGTCACTGCATGTTTCACTTGCGGTCCGTAATCTTCTGCACCACAGATTTGGGCCGATTGCTTGGCCTGCACGCTCACCCGACTTGACACCGCTAGACTTTTGGGGTCTTATGAAAACCTTGATTTACTAGACCCCTGTGAAACCCGAGGAAGGACCAGGGATTGGTGTTCATGTGTACCAGACAATGGCACGGAGCTACCATATCTGTGTTGACATCTGTGGTCGTCATATTGAGCCCCCATCTGTAATTGGACCCAGACGACAAGCAGCTGAGTCTCGACTACCCTGTATATACAGTTTCTTTTTGCCTCGTGTGCCGGTTGAAGCTTTGTTATTAGCGCCCAGAGGGCAGCTTTCATGTCAAATTTAGTCGTTCCTTGGAACGCTATTAAAGTCAAGGAAGATAGATATCTAAGCTCTGTGCCACTATAGCGCTTTCTAATAGAGAATGGAGGAACTATTGTGTTGGCGGAAAATCCCGAGATTAATTTTGCCATTATGAACACGGCCTACTGAATTCAAGTGGGTTCTTTAACATACCAACAACGTCGCCTTTCAAAAATCACTTACCATGACCAGGAGCGAACCTGCAAGCTTGGGTGGGTTTGGTAGTCCGACACGATAACCACTCATCCCACAAGTTTAAACAATCGGCATTTTGAATTCCTTTGAGCCCCTTTTAACAAAAGAAGTGAGGACCATGTTCTAGAATCTAGATCTACTGCCGATGATGAGAAGCTAGGTGTGGAGAGATTTCTACCGGACTCTCAAATTCAGCTAACAGATCATACTGAAATATTCACACTTGCCAGAGATATGTTTGAATTCACTTTGGTTGAGAGATGGCCCTCGAACCCCCTCGCTCATTCGCTTTCAAGGCTGCAATACTCATTGTGTTTCCACTTGAGATGGAAGGAACAACGGTATCTCCCGTAGATCCGCCACTTCCCGTCCTCGCTAACAAGAACTCCGCAGTATAGCCGTGCTTAGTAAGTCACTTACCACGACTGCAAGGGAGCTATAAAGATTCGAATCCCCGCGCTACAGATGATTATGATGATGATAGTTGTTGTTTTAAGGGGCCTAACATCTAGGTTATCGGCCCCTAATGGTCTGGGTGATAGCGAAAATGGCAATGAGAAGGAAACCATAACGAAAATTAAGTTTGACTGAAAATAATTACAAAATGCAACGTTGATTCGAAATACTCAACAAAATGCAATTGGAATTCAAAATATTTACAAAATGCAATTGAAATTGAAAATAAGTGCAAAGTGCAATTGGAATTCAAAATAAGCTACTTACAAAATGCAATTGAAATTGAAAATGCTTACAAAATGTGGTTGAGATTCAAAATACTCACAAAATGTAATTTATAGGCACGGGGAGCCAATTCACAAAAACAGGGCGGGAATCTTAAAGAGAAAAGGTGCTATAATAAAAAGAAACAGAAGGCTGATCCGTAGAAGAATGAGCGATCAGGAAATATGAGATAAGGGCCAATTAAGGTGGGAAAGGAAGAGACTCCCTAGGCCTCGGATACTCTAATACCGACGGGGTAGGAAGAGAACAAGAGTTGACCAGGAGAGGTTGACAGAAAAGAAGGCGGAGAGGAGCCCGGCACAAGTAAGTGGAAGCCATGGCGGACTCAGCTGGGGTCCCGTGCGACCGGGTGAAACTTCATAGGGAGTTTTGGTACCAACGCTAGCTTGCCTTGTAGTAGTACCTGCTGACAACGTTAAAAACGCTAGCTGTCATCGCGTACGACGATGTAGTTGTGTTGTACTTCTATAGATGGCAGCAAAATCGGAAAATTGGTGAGTGTTCTTGTTAATGTTGTATATTTAATTAATATTTGAATATATATCAATAGTAAATACATATTGCAGAGCTTAGAAAGGAATACAATCGGTTTCGAGCAATATTATACGAAGAAATTGAATTATATTGAATCACATATCGATTTTAGTCGATACACTGCGCTCGAAAACGATATCAGATACTATCGATATAATTCAAAGTAAGAGCTGGTGGCTGGTTGTTCCAACGCTTCCCGTAATTCAAACGTGATATTTCTTAATTCGATTGATAGGAAGTACGGCACGGACAATTAAATAATACTGGTGTGTGATAAGTGCAGCTGTAATCTTGTCTTACAATTCATTTTTAATATTGTAATATAGTAGCCTACTCTTTCTATTTGTACATATCTGTGGGGTAGGCCTATGTCATGCTATGTGCTTTGTGGAAACATCCACAACTATTCTGATAGAGCCTATGTTTTCTTCTCTACCTGATATCACAGGGGGAAGAAATCGCCTATTATTAGACCAATTACTAAAATATGAAAGAAAGAAAGAAAGAAAGAAAGAAAGAAAGGAATATAAAGTAGTGGTGGGGGGATAGAGTAGGGGAAAGGGAGGGGTAGGCACGGGCCGGGAGGGGAGAGGAGCGAGTAGGCCAGGTCGGGGACGGATCGAGCTCGAGAGTGCATCGTCGCGCCATCTCATATTGTCAGTTGGAACTATTTGCGTCGAGCAATTGTTGGGGTCAAAATTTTGCATTAAGTTGCAGCTCTACCCATATATCCTCCTTGGTCCCGTGGTCGCCAACCCACGTCTCACTAGATGTGAGCCACTGGGGGACCAGTGCTACAGAGTGTACCGTCAGGTGTTCTTTCAACACAGATCGCTTTGCACAAGAAAGCTGCTTGATCCAGCACAGTTGACACGTGCTTAGTTGACAAACGCTATCGTAAACTATATTTTTGGTGACAAACAGGTAAAAAACAAAATACTCTGCTAACATGGTGCTGACGGTGCAGTCCTCACCAAGTCCTCAAACAGACCTGAAAACCAGCTCTAAACACCGATGTGATCAGAAACAGAAGTAGGTGTTACAATAATCAGCCTGAATCATTTGTGAGCTTCTGTACCCAAGGACGTGGGTTCGAACCTGGCCGAACTCGTCGGATTTTTTAAGAACGTTAAAAATCCCTCAGTATACCTCAGTACAGCTGGCGGGCCCATGTCATAGATTTATGGCATGTAAAAGACCCTTCCACTAACTACTATTGTGTGAAGCTAAATTTCAAGGTTTGATTTGATTAATGTTCTATTAACTTAGTTCCAACGTTGGTCGCCAGGTGGCAGTTGCGGTAGCAAAAGTAGGAACTACTTGAAATTGATAGTCAGCAGTCCTTACCTGAATCACAGATAACACACACTAATACAGTCATACAATTAACACCGGTTATCAGACAGATTCTACACACACCCAAGGTACACGGGGCTACATGACCGCGTTGTCACAGCCCCTAAACTGAGGAACCAACCAACCAAAATGAAGCGCGTGGTGGAGCAGTCTTCTAGCTGCTTGCCTCTCACCAAGGTGGACCCGGGTGGATTCCAGGTAAATGCATGTGAGATTTTCGAAGTGAAATGACACGTCCGTTTGTTCGAATTCCACGTAAAAAATGGAGATTCCCTGACTTATGCTCGCTAGATTAACGGCCACATAAAAGAACACGCTTTTACATCTTCTTAATTCATTGAGGGTTCTAGGACATCTTCATCATCAGAACACAAGCTCTTAGTTACGTGTTGTTTGAACATCTATGCACGCTAGGTCAATAGCGTCACCTACATGTTGCTATAAGAACACAAGCTCTTAGTTACGTGTTGTTTGAACATCTATGCACGCTAGGTCAATAGCGTCACCTACACGTTGCTATAAGAACGCAAGCTATTAGTTACGTGTTGCTAGTTTCATTTCGGATTTATTTGTTACGCATAATGTTGAGCGCTGAAGAGAGTAGAAATTATCGCGAACGGAAACGTGCAGGAAGGGAAAAAAAACTTGAAAAATGTATCCTTTACTCATCGAGCCTCCGTGGCTTAGGCGGCAGCACGCCGGCCTCTCACCGCTGGGTCCGTGGTTCAAATCCCGGTCACTCCATGTGAGATCTGTGCTGGACAAAACGGAGGCAGGTTTTTCTTCGGGTACTCCGGTTTTCCCTGTCACAATTTCAATCCAGCAACACTCTCCACTATCATTTCATTTCATCTGTCATTCATTTAATCATTGCCCCAGGGGACTGCGACAGGCTTCGGCATCCGGCACAGTTCATATCCTCGCCGCTAGATGGGGGCTTCATTCATTCCTGACCCGGTCGGTTGATTGGAAGCAGGCTGTGGATTTTCATTCATATCCTTTACACATAATTCTTCTCTACAACTACCGATGCAGGAAAGGACACAGCGTTTCAAAGATTTTCAAAGAAACTCAGAAGCCGTGGAAGTCGTAAAATGTGGATGATTCTATGTGTAATGGAGAGAATAAATGTTTGTTTAACTGCAGGGTGTGAAGAAGGGTGTCTTCAACGTGCCAGTTAACACCCACTCCCCGGGGTTTTGAGGGCCAACACTTCACCGACCACGTTACACAGGCCCGACTTGACCTTCGAGGGAGGTACTAAAACCAAACTGACATTCGTTGTGGAGTTGAAATCAGTTCATCAGACGCTCACCTCGCATGGAGCGCTACTGTAGCCGATGAACACGCAGCAAATGGATCTAAAATACATAAATCATGTGATTATTAGAGCCAATCAATTCCCCCCGCCTCGCCGCACCTGTTAATGCTGACTAGCTCGAGGCAGCAAATTGGATGAGCCAAGCGCGTAAGGCTTCGGAGCAAGGTTACGTTACGTGTTTGCTCAACAAGTCAAAATATCAACAGTGTGCAAGGCCTCATTCCAACACCGAGCTGGTGTTCGTTGTTATACTGTCAGTTGTAACTCTTCAATCGGTTAACACGAATTTGCCAAACTTATTAATTAACTAGCAATCTGCCCCAGCTTTGCCCGGAAACTGAAGCATCATTTTATATAATTTATGGAGGAATCATAATTTATAATAGAATTCTCTTTATAGGACCACAAACCATGAACATGTCTTCCCTGTGTCATAGGAACTTTGGGGATGACTCCCTTTGTCTTTGTGAATTCTTTCTTACTGTCTCTTTATGACAATCGAGAAATTATTAGTTGCTCAGTTCCATTGTTACATGATAAGCGTATTTGTTCGATTTCAATGAACTACGACCTATATCCTTTTTCCGTCTCGGCTTGGCGGGTTAAAATCACTGACTGGACTATTAATTACCGTATATTATCATGGATATAGCATGTGCAATGAATTCTTGTCAGACGTAATTTAAGAATGGCGAGGTGCATGAAACACAAATCCCCCTTGCGTCTAATGTAAACATTACTCTGTATTCTGCGGAACGAAAAGTTCACAGGCGAAGTAAAGAAAAGCCGAGTTGCACTTCCAGGGAAAATCCAAACACATCCACTCTTCTCTGAAGTCTTAACTCGACACGACTCGACTGTGTCCGGAGGTGATAGGCTCGCTCGCCAGCCAGCTCGTAAACTGTCTCGAAACTAGTAATTCAATGGAGATTGTTGGAAGAAATGAAAACACTTATAGTGGGCGATGTATTGAAGATAGAGATATGCTGTCCCGGACTTTTTTGTAGAACTTTTCATGCTGAAAAATTCTTACGCTCATAGTATATTGATATTTTTAACGGTTTGCCCAGCGTAAGCTTAAAAAGCGCTCGGACGCTAGGTTTTCTTTTCGACTGTTTCACCGAAATCGTTACTGCTCGGCTTCCTTTGGTCATAAATAAGTTATTTTCTAGAGAAATCATCCTCGAGATATCCTTTGCAGAATGGTGAAAACCTAATCAAAATCCATCCATTAGTTCTCGAGATTACCCGTGACATTCAAGAATCGGGGACTTGGTTTTATACTAAGTGAAGATTAATAAAAGTATCAGCCCTACTCCAGCGGCTTAGTTGGTAGCATGCTAAACTGCTGTGCCCAACATTGCGGGTTCAAACCCGGCCGAAGTCGTTGGATTTTTAAGAGCGTTAAAATCCTTCAGTATGCCTTCCATCTGAGGGGAAGTAAAGCTGGCGGGCCCGTGTCATAGATTTACGGCATGTAAAAGAACCTTCCACTACAATTGGTAGTGCGTAGCTAAATTTGTAGGTTATTTGTTGAGAAACGCTCTATCAAGTTACAACGTTCGCCGCTAGGTGACAGTGGCGTCTGGCAGCCAAATATGGAACTACTTGAAATTGAACTTTCATTCATTTCATCTCTCATCGCTTGCCACGGCGGGCGAGTGGTTGACGTGTCGGTCTACTAACCCCTACTCCTGGCCGTGGTAAGTGATTTTTGAAAGGTGGCAAAAATTACGACACGCATGTCATGCGATGTTGGCATATCAAAGAACCCATTTGAATTCAGTAGGCCGTGTTCATAATGGCAAAATTAATCTCGGGAGTTTCTGTCAACACAAAGTTCCTCATTTCTCTACTAGAAAGCGCTATAGTGTTCAAGGAGCTTAGTTATCTAACCTCCTTGACTTGCATAGTGCTTCAAGGAACAACGAAATTCGACATGCAAGCTACCCTCTGGATGTCAAATTCAAAGCTTGCAATCGTCACCCGAGGACATACGATATTATTATCATCTCTCATTAACTACTCTCGTGAGTTCGGCGTCAGGAAGGGCATCAAGCCGTAGAAACTATCAGCCACGTGGTATGTCATCGCATCTCATCTCCGACCCCGTTGGAAACGGGATTAATAAGGCATATCTATGTTGTGACAAGCACAGTGCCTGTGCGGAACTTGACAATTATTATACAGGCGAAGGATTCGGTTTGTAACACACTGGACCATGCTGTATGGCTCTACTATGACAGTGAACGTGTGAGCGGACACGATGTGGATACACTACTCGTTTCCAGGGTGAAACATCAAGCCAAAGGAATTAAACTTTACCATTGTCAGGGGCGGCTCCTGATTATAATTTTAGGGTGCGCCAGATGACACTATTGTTGTTTCATATTAAATATTGTTTTATATTTTGCATTTATTGTTGCCAATATTGCCATTACCATCATTTCACACAACATATTTTAATAAATAGTTCATGCATTAAAAACTGTTCCGGTACTCTCATGGCTCCTTATTTGTAAATATATTCTCTCCTGTGATTGGATGAAGCAAATTTATGAGGTCCTATTTTTTTTTTTATTTCTAACTTTGTGTTGAGAGCTATAGAAGAAAATAGATTTGTCCACTTTCATTTTCCTATGTCGCATACAATAGACATATTAAGTAACTACGTACCGTGGCACAAACGTTAACATCTCATTTATACAGTAGAAATTAACTTCATCCACAGAACTCACTAACACACGTGTACCATACCGTACTTGAAACACCAGACAACTGGAAATGTATACATATATTTTTGTCTAATGTCAGCAAGCTGCGAACAATAGCTGAATTACTGTGTAAGGGCGAGGAGTGGGATGGACCCTTCTCCCGTAATCCTGTTTCACAGAGACGGAATCAGGAAGTGAAATGGTCGCTTCAAAGCAACGCTATGGGCCTATTCTGCTGGCCCTTGAAGATAGAGAACATAACTTCATAGCACAGAAGAATTCTCGTGCAAGACAGTGCTATGTCCACTGTTTCCTCACCCGGCCCATCAAGCCATATATTTTACACGGGAGTTTCTTTGGAGCGGCCCTCACTTTGACGATACACCGTACCAGACTGTCAGGATCTTAAGCTAGGGATGAGTTATGTATACTGAATTCTTTTCAGAGATTCTAGAAGGATTGAAGTACTTATTTTAAGTTGAGTATCTGCAATTTAAAGTAATTTTAAAATGCATTAATTAAACAAATTCTTTGCAATACTGCCTAACGGCCCTGGGTGGCCAGGGCCCATTCGGCCCTTAATGACGCACCGCCCCTGCCATGGATTAAAACCCCCACGGCTCTTCCCCACGAACCTATCACTCTAACCACTTAGCTACGGGGATGAACACGCACTAAATGAAATTAAGGATCTGTGTGACTTGACTACTGCAGCACCATCAAGCGTTCCCAGTTTATGTGGCCTTCTAAAAACTGAAGGAATACCGCGGTACTGAGCAACTTACTCATACCTGCCAACTTTCCCGATTTTCCATAGTTATCCTCCGATGTTTTTGTAAATCGTTGGCGAACTTCAAACATTTCCAGTATTTTTTGAAGTGGGCTATTCGGGTGACTGAATTTGTAAATGGTTTTTTTTTTCAGTGTAAGCAGTTATTTATTGACTTTACTGCAACATGTTCGTCACTATGTAGTGTTCTTGCTCGGTGTTTGGCTGTTCACTGTGATCAAAAATACAATTATGTGTTTATGTTCGACGATGTCGGAATGTAAATATTTTATGTCAGAAAACTGTATCATAATGAGGGTCATTATAACTTAGTACTATTCTTCATTACGAAACAGTTTCTTCAGCCAATCAGAGCTCATTCATTGACCAATTAGGTAAGGATAGCTTCGCGCATGCGCTCAAAATCCAACATGTGGGACATGAATTAGCCTACATGATTTGAAAGTTCAAGTTGGATATCGGATCAGCCATTGTAGTTACAATCCCAAACACAAAGACAAAATCAGCACGAACCTTTACGGTAACAAGAAAATACTATGAAATAGGCCTATGCAAGAAATTTATGAATCTACGTCCAGAAGTTAGCAACACAGTATCCTTCTACATAAATTACCGATATGGAAAGTGCACCGTTCCATATGTTCGCGTAGGATAAACTGGCCATATGAGACAGGAAATAGCACTGTACCTTAATATCCCCAACCACAATTTCTACACAATTGCTTTCAAACGACTTCGGTGTCAATATTAGTGAATGCTAGTTCTGATCGGCACTAGACATCATGCAGGCTGTAAACAATAGCATTGCCACGCTAATTAAATGGTCTGTGCTTTCGAAATTCTTTGACCCACGCATGCGCTCTGTTCAGTCAGCAAACCACCCAGCGCGCTCTGTTCACTAACTGAAGTGACTGAATCCCACAGATATTTATCAATATTTATGTTAAAACATATAATAAAGTTATAATTCTCGTCGAACATAACAGTCGTATGCAACTCGCCTATAATGGTAATTAACTTAAGACACTCTTATGGAAATTATATACTCGTGTCTTAATTATTGCCATTAAGTTATAGCCTCGTTACATAATGTACTATTTTGAAACATTTTTCGGAACTATTTCCGTGCATGAATGAATCCAGCAAGGTCAATTATTTTGCATTTTGCACCGTTTGTCGATGTGATGTTTTTCATATCACATGAAAACAAAGAAGCACCAATAAAATATAAAGAATTAAAAATAGAATTTTTGTTAAAAGTGAATGTAATGGGATAACAAATGCCGAATGCTTATTTACATCATGTTGAAGCATAGTTTGACAAATAATTGAGCTGATATGCACTAACTTACTTGCATCTCTTGAATTTTCCTGATTTTCATATCAAATTCTCCTGGTTCTTGGTTTTGTAAGGATGGCAGGTATGCTTACAGTATTTTATTGCTGCAGAACTGAAAAAAGCATAGGCTACGACAAATTCAAATATTTTGAGCAAATGCCTGTAGAGGCTAGTACACGTGTGTGCTGTGATAAAAGGAACAAAAAGCCATCAAGCTTTGTACAAACAAGGAGCCAGGAATGTGTGTGTCGAGCTTGAAGCTGCTCCACTCGCCGGCCGGCGGGGCCAAAGTCATTAGCCTTCAGTCAAAAGATCGCATCTTCGTCCACAAGAGCAACAGATGACTGTATCGGCACAGGCTCATAATTAAGGGCCGGATGTTCATGAACTATTAAAACACGTTTCAAAAACTATGCACTTTGAAATAACTAGGGCAATTACGATCACTCCATATTCTTCAGCGTTTCTATTTTGAATATCAAGAAAATATGAACAGACGGACATATAACTACCACACTTTTAGCCTATTTTCAATTTTCAAAAAATAGGCTTATGAGATTACCTTTTGTCCCTGTGTGTGTGTGTCCCTAATAACTTCTACACGGCTGGAGCGATTTCAATGAAACTCGGTAAGTTCATAGCACTATTCCGGACGACCCCGACCGTGCCCTTCAAATTTTGTTACGTCTCACCAATCCAACATGGCGGCTGTGCGAAATATTTCACCAGCATTCAATATCTCCGAAACTATTCCCGATATCAACCTGGAATTTATTACGGTGATAAAGGGATTTACTAGAAGTTCACCTATGTATGAAAAACTGGTAACTACAAAACCAACATGGCGGCCACGCGAATTGGCGACTTTTAAATAGACGTTTCTCGCGATTTAACCAACCAAACGCAATAAAACTTGGTACAGTATATGTTTATACACATTGTAATGCAATGACATCTAACTTCGTTCAATTGTTCACATAACCACAAGATGGCGGATGTGCGAAATATTTCACCGGCATTCTATATCTCTGAAACTATTAGCGGTATCACCCCAAAATTTTGTACGGAGATAAAGGACACTACTGGAAGTTCATGAATAAGACTTTCAAAAACCGGTTAACTACAAAACGAACATGGCGGCCAAGCGAATTTGAAAATTTTAAATAGACCTTTCTCGCGATTTAATCTTCCAACCGCAATGCAATCTAGTACAGGAAATGTTTATACACATTGTAATACACTGGTATCTAATTTAGTTCAACTGTTTACATAACCTCAAGATGGCGGCTTTGCGAATTTTAAAATTAAGTTTTTATTTCTTGTGTCGTAATCATGCGATCGATGTGAAAGTTTGAATAATGAACCTATGCAATAATTTTCCTTTAATGGTACATGACTCTATGGCCTATACATTTAACAATCCAACATGGCGACCATCCGAAATATTTAGTAGGTTCTCAATATCTACGAATCTATTACAGCAATCAAACTGAAATTTTGTATGTAGATAGAGGCAATCAACATAAGTAGGGTATATGAAAATAGGCAGTATAGTTCTTCACGGAACTACTTGTTTAAATATTTCAACTAAGAAACAGTTCTAAATGGTAGGAAATGTGTTTTATGGAACTTGAAGCAGTGTTGGCCATCAGTAATTATTTTATTATGTACATTTTTAAGTGTAGGCCTAACTGATATAAAATGTTAATAGGCAGTGATTTTTTTACGATAATAATTTTACGTATTTAACTTAGGCTACACAGTGAATGCTGAATAAAAGTAATTAATATTAAAACTTAACTTGCAAAAAGGACTGAAACGTAACTTACTACGTATTAAAATAGTTTCAGTATTATTCTGTGTTAGACTCTCGGAATCCAAATCGAAATATACGACTTTAAGAACATCAAGTAACAAAAAGCACTTCAAAACAATAGGAAATTAGAATATACGCCATTCTCAAGCAGAGATATACACTTAAACAGGCAAAGGAGAAAAATATCATGCATTGTGCCAAAATAACCAAAATATGCATAAGTTAAGGTTAATCCATTTTTATCTGCGTTGTTTTTCAGTCGTTAACACAGTTTGATACATACATGGTGGCCACCCAAATCGATCAACGATTTTCCAGGAGTTTTCCTGGAATTTTCCAGGAGTAATACTCATTTTTCCAGATTTAAAAATAAGCTCGAGTGCGGGGGGGGGGGGGGGGGGGGTTATCGGTTGCCTACTTCAAGACCAAAATAAAGCAGTTGTGTTTGGTTTACTTATACAGATGTTGACAAAAAATACTGGCGATTCCGTTATTGATACGCAAGTCTACACACAAATGATTTCATTGTTGTTTTAAAAAAAGACTTTGTGACTCAAATATCCGCTTAAAAAAAGAGAAAAGAATGCTGCCTGCAATTTCATTGCGGTGAAGTTGTCTATACTCAATATGTTTTACAAAAATACTATCGCGTGTTCTCACACATAGAAACAGGTAGCCTGAGGAAATTTCTTTCGTTAACGATTGAGTTCTCACCCAAAACTGCAGCGGGAGTATGATTTAAGATGGAAAGCTTTTTATAATTGATCAACAGTGGCTATTTTCCAGGAGTTTTCAGTTTTTTGTCATTTTCCAGACCTAATAAGAATCCAGGAGTTTTCCAGGTTTTCCAGGAGTACTGGCCACCATGTACATAAATAATGATTAATTCTGGAGGAGACCAAAGTCATGCCATACACTTCGACCTGGCGTATTATTGAAAATATGAAATTACTGCCAATTATCACTGCTGAACCGGAAATATTTGTTATGCAGTATTACGGAAATACATGTTTTTGTTTCTTGCTTATTCAACGACGGCAGCTATGTTTCTGAGGCGCATGAGGTATCTTCAACTGCTTAGTTCAGAGAGTTAAGACTTGTGGTGAAGTACTGTAGCCTATCACGTATCCTGTGAGCATGGTTAGGTATTGAAAGAAACATCGAATTTTCCTAGTGAACACTTTTCTTCTTAAGATGAAGTCTATCAGTAAATGAAGGGTCTAGATGCAAAATTCACGTTCTGCACTTTTTCTAATTTTACAGGAACTAAAGAGAACTTCTTAAATGTATGTAACTAATGGAATCTCTAAGAGACTTTGCTTTTGTTGCAGGCTATAATTAATTACACCTTCTTGTATAAACTATGTTTCATTATTTATATTAATTTATCAGAAAAATAGGTTTTAATTTTGGAGAATGTGACTTTTGTATCTGAACATTGGAGACAGAGTTTTGTGTCTGAACAAGTTGGAGTATGTTACTTTTGACACTAAACAAAATTAATTAAGTTAACTTACTTCAGACAAAACAATTGACCAGTTGGCCAAGTTTGTGAAAAATTTAGACAAATGAAACCAATTGCATTGTTGGAATGCACATATTATGTAGAGGTTACGAGTTGAACAGACAATAGTAACCTTGGCTTGCAGCTGTAGAAAGTCACATGACCAGAAGCTGTCTTGTGATTGGCCAACAGGGAGAATGTGCTCTTTGCAACTAAACACTGTGCAGAATGTTAGTTTTGCATCTAAAGTTAGTTTTTGGCATTTGAAAACCACTGGATATTGTGAGTTTGGCTTTCAGCACTAAGATAGTCGTGTGTAGGCCTAGTTTGGAACGAAGAATAAGAATGCCTAGCTAACTCAATTTCGAACAAAAGTGGAGAATGCGAGTTTTGCATCTAGACCGCTCAAATGTGTTCTTAGTTTCAGCGCCGTGCGATTGTTACTTGTGGGGCAATCGCAAACAAAAGATAATAGCCTATACAAAAACAATCCGCGTTCTCTGGAAAACAAAATATCAATGAGGATGAATTACAGCGAATGTACCAAAACTTTCTACGTTGGAGCAATGTGTGTTTAGAAAATACAGGACAGCATTTCCAGCAAATACTCTGAAATACATGTACTGTAAGTAATGATGATCATTAAATACGTTAAAAAGTGTTGAACTAGTTGGGCTCTACGCTGCTGCTAGCGCCAGTACCTTATTCGACAGGCGGCTATCCACAGTGGGCCTTGCCGTCACACGGTGCCTGCGAGGTTCTGTTCTATAGAGAAGGCCCTCCCTGTGTTTTGTTGAGACCTTGCGTGCTTAGTCGCTCGATCGTGAGAGGGAGGGGGGCTTACAAGAATGTGTGACAAAAGTGAAGACTACGATTTGAGAGGGACAGGATGTGCATGTACGAAAATATGTGCAGTAAACTTACAATGATGATACTTGTTGTTTTAAGGGGCCTAACATCTAGGTTATCGGCCCCTAATGGTTTGGGTGATGGTGAAAGATGAGATGAGAATAAAAATTATAACTAATACTAGACTTATATACTAGAAGAAGAAATGGGAAATACACAAAGGATAAGGCAAATAAAGGACAGGAAGAAAAGAAATGCCCTCAACCCCCGAAGAATGAGGATTGAGGGACTTGGAAGGAAGGAGAGCCATGAAAGGCAGATAGGAACGGGAAAGAGGAGAGGGCCCTTACCAAAGTCAGTGGAAAAAGGGGAAAAACGAACCCAGCTCAGGAGATCCCCGGGGTCGCCAAATCCCGAACTCACCAGCCGTGAGCCCCTGAGGGTGTAGCAATCTCCAAGTGCACCAGGTGTGGTGGGCTACACACACCCTGCCTCCTTGAGGGCCTTGAGCAGAAGGCAGGAGATAACATGAAAATAAAAAGAAGGCTGACCTTGCGGAAGGTGGGTATCAGGAAAGATGAGACATGGGCCAATTAAGTCGGGAAAGGAAGAGACTCCCTAGGCCTCGGATACCCTAATACCGTCGGGGTCGGAAGAGAAAAAGAGTTGACCAAGAGAGGTTGACAGGAAAGAAGACGGAGAGGAACCGGCACAAGTAAGTGGAAGCAATGCCGGACTCAGCTGGACTCCCGTGGTCGCCAACTTACGTCTCGCTAGATGTGAGACCCTTGAGGGAGAGTAAACTTACGTCGATAACCGTTTTTGTTTTTTCTTTCTTTTGTGTGATCACCCGATTTGAAATATCGAAATGAACTTTCTCGGTATGCTACTTACCATATACCTTTTGAATAAAACGACTTTTTTGTAGGATGATTTGTGAAAGGAAAATCCATCCCGTGTAGAATGATCGCGATTTGCTTCTGGAGCACGGGCAAGTAAAGTGGAAATGTTTCCTTGCGCCGAGTTGCGCAATATATTGATTGCATTGTGTAAAAACTGAACGTTATTATAAAAATGTTGATTGTAAATAAAGTACAGTTTCATTTGAAACGTGTTCGATTAATTATTGATATTTACGTTCTCCCAGACGACCCCCTCCACCTTGTCTGGGAAAACATCAACTTATTTTGGCCGTTCACTTGGATAGGGGGATATTAAGAATTGTTACGATTAGGGGACATATTTGCGAACGTATTTTGTGGATGATACGATATCGAGATATTCAAGTTGTGGAGTATGGACAATTAAAAAAGGATGCCACCAAATCATTTTGGCATTTTACCATCGACATCGTCGATGATTTTGAAAGATAAAGATCGCGTCACCGGAAGTGCGAGTAGAATAAGGCCACGTCAGGGTGAATTTCCCCGTCTTGAGGAGTGTTTGAATTCATTGGACAATGATAGATGGAGGTCGCTCACTCAAAAGTAAATTATGGACATTTTTTAAAGGAACATTTGTTATGGTGTTTGCCTTAGTAAACACAAGTTTTATGCTTTTCAGTCGGTCGCCACGATTGTACTCAAATCAGATGGGTTGTTCCCTAATCCTGAAAAATAATTACACGAGATTAATAAATTAATAAATCTCATGCAAGTTAATTTTCATCAGGATTAGGGAAGAACCCATCTCATTTGGGTACAATTTATTATGTTGACCAACTGAAAAGCATAACTTTTTTAAGAACATTTGTGTATAGTTGTACAACTGTTGTGAAATAAATATCAGTAAGGAGACTACAGTAGGCTAATAAAATCACGAAAATCAAAGTCTTGTTTATTTGAATTCCATCCCCGTCCCTCTTGGTTAATTGAACTCCTATTATTTTGAACTTTTTCTCTGGTCCCTTGAGTTTTGAATTATCGAGAGCTGACTGTAAATGTTTTTTTTTTTCCAGAAGTGTTGACCGACTGAAGAGTCACGACTGACAAATTGGATTTGGGTGCATCCAAGCAAACACTCCAATGGAACTTTTGTTTTGTCCCCTTGGAATTTAAAGCCGAATTCCCATACGTAAGCTTTTAGTGTAAATAACTTACATCCGCACCAAGAAAATTGAGTGGAGAGTAAAATCGGCATTCTCGTAAATTAGAATCAAAACTAAAATGGATGATAATAATAATAAGCCTAAGTTAATTGAAGTTAATTGGTCAGACTCCGTTTAGGTGCGAGGATTGTGAAGATCTTTATAGTGGTTTTAACCCTTTAACTGACAACGTCCGATTATTCCGAAAACACACTTTTCCTGGTGATTGAATCGTATTAAGAGTTCATAATTTCTTGGTCTAATAGTGGTTTAAATAAGACTATATACAACAAGTTTTTAAAGTTGGTGGCACAGATAACATTGCAATTGCAGTAGTTGGCGGGAGTTATTGCCAGACGTCAGCTGATAGCTAATGCAGTACTGTAGACTGAAAAAAATATTGTATGCTAACTCTAATTTTATATGTGCTGTTAGAAACAATACTTCTATATAAGAATGCAGTTTCCGACTTATAAAAATAAATCTTTCTTAACGACTTTTGATAATGGAAGTCCTTTTTCAAACTAAGTAAATTTTTATTTAGCATTTCATTTAAATAAGCCTCCGTGGCTTAGGCGGCAGCACGCCGGCCTCTCACCGCTGGATCCGTGGTTCAAATCCCGGTCACTCCATGTGAGATCTGTGCTGGACAAAACGGAGGCAGACAGGTTTTTCTCCGGGTACTCCGGTTTTCCCTGTCAACATTTCATTCCAGCAACACTCTCCACTATCATTTCATTTCATCTGTCATTCATTTAATCATTGCCCCAGAGGAGTGCGTCAGGCCTCGGCAGCCGGCACAGTTAATATCCTCGCCGCTAGATGGGGGCTTCATTCATTCCATTCCTGACCCGGTCGGAGACTGGAAGCAGGCTGTGGATTTTCATTTTCATTTCATTTAAATCTACAAACTTTACAATGCCTTAAACATTACCTCCACAACAAAAAGGGGCTTGTGTAGTTTAGCTGGTACAGATTTTTTTTTTCGAAAATGGATTTTTTGAAATCAATTTAGGGTAAATCGAGGGTGCTGATCACGAATATATTATTAGTTTTGCACCCATACATATTTCTTACTTCAAAGTGCAAAAATCGAAGAAAGTTAAAACTGTCATGTTACACACTTGTTTTATGGGTCAACGAGGGTGCTGATCGTCAATATACTAATAGTTTTATCGAAATATTACACAATACACAGATTTTCAAAGTAGAAATTGTCAAAAATATGCACAACACACACCGATTTTCAAAGTAGAAATAGTCAAAAATTTAGAAGCATTCGTTGTAAAATATAATTATTATTATTATTAAGGATAATTGTGCTCTATTCAAAAATATAAACTTGAATTAAAATATGCTTTGAGTAGAGAGAAAAAAAACATTCAATTGATGATAAATCTGTGGCAAGTACGAAATATATTTTAAAAAATAGTTAAGTATGGTACCACTTTAATTATGATGATAATAATAATAATGGCCAGTGTATACAAATACATTGGACATTATTTATTAATGTATACATATTATATTGGAGTGCCTTAAAAAAACAAATATTGAAGCTGTGGTTGTCAAATGAAATCTTACTGCAAAAATATTATTTCAATAGAGGATAGAAAATCATTCAATTGAAGCTAAATCTATGTCAAGTACGCAATACATTTTAAAAAATAGTTTCTTGTCAAGTCTGTGGTCACGTTAATAACAATAAATAATAATAATAATAATAATAATAATAATGGCCAGTGTATGTAAACAAATACATTCATCTGATATCTCGAAAATTTATACGCATATGGCCGGCAAGACTATTTGAAGATATAAGAGAAAGAGAAACATGTTTACACTTTCATTTGCGCGAGCCACCGCACCGGTCCAGATTGCTTAACGATGTGCTTATCTCCCTTGCACGTGAAATCGCAGCATCTGTCACTTTGACATCGATTTACTTATCAGAGACGCGACTAAGCCCATCACCAACAATCAGACATTAACTTTGATTTGATAAACTCACCACTTATTCTCCTCATGGTAGAAATATCCACAGGGAAATACAGGATTGACACCGCTGCTACTTCTTCTGGGATTGTTTGATAATTTTACAAACACACACGATTTTTTAAAACAAAACCAACACACTCACACACACAAAATATCACCGCTCAATTCTAATCACCACTGATAAAATCTTCATTTTAATTGCATATCACTTTAAAAATTAAAAACATGAGCGCATTTATAATATATCCATTACGCGAAGCGCGAGGCACACACACAGCCACCGAACCATGCCACAGTCGAGCTGGCCAGCGACAGACAAGTCGACTCGCGCAGGTACGGCGTGGCTGGGCGGGGGAAGGGAGAAGTGTGGACGAGTCCATTGCATTTACTACGGAGGGGTGTGACAAGCGAGCGCGCATTACAAAAACTTTGACTCACAAGATTTCCTTTTTTACAATTCCAACACAGCACACAGAGACTGGCGACAGAAGCAGCTGCGATGGTATAAACTCTTACAAAAGAAAGAATCAACAGCTTTAAAAGTTTAACTCATAACAAGAAGGAAGAACAGACAAAAACTTCTTTTGTTTGTTTATCGAAATATATTGAAGAGCCACTTTTGTACTCGAAATTCAGTTTAAACAAGTAGATCCATGAAGATATATACAGCCTATTTTGATACATCCTACTTATGTTAATTGCCTCTATCAACATACAAAATTTCAGTTTGATCGCTGAAACAGATTCGTATATACTGAGAACCGTCTAAATAATTCGGATGGTCGCCATTTTGGATTTTCACATAATATGTAGGTCTTAAGAGTTAGGTACCGTACTATTACATGAAGATTATTGTATAGGTGTAGTATTCAAACTTCAATCGCATGATTAGGACACAAGAAATGAAAACCAGATTTCAAAATTTCGCACAGCCACCATCTTGTGGTTATCAAAACAATTGAAATAAATTAGATAGCCAGTGGATTAGAATGTGTATAAGCATTTACCGTGCCAAGTTTCACGACGCTCGGACGGTTAAATCGCGAGAAACGTCTATTTAAATATTTATATTTCACGTCGCCACCATGTTGCATTTGTGCTCACCGGGTTATTGAAAGCCCCATAGGTGAACTTCTGTTCATAGCCTCTATCAACATAGAAAATTTCTGTTTGATTGCTGTAATAGATTCGTATATATTGAGAACCGTCTAAATATTTCGGACGGTTACCATGTTGGATTGTTATATGTAGGCCATATAGTTATGTACAAGTAAATGAAAGTTATTGCATTGGTTCATTTTTCAAACCTTCACTTCAATCGCATGATTAAAACACAGTAAATAAATCCTTAATTTTAAACTATCGCACAGCCGCCATCTTGAGGTTATGTGAACAATTGAACTAAATTAGATGCCAGTGCATTACAATGTGTATAAACATTTACTGTACCGTATTTCACGGCGCTCAGATGGTTAAATCGCGAGAAAAGTCTATTAAGATGTTTCAACTTAGCTTAGCCGCCATGTTCGTTTTGTACTTTACAGGTTTCTGAATGTTACACAAATTAACTTTTAATAGTGCCCTTTATCACCGTACAAAATTTCAGAGCAATATCAGTAATGGTTTTGGAGATATAGAATGCCGGTGAAATATTTCGCACAACCGCCGTGTTGGATTGGTGAGACGTATAAATTTGAAGGGTACAGTCGCGGTTGGCCGAAATAATACTATGTCTTTACAGAGGTTCATTGAAATCGCTGCAGTCATTTAGAAGTTATTAGAGGACACACACACACACACACACACACACAGGGACGCACACAAAAACATACACACACACCCACGGACAAAAGGTGATCTCATAATACTATTTTTTTCATAAATGAAAATAGGCTAAAAAATAGCAGCGCTAGATCGTAGTTGTTGATTCATTTAGGAAATTAACAATATTTGCTCGACAGCGATGGGAAGCTGCAGGAAGGCTGTCCTGAGTGTGTTTATCGTGTTGTGACAGATCATAGATATGCACAGACACTCCTCATTATTGTTCATTGTTATATATATATATATATATATATATATATATATATATATATATATATATATATATAGTTATAGTTTATGTTTATTCAATCGGAAAGTGCCTAGATGTATAGCGTAGAAGTTGTACCTAGGCTGTTGCCTAATGGCCTTGTGTCATATGTTGTGAAACTGACTAGAAGCGATACGGCAGAATGTAGAACTTATGATTGGTTTGAAACTAATATGGATCTAGGTGGCAGTGAGATGAGATATAGATACTCTGGTTAAAAGTTTGGTTAGTTGATTGTTTGGCATCGAATTGATGCATTCTGATATAAAATACAACTAGCTGCTACAAGTATTTGTTAATTGCATTGTATACTAGAAAGGATTCACATTCTGTAATATTACGGAGAAGTTTCCATAAATTGGATTCTTATAAAAGGAACCAGCAAAAGCGTATGTGGATGAAAATAAAGAGCACCTATAGGAACATTATGCCCCAAAGACCAAGTAAGACAAGGTTAGCTATAATAGAAAAGTAATGTACGGCGCTTTCCGATCAGTAAACATAGTCCAACTAGCAGGTACCCGCGGCTTCGCTCGCGTCATAGTAGTGTCATATTGTTCTTCAATGAAATGCAGGTTTAACCCCGTTCACATCCCTTTAGAACTTGAATATCCAAAATTCCCTCCTTAGTAGAACTTTTCGACGCACAGCAAACATAATCCCAAATTTCATTCTTCTAACTTTAATAGTTTTGGTTGGTCGATGAGAGTGAATATCCAAAATTCCTTCCTTAGTGGATGTTTTTCTTCCACAATTTCACCCCTCCCCATGAGCCCCTTAAATTGGATTGATGAAAAAAACGGTCGAAACCTATTTATTTATTTATTTATTTATTTATTTATTTATTATTAAGCTGATTGTTCTCCTCTGAGTTTCAAACTCCTCGCCTATGTCGTTTAAGAGATGCACGCTCCGTTAGGAATCCTTCAACCCCCACTTTTCACCCCTTTCACTCATGATATACACTACATCGAAAATCCATTAGACATGTGTCAGCTTATTTTTAATGATTGGTTTATATGCCAAGTATCATATCCCCAAATGAAACCACTCGTGAGATATTGTTATTCAATGAAATGCAGGTTTACCCCCTTAAGACCCCCTTTAGAACCTGAATATCCAAAAATCTTTCCTTAGTGGACGTTTTCGACATACAATGAACATATCCCCAAAATTTCATGTTTCTAACTTCAATAATTTTGGCTGGGCGATGATGAGTGAGTGAGTCAGTTAGGACATTTTCTTTCATTTATTTTTGAGAATTTCACCCCACCCCATGAACCCCTTAAATGGGATTTATGAAAAAAAAAACGGTCGAACACCTATTTACTTATTTTTTAAGCTGTTTTTTCCGCTGAATTTCAAACTTCTTGCTAATGTCGTTTAAGAGATACACGCTCCGTTAAGAATCCTTCAACCCCCAATTTTCACCACTTTCACGTCGTAATATACACCATATCGACAAACCCTTAGACAAATGTCTGCTTACATTATTGATTAATTTATATGCCGAATATCACATCCCCAAATGAAACAACTCGTGAGATATTGTTAATCAATGAAATGCAAGTTTGACCCCCTTAACACCCCTTCAGAACATGAATATCAAAAAATCCTTCCTTGGTGGACGTTTTCGAAATACAACGAATATATCCCCAAAATTTCATGTTTCAGACTTCAATAATTTTGGCTGGGCGATGATGAGTGAGTAGGTCAGGACATTTTCTTTCATTTATTTTTCAGAATTTCACCCCTCTCAAGAACCCCGTAATTGGATTTATGAAAAAAAAAACGATCGAACACCTATTTACTTATTTTTAAGATGTTCTTCCCCCCTGAGTTTGATGAGTGCGTGAGTTTATCAGTTAGAACACTTTCTTTCCTGTTTTCCCCCAGAGTTTTACCCCTCCCCAAGGGCCCCTAAAATGGGATTTATGAAAAAACGGTCGAACACCTATTTACTCATATTTTAAGCTGTTTTATTTCACTGAATTTCAAACTTCTCGCCTATGTCGTTTAAGAGATACACGCTCCGTTAAGAATCCTTCAACCCCCAATATTCACCCCTTTCGCCTCATAATATACACCACATCGATAAACCCTTAGACATATGTCTGCTTATTTTTAATGATTGGTTTATATGACGAATATCACATCCCCAAAGAAACAACTCATGAGATATCGTTATTCAATGAAATACACGTTTACCCCCTTAACACCTCTTCAGAACCCGAATAAACAAAAATCCTTCCTTAGTTGACGTTTTCGACATACAGCGAACATATTCCCAAAATGTAATGTTTCCAACTTCAATAGTTTTCGCTGGGCGATGATGAGTGAGTGAGTCAGTCAGGTCATTTTCTGTCAATTATTTTTACCAGAATTTTACCCCTCCCCATGGACCCCTTAAATTGGATTTATGAAGAAACGCTCGAACACCTATTAACTTATTTTTTAAGGTGTCTTTTTCCCCTGAGTTTGATGAGTGAGTGAGTTAGTCAGTCAGTCAGGAGACTTTCTCTCCTTTTTTTTCTCCAGAATTTCACCCCACCCCATTGGCCCCTTAAATTGAATTTATGAAAGAACCTTCGAACACCGATTTACTTATTTTTTAAGCTGATTTTTTTCCGCTGAGTTTCAAACTTCTCGCCTATGTCGTTTAAGAGATACACGCTCCGTTAGGAATCCTTCAACCCCCCACTTTTCACCCCTTTCACCTTATAATATACACCACATCGAAAAACCCTTAGATACATGTCTGCTTATTTTCAATGATTAGTTTATATGCCGAGTATCACATCCACAAATCACACCACTGGTGAGATAGTGTCATTCAATAAAATGCAGGTTTAACCCCTGTCAGACCCCTTTAGAACCTGAATATCCAAAAATCCTCCCTTAGTGGACGGTTTTGACATACAATGATCATTTCCCCAAAATTTCATATTTCTAACTCCAATAATTTTGGCTGGGCGATGGTGAGTGAGTCAGGACTTTATCTTTCAATTTTCTTTTTTCAGAATTTCACCCCTCCCGATGAACTTCTTAAATTGGGCTTATGAAAAAAACTGTCGATCACCTATTTACTTATTTCTAAGCAGTTATTCCCCCTGAGTTTGATGAGTGAGTCTGTCAGTCAATCAGTTATGACACTTTCTTTCCTGTTTTCCCCCCAGAATTTCACCCCTACCCAAGGGCCCCTTAAATTGGATTTATGAAAAAACTGTCAAACACCTATTTACTCATTTTATGCTGATTTTTTAGCCTATTTTCAATTTTGAAAAAATAGGCTTATGAGATCACCTTTTGTCCGTGTGTGTGTGCGTGTGTGTGTGTGTGATTCGTGTGTGTGTCTCCCCCAAATAAAATCTTAACGGCAGGAGCGATTTCAATGAAACTCGGAAAGTTCATAGCACTATTCCCGGCGACCTCGACCGTGCCCTTCAAATTTTGTTACGACTCACCAATCCAACATGGCGGCTGTGCGAAATATTTCACCAGCATTCAATATCTCCGAAACTATTACCGATATTACCCTGACATTTTCTATGGTGATAGAGGGAACTACTATAAGTTCCCTTATGTGACTTTTGAAAACCTGGTAACTACAAAACCAACATGGAGGCCAAGCGAATTTGCGATTTTTAAATAGACGTTTCTCGCGATTTGACCAACCAAACGCAATGAAACTTGGTACAGTATATATTTATATACATTGTAATGCACCGACATCTAACTTCGTTCAATTGTTTACATAATCACAAGATGGCGAATGTGCGAAATATTTCACCGGCATTCTATATCTCTGAAACTATTAGCGGTATCTCCCAAAAATTTTGTACGGAGATAAAGGGCACTACTGGAAGTCCACCTATAAGACTTTCAAAAACCGGTTAACTACAAAACGAACATGGCGGCCAAGCGAATTTGAAAATTTTAAATAGGCCTTTCTCGCGATTTAATGTTCCAAGCGCACTGAAACCTGGTACAGGAAATATTTTTGCGCATTGTAATCCACTGGTATCTAATTTAGTTCAATTGTTTTCATAACCTCAAGATGGCGGCAGTGCGAATTTTAAAATTAAGTTTTAATTTCTTGTGATGTAGTCATGCGATCGAAGTGAAAGTTTGAATAATGAACCTACGCAATAATTTTCCTTTAATGGTACATGACTCTATGGCCTATACATTTAACCATCCAACATGGTGACCATCCGAAATATTTAGACGATACTGAATATCTACGAATCTATTTTAGCAATCAAACTGCATTTTTTAATGTTGATAGGGGCTATGAACTTAAGTTCACCTATAGGACTTTAAATAACCTGGTGATCTCAAATCCAACATGGCGGTGACGCGAATTATAAATATTCACATGGACGTTTCTCGCAATTTAACCATCCGCGTGCAGTGAAACTTGGTACAGTAAATCCTTATACGAATGTTAATCCACTGACATCTAATTTACTTCAATTGTTTCCATAACCTCAAGATGGCAGCTGTGAAAAATTTTAAAATCTCCTTGTTTTTTCTTGTGTCCTAATTATGCGATTGAAGTTTGAATACTACACGTTCACAATAATCTGCATGTAACAGTACATAACTCTAGGACCTACATATATAAAATCCAACATGGCAACCATCCGAAATATTTAGTCGGTTCTTAATATCTACGAATCTATTACAGTAATCAAACAGAAATTGTGTATGTTGATAGTGGCAATTAACATAAGTAGGATATATGAAAATAGGCTGTATAGTTCTTCACGGAACTACTTGTTCCCGCTGAGTTTCAAATTCCTCGCTAATGTCGTTTAAGCGATACACGCTCTGTTAGGAAACCTTCAACCCCCAGTTTTCACCCCTTTCACCTCATAATATCCGCCATACCGAAAAACCCTCAGACACGTGTCTTCATATTCTTAATGATGAGTTTATATGCCGAGTATCACATCTCCCTATGAAACCAATCGGGAGATATTGTTATTCAATGAAATGCAGATCTACCCCTTAACACCCCTTTAGAACCTGAATATCCAAAAATCCCTCCTTAGTGAGCGTTTTCGACTTACAACGAACATATCCCCATAATTTCATGTTTCTAACTTTATTAGTTTTGGCTGGATAATGATGAGTCAGTGAGTCAGTGAATCAGTCAGTCAGGACACTTGGTTTTATATAAGAGATTCATGAAGTATTATAAAGTTATCTTGCATTAAAGAGTGATGAGATTATTTTAATAGTTACTTTTGAGACATCTGATTTATAGGAAAGGGGGGAAGAGTGAATTGCTATAAAACAAGCTTATTGTCCTGCTGCCCCGGAATAGGGTAAGGTCACTAGTTCTGGATCTACCTAAGCATATATGCTGACATCGGGGATGGAAATTAAGTTGACAACCGAGTTTCACTTAAAATTCATTTATTGACCCCTCTGCAATAATTTAAGGCCACTTACATTTACAACAACGTCCATTCAGTAAATAGGTTGTTAGAAAATTAAGAAGTGACATTTGATCCACAATTAGACCCCAGGAACTGGTTGAGGATCAGTAAACGAAAAACATTGTATATCCTATATTTTAATAGAAAATAACACAAGAATCATATAAATGCATTGCGGATGAGATTATAACACCCCATAGAAAAGATAAGCAATGTGATCCACAAATAGTGACAGGGACTAATTTTGGATCAAAATTGACGATTTTTTTAAATATGATTTTCCATGTTTAAATGATTAATGAAAACTTTAATTTTCACCTGTAAGAATCAAAAGTACATGTTATAAAAAAGAAGCTCTTTAATTTGAGTCACTTTAAACACTGAAGTGCATTGTTCAATAGCCTACTATTTACATTTGGCACATAGAAACTTTCTTGGCTGAGCATCATTTGCCAAATTTTGTTTAATGGTACCACAATTTGCACTTACTACATTGTATCCAACTTTCTCCTCTAAAATCATCTTGAAATGTCCCACCACATTCACCATAGGTAGTGGCATCATTCTCATCGTCATCGCTTTCACTACTGCCTTCGACTTTTCTTCTTTTTGCTGATTCGTTCTTTTCTTTTTCCTCCATTTCTCTCAGGAACTCTTGAAAACTTTCACCTCTCTTTTGCCATCTATTGCACCTGCAAGTTTTAATATTTCCTTCCTGCTCAAATAGTGGCCCATTGTTTGCAACTGTACAACTGCTTCATAAATGTCTTTCTCACATTCTGTACTCAAGAAAGGTTGTGGTCCTGGTCTCTTGCAATGAACATCAACAGAACCATTCACTCGCCTCCGAATCGTGGTGAATGGCACCGAATACGTCCTTTGAGCCTCCCTTATAGAAAGACCTCCTTCCAGAACAGCGCTAACTGCCCTTGCTAGGTCTTCGTCAGTGCAGCTTCTCAGCATCTAAATTCAAAAAGTGAGAAACTATTGGAATATCTAGTTTTTTAATATTTTTTGGGTCTGACAATTTTTTTGGTAGGTTATCCACCATACTGAGCAGTTAGGCATAACTTACTCAAATTGCATTATTGTTATTGTCATTATTATTATCATTTAAATACCGTATTATAGATGTAGTCTTTTAATAATGTCATTTAAAATCATTTCACAATCTAAGTACCAATGGCCAAAATGGTTCATCAGTTGGGTAATATTGTCAGTTATGTTGTTTTATACATCATTTAAATAATCAAAACACATTTTCACATGGAATTTAAAACAAATTGTAATATTTGTGAACACTTGAATTACCAAGATTTTAGTTTAAAATGTATTTAAACTTGAAGTGCATTTGAATTTAGCGCGCACCCCGGCATGCTTCCGGTTCCACTGCAAGGTAATCAAGAACATGCCCGCAAGGCAAGACTAAATGCTTCATGTGAAGTCGTATATTTATCTCTACAAACTATATACCTATGACTTTATTTTAAGTAAATTTGAGAGCTCTGAAGTATCTACAGAAGTCATTACACATTTTTTAATTCACTTACCTTATTTTTTTCTTAAATTTTCTGCCAATAATTGGAACAAACCCTCATACGCCTTGACAATAGGCTTTACTCACTCACAACCGACAGAGAGCCGAGCTGCTGTGGCCACCGAACATACAACAAGAGACACCTGTCGGTAACTTTGGAAACTAACTGTACAGACGAACTGATCCTAAACTAGTGACTGATCCGCAACTAGTGACTATGCCCTACAGTCTTATGTGTTCTACATTTTATTCTCATTATAGTAATGAGTGGCGCCCAACAGAGTTTATTTAAGGGTAAGAGCAATTACAGTGTTGGGCTACCAACCCCAAGCTTGCAGGTTCGCTCCTGGCCGTGGTAAGTGATTTTTGAAAGGCGACAAAAATCACGACACGCATATCATACGTTGTTGGCATGTTAAAGAACCCATTTTAATTCAGTAGGCCGTGTTCACAATGGAAAAATTAATCTCGGGATTTCCCGCCAACACAATAGTTCCTCATTTCCCTACTAGAAAGCGCTATAGTGTCAAGGAGCTTAGATATCTAACCTCCTTGACTTTCATACCGCGCCAAGAAAAAACAAGATTAATCAAATTTGATTCATTAACCACTAGAAGAAACAAAAAACAAGTAGTTCCGTGAAGAACTATACTGCCTATTTTCATAAATCCTACTTATGTTAATTGCCACTATCAACATACACAATTTCAGTTTGATTGCTGTAATACATTCGTAGATATTGAGAACCGACTAAATATTTCGGATGGTCGCCATGTTGGATTTTATATATGTAGGTCCTAGAGTTATGTACTGTTACATGAAGATTATTGTGTACGTGTAGTATTCAAACTTTAATCTCATAATTAGGACACAAGAAGTAACAAGGAGATTTTAAAATTTCGCACAGCTGCCATCTTGAGGTTATGGAAACAATTGAAATAAATTAGATGCCAGTGGATTACCATTCGTATAAGGATTTACTGTACCAAGTTTCACTGCACTCGGATGGTTAAATTGCGAGAAACGTCCATGTGAATATTTATACTTCGCGTCGCCGCCATGTTGGATATGTGATCACCAGGTTATTTAAAGTCCTATAGGTGAACTTAAGTTCATAGCCCCTATGAACATTAAAAAATTCAGTTTGATTGCTATAATAGATTCGTAGATATTCAGAGCCGTCTAAATATATCGGATGGTCACCATGATGGATTGTTAAATGTATAGGCCATAGAGGCATGTACCATTAACGGAAAATTATTGCGTAGGTTCATTATTCAAACTTTCACTTCGATCGCATGACTACATCACAAGAAATAAAATCTTAATTTAAAAAAACGCACAGCCGCCATCTTGAGGTTATGTAAACAATTGAACTAAGTTAGATACCAGTGCATTACAATGGGTATAAATATTTCCTGTACCAGATTTCAGTGCGTTTGGAACATTAAATCAGGAGAAAGGTCTATTTAAAATTTTCAAATTCGCTTGGCCGCCATTTTCGTTTTGTAGTTAACCGGTTTTTGAAAGTCTTATAGATGGAATTCCAGTAGTTCCCTTTATCTCCGTACAAAATTTCAGGGAGATACCGCAAATAGTTACAGAGATATAGAATGCCAGTGAAATATTTCGCACATCCGCCATCTTGTGGTTATGTAAACAATTGACCTAAGTTAGATGTCTGTGCATTACAATGTATATAAACATATACTGTACCAAGTTCCATTGCGTTTGGTTGGTTAAATCACGAGAAACGTCTATTTAAAGTCGCAACTTCGCTTGGTCGCCATGTTGGTTTTGTAGTTACCAGGTTTTCAAAGGTTACATACGTGAACTCATAGTAGTTCCCTTTATCACCATACAAAATGTCAGGGTAATATCTGTAATAGTTTCGGAGATATTGAATGCTGGTGAAATATTTCGCACAGCCGCCATGTTGGATTGGTGAGTCGTAACAAAATTTGAATGGCACGGTCGGGGTCGCCGGAAATAGTGCTATGAACTTACCGAGTTTCATTGAAATCGCTCCAGCCGTTTAGATTTTATTAGGGGACACACACACACACACGAATCACACACGGACAAAAGGTGATCTCATAAGAATATTTTTTCAAAATTGAAAATAGGTTAAAAATTGTGATAAGCAAATTACTTATAATAAGTTAGTAAGCTATCTAGATTGCGCAATCCTACAAAAAAACAAACAAAAAAACTAACCGAATACTAGAACAGCCCAATATTATATTTTATTTAATTTACAATTAATAATACATTGTAAGGATATCGATTATTATTATAATTTATTTCTTTCTTTTAATTACTATTATCACATAAAAATTGTTCACTTCAAACAAACATTAGACCTAAGTAGGCTACATCTCTAGTATTTCATTCTTAATTGAACGAAATACCTGCACAGATATCAGCGAGGATGAATTACAGCGAATCAAAACTTCCTACAGTTCACGCCACGGTTTTTGGCCGGTCAGCTCCGGATGCGCAGTCGTACAGAGAACAGTCTCAGGCATGTTCAATTGATACGTGAGGTGTCAATTGTGCGAAAAGCAAATCATGTATCAATTTTACAAGCCTCAGACTCACCGACTGTTCTCTGTACGAATGCGCAACCAGAGCTGACCGACCAAAAACCGTGGGTGGCGTGAACTGTACATAGGTGTAACGTGTATTTCCAGCATTTCCAGCAACTACTCTGAAATTCATGTAAGGAAATATGATTATTAAACAAAATGTTCCGTGATGAACTATAGAGCCTACATTTCTTAAAATGTAAGATTCATGACGAAATTAAGTTGGTAATACCGAATTTTTTGATTAGTTCGAAATATACCTGGCATAGTGTAACCTAATAGAGCCCTACAGTTGACAGCCCTGATGACTGAATATATTCTTAGTTCCATCTCAAATTAAGGTACAGAATGCACATAGAAAATTTGGTCGAAATCCTTCTGTTAATATAGATGTTACATGCATTTAATATTGATCCTATCAGCAGGCTTATAATCATGTTGGCAGCACTGATGTATATTAGTTAAGTTATTCCAAATTAATCTAGAATACCAAGTACTATACGTGTGCAAAGTTTAGAGCTGTTGGCTTGCATACTTTCTGATATATTGGTATTAGGATTAAAAAATAGAAAGATCGTTTATTAACAGTTGGCAGCCCTGGTGGCTCTTTAATTTGGGTGAAATCCAATTGATAGTGTAGACATTACATGCATTTAAAAATTGGACCTATCCGCAGGCTTAGAATAATTTTGGCAACACTGTTATGTATGGCCTCCTGGAAATTAAATTGAAGCATTATTATCTACATATGTTTGCCAATTTTGGAATATCTACCATGCATACCTTCCAAGATATCCAACATGAAGCTCAAATTTGAATTGCGATTTTTCAGCAGTTGGTAGCACTGACATAATTTTCAAATATGTCCATGAGACATTCAGGTATAGATCTTTACTCATACCAAATTTGGTTTCGATAGCTGCAGCCGTTTAGGAGTTGATGGGGGGGACACAGACAGGCAGAAGGGCAGACACACAGAAAGACGGACACACATTTGCCCGGATCGATCTCATAAGCTTACTTTTTCCTCGTGAGAAAAGTAGGCTAATACGTTCAAACGAGTAAATGTACTACTGTAGTTTGGCGCTAAGCTGCTGCTCGATACGCCAGCGATGCATAGTGACCCTTCCGCCACGCGGCCACCGCGAATCTCCGTTCCATAGGGAGGATCTTCGCTGTAAAGGGATTACGCATATCTACTCCGTAGTACGCTGACTCATTTACCCGTTATAGGCACGTCCTATCTTTGCTAATCTATTAACAAAACACAAAAACATCCTAGCTTAATCTAAATATGTACAACATTGTTATAATTTTGGTAAGTAACAGTAATTGTGATATTGTTACTTTTGAAAAGTAACATATTCAACCCTGGCTCATACATTCAGGTGCAAATAAACCCCACACTTAACTTGGCTAGGACTGAGCTTGTTTTCATACAGAATGGTGCTTTCACATCCCACAGGTACATGTAGAGCATGTAGTGCCATTTGCTCCTTCTATTGGGGGGTGGATTTCACCTCATGCAAGATAATGCACGCCCCCATGTTGCTCGCTGTGTGCAGTAGTACCTGCAAGAAGTGGGGATCCAAGCAGTGGTGTGGCCTGCTCGGAGTCCAGATATGAACCCCATCGTGGGATTTTATGGGGAGAAATGCAAAAAGACCTGTCTGTGAGTCCTTGGCAGAACATCGAGTGATGCTACGGGAAGAATGGGTGAGAATACCACAGGAGGACATTGCAACGCTCATTAGAAGCATGCCTCAGCGACTCCAGGAATTGAAGGGTCCAGGGGAAGAAGGGGGAATGGCAAATAATGTAAAATGTTCTAGAAACGAGTTTTAAAGTTTCTTTACTTATGTAAGAGTCAACTTGAAACGTCATTTTCTCACGTCCCTATGTTCTTAGCCAGACACAAATATGCCTTCAATACGTCGCTAAGAGGCCACCAGATCGTGCTGATATCTCGATTTTACATTTTGAGTGACATCCCCCCTTTTTTCCGTGGACCCTTCGATTACGGAGGGCCACAAGAGGCAATACTCGTTTCTTAGTATCCAATGTGAGCAGTTTATTGGGAGGAATGGAAAGAAAGAACAGATATTCAATATGCAGTCACAAATTTAATGTTGGACACAATTGTCCAAAATCAGCATAATGTTGTTAATTATCGTGAAAAGACTGTGAAGAAGAAACTAGTGTCAGGGATCGGATTTCTAGGTGCTAAAAAACGGGAAAAGATTTATTTTTTATGTATTAAAATACCTGAAACAAGTGACTAAAAAGCAAAAATATTTAATTATAATTTAGTTTAGTAATGACAATATAAACAATATGCAGGACTCATGAACGAAATTTAATCTGTCTCACTGACTGCTGAAGCATTACAACACACAACGAGACACATCTTAAGGTGTCCATCACAAATGGCCGACGATTATCGCGTAACACTTCTTCTGAAGGCGCGAAACTGTGGCAATACAGTATGTTTCTTGCCCTTGAGGTGTTGTGTAACTTGAGATCGCTGTTCAGCCTTGATTGCTTTCCCACATGGTTGGCAGAACAGAACGCCCCTATCCGAAGTAAAATATTCTTTAAAATTCTGCAACATACTGCTGCAGACGATAACTTGTAGTTGCTTTTACTTTAGGCATTGTAGAACTGCCTTACACTTCACAGTGCCAGAAATAAACTGCATGTGAGTGACACTTGTTCCAGGTAGCTGCGGTGGGATAGGTCTAACACGTGGTGCAATATGGCTATGGACAAGGAAATCCCCGGCTTCCACAGTGAGTGGCACGGGGCGACAAGTTAAGAATAACACAGTAGCAAGCTGACGTACGCTCTGCATGAAGATTAGATAGCTTACAGGTTCTTCCCCGTTGAAGTAACACAGAACAAAAATGCAATAAGCTGAAAGATCTAGCACACTGATTTAAAAAAAAAAATTATGTCCTTTTATGTGCTAATAAGTTAAAATTAGGAATGTATGTATTTACTTCAAAAACTATTTATTTACCTAAAAATCCGAGCAATAGTCATAAACTTGTTCAAATGTGTGTAAAAGTATTCTAAGTGCTTTAATAAGAAATAGTAGGCTAATGATCAAGTACATGTATTTTATAGCATTTCAATAGAAACAATTTACAAAAGTTAGTGTGGCGTTTCTGTTTGCATCTCAGCGCATGTCTACTTAGTATAAAAAAAAGTCCCCGATTCTTGGATGTCACGGGTAATCTCGGGAACCACTGGATGGATTTTATATCGAGGAAGGTTTCTGTTGAAAATAATTTATTTATGATCAAAGGAAGCCGAGCAGTCACGATTTCAGTGCAAACGTCGAAAACAAACCTGGCGTCTGTGCGCTTTTTAATCTTACGCTGTGCAAACCGTTAAAAATGTCTATATACTATGAGTGTAAGAATTGCTCAGCATGAAACGTTCTACAAAATAATGTCCGGGAGAGCATATCTCTATCTTCAATACATCGCCCACTATAAGTGTTTTTACGTTTTCATTACTTCCAACAATCTCCATTCAATTAATGAGGCGACAGTTTACGAGCCAGTTAGGGGCGAGCCTATGACCCCAGTTTCAGCCTAGCTAGCGGACGAGCCTATTACCGCAACTTGGCTTGTCTTCATCTTAACAGTCAAGTTAAGATTGGACGGAAGGGTGTTAGTGTTCCAAACAACTCGTCATTCTTAAATTACGTCTGACAAGAATTCGTTGCAGATGTTAACAGTCAGTGATTTTAACCCATCATGCCTAGACGTAAAACGGATGTAGGTCGTAGCTCATTGACATCGAAAAAACAAAGCGCTTATCACGTAATGCATTCATAACTGCTCCCGGGCGAAGCCGGGGTGGGTTGCTAGTTATGTCAGATAGTAAGGAACACCAAACGTACTGCAGTTTGTTGTTTCAAGGAGAAGAAAAGGCAGAGGTGAGGGAATGTTTACATCGCTAGAATAGTACAGATACTTTAGGGTGGGATCCAGCATCCCCGGTGAACACTGTGGGGAGGACACGTAGCAAAGAAGTAAGGAAACGAGCACCTTCCGGTGGAGCGACTGACAATGAAATTATCGGACAAGTGTGTTAGCGACAGGAAATCAATGGGGACAATGAACAATGGCTCAAATAGAAGGTCCACTAATCGCTCCTGACGCGAGTAGTGATTGTAACAGATTGTGTTTGTAAACATGTGGGTCAATATCCCACCTTGTTCATGAGGGATCATCCTCTCATTGAGATCTTGCTCCAGTGTTGCCATATCTAGCTTAGTTGTGATTTTACTTTGGTTCATTCCTTGAATGCTTAAATGTTTTAAGGTCAGCAAGTACTCTTACACGATGAAAAGTCTATTTTTGTGGCATCATTTTACTAAGTATTTTTTGGGTTTATGCTAAAGGTACAGCTATGATTCTTGTCACATATAAGAAGCGGTATATTCTGAGCTGTTTTTGACCATGTAGTGCTACTTTGCTTTTATAGAATATGTGAAATGGATACACATTTGGACAGATACATTTTCAAAAAAAGTTTTGCTTCAGGTACACATTTTTCAGTTGTTTTTCAATCAAATATTTTCAAATTTTGTTCACATACTTGGAATGGATCATGGCAGATGAGTAACCACTTTGTTTCATTATTATTGGGACAGAATGCAAGAAAAAAAAACCGAACTCTTTCTTTTTAAATTTATTCAAAAATATGTATCAATTTTTCTCTTCCCAATCCATGCCTACTATGTTTTGGAAGTGAAAATAGGTTAACATACAAGTAATCCATTAGGCAAGTTAATGAAAAAAATAGCCCTCTATCTTAAATGGTTTCCTAGTTATTGGTGCCTTAACATGAAAAATGAGTATTAACGGAAAACAGCTGGCAAAGTTAAAAGTGTATTATTCAGAGCATGGGACGCTAATTAAAAAAAAACGAATTTAAGGTAGTTGTAGACATCAAAACCCCAACAAACTCTATATATTTGGATTCAGAAAAGAATGAAGAATTGTATGGCGCCAAAATCGAAAAATTGATTTTTTCATCATGCAAGAGTACGTGGTGTCCTTAAAGCAGTCATGGGCAAAGTACGGCCCGCGACATGCTTTCGAATTATACTATCTACAATTACACATAGGTCATATTATCTGTTCTGTGTACCTAGAAGTGAAAACTGTTTCAATCTCATTGTGTTTATGCGTTTTGTTTATTAGAGTAGCAGCTAGAACTGACTGAGTTACAATGTAACATTGAATTGAAGCAACTATTCCTCAACGTTTCGAAAATTGAGTTCTACAAGGTGCTGTCAAAATCAAGCTTCCCAAACTTGAAATCTCATGTACAGAAGATAACTGCCATGTTCGCATATTCCTATATCTATGAACAGGTGTTTTCTACGATGAAGCTTCGCAAAAATAGCGTCGGAAATAGATTAACAGACCACCATTTAGCTGCGCTACTAAGAATCAGCTCATCCCAGTTTCAACCAGATTATAAAAAAACATTTAGAAGCACAGTCACATACCTCTTCCTCTTCTAACAAATAATGAAGCTGTGTTCGTAGTGCAAAGGTAAAGGAACTCTGGGCTAAGAAGAAAGCTCGCCAGAATTAGGAACTACCTGGTCCAAGAGCCTCAACGAACCAAGAAAAAGGTGTGCTCCTTTTTCCTAAGTTTTCTACCACTGTAGCCTAAGTTTTGTTTGATTTAAAATTCGGACATAAAAAAGTTATAATCTATTTGTAATCATGTGTTGTATTTCATTTCGGCCCGGCTAGATTATTGCATCTGGTCCTTCGCCCATGTCTGTTTTAAAGTCAAAGAAAAATTGGTTATACTCGTATAATTATTGATTGAGTGTGAATTGTTTAAGGGGCATGATGGTCCTGCGGTGAAACTCCCTGCCTTTCACCTTGGGCTCGGTACGATTCGGTAAAATTAGGTAAAATGCCTCGTCCGGTGGTTCGAATTCTATGTAAAAGGAAGATATGTGACTTATGATCACGAGATTAATGGTTGCGTAATACTACAAGCTTTGTTCATTTCTTTAACGGGTATTGTTTTGTGTGAGTTAGCGGGAATATTCCCGGTCCAGCAGCCAATCCAGTAGAAGACTATATTTACCCCCCTCCCCCTGGTATCAAAACACTGTTTGTTATCGCGGCAAGTTAAAATACTGAAAATATTAAGCTTATATTAATTGTAGTACCGTACGTGACCTGTACATTATTCGCCTATTCTAATTAACTTATTCGCACATGCGAATTTCTAACCTATTCAAACATTCGAATTCTCGCCATTGTTGGTGAGTGGTTATCGTGTCGGCCTACCAACTCCAAGCTTGCAGGTTCGCTCCTGGCCGTGGTAAGTGATTTTTTTTTTGAAAGGCGAAAAAAATCACGACACGCAAGTCATACGTTGTTGGCATGTTGAAGAACCCATTTGAATTCAGTAGGCCGTGTTCATAACGGCAAAATTAATCTGGGGATTTTCCGCAAATACAAAGTTCCTCATTTCTCTACTAGAAAGCGCTATAGTGTCAAGGAGCTTAGATATCTAACCTCCTCGACTTTCATAGTGCTCCAAGGAACGACAAAATTCGACATGAAAGCTGCCCTCTGGGCACAAAATAACAAAGCTTGCACCAGGCATCCGAGGCCATACGATATTATTATTATTATTATTATTATTATTATTATTATTATTATTATTATTATTATTATTATTATTATTATTATTATAAACCATCGAATCAGTAAAATGACCCGAATATTCAATCAATAATCGAATGTTGGAGCAATTATAATAAACTTAGAAACAAAGCGAAAAGAAGACATGCAGGGCAAAAGAAAGAACGAAAGAAAGAAAGAAAGAAAGAAAGAGGGAAAAAAGAAGGAAGAAAGAAAGAAAGAAAAAAAGAAAGGAAGAAAGAAAAAAAGAAAGGAAGAAAGAAAAGTTAGAAAGAAAGAAAGAAAGAAGGAAAGAAAGAAGGAAGAAAGAAAGAAGAAAGAAAAGTTAGAAAGAAAGAAAGAAGGAAGAAAGAAAGAAAGAGGGAAGGTTAGAAAGAAAGAAAGAAGGAAAGAAAGAAAGGGGGAAAGAAAGAAAGAAGGAAAGAAGGAAAGAAGAAAGAAAGAGGGAAAGAAAGAACGAAAGAAGGAAGAAAGAAAGGGGGAAAGAAAGAGGGAAGGTTAGAAAGAAAGAAAGAAGGAAGAAAGAAAGAAAGAAAGAGGGAAAGAAAGAAAGAAAGAAGGAAGAAAGAAAGGGGGAAAGAAAGAGGGAAGGTTAGAAAGAAAGAAAGAAGGAAGAAAGAAGGAAAGAAAGAGGGAAAGAAAGAAGGAAGAAAGGAAGGGGGAAAGTCATAATAAGAACAGTGATGCTATTTATCTATCACACTGGATGGGGAAGAAACCCTTGCCTATCACAACTCATATTTCTTAACACAAATTGCTGTAATTTTCCGGCACTTATCATTCAAATATTTCAACTATTCAATGTATTTTGGTTGGTTGGTTCCTCAGTTTAGGGGCTGCGACAACGTGGTCATGTAGCCCGTGTACTTTGGGTGTGTGTAGAATCTGTGTGATTATCATGGCTATATTAGTGTGTGTTATCTGTTATTCAGGTAGAAGGACTGCAGATGATTAATGTTTTCAAGTAGTTCCTACTTTTACTACCAAATGCTACCGTCCACGTCACCTAGCTGTGGACGTGGCTACTAAATGCCATCGCAGTCAGCACCTGGCGGCGAACGTTGGAACTAATATAGCGTTATCAAACTAACCTACAGATTTTAGCTTCCACAAGTGTAGTTAGTGCAAGGTTATTTTTCATGGTATAAATCTATGACATGGGGCCGCCGGCTTTACTTCCCCTACGAAGGAAGGCATACTGGGGGATTATTTTACGCTTTAACATAAAAAATCCGATGACTTCGGCCGGGTTTGAACCCGCGATCTTGGGCACAGAAGCTCAGCAAGCTACCAACTACGCCACCGAAGCCGCCTCGATTTATTTTAATAATGGAGTACTTCGAATGTTCGAATGGTTCCGTCAACCGAAGTACTCAGACATCCTCATTGTTCCAACATTCCAATATTCGAACACTTGAAACATTCAAACTAGTCGAATATTGAACGATATGTAGAGCCTTGCACAGTGGGTCAAAATCGAAATCTAGGGGGACAAAATTATTTTTACGTTTTAATCGTGAATTTAGAGTGAAAGCAACGTATATAATTTGTTTACTTCATAATAAACATCAGTTAAGACATTTTTTAAAGCTACATCTACACATGCAAGAAATTGTCTATGACTAGGAGTTAGATAGAGCATTCAGTTATCTCTTCAGAACAATTTTCTACCCCTAATTTACTTTTAACAAAGTCACAAAGTTCCACTTTTGACATAATCGACGAACCCAGTGCTTCAAACAGTTGTAAACGTGTGAGAACTGGTTGCGCGGCATCTTCTAAAACGTAAAATAACTAAGCAAGTTGCAAAAAGATGCAAAAAATCTTATAACAGGCATAAACTACACGACTTGTCTACATTTTAACATTAAATAGAAAGTGACGCGACATACTAAGTTAAATATTATATAATGCAAATATAGCTAAAATGTCGTAACAATTACGCCCATTAATAACTGAAACACGTTACAAAGATGCATGATCCATCTTAAAGCATCACACTAACCACAAAGACAACCAAACCACAGCCACTTACATTCACCCTCCAATTCAGACTGCTCGAACAGTGGTGACAGATTTACACTAAGATGCGTTTATATCCCAGAATAGTGAGCGGCAACTATATGAGAATGCTGTAGAAGTAATACATTTTATTTTTTTAATTATGAAATTAAATAATTTTGTCCTCCCAGATTTCGATTTTGACTCACTGTGCGTTGAATGTATCCTAAGTAATTCAAGTACAGTATTATGGATTTTGGGTGAACCATTCGGCGTACACATTCAAAGGTGTGCAAATTATTAGAATTAAATGAAGAATTTACACCAGCCACAATTTTTTTAGCCTACATTTCACATTTTGCAAAAATGAGGAAAAAGTAGACTTGTGAGATGGATCCGGGCAAATGTGTGTCTGTCTGGCTGCGTGTGTGTGTGTGTGTGTCCCCCCCCTATCAACTCCTAAACAGCTGAAGCTATAGAAACCAAATTTGGAATGAGTAAAGATCTATGCCGCAATATCTCAAAACCATATTTGAAAATTATGTCAGTGCTACCAACTGCTGAAAAATCGCAATTGAAATTTTAGCTCAATATTGGATATCCTGGAAGGTATGCATTGGAGTTATTCCAAAGTTGGCACACATATAGATAATAATATTTTAGTTTAATATCCATGAGGCCATACTGAACCCTTCAGAATAGCAGTGTTTTATGCAAGAATCTTTGATCAAGGGGTCGCGTTCAGTTCATAGTGTGGTGTTTACGTCCGCCAAACAACGTGCTTTTCTGAGGCAAGGGTTACAGGATAAAAACTATAATTAAGAAAGAAAGGAGACAAAACGTAAGATAATAACAAGATTTAATAACTAATTTGTGCATAAAAGAATAAAACAAACAATAATAAAAAAATCCTCCCTGAATTTTCCCCCTGACAGGAATATTTATCACTTTGAGGAGTCAGATGGATCTCCCCTTTTTTAATAAAATGTGGAAACAAGTTCCACTATCTTGCATGTGAATTTGTGTTCGCGTGATGACTATCTACGAGAAATGAGTACTTGGATGATCGTTCGTTCACAACGGGTGAACAGCCACGGTGCTCATGAACAATCATCTCGTAAATCAACGTTTATGGATATGGGCATAACATTAATAAAAATCCTTAAATCTAATTCTGACACACATATTACAACTCTACTATTTACAGGCATCTCTCTGAGACCCTTATTAGTGTGGTGACACACTTAACCAAATGAGCTGCCACAATGGCCAGATGCTCAACAACAAGGAAACACAGCGCCGCACGTGACTCACGGGTCACTGACATGGAAAAATAAACATAGAATAAACCAACAACAAAAAACAACCTGAGTGGTTAAGATTATTTTATATTAACAAAACTGCATGTTAAAGAAACGCTTCGAAGATTGTCGTGTTTCGTAGGCAACTCCCATTTATTTAAACAATTTTACCATTGATCAGTTTCTCACATTTATATTTATTCTCAAGTAATTGGGAGCCAGACGTGCACTCCACTAATGAGCTTGCTTGCGAAACTCATCCAGCCCTTGTGACCACAACTCACCCTTTCCATAATACCAGTCATGTCCCCCTTCCAGTGTATATAAATAGCCGACCAGCTGGACTGTTATCTCAAGGAATCAACAGCAACTAACATCTCCTCCAACTCAACATATGGTCAGACAATAATCACATATCCATAATTGTCCTCGCAAGGATACAATATGAATCTGGTACCAAGCTGACAGAAATCAGTCTCTGCTGAAGTTCCCGCTTGTAATACCACAAAAATATACTCACAATACACACATCTGGGACTGACATAACGCCTTTCACACGGGTCTGCTGAATTAGAGCTCGCAAACATTTAACACAATATTTAAAACTTACGATAGAGCTGAATACTCTTCGTCACAAATTACATTGCTCCAAGGCAATAATCACTCTGAATCTGATCAATAATAAATCTCAACAAAATTTAATTACCCTCCAATCTACTATATAATTATATTAATTCAGTCCTACTTCTGAAACACGACATATCTCCGAGAGACGTTTTTAACCGCACTTCGTAACAATGGCGAACACGGCCGTTCACATAGCTACGTTATTTAACACAACACAAAGAAAAGAACCTTCCATCAACTACAATTGTGCGAGCTGCTTCCAAACAAAATGTGTCAGATCAAAACTAAATATACTACATTTATCACACAAGCAAAGTATTTACAAAAATATGTCCCATAAACCATAAGTTAATTTAACAAATAATAAATAATATTATTTTGTACTCATCTCTTTTGTAGTCACCCGTCAAAGAACATCAGACGCCATTCCCCAACTGGATGGTTCTTTATCTCATATCAGCCATCTGGACGGACTGTTGAGAATTCCAAACTTCCTCTGCATTCATCGATGTCATCCTTGCGCTGATACAAAAATTAGGTTATTATACACTTTATGTCTGACTACTAAATTCGCTTGTTCAGGTACTAAATTCCCTGTCACTGTTCGTTGGCGAATTATCGACGATACTGCCCCTATAATTATAGTACTATGACTATCTATCACTGAATTTAACACTTTACAATGAATATCTTGTGTCCTCGACACACAGAATAAAAGTCTACGTCCGTAGACGCACAGATTAATAATTATGTCTTGGCTCTTCGACACACTTATAAATGAACTGGCCCTTGGGTCTAGATGGAGGGGGATTTTATGTAAAAATTTCTCGAAATAATTGTGGTACAGAAATGAAATAAATATCACTGAACTCGTAATATTGCACAGGTCCAGAATATGCCCATTAATCCTAGAATCGATCGTAGAGATTTTGTCTAGGTGATTTCCCGCGTGAATGCTAGCCACCGCGTACCCCAGCCGGAGTTGGCGCGCAAGTAGGCATTCTCTTCTCATTGGTTCTCCATTTTCTGATAATTTGGCGGTTTCTAGTAGATCTTGGCGTCTTGGGAGTGTCTATTTTCTTCATCAGCCATTCACGTTACTGCATCATATTTCTTCTAGGCGCGAATATCACAATGAACATACCAGAACCATGTCTCACCGCGCGTCGCTTCTAAAATTGAGGTAGCCACACCTGTCCTTGTGATACATCGCTATGCTATTTCTTTTCATAGCTCAAGTATTTAGCCTTTTGTTAAACTGTCGCAGGTATGTCCCTACTGTCTCCAACAAATGCTTGAAATTTCCTCATCGCTGTCTGGCTACTTTCATGATGCTGGTTGAAATATTTATTAATTGAAGAAATAAAAAGTAGAATCATTTAACCAACATAGGGTAAAGGGTTCAATACATAGCAGTGTTACCAACATGATTCTAAGCCAGCTGATAAATCTAATTTTTAAATGCATGTAACTCCTACACTATCAATTGGATTTCAACCAAATTTCATATGTACTATGTGTACAATAACAAATTTGACTATGCGTATTCTTAAGAGCAACCAGGGCTGCCAACTGTTAATAAATGCTCTCTCTATAATTTTATCCTAATACCAATATATCAGAAAGTATGCAAACCAAGAGCTCGAAACTCTGCACACGTATAGTACCGTACCTAACATTCTAAGTTAATTTGGGGTAACTAATATACGTCAGTGCTGCCAACATTATTTAATCCTTCTGACAAGTACAATTTTTAAATGCATGTAACTTCTATACTAACAAATGGATTTCATCCAAATTTGGCACATTAATAGATCATAACATTTTAGATTAATTCATAAATTCTACGAAAAGTAGACTCTTTAGTTCGTCACGGAACTACTTGTTTGTTATGTTATTGAATAATTGTATTGGACAACTGCTGGCATCTTTTGTTGCCCTACTTAGTAATGTTTTCTCCCCCGTGGACTTACACCTTCATCCATAAGGAATTGCGTCTGAAAACTTTTAGAATAGAGATTCCAAGGGATACTTGAACCGGGTCCGTTTTCTATTTTTCATTGACTTTGGATTGTACCCTCCAAGTCAGGTGACTTAAATCCATGGTTCATGAATCTTTGAATAGGCGGCTTCGGTGGCGTAGTCGGTAGCATGCTGAGCTTCTATGCCCAAGATAGCGGGTTCAAATCCAGCTGAAGCCGTCGGATTTTTAAGAGCGTTAAAAATCCCTGAGTATGCCTTCCTTCGGAGGGGGAAGTAAAGCCGGCGGTCCCTTGTCATAGATTTATGGCATGTTAAAGAACCTTCCACTAATTACACCTGTGTGAAGCTAAATTGAATAGGTTAAGAATGTAAACAACGCTCTTAGGTTTCTACGTTCGTTGCGAAGAGCCGACTGCGGTGGCGTCTAGTAGCTAATTTCTGAACTTGACCCAGTAGTCGTTGACGGTGGCGCTTGGCGACAAAAGTAGGAACTATTTGAAAAATTCTAAGTTGCAGTCTGTACTTAAATTAAAAAACAGATACACACACTATTACAGTCATCACAATTAACACCGGTTATCATCCAGATTCTGCTTGCCACGGTGGGTGAGTGGTTATCCTGTCGGACTACTAATCCCAAGCTTGCAGGTTCACTCCTGGCCGTGGTGAGTGATTTTTGAAAGGCGACAAAAATCACGACACGCATGTCATACGGTGTTGGCATGTTAAAGAACCCATTTGAATTCGGTAGGCCGTGTTCAATGGCAAAATTAATCTCGGGATTTTCCGCCAACACAAAGTTCCTTTATTCTCTACTTGAAAACGATGTAGTGTCATGGAGTTTAGATTTCTAACCTCCTTGACTTTCATAGCGTTCAAAGGAACGACGAAATTCGACATGCGAGCTACCCTCTGGGTGTCAATTAACAAAGCTTGCACCCGGCACCCGAGGCCATACGATAGTATTATTATTATTATTATCATCCAGATTCTACACACACCGAAAGTACACGGGGCTACATGACCGCGTTGTCGCTGCCCCTAAACTGAGGAACCAACCAATCAATCTTTGAATAGTTCAAGAACGGATAATCAGTAAAAAAAAAAAAGGCTCCAAATCTCTCTGCTCTAAATTCACACGAAGAATAGAGCGAAGTAATCAAAACAATACGTGTGGCATTTTGCACTAGCAAGGCTACCGGTACTATGTTAGTAGAACTTCTAAAAAATCATTTTACATTAAATTTCTTAAAAGAAAATATAATTGAAGAGCCCGGTGCAAGAACCAGACAGCTCCACTTTTTGGTCAAAATCGTTTTTTTGCTGTAAGGTATCATAAAAAAAAAGCTCTATCTGCTGGTCCAAGAACCAGATAACTCAACTGAGTTGGTGCGTAGTTACAATGGAAAAGGAACTGTCTGGTTTGTTTTGACTGTTTCTGCCGGGGCAAGATCCCATACAGCTCCTGGAGTTGTCTGGTTCTTGCAGCGACTGTAGTTCAATGTTCGGCTACTTGGCTGCGCATGGTAGTTGCTATCGAGACAGCACAAGGTGAACACGTGGTTCTTATACTATTCTGTTGTGTTAGATTAGTTTTGTGTTAATTCAATCAGTGTTTTGATGTAATAGCTTCAATATGGACAGTGAAGAACAGCTCACAGACAGTATTTATCATGAAGATCATGATTCCATCCATCCAGTTCCGAGTACGTCGAATGTTATCGCAGACAGCACCACCACGCCTGCTGCTAAAGGAAAGAAACGCCACAGAAGAGAAGAAACATGGAAGCGGAATGTATTAAAAAAACAGAGGTCAAGTGGTTGTCAACACGTAAGTCCATCTAATGTTGTTATAAAGGCACGTATCACGGGGCCAGACTGTGAATGCAAAGCAAAATGTTTTACCAAAGTGCCAGACTATGTTAAAACTAACACAATAGAGCACTTCAATTTAGCGGCGGACAAAAACAAACAGGATATATATTTAGGTGGATTAATAAGTATTGTTCCTATACAAAGACGTAGGCCTAAAACCGGCATTGGACAAAATCGAGCTTTCTCATGCAAATATAGAATAAAGCAAGGTGAATTTGAAATGCATGTCTGCAAGAAGGCTTTCTGTTCGTTGCATGGTGTGGGTAAAGCGAGGATTGAACGAATAATCAGAAACCTACAAACTGCAAGCCCATTTCCTGTGGACAAACGTGGAAAGCACAACAATAGGCCGAACAAACTACCTGGCGAAATTCTACAAAATATTGATGACCATATTAATAGCTTCCCCAAACAAAGCTCACATTATAGCCGCGAAAGAAATGAAAAGAAACAGTATCTCTCACCCGAATTAAATTTGTCAAAAATGCATAGGTTATATTTGGAAAAGTACGAACCGACTGTCTACGAAAACATGCATAAAGGTAACACGTGTCGTCCATTAGTGTCATATGATTTTTATTGCCGTCATTTTTCTGACTACCACAACCTATCCTTTGGAGTTCCAAGAAGTGACACATGCCAGACATGTGACCGTTTGGACAATCAGATGAAAGGAGAACAGGATCCTGTTACTGTCAACAAACTCAAGATTGAACTAGAGCTGCACAAGCGGAAAAGTGAGGAATTTTACAAAGATATCCAAAAAACGACAAAGGAGGCTAAGGAAAGTGGAAACATTGAGGTGTTGTCTTTTGATTTTGAACAAAATCTGCCATTACCATTAGTACCGAGTGGGGACATATTTTATAAAAGGCAGTTGTGGGTATACAACTTTTGTATACATTCTGGAAAGACCGGAAAATCATTCTGTTTTATGTACGATGAATCTGTTGGTAGGAAGGGTCAAAATGAAGTGATTAGCATGCTTAATCATTTCATACAAACCGAGATAAGTCAAGACATCACAATCTTGTATCTTTTCTCGGACAACTGTTCGGCACAGAATAAGAACATTGGTCTTTTTCATTTTCTGTATACACTTGTGAAAGGACTTGGACGGTTTGAGAAAATAATACATCGGTATCCAGAGCCTGGGCACAGCTTCCTTCCCTGCGACCGGACCTTTGGTGTCATCGAGAAAGAAAAACGAAAGCGAGAAAGACTATATTTGCCACAAGAGTATCGTGTGCTAGTACAGAATGTGAGTCGCAAGTTCATTGTTCATGATGTTACACAAAATACATTTTTGGACTATACAAGTCACTTCAAAACCTTATTCAAAACAAAGGTTAGTGCTCGTGAAGGTTCAACGTTGGCAGTATCAAAATACAGATATGTTGAATACAACAGCGACGGACTGGTGTGTAGTGTCAATGCGAGTGCTATAGTAAGAGATTTCTTTGTTTTGGAAAAAGCAGGAGCTACTCTTTCCTTACCAGACGCATCATGTCTTTTACATCGCAGAGTCTTAAAACTCAATCCAAATAAGGTAAAGGATATTAAAGACATTGCTTCAAAGTATGTTCCACCGGACTGTTTGTGGTTCTACAACCAGATAGTTTCAACTGAAAATGAAGATGCAATCGATAATGATGTTGCTACTGAATGATGATGAACTTACAGTGGATTAAGTTTCCTTGGTGTGTGTAAATCTTGTCTCTATGTAAAAATATTGAGTTTCATAGCAAGTCTGCTATATAATAAAGTATGGTACATTGATAACTCAGGTAACTATTAATGGTTATTGCATCCTCCGTTTTAAGCATACTTTACCGGGCCAAGAAACAAGACAGCTCCAGCAATTTTATTTATTTCATATATAAATTGAGATGATTCTAACAACAAAAACCATATCATTTTCACTTACGTATGTGTGTTACTATTCCTTCTAGCAATTGTACATGGAAAAAATTTAAATGTTCGAAATTTGAATTTTTTATTCAGTTTTTTGTGTCTCCTGAAAATTTTTATAATTTGGACCTGTCTGGTTCTTGCACCGGGCTCTTCAATTATGACTCTTGGTTAAACATTTGAAGTAAATTCAACGCCTTGCAAACAAAATTTAGTGAATTACGCCGTGAAAGTATAAAACGAATTTTGCAAATCTGCCGTCAAGTCTCATAATTTGCACACCTCTGTTAGTAGCCACCCTGGGCCACGTTTGTTCATTTTGTTATGTTGCACAACCTGGTGCAAACACAAAGTCTATAGAACGAACGATTAGCCTGCCAGGCATGTTTAAATACTGTGACTAAAACACTTCCCCTCGCTAGGCCACGTACATGCGACAAAAACGTTTATCTCGACTTCCTAACATGGGGAACCATAGTTATATTCCATATAGCCATGTAACTGTCACTTTTCGGAACTCGGAAAGGTGAGACGCCCTACGTTCCTGCTCACGACCCGAGCAGAGGTCATACACCTCGCTAATTCAAGACAATTTCATGCAGCAAGGAGCATGTACCCTCTATTACACTTTAATCACACAGGGCACTGAACTAATAAGCAATTATCTTATTGTCTCCGTTAGAGGCTCACAACTAGCTGAGCACGGCATTGACATGTCAGAATTATGGCGACTCAAGAACCTTTTGACATCAAATATAGATTTAGGTATTGGAAAGTCATTTTTGAAAGCATTTGTCTGGAGCGTGGCGCTCTATGGAAGCGAAACTTGGACTGTTGGCGAAGCAGAGAGGAGGAGAATAGAAGCTTTTGAAATGTGGTGTTACAGGAGAATGATGAAGATCAGATTAGCAAATGAACAGGTATAACAAGAAGTTCCGTGACGAACTAAAGAGCCTACTTTTCTCGAAATGTAAGATTCATTACAATGATTAATCTATATGGACCTAATTAGAATAATGACGAAATTGAGTTGGTAATATCGACATTTCTAATTAGTTCGAAATATAACTGGCATAATGTAGCCTAATAGAGCACTACAGTTGGCAGCCCTGGTGACTTCATATATTCTTAGTTCCATCTCTTAAGTTACAGAATACAAAATTTGGTTGAAGTCCAATGGATAGCATGGACGTTGCATGTAGTTAGACATTGGACATATCAGCGCGCGTAAAATCATTTTGGCAACAATGTCGTGCATGTGGTAGTCATAAATAATCTGAAGTATTACGATCTATTGTTGTGGAAATTTTGGATGAAATCCATTTATTTGTATTGAAGTTACATGCATTTTAAAATTGGACAAATCAGCAGGCTTAGAATCATGTTGGCAGCACTGACGTATATTAGTTAGTCCAAATTAATCTACAATGTCAGGTACTATACGAGTGCAGAGTTTAGAGCTGTTGGCTTGCATACTTTCTGATTTATTGATATTAGGGTAAACAATAGAGACAGCATTTATTAACAGTTGGCAGCCCTGTTTGCTCTTAAGAATACGCGTAGTCAAATCTATTATGGTGCACATAGCACATGCGAAATTTGGTTGAAATCCAATTGATAGTATAGAAGGTACATGTATTTAAAAATTGGTCTTATCAGCAGGTTTAGAATCATGTTGGTAGGACTGACATACATTAGTTACTCCAAATTAATCTAGAATGTCAGATACTATACGTGTGCAAAGTTTAAAGCTGTTGGCTTGCATACTTTCTGATATATTAGTATTTTGATTTTAAAAATATAGAGAGAGCATTTATTAACAGTTGGCAGCCCTGGTTGCTCTTAAGAATACGCTTAGTCATATCTGATTATGTACACATAGTTCATACGAAATTTGGCTGAAATCCATTTGTTAGTATAGAAGTTACATGCATTTAAATGTTAGACCTATCAGCAGGCATAGAATCATTTTGGCAACACTGTCATCTATGGCCTCCTAGCAATTTAACTGACAAATTATTATCTATATGTGTGCCAATTTTGGAATAGTTCTCATTCATACCTTCCAAGATATCCAACATGGAGCTCAAATTTCAATTGCGGTTTTTCAGCAGTTGGTAGCACTGACATCATTTTCAAGTATGGCATTGAGATGTCCGGGTATAGATCTTTACTCATACCAAATTTGTTTCCGATTGCTATAGTCGTTTAGGAGTTGATAGGGGGACACACAGACAGACAGACAGACACACGCACATTTTCCCGGATCGATCTCATAAGTCTACTTTTTCCTCATTTTTGCAAAATGTGAAAAGTAGGCTAAAAATGAGTGGGAGAGCAGAGATGTTTCTGGTGACTGCTAATGAAGAGAAGAGATAAGATGGTTGGACATATTAAGACACCTAGGGAAAACAAACTTAGTTATGGAGGGAAGGGTCGAGGACAAGAACTGTAGGGGTAGACCAAGGTTACAATATGTTAAACACATTGTCTCGGATGTAGGGTGTGGTATGTAGCTTTGTAAAGATGAAACGATTAGCTCAAGGCAGTGAGGAATGGAGTGTTGCATCAAACCAGTCAAAAGACTGAAGACTCAAACAACAACAACAACAACAACAACAACAACAACAACAACAACAACAACAACAACAACAACAACAACAACAACAACAACAACAACAACAACAACAACAACAACAACAACAACAACAACAACAACAACAACAACAACAACAACAACAACAACAACAACAACAACAACAGAAGTTGGGAACTACGAAAACCACTGAGGTGTAAAATCTAACTAACCTCTTCTGAGTCCTGCCCCCACGCGGTTGAGTGTGCCCCATCCTAGTACATTAGGAACGTTTATGGCGTCAACAGACTGAAGGACAACCACACAGATACACACACATCTGCTCAGATTGATCACATGAGTCTACCTTTCCATCATTTTAAAAAAATGTGAAAAGTAGGCTAAAACAATAAACATCTTTCGCCTCGACATTTTAATGGCGTCTCTCATGCCGCCATGTTAATGTGGTCGTGTTACCTTGGGCGAGGTATTTCAGGCAATATGAGGGTCATTAGTAAAGAATCCATTAAAATAAGATTTATTACTATCACTGCTACACAAATCGTTAAAAATGATGGATTAAAATTATTTATAAACTTCGGCTTTCACTGTATTTTCGAAAGCTGCCGACAGGCCCGATCCACGCGCTGATTTGTGGTTCATGGGACTTGCCAGTTGTTACACCTGGAGACTTCGGCAACACAATTTAGTATTATTTAAGTACGAACGGTTTAGCCGGCAGCGTCTCCATATTCATACATTTATTTATTTGCAATTAGGGGTGTGTTCCCCGGCGGCAAATTGGGTAGACATAAAAAATAAACAATTATACATAACTATTCAAGATCATTGAAACTGGAGTTCTTAACAAATCGTCAGTCTTTCCTTAAACACACCTTTACATACGGTGACCATATTTATGACGGTCAAAATTGGGACAGCCTTGTTGGGGGGATTGTTGGAGGATAGAGAGATTATGGTTTCACTCTAACATATTGAGTTTCTTTAAGTTAAGGCCTTTTACAAAATTTTATTTTAAGAAGTTCCACAAAAATCGATCCACCCAAAGTCCAATATAGAGGGATAAATGATTACAAAGTTTATTTTAGTGTTCTTATTTTATTTATGCAAGTGTCTTACATGTTTTGTGAGAAAAACAAAGAGCCTATTTTCATATATCCTACTTATGTTAATTGCCACTATCAACACACACAATTTCAGTTTGATTCCTGTAATAGATTCGTAGATATTGAGAACCGACTAAATATTTCGGATGGTCGCCATGTTGGATTTTATATATGTAGGTCCAAGAGTTATGTACTGCTACATGAAGATTGTTGTGTACGTGTAGCATTCAAACTTCAATCCCATGATTAAGACACAAGAAGTAACAAGGAGATTTTAAAATTTCGCACAGCGGCCATCTTGTGGTTATGGAAACAATTGAAATAAATTAGATGCCAGTGGATTAACATTCGTATAAGGATTTACTGTACCAAGTTTCACTGCACTTGGATGGTTAAATTGCGAGAAACGTCCATGTGAATATTTATACATCGCGTCGCCGCCATGTTGGATTTGTGATCACCAGGTTATTTAAAGTCCTATAGGTGAACTTAAGTTTGTAGCCCCTATGAACATAAAAAAATCAGTTTGATTGCTATAATAGATTCGTAGATATTCAGAGCCGTCTAAATATATCGGATGGTCGCCATGTTGGATTGTTAAATAAGTGTTTAGTGCTTTTCAGTCGGTCAACACGAATGTACCCAAAAGAGATGGGTTACTAAGGCAACACTGAAAATATGGCTTCAAACACCACAATGGATTGTTAAATGTATAGGCCATAGAGTCATGTACCATTAAAGGAAAATTATTGCGTAGATTCATTATTCAAACTTTCACATCGATCGCATGATTACGACACAGGAAATAAAAACTTCATTTTAAAATTCGCAAAGCCGCCATCTTGAGTTTATGTAAACAATTGAACTAAATTAGATACCAGTGCATTACAATGTGTATAAACATTTCCTGTACCAGATTTCATTGCGTTTGTAACATTAAATCGCGAGAAAGGTATATTTAAAATTTTCAAATTCGCTTGGCCGCCATGTTCGTTTTGTAGTTAACCGGTTTTTGAAAGTTTATAGATGAACTTCTAGTACTGCCCTTTATCTCCGTACAAAATTTCTGGGTGATACCGCTAATAGTTTCAGAGATATAGAATGCCGGTGAAATATTTCGCACATCCGCCATCTTGAGGTTATGTAAACAATTGAACGAAGTTAGATGTCGGTGCATTAAAATGTGTATAAACATATACTGTACCAAGTTTTATTGCGTTTGGTTGGTTAAATCGCGAGAAACGTCTATTTAAAAGTCGCAAACTCGCGTGGCCGCCATGATGGTTTTGTAGTTACCAGTTTTTCAAAAGTCACATAGGTGAACTTCCAGTAGTTCCGTTTATCACCGTAAAAAAATCCAGGGTGATATCGGGAATAGTTTCGGAGATATTGAATGCTGGTGAAATATTTCGCACAGCCGCCATATTGGATTGGTGAGACGTAACAAAATTTGAAGGGCACGGTCGGGGTCGTCCGGAATAGTGCTATGAACTTACCGAGTTTCATTGAAATCGCTCCAGCCGTTCAGAAGTTATTAGACACACACACACACACACACGCGCGCGCGCGGACAAAAGGTGATCTCATAAGCCTAATTTTCAAAATTGAAAATAGGCTAAAAATTAAAAAAATGGTAAGTTTATTTTTAAGTTTCTTACTTAACATCTTATGATTACAATAACAAAATATTCTTACTGAGTCTTTACAAGCACCTGAAGTCTTTACGAACTAGGACAGGGTTGTGGATATTCTTACTGAGTCTTTACAAGCGCCTGAAGTCTTTACGAACTAGGACAGGGTTGTGGATATTTAAAAACAAAAAGTATTTTTCGATTATTTACGCATATTTATCAGAAAATTATTATTAATTTCTTCAAACTAAAAAATCGGAACACTTTTATTAATATTCGGGATGCCGGGACATGCTCCTTTAAATCGGGACTGTCGCAATATTTTCGTGATGTATGGACACTGTACCTATACAGTTTGGAGAAAGGCTCTACGACTGCGGCAGGTTCACGAAAGAATATTTACCATAATTTGTATGCTGTGGCAGCCTTTAACAACAGGAGACGTGGTCTGTGTCACTTAGGCCCTTCATGTTGTAATGTGAAGTAAACGAGAATATAGCCCATTAGTGAATCACTTAAATTGTTTCATTTGAGAGGCTAGCTTGCCACGGTGGGTGAGTGGATAGCGTGTCGGTCTACTAACCCCAAGATTGCAGGTTCGCCCCTGACCGTGGTAAGTGATTTTTGAAAGGCGGCAAAAATACGATACGCATGTCATACGATGTTGGCATGTCAAAGAACCCATTTGAATTCAGTAGGCCGAGTTCATAATGGCAAAATTAATCTCGGGAGTTTCCGCCAGCACAAAGTTCCTCATTTCTCTACTAGAAAGCGCTATTGTGTACAAGGAGATTAGATATCTAACATCTAACCTCCTTGACTTTCATAGTCAAGGAACTACGAAATTCGACATGCAAGCTACCCTCTGGGTGTCAAATAGCAAAGCTTGCACCAGGCACCCGAGGCCATACGATATTATTATTTGAGAGGCTTTGATTTCGTGGTCTTTTAGTCTCGTGAGCTTGAGTATCTCTGGAGTTTTGTCTGATAACCTGTGGTTTTGTGATTGCTGGAATAGTTTATGTATTCCAAAGTCAGGTGAGGATTGGGAAACAGGCAGTCGTGGCCTAAAGTTAGGAACCATGCCTGCATATTCCTGAAGTAGAAGTGATAAAGCACGGAAAACTACTTCTAGGATGGTTGCGTTGGGAATCGAACCCGGACGTTCGGGGCGACAGCCAAGATTACTAGCCGGTGCACCACCAAGTGGTCTAGTATTTCAGTGCCGGATTTTTATTCGTTAATATTACAACACTAGCCGAAGTACCCATTCTTCGAACGGTCTTCTGTATTAATAACCAGACGTAATCAATTGAGATACTGTTGCAATGGTTAGGGGCTTGGAACCTGTTTGTCGACAAAGATAAATGATTAGTTGAAATATGCTCTGAAACTAATTTACCTAACGTGTACTTCCTGACGTGAAAATAAAATTGAAAACCTCGTAGACGAAACGCAATACACATCACATAAAAACTGACCCTCACTGTTGTGTCAAGTCCGCATTCAGAGGAAGACCCCTTTAATAAATTATAAAGGCTTGTGGTGCATGAAAATTCAGTTTTTTAGCCTCCAATGGCCCAGATTCCTAAAAGCAAAAAAATAAAATAAAAAAATATACGAACCTTATAGTAGTCGCATATCATGTGTAACATCTGACATGTTATCCTACTCGTATACTACACAGCTTGGACATTCTTAAAATGACAATTTACACTCCATTTTCATACTGGTACTATGATTAATGTATAGATTGAATTGGAGATATGCCACTGTCACATTTGTGGCGCAGCGGTCAAGCTGTTAGTCTCTCACCAAGGTAGACCAGATTTGATTCCCGGTCAATACATGTGAGATTTTCGAATTGAAATGCCATGTCCTGTGGTTCGCATTCAACGTAAAATGGAGGTACCGTGGATCATGATCGTGAGATTAACGGACACGCAAAAGTACAAGCTTCCTTCCTTTCTTTTACATTAATAATTCACAATAACCAAGTGACACACAACGTCGACAGTACTCTCAAATACTGTGAGCACATTCCTCAGTAACTGTAACATTCATTATTCTCAAGGCTCTCATACAGTTCCTCGTAAACAATCAAAACATGGCTTCCTACAATCATGAAATGACCTAGTCTCACATATGATGAAAATACAGCTTTTATTCCATTCATATAACAACATTCTGTTATGCATTTAATATTTGACTACTCACACACAGCTTGACAATAATGCCGCCTACTTAAATTTCATTTGTCGTCTTTGTCCTACCCCATGTGATATTCAACGTAGAACGTGAAGCTTCATAAACTGATCAATGACAAATGAAAGTCGGTGAAACATTTGCCACTGTGCTCGTCAAACCAGTGCCTGCTAAATGCACTGACTACTGTATTGCCATAACATTCTCGCGCTACAGTGCACACACTGCCTTGTTTCCAATACACACATTTTCAATTGTACATCCAGCTGGCAGTGCGTCTTCACTTCCGTCCGATCCACTTCCGTTCGATCCACTTCCGCTCGATTCACTTCCGTCCCATTTTTCTGACAGTGCGTCTTCACTTCCGTCCGATCCACTTCCGTTCGATCCACTTCCGCCCGATTCACTTCCGTCCCCAATTTTCAAAATCACTCCCACAAAACTATCCAGCAATCGAGCGGAAAGATGTTACACAAAAAAAGAAACTATTTCAATTCAGGAATTTTTGAAAATAATGTTGCTGTTTGAAGATATAATAGACCTTCAGTACGACATATCGCACGTTTAAGTCTTGTGAAAAAATCTAGGGTACCCCTTGACCCCCTTATGCGCATTGATGAATTTTACAGTTTTTGTTGGTTCCGTGATAACCTTATAGCCATTTGCAAACTTTCACATAAATTGAATAAATGGAGTGACATTACTTCTTGCAGAAATAGATGGAAAGTTGGATGTAACTTTATGAGTCACTGTTGTCATCGTTACTGGTTTGCATTCCTACATTAGTTTATTAAATGAAATTAGTTTTCTGGGAATATCTCAGAAACTCTTGGTTTTAGAGTCTTAAAATATAGTTTTTGGGGACCCTTTACGGCTGTTTATGGGCTCCGAGATTTGTTCCTGACACCAAGGGGCTGAAAATAAGCTTTGTCTCGTCGTTGTAGGCCGTAGTGTAATAATAATTATAATAATAATAATATAACAATATAACAATATAGGGATCAGGATATAATAGACCTCCCGTTCCACACCAGCACGTGTAAATCGCGTGAAAAAATTCTAGAGTACTCCTTGACCCCCTTAAGCGCATTATATGTATTGATGAATTTTACAGCTTAATTTGGTTCCTTTATAACCTTATAGCTGTTTGCAATCTATCTCAGTGATGTAATAAATGGAATTGTATTGCGTCTTACAGCAATAGATGGACTTATGACGTTCTGTTGCCATGGTTACCGGCTTGCTTTCTTTCATTATTGTATTAAATGAAATTAATTTTCTGGGAATATCTCAAAAACTGTTGGTTTTAGGGCCTTAAAATGTGGTTGCCCCCGAGTTTCGTTTCTCACACCGAGGGGCTGAAAATGAGCTTTGTCTCGCCCTTCTACGCCTATTTCAGCAAGTATTTTAAGGGGGTAGGCCCCCTTTTATGAGAGGTACAGAGAAGAGGTACATCAATGTTTAGTGTCGTGCCTCTGAAGGGTATCTGTACCAAATTTTACGTTGATCCACCCAGCCGTTCTCGAGTTATAAGGGAACAAAATTGTCCACAGACAGACAAACAAACAGACAGACAGATAGACATACAGACAGACAGACAGACAGACAAAAATATTATTTTCGCGCGCATCCGTCATAAAATAGTCTGAAACGCGTGTATAACGCAAATTTCCGTAGAAATTCAGAAAAAAAAAACCAGACAAATTTTCATTTTTATATGTATAGAGATAGAGATGCCAGACATTGGACTGAAGAGCACATGCAGTCACACCCAACAGTATTGTAAAATAGATGTCTGTCTGTTAGGTAGTCAGCCCGGAAGCTGGTTGGATCCTCAAAAAGCGCCATCATAGGCTATGTGGGTTGAAACCCACAAAAACCAAAGGCAGCACTATAATGCGGCACACTAGGCAAGGTGAGGAGTGAGGTAGTTTGCCATTGCTTTCCTCACTGAGTCAGAACAATAGCACCGACCCTTTGAGTAGAACCTTTCACAGCATCCACAGGCACTGACTGTGCCCTGAATGTCATTACTAAGCACCACCCATACCTCAGTAGCTTCCATATAATCACAGTCATGAGTGAGACTGAGACATCGGTGATACTCTAGCCTGTGCCAACAGACAAAATGCAAATGTACTGCATTCATCAAGAGATGGCAAACAGGCAAGTGAAATAGATAAGGAAACATTGAATTACGAGGGGCGTACTATTATTATTATTATTATTATTATTATTATTATATTATTATTATTATTAACTTTATTGGCCCCATTGGACCACTTGAGTCTTCCATGTACACTTTTTCTTTGAAGGTTATATTGTTTGATTCTTCTTATCTGCCCAGTACTTCTTCATTCGTTCTGATCGCAGTGTTCTTAATTCGTCTGATATCTCTGCAGGCCGTCTGTGCATCATTTCTGCTGAAAATGTGTGATTCTTAAGAAGGGTGGTAATTTTATTCTTGTTCTCTGCATCTGTAATTTCGAGTCCAACTGTTTTGAGATCCTCTTGAATTTCTTTGATCCAATGCCCTCCAGTCTTCCTTCCCAGATTTCTCGTCACTAGTTGTCGTAAAATCCTGCTTTCTGGTGATCGTAGGATGTGAAAGAAATAAGAAATTCTTTTCTTCTTCATCGTGCTGGTGGTAACTGGGTCAATCTCTCGATAGACTGTTTCATTGGAGAGGATTCTCCAGACTCATTCAACCTGGTACTTTTTTTATTTATGCAGGTTCTGATAATTCTTCTTTCAGTTTTGAGGAGCGGATCAGTTCTTCTATCATTTTTAATTTGGAACAAGGATTCGCAAGCATAAGTGGCTTCGGGCAAAGTTACAGTTTTTTGTAGTGTTGGATCTTAGTTCCTATTGACAAGCATTTTTTGTTAAAAGTTGACCAGGTTAGAAATTGTGCTATTTTCATTTTGTTGGTTCTATTTATCCATGTTGTCTTAAATTTTATTTTTTCCTACCCAAATGCAGTACATCACACATCAGTTGTTACGTCCACCTTCTCAACATAATCTCCTTGTAACTTTATGCACTTTTGCCAGTCAATCTCTCCAGATCTTCCTGAAACCATTCTTTTGGTGTGCTGCGTGCCTAAGCCTTGACAGCTGTGTCCAGAGGTTTCTTCATGTTTCCGAACAGGTGATGATCACTTGGTGTCAAGTCGGGAGAGTATGATGGGTATGGAAGCACCGTGAATCCCATTTGATCTATGGCAGCGGTGGTCTCTCGGCTAGTGTGGGGGCGGGCATTGTCATGTTGCAGAAGCACACCTTTAGACCATTTTCCTGGCCGCTTATTTTGAATGGTAGGACGTAAGCGCTTAAGGGTTGCCACATATTCTGCACTGTTAATCGTGCCCACCAATTCCAGCCAGTCAATGAGGATGATGCCCTTTGTGTCCCTGAACACTGTCGCCATTCTCTTGCCAACTGATGGAACTGTTCGACATTTCTTTGGCGGTGGACTGACCCTATGCTTCCATTGCATCGATTGTTGTTTAAGTTAGAGGCACATGGTAATGGAGCCATGTCTCTAGTATCGTCTGGGAAATGAAACATTGGTATAACGTTCATACCGTTGTTTACAGAGACTGTGTCGTGTATCTGTGTCACTCAATGTAAGTTAATTGACCCGCCATAATCTTGTGTAACCTACGTTTTGAATTCTCCACGTATCTGACGAAGTAATGGCGCGAATAATTCTTGTAGCACCACGTCAGTCCGTGCGTTTACTGCACACTTTAGAATTATCTCTTTCATATCTCGCTCGTAAATCTTGTACATCGCTGTCCTTGGTCGTGGCTGCAAGCAGTGTTGTCAAGTCGCTAGATCTTGTGAGCTTTACGTCGACGAAATGTTAGTAAATGTGACTCGGCTGGGATTTATCGACAGTCTTCTAATGCCTCGTGGCATTTGTTGTCTATTGACGACAAGATTTTAGTGACTTTTCACAAATAGCATGTTGTTTTTCAGTAAATATAGTTTGGAAACATGCTCTCGTTAACATATATTTTGATATTGTCGTCAGGAAGGGCATGCAGCCGCAAAAACAACGAAATTGGTGATGGCGAGTAGGGGTGGTCGCCTTGTCAGTGGGAAAACATCTTATTGCTGGCTGGTTTGCGTATTACAGACTCATATAGTGTTTGCTACAGGCTGGAGCCCCACAAATAAACTGTGATCCAATCACGAAGACAATACATAGACTTTGTATAGGTGTTTAAGTGGGCTCATACACTGCAAATGGATGTTTTCACACACAGTTAAGAATTAAACCATAGCTTCACTAATATGTAACATAGAATTATGAAAACTTCAAAGTTATAGTCAGTACATAGGGCTTTTATTTCATATTGATACGTGCTACCCCTAGTAGCAAGTTCGTTAATTGGATCAAAGTAGGTAAAGCACAACACAAATGGTCCTTTAAAGAAATATTAGCTTTATTACAGGTCAGAAAGTTACACCACACAATAAGCAGATAGAAACAATTAGCTGTCTTCTTCAAGTTTGCTCCCTTATGGTGTACACTCACCCTTTCACTTGCTCACACAGTTAATCCCTCACTAATGAGACCGGTGTCCTCGCTAGAAATAACAACAACTCTTCCTCAAGTTCACAAGCCACCGTCTGACACTCACTGTTCTTGAATACTACACGCTGTTTCGCAATTCACACGTCACCGCATTACCTCTTTCGCACAACACACTCACTGACACTGGCCAGGGTTGCTCTTTATATATCGGGGCTGACGACTCACAGATGTTTCTAGAGTAGACCAGGGTTCACACCTTCTCGAGATTTCCAATACTAGGCGGACCATGAACCTTCTGGACCATGTCCTTGTTCTTGCAGCCCCGTTGCGTGAGGCGCTGGTAACACTCAGTCTGGATAGCCTGGGGCGACCTGAGTCACGCGCGGGGCGACGAAGCTGTCTAGCACCCGTAACAGTATATAAAGGCGAACAGTATATAGAGTACTGCGTGATTTATTGGTAGGAAAATATTTGTGATTTTTTAAACGGCATGAATCACAAAAAACACGATTTAACAAGATGATGATGATGATGATGATAATTGTTGTTTTAAGGGGCCTAACATCTAGGTTATCGGCCCCTAAAGGTCTGGGTGATAGCGAAAATGACAATGAAATGGAAACCATAACGAAAATTAAGTGAGACGGAAAATACTTACCAAAAGGAACTCAGATTGAAACTACTCACAAAATGAAGAGCGATAATACTTACAAAAAGGAATTTAGAACGAAAATACTCACAAAAGGAATAGATTGAAAAATACGTACAAAATGTAGGTTAGGTTCAAAATACGTACAAAATTCAATGTACAGTCGAAATACTTACAAAATTCAATTGAAATTCAAAATACTTACAAAATGCAAATGAAATTGAAAATACGTACAAAATGCAAAAAGGAAGGAAGGAAGCTTGTAGTTTAACGTGACCGTTAATCTTGAGATCATGAGCCACGGGACCTCCTTTTTACGTGGAATCCGAACCACAGGACATGGCATTTCACATCGAAAATCTCACATGCATTGACCGGGAATCGAACCCGGACCGCCTTGGTGAGAGGCATACAGCTAGACCGCTGAGCCACCACGCCCCGTACAAAATGCAATTGAGGTTCAACATACTTACAAAATGCAATTGAATTGAAAATATACAATGCAATTCAGATTCAAAAACGCCCATTTCAGATCCAAAATATTCACAAAGTGCAATTGAAATTCAAAATGCATACAAAATGCAATTGAAATTGAAAATGCCCTCAAATTGTACGGTAGATAAAAATTACTCATTTGGATGGACAATACTTACAAAATGCAATTTCGATTGAAAATAATTACAAAATGTAATTTAGATTCAAAATACCCGCAAAATGCAATTCAGAATCAAAATACTTGCAAAATGACCACCATACAAAATGCAATTTAGATTGAAAATACTTGCAAAAAGTGGTTCGGGTTTAAAATACTTACAACATGTAATTGAAATTCACTAAAGTCCCATCCCCAATATTGAAAGACTTACTAAAAATCAATTTAGATTGTCAATCTTTACAAATGCAATTGAGGTTGAAAACACACGCAAAATGCAATTTAGATCGAAACAACTTACAAAATCCAACGTAGATTGAAAATACCTTCAAAAGGGAGTGTAGATGAAAAAGAAATCCCTAAAGGGTATTTATATAAATGGGGAGCCAATTAACAAAAACAGTGCTGGAATCTTAAAGAGAAAAGGATATATAATAAAAAGAAATTAAGAGGTCTGACCCCTCGAAGAAGGAGGGAGCAGGAAAGATGAGACAAGGGCCAATTAAGGTGGGAAAGTGAAAGACTCCCTAGGCCTCGGATACCCTAATACCATCGGGGTCGGAAAAGAACAAGAGTTGACCAACGGAGGTAAACAGGAAAGAAGACGGAGAGGAGCCGGGCACAATTAAGTGGAAGCAATGCCAGACTCAGCCGGGGTCTGGTGGTCGCCAACCCACGTCCCACTAGATGTGAGCCCCTGGGAAGAGTATTTAATTTATTTGTTCCCCAGTCGGCCACTACTTGCTGACAACTGCCCTTCAGATATCGGCAAGCTTCACCTTGTTCACTGTCCGGGGAATCTGTTCATGGGACATGTTGACGTATTCATAAGCTGTGGGATCGTGGGAGAATGCGAGACTGCTAACGAGAATGTTAATTAAAAATATTTAGTTCTGGTCCATTCTGATGTCAGTTACTTTCATAATGCACTCATTAATAAGCCGAGCATTACAGGAACAATGCAGCTTACATTGAAACAGTAAGACCAACTGTGGGAGCCATTCAAACACAGTGTTACCATCAAATGACTGTGATGGCCCGATCTTTATTGACGATGTAATTATAATACAAGAAGCTCCGCGACGAACTAAAGAGCATACTTTTGTTAAAATTTAAGATTCATGCCAATGAATAATCTAAATGGATCTATCTAGAATAATGACGAAATTAAGTTGGTAATATAGAAATTTCTAATTAGTTCGAAATACAGTATAGGCCTACCTGGCATAATGTAGCCTAATAGAGCACTACAATTGGCAGCCCAGGTGATTGAATATATTCTTAGTTCTATCTCTTAAGGTACAGAACACAAAATTTGGTTCAAGTCCAATGGATAGCATGGACGTTACATGCAGTTAGACTTTGGATCTAACAGCGCGCGTAAAAATCACGTTGGCAACAATGTCAAGCATGTGTTGGTCAGAAATTATCTGAAATAATATTATCTATTGTTGTGCCAATTTTGAATGAAATCCATTGGTTAGTATAGAAGTTACATGCATTTTAAAATTGGATCTATCAGCAGGCTTAAAATCATGTTGGTAGCAGTGACGTATATTAGTTACTCCAAATTAATATAGAGTGTGAGGTGCTATACGTGTGAAAAGTTTAAAGCTGTCAGCTTGCATACTTTCTGATATATTGGTATTTTGAAAAAATAAATTGAGAGCATTTATTAACAGTTGGCTGCCCTGGTGGCTCTTAAGAATATGCTCAGTCATATCCGTTTATGTACACATAGTGCATACGAAGTTTGTTTGAATTCCAATTGCTAGTGTAGAAGTTATATGCATTTAAAAATTGGACCTATCAAAAACTTAGATTCATTTTGGCAACACTGTCATATAAGGCCTCATGGAAATTAAACTGAAATATTATTATCTATACGTGTGCCAATTATGAAATAGCTCCCATACATACCTTCCAAGATATCCAACATGGAGCTTAAATTTCAATTGCGATTTTTCAGAAGTTGGTAGCTCTGACATCATTTCCAAATACGGCATTGAGATATTCAGATATAGATCTTTAATCATACCAAATTTTGTTTCGGCAGGTGCAGCCGTTTAGGAGTTGATGGGGGGGGGGGGGGGGACACACACAGAGCCAGTCAGACAGACAGACAGACAGACAGACACACATTTGCCCAGATCGATCTCATAAGTCTACGTTTTCCTCACATTTGCAAAATGTGAAAAGTTGCCTAAAAATGTATATAACCATAAGTCAATATATGTGGTACATTAAAACCGTACCGATACATTTCTTGCCCATTCATAACATTACCTCGTAACTTAACACTTGGTAGGTTGGTTCCTTACTTTAGGGGCTGCGACAACGCGGTCATGTAGCCCCGTGTACTTTGGTGTGTGTAGAATCTGTCTGATAACCGGTGTTAATTGTGATGGCTGTATTAGTGTATGCTATCTGTTTTTTTTTAAATTCAAGTAAGGACAGCAACTTTGAATTTTTCAAATAGTTCCCACTTTTGCCGCCAAACGCCACCGTCAACGACTACTAGGCCTAGTTCAGAACTTAGCTACTAGACGCCACCGCAATCGTCTCTTGGCAACGAGCGTAGAAACCTAAGAGCGTTGTTTACATTCTTAAGCTATACAATTTAGCTTCACACAGGTGTAATTAGTGGAAGGTTCTTTAACATGCCATAAATCTATGACATGGGACCGCCGGCTTTACTTCCCCTCCGAAGGAAGGCATACTGAGGGATTTTAACGCTCTTGAAAAATCCGACGGCTTCGGCCGGGTTTGAACCCGCGATCTTGGGCATAGAAGCTCAGCATGCTACAACTTAACACTTATTTGCAACGTTTCCATTCCATTATTTCTCTACCCCTCAAATACTCACCAAACTATCAGTTATAACCTAATTATTTCAACTTATCTAGTTTCACATCCACATCTCTTCTATTCCGTGCTGTTTGTATCAAGACTTTCTCATGGTTTTCTTAACACATTTTGTAACTGATCTGGTTTTTTAAATGTTAATTTGTGAGGTTTGGGAACAAGAATATTTTTAGCATTCTCTGTTATGGCAAAATGTATATTAAGTGTATGTTCTTACAAAATTACATGTCCTACATTACGTTGCGAAAGGTCTCAATGTGACTGAAACCGTTACAGTTTTCATGTACAGCATCTAGAGACTTATGGTTACATACATTTTATTATAACAGTGTTACCACTAATGTTTCATGAAATCCTACACACCTGTGTTATCAAGAGGCTAAGTCTTAACTAACACCCCTAAGGTACGGGTTCGATCCCACCTCAGCCACCCTGGAAGTGATATTATGTCGTTTCGACGCTTCTATTCAAGACAAATATCGGCTTGGTTCCTAACTCAACTCTAGCAATACCAACAGGGATGGGGACTTCCTCTATTTCTTTTATTATTTGAGATACAATCTCTACTTAGTATAAAACAAAGTCTCCGATTATTGGATGTCATGGGTAATCTCCAGAACCAATTTATGCATTTTGATGCGGTTTTCACCATTCTATAAAGAATTTCTCCAGGAAGATTTCTGTAGAAAAATATTTATTTATGACCAAAGGAAGCCAAGCAGTAACGATTTCAGTGAATCGCGTGGAAGAAAAACCTGCCATCCGTGCGCCTTTTAAGCTTACGCTGGTAAACCGTTAAACATATCTAGAGTGAAAGAATTGTTCAGCATGGAAAGCTCTACAAAGATTGCACGACAGTAGATCTCTATCTTTAATACATCGCCCACTATAAGTGTTTTTACGTTTTCATTTCTTCCAACAATCTCCATTTTATGGAAATTTAAATTACTAGGTTCGGAGCGAGTTTATGAGCTAGCGAGCGAGCCTATCACACCTGTTTCGGCCAGCACCTAACTGTTGAGTCTTGTCGATTTAGACTTCAGAGAAGAGTATATGTGTTTGGAGTTTCGCTATTCACCTCTGATTTTCTGAATTGCGGTTGGCACCTGCCGTCCGTGCGCCGTTTAAGCTTACGCTGGGTAAACCGTTAAAGATACCGGGCGAAGCCGGGGCGGGTTGCTAGTGTTATATAAATTATTAATTGTTACTAACAAAGACTCAATGATATACTGGATTTGCAGTTTTGTATTGTCTGAAGGTGGTACAGAGGCATTCAACCACTACTGGGCACGAACTACTCCCCCCTACCGTCGGTTATTGACGTAACAAATGTTTTATGTTGTCCACACTGAGTCTCAGCAAAGTATTCCGTCTTTAGTATACGGTACCGGCAAATTTGAAAATCAGAAGGATCTAACATGCAAGAGTAGCATTTAGAATAATATTCTTTGACTTATAGGGCCCATAAACTTAATTTTGCTCGCTTTTCATAGCGGACTGGATGTGTCCCGCGGGCCACCAATTGAGAAGTCCTGGAAGATACATAGAATCAGGTCTGACCGAATAGTAGAAGTAGACCTGGGAGTTCAGTTGAGCCAACATGACTGACAGCTGTGGAGCAATATACTACGCTTGTACTGCTCGAGTCTAAGCTGCGTGAACCTGAGAGGAATGTGCATCGCGGACTATGAGTGGTGGTGTTGACGAGTCATGAGGTTTCTCGGTCCGTGCATAGTACAGAACCAAGTACATTGGTCGGTGACTTACTCAGTCATTACTAACACCACAGTGATTTGAGCAACGGCCGAATGTTAGCAGTATTGGAATAGAAAGGAATACCAGATGTCACGGTGGGCTGTTGACAGATCCTTCTCTTCACGCCCGACCCTTCCTTGCTCTTTCTCCTCACCCCGCAAGTTCATAGAGCTCGGACTTGATCAGTATAAGTGTGTGTTGTGCCACGGGGCGTTGTGTGTTCGGGTGTGACCGGACAGTGATGAAGGCTCTGAGTTAAAAGGAAGCTTGTAGTTTAACGTGACCGTTAATCTGTAGATTATGAGCCACAGGACCTCCTTTTTACGTGGAATCAGAACCACAGGACATGGCATTTCACTTCAAAAATCTCACATGCATTGACCGGGAATCGAACCCGGACCACTTTGGTGAGAGGCAAACAGCTAGACCGCTGAGCCACCACGCCCCTTGGCGTCATGGCGCGCCTTGGTCGGAAGTGATGGGCTCCATCTCAGCAACGCTGTACAGCAAAAACATTCCCCCGAGCGGCTAGCTGATGAACCATTTCTTATTTCCCCGTACAAATACAACCCGTTATAAAATAAGCGAATTAATTTTTGTATTTCACAGTCATACAGCATACCTTTTTGATGTATAACGATTACAACGCGACCAAGAACTACATTTTCCAACGAACCCGAGCCGAGAAAACGTTACCTTACAAAAATGATAACTTTGTTTCTTGGACACACAAAATTTAGAAATTAATAAACCAGTTATACAACATTCCAATGTATATTGTGTTAAAATTTTGATTCGATCTGATGACGGGTTTGTGAGATAATAATTCTCAAATGTGACGCATGACTGAAACACGCTTAAAAACGGGCACTTTTTGTGTTTCAACTGCGATAAAAAAAATATTAAAATATAAATTAAAAATTCCACACCTAAATGAACTAACGTAAAATAGAACGATGAAAATGATGATGTTATTGGATTTTATGTAGGTCTATTGGTTACTTCACAAACAACCTTCAAACTCGAATGCACATAATATTTTGGCCGACAGTGTGTAGTGTCGATGTCACAAACGGTGAAAGCCTCTACCTTCCACTACTCCCAGGGCCTCCATGGCCTGTATGGAGTTGGCTTGGCTTTACTTTTAGAACAATAAAAGTGTTCGGATAGTAAGACAAGTACGAAGAACGGGTAATCAGCTGATTTCCTATACATGTTTAAGCGAGCAAGATCTGATGATGTTTGCTTGACAGACGAAACATGTCATGGAATTGAATAATTCAGGTAGTTCCTTACAGGTTAGTAAGCATGAGTAGATAAGTTTTATTGGGCATGTTAACGTGTCGACCGAGCGTTAAAAATCCTCAGTATACCTTCCTTCGGAGGGGAAGTAAAGCGGGCGGGCCCATGTCATAGATTTATGGCATGTTAAAGAACCTTCCACTAACTAAATTTGTGTGAAGCAAAATGTGTACGTTAGGTTTGATTAATGCTCTTGAGTTCCAACGTTCGTCACCAGGCGTTGGTTGCGGTGGCTTCTAGTAGTACCGGTAGCCAAGTTCACAGCTTGGTGTCGTGGACGGTAGCATTTGGTGGCGAAAGTATGAACTACTTGAAATTATCGTCTGTATTCCTTACTTGAATTAAAAACAGATAACACACACTAATACAGTCACCAGAATTAACACCGGTTATCAGACAGATTCTACACACACCCAAAGTACACGGGGCTACATGACCGCGTTGTCGCAGCCCCTAAACTGAGGTACCAACCAACGTGTTGACCGACTGAAAAGCAGTGCGGTTTAATGCAATCCAGAATATTCCATAGTGTCGCGGCCCAAGGCACTTTGCTGGTGAACATGATACTGATAAAGAACTTACAGCTGCTATGTGAGCCATTTACGACTTGTTGAAGGCCGACTGTGAAGGCGATATATGATACTCCTGCAGGTCTCAGCTTTCACAGGCCACTACCATCCCAGGGAACACGACCCCCTCCCCTCAGTAATCAAGGTTGCAGGTTCAAATCCTGGTGCAATCAATAGGAAATTAAGGGTGCACGAATGCGAGGGATCCGTGCCAGTAGATTCACTGACAAGCAACCTTTTATAGGTTAGTGGTTAGTATATTAACCGCCTACCAAAAGGGCAATTTATATTGTCCAAGATGCAGATGGTTGAATCTTTCACTCATATTTCAACTAATTCTTGTGGAAGTGATAATGTTTCTATTATCTCCTTGACCTAGGGTGCTTGATAAATGTTTCTATAAACCAACTATTATCTCCTTGACCTAGGGTGCTTGATAAATGTTTCTATAAACCAACTATTATCTCCTTGACCTAGGGTGCTTGATAAATGTTTCTATAAACCAACTATTATCTCCTTGACCTAGGGTACTTGATAAATGTTTCTATAAACCAACTATTATCTCCTTGACCTAGGGTGCTTGATAAATGTTTCTATAAACCAACTATTATCTCCTTGACCTAGAGTGCTTGATAAATGTTTCTATAAACCAACTATTATCTCCTTGACCTAGGGTGCTTGATAAATGTTTCTATAAACCAACTATTATCTCCTTGACCTAGGGTGCTTGATAAATGTTTCTATAAACCAGCTATTATCTCCTTGACCTAGGGTGCTTGATAAATGTTTCTATAAACCAACTATTATCTCCTTGACCTAGGGTGCTTGATAAATGTTTCTATAAACCAACTATTATCTCCTTGACCTAGGGTGCTTGATAAATGTTTCTATAAACCAACTATTATCTCCTTGACCTAGGGTGCTTGATAAATATTTCTATAAACCAACTATTATCTCCTTGACCTAGGGTGCTTGATAAATGTTTCTATAAACCAACTATTATCTCCTTGACCTAGGGTGCTTGATAAATGTTTCTATAAACCAACTATTATCTCCTTGACCTAGGGTGCTTGATAAATGTTTCTATAAACCAACTATTATCTCCTTGACCTAGGGTGCTTGATAAATGTTTCTATAAACCAACTATTATCTCCTTGACCTAGGGTGCTTGATAAATGTTTTAATAAAAGCAATTATAAAAGTAAAAAATAAAAAATAGTATTAAAAATAATTAATCAATTTTTATTATCCTCGTTTTCTTTACTTCATAATTTCAATTGTTTACTATTTTAATTGTTTAATAATGCTTTTTTTTCTTCCGAATTTGGCCGCCTGTGGACCGCATGGAACCTAAGGCTTTCAGGTTAATCTCCTCTTCTCTTTCCAAAACCTCTTCATTCGTTCACTTCTGATCTTTCGCTCCTCCTCCTCCTCGGATATTACCAGTTTGGCTCTAATTCTAGGCGTTTTCTCCTCTAATATCTTGATGCTGTCAATTCGGTTTGTAAACTCTTTTCTGTTGTGGATCACATCCACAGTGAGTCCACTTTCCTTGGCGTCTCTTTTAAGCTCTTCTACCCACTTAGTTGTAGCATTCAGCTCTGTAATATACTTGAATATCCTCTTAGTCAGTCGGTTCTCGTCCATTCTCACCAAATGTCCGTAGAATTTCAACCTTCGCTTCCGCATTGTGGCAGTATTTTTTTCATTGTGTTTATAGAGGTCATCATTCTTTCTGTTCTTCCATGTCCCGTCAGCAGTTTTCTGTGGTCCTAAAATTTTCCGCAAAATTTTCCTCTCCTTTTTTTTCAGTTCCTGAAGATCCCCTTTTTTAGCCTATATTCAATTTTGAAAAAAATAGGCTTATGAGATCACCTTTTGTCCGTGTGTGTGTGTGTGTGCGTGTGTGTGTGTGTGTGTGTGTGTGTGTGTGTGTGTCCTAATAACTTCGAAACGGCTGGAGCGATTTCAATGAAACTCGGTAAGTTCATAGCACAATTCCGGGCGACCCCGACCGTGCCCTTCAATTTTTGTTACGTCTCTCCAATCCAACATGGCGGCTGTGCGGAATATTTCACCAGCATTCAATTTCTCAGAAACTATTCCCGATATCACCCTGGAATTTATTAGGGTGATAGAGGAATCTACTAGAAGTTCACCTATGTGACTTTTGAAAAACTGGTACCTAAAAAAACAACATGGCGGCCACCCGAATTTGCTACTTTTAAATAGAAGTTTCTCGCGATTTAACCAACCAAACGCAATGAAAGTTGGTATAGTATATGTTTATTCACATTGTAATGCACCGACATCTAACTTCGTTCAATTGTTTACATAACCACAAGATGGCGGATGTGCGAAATATTACACCGGTATTCTATATAGAATAATTATTAGAGATATCACCCTGAAATTTTGTACGGAGATAAAGGGCACTACTGGAAGTTCACCTATAAGACTACAAAGCGAACATGGCGGCCAAGCGAATTTGAAAAAAATAAATAGACCTTTCTCGTGACTTAATGTTCCAAACGCAATGAAATCTGGTACAGGAAATGTTTATACACATTGTAATGCACTGGTATCTAATTTAGTTCAATTGTTTACGTAACCTCAAGATGGTGGCTGTGTGAATTTTAAAATTAAGTTTTTATTTCTTGTGTCGTAATCATGCGATCGAAGTGAACGTTAGAATAATGAACCTACGCAATAATTTTCCTTTAATGGTACATGACTCTATGGCCTATACATTTAAAATTCCAACATGGCGACCATCCGAAATATTTAGACGGCTCTGAATATCTACGAATCTATTATATCAATCAAACTGAACTTTTATATGTTCATAGGGGCTATGAACTTAAGTTCACCTATAGGACGTTTAATAACCTGGTGATCACAAATCCAACATGGCGGCGACGTGAAGTATAAATATTCACATGGACGTTTCTCGCAATTTAACCATCCGAGGGCAGTGAAACTTGGTACAGTAAATCCTTATACGAATGTTAATCCACTGGCATCTAATTTATTTCAATTGTTTCCATAACAACAAGATGGCAGCTGTGCGAAATTTTAAAATCTCATTGTTACTTCTTGTGTTCTAAACATGCGATGGAAGATTGAATGCTACACGTACACAATAACCTTCATGTAACAGTACATAACTCTAGGACCTACATATATAAAATCCAACATGGTGACCATCCGAAATATTTAGTCGGTTCTCAATATCTACGAATCGATTACAGAAATCAAACTGAAATTTTGTATGTTGATAGTGGCAGTTAACATAAGTAGGATATATGAAAATAGGCTGTATAGTACTTCACGGAACTACTTGTTATTCAGTGTCAAGCACTCCGAGGCGTACAGACCCTCTGGCTTTACTACTGTGCTATAGTGTCTGAGTTTTGCCTTGTATGATATTGCTCGTTTGTTGTATCTGTTCTGGGTTAACCTATAAGCCAAATCCATTTTCCTAGCTCTTGCCCTATTCGCTTCTGTATTCATCCCATTGGGTTCTATCCATTCACCTAGATATTTAAACTTCTCAGTTCTTTTGACAGTCCCATGTTTCACTTTTATGTGTCTCTCCCCAAGGTGTCTGTATTCCATGTATTCTGTCTTTTCATAGGAGACTTAAAGACCCGTTTTCTCAGCGATTTCGTGCAGAGTATCCAGCATTTTTTGGGCATCATCTCGGCTTTGGGTTAAGAGGGCAAGATCATCAGCAAAAGCCAAACATTTAATTTCCAGGTTCTGTCCTTTCCTTCCCAGATGTATCCCCCTTACTCCTTTCATGTCCAAAGCTTCCTCCCAGGCTCTCATGATTTTCTCCAGAACAATGTTGAAGAGGATAGGTGATAAGCCATCTCCTTGTCTGACCCCTGTTTTTATTTCAAAAGGATCAGAGATTTCTCCGAAGAACTTCACTTTTGACATGGTCTCCGTTAGAGTTTGTTTGATTATTTCTCTCGTCTTCCTGTCAATTCCGAACTCCTCTAGGGTGTTAAATAAAGTCTGCCTGTCAATTGAGTCGTACGCCTTCTTGAAGTCAACGAATATTACTACAGTGTTCTGGCTTCTCAAAGCTCTTGATATTGTAATGGTTTTTAGAACTTTAATGTCCCTCGTTGAGGCAGCCATTTGTAATGGTTTTGAGAGTACTGAATAATATTAATAAGAAACTGATTATTTAAATAGTCGCCCACTTTTGGGTGATCAAAATGAAACATTTAATTGTGTATTAATCTAATAGTGTATCTGTATTGTTGTCAGCTTCACTAAAAAAAAGTACATAATGTGTAGTATTATATGTAGCCAAGGGCGCCAGACCATTTATATATCATGATCAAAATAATATATTAAACCTCGGTTAAACAGAGGTAGAGCATCGAAATTCCTATCTCCAGCCGTAGTGAAACTTACGTAATCTAACCTTACGATAATTAGTTCAGGAGTATGGTGTTGCCATATAGTAATTTCTAGCTACTAAAGGAAACCAGTCAAACATTTGAATTTAAAAATGAATTTAATATATAAAAACAACAAGTGCAAAAAGAATAAAATACTAAAGATAATAATAATAAATTAAATTAAAGAATCTACTGAATTTACTTGTATTATGGGTCTTGATAGCAAATTGGAGTATACTGAGTTAATTGAATAAAATATAGATTGAATTTAATAAGCATGAGAGCCTTCTGATTTGACTGGAGAAAAACTGTTTTAAATCGCTCGCCGCATTGAAGATCATTGTAGTTGGATTGTTGCATAGAGAGTTCCTGATGGCCCTGATCTTCCTCAAAGTAATGAATTTATATGTGGATGACGGAATAAATTCCATAAATCATCCCTGTGACAATAGCCTCGTACACAACCATGTCACAGTTTGATAAGACAGAATGTCTTATCAAATTCACATACTTAAATAGTCAACTGTCTAGTTTAGCACTGCGTTACAGACTCCATCTCGCTACAAGTTCCACTCTTCTGCTCCACACAGCGCCATTCCCTCCTCCTCCAGCAATTCAATAAAAATAATCCATTTGGGCGGCCGTCATATAGCCTATATATAACGTTCCCAGGCACGTGTCTATCCCTTCTTCTGAAGTCGCTAGGCAATATTAGCCCGTCTTTCACATATCAATAACTAGCAGAAGTACCCAGGCGTACATAAAGATACACAGAAAGACAGACAGACAATTCTATTGTCTACAACATATCACCCAGATATCCAGGCACGTGTCTATCCCTTCTTCTGAAGTCGCTAGGCAATATTAGCCCGTCTTTCACATATCAATAACTAGCAGAAGTACCCAGATATCCAGGCACGTGTCTATCCCTTCTTCTGAAGTCGCTAGGCAATATTAGCCCGTCTTTCACATATCAATAACTAGCAGAAGTACCCGTTCTTCGAACGGTGTTATATATTAACACCAGACATTATCAATTGAGCTACTGTTGCAATGGTTAGCGGTTTGTCATTCCTTCATAAGTTTATCAGAACGAAGTTAGTTTTCTGGGAATATCACACACACTGTTAATTTAAGGGCCTTAGAATGTGGTTTTCGGAGACCCCTTATAGACTCGCGAATTTTGTGTCTCACAATGGGAAGCGTAACATATGCTTTGATTGTCCTTCTAGGATAATTGTTATATTTCGCCTATTTTAGCATGTATTTTGAGAAGTTTTCCCTATATCCACCCTTCTACTGTATGAAAAGTACGGTTAGGAGTTTTATAAATGATTGGTGTATTGACTCATGTTTACCATACCTAATTTTACGATGCACCAAACATCCGAACACGATTTATAGGCGTACATAAAGATACACAGAAAGACAGACAGACAATTCTATTGTCTACAACATATCACCCAGATATCCAAATATGGGTATATCTACCATACGTATCAAACAAAATCATCCCTACGATGAACCCGTATGTCGACAAAAAAAAAAAAAGATTAGTTAAAATGTGCTCTCAAACTAAATTCACCTAACGTGTACTTCCTGACGTGAAATAGATTTGAAAGCCTTGTAGACGAAACGCAATACACCTCACATAAAAAATGACCCTCCGTTGTGTTAGGTCCCCATACACAGGAAGACCTCTTTCATAAATTATAAAGGCTTGTGGTGCATGGAAATTCAGGCTATTTAGCCTCAAATGACCAAAATTCCTAAAAGCCGCAAAAAATGCTGATTCAATTCAGGAATTTTTGAAAATAATGTTGCTGTTTGTAGATATAATAGACTTTCTGTACTATATGTCGCACGTGAAATTGCATGAAAAATTCTAGGTTACCCCTTGACCCCCTTAATTGCATTGACGAATTATACAGTCTACTGTACGTTGGTTCCGTGACAATCTTATAGCCTTTGCAAACTTTCACAGAAAAGTAATAAATAGAGTAGCCTAATAATAATATCGTATGGCCCCGGTGCCGGGTTCAAGCTTCGTAATTTGACACCCAGAGGGTAGCTTGCATGTCGAAATTTCGCTGTTCCTTGAATCACTATGAAAGTCAAGGAGGGTAGATATCTAAGCTCCTTGAACACTATAGCGCTTTGTAGTAGAGAAATGAGGAACTTTGTGTTGGCGGAAACTCGTGAGGTTAATTTTGCCATTATAAACACGGCCTACTGAATTCAAATGGGTTCTTTGACATGCCAACATCGTATGACATGCGAGTCGTATTTTTGCCGCCTTTCAAAAATCACGTACAGGCCGGACGTTTGTTTTAGACGATTGCCCTTGACCTTGAAGCCTGCGGGTGAGCCTGTACACAGTCACTCTCTCACCCTATCACTTCACATTTGTCACCACCGATCTGATGTAATGGAATTCCAGACTTGTGCAGACAGTACAGTCCACGTCGAAGTATTGTGAGACACGGAAGTACACGTTACGTAGATACGAACAGAATGCCGTTATATTTGCCAGTGACTATACTTCAGCAATAGTGTGAAACAGCTTTATCAATCATCGGAGCGTTTGGGGCAGCTGATAACAACACAGGTACTGTAGTAACTCGCCTCCAGGCTTCCATTAAGATTTTTCACTCGTCTAAAATGAACGTCCGGCCTGTACCACGGTCAGGAGTGAACCTGCAATCATGGGGTTAGTGGACCGACACGCTATCCACTCACCCACCGTGGCAAGGTATAAATGGAGTGACATTGCTTCTTACAGAAATAGATGGAAAGTTGGATGCCACCCCTTGAGATAATGTTGTCATGGTTACCGATTTCCATTCCTTCATTAGTTTCTTAAATTAAATTAAATTAGTTTTCTGGGAATATTTCAGATACTGTTGGTTTTAGAGCCTTATAATGTAGTTTTCGAGGCCCCCAAGTTTCGTTTCTGGCACCGAGGGGCTTTGTCTCCTCGTTGTACGCCATAATATAATACTAATAATAATAATATAATATGGGGATAGGAATATAATAGACCTGCCGTACCACACCCGCAGGTGTAAATCGCATGAAAAAATTCTAGTGTACCCCTTGACCCCCTTAAGCGCATTATACGTATTGATGCATTTTACAGCTTAATTTGGTTCCGTGATAACCTAGCCATTTGCAAACATTCACACCAATGTAATTAATGGAATTGCATTGCGTCTTACAGCAATAGATGTACCTCTGAGAATCTGTTGCCATGGTTACCGGCTTGTATTCGTTCATTAGTTTATTAAATGAAATTTGTTTTCTGGAAATATCTCAAAAATGGTTGGTTTTAGGGCCTTAAAATGTGGATTTCGAGTTTTGTCTCTCACATTGAGGGGCTGAAAATGATCTTTGTCTCGTCCTTCTACTCCTATTTCAGCATGTATTTTAAGGGGGTAGGCCCTCTTTTATGAGAGGTACGGAGAAGGGTTACATCAATGATTAGTGTCGTGCCTCTGATGGATATCTGTACCAAATTTTACGTTGATACACCCAGCCGTTCTCGAGTTATAAGGGAACAAATTGTCCACAGACAACAAACAAACATACAGACAGACCAAAAAATTAATTTCGCGCGCATCCATAATAAAACAGCCTGAAACGCGTAAATAACTCAAATTTCCTTAGAAATTGCGAAAGAAACATACAAACTTTAATTTGTATGTATGTAGAGATATACTGCACCGCTCGGTGTTGACCGTGTTTTATTGCACACATTTAGGTTTTACTCGCTAACCGTTGGAGATACACGAAAAGTGATAAGGACCTTTTGGATAGAAAATTAAATTCTAAATCTAGTGTATGCATCAAACGTTTGCTATTTCTTAACGTTCTCTTTTTATTTGAAATGGAATTATGAAATTTTGAAACCAAAGGGTGTAGTGACGTCACATATGTGGGTTTTACTCGCTAACCGTTGGAGATACACGAAAAGTGATAAGGACCATTCGGATAGAAAATTAAATTTTGAAGCTCATATGTGCCATCAAATGTTTGCTATTTCTTAGCGTTCCCTTTTTATTTATATGGAAATATGAAATTTTGATACCAAAGGGTGTAGTGACGTCACTAAAATGGTTGCCATTTTCTAATAGTGCAAAATATCGAAATTAAAAGTATCCTATATGTAAACATGGTAAATCAGCTACATCCATGCAAAATTTCACTTAAATCGGAGCAGTGGTTCTTGCGTTATTGAGTAACAGACAGACAGACAGACACACACCATCTCATTTTTATATATTAGTATGATGACAATACTTCTTTGTAACATTTCTCGGGAGGTCCAGCCCACCTTTTGTATAAAGTTGCAAAGGACACATTCATCGGCCCAGCATTGTTAGTGGCAGGTCTTCATAGAATCCCTTTTAGTATGATTTGTATACTGGTAGAATACTTGATGTGAAAGACATAAGTGTCTACTTATGTCATTTCCAAGAAGCCGTGGATAAGCCCGCCTTCCGTGAACACCCTCTTCTTCTCTTGTTCGTATTTTCTTCAGAAATAATATTCAGTCAAGCGTCTAACTTATTTCAAATATAATGTGTATCGCTCCAAATCCTTTCAATTGCCATAATATTCTACATTACCGCATAATAATAGATATAAACATATTAGTTAACATAATAACTAATAAAAGGTAAAATGTAAACTTAAAAAATATTGATAATAATAATAATAATAATAATAATAATAAAATATATAAAATTATTTCATTCTGGTCACAAATTGGGACCATCACAATTCGCCCCAGAGAATTATGGTGTATGTCAACAATCATATCACCATACTTCTCTTCAACACTTGTACAAATATGAAATATTATACCCTTCAAAGAAATTACCAACATCGACAATATTATACTCTTCAAAGCAATTACCAACATACAAAAAATATACCCTTCAAGTTTAACATATATATATTTTTTTAAATCTCATCATTTCAGTCTTTCACTGTTCATAATGTCTTTTTCTTTCTTCTTTACATAATTAAAGCGACCTGTAAACAATGTACATCAAAATACCCTTCACTTTTATATTCTTGTTTTGGACATAAGTCATCGTTGCACTTATGTATATTTGGGTGGCATACACCTTTGCTTTATATCTTAAGGACGTAGAATTCAATTTTCAGCCTGGTGTCGAACTGAATACCCTATGGCTAGTTGGTGGGACTGCCAACTGATTAATTCACTTAATCACTTCACAACACTTTGTATGTGATGCGAATAACCAGAACTACTCCAGTCTCTCAGGAATTATATGTATCTAGTAACACAGGCATATTATAGAAAAAATGAAACTTTATTAGCTTATATTACCTAAGGCAACATCTTTCAGTGCAAATGTAGTGCGTTAATTTACCCCACATATGTATATATATCACACTCAAATACACAAGCTTATAGTCGACAAAATACGCTTTATATTTCCTCTGTGCTCTTCAAGACACACAATATCAAAGATCGGCGCAACACTTCGCCATTACCTGCTCGTTCAGACCACAATCATTCACTTAATATTAAGCGACTTTCCTTACTTACCATCAGTTATACTTCTATTATTCATGATACATATTTCCTTAAGGATCTCACATTATAGGTCCCGCATAATCGTTTTACTGCATCGTCTAATTACTCACCTTTTTGACCTGAGTTACTCACCTTTTTAACCGTAGTTACTCACCTTATTTCTCACAATTACACTTCTTTCTATTCTAGATTACCTTTCTTTCGCGGAATCCGAATTCACTCACTTTATTTCTCAAAATTAGGCTATACGTCTTTCTACTCAAGATTACACATCTTAGTCACCTGTAGATATTCACCTTATTTCTCAAAATTACACTTCTTTCTATTCTAGATTACCTTTCTTTCGCGGAATCCGTATTCACTTACTTTATTTATCAAAATTACACTTCTTTCTACTCATGATTACCTTTCTTTCGCAGAATCCGTATTCACTCACTTTATTTCTCAAAATTACACGTCTTTCTACTCAAGATTACATTTCTTTCGCGGAATCCGTATGACCAATAAAATTTAATTTCTCCAGTACAAAAAAATGACTTACCTTTAAATCCTTGCTTTACCATCCTAGCTACTGAAATATTAACTGTTCACAAAAATCTGCCTAATTAAATTACGGGCATCAAAATATAGCTTTACTTTCCTCTCTGACTTGGGAACTACCCTTAACGAATTAATATATGGGCTAATATAGGGTTCGATAATTTTATCCTGCAACATGCTTTCAATCTGCCTACTCACAGCTTCCTGGAATTTGTAAGGCACGGGGTAGCGATGACCTACAAAAATACTGCGATCATGTACATATAATGAATGTTCGTAGCAATTAGCTAATCCAATACGGTTCTCAAATATTTATTAATTCTCTTACAACACCTCCAACAATCGATCCACATGATCACACTCTAACACACTCTGTAATGCAGCCTCACGCAAGGAATCCTCTAGATAATCTTTCGTCATCATACTGCCTAAAAATGTTAAAAAACAAGGTTCCCTCTCAAGAGATACGCCAACAATCTCACCACTCACCACCTCACTACAAATATCGACTCCTTTAGTCATTAATACCTCCTCAAGCGTACATATATTCTTAGAACCACCAAATAACTTACTTCAATTATTAAATGACATGATCACATCTCCACCCTTTCATCTGAATTTGACACTACCCTCCTTATAACTTAGCTGGGCAGAATGTTGCGACATCCACTAAGAACCCCTAATTAATGAATATAACAGATTTGGAATCAATAAACATATCTGTGTTCCAATCTTACCTTCCTTTAAAATTTCTACAACCACTTGTTTAGAAATTATTTGGAATATCTTTCCCATCGCAGTTAACACGAAAGTAGTTCTAATTGGAATTTCCTCATTTTAATACCATTTTCCTTCCTATTATTATAAAATGGTGCACTGATGCAAGAAACCTGACAGCCACTGTCAAAAAGTGTATCGATACACGCCCCTAACACTTGTAATTTTAAGACTGAGTTAAAATTAATAACGGTAGGTTCTTTAGATACCTCCATAAATTCACTTAATAAATCATTACGGATATTTAGGTCATACGGTTCACTCAAAATAGTAATACCGACTTACATAACAACTCTATCTGGCATTTTTAAGTTCTTATAACCTTCTTCTTCGCTTCTATATTTATTTATAGTTACACTCTCTTCTCTCCTCATAACAATAGTTTCTTCCTCCTCCGTATTATATTTATCAATAGTAACACTGTATTTCGCCTTTGCCCCAATTTCTTCCCCTATTCTATCTTCTATGGCACGCCACTGCACTTCATAATCTTTCTCACACTCTTTCATTATATTCTCTATTTCCTCTAACAACTTCATTTCCTCCCCTTTCATTTTACTTCTGGACTTACTAATTTCATGCCTTTCCTTCATTTCTCCACCACTATAGCTTAACGACCTTTCTAACTGTTGCTTTTTGCTTCTGATTTCTTCTATATCCGTCCTTCTTTCGTCTTCTACACTATCTCTCTCCACCATTTCCTCCACCATCGCGCTCTGCTTGTGCTTTTTCTTCCCATGCTTTGGATTACTTATCTCAGCTTTCTGCTTTCCTTGTTCAATAATTATGTCTTTCTGACTGTGCCTTAACGCACGCTTCTCTATCTCTGTTAACTTCATATTGACTTCCTTTATATAGGCTCTGACTTCTTCCCTTGTCTGCCTATTTTGTTCCTCTATAATTTTCTGCATTTTTATTTCTTGAGAGCTTATCACTTTCTTTATTTTACCTACTTCTATTCCTATCTTGTCTTTAATCTACATCTCTTCTTTCTTGCTACGTTCCATAATCTCTACCTTCACGTCTTCTACTCTTTCCCTTACCTCTTGATTAATCTCTTCTACTTTCTTGCCTATAACTTCAAACTTTTCCCCTACTTCTATCCTAACTTCAGCTATGGTTTTCTTTAACTCACTTTGCAATTCCTTTCTTATTATTTCAATGAATTCTGACATATTCTCCTTAATCCTCTCATACTTTTTATTTAACTCCACATTCACCTTTTCCACCTTATCTAGCTTCCGATTAATTTCTTTATTATCTTTACATATCGCTTCTCTTATCTCCCTACTCATCTCCTGATTTTGCCTACTTATTTCCTCTCTCATCTCCCTACTCATCTCCTGATTTTGCCTACTTATTTCCTCTCTCATCTCCCTACTCATCTCCTGATTTTGCCTATTCATCTCCTGATTTTGCTTACTTATCTCCCTACTCATCTCCCTACTCATCTCCTGATTTTGCCTACTTGTTTCCTCTCTCATCTCCCTACTCATCTCCTTATTTTGCCTATTCATCTCCTGATTTTGCTTACTTATCTCCCTACTCATCTCCTGATTATTTTTATTGCTATCTTCTAGCTTCTTGTCTATTGCCCTACTTATCTCCTGATTTTGCTTATTTCCTCTCTCATCTCCCTACTCATCTCCTGATTTTGCCTATTCATCTCCAGAAACATTCCCATGATCTCATCTAATTTATTTTCCGAAATATCCAAAGGCTTTTGTTTCTCCTTCCCTCCACTAGTCTCAGGATTTATTTCAGGATGTAGCTCTATATTCGTCTCAGGGTTAACCTCGGGATTATTCTCAGGATTACTCTCAAGATTTACCTCCGACATCTTGGTATAATCCTCTACACTCTCAGCCTCAGTACCACTATCAACTTTCGTATAATTAGCTTTCTCGCCTTTACCCCTACTCCTCAATTTCCTTTGTTCCTCATCCGCCATCTCGAAGTACACCGTATAAAGTTTACCGTTCCAAAATTCACCTCACTTTCCCCCAAAATCAGTCACTAATAATATACTAATTCACTTCACTTTCCCCCAAAATCACTGACAATTTGCACTGAATTAACACTCACTCCTTCCGTAAATATCGTTAGGTTTTCGTGCCGCATAGTTGGGGGCCATTTGTAATGGTTTTTAGAACTTTAATGTCCCTTGTTGAGACAGCCATTTGTAATGGTTTTGAGAGTACTGAATAATATTAATAAGAAACTGATTATTTAAATAGTCGCCCACTTTTGGGTGATCGAAATGAAACATTTAATTGTGTATTAATCTAATAGTGTATCTGTATTGTTGTCAGCTACACTAAAAAAGTACATAATGTGTAGTATTATATGTAGCCAAGGGCGCCAGACCATTTATATATCATGATCAAAATAATATATTAAACCTCGGTTAAACAGAGGTAGAGCATCGAAATTCCTATCTCCAGCCGTAGTGAAACTTACGTAATCTAACCTTACGATAATTAGTTCAGGAGTATGGTGTTGCCTTATAGTAATTTCTAGCTACTAAAGGAAACCAGTCAAACATTTGAATTTAAAAATGAATTTAATATATAAAAACAACAAGTGCAAAAAGAATAAAATACTAAAGATAATAATAATAATAAATTAAATTAAAGAATCTACTGAATTTACTTGTATTATGGGTCTTGATAGCAAATTGGAGTATACTGAGTTAATTGAATAAAATATAGATTGAATTTAATAAGCATGAGAGCCTTCTGATTTGACTGGAGTAAAACTGTTTTAAATCGCTCACCGCATTGAAGATCATTGTAGTTGGATTGTTGCAAAGAGAGTTCCTGATGGCCCTGATCTTCCTCAAAGTAATGAATTTATATGTGGATGACGGAATAAATTCCATAAATCATCCCTGTGACAATAGCCTCGTACACAACCATGTCACAGTTTGATAAGACAGAATGTCTTATCAAATTCACATACTTAAATTGTCAACTGTCTAGTTTAGCACTGCGTTACAGACTCCATCTCGCTACAAGTTCCACTCTTCTGCTCCACACAGCGCCATTCCCTCTCCTCCAGCAATTCAATAAAAATAATCCATTTGGGCGGCCGTCATATAGCCTATATATAACGTTCCCAGGTAAGGCACGTGTCTATCCCCTCTTCTGAAGTCGCTAGGCAATATTAGCCCGTCTTTCACATATCAATAATGACTATACTTCTTTGTAACATTTCTCGGGAGGTCCAGCCCACCTTTTGTATAAAGTTGCAAAGGACACATTCATCGGCCCAGCATTGTTAGTGGCAGGTCGTCATAGAATCCCTTCTTGGTATGATTTGTATACTGGTAGAATACTTGATGTGAAAGACATAAGTGTCTATTTATGTCATTTCCAAGAAGCCGTGGATAAGCCGGCCTTCCGTGAACACCCTCTTCTTCTCTTGTTCGTATTTTCTTCAGAAATCATATTCAGTCAAGCGTCTAACTTATTTCAAATATAATGTGTATCGCTCCAAATCCTTTCAATTGCCATAATATTCTACATTACCGCATAATAATAGATATAAACATATTAGTTAACATAATAACTAATAAAAGGTAAAATGTAAACTTTAAAAATATTGATAATAATAATAATAATAATAATAACAAAATATATAAAATTATTTCATTCTGGTCACAAATTGGGACCATCACAATCTGAGGATGCTCTTGAGGTTGAATATTTGCTCTGCGCACGATCTCCCCTTTCTAAAGCCAGCTTGGTATTCACCTATGAGGTGGTTTGCTTGTTTTTCAACTCTGTTCAGCAGTACTTTGGAGAGTATCTTGTATGCGACTGGAAGTAGAGAGATTCCTCTGTAGTTGTCGATGTTCGCCCGATGACCTTTCTTGTGAAGTGGGTGTATAAGGGCACATTTCCAGTCGTTCGGGATCATTTCAGTTTTCCAGATTTCTTCTATGATGCCGTGTATTTCTTCTGGTGTCATTTCTCCTCCGAACTTCCACATTTCTGCAGCGATGCCATCTTCGCCTGGTGCTTTGTTGTTTTTAAGCTCGATTAGTATGCGCTTTACCTCATCTAAACTTGGTGGGTTGGAATCCGGGTTCTCATAGGATGGATTCTGAGTATTCAATCTTTCCACAGGTTCTTCACAGTTCAGCAGCACTTTGAAATAGTCGGCCAAAAGTTGACAGTCGCTCGTCGCTATACTACCATCTTTCCGTTTGAAGCACCAGACTTTGTGACTGATATCCCTGTAGTTCTCTTTGAAGGTTCTGTAAAACTCTCGCGTGTTGTTGCTTAATATGCATCTAAATTTTGAAAATAAATAAGCTCATAAAATGAAATTTCTCTTAATTTTACCACCTTAATTGTAAAATTAATTATGAGCATTAAAATGTTAAAGAAAACAAATATTAAAATTAATAATAATAATAATTGGGCCAAATGTAAATAAATACAAATAAAATATATTTTCTACTGTACTATTCTGCCCTATAAGGGTTAAAGATCTCCTTAGGGGCTAAATTCCTGCACCCCGACGTCTTATATTAGCCTCAGTAGTTAAAAGAGACGTAAAAACCAACAACATTATTATTAGTTCGTTCTTTAGACTAAGTGTTAGCACCAGGTTGCGCAACATAACCAAACTAAGGAATGTGGCCCGGGGTGGTGCTCCCCAAGCAAGGAGGATCAACAACCCCTTTACTGCGACATTAAATGTGTTGAAAATTCATTATAGGCGTTGAAGGATCTTGGTCATCAACCCTGTGTACCTGGGTGTGTATGTTCAATTTGTGAGGTAACCTGTGCTTTTGTGGTGACTGCAGTAGTGTGTAATTAATAAAGCCAGAAATGTGATAGGTGACTCGGGACTTGTGGAGAAAAGCCACGGACAGGATAGTAGCTGTAGATGATGATGATGGTAATTGTTTTAAGGGGCCTAACATCTAGGTTATCGGCCCCTAATGGTCTGGGTGATAGCGAAAATGACAATGAGATGGAAACCATACCGAAAAGTGAGACTGAGAATACTTACAAAATGGAACTCAGATTGAAACGAATCACAAAATGTAGAATGGAAATACTTACGAAAGGTAATTTAGAAGGAAAATACTCACAAAAGGAATAGATTAAAAAACACGCACAAAATGCAAATGAAATTGAAAATATTTACAAAATGTAATTTAGATTCAAAATACTCATTTGGATTGACAATAATTACGAAATGCAACTTAGATTAAAAATACTTCCAAGATGTGATTTAGATTCAAAATAATCACAAAATGCAATTGAGAATCAAAACCCTTACAAATTGCCCACCATACAAAATGCAATTTAGATTGAAAATACTTGCAAAATGCGGTTTAGGTTGAAATACTTACAAAATGCAGTTGAAATTCAAAATACTCACAGAAGTGCCTTCACCTACAGTCAAAGACTTACTTAAACGCAATTTAGATTGTCAATCCTTACAAAATGCAATTGGGGTTGAAAATACTCGCAAAATGCAATTTATATCGAAAATACTTACAAAATGCAAATCAGATTAAAAATACCTACAAAATGGAGTGTAGATTCAAAAAATTCGCTAAAGGTAATTTGGTTGGTTGGTTGGTTCCTTAGTTTAGGGGCTGCGACAACGCGGTCATGTAGCCCCGTGTACTTTGGGTGTGTGTAGAATCTGTCTGATAACCGGTGTTAATTGTGATGACTGTATTAGTGTGTGTATCTGTTTTTTAATTCAAGTAGAGACTGCAACTTTGAATTTTCAAATAGTTCCTACTTTTGCCGCCAAACGCCACCGTCAACGACTACTAGGCCTAGTTCAGAACTAGCTACTAGACGCCACCGCAGTCGGCTCTTGGCAACGAACGTAGCAACCTAAGAGCGTTGTTTACATTCTTAACCTATCCAATTTAGTTTCACACAGGTGTAATTAGTGGAAAGATCTTTAACATGCCATAAATCTATGACATGGGACCGCCGGCTTTACTTCCCCTCCGAAGGAAGGCATACTGAGGGATTTTTAACGCTCTTAAAAAATCCGACGGCTTCGGCCGGGTTTGAACCCGCTATCTTGGGCATAGAAGCTCAGCATGCAAAAAGGTAATTTAGATACACGGGGAGCCAATTCACAAAAACAGTGCGGGAATCTTAAAGAGAAAAGGCGATACACTGGAAAGAAAACAAGAGGTCTGACCCCTCGATGAATGAGGGATCAGGAAAGATGAGACAAGGGCCAATTAAGGCGGGAAAGTGAAAGACGGAAAGAAGACGGAGAGGAGCCCGGCACAAGTTAGTGGAAGCAATGCCGGACTCAGCTGGGGTCCCGTGGTCACCAACCCACGTCCCACAAGCAGTGAGCCCCTTGGGAAGATAGCCGCTGTAGAACCCCCAATCTTTGGACTTGCTCCAGTTCCCCCATTGAAGTCGCGGTGAGAGCTTTAACGAGCACCGCTACACTGCTTGGTGTCATACAAGCACTAACATCTTACAGCGTCAAACCGTTGTTGCCATTTTTAGCCTATTTTCAATTTTGAAAAAATAGGCTTATGAGATCACCTTTTGTCCGTGTGTGTGTGTGTGTGTGTGTGTGTGTGTGTGTGTGTGTGTGAGGTGTGTGTGTGTGTGTCCCCCTAATAAAATCTAAACGGCTGGAGCGAATTCAATGAAACTCGGTAAGTTCATAGCACTATTCCTGGCGACCTCGACCGTGCCCTTCAAATTTTGTTACGTCTCACCAATCCAACATGGCGGCTGTGCGAAATATTTCACTAGCATTCAATATCTCCGAAACTATTATCGATATCGCCCTGAAATTGTGTACGGTGATAAAGGGCACTACTAGAAGTTCACCTATGAGACTTTCAAAAACCTGGTGACTACAAAACCAACATGGCGGTCAAGCGAAATTGAGACTTTTAAATAGACATTTCCTGCGATTTAACTATCCAAACGTAATGAAACATGGTACAGCAAATGTTTATACACATTGTAATGCACTGGAGTCTAATTTAGTTCAATTGTTTACATAACCTCAAAATGGCGGTTGTGCGAAATATTTCACTGACATTCTATATCTCCGAAACTATTACAGATATCATCATGCAATTTTGTACGGTGATAAAGGGTACTGATACAAGTTTACCTATGTATATTTCATAAACCTGTAAAGTACAAAACGAACATGGCGACCAAGCGAATTTGAAATATTTTAATAGACTTTTCTCGTGATTTAACTCTCTGAGCGCAGTGAAATGTGGTAGAGTAAATGATTTTGCAGATTGTAATGCACTGCCATCTAATTTAATTCAATTGTTTACATAACCTCAAGATGGCGGCTGTGCGACATTTTAAAATTAAGTTTTTTTTCTTGTGTCGTAATCATGCGATCGAAGTGAAAGTTTGAATAATGAAGCTAGGCAATAATTGTCCTTGAATGATACATAACTCTATGGCCTATACATATAACAATCCTAAATGGCGAGCTTCCGAAATATTTAGACGGTTCTCAATATCTATGAATCTTTTACAGCAACCAAACTGTTTTTTTTAATGTTCATAGAGACTATGAACATATGTTCACCTACAGGACTTTCAGTAACCTGGTGAGCACAAATCCAACATGGCGGTGACGCGAAGTATAAATATTTAAATGGACGTTTCTCGCGAATTAACTATCCGAGTGCCGTGAAACGTTGCACGTTAAATGCTTATACAAATGTTGATCCACTGGCATGTAATTAATTTCAATTGTTTGCATAATCACAAGATGGCTGGTGTGCGTACTTTTAAAATCTCGTTTTTACTTTTTGTGTTCTAATCATGCGATTGAAGTTTGAATACCATACGTACACAACAATCTTAATGTAATAGTAGAAAAATAAAAATCCATCCTGGCGACCATATGAAATATTTAAACGGTTCTCAATATCTACGAATCTGTTACAGAAATTAAACTGAAATTTTGTATGTTGATAGAGACAATTAACATAAGCAGGATATATGAAAATAGGCTGTAGAGTTCTTCACGGAACTACTTGTTTTTGCTGTTATTGTTGTTGATTCGTTTAGCAGCTTCCGTCATGCAGTCTCGTGTACTTGGGTGTGTGCCATAGTGATGGCTTTATTATGTATGTATTTGAAATTCGGACTAAGTTTTGGGAAGGAGACAGTTGTGGCTTTAATTTAGGTCCCTACTCGACCTCCTCTCCCTGGATATCAGCTGGCTACACGTCAGTTACATGCTATCTCGTTTATGTTTCTCAGATTCGTTGATGTTTGGGCACAAAACCAGTTCGTCACATCTCATCGTCTGATTCCCGGGTTATGAACAGTAGTGGGCTTGCAAGCAGTGTTGCCAAGTGCAACTGATTACTCCTAAACTATGCACCGCTTACTGTACGTTTTGCACGTCATTAGACCCTGTATGTCAGTGGCCAGTAGCGCGGGATTTGGACAACCACCATCCTGCATTTGGCTCCTAATACACCTCTCGTAACAAGAACCAGATGGACCTATTGAGTCATTTATCACGTGTTATTCAAATGTTTACAATCCCCGTCTCGTGGTTGATTGGAGAGAGTAGCCTGAGGCAGAGACAGCTTCAGTACACACAAACAACGAGGCCAATGCAGCTTCCAGTTGGTGAGAACAAATAGGGCGCGGATGTTTAGGAAATATCATATTTTTCATTGCCTCTATTTTGAAGCCCGATTGGTTTCTGATGCAAATCAAGTGATTATCGTCACAATACAGAGGTTTTTATTTGTCATAAATGCCATATTTCCAACATTTTTACCATTAGGTCATATTTTTAGCATTTTTTTTGTTAGAGCGTCATATTTCGGTGGTTTGACGGCAGCTGTAAGTGTGTAATCAACCTCAACGAGAACTAGTGTTTACACTGTAAATAATCACTATATAAAGAATTCAGTTAACAATTTAATCTCGAAGGGATTGTCGCTTGGATTTATAATTAAAAAGCGGCCATATTTAAATCAGTCATTTTCACGTCATATTTTGCTTTTTGAGTGATTGTGAGGTTTGAAGCCATTTTTCAGTGTTGCCTAAGTAAACAAAAGTTTGGTGCTTTTCAGTCGGTCAACACCAATATACCCAAATAGAGCTGGGTTACGTCCTAATCCTGAAATAAATCTATAACATAGATGTTATAGCCTAAGTGTAATGGATCTGATGATGATCGCTTGAAGATCGAAACTGGTCATCCAAGAGTATTTATTAATCTTATGTAATTAATTTCAGGATCAGGGAATAACCCATCTCATTTGGGTACATTCGTGTTGACCGACTGAAAAGCACCAAACTTTTGTTTTTTGAGTGATATTTCGTCATTTTTAAGGTCACATTTGCTTGCATATTCGGACTATTTTTAGGCCTTAAACATCCGAGCCCTAATAATAATAATAATAATAATAATAATGATACCATGTGTGTCAAGTTGGATAGGCCAGAATCTTAAGCTCAAACATTTTAGCTCAGTAGTAAATAAAAACAACAAAACAAAATAAAATCAAACCAAAAACAACAAAACAAGATAAAAAAACAAAATAAAACCAAACCAGAAACAACAGAACAAAATAAACCCAAACCAAAAAACAACAAAACAAAATAGAACCAGACCAAAAGCAAGAAAACAAAATAAAACCCAATCATAAACTAAGAACAACACAAAAGAAATAAAACCAAACCAAAAACAACAAAACAAAATAAAACCAAACCAAAAGCAACAAAACAAAATAAAACCAAACCAGAAACAACAAAACAAAAGCATCAAAACAAAACAAAAACAAACATAAAAACAAAACACGAAAAACTAAACAAAGCCAAAAACAATAAAACCAAACAAAGCAAAAAACAATAATTCTAAACACAAAACAAAACACAAAAAACAAAATCAATAACAAACCTAACGTTTAGGTAGCCGGGCTCTGCCTGTCACAAGTCAGGACAAAGGGTGAGTCATAGACGAGTAACCCGGCTGGTAGTCCCTTGTAAGGTTCCCTTGCCTCTATGCCTCTGAAAGCCTCTTGCTGAACAGGAAGGGTCCAGTAAGGAGGCTTGAGCTCAAGGAACGAAACATCCTAAGGAGAATACTAGGGTCAATACGAGAAATGGATCAGACACAATCTCCAAGAGGACATAATCACATCGATGAGGAAAAGGCGACTAACCCGTATGAACCTCTGCCGACTCGCTTCACCACGACAGGTGGAGGACCACCACAGAGAAATCACACCTGGAGCAGCTTCTAATTTCTCCCAACACCGCACAAGATCGGACCAAATTCCGTCAAGGAGTATTGCCAGTATCCGTTACCAGCAAGAAGACCGCAGGAACCACCAGACCGTAGTGGACAGAGGACAGGAAGTCTGCTCATAGCCGGAAAATGAAAGCCTTCTGTAAAGAGTTAAAGCGAGCCTCGTGGTCCATAGATCGCCAAAACGAAAAGAAGAATAATAATATCACCGGCATCTTTAGGAAAAGGCGATTGAATATCTACGGTCACATTCTCAGAATGAACAATGACAGGATTCTCAACCTCGCTCTCTCGATGAGAGTCAAGAACAACTGGTTTAGTGAAATGAGGAAGATCTTCAAGGAATTGGCATTACAGAGGAAATTATACAAGATGGAGTCCAGTTCAGAACAGTTACCAACAACCATCATTTCTCTGAGAAAACGACTACCAGAACCAAGAAATCATGGACGGGCATAACGGAGGAAGATTTTCTGTGCCCAGATGAACAGCTTTTAGGAGCAGAGATAAAAATCATTAGCAAAATAAGTTGTATCGTGCTCCATAACGATATGATAATAATAATAATAATAATAATAATAATAATAATAATAATAATAATAATAATAATATCGTATGGCCTCGGGTGCCAGGTCCAAGCTTTGTAATTTGCACCCAGAGGGTAGCTTGCATGTCAAATTTCGTTGTTCCTTGAATCACTATGAAAGTCAAGGAGGTTAGATATCTAAGCTCCTTGAACACTATAGCGCTTTCTAGCAGAGAAATGAGGAACTTTGTGTTGGCGGAAACTCCCGAGATTAATTTTTCCATTATGAATACGGCCTACTGAATTCAAATGGGTTATTTGGCATGCCAACATCTTATGAGATGCGTGTCGTATTTTTGCCGCCTTTCAAAAATCACTTATCACGGCCAGGAGCGAACCTGCAATCTTGGGGTTAGTAGACCGACACGCTATCCACTCACCCACTGTGGCAAGCTATAATAATATTAATAATAATAATAATAATAATAATAATAATAATAATCTACTCCCGACCCCATAGTAACTGGAATTATTATTGTAATAATGTTAGGCTGAAACTGTCTCAGTTCTGGATTTAAAAAAAATCTAAATCTTCGGAATAAAATTGAACTAAATTAGAAATTGCTTGGGGGCGCCAGATAATTGGGGGCCCTAGGCCTGGGCCTAGTCAGGCCTAATGGGTATTCCAGCACTGCTAGGAGGTCAAAAACCACAAAGTTTCAACCACGGAAATACTGTACTATGTCAACACGGGAATACAAACGCAAAATGTTAAGTTTCAAACTTCATAGAAAAATTCTACTCACACCCAAGTAAGCGATATCTTATCCCCTAAAATGAAACAGATGATCTCAATGTTCCGCCCGCTATTACAACAACCACCACTGCGACTAAGCTACTGCGGTCTGTCGTGTGGCGTGCTTTGTGCTCGCGTATGAAATGCAAATAGTCGTGTATTACAGCTTGGACGCGCGGTTTCACATGGATGAAGATTTTCTCGTTAAAATGTAAATAACGTACACACAGGTGGAAGTAATGAACCCGTATAGGCTCTGGTCCCGATTGATCATCACTAAAGAAAGCCCTGGCATATGAATTGCATTTCATTCCACATGTACTCCAGAACAAAACCACACATCGCTTGTGTGTGGCCTAAACATGACGTCGGGCGTTATGGTGCAAGGCAAAACAAAACAAAAAACAGAACAAAAAACGGATTACAAAACACTATAAACAAAACACACAAAAAAAAAAGAATTACAAAACACTATAAACAAAACACAAAAAGGAATATTACAAAACACCAAAAACAAAACACACAAAACAGAACACAGAACTAAAGAACAAATTACAAAACACTAAAAACAATACACAAATGAAAAACACTAAAAACAAAACACCAAAAATAGAACACAGAACAAAAACAAATTACAAAACACTAGAAACAGAACCCAGAACAAAACACAAATTACAAAAGATTAAAAACCAAACACAAAGAACAAAAAACGAAACACAAAAAGAAGAACACAGAACAAAAATCTAATTACAAAATACACTAAAATCAAAACATAAAACAAATTACAAAACACAAAAAACTAATTACAAAAGACAGAACAAAAATCAAATCACTAAAAGCAAATTACAAAACACTAAAAACAGAACACAGTACAAAACACAAATTACAAAAAGCAAATTACAAAACACTAAAAACAGAACACAGTACAAAACACAAATTACAAAACACTAAAAACCAAACTTAAAAAACAAAAAAGATACTCAAAAAGCAGAGCACAGAACAAAAAGCAAATTAAAAAATACTAAAAACAAAACACAAAACAAATTACAAAACACAAAAAACGAAACACAGAAAACAGAACAAAGAACCAAAAACAACTTACGACACACAAAAAGCGAATTAAAAAACACTAAAAACAGAACACAGAACAAAGCACAAATTACAAAAACACTAAAAATAGAACACAGAACAAAACACAAATTACAAAACACTAAAAACAGAACACAGAACAAAACACAAATTACAAAAACACTAAAAATAGAACACAGAACAAAACACATATTACAAAAACACTAAAAATAGAACACAGAACAAAACACAAATTAAAAAACACAAAAACAAAACCAAAACAAAAAACAAATTACAAAAACACTAAAAATAGAACACAGAACAAAACACAAATTACAAAATACTAAAAACAGAACACAGAACAAAACACAAATTACAAAAACACTAAAAATAGAACACAGAACAAAACACAAATTACAAAATACTAAAAACAGAACCCAGAACAAAACACAAATTACAAAACACTAAAAACAGAACACAGAACAAAACACAAATTACAAAATACTAAAAACAGAACACAGAACAAAACACAAATTACAAAAACACTAAAAATAGAACACAGAACAAAACACAAATTACAAAATACTAAAAACAGAACACAGAACAAAACACAAATTACAAAAACACTAAAAATAGTACACAGAACAAAACACAAATTACAAAATACTAAAAACAGAACACAGAACAAAACACAAATTACAAAAACACTAAAAATAGAACACAGAACAAAACACAAATCACAAAATACTAAAAACCGAACACAGAACAAAACACAAAATACAAAAACACCAAAAATAGAACACAGAACAAAACACACATTACAAAAACACTAAAAATAGAACACAGAACAAAACACAAATTACAAAAACACTAAAAATAGAACACAGAACAAAACACAAATTAAAAAACACAAAAACAAAACCAAAACAAAAAACAAAAACAGCACTCATAATCAATAAAGCAATAGCAAGCGAGCAAATGTATGTGAGCCGAGGAGGATATCTTGCATTTGACATGTGAAGAATGTATGGAAGAAGGAGGTTGATGTACGAATGCTGCTTTCACTCGATTGACCAGGACCGGCGGAAGAATGGAAGAGGGAGATACGACGGGAGTGTGCAGTGAGGCAGGCACACAACGTGAAGAATATAACATTAAGGATTTCAAAAGAGAATTACTGGACGGAAAGATTAGACTGAGAGAGGAAACAAGATAACTGACTCTTTCAAAAGCCGCCCACTTCCTTTCCAAACTGCAAGCATCTAGAGAACTGTTGAGATAGAACCCGGACAGTACACTAACACGCACTCATTTTAGAGTGATTATGAGCGATTCACTGGATGCCCTTGATATATCAGGGTATTCTAGAATCACAAACACTGCTTTAGTCGAGTGGTGCTCTCGTCCTCCGAGCACTATTATTCAGTCAGATCCACGAACCAGTATAAGTCGATGGATTCTGAAGATCAGTAATCTACAGTAATTAACATTTGTAATAGAAAATCATACGTGTGAAACAATTAGTAACTGCGATACAGGTAACTAGGACATAAAATCAGTGAAATTAATTATTTATTGAAATTTTGGGTATTGATAAAATCTGATTCTTTACAAAATATTATGACAACATGATTAATTATTGATAAAATATGATACAATCCAATAACAGTGCTACGAGGTTAAACCGTGTGATGATTTATAAAGTGTGAAACATGTGTGATAAGTGATATGGACACTATTGGACACTTCTTTTAGTGCACAAGACTTTCTTTTATTCATAGTGAAGGTCCTTTGATTAGAAATAGGATTCTCACGGTAAGAGACTCCATTACGAGCTGCCCTGGAAATTTATGTACGAGTGCCATATTTTTCTTTTAGTCAATAAAAGTGGAAGTGTTATTGAATTTTGTGTGTCATTTTTCATCCTTCTTGTATTCAAGCGGGGATCTCGAATTCAGTTCGCACCATTTGCCCATACGCACATTTCCGTGTGATTGTTTCCGAGTCTCGTGCTCAACTGTTTTCGAGATTCTCGCATATTTGGGCGTTGGTCTCCGGACTAACGGGCACAGTACTGGAGGTGTGTCTCAGTGAAATTACAAAGGAATTATACAGTGTCCTCATAGGTTGGATGCATTGTTCGAATTGGCTGCACCCGTGATTTATGTGTAGACCAGGGGTTGGAGGGGATGTGACTGATATGTATAGTTGCCGACGCTGGGAAGATTATTCTATTTTGTGGCTACTGAGAGAGTAGTTGTTCGAATTTGTGTCTCCCGAGGGAGTGGTTGATTTTTTTCGTAGCTCCGTTTTGAGGAGTGGTTGTAGGAATGGCCTGGGGTCGGTATCAAGTCAGTTGATAGGGGTTTGGACTTATAATTGAAGAGGTCAAGTTTGGCTATGCTTTGTTGAACTTGGGAAGGAAGGTAATACAAGACGATCACAATATTGTGTTAAGAGTTCTGCACGGAGTTGCAGAGAATAATTCGCCTAGTATCAGATAAGTCGCCAAGACTTCTTGTCTCGAAAAGCATGACGTATTGAGAACTGAAGTCTGTTTACTGAAATTCGAGGACCATAACGATACATTTGTTAATCTACGAAAACTGGTATTGTTCAAATCAGGTGCGAACTAGTTGCGATAATTCACCAAACGGATTCAGAGCACTATTATTCAGTCAAATCCACGAACCAGTATAAGTCGATGGATTCTGAAGATCAGTAATCTACAGTAATTAACATTTGTAGTAGAAAATCATACGTGTGGAACAATTAGTAACTGCGATACACGTAACTAAGACGGATTCTCTGGGAGCATTAACCCCAGAATCAGTAGAGTTAGTCTTCATATCTAAGACCAGCATCTGTAAGTACCAGTCATCATCTTCTTCCAAGGGTTCATCAATGTATGTCATAAGTGTGTCACTGTATATATGATAGGGAATGTTAAGGTAGTCTGTATCGACGAGGATCCTGCCAAGTGTATATATTTTGTCTGGTATCAGAATACATGTCAATTTTTACCAGTGTTTTTATTTTATGCGGTCACCGGTATAGTTGGGTGTGAATGTTTATTGCTGTTGTTAGTATCGTACAGGTGTTTAACCCCCACGCACCCCAATATATTGTTATTGAGTAGAGGAAACGTTACAATTGGTCGCCCAAGTGGGACTGATACGTTACAAGTTGACCAAGAGAGGTTGACAGGAAAGAAGACAGAGAGGAGCCCGGCACAAGTAAGTAGAAGCAGTGACGGATCCAGCTGGGGTCCTGTGGTCGTCAACCCACGTCCCACTAGATTTGAGCCCCTGGGGGGTTCAAGAGGCACTGTGCATCAATTTTTCAGCATTATTTCCTTATAATTGCTTTTAAATTGGCATAATTGTTTTGTGTCCTAAGTTTGGGATATCCTACTGCGTGAAAAAATCCTGCAATCGAAAATTGCACACACAGGTTTCCTAATAAAACTGTGATTGGCATACCGTACAAACTTTATTACATTTGGCACAATATTACAGGACAAAATAGGATTTAGTAGACTACGTAATGTAAAATTAGAATTTTTGGGAAAATGAAAACAAAGTTCAGATCAAGTTCCCCCCCCCCCCCCCTGATCCATTACCTAGAATCATACGTTTTCCATCATTTTTCTCTTACCATCTTCTGCACGATTATTTGACACTCAGGAAGCATGTCGTCTTTGTCTTCTTCAATTGTTGAAAAACAGTGTGGTGTGGCAATGGATAGATTGTCTCTAAGGAAATAAACAAGAAACCAGGGACTCCAGTTCAATTTTTGGTCAGTAGGGTTGTAGGTTACAAATGAGTTCATAAAACACTAAGTCCTACCGGTCAATTAGCTCTAAAGGACTATTTCGGAGGGGGAGAAAACCTCTAGGTCCATCTCTTGATACAGCATTGCAAGGAACACTCATTATTAATTCTTAACAAGAGCTACTTTTGGTTTTTCAACTTTTACATGGAAGATTATTGAAAATCTAAGCTTTATGATTCACATATCATCTGGGAGTCATTAGAAGTTGATTACGAATTGAATTGTCACCACTGCACGGGAAATATTTGTTTTATTAAGTAAATAAATGATTTTACTTCTTGCTCATTTGACGACGGCTGCCACGACACATTGACGTCATGTTGCCAACATGTCCGATACAAAATACACTACACGACGCAAGTAACTTTGAAATTATGAGAAAAAAGTAATAAAACGCAAATCTATTGACCTGGATAAAGATTATTGATGCGTGACTACCTCCATTGTGCGTCACAAAAAACAAACAGGGGTGTTTATATTAGCTAGCGCGGCCCGCTACTATAAGGACAATAATTTATATTGTCAATGATTCTGATGGTTGAATCTTTCAACCATAGGCCTATATCAACAAATTAGTGGCTAGGCGAAAACCATTCGTCTGCCGGATGCGATATAGTACCGAATGCGTGGGGTTGGCAATACGGTTCAATATGTTAAAAATGGCTGATTCAGCTGGAATTTCATCTACTGTATATACGTCGTGTTCATATTTGGGATGGCCGGGTGGGTCACAGACAGCGGAGGAGAAAACAACTATTACTAAGATATTTTCCCGACTATTAATTATGGCATTTTGGTTAATTTCAGTTAAGAATTTTCTCTCATAAAGTAGCTCTCATTAAGTTTTACCCAAGCATTCATTTGTAGAGCTGGAAACATGGAAGCAGACAGTGGATGTCGTGAAGCCTAACCATATAGTTCGGCAGACACATTCTGCTGTGTGCAAACAAAGCACGTTATAGTAGCTTAACCCTTTATAGGATAGTGGTCTATATATTAACCACCTACTATAATTTATATTGACAATGATGCTGTTGATTGAATATTTCAGCCATGTGGCTATATCAACAAATTTTCCTTTTAGACGTGTCAATATTACTAAAATCAAATAGTATCACTTTATCTCCTTGGCCTATATGAAACATTTTTTAAAAATGAAAACAATTAAAGTTAAAAAGTACTAAGAATAGTAGGCCTAATAAAATTATATAAAAAATAAAATTTTAATACTTTTACAATCTTAATTTTTGGAACATTAAAATGTTGAAGAAAACAAATATTGAAATTAATAATAATTAATACGAGAAGACCAGTGCTGCTCCGCAGCATTCACTTCAACAATCCTACAGCACTTCTGTCCATATGACATTTGCATGTGTTCATGGTAGTGACCTGAACAGACATTTACGGTACCGTCACTTTTGGGTAAATGATGTAGACTTATGAGATCAAATGTGTGGGTGTCTGCCTGTCCTCTGTGTGTCCCACTATTTACCCTGCGTAAGCTTAAAAGGCGCACGGACGTCAGGTTTCAGGCGCAATTCTGAAAAGCCGAGGTGAACAGCTAACTCCAAACACATAAGCTATACACTTCTCTGAAGAATTAACTCGACACGACTCGGCAGTTTGATGCTGGCTGAAGCTAGGGTGATAGGTCGCTCGCAAGCTCGTAAACTCACTCTGAAGTTAGTAATTTAAATTTCCACTGAATGGAGATTGTTGGAAGAAATGAAAACGTTAAAACACTTACAGTGGTCGATGTGGGAGCTATCGCGGACTTTCTTGCAGAACTTTTCATGCTGAACAATTCTCAGAGAATATCGATATTTTTAACGGTTTACCCAGTGTAAGCTTAAAAGACACATGGACATTAGGTTTTTCTTCAACTCAATTCACTGAAATCGTAAATGCTCGGCTTATTTTGGTCGTAAATACATGGTTTTCTACCTAATCCTTCATCGAGAAATCCTATACAGAATGGTGAAAACCGCATCAAAATCCATCAAGTTGCTCTCGAGATCACCCGTTACATCCATGAATTGGGAACTTTGTTTTATACTAAGTAGATAGAGATATCCACACAATTTAAGGCTACAGCGGTACAATTTGGTGTTTTGTCTACTTATGAACAATGGTATAAATTTAAAATAAAAGATGGGTCTTTTATATTTGAATTTAGAGATGTAACCCTTGGTTAACATATAGAGGTGTGAAAATTAATAGAATTAAATAAATAATTTTAATTAGTCATAATTACTTTAATTCAAAATCTTTATTGACCAACTTCTTTTGTTTTCCTACTTAGTAGTGTTTCCTCTCCCGTGGAATTACACCTTTTCCCATAAGGAATTGCGTCTGGAAACATACATATTATTGGATTCCGAGGGATATCTGAGCTGGGTCCAATTTCAATTTTTCATTGACATTAGAATTCAAGTCAGGTGATTTCAATGCATAGTTCATGAATCTTTGAATAGTTCAATAGCGTTCATCAGTTAAAAGACCCACAATCCCTCCGCTCTAAATTCACACGTAAAGTAGAGTGAAGTAATAAAAAATAAAAGTGTGGCATTTTGCATTTGCAAGGCTCCTCTGTTAGTGGAAATTCTAAAAAATATATACATATATAATAATTTGAGTTTCGTAAATGAAAATATAATTAGGAGTCTTGGTTAAACATTTGAAGTAATTTCATCACCTTGTAAACATACTTAGTGCATTAAACCGTGAAAAGTAAAATTGCAATTTTGGAAAACTGACACCGAATCTATTAATTTTTACATATCTGTAAAGACAGCTGTCGCCTCCACCCCTACAGATAGAATAGTAAGTAAAGGCGATTGATGAGAAATGAAAAGATAACTCTCACAGAAGGAATTAATATTTATTAAGCAGTAAATTTGATTCGAGTATATCTTAGTTATAGAACTGAGGGAATGAAATAACAGTATGTAGGATAGTAATCACCCATGTAGGACAATATTATTTTTTTACCATTACCTCAGGACAGTTATCGTATTAGGGATGCGGACGTCCTTGTATAATTGTTATTTAATCTGTGCCCCGTTTGCTGAGGTCTGTGCTCCTCCGCAACATTCGTTTCAAAATTCTAATAGTACTTCCTTCCATTCGACATTTGCTGTTCGCTTGCCTTTTGGTTCTTTTTGAACTTTGACGTCATGAAAGGATTTTGCTCGCGATAGTGCGACATACAGTAAAGTTGTCCGTGGCTAAACACCGGTTGATGTAAATAAATGCCTACTTGATCTAGTGTTTGACCTTGAGCGTTATTGATAGTTATACGAAAAGCCAAACTTACTGGAAACTGCCTCCTTTTGAAGGACAATGGCATAGAAGTATATGATGGCGTAAGGTCAAGGCGAGAGAGTAGAACATTGTTTCCAACATTTACGCCAGTAATAATTTCCAGGTGTAAGCAATTGTCATGCAACTTCCAAACCAACAGTCTAGTACCGTTCAACATACCTTGGGTAACATTAATATTTCTCATCAAAATCACAATTGAGCCTTCTTTTAGTCGAAGGATATGAGGTGGCAATCCACTTATGCCTATGCTGTCTAAAAATTATATTGGGAATTGTAGAAGTTCACTCTCATCTTCAGTAATCAAATTATTCCACTGTTGTAAGTTCTCGATGATCCTGGGATTAGGTCTAAAACTTTGTCATTGATTTCTTTACAATGTTCATTTTTAGGTGCTAAAATCGCTATTTTTGAAAAGCGTGAAATATATTTCAGCGTGGAACTAATTCTGAATTTTCTGCATCGACATGAGGGTATTTACCGTTACCAATTTGTATCAAGAAGTTTGCAAAGTCACGTTGATCTGTATCCGCTCGCATATTTTTGTTGAGTTTACAAATTTTGAATAATGGCCATAGTGCGCCCCTGAGGTAGTAACATTGCTGCAATACCTGTCCATGCAACAGAAGCTACATTAACCCCAAATTTGTGCAACTGTGATTCAAGCATTGGTAAATAAATGTTTTCCCGGTGCCCCCTGGACCGTCAATGAAATATGCATTACTCATCCTTTCATTGCTGTTTTGTACTATCCCCAAAATTTCTGTAATTATAGCCGTTTGGTTTCCATTAGCTTGGTTTATCATCCGACTTAATTGATCCTCATTAAGTTTTGGATAATTCATTGGTAAATTTGTCTGAGGGTAATTATCAATAATACCTGGCAATTCGAGAGAAGTAATGGGAAGACCATGGAGCTTTAAATGTATTAGAAATATGTATAAGAGTCAACTGATATGCAATGTTAGGTTCGTGAAACTGCAGATAGGCTAATCTTCTGATAATGAATTCTTGAAAATGTCCCATAACTATCTTACATTTGAAGGGGTCTGAAAGATACATATGTAAGAAAACAGTTGTCGTAACTGAGAAGGCATCTGAAATTGTGACGCTTCTGCTAAACAACGCTGCCATTCAGAATCATCAATCAGCAAACCTCGCTCCTTAGCCGTTTCTTTAAAAGTAGAATAGACAACAGCTTTGTATGTTCGTAGATCCTGGTAGCACCTATGACGGTAATGTCTGTTCATGGCATTGGCATATTGTGAGTACAACAATCAGAGTTTATTTAGACAGGCTAGAAAGCGAATTGCAAAACATGTTACAGATTATTGTATGGATACATGCGACATTAGCGCCTGAGTGGAGCAGGTAGAAGTTAACGATATCATGACGTAATTATGGAACTCTTTGTTAATATCAAGTTAGATTTATTATTGGGGCGGCGTTGAATATTATGATACGGTGTTAGTCGTTGTCGCCTAGCGACAATATGTCCGTCAAGTCATTCGATTCTATTTTCGTGAGACCTTGAAGGAAGTAATATTCGCAATTATTTTAATACACGAATGATATAATCAAGTAAGGAGGGTATCAATCGACGGTGCTTGACGGGCATTACATTTTAAGACAACAAACTTCGTCGTAGCGCAAATACTTCCCGAGATATTTCAGTTTTACTAAAGGGTGACATTTTTTGAAAACTATTTTAATATATGAGATAATAATAATAATAATAATAATAATAATAATAATAATAATAATAATAATAATAATAATCCATCAAACATGCTTTTGGCTTTCCTTTGTCTATCTCTCTCTCCCTCTGAAACAATTAAAATTAAATTAAAATAAATACAAATAAATGATCTTCAGTAATATTCTGCCCAATAGATGGGTTAATAATAATAATATCGTATGGCTTCGGGTGCCGGGCGCAAGCTTTGTTATTTGACGCCCAGAGGGCAGCTTGCATGTCAAATTTTGTTGTTCCTTGGAGCGCCATGTAAGTCAAGGAGGTTATATATCTATGTTCCTTGACACTATAGCCCTTTCTAGTACAGAAAGGAGGAATGTTGTGACGGTGGAAAATCCCGACATTAATTTTGCCATTATGAACACGGCCTACTGAATTCAAATGGGTTCTTTAACATGCTGTATGACATGCGTGTCGTGATTTTTGCTGCCTTTCAAAAATCACTTACCACGGCCAGGAGCGAACCTGCGAGCTTGGGGTTGGTAGACCGACACGATAACAACTCACCCACCGTGGCAAGACTATAAAGGGTTAAATGGAACAGAGTAACTTCATAGCAAGAAATAACACACTTACTGTCGACCAAAGTATTATGTGCACTCGAGTTTGTAGGTTCTTTGTGAAGTAACCAATAGACCTACATAACATCCAATAGCATCACCATTTTCGTCGTTCTATTTTACGTTAGGTCATGTAGGTTTGGATTTTTAGCCTACTTTTCACATTTTGCAAAAATGAGGAAAAAGTAGACTTATGAGATCGGGCAAATGTGTGTCTGTCTGTCTGTCTGTCTGTCTGTCTGTCCTTCTGTCTGTCTGTCTGGCTGTGTGTGTGTCCCCCCCTATCAACTCCTAAACAGCTGCAGCAATCGAAACAAAATTTGGTAGGAGTAAAGATCTATACCTGAATAACTCACGGCCATATTTGAAAATGATGTCAGTGCTACCAACTGCTAAAAAATCGCAATTGAAATTTGAGCTCCATGTTGGATATCTTGGAAAGTATGAATGGGAGCTATTTCAAAATTGGCACACGTGCAGATCATAATATTTCAGTTTAATTTCCAGGAGGCCAAACATGGCAGTGTTGCCAAAATGATTATAAACCTCCTGATAGGTCCAATTTTTAAATGCATATAACTTCTACACTATCAAGCGGAATTCAACCAAATTTCGTATGTTGTATGTGTACATAACCAGATATGACTGAGCATATTCTTAAGACCTACCAGGGCTGCCAACTGTTAATAAATGCTCCTAATTTATTTTATCCAAATACCAATATATCAGAAAGTATGCAAGCCGACAGCTTTAAACTATGCACACGTATAGTACCTGACATTCTATATTAATTTGGAGTAACTTATATACGTCAGTGCTACCAACATGATTCTAAGCCTGCTGACAGGTCCAACTTTAAATACATATAACTTCCATACTATCATTTGGATTTCAACCAAATTTCGTATGTGCTATGTGTACCATAACAGATATGACTATGCGTATTCTAAGGAGCAACCAGGGCTGCCAACTGTTAATATGTGCTGTCCCTATTTTTGTTACCCTATAATCAATACATCAGAAAGTATGCAAGCCAATAGCTCTAAACTTTGCACACGTATAGTACCTGGCATTCTAGACGAATTTGGAGTAACTAATATACGTCAGTGCTGCCAACATGATTCTAAGCCTGCTGATAGGTCCAATTTTAAAATGCATGTAACTTCTATACTAACTAATGGATTTCATTCAAAATTGGCACAACAATAGATCATATTATTTCAGATTATTTCTGACCAATACATGCATGACATTGTTGCCAACATGATTTTACGCGCGCTGTTAGACCCAATGTTTAACTGCATGTAACGTCCATGCTATCCAGTGGACTTCAACCAAATTTTGTATTTAGTACCGTAAGAGACGGAACTAAGAATATATTCAGTCATCAGGGCTGCCAACTGTAGTGCTCTATTAGGATACATTATGCCAGGTATACAGTATTTCGAACTAATTGGAAATTTCGATATTAGCAACTTAATTTTGTCATTATTCTAGATAGGTTCATATTCAGTAGAATAATCATTGGCATGAAAAGTAGGCTGTATAGTTCTTAACGGAACTTCTTGTTAATTTATATTTTAATATTTTTTATCGCAGTTGGAACACAAAAAGTGCACGCTTTTAAGCATGTTTCAACCATGCGTCACATTTAAGAATTATTATCTCAAAAGCCCGTCATCAGATCGAATCCAAATTTTAACACAATATACATTGGAATGTTGTATAACTGGTTTATTAATTTCACAATTTTGTGTGTCCAAGAAACAAAGTTGTTATCATTGTTGTAAGGTAACTTTTTCTCGGCTCGGGGTGGTTGGAAAATGTAGTTCTTGGTTGCGTTGTAATCGTTATACATCAAAAAGTTATGCTGTATGACTGTGAAACACGTAAATTAATTCACTTATTTTATATCGGTTTGTATTTGTACGAGGAAATTACACATGGTTCACCTGCTAGCCACTCCGGAAAAAACTGTACAGCGTTGCCGAAATGGTGCCCACACGCATCATGGTGCGTCTCGCTCGGAAGTGATGGGCTCCATATCAGCAACGCTGTACAGCAATTCCCGGAGCGGCTAGCTGGTGAACCATGTGTTATTTCCTGGTACAAATACAAGCCGATATAAAATAAGTGAATTAATTTACGTGTTTCACAGTCATACAGCATAACGTTTTGATGTATAACGATTACAACGCAACCAATAACTACATTTTCCAACCACCCCGAGCCGAGAAAAAGTTACCTTACACAAATGATAACAACTTTCGTTCTTGACGACACAAAATTTTGGTCATTTAGTCCCGTGTACTTGGGCGAGTGTTGAATTTTGTCTCATAACCCGTGCTATTGTGAGGCTGTATTAGTGTGTGTATATATCATTCAGGTGAGGATTCAATCAATCAACGTATAATATCCGTATAGCACGTTGTATTTCAACAAGTTACTACAATCAACATTCAATTATACTCCTTGAAGAGAACAAAGAGTTATAACTAAACCCATGCATTTAGGAGAAAGTAGGCTTTTCTGTAGAAATGCTTTCCTTGCCTGAGCCAACCTACTTTTTGTATCCTCTTTGCTTCTTCCATCACTGGTTATTTTTCTTCCTAAGTAACAGAAGTCTCCTACTTCCTTTAGTTTTTCACCTGCCATTTTGATGTCCATAGAGGTTTCTGATTTATTGCGACTGCATTCCAATATTTTTGTTTTACAATTATTAATTTTCATCATGAATTCTTTCCTCAAGACAGAGTCCATACCATTCCTTTTGATGTATAGGGATTAAAACGCAACCAAGAACTATATTTTCCAACCACCCCGAGCCGAGAAAAAGTTACCTTACACAAATGATAACAACTTTCGTTCTTGACGACACAAAATTTTGAAATTAATAAACCAGTTATACAACATTCCAATGTATATTGTGTTAAAATTTGGATTCCATCTGATGACGGGTTTGTGAGATAATAACTCTTAAATGTGACGCATGGTTGAAACACGCTTTAAAATGGGCACTTCTTGTGTTTCAACTGCGATAAAACATATTAAAATATAAATTAAAAACTCCAAACCTACATGAACTAACGTAAAATAGAACGACGAAAATGATGATGTTATTGGATTTTATGTAAGTCTATTGGTTACTTCACAAACAACCTTCAAACTTGAGTGCACATAATATTTTGGTTGACAGACTACGGCCGCCTCCTTCCCAATCCCTGCCTCAATTACATATACACATACAGTAAAACCTGCCTTCAACGGACCCTTTATTAGACGGAAACTGTGTTACGCGGACAACAGAAATAAAAATAACAAGTAGTACCGTGAAGAACTATACAGCCCATTTTCATACATCCTACTTAAGTTAATTGCATCTATCAACTTACAACATTTCAGTTTGATTGCTGTAATAGATTAGTAGATCTTGAGAACCATCTATATATTTTGGATGGTCGCCATGTTGGATTTGCGTAATTTCATTATTCAAACTTCACTTCGATCGCATGAGTAATACACAAGAAATAAAAACTTAATTTTAAAATTTTGCACAGCCGCCATCTTGAGGTTATGTAAACAATTGGACTAAATTACATGCCAGTGCATTGCAATGTGTATAAACATTTGCTGTACCATATTTCACTGCGCTCAGATGGTTAAAGGGCGAGAAAAGTTTATTAAAATGTTTGAACATTTTTTGGCCGCCATGTTTGTTTTGTAGTTAACAGGTTTTTGAGAGTCTCATAGATGAACTGCACTGTACAAAATTTCACGGTGATACCAGTAATTGTTTCGGAGATATAGAATGATGGTGAAATATTTCGCACAGCCGCCATGTTGGATTGGTGAGATTTAACAAAATTTCAAGAGCACGGTCGGGGTGCGAGATTGCAATTTCTAATTCACTTTTAGCATTGGAGAAGGATACAGCTTCCTAATTGGCTATTCTGACGAAACCAGACTGCACCAATGCTGTGATTAGTCAGCGAAGTTATAGGGTGGAGCCTATCAGCGATGTCGTTCCAGGTTTGAAACAAAATATATAGAACTCCCACTGTTTAACTTCCTATTTCCTACGTACCCGTATAGCCTAAGTTGTAATGCGCCGAGCAATAGTTGCATGATCATTGATCCTAGGCCATAAGTGTTTCTGTATCTTCTAAAGGCAAGAAGAATCATTACCAGAATGTTTTTCATCGATTATCTCATTTACTCTGTACGAATACGGTAGTAGCTTATCATCCACTCCCGATCAAGAATTGTATGCACATGGGAGGTGGCTCAAAATATTTTATTTCCGACGGCCTGAAAGGCATAAATGGCAACCACAGAGCCAAAAAATGAGCTTGCCATTCACCGCAGTTACGGAAACACTTATGGCCTAGGAACAATGATCATGCAACTATTGCTAGGCACATTACAATAGAAGGCACCAAGAAAATAGGAAGTAACAAGAAGTTCCGTGACAAACCATAGAGCCTACTTTTCTTAAAATTTAAGATTCATGATAATGATTAATCTATATGGATCTATCTAGAGTAATGACGAAATTAAGTTGGTAATATAGAAATTTCTAATTAGTTCGAAATACTGTATACCTGGCATAATGTAGCCTAATGTAGCCTAATAGAGCACTACAGTTAGCAGCCCTGGTGACTGAATATATTCTTAGTTCCATCTCTTAAGGTACAGAATACAAAATTTGGTTGAAGTCCAATGGATAGCATGGACGTTACATGCAGTTAAACATTGGATCTAACAGCACGCGTAAAATCATGTTGGCAACAATGTCATGCATGTATTGGTCAGAAATAATATGAAATAAGATCTATTGTTGTGCCAATTTTGAATGAAATCCATTAGTTAGTATAGAAGTTACATGCATTTTAAAATTGGACCTATCAGCAGGCTTATAATCATTTTGGCAACACTGCCATGTATGAGCTCCTGGAAATTAAACTGAAATATACGTGTGCCAATTTTGAAATAGCTCCCATTCATACCTTCCAAGATATCCAACATGGACCTAAAATTTCAATTGCGATTTTTCAGCAGTTGTTAGCACTGACATTATTTTCCAATATGGCCGTGAGATATTCAGGTATGGATCTTTACTCCTACCAAATTTTGTTTCGATTGCTGCAACCGTTTAGGAGTTGATAGGGGAGGGGACACACAGACAGACAGACAGACACACACACATTTCCCCGATCTCATAAGTCTACTTTTTCCTAATTTTTGCAAAATGTGAAAAGTAGGCTAAGAACAGTGGGAGTTCTACATATTTTGTTCAAACCTGGAACGACATCGCTGATAGGTTCCACTCTATAACTACGCTGACTAACCACAGCCCTTGGTGCAGTAGTGTTTCGTCAGAACAGCCAATCAAGAAGCCGTATCGCTCTCTAATGCTAAAAGTGAACTAGAAAATGCAATCTCGCGGTCGGGGTTGGCCGTAATAGTACTATGACCTTACCGAGTTTCATTGAAATCGCTCCAGCCATTTAGAAGTTATTAGTGGGGGACACCACACGGACGCACACACACATACACACACACGGACAAAAGGTGATCTCATAAGCCTATTGTTTCATAAACGAAAATATGCTAAAAATACGCATTTTAACGGAAAATTTACAAGTTCTGGAATGGAGGTTTTAGAAAAGTGTCAGGCACCCTGTGAATGTCTGTCTTTTTTTGCTGTAACAGTTGATTCTGTAACTAACGAAGAATGTGCAAATAGGTCTTCCTTCTTTCTTTCCCAAACTTACACTTGAAAGTGTATCGTTATTCTCCTGTTTCCTGTTGTCCAAACCTTTCCCAATGTTCGCTTTAATGGGCAGTCCATCAACAAATGCCCGTCTTTTTGTTCATTGTAAGATTTTCTTGTACAGTACTGTACTAATTCGTTGCAGAGATAGTCTATATAAATAGGCCTACAACACTGAATAAGGTATATGCACCATTTTATTTTTTCTCATATGCATGTTCATGGTTTAGTCCTGCCTCCGTTAACAGGAAACCTTTGTTTAACGGAAACAAGTAATTCCGTGACGAACTAATGATCCTACTTTTCTTAAAATTTAAAATTCATGCCAATGATGAATACTGTATATAGTCAATATAGGCTACCTATCTAGAATAATGACGGAATCAAGTTGGCAATACTAACATTTCTATGTACTGTAGTTTAAAATATACCTGGAATAGTGTAGCCTAATAGTGTACTACAGTTGGCAGCCCTGGTAATCTGAATATATTCTTAGTTCCATCTCTTAAGGTATAGAATGAACATGCATCATTTGGTTGAAGTCGAATGGATAGTATGGACGTTCCATGCTGTTAGATATTGGATCCATCCGTGTGCGTAAAATCATGTTGGCAACAACGTCATGTATGTCTTCCTCAGAATTAATCTGAAAGGTTACGATCTATAACAGTGCCAATTTTGGATAAAATCCATTTGTTAGAATATAAGTTGCATGTAATTAAAAATTGAACCAATAAGAAGGCTCAGAATCATGTTGGCAGCACTGAGGTATATTACTTACTCCAAATTAATCTAGAATGTCAGGTACTATACGTGTGTTGGCTTGTATAGTGTCTGATATGTTGATATTAGGATTAAACAAATAGAGAGAGCATTTATAAACAGTTGGTAGCCCTGCTGGTTCTTAAGAATACCCATAGTCATAACTGTTATGGTACAAAAAGCACATACGAAATTTGGTTGAAATCCATTTGTTTGCATGTAAGTTACATGCATTTAAAAAGTGGACCTATCAGTGGGTTTAGAATCATGTTGGCAGCACTGATGTACATTAGTTGCACCAAACTAATGTAGAATGTCAGGTATTGTACGTGTACAAAGTTTAGAGCTGTTGGCTTGCATTCTGTATGATGGTATTGATATTAGGGTTAAAAAATAGAGAGCATTTATTAGCAGTTGGCAGCCGTGGTGGCTCTTTAGAATACGCACTGTCATACCTGTTATAGCACTCATAGAACATACGATATTTGGTTGAAATCCAGTCGATAGTATAGAAGTTACATGCATTTAATAATTGGACCTATCGGCAGGCTTAGAATCATGTTGGCACCAATGTCATGTATGGGCTCCTGAAAATTAATCTAGAATGTTATAATCTACAGTATACGTGTGATAATTTTGGAACAGTTTGCATGCATAACTTCTGAGATATCCAACATAGACCTCAAATTTCAATTGCGATTTTTAAAGTAGTTGGTAGCACTGACGTCATTTTCAAATATGGCCGTGAGATATTCAGGTATAGATCTTTACTCATACCAAATTTGGTTTCGATAGCTGCAGCCATTTAGGAGTTAGGGGGGGACACACGCACAGGTAGCCAGACAGACAGACAGAAGGACAGACAGAAGGACAGACACACATTTTGCCGGATCGATCTCATGTCTACTATTTCCTCTTTTTTTTTCAAAATTAGAAAAGTAGGCTAAATATTGCTAGTCCCGTTCATTTCTGTTGAAGGCAGGTTTTTCTGTATTAATGCAGACACCACAATACCATAGGTTATCATACAAATGCGCTATCTATATACTATATATACACACACCCAAGTACACGGGGATGAAATGACCACCACGATGTCCAACCACTACACAAGACACCTGGATGAAGTAGGTGTTCCAGGACTTTAATAAGTATAGATGCGCCGGTCATTCGTGGCCGCTCATAAGCGCGTGAGAATTCCGAGTAGAACACTGTGATATGCAAATTGTGCACTTTATTTGCATTGATCACAAAGGTATGAAGGCTCACTGTGTGCGGAGGCACCACTGCGCACGTTATAGTACCGGTCAAGAAAGAACGGCCCACTTATACCATCTTGTCATTTTCTTGGAGAGAGTGTAGAAGAAACCATGGAACACATACTCAGGAGGGGCGCCATCGTGATACTGCAACAATGCAGTTTACTCTAAACACCATCGTCAACAGAAGCACAAAGGGGAAAGCAAATGGAAGTGGGGTAATGGGCAGGCAGGCTCTACTGAATGGAGCGGCAATGCAGACAAGTGCTGCTAATTGCGGGCGAGGCCGCTGGCGATTTATAGCAGCACTGCAGCATGGTGTCGCCATAACTTGCGAGTTGGAGCTGGAGTTCACGCTACAAACTTAAGTTATGTGTTATCTCACACAGGGTGTTTCCACATGAGGATCGCTTGAGGTATGACTACTGACAGCGAAGTTAGGAACTATGCGTTGTTTACAACCGAGCTGAGCTTGGCTCCCTCGTAACCCGGCAAGCCAGCAAACGTCCGCGGCATTCGCAACTCAGACAGGTAATACGCTCGAATGGGTGTGGCTGTCACCTTGAGAACGGTTGGTTGGTTCCTTAGTTTAGGGGCTGTGACAACGCGGTCATGTAGCCCCGTGTACTTTGGGTGTGTGTAGAATCTGTCTGATTAGCGGTGTTAATTGTGATGGCTGTATTAGTGTGTGTTATCTGTGAGTCAGGTAAGGACTGCCGACATTGAATTTCAATTTCTTCCTACTTTTGCTACCAAACGCTACCGTCCACGACACCTAGCTTGCGGACTTGGCTACTAGATGGTATCGAAGTCAGCATCTGGCGGTGAACGTTGGGACTAATAGAGCGTTATCAATTCAAACCTACAAATTTTGGCTTCACACAAGTGTAGTTAGTGGAAGATTCTTTTTCATGCCATAAATCTATGACTTGGGACCGCCGGCTTTACTTCCCCTCCAAAGGAAAGCATACTGAGAGATTTTTAACGCTCTTAAACAATCCGACGACTTCAGCTGGGTTTGAACCCACGTTCACTACAGGATAAACAAAACGTTATTCGCAACCGCACGACTTTTATCCGAATCCGCTAGCATTACATTGAAATGAAAATCCACAGCCTGCTTCCAGTCGACCGAACGGGTCAGGGAATGGAATGAACGAAGCCCACATCTAGTGGCGAGGATATGAACTGTGCCGGCTACCGAAGCCTGTCGCACTCCCCTGGGGCAATGATTAAATGGATGACATGAAATGAAATGAAATGATAATGGAGAGTGTTTGTTGCTGGAATGAAATTGTGACAAGGAAAACCGGAGTACCCGGAGAAAAACCTGTCTGCCTCCTCTTTGTCCAGCACAAATTTCACACGGAGAGACCGGAATTTGAACCACGGAGCCAACCAGGCTCATTTTGTTTTTGGCCGGGGGGGTTAAGGCCGGATGCTCTTCTTGATGCCACGTGATTTTTCAGGTGAAAATTCCACCCCGCTGTCACCGGCATTCGAACCCCGGTCATTCAGGTGAAAGACGAGCAGCTAAGCCACTGCGCCCTCACGCTCTCCTGTGGAAGTCCACACAAATTAAAGGCATTTCCATGATTGCCTTCTCTCACTTATCTATCATTCTCATTCAATCCAAGCGAAAGCAAACAGGGAAATAACAAGAAACGTGTAAGATGCAGATCTTAGTAAAAACTAAAATTATTTGAATAAAAATCCAGTTCAACATTTTATTCTAAAAACTATCCACAAATTTACTCTGAGCATTATCCGCACCATATCCCCAACCGGCACAGCCATGCAAACTATATCCGCATGCCAAAATGTTTTGCGGATTTCCGTGGCAGTTGTTCGCATGTTGCCTTGTCAAGGCGACTAGGCAACCACCGGCGTTCCATTTCCACGCGATGTCTCTTTGTTCGACATTTTTAGCCTATTTTCATTTATGAGAAAATAGGCTTTGAGATCACGTTTTGTCCGTGTGTGTGTCTGTCTGTGTGTGCGTGTGTGATGGTGTGTGTCCCCTCATCATAACTTCTAAACGGCTGGTGCGATTGCAATGAAACTCGGTAAGTTCATAGCACTATTCCGGACGACCCCGACCGTGCCCTTCAAATTTTGCTACGTCTCACCAATTCAACACGGCGGCTGTGCGAAATATTTCACCAGCATTCAATATCTCCGAAACTATTACCGACATCTCCCTGGAATATATTAAGGTGATAAAGGGAACTTCTCGAAGTTCACCTATGTGACTCTTGAAAACCTGGTAACTACAAAACCAACATGGCGGCCAAGCGAAGTTGCGACTTTTAAATAGACGTTTCTCGCGATTTAACCAACCAAACGCAATAAAACTTGGTACAGTATATGTTTATACGCATTGTAATGCACCGACATCTAACTTCGTTCAATTGTTTACATAACCTCAAGATGGTGGCTGTGCGAAATATATCACCGGCATTCTATATCTCTGAAACTATTAGCGGTATTACCCTGAAATTTTGTACGGAGATAAATGGCGCTACTGGAAGTTCAACCTTCAAAAACCGGTTAACTACAAAATTAATATGGCGGCCAAGTAAAGTTGAAAATGTTAAATTGACCTTTCTCGCGATTTAATGATCCAATCGCAATGAAACTTGGTACATCAAATGTTTATACCCATTGCGATGCACTGGTATCTAATTTAGTTCAAATGTTTACACAACCTCTAGATGGCGGCTGTGCGAATTTTAAAATTAAATATTTATTTCTTGTGTCGTAACCATGCGATCGAAGTGAAAGTTTTAATAATGAACCTACACAATAATTTTCCTTTAATGGTACGTGACTCTATGGCCTATACATATAACAATCCAACATGGCGGCTATCCGAAATATTTAGATGGATCTCAATATCTACGAATCTATTACTGCAATCAAACTTAATTTTTAATGATCATAGGGGCTATGAACATAAGTTCACCTATAGGACTTTCAATAACCTGGTGATCACAAATCCAACATGGCGGCGACGCGAAGTATAAATATTCACATGGTCGTTTCTCGCAATTTAACCATCCGAGTGCAGTGACACTTGGTACAGTAAATCCTTATGTTAATCCACTGGCATCTATTTTTTCAACTGTTTCCATAACCACAAGATGGCAGCTGTGCGAAATTTTAAAATCTCGTTTTTACTTCTTGTGTCCTAATCATGCGATTGAAGTTTGAATACTACACCTACACATCAATCTTCATGTAACAGTACATAACTCTAAGACCTACATACCGGTATATAAAACTCCAACATGGCGGCCATCTGCAATATTTAGTCGGTTCTTAATATCTACTAATCTATTATAGCAATCAAACTGAAATTTAGTATGTTAATAGAGGCAATTTACATGAGTAGGATGTATGAAAATAGGTTGTATAGTTTTTCACGGAACTACTTGTTTCAATCTCTTTAAATCGAGACTTAATATTAATTTGAGCCGTCTTTCTTTTACCACCTTCGTTTAGAGTGACCTTCCAAGAGTATCCTCTGCCAATTACAATCCGATCGGAGGTTACACTCTACCGGTACCAGCTGTGTGGTGCTGATGTGACGAAAGGAAAATGTAGGTTTTCACGAACTGTTTGACGAACTTTAGGTTATTATGCTAATTTAAGTTGAATGACTACGACATACTTTCCTAAATGTGTGCAGAGGTCCCGTGTCACGCGGGTTGAAATGGTGTGACGTAATAGGTTTGTGCTGCTATTGGTCGCGAGTATTATATATACTGTACCCTTTCGTCGTGGACCACAATACCCTGTTTACCTGTCGATACATGACAGCCATCATACTCTGCCCCCCAGTGTTGCCGTGTCTTCTTTTTATCAATCCAGCACTATAGATCAGGGCCATCCAGACAGCCAGTGCTCCGAGCGCTTTGTTGGAAGGTAGTTTCAGAAGTGGTGGGAGGAGGTTGGCCAGCTGAGCGCGCTGAAGTGTGCAGCCAATCCATCAGTCGCTAGTCTAGTCCAATGCGCTTTGATCTCAGCGTGTAAGTAAATCAGTTTCGCAGTGGTCATGAATAAACAGCATACAAAAAAAGGAGTGGTGAAGCAGCAGTCTTTAAAGCAGAATGGTACATTTCATTTTCCTGTACAGCTTATAAAGGTCTTACCAAATGTTTTGTGTGCAACAGAGATATAATGTGTTAAAAATAACTCAATTTGTTGTTGAATTTTCCTCTCTAATATGTTCACATTTCAGTTTGGAATAAATCACAATATTCTTTACTTAACGCATGCGTTCGTTTCCTGCACATTCCATTCGATTTGTATATGCGGTATGTTTGTTATGGCAAAACAGCCCTATTAATATGTCAACAATCCCACAAGAGCCTTCGGTCGCACGACTGTACGTACGTATCTAGTCAGCGTGGTCCGAACATCGTCCGTCTCCTCGCTGCCACAGTGTAATGGTGGTAGGGGAAGGAGCGCTAGTCTGACTGCCCAGTGCTCTCCTCGCTGCCACAGTGTAGTGGTGGTAGGGGAAGGAGCGCTAGTCTCACTGCCCAGTGCTCTCCTCGCTACCACAGTGTAGTGGTGGTAGGGGAAGGAGCGCTAGTCTGACTGCCCAGTGCTCTCCTCGCTGCCACAGTGTAGTGGTGGTAGGGTAAGGAGCGCTAGTCTGACTGCCCAGTGCTCTCCTCGCTGTCACAGTGTAGTGGTGGTAGGGGAAGGAGCGCTAGTCTGACTGCCCAGTGCTCTCCTCACTGCCACAGTGTAGTGGTGGTAGGGGAAGGAGCGCTAGTCTGACTGCCCAGTGCTCTCCTCGCTGCCACAGTGTAGTGGTGGTAGGGGAAGGAGCGCTAGTCTGACTGCCCAGTGCTCTCCTCGCTACCACAGTGTAGTGGTGGTAGGGGAAGGAGCGCTAGTCTGAGTGCCCAGTGCTCTCCTCGCTGCCACAGTGTAGTGGTGGTAGGGGAAGGAGCGCTAGTCTGACTGCCCAGTGCTCTCCTCGCTACCACAGTGTAGTGGTGGTAGGGGAAGGAGCGCTAGTCTGAGTGCCCAGTGCTCACCTCGCTGCCACAGTGTAGTGGTGGTAGGGGAAGGAGCACTAGTCTGACTGCCCAGTGCTCTCCTCGCTACCACAGTGTAGTGGTGGTAGGGGAAGGAGCGCTAGTCTGACTGCCCAGTGCTCTCCTCGCTACCACTGTGTAGTGGTGGTAGGGGAAGGAGCGCTAGTCTGACTGTCCAAGGCTCTCCTCGCTACCACAGTGTAGTGGTGGTAGGGGAAGGAGCGCTAGTCTGACTGCCCAGTGCTCTCCTTGCTACCACAGTGTAGTGGTGGTAGGGGAAGGAGCGCTAGTCTGACTGTCCAGTGCTCTCCTCGCTGCCACAGTGTAGTGGTGGTAGGGGAAGGAGCGCTAGTCTGACTGTCCAGTGCTCTCCTCGCTACCACAGTGTAGTGGCGGTAGGGGAAGGAACGCTAGTCTGACTGCCCAGTGCTCTCCTCGCTACCACAGTCTAGTGGTGGTAGGGGAAGGAGCGCTAGTCTGACTGCCCAGTGCTCTCCTCGCTACCACAGTGTAGTGGTGGTAGGGGAAGGAGCGCTAGTCTGACTGCCCAGTGCTCTCCTCGCTACCACAGTGTAGTGGTGGTAGGGGAAGGAGCGCTAGTCTGACTGCCCAGTGCTCTCCTCGCTGCCACAGTGTAGTGGTGGTAGGGGAAGTAGCGCTAGTCTCACTGCCCAGTGCTCTCCTCGCTACCACAGTGTAGTGGTGGTAGGGGAAGGAGCGCTAGTCTGACTGCCCAGTGCTCTCCTCGCTGCCACAGTGTAGTGGTGGTAGGGTAAGGAGCGCTAGTCTGACTGCCCAGTGCTCTCCTCGCTGTCACAGTGTAGTGGTGGTAGGGGAAGGAGCGCTAGTCTGACTGCCCAGTGCTCTCCTCACTGCCACAGTGTAGTGGTGGTAGGGGAAGGAGCGCTAGTCTGACTGCCCAGTGCTCTCCTCGCTACCAGGGTGTAGTGGTGGTAGGGGAAGGAGCGCTAGTCTGACTGCCCAGTGCTCTCCTCGCTACCACAGTGTAGTGGTGGTAGGGGAAGGAGCGCTAGTCTGACTGCCCAGTGCTCTCCTCGCTGCCACAGTGTAGTGGTGGTAGGGGAAGGAGCGCTAGTCTGACTGTCCAGTGCTCTCCTCGCTGCCGCAGTGTAGTGGTGGTAGGGGAAGGAGCGCTAGTCTGAGTGCCCAGTGCTCTCCTCGCTGCCACAGTATAGTGGTGGTAGGGGAAGGAGCGCTAGTCTGACTGCCCAGTGCTCTCCTCGCTGCCACAGTGTAGTGGTGGTAGGGGAAGGAGCGCTAGTCTGACTGCCCAGTGCTCTCCTCGCTACCACAGTGTAGTGGTGGTAGGGGAAGGAGCGCTAGTCTGAGTGCCCAGTGCTCTCCTCGCTGCCACAGTGTAGTGGTGGTAGGGGAAGGAGCGCTAGTCTGACTGCCCAGTGCTCTCCTCGCTGCCACAGTGTAGTGGTGGTAGGGGAAGGAGCGCTAGTCTGACTGCCCAGTGCTCTCCTCGCTGCCACAGTGTAGTGGTGGTAGGGGAAGGAGCGCTAGTCTCACTGCCCAGTGCTCTCCTCGCTACCACAGTGTAGTGGTGGTAGGGGAAGGAGCGCTAGTCTGACTGCCGAGTGCTCTCCTCGCTGCCACAGTGTAGTGGTGGTAGGGTAAGGAGCGCTAGTCTGACTGCCCAGTGCTCTCCTCGCTGTCACAGTGTAGTGGTGGTAGGGGAAGGAGCGCTAGTCTGACTGCCCAGTGCTCTCCTCACTGCCACAGTGTAGTGGTGGTAGGGGAAGGAGCGCTAGTCTGACTGCCCAGTGCTCTCCTCGCTACCAGGGTGTAGTGGTGGTAGGGGAAGGAGCGCTAGTCTGACTGCCCAGTGCTCTCCTCGCTACCACAGTGTAGTGGTGGTAGGGGAAGGAGCGCTAGTCTGACTGCCCAGTGCTCTCCTCGCTGCCACAGTGTAGTGGTGGTAGGGGAAGGAGCGCTAGTCTGACTGTCCAGTGCTCTCCTCGCTGCCGCAGTGTAGTGGTGGTAGGGGAAGGAGCGCTAGTCTGACTGCCCAGTGCTCTCCTCGCTGCCACAGTATAGTGGTGGTAGGGGAAGGAGCGCTAGTCTGACTGCCCAGTGCTCTCCTCGCTGCCACAGTGTAGTGGTGGTAGGGGAAGGAACGCTAGTCTGACTGCCCAGTGCTCTCCTCGCTACCACAGTGTAGTGGTGGTAGGGGAAGGAGCGCTAGTCTGAGTGCCCAGTGCTCTCCTCGCTGCCACAGTGTAGTGGTGGTAGGGGAAGGAGCGCTAGTCTGACTGCCCAGTGCTCTCCTCGCTGCCACAGTGTAGTGGTGGTAGGGGAAGGAGCGCTAGTCTGACTGCCCAGTGCTCTCCTCGCTACCAGAGTGTAGTGGTGGTAGGGGAAGGAGCGCTAGTCTGAGTGCCCAGTGCTCACCTCGCTGCCACAGTGTAGTGGTGGTAGGGGAAGGAGCGCTAGTCTGACTGCCCAGTGCTCTCCTCGCAGCCACAGTGTAGTAGTGGTAGGGGAAGGAGCGCTAGTCTGACTGCCCAGTGCTCTCCTCGCTACCACAGTGTAGTGGTGGTAGGGGAAGGAGCGCTAGTCTGACTGCCCGGTGCTCTCCTCGCTACCACAGTGTAGTGGTGGTAGGGGAAGGAGCGCTAGTCTGACTGCCCAGTGCTCCCCGAGCACGGTGGCGCTCCCGGAGCGCAATGACTGGATGGCCCTGCTATAGATGATGATGATGATAAAGATAATAGTTGTTTTAAGGGGCCTAACATCTAGGTAATCGGCCCCTAATGATCTGGGTGAAGCGAAAATGACAATGAAATGGAAACCATAACGAAAATTAAGCTGGACTGAAAATACTTACAAAAAGGAACTCAGATTGAAAAATACGCACAAAATGTAGTTTAGGTTCAAAATACTCACAAAGTGCAATTGGAATTCAAAATACACAGAGAAAACAGTGAAAATAACGTTTCGGAAAGGTGGCAGTGAGGCCTCTGGAGACAGGATATACCTAGGATTGAATCCCCTCAAGACAGTAAATACATTCACATACTTTGGATTGAAAATGCAAACAACAGCTAGAGCCTACAGAGTCCAAATAAAGTCTCGTGCAACGGCGGCAACTAAAGCCATATATGAGATTAAATCACTCACGAAGCTCTCTTTGGGAACCGCTATGAGATTATTCGACGCGAAAATAGCGCCCATCGCCACATACGGGATAGAAATCATCTGGGAGAAACTGACCCTGGCGGACTTGAGGAAGCTCGAGGCAGTGAAGTCGCGCTTCCTAAAAGCAACCCTGGGATTATCAAAATATACAAAATCTAGGCTAGTGTACGAACTTGCCAAGGAGGACTTCTTCATTAAGGACCTACGGACGAAGAAAGGACTACCATCTACGGACGCCTGGAAAAGACTAATGAATGAGAGAGTGAAGAAGAGAGATGAAATCTGGCTCGAATTTTACATAACGGAAGCCATGACGAATAGGGTATGGACTGACACCAATCAAGATCTACGACACTTCGTTAACTCGATGGCGGTACATGGGTACCACCATAAACTGTGCCTCACCGAGACTTTCATGACATAGACGTATCCTGTATTTGTAAATTATGTGGTAAACAATGCAGTCGGTACCACGTAATCACATGTAAGAACCGAGGACCTTCCACTGTGATATTTTGTGAAGGTCGAAGGTGAAAACACTAAAGTATATTCACATTTATTAACCCTATGCACAATTTGTGCGCTGTATTTTCAATAAAATACTTACAACATGCATTTGAAATTGAAAATGCTTACAAAATGTATGATAGATTCAAAATACTCACAATATGTAATTTAGAGATACGGACAGTCAATTCAGAAAAAAACTGGGTGGGGATCATAGAGAGAAAAGGAACTATAATGGAAAGAAAAAGAAAGCAGACCCCTCGCAGAAGGAGAGTTGAGCAAGTGAGGTCGACAGGAAAGAAGACGGAGAGGACCCCGGCACAAGTAAGTGGAAGCAATGCCGGACTCAGCTGGGTCCCGTGGCCACCAACCCACGTCCCACTAGATGTGAGCCCCTAGGGGGCATGAAATCACCAATTGCAGGAATGAATACATAGATGAATTAGTTTTGTCTGTCCAGGACGCTGTCTGGAGACTTGAACACTGACTCAGTTGCTACAGAGCTCTGTCACCCTCCTCTACGGTAACACGAGACTTTGTGTGTTTTGCTGCGAAGCACACTTTAAGTCGAACCCAAACATCGATAGCACTCAGCGCTTGAACAAGACACAACACAACTTGACTCCACAAGTCTTTTCTCGACTCTGGTCACACATTTTAACTATGTGCCATGATAATAATAATAATAGCCAACAAATCCGCCAGTGCCGGTCCCAAGCCCGGAGCCTCATCTCGTAAGTGATGAGGAAGGAGGAGGGGGAGGAGTAACACCTCGTTTAAAAAACCTGGGTCCATCTGGCTGCGGATGGTAGCACCCTGTAAGGGGCCCTGCCTGGGGTTACAAGGTGAACATTGGTCAACGGTCCTGACGGCGGAGGAAGAATCTCGGATTCCCAACGGTGGATGGAACGGAAGAGCCTAGTGGTTTCACCACCAACATAGAATTCCAAATCCAAAGGCGTTTGTTCCCAGATTGGGCGGCTAATGGTCAGCGTCTGTTCACCAAGAGATGTGGCTGTAAACATGCTCCAGGAAATAACAATCCCTGGTTCTACACCACTAGCAAAAGCTAGGAAATTGATTACAAGTAAACATGACTCGTACAAGTAAAGACAAACTTACGCCAGGTGGACAATCCACACACTCTAAAGTGGCAACCAAGCATTCGGATTCTGGGGAGCTTGGACTTATACGAGAGAGCAAGTCGGAGTGCCCTGGTAAACTTCCACGGAAACATCACACTTACATTGGCACTTTCAACATTCGGACAATGATTCCAACGGGAAAACTACACAATCTCACAACAGAACTCGTGAATCAGAAAATCCAAATTCTCGCCCTACAAGAAACACGCTTCACAGATTCAGAAACAATAGATTACAAGAATTACAGAATCTTCGAAAGTGGAACAAACAAGAAATTTGGCAAAGTAGCACTATTATTTGGCATAGCCTTCGTCATAGACAAAGAAAGTTTTGGATTCAGTCAAAGAGGTGAAACCCATTAACAATAGACTTATGACCTTAAGAATCAAACACACAAACAAAAGCTACACCTTTATTAATGTTCATGCACTGACGAATGCTGACAATAAGAAAGAGCCTGAAAAAACGGAACGATTCTGGGAAGAACTTGAATCAGTTATGGCCAACATTCCAAAAGATTATGTGAAAATTCTACTGGGAGATTTTAATGCACAAATTGGTAGGGAACGCAAATACAAGAAGACAGCACGAGATTACCCTGAACACAGGTTCACCAATTCAAATGGCAAGCGTCTCATTGAGTTGTGCCAACAAAACAACTTGAAAATTATGTCCACCTCACTCCGGAAACATCCAAAAACAGAAAACATGGCGATCACCCATCCATCATTTAGGAGAAATTCAGATTGATCATGTGGCAATATCGTACAATTACCAAAAAGGAATTCACGACGTCCAAGTGCGCAGAGGTGCTAACATCGATTCGGATCATTATTTAGTAAGAGTCAAAATCAAATTCACACCCAAAAGAAAATTCAATAGGAAAACACCGGTGATCCCAAAATTCGATCTAAACAAAATCGAGGATTCCAAAATAACAGCTGAATGGGAAAGACAACCTCCGGAAAACTGGGAGGAATTTCAAACTATAATCATCAAAACAGCGAAAGACCTAATCCCTCTTCACAAAAAACAAAACTCCCTTGGTGGAATCAAGCATGCGAGAATGCGCTAGAAGAGAGAAAAAAGGCATTTCAAAACTACAATTGCAACAAATGAGAAGAAACACAGAGGAACTTTTTCGATTTTCGCAAACAAACATGTAAGATTTTGAGACAAAATAAAAGGAAATACATCAACGACGAACTGAAGTCAATTGAAGACAACTTCCGATATTACAACACACACGATTTCTACAAGACCTTCGCGAACCAAATCAAAGGTTATTCCTCACATAACCTTTGCTTTCGGAAACAAAATGGTAAATTAGCCTTGACAAATGAAGAAAATTGCCAAGAACTAGCTAAATATTTTTCACAGCTTTTAAATTGTCCAGAACCCAAAGAGAGATTCCCGAAAATACAACCGGAAATCGCACTAGAAAACACGTCACCACCAACAGAGGAAGACATTTATTCACACATCAAGAAACTTAAAAACAATAAAGCATCAGTTGAGGACGGAAATGTAGCTGAACTTCTGAAAAATTTAGGCCCAAATTCACTGAAGGAAATTACACAAATAATCTTCAACATTTGGCAAACCAAAACAATTCCCGATGACTGGAAGACTGCTCTTATCCATCCACTACATAAAAAGGCTACAAATCAGATGTAAACAACTGTAGAGGGATCTCTCTCGTAACGGTCACGTACAAAATTATATCAGCTTGTCTCTTGGAAAGGACGCAAAAATAATTGGAACCCAAATTAGCTGAATATCAAGCAGGTTTCAGACCAAACAGGTCATGTCCAGTACAAATTTTTAATCTCAAAACCATACTCAAAATGCGAGCCCTCAGACAAAAACCCATAGTATGTACATTTGTAGACTTCAAAAAAACCTACGATTCGATAGATAGGACATCACTATTCCAAATTCTAGAAGAAATGGGACTAGATCCTACAACCCGAGAACTCATAGAACAAACACTAACTGACACAAAGTCTAAGGTGAAATTTATGGGGATAATCTCAGAACCATTCTACATTCAAACAGATGTGCGACAGGGTAATGGACTATCTCCTATTCTGTCCAACGTCGTCCTAGACAAGGTTATGGGAGAATTGGAGAAGGAACTCAAGAAATGGGAATTTTGGAAGCCAATCCGACTGGGCTTTCCCAAAAACAACCTCTACATACCATAACTCGCATTTGCGGATGACCTAGCGATACTAACCGAGGATGAGTAGACTGCTGTCAAACAGCTCGAGATACTTAAAGAAAGTGCAGAAAAGGTGGGATTACTGATCTCGTTTGGGAAAACGAAATTCTTCTGTTCAAAGACAGATATCACGAGCCTGAAAACTAAATATGTTAAAATCGAAAGGGTACCGCATTTTAAATACCTCGGAGAATTTATCGAACAGAGGCCTTGAAAAAATCTCGCAACAAAATCGTCTCCAAAAAGTCAAAAAAGCATTAGGGTTATTCCAAAACATCTACAACAAATATATTTGTCAAAATACACAAAAATTCGGCACTATAACACAGTCATAAAACCAACAGTCCTTTACGCAAGCGAAACTCGGACACTTAACAGTAAACATGAACTTGAAGACAACAAAAAGGAAGAGAGGAAGATCAATAGGGAAATTTTAGGAGCATGATATACGCAAGATGGTTATAGACTACAATCAATAAAAACAACAGAAAAGTATTCAAACATCAAAATTGACATTAAGAAAAGACGAATGAAATTCGTAATGTCACTAGACTACTAGAAAATCGATTGACGAAAAGGATAATAGATCATTTGACCTCACTCAAGAACTCAACACCTTGTTTAGAGGAACTTCGAAAGGACCTCAAAAACGCAAACATAAGTTCACTTGTCGCACCGGAGGTCAGGGTACGATTCCTGGGTCTGGAAAAAAATCCATTCTGGTTTGAAGGCTGGGACAGGGTTCACTCAGCCTCGTGAGGTAAAACTGACAAGAGGAGAGCTCGAATCCCATCTCAGCCATCTTGGAAGCGGTTAAGCATGATTTCCCCACTTCTATTCCGGGAAAATGCAGGGATGGCTCCTAACTCAAGACCACGGCCGCCTCTTTCCCAATCCCATCCCCAATTCACAAATACAGGCATCACGCATATTCCACACACACCCTAATACACGGGGCTATATGACCACGATATCGCAGCCCCCAATAAAAAGAAAACAAACAACCTACGAGTATACCTGCTTTTTATGAAATTACGGTTTTGACTATCAGCCTACGATAAACGATGATTTCAACCAGGATGTGATTTCTTCATTTCTTTCCGAGAGAACTGCTGCTGTCAGTAAGTGGCTTCGGTGACGTAGTTGGTAGCATGCTGAGCTTCTATGCCCAAGGTCGCGGGTTCAAACCCGGCCAAAGTCGTCGGATTTTTTTAAAATCCCTCAGTATACCTTCCTTTGGAGAAAAAGTAAAGCCAGCGGTCTCATATCATAGATTTATGAGATAAAAAAGAACCGTCCACGAACTACACTTGTGTGATGCCAAAATTTGTATGTTAGAATTGATAACGGTCTGTAGTTCCAACGTTCGCCACCAGGTGCTGACTGCGATGCCATCTAGTAGGCAAATCTGCAAGCTAGGTGTCGCGGGCGGTAGAATTTGGTAGCAAAAGTAGGAAGAGAATTAAAACAGATAACACACACTAATACAGTCATCACAATTAACAGCCGGTGGCTTCGATGTGTAACGTGTTTTTCGAGGGTATTTTACGCCACTGACATAAGTCAGTAGGAAGCCATTCAATGTTTATTTACGCGGAAAATTGTTAAGCCAAGATATGTTTCATGTAACTTATTATTATTATTTAGGTATTTTTGGAGTGTTTTTATATAAGATGATAAGTATACAGATGGGTTTTCGATGCTATAGAAAACACTATCAAGCGAATTATTACGAACAACATTATCGCGGAAAATTATATGATTACGGAATTTTACGGATTTTTGTCAGTTAGAGTTTATTGTGAGAGAGATGAGTCATTGGGAATTCAGCTACAGGTATATTCTTGTCGAGTAGCGTGACGAAAGCCGTGGGGCACTTCCAGCTGGCTGTATCAAGAAAAGGCGAAATGGCCTGGATCGGTAATCGACATTTTCGTCGCGCCGAGTATATTGACCCTTATGTCGGGAGTATCGCGTGGTGTCTCAGCCAATCATAGGAGACCGGGCGACTAGGAGACGGCTCCGGAGAGGGGATTCGAGGAGTGCATATATTGTTTGCGCGCCGAGAAGGGAGGACTATTAACATTGTAAAACTTGACCGATGTGGTTCCTCGTTTGGTTGGTTCCGGTGTGATCGGACCATAACTTTACATTTCTACAACAATCTCCACAACTGACGAAGAAGATGGCGACGTCCAGAAGGCTGTTGGAAGCTCTCTTAAAGAACATCAAGTACGAGGGAAATGCTATGGCAATTTCCAATGGTAAGCGCGAATGACTCAGAACTACATAATCTCTCGCTTCATTGTTTCATATTCAGTATTTCAGTATCTTCTTATCTTGGGAATAATAGTAAAATCAGTAATTCATCCGACTCCATTTTCACGTAATTCTCTTGTGGTAATATTCAAATCGTTACGCTCCAATTAAAATTTATTATTATTATTATTATTATTAAAATTGCCACTACTTTTTTTATTTATTTATTTATTTATTTATTTAACAATTATTAGATACAACCATGAAAAGGTCATTTTACACAAATAATTTAACAATTTCAAATAATAATAACAAAAACAACAACAACAATAACAGGTAACAATTGGCAGTGACGGCAGAAAGGATAAATCTCGGGAAGGACGCAGGGAGTGATTGGGGTAGTGAGTGATTAGGAGGGCGAGGGGTTAGGAAAAGAGGGTGAAAGGGATCTTCTAATGTTATGTTTGAATGTTCGATAGGGAGAGAATATGTCAATGTTTGGAAGGGAGTTGCTAAGGGTAGGTAGACGGTGGAAAATAGAGCGCTTCTGTACTTCAAGACGTGGGCGAGGTACGTGGTGTAAATGGTTCTGGCGTGTTGAACGGGAGGGAACATGAAGTGGGAAGTAGCTTAAGAGCATGTTACATTTTGTGTAACCATTCATAATTTTATGTAAGAAACATAGGTCCGTAAATTGTAGACGGCTTCTCAGGTCGAGTACATTGAGCTGGTTTAGAATATCGGATTTGGCGAAGTGCCTTAGTGAAGGATTGCGAGCTTTGACAATTGATATGAAGAAATTAAAGACACTGTTCAATTTAGAAATATTGGTTATAGCCGAAGTAGACCAGATTGGAGAAGAGAAATCTAGGATAGGGAGAACATATGTGGTGAAGTATAATTTAAGTGCAGTGAGGTCTTTAATTTCTGTGAATCTGTATAGAATGCCGAGACTGCGCATTGCGCGAGATTTGATATGGTCAATGTGGGGAGAGAATGTCAGTTTATCATCGTGAATAATACCTAAATCTCTCACCTGAGAAACCGTATCCAATTTATTTCCACATATTTTATAGTTCGCCTGATTTCCAGATTTCAGTAGTGAGAAAGACACATTGAAGCACTTTTTCGGATTTGGGGATAACTTCCATTTGTTGAACCAATCAGTACAAGTATTCACTGCTTCCTGGAGGTCAGCGTGGTCGTCAGAATTGGAATTTTTCTGAATATCTTGAGGTCATCAGCGTATAGAAGAAGGGAACACGGAGAATTTTGCACACATGTGTTTATATCGTCCATATACAGCACGAAGAGAAGGGGTCCCAGGATACTGCCCTGAGTTACTCCGGATAAGACTGGGAGCCAGGACGATACAGACCCTGGAAGCACTACCCGTTGTTGCCTATTGGACAGGAAGCTTTTTATTAGGGATAGGAAGGATCCATGTACGTTGTATCGTGAAGCAAGCTTGTGGAGGAGAAGGAAATGGTTCACGGAATCAAATGCTTTGGCCAGGTCGACGTAGATTACATCTAGCTGAGATTTTTGATCTATTGCAGAAATTATGTGATGGTTCAGAACAGTCAGATTTGTTAAACATGATTTTCCAGGGACGAAGCCATGTTGTTCTTCTGAGAGGTGTGGTTTGGTGAAAGTGAGGAGACGGCAATGTATTATTCTTTCGAAGACTGAAGAGAGTATAGGGACGATAGATATAGGTCTGTATGAGGAAATTTCATGCTTGCTGCCTGATTTAAAGACAGGTGTGACATCAGCTCTTTTCCATGAGTCAGGAAAAGTGCCGGAAGTCATGCACCAGTTGAGTATCATGGATAAGGGGATGCTGAGAGATGCAGAGGTGTTTTTCAGGAATATAGGGCTTATGTCTGATGGTCCGGTAGATCTGTTTGCGGGAAGACTTTTTAAAATATTTTGAATTTCATCGGGGGTCGTTGAAATTTGAGACAGTGAATCAGAACAGACGCTGGTAAGCTGAGGGGGACTGGGGATTGGCACGGGAACTGAAAAGGTTGAATGGAAATATTCATTGAAATGTGTGGACCTCAATTCAAATGGGATTTCTTCATTATGGAGGTTTAGGTTAAGTGGAATTCTGGGAGTCTTTCTACGGGATGATATAAGTGACAAGAACTTCTTCGGGTTATTCTTGAGATTTCCTGTTATGGAAGAAATGTAGCGGTTGTAATCTTCTGTCATATGAACTCTCGAAATTTTCCCTAGGTGAATAAATACATTGCGTGTATGAGGATTAGGAACTGATTTCCACAGTGACCACGCTCGAGTTTTATTTTGGAGAAGGAGTTTGGTGTTTTGACTTAGCCAGTGCGGGTATTTGTTGGATTTGGGTACGGAGAAAGGAACGTGTTGTTTAATGGCCGAGTAAAGTAAATCCTCAAACAAGGCCACTGCGCTGTTTACGTCTCTCTCAGCTGTTAGCAGGCACCAGGGTAGAGATGATAAATCCTGATTGACAGCTTGCCAGTCGACCTTTCTCCAAAGAGGGAAAACTTTCTTATCGGTGGTGGGGCTATTTTTATGTCTGCTCGCTGGGACGGGGAGAGTGGCTTCTATTGAGCAATGGTCGGTGTTCAGGATATTTCTTCCAACGGTCACAGTGACATTGCGCAGGGTTGAAAATATGAGGTCCAGTGTTTCGGATTTCCTTGTTGGGTGTAGATTGAACTGTTTCAGATGTAGACCGTTTATAAAATTTGATAAAATGAAAGTATCTATTTGGGGAGAGTGTATGGTACCATTGTCTATTGATGTCCAGGAGATATGGGAGTTAAAATCGCCTAGCAACACTATTTCATTTTCTTGATTGAGGGCAAGAACAGTAGAGTTGAAACATTCTTCTAAGGTGTCAATTTTGCTGGAAGGTGGGCGGTAGAAGCAACCTACGAGTAAATTCTTCCTTTTTGGGATAATAATCTCAACCCATATTATTTCGCAGGAAGTTTCTAAGTCAGGCCGATGTTTTGCCTTCAGTTTGTTATGAACTGCGATTGCAACACCACCACCCCTTGAGGATCTGTCGCGCCGAAACACATTGAACTCAGATGAAAACGGAAGTTCCCCACAAGATACGAAGTCTGACAACCATGTTTCTGAGAGGCAGAGGATATCAAATTGATTGATTTCGGTTATATTTGCTATACAGTCGGTTAGTTTATTTTTGATGCTCTGTGCGTTCTGGTAGTAGAGGTTAAGGGGTCCTGGGTTTAAATGAATGTCACCTGATAGTAGTAGTAGTATCAAGTAAACAGTACTGGAGGAAGCACGGCAATGTTGTACAGGTCCACGAGGTGTGGTGGAAACATGGTGGAACACTGGGAGGTTACAAGCTGCAGCGGTCGGGAAAGTAAAATGTCTCTCTGCGCAGTACCACAGAATTTTCTGATCACACAACACATCACTGCGGTCGGAAATGTTTTCAGGCACAGTTGCACACCATATAGTACACTTGAACAGGTAAAATACTACTAAAACACTGTAATATGTCAGAGCTACTGAAACACGAGGTCTGTCACTTGCCGCCATCTTTAACAACATTTCGGAGGGTGTATGTATGGACCACTTCCTTTGTAAGATTTGCTTGCTGAATTCTTTCTCGCCTTGTTGACAGGGAAGCTTTCCCGTTCCTGAATGATGCGTCTCGCGCAAACGTGCACTGTTTCAGTGTGTCCTCACTTGCTAAACTCCTTCTTACCTTGACGACAGGGAAGCCTTCCTGTTCCTAAATGATCCGCCCTGCGCGAACCTGCCCTGCTTCTGGGGGTTTTCATTTGCTAAACGTCTTCCCGCATTAGCGACAGGGAAGCATTCCCGCTCCCGAGTGATTCACCCGGCACTGAAGCGCAGGAGAGGATTTGTTGTTTAAGTGGGTGATGTGTAACATGCTAGGCTTAACCTCACTTTAAACGCGCCATGAGCTTGTTTAATTAACATGGAATTTTGGCTTGATACACTCTTAATATAACTTCCCTAACAATTCCACGGCTAGTTGTTCTTACCCGCAATCCGCAACATTTGGAGGAGTATACGCACACGGCTTTCTTTCTACATATAACTTCGTGATTTATAAGGACATTACACTTAGCACTTTCTTATACTATGCAATCTTTGATTTCAGTAGGTAGCATTAGATATAGACCAAATTCCTTCTCCTGATACAATTGTTAGTTGGGTTAATGATCAAATCATACCACGATCTGAGAGTGAAGAGTCTTGAAGGTGTTCTGCCAGAGCTAGGTGTTGTTAAATATAAATTTAGATTTCAACATAGCGTTGAGGTCTTGGCGCCCATTAATACTACGTATCTTAGTCAGAGTAAACATTACATTTATCACTTCAAACGTGGGACTTGTTGTGGTTTATCCACACTCTCCCCAGGAAAACAGTTACACTTGTCACCCAATAGAGGGGACACTAGTAAAACCGTTACAGATGGAGTAGTTGGTAGCATGCTGAGCTTCTTTGCCCAAGATCGCGGGTTCAAACCCGGCCGAAGTCGGCGGATTTTTTAAGAGCGTTAAAAATCTCCCAGTACAGTATGCCTTCCTTCGGAGGGGAAGTAAAGCTGGCGGTCCCATGTCATAGATTTATGGCACGTTAAAGAACCTTCCACTAATTACACCTGTGTGAAGCTGAATGAGGTTAAACATTTGACAAACGCTCTTAGGTTTCGACGTTCGTCGCCAGGAGCCGACTGCGATGGCATCTGGTAACCTAGTTATGAACTAGTAGTCGTTGACGGTGGCGTTTGCCGCAAAAGTAGGATCTACTTGATAAAATTCAATGTCTGCAGTCCTTATTTGAATTGAAAACAGATACCACACACTTATACAGCCATCACAATTAACACCGGTTATGAGACAGATTCTACACACACCCAAAGTGCACGGGGCTACATGATCGCGTTCTCACAGCCCCTAAACTAAGGAACCAACCAACCAATTAGCTGTTGTAAGTATTTTCTTGCGATTCATCAGAGGATACAGCAGGGTTGGCAGCATTGTGGAGGAGAAGCTGCGTTGTGAATGAAAGTCTGTACTCTGTAAGATAGGTTCCCCTTCCTACTGCTAATTCCTTGGGCGTCGGGTTCTTTAATCTCCTCAAGCTTCTCCGAGCTCTTCGATTTCTCTTGGCAATGAGGGAAAACAAGATTATAAAATGATTTATCTTGCAGGAGGAATTGCAGATGACAGCACGGGGATGGGGAGTGGCTGAGCTACGCGCTTCCGTGACTGTCGGTTCCACTGGGTGCGCAGCAGTGGCGGTTCAGGAGCGAATCGGATGGTGACGCGTCGTTATACGCGAACAAATTTAAAGAGAATAATGTGTATGCTTCCACGAACACATCGTCCATACTGCTTTCTTTCACTAATTTCACTAATGTTCCAATATTAATATTTTTGTATTTCTTATCTTGGAATATCAAAATGTAAAACATATTTCACACACAACTCGTCGCTATCGAATATACGAACTGCACGTGCAGCGAGCACAGTAACACCACCACTCGAATTGAGAGCAATGTGGATGATCAATCACTAGTGAGAGACGACTCGCTTGCTGGCTGAATTCGCATCACGGAACTCCTGTTGCCATGGTTACTGTCGACTTCCGTTCGCCCTCCGGCCTTACTCAATCACCAAGGGAGGAACGTTCCTGTCGCATCAGGCTAGTTGAGCAACTTGGCCGTTTAGTCGCCGCCACACCACGTCGTCGTTTGAAGGTCGATGTTCATGCCTCAATTGCTAACATCTAATACAGTGTAAATCATGTTTAAAAATCCTAATAAATGTCAAAATATTTATCGGTTAAATCATTACTTATTTTGTAATTAAGCAGGTGACGCGGCGATTCAAACGCTTCAGTGGAGAACCACCATTGGTGCGCAGGGTGGGATTCCTACAGTTGGCAAAACTGAACAGAAAGATACGGCACATTCTTCCTGAGATGTTTATAGAAAGTTGGACATAGTGGTCATTTATCCCCGTGTACTTGGACGTGTCGAGAATTTGTCTGATAAACTGTGTTATTGTTGTGTGTAGTTAGAGCGTGCGCTTGTAATTCAGGTAAGGATTGAAAAAGGGACGGCCGTGGCCTTATATTAGGAGCCACCTGGCATTTGCCTGGAATAGATGTGGCCTAGTCCTAATGTATGACATTTAGAATCATTTATGCCACTTCTGGAGTTTAGCTGGTACGGAATTCTTTTTTTCGAAAACGTTTCTTTTGGAATCAATTTAGGGAAAATTGAGGGTGCTGATCACGAATATACATGGGTTGGTTTTTAGTTTTGGCACCTTAGTTATAACTGGATTAATAACTAACTTAGATGGTTCCAAGTTTCACAGGCCCTCGATGTAGTCCCCACCGTTGGGTACAACGTGTTCCCAGCGATGCGGAAGTCGTTGGATCCCGTTGGTACTGCCCAATCTATTGATGGTACGAAGAGAGCGCTCGGCAGCCTGCTTAACGTCTTCAATGGCACGGAAGCGCTGCCATACTGTTCCCCGATGGCAAACCGTTAATGCGGCGTACTATTGTTCGTTTCTGCAAGACCATCTCCGAGGATCTCTGAGAAGGAAACGGCGCCACCACATGGTTACACCACCCATCGTTCTGCAAGACAATGCTAGGGCACACACAGCAGGCGTTGTGTCGGCATTGTTGGATCGCTGGGGGTGGGAGGTCCTCTATCACCCCCCATATTCTCCCGACATCAGTGCCTGCGACTATGATCTCATCCCGAAGGTGACGATGACAATGCGCGGGGAGCGCTTCCGTACCATTGAAGACGTTAAGCAGGCTGCCGAGCGCTCTCTTCGTACCATCAATAGATTGGGCAGAGCCAACGGGGTCCAACGATTTCCGCATCGCTGGAAACACGTTGTACGCAACGGTGGGGACTACATCGAGGGCCTGTGAAACTTGGAACCATCTAAGTGAGTTATTAATCCAGTTATAACTAAGGTGCCAAAACTAAAAAACCAACCCATGTATTATTAGTTTTGCACCCATATAAATATTGGCGGCTTCGGTGGCGTAGTTGGTAGCATGCTGAGCTTCTATGCCCAAGATCGCGGGTTCAAATCCGGCCGAAGTCATCGGATTTTTTAAGAGCGTAAAAATCCCTCAGTATGTCTTCCTTCGGAGGGGAAGTAAAGCCGGCGGTCCCATGCCATAGATTTATGGCATGTTAAAGAACCTTCCACTAATTACACCTGTGAGAAGCTAAATTGTATAGGTTAAGAATGTAAACAACGCTCTTAGGATCCTACGTTCGTTGCCATGAGCCGACTGCGGTGGCGTCTGGTAGCTAAGTTCTGAACTAGTAGTCGTTGACGGTGGCGTTTGGCGGCAAAAGTAGGATTTCATTGGAAAATTCAGAAGTCTGCAGTCCTTACTTGATTTAGAAAACGGATAACACACACTAATACAGTCATCACAATTAACACCGGTTATCAGACAGATACTACACACACCCAAAGTACACGGTGGTGTAATCTTTGGAATACACGGTCAGTCAGAGTTAGCTTTTGCTGCTCTTTGCTTTAATTTTTTCATTAATTCTTTCTTTCCTTCTTCGCAGACACCAACAGTGATTCCTTACATTCTATTTTTTCCGTGCACTTGCTTATGTTTTGTATAAGTCTGTTCTACATATATATCTTCCATGGATAACCTAGCGGCATCTAGCAGCTAACTACCGAAGTTCTTCAATTTCTCCGAATTCAAGAGGACTTCCTCACCACACCAATCCACCAGGCGTCGTCGTTGTCGCCAGCTAACATCTCCTTGAAGACTGCTCCATGAAGAGGAGTTACACTTGTACAAAGATGTTATTTTTTGTATGTTGGTCGTTCTGGTGTATATTCTCTTGTCTCTTACCTCCTCTTCCTCGTCCCCTTGGTCCCTTAGGTGCGCCACTCTGCTCTTTCACTCCGTGGTCGGCCATCTTGTGTACAGTGCGAGTCTCCTGTTTTAATGAGACATTTTAAACTAGACGCCATGTCTACTTTTTAAAACCAACCGTCACCAGCAACCATCGCCTGTTCTTCATGAAAACCAAGCTAAGTACAAAACTGCAATATTTTTAAACAGATTTTAATGGCTTTTAAAGAGCGAAATGCTTTTTAAATTAAAATTTATAGACAGTGTGGTATTGCTCACTGCTGTGCAATAACAGTCTTCGCAGGATTTTCCTTTGTCAGGCTATGGCTATCTAAGCTAGCTTTCTAACATGACAATTTAGTACTTCTTGAACAAAATAACTGGGAATACTTTCTCACACCGAGGGATTCATGTTAATTGAACCGCTGTCTATAAAACTTAGCTTTTTCCTCCGTAGGAACTTTACTGCCCTATTCAACCGTCATCATAACTCCAGAACTTTCTACGTAATCCAATATTTCTAATAGTCAAGAAACCTAGTATTTCTTACACCAAATAAGGGAATAGGCTACCCCACCGAGGGACTACTACTGCATCAATTAACTGTTGCTACAATTCTGGAACTATTATGTGCATCTTAAAACTTGTACAACGCACGTAACGTATCAAAATTCAACTAAGTGATCTCCACAACTGCAATAACTTTTCGCTTCATGAACTTTCTGTGCTGCAATAGTGAACTTTTCCAATCCATCAATAGAATTTAGTGCAAAACAGTGCCCGTTCAACTATCAACCGCGCCGCATTTGTGAAAGCAATAAAACTGGCCAGGACTGTATATTCCCATCCTCCTTTTCCAAACACCCTCTACTAACAAAATTTAAATTAACTTATGTACTAGCTATTACTCAACGAGGCTTCACCAAACCATAGGCGCCCTCACAATTTTGCTCCACGTATAACTTATTCATTCTGTTTAAATATCAGTAGTTATAGAAACTGCTTATTAGTCTATTTTCTTATCCTGCCAGTACAGGAATTGTTAATTTTCTAAGTGTTCAACTTTTTTTAACTAATCATTTTGCTCCAGGTTTCGTTAATACAACCTGTACATTTTTTTGTATTTCGCATCTAGTAATTACTCTTTCAAATAGCGGTAATTTCCGCTTTCCATTTTCTGTTTTCTTTCTCCTGTTACGATCAGGATCTAATCTATTTGTCTGTAGCTCGTTGGCTTGCCAAGTGCAGTCAAATAACGCTTGTAACTTACTTAATTTGTACAAGTTATAATCACTGTACAATTTATTGTCCTCAAAAGCTTTAAATTTCCCAATTTTAAGCACATTTTAAAACCTTTGTACAGGTTTAGTGCTTGTAACAAGTTTGAAACTTGTAACTACTTTAATATTGTAAACTTATTATTATTAGGTTGAGACCTTGTCATTTTATGACCAAATTGTTATTCTTAACTCAAACTAAAATCAAAACTTAAGTGTTGTTATTCAGTTCAGCGTTCATAATTCTTAAATAAATTATTTGTTTTCCTTTGTTCTTTATCTTTCTCGTCAGAATTAGGCAGGACCTTATCTTCTCTGATTCTTCCTCTAAGATATATTTACGTAAAAATACAACTTCTAAATTAACAAAGTCTGTAACACTTGTTGCATTAGAAACAAAACTTCAAGTAACAACATATTCAAAGTTTCTCTTAGCCGTTACAGCTAATTCTAGCCAACCATTAAAACAAATACAGCTTTCTCCGCCAACTACCTATTTGTAGAGATTTCCTCTCTGGTTTATGGTTCGCTTTCAAAATTCCAGTTTTGTTTGAGCTAGGTCAGAGGTTTCCTTCTTTCTAAACTTTTAGTCGGCATCCTGCTGGGTAAAAGCTTAGTTTTCCTAAAGTGCAACAATTGGTATTCGTATAAGATTTTCACAAAAACAGTAACAACATCGCTCAAATCGTTAAAGAAACTTTGTATTTTCCTCTCTGGAAGCATTCGGTCGGTTTGCCAGAGACCCAACAGTGCCCAGAAATAAAATTAATATACCAAATTCAAACCTTTCCTGCATTCTTGAATGCATAAAAAAAACTAACCCTTCTGAAGTGAAAGTTAGTACGTCCTTTCCTGTGAGCTTGCCTTGCTTTGCTAGAGTGCCGCCCGTCCCCATAGTACCGGAATACCGGGTCGGGAGGGAAAGTGCAATCACCGAGCGCTCGCAGGCAACCTCAATTCACGCTACGCTCTCCGCTTGCCTGAAACAGGCCCCCCACTAGAATTAGGTTCCTCCTAGTTGCAGCGCTGCGAAATTTCTCTGTATGTGCTGGATTCACATCCTTTTCTCCACGCCGAAACCTATTTCCTTTTCTCTCTTATCATCTTCCCTTAGGTAGTGTTAATCCTCAGCTAAAACCTACCACACGGGCTACATGACCGCGTTGTCGCAGCCCCTAAAATTAGGAACCAACCAACCATATAGCCTAAATATTTCTTACTTTAAAGTGCAAAAATCGAAGAAAGTTAAAATTGTCATATACACTTTTTAAATCTATTATGGGTAACTCAGGGTGCTGATCGTGAATGTACTATTAGTATTATTGGCATACACACTAGTACACTAATACACAGTTTTTCACACTAGTACAAAGTCCTTCAAAGTGCAAAAAAATATGTCCGCCATTTTAATCGTCAATAGGAGCTTCAGGATAAACTAATTGGCACTTCTGGACTTGAGCTGTGTACTAGTGTGTATGCCAATAAAACTAATAGTATACCGTATTAGTGAAAGTTATTCTTCTCTTGAGCAATCCTTCTTATTATCTCTCGAGAACTTCTACCATCACTCGTAATGTTACTTCCCAAGTAGGTAAATTCATACTCTTCCTGTAATCTTTCACTCCTCAATATTAATTTAGTACGTTGAATATTTTGTCTACTGCATACTAACATTTTAGTTTTGTTCATATTTATTCTCATATTCAATTCTGATCCCATTACTTGATCCACCTTATTCAGAATAATGCAATGTAGCAATTATGTTCTATATTTGTGCCAAGTTTGGATCAGCCCCCATGAATACCTTTTGAGATATCCAACTTATAGTTCAAATTTCAACTGTGATTATTCAGCAGTTGATAGCACAGACGTCATTTTCAAATATGACGTTGAGATGTTCTGGTATAGATATTGTTTAGCCTTTAAGGGGCTTAGGCTCTGTACTAGGGTGTGTGTAGCGTATTGGAGTGTCTGAGGCTGTTTATGGGGATGTCCTCTATAGGAGTGCGGCAGGATCGGTTACGTGAATTAAGTGTAACTCGAGGGTGAGCTTCCAGGTGTTCAGAGTGTCTGGTGAACTCAGGGTTGGGGTGCTTTCAAGGGGTTGATGGGATAACAGATTATCCTGCTGGCTTAAGACTGTGACTCGGCGTGTGCGGACAGCGTACGTGTGTGCGAATGCAGAATAGAGCAGAACTGCTGACCGATACTTTACTACAAGTCGGAAGGCGAACTGCTTACCGAATGTTTATAGACAATTAAGTAACACTAGACTCTACTAGGTCAGAGTTGGAGGGTAGGGGGTTAACGTACAATTAAATAAGCTGTAAGACCAATGATGCTATAACTAAGTAGTTGACTGACTGCTATACTTGTGAAGTACTGCGACTTCACTAATCAGCATTAGTGCTGTATGTTTTCAATGTATGACAAGACAATTACAAAGTGTAGTAGAGGGTGAAATGTAGGATTTGTGTAGGAGTGTAGACTCGTGAGCACACTTACCGGTGACTGGCGTCGAGATGGTGACTGTCAAAGCGTCGGCAGGATACAAGACATTGGTGCTCGTGGCGTGTAACCTTTTATAGTCCTAGCCCCCTGAGGACTGGCATAGCCGACCCAGTTAGTGTTTGTTATAATGTTGAGCCATGGTGGCGAAATGAGAATGATGTGTTGCTGTAGATCCCTCCAGGGTTTGATGGTGTCTTATGTGTATTGGGGATGGGGTGTGAAGGGGTGCAGTGATATGGGGCAGATAGTGTGGTTTAGGGGGTGCAGCCCTATAAGATCCCTAGGGGATCTTAGGGATGCAACAATATTCACTCTTACCTAATTTAGGGTGTCAATATCTGCAGGCGTTTAGGAGTTGATAGGGACACACACACACATACAGACAGACAGACAGACAGACATACATCTGCCCAGGTTATCTCATAAGTCTACTCTTTTATCATTTTGGAAAATGTAGAAATTAGGCTAAACATATTCGTTTTTATTACTGTGCTTGCCTTACAACAATTGAATCCGCTCCAATTAATCAAAACAAAAGTAAGATTTAAAATAATAAATTAATTATCATTTAATAACAAATTAATTGGAAAGGCTTTGTTTTAAAATAAATGTAGCGTGACTGCGTAAAGACACAGTCATCTGAGTTGAGCTCAGCTGCGAATCGAACCTACCTCTTGTCAGTTTTGCGACCCAATTCCAACTTTGAGGCCAGAAACACATTCCTTGGCAGAGCTGGGAATCGAACCCGGGTCTCTACGGTGCCAGCCAAGAATGCAAGTCACTACGCCATGAGGCGGACTTGCTCACTCATTTACACATCTGTTCATTAAACTTTATTATTTCAAATTCTTTCAGGGCAAAGTAAACAATTTATTTTGTTTAAGGTTTGTACTAAGGCTCTGGTCTGAGGGAAGCAGCTCAAAGTACAGGTAACATTTGAAAATTAGATATACAACAGTCATGATTGGAATCTGGAGTTTGTTTCTGCGACGAAGGTGCCAGTGCTTCTTTGGAAGAAAGTATACTTTTTATACGGCAAGCACAGTCATTAAAACGAATATTTTTAGCCTACTTTCTTCATTTTCCAAAATGATAAAAGAGTAGACTTATGAGATAACCCGGGCAGATGTGTGTGTATCTGTCCTTCTGTCTTTCTGTCTGTATGTCCGTCTGTCAATCTGACTGTGTGTGTGTGTGTGTCCCTATCAACACCTAAACGCCTGCAGATATTGACACCCCAAATTAAGTATGAGTGAATATCTATACCAGAACATCTCAAGTTCATATTTCAAAATGACGTCATTGCTATCAACTGCCGAAAATACACAGTTGAAATTTGAACTCAAAGTTGGATATCTCAGAAGGTATTCATGGGAGCTGTTCCAAACTTGGCACAAATATAGAACATAATATTTTATATCAATTGCCGGGAGACCAAGCATCATAGTAGTACCAACATGATTCTACGCGTGATGATAGTTCAATGTTTAAATGCGCGTAGCTTACACACAAACACTTCCAAAATAGGCACAAAAATTAATCATAACATTTCAGATTTATTTTGAGCAACCCATGCATGGCAGTGTTACCAACGTGATACTGCACGTGCAGGTATGCTTAATGTTAAACTGCATGAAACTTACATACTAACGAATGATCTCAAGTATTTTGAACCCTAGGTTCAATATCTCGGAATATGTGAACGGAACAAAATTAAAACTTAGCACACCTTAAAGTCTAGATGTTTCAGACTTGTTCAGAGTAAATCGTCAAGGTAAGTGCTACCAACATAATTCTAAGCATGTGTATACTGTAATATCCATGCAACTGCCATACAAATTTATGGATTTAGTTCGTAATTTTGCACTGCAATTTGTACCTTAGCAGACGTAAAGTATGCCTATACTTAGTTCATGAGATTGCCAGCTGTCTAGTAACTTTCTGAGACCATTTAAGCCCTCGACTTCATGTCGGAGAATCTGTGCATAAAAAATTAAATTCCTTTTCACTACAATGTCTTAACATTGCAGATAGATTGTGAGCAACCAGGGCCGGTACAAAATTTTCCCCCTCTCTTAAAGATTTATTCGTCTTTTAATTAATGGTATGTAATAATTTTATTGTACTTATATATTACAAATTAAAATAACTAGTTGTGGTTTGTATTCACATTAAATGAATAATTGACCAATAGAATAACAAATACAGTATCACAAAAGGCTTCTTATGAACAAACTTTTAAAAACACGCTTTTCTCGCCTTAAGCTTGGCAAAGTTTTCAAAATTGAATTAGTATCAATAGTGTTTAAAATTTGGTTTTCAATTGTCAATGTTGCCGTTCCAACATTCCAAATGATATTGAGATTTAATATCTCAATAATATGTCTAGATTTATTATTGAAAATACAGAGCACAAATTGTGCATAGGCTTAATAAATGTGAATATACTTTAGTGTTTTCACCTTCCACCTTCACAAAATATCACAATGGAAGGTCCCCGGTTCTTACATGTGATTACTTGGTACCGACTACATTGTTTACCACATAATTTACAAATACAGCATACGTCTATGTCATGAAAGTACTCGTTGACGCACAGTTTATGGTGGTACCCATGTACCGCCATCGAGTTAACGAAGTGTCGTAGGTCTTGATTGGTGTCAGTCCATGCCCTATTCGTCATGGCTTCCGTTATGTAAAATTCAGGCAAGATTTCATCTCTCTTCTTCACTCTCTCATGCATTAGTCCTTTCCAGGCGTCCGTAGATGGTAGTCCTCTCTTCGTCCGTAGGTCCTCAATGAAGAAGTTCTCCTTGGCAAGTTCGTACACTAGTCTAGATTTTGTATATTTTGATAATCCCAGGTTTGCTTTTAGGAAGCGCGACTTCACTGCCTCGAGCTTCCTCAAGTCCACCAGTGTCAGTTTCTCCCAGATGATTTCTATCCCGTATGTGGCGATGGGCGCTATTTTCGCGTCAAATAATCTCATAGCGGTTCCCAAAGAGAGCTTCGTGAGTGATTTAATCTCATATATGGCTTTAGTTGCCGCCGTTGCACGAGACTTTATTTGGACTTTGTAGGCTCTAGCTGTTGTTTGCATTTTCAATCCAAAGTATGTGAATGTATTTACTGTCTTGAGGGGATTCAATCCTAGGTATATCCTGTCTCCAGAGGCCTCTCTGCCACCTTTCAGAAACGTCATTTTTACTGTTTTCGCTGTGTTAATTTTCATCTCGTTATCCTTTGCCCAAATGTCGAGATTTGTTATGGCTTTTTGCACTTCTGTCCAGATTTAATGCTTAATATTTTTACATATTCAGGGGCGCCAAAGTTTATATTTCTGTTTTATAGCGCCGCAAAATCAAAGTATGATTTTCGAACGAAACATGAAAAAAAGACACTGGCTTCAGCGGCGCAGCGCCCCTTGCGGCCACAGGTGTCACCACATGTGCCTCGCGCCGCGCTGTGAGCAACACGCATTCCTTAGGCCTAGAACAGTTTTACCAAAATAATTCTAAGAAAGTTTATAGGTTTCATGCAATTTTCATAACATTTTTATTTAGTGGTTTTCTGCCAAATTATTGTATAGGCTACATATCATGTCATAACGGACATTTGTGCAGTCCTGCCAACAAACTAATAACTCTCCCTGATCACTTGGGCCGTAGAATCTCAATATCTCAGAACGCATGTATGGAAACAATACTGATTATTAATACTGAATTCTACTAGAACATGCTTCGAAATTACCTTAGATTTCTTGCCAACAGCTGTGATAACAAAAGTCGTTTTAATTGGCATCTCCTGAAACTACACACCGGCTCCCTTCATCCCATCATAAAATGCATTACAGATGCAAGACTTAACGCACCCACTGTCAAGTAAAACATCGGGTTGCGCCCGCGACACATAGGCTGTACAACAGGGCTCATATTCACCACTCCAGGTAATATAGCCTCCTCCACGAGTTCTCTCAACAGGTCGTCTCTAACGTTCAGGTCATAGTGAAAGTAACAAACTGTAATCCTGAACTTACATAACTATTCTATCAGGCATTTTTAAGTTCTCAGCAAACTCTACCTCACTTCTTTCTTTCTTTCTTTCTTTCTTTATGGTCACTCTCTTCTTATAACAATAGTTTCTGCCTCCTCCGAACTATATTTATCAATAGTGACACTGTACTTCGCCTCTCCTATTACTTCTCCTACCCTAGCTACTACTGTACGCCACTGCACCTTATACTCTTAATTTGTCATGTTTTAATATGGGCGGCCTAGGGTTAGCTGACTCCCATCGACAGGTCCACAGCGAACTGGAAAGTGCTTCTCATGGTGCCGGGCTGTTTAGTGATTGTCTGTGATGAACAATCTCAGTTGCCAGTGATGGAGCTCGAAATGGCTGATTGAAACGTGCCACAATATAGGAGCCGTCAAAGCTTGTACCATTACCTACCTTTATCAGCCACAAAGCTGAAGCTGCTTTGGATGTTATGTGTGTCGGGTGGTGCCACTCACCTGTAAGGCAGAACAAACATACCGGGTGTTAAATTCATTCATTTACCTTATTTGCAAATGGGGGTAATTCCCGGCGGCAAATTGTACAATTACAGTGAATTATCAACAATAACATCTAACACAAGACGCGATTGGGGAACTACAGTACAACTCCTGTAATCCTGAGGGTTTGGTCGGAACGAAAAAAAAGGTTGAATTATCAGAAAGTACAAAAATTGCATTAAAATGAACAATCTCTGAACTCAAGATATCGGGGTTACTTTCCTTCTTTCTTGGTAGAGCCACATCCACAATGCGTTGTCAAGAAGTTCAAGTTTAGGCTCTTTCAATGTTTTTATTGTATTTGTATTGTATTGTATTTTTTATTCATCCATTCAATCATATAATGTACATTGTACAATGATATAGGACACGTCAATTCACAAATTATACTAATACTAATTTACAATCACAATAATAATATGGGCCTACACAAGGATAACCTTACATCATTTAGTCCTATGAATACATAAACATAACTATTGATATTCTAAAAACTCTTTAACTGAGTAGAAGCAGTGCTCCAGCAAGAACTCTTTAGTTTTTATTTTGAACTTTATGTAATTTGCTGTACTTTTAATATTATTTGGCAAATGATTATACAGCGTTATAGCTGCATGGAATACACCATTTTTACATAGTGTTGTATTTGCAGCATGTACATGAAGATTGTTCTTTTGTCTGGTCTGGTAGTTATGTATATTTGAATTCATCTCAAAGATATCCTCATTTCCTAAGCTTTGTTTGACAAATAATAGAAGTTCAAAGATGTAAATACATGGCAAAGGTAAAATTTTCAGTTGTTTAAACAGAGGCTTACATGTATGCAATCTAGTAGTTCCTTTCATTGTTCTAATTATTCTTTTCTGGATAATAAAGATTTGGTGAGCAGCAGGTGAATTTCCCCAAAATATGATTCCATATTTCATAAGCGAATAGCAATAAGCAAAATAAGTACTAAGAACAGTTCTCCAGCTAGTCGATTGTCTTAATACTCTTAATGCATAACAACTTGAGCTTAGTTTCTTGGCAAGTTTAGTGGTATGAGAGTTCCATTTTAGGTCATCCTGCAACCAAAGGCCTAAGAATTTAGTAGAAGAGGCGTTACCAATTTTAAGGTCATTTAAGATTATGGAGGGAGAATTAATACTTTTATTCTGAGCTGTGTGAAAGTTAAGAACCACTGTTTTACTAGTGTTGATAAGGAATCCATTATTGTTGAACCATAAGGACAGCTGACCTGTTACTTCCTCTACTGATTTTTGAAGTTCAGTGTCATTTTCAGCCCTCATCAAAACACTTGTATCATCTGCGAATAGTACAGTTTTAAATGCAGGTATCTGAGATGGCAAGTCATTTACGTAAAGGAGAAAAAGTAGTGGCCCTAGAACGGACCCCTGCGGAATGCCATACTTCAAAAACATAGGATCTGAGTGGTAATATTTAAATATGTTTGTGGTATTTTCTAAACTTTTTTGTTCGACGATCTGTTGGCGATTATTTAAATATGACTGAAACCACTTACTAGCGATACCCCTGTTACCATATTGATGGAGTTTATCAATTGGTATCTGATGATTTATCACATCAAAAGCTTTAGACAGGTCCAAAAACAGGCCACATACTCTCTTCCTTTCATCAAGTGACTCAAAAGCAGGATTTAAAAATTCATAAATTGCGGACATTGTTGATTTTCCTTCTCTAAAGCCATGTTGAGAGTCAGTTAACAATTTATATTTGTTTATGAAGCTAATTAGACGGTTGTACATTATCTTCTCTAAAATTTTTGAAAATATCGACAATAAAGAAATAGGTCTATAATTGGTTACGTTTTCTCTATCTCCCCCTTTAAATAATGGAATTACTTTTGCAATTTTAAAGATATCTGGAAATATTCCTGACATGAGAGATTGGTTACAGAGGTGTGTTAAGGGGGTAATTATATTTTGGATACATTTTTTAATTAGTATATCAGGAATGTTATCAACTCCTGAGCAATGTTTATTCTGTAGGTTCTTTACAATATTGAGGATTTCTGCTTCTGTAACATTTTCAACAAACATTGATTTTCCATTAAATGTCATATTCGCGAGTGTTGATTTTATTGCTTGTATATTGTTTACATTTAGTAGTTTTTCAGCTATGGTAGCAAAATGCTCATTAAAAATTCTTGAGACATTTTGTGGGTCATTGATCTTCTTGGAGTCTTCTGATAACGTTATGTTATTTACTGCCGGTTTTGTTTGCCTGGTTTCATTTTTTATGATATTCCACATAGCCTTAGTTTTATTTTTAGATTCCAGGATATAATTATCATTTGACATTCTCTTTGCTAATTTTATAACTTTGTTAAGTATGGTCTTATAGGTCTTGAAATACATGTTAAATTCATTGGAGGTTTCGTGCGTACTTTGAAAATCGTGGAGGAAACGCTTTCTTTTGCATGAAGTAATTATTCCAAGAGTAAGCCATTGTTTTGATGGAGAAGAAACATTCAGTCTGATACTCTTCAAAGGAAATGCAATATCAAAATAATACAGGAAAATATTAATGAATTCCTGGAATTTTTTGTTTGTATCTATTGACTTGTACACACCTTCCCAAGTTTCTCCTTTTAACAAGTTGTTGAAATAGTTTATATTGTGCTGACTAAAGCTTCGACATTTATCAAACTGAGCATTGTAAACTGGGTTTGAAATATTTAGAGTTATTATTTGAGCTCGGTGGTCACTGAAACCTGTGTTGATTACTTCGAGAGAGTTGCAGTTCACATTGTCATTAATTATTATCTGGTCAAGTGTGGTTGCACTAGTTTTTGTTATTCTTGTGGGTACTGTTACTGTGTGAATTAGATGATGGGAGCTTAACAAATTTAGCAATTCCCTTCTCTCCGTACTTTCCTCTAAAAAGTTAATATTGAAATCTCCACAAAGAACTATTTTTTTATTAAATTTATTTATTTTATTTATTATCACTTCTAGTTTATTCAGAAATAACTTTGCACTATTTCCTGGTGAACGATATATACAGATGAGAATTAAATTTCCTTTTGGGATAGAAATAGCTGTTGCCTCAAAATGTTTATCTATGCATAAGTCATCGGGAATTGGTATAGGTTTAAATTCTATGTTTCCTTTGATATAGATACATACACCTCCATGCTCTGATGTTGATCTACAGTAGTAGCTAGCTAAAGTAAACCCTGGTATGACAGCATGATTGATTTGTTCAGGTTTCATCCAGTGTTCAGACAAGCACAGGATGTGGATATCTTTGAGTGATGTTTGTAGAAGCATATCGATATGAACTAGTTTATTATTAAGTGACTGTACATTTTGGTGAAATATTCTGATTGAGGAACTCTGTGCATTTGTACTGTTGTTAAGCTTGGGGATTATAGTTCTTGCAGGAGCACTTACCTCTGTTCTAAAAAACTCTCGCCACCGAGTGAATTCACTGATTCTACAGTAGTCGGACTTGCAGTATGAGGTAGTGGGATGACTGGTCCGTGGGAGTGGAACTTTTTGTTGATTTCCTCCGCTACTTGTGAACAGATCTGTTGCTTTCCTTTGGTGTTTAAGTGAAGACCATGTCGGGTAAACAGTTCTCTTGGTACATCAATATCAAGAAAGTGAACATGCTGATATAGTCTGGATAGTGCTCTAAGCTTTTTGTTCGTCCTCTTTACCTCCTTGTTGACACACGATTCTTCCATTAGATCATGTCTGTGTGGGATGCCTAAGAGTATAACGTTTGTACCTGAAAGTAGTGGGAGCTTATCTTTGTAGGTTTGTATTGCATCATTCGCTTCGTTTTTCGCTACATCGTTCGTACCCCCCCCACAAAACAACATAATCTTCATGAGTAAGGTTTCTGCACATTTCAACACAATTTTCCAGAACATTTTTAACTCTAGCGCCTGGTTTGGTGACGCTACTTATGCTTAAGAGAGTTTTCACCATATATCGTCACTGTACATGATTCAATGTCTTTAGGATTTCTTCTCCAAACTTTTACTGTCGTAGCGCCTACATTCGGTTTGTTGGCAATTTTTTGGAGTGAATCTCGTTTGTCCAGTCTTCGTAGCACTGCTAAATTTTCATGTAATGAAAGAGTAACGTGTTAGCGTTTCACTCCTGACGTGTTGACAAAACACACACAACTGTAGAGTACCGTAAGGAACACAGAAGATCGGACAGGAGGCACTAAAACCTTCACAGAGCAGTACTGTACAAAACATGGCGACAGAAACGATACGAAGGTTTTTTTTTTTTTTTAGCGTATGGCTTTTAGTGCCGGGAGTGTCCGAGGACATGTTCGGCTCGCCAGTTTTGTAGCTGCTTCGAGACGGACACCCAATGGGTGAGCTACAAGTACCGTTGGGGAGGGAAGGAGGGAAGTTGGAATGTAAGGACGAGGAGTTGGAAGGTAGCGGCTGTGGCCTATAGTTAGGGACCAACCCCGGCATTTGCCTGGAAGGAAGATGGGAAACCACAGAAGACCATCTTCAAGGTTGCCGGCGGGGGGATTCGAACCTCCTCGCCTCCCGGATGTGAGCGACTGCCATCAATCATGCCGTAACCACCACGGCTAACTCACCCGGTATACGAAGGATGACGGAGCACTAAAACGGACAAGCGATAACAAGTATCTGTAAACAACAGTGGCGCGACGGGTAGTGAGTCACCGCTACGAGTCGGAGCGACGGACGAGACGAGGGCGGACAAGAGGAGTTCTACTGTTTAGTGATTACATCGTACAATGTACACAACATTTCAGTTTTTATCATTTTAAATGATCTTGTCGACTTCGTCGTTACGCTGGGGTCTGGCGTTACGTTACGGTGACGGGACGAAATGTACCCAGATGCACTGAGGTGTGACGTCATAGTACCGCTTGGTGCATGTGTTCCCCGACAATCTCTACTTCGTTAGTAATTATAAGACAAAAATCCCCGATTCTTGGATGTCACGGGTAATCTCGAGAACCACTGGATGGATTTTGATGCGGTTTTCACCATTCTGTAAAGGATATGTGTAGAAAATAATTTATGTATGATCAAAGGAAGCCAAGCAGTAACAATTTAAGTGAAAAAGTCGAAAACCAACTTGGCGTCCGTGCGCTTCTTAAGCTTACGCTGGGCAAACCGTTAAACATATCAATATAGTATGAGCGTAAGAATTGGTCAGCATGAAAAGTTCTACAAAAAAGTCCGGGAGAGCATATCTCCACCTTCAATACATCGCCCACTATAAGTGTTTTAGACTGAATAGAAGGGGCACGTCCCCGCGCGCTCTGGTGAGCGTGACGGCATCCCGCGCGTTTGACCTTGCTCTGCCCTTGGTTTGCACTTGCCCTTCACGAGTAATTTGAAACAAGATAAGCAAGATAAGTATTATGCAGATAATTTTCAGCTTTTCTAGCATTTTTCAGCATTTGTAGCATTTAAAATGATACATAGTCCAGTCATTCAGACCAACTGTCACTTTTTCTTAAACACATCAATATGTTTCGGGAAAGCCCTTAAGACTGTGATTACGATCAACGAAAGAATATTTCCCATAATTTGTTCGCTGCAGTCGGCCCTTAAATACATACATATAATAAATACCGTACATTCAATGATAATGGACTGACGATGCTTATGGAACAATCACATGATGACGTCAATATAACTTCCTACAGCTTGAAGAGGCCGAAAGAAATGCTTTTAACGCGAAACGGGTTGGCTAGTGAGATTCCCCTAACGTCTCCACTGTCTTATCTACATTCCTGCAAATTGGCCACAATGCAGCATTGTTGCATTCGTGATCCCGGATTCTGATGCTTTGTTTCATTTCATTCTCGCTGTGTTTAAGGGCTGACAAAGTCCAAGGAGACTGCCCTATGAATGTAGAATAAATATGTGAATACACTCTGGGGCAATCGCCAGTGATAATTAACATGTAATTTTTCCAGGAATGTGTTTACGTATTTATATTTTGTACCCCGCCCAATCGTATTTGTGTTGACCTACTGAAGAGTTACAAATGACAGTTTGTATTGGCAATACTGGAAGAATAGCTTCAAATCTTTACAAAGACAAACACACAAATTATCTCTGATTGATCTCATGAACCTAATTTCCCTTTAAAAATTACGAGCCTTACAGTAGTCGCATATGATGTGTAACAACTGACATAGAAGAAACCTCACGTGAAATTGTTGATACACCGGTATTTTATACTATTATTGGCACACATATTAATCTATTGTAAAAGGGAGTGTTTTACAGATATTGTAGTTTATAATACGGAACTCATTTTATAGATGATTTGTAGCTTCCACCAGCACTAGCCTAAATAAAGAATACGATATGGATCAACTAGATTAATAGACGCGACACCGCTCATAACCTTAAATTCCTTATAAACAGGTCCTCTTCATTCTCAGACCAACACGTAATTGCATATGGATTCTGTTAAAATGAGACATATTGATATGATAAATATCGTTTAAAATTATAATCTGGTAGCAAAAATATCTACCCCGTCCGCGATTCGAACCCGAGATCTCTAGATTCACAGTCATAGGCGCTAACCCCACGGCTATTTCGACTACGCAAATATTGTGCACAAGATGGTGACTCATTTCCACGTTCCAATAATACTGCATTCCGGAATTTAGTTTCATTTATAGTTTACTTGTTTCGATAATGTTCCTGCGTGAAATTGAGTTTAAAATGCCTTATGAATAGGCCCTCTTGTGAGTAAAGAAACTGTATTCAGCAATAGTTCATGAAGGCTTGCTCAATTCTCGTATAACCACAACGATTATATTATATTATATTATATTGATGACTGCATTACCGTTATGTGGGTTAATATTTGAATAGCCATTTTGCAGAAACATAATACCGGCAATGCCGACTACTTACAATGTTTGATATTAAGGCATTTTACCATTTTAATACTGATACGAAGTCTTCAAATATGTACCATGTGCTTTGTTTCAATCACTAGACACCAGAGTTCGCATGAGCGTTTACTGTTCAGTATGTCATAAACATTCCACATGGCCGAGAGTACGTCATGGTATCAATTTCCGACACCGCGCGCTCATTGTTTCTCTTACCTCTGCCAGCTGGATCGATCGATCGAGTTGGCAGTGCGTATTACACTTCCGTTCGATCCACCACTGCCAGCTAGCACACTTCCGTTCGAGCACATTTCCGTTCCATCGAACGGAAGTGTGCCAACTGGTGCCTCGTCGATCGTTCCGATCCACTTCCGTCCCATTTTTCAAAATCACTCCCACAAAAATATCCAGCAACCGAGTGGAAAGATGTTACACATCAAAAACTAACCAATTACAATAACATCGAGTTGATGTGAAATTAAGAAAAGCTGGCAGTGTTCCGCACCTTGCGTCATACTTCCATTTCTTCTTTGCTTCAGAGCCTCCCTTGCCCGTTACTTCAGCCTTCTCTTTGATGTTCCGATGCTCTCGGAGTGAAATGTGAAGCGGGAGAGTTCGCTTACAAGGGCCCCTCTCATCTCGTCTACAGAGGCAGCCAGCGGGGACGTGACAGGTCATGGCTTCCATTCCTGGCTGTAGCAGCTAGCATTCTTCACTATGAACCCGGAGCCCCGAATTCGATTCCCGGCTCTCAAAGAAATTTAATTCTGTTCTGAAGGATGGAAGCAGGTACACTCAGCATCGTCGGGCAAAACTGAGAAGAGATGGGTTTGATTCCGACTTGACTGACTGAAGCTGAGAAAGACATCAAAGAACTGGGGTTAACAGACCTACAAGACAGACGAATTGTGAAATCAAAGTCGTCGGATTTTTTAAGAGCGCTAAAATCCTTCAGTATGCCTTCCTGCGGAGGGGAAGTAAAGCCGGCGGGCCAATGTCATACATTTAGGGCATGTAAAAGAACATTCCACTACAATTGGTAGTTTTTTAGTCGGTTTACCCTCTAGGGTTGGTTGTTCCCTCGGACTCAGCGAGGAATCCCACCCTTACCGCCTCCAGGGCAGTGTCCTGGAGCTTAAAACATCGAGTTAGGGGATACAACTGGGGAGGAGGGACGACCACCTCGCCCAGACGGCCTCGCCTGCAAAGCAAACAGGTGTGTTATGAGGAATGGGAAGGGATGGAAAGATTGGGAGGGATAGGCAAGGAAAGGGGATGGGGCGGCCGTGGTCTTACGTTAGGTACTGTACCAGTATTTTCTGTAGCAATTGGAACGGTGCAGTTAGCTACACGGATTTTACGGGTATAAATTACGAGAGGAAAGTGTTACGAAAGAACCAGCTGTGACACCAGGGGTATAGTGTTACGCCCTGGGGTTCCCACGGGGCGTAGTGACCCCTTTCGTCCTCTTTCATCCCCCGTTTTATGCCACAACCCCAAAAATTAACCAATAGCAACAATCACACAGCAATTACTAGTACACCGGCTTGCCAGGTCTACTCCTACACACATGTGGTAATCCTTGCATCACAAAAGCAAACATACAGCTACCAGCGATTTAAAAAACAACATAAATATTTAAAGAGCTGACCACGCTTGTATCACGATGGAGTAGCTTAAATAGCAGCCCCACCAAGGACTAATCATCTCTTCGCCTACGGATCTGCTGCCCGATTGCTGAGCGCCGTATCGCTGATCCAGCTGAGTGTAACTCAAGGTTTTCCTGTTAGTTTCCTGTCACTTCCAAACCCAATTTATTGTAATCATTCATAATCTTCTTTGCACTTTACTTAATTTCATTTATTTAATTACACACCCTCACAATACATTTCAATTACATTTGTACTTCACTGTCTTATACTTTTGCCCCCTAATCAAACCACGGACCATCAGATCGACCCAAACTTCCTTCCTGCCTTAACACGAAGCGCCAGCCTGTCTGACATAGCGCTGCGTCAGGTATTCGTCATTAGCACGTTCAACAAGCAACGTCGAGGTCTAAAAGCCTTGAGTCAGCTCAGACACTTCCTATTTAGAGATACAATTAAAATCGCACGTTAGGCCTCCAGACAAGTAACTCTTTCATTTAGAAAACTCTCGATTCTCAGCTACGTCCCTGAGGACCCTAACAATAGGCAACCCGCAACGATACCCAGAATGTTGTTCTATTCAAGGTTAATGTCACTGGCCAGCTCGCAGCTGAGTAGAAGCGAGGTCATCATATGGTCGACTGACGTGATTTAGATCGAGAAGAACGCTGAATGCGATGTTTTACGAATGTTGAAGTCTACAGAATTGAATGTATATATTGCTGTGCACCAGAAATTAACATGAATATGGAGGAAGCTGATTCTATTGAGTTTTTGTTGGATAAGATACAGTATGTAGCACGGAAAGGAATTATTCGTTAAACATCGAGATATCAAGGTCAGAGTGGGAGTGAGTAGGAGCTAGAGAGTGCTTGTGAGCAGAGCAGGAGTATATTACGTCTTTGATCGGTGAAGAGTTCACATTGCGTCTTAAACTCGTCTCCAATACGCGAAGTTTCGAGAACATAGTGTGTGACAGAACAATTATACTAGTGACCTACGATGGAGATGTACTCTAGTCTTATTTTGTGATAACTCGCAAGAAGTATTAACTATATTGGAAGTTTAAAGACATTCAATTCTTTTGTGAAACGCATCTCAGTACAGACAATTCTCTACAACAGGAGTCCCCAACCTGGAAGGCTCGCCCCCCCCCCTAGGGGGGCATCGACTTTATCAAGGGGGGCGTGAAGTGATTTCCGAATTAAGTTTTTTTTAACTTGAATATTACAATTTTGTAAAATGAACATTTTTCGAATCTCTCCAAGTGATTATCGCACCAAGTCAGTCGTTCCAAAGCACTGGTAATTGCCAACTGTCGGCACAAACCTCTGCGAAGCCGCGAAGTTGGAGGTGAAATAAGGAATTTGCTGTGTTGTAAGGAGCAAAATTATGAAAATTTAATCGTCTCGTTGGGATATCTTCGTGATTTATTTGAAGCTTTGAACGGTTTGAACTTACATTTCCAAAGACATATTTATGCGAGTCAGGATTTTCAACGCTGAGTGTCATAGAAAAAAAAGCAGCGCTGTCGGCTTGATGTTGCAAGTGATCTCCGCTGTGTTCTGTCAAATATCAAATCAAACATACCGAATCTTACCAAGAGAAAACAGTGTCAACCCTCTCATGACATTCGTTGACTAATTTAAGGATTTGTTGTAAAAGTGTGTTCTTCGTATTGTGCTAAAATGAAGTTGGTATTGAACCCATGTACCATTGGTTCAAGGGGTCAAATCCATGTATTTTAGTAAAAGGAAGGAAGGAAATATACAGTCTTCAGAGGAACATAGAAAGATTTTATACAAGAAGGCTAGCATAACGTTGTGAAATAAACTGAAGCCAGGTGGCCAGGAAATGAGATCATGCATGACGCATTGATAAGGAGCCAGTCACAAATATAAATAGAACGAGTGGAATTTTCCAAGCGAGTGACGAAGAGTGTGTTTCGGAAATCGCCCTTACCTTGCAGTAAAATGGCAACCGCGCAGCTGTGTCAGAAGAAGAATAATTAGATTTAACCCATTTGCAAGAATAAAATTAACTAAAGAAATACAGCATTGTGAATCATTTCGGAATAGAGATTTTTGTGTGGAGAAAGATGTTATAATAAATGCCCAGGAAAGAAGTGCAAACGTGGCCATACGTCATTGGGGGTTTCCCGAGACCCGAGGAGTGGGGAATTAAAAATCAACTGTAACACCCACACAGCTGAAGACTAAATTTTATTTAATATCTCAGAACTGCACGATCGATTTTCATGTGCAAAAAGTCAGTTTACGTTTAGAAAACTAGCTTTCCAGAGATATAATTTTAAATAATGTGCGACCATTATTTCAAAAGTTGGTTCCGAAAAAGACGTAGAATTTATCTTTTTGTCGCCGATGTGTATAAAAGCCCTGGCAGGTCCAGGCTAATCATGCAGTTTCAAACAGCCAGAGGGGGCGTCACTGTGCTACATCACATCGAATGCAGTTATTCCGAGAGCCCGAGAGGGGGCGTCCGGCTGTATCAGTATTATTCAGTCTTGAACGAGCGCAGAGGCGGGTCGTATTGTTTCACCAATCATCCAGTTCCGTGAGCGCCGAGACGCTGCACGATGAAGCATCAGAGTACTATAAGTATCATCATAGTATCGCCGTGTGGAGAATTAGGAAAATCCTAATACAGGATTTAGTTCTGCCAATATCAATCTTACAGTGAAAAGTTCAGTATTACAGTCGAAGTAGGCTGCGAACTTAAAGAATAGGCGATAGGTCTTCAATAACAGTTTATTTAAACGACCAAGTGTATCGTAACGTTTTGAAGTTCCATAACAGCGAAACAAACATTCTATCAACGTTAAAAGAACCCGATCAGGGTCGGACAAAATAAGGTCCGCATAGTATTCTGGAAAGATAGGAATTAGAGGACAGAATAATCAGAAGGGAGAATTAAATTCAAGACGTTGTTTCAAGGAAACAAACGAACTATAAAAAGCACTAAATTACGAGGAGTATTAGATGCTAGAAAATAATAGGTCACCGATAAAGTATTTGGGAGACCGAGAACAAGACAGACTTTTGCTAGACGACTAATAGGGTCTAGAAAGAAGCAGGTTTGAGCTAAAAATAATAATAGCCGATCATCAGGAAACCGGATTCGAAGAAGTACCATTCCAGGGAGGGGTAGAGTGTTCGAGACTTTCATATTCTGGTCAGATAGGAAGCCGACATCTACTAGTTCACCCTTGGAGACGGGGAAGCAAATATCACGTGGGCAAGGCCTAATCAAAGCCTCAGTGATTAGAATCAGTGTAGTGTAAATATATAAAATTTGTGTTAGATAGTAATTTTTCAGTGATTTTATTGTGTGTAATAGAAGAATACCGAAGAGTATTTTAAAAATGTTACCAGTGTTTAAAGTATATAAAGTATATGTGTGTCAAGATATGTCAGTGTATGAAATGAATTTGAGCACGATGGTGTAATCACAAATAGTGGATAAAAATGAAACATCGTTGGAAAGCACGGTAATGGACCGTCTGAACATGTAAGTAACTATTTTCATTATGTTATGTGTTGGGGGAATATCTGTGTACAATCTACCTGAGAATGATAAATAGGGATGTTTTTGAATAACAAATAACAGAATAAGAGCGCGATCTGAACAAATAAAAATTGAGAAATTATAAAATGATTATGTGAAATGAATAAATCCTTAGAGGAAATGTATGAAATAAAATATCAGTGTATTTGATAAATGTTATGAATGCAAGCGGAAAAATATAATAATAATAATAATAAAAATTATATAAATGAAGATTAAGTTGAATTATATGAAAGTAATAGCTTTTGAGCTTTTGTAAAGGAATAAAGACATGGTGTGAATACATGTTCTTAAAGTATAGCGATTATTGTCACGGGAGAGGATTAATATGAAAGTTTGAGATATAGATCAAATGATGATTTTGAATTTATCAGTTCTCTGGAAGACGCTAGGCCTTAAGGTAATGTATAGCGCATTGTCGCGCATTAAAGTAAATTGTCACGCTAGGAAGGCGTTGAATCTTAATATACTTGGTAAATTAATTGTGAGGGACAGTTGATTGCGGTAATTGATGATAAGTCCTCCATATAGTGATGTAGATCACGAGGCGTTGTATAATGGGTGCGAATTATTGTATTGATGAGCGCAGGTTAGACCGAGGTCGCCCTAAGCCGCTAAATTGTTATAAAGTCCTCCAGTATGGGATTGGTTCCCGAAGCAGTTGAGAGAGTCGAACCCAGACTCGTATAGTTGTTGAAGCCCTAAATATTGTTGTTGTATTGAATTATTCTTACCCATCAATGATGACACTTCATAATTATTAAATGCCAAGGTTACGAAAGTGGTCTATGAAACTAAATAATGTTGTTAAAATGAATGAAAGAAACGCCAGGTCTGTTCAGAGAACTGTGTTTGAGAAATAGCTGTTTTAAAGCATGAGTAGAGCGGTCCCGTGTGGGCGATACTGAGGGTCTCCCTCCCGGGCAATAAATCAAGTCGAGTGTCACGGTCCAACCCCTCGCTATTGAAAGTATGGTAGGTCAGGGGAACCGTCTGTTTGAAGTAATAATAAACCATGAGTGTTTAGAGTTTGTTAATGACCCGGGATTCGAACCGAGGTTCTTGTAGATGAAAGTTACCGCTTGCTAGTTCAGATCGTTTGCTTTCTTATGAGATGATGGTCTTTTAAGACAGATAATAATAAATATAAATCCCTAATGTAATGAGATATTGATGTAGGATTTCACGAGTTCAATGAAGACAATTAGATTTCGGGAGTGATCATAATTTTTGACTTTGTTCAAGTAGTCTTCTATAACCTGGGAGTACACAGGTATTTTTCCCGATCACTGTAGTGAATTTGTTAACTTGAGAGAGGTGGTAACATGAGAACATTGTGAAATGCCCAAAAATTTAAGTAAAGGAGTAACAATTACTTTGAATAAGATTATATATTGTTCTGATTATAAGAAACTCATAAAATAGATATTGAGGTGTGTAAAAGAAAAACACAGTTTATAGTGGAAAGTATCGAGCCATTGGAGCTCGTGATTGTAGTGAATTTTAAAAGGGATACTTTATGGAAGTGAAAAGAATTATAAGTTTGTTGGTTTGAAGGAAACCATGTATTTTAATATAACATTTGTTTGATTGTGTGTATTCCTTGCTCACTTTGAACAAGTTAGAAGGATTGGTCAGTAGTTTATTTGTTTTATTTTTGTGTAGCACCATATATTTGGTAAATTAAATGTTTTATAATAGGAGTTGATTTTGTTTTTATTTTTGGAAGTGTATCCTCTATTTAATCCAAAATGTGTAAGTCACAGAGTGGGAGAATATACCATAACCCCGAAAATCCCGATTTGAGCATTGCTGGCATACTGTGATTTGCATATTTCTTGCTAAAAGGGCACAGTATGTAATAGATAGGCCTATTCCATTATGTACTGAGGTGTTATAAGGTTAGGTCTATATCCTCTACGTCATCGAAGAGGTTATAGAAGCGATGAGCGGTGGGGAGGGGGTTGGGGGAGAAGAGGAAGGAGGCGCAATGAACTCCCGTATCTGAAAAGGGGGGCGTCAGCTGACAAAGGTTAGGAACCACTGCTCTACAATATTTCACGATGTGATTTTACGTGAAGTCAGAAGGAATATTACCACAGCTTATTAAATCTACGACTATGTGTGGTTAAATTGAAGAAGGAACCCATCATACAGAGTGACCGAGAATGTCAAGAGTAATCATCTACACTCATAAATATGAGAAGTACTTACTACAAAATCATGAAGGAAGTGAGGTCAAACCACTGTACAACTCTAAAAAATGCTACTACCAAATTAAAAGATTCTTCAAGCAAGAGAGATGGAGTCGACAATCTGGACGAACGAGAACTTGGAATTATGAGATACAGTCTACAATCCAGGAAGTCACGAGTGCGAACAGAAGTCCACTATCCCAGTTTGATGCCAGGAGAAGTAGATGGGCGATGAGAACCGCAGTTTCGTTTGGGGAGGAGACTGTTGCGTATTCCTGAATACGCAATTTCTACAAGACTCAGAACAAGGTAGAGAAGACGATTTTCTTTATGTAGTAGTAGTTTGAGGTATATTGGAGTTGACCATTCCGCCATTTATGTCTACTGTAGTTAAATTGGAGTGTTGAGTAGATATGTTGTTATTTCATATTTAGCCATATTTTGAATCAGGATTTTGATTCGTTTGCGGATGCATCCTATATTTTTAGCCTATTTTCAATTTTGAAAAAATAGGCTTATGAGATCACCTTTTGTCCGTGTGTGTGTGCGTGTGTGTGTGATTCGTGTGTGTGTGTCCCCCTAATAAAATCTAAACGGCAGGAGCGATTTCAACGAAACTCGGAAAGTTCATAGCAGAATTCCGGGCGACCTCGACCGTGCCCTTCAAATTTTGTTACGACTCACCAATCCAACATGGCGGCTGTGCGAAATATTTCACCAGCATTCAATATCTCCGAAACTATTACCGATATTACCCTGACATTTTCTATGGTGATAGAGGGAACTACTATAAGTTCACTTATGTGACTTTTGAAAACCTGGTAACTACAAAACCAACATGGAGGCCAAGCGAATTTGCGACTTTTAAATAGACGTTTCTCGTGATTTGACCAACCAAACGCAATGAAACTTGGTACAGTATATGTCTATATATATTGTAATGCACCGACATCTAACTTCGTTCAATTGTTTACATAATCACAAGATGGCGGATGTGCAAAATATTTCACCGGCATTCTATATCACTGAAACTATTAGCGGTATCTCCCTAAAATTGTGTACGGAGATAAAGGGCACTACTGGAAGTCCATATATAAGACTTTCAAAACCCGGTTAACTACAAAACGAACATGGCGGCCAAGCGAATTTGAAAATTTTAAATAGACCTTTCTCGCGATTTAATGTTCCAAGTGCACTGAAACCTGGTACAGGAAATATATATACACATTGTAATCCACTGGTATCTAATTTAGTTCAATTGTTTACATAACCTCAAGATGGCGGCAGTGCGAATTTTAAAATTAAGTTTTTATTTCTTGTGATGTAGTCATGCGATCGAAGTGAAAGTTTGAATAATGTACCTACGCAATAATTTTCCTTTAATGGTACATGACTCTATGGCCTATACGTTTAACAATCCAACATGGCGACCATCCGAAATACTTAGACGATACTGAATATCTACGAATCTATTTTAGCAATCAAACTGTATTTTTTAATGTTCATAGGGGCTATGAACTAAAGTTCACCTATAGAACTTTAAATAACCCGGTGATCAGAAATCCAACATGGCGGCGACGCGAATTATAAATATTCACATGGACGTTTCTCTCAATTTAACCATCCGAGTGCAGTGAAACTTGGTACAGTAAAACCTTATACGAATGTTAATCCACTGGCATCTAATTTATTTCAATTGTTTCGATAACCTCAAGATGGCAGCTGTGAAAAATTGTAAAATCTCCTTGTTACTTCTTGTGTCCTAATTATGCGATTGAAGTTTGAGTACTACACGTTCACAATAATCTGCATGTAACAGTACGTAACTCTAGGACCTACATATATAAAATCCAACATGGCGACCATCCGAAATATTTAGTCGGTTCTCAATATCTACGGATCTATTACAGCAATCAAACTGAAATTGTGTATGTTGATAATGGCAATTAACATAAGTAGGATATATGAAAATAGGCTGTATAGTTCTTCACGGAACTACTTGTTCAATTTTCGATTTTGGATTAAATTTATTTAGCGTTTTGGATTTGCTAATTTTGAATGAAGGTTTTTATTATTGAGAAAACATGCATTAGGGAGAAAATATGCGATAGGAAGAAGATTTATGATTATAGGAAGAAGAATTAAAGGATTAGGATTTGATGGACAGTTTTGGATGAAGTTTGAGAATATTTTCGACAATTATTATATCATGATCAACGAAGTTAGGAAGTATTGAATGGAAGAAATATTTTGTCAATCGCATTTAGAAACGTGTAATACATAATAACCCCTGGCACTACAGCCCATCAAGGACCTAGTCCTACCAAGCGACCGCTGCCCAGCCATTTGGCCTGCAGATATTGGGGTGACGCGTGGTCAGCGCGTCGGGTCCCCTCGGCCGTTAATCTTGGTTATCATGACCGGGACGCTGCCTTGCTGTCAGACAGCTACTCAATTGTCCTCACGAGTCTGAGTGCACCCCGTTCCAGCCCTCACGTCCGTTTCTAAAATCCCTAATGGAACCGGGGATCGAACCCGGGATCTCCGGGTGAGAGGCAGGTGCGCTACCCCAACACCACGGGGCCGGCACTTATGAACTATGAGCAGTAATTTATATTCTCAATTTTTGAGATGTCCTATTAAAGCTTTATGTGAATGATATAATGAATTTCAGTGAATAATTTTTAGCCTATTTTCATTTTATGAGATCACCTTTTGTCCGTGAGTGTGTGTGATGGTGTGTGTGTGTGTCCCCCTAATAACTTCTAAACGGCTGGAACAATTACAATGAAACTCGGTAAGATTATAGCACTATTCTGGCCGACCCCGACCGTGCCCATCAAATTTTATTGTGTCTCACCAATCCAACATGGCGGCTGTGCGAAATATTTCACCAGCATTCAATATCTCCGAAACTATTCCCGATATCACCCTGGAATTGTATACGGTAATAAAAGACACTACTAGAAGTTCACCTAGGAGATTTTCAGAAACTATTTATGATATCACCCTGAAACTTTGTACGGTGATGAAGGTCACTGCTACAAGTTCATCTATGCAACTTTCATAAACCTGTAAAGTACGTAACGAACATGGCGGCCAAGCGAAGTTGAAACATTTTAATAGACTTTTCTCGTGATTTAACTCTCTGAGCGCAGTGAAATGTGGTACAGTAAATGATTATACATAATGTAATGCACTGGCATCTAATTCAGTTAAATTGTTTACATAACCTCAAGATGGCGGCTGTGCGAAATTTTAAAATTAAGTTGTTGTTTCTTGTATCGTAATCATGCGATCGAAGTGAAAGTTTCAATAATGAGCCTAGGTAATAATTTTCCTTGAATGGTATATAACTATATGGCCTATACATATAACAATCCAAAATGGCGAGCATCCGAAATACTGTATTTAGACGGTTCTCAATATCTACGAATCTTTTACAGCAATCAAACTGAATTTTTTATGTTCATAGAGACTACGAACATATGTTCACCTATAGGACTTTCAGTAACTTGGTGAGCACAAATCCATCATGGCGGTGACGCGAGATATAAATATTTAAATGGACGTTTCTCGCGATTTAACTATCCGAGTGCAGTGAAACGTTGCACGTTAAATGCTTATAGAAATGTTAATCCACTGGCATCTAATGTATTTCAATTGTTTGCATAACCACAAGATGGCAGCTGTGCGAAATTTTAAAATCTCGTTTTTACGTCTTGTGTTCTAATCATGCGATTGAAGTTTGAATACCACACGTTGACAATAATCTTAATTTAATCTATATATATAAAGCTCAATGTTTGTCTGTCTGTCTGTCTGTCTGTCTGTCTGTCTGTCTGTCTGTCTGTCTGTTATGTATACAAATCCACACTGTTTCACCGATCTGAACCAAAATTTGTAGACTTACCCTTCGGAACCCTGCGGGTAACCCTGTCCACTTGAAATTTCCGACAGACCACCCCATTCCCTGCATTTAGGCCCTTTGGCCCAAATCTACACCGTTTCACCGATCTCAGCCAAACTTTGTATACTTACCCTATGTAACCCTGTGAATAACACTGTCCACTTAAAATTTCGGACAGACCACCCTATTTCCTGCATTTAGGCCCTTTGGCAAACATCTACACCGTTTGACCGATCCGAACCAAAATTTGTATACTTACCCTTTGCAACCCTGCGGGTAACCCTGTCCACTTGAAATTTCGGACAGACCACCCCATTCTCTGCATTTAGGCCCTTTGACCCAAATCTACACCGTTTCACCGATCAGAACCAAAATTTGTATACTTACCCTTTGGTACCCTGCGAGTAACACTGTTTGCTTGAAATTGCGGACAGACCACTCCATTCCCTGCATTTAGGCCCCTTGGCTAAAATCTACACAGTTTCACCGATCTGAACCAAAATGTGTATACTTACCCTTTGTAACTCTGTGAATATCACTGTCCACCTAAAATTTCGGACAGACCACCCCATTCCCTGCATTTAGGCCCTTTGGCAAAAATCTATATCGTTTCACCGATCCGGACCAAAATTTGTATACTTACCCTTTGGTACCTTGCGAGTAACACTGTTTGCTTGAAATTGCGGACAGACCACTCCATTCCCTGCATTTAGGCCCCTTGGCTAAAATCTACACAGTTTCACCGATCTGAACCAAAATGTGTATACTTACCCTTTGTAACTCTGTGAATATCACTGTCCACCTAAAATTTCGGACTGACCACCCCATTCCCTGCATTTAGGCCCTTTGGCAAAAATCTATATCGTTTTACCGATCCGGACCAAAATTTGTATACTTACCCTTTCGAACCCTGCGGGTAACCCTGTCCACTTGAAATTGCGGACAGATCACCCCATTCCCTGCATTTAGGCCCTTTGGCACAAATCTACACCGTTTCACCGTTCAGAACCAAAATTTGTATACTTACCCTTTGGTACCCTGCGAGTAACATTGTCTGCTTGAAATTGCGGACAGACCACTCCATTTCCGGAAAGAGGACAGGGTCCGTCCCAAAGGCAATGGAAAAAAGGGGTAAAACCGGACCCGCTCAGGAAACCCTCAGAGTTGCCATCTCCAGAACTCACCAGCCATGAGCCCTTGAGGATGTAGCACTATCCAGGGTGCACCAGAAGTGGCGGGGCTACACACACCCTGCCTCCTTGAGGGTCTTGAGCAGAAGACATGAGATATTAAGAAAAGAAAAAGAAGGCTGACACCTCGAAGAATGAGGCTATCAGGAATTATTAGACAAGGGCCAATTAAGGCGGGAAAGTGAAAGAGTCGCTAGGCCTCGGATACCCTGATACCATCGGGGTCGGAAGAGAACAAGAGTTTGACCAAGGGAGAAAAGAGAAAGGACAGGAAAGAGAACTGAAAGGAGCCCGGCACCAGTAAGTAGAAGCAATGCCGGACTCAGTTGGGGTCCCGTGGTCGCAAACCCACGTCCCACAAGTTGAGAGACCCTGGTGGGTGGAGGGTGGAGGAGGGGGGCAGGTGTGAGAATAGCTTGCTGATTCATCGCGAGTTGACATGAGAGAAATGTCCAGACCCCGCCGTGTTACCTGGTATTGCTGACTATGCTGATGTTCATACAGGGTCTTTGCTCAAACCACTGTAGTGTTACGAAAGAGTGAGTGATTCACCGGTCAATGTGAATAGGACCGGGAACCCCCCGAACGTCTGTCATCATATATCGTCATCATCTGCGATTCGTGCAGCTTGGACCCGGGCAGTACTCGATAAGCTCTTTCACTACACGCATCGAGTATAGGCCTAAGCCAGAAAATAACGTTCAGACTTTGGAAGACATCGAAGGTAGAAATCTAAATTGCCTATATCAGATTTAAAATTACACCATGTTCGATTAGTAGTCATTTTTCATTACCTTATTATTATCATAAGGGCAAATGACCTAGATGTTACGCCCATTATACCACTAATCACCACACACAATAAGTCTTCATCGCCTGTGAATTTTGAAATATTTCTTTCTATCACGGTAGTTTGTAAGTTTGTCGTGTCAATTCAACAGTAGTTTTCATTATCATCCTCATCAAAAGGGCAAATGACCTAGATGTTACGTCCATTATACTACTAAGTAACACCACAGTCTTCATGGCCTGTGATTTTAAAATGTGTATTTCCATTAGTTTGTAAGTTTGATATACCCGTTCAGTAGTAGTCGTCTTCATTATCATCCTCATCAAAAGGGCAAATGACCTAGATGTTAAGTCCATTATACTACTAAGCAACACCAGAGTCTACCTAGCCTGTGATTTTAAAAATATGTATTTGCATTAATTTGTAAGGTTGATATACCCGTTCAGTGGTAGTAGTCTTCATTGTCATCCTCATCAAAAGGGAAAATGACCTAGATGTTACGCCCATTATACAGTACTACTAGGCAACACCACAGTCTTACTCTCCGGTAATTTAAAAATATGTATTTCTATTAGAGTGTAAGTTTATTATACCCGTTCAATAGCAGTCGTCGTCAGTATCATCTTCATCAATGACGTTGAGTGTTAAGGAGACTGAAATATTATCATCATTCCACCGGGCGAAGCCGGGTACTACTGCTAGTAGTACATAAATAACAAAAAGTTCCGTGACGAACTAAAGAGCCTACTTTTCTTAAAATTTAAGATTCATGCCAATGATTAATCTATACGGATCTATCTAGAATAATGACGAAATTAAGTTGATAATATCGAAATGTCTAATTAGTTCGAAATACTGTATACCTGGCATAATGTAGCGTAGCCCAATAGAGCACTACAGTTGGCAGCCCTGGTGACTGAATATATTCTCAGTTCCATCTCTTAAGGCACAGAATACAAAATTTGGTTGGAGTCCAATGAATAGCATGGACGTTACTTGCAGTTAGACATTGTATATAACAGCGCGCGTAAAATCATGTTGGCAACAATGTCATGCATGTATTGGTCAGAAATAATCTGAAATAATATGACCTATTATTGGGCCAATATTTGAATAAAATCCATTAGTTAGTATAGAAGTTACATGCATTATAAAATTGGACCTATCAGCAGGCTTACTGTAGAATCATGTTGGCAGCTTTGGCGTAGACCTATATTAGTTACTCCAAATTAATCTAGAATGCCAGGTTCTATACGTGTGCAAAGTTTAGAGCTATTGGCTTGCATACTTTATGATATATTGATATTAGGGTAACAAAAATAGAGACAGTATTTATTAACAATTAGCAGCCCTGGTTGCTCTTAAGAATACGCATAGTCATATCTGTTATGATACACATAGCACATACGAAATTTGGTTGAAATCCAAATGATAGTATGGAAGTTACATGTATTTAAAGTTGGACATCTCAGCAGGCTTAGAATCATGTTGGTAGCACTGACGTATATAAATTACTCCAAATTAATATAGAATGTCAGGTACTATACGTGTGCATAGGTTAAAGCTGTCGGCTTGCATACTTTCTGATATATTGGTATTTGGATAAAAGAAATTAAGAGCATTTATTAACAGTTGGCAGCCCTGGTGGTTCTTAAGAATACGCTCAGTCGTATCTGGTTATGTACACATACAACATACAAAATTTGTTTGAATTCCAATTGATAGTGTAGAAGTTATATGCATTTAAAAATTGGACCTATCAGCAGGCTTATAATCATTTTGGCAACACTGCCATATATGGCCTCCTGGAAATGAAATTGCAATATTATTATCTATACAGTACGTGTACCAATTTTGAATTAGCTCCGATTGATACCTTCCAAGATATCCAACATGGAGCTCAAATTTCAATTGCGATTTTTCATCAGGTGGTAGCACTGACATCATTTTCAAATATGGCCGTGAGCTATTCAGGTATAGATCTTTACTCCGACCAAATTTTGTTTCGATTGCTCCAGCCATTTAGGAGTTGATAGGGGGGACAGACAGACAGACAGAAGGACAGACAGACAGACACAAATTTGCCCGATCTCATAAGTCTACTTTTTCCTCATTTTTGCAAAATGTGAAAAGTAGGCTAAAAATCCAACCTGGCGACCATCTGAAATATTTAGACGGTTCTCAATATCTACGAATCTATCACAACCTTCAAACTGAAATTCTGTATGTTGATAGAGGCAATTAACATGAGTAGGATGTACGAAAATAGGCTGTATAGTTCTTCACGGAACTACTTGTTATTAACGTGATTTACATGGTGTAGAAGGTATTGCAGTCTTATGGATTTCATTTGATTTAGGATTATTGCCTTACTTTCTTACTTGCATTCAATTAAATTCTAATGGATTTCATATGAGCAATTTTATTGACATGATTTTCATGGTGTAGAATTTATTGAATTCTAATGAAAGCTGGATTAATTTTGAAACTGAGAATTTAGAGTTGTTTGATATTGTTTATTACGAATAAGTTGTGATTGAGAGTAACTAAATATATTGTTATTATTAAAATATAATGAAGAGTATTATGAAACAGTATAGCCATATGAATTCAACGAAATTAGCATTGAACATGTATTTAACAAGTAGTTCCGTGAAGAACTATATAGCCTATTTTCATATATCCTACTTATGTTAATTGCCACTATGAACATACACAATTTCAGAATTGCTGTAATAGATTCGTAGATATTGAGAACCGACTAAATATTTCAGATGGTCGCCATGTTGGATTTTATATATGTAGGTCCTAGAGTTATGTACTGTTACATGCAGATTATTGTATACGTGTAGTATTCAAACTTTAATCGCATAATTAGGACACAAGAAGTAACAAGGAGATTTTAAAATTTCTCACAGCTGCCATTTTTGGTTGTGGAAACAATTGAAATAAATTAGATGCCACTGGATTAACATTCGTATAAGGATTTACTGTACCAAGTTTCACTGCACTCGGTTGGTTAAATTGTGAGAAACGTCCATGTGAATATGTATAGTTCGCGTCACTGCCATGTTGGATTTGTGATCACCAGGTTATTTTAAGTCCTATAGGTGCACTTAAGTTTATAGCCCCTATGAACATAAAAAAATTCAGTTTGCTTGCTATAATAGATTCGTAGATATTCAGAGCCGTCTAAATATTTCTGATGGTCGCCATGTTGGATTGTTAGATGTATAGGCAATAGAGGCATGTACCCTTAAAGGAAAATTATTGCGTAGGTTCAATATTCAAACTTTCACTTGGATCGCATGAATACATCACAAGAAATAAAAACTTAATTTTAAAATTCGCACAGTCACCATCTTGAGGTTATGTAAACAATTGAACTAAATTAGATACCAGTGCATTACAATGTGTATAAATATTCCCTGTACCAGATTTCATTGCGTTTGGAACATTAAATCGCGAGAATGGTCTATTTAAAATTTTCAAATTGGCTTGGCCGCCATGTTCGTTATGTAGTTAACCGGTTTTTGAAAGTCTTATAGATGGACTTCTAGTAGTGCCCTTTATCTCCGTACAAAATTTCAGGGAGATACCGCTGATAGTTACAGGGATATAGAATGCCAGTGAAATATTTCGCACATCCGCCATCTTGTGGTTATGTAAACAATTGAACGAAGTTAGATGTCGGTGCATTGCAATGTATATAAACATATACTGTACCAAGTTTCATTGCGTTTGGTTGGTTAAATCACGAGAAACATCTATTTAAATTCGCAACTTCGCTTGGCCGCCATGTTAGTTTTGTAGTTACCAGGTTTTCAAAGGTCACATAAGTGATCTTATAGTAGTTCCCTTTATCACCATACAAAATGTCAGGGTAATATCGGTACTAGTTTCGGAGATATTGAATGCTGGTGAAATATTTCGCACAGCCGCCATGTTGGATTGGTGAGTCGTAACAAAATTTGAAGGGCTCGGTCGGGGTCGCCGGACATAGTGGTATGAACTTACCGAGTTTCACTGAAATCGCTCCAGCCGTTTAGATTTTATTAGGGGGGGGGGGACACACACACACGAATCACACACACACGCACACACACACACACGGACAAAAGGTGATCTCATAAGCTTATTTTTTCAAAATTGAAAATAGGCTAAAAATTGAATCCATCAGGGATGTAAAAATTGTCGAGTGGCATAAGAATTTCCAGCGTGTCTATTTAAAGCGTATTGAAGTATTATGAAGCAATGTTGGATACAGAAGTGGTATTGAATTTAATGAAGTAATGTTGGATACAGAAGTGTAATTGCTGTTATTGAAATATACTGTATATTGAAGGTATAAGAGAGTAGAATACATGTGTATTATGTGATTATTTACAAAGAGTTTAGTCGTGATATACAGGGTGTCTTTTATGTACCTTTGGAGAATGATAGGTCGTGTAGTGGACGGGTATAGAAGTAATTTGAGATGGGGAACTTGGGGTCGGAGCGGCCTCCTTAACCCCTAAAATAAGGGTTGTTTGACGCAATCACTGCTGTTGTGTAATTATTGTTGTTTTCTAATTTTATTGCCTATTAAAGGAACGTTGTGACTAATTACGGAACTGTGGTAGTTTTAAGATCGTGCCTTCTAATGATTACCCTACGGCAAATATTAAGCTAAGCATGCCTAGCCTAGCTAAACCTTACTTTCTCTTGCAAATCAACCTGATTTAAACGCAATAACGGACTTAAACAATTAAATGCTACGAAGTGCACACAGATCGGTTTAATTTACTGAAGGTATCAAGCTTAAAACCTTACATCTAAAAAAAAAAAAAGATTTTGCCCAAGCCTGGAATCGAACTCGGGACTACCGGCCTTTCGCTCCACAAAGCTATCCATTACGCCAGCGCCACATGCTAAATGAATCTTGCTAAGAGTTAAAGGATTGAGAGAGGTAATAGAGGCTTGGGTCGGTTGCCTAAATTACAGGGTGGATGGCCTGAATCAACCCTTATTTTAGGGGTTAAGGAGGCCGCTCCAATCCCTAGTTCCCTATCTCAAATTACTTCTATGCCCGTCCCCTACACGACCTATCATTCTCCAAAGGTACATAAAAGACACCCTGTATATGACACGGATAATTACGTGGAGAATATGAAGTAATTCTATGCTGTAAGAAGGATTTATGGAAGTGAAAATTTGATGGCATAGGATTAAATATTGAATAATGTTAAACATGTTGGTTTTTGGAAGAATTGATAAGCGAAGCTCTTGATAGTATTCTTTATTATCATTATTAATTATTTGCCACGAATTTGAAATTAACTTTTGAACTTAGCTTAATTACTCAGTCAAATGGGCCAGAATATGATTACAATTTACTGCTTGGAAGAAATGAAAGAATATGAAATACTTTTTGGTGTTGATACCAGTATGATGAATTTAGTTGTGATGAGGAAATGTGAATGTGTGAATTAGTGTATATATTGTTGGAATATATCTTCGTTGTTATTGAAATGAATAAGACTTCGAACAACATTTAGGGTGAGTGTTGTATACTTTTGAGAGAGTTAATATCCACGTGTAATTGTGGGATATTCTATTGAACTTCAGGCATTTATTTGTTTCAATCGTGAAACATTTCTACGACCAGTTCATGCAGCGTATTTTGATTTTCCTTTATTATGAACCAGCAGTAGTGCCCGGCTTCGCCCGGTGGATTTATTTGTTTTACAGAACTGGAGCGCTCAAGGATTAGGATCGGAATAAAAGAATGTAAATTTGAAAGCACCAACGCTTATTGCAGCTGATAACCTCAGTATCTGCACCAACACCATCGCTCTTGTACAGAGGCATACTATTGTCATGATGATTACTGTTTGAAGGGGCCTAAGAAATCTTTTTGCACTAATTACTCCCCGTGACTGCAATTTATAAGCAGCTCGCAATTCTGCACCAGAACATTGGTAGGGGCGACGTGATGCGGGCCGCATTACATGGCAACAGTAGACTTCGGTATTATTGAAGCCGTTCTGGAGCGCTTGTTCTTCCGACTTACTGAACAAAAATCAATCTCTAAGGTTACCTCAGAGCCTAATGCTACATAGCCTAAACTATTCCTATTGAATCAGCCTATCATATACAAAAATCATTTTTCGAATCCGACTGGTAGTTCCAGATATTAGCGCGTTTAAACACTCAAACTCTTCAGCTTTATTATATTAGTATAGATTTATATTGTGCTTGTACTAGCATAGAATTAATAAATTTAGTTACATTTTTATGCAAATTTGACGTTGAGATTTATAATAATTGGCGAGAGATTATGTTAGGAAGACCAGTCATAAGTGTTAATCCCATATTAGTCCCATTGCTTTGAGATTCATTTTTCTTGATTCTCGAGTTTTATCGACTGAGCTAGTTCATTTTCTTTTCATTGGTAATTTTCTTAACGCAATCTTGATAGGATATGTGTGTTCCCTTTCATGTAGTGCTTGTCGCTAGGATTTTGAGGGTTTTTCTAGCCGGGGACTTTCAGGTTCTACGATCCAGCTGTTCCATCGGATTCGACAATTACTGTTCATGATTAATCGGGCACAGTACCATCCCGCATTTGCCTGGGGATGAAGTGGGAAACCACGGAAAACCACTTCGAGGATGGCTGAGGTGCGAATCGAACCCCTTCTACTCATTTGGACCATCCGAGGCTGAGTAGGCCCCATTCCAGTCTTCATACTATTTTTCAATTTTTGTGGCAGAGCCGGGAATCGAATCCGGACCTACGGGTCGATGGAGACCTTTCAGGAGCCGACTCGCAGTGCCGTTGGGTTTCGACCGGCAATCGAACCCGTTATGATGGTGGCGACAGAACCTGGAAATCAGGGAAATATCAGGGATATTTGTCTGTCTGCAAATATCAGGGGAATGTCAGGGAATTTTTCAAAGGTGTCAAAATATCAGGGAAACTCGAAAATACTTGAAACATTAATAAATGTAAAATATAACAGATTTTGCGTCGAGCGAGTGAGAATTATTTTGCAGCCGCTAAATTAATATCAGGGAATTTTGTGGCAACATCAGGGAATAACCAGGGGAATACCAGGGAAATTTGTCAGGCAAAGTCTGTCGCCACCATGCGTGATATTGGAATCATGAGTTGGACCCTGAGGAAGCTAGTGGTAGTGTTAGTGCAGCGAAGTTTAGGAACCCTTATTTTGGATGAATTCAACTGAGAATATAATACACCCACATTAATTATCCAGTGACGTCACGAGTGTGCTGAATGAAAAGAATAAATGAAGGAACATTTCTAAAGAAATTGTTGAGGAAGTGCAATTATATGATCTCCACTGCGCTATACTTCTTTCATTTGTCTTGAGGCACAGAAAGAGAGAGAGAGACAGAGCTATTATATATTTAGCAGAAAGGACCGCCACACCGTCGTTAGACAATCTGACAATAGAACGCGTGCGCTTTGTGGCCGGCTACGAAATTTAGCCAATTCCTTCAAGTTAAAAAGAGAAAGTATAAAACTGAGCAAAGAGAAACCACCTCCAGGGCTTGCGATACTAGCGGGCCGAAATCTGAACCTTGGGGGAGTCTACAACAACTCGTGGAGCTTAGCAAGATTGTTGGTGTTAATCCATTTTAGAGGCAAGTGGCACCTTGGTTATCAGCCCCGTATGAGTGTGCCTGTGGTGGTGGTGATTATAGGTTTATGATGATGATGATGATGATAATTGTTGTTTTAAGGGTCTAACATCGAGGTTATCGGCCCCTAATGGTTTGGGAGATAGTGAAAGAATAGATGAGAATGAAAACTATAGCTAATACTAACTACAGACTTACTTACTTCTTCTTCTTCTTCTTCTTATTCTACCTTATCCGATACGGACGTTGGCTACCATCATGGCTAACACCTTCTTATCCTGTGCTATCCTGAAGAGTTCCTTGGAAGACAGCCCAAACCACGTTCATTAATTATCCATCCAAGTTATTCGTCTCCTTCCTGGTCCACGCCGACCTTCAATTTTACCCTGAAGTATAACTTGGAGCAGACGGTATTTTGGATTCCTAATCATGTGTCCCAAGTATTCCAATTTCCTCTTCTTAATTGTGTTTAACGGCTCAGGTTGGCTGCTCACACGCCGAAGAACCTCGGCATTACTCACATGTTCTGTCCACGAGATTTTAAGAATCCGCCGGTATATCCACATTTCAAAAGCTCGAATCTTCTTTTCTGTAGCTACGGACAAGGTCCAAGCTTCAACACCATAAAGAAGGGTGGAGACAACATAACACTTCACAATTCTTTTCTTAAGCGTCATACTGAGATCTCGACAGCATAGTAGTTGTTTCATTGTCATAAAGATGGATCTAGCCTTCTCTATACGGCATCTTATATCAACCGAAGGATTCCAATTCTCATTAATATTCTGTCCTAAATAAACCAAACTCTTGACTCGCTCAATCTGATATCCATCGACTAAAAGGACTTGTGACAATGCTGGTTTTCGCGATATTATAATATATTTTGTTTTCTTAATGTCGAGGTCAAGGCCATATTGTTTACTCTTTCGATACACCATAGTAACAATCTCTTTAAGTCCTTCGAAACTATTTGCAATCAATACAGTATCATCTGCATACCGTATATTATTAATATAATTACCATTGACCTTAATACTTGCATACTAGAAGAAGAAATGGTAAAAGAAGAAATACCCTCATCCCTCGGAGAATGAGGATTGAGGGACTTGGAAGGAAGGAGAGCGATGAAAGGCAGATAGGAAAGGGAAATAGGAGAGGACCCGCCGCAAAGTCAGAGGAAAAAGGGGACAAAACGGACCCGGCTCAGGAATGCCTTGGGATCGCCAACTCCCGAACTCACCAGACGTGAGCCCCTCAAGGTGTAGCACTATCCAGGGTGCACCAGAAGTGGTGGGCCTTGAACAGAAGGCAGGAGATAACATGAAAAGAAAAGGAAGGCTGACCCCTCACAGAAGGAGGGTATCAGGAAAGATGATACAACGGCCAATTAAGGCGGGAAAGTGGAAGACTCCCTAAGCCTCGGATACCGTATTATCGTCGGGGTTGGGAGAGAACAAGAATTGACCAAGAGAGCTCGACAAGAAAGAAAACGGAGAGGAGCCCGGCACAAGTAAGTGTAAGCAATGCCGGACTCAGCTGGGGTCCCGTGGTCACCAACCCACGTCCCTGTAGATGTGAGCCCCTGGGGGGGGGGATAATTGGTTTAAGTTGCCTCTAATGAAGAATAATTAATTAAATTGGTCAAGGAGTTGGAGGGAAGGGGCGTGGCCTATCATAAGGTACCGGCCCGTGTGGCGACCTCACTGAGGATAGGGACTGTCAGTGCCGGGATTCGAATCTACGATCTAAGGACTTGCTTTAGCTGCCCTCGCGACCGTGGCGCATGTGGCACACACCCAAGTACCCGGGGCTGAAGGGAGCCCATAAAGTAAAACAAAAACAAGGAATATGAATAGCACATGTGAGGCTGTGGCGCATGGCGGAGTGGGGATGTCACGCGAGCTGAGTCTGACAATATCACTAGAGCCCGGCACGGATAAACAAAACATCCGCATCCGCCACGCATCCGCACGATTGTTATCCGCATCCGCACGTTTGTTATCCGAATCTACTGCAAAGCAAAGCCAACTCCGCACAGACCATGGAGGCTCTGGGAGTACTGGAAGGTAGAGGCTTCCACTTTTTGTGACACCGGCACTAGATGGGATGGCGTTGTCAGCTCCCAGGAAATCCCTGGTACTCATTTCTGGTGTAGGCTGAGTGAACCCCAGGGCCATCTGCGTTTCCGAAAGTGGTAGTTTTGTTTCTAAAATCGAACCCACTCCCTTTCACTTAGAAGCACAGCGCCTCTACTGACTGAGCAACGCAGCCCCCTTGCGAATCCCCTGGCATTACAATCATATTTTTAATTAGATAAAGCATAAATCAACACATTTGGACATTAAGTCTCCCTTAGGATATGTGTGTCAAGTGCTAAGTTTAAAATGAATGTCATAGGAACAGCCAGAATTGCAACCCTTTTCAGTTGGAGTGTTAATTATGCTTAAAGACATAATTTGAATGACATTACCTTTAAAATCATCATCTCACATTTGTCATGAAAAGTAAACAACAACAACAAAAACATAAACATGACGGAAATATATGATATGTCATAAACGTCCGGGTCCTAGCAATGATATTCAACAAGTTCGGATTGTATTCCAAACATTATCCGCAGCGTATCCGCTATCCGCTCAGCCATGCAAACTATATCCGCATAGTGAAACATTTAGCGGATATCTGCAGGGCTTTACATATACCAGGTGCTGTGAATTCTCACTACTGTAACACCATGTGACGTTACTCTCAGTATGACTGCCTCTTCAGTCGCCTCCGTAGCGTAGCGGTCAGCCTGGTTAGCTGCCGTCCCGGAGGTCCTGGGTTCGATTCCCGGCTCTGCCACGAAATTTGAAAAGTGGTATGAGGACTGGAACGGGGTCTACTCAGCCTTGGGTGTTCCAAATGAGTAGAGGGGGTTCGATTCCCACCTCAGCCATCCTCGAAGTGGTTTTCCGTGGTTTCCCACTTCGTCTTTGGGCAAATGCCGGGATGATACCTTCTTCAAGGCCACGGCCGCCTCCTTCCCTCTTCCTTGCCTATCCATCCTGACCATCCATTACCTTCCCACCTGAGGCCCCTGTTCGCTTTGCAGGTGAGGCCGCCTGGCGAGGTGCCAATCACACCTCACCAGTTGTATCCACTCCGATTAAATGTTCCCAGCTCTAGGACACTGCCCGTAGAGGCGGTAGTGGTGAGTTCCCTCGCTGAGTCCGTGGGTTCCACCAACCTGGAGGGTAAACGACTAAGAAAGAAAAAGAAAGAAAAAAAATGACTGCCTCTTCAAAAACTACTTCGATTATTTCTGCTACTGTTCGCATAGTCAATACCTTCGACGTGACCAGTTCAGCGGGCGACAAGCAAGTAAGCTCTGCTACAACTGTTGGGCTAACGCACTGCGATGTCTTTTATTCGAGTAAATACGTAGTTATCATTTGAAGAAGTACCGACGCAGTGGCTACGCTGGCTAAAGTGCAGCGTTAGGTCATGGGACCAAGCTCTCTGCTGACTCGGTAGACGCGTGGGTTCGAACCTTGAAATGGTTTTCCGTGGTTTCCCATTTTCAACACCAGACAAATACTGGGACGGTACCTTCTGACAGGCCACGGCGGCCTCTTTCCACATCCTTGCCAGTTTCATTCATTCATCTTTATCCATTCCAGCTCTCATTCCAAAGCGCAGGTCGCCGACTGGCGTCGACTAGAAAGACCTGCATTCGGCGTTTCAGGAGGCCACACGACACAAAAAATAAAAGATTAAAAAATGAAGAAGTGAAAACAGCAATTGGGGACATTTTAGGTCACAATCCCTCATTTAGGCGTTTTAGGTCCAATGAAATTTACATATTTACACCAGGAAGTGTGAAATATATTTATGTTCTGAAATTGGTTCATTAAATGGCAAGAAAAGGAATAGGTTCCGGGCCCTAGTTATAACTAGAGTCCCGGATGTTATCATAACGATATACGAGGCACGTCCAGAAAGTAAGTTCCGTTTGGTAATAAAATTAAATTGTGTACAGATACAGAAAAAATATTTATTGCACAGCATTCTACACCTCTTAAACTACTTTTCCACATAACTGCCGAACTATTGTAGGCATTTGTCATAGCGTAGCACACGTTTATGGATACCTTCTTCATAAAAGTTTGCCACCTGTGTCTTCAACCAGTTGGAAACATCATTTTCCGAGGTGTCAAGATTTGTTTCGGCTTAACCTTTGCTGGAGATGAAGTGTGCCTGCATTCCATGATTGCCGCTTACTTTCAGGGGTGTCGTAAGAAACCCAAGTTTCATCTCCTGTGACTATCTGTGTCAGAAATTCTTCGCCGCCTTCATTGTAACGGGTCAAAAACTGAAGTGCACTACCCATCCGTTTTGTTTTGTGTTGATCCGTAAGAATCTTTGGTACCCAACGTCGGCAAAGTTTACGAAAGTTGAGTTTTTCGGTAACAATTTCATGAATTAGTGATGGTGAGATTTGGGGAAATTCCATAGCGAGAGCACTAATTGTAAACCTGCGGTTTTCCCGGATCTTGTCATCAATCGCGTGAACCAGTTCTTCTGTAACCGCTGCAGCGGAACGTACAACTAGTTGAAGACACAGGCGGCACACGTCCATGAAGAAGGTATACAAAAACTCGTGCCACGCTACGACAAATGCCTGCAACATTTTGGCAGTTATGTGGAAAAGTAGTTTAAGGGTTGTAGAATTTTGTGCAATAAATAATTTTTCTGTATCTGTACACAATTTAATGTTATTACCAAACGGAACTTACTTTCTGGACGTACCTCGTATTTACCCCAAGTATGTTTTTTATTTCGATATTGAAGCCACGAAATATCACGAAATAAAGTCATTTTTCGAAATGTGTTATTTTTACCCTAAAATGTTAAATAGCAACGAAATACTGCTAATAAGATTTTTATAAATATTTACTTAAGAATTATTTTTAATAGTTCCACAATCTGTTGTTTGATAGAAAATTAGAAATCTTAAAAATATAAACGTTTCATAAGATACGGGATAACAAAGTCCCTTCTCGAGCTTGATTGGTTCAAGACCTGAAATCATGGAAACATTGCTTTGTTTATACTTCGGGGACAACAGAAGTTTCACGAGTTAGTGATGGAGAAATTTTTATTGAGGTAAATGTTACGTTACGTATGAAACACAGAAGACGTACCAATTAATTTGAGTTTTAGTTGTTTCGAAAAAGGAAAAATATCAGCCGAACGAACAAACCTAGATTAAATTATTTGTCATTCTTCCAAATGTATTTATAGTGTTCATTACTTAACTAAATCCGTGCACAGTACACATAGTTATTAAGTTCACTCAGCCATCACTTTTTTATTTCTCTGCTATGGATATTGTGTTTCACCGCTTTGAAGTCTTGAAAGCTTCCCTTGTTATCTATACTTCTATATATATAAAGCACAAAGTTTGTCTGTCTGTCTGTCTGTCTGTCTGTCTGTCTGTTATGTATACAAATCTACACCGTTTCACCGATCTGAACCAAAATTTGTATACTTACCCTTTGGAACCTTGCGGGTAACCGCGTCAACATTAAATTTCGGACAGACCACCCCATGCCCTGCATTTAGGCCCTTTTGCACAAATCTACACCGTTTCACCGATCTGAACCAAAAGTTGTATATTTAACCTTTGGAACCCTGCGAGTAACACTGTCCACTTGAAATTTCGGACAGACCACCCCATACCCTGCATTTAGGCCCTTTGGTCCAAATCCACACCGTTTCACCGATCTCAACCAAAATTTGTATATTTACCCTTTGGAACCCTGCGAGTACCACTGACCACTTAAAATTTCGGACAGACCACCCCATTCCCTGCATTTACGCCCTTTGGTCCAAATCTACACCGTTTCACCGATCAGAACCAAAATTCGTATTCTTACCCTTAGGTGCCCTGCGAGTAACACTGTCTGCTTGAAATTGCGGACAGACCACTCCATTCCCTGCATTTAAGCCCTTTGGCCCAAATCTATACCGTTTCACCGATCTCAACCAAAATTTGTATATTTACCCTATGGAACACTGCGACTAACACTGTCTGCTTGAAATTTCGGACAGACCACGCCATTCCCTGCATTTAGGCCCTTTTTGCACAAATCTACACCGTTTCACCGATCTGAACCAAAATGTGTATACTTACCCTTTGGAACCCTGCGAGTAACACTGTCTGCTTGAAATTGCGGACAGACCACTCCATTCCCTGCATTTAGGCCCTTTGGCCCAAATCTACACCGTTCCACCGATCTCAACCAAAATTTGTATATTTACCCTTTGGAACACTGCGACTAACACTGTCTGCTTGAAATTGCGGAGAGGCTACTCCATCCCATGCATTTAGGCCCTTTGGCACAAATCTACACCGTTTCACCGATCTGAACCAAACTTTGTATACTTACCCTTTGGAACCCTTCTAGTAACACTGTCCACTTAAAATTTCGGACAGACCACCCCATTCCCTACATTTAGGCACTTGGGCACAAATCTACACCGTTTCACCGATCAGAACCAATATTCGTAAACTTACCCTTTGGTACCCAGCGAGTAACACTGTCTGCTTGAAATTGCGGACAGACCACTCCATTCCCTGCATTTAGGCCCTTTGTCCCAAATCTACACCGTTTCAACGATCTCAACCAAAATTTGTATATTTACCCTTTGGAACACTGCGACCAACACTGTCTGCTTGAAATTGCGGAGAGGCTACTCCATCCCATGCATTTAGGCTGTTTGGCACAAATCTACACCGTTTCACCGATCTGACCCCAATTTTATATACTTACCCGTAGAACCCGACAAGTAACACTGTTCACTTTAAATTTCGGACAGACCACACTATTCCCTGCTTTTTGGCCCTTTGGCAGAAAACTACACCGTTTCACCGATATCAACCAGATTTTACATAATTACCCTTTGGAACTCGACGAGTAACACTGTCCACTCGAAATTTCGGACAGACCATTCCACGAATTTAGGCCCTTTGGCACAAATCTACATCGTTCACCGATCGAAAACAAAATGTGTATACTTACCCTTTGGAACCCGATGAGTAACACTGTCCACTTTAAAATTTGGACAGACCACTCCATTCCCTGCATTTTGGCCCTTGGCACAAAACTACACCGTTTCACCGATCTCAACCAGATTTTACATAATTACCGTTTGGAACTCGACGAGTAACACTGTCCACTCGAAATTTCGGACAGACCACTCCATTTCCCGCATTAAGGCCCTTTGGTACAAATCTACATCGTTCACCGATCGAAAACAAAGTGTGTATACTTACCCTTTGGAACCCGATGCGTAACACTGTCCACTTGAAATTTCTGACATACCACTCCATTCCCTGCATGTAGCTCAGGAATTCCTCGGGGTTGCCAGCTTCCTAACTCACCAGTCATGAGCCCTTGAGGGTGTACCAGAAGTGGTGGGTCTACACACACCCTGCCTCTTTGAGGGCCTTGAGCAGAAGACAGGAGATATTATGAAAAGGAAAAGAAGACAGACCCCTCGAAGAATGAGGGTATCAGGAAAGATGAGACAAAGCCAATTAAGGCGGGAAATTGAAAGACTCCCTAGCCCTCGGATACCCTAATACAGTCTGGGTCGGAAGAGAACAAGAGTTGACCAAGGGAGGCCGACAGGAAAGAGAACTGAAATGAGCCCGGCACCAGGAAGTAGAAGCGATGCCAGACTCAGCTGGGGTTCCGTGGTCGCCAACCCACGTCCCACAAGTTGTGAGACCCTTGGGGGGGTCAGTTGTGAGAATAGCTTGCTGATTCATCGTGAGGTGACTTGAAAGTACTTTCCAGATCCCGCCGTGTTATCTCCTGCTGTCTATGCTGATGCCAGCACAGGGCCGTTGCGAAACAGTGAGTGATTCCCGGTCAATCTGTATAGGACGGGGAACCCCGAACGTGTGTCATCATATTTCGTCATCATCTGCGATCATCTCAAGTTCGTGCAGCTTGGACCTTTAGGCCTATTCTTTGTCTTTGCCGAGCAGTACGCTCTTTCACTAGACGCATCCAGTACAGGCCTAAGCCAGAAAATAAGGTTGAGACTTTGGAAGACATCGAAGCTAGACACCTGAATTACCTATATCAGTTTTAAAATAACACCATGTTCGTTTAGTAGTCATTTTTTCATTACCTTATTATTATCATCATAAGTGCAAATGACCTAGATGTTACGCGCATCATACCAATAATCACCGCCGCATAAAGTCTTTCTCGACTGTGATTTTTAAAATATTTATTTTTGGTTGGTTGGTTCTTAAGTTTAGGGGCTGCGACAACGCGGTCATGTAGCCCCGTGTACTTTGCGTGTGTGTAGAATCTGTCTGATAACCGGTGTTAATTGTGATGACTGTATTAGTGTGTGTTATCTGTTTTTTAATTTAAGTACAAACTGCAACTTAGAATTCTTCAAATAGTTCGTACTTCTGTCGCCAAGCGCCACCGTCAACGACTACTAGGCCAAGTTCGGAACTTAGCTACTAGACGCCACTGCAGTCGGCTCTTGGCAACGGACGTAGACATCTATGAGCGTTGTTTAGCTATCCAATTTAGCTTCACACAGGTGTAATTAGTGAAAGGTTCAATAACATGCCATAAATCTGACATGGGACCGCCGGCTTTACTTCCCCTCCGAAGAAAGGCATACTGACTGATTTTTAACGCTCTTAAAATATCCGAAGGCTTCGGCCGGGTTTGAACCCGCTATCTTGGGCATAGAAGCTCAGCATGCTACCAAATACGCCACCGAAGCCACCATATAGTTATTTTTATTACAGTACATTGTGTACATTATACGTTGAAGTGTCAATTCAATACCGGTAGTAGTTTCCCTTATCATCCTCATCATAAGAACAAATGACCTACAGTAGATGTTACGCCCATTACACCATTAATCACCACACACAATAAGTCTTCCTCGCCTGTGAATTTTGAAGTATGTATTTCTATTACGGTAGTTTGTAAGTTTGACGTGTCAATTCAACAGTAGTTTTTATTATCATACTTATCAAAAGGGCAAATGACCTAGATATTACTCCCTCATTGTCTTTGGGGGCAAATGACTTAGATTTTAAGTCCATTATATTTCTAAGGAGACCTTAAAACATTATCATCATTCCACCGGGCGAAGCCGGGTACTACTGCTAGTAATATAATAAAGCTGAAGAGTTTGTGTGTTTAATTGTTTATTTGTTTAAACGCGCTAATCTCTGGAACTACAAGTCCGATTCGAAAAATTCTTGTTTTTATATGATAGCCTGATTCAAGAGGAATAGTTTAGGCTATGTAGCATTCGGCTACACCTCTCAGGTAACCTTCAAGATTGATTTTTGTTCAGTAAGTCGGTAGAACAAGTGCTCCCGAACAGCTCTATCTGCATGCGCTGGCGTTATGGTTAGTGATACGTACACCGTTTCACCTATCTGAACCAAAATTTGAATACTTACACCATGGAACCCTGATGGTAACACTGTCTACGTGAAATTTGTAACAGACCAGTCCATTTCCTGCATTTAGGTCCTTTGGTTCAAATCTACACCTTTTCCCCGATCTGAACCAAAATTTATATACTCACCCTTTGGAACCCTGCGAGTAACACAGTCTCCATGAAGTTTCGGACAGACCAATTCATTCCCTGCATTTAGGCCCTTTGGCACAAATCTACACCGTTTCACCGATCTGAACCACAATTTGTATACTTACCCTTTGGAACCCTGCGAGTAACACTGCGTACATGAAATTTACGACAGACCAGTCCATTCCCTGCATTTAGGCCCTTTGGCACAAATCTACAACCTTTCACCAATCTGAACCAAAAGTTGTATACTTACCCTTTGGAACCCTGCGAGTAACACTGTTTACATGAAATTTCGGACAGGCCACACCATTCCTTGCAGTTAGGCCCTTTGGCACAAATCTACACCGTTTCACCGATCAGAACCAAAATTTATATACTCACCCTTTGGAACCCTGCGAGTAACACTGTTTACATGAAATTTCGGACAGACCACTCCATTCCCTGCATTTAGGCCCTTTGGCACACATCTACACCGATTCACCGATCTGAACGGTTATGTTCTAAGACTTAATGTGCATCTCGTACGCAATATTTTACAGCTTGACTGGACAACTATGTTAAATTACTGTGGAAAATATACTTTTCTATGCTTTCTTGCCTCTGGACATCCATGCATGTACAGTTTTATACGATACAAATAGGAAATAATGACGGCTCAAAGACGAAGCAAGCTGCAAGGGAGTCATGTTGTATTGCTCCAGTTGCTTAGCAACGGAGCGGAAGTGACGTTGACTTCGGCAGCGTATTCCAGCGGGGCCCAGGTAGAGTGTACCCTACTTGATACACCCGGGTGAAACCCTAGAATGTTTCCTGGGGCTGTCTCTGCTCATAGGAGCTATGGTGCTGTTCTAACCCTAGCACACCCCAGTCTCTCCTTATGCGAGCTATGGTGCTGTTCTAACCCTAGCACACCCCAGTCTCTCCTTATGCGAGCTATGGTGCTGTTCTAACCCTAGCACACCCCTGTCTCTCCTTATGCGAGCTATGGTGCTGTTGACAGGCCAGGAACACCCCTGTCTCTGCTCATATGAGCTATGGTACTGTTCCAACCCTAGCACACCCCTGTCTCTCCTCATACGAGCACACCCTGCATTTGTGTCTGGACTCTCGGAGAAGATGAGTAACCCCTGTTAGGATCGATCGATCTTAATTTGAATGCCTTCACAGGCCCCGCATCCACTTACATTAGTTTTAATGGGGCAAGTGCCACATGAAGCCGTCATCGATCATTTTACAAAACAAAACAGGGGCGTCTTTGCTCTGATGATGTAGATTGTTGAGGAGGAGGGAGGTCATGTTCACTGTGGGTTGCCTCATTTAACCGGAAGGTACGCGAGTCTAGCGAGAGCCACACATCACTAGAGTGTTCTGTCTTGGCACTGTCGCAAGTGATTCAATGATTCAATAGACGAGGCTGCGTCACTCAGGGCGTAAACTCTTCATAAGTAGGGCTCGGATTTTTAGGTGCTAAAAATCGGGAAAATATTTATTTTTTATGTATTAAAAATACCTGAAATATGTGACAAAGAAGTAAAAATATTTAATTATAATCTAGTTTATTAATGTGAATATAAACAATTTGCAGTATCACAAATACAATTTATGCTATGTCTCACTGACTGCTGAAGCATTACAATACACAACGAGATACATCTTCAGGTTGTCCATCACAAATGACCGACGATTATCGCAAAACACTTCTTCTGAAGGCACGAAAATGCGGCAATATATGCCTGTTGCTCTTGACGTGTTGTGTAACTTGAGATCGCTGTTCAGCCTTGATTGCTTTCCTACATGGTTGGCAGAACAGAACGCCCTCATCAGAAGTAAAATGATCTTTAAATTCTGCAAGAGACGATAACTTGTAGTTGTTTTTACTTTAGGCATCGTAGAACTGCCTTACACTTCACTGTGCCAGAAATGAACTGCACGTGAGTGACACTGGTTCCAGGTAGCTGGGGGAGGGGGAGGTCTAGCACGTTGTGCAATATGGCTATGGAGAAGGAAATCCCCGGCTTCCACAGTGAGTGTCACGGGGCGACAAGTTAAGAATAACACAGTTGCAAGCTGACATACGCTCTGCATGAAGATTATATAGCTCACAGGTTCTTCCCCGTTGAAGTAACACAGAACAAAAATGCAATAAGCAGGAATTTGTGTATTTATAGAAAAAATGCTTAAAATATGTACTGTATTTACATAAAAAATATTTATTTACCTAAAAATCCGAGCCCTATTCATAAGAACCATGGAGACCGTTATTTTGTTGTTGTTGATTCTTTAGGGGCTTTACGACATCGTGGTCATGTAGCCCCGTGTACTTGGGTGTGTGGAACTTGTCTGATAACCTGTGTCACTGTGGTGGCTGTATTAGTGTACATGTTCATGATAATGATGATTGTTGTTTTAAGGGGCCTAACATCTAGGTTATCGGCCCCTAATGGTTTGTGTGATCGTGAAGATGATAATGAAATGTAAACTATAACAATAACTAACTACTAACTTATAAACTAGAAGAAGAAATGGAAAAGAAAAGGACAATACGGCAAATAAAGGACAGGAGGAAAAGAAATGCCCTCAACCCTCGATGAATGCGGATTGAGGGACTTGGAAGGAAGAGAGCCATAAAAGGCAGATAGGAAAGTGAAAGAGGAGAGGGTCCGCCCCACAGGTAATGGATACAAGGAAAAAAACCGGACCCAGCTCAGGAATCCCTCGGGTCGCCAACTCCCGAACTCATCAGCCGTGAGCTCCTAAGGGTGTAGCAATATCTAGGGTGCACCAGAAGTGGTGGTGCTACATACACCCTGCCTCCTTGAGGGCCTTGAGCAGAAGGTAGGAGATAACATGAAAAGAAAAAGAAGGCTGACCCCTCACAGAATGAGGGATCAGGAAAGATGAGACAAGGGCCAATTAAGGCGGGAAAGGAAGGGACTCCCTAGGCCTCGGATACCCTAATACCGTCAGGGTCGGAAGAGAACAAGAGTTGACCAAATGAGGTCGACAGGAAATAAGACGGAGAGAAGCCCGGCACAAGTAAGTGGAAGCAATGCCGGACTCAGCTGGGGCCCCGTGGTCGCCAACCAACGTCCCACTAGATGTGATCCCCCGAGGGGTGTATTTGTAATGCTGATGAGGATTGGGAAGGCCAACAGTTATGAACCATCCCGGCATTAATTTGTCTTGAGTGGAGGTGGAGAACCACGGAAAACCACCTCCAGGAGAGTTGAGGTAGGTATAGAACCTGCCTCTCCTCAGTTCTGCCTCACTAGACTGCCATTCCAGCCTTCGGGAATGGAACCCGGACCTCCGCGCTAACCACTAAGCAACGTTATCTTGTATTTGCACACAAAGCGAAACAATTGAAAAGCGCGTAGTAAACATTTGGAATGCTCTTAACTGCCAACCCTAGTGTATGCTGTGTTGGTCCTGTAAAGAAACAAAATGATTAGCGGCGGCATCGGTGGCGTAGTAGGTAGCATGCTGAGCTTCTATGCCCAAGATAGCGGGTTCAAACCCGGCCGAAAACGTCGGATTTTTTAAGAGCGTTAAAAATCCCTCAGTATGCCTTCCTTCGGAGGGGAAGTAAAGCCGGCGGTCCCATGTCATAGATTTATGGCATGTTAAAGAACCTTCCACTAATTGCACCTATGTGAAGCTAAATTGGATAGGTAAAGAATGTAAACAACGCTCTTAGGTTCCTACGTTCGTAGCCAACAGCCGACAGCGGTGGCGTCTTGTAGCCAAGTTCTGAACTAGTAGTCGTTGATGGTGGCGTTTGGCAGCAAAAGTAGGAACTATTTGAAAAATTCAAAAGTCTGCAGTCCTTACTTGAAATAAAAAACAGATAACACACACTAATACAGTCATCACAATTAACACTGGTTATCAGACAGATTCTACACACAGCCAAAGTACACGGGGCTACATGACCGCGTTGTCGCAGCCCCTAAACTTAAGGAACCAGCCAACCAACCAAAATGACTACCGGCTAATTCGACACAAGCTTCTTGTAATGTGGTCATATTACTGTTCCCAATAGCATTATTATTATTGTTCATAAGAAGTAGGCCATAATATTTAATTTGCTAGTTGAGGGATTGTTAGCCTATTTTCATTTAAGAAAAAAAAAAGGCTTATGAGATCACCTTTTGTGCGCGCGTGTGTGTAGGGGTGTCGCTTATAACTTCTAACCGGCTGTAGCAATTTCAATGAAACTCGGTAAGGTCATAGTATCATTTTGGCCGACCCGACCGTGCCCTTCAAATTTTATTACGTCACACCAACCCAACATGACGGCTGTGCGAAATATTTCACTGGCATTCTATATCTCCGAAACTATTACTGATATCACCCCGAAATTTTGTACGGTGAAAAAGGGTACTACTACAAGTATACCTATGATACTTTCAAAAACCTGCTAACTACATAAGCAACATGGTGCCAAACGAAAGTGCAACAAGTAGACTTTTCTGGCTATTTAACCATCTGAGCGCAGTGAAATTTATATTATTTATCGTATGGCTTTTAGTGCCGGGAGTGTCCGAAGACATGTTTGGCTCGCGAGAGGCTATAGCTGCTTCAAGCGGACACCCTTAGGGTGAGCTACAAGTTCAATTTCAAGTAGTTCCAACTTTCACCGCCAGATATCAATGATAACTAGTCGTGAACGTTGGAACCTTGATATAGCTTTCTGACGAAATCTAACCTAACAAATTAGCTTTCAAAAACCTGCTAACTACATAAGCAACATGGTGCCAAACGAATGTGCAACAAGTAGACTTTTCTGGCTATGGAAGGATCTTTTACATGCCATAAATCTATGATATGGGACCGCCGGCTTTACTTCCCCTCCGAAGGAAGGCATACTGAAGGATTTTAACGCTCTTAAAAATGCGACGACTTCGGCTGGGTTTGAACCCGGTGGCGGCTGTGCGCAATTTGAAAATTAAGTTTTCATTTCTTGTGTATTAATTATGCGATCGAAGTGAACGTTTAAATAATGAACCTACGCAAAAATCGTCATCCAAATCTACAGCCTACATATATCAATATCCAACATGGCGACCAGCTGAAATATCTAGACGGTTCTCATTATCTACGAATCTATTACAGCAATCACACTGAAATTTTGTATGTTGATAGAGGCAATTAGCATAAGTAGGATATATTTAATAATACAGAAAAGATTCGCAAAATGTGCAAAGAAAACATACTAGTTCTCAACATCGAGACAGAATTTAGTCAGCGACACTAGCCTTTTCCCGCAAAACATTGCGTGGTACCGCTCACAGCTTCTTCCGCACAATTTGCATATACACTAATTCTTGAGGTTCATGGTAGTTGGCTCTGCTGCATACCCGGTGGTGAAAACCGTGAACAGTAAGTATCTTAGTTCATATCCTGGCTTTTTCCAATCACTGTTTAACATTGCGTGTGTAGTGTAAAACTCCAGCCATATTTCTTCCCTTTTTCTTTGAAGGTCTATAAGCAAGCACTGATACGCATGTGTAGAGGGTAGATGTAGTTGCAGGCGGAGATCTTCTATGAAAAAAAAATCCCTAGCCAGCACATATACCAGGCGCGAACGGGTGTACTTTAATACAACCACCGTCTTTTTTAGGAATTTTGCTTTTAGTTTTGGTAAGGTGCTCCCAAATTAACTCCATGCCGTATGTTATGATGGGCGTAATTTTCAATTTAAATATTTCCATTGCTGTTACTAGCGAGATCTGTGGGAGAGAATATATCAACATAGGCTGTATAGTTCTTCACGGAACTATTTGTTTTTTATTTTATTTTATTTTACACACTAAATCAGAATGTAATTTCCGTATCTTCATGCTATGGATTACATTGATGCTCTGATAACCTCTTCACGGTGCATTGAAGCTCACAAAGCAGAGCCCTGCGATGATAAACAAAACCTTACCTGCATTCGCACGTTTGTTATCCGATTCTACTGGCATTAAACAATATTGTCAATTAGATAAAGCAAAAATTACTAAAGCAACACCTTTGAGGAGACAGTCGTTCCCCTAGGCTTGTCATTGTTAGGGAGCGGATTTTTTGAAAATGCCTATTTTGCGGGTTTATTGGATTTGCTGCATATTCTGAACATAACAGCGTATTTTAGCATATACAGTTCATATTAAGGATAATTTAAAACATCTTGAGCAAAATAGGTTTCGCCTGCATGTTGGACATCCCTTGTAAGCGACTTTCTGAGCAACAGATTAATAACTAAAATTCTACGCAGGCATGCTGCCTGGCTATTTGAAGAAGGGAATGGAGTGGGATATTCCTTTCGCCCTCTCGACAGCCAGCAGCCTGTGGTTGGTTTTGTGAGGAGTCTCTTCAGTCAATGTGTTACTTTATTCTTAGTCTGCATATCCTTCACTCAAAATGCCAAAAGAGAAGAGCAGCAGGATAGTAGGCTACATTATGCAACGAGACTATAATGGCATTAATTAAGACACGAGTATGTTTATAATTTCCATACGAGTGTCTTACCATTATAGGCGAGTTGCATACGACTGTTTATGTTCGACGATAATTATAACTTTATTATAAGGGCCTCCATGGCCTGTATGGAGTTGGCTTCTTATATGTTTTAACATAAATATTTATAAATATCTGTTGAGATTCAGTCACTAGAATTTTGTGATCAGAGTGCAAGCGCCGGGTAGAATGTCTCTGTTTTCCAAGTGCTCTGACCGACCAACGCATGCGCTCTGTGGGCTTGGCAATGTTTACAGCCTGCCGATGTGCATCTGCATTCAGATAAACTGTCTCTGAAGTCGTTTGAAAGCAATGAGCTGTGTTGAAATTGGAGTTGGGGATATTAAGGTATATACACTGCTATTTCTAGTCTCATATTCGTCCGATTATTTACGCGAACATATGCACGGTGCACTTTCGGTAATTTATAAAGACATGTTGGATTTTGAACGCGTGCGCGAAGGAATCCTTACCTAATTGGTCAAACAACTGTTTCTTGCGCTCTGATTGGTGGGAGAAACTGTTTCATACTGAAAACTAGTGTTATAATGAGCCTCATTATGATACAGTTTTCTGACACACAATGTTTACATCTCGACTTCGTCGAACATAAATTATTTATTAAAAGAGTGGGTGTCAGGTAATAGTGACTATTGAACTTGAGGCTTGGGACCGGACATTTATGCACTGAAAACGATTAAAATAGATGTAATTTGTCTCCTGAAAACATTGAAAAGCTTGCAATTAGCTATTGTGATGCTTCTTTCTGCAGTGAATGATACATGTATAAAGTGAGTGAATAAGATTGGCTTATTCCTAAGTGCATATTTTAATGCATATTTTCTACATTTTAGTGCATAATTCCATGTATATTTTAATCGTTTTAGTGCATAAATGTCCGGTCTCTAGTCTTGAGCTATGTTTAAAATGAGTGTTACACAGCCAGAATTGCAACCCTTTCTTGTTCGGAGTGTTAGTTATGCTTAATGACATAATTCGAATGAGATTAGCTTAAATCATCATCTTACAATATTATTGTCATGAAAGAAACATAACGGGGAAAATATGATATGTCATAAACATCAGGTCCTAGTAATGATATTCAAAAATATCGGATTGTATTCTAAAAACTATCCACAAATTTACTCCAAACATTATCCGCAGCTTATTCGCTATCCGCACAGCCATGCAAACTATATCCGCAAGGCGAAAAGTTTTGCGGATATCCGCGCAGGGCTTTGACTTGACATGACTTGATTTCTTTAACTCCTGTTGAGGAGCATAGGACCGAAACAAGGATTCGCCATCTGGTTCTGTTGCGTGCTGTGGATTTTATCTTTCCCCACGAGCATCCAAGCTGTTCGCTCTCTTCCTCCACTGATTTTCTCCATGACATTCTAGGTCTTTAGTCTTCTGCTTTGGCCCTGAGGATTCCACTCCATGGCTTGTTTAGCAATGCCGTCATCAGATCTGCGGCGCAGTGTACGGCCAATCCATTGCCACTTTCTTCTCTTAATCTGCTGTTCGACCGGCAGTTGATCTGTCAACATCCACAATTTCTCATTTGGCACCACATCTGGCCAGTGTATTCCTAAGACATTTATTTACAAATGCCTGGATCTATCGTGTCATCGATTTGGTCACTTTCCAAGTTGCACATGCATATAGCAGCACCGACTTGACATTGCTATTGAAAATCCGTAATTGTGATCTTTTACTGAGTTCTTTGGACCTCCATATGGGACGAAATGTTGTAAAAGCGCCCCTAGCTTTATTCAAACGGCTGTTAACGTCTTCTTCTGCCCCTCCATTCGTCGTAACAATGCTTCCTAAATAGCAGAAGCTATTCACCCTCTTTATGACGCGCAGGGCTTTAGTTAGAAGTTGGGCCCGGATGTTGATGCCATAAAAAGTTTAAAAAATGCACTTAAAATTTTCAAAAATGACTGTAATAAGTGTCATAAAATTTGAAAAATGCACTATAAAATAGAGAAAATGATCTTATAATAATAAACTCACCAATATTTCAAAAATGACATCATGCTCAAACTGAAAGGTCAATAAAAATCGATTTCTAGCACTTAACAAAAGGTTTATGTTCACTTCAGTCTGAGTATCAATGCACAACGAATGTAAATTTAAATGATCTGCAGTTATCAGCCTACAAGTTTTTATGTCTCGAAGAGCTGCGTTCAACATAAACTGATGTGGTCGGAGCGTACTTGAAGTGAGGAAGGTCGGTTTGCTGCAAAATCCTCCTCAAACCCATCCTTGCAGTAGTTTTCACCAGAAAGAATGTCTGAGATTTTGCATAATGTTTTATACCCGGTGGTTTTGTTCCGCCAATTTTTTCAGTTTGTATGCAATACCCGCAGCAATTTCGCCACGATTGGTGCCAAGACTAGTTTCCACCCGGTTGATTAAGGAAATGGAATGAATATTTCTATATTTCAAATTGGGGAGAGTGATGGCGCAGTGGCTTAGCTGCTCGTCTTTCACCCAGACGGCCGGGGTTCGAATCCCGGTGACAGCGGGGTGGAATTTTCACCTGAAAAATCACGTGGCGTCAGGAAGGGCATCCGGCCTTAAATCCCTGGCAGTAGGATATAAAGGCCGAAGCTGGGGCAGGGGCTAATGGGCAAGATGGCCGCCACGCGCTACCACACTCTTTGATGGCAGGCTTTTCAAATAATTATTTGTTTGTTATTAATTTATAAATTTTTATTTATTTAATGTTTAATTTATTATTTTTAGCACAGGGTTAATACACAAAAAGGTCACTGCACACAACCACTTACACATATAACATGCTAACCTAACCTTACCTAACCTAACCTAACCTAACTTTACCTAACTTTACCTAACCTCACCTAACTTCAAAGTGTAAGCAAAAAAAAAAAAAAGTGAGAACAAATGTGACAGCACAAATAATAAACTTAGTTATAACCTAACCTAACCTAACCTAACCTAAATTCATCAAACCTAACCTAACCTAACCTAATTTCACCTAACCTAACCTAACCTAAACTAACATAACCTAACATAAACTAACCTAACTTTACCTAACCTCACCTAACTTCAGAGCAAAAAGTGTCATCAAAAAAAGTGAGAGCAAATGTGAGAGCTCAAATAATAAACTTAGTTATAACCTAACCACACCTAACCTGACCTAACCTAACTTCACCTAACCTAACCTAACCTAACCCACAGAAACCTCATTTAAAGATTTTGATTTTACATTTTCACATTTTACATTTTAACATTTTAGATTTTAGATTTTTTCATTTTCACTTTTTTTAGATTTTACATTTTTGATATTTCTGTATTTTAGTTTTAGATTTTTTTAGATTTTCATTTTAAATTCAAGATTTTTTGCTTTTAGATTTTACATTTTACATTTTCCGAAAAGAGTAAACAACAAGGTCACATACCTAACCTCACCAAACCTAACTTTACCAAACCTAACTTAAGCTAATCCAAAGGCTAATGCATATACACAAAGTATATAAGGGCACATGCAACTATCCTTATGCTAGTCTTATACGCTACTGTACAACATGATTACTATCCCAACCGGGTATTTTTTTTCATTTTGTTGTTTACACATTTGTCAATTTTCCAATTTCACATTTTCAGTTTTTTTTAATGTCAGGTTTATGTTTTTCAATTTCATAATATTGAAACATGGATTTCCCAATTTGTTGTTTACACATTTGTCAATTTACCAAATTCCCATTTACAGTTTTTAAAATTTCAGTTTAATGTTTTTTCTATTTTGTCAATATGGAAACATGGATTTTCCAATTTGTGTTTTACATGTTCATTTTGCATTAGGAGTGGAGAGAGGTGGGTAGTAATTAAAAAATGTACAAGCAGTGTCCATAACATATTTTTATTTTAAATACATGTACACTATTTACACATAATACATTTTATATATATTCTTTTTTGTTATAAATTGTACAGTGGTTTTTATTTTGTTTTCTATTTTATTTATTTTATGATTATGAATACCATTTTTTATTTTTGTGTTTTTTATTTTTGTAGTGATATGGTTTTAATTTTTTAAATTGTTTTGTTTTATGTATTTGCTAGTTGCAGGCAGAAGATTTTGATATTCATAACTTAACACTTTAAGCATGGTTATTTATTGAGTAGTGACCATAGGCATGTGTACCTATACCATTAGGATCAATCACTCTTTTATCATCACCAGGACACAAAGCAATTTTGTTTAGTCTTATAGATGAGATGTCATGTTGTTTATTAGCAATAATGTTCATGGGTATTCTTTTTACATTGTTTTTCATGACACAATCCTTATAATCTTGAAAGCTTATACAATTTTTGACAACACCTCTGATAATACCTTTAATCTTGTTGATTTCTTTACCATGCTTTAGCATACATTTTAGCTCTAAGTCCAACAAATGCTTTTATAATTTGTCCACTAGCCTCGTTTTTAATTTCCCCAACGTTTTCTTGTTTGATGTAGAGTAACATATGTGATTAGTAGGATAATCTGATGTGTCCAGGTGTTCTAGGAAATCCAACTAGTCTTGATATACATCTGGGGTGTTAACCAAATAAATGAACGAGTCAGTATCCATATACATGAGTTTAAGATTGTCCATGCCATAATAAGGTAGCAGGACATCATAGTGGTGGGAATACATGAGAGTTTTTGAAATATCCAGTATACACATTCCAATACATATATATAGGCTTATTGAATACAATGTTACGTTTAGCCATGTGGAAAGCAGCTAGGTTAGGACCATAAATTGTTCTGTCAATAAATGTCGGCTTTGCTATTAGCTTTTCTGCCTTTTTGCTGTCAGTCACAAGACGTATGTCTATTCTTTTACGGATATTTTCCATTGTTTTTCCAAAAATAGCATTGTTGAATAATTTGTACAGATTTTTCTCAAAATCAATTTTGGCTTGTTTTCGAAGGTTGTTATTAAAATCAACATAGGCCTTTAACCGAGGACTTTGCTTAAACTTTAACACACGTTGAATTTATATCAATTTTATTCCATGATCTAAAGCCTGTTTTAATGCCATGTAGTGAACAACATATCGCCTTCGATTTCCAAGATGAGGAATTAGTTTTTTCAGAGACGAATCCTTAGGTTTTGTACACTCTGGTAGGAAAGGTAAATCGTTGTGTAGATCATGAAGGTCAGATGGGTAATCAACATCAACTTCTAGAATGTATCCCACAGGATCGTCTTCCTTTAGTTTTTCTAGATCAACAGTATCTGGAGAAACCCACTGAAATCCACCATAAGGAAGGGAGTGGCACATAGCCCCCACCCCCGGATTGGTTGGTGGCATCATCATAGGTAATAAACTGCGATGGTTTCTCAGAATCATCGGTTTCCATGTATTTATTGTTAGCTTCAGCATACCGATGAGACACCAGGCATATGCCTCCGCGTATTCCAGACTCGATTAGAAGAATCTGATCGTAATCCTGTATCAATTCCAGTTCAATTCCTGTGTAAAGGAGCATTGCCTCGAAACTTAAACCAGGCGAAGTAAAAAGTGAGCAGCATCCACTCGGTGTGTTTCTAGTGTTTTGTTTCTAAACGTTTCAAAGCTGATAGCAAGAAGGAGTACATCTGAGGTTAGGTAGAGGTCACTATATTCCCCTAGAGTTTTAATGTTGAACTGTTTCCAGACATTTTTGGCATGTTCATAGTCTTCTTGACTAACATTTTCTTGACTTAATTTGTTAAAGAATGCCTCTTTTGGAGGTAAACACGTTTCACTTAACTTTTCCCATGAGTCAATGTAGTCATAACAAAATACCCCTTTACGAGTCATGAGCATTGCATTTTCTTATCCAAAGTACTTGTCTGTTTCACGGTATGATGTTAAGTTGGAAACTTAAGTTTTCCAAACTACTTGGCATTAACCGAAACGTGTCCACAAATCTAAGCTTAACATTTCCTACATATTTAGGAAAGGTAATGTACTTTTCTTTGGAGTTAGCGATAACATCCACTCTCTCAGTAGTACATCCTAATTGCTTTACAATGAAATTTGCGTCGTAGCCACTTATATTATGTAGAAACACAGGATCGGGGTTACGTGTTTTACACCTCATATTACAGTTATTGTGAGCACTTCCACGGTATTCCCCCGTAATATGGCAATGGTCTCGAACTTTCCAGTCCTGTTGGGTAAATGGTTTTTGACACAAATAACAGGTTCCAGAACATTGGAACTCTGCTTCTTGATCCTCAGTTAAAGCCTTTGGAACATTTAAGATGTAAAGGCGATCAATTTCATTTGCTATTGAAATCAAACAGTCCATAAATTTTATTGCAGCGTCAGGTCCACGATAAATAAGAGGTTGGCTTGGAAGGTTTGTCTTTATGTGTTCCACAGCAGGTGAGGGTTTAACGTATATACCAAACCTCATAGGAACAAGACTCTGGTATGGCATTGTATAACTTGCTTCAGGATTGGGTAGACATGTTTGATAGGGTAACAGTATACTTTCAAAATCAGCATAGATAACATAAGGTATTCTCAGCATTTTTTCCACGTTTAAAAATTTGACAATGGGGTTTTTAATAGGCATTTCAACCCTAGCAATGCCATGCTGGACACACAAAGCTCTATGTTCTTTCAATTTTTCTATTCCTTGTTGACCATATCGATTATCGAAGTGAGTAAAACACCGTTTACACGTATATATCTTATGTCCATGGTGAGTAATCTGATGTCCTACTAGTTTATCAAAATCTTTGATAATGACGTAGTGGTTCTGGCCGGATGAAGAACATAGCAGAAGGAGGTCGCGATGGTCTTGCAGCTCTTGATCCACAACCTTTAGAGGGAACAATTTGTTATCTTGTTCCAATCCAAATACATTAATGGATATATCGTTGGCTTTTTCATATTTGGGAATGTCAGCTAGCGATGTAGGAAATTATATTACTGAAAAATCATACTTGTTTTCCAGATCCTTGTATTTACTAACGCGTTTAGCATCAGGTTTATCCAGTTTTGCTAAAATGGCATACATAAAACACCTCTCGTCCTTAAAGTTTTGAGGATTAATGCAGGTTTTTCTTGCTTGTATAGCTGCTGGAAATGGAATATATGTGCTGCCACGCAAGGGATTGTACTTATTTATTTTCAATCGTACTCCTTCAACTGCTAACAAAGTCCAATTACTGCCTTTTAGCTCAGATTCTTCCATTTCCGTAGTTAACTTTGTAAATTGTGTTTCCAAGAAACTACTCAAGTCTGTTTCCAAAAATAGGGCCAGATTTCGTGTTTTAAAAGCACGATCTGTAATTTAATTGGTAGATGTATGAATGAATCTACATTCAGCCACTAGATTAACTTTGATCGACTTGTGCATTGCTAGTTTTTTCTCCATAGCTTGTATTATTTGCTGTTTGGACTCTTTACGGTATGAATTTAAATCCCTACACGTATCACAACGTATGAAATAGGATTTAAGACGACCTTCACAAAATGTCTCATATTCAATAAGTCCATTTTTGTCAGGGACCAATGACAGTAGGTAATGTTTTGTAGGCTCTGCTTTTTGTCTTTTAGCTGCCGACACAACATTACAACATTCTTCATGCCGACGTCCGCTGTACACATTGTTGAATATACTACCACAGGTCTTGCACTCATGGAATTCACCACACGATACTTCATGTCGCTTCATATGATAGTATCGAAGAAAAGTCTTTCCACACTCTTTACACATATAGCTAGGAATGGGTTCTTCCATTATGAATGTTGATTTCTGCAAACAGCTGCTTACTGCGTATCACAGGGCTGGAGGTTGGTCGGTGAGACGGTCTTTCACGATGTGAACACCGTGAGAGGTAGTAGTCAACTGGCGATATTCTTGTTAAGGGTCCTCTAATATACCCCTAGACTAGACCAACAGTTCTTTACAGCGTATGACAAGGCTGTAGACTGGACAGTGAGACGGTCTTTCACGATGTGAACACTGTAACAAGTAGTAGTCAACTGATTATATACTTGCTAAGGGTTCTCTAATATATCATAGTCAAGACCAACAGCTAGTTACTGTGTAGTACAAGGCTGTACAATAGTTAATTTGACAGTCTTTCACGATGTGGTCACTGTGAGTGGTAGTAGTCAACTGATGATATTCTTGTTAAGGGTCCTCTAATATACCCCTAGTTAGGGGTAACAGCTGCTCACTGCATATGACAAGACTAAAGACTGCTTGTTTCAACGGTCTTTCACAGTGTAAACACTGTGACAGGTTGTAGTCAACTGAAAATATTCTTATAGCCTACTCAAGGTTATCAGGTACTTACTGCATATCAAAAGGCTGTACACTCATGTGTTAGACAGTCTCTTTTTTTGCTAAAGACCCTCTATTTTCCCTACACAAGGCTATACATGTTAGTTCTAAACACTTAGTGGTTTATTGTATAATAAATTTAAATACACAGCTTATACGAGCACGTTTTCACTCGGTAAAACTTTACCAAATAGTCAAATGCGACTCGCAAAGTATGTTTCCGCTATCTAGCGGTGACTATGAGAACTACTTGAACGACCAGCATGCTACCTAGCGCTCCATTTCAACACTCGCTCACTGAACGACCAGCATGCTATCTAGCGGTCGATATCAATACTCACTCAACTACCAGCCTGCTAACTATCGGTCAATATAACAACTCACTCAACTACCAGCAAACTACATGGTTTTTGTCAGTTTTTTTTGTTGGCTTTTTTTGTTGGCTTTTGTTGGCTTTTTTGTTGACTTTTTTGTTGGCTTTTGTATTAGCTCTTTCATATTTGCTCTTGTTTGTTGGGGCTTATTTGGTCTTGGAAAGTATGTCAGTCCTTTATTGGCTGCATAATGCGTACAGCCATGATTATAAGCAGCAACAACAACAACAACACATAAAATTCCTAAAAAATCCAAAGTACTCTAAGGTTTATCAATGACTCACAACTCTTAAACTTACCTCTATCCCATGCCTAGTCAAAAAAATAGTGTATTTTTCAAATTTTTCAAAACATATTTCCGAAATGGTTTATATTTCCAAAATTAAAAAGTTTACAAAAAAGTTTGTTTGAAATAAATGAATGGCCTTTACCCCCTCTAACGTCCTACCAAGTCCCACGTCTCTAGGACAACAAAAATAAAAATTTTCAAACGGGCCTTATAATTCCAAAATTAGGAATTTTACAAAAACGTTTGTCTGACGTACATCAACGGTCTTTGCCCCTCTATCCCCATACCAAGTCTCAGGTCTCTAGGTCAACAAAAATAAAATTTTGAAAATGGGCTATATTTCCAAAATGAGGAATTCTACAAAAAAGTTTGTCTGACATAAATCAATGGTCTTTATCCCCTCTATTCCCATACCAAGTCTCCGGTCTTTAAGTCAACAAAAATAAAACTTTGGAAATGGGTTATATTTCCAAAATTAGGAATTCTACAAAAAAGTTTGTTTCACATAAATCAATGGTCATTACCTCTTCTAGCACCATACCAAATTTCAAGTTTCTAGGGCAAAAGAAAATTATTTTTGAGAAATGGTCACTATTTTGGAAACTAGGAAATCTACAAAAATGTTTGTTTAACATAAATGAAAGGTCTCTATCCCCTCTACCTGTAAGCCAAGTTCTAGGTCTGTATGACAAAAATGAAAAAGTTCAACTGGGAAAGTAGGCGATTTTTCATAAAACCAAACATTCTAAAAAGCGTTCTATAAGCTTTAAAGAATGGCCTCTGGGTCCTTTATTTTTTATGATAAAAGTTTTTTATTTTTTACATTGTTTTGAAAAAAGTTCAATTTAAAATTTTTATATTTGGGAAACTAAAGAGTTTACAAAAAATTTGTTTGACATAAATGACTGGCCCTGACCCCATCTCCCACCAAAATAAATTTCAAGTCGCTAGGACAAAAAATAGCAGTAGTGGTGTAGTGGTGCTTCTGGACCTGCCCCGAAATGTGACGTCAGATGGGGGGGGGGGGGGGGGGGGGGGGAGGGAGCACCACTACACCACTACTGTTATTTTTTGTTCTAGAGACTTTGAAATTTAATTTGATGGTAAATGGGGTCAGGGCCAGTCATTTATGTCAAACAAAATTTTTTGTAAACTCTTTAGTTTCCAAAATATAAAAAAAAATCAAAATTGAACTTGTTTCAAAAAATGTAAAAAATAAGAAAGTTTTATTATAAATAATAAAGGACACAGAGGCCACTCTTTTAAGCTCATAGAACACTTTTTAGAATGTTTGGTTTTATGAAAAATCGCCTACATTCCCAGTAGAACTTTTTTCATTTTTGTCATACAGACCTGGAACTTGGTTTACAGGTAGAGGGGATAGAGACCTTTCATTTAAGTTAAACAAACTTTTTTTGTAGAATTCCTAGCTTCCCAAATAGTGACCATTTCTCAAAAATAATTTTCTTTTGTCCTAGAAACTTGAAATTTGGTATGGTGCTAGAAGAGGTAATGACCATTGATTTATGTGAAACAAACTTTTTTGTAGAATTCCTAATTTTGGAAATATAATCCCATTTTCAAAATTTTATTTTTGTTGACCTAAAGACCGGAGACTTGGTATGGGAATAGAGGGGATAAAGACCATTGATTTATGTCAGACAAACTTTTTTGTAGAATTCCTCATTTTGGAAATATAGCCCATTTTCAAAATTTTATTTTTTTGACCTAGAGACCTGAGACTTGGTATGGGGATAGAGGGGTAAAGACCATTGATTTACGTCAGACAAACGTTTTTGTAAAATTCCTAATTTTGGAATTATAAGGCCCGTTTGAAAATTTTTATTTTTGTTGTCCTAAAGACGTGGGACTTGGTAGGACGTCAGAGGGGGTAAAGGCCATTCATTTATGTCAAACAAACATTTTTGTAAACTTTTTAATTTTGGAAATATAACCCATTTCGGAAATATGTTTTGGAAAATTTGAAAAATACACTATTTTTGGACTGGGAGTGGTATAGTGGTAGGTGATGGAGTTAACATATGTCTTTTTAGGTTTTTAGATTAATGACATAGCCTATTTTCCAAATATTTTTTGAAAAATTTGAAAAATACACTATTTTTTTGACTAGGCATGGGATAGAGGTAAGTGTAAGAGTTGTGAGTCATTGATAAATATTAGAGTACTTTGGATTTTTTAGGAATTTTGTGTGTTGTTGTTGTTGCTGCTGCTTACAATCATGGCAGTAAGCATTATGCGGCCACAAAAAGGACTGACATACTTTCCAAGACCAAATAAGCCCCAACAAACAAGAGCAAATATGAAAGAGCTAATACAAAAGCCAACAAAAGCCAACAAAAAAAGCCAACAAAAGCCAACAAAAAAGCCAACAAAAGCCAAAAAAAAAGCCAACAAAAAACTGACAAAAAAGCCATGTAGCATGGTGGTAGTTGAGTGAGTTGTTATATTGACCGATAGTTAGCAGGCTGGTAGTTGAGTGAGCATTGTTATCGACCGCTAGATAGTATGCTGGTCGTTCAGTGAGCGAGTGTTGAAATGGAGCGCTAGGTAGCATGCTGGTCGTTCAAGTAGTTCTCATAGTCACCGCTAGATAGCGGAAACATACTTTGCGTGTCGCATTTGACTATTTGGTAAAGTTTTACCGTGTGAAAACGTGCTCGTATATGCTGTGTATTTAAATTTATTATACAATTAACCACTAAGTGTTTAGAACTAACATGTATAGCCTTGTGTATGGAATATAGAGGGTCTTTAGCAAATAGAAAGACTGTCTAACGCATGAGTGTACAGCTTTTTGATATGCAGTAAGTACCTGATAACTTTGAGTAGGCTATAAGAATATTTTCAGTTGACTACTACCTGTCACAGTGTTTACATTGTGAAAGACCGTTGAAACAACCAGTCTTTAGTCTTGTCATATGCAGTGAGCAGAGGTTACCCTTAACTAGGGGTATATTAGAGGACCCTTAACAAGAATATCATCAGTTGACTACTACCACTCACAGTGACCACATCGTGAAACATTGTCAAAACAACTATTGTACAGCCTTGTACTACACAGTAAGTAGCTGTGGGTCTTGACTATGATATATTAGAGAACCCTCAGCAAGAATATAATCAGTTGACTACTACTTGTTACAGTGTTCACATCGTGAAAGACCGTCTCACTGTCCAGTCTACAGCCTTGTCATACGCTGTAAAGATCTGTTGGTCTAGACTAGGGGTATATTAGAGGACCCTTAACAAGAATATCGCCAGTTGACTACTACCTCTCACGGTGTTCTCATCGTGAAAGACCGTCTCACCGACCAACCTCCAGCCCTGTGATACGCAGTAAGCAGCTGTTTGCAGAAATCAACATTCATAATGGAAGAACCCATTCCTAGCTATATGTGTAAAGAGTGTGGAAAGACTTTTCTTCGAGACTATCATAGGAAGCGACATGAAGTATCGTGTGGTGAATTCCATGAGTGCAAGACCTGTGGTAGTACATTCAACAATGTGTACAACGGACGTCGGCATGAAGAATGTTGTAATGTTGTGTCGGCAGCTAAAAGACAAAAAGCAGAGCCTACAAAACATTACCTACTGTCATTGGTCCCTGACAAAAATGGACTTATTGAATATGAGACATCTTTTGAAGGTCGTCTTAAATCCTATTTCATACGTTGTGATACGTGTAGGGATTCAAATTCATACCGTAAAGAGTCCAAACAGCAAATAATACAAGTTGTGCAGAAAGAACTTGCAATGCATAAGTCGATCAAAGTTAATCTAGTGGCTGAATGTAGATTCATTCACACATCTACCAATTAAATTACAGATCGTGCTTTTAAAACACGAAATCTGGCCCTATTTTTGGAAACAGACTTGAGTAGTTTCTTGGAAACACAATTTACAAAGTTAACTACGGAAATGGAAGAATCTGAGCAAAAAGGCAGTAATTGGGCTTTGTTAGCAGTGGAAGGAGTACGATTGAAAATAAATAAGTACAATCCCTTGCGTGGCAGCACATATATTCCATTTCCAGCTGCTATACAAGCAAGAAAAGCCTGCATTAATCCTCAAAATTTTAAGGACGAGATGTGCTTTATGTATGCCATTTTAGCAAAACTGGTTAAACCTGATGCTAAACGCGTTAGTAAATACAAGGATATGGAAGACAAGTATGATTTTTCAGTGATATAATTTCCTACATCGCTAGCTGACATTCCCACATTTGAAAAAAGGCAACGATATATCCATTAATGTATTTGGATTGGAACAAGATAACAAATTGTTCCCTCTAAAGGTTGTGGATCAAGAGCTGCAAGACCATCGCGACCTCCGTCTGCTAAGTTCATCATCCGGCCAGAACCACTACGTCTTTATCAAAGATTTTGATGAACTAGTAGGACATCAGATTACTCACCATGGACATAAGATATATACGTGTAAACGGTGTTTTACTCACTTCGATAATCGATATGGTCAGAAGGAATAGAAAAATTGAAAGAACATAGAGCTTTGTGTGTCCAGCATGACATTGCTAGGGTTGAAATGCCTATTAAAAACCCCATTGTCAAATTTTTAAACGTGGAAAAAATGCTGAGAATACCTTACGTTATCTATGCTGATTTTGAAAGTATACTGTTACCCTATCAAACATGTCTACCCAATCCTGAAGCAAGTTATACAATGCCATACCAGAGTCATGTTCCTATGAGCTTTGGTATATACGTTAAACCCTCACCTGCTGTGGAACACATAAAGACAAACCATCCAAGCCAACCTCTTATTTATCGTGGACCTGACGCTGCAATAAAATTTATGGACTGTTTGATTTCAATAGCAAATGAAATTGATCGCCTTTACATCTTAAATGTTCCAAAGGCTTTAACTGAGGATCAAGAAGCAGAGTTCCGATGTTCTGAAACCTGTTATTTGTGTCAAAAACCATTTACCCAACAGGACTGGAAAGTTTGAGACCATTGCCATATTACAGGGGAATACCGTGGAAGTGCTCACAATAACTGTAATTTGTGGTGTAAAACGTGTAACCCCGTTCCTGTGTTTCTACATAATATGAGTGGCTACGACGCAAATTTCATTGTAAAGCAATTAGGATGTACTACTGAGAGAGTGGATGTTATCGCTAACTCCAAAGGAAAGTACGTTTCCTTTACTAAATATGTAGGAAATGTTAAGCTTAGATTTGTGGACACGTTTCGGTTAATGCCAAGTAGTTTGGAAAACTTAAGTTTCCAACTTAACATCATACCCTGAAACAGACAAGTACTTTGGAAAAGAAAGTGCAATGCTCATGACTCGTAAAGGGGTATTTTGTTATGACTACATTGACTCATGGGAAAAGTTAAGTGAAACGTGTTTACCTCCAAAGAAGCATTCTTTAACAAATTAAGTCAAGAAAATGTTAGTCAAGAAGACTATGAACATGCCAAAAATGTCTGGAAACAGTTCAACATTAAAACTCTAGGGGAACATAGTGACCTCCACCTAACCTCAGATGTACTCCTTCTTGCAGACAGCTTTGAAACGTTTAGAAACAAAACACTAGAAACACACCGAGTGGATGCTGCACACTTTTTTACTTCGCCTGGTTTAAGTTTCGAGGCAATGCTCCTTTACACAGGAATTGAACTGGAATTGATACAGGATTACAATCAGATTCTTCTAATCGAGTCTGGAATACGTGGAGGCATATGCCAGGTGTCTCATCGGTATGCTGAAGCTAACAATAAATACATGGAAACCGATGATTCTGAGAAACCATCGCAGTTTATTACCTATGATGATGCCACGAACCAATACGGGGGGCTATGTGCCACTCCCTTCCTTATGGTGGATTTCAGTGGGTTTCTCCAGATACTGTTGATCTAGAAAAACTAAAGGAAGACGATCCTGTGGGATACATTCTAGACGTTGATGTTGATTACCCATCTGACCTTCATGATCTACACAACGATTTACCTTTCCTACCAGAGTGTACAAAACCTAAGGATTCGTCTCTGAAAAAACTAATTCCTCATCTTGGAAATCGAAGGCGATATGTTGTTCACTACATGGCATTAAAACAGGCTTTAGATCATGGAATAAAATTGATAAAAATTCATCGTGTGTTAAAGTTTAAGCAAAGAACTCGGTTAAAGGCCTACGTTGATTTTAATAACAACCTTCGAAAACAAGCCAAAAATGATTTTGAGAAAAATCTGTACAAATTATTCAACAATGCTATTTTTGGAAAAACAATGGAAAATATCCGTAAAAGAATAGACATACGTCTTGTGACTGACAGCAAAGAGGCAGAAAAGCTAATAGCAAAGCCGACATTTATTGACAGAACAATTTATGGTCCTAACCTAGCTGCTTTCCACATGGCTAAACGTAACATTGTATTCAATAAGCATATATATATATATTGGAATGTGTATACTGGATATTTCAAAAACTCTCATGTATTCCCACCACTATGATGTCCTGCTACCCTATTATGGCATGGACAATCTTAAACTCATGTATATGGATACTGACTCGTTCATTTATTAGGTTAACACCCCAGATGTATATCAAGACAAGTTGGAATTCCTAGAACACCTGGACACATCAGATTATCCTACTAATCACATATGTTACTCTACATCAAACAAGAAAACGTTGGGGAAATTTAAAGACGAGGCTTGTGGACAAATTATAAAAGCATTTGTTGGACTTAGAGCTAAAATGCTTTAGACATAAAAGGTAAAGAAATCAAAAAGATTAAAGGAATTAGCAGAGGTGTTGTCAAAAATTGTATAAGCTTTCAAGATTATAAGGATTGTGTCATGAAAAACAATGTAAAAAGAATACCCATGAACATTATCGCTTCTAAACAACATGACATAGGCTATCATCTATAAGACTAAACAAAATTGCTTTGTGTCCTGGTGATGATAAAAGTGTGATTGATCCTAATGGTATAGGTGCACATGCCTATGGTCACTACTCAATAAATAACCATGCTTAAAGAGTTAAGTGATGAATATCAAAATCTTCTGCCTGCAACTAGCAAATACATAAAACAAAACAATTTAAAAAATTAAAACCATAGCACTACAAAAATAAAAGACACAAAAAGAAAAAATGGTATTCATAATCAAAAAATAAATAAAATAGAAAACAAAATAAAAACAACTGTACAATTTATAACAAAAAAGAATATATATAAAATGTATTATGTGTAAATAGTGTACATGTATATAAAAAAAAATATTGTATGGACACTGCTTGTACATTTTTTAATTACTACCCACCTCTCTCCACTCCTAATGCAAAATGAACATGTTAAACACAAATTGGAAAATCCATGTTTCCATATTGACAAAATAAAAAATACATTAAACTGAAATTTTAAGAACTGTAAATGGGAATTTGGTAAATTGGCAAATGTGTTAACAACAAATTGGGAAATCCATGTTTCAATATTATGAAATTGAAAAACATATAACTGACATTAAAAAACTGAAAATGGGAAATTGGAAAATTGACAAATGTGTAAACAACAAAATAAAAAATTTACCCGATTGGAATAGTGATCATGTTGTACAGTAGCCTATAAGACTAGCATAAGGATAGTTGCATGTGCCCTTATATACGTTGTGTATGTGCATTAGCCTTTGGATTAGCTTAAGTTAGGTTTGTTAAAGTTAGGTTTGGTGAGGTTAGGTATGTGACCTTGTTGTTAACTCTTTTCGGAAAATGTAAAATGTAAAATGTTATAGTAATGGGAGATTGGAATGCTGTGGTAGGAAAAGGGAGAGAAGGGAAAATAGTAGGAGATTTCGGATTAGGTGAAAGGAATGATCGAGGAAGCAGGCTGGTGGAAATCTGCACCGAGCATGAGTTGGTCATAGCTAACACCTTATTCAATAACCACAATAGAAGATTATACACATGGCTGAGACCAGGAGATACAGGGCGTTACCAAATCGACTTCGTTATGGTCAAGCAGAGATTTCGAAACCAGATTTTGGATTGTAAAGCATATCCTGGTGCTGACATAAACTCTGACCACAATCTGGTCGTAATGAAATGCAGATTAAAGTTGAAGAAACTGAAGAAAAGTCAAAAGCCAAAAAGGTGGGCAATAGACAGACTGAAAGAGAAGGATGTTAACGAAAGATTCAAGAAGAGTATAAAGGAAGGACTAATGAAAAACCCTAAACAAACTTCAATTGCAGACGAATGGGCACTTTTGAAGAATGAAATAACAAAATCCGCAGAATAAAACATTGGTAGGAAAGAAAGAATAGGTAGAAAACCGTGGATCACTCAGGATATACTAGAATTGATGGATGAAAGGCGGAAACACAAGAATGTAAGAGATGAGAAGGGGAAAGCAGAATACAGACGTCTGAGAAATGAGGTTAACAAGAAGTGCAAGGAAGCGAAAGAAGAATGGTTGAACGAGAAATGTGCAGGTATAGAAAATTGTCTGAAATTAGGTAAAGTAGACACAGCTTATCGAAGGATTAAGAATACTTTTGGGGAAAAGAAGACTAAGTGCTGTAATATTAAGGACACAAATGGAAAGCCTCTAACAGATAGGGAAGAAAAGGTTGAGAGATGGAAAGCTTACATAGACAGTTTGTATAAGGGAAAGGAGATTGAGAATCATATAATGGAAAGGGAGGAGGAAATTGATGAGGATGCGAAAGGAGATTTAATATTGAGATAGGAATTTGATAGAGCTTTGGAAGACTTAAGCAGGAACAAAGCACCAGGCATAGATGATATACCGATTGAGTTGCTACGCTGCATAGGAGATGAAGGTCTGATCAGGTTATTTCACTTGGTGTGTAGGATTTATGAGACAGGTGAGGTACCCCCTGATTTCAAGAAGAATGTAATCATCCCTATACCAAAGAAAGTGGGAGCTGACAGATGTGACGATTACCGTACAATCAGCTTGATTACTCATGCTTCAAAGATCCTGTCTAGGATAATTTACAAGAGAATTGAAAGCCAGATAAAAACGGAGTTGGGTGAAGACCAGTTTGGTTTCAGGAGAAATGTAGGAACAAGGGAAGCTGTACTAAGTCTTAGGCTGATTTTGGAAGGTAGAATAAGGAAAGATAAGAGAACGTTCATGGCTTTTGTAGACTTAGAAAAGGCTTTTGATAACGTTGATTGGACTAAATTGTTTGACATTTTGAAATCGATTGGAATAAAGTACAGGGATAGGAGGGTGATATACAATCTATACAGAAACCAGACAGCAGTCATTCGAGTTGAAGGACATGAGAGAGAAGCTTTTATTCAGAAAGGTGTAAGGCAAGGCTGCGACTTATCACCCATACTTTTCAATCTTTACATTGAACAAGCAATGAAGGAAATTAGAGAAAAATTTGAAGTGGGAGTGAAGATTCAAGGAGAAATAATTTCAACTCTGAGATGTGCTGATGCCATCGTCATCTTGGCCGACAAGCCTGAGGATTTGAATGAGTTTTTGAATGGTATGGACTCCGTCTTGAGGAAAGAATTCATGATGAAAATTAATAAATGTAAAACAAAAATACTGGAATGCAGCCGAAATAAATCAGAAACCTCTATGGAGATCAAATTGACAGGTGAAAAGCTGAAGGAAGTAGAAGACTTCTGTTACTTAGGAAGTAGAATAACCAGTGATGGACGAAGCAAAGAGGATATAAAAAGTAGGTTGGCTCAGGCAAAGAAAGCTTTTCTACAAAAAAGGAATCTGCTGACATCGAATATAGATTTAGGTATTAGGAAGTCATTTTTGAAAGCCTTTGTCTGGAGCGTGGCGCTCTATGGAAGTGAAACTTGGACTATTGGTGCAGCAGAAAAGAGGAGAATAGAAGCATTTGAAATGTGGTGTTACAGGAGAATGATGAAGATCAGATGGGTAGATAGGGTTACAAACAAAGAGGTATTAAGACGAGTGGGAGAGGAGAGATGTTTCTGGCGACTGCTAATGAAGAGAAGAGATAGGTTGGTAGGACACATACTAAGACACCCAGGAATAGCAAGCTTAGTTATGGAAGGAAGGGTAGAGGACAAGAACTGTAGGGGTAGACCAAGGTTAGAATATGTTAAACAGATTGCCTCAGATGTAGGGTGTGGTAGTTATGTAGAGATGAAACGATTTGCTCAGGACAGGGAGGCATGGAGAGCTGCATCAAACCAGTCAAAAGACTGAAGACTCAAACAACAACAAAATCTAAAAGCAAAAAATCTTGAATTTAAAACGAAAATCTAAAAAAAACTAAAATCTAAAATACAGAAATATCAAAAATGTAAAATCTAAAAAAGTAAAAATGAAAAATCTAAAATCTAAAATGTTAAAATGTAAAATGTGAAAATGTAAAATCAAAATCTTTAAATGAGGTTTCTGTGAGTTAGGTTAGGTTAGGTGAAGTTAGGTTAGGTTAGGTTAGGTTAGTTGTGGTTAGGTTATAACTAAGTTCATTATTTGAGCTCTCACATTTGCTCTCACTATTTTGATGACACTTTTTGCTCTCACTTTTTTTGCTTGCACTTTGAAGTTAGGTGAGGTTAGGTAAAGTTAGGTTAGGTTAGTTTATGTTAGGTTAGGTTTGTTTAGGTTAGGTTAGGTTAGGTGAAATTAGGTTAGGTTAGGTTAGGTGAAATTAGGTTAGGTTAGGTGAAATTAGGTTAGGTTAGGTGAAGTTAGGTTAGGTTAGCATGTTATATGTGTAAGTGGTTGCGTGCAGTGACTATTTTGCGTATTAGCCCTCTGCTAAAAATAATAAATAAAATATAAAATAAATAAAAATTTATAAATTAATAACAAACAAATAATTATTTGAAAAGCCCGCCATCAAAGAGTGTGGTAGCGCGTGGCGGCCATCTTGCCCATTAGCCCCTGCCCCAGCTTCGGCCTTAATGTCCTATTCCTGGCCAGAACCAAAATGAGCCTGGTTGGCTCCGGCGACCCCAATTAATTGGGAAAAGCCGAAGAAAGTTTAGTTTTATTTCAATATTTTAAAGTATCCTGTATCAGCTACTAGCTTCTTCTTAACTCTGAGAGACGTAACTCTCTCATATAAAGGTTGTGACATGACTAAATTGAAAAAAAAAAAAAAAATGACCTCAAAAGACGGATTTCTCTAAAATAAGACCAAACAAATCTACCAAACTTAAAAAATGCTCTTAAAATGGAAAAATTACAATAAATGCAAAACGATGCAAAATAAAAATGACATATTTGAAGACGGGGTGATCCGTCCGGAGTTTCTATGTACTTCAGCATTGTGTTAGACAGCTCAGTAAGAAGGTGACATGCCATCAACATCCGAGCCCTAGATGATATTGTCGCCCAATTTACCTAGGTACTTACAAGCTATGCAAAACAAGAAACAAGCCCTACTGATTATCTAATGGCGGGAATTGGAGCAGGAAGGGATATTGACTTTGGAGGTAATGGTACCACAATGTGACGAACAGCAGCAATAGTTCCCGTTTTATTATTAAGCTAATTTGAGATATCACAAAGAACAATTCTCCTGTATTCCCACACTCTCTATAATAGCGACCGATCCCTCTAATATACAGGGCCAAAAGTTTACGGACACCTGCAAATTACATGATCTTTATTCCTGTCCCGGACATTCGAATTTTTACAGGGACCTAGAACGTGTTCCGAGGAACATTTTGTGAATTTATTATGAAAACGTCACGGTTAGTTTTGAGGTTACGATTTTGTGTTCTTTATGATAAGTGCGAAAAAAGTTTTTTTTTCATATTTGAAGCGATCTGGACAGAGCACTGTTGTCATTGCGATCACTTTCGTTTTAGGGAAGAGCTATAAACATTCCAGCGTCCAGATTGCGGTCACTTTCGTTTTAGGGAAGTGCTATAAACATTCCAGCGTCCAGATTGCGGTCACTTTCGTTTTAGGGAAGTGCTATAAACATTCCAGCGTCCAGATTGCGATCACTTTCGTTTTAGGGAAGTGCTATAAACATTCCAGCGTCCAGATTGCGATCACTTTCGTTTTAGGGAAGTGCTATAAACATTCCAGCGTCCAGATTGCGATCACTTTCGTTTTAGGGAAGAGCTATAACATTCCAGCGTCCAGATTGCGGTCACTTTCGTTTTAGGGAAGTGCTATAAACATTCCAGCGTCCAGATTGCGATCACTTTCGTTTTAGGGAAGTGCTATAAACATTCCAGCGTCCAGATTGCGATCACTTTCGTTTTAGGGAAGTGCTATAAACATTCCAGCGTCCAGATTGCGATCACTTTCGTTTTAGGGAAGAGCTATAAACATTCCAGCGTCCAGATTGCGGTCACTTTCGTTTTAGGGAAGAGCTATAAACATTCCAGCGTCCAGATTGCGGTCACTTTCGTTTTAGGGAAGAGCTATAAACATTCCAGCGTCCAGATTGCGGTCACTTTCGTTTTAGGGAAGTGCTATAAACATTCCAGCGTCCAGATTGCGGTCACTTTCGTTTTAGGGAAGTGCTATAAACATTCCAGCGTCCAGATTGCGGTCACTTTCGTTTTAGGGAAGTGCTATAAACATTCCAGCGTCCAGATTGCGATCACTTTCGTTTTAGGGAAGAGCTATAAACATTCCAGCGTCCAGATTGCGATCACTTTCGTTTTAGGGAAGAGCTATAAACATTCCAGCGTCCAGATTGCGATCACTTTCGTTTTAGGGAAGAGCTATAAACATTCCAGCGTCCAGATTGCGATCACTTTCGTTTTAGGGAAGAGCTATAAACATTCCAGCGTCCAGATTGCGATCACTTTCGTTTTAGGGAAGAGCTATAACATTCCAGCGTCCAGATTGCGGTCACATTCGTTTTAGGGAAGTGCTATAAACATTCCAGCGTCCAGATTGCGATCACTTTCGTTTTAGGGAAGAGCTATAAACATTCCAGCGTCCAGATTGCGATCACTTTCGTTTTAGGGAAGTGCTATAAACATTCCAGCGTCCAGATTGCGATCACTTTCGTTTTAGGGAAGAGCTATAAACATTCCAGCGTCCAGATTGCGATCACTTTCGTTTTAGGGAAGAGCTATAAACATTCCAGCGTCCAGATTGCGATCACTTTCGTTTTAGGGAAGAGCTATAAACATTCCAGCGTCCAGATTGCGATCACTTTCGTTTTAGGGAAGAGCTATAAACATTCCAGCGTCCAGATTGCGATCACTTTCGTTTTAGGGAAGAGCTATAAACATTCCAGCGTCCAGATTGCGATCACTTTCGTTTTAGGGAAGTGCTATAAACATTCCAGCGTCCAGATTGCGATCACTTTCGTTTTAGGGAAGAGCTGTAAACATTCCAGAGTCCAGATTGCGATCACTTTCGTTTTAGGGAAGAGCTGTAAACATTCCAGCGTCCAGATTGCGATCACTTTCGTTTTAGGGAAGAGCTATAAACATTCCAGCGTCCAGATTGCGATCACTTTCGTTTTAGGGAAGAGCTATAAACATTCCAGCGTCCAGATTGCGATCACTTTCGTTTTAGGGAAGAGCTATAAACATTCCAGCGTCCAGATTGCGATCACTTTCGTTTTAGGGAAGAGCTGTAAACATTCCAGCGTCCAGATTGCGATCACTTTCGTTTTAGGGAAGAGCTATAAACATTCCAGCGTCCAGATTGCGATCACTTTCGTTTTAGGGAAGAGCTATAAACATTCCAGCGTCCAGATTGCGATCACTTTCGTTTTAGGGAAGAGCTATAAACATTCCAGCGTCCAGATTGCGATCACTTTCGTTTTAGGGAAGAGCTGTAAACATTCCAGAGTCCAGATTGCGATCACTTTCGTTTTAGGGAAGAGCTGTAAACATTCCAGCGTCCAGATTGCGATCACTTTCGTTTTAGGGAAGAGCTATAAACATTCCAGCGTCCAGATTGCGATCACTTTCGTTTTAGGGAAGAGCTATAAACATTCCAGCGTCCAGATTGCGATCACTTTCGTTTTAGGGAAGAGCTATAAACATTCCAGCGTCCAGATTGCGATCACTTTCGTTTTAGGGAAGAGCTATAAACATTCCAGCGTCCAGATTGCGATCACTTTCGTTTTAGGGAAGTGCTATAAACATTCCAGCGTCCAGATTGCGATCACTTTCGTTTTAGGGAAGAGCTATAAACATTCCAGCGTCCAGATTGCGATCACTTTCGTCTTAGGGAAGAGCTATAAACATTCCAGCGTCCAGATTGCGATCACTTTCGTTTTAGGGAAGAGCTATAAACATTCCAGAGTCCAGATTGCGATCACTTTCGTTTTAGGGAAGAGCTATAAACATTCCAACGTCCAGATTGCGATCACTTTCGTTTTAGGGAAGAGCTATAAACATTCCAGCGTCCAGATTGCGATCACTTTCGTTTTAGGGAAGAGCTATAAACATTCCAGAGTCCAGATTGCGATCACTTTCGTTTTAGGGAAGAGCTATAAACATTCCAGCTTCCAGATTGCGATCACTTTCGTTGGCAGACCGGTTTTGACAGTGAACTTATTAATTTTGACTTATCAAAAGTCACAGATTTCAAATCTTGAATGTTAATAAACCTAAAACTTCAAATGTTTGATTTTGTGTGTAGGAGGGGGCGGAAACAAACATTGATAACAGAGGGGATTTACAATCAAACGAAGAACAAATTACTTTTACGAGACGAATTTTTCGAGGTAATGAAAAGAATGTTTTTCACGATATACAGTACCTATTATAGAAATAGATAACTCACGCCTCAAATGGGAGAGGAGGGGCAGAAATTAAAAATTATACCCTGTAAGTATAAGATTTCCCGTTACAACGATTTTGTTGAAAGAAAAGGTCGTTGATTCCGATCCTGGAACTGAAAATGTTATAATCATTGCTTTACGAGGTGCTGTCAGATTGGGAGGGGACTTGATTTTTTTAAGCGAATTTTTATGGGGTGTGCTCAGCTGAACACTGAACTGTATTCTTTGGTTAGGCAGTGAAATATCAGTTTCCCCTTGTTATCCACAAAACTTACGGAAGGTATGAGCCAGTCGGGAAGAACCAAGAACCAAGGACCGGTCTCCCAAGAAAAGTGATCGCAATCAGGACGCTGGAATGTTTATAGTTCTTCCCTAAAATGAAAGTGACCGCAATTTGGACTGCTAATGAGGTGAACGCAATAGGGGATGACCGCAATCAGGACACAACCAGAACACTATGAGAAATACATCCTCAATTTTGGTTATGAAGAAACACAGATACCTGTAGAATATTTATAATTGCAATAGAACACAAGAATGTGTTTCCTTGAAGAAATATCACCAGTTTTATGGCCAGAAATGGAACCGCAGAAAAAATCAACAGATAGACATTCTTTGGCCTTGGCTGGGCGGGAGATCCTTCGAGCTACAGAAACCCTTCATGCTTCACGCTGTAGTTCTACAGTTGCAGCACTGTACTGGATCAAGAACAGCTTCCTCCTAGGCCAAAGAATGTCTTTCTGTTGACTTTTTTCTGCGGTTCCATTTTTGACTAAAAAACTGGTGATATTTCATAATGGAAACACATTCTTGTGTTCTATTGCAAATATTCTACATGTATCTATGTTTCTTCATAACCAAAATTGTAGATGTAATTCTCATAGTGTTCTGTCCAGATCGCTTTCAATATGAAACAATACACATTTTTTTCCACACTTATCTTGAATTAGCAACCCGCCCCGGCTTCGCCCAGGAACAGTTATGAATGCATTACGTAATAAGCGCTTTTTTCCCAATGTCAATGAACAACGAACAATATCCGTTTTACGTCTCGGCATGATGGGTTAAAATCGCTGACTGTACTATTAATTATATTATTGTAACGCAATTTTGGAACATAACATGTCAAACGTAATTCTGCCTAACTGTCCCATGCTGTTTCGGGATGTATCTGAATATCAAAAGGAAGATCCAGTTCTAAGTGAGATTATAAGAAAATTAGAGGTTGGTGAAGTTGTAAAACCATATTCCTTAAGGAATGGAATCTTGTGTTGTTTGGTCCGTTCTGATAGAACACCTAAGATTGTTCTTCCCACTGTTTTAGTAGGCGAGATCTTTAAATACTTTCATGAGTCTCCTATCGGTGGACATTTAGGAGTATATAAGACCAGATTAAAAGTGAGGCAACACTTTATCTGGTAGGGTATGGATGGTGACATCAGAAGACTGGTAAATAATTGTACGACATGTAAATTGGCTAAACCATCTCCTAACACTAAGGTTAGAATGTTATCGTCTCAACTTTCCAATAAACCCATGGAAAGATTGTTCGTGGATTTTGTCGGCCCGATGCCGCTGTCGAAGCTGGGTAACCGTTTTGTACTGGTTTGTACGGATGGCTTCAGTCGTTTTAACTGGTTGTTCCCAACTCATTCGGCTACCACTGAAACGGTAATTAAATGTCTTAACCAAATTTTTGCTGTTTTTGGCCCCTGCCAATTTCTGGTATCAGATAACGCGAAATGCTTTACATCACATGTTTTCTGCAATTTTTGTTTCGAGTTATCCATTTCCCATGTGACATCTTCTATCTATTATCCTAAAGGATCGTATGCTGAGAGGGTAAACCGAAATCTTCGAGCTGCGTTAATTGCTTACCATCACAAGGACCATAGATTATGGGACAGTTTCATTCCATGGTTGACTTATTCGTTCAACACTGCGGTGCATGAATCTCATCGTACCACCCCTTTCAATTTAATGTTCTCCTTCGTCCCAAATTCCCCTATATCTAATTTGTGGACTATTAATCAATTGTTGCCTGATAAAGTCATGAATGAGAACGTACGTTCTGTTTGGAAAAAAGCCAAAAAATATATGAAGGTGGCACACGAGAAACTACAGCAGAGGTATAATAAAGGACGTAAATCTACGTCACTTCAGATTGGGGACATGGTTTTTGTCAAGAATTTTTCTGTTAAGGAAGTTGGTTCTAAAGAATCTGGGAAGCTAGTCACAAGATTCCGTGGCCCTTGTGAAATTATAAGTTTTATCACTCCGGTGACATTACTTGTAAAGGACCCTCAGAAAAAGAAAATATTTAGAGTGCATTTATCTCATGTTAAGAGAGGTTGTGATGTTTCTAATTAATGATTATAAGTTGTATTTTTAATTTGTAAAAGCAAGGAATCTCAAAACTTTTGATGGGGGAAACATTAGTTAAAATTAGTGATGTATTTTCTGTTAGCCAAATTTTTCCTAAATCTTATTTAACCATGGACTTGTCGTGCTGATGTGTTGAAGATAGAAATGGACCATTGCTGTCGGAGTACGGTTTGATTTCAGATCAAATGTCGGCGATATCGTCATCCGGATTGAAGAGTGTTGTGACTGTTGCGAATGTCCAGGGCCCGGACATAGTGATGTTAAGCCATGACCTCTTTCACTAAGATGACCGAGTCTCCATCTACCTATGAAGACGTTATTTCTGTGTGACCGAGTCAACATCACCCTATGAAGATGTTATTTCTGTATTTTATTGTATAAAAAAGGGACTGTACTACTGCCAAGTAAGAGTTGGAATTTTACGCATGTTGGAGGTTTTCTAATGCATGAAAAACTTGAATGTATCAAATCATGGAACGATCAGTTTGGTGTACAAGGTGTTGTCGAGGGGCGTGGTGGCTCAGCGGTCTAGCTGTATGCCTCTCACCAAGGCGGTCCGGGTTCGATTCCCGGTCAATGCATGTGAGATTTTCGAAGTGAAATGCCATGTCCCGTGGTTCGGATTCCACGTAAAAAGGAGGTCCCGTGGCTCATGATCTCAAGATTAACGGTCACGTTAAACTACAAGCTTCCTTCCTTCCTTCCTTCTAAGGTGTTGTCATGTGAGAACTGGTGTATGTTTTCAGCTCATGTTTCTTCGGTGTTTTTCCTACCCCCCCCCCTATCTTAAAACTGTGAACAATCGTTACCTATTGTCCAGCATTGTGCGGGGGAGAGATGACCCGTTAATAACCATCCATACCCTTCCAGATAAAAGTTTTGCCTCACTTTTAATCTGGTCTTATATACTCCTAAATGTCCACCGATAGGAGACTCATGAAAGTATTTAAAGATCTCGCCTACTAAAACAGTGGGAAGAACAATCTTAGGTGTTCTATCAGAACGAGCCACACAACACAAGATTCCATAAATAAAATTAACGGGTCATCTCTCCCCCGCACAATGCTGGACAATAGGTAACGATTGTTCACAGTTTTAAGATAGGGGGGGGGGGGGGGAGGGGTAGGAAAAACACCGAAGAAACATGAGCTGAGAACATACACAGTTCTCACATGACTACACCTTGTACACCAAACTGATCGTTCCATGATTTGATACATTCAAGTTTTTCATGCATTAGAAAACCTCCAACATGCGTAAAATTCCAACTCTTACTTGGAAGTAGTACAGTCCCTTTTTATACAATAAAATACAGAAATAACATCTTCATAGGGTGATGTTGACTCGGTCACACAGAAATAACGTCTTCATAGGTACATGGAGACTCAGTCATCTTAGTGAGAGAGGTCATGGCTTAACATCACTATGTCCGGGCCCTGGACATTCGCAACAGTCACAACACTCTTCAATCCGGATGACGATATCGCCGACATTTGATCTGAAATCAAACCGTACTCCGACAGCAATGGTCCATTTCTATCTTCAACACATCAGCACGACAAGTCCATGGTTAAATAAGATTTAGGAAAAATTTGGCTAACAGAAAATACATCACTAATTTTAACTAATGTTTCCCCCATCAAAAGTTTTGAGATTCCTTGCTTTTACAAATTAAAAATACAACTTATAATCATTAATTAGAAACATCACAACCTCTCTTAACATGAGATAAATGCACTCTAAATATTTTCTTTTTCTGAGGGTCCTTTACAAGTAATGTCACCGGAGTGATAAAACTTATAATTTCACAAGGGCCACGGAATCTTGTGACTAGCTTCCCAGATTCTTTAGAACCAACTTCCTTAACAGAAAAATTCTTGACAAAAACCATGTCCCCAATCTGAAGTGACGTAGGTTTACGTCCTTTATTATACCTCTGCTGTAGTTTCTCGTGTGCCACCTTCATATATTTTTTGGCTTTTTTCCAAACAGAACGTACGTTCTCATTCATGACTTTATCAGGCAACAATTGATTAATAGTCCACAAATTAGATATAGGGGAATTTGGGACGAAGGAGAACATTAAATTGAAAGGGGTGGTACGATGAGATTCATGCACCGCAGTGTTGAACGAATAAGTCAACCAAGGAATGAAACTGTCCCATAATCTATGGTCCTTGTGATGGTAAGCAATTAACGCAGCTCGAAGATTTCGGTTCACCCTCTCAGCATATGATCCTTTAGGACAATAGATTGAAGATATCACATGGGAAATGGATAACTCGAAACAAAAATTGCGGAAAACATGTTATGAAAAGCATTTCGCGTTATCTGATACCAGAAATTGGCAGGGGCCAAAAACAGAAAAAAATTGGTTAAGACATTTAATTACCGTTTCAGTGGTAGCTGAACGAGTTGGGAACAACCAGTTAAAACGACTGAAGCCATCCGTACAAACCAGTACAAAACGGTTACCCAGCTTCGACAGCGGCATCGGGCCGACAAAATCCACGAACAATCTTTCCATGGGTTTATTGGAAAGTTGAGACGATAACATTCCAACCTTAGTGTTAGGAGATGGTTTAGACAATTTACATGTCGTACAATTATTTACCAGTCTTCTGATGTCACCATCCATACCCTTCCAGATAAAGTTTTGCCTCACCTTTAATCTGGTCTTATATACTCCTAAATGCCCACCGATAGGAGACTCATGAAAGTATTTAAAGATCTCGCGTACTAAAACAGTGGGGAGAATAATCTTAGGTGTTCTATCAGAACGGGCCAATCAACACAAGATTCCGTTCCTTAAGGAATATGGTTTTACAACTTCACCAACCTCTAATTTTCTTATAATCTCACTTAGAACTGGATCTTCCTTTTGATATTCAGATACATCCCGAAACAACATGGGACAGTTAGACAGAATTACGTTTGACATGTTATGTTCCAAAATTGCGTGACACTAATGTTGAGGTTGAGGAAAATGTGAAGTGTAACGCAATCCATCCAGTGGTTCTCGAGTGTACCCGTAACATCCAAGAATCGGGAACTTTGTTTTATACTAAGTAGAGACAAAATAAATCGTAACCTCAAAACTAACAGTGATGCTTTCATAATAAAATCACAAAAGGTTCCTCGGGACACGTTCTAGATCCCTGTAAATCCTATGACAGACCAAAAGTATAGGGACAGGAATAATGATCATGTAATTTGCAAGTGTCCGTAAACTTTTGGTAGGACCTGTACAGTATATTAGAAATCTGACCAACTTTCTGGAACAAAAATAGTAAACAGATCTCGATTTCCGCAGGCTCATTGCCTCCTACATTACAGCTATTCGTTATTGAATGCACAAAGCAGTTATTTAAGACAATCAATAACGATATGTTCGTGATAACTGAAGTTGGCAAAACCCTCCTAGATCCTTCGGCCACTTATATCCTTTGCTTCCATGCATAGTGAGTTCTTGCATCTGGGTGGCGTTGGAATTCTCCATGTGCGCGGCATTCGTACCCAAACATACGTCATCACTAGGGCCCGGATGTTTGTGCAGTAAAAAAGTTTAAAAAATACACTTACCATTTTCAAAAATGACTGTAATAAATGACCTAACAATCGAAAAATGCACTATAAAAAGGAGAAAATTATCTTATATTAATAGACTCACCAATATTTCAAAAATGACATCTGAAGCTCAAACTGAAAAGTCAATCAAAATAGATTTCTAGCACTTAACAAAAGGTTTATGTTCATAGCTACTAGCTTCTTCTTAATTCTGAGAGACTTACTCCCTCATATAAAGTTGTGACATGACTAAATTGAAGAAAAATAAAGGCCTTAAAACGACGATTTCTCTAAAATATGACCGAAAAAATCTACCAAACGTTAAAAAAGCTCTTAAAATGGAAAAATAGCACACAAAAAAAATGCAAAAAGATGCAAAATAAAAATGACATATTTGAAGACGGGGTGGCCCGTCCGGAATTTCTATGTACTTAAGCATTGTTTAAGACAGCTCAGTAAAAAGATGACATGTCATCAACATCCGGGCCCTAGTCATTACGGTCTCCTCTCAGAAGTTACAGTAGTAACTACACAGAAAATGCGTACTCTATGCTCCTTGGCTTGCATTGTAAGAATAATTTGTCGACAGCTGTTATGTCGTGCAGCAATAACTCAAAAATCTCTACAACAATGTTAGAGGAAAATCAAGTGAGCTCATTAAAATGTTAATGCAGAGTAGTAGTTGTCATTTGAGGGGCTTTGACATCGTGCTCATTTATCCCCGTGTATTTGTGTACGAGTCTGTTAAGTTCTGTTAAGTTCCCCCAGGGGCTCACATCTAGTGGGACGTGGGTTGGCGACCACGGGGCCCCTGATGAGTCCGGTATTGCTTCCACTTACTTGTGCTGGGCTCCTCTCCGTCTTCTTTCCTGTCGACCTCACTTGGTCAACTCTTGCTCTCCTCTGACCCCGATGGTATTAGGGTATCCGAGGCCTAGGCAGTCTCTTCCTTTCCCGCCTTAATTGGCCCTTGTCTCATCTTTCCTGATACCCTCCTTCTGTGAGGGGTCAGCCTTCTTTTTCTTTTCCTGTTATCTCCTGCCTTCTGCGCAAGGCCCTCAAGGAGGCAGGGTGTAAGTAGCCCCACCACTTCTGGTGCACCCTAGATATTTCTGCACCCTCAGGGGCTCACGGCTGGTGAGTTCGGGAGTTGGCGACCCCGAGGCATTTCTGAGCTGGGTGCGGTTTTCCCCCTTTTATCCATTACCTGTGGGGCGGACTCTCTCCTCTATCACTTTCCTATCTGCTTTTCATGGCTCTCCTTCCCTCCAAGTCCCTCAATCCTCATTCTTCGAGGGTTGGGAGCATTTCTTTTCTTCCTGTCCTTTATTTGCCTTATCCTTTATTTGTTTTACATTTCTTCTTCTAGTATATAAGTTAGTAGTTAGTGAAATGTAAACTATAATTAAAACTATCATCTTCACGATCACCCAAACCATTAGGGGCCGATAACCTAGTTGTTAGGCCCCTTAATACAACAATCATCATCATCATCATCATCATGTCTGTTAAGTAGTCGGCCCGACGGTTGGTTGGATCCTCAAATTGCGCCATCATAGGTTATGAGCCTTACACTATAATGAGGCGTACTAGGCAAGGTGAGAAGTGAGGGAGTTTGCCATTGCTTTCCTCACTGGGTCAGAGCAACAGCACTGATCCTATGAGTAAAACCTTTCACAGCATCCATAGACACTAGCTATGCCCTGAATGCCACCATACCTCAGTAGCTTCCATATAATCACAGCCATGAGTGAGGTTGAGACATCGGTGATACTCTAGCCTGTGCCAACAGACAAATACAAAAATACTGCATCCATCAAGAGGTGGTAAACAGTCCTTTGTTGTTGTTGTTGTTTGAGTCTTCAGTCTTTTGACTGGTTTGATGCAGCACTCCATGCCTCCCTGTCCTGAGCTAATCGTTTCATCTCTACATAGCTACCACACCCTACAACCGAGGCAATCTGTTTAACATATTCTAACCTTGGTCTACCCCTACATTTCTTGTCGTCGACCCTTCCTTCCATAACTAAGCTTGCTATTCCTGGGTGTCTTAGTATGCGTCCTACCAACCTATCTCTTCTCTTCATTATCAGTCGCCAGAAACATCTCTCCTCTCCCACTAGTCTTAATGCCTCTTCATTTGTAACCCTATCTACCCATCTGATCATCATCATTCTCCTGTAACACCACATTTCAAATGCTTCAATTCTCCTCTTTTCTGCTGCACCAATAGTCCAAGTATCACTTCCATAGAGCGCCACGCTCCAGACAAAGGCTTTCAAAAATGACTTCCTAATACCTAAATCTATATTCGATGTCAACAGATTCCTTTTTTGTAGAAATGCTTTCCTTGCCTGAGCCAACCAACTTATTATGTCCGCTTTGCTTCGTCCATCACTGGCTATTTTGCTTCCTAGGTAACAGAAGTCTCCTACTTCCTTCAGCTTTTCACCTGCTAATTTGATGTCCATAGAGATTTCTGATTTATATATACAGGTGTTAAAAGGTACGGCCAAACTTTCAGGGAACATTCCTCACACACAAAGAAATAAAATATGTTATGTGGACATGTGTCCGGAAACGCCTAATTTCCATGTTAGAGCTCATTTTAGTTTCGTTAGTATGTACTGTACTTCCTCGATTCACCGCCAGTTGGCCCATTTGAAGGAAGGTAATGTTGACGTAATGTTAGAGCTCATTTTAGTTTCGTTAGTATGTACTGTACTTCCTCGATTCACCGCCAGTAGGCCCATTTGAAGGAAGGTAATGTTGACGTCAGTGCTTGTGTTGACATGCGACTCATTGCTCTACAGTACGAGCATCAAGCACAAAAGTACGTAGCATCAACTGGTTAGTGTTCATCACGAACGTGGTTTTGCAGTCAGTGCAATGTTTACAAATGCGGAGTTGGCAGATGCCCATTTGATGTATGGATTAGCACGAGGCAATAGCCGTGGCGCGGTACATTTGTATCGAGACAGATTTCCAGAACGAAGGTGTCCCGACAGGAAGACGTTCGAAGCAATTGATCGGCGTCTTAGGGAGCACGGAACATTCCAGCCTATGACTCGCGACTGGGGAAGACCTAGAACGACGAGGACACCTGCAATGGACGAAGCAATTCTTCGTTCAGTTGACGATAACCCTCATGTCAGCGTCAGAGAAGTTGCTGCTGTACAAGGTAACGTTGACCACGTCACTGTATGGAGAGTGCTACGGGAGAACCTGTTGTTCCCGTACCATGTACAGCGTGTGCAGGCACTATCAGCAGCTGATTGGCCTCCACGGGTACACTTCTGCGAATGGTTCATCCAACAATGTGTCAATCCTCATTTCAGTGCAAATGTTCTCTTTACGGATGAGGCGTCATTCCAACGTGATCAAATTGTAAATTTTCACAATCAACATGTGTGGGCTGACGAGAATCCGCACGCAATTGTGCAATCACGTCATCAACACAGATTTTCTGTGAACGTTTGGGCAGGAATTGTTGGTGATGTCTTGATTGGGCCCCATGTTCTTCCACCTACGCTCAATGGAGCACGTTATCATGATTTCATACGGGATACTCTACCTGTGCTGCTAGAACATGTGCCTTTACAAGTACGACACAACATGTGGTTCATGCACGATGGAGCTCCTGCACATTTCAGTCGAAGTGTTCGTACGCTTCTCAACAACAGATTCGGTGACCGATGGATTGGTAGAGGCGGACCAATTCCATGGCCTCCACGCTCTCCTGACCTCAACCCTCTTGACTTTCATTTATGGGGGTATTTGAAAGCTCCTGTCTACGCAACCCCGGTACCAAATGTAGAGACTCTTCGTGCTCGTATTGTGGACGGCTGTGATACAATACGCCATTCTCCAGGGCTGCATCAGCGCATCAGGGATTCTATGCTGTGTGTTTCCATTCCATGATTAATGTGATTTGAAGAGAAGTAATAAAATGAGCTCTAACATGGAAATTAAGCGTTTCCGGACACATGTCCACATATCATATTTTCTTTCTTTGTGTGTGAGGAATGTTTCCTGAAAGTTTGGCCGTACCTTTTTGTAACACCCTGTATATAGTGAGAGAGAAATCGTCTGATAACCTGTGTTATTGTGGTTTCTGTAGTAGAATGTGTGAGTATTTGTAATTCAGGCGAGTTTTGAGGAGGAGGTGGTCGTGGCCTTAATTTAGGAACCACCCGGCATTTGCCTGGAGTGTTAATTCAGAGTGCATAGACAGGAAAATGTGCTTGTCATCAGAGTAACAGTAGGCCTACGCTCAGTTAAATTTCCAGACACAGAGAAGCGTCTTATGGCTACCAGAGTGTCAATGAACAAACTCGCTGTTCCGATTCCTACTGCTGACTTGGCGTTTCTCTTTTCATCCGATTAGTATTGTACAGGACAGCTGCACAGAAAAAAACCTTTTGTTCCAAAAACTATGCTATGGTTGGCTTTTTGTAAATCGTTAGGAAAGCACAAAAAAAAAGCTTAACTCTAAATTTTAGAATAATTTGCACGATCATTTTGTCGGAAAACTCAAAAAAACATTTAAAAGTGCTTTTCTCTGAATCGACGTATTTTAAAGAAAAGTTTTAAAACAAAAAATGTAGAGGACATTGTCACCTACAATTCGTCTCATTGAGGTCATGTCATACGTTTTGAAATGCAGAAGTTAGGTGGCGCCAAAGTTTCCCAAAAAGTGTTTTTTCACTTTTTTTTTTAGAAAAAAAAAAAGTTTTGTTGACAAAAGAGCGAATCAGAAATTTGTTCCTCTAAAAATTGTCTGCAACATTTATTGAAACATTTTTTTCCTCCGCCTTACCGTTCCAAAGTTATAGCCTGCCGAAGTGTGAAAATTGTACTATTCAGATGGCACAAAGGTTAATATGTGTACAGTTATGATTGATACGTTGCGATTGAAATAGATATGCTTGTTTGAGCTAATTAACAAACACAGCCCGCGTCCTGTTTGACCGAGCCTTAGGCAGCTGTCCGACACCGGTCCCTGTCTAAATTATGCCCACCGCTCTCTCCGCAGTAACAATAGTAGCCTTGACTACGCAGCGTTGCATTTGTTGCGCTATAACTTTGGAACGGTAAGTCGGAGGAAACAAACGTTTAAATAAACGTTACAGACAATTTTGAGAGGAACAAATTTCTGATTCACTCTTTTGTGGAAAAAAGAAAACTATTTTTCCTAGGACAAAAAGTAAAAAAAACACTTTTATGGAAACTTTGGCACCACCCAGCTTCTGCATTTCAAAACGTATGACATGACCTCAATGAGACGAATTGTAGGTGACAATGTCCTCTACATTTTTTGTTTAAAAAACTTTTCTTTAAAATACGTCGATTCAGAAAAAAACGATTTTCAATGTTTTTTGAGTTTTCCGACAAAATGATCGTGCAAATTATTCTAAAATTTAGAGTTAAGCTTTTTTTGTGCTTTTCTAACGATTTACAAAAAGCCAACCATAGCACAGTTTTTGGAACAAAACCATTCCAGCTGTACAGTACTAGTAGTTTTATTCATAATTTGACTGAAAGTGGCGAATAAAAAAGCATATTCTCGGGTGTGAATTCGACACAATTCCCATTCGGACTAGAAAATTACTTTATGAAGGCTAAACGGGTTAGTGGCAATGGTTGGGGGAACTGACAATTGGAGGAGAGTTATCCCGATCCACGCACGTCTCTGTACTGTTTGATGGAGCCATTCATTATTTCATTAAGGGCTGAAGGTATTTTAACAGCCCCTCTTCCACGGGACAGAGTAATTAACTCGGAAATTAATTTATAAACACAACAATTAAGTTTGAGAGGAGGTGCTCTACTGGCAATTACGAAACACGAGGCGGCTCGAGAGCTTGTGTAGTAGTGTCCAGTGAGTTGGCAGTCACTGGGTCATGACTGGAAGGAACAAATGCCCACAGTGTGGTTTCACGGAGAAGGCTTGATCAAAGCATTGGAATTGCGTAAGTTCAAAACTAGCACGGATCTCTTAGAGAAATGCCATGTCCTGTGGTTCGGATTCCACGTAAAAAGGAGGTCCCGTGGCTTATGATTGCAAGGTTAACGGTCACGTAACACTAAAAGCTTCCTTCTCTTAGAGACGAAAGTTCGTCCCCATATTGAGGGGCTGGTGAGTCAGACAAAAGTCACAAATTTCAATAACATTTTAGATATACATTAAATAATAATAATAATAGTCTAATAATAATAATACCTTCTTCCCAACAACAGGATCCGTAAAGTCGGAGATTTAAAAAATATTTGGGGAATGGATCAGTGAAGACCAAGAAAAATGAAGCATTTGAAGAAAGGATTCTGAAACTGAATATTGCATACAATCGATGCTGAAACGTTGACCAGAAGAAATCCATATCCATCAATGCGAAATTAAGGCACTACAACGCCTTAATCAGGTCCGAGGTCCTCTGTGCAGCTGAAACCCTAACCATCAAAGGGGCAAAACTGATGCAGAAACTAGAGGTCAAGGAAAGAATAATCTTGAGGAAGATCTTAGGCCCAAGGATCATAAATGGAGAAAGGTATCACAGGCCCAACGATGATCTATAGCTAAAGCAAGAACCTCTAATGGACACAATCATCAAGAGACGCCTCCAATTCTACGGACACCTTGAGAGAACGAACGAGTCAAGATTAACCAGTGTAATCCACAGAGCCAGCTCCTGCAAGAAAACAACATCACTGTGGTACCAGCAAGTTAAACAAGATCTGTAAACCTTTAACATCTCTGAATCCGTTATACATGACAGACACGCTTTCCGGAAAATATGAAAACAAGACCCACAGATTAAACTTAAGAAAGGGCAGAGACCAAAGAAGTCAGAAGCAGCTAAACAACTACAAAGTCAGAAAATGAAGGAGATATGTGCTAGGAAGAAGGCTCTTAAGAATGTGAAATCAATCCCAACTCATCAAGCTGAAAACCATTTTGGTTAACCTACGTAGTCCATAGTTGGCTCATTCGAAGAAAGAAAGAAAGAAAGAAAGAAAGAAAGAAAGAAAGAAGAAGAATAGTCACAAGAGTATAGTTTGTGTACAATAATATAGCACAAGAAATATTTTACAAAACACAATCAAATAACAAACGAACCATTTATAATCTAATTCCATTCCACATCACCCCTACTTTTCAATCTTCACATTGAACAAGCAATGAAGGAAATTGGAGAAAAATTTAAAGTGGGAGTGAAGATTCAAGGAGAAATGATTTCAACTCTGAGATTAGCTGATATCGTCATCTTGGCCGACACGCCTGAGGATTTGAATGAGTTTTTGAATGGTATGGACTCCATCTTGCGGATAGAATTCATGATGAAAATTAATAAATGTAAAACAAAAATACTGGAATGCAGCCGAAGTAAATCAGAAACCTCTATGGTCATCAAATTGGCAGGTGAAAAGCTGAAGGAAGTAGGAGACTTCTGTTACTTAGGAAGCAAAATAACCAGTGATGGACGAAGCAAAGAGGATATAAAACGTAGGTTGGCTCAGAAAAAGAAAGCATTTCTACAAAAAAGGAATCTGTTGAGATCGAATATAGGTTTAGGTATTAGGAAATCACTTTTGAAAGCCTTTGTCTGGAGCGTGGCGCTCTATGGAAGTGAAACTTGGAATTTTGGTGCAGCAGAAAAAAGGAGAATTGAAGCATTTGAAATGTGGTGTTACAGGAGAATTATGAAGATCAGATGGGTAGATAGGGTTACAAACGAAGAGGTATTAAGACGAGTGGGAGAGGAGAGATGTTTCTGGCAACTGCTAATGAGGAGAAGAGATAGGTTAGTAGGATGATGACAATTGTTGTTCTAAGGGGCCTAACATCTAGGTTATCGGCCCAGGTTAGTAGGACACATACTAAGACACCCAGGAATAGCAAGCTTAGTTATGGAAGGAAGGGTCGAGGAGAAGAACTGTAGGGGTAGACCAAGGTTAGAATATGTTAAACAGATTGCCTCGGATGTAGGGTGTGGTAGCTATGTAGATATGAAACGATTAGCTCAGGACAGGGAAGCATGGAGAGCTGCATCAAACCAGTCAAAAGACTGAAGACTCAAACAACTCTCTGTTGAGTCATATACTTATTTTACGAGCTTAAAGTGAAGATAATCAGTGTCAGTTTATGTTGCTAACATGGAATACAAGTGTAGGAGGGACATTATGTCTAGGGTACGACAGCAAAAGAGTTGAATACCACTGTTTTACTTATACTCTGTGAATGTAGTCGCTACAGAAGTCTATTAATATTCTCATGGAAAGAACGAGATCTAGTTTTGAACAGTTATCTACGTTTAGAGTGTCACTAAACCAACAGAGCGACGTTTTGGCCGTTCGCGCCGTTCATATATCCGACCATGAATAACTGTAGCACACAAACTATTGAACCGTCGTGTCGAACAAAACTAGTGCCAAATAGAAAGTATATATATTGTGCCCTTTGGAAGAGATGACATTACACGAGAAAACTGCGGGGTCATGATCGGTCACTATTGGTTTATAGAACATGCATCTCATAAACTTTCCAGGGTCCATAAGGTTCTAATGTTATGAATAATTAAAATGACAGGTTAAAACAAAATACAATTTAATACTGAATCAGCCATAGAACAAATATAGCCTCCCTTGCGTGTGCTGATGACCCCACCGTCTGTTAGGAGTAACAGCTGGGAGTTCATCAACCCACTTAGGGTGTATGAGGACTGGCGATCTGCCAACGTCAGCTGTGAGACGGAAGCTCCATTTGCCCGTGTTGACAAAATTGCCACTCACCACAACAGCTAATAAAATGAATAACTGATCTGCATGTCAGTTTAAATAGAATTATCTAAACACTTGGCTTAGACAGCCTTAAACCCACGTGATCTAACACATCACGATACAAAAATTTACATAATGAACAAACAAAATAAAAATACCTGAAATAAAATACAATATTATGTGCCGCGCTATACGTTTTTGAACTACACTTTGATTAGTTGAGTACTTAGACCGGAATTCACTTCCATGCGCAACATACGACTGGGCCGTGAACTCCTGTCTGTGGGAAAATGAATCACGTCACTACTGGAAAGTATACAGAATGGTTAAGACAAATTAATATATATATATGCCGGCATGCACTAACCCTTTACAAAATAAACACATAATATCACGAATTGATATTTACAGATTACAAGCGGCCTGTAAGCAGGTCTTATGCCATTTACTCAAAACAGAGCACTACGTGACAAGGCAAAACAGAAAGAACCGCCGAATGCGTCCCGATAATTACATTAAATTCACACGGCCGACGCCGGTCACACAACAAGAATGCTTACAGCAATAAATGACATGAAATGCAATGCCAAATGGACAAGCACAAAAACACTCCGATTAATACGACGATAAATCTTTAGATAAAGCGGCGTGGGCATCTAATCCCTTAATTCAATAAAAGTATTTACGCATCGTTAAGCAAGACATTTATACAATTTATGGGCCTAATATCTCAGCACAATGCCGGATGCCTAATAAACATTCCAATTCTGGGTCCAAGGTCAAATAAGCACTGAATCGGTGCCATGTGTGTGCATAATAATATTATTCAAGCCCAAAGCCTGAATCCTCGTAGAAGTCTCGCAGCTCCTGTAATCGCGACATAATAAATTCATCGTTCTTAAAAAAAATCCCTACCTGGGATATCAAGATTCAATCTCAGCAAATACGCCCCATAGGTCACGTACCCTGAAAGGTAATAGCAACGGCACTGGATATCACATCCCCGCCAGCTCTCATGTAGAATCACACCGTAGCACACACACATAATATAGCTTGTCAAAAAGACCCAACTGGTACTACAGATCAGAACTGAAGCAATAAAACATCAAATACGGTGAGGTAGAAATTCCTCCCGTGCAACTACTGTTGCTTAAATTACAAAGGACAAAATCACTGCATTTGCATAACCATCGTAAATATCAGAATTTCCAAACCAGACCTGACATTAATATTATAAAGTCCCACTTGTCACCGCTTATCTAACGTTTCCGTGATAATTAACCTCTTAAGTACTGGGCTTTCAAGTACACAACAACTTGAAAATCGTGTACTCTAATAATAACAAATCAAACATCAGCAAGTGCCAATTGAATATTAAATGCAAAAATTTCAGCAAAACTGTCACGTACCGCTATTTAAAATATTATGCCGACAGAATCTACATATTCGCACACAAAACAAAGTTATTTATAAAATATACAATTTTCCAGTTATACGCGATTTTTTTAACCCATCAAAATGAATTAATTCAAATTTTTACTCAACACATCTGCGTCTAGTCCGGATGCCATTGAAATGACCTCATCATCATCCCATCTTATGGACCTAGCCTTCCATCGATACACCTTTTGAAGACGTTGCTGATGATACCATGTTCCTTCTGTCGTCGGTCGTCATCTTGATGCTGAATGAAAGTGTGTAATGGTTAATATCAAAAATATATAACTGCTTATTTGTGCTACTATATTCACACAAGAGTCCTACAGCAGTATCGCAGACTTGCCCTGACTTCGTGGTGTAAGAACCACTTAAGTACTCACTAAAATTGCAATATGTTGCTCGGCACACAACTTACTAAGTTTTAGTCACAAACACAAGTAAAAGTTAGAGTCCTAAATCGCTCTACAGACCGGCATGGCTTCGTCGTCAGCTTCGTAAAAAAAAGTGTCGTTTAATGTTTCTCGGCTCCCAGTATTCATTCAATCACTCAAATCTTTAGGAGAGGGGAGATTCGCTCCTCAATAAATCGATAAAATTGTCCTATCACGTTTGAACACATATCAAAATTCTTGTAAAATTTCGCACATTACAGCCATACTATTGCGGAGAATATTGCATCGTAGGATTTATTAATTCACTGTCGCGTGGGTACCTCTAGATTCGCGCCACGCTAAGCATTCGCCTTTCATTGGTCACAAGTTCAAATCCTTTTTAAGCATTATGTTCATGGTCACAACTCTTCGTGTCGTCAATCAGCGCGAAGAACCCGTGCGCATTCAACCTTCGCTGTCCTACACCAGGAAACTTCTTACCGGCGTGCGTTCAAGCTATGATGACTTACCTCAGTTTCCTTGTTCGCAAGGTGCGAGCCAAAAATAGATTGTCCAGACTTCTTGTCTCCAGAGTTGTGACATATCTCAGCTCTCTGAGCATCACGGCCTTCATCAAGCTAGCCAGAACTTCATTCAAATAACATAAAATTATGCCCAATGAAAAGAATAATATGAACACTAAAATGTTAGCATAGGATTTTAGGGTACAATATATTAGATTTTCCTTAGGCTCAAACTAATTTGCTTTTATTCCACATAATAGCCTACACGACGCTGCATTTTATTTAAGCATTTAACCAGTGGATGTGTCGAGCTGTCAGTAGCATGTAATGCAGCCGTCGAAACATGTCGACCCTATTAATATTCAGATAAGAAATACGTTTGACTTTGAAACTACTACGCTACTGTTAATATAAGGTGCGTTCAAAATGTAACGAGCCGGAGGCTGGAATGCTCAAACCGGTGACTACATCGGCTAATCGAGCGGTGTGTAACGAGGTGTGGTTCCGACCAGAGCGTGGAAGGTCACAGCCCGTCGCTTGAGGGCACGCGTGCACGTCACGTGACGATACAAAGTGAGCAGCAGCATGCATCAATCGGCCAAAGCTGTCAGTCGCATTGCAAACAGTGACATGGAGGCGACAAACGAAGAGCAAAGAGGTGTTGTTCAGTTTCTGACAGCGGAAGGAGTAGGGGGAACGGACATTCATCGCCGATTGTCACAAGTGTACGGCGAATACTGCATGTCCCTTGCAAGGGTAAAGGCGTGGCACAAGCTCTTCAGGGAAGGACGGTTGTCGTTAGCCGATGATGCCCGGTCTGGGGCACCCCTTGCATTACCGATGACAACGTCCATCTGGTTGATGCACTCATTACCCAGGACCGCCGAGTGACAGTGAACGCCATAGCCGCCGTGGTCGCTCCACGACAATGCACGACCTCATACGGCCAACACAGTCTCGGCACTCCTGCAGAAATTCAAATGGGAGGTTTTCGGCCACCCTCCATACAGTCTAAACCTCTCTCCCTGTGATTACACCACGTTTGGTCCCCTGAAAAGGGCTCTGCGGGGCCAACGATTCACCTCGGACGCCGACATCCAGCTGTACGAGCGGAACTGGTTCACATCGTAGCCCAGGGAATTTTATGAGACAGCCATTCACCGCCTCGATCACAGTGGGACAAGTGCCTCAACAGGCAGGGCCAATACTTCAAACATACAGGTACTGGTTTCTGTAATTATGCCTCCGGCTCGTTACTTTTTGAACGCACCTTATAGTTTTCTATAATACGTTCACAGCAACGAACATTGAGCGATCATTGCCGTGTATCGAAAAATAGTACCGAAAAAAATCAGTTGATAAGTGGCTGGAAGCAAGTGTTCATGAGCAATGCTCGAGAATAATAGTACTACGTTAATGAAGCCGGCCTGGGTTTAGGATGCTGTGCGATGTTTCAATACGATCCTACTGAGTAATGTGGATGATCCCTGTAGTAGTTTTAATCCTTGAAGGTGAACTCTTGTCTAATAAAGGAATACTTGACGAAAACTAGAGCCGATGAAAAGTATGGAAGTAGCGTGTCAAAAATGTCACTTGAACTGAGTCTCACTGCTCTTTTCACTTCAGGATAAGGAGCAGATAATCCGGTGATTTCTGCTTCATGAACATCGATTGAATTGCTTTGTCGTGATCGCGCGCAGTTTGTCTCGTGCGACAAGGTAAGCAGAGATATTCACCTCCTATTTGTTCCACGTCAGTTCCTTCCAATAACGATTTGTCAAAATTGACTTCGCCAACTAATTGCCGCCGGACATGCGCACTAATAGTATTGGTCACTTTTGATGTAGAGGAATGTTGCTTTCCATTGAAGCACCAAGGAAGTCGGAGATGTTTGACACAGATTCACGAACTGACACGAAACAGTGGCACATTTCAATGTATACCCATAGTAACAATAGAGATGAATGAATGAATGAATGAATGATCGTGTGGCCTCCGGAGAGGCCGAGTGCAGGTCCGTGGGCGACCTGCGCGTCGTAATGAGGATGAAGTGATGATGAAGACAGCACATACACCCAGTTCCCGAGCCACGGGAATTAACTCCAGGAGATTAGGCTTTCACGGCCGGCGTTCATAATTCAGTACAAGTTTTTCGGGCTTGTAGGCCGTGGTCCAGACAGGATATCTCCCGGCGTTTCACCGGAAACTGCGTCCGGCATTATCAAGGGTTCCGCTCCATTCCTTGGTCAGCAGTGGAATGAGGAAGAGGCTTGAAATAATGGGTAACGGTTGTAGTGGGGGTATTGTTGTTTGAATATGACTGTTGGCTGGGTGGATCTTGGCCGCAATTTCCGGTGAAACGTCGGGAGATATCCTGTCTGTACCACGGCCTACAAGCCCGAAAAACTTGTACTTATTTATAACTCCAGGAGATTAAAATCCTTGAAGGCTCGGCCAGGAATCGAACCCGGGGCACTTCGGGCCAAAGCATAGCGCGCTAACCATTTATCCACGGAGCCGGACACATTAGAGTCGAAGTAACTGATTATTAAATACAAGTCCTCTCCTGTCATGCCCATCGTGGATTTTGTATATAAGGAGTGAGGGTGGTCTTGGCCTAGTGGAGGAGGAGTCCATTTTAAAAGGTGCCGTGGTGTATGATTGCAAGATGAAGTTCACGTTAAAAGAAATGCAAAACAATTTAAGGTATCCTCCCTCAGAGCACCAACAATGTTGTATACCAATAATAACTTAGAACCTGGACAGAAGAACAACGCGAGGAAGCCAGCGAACGCATGGAGAAGTGTTGGAGACACAGCAAACACCGCACGAATTAAAAAAATGAAATTGTAGTGCGATTCTGAGTGGTTAATTCGATTGTATAATAATTATAATAATACTGGATTCACAGTAACAGGAAGAGGCAAGGCTTCAAAGAACAAATGGATTGCGTCAGTTAAGTCAGATATGGACCAAACTCGTGACCGTCTGCTGTTCCGTCAGGTCATCCGACAGGGCGTTTCCCCAACGTCTCTTACAAGTAAGAAGACTACAGGAGCTAAGTGGACAGAAGAAAGAAGACTGACTCACAGTCAGAAAATGAGGGACTATTGGAAGGAAAAGAAGAAGAAAGCAACAACTTTACCGACGAGTAGATACGAGCCCCGTGGTCCTAAGTAGGCCTAAACGATAAACAAAGAAATACTGGATTATTCCTGTATTAGTTTTAACTCTTGTGTAATAGAGAGTTATTGACGAAAATTAGAGCCGTTGAATAAGACGTATGGAAGAAACATGTCAAAAATTTCACTTGAACTGACTGCCCTTTATACTTCAGGATACGGATTCTTCTTCTTATTATTTCTTCGATTCGACCAACTAGGGACCACGTCAGTTCAACTGTCTCTTCTACCGAGCTCTAACTACCACCCAGTGTTCTCGCATTCGTCTCCGGTGTTGTTCTTTTCTCTCTTGGGACCACGCCTTCCCTGTCTTCAGCTTCGGCTTTACCTGTAAACCTTTGTGCGAACGTAGTTTTTCCAGAAGTGGAACACGCTCCTGGATATCTTTAGGGGAAATTTCCATTTCACGTAGATCTTTCTCAACTTCCGTGAACCATGCCCTTTTGGTTTTCTTATCTTGAAAGTACGTCAATATCCGTTTTGACATCCTGCCTGGGCTCATTCGTGTCACGTGGCTATAAAAGGCAATCCTTCTTTTTCGAATCGTGTCACTGATCTTCTCCACGTGGTTGTATAATGCGTGGTTGGGACACCTTCTGTACTCGCTGTTTTCTGTGATGGGACCCAGGATTTTCCTCAAAATCTTCCTTTCTTTCACCTCTAGTTTTTCCATTAGACCTTTCTTGTTCATTATTAGAGTCTCAGCCGCATACAGAGCCTCTGGTCGAATAACAGTGCAGTAATGTCTAATTTTGGCGTTTAAGGATATCGATCTCTTAGTGTAGATGTCTTCAGTCAGGTTGTATGCCATTTCCATTTTATTAATGCGTGACATGAAGGCATCTTTCACTGATAGGTTAGGCTCTATCCATTCACCGAGGTATTTAAACTTTTCTGCCTTCTGAACTTTTCCTATTCCGTCCACCAGTTCCCTGGGCGCTGATTTTATGTGTTTCATGAATTGTGTCTTCTCAAAGGAGATTTGAAGCCCATTATTATTAGTATTCTGTCATAGTTTTCTCGGACCATCTAACTACTGCGGCTTTTAGAGACGACGGGGTGCCGGGCTTTTGACCTAAAGGGTATCTTTGACGTGCCAGTAAATCTCTTGCATTTAAGCACCATACGCTCTACAATATTTTGTGATTTTCTTCTTTATTTTTCACTCCTAAATCCTCTCCCTTAACTTTGTATGGGAAGGAAATAATTTTTCAAATATTAATCTTGCGATCTCTGGCGCCTAGCTACAGAAGATTCATGACAGCTCAGTTCCTTATTATAGAACTTTAACGCAACTTGTCATAATTGAATGAATGCTGCTTCTTTGATCACCTGTTGGAATATTATTGGCTCCTTAATTCATCAATTCTCTCCGTGTTCAGAAAAGAACTACATAAGCAATATACACGAGATCCATTTATCAAGAAGATAGAGGAGAAATAGCGTGGTAAGTGAAGGAGATTAATGATAGCAGAAGGCTGTGAGTTCATGGCAGGGGTGGGGAATTATTTCAATAAATCATAAATCATGCATGCAACACAAGAGCCCAGGTGGGGGTGAGGTGGGGTGGGTGGTGAGATTAGACACGACAAGAGTCTTAATTCATTCTCACAGAGTGAATTCTTTATTAGGACAGTAATGGAATCGCATGGACTTTCCACGCGTAATAATAATAACTGCTAAGCGTAAGATCGGAGGTTCAAACTGGGCCGAAGCCGTCGGATTTTTAAGAGCGTTAAAATCCCTCAGTATGCCTTCCTTTGGAGGGGAAGTATAGCCGGCGGTCCCATGTCATAGATGTATGGCATATTACAGAACCTTCCACTAATTACACATGTGTGAATCTAAATTGGATAGGTTAAGAATGTAAACAACGCTCTTAGGTTTCTACGTTCGTTGCCAAGAGCCGACTGTGGTGGCGTCTAGTAGCTAAGTTCTGAACTTGGCCTAGTAGTCGTTGACGGTGGCGCTTGGCGGCAAATGTAGGAACTATTTGAAAAATTCTAAGTTACAGTACTTAAATAATAAAAACAGACAACACACACTAATACAGCCATCACAATTAACACCGGTTATCAGACAGATTCTACACACACGCAAAGTACACGGGGCTACATGACCGCGTTGTCGCAGCCCCTAAACTTAAGAACCAACCAACCAAAATCCTTCGGAGGGGAAGAAAAGACGGCGAGCGCATGTCACAGATTTATGGCATGTAAAAGAACCTTCCACTAACTACAATTGGTAGTGTGTAGTCAAATTGGTAGGTTATTTGGTTAGAAACGCTCGATCTAGTTCCAAAGTTCAGCGCTAGGTGTCAGTGACAGTGGCGTCTGGTAGACAAAGTTGGAACTACTTGAAATTGAACTTGCTGGGAGTCCACGGGCGTTCAATTACATTAAAATACCCTGCTATGACCATTGGCTGCAATTCATATAAAATAATAATAATAAAAATAATAATAATAATTATAGCACTGTATCGCTGTATATTTCGGAGACTTTGACTTTGTGTAGACAAGGACAAGTGGATAATTTATTACAACGGGCAGAAAGGATACTACGGAAGATTTTAGGCAACAAATGGGTGGGGGCCAGGTACGATTGAGATGCAATGAAGAACTACACACTAAGATAGAACCAATAATGTCGTCCATCAAAAAGACATGATTGCTGTTCTGCGGGCGCATTTTCCGTATGACTGATGACCGACTGACTCGGAAAATGAGGACTGTCACAAAGCCAAAGGCAACCAAATGGAGATGGATCCAAGAATGTGAGAAAGACCTGATAAAACATTGGTAACTTATAAAATAATAATAATAATAATAATAATAATAATAATAATAATCATGGGCTGAAGCGAGGAAGGAGCAGCAGGCGAGAATACTGGACGGACTTTAAAGCCTAGGTGTAAATACATGGAAAAGGGCAGTTGAAATTGTGTGGTGCGTAGATGGCCGAAATGACAGCAATAATACTAATAATAATAATAATTTTCTTTCTTTATCTTTAGGCCTACTTAATACCACAGGGCTCGTATCTACTCTTCAGTAAAGTTGTTGCTTTCTTCTTCTTCCAATAGTTCCTCATTTTCTGACTGTGAGTCGGTCTTCTTTCTTTGTCCACTTAGCTCCTGTAGTCTTCTTACTTGTAAGGTACGTTGGGAAGACGCCCTGTCGGATGACCTGACGGAACAGCAGACGGTCACGAGTTTGGTCCACTGGGATATCTAGTTGAATAATTATGATATCATTAATAATAAGCTTTTGTACATCATTCATGCTGAGACTCATGTCCACGCACTTTAAGAGACCATTACACAAAAAGAAAACCGAATCAAAGCATTGTATCAATGGAATGGACATCGAACAGTCGACAAATGGGAGAACTTCCTAAAGACTCAAAATTTGACCTCAAAAACAATCCGGCGCGATAAACGTGCCTACAACAAAATCAGAATTTCAAGAAGAACAAAATTCAAAACTTTTACGAGGCAGTCCGTGAGGACTTGTCAGGATACAACCCACAAAATTAAGTTTCCGTCGACTTAATGGACAACTATAAACAAACAGTAAAGATAACTGCAAGATACTGGATGATTATTTCCATAATCTACTGAACTGCGATCCTCCAGTGGAAAGGCTGTAGTTTGAAAAACCTGTAGGCTACCAAATCCAGGCTCACTTCCCCCAACAACTCAAGAAATAAAAGAGATAATCCAATCGCTCAAAAATAACAAAGCCCCTGGGAACGATGGTATAACTGCAGAGATGTTGAAAATAGGAAGAGATGACCTCATAAAGAGAATTCATACGCTCCTAACAGAAATATGGGAGAGCGAAATGATTCCTAAGGACTGTAAGAATGTCATTACCCATCCGTTGCATAAAAAAGGCGACCGAGCGAACCCCAACAACTACAGAGGTATATCCCTTTTACCAATTATATACAAGGTATTATCTAAAGCGCTCTTAAACAGAGTTCAACCAAACTGATCATTTGATTGGAGAATACAAAGCAGGTTTTAGGAAATGTAGACCGTGTTCGGAGTAGATTTTCAGTCTAAAGGCGATATTAAGGATACGCCACAGTACCAACACCTTTGTCAGCTTCGTGGATTTTAAGAAGGCGTATGATTCTATTGACAAAAAAAACTGTTCTCGACATCCTAGAAGAGATTAGAGTGGACAGGAAGACCAGGGATTTAATCCTCCAGACTCTCACTGACACAACCTAAGTGACGGTTTAGGTGAACTATCAGAGCCTTTCGAAGTACATACAGGAGTTCGACAAGGTGACGGCCTCTCCCCACTGCCTTTTAACTTAGTGATAGACAAAGTCATCTGGGAGTGGGGAAAGGACATCAAAGGCATAAGCTTTGGTACTCTGGAACAGAAAATCAAATTAAAATGCCTAGCTTTTGCTGATGATCTACCAAGACTAGTTAAGAAACCAAGTATGTCATAGAGAAGTTACACGAGTTAGCATCCAAATATCGTATAAGAAGACGCATTTCATGGTTAATGGACACCAGAATATCCCAAGATCCCCACTACAGACGAACTATGGAATAATTAGACACTTACCTTCCTTCAAACATTTAGGAGAAATTATTGTATCAACTGGATTGGACAGGAAAGCTAATTTAGAAAGAACTATGATGAAATGCGATGACTTTTGTATGTGACAGGTAGTGTTCACGGCCAGATACCCTTCCTGACACCAACCTCGTGACAGGAGTTAATGAGAGTTGGAAGGAAATGGCCGTGGCCTGTCAGAAGCTACCGTTCCAGCATTTGCCTGGAATTGAAGATGGGGAAACCACGGAAAACCATTTCAAGGACGGCTGACTGTAGGGATCGAACCCATGCCTACCGAGTCCACAGATAGCTGGCCGCAACGACCTAGTGCTAGTCTTAGCTAGTGTAGCTAGCGCTGTCGGTACTCCAATTATTAGGATTGAGGATTGAAGTAGGTGCCCTGGACTTGGAACAAAGTACTAACCGGGCATCTTTTTGGGAATAAACAAAAAACTGCAGTAAACCAGGCTCAAAATGACAGCTGTCGACAGATAGTCTATTTCTTAGAAGAATCATTTTGCCAACTGGAATGTGAAAAGTAGCTTAGAAGAACGATGGGTTGCCCACCCTCAGGCGTTCACAACTATCGGGACGTAATGAAAAGAAAGGAAACGAGAACTGAAACGAACTTATAGAAAACAAGCAACAAGGGAAATTAGACAGTAGAAATTAAATGTTCTCAACCTGAGCAACTCGGAAAGACGTAGAGACATGAAAGGCAGTTAGTAAAGAGAAAGAGGAGAGAGTTCACCCCTAAGTCAATGGAGAACATGGGAAAACCCCCGGGGCTCGGTAACTCCCAACGTCATCAGCCGTAATCCTTAAGGGTGTTCGCTGGAAGCAGCTACAGACTCAGGCGAGCCGAGCATGTCCTCGGACACTCCCGGCACTAAAAGCCATACGATAAATAAATAAGACTATGCGGGTGGAACCTCGTTTAGGGCCTTGTGCAGAAGGGAGGAGATACCAGGAAAAGAAAAGAAAAAGTCTGACCCCTCGAAGAATGAGGGTAAGAGGAAAGATGAGACAAGGACCAATTAAGGCGGGAAATTTGAAATACACCCTAGGTCTCGTATACTCTAATACACGTCAACAGAGTGGAGCCTGGCACAAAGTTGAAACAATGCTGGGCTCAGCTGGGATCCCAGTCGCCAATCCACGTTTCACTACTTGTGAACCCCTGGGGAAATTGGCCCCTGTGTTTTCTTTCTTGATAACCTTTAAATTCGAGACGTCAGATGTCTTCCCTTAATTCCTTGCTTGTTGTCACTAAAAGGGCAGATGTGTTTAGCCCACCACGTATGGCTTAGCTCGCAGTTAGTAAACTCGCGACCCCAATAGATATCCGTTCTTCCAAAGACTTTGGGGCGGACCTATTCCTATCTGCCTTTCATGGCTCTTCTCCTTTCGTGTCCCTCAAGCTTCATCGAGGGCATTTCATCTCCCTCTTCTTTATTCATTCATTATTTTTCCTTGCCACGATGGGTGAGTGGTTATCGTGTCAGACTACCAACCCCAAGCTTGCAGGTTCGCTCCTGGCCATGGTAAGTGATTTTTGAAAGACGACCAAAATCACGACACGCATGTCATACGATGTTGGCATGCTAAAGAACCCATTTCAATTCGGTAGGCCGTGTTCATAATGGCAAAATTAATCGTGGGATTTTCCGCCAACACAAACGTTCCTCCTTTCTCTACTAGAAAGCGCTATAGTGTCAAGGATCTTAAATATCTAACCTCCCTGACTTTCATAGCGCTCAAAGGAACAACAAAATACGACATGCAGGCTGCCCTCTGGGTGTCAAATAACAAAGCTTGCACCCGGCATCCGAGGCCATACGATATTAATATTGTTGTTTTTCCTGATTAATTTTTAAGCTGGCCGCCAGAAAGCAGAAGTAGATCATCCACAATCTCTCGCCTAACGTTGCCTGACAAAGTCTGTCGTCAGAGACAGTTCGTAGAAACCAAGCAAGGAGCTCGGCTGTGACCTGAATGACCTCAACGAGATGCTTTGCTTTATCGAATTATACCGCCCCAAATAGTGCGTGGTGTGTAGCACTGTTACTGTGTTGCCACAGGACCTCAGTCGGATTCCCGGCTCTGCCAAGGTATAGAACAGTGGTTCTGAACTCGTAGAAGTCTGCGGACCACTCAGCCTGAAATTGAATCATGTACGGACCCTCCTCCCCTCCCCTAACCCTCCCCCCCCTCCCCCCAATACACCTTATCAGTTGTAACCGTTCCTCAATAACACATATTTTAAAGATATTTCATTTCAAAACCCGATAGTCATCGCCGCGAATACATTCGGACGATTCTCGTTCAACGCACATCGTTTTCGAAATCCCCATTTATTGGCCACTTTTTATACGTGCTGGTGGACCCTTTTCTCCCACGGACCACCGGTTAAGAACCACTGGTTTAAAGTGTTGGTTGGTTCCTCAGTTTAGGGGCTGCCCCGTGTACTTTGGGTATGTGTAGAATCTGTCTGATAGCCGGTGTTAATTGTGATGGCTGTATTAGTGTGTGTTATCTGTGATTCAGGTAGAAGGACTTCAGACGATGAATTTCAAGTAGTTCCTACTTTTGATACCAAATACAACCGTCAACGACATCTAGCTGCGGACGTGGCTACTAGATGGCATCGCAGTCAGTACCTGGCGGCGAACGTTCGAACTAATATAGCGTTATCAAACTAACCAACACATTTTAGCTTCCACAAGAGTAGTTAGTGGAAGGTTCTATTTCATGCCATAAGTCCATGGTCGTCTCCGTAGCGTAGCGGTCAGCATGGTTAGCTGCCACCCTGGAGGTCCTGGGTTCGATTCCCGGCTCTGCCACGAAATTTGAAAAGTGGTATGAGGACTGGGACGGGGTCTACTCAGCCTCGGGTGGCCCAAATGAGTAGAGGGAGTTTGATTCCCACCTCAGCCATCCTCGAAGTGGTTTTCCGTGGTTTCCCACTTCGTCTGCGGGCAAATGCCGGGATGGTTCCTACTGTAAGGCCACGGCCGCCTCCTTCCCACTTCCTTGCCTAACCGTCCCACTCTTCCCATCACTTCATCAGGCCCCCTGTTCGCTTTGCAGGTGAGGCCACCTGGGCGTAGTGCTGGTCACACACACCAGTAGTATCCCTGACTCAGAGTCTCAAGCTCCAGGACACTGCCCTCAGTGGCGGTAGAGGTGGGATCCCTCGCTCAGTCCGTGGGAAAAGCCAACCCTAGAGGGTAAAACGATAGCGAAAAAGAAGAAAACACCATGACATTGGCCCGCCGGCTTTACTTCCCCTCGGAAGGAAGGCATACGGGGGCTTTCTAACGCTCTTAAAAAATCCGACGACTATAATAGAACTGGTAATCCGTGGTTTTCCCCACTGCTACTCCAATCAAATGCTGAGATAGTTCTTAACTTAACCCTTCGTCGGGCGCCGCAAATCTATTCTTGCTCCCCTTCCTCCCCAAGGGTGCCTATATGCATGCCCCTTTTCATACCAACCTATCTCTAGATCCGGTTCCAAATGCTCCCAGTTAGTTTTCCCGCCGCCTGCGTAAAGTGCAGTTCTGCAGGCCTGTGAGGTGCATGTCGCCCGAACTCGTTCGACTTACTAAGGTTCCCATTTCCTTATTATTCCATCGCAATATTCCTTATTTTACTCATTATAAAAATACGAAATACATAGATTGTGGTTATTTATTTATTTATTTATTTATCGTATGATGATACCCAGTTAAAATAAAAGTTCATACACTACATATAAAGGTATATATACAGTTATATACATAGTCATAAACACAAGTTCTTGCTTTAAACTTCTAAATCCAGGCCATCAATCCACTGAAGTGCCTCAGAAGATGCATGATGAATGTCACCTACTGATCCTTGGAACGCTCGTTGCGGACATTCACCAACAATATGGCCGATGGTTTGCAGGGTAGCTCCACAATCGCAGTTAGCAGAAGTAACCCAACCCCATTTGTGAAGCAGGAATCCACATTTGCCTTGTCCTGTACGGATCCGGTTAATGATTCTCCATTGGCGTCTGGGGAGTTTGAAACCTTCTATCCGGTTGGAAGGGTTTTCAATCAGATGTGCTTTGAATACTGATGATTCTTCCCACATAGTTTTCCATGCTTCTGAGATGTTAAATGAAGAGTCTTCAAGAAGTACTGCAGAGCGCCGAGGTGGTTTTCTTGACTTCAACCGTTGATTACCTGCTTTTGCTACATCAGTTTGTATGGGTAGCTTCTGAATGGTTTTCCAGATCTTCAGGAGAGCCTCTGATCTTCGAAGAGCTGGAGGTTGGATGTTACTTAGATCAGGTAACCATATAGTGGGTGTGCTACGTATGCAGCCTGTAATCAGTCGCATTGTCTGGTTAAGTTGCACATCTATCTTCTTGGAGTGGACACTTTAGCAAAGATGGGCAGCAGAAATCAGCAACGGAGTATGACAGTGCCAGAGACGTTGATCGTAAAGTTTGAGCGCTGGAACCCCAGGAGGTACCGACAAGCTTCTGAATGATGCTATTACGGGTCTTCACCTTTGCGGCCACGTTCGTGGAATAAACGGGTCAAAGGATGTTGAATGAATGTCACAAAGCAATCTGCCTGCCCCATACAGATATACTGTATTATGACTTGTCGATCTTGCACTTCACTGGGCCAATGTATCTTTACTGCTGAGTATTCCAACAGTGATTCCAAGTAAGAAAGACTCCATCGTGCTGTATTTTATTTTGCAATTGAAATATTGTTTAAGATTTGTTTGTAATTTTAATGTTTGTTTGAATTTTTCTAATGAAGACTGAACGCAATTTGGTGGTGAGTTATACTGTATACATTTAACCCTTTTTTAATTTAAAGTTTGTGTGTGAGCAATAACTTATACTAATTGTTTTTAAAACCTGATATTGAATAAAATCCCTACGTATAATGAATGCCATTGATGACATAAAAATAATTGCGTTGTTGTTTGTTCGAGTCTTCAGTCTTTTGACTGGTTTGATGCAGCTCTCCATGCCTCCCTGTCCTGAGCTAATCGTGCCATCTATACATAGCTACCACACCCTACATCCGAGGCAATCTGTTTAACATATTCTAACCTTGGTCTACCCCTACAGTTCTTGTCCTCGACCCTTCCTTCCATAACCAAGTTTGCCAATCCTGGGTGTCTTAGTACGTGCCCTACCAACCTATCTCTTCCCTTCATTAGCAGTCGCCAGAAACATCTCTCCTCTCCCACTCGTCTTAATACCTCTTAATTTGAAACTCTATCTACCCATTTGATCTTCATCATTCTCTTGTAACCACATTTCAAACGCTTCAATTCTCCTCTTTTCTGCTGCTCCAACAGTCCAAGTTTCACTTCCACAGAGCGCCACGCTCCAGACAAAGGCTTTCAAAAATGACTTCCCAATACCTAAATCTACATTATATTCGATGTTAATTTTTAAGAATAACTGATATACAATTTTAAAAGGCATGGTATTTTTTTAAGAAAATATTTACAATATTTACATAGTGAATGCTGAATAATAATAATTGATATTAACTTGCAAAAAAGGACTGAAACGTACTGGGTATTAAAATAATTCCAGTATTATTCTGTGATAGACTCTCGGAGTCCGAATTGAAATATAAGACTTAAAGAACATGAAGTAACAGAAAGCGCTTCAAAACAACAGGCAATTAGAATATTCGCCCTTCTCAAGCAGAGATACGCACTTAAACAGGCAAAGGAGAAACATGTGATGCATTGTGCCAAAATAATCAAAATATGCATAAATATGATTTCGCATAAACTTCCGGGCCTTAGTGATCAGTATGAATTATCCTGTGTTCGTAAATTGAAATAAGAGTTGTTCTTATTTCTTTAATAATAATCACACTTTCAAAGGTAAGTTACTTTTACGCACATAAATTAAATTGTTATTTTGGATTTTATGACCAGTGAATCAAAACTCTAACCCAGGGGCTCACGTCTAGTGGGACGTGGGTTGGCGACCACGGAGCCCCATCTGAGTCTGGCATTGCTTCCACTTAGGCTACTTGTGCCAGGCTCCTCTCTGTCTTCCTTCCTGTCGACTTCACTTGGTCAACTCTTGTTCTTTTCCGACTCCGACGGTATTAGGGTATCCGAGGCCTAGGGAGTCTCTTCCTTTCCCGCCTTAATTGGCCCTTGTCTCATCTTTTCTGATTCCCTCCTTCTGCGAGGGGTCGGCCTCCTTTTTCTTTTCATGTTATCTCCTGCCTTCTGCTCAAGGCCCTCAAGGAGGCGGGGTGTGTGTAGCCCCACCACTTCTGGTGCACCCTGAATATTGCTACACCCTCAGGGGCTCACGGCTGGTGAGTTCGGGTGTTGGCGACCACGAGGGATTCCTGAGCTGGGTCCGGTTTCCCCCTTTTGTCTCTTACCTGTGGGGAGGACCCTCTCCTCTTTCACTTTCCTATCTGCCTTTCATGGCTCTCCTTCCTTCCAAGTCCCTCAATGCGCATTCTTCGAGGGTTGAGGGCATTTCTTTTCCTCCTGTCCTTTATTTGCCTTACTCTCCTTTAGTTTCCCATTTCTTCTTCTAGAATGTAAGTTAGTGAGTTTTGGTTATAGTTTACAATTCATTATCATCTTCATGATCACCCAAACCATTAGGGGCCGATAACCTAGATGTTACGCCCCTTAAAACAACAATTATCATCATCATCATCATGAATTAAAACTCAGCAATTTTTCTAGGTTTGTGCCGTGTCTTGAGTGGGGTTTCGCCTAGGAACACAACGCTGGCTCATCAGCGGGCTCTTGGTGTCCGTTCCCGGGAGCCTTTATAGGGAGGTGAATGACTGCTCGAGCTCTCGCGGTAAAGAAGCGCAGGTGCACTTCATGAGGAGGGAGGTTGTGCACGTTTCACTACCGCTGTGGGGGTCCGGCATGGACACCAAGAGCCCGCTGATGAGCCTACCTTGGTGTTCCTAAGCGCAACCCCACACAAAACACGGTATAAACCTGGAAAAATTGCTGAGTTTAAATTGCCTTCTCAGTGGTGGAAGCTCGAAGATGCACGGCATAGCTAGAGCTCTGCGCCGATAAACAAAACGTTATCCGCATCCGCACGACTTTTATCCGCAACCGAACTTTTGTTATCTGAATCTACTGGCAATTCAATAATATTTTTAATAATTAAAGTATTGAAGCAGCACATTTAGACATTTGAGGAACAAGTCGTTCCCTTAGGCTATGTGTGTCAAGTGCTATGTTTAAAATGAATGTTATACAGCCAGAATTGGAACCCTTTCCTGTTCGGAAACTTAATTATGTTTATGTTCGACGATGTCGAAATGTAACTATTATACGTCAGAAAACTGTACTATAATGAGGGTCATTATAGTACTGTTTTTCATTAAGAGACAGTTTCTCCAGCCAATCAGAGCTCATTCATTGACCAATTAGGTAAGGATACCTTTGCGCATGTACTCAAAATCCAACATGCCTATAATTATAAATTACCGACATGGAAAGTGCACCGTCCATATGCTCGCGTAAATAAACTGGCGAATATGAGACAAATAGCACTGTGCCTTAATATCACCAACCCCAATTTCTACACAGCACATTGCTTTCAAACGACTTCGGTGGCAGTTTGACTGAATGCTAGTGCACAACGACAGGCTGTAAACATATGGGATTGCCAAGCACACAGAGCGCATGCGTCGGTCGGTCAGAGAACTTGGAAAACAGAGATATCAAACCCAGCGCTTGCACTTCGATCGCAAAATTCAAGTGACTGAATCTCAACAGATATTTATGAATATTTATGTTAAACATATAATAAACTTATAATTATCGTCGAACATAAACAGTCGTATGCAACTCGCCTATAATGTTTTTTTTGTTTTGTTTTTTTGCGTATGGCTTTTAGTGCCGGGAGTGTCCGAGGACATGTCCGGCTCGCCAGTTTTGTAGCTGCTTCAAGACGGACACCCAATGGGTGAGCTACAAGTACCGTTGGGGAGGAAAGTTGGAAGGGAGGGTCGAGGAGTTGGAAGGTTGGTAATTAAGACACTCGTATGGAAATTATAAAACTCGTTTACGCTCGTTTTATAAACATACTCGTGTCTTAATTATTTCCATAGCTTGCCACGGTGGGTGAGTGGATAGCGTGTCGGTCTACTAACCCCAAGATTGCAGGTTCGCCTCTGGCCGTGGTAAGTGATTTTTGAAAGGCGGCCAAAATACGATACGCATGTCATACGATGTTGGCATGTCAAATAACCCATTTGAATTCAATAGGCCGAGTTCATAATGGCAAAATTAATCTCGGGAGTTTCCGCCAGCACGAAGTTCCTCATTTCTCTACTAGAAAGCGCTATAATGTTCAAGGAGCTTAGATATCTATTATCTAACCTCCTTGACTTTCATAGTGATTCAAGGAACAACTAAATTCGACATGCAAGCTACTCTCTGGGTGTCAAATTACAAAGCTTGCACCAGGCACCTGAGGCCATACGATATTATTATTATTATAATTATTGCCATTATAGGCTCGTTGCATAATGTGCTATTAATCACATAATTTGAATGGCATTAGCTTAAATCATCATCTTAAATTTGTCATGAAAACAAACATAACCGAAAAATATGCCATTAACATCCGGGTCATAGCAATAATATTCAACAAGTTGGGATCTAAAAACTATCCGCAGATTTACTCCAAACATTATCCGCCGCTCATCCGCATGGTGAAAAATTTTGCGGATATCCGCGCATGGCTTTACCTATAGCTAGGGAATTCAAGATGTTTCTATCCCAACTTTTATGTAGAGAGAGATTCCTTTCATAAGCGACTTCAGGCTACTTTGCTATGGTTGACCATTAGTTACTTCAACTATCATACCAAGAAATTCCATGGGTATTATCTTATTTGAAGTACCAGGGAATATCCGATCCATCTACGACAATTTTCCTAATTTATTTTACCTGTTCTATCATGTACGAAAAGTTTCTCCGATAGCTTCCCTCCCCTTTTATGAGAGCTAAGCCCAAGCGTTGTATACATGATTGGTGCATGAGATGAATACCCATACCAATTGTTACGTTGATCCATCCAGCCGTCCTCAAACAGATAACCAGTCCGAAACGCGTAAATAACGCACACTTCCGTTGAAATGTTTAAAATTAGACATGTTTTCATTTATATGTACCCTACTGCATAGAGATTTCTCTAAGGTTTGTCGACCCATGTTGGTTAGAAGTGAGCTCGGGTGACCGAGCCCCGAGGTTATCACTTCTCCAGCAGACTTATCACCGAGCCTGCTGCGGCTGTTTGCTGCTTTACACGTGTAGGCTATATTTCTTTCTCTCTCTTTGGTCGTTTAGGCTACCTAAGGACCATGGAGCTTGTTGTCTGCCGCATGTGGTGTTCTTGGTGGATCGTTTGGCGGCTGCTTTTGTGCTGAAATCTTGAGCCTTTCTATTAGACCAGTAATCTTTTATTTTCTTGCTGAACTCTATTTTACGTTCCTCGGCCCATTTCTTGGTGAGCTTCTCTAATGGATGTGAGGAAAGGCCTGGTTTCAACTGTCAGACGGTAGCGACTCCCGTCATTTATTCTGACTTGCCGAATATTAAATTCAGCAAGAAGCTTCTGAGTTTGTTTGATCCACGGGGACCCATTGGTTTTACCCTTCTTGGCTACCTTGAAGATCTTATAAGACAGTCTGTGGTGGTCCATTCTGTACAGGTGGCCGTAGAAAGCCAAGCGTCTCCTTCTGATGACATCCTGGTGTTTGAAGAGTTCGCAATTTGGTTTGTACCATCGTCTTCCATCTGGAAAGATCCTTGGTCCCACTATTTCCCCCAAGAATTATTCATTTATTTATTTTAGGACATTTCTACGATATCGGAGATGAGGTACGATTAATTTCTATAATGTATTTCACGGCCGTCTGCCCTTCTTGGCCACTAGTGATTGCGAAGTTAAATGCCTGAAGAGTTCAACTGAGTTGAAAGGAAGCAGTCGTAGGTTATTAGAAGGTACCATTTGCATGGAGTTGAAAATTGGAAACCATGGGAAATCATTTCCAGAAGGTGTACAGCACAGTATTTATTTGGGCCCGAATGGGTTCGAACCCATTCGTCTACGGAGTCCAGAGCAGTCTTGTCACGTGGATTTGAGTCTTAGCGCGCGTAGCTACCGCGGGCGAGTGAGTATCTTATTTATGTATTTATTTATTTATTTACTAGCAGAAGTACCCGTTCTTCGAACGGTGTTCGTTGTTAACACCAGACATTATCAATTGAGCTACTGTTGCAATGGTTAGCGGTTTGTCATTCCTTCAAGTTTATCAGAACGAAGTTAGTTTACTGGGAATATCACACACACTGTTAATTTAAGGCCCTTAAAATGTAGTTTTCGGAGACCCTTTATAGATTCCCGAATTTTGGGTCTCACATTGAGAAGCGCAACATATGCTTTGGTCGTCCTTCTAGGATAATTTTTATATTTTGCCTATTTTAGCATATATTGAGAAGTTTTTCTCTATATCCACCCTTCTACTGTATGAAAAGTACGGTGAAGAGTTTTATAAATGATTGGTGTATTGACTCTCATGGTTACCATACCTAATTTTACGATGCACCAAGCATCCGAACACGAGGTTTAGGCGTACATAAAGATACACAGAAAGACAGACAGACAATTCTATTGTCTACAACATATTACCCAGATATCCAAACAATGGGTATATCTACCACACAGTATCAAATAAAATCATCCTTACGATGAACCCGTATGTCGACTAAAAAAAATAGTTAAAATGTGCTGTCAGACTAAATTCACCTAACGTGTACTTCCTGACGTGAAATACAATTGAAAGCCTTGTAGACGAAACGCAATACACGTCACATAAAAACTGAACCTCTACGTTGTGCTAGATGCCCATACACAGGAAGACCCCTTTCATAAATTATAAAGGCTTGTGGTGCATGAAAATTCAGGTTCTTTAGCCTCAAATTGCCCAAATTCCTAAAAGCCGCAAAAAATGCTGGTTCAATTCAGGAATTTTTGAAAATAATGTTGCTGTTTGGAGATATAATAGATCTTCTGTACTATATGTCGAAAGTGAAAATTGCATGAAAAAAATCTAGGTTACCCCTTCACCCCCTTAATTGCATTGATGAATTATACGGTCTACGTTAGTTCCGAGATAACCTTATAGCCATTGGCAAACTTTCACAGAAATGTAATAAATGGAGTGGCATTGCTTCTTACAGAAATAGAAGGAAAGTTGTATGCCACCCCTTGAGATAATGTTCTCATGGATACCGATTTCCATTCCTTCATTAGTTTGTTAAATTAAATTAGTTTTCTGGGAATATTTCAGAAACTGTTGGCTTTAGAGCCTTATAATGTAGTTTTCGAGGACCTTTTAGGGCCCCCGAGTTTTGTTGCTGGCACCGAGGGGATTTATCTCGTCGTTGTACGCCATAATATAATACTAATAATAATATAATATAGGGAGAAATTATAACACCTATTTTTTAAATTTTTAATTCAGCCAATGGCCATGTACTTCAGAACGGGTCAGGGAAGGGATATTATCAGAGAAAGAAGCATTCATATCATGTATGAGCAAAATGGAAATGGCCTACCATTTAACTAAGGACATCTATAAGAAAAGGACAATATCCTTCAACGCAAAACTAAAACATTACTGCAGTGTCATCCGTCCGGAGGTCTTGCATGCTTCTGAATGCCTCACGATGAACAAAAAAGGCTTGGTCGAGAAACTGGAGGCCAAAGAAAGGAAAATTTTGAGAAAGATATTGGGTTCCATCAAAGACAATGGGGAATACAGAAGACGGCATAACCATGACTTATATACTCATGTGGAGAAGATAAGCAACGTCATCCGGAAGAGGAGGTTACCATTTTTTGGGCATGTGAAACGATTGAGCCCAGCGAGACTGACCAACCGCAACATAACTTACTTTCAGGAGAGGAAAACAAAATGGGCCTGGTGCATTGAACTGGATAAAGATCTGAAAGAAGTGGGGATTACACCAACAGACATTCAGGAGCGCGCCCCACTCAAAAGGAAACTTCAAGCTTGTAAAGGTTTCAAAGAAAAACCGAAGCAGAAAACGGGAAAGATTTGGACCCAGGAACGGAAGGAAGTCCACCGAGAACGAATGCGGGCGTACAGGGCAAACATCAAAGCCAGTAGGAGACGGTTGGAATGACGCGGTCCATAGATGGCCTATACGACATCAGTGAATGCATGAATAATACGGGGATAGGAATATAATAGACCTGCCGTACCACACCCGCAGGTGTAAATCGCGTGAAAAAATTCTAGAGTACCCCTTGATCCCCTTAAGCGCATATACGTATTGATGAATTTTACGGCTTAATTTGGTACCGTGATAACCTTCTAGCCGTTTGCAAACTTTCACACTAATGTAATTAATGCAATTGCATTGCGTCTTACAGCAATAGATGGGACCTCTGAGAATCCGTTGGCATGGTTACTGGCTTGCATTCGTTCATTAGTTTATTAAATTAAATTAGTTTTCTGGGAATATCTAAAAAACGGTTGGTCTTCGGTCCTTAAAATGTGGTTTTCGGGGCCCCGAGTTTTGTCTCTCACATTGAGGGGCTGAAAATGAGTTTTGTCTCGTCCTTCTACGCCTATTTCAGCATGTATTTTTAGGGGGTAGGCCCCCTTTTATGAGAGGTACGGAGAAGAGTTACATCAATGATTAGTTTTGTGCCTCTGATGGATATCTGTACCAAATTTTACGTTGATACACCCAGCCGTTCTCGAGTTATAAGGGAACATGGTTGTTGTTTTAAGGGGCCTAACAAACAAACAAACAAACAAACAAACAGACAGACAGACAGACAGACAAAAACTTTATTTTCGCGCGCATCCATCATAAAACAATCTGAAACGCGTAAACAACTCAAATTTTCGTAGAAATTCAGAGAAAAATACACAAATTTTCATTTTTCTATATAGAGAGATATACTGCACCGCTCGGTGTTGACCGTGTTTTATTGCACAGATTCTGGTTTTACTCGCTAACCGTTGGAGATATACGAAAAGTGATAAGGACCTTTCGGATAGAAAATTAAACGTTAAAGCTCATGTATGCCATCAAAAGGTTGCTATTTCTTATTCTCTTTTTATTTGAAAAGGAAATATGAAATTTTGAAACTAAAGGGTGTAGTGACGTCACAAATGTCTGTTTTACTCGCTAACTGTTGGAGATACACGAGAAGTGGTAAGGACCTTTCGGATAGGAAATTAAATTTCAAAGCTCGTATGTACCATCAAAAGTTTGCTATTTCCTACCGTTCACTTTTTATTTGATATGGAAATAGGAAATTTTGAAACCAAAGGGTCTAGTGACGTCACTAAAATGGTCGCCATTTTTAATAGTGCAAAATTTCGAAATAAAAAGTATCCCATATGTAAACCTGGTAAATCAGCTACATCCATGCAAAATTTCATTTAAATCGGACCAGTGGTTCTTGAGTTATTGAGTAACAGACAGACAGACAGACAGACACACACCATCTCATTTTTATATATTAGTATGATTTATTTATAAGGTAAACCTGATTAGTTTAATTTCTGCGGAACTGCTGGTTTACGTTTTTTATTCAAGTGGTGTAACTCCCTCTCCCTGAATCGCAGGAGGCCAGCAGGCGTAGCTTAGGGGCAGTGCGTCAAACTTGTCCGTTATTCCGAAAGGAGTCAGGGCCGTGGAGAGCGAGTACGGGCCCTAGGGCTAGGACTTACGGGCCCCCTCCATATTGCTATTTTATTTTTAAGGGCCACTAAAAACCTTTGAATTTTTTAATTTACTTTTTTTGGAGCGTACTAATTTTGTTCATTGCTAAATTGCAATGTCCTTTCTGTTGTATCTAACCGAAAATGTTACTCTCATCACAAGAACAAGTTCAACGCCTTTCACAATCTTATGTAGGCCTACTAAACTTTATGAAGGTTCATAATATACTTTAAATGCCATTTAGAAACTTTCCTCCCTATAAACAGTGGAAACTTTACTATTTCTCTGTCCGCCGCGAAGATATGAAGATAATGGTTATTTACTTGTTCTCATTGTAGTATTGTAGCATATTCAATGTATTCAGATACATTGAATATAATAAAATGTACATTTTTTTGGCAAATACGTAGAATTGGGTAAATTTGTTTACTGTGGGGTTTTCTACTTTAGCGGGCCTCTCGGCAAGATCGGGCCCCCGGGCTGCAGCACCGTTTGCCCCTCCCTCTCGTCGGGCCTGAGAGGAGTTACACCCCTTCGGCAGGGGTGCCCGCAGGACCTTTCCCAGGGGGAGGGGCATGTAATATTTTTCATACCAACTTGTCACTAGGTGGTGTTGAGACGTACCACGAGCAATTTTTCGTTTCATTTATTACTTACTTCGTGATATTCATTATTCGGCTGCTCTGAAACCGTTGGGAACATTATCTTTATGACATGAATGGGAGGAATAGGTTTTTCTTAGTTCAGAGTTTTTGTCCATAGAAGTTCGCTTTTCTTTGTGTTGTTGTTTGAGTCTTCAGTCTTTTGACTGGTTTGATGCAGATCTCCATGCCTCCCTGTCCTGAGCTAATCGTTTCATCTCTACATAGCTACCACACCCTACATCCGAGGCAATCTAACATATTCTAACCTTGGTCTACCCCCACAGTTCTTGTCCTCGACCCTTCCTTCCATAACTAAGCTTGCTATTCCTGGGTGTCTTAGTATGTGTCCTACCAACCTATCTCTTCTCTTCATTAGTAGTCGCCACAAACATCTCTATTCCCCCACTCGTCCGAATACCTCTTCATTTGTTACCCTTTAACACCACATTTCAAACGCTTCAATTCTCCTCTTTTCTGCTGCTCCAACAGCCCAAGTTTCACTTCAATAGAGCGCCACGCTCCAGACAAAAATGACTTCGTAGTACCTAAATCTATGTTCGATGTCAACAGATTCTTTTTCTTTGTGAATCATCGTCATAATGTTCATTTCTTAAAAACAGGTAAAACGTAGTTATCACCAGGTATCGACAAAAATATAAATCAAGAAGTTAATTGAAATTTTCTAAATAACTGGAGATTTTTTCAAATAATCCCAAATTACTGAAATGAAAATCCACAGCCTGCTTCCAGTCTCCGACCGGGTCAGGAATGGAATGAATGAAGCCCCCATCTAGCGGCGAGGATATGGACTGTGCCGGCTGCCGAGGCCTGACGCACTCCTCTGGGGCAATGATTAAATGAATGTTAGATGAAATGAAATGATAGTGGAGAGTGTTGCTGGAATGAAATTGTGACATGGAAAACCGGAGTACCCGGAGAAATGCCTGTTTGCCTCCGCTTTGTCCAGCACAAATCTCACATGGACTGACCGGGATTTGAACCATGGACCCAGTGGTGAGAGGCCGGCGTGCTGCCGCCTAAGCCACGGAGGCTTGGTGTGACAGTGAACAATCGAAATATTTTCGGGATTCCAGGGGGGGTCACGGCCTCTCGTAGCCCCCCTCCCCCCTCCTGCGGCGCCCATGCACTTGGGCTCTAAACGGCTCAACTGGGAATAGATACAGGCGACCGCTAACTTGGGTCTAATTAAGGGGTGGGGGAAGTAAGTGGATCTGTTGAAAAGAACCGTCCCGGCATTTGTCTGGTGGTGAAAATGGAAAACCACGAAACCATTTTCAGAACGGCCGAGGTAGGATTCGAACCAACGCTCTCTCGATGCCAGCGAGGCACGAACTCTCCGCCACCGTCGTCGGTTGGTTCAATTTCAGTATTAATTGTTAATGGCTAATTTGTTAGCATGCTAGTCCTTAAAGATGGTATAAGCTATTGGCTTTCACGGCCAGTGAATTAAAAATCAGCAATTTTTCAAGGTTTGTGCCGTGTCTTGTGTGGGGCTTCGCTGGCTCTTCAGCGGGCTCTTGGTGTCCCCGTCTGGACCCCCACAGGAGTAGCGAACTGCATGCTACCTCCCCTTTTATGAAGCGCACCTACGCCTGTTTTCTGCGAGAACTAAAAGGTCAAACAGCCACAACCTCCCAGTGAAGACTTCCTAAAAGATGGATTATTGGATTTTTGGAAGCCTTCATAGGGAGGTACGCGTACGCCACTGGTGGCATCATGTATGGTCGCCGAACCCCTCTTGTGTACATCCCAGGGCGTGTTACAGGGATACTATCTTGGCACCTGTTGTGAAAGGCTATGCTGACAATTTTGTGGACGATAACGCTCGCCCGCTCATTGTCAATGCCTTTCTTCAGGAGAATGGTATTCACAGAATGGAATGGCCTGCCTATTCTCCCGATCATAATTGTGTAGAGCAGCCGTGCACACTGGTTAATAAACAAGTCCGTCCCCACTGTGCTCTATGACAATATGCAAAACCTTTTCCGATGTGTGTAGTTTCCTGTCTATTGCCACAGTCTGAGACACACACAGCAGGAAACAGATGCACGAGTGTATCGCCGCTATTCAGTGAGCAATACCGGCTCGCTGCAGGACAATGTCTTTGTATTAATGTTATAGAGTGGTTGTTGTTGTTTGAGTCTTCAGTCCTTTGACTGGTTTGATGCAGCACTCCATGCCTCCCTGTCCTGAGCTAATCGTTTCATCTCTACATAGCTACCACACCCTACATCCGAGGCAATCTGTTTAACATATTCTAACCTTGGTCTACCCCTACAGTTCTTGTCCTCGACCCTTCCTTCCATAACTAAGCTTGCTATTCCTGGGTGTCTTAGTATGTGTCCTACTAACCTATCTCTTCTCATCATTAGCAGTCGCCAGAAACATCTCTCCTCTCCCACTCGTCTTAATACCTCTTTGTTTGTAACCCTATCTACCCATCTGATCTTCATCATTCTCCTGTAGCACCACATTTCAAATGCTTCAATTCTCCTCTTTTCTGCTGCACCAATAGTCCAAGTTTCACTTCCATAGAGCGCCACGCTCCAGACAAAGGCTTTCAAAAATGACTTCCTAATACCTAAATCTATATTCGATGTCAGCAGATTCCTTTTTTGTAGAAATGCTTTTCTTGCCTGAGCCAACCTACTTTTTATATCCTCTTTGCTTCGTCCATCACTGGTTATTCTGCTTCCTAAGTAACAGAAATCTCCTACTTCCTTCAGCTTTTCACCTGCCAATTTGATCTCCATAGAGGTTTCTGATTTATTTCGGCTGCATTCCAGTATTTTTGTTTTACATTTATTAATTTTCATCAAGTATTCCTTCCGTAAGACGGAGTCCATACCATTCAAAAACTCATTCAAATCCTCAGGCTTGTTGGCCAAGATGACGATGTCATCAGCAAATCTCAGAGTTGAAATTATTTCTCCTTGAATCTTCACTCCCACTTTAATTTTTTCTCTAATTTCCTTCATTGCTTGTTCAATGTAAAGATTGAAAAGTATGGGTGATAAGTTGCAGCCTTGCCTTACACCTTTCTGAATACCAGCTTCTCTCTCATGTCCTTCAACAATACCATTAAGTTGATTTGAGTCCTCATCTACTAAGAGGAAGCGCTTACCGTAGCGCTGTTCGTGCATGCAATATTATTCGTTTCTAGTTGCAGGGGTATGTCCTCGATTTCATTTCGGAGGGATAGAATTCAATAATATAAATTAGCATCACGCTCAAGTTACAAAATCATGACTCAAGGTGAATTGTTATTTCTCATAATTATAACAAAATTAATGATGGCAGTGCCGAGTAATAAAAATAAAAGTTTAATAAAATGAAATAAAATTGTACAAAATTTCCAAAAACCTGAACCCTATATTATTTAAGACAAGATAATTTTTATTGTGAAAATACTTGTGAGGATGACAAAAGATTAAAAATAACATTAACATAAACAGGAACAAAATATAAATGAAAGAAAAAACATATTAAAAAAATTATAGTAAACAAATTAATTAATTAAGAAATAAAATACCAAACATAAAATTTAAGAAAAAAGAAAATATTATATTACAGTATTTCGTAGGGGAATCCAGCCGTCCTCTTGAAATTCCCCTGTCAAGTTCGATTCCAGGCTCTACCAAGAAATGTACTTCTGGTCACAGGGCTGGAATGCGATACACTCGATTCCTTTCTCAGCCATCCTGGAAGTGGTTTTCCGTGGTTTCACACTTCTACTTCAGGAAAATGCCCGGATGGTACCTAACCTACTGCCACGGCCGCCTCATACCCAAATCCTACCTCAATAGTACTGACACCACAGTGGCACCAGTTATCAGACACATTTTACACATACCCATGTACATAGGAATATTATGACCACGATGTCAGAAAGCCCCTAAAAATCAACAACAACATTGTGAGGATGCAGTAGTATGAGGAAAAGTGGCAAATAACTAGCCACCCTACCGCATGCAAACTCCAGTTTAGGGTGCCTGGTTAGTTGCCCCTTGTGTATATGGCTCTCTGCTCAAGGAAATGAGCATGGGCAGATCGTTCAGACAGTTGTTGACAGAAACTGTGTCACCCTTTATTAGTCCTGCATCTACGATGCGGGGGTTCTAGTGAGATGAGTTTCGATGTAGCAATGGTTTGTACAGCAGGATGCACTTCTTGACTCCAACCTCATGAGGGAGGTATAAATAAAATTGGGCAAGGATTTGGAATGACGTGGCCGTGGCCTATTAGAAGGCATTATCCCAGCATTTGCTTGGAGTTGAAAATGGAAAAATCACAGACAACTAAGCACGGCTGACATCATCATCATCATCATCATCTAGAGCAGTGGTTCCCAACCTTTGTCAGCTGACTCCCCCCCCCCCCTTTCAGATTCGGGAGTTCATCACGCCCCCCCCCTCCCCCAGTTCCTCTGCCCCCTGCCCCCCCCCCTTCCGTCCCCGCAACTCACGGCTTCTATAACCTCTTCGATTGACGCGGAGGATATAGACCTAACCTAATAACACTACATAATGGAATAGGCCTATCTATTACATACTAACTTCATTTTAGCACAATACAAAGAACACACTTTTACAACACACCCTTAAATTAGTCACAAATGTCAGTGAGACGGTTGACAATGTTTTCTCTTGGTAATATTCGGTATGTTTGGTTTGATATTTGACAGAGCACAGCGGAGATCACTTGCAACATCAAGCCACAGCGCTGCTTTGTTTCTATGACACTCAGCGTTGAAAATCCTGACTCGCATAAATATATCTTTGAAAATGGGACAATGACACGCAATGCAAATTTGGCTATTACAGGATACACTGCAAGACAGTTTACTCAAAAGTCACCCAGTCCTAATATTTTAGAATTATCTTTTAGCTTTGATTCTCAATTCAAATCTATGGCTTCTTCTTGAAGCTGTGCTGGCAGTGCTTCAATGTCAATGGCAAACGAATTTCTTGTTGACATCCAGGACCATTCTTCCGACGAGATATCAGGAAACTAGAAGTTGAATTCTTATCCCAGGGAATCGAAATGTGACTGAATTTGCACCTAAGTTTATTACGATCACGTTCATTTTCCGGCAAGATTTCATAAGGCGGTGAAAGGATGAGAAGTTATTCAACTGAAGCCGGCGTTTCCATAACTGTATTTTTCCAGGAATGCATAATATTGGAGTTTTTGCCTTGGAGCTTTAAGTTCAATCTGTTCAAAGCTTCAAAGAAATCACAAAGATATGCCAACGAGACGATACAATTGGCATGATTTTGCTCCTTACAACACAGCAAATTCCTTCTTTCACCTCCAACCTCGCGGCTCCACAGAGGTTTGTGCCGACAGTTGGTAATTACCAGTGCTTTTGAACGATTGACTTGGCGCAACAATCACTTGGAGAGATTCGACAAATGATTATTTTACAAAATTGTAATATTAGAGTTTAAAAAAATAATTCGGAAATCACTTCACGCCCCCCTTGATAAAGCCCTACGCCCCCCAGGTTGGGAACCCCTGATCTAAAGGCTAGCCCTTGTCGCTGCAACCACATTTGCCTCTCACTCGCTGAGCGTTTTAAGTCAGCAGACTGTTTAAATTGAAGTCCATGCGTCACAGAATCCAGATGAGCCTTTCGCGGTCTTCCTCTTCCTTTCTTCCCCAGAACTTTTCCTTCCAGTATGGTGGTCAGGACCTCATTATGACGTAAGGTGTGGTCAACGAATTTTGCTATCCTCTTTTCTATAGTAGTGATCAATTTCCTTGTTTCGTCTACTTCCTTGAGGACCCATTCCTTAGTCTTCTTCTCCGTCCAGCTTAATTTCAGCATCCTTCTCCACAACCACATTTCCGCTGCAACCAGGCGTTGTATGTCCTTAGAACCCAAGTTTCGCATCCGTACCAACAAAAAAAGTGACAGCCAGTCTGAAAGACTAGACTTCATATCATTTTAAATGCTACAAATGCTGAAAAATGCTAAAAAGGCTGGAGGCTTCTCGCTTCGCTCGAAGCCAAAGACTCTTGACATGTTATAAAATTATCTGCATAATACTTATCTTGCTTATCTTGTTTCAAATTACTCGCGAACGGCAAGTACAAACCAAGAACAAAGCAAGGTCAAGCGCGCGGGGACGTGCCCCTTCCATCCAGTCTAAAAACACTTATAGTGGGCGATGTATTGAAGATAGAGATACGCTCTCGTGGACTTTTTTGTAGAACTTTTCATGCTGACCAATTCTTACGCTCATAGTTAGAATATTGATATTTTTAACGGTTTGCCCAGTGTAAGCTTAAGAAGCGCACGGACGCCAAGTTTGTTTTTGACTTTTTCACTGAAATCGTTACTGCTTGGCTTCCTTTGATCATACATAAATTATTTTCTACATAATCTTTCCTCGAGATATCCTTTACAGAATGGTGAAAACTGCATCAAAATCCATCCAGTGGTTCTCGAGATTACCCGTGACATCCAAGAATCGGCGATTATTGTCTTATACCAACGAAGTAGAGATTGTCGGGGAACACATGCACCAAGCGGTACTATGACGTCACACACCTCAGTGCATCTTGGTACATTTCGTCCCGTCACCGTAACGTAACGCCAGACCCCAGCGTAACGACGAAGTCGACATGATCAATTAAAATGCTAAAACAGACAAATGTGTTGATGAACGATTTTCTAGTTTTAATGCTAATGTGCCGACATTGGGGTTCGAATTAACTCGTCCTCAGAGCTTTGCCTTAGCGTTCGGAGCTACGCCGGTCCGTAACCAATAATAGTTAATTGACCTGCCAAAAGCACGTGTAATGTACGTAATGAGTGCCTTTGGTTGGAAAATAGAAAGCCAATAAAATTCCTACATATAGTAAATGTTAATTGGCACTAGGCACGTTATTTGTGTTCCTCGAATAAAGAAATCCGTAAAACAATGTCGTACTGCTCGAGGCTGAATGGTGCTGCATTCTGCTGGAAAAAGGTAGAAAGTGAATAAGTTTACACTCATTTACAAAAGACGAACGATTCTTTCATTATGAAGAGCGCACCCCTCTGTGCAGTCTTTTGTTTGAGCGCGCAGGCGCGTAACCCAGCTCTCGCCTAAACAAGAAGCTTCCGGATATTTCACGCCCGTTTTTTGTTGCGATTTCCATTTCCCCTGTTATACATCCGTCTAGCGTTTGCCCCGATATAAACACGAGTTGGAACTTTGTCATTACAAGTCTAAATTTAACGGCACTTATGAGAGCTTTTGTAGCGATTCAGAGGCACTCCTATTTAATTTAACTAGATGTGACGAGACAGTTGGTAATTCCTGTAATGGCTTCAGCATCGATCGCCTAATACCATGTCTCAAAGTGTCTGACAACGCCAAAGATGACATGGGCGCCACCAAGAAGTTTACTGTCGCCGTGAGAAACAGCGCTGGAATTTCCTGACGGACAGAAGACAATGCGATTTGTCATGGGCGTATAAAGGGTTTTATTTTGGGGGGTGTTGGTCCGGGGTTCCTCCCCGGGAAACTTTTGAATAATTTTGTGCAACATGATGAGTTTAAGGCTATGTGGCATCACTTTTTCAACCAATTTGTTGTAATGTTTTATGTTTGGTTAATGTCAAACACAAGCTCACTTGCTAGGCTAGTGTTTACTTGGGAAGAATTAACATTACTGTTTTGATTTACAAGTCACACTATAATATAAAGTCAAGGTTTCTTGAAGCATTACCAAATCGGTTTATACTTTCATCGTCAGTGAGGTATGTCTCTGTAACAATGCTAGACCGTTGAGTCTGTTTCCAGAAGTAGAATTTCTTAAGTATGTTTTCAACCAACTCAAACTCCGTTTGGTTGTACCGGTAACTACAGAGAGAGGCGAATTTGCCAAAAGTTTGATAAGGGTATAAAAGTTAAGGAGAAAACCTTTGTCACACGCTTCAAGGGCACTTGTTGCTGTTCTTGGTTGGTTCATAAGAGCGAAGGCACTGGAGAGTAATAACAGGTTATGTTGTTACACATAAGATCAGAGCAAACTGATTGTCACACTGTTTACACCGCTCTACCGTCGCCTTGCTTTGCAACGTTGCCATTCGTCACTTAGTAACAATCGTACCTTGCTTTGCAACGTTGCCATATGTCACTTAGTAACAATAGTACCTTGCTTTGCAACGTTGCCATTCGTCACTTCGTAACAATAGTACCTTGCTTTGCAACGTTGCCATATGTCACTTAGTAACAATAGTACCTCGCTTTGCAACGTTGCCATTCGTCACTTAGTAACAATAGTACCTTGCTTTGCAACGTTGCCATTCGTCACTTAGTAACAATAGTACCTTGCTTTGCAACGTTGCCATTCGTCACTTAGTAACAATAGTACCTTGCTTTGCAACGTTGCCATTCGTCACTTAGTAACAATAGTACCTTGCTTTGCAACGTTGCCATTCGTCACTTAGTAACAATAGTACCTTGCTTTGCAACGTTGCCATTCGTCACTTAGTAACAATAGTACCTTGCTTTGCAACGTTGCCATTCGTCACTTATTAACAATAGTACCTTGCTTTGCAACGTTGCCATTCGTCACTTAGTAACAATAGTACCTTGCTTTGCAACGTTGCCATTCGTCACTTAGTAACAATAGTACCTTGCTTTGCAACGTTGCCATATGTCACTTAGTAACAATAGTACCTTGCTTTGCAACGTTGCCATTCGTCACTTAGTAACAATAGTACCTTGCTTTGCAACGTTGCCATTCGTCACTTAGTAACAATAGTACCTTGCTTTGCAACGTTGCCATTCGTCACTTAGTAACAATAGTACCTTGCTTTGCAACGTTGCCATTCGTCACTTAGTAACAATAGTACCTTGCTTTGCAACGTTGCCATTCGTCACTTAGTAACAATAGTACCTTGCTTTGCAACGTTGCCATTCGTCACTTAGTAACAATAGTACCTTGCTTTGCAACGTTGCCATATGTCACTTAGTAACAATAGTACCTCGCTTTGCAACGTTGCCATTCGTCACTTAGTAACAATAGTACCTTGCTTTGCAACGTTGCCATTCGTCACTTAGTAACAATAGTACCTTGCTTTGCAACGTTGCCATTCGTCACTTAGTAACAATAGTACCTTGCTTTGCAACGTTGCCATATGTCACTTAGTAACAATAGTACCTTGCTTTGCAACGTTGCCATTCGTCACTTAGTAACAATAGTACCTTGCTTTGCAACGTTGCCATTCGTCACTTAGTAACAATAGTACCTTGCTTTGCAACGTTGCCATTCGTCACTTAGTAACAATAGTACCTTGCTTTGCTACGTTGCCATTCGTCACTTAGTAACAATAGTACCTTGCTTTGCAACGTTGCCATTCGTCACTTAGTAACAATAGTACATGATAAGTAGCCTATATTAGTTTTTAATGTTTTAATTCATAAAACATTATATGTGTCAAAAATTTCGGGGGGAGGGGGGCGGGGGGCGGGGGGAACCCCCCTGAGATATGCTAAGTGCCAGGTAAGCAGAATGTGTTTTTCAAAGAAAAAGTAGGTAATATTGAAAACAATTCACATGTTGCATCGCATCTTTCCGGGACTTATTTTTAACAGCAAATTCCTGAACCAAATTACCATAAACAACGGATATAGCATTGGCCTCATTAACACGTTCTTGAGAACGTTCTTGCCGATAATGAAAAGAGAATAATTGGACCGCATTATACAGAAAGGAACCAACCAGCATCAAACCTAAACTGAGAAAAATGCATTCACAGTTAAATAGAAATAAAAAATCATGAATTAGAAATGTTTAATAGACCTACTAATTACTTTAGTTTAAAGCATATTTTGTTCGTACCTTTTAACTATCCTAGTTAATGAGATATCACATAATTTTGTGGATTGGTTCCTTTCTGCAGAATGGCATATCTTTTAAATAACTTTCTGCTGAATGGATTTAAAGAATACCGTATATTTTTCATTTTAAAAATACATGAAAACTACTAGAAAATACAAGAACATTTTGGGAATTACAAGCAAGTAGACTACTTGATAATAAATCACATTTGAAATTAGGCAGATATTATTACACCATGCATTGTAACAATATTATTGTCAAGAACCATTTACTTCAGATCAAAGTCTGGAACACCTGAAAACCCTTCAACATCGTCCTCGGTGTCTGAAGCCAAGCCACTTGGATACTTTCTGCAGAATGAGAAACGTGGCAAAAACTTCCAGTACTTTCTTTGTCGGCCACTAGATGGCACTAGAATGCAGAGTGAGGTTGGTTCTTTGCTGCAGAACAAGGAATATTAGTGCAGTGTTATATCTATTTTATACATTTTGTGGGTTGGTTCCTTTCTGCATAATGCAGTCCAATTATTCCAGTTGTCTGTAACATGTTAAACAATTAGTTTACTATAATAATAATTATTATGTTGTTTGAAGCCATTTTCAGCGTTGTCTTAGTAAACGAATGTTTGGTGCTTTTCAGTCGGTCAACACGATTGTAGCCAAATGAGATGGGTTATTCCCTAATCCTGAAAAAGATTTACATGAGATTAATAAATGCACTTGGATGACCAGTTTCGATCGTCAAGCGATCATCATCAGATCCATTACACTTGGGCTACAAAATGTTTATGTCTGAAAATATGGGTGAAAATATTGTGTTTACAATATGCACACATCTTTAGTTGCAGTATTAGTTGAGAAAGTTCAACTCGTCAATATTTTTTAGTTATAGTCTATGTGATGTTTTGTTAAAATACTCAAGGTGGTGGATTATTTTAACAAAATATCACATAGTGTGCAATTTGTAGACACTGTTGCTGTAGGAAAATACGCTCCAAAATTGCTCTCCACTTCACATTTTGGCCGCTGTGACGCCTGTTTCATGTCATTTTAACATTCTGAGGTCTTTTCTTTATCATTTCAATGGATTTCAGAAACAGTAAATCAAAGGAATGAGTACTCAAATCGTATAATTTCAGAAATATCGAATAACCGGTGAGCGTTATGATGATCCAATGATTGCCTTCTTAAGTTAGGGAACGTAGAACTAGACATTCTAACTGAAATGTAAATAGTGTTCTGTAATCATTTGGTTGAAATAAAAACATAACAACCTTTCTCTTTAAGTCTCTCATTATAAACCTATTGGGGAAAGTGTGGTTTATGAACATGCGAGATTTCTTGTACTGGTCCGCTAGTTACATTAAATTTAAGTAGTGTTTATGATACAATACGCTACATAATATGATCTTAATGTAATGTAGTGCATTGTGTTTATAAGCCCTAATCCCTTCCATGTAGAGCGCTGCTGTGAAATAGCTCTTAAGCTCTAAGCGTAGCCGTGACTAGATACTAAAACCAATAAATCAAATCACATCTTAGTTATATTAGTTATTCATTTCCCATGCTCGAAGCTACATTCCACCTATGGAGTAAAGGGGGATTTATTACTGGTTACCGTCAATGAGTAAGAGCTGTTTTGAACTAAGAAGTTTGCTGGCCATGAATCAACCACACTGCAGGGAGCGGAATCGAAGAAAAACTTTGCTGACTTTATCGGCGGCGTGAAGTGGACCGTGTTGCTGACCGGTCGGCGCGGGGCTGAGCATCGTCAGCAGTATCGAGTGGGCCGTGCCTTCTTACTGCGCGTGCGCTCTTATAATATTATATTATTATTATAATTGCTAGTAATTTCCTTTCAAAGAGGATCTTAAGTCAATACAAACCTCTTGTTCTAAGAACACGGCTTTATGAAGGCGAATTCACGTGATGGCTGTATCAGTGTCTGTTATCTGTAATTCATTTGTAACCATATCTACCAGTCTGATCATCATTCTCCTGTAACACCACATTTCAAACGCTTCAATAATACAATAACACAATTTCATAATAAATACCTAGGTACATAAAATTAACAAAATTAGCATGCAATAGATAACTCTATTTGTAAAGTTTATTTAACTTAGCAGGATGCCGCCGCACAGTAGTGTTGACTTGTCGCTCATCACTGTCTTTCCAAATAGTATATTATGCAACGAGCCTATAATGGCAATAATTAAGACACGAGTTTTATAATTTCCATACGAGTGTCTTAATTACCATTATAGGCGAGTTGCGTACGACTGTTTATGTTCGACGATAATTATTATAACTATTTTATGTTCGAACATAAATATTCATAAATATCTGTCGAGATTTCGCCAGTTTTATGTACTGAACAGAGCGCATGAGACGCAGAGAATGCCTTGTATTTGACCATGGCCTCCTCGATTACCCTACTATGACACTAGGCCAGGCAGTGAAATTTAAATTAGAAGGCCATGGAACTCAGCGCATCTAATTATCTAATTGGTCAAACAACTTCTTCTTGAGCTCTGATTGGTGGGAGAAACTGTTTCATAATGAAAAAAATAGTGTTATAATGAGCCTTATTATAGTACAGTTTTCTGACATATAATAGTCAGGGTCGAAAATAAAATACATTATAAGTTCATATTAATTATTGGTTTTATTTATCTGCTCCAATTATTTAACCACTAAAGTGAATTGTTAAGGGTTTTATCAAGTTTTCTTTTTCGTTATGAACTCAAACGACGTTTTTTGTTCTTTTCGAAAATCCGAACATTTTGATAATCCGGATAGGGTCTGGTGACAATTAATCCGGATTATCGACGCTCATATGTAAATAACACACCTGGGAAAAAATACATGTTTTATTTTATGATCACTGTTATAATGAGGGATTTTTTAGTATTAGGCGGCAGCAGACGACCGCGTAGTACCGCCTTTTAAAACAACAATAACTAACTAACTAACTAACTAGGGTCACTCGTTTCGACCGTCAAGTGGTCATAATCAGATCCTGTTCATAGCGTTGAGGTTTAAATGATATTATTTAACTACGAATTGTAGTGCGTACGATTGGTGTTTGCAATAAGATTCACGATTTGAATCGCGTTATAAGGTTAGTTTGTTTGCTTTAAGGGTTTGTGAATTACGTTTGATTACTGGTATTAAGCACGTGTATACAATTTAGAACTACACAATATAATCTCTACTTGGTATAAAACAAAGTCCCCGATTCTTGGATGTCACGGGTAATCTCGAGAACCACTGGATGGATCTTGATGCGATTTTCACCATTCTGTAAAGGATACCTCGAGGAAGGTTTCTGTAGAAAAGTATTTATTTATGATCAAAGGAAGCCAATAAGTAGCGATTTCAGTGAAAAAGTCGAAAAAACCTGGCGTCCGTGTGCTATTTAAGCTTATGCTTGGCAAAAAGTTAAAAATATCAATATGCTATGAATGTAAGAATTGTTCAGCAAGATAAGTTCTACAAAACGTCCGCTATACCTTATCTCTATCTTCAATACATCGCTCACTATAAGTGATTTTACGTTTTCATGTCTTCCAACGATCTCCATTCAATTACTGAGGCGACAGTTTACGAGCTAGCTAGGGGCGAGCCTATCACCCCAGTTACAGACTAGCTAGTGGGCTAGCCTGTTACTCCAGATACAGCCAGCACCAAACTGTCTAGTCGTGTTGAGTTAAGACTTCAGAGAAGAGTGGTTGTGTTCGGAGTTTCCCTGGAAGTGCAACTCGGCTTTTCTTCATTTCGCCTGTTAACTTTTCGTTCTGCAAAATACACAGTCAAGTTAAGATTGGACGGAAGGGGGATTTGTGATTCATGCACCTCGCCATTCTTAAATTACGTCTGACAATAATTCGTTGCACATGCATCTGTATGATAATATAATTAATAGTTCAGTCAGTGATTTTACACCCTCATGCCGAGACGTAAAACGGATATAGGTCGTAGTTCATTGACATCGGAAAAGAGTGCTTATCACGTAATGCATTTATAACTGTTCCCGGGTGAAGCCGGGGCGGGTTGCTAGTTAATAAAATACAATAAATAAAATTAGAGGATGCACTTAAATTCTATAAGTATATGGTTAACAAAAGTCTGGTGCTTTTCAGTCTGTCAACACGAATGTACCCAAAAGAGCTGGGTTATGCCCTAATCCTGAAATAAATTAAATGAGATTAATAAATACACTAGGATGGCCAGTTTCGATCGTCAAGCGATCATCATCAGATCCATTATACTTCGGCTATAACATCTATGTTAGAGGATACAGGTGAAAAATGTTTACAATATGTACAATTATTTAGTTGCAGTATTGGTATTGTGGTCGACCACAACTTGTGCTAGAGTGAACACGAAACTGCTCGAAGCTCCAGCCAGGAAGACATCCAGATAAGTAGCAGTCTGTGTTATTATTGCAGTATAACCATAGTTGATTTTTTACAACCATATAGTCACCCCAAACAGACAAACTCCGGATTTATATCACCATTTTAGCATTTCACCTAACATTAGATATACTACATTTAGCATACACCGACAGTTGCATTACCAATACTGCAACTAAATAATTGTACACATTGTAAATATTTTTCACCTGTATCCTCAAACATAGATGAAGTGTAATGGATCTGATGATGATCGCTTAACGATTGAAACTGGTCATCCTAGTGTATTTATTAATCTCATGTAATTTATTTCAGGATTAGGACATAACCGAGCTCTTTTTGGGTACATTCGTGTTGACCGACTGAAAAGCACCAAACTTTTGTTAACTGAGGCAACACTGAAAAAATGGCTTCAAAGCTCACAATGTGTATGGTTACTTATCTCAGCGGAGTTGTTTCCGTACTGCTTCCACCTTAACGGCTGTCTCCTCTCCGCTGACAATGCGTGAAGTGGGACCCGTAGTTACAATTTGCGATAACAGATGTCACGCGTAACGTTATTCGGACTAAGTAGGTCCAGGAGTGTCATTTATATATTATATACACAGAGCCCGCCCAGTCATTGGGAAATTCGTGTTGACCGACTGAAGAGTTACAAATAACAACTAAAAAATTTCGCCTACCCTAATCCCAAATAGAGCCCAGCCCATACTCATACAAATGTTGACAAGAAAACATGCCGGTGGCCATCCGGGAAATCGGTGTCCACATGTATTGTCTGCGCGCCAGGAGAAGCCAGTTGGGTTTGAACGAAGCCTTCCCGCGTACTGTATAACGCACATTCAAAAAACATCAAGTCAGTCACTGACTAATTCATTCACTCAGTGCATTCTTTCGGTCTTTCTTTGTACTCGTGCTATGTTAATAAATAAACACAGGGCCTGTAGGAAGGGAACAACACACACTTTAAGCCGGTTAATCAGCAAGCACCATGATAGCAGCAACTCACTGCCGATATACAGGATGTTTCAGAGATCAGTACAAATCTTTTTTCTTCTGATTGTTGGTGGCCCCGAATACATGAGAAATGAAAATAATTTCCTATTTCAAAAAATATAGAAATAAAAATATGTTTGTAGCTCAGGTAGTATAATGATGAATGGCTTAGTACTTTACTGACATACATGACTATATTTTTAGCCTATTTTCAATTTTGAAAAAATAGGCTTATGAGATCACCTTTTGTCCGTAGGTGTGTGCGTATGTGTGTGTGTGATTCGTGTGTGTGTGTGTGTCCCCCCCCCCCCAATAAAATCTAAGCGGCTGGAGCGATTTCAAAGAAACTCGGGTAAGTTCATAGCACTATTCCGGGCGACCCCGACCGTGCCCTTCAAATTTTGTTACGACTCACCAATCCAACATGGCGGCTGTGCGAAATATTTCACCAGCATTCAATATATCCGAAACTATTACCGATATCACCCTGACATTTTGTATGGTGATAAAGGGAACTACTATAGGTACACTTATGTGAGTTTCGAAAACCTGGTAACTACAAAACCAACATGGCGGCCAAGCGAACTTGCGACTTTTAAATAGACGTTTCTCGCGATTTAACCAACCAAACGCAATGAAACTTGGTACAGTATATGTTTATATACATTGTAATGCACCGACATCTAACTTTGTTCAATTGTTTACATAACAACAAGATGGTGGACGTGCGAAATATTTCACCGGCATTCTATATCTCTGAAACTATCAGTGATATCTCCCTGAAATTTTGTACGGAGATAAAGGGCACTACTGGAAGTCCATCTATAAGACTTTCAAAAACCGGTTAACTACAAAACGAGCATGGCGGCGAAGCGAATTTGTAAATTTTAATTCGACCTTTCTCGCGATTTAATACTCCAAACAGGAAATATTTATACACATTGTAATGTACTGGTATCCAATTTAGTTCAATTGTTTACATGACTTCAAGATGGCGACTGTGCGAATTTTAAAATAAAGTTTTTATTTCTTGTGACGTCGTCATGCGATCGAAGTGAAAGTTTGAATAATGAACCTACGCAATAATTTTCCTTTAATGGTACATGACTATGGCCTATTGTGCCCACTGGCCGAAGGTTTCGGGGAGCCACCGGTTTCAAATGACCCTTCCGAGACCCTCTTCCAGTTAACACACAAGTATGGGGGACGATACATTCATAGGCTGGTGTAGCACAAAAGTCTGCACTCGGGGGTGTCGGGAATTAGTGAGGTTCGATCTCCAACCAGCTCAGAGGAATGCATCGATAACAAAACTAAACAAGAAAGAGAGGTCAGTCTTAGGTTAAAATCACAAATAAATTTTATTCAGAATAGATCCCAAGCCTAGCATGAGAGTTGCAAACGGCTAGTCCGATAATATTCTGCCCTGAAAGAAATATAAAAAAGTCCTAAACAAGATCTAAATTACTCTCATGGTCCTAATACAAAATTCGACAAAATGAACAAGCTAAGAGAATGGCACGTAAGATCGGCCCTAAGCAATTACATCGAAATAACTTACGGGTGGATCAAACATCAAAAGAATTTACAGCAAAGCAAGACATTTACTTGTTTACAAATACTAGAACATTTACATTTAGTAGCAAGGGGAAAATTTATCCTATGCTATGATGATGCCATCTCTAACATTTATCTTTAGAGTTAAGTGTTTAGCTAGTCCTAAGTATCATTAATTAATAAACGAGATGCGTTTATTACTAAGAAAATCAAGCTATGTGCACAATGTTGCTGAATAAAAGAAACTATGCTAATACAACACAAATGCATACAATAATTCAGTACTCCTATGGTTGTGCAATTGGCACTGCCTGCGTACTCGATTTGTTACTGTTTGTAACAAACGGTCATAGTGTCAAAGTGTTAAGAAAATAGAAAATATATAGGAAAGCCTGCAAATGCGATAGTAATTAAGCAATTACATCGACTCATATTGCTACTAATCTGATGTGTGTGCTTCAGTTATCACATCACCCATTAGTGGTCGACTAATCATGTGAAAATGTATCAAAATGTATCTACAATAGCTTAACAGCATCTAAGTGTTAACATTTGGTCCAGAAAAATAGTTTATTTTTAATGTTTATAAATTCTATTTAGGTTCAGGGGGAATTATAAGATTTGTTAGTTTTCAAAACCCTATTTTTGGTTATTATTAGAGTTTCACACAATTATTTATTCCTGCCAGTATTGATGTTCAGTTTATGGACCTTTAAAAGCGTTCAGTGTATTCAGGTAACGTTTGCATCCAACTTAAGCAAATCACTCAATAGTTCAATAGCATACGAGACACCCTGTGTCTTCACCAATATTTCATAACACTTATTAGACATCCTATGTCTTCACCAATTACTTTACTCTGATCCAGGCGCCTTCGGTTTTTGGTACGACTTTAATTAGTTCATTACCACCGATATAACCACAATAGCAATGTCGGAGGTATTCATCCACCGTCACGATTCATATAATACTCTTATTTTACAAAAGTGTGGAATCCTAATTGATACACGTTTGAATTGCTGGTAATAAAATTATGTGTACAAAAAACACATCCTGACAACGCTTTAAATAAACATGAAGGTTTCTGATACAAGCTAACTGTGTGTGTGCGTTTATAAAATTGCCTCTTTCCTGAATAAGTCGAACCTGCGTTCATTTGGTTACAAAATACAATTTCATTCATTGCCTGTGTAGCTTCTCTTAAAGAAATAAACCTGTTTTCGAGTAGTGATCTGGCCAATAAATGTGAATAACGGAACTCTGCATTCCACTTGTAATAATGTCAAGAATCTCACAGCCTTCTAAAACAAAATATTGATCCACTGCCTAGAATCGAGTGTGCTGTGTAGTGAACTTGGCTCGTAACCTTGGCCTTGATTTAACATTGTCAAACTAGTTTATTTGTCATCAGCCTGACAAAAATAAAAGTTGATAATACTTGTTTTTAAATGATACGAATGAGCATTGAAAATCCAGCCTTCCTGGCGTCTATAAAAAAATGTTTAATAAAACTTATATTTTCCACACGCGTCTTATAATTAGCTACCTGCATTGTGCACTAAATAAATGAAACCAAAATAAACTAAGTCTACTGTTTTCCACTCTTACAATACGCTATAAATATTTGATCTGACTTACAGATTCAGCGTCACTTGGTTCGAGTCCCGCCATGAGATGTTGTATGTGGTCTCGTGTATGGCTTTAGGTTACCATTTCATTGTGTCTGGACATCCTCCGTCGCCAATTCCCCACGCATGATTTAGCAATCACATGCCATCGCGCGGTTGGAGTTGTATCTGAAGATCTGCTGGTTTATCACTATTGCGATGTTAGCGTTGGTAAAAATGTAGCACATAATTAAATAAAACTGTCGCGCACTGCAGCTGATATGCGGTTAAAAAAATGCCCATTTTCACTCCGCCGCTGGCTCTAGCCTCTGTCGCTTGTGCGACACTCACTCGTGACTTGCACTGATATTTACACAAGAAAATGTTAACACAATTAAATAAAAATCACTGCCCATCTGGCAAATAAAGATTGTACTTGTAGATTTTGTACAGTTATAAAGTTAATTAAATACACAGTTTATAGAACACTGAAACATGTGTGTGTGCGTGAGAATGAGACCATGCGGTCGCAAAGTTTTCTTCACACAAGTCCTTCATTTCACCTCGGATAATAATAAAAATATTTCACAGTTCTCGTAGTGGTGAATGTCTTCAATCCATAAACTATTACACAATGCCATGATGGCTATCCATAAGAAAGTTATTCGCAGATTTTTCCTGCCACATGGTTTCCTTTCACTTGTGCTCCATCATGCACATGTTGTCTCTTCCACAGACAAATAGGAACTGGTGTTACCAAATATGGCGTGCTCTCAGTACATGAGCTGGCCACGTAAATTGTTAGTTTCTTCGATTTTCGAAGTATGCTGTACTTCAAATATGCAGAATTACTTGGTTATAATTATAGTAGATTTTTGGAATGTGAAAAATAGGTAAAAATATAATCATAAGCGATATTGCTTCAGCTTCTTCCCGCCGCTCGCAGGGTATATTCAGTTACATTTCAGCATAAGTTTTCGTCTCTGTTGCCTGAGCAAACATGCGTCAACGGGCGCATACATCTCCACGTCAAGTAAATAAAAATTGTGGAAGTCAATTTTTATTTCAGCCAATTACCAATCCTTGGTTTGAGTTCGTGCACGATCCATTCTGTCAGTGATCCTGTGATTTTATCTGCTCAAATCTTTCTTCAATGCGATTATCGAATTCTTTCTTTTTCCCACCCTGTTCCTCAAGGTAAGCATCTAATGTTTTGCTACGTATTGGTTGGATCTGTGATTGTTCTCACGAGTTTCCTCTCGAATCGCTTCAATGTCTGTAGTTAAGTCCAGTTTTATTTTGCTGACTTCAGCCTCCACCTTCTCTACTTTGCTTGCTAAGTTGCTACACGTTTGGTATTCATGTGTACGGCAAATGCTATGCCTCTAGTTAGTTTTAATCCAGAGTTAACTATAGCCACATCAGCCTTAAACACACCCACGTACGTGTTCGCTTCTTCCATACGCTGTTCCACGGTGTTAATCCTAGTACTAACGATTTCTTTTGCATTAGCGACTTCACTCCTGACTGATTCGATGTTATCATTCATCTCCGTCTGAACGTCTTTGAGTTTTTGATTTATCTCAGATCTATTTGTTCGTATCTCCTGTTTTATTCCCTCTAAGTGTGCGTGATATTCCGTGCGATAAGTTTCCATTTCTGCACGCAAATCATCACTAACCTTATTGATTGTGACAGTAATTTCGGCTTTAACATTGGCAATGCCCTCTCGCACTTCAACTACATTCTGTGCCATATCTGCCCTAATGTTATTGTTTAACAGTGTCATGTCAGCTCTAATATTTGTAGTAATGTTGTTACTAGTTTGTAACAGAGTAGCTGTAGCATTGTTACTGTTCTCATTCATGTCTGCCCTAACAATGTTTGCATCTGCCCTTAAATTTTATTATTTAGAGCCATATCTGCCCTAACAGTGTTTATATCTGCCCTTAAATTGTCATTATTCTGAGCCATGTCTGTCCTAACATTGTTTACGTTTCCAGTAACATTATTAATATCGGCCCTTAAGTTTACATTATTTTGAGCCATGTCTGTCCTAACATTGTTTATATCAGCTCTGAGATCATTATTGTTACGTGTCATATTGTCCATCGACACCTGCAGATTATGCAGTAGGGCAGGCAAGTTTGCCAACAACTCGGCTGTCTCTTGCGCAGACATAACATCTTCAATTGGAGAAATACGGGGAACTAACAACTTCATATGCCTTAACAATGGTTTGAGTTGGAAAACAGTAGAAAATCCATTCCTTCATAAATTTATTCGATGATAACAGCTGAATCTGTGGTAAAATTTAAATGAGATCAAGACAACAACAAACTTACATTTACTCAAGACTAGGATAACTGCAAATCAAATCCTCAACTTATTATCATTAATAAATGTTACCTAGCCTCATGGTCTTAATAAGAATAAGAATAAGAATGCCATGTAGCCTTCCAAAACACTAGTACGAAATCTCGATTCGTTACTAATCCGTTGGATTTGCTAACAAAATAAAATCCTCACAAACAAACGAATCATGGAGATCGAACACAAGTTTCGATGCAACCACGTTCGGCGCCAACGTACTATATGTGCCCGCAGGCCGAAGGTTTCGGGGAGCCACCGGTTTCAAATGGCCCTTCCGAGACCCTCTTCCAGTTAACACACAAGTATGGGGGACGATACATTCATAGGCTGGTGTAGCACAAAAGTCTGCACTCGGGGGTGTCGGGAATTAGTGAGGTTCGATCTTTAACCAGCTCAGAGGAATGCATCGATAACAAAACTAAACAAGAAAGAGAGGTCAGTCTTAGGTTAAAATCACAAATAAATTTTATTCAGAATAGATCCCAAGCCTAGCATGAGAGTTGCAAACGGCTAGTCCGATAATATTCTGCCCTGAAAGAAATAAAAAAAGTCCTAAACAAGATCTAAATTGCTCTCATGGTCCTAATACAAAATTCGACAAAATGAACAAGCTAAGAGAATGGCACGTAAGATCGGCCCTAAGCAATTACATCGAAATAACTTACGGGTGGATCAAACATCAAAAGAATTTACAGCAAAGCAAGACATTTACTTGTTTACAAATACTAGAACATTTACATTTAGTAGCAAGGGGAAAATTTATCCTATGCTATGATGATGCCATCTCTAACATTTATCTTTAGAGTTAAGTGTTTAGCTAGTCCTAAATATCATTAATTAATAAACGAGATGCGTTTATTACTAAGAAAATCAAGCTATGTTCACAATGTTGCTGAATAAAAAAAAGATGCTAATACAACACAAATGCATACAATAATTCAGCACTCCTATGATTGTGCAATTGGAACTGCCTGCGTACTCGATTTGTTACTGTTTGTAACAAACGGTCATAGTGTCAAAGTGTTAAGAAAATAGAAAATATATAGGAAAGCCTGCAAATGCGATAGTAATTAAGCAATTACATCGACTCATATTGCTACTAATCTGATGTGTGTGCTTCAGTTATCACATCACCAATTAGTGGTCGACTAATCATGTGAAAATGTATCAAAATGTATCTACAATAGCTTAACAGTATCTAAGTGTTAACATTTGGTCCAGAAAAATAGTTTATTTTTAATGTTTATAAATTTTATTTAGGTTCAGGGGGAATTATAAGATTTGTTAGTTTTCAAAACCCTATTTTTGGTTATTATTAGAGTTTCACACAATTATTTTTTCCTGCCAGTATTGTTGTTCAGTTTATGGACCTTTAAATGCGTTCAGTGTATTCAGGTAACGTTCGTATCCAACTTAAGCAAATAACTCAATAGTTCAATAGCTTAAGAGACACCCTGTGTCTTCACCAATATTTCATCACACTTATTAGACATCCTATGTCTTCACCAATTACTTTACTCTTATTTCGGATCCATTGATCCAGGCGCCTTCGGTTTTTGGTACGACTTTAATTAGTTCATTACCACCGATATAACCACAATAACAATATCGGAGGTATTCATCCACCGTCACGACTCATATAATACTTTTATTTTACAAAAGTGTGGAATCCTAATTGATACACTTTTGAATTGCTGGTAATGAAATTATGTGTACAAAAATTCATCCTGACAACGCTTTAAATAAACACGGAGGTTTCTGATACAAGCTAACTGTGTGTGTGCGTTTATAGAATTGCCTCTTCCCTGAATAAGTCGAACCTGCGTTCATTTGGTTACAAAATACAATTTCATTCATTGCCTGTGTAGCTTCTCTTAAAGAAATAAACCTGTTTTCGAGTATTGATCTGGCCAATAAATGTGAAAAACGGAACTCGGCATTCCACTTGTAATAATGTCAAGAATCTCACAGCCTTCTAAAACAAAATATTGATCCACTGCCTAGAATCGAGTGTGCTGTGTAGTGAACTTGGCTCGTAACCTTGGCCTTGATTTAACATTGTCAAACTAGTTTATTTGTCATCAGCCTGACAAAAATAAAAGTTGATAATACTTGTTTTTAAATGATACGAATGAGCATTGAAAATCCAGCCTTCCTGGCGTCTATAAAAAAATGTTTAATAAAACTTATATTTTCCACACGCGTCTTATAATTAGCTACCTGCATTGTGCACTAAATAAATGAAACCAAAATAAACTAAGTCTACTGTTTTCCACTCTTACAATACGCTATAAATATTTGATCTGACATACAGATTCAGCGTCACTTGGTTCGAGTCCCGCCATGAGATGTTGTATGCGGTCTCGTGTATGGCTTTAGGTTACCATTTCATTGTGTCTGGACATCCTCCGTCGCCAATTCCCCACGCATGATTTAGCAATCACATGCCATCGCGCGGTAGGAGTTGTATCTGAAGATCTGCTGGTTTATCACTATTGCGATGTTAGCGTTGGTAAAAATGTAGCACATAATTAAATAAAACTGTCGCGCACTGCAGCTAGTATGCGGTTAAAAATTGCCCATTTTCACTCCGCCACTGGCTCTAGCCTCTGTCGCTTGTGCGACACTCACTCGTGACTTGCACTGATATTTACACAAGAAAATGTTAACAAAATTAAATAAAAATCACTGCCCATCCGGCAAATAAAGATTGTACTTGTAGATTTTGTACAGTTATAAAGTTAATTAAATACACAGTTTATAGAACACTGAAACATGTGTGTGTGCGTGAGAATGAGACCATGCGGTCGCAAAGTTTTCTTCACACAAGTCCTTCATTTCACCTCGGATAATAATAAAAATATTTCACAGTTCTCGTAGTGGTGAATGTCTTCAATCCATAAACTATTACACAATGCCATGATGGCTATCCATAAGAAAGTTATTCGCAGATTTTTCCTGCCACATGGTTTCCTTTCACTTGTGCTCCATCATGCACATGTTGTCTCTTCCACAGAAAAATAGGAACTGGTGTTACCAAATATGGCGTGCTCTCAGTACATGAGCTGGCCACGTAAATTGATAGTTTCTTCGATTTTCGAAGTATGCTGTACTTCAAATATGCAGAATTATTTGGTTATAATTATAGTAGATTTTTGGAACGTGAAAAAGAAGTAAAAATATAATCATAAGCGATATTGCTTCAGCTTCTTCCCGCCGCTCGCAGGGTATATTCAGTTACATTTCAGCATAAGTTTTCGTCTCTGTTGCCTGAGCAAACATGCGTCAACGGGCGCACTATACATTTAACAATCCAACATGGCGACCATCCGAAATATTTAGACGGCTCTGAATATTTACGAATCTATTATAGCAATCAAACTGAATTTTTTAATGTTCATAGGGGCTATGATCTTAAGTTCACCTATAGGACTTTAAATAACCTGGTGATCACAAATCCAACATGGCGGCGACGCGAAGTTTCAATATTCACATGGAAGTTTCTCGCAATTTAACCATCCGAGTGCAGTGAAACTTGGTACAGTAAATCCTTATACGAATGGTAATCCACTGGCATCTAATTTATTTCAATTGTTTCCATAACCTCAAGATGGTAGGTGTGCGAAATTTTAAAATATCCTTGTGTTTTCTTGTGTCCTAATTATGCGATTGAAGTTTGAATGCTACAGGTACACAATAATCTGCATGTAACAGTACAGAACTCTAGGACCTACATATATTAAATCCAACATGGCGACCATCCGTAATATTTAGTCGGTTCTCAATATCTACGAATCTATTACAGCAATCAAACTGAAATTGTGTATGTTGATAGAGGCAATTAACATAGGTAGGATATATGAAAATAGGCTGTATAGTTCTTCACGGAACTACTTGTTTTTATTTTAAATTTATTAATTTCCATCATGAATTCCTTCCTCAAGACAGATTCCATACCATTTAAAAACTCATTCAAACCCTCTGGTATGTCGGCTAAGATGACGATGTCATCAGCAAATCTCAGAGTTGAGATTATTTCTCCTTGAATCTTTACTTCTTCTTTGAATTCCAATTTCCTTCCCCACATCAAACGTTATATTTTCAACATACTAATTTTATGATTGCAATTGGACATTATTTTCACGTCACATATATTCACTGCCATTCCAACAACCAGAAGTAAAGGTATGTGTACTTATCTCTGAAACACCCTGTATTTGGGTGAGGGATAGGCAGTCTGCGCATGCTCCCCGCCACAGCGTGTCGAACTGTCATCACTTGGCCCGCAGACAATAACTGCTACTGTATCTTTAATGTGAAGATATGGCAGTTTGTCTCTTCTTGTAAATCCTTATAGTGCCACGGGGCCGATAGGCCTATATCACCCGAGGGAGCTTCTTCTAGAAATGCCACCGGCCGATCTATCGGCCACGTTTTTCTAAATTTTTTAGTGTTTTTTTCCAGCCACGCAGCGCCAACACAGTTGTAACCAAGACGACGCGGGAATCGCTCTTTCTCATAATATATCGATGTTCAGTGAATGACTGGATTTATAATATAAGTATTCTTTGAAAAAACTGCAGTCAGCTGACTTTCGGCGTGTGTTATCTTTTGAAGACCTTTATGTTTATGATTGGAGGTAACTAAGATACGTGGCTAGCTCTTTGAACGAAGGGAGAACAAATAAGGTTTTAATATTTTGAAGGAAGTGATTGATTGATTGATTGATTGATTCAATATCTATTAACAATTATATCACAAAATATACTAATTAGAATGTGTAGGCTGTCAAAATTAAATTAAAATTTCCATTTTTTTAACTTAAATATTTTGAAAAATATGTTAACCTACTACAAAAATTATCTACAGTCTATCTGAAAAACTCAGGTAGGGGATAATTTTCATCAAACACTTGTAATTTCACTAAACTTGGTTTGGCAATGTTAGCATAACCACTCATTAATTGTCCGGCATATGATTTAATAACAATAACATACTCCAGCAATCCTTTTGCCGTGTCTGTTGAGGAGTTTCGTATAGGTGCAACAGTCAGCGGTGTGCTGTAAGTATGGGACGCAGTGCAAGACGCAGGGTGTACCAAGAGCCTGCCGATCAGCCTGACTTGGTGCGCCTAGGGGAAACCCCACAACAGACATGAGAAAAGGATTGCTGGATAGGCAGAAGGGATGGGTGAACCTTCAGGAACTTATATTGGACAACGCTGCAGAAATCAGTGAGGAGTCCCCCAGGGGTGTATTCTTTCACCACTTCTATGTAACATTCATCATGGCAGGATAAAGAAACCTAAGATGAAGTTGAGTTCGGAGTAAAGATCAATTACGATCAGATTTGCAGATTATAATTGTCTATCCGCAGAGAATAGTGCACACCTACAAGTACCGTACTTGTAAATAGTGTTTCGTTAGCCGGAGAAACCATGACAGTCAGTATTAAAACCACTATAAACAATTAATGATCTTTAGCCGCCAGTGTTGCAAAGAAGTAGCCGATATGTTAAATTTCATGGGATCCAATTCGTGGCATTGGCTGTCATCCTGGAGGTTTGGGCTCGATTCCCACCTCTGTCAAGAAGTTTAATTGTTATGTGAGTGGTGAAGCTGGTTTTACTCAACACTGAGAGACAGAGCTGATAGTAGTTGGGTTTGATTCCTAACTCAGTCATTCTAGAAGTGGTTTTCCGTGGTTTCAGACTTCTATCGCATGCGAATGCCGGGATGTTACCCAAATTATGGCCACGGCCGACTCCTACCCAAATTGTAGCCTTAATTACATACATGCACACTCTAGTACAGGTATCACAATCACACAGGTTATCATACAGTTTCTACACACACACCTGAGTACACGGGCTTGATGATCACGATGTCCAAGCTGTTAATAACAACGACAACAGAAGGGGAAACAACTTGAAATTAAGAAATAAACAATACAAATCCCAAAAATAAATAAATAAATAATCATCGTGTGGCCTCCGGAGAGGCCGAGTGCAGGTCCATCGCGTCTTAATGAGGATGAAGTGATGTTGATGACGTCACATACACCCAGTCCCCGAGCCACGAGAATTAACCCCAGCAATACCATGCTATTTTTCAAACCACGGGCTACGAACGGGGAGATGATGATGATGATGATGATGATAATTGTTGTTTTAAGGGGCCTAACATCGTGGTTATCGGCCCCTGATGAAATGAAATGGCGTAAAATGAAAGGATGAAGATGAAAACAGCTCACTGCTATGGATGAAGCGAAAATGATTTAGATAAAATAGACAGTGAGCCCCAAGAATTATGCCTTATGTGGCAGGGAAAATACTTACAAAAAGGAACTCAGATTGAAACTACTCACCAAATGGAGAGCAGTAGTACGTACATAAGGGAATTTCGAACGAAAATACTCACAAAAGGAATAGATTGAAAAATACGCACAAAATGCAACGTGCAGTCGAAATACCTACAAAATGCAAGTGAAATCAAAATACTTACAAAATGCAAATGAGATTGAAAATACGCACAAAATGTAATGGAGATTCAAAATACCCACAAAATTGCAATTGAGACTTAACTACTTGAACAAAGCGGGGTAGGTTGAAAATACAAAATGCAATTGAAATTCAAAAAACTCACAAAAGCCCCGGCCCGGATATTGAAAGACTTACTAAAAAGCAATTTAGATTGTCAATCCTTACAAAATGCAATTGAGGTTGAAAAACACTCACAAAATGCAATCTAGATCGAAAAGACTTACAAAATGCAACGTAGATTAAAAATACCTACAAAAAAATCGCTAAGGGCGAATTTAGATACACGGGGAACCAAGTAACAAAAACAGTGCGGGAATCTGAAAGAGAAAAGGAAATATAAGGAAAAGAGGAGAGGGGAGGGGAGAGAGGAGAGGGTCCGCCCCGAAGGGAAGGGACAAAAGGGGAAAACTGACCCAGCTCAGGAATCCCTCGGGGTTTCCAACTCCCGAACTCACCAGCCGTGAGCCCCTGAGGGTGTAGCATTATCTAGGGTGCACCAGAAGTGGTAGGGCTACATACACCCTGCCTCCTTAAGGGCCTTGATTACAAGGCAGGAGGTAAAGGGAAAAGAAAAAGAAGGCTGACCCCTCACAGAAGGAGGGTATCAGGAAAGAAGAGACAAGGGCCAATTAAGGCGGGAAAGTGAAAGACTCCCTAGGCCTCGGATAACCTAATACCGTCGGGGTGGGAAGAGAACAAGAGTTGACCAAGGGAGGTCGACAGGAAAGAAGACGGAGAGGAGCCCGGCACAAGTAAGTGGAAGCAATGCCGGAATCAGCTGGGGCCCCGTGGTCGCCAACCCACATCCCACTAGATGTGAGCCCCTGGGGGGGGGGAGAGGGGGGTATTTTGTGACCACCTTATTCCTTTTGTGTGATTTACATTATCCGTTAATTAACATGCCGGCCCCGTGGTGTTGGGGTAGCGCGCCTGCCTCTCACCCGGAGGCCCCGGGTTCGATCCCCGGCTCCGTCAGGGATTTAAAAACTGACGTGAGGGTTGGAACGGGGTGCACTCAGCCTCGTGAGGACAATTGAGTAGCTGTCTGACTGTGAGACAGCGCCCCGATCACGAATACCAAGATTAACGGCCGAGGGGACCCGACGCGCTGATCACGTGTCACCCCAATATCTGCAGGCCAAATGGCTGGGCAGCGGTCGCTTGGTCGGCCTTAGCCCGTCATGGGGTTGTTTGTTTAATCAACATATCTTGTATTTTGAACCTTAAATTAACCTTCAATGGCAAAAATATAACTTATTTAATAACAGTTGCACACAAAATCAAAAAATCATGACAAAGGATGTTCAGAAAGTAAATTATTCACTTCGCCATCTTCAAGACACGTGGGTGAGTGGATATCGTGTCGGTCTACTAACCCCAAGATTGCAGGTTCGCTCCTGGCCGTGGTAAGTGATTTTTGAAAGGCGGCAAAAATACGACACGCATGTCAAACGATGTTGGCATGTCAAAGAACCCATTTGAATTCAATAGGCCGTGTTCATAATGGCAAATCTCGGGAGTTTCTCATTTCTCTATTAGAAAGAGCTATAGTGTTCAAGGAGCTTAGATATCTAACCTCCTTGACTTTCATAGTGATTCAAGGAACAACGAAATTCGACATGCAAGGTACCCTCTGGGTTTCAAATTACAAAGCTTGCACCCGGCACCCGAAGCCGTAAGATAAAAATAAAAATAAAAAAATAAAAACACACACGTGGTACATACGACTGTTCTCTACTGTGTACCTCTTGCAACCAGAACATATTATGGTGGTTTTGTTAACTTTGTCGTACTTTTGCCCTAAGCACAGTGCACGGTATGACGAGGCACACAAACTACCAACGGGGAGGGGGGGTTCCGTGCCCACCAAAAGTAAATTGTTAATATCTTACACAAGAATTAAAATTAAAAAATAAAAAAGTAAATGTGTGTTTAGACAACCGAATTCAAAATAGACAGTGAGCGTAGAAAAGGAATACCGTGAATAAACCGTAAAAATGGAACTAGTGGGCACGAAATACCCCCCCCCCCCCCGTTGGTAATGCTAGGCCTAATCCCAGGACATTAAAATCCCTGATGGCTCGGCCGGGAATCAAACCCGGGTCACTTTGGGCCAAAGTCTAGCGCGCTAACCGTTCAGCCACGGAGCCGGACATCCCATAAATAATAAACAATAAAGATGTCAGAGACCCTCACAGGTCACAGCCACTCAATTGAGTAGCTGGCGCGTGCTCGTCTCGTGGCGCACGTGCACTGCACTTCACTGACATAGCCACTTGTTTGGTTCCTTAGTTTACTGTCGGGGAAATAAGTATAGATACTCGAGTTTAGAGGACAATAAAACCTTTACCCTTAGTCTTACATAAGAACAACCTACAGCAAAATTTTCCTTGCTTTATTTGTCGTTTAACGATATAGAGTAAATATTTGCATTGTATCTCGTTAAAATGCAATAGCAGATTGAAAAAAAAAAGTACCGGTTTTTCTTACCAAGTACACGGAGCGCTCACTTAGAAAGACCATTACGTTAAAAGTATTGATCTGATCGTAACCCAAGTTCCTTTAAAACGTATTAAAGTTTCGTTACGATCAGATCAATACTTTTAACGTAATGGTCTTTCTAAGTGAGCGCTCCGTGAACTTGGTAAGAAAAACCGGTACTTCTTTTGTTCAATCTGCTATAAAATTTTAACGAGATACAATGCAAATATTTACTCTATATCGTTAAACGACAAATAAAACAAGGAACATTTTGGTGTAGGTTGTTCTTATGTAAGACTAAGGGTAAAGGTTTTATTGACCTCTAAACTCGAGTATCTATACTTATTTCCCCAGTTTAGGGGCTGCGACAACGCGGTCATGTAGCCCCGTGTACTTTAGGTGTGTGTAGAATCTGTCTGATAACCGGTGTTAATTGTGATGACTTTATTAGTGTGTGTTATCTGTGATTCAGGTGAGGACTGCAGACCTTCAATTTTCAAGTAGTTCCTACTTTTGCTACCAAATGCTACTGTCCACGACAACTAGCTGCGGACGTGGCTACTAAATGCCATCGCAGTCACCATCTGGCGGCAAACTTTGGAACTAATAAAGCGTTATAAAACTAACCTACAAAGTTTAGCTTCTTCAAGTGTAGTTAGTGGAAGGTTCTTTTACATGCCGTAAATCAATGACATGGGACAGCCGGCTTTACTTCCCGTCCGAAGGAAGGCATACTGAGGGGCTTTTAACGCTCTAAAAGAATCCAAATACTTCGGCCAGGTTTGAACCCGCGATCTTGGGCATAGAAGCTCAGCATGCTACCGACTACGCCACCGAAGCCGCTGTGAAATGAGCCTAATATTAATATAACAAAGAAAACTAATAATTACCATAACAAGAAATATATACGGTATTCAATAATAATAATAATAATAATATCGTATGGCCTTGGGTGCTGGGTGCAAGCTTTGTAGTTTGACACCCAGAGGGTAGCTTGCATGTCGAATTTCGTTGTTCCTTGAATCATTATGAAATTCAAGGAGGTTAGATATCTAAGCTATCAAAGCTCCTTGAACACTATAGCGCTTTCTAGTAGAGAAAAGAGGAACTTTGTGTTGGCAGAAACTCCCGAGATTAATTTTGCCATTATGAACACGGCCTACTGAATTCAAATGGGTTCTTTGACATGCGTGTCGTATTTTTGCCGCCTTTCAAAAATCACTTACCACGGCCAGGAGCGAACCTGCAATCTTGGGGCTAATAGACCAACACGCTATCAACTCACCCACCGTGGCAAGCTTATACGGTATTCAATAATCATAACGGAACAAGTTATTTAACTTAAAATACATTTGACAATTTAGATCGGAGTTACTAACCCACTCTCGCTTATAAAGCGGATGACGCGATCTGTGGCCACTACGTCATGAGCTAGTATATCCTGACTGCCACCGTGGAGACCCGAGTTCGATTCCCATCTCTGCCAAAAAAAATCAATTCTGGTCTGAAGGGTGAAACGAGGTCCACTCAGCCTCGTGGGGCGAAACTGAGAAGTCGGCCGGATTCCCTTTTCAGCCATCCTGGTAATCGTTTTCCGTTGTTTCCCACTTTTACTCCAGGCAAATGCCGGGATGGTTCCTAACTTAAGGCCATGGCCACCTCCTTCCCATTCCTCACGTGCATTACAAATACACACACTAGTACAGACACCACAATAACACAGGTAACCAGATAAATTCTACACACACCTCGATTTCGCAAAGTCCCTAAATGAACTAACAACAGCATCGGCTAGTATAAGTTTGAGTGTATTCTGCGAACCAAGTTCTTTTCGTAGGTTAGTAAGATCCACACTCCGATTAAAGTGGGCCTCGGTGAATACGGCTTCACAGGTACGAAGTTCTTGACTTATCCTCCGCAATGTCAACCAACTTCGGACTGAGACCTTGTTACAATGTTTTCTGTACGGGCAGTACAGAGTGGCCCAGACAGTTAACCCAACATGAGATCATTCGACGCGCTGACCGCCAATTGAGCCCTGTCCAGTGGAATGCGGGGTCCGCCACATCACAATAGGTCACCGAACACAAGTGTGATTTCATTTGGTGCTACACCGCAATAACACAGGCTGTCAGACAAATATTATACACCGAAGTACACGGGACTAAATGTGCACAATGTACAAGCACCTGAACTGAAACAGCAACAACAGGATCAAACATATTATTTCATATTTGCCCTGAAACTAGGTTTACAGTTAGAGGCCGTAAAGGCCATTCATTTATGTTAAACAAACTCTTTTGTAAACTTCCTAATTTTGGAAATATTGCCTAACTCATTTAGAAAATATATTTTGAAAAAATTGAATAATACACTATTATTGGACTAACAAGGGGAGGATACGATGCATGGGTCACCGATTCGAACCATCTTTAGTACACTTGTAGGACATGACCAGGCGTATACCAAGTGCAAGTAGTAAGGTGCGCTTCTCAGCCCTTTCCAAGAAATTAATTAATTATAATTGCAGAGCGGAGTCTATGTGCCTTGTACACTAGCGAAAAGCTAACGAGCGCGTGGTGCAGCGGTAAGAGCCCTGCTTCGTAAGCGCGGGATCGCTGGATCGAATCCCACTGGTGTTGTTTTTGCTGTGTGTGTTGTGTGTGTGTTTCTTTTTGTAAACATTGGCAATTCGTACAAATGTAGGTGTCGCGAACAATATTTTGCAGTCACTTGTAATAACGTGTTATGTGAGCGGGAAAATGGGTTCTGAAATCATCGTATGGGGGTCAACGTTTGTGACATAACATACTGTACAGTATCGGCATTGCAAATACATTGGTATTATACACGGTCAGGTGTATTCTATTATATGTACTGGTAGGCCTATACATTTATACATTGAAGGCCCAGTCTGTTCCGTTCATTGCACGTCTGTGAACCATCAGACCACCCCGTACCCCGCAAGTAGTTACTTGTGTTATGCGTATTGCCAATGGTTACAAAAAGAAAAAGAAAAGAAAGAGAAAAGTCACAACGTACTGCAACGACTCACTGGTGGGATTCGATCCAGCGATCCCGCGCTTACGAAGCAGGACTCTTACCGCTGCACCACGCGCTCGTTAGCTTTTCGCTAGTGTACAACCTACATGGACGCCGCTCTGCAATTGTAATTAATTAATTTCTTGGAAACGGCTGAGAAGCGCACCTTACTACTTGCACCTAGTATAGGCCTACACGTGCACTAAAGATGGTTCGAATCGGCGACCCACGCATCGTATCCTCCCCTTGTGAGGATAGCAGACTGCTCAAACATTATTAAAGATAAAATGCTCCAACATTCAATAGAAATTCCATTCAAACTAGTGCAAGTTTCGGTGCAACAATGCGACTTTCTTCAGCAGATTATAATTAAACCGTAAGAAAGTAATTATCTGTTGAGAAATGAAATTGGAGTCGCCTCCGTAGCGTAGCGGTCAGCATGGTTAGCTGCCACCCCGGAGGTCCTGGGTTCGATTCCCGGCTCTGCCGCGAAATTTGAAAAGTGGTATGAGGACTGGAACGGGGTCTACTCAGCCTCGGGTGTTCCAGATGAGTAGAGGGGGTTCGATTCCCACCCCAGCCATCCTCGAAGTGGTTTTCCGTGGTTTCCCACTTCGTCTTCGGGCAAATGCCGGGATGGTACTGTCCCCGATATCCGGATAGTAGGCTGTCAGATATCCGCCCCCTCAATCGGATTGCCAAAAATCAATCGCACCGGCACAGCTACATCAATGAAAATGGCACTGACAGATACTACCGAGATTAGAGCACAGCAGTCAACAAGAAATTATTGTGGAACACACCAAAATATACGGGGGTTCATACTTACCTTTACTTACCTCTTCCAATTAATCTCGGATATGGGTTGCCAACTGGATCACTTAAAGTATGCCCACACAATAACCTCCACCATGATATTTAAAATGAGCCAAGACGGAAACAAGAAACTTTAAACTGTACAATAATTTATTTCACATAAAGGGAATGATTCTAACAAAAATTCAACAAAATATACGTGGCAATCAGAAGCCATTGTCAATATAATCATGTCCTCCTGTAGGACTTGTAGACGTTACATACAAAATCTTATCTTTCACTAGCTTAAAAGAACGTAATAATAGTAATACACTTGGAATGGATGCGGGAGTTGGGGTGAGACATGTAGCAATTGTTTTCCTCTTTCATAAACATCACACTTTATTTATAACTGCAAGCCTGTTATGTAATCGACCTTGGCCTCTAACATACAGTTGTCAGGCCAGCTGCGATCCACCCTTCATCATGTCGCATGCCTACGTCGTTAAATGGACCCACCTGTCCAGTCAGCCTTAGCATATGCTCGTAACCTCTGAGCCTAGCTCCTTTTCAAACATTTTAAATGTCCTCAACTCAACTCAAATATTAACACGCAAATCGTTTAAATGCTTCAATCACATGTTACTGGATTACTCTAATAATCCCAAAACTTGTTTAATGGTATAATCCACTTGTATAATTAGCGTTCTTTAGAGTATATTAACAAAACTCTTAATGTTTATAACAAATGCTCATTAATTGTTAATAACAATTATAAATTGTTTATAATATTGTCAAATGACAATTGAAAAATCTATACACGCCTCTATTAATTCCTTTCGTTACAAATTATTATTAAAGATAATTACATAAATTTATTTACAATATTTATATTATTTATTTTAGAAATACATTAAACCACACGTTTATCCGGTTGATAATTACTCAAATCAGGTTAATATAATCGACCAATGAAGGTTAGTTATATTTATGCTTATATTCAGGTTTAATAAGTTTTAATAATTATTATTATTATTTGTGACGGTAACCTCCATTCAAAATCGTTATCTCAAATTATTTAACACTCTTGTTAATTTTAACAGTAATTTCACATGATTAATTTTCAAAGGACCTGGACAATAAACTCAGCGGAAAAATACTTCGCTCAAATGCACAAATTGCATAAAATAGGCCCAGAATTCATCATATATTTCAATATATATGGCATAAAAATCTTCCACAATTCATACAAAAACCTCCACTTACAAATTCTTCAACATCATTAATATTACTGTGGGAATCTCCTTCAATTATTCAAGGGCATTATTCATCAGCGACTTTTACATGTCCACTGAACTAACGATTATACATCCATAGTTCCACTTTAAAAATTCTTATATTCATTAATTGTTTCAAAACTGTTATTTATTTAACCTTCGTGGGTTTCATTCATGAATCGATATGAAGTAAAAATTTGCCAATCACAAATAAATTTAATAGCAAATACGATTATACACGCCTCTCTGGTCTATCAAAATTGAGATTAATATCTCCTAAGTATCGTAGTATAAAAATACTATCTTCAATCAAAGTTCATCTAAACTGCATAATAGTCGAATAGAATACAATTAGACTTTGGAGTGCAAACATTATTGTTCCAATCTAGTATTGAGAAAAATTCCTATTAAAAGTTCATTACTATAGTGTATTCAATAAATCGTAATCAAAGTTCATATTTCATAATATTGTCTGTAATGCAATGGTAATGACGATAACTGACGATAAATGTCTATGTTGCAATCATGTTCATATAACGACTAGTATTTCCAAGATCGTCGATACAGAAATAGATTTTAACGCTCTAAAATCTTTTAATTATTCTTCTTTCTTGAGGATGACAGAAAATTGGTCAAAGTAATTTACTGAAAAGAATTACTTTAATAAAATGACACGCTGTCTGAATTCAAATCTGCCATAGAAAATCGTTAACTTTACAGTCAAATCGTGACTTCAAAAATATGCAAATTACTAAAAAAATAATTATCAGTCTCAACTGATCCAAAATTATTTAAATATGCCAAAGACATAACAATGTCTTAATAAATCGTAGAAAAAGGCATAACTCATCGAAGTGTATTGAGTACAGAAATATCAATTAAAAATATGGGGCAAAATATAGGACAGAAAATATGAGAAAAATGGTTGCTCAGACATCGCTAAATGGCTCAAATAAAACAAGAAACGTTCACGACTACCTTATCTGTTGATTGAAGTTCTAGAGGAAAATCTTCCAAAGAAGACTGGTGATGGTTCCATTTCACCAAAAAGATGTGCTCCGTCCTCGAACCTGGAACCAGCGCCCTCGGAGAATAGAACTGCTTCCTCCTCCGGAAATTGCACTGCTCCATGTATACGATAGACATCCTTCTGGCAAAACTCTTCTTTGTGAGCCGGGTCTACCCTGGCCTCTCTTGATAGTTCCCTGAAGTTCTGGTAGAAATTCGCCATGAAGTTTATTGCAGTTATTTCCGCAGAAATATTCATAATAGTGGAGTACGAATATATTTCCACTGCCATTTGATATAATTCAGCGTTGGACAACGATGCATGAGTGTAGTTGGATGTTCACTACATGCTCGCTTTTGTAGAAAGACGATTAGCGAAGTTCCATGCTGCTATTTCACTCCATTGATATATGTCCCAATTGCATTAAAGTCCTTAGCCTTCCATCTCCATTTCCGTTATAATAGTTGAAAGAACTGCGATATTATATTGTTCCATTCTAGAGTGCAGCGTTATATCATCAAATGCAATATGTAGTATCACGGTTGCAATACCAGTGTCAGCCGTAGCGTAAAATGTGATATTTTAAAAGTGCTTCTCAAGTGGCGAGAAAATCACTTTTGTCTGCCGACTTAAAATGCCAATATCTTTCGAATTATAACCTTGAAAATGTTCAATCTTTCTACACACTTTAATATAGTACTGCACAATAGAATTGGCTTAAAGGCATTAGTCAACTCTTGATATATTATCTTGTAGACTCGTTAATGTGTGCGTTTCAACTTCGCCTAGTTTCAATCAACGTAAAATGGAACTGCGGCACTCTCGAAGCTCGTTCGATGCGGTTGGCTTTACCACACGCTAAAGACGACTTGTTTCACTTTATCACTCGAAAACGACTATATGACATCAGAAATATATATGCGGTCTGAGATATATATGCGATATGAGACACATGAGATATGAGAGCTCCTCTCTGCTGTGCAAGACCTTTTATCAACTTCTTAAGGGGCGTATCCATCCCTTCCATAGCTTGTTTCTCCGTCATCGCTAGAAGTTCTAACTTTGGCAATACTTGACGGATTTTCAAATTTCAAAAACACAAAAATAATTTCTTCAAAATTCCAAATCAATGCCATAACTGAAAATAGTTTTCCACAATTCTGCATTCCAAAAGTAATTAAATAAGGTAGTTTCAGTAATCACCGTCTCCCTCCAAACTATCGTTCATTGGTTCGAGTCTTTCCTCCAATCGCGTAACTTCTTCCTCAGCACAATTCCATGTTTCCCTGCGACTGCATCGTAAATCTCAGATCTTTCTCGAACAAAATCATGACGTCACCAAGAATCTCAGTTCAACCAGCCTACTTGCGTGAAGTCTGCGTCATCCGTGCCTACGTCATGAATATACGCGTCACAACTATGACAGCCATAACTTTCTTCATATTTTCCAATACAACCGCCGTGGTCTCAATATAATTCAATTTACGGGGGCAGTACCTTCTTTAAGGCCACGGCCGCCTCCTTCCTCTTCCTTGCCTATCCATCCTGACCATCCATTACCTTCCCTCATGAGGCCCCTGTTCGCTTTGCAGGTGAGGCTGCCTGGGCGAGGTGCCAATCACACCTCACCAGTTGTATCCACTCCGATTAGATGTTCCCAGCTCTAGGACACTGCCCGTAGAGGCAGTAGTGGTGAGTTCCCTCGCTGAGTCCGTGGGTTCCACCAACCTGGAGGGTAAACGAGTAAGAAAGAAAGAAAGAGAAATGAAATTAAGTAAAATATATACAGGATGAAATACAGAAACTTTAAAAACAATGAATAAGAACGATGGAAATATAAAACCTAATGGATAAGTGTTCTTGTAAAATGTAAAATAATAGAATCAGTTTGAAATAAAATAAAATGGATATCCCTATAAATAATTTGATTAAAGGTTCTAAATATTTGAATATAATTTTCAAAACACTCTGAAGGTGCCTTTTCAAACTTGTTATTGAAGCCGTGATGGATGGTGAAACAGACAAATTGAATTGAGACTTTTAATGTTGGTTGGTTCCTCAGTTTAGGGGCTGCGACAACGCGGTGATGTAGCCCCGTGTACTTGTAGAATCTGTCTGATAACCGGTGTTAATTGTGATGGCTGTATTAGTGTGTGTATCTGCTTTTTAAGTGAAGTAAGTACTGCAACTTTGAATTTTTCAAATAGTTCCTACTTTTGCCGCCAAACGCCACCATCAACGACTACTAGGCCTAGTTCAGACCTTAGCTACTAGATACCACCGCAGTCGGCTCTTGGCAACGAACGTAGAAACCTAAGAGCGTTGTTTACATTCCTAACCTATACAATTTAGCTTCACACGGGTGTAATTAGTGGAAGGTTCTTTAACTACAAAAAAGTCAACAACCCCGGGCACTATACAGCGCATGACGGGCTAAGGCCGACCAAGCGACCGCTGCCCAGCCATTTGGCCTGCAGATATTGGGGTGACGCGTGATTAGCTATATGCTGACTGTGATGCCATCTAGTAGCCAAGTCCGCAGCTAGGTGACGTGGATGGTAGCATTAGGAGGCAAAAGTGGGAACTACTTGAAATTATCGTCTGTAGTCCTTACCTGAATCACAGATAACACACACTATTACAGTCATCACAATTAACACCGGTTATCAGACAGATTCTACACACACCGAAAGTACACAGGACAGCCCCTAAACTGAGGAACCAACCAAACGAGTTTTGTGAAACATTCACCTTAGCGTTTGATATATATGTATGTTAAACACTCAAGTACACGGGGCTTAATAATCACGATGTCCAAGCCCCTCAAATAAAACAAAAACATCAACGCTGAAAAATTACTTCAAACATTTCAATAAAAGAACGCACCTACCCAGCATTCTCCTGCAGGGAGTGTGAAAGGAAACAGGCCGTGCTAGTGCTAACAATGTGGGGGAGTTACAATGTTGTTGCTGTGGTATTGATGTGTGCACCCGATCCTCAGCGACTTGATAACCTCTGCCATCTAACGACAGCAGCTGTAACCACTTGCCAATCAAACTGCGTGCACTGCGCCCTGCTAGGATCGTCCCGCCCCTTCAAACAAACAGGTGCGTTAGAGTCTTGCCACTGGTTTGATGCAGATCTCAATGCCTTCCTGCCCTGAGCTTAGTATCAGCGATACATACAGAAGCTATCACACGCTATGTCAGCCAGGCGCGGATCTAGAGTTTGGCTTTGGGGGGGTCAGAGAATCGAAATTGTATCACTAACAACGCAATCACAAAATAACCAAACGTACAAAACGAAAGCTACATGGATAGAAATTTGATGCGTTTAGGGCACCAAAAATATTCGTACAAATTGCAACGGCGTGTTTTGCGACTTTTACATCGAGCTTCGAGAAAACTTTCAAGGTACGTTACAGTTTCGGCAAGTCGAGTTGGTACCGACAAAGGGAGAAAGTCACAGGTTAAATTGCCAACCAAGCTTGCAGTTTGGACGTCGGCAAAATTTTTTGGTGCGAAAAAGGCCCCAAATTCCTATCCGTGCATTGCTGCACATTCATCGTGACATCACTATAAACATCGATTCGGTAATCACAAGGTTTGCTAAACAAAACAGACGAGTTGATTTTGTTATATAAATAATCGTTTTTATATAACAGGCATGAAGTTGTAAATATGTACAGTTGTAACAGAACATAATAATTGCAATAAAGATATTTCAGTATGAAAAAAAAAGTTTTTCAGTTAAAATTCGTAAAGTTTTATTTGTCTGGTTATTGTGTTTTCGTTTTTTGAGTTTGCAAAAAAAAAATGGTGTCCGTTTGGGGCGGGGGGTCATGATCCCCGTGACCCCCTCCCCCCCTTGAATCCGCGTCAGACTGGTCTTGTCTTCTTAACTCTCTGGAATTGAAACTTAAGACTATTGGTGCAGCAGAAAAGAGATTAGATGAGTACATAAAGTGCCGAATGGCGAGGAATTTAGTTAACCTTTAACTGGGTAGGGGGGGGGGGGGGGGAGGGGTGCTGAGAACACCCCACGTGCAATATTCGCTTGTTTTTATTTTCTGACAGAAGTTGGCTACACTGTTGAGGAACTCAGTACCTTCTTGAATAAGCTTGGAGTTTAATATTGGAAACTCCAGCTATCTGATATGACATCTAGCGGTAAAAATGAGAAACTTACCAAGTAGGGTACATTGGTCACGTGGTGACTGTTTGTATATGGTTTCTTGTATTGGTAAACAGATCGTGGTAAATTGTTCGTGTCTTTATACATAAGTAATAAGTTTTACTCGTTGATAGAGTGAAAAATGAGTAAAAGCAAAGTGTATTGCTCAGTTTACGGCTGTAAGTCGATGTATAAGAGGGCTGCGGATATACGTTTTCATCACTTTCCAAAAGATGCAAATAGCAATACCCGAAATGTGATGATACCTAATAATAATACCTTTCCACCCCGGGAAGGATCTAACACTTGTCGAGGTAGACAGACGGAAGACCTGCGACGTAAAGCCAGCGAAGGTTATTCAGTTTAAAAACAGCTGTTATGATGGGCGCGCTGGTAAGATAGAAGTTACTTGAATAATTAATTAAATAATTAATTATTGGCTGCTTGGTAGGGAGAAGGGATGAGTTTAACTTGTATTAAAACTCGTGGGGCGACAGGAATTGCTTGATTTGGATGGTTAAAAGGTGGGTTTGGTGTTGAATATTTGAATGGTAGCGGAATCACTCATTCTACAGTGCCCACGGGGAGGCAAATTAGGCCTATATGACTCGTAGTGGAATAGCTCGAATATCGAAGAACATAGCGATTACGAGGTGTATGCTTGGCGGAAAGGCTGGCGGATCATCAGTTTGACATCAATTCACGATATACGTCGGAGCTTGGAACAGTGGCGTCTGGTTTGCGTGGATGCTAGTCTCGGAATGATAAAAGTAGCACAGCTTCGGTGTGTTATTTATTTGTTTATGTACCGTATTTCTCTATTTGAATGTCCTCGGCGTTGACTCAGGATCGACATTTACATTATATTGCGCATAATAGTACCGAAATAATGTCCGAAGTGTAGCCCTGTGTAAATTTGAATCAGCTGATCTACATCAACCATAAAAACTGATGCTTGATAATATGCAAATGACACCAAAAAATCCAGTGGAACACACAAATTAGATCACGTGTATCGCACAGTTATACATATATACAATTAAAAATAACACTGTCATTACTTTAGAGACCACATTTACTGATTATAACCGAAAAATAAAAAGTGTTCCATATCAAATGCGTGTTATTGAGTATTTTAAACCCTACTTATCCAGACCGACCGCAGCGCCCCAAGTGTTAGTTTGAGTTGCCAATAACGTCATTTGCATTGTTTAAAGTTGTGTCTATTACTGCCGACAATAGCATTAATAGGCTGGGGTGTCGTCAGCACCCCGCATACCCAGTTACGATACACACCGTGTCTAGTTGGTTTCTACTTCGCAAATTGAGCTGTCGCTTCTGTGTGGTGTTGGGAGTGAGTGAAATGAATACTTCTTTAGATGAGTGCAGGAACGGATCAGGAAGCTTCTAGATGAAGTAAATAATTGTCTGGAAGTAATGAAGAATTGAGCTTAAAAATGTGCATGCACTACGAAACCAAAACATTAAGACTTTGGGATTGGAAATCAGTGAGGTATTTATTTTTAACCTACTTTTCTCATTTTGCAAAAATGAGGAAAAAGTGGACTTATGAGATCGATCCGGGGAAATGTGTGTCTGTCTGTCTGTCTGTCTGTGTGTTTGTGCCCCACTATCAACTCCTAAGCGGCTGCAGCTATCAAAACCAAATTTGGTAGGAGTAAACATCTATACCTGAATATCTCACGGCCATATTTGAAATTGACGTCAGTGCTACCAACAGCTGAAAAATCGCAATTGAAATTTGAGTTCTATGTTGAATATCTCAGAAGTTATGCATGCGAACTATTACAAAATTAGCACTTATATATATAGTAACATTCCAGATTAATTTTCAGAAGTTCAAACATGCCAGTGTTGCCAACATGATTCTAAGCCTGCCGATAGGTCCAATTGTTAAATGCATGTAACTTCTATACTATCCATCGGATTTCAACCAAATTTCGTATATACTCTGTGTACTACATCATATATGACTGTGCGTATTCTAAAGGGCCACAAGGACTGCCAACTGTTAATAAATGCTCTCTCTATGTTTTAACCCTGATATCAATATATCAGACAGCATGCAAGCCAACAACTCTAAACTTTGCACACGTATAGTAAATGACATTCTACTTTAGTTTGGTGAAGCGTATATACATCAGAGCTACCAACACGATTCTAAGCCTGCTGATAAGTCCAGTTTTTTTAATTGCATGTAACGTCTATACTAACAAATGGATTTCATCCAAAATTGGTACTATAAGAGATAGTAATATTTCAGATTATTTCTGAACATCGCATACATGGCATTGTTACCAACATGACTTTACAGCATGTACTATCCATTAGACTTAAACAACATTTTGTATGTACATTCTATACCTTAAGAGATGGAACTAAGAATATATTGAGAGTCGCCAGGGCTGCCAACTGTAATAAGTTACTCTATTAGGCTACACTTATTTCTTGTGAATTTCAAACTGCAGTACTTAGAAATGTTAGTATTACCAACTTTATTTCGTCATTATTCTAGATGGGTGTATATAGATTGGCATGAATCTTACATTTTAAGAAAAGTAGGCTCTTTAGTTCGTCACGGAACTACTTATTAAAACTGTGGTGCCAAATATCTTATGATAATTTTTTAAGGTAGTAATAAAGATTGAATTTGGTATATTTGGTTTTATTTTACATTTGTAAAAGAATAGTGAATGTTATAGTTGGGGTGTTGTTAGCGCCGCACCTACCCCCACTCTTACCCACATACCCAATTAAAGGTTGAGCTAAGTGTATCTTCTTGATGCAAAGGAAGCAATCGAAATGCACTTAGCTAAAGTAAACAACCCCAATAATTTAAACGAAATACACATTCATGGAAATTACCCCCCTCCCCCCTTTTTCACTCTACTAGAAAACACACCCCGTCAGAAACAAAACACAACATAACGTTGTAGCCAAGCTGGATAGGAGATCATAAAGGGATGATGATGATGATAATTGTTTTAAGAGGCCTAACATCTAGGTTATCGGCCCCTAATGGTCTGAGTGATCGTGAAGATGAAAATGAACTATAACTAAAACTAAACACTAACTTATATACTAGAAGAAGAAATGGAAAACAAAATGAGAATAAGGCAAATAAAGGACAGGAGGAAAAGAAATGCCCTCAACCGTCGAAGAATGCGGATTGACGGACTTGGAAGGAAGGAGAGCCATGAAAGGCAGGTATGAAAGTGAAAGAGGAGAGGGTCCTCCCCACAGGTAATGGACAAAAGGGCACACCGGACCCAGCTCAGGAATCCCTCGAGGTCGCCAACTCCCGAACTCACCAGCCGCGAGCCCCTGAGGGTGTAGTAATATCCAGGGTGCACCAGAGGTGGTGGGGCTACATACACCCGGCCTCCTTGAGGGCCTTGAGCAGAAGGCACGAGAGAACATGAAAAGAAAAAGAAGGCTGACCCCTCACAAAAGGAGGGTATCAGAAAAGATGAGACAAAGGCCAATTATGGCGAGAAAGGAAGAGACTCCATATGCCTTGGATACCCTAATACCGTCGGGGTCGGAAGAGAACAAGAGTTGACCAAGTGAGGTCGACAGGAATGAAGACAGAGAGGAGCCCGGCACAAGCAAGTGGAAGCAATGCCGGACTCAGCTGGGGCCCCGTGGTCGCCAAGCCACGTCCCATTAGATGTGAGCCACTGGGGGGAGATCATAAAGGGAAACATGTTATTGGATCAGGATGTACTTTGTACCATATCTTAAATAAACCAAGGCTGGCATTAACGGCAGTAGTAAAGGTTCCGGGACATTCTCATTACACCGGGTAGCTCATAAGCTTAAGCGTGGCGAGAATGAAAACTGGCCTTTAATAGTTGAAGAAGTCCAGTATGCAATAACATACACCATATTAGGACGTTCTAGACTTGTCAGCATACATATGTTACATATTCGATGAACACAGGTGGTTAGGAATGCGGGAGGGGGAAGTAAAGAGAGACTCGTTGTTGTTGTTGTTTGTCTTCAGTCGTTTGATTAGTTTGATGCAGCTCTCCATGCTTCCCTAACCTGAGATATTCTTTCCATCACTACATGGCTACCGCACCCTACATCCCAGGCAATCTGTTTAACATATTCTAACCTTGGTCTACCCCTACAGTTCTTATCCTCGGCCCTTCCTTCTATAACTAAGTTTGCTATTCCTGGGTGTCTTGGTATGTTTCCTAGGAAATTCCACCTAGGTAGTTGGTAGCATGCTGAGCTTCTATGCCCATGATCGCTGGTTCGAACCCGACCAAAGTCGTCGGTTTTTTTAAGAGCGTTAAAATTCCCTCAGTATGTCTTCCTTCGAAGGGAAGGTAAAGCCGGCGGTCCCATGTCATAGATTTATGGCATGTAAAAATAACCTTCCACTAATTACACTTGTGTGAAGCTAAATTATAGGTTCGATTTGACGAACGCTCTTCGGTTCCAACGAGTCTAGGGATACAACTGGGGAGCTGGGACTAGCACCTCGCCTAGGTGGCCTCACCTGCAAAGTGAACAGGAGCCTTATGAGGGATGGGAATGGATGGAAAGATAGGGAGGGAGAGACAAGGAAGAAGGAGGCGGCTGTGGCCTGACGGTAGGTACCATCTCGGCATTTGCCCGAAGACGAAGTGGGAAGCCACGGAAAACCACTTCGAGGATGGCTCAGGTGGGAATCTATTTCCCCCCTGTTCATTTGGACCAACTGAGGCTGAGTAGACCCCGTTCCTGTCCTCATACCACTTTCGTGCCAGAGCCGGGAATCGGACCTTGGACCTCCTGGGTGGGAGCTAAGCACGCTGACCTTTACACGACGGAGGCGACTTACTCAAAAATGATACATCATCGAATTATCACAGAGAACTTCACACTTTTAAGTAATTATTTGCTCTCCTTAAATTTGTTAATATTCAAATTCTATAAAACCAAGGATGTCAGAGGTGATTTTCACACTGTAGTTCGTTTAATTAACTGTGTTTATCTCTACTTAGTATACAACAAAGTCCCCGATTCTTGGATGTTACGGTTAAACTTGAGAACCACTGGATGGATTTTGATGGGATTTTCACCATTCTGTAAAGGATATCTCGAGAATGATTTCTGTAGAAAATAATTTATTTATGATCAAAGGAAGCCGAGCAGTAACGATTTCAGTGGAAGAGTCGAAAATGAACCTGGCGTCCGAGCGCTTTGTAAGATTACGCTGGGCAAACCGTTAAAAATATCTAAATACTATGAGTAGGAATTGTTCAGCATGAAAAGTTCTACAAAAAAGCCCGCGAGAGCATATGTCTATCTACAATACATCGCCCACTATAAGTGTTTTTACGTTTTAATTTCTACCAACCATGTCCATTCAACTACTGAGGTGACAGTTTACGAGCTAGCTAAGGGCGAGTCTATCATCCCTGCTACAGCCTAGCTAGCGGGCGAACCTATTGCCACAGATACAGCCAGCAGCAAACCGTCGAGTCGTGTTGAGTAAAAACTTGAGAGAAGAGTGGTTGTGTTTGGTATTTCCGTGGAAGTGCAACTCGGCTTTTCTTCTTGTGAAATTTTCGTTCCGCAGAATACACAGTCAAGTTAAGATTGGACGGAAGGGGGATTTGTGTTTCATGCACCTCGCCATTCTTAAATTACATCTGACAAAGAATTTGTTGCACATGGATCTCAATGATAGTATAATTAATAGTCCAGTCAGTGATTTTAACCCATCATGCCGAGACGTAAAACGGATATTGGTCGTTGTTCATTGACATTGGAAAAAAAAAGCGCCTATCACGTAATGCATTCATAACTGTTCCCCGACGAAGCCGGGTCAGGTTGCTAGTTTAGAATATAGGGAACTTGGAAACAATAAGAGATTTATCCCCACTTTCCTGGCAGTAAATAACCAAAAGCTGAAAAGTGCTGCAAATATTTGAATGTTCTGTCAGGTAGGATTCCTCTCAATCAACTAGAGCTAGGAATAGACTATCTTCAGGTTTACTTTTAAACATTATCGACTAAAAATTCAAATATACTACAATAAATGGAGCAAAACTGCAATAACCAGTGATGGACGAAGCAAAGAGGATATAAAAGTAGGTTGGCTCAGAGAAGAAAAGCATTTCTACAAAAAAGGAATCTGTTGACATCGAATATAGATTTAGATATTAGGGAGTCATTTTTGAAAGCCTTTGTGTGGAGCGTGGCGCTCTATGGAAGTGAAACTTGGACTATTGGTGCAGCAGAAAAGAAGAGAATAGAAGTGTTTGAAATGTGGTATTACAGGAGAATGATGAACAGGTGGGTAGATAGGGTATTACGATGAGGTATTACGACGAGTGGGAGAGGAGAGATTTTTCTGGCGACTGCTAATGAAGAGAAGAGATAGGTTGGTAGGACAAATACTAAGACACCCAGGAATTGCAAGCTTAATTATGGAAGGATGGGTCGAGGACAAGAACTGCAGGGGTAGCGTAGACCAAGGTTAGAATATGTTAAACAGATTGCATCGGATGTAGGGTGTGGTAGCTATGTAGAGATGAAACTATTAGCTCAGCACAGGGAGGCATGGAAAGCTCCATCAAACCAGTCAAAAGGCCGAAGACTCTAACAACATCTGCAATTAGGTATTTTAGGTAGTACAGAATTCATGCATATGGCTATTTTGAGTGTGATTCGAATGAGTATTTAAGTACTTTATGATCGACCCTGACTATTATATGTCTGAAAACTGTATCATAATCATGGTCATTATAACAGTATTTTTCATTATGAAACAGTTTCTCCCACCGATCACAGCTCAAGAAACAGTTGTTTGACCAATTAGATAAGGATACCTTCGGGCATGCGCTCAAAATCCAACATGTCTGTATAAATTACCAAACGTGCACCGTCCATATGTTCGCGTAAATAAACTGCTGAATATGAGACAAGAAATAGCACTGTACCTTAATATCTCCAAATCCAATTTCTACACAGCGCGTTGTTTTCAAACGCATTCGGTGACATTTTTACTGAATACTGGTGCTCAATCTGCACATATGGCATTGAAGCACACAGAGCGCATGCGTCGGTCGGTCAGAGAGCTTGGAAATCAGGGATATCCTTACTCAGCGCAGCACCCGATCACAAAAATCTAGTGACAATCTCAACAGATATTTATGAATATTTATGTTAAAACATATAATAATGTTATAATTATCGTCGAGCATAAACAGTCGTATGCAACTCGCCTATAATGGCAATTAAGACACTCGTATGCAAATTATAAAACTCGCATACGCTCGTTTTATAAAGATACTCGTGTCTTAATTATTGCCATTATAGGCTCGTTGCATAATGTACTATTATATTTAGAAGTAAGGAGAAAAATAGGTAAAAACCTAAAAACTGGTCCCTATTGACGACAGGAGTCGACATTCGTAGCATTGTTTTATGTTCCTGAGATTAATTCACTTGGGAGTTTCCTCTGCTTGTGACTTGAGCACTTATTTTATTATCGCTCGCATTCCATGTTACATGGCAGCCATCGTCAGCTGAGGAGATGGCCTGAATCTGACTGAATTGCTACGTCCCTTGTGTCGTCAAGCGAGTCTCAGCATTTAGAGTCCTTTTAAAAGTTTACGACAGGCCGTAAAATCTAAACTTGCCGTAGTCTTAAAATCTTGATTCCGCCACTTTGCGATACTCCACATCCTGCTCCACTGTGAGACTTGCCAATTCAGCAATGTTGTTTCATTTAGTAGCTCACGGCTCCCCGTGTACTTGGGTGTGCGTTTATAATTACAGTAGGATTGGGAAGAAGGTGACAGTGGCTTTGTTGGGTACCATCCTAGCATTTTCCTGAAATAAACATGAGAATTGAAACCTCTGGAGACTGAAAGTATTGGTTGGTTGGTTTCTCAGTTTAGGGGCTGCGACAACGCGGTCATATAGCCCCGTGTACTTTGGGTGTGTGTAGAATCTGTCTGAAAACCGGTGTTAATTGTGATGACTGTATTAGTGTGTGTATCTGTTTTAATTCAAGTAAGGACTGCAGACATTCAATTTTCACGTAGTTCCTACTTTTGCCGCCAAACGCCACCGTCAACGACTACTAGTACAGAATTTAACTACCAGACGTCACCGCAGTCGGCTCTTGGCAACGAACGTAAGAACGTAAGAGCGTTGTTTACATTCCTAATCTTCACAATTTAGCTTCACACAGGTGTAATTAGTGGAAGGTTCTTTAACATGCCATAAATCTATGACATGGGCCGCCGGCTTTACTTCCCCTGCGAAGGAAGGCATACTGAGGGATTTTAACCACAAGTTTAGTTAGTGTAAGGTTCTTTTACTTCCCATAAATCTATGACATGGGACCGCAGGCTTCACTTTCCCTCCGAAGAAAGTCATACTGAGAGATTTTTAACGCTCTTTAAATATCCAACGACTTCAGCCGGGTTTGAACCCACAGCCTTGGGGATAGAAGCTCAGCCTGTTACCAACTACGCCACCGAAGCCGCCAGCTACCCCTTGTTATTCCAGTTTTCAACGAGATCGGCGATTAGATGCGATGAATCTGTGGCGACTGGTTTTCACGGCCGGATGCCCTTCCTGATGCCAACCTCATGAGAGGAGTTAATGAGAGATGAAATGAATGAAGATGAATTAAATTGGACAAGAATGTGGAAGGAAGCGGCCGTGGCCTGTCAGAAGGTACCATCCTAGCATTAGCCTGAAGTTGAGAATGGGGGGAAACCACGGAAAACCATTTCAAGGACGGCCGACAGTGGGGATCGAACCAACGTCTACCGAGTCCACAGATAACTTGGCCCCATGGCGTACTACTACGAAAACTAAATGTCTTGGGAAAGTACAGAATCGAACCCACAGAGGCGTGCAAATTATTAGATTCGATGTCAGTTTCCCAAAATTGCATTTTTACTTTTCACGGTTTAATGCACTAAGTATGTTTACGAGGCGATGAAATTACTTCAAATGTTTAACCAAGACTCCTAATTATATTTTCATTTAAGAAACTCAAATTAAAATGATTTTTTAGAATTTCCACAACTAGAGAAGCCTTGCAAATGCAAAATGCCACACGTTACGTTTTTATTACTTCACTCAACTTTACGTGTGAATTTAGAGCGGAGGGATTTGAGGTTTTTAACTGATGAACGCTATTGAACTATTCAAAGATTCATGAACTTTGCATTGAAATCGCCTGACTTGAATTCTAAAGTCAATGAAAATTTGAAAACGGACCCAGCTCAGATAACCCTCGGAGTCCAATAATCTGAAAGGTTCCAGACGCAATTCCTTATGGGAAAAGGTGTAATTCCACGGGAGAGGAAACACTACTAAGTAGGACAACAAAAGAAGTTGGTCAATAAAATTATTTTGAATAAAAGAAATTATGCCCAATTAAAATTATTTAATTCTATTAATTTGCACACCTATGTTTGGCATAGGAGTGTCAGTAGATTGCTTCCCACGTGCAGTTTAGTGGAAACATGGTATAGTGTGTGTCTCCTATCGTTTGAACATAAACTCTGAATTCAGTTGCTATTCTATTCTGTTGCTAAGGGCATCATGGTCATCATTCCAGTGCCCTTGAAGTGCGTGTGTGTGATATCCAGGTAACCTGTGTTCTTGTGGTGAATTTCTTCCATGCTCCCCCTTCAGGGACTCACATCTAGTGGGCGTGGGTTGGCGACCACGGGACTCCAGCTGAGTTCGGCGTTACTTCCACTTACTTGTACCGGGCTCTCTCCGTCTTTTTTCCTGTCGACCTCTCTTGGTCAACTCTTGTTCTCTTCCGACCCCGACGGTATTAGGGCATCCGAGGCCTAGGGAGTCTTTCACTTCCCCACCTTAATTGGTCTTTCCTGATCGCTCATTCTTCGAGGGGTCAGCCTTCTTGTTTTCTTTTCACGTTATGTCCTGCCTTCTGCTCAGCCCTCAAGGAGGCAGGGTGTGTGCAGCCCCACTACTTCTGGTGCACCCTGGTTGTGGTAAGGGCTCACGTCTGGTGAGTTCGGGAGTTGGCGACCCCAAGGGATTCCTCAGTTGGGTGTGGTTATTCTCCTTCTTACATTGCCTTTGGGGCGGTCCCTCTCCTCTCTCCCTTTCCTATCTGCCTTTCGTGGCTCTCCTTTCTTCAAAGGCCCTTAATTCTCATTCTTCGAGGGTTGAGTGCATTTCCTTTCCTCCTGTCTTCTGTCTCCTACTTTCCACTATTTGCAAAAATGAGGAAAGAGTAGACTAATGAGATCGATCCGGGAAAATGTGTGTATGTCTGTCTAAACAGCTTCAGCAATCGAAACCAAATTTGGTACGAGTAAAGACCTATACCTGATTATCTCAAGGCCATATCTGAAAATGATGTCAGTGCTACCAACTGCTGAATAAACGAAATTGAAATTTGAGTTCCAGGTTGGAAATCTTGGAAGGTATACATGGGAGCTATTTCAAAATTGGTACACTTATAGGCAATAATATTTCAGTATAATATCCAGGAGGCCATACATGACAATGTTGCCAAAATGATTCTAAGCCTGTTGATAGGTCCAATTTTTAAATGTATATAACTTCTACACTATCAATTGGATTACAACCAAATTTCGTATGTGCTATGTGTACTATAACAGATATGAGTATGTCTATTCTTAAGAGCAACCAGGGCTGCCAACTGTTAATAAATACTGTCTCTATTTTTTACCCTAATAACAATATATCAGAAAGTATGCAAGCCCACAACTGTCAACTTTGCACACGTATAGTACCCGGCATTCTAGATTAATTTGAAGTATATAATATACGTCAGTGCTGCCAACTTGATTCTAAGCCTGCTGATAGGACCAATTTTAAAACACATGTAACTTCTATACTAACAAATGGATTTCATCCAAAATTGGCACAACAATAGATCATAATATTTCAGATTATTTCTGACCAACACATGCATGACATTATTACCAACATGATTTTACGCGCGCTGATAGATCATATGTCTAACTGCATGTAACGACCATGCTATCCATTGGACTTCAACCAAATTTTGTATTCTGTACCTTAAGAGACGGAACTAAGAATATATTCAGTCACCAGGGCTGCCAACTGTAGTGCTCTATTAGGCTACATAATGCCAGGTAGCCTATATTTCGAACTAATTAGAAATTTCAATAGTACCAACTTAATTTCGTCATTATCCTTGACAGGTCCATATAGATTAATCATTGGCATGAATCTTAAAATTTAAGAAAAGAAGGCTCTTTATTTCGTCACGGAACTTGTTGTTGTTTTCCATTTCCTCTTGCAGTTTGTAAGTTTGTTATAGGTTTAGTTTAATTTCATTTACATTTTCACGATGTTACGCCCATCAGGGCTCGGATGTCGATGCCGTAAAATGTTTAAAAAATGCTCTTAAAATTTTCATAACTGTAATAAATGACCTAAAAATGGAAAAAATGCACTATAAAATTGGAGAAAATGATCTTATAATAATACACTCACAAATATTTCAAAAATGACATCTTAAGCTCAAACTAAAAAGTCAATCTAAATAGATTTCTAGCACTTAACAAAAGGTTTACGTTCACTTTAATCTGAGTTTCACTGCATTACGAATGCAAATCTGATGTTGTCAAATGTAAATGATCTGCGGTTATCAGCCAACAAGTTTTTATATTTCGAAAAGCTGCGTTCAACATCATCTGTTGTGATCGGAGTGTACTTGAAGTGAGGAAGGTAGTTTGCTGTTAAATCCTCCTCAATCCCATCCGTGCAGTAGTCTTCTCCAGAAAGAAGGTCTGAGATTTTGCATAGTGTTTTATACCCGGTGTTTTTGCCCAGCACGTTTTTCAGTTTTTATGCAATACCCGCAGCAATTTCCCCAAGATTGTTGCTAAGACTAGTTTCCACCCGGTTGATTAAGGAAATGGAATCAATATTTCAATATTTTAAATTATCTTGTAACAGCTACTAGCTTCTTCTTAACTCTGAGAGACGTAACTCCCTCACATAAAGCTGTGACATTACTTAATTGGAAAAAAAAATGACCTTAAAAGGCCGATTTCTCTAAAATAAGACCAAAAAAATCTACCAAACGTAAAAAATGCTCTTAAAATGAAAAATAGCAAAAAATGCAAAAAGATGCAAAATAAAAATGACATATTTGAAGACGGGATGTCCCGTCCGGAATATCTATGTACTTCAGCATTGTTTTAGATAACTCAGTGAAAAGATGACATGTCATCAACATCCGGGCCCTAATCATCATGCTCTGTTGATGGTACTTTGGGGCATCACACTGAGGGATGATGGAGCTATATTAAATTCGCGTGAGGTATTGTTTCTGTGGAGATTGCAGGACTGTTATTAAGGTTTGGGATGGGGGTAGATACTCCAGGACATGTAATAAGGTACCATCACTGCATTTGCGCGGAGGAGTTGGAAAATGCCGCGGGGAACCTTACTCTGGATAACAACAGACTGTCAGGAGCAAAAATTGGAACACTAATTTCCGACTTCATCTCAAAGTGGTGCACTGCTACAACGGGTATCTTCGATATCACAAATATATGATAAAGAGAGGAAGATGTAAACAACAAGGATCATCAAAAGTTTTAATTCCGACGTTTTTCCACATAGCCTACATTTTTATAGAACCAACTCTCACTGCGATAATCTGAAGAACTATCCACGGAAGAAAGAAATAAAGCAGGAAGAAAACTTGTACTCTTACGTGACCTTTAATCTTGTGATCATAAGCCACGGGACCTCCTTTTCACGTGGAATCCGGACCACAGGACATGGCATTTCACTTTGAAAATCTCACACTTATCTGTCTCTCGCCAAGGTGGACTGGGTTCGATTCCCGGTCAATGCTTGTGAGATGTTCGAAGGGAAACCCCCTGTGGTTCGGATTCCAAGTAAAAAGGAGGTCCCGTGGCTTGTGATCACAAGATTAACGGTCACGTAAAGCTACAAGCTTCCTTCCGCCGTGGTGGGGGCCAACAGCTTGACCACTACGCCTCTAAGAAATAAACAAAGAGAGGGAGAACATTCAAAGTGTCAGACACTAGCAACCAAAATGTTTTCGGCAAACTAAAAGAACATCTGAACGGTAAACATTTACCAACGATGAACAAGTTCAGCCTGTTGTTTACAGACACTGGGTGACTCCAGGACCAAGTATCGTCAGGGCACTGAACGTTCAGACCGTTGTTTACAGAGGCTGGGTGACTCCAGGACCAAGTATCGTCAGGGCACTGAAACATCGGTAGAACGTTCAGACCGTTATTTACAGAGGTGATGATGATGATAATTGTTGTTTTAAGGGGCCTAACATCTAGGTTATCGGCCCCTGGCATATTTACAGAGGCTGGGTGACTCCAGGACCAAGTATCGCCAGGGAACTGAACGTTCAGACTGTTGTTTACAGAGACTGTGTGACTCCAGGACCAAGTATCGCCAGGGAAATGAAACATCGGTAGAACGTTCAGACTGTTGTTTACAGAGACTATGTGGCTCCAGGACCAAGTATCGCCAGGGAAATGAAACATCGGTAGAACGTTCAGACTGTTGTTTACAGAGACTATGTGGCTCCAGGACCAAGTATCGCCAGGGAAATGAAACATTGGTAGAACGTTCAGACCGTTGTTTACAGAGACTAGGTGACTCCAGGACCAAGTATCGCCAGGGAACTGAACGTTCATACTGTTGTTTACAGAGACTAGGTGACTCCAGGACCAAGTATCGCCAGGGAACTGAACGTTCAGACGGTTGTTTACAGAGACAGGGTGACTCCAGGACCAAGTATCGCCAGGGAACTGAACGTTCAGACTGTTGTTTACAGAGACTTGATGACTCCAGGACCAAGTATCGCCAGGGAACTGAACGTTCAGACGGTTGTTTACAGAGACAGGGTGACTCCAGGACCAAGTATCGTCAGGGAAATGAAACATTGGTAGAACGTTCAGACTGTTGTTTACAGAGACTATGTGGCTCCAGGACCAAGTATCGCCAGGGAAATGAAACATTGGTAGAACGTTCAGACCGTTGTTTACAGAGACTAGGTGACTCCAGGACCAAGTATCGCCAGGGAACTGAACGTTCAGACTGTTGTTTACAGAGACTTGGTGACTCCAGGACCAAGTATCGCCAGGGAACTGAACGTTCAGACTGTTGTTTACAGAGACTTGGTGACTCCAGGACCAAGTATCGCCAGGGAACTGAACGTTCCGACGGTTGTTTACAGAGACAGGATGACTCCAGAATCAAGGGCCTGGACATTGTCAAATGTAACTTACTTATAATGCCTATGGAGGCCCACAATATATGCCAAGTATTCAAGTAATCAGAAACAAAGCCTGTAATTCGTGCGGAGACAGACTGCTGTCTCGTCTGAGATCTAACAAGCTATGTTAACTGCTCCTCGATGTTCCCCAGAAAAGTGCGGGACCTCGGTCTGTGACCGCGATAAAGCCTCTCGAAACTTATTCTCAAGAGTTGACTCCAGAAATAGATCGATACAAGTATCTTGAGGCAATCCATATGGTGCATTTAAAAATACATTATACAAGAGACTTGCTGTTCAGTACAAGATAGAATGGAAAGGGACGGTCCTTGTTCCAGCCAAGTGGTGTAGAATCAGCCATGAGTCTTTGGAGGTTATCTGCTGGGCTTATACAGCATGTAAACACTGACGTATCTTATGTCTTTAGACCGGTTTAAAGCAGCATCTCTGTCTCCTTGCCCTGAGCTAAGTGTTTTATCCCGACATAGCTACCAGTCGCACCTTACACCCGAGGCAATCTGTTTAGCTTACGAGGGCTGTTTTTTTCAAGTTCCGATTGACTGCATAAAAATAACAGATTGACATACTAAACTGATTCTACTACTAAATGTTTGCTTGTTTTATTATTATGTCTCAACATACTCGCCAAAACTATTGAAACATTTGTCGTATCGTTACACCAGCTTTCAAATGCCCTCGACAAAATATTCCGCCGCCACTGAGGTGGGTACGTCTCGAGAGTCTCCTGAAGTGTTTCCTTTTTGGCGAGGCGTTGCTGCCCAACCATACCTTCAACTCTCGAAAAAGGCGAAAATCATTCACGACCGCACTGTGCCAACCTTACGATAGTCGTTTTCAAAGAATCCAAGTGTGAAGTTTTGGACATCTGCCGTTTAGTCCAAACCAGCCCTCGTATTACAACCTTTGCTTACCCCATTAGTTCTTGTCCTCGACCCTTCCTTCCATAATTAAATTAGTTATTCCTGGTACCTTAGTATGTGCCCTACCAACCTATCTCCTCTCTTGATCAGCACTCACCAATAATATCTCTCGTCTTTATTTCTCCTCATTTGTTATTCTATCTTCAGAATTCTTCGGGAACACCACATTTCAAAAGCGTTTCTCCTCCCCTTATCTGCTGCAGCAATAGTCTAGGTCTACCATAACCCAGACGAGAACTGTACATGACTTCATTGTGCGCAATTATAATTATTATTGTATTAGTTGCAATAAATATCATGAATAGTCTAGGTTTCACTTCCATAGAGCACTACGCTCCAGACAATGGTTGTCAAAAATGACTTTCTAATACCAATACCTAAATCTATATTTGATTTCACCCCCAGGGGCTCACATATAGTGGGACGTAGGTTGGCGACCACGGGGCCCCAGCTGAGTTCGGCGTTACTTCCACTTACTTGTGCCAGGCTTCTCTCTGTCATATTTCCTTCTGCGAGGGATCAGACCTCTCCTGTTCTCTTCAGTTCTCTTTATATCTCCTGCCTTCTGCTCAAGGCCCTTAAGGAGGCAGGGTGTGTCACTTCCGACGCACCCTCGATAGAAGGTGAATTCGGGAGTTGGCGACCCCGAGGGATTCCTGAGCTGGATCAGGTTTTCCCCCTTATTCCATTGCCTCTGGGGTGTACCCTCTCCTCTCTCCCTTTCCTATCTGCCTTTCATGGTTCTCCTTTCCTACAAGTCCCTCAATCCTCATTTTTCGAGGGTTGAGGGCATTTTTTTCCTCCTGTCCTTTATTTACCGTATTCTCCTTTTGTTTTCCATTGCTTCTTCTAGTATATAAGTCAGTAGTTAGTTTTAGTTATAGTTTACATTTCATTATCATCTTCACGATCACCCAAACCATTAGAGGCCGATAACCTAGATGTTAGGCCCCTTAAAACAACAATTATCATCATATATTTGATGTCAACAGATTTCTTGTCTGTTGAAATACTTTCCTTGTCTGCGCCAAGCTATTTTTATATCCTCTTTGCTTCGTCCATCACTGATTACTTTGGTAGCAGATGTCGTCTACTTTCTACTTCCGGCCGCTGTGGCCGAGAGCGCTGACGCGCTAGCTTGGGAGAGCGTGGGTTCGAAACCCACCTCGGCCATCCCGAAAATGGTTTTCGTGGTTTCCCCTTTTCACCCTCAGGCAAATGCTGAGACGGTACCTTCCCAGACCCGTCCTGGAAATAAAATAAATGGCTACTGACTGTATTAATAATATGATTCTACTTTCTTTAGTGTTTGACTTGCCGATAACAGTAGGGGTTTCTCTTTCCCCGTCTTCCTTCCATTTTTCTTGATTTACGTTTGTAGATTTTCATCATAAATTCTTAAGCCAAGTTGCTCTTCAGTCGGTCAACACATTTATCCCCAACTATATTAGGCGAGGAGTAGAAATATATAAACACCATACAAGAATTAAACTATCACTTAGTTAACACTCAAACATGGGAGCATTGGATGACATGTTTCGATCGTCCCGCGATCATCATCGGATCCTATTCACCTGTTGTTTGAGGCATCAGTCTTTTAACTGATTTGATGCAGCCCTCCATACCTCCCTGACCTGAGCTAATCATTTCATCTCTACATAGCTGCCACACCCTACATCCGAGCCAATCTGTTAAACATATTCTGGTTGGTTGGTTCCTCAGTTTAGGGGCTGCGACAACGCGGTCATATACTTTGGGTGTGTGTAGAATTTGTCTGATAACCGGTGTTTATTGTGATGGCTGTATTAGTGTGTGTATCTGTTTTTTAATTCAAGTAAGGACTGCAACTTGGAATTTATCAAATAGTTCCCACTTTTGCCGCTAAACGCCACCGTCAACGACTATTAGGCCTAGTTCAGAACTTAGCTACTAGACGCCACCGCAGTCGGCTCTTGGCAATGAACGTAGCAACCTAAGATCGTTGTTTACATTCTTAACCTATACAATTTAGCTTCACACAGGTGTAATTAGTGGAAGGTTCTTTAACATGCCATAAATCTATGACATGGGACCGCCCGCTTTACTTCCCCTCCGAAGGAAGGCATACTGAGGGAGTTTTAACGCTCTTAAAAAATCCGACGGCTTCGGCCGGGGTTGAACCTGCTATCTTGGGCATAGAAGCTCAGCATGCTACCGACTACGCCACTGACGTATTCTAACCTTGGTCTACCCCTACAGTTCTTGTCTTGACTCTCCCCTCCATAACTAAGCTTGCTATTCCTGGGTGTCTTAATATGTGTCCTACCAACCTGTCTCTTCTCTTCTCTTGGCAGTCACCCGAAACATATCTCCTCTCCCACTCGGCTTAATACCTCGTCGTTTGTTACCCTATCTACCCATCTGATCTTCATCATTCTCCTGTAACACCACATTTCAAACGCTTCAATTCTCATCTTTTCTGCTGCTCCAATTGTCAAAGTTTCACTTCCATAGAGCGCCAATCTCCAGACAAAGGATTTCAAAAATGACTTCCTAATATCTAATTATTCGATGTCAAAAGATTTCTTTTCTGTAGAAATGCTTTCCTTGCCTGAGCCAACCTACTTTTTATATCCTCTTTGCTTCGTCCATCACTGGTTATTTTGCTTCCTAAGTTACAGAAGTCACCTACTTCCTTTAGCATTTCACCTGCTAATTTGATGTCCATAGAGGATTGTGATTTATTTCGGCTGTATTCCAATATTCACCTAGGCTTAGATAAAGTAGGGTGGTTACTGAACCCTACGGTATTAGGCTGACTGGTGTCGAACCTGGGTCTCTGGGAAAATGAGAACAGACTAGAGATACCAGCAAGAAACGAACCCAAGGTCTTTGAGGGAGTTTAAGTTATAAAAACCCCTAGAGAAAGGACACAGTAAATCACTATTGTGATTTAAAGGAATTCTGATATTATTTGATAATATAATGTAGAAAATATTAGCAGAATACTGCAATATTGGGCTGTAAAATGCATACAGTTCTGGACTTAGCACTGAAAGTTGGAGCCCTTGACATGTTGGAAATGAGTCTAGAAAATAGGCATGTTTTCACGGCGCCACGTCAGTTACTCGGACCTATTTACACCGTCTGAGAGGAGGGAGGACAGTAATATATGGTCCAGTGATTCCCCTTCACATAAGAGGAAGCCCAGTGGAGTGGGAAAATCCCAGAATAATTTAATGATTACTCGTGATTGGAGTAACTCAGAGACATGAGGATTGCACCTACGTGAATGAATTGCAAGGAGGCTAATTATCAAGCCGTCAAACATCGAAATCGATGCAGATTTAAGGTAATGCGCAAGAACACAGGAGGAATGAGCCCAGCGCAGAACTATGACCAGGTCAGAGGGGAAGAATCACCCACGCGGCTTGGGTACGCGGTGGCAAAGGCAATTAATATTAATTAATTGACTGATCGATCCTCATGCACACAGGCAGATATGTAATCAGCTAGGCAAGATGGACCAGGAAAACGTCATTGCAAGACCAGAGAAGCACGTAGAGAGGAGGTGAAGTTCCAAGGAATTTATGGACCTACTTTTCTGCTGAAAACAGATATAAGGTCAGTGGAGCAGGCAGTCGAGGTCAGTCGTGCCATATTCTAGTGCGGAGCGCATGTTGCTCGAGCCCAGAAAGGGACGCGCGCACTTTAACATTTTAGTGTTAAGCAGTATATTCGCCATGCAGCGTAAGGCACAAGTTAAGAACAATTAATAAAGTCAGTCGTGGCATATTCTAGTGCGGAGCGCATGTTGCTCGAGTCCAGGAAGAGGGATGCGCGCACTTTAACATTCTAGTGTTCATCAGTACGTTAGCCATGCAGTGTAACGCACTAAGTGAGAACAATTAATAAGGACAGTCGTGCCATATTTTAATAGTCGGCATTACAAAGTTATTAATATTGAGTACGCATTAAATGTACAGTGTGGTGTACAAGTTTAGACAATGCCATATTAGGTCAATCGTACCTCATGACTAAGAGATATTACGGGTTATTATAAAAATGTACGTGGAACTGTCGAAGGCTTTGTTATAAGCAGATCATTCAGATGATTTGTTATTTAAATATGTGTAAATTACAAGTGTAATAATCAATATAACGGGTTTGTGGAAAAGGAAGCGATAGCTTCGACATGAAGAAGCAAAGTGCAGTGTATTCCGTAATGGAAAAATTATGTAAAATGTGTGTAAAAGGTGTAATGATGCCTTGCTAATATGCAAATTATGGCGGGCATTAACGGAGAGTATGTGTGGTCGGAGCCACCAGGATAACCAATGTAAGTACCCGAAAACCATGATTTTGTAGTGAATATGTAGCCCACTGTATGTCGGTAATTTCAAAAGGTGTAGAATATGCCAATGAGAGCCAAATTTGGGAGGTAGAACCTTCAGATATTAATGTTGTGTTGATTCTAGTCAAGTTAAGATGTTCTTTGTACATCATTGTGTGGATAAATCGTTACCACTAACGTAGAAATGGCAATTGAGTTAAATAGAAAGTTAACGTAACGAACACGGATGTTCGGTTATTGAATATATAAATACGGTTACGTTGTGTCGGAGTAGGGGAAATTTATGTCAGTAATAATAATAATAATAAATAAACATCAGGGAAACTATGATTGTAAGCAAAATATATGCTAATTTGAATAACTGTATATCCAAGCAGTATTATTACAAGTGATGGACCAAGCAAAGGAATTTAATATCAGAATATCTTATGATAATGGAAAGAAATATGCTAGGAGATAGGAAATGGAAGTGTTTAATAGTGAATTGAATTGCAGCTTGATGAATAAGCTTATAAGAGTAATTGGTAGAGATTATCTTATTAATTAAGGACGTGGTCTTCTCACAATGTTCGTGGGAGCCAGGCAGCTTAATCGAAGTGTGAAATCTCGTATAGCCAAGGGCATACGGAGAGTTATATTGCAATTGAGCGTATCTAGTGAGGAAACCCTAGCTCTGATTATTGCTATGAAGCGTTCCGGGTTCGAATCCAGTGGTGTATGAGAGGGAAACATGGACACCTCACCATGACACCTGATATCGACCGAGAACTAGCTATTGTGTGAATGAATTCAGCTCCTGGGAGTGAATTCGGCGGCAGGAAGCTGTGCCCTGACCGTTTTCTTTGATAAAAGTGCCAGCTATTCCAAATCGACTTGCGCTTGATGAATCTCGGTTCCTGCAGATAAATGTAAATGGACCTGTTGAGGCCAGCTATTAATATCCTAATGATAGGAGTAAATGCTTAAACAATTCCATATTCCGGAGTGCATTCAGTATGAATTAGGTCATATGTATTGTGTGGGTCACTAAGACGGCACTGTTGTGTTTGAAGCGACAGGCTAATGCTTGGAAAGGGAAAGAGGGACGTGAGGGGGAGTAACGGCCATCTTGTTACACCCCGTTGCGGAGCCCATTGTATTGAGGAAGGGTCGGGGAAGAGACCGTACCCTACCCTAGGCTTGGAGTTAGATGTTTAAAGTGGAAAACTATGAAACCCTGTTTGTTATAAAATAATGATTGTAGTAATGAATAATGAATATGTGTGGTTTGATACACATTGATAATTAAGAATCATTCTAATAACTTAATATTTGGCAAAGTTATGATATGTTAAAAGTTGTATTTTATACTGATATTATCACCTATTTCCGAGGGTGGATACCAGATGTCACACGCTACGCCCACGGAAGGGTAGCATAAAATCCCACCCGACACAGTGGTAACATAATTATTATGAAAGTTAACTCATTACGGCATACAGTGGAGCTACAAAAAGGGTTGAATTACAATTAACAGTGGAGCTACAAAAAGGGTAGAATTACAATTAACAGTGGAGTTGCGTTTAAATATGTTATGCAACTAATAGATTGGTTAATGCATGGTAGACTCAAGCATTTTGGTGGGAAGAGAAATACAGAACATGATTGTACGCATAGTGTAAAGTCAAATGTGTTTATAATAAGTAACTAGAGATTGTGAAGTTAAAATTGTTACAATAAGTAACGTAAGATTGTAAGAACAGTAGTGTGTATCTTACCAGTGCATCAGCGCACTTGGGAATGAATTCTATGTTAATCTCATGGTAAAATAAATTCAGTAATCATTTGGATTTGTGAGGGTAAAATGCGAATAATAGTTGATTGGAGAAGTATGTTTTGCATTGGTTTTTGTGTATTATTGTTGGGATTGTTTTTGTTTGTGTGAAGCCTTGATTTAAAGCTCAATTAAAGTCTTTAGAATAGAGTTGTGTCTTCTTATTGTAGAGTTGATACCTCTTAGTCTCAGATCTAAAATATGCAATTGATCAGTGGGTGAACGGTACACGCCTGAGGACTGATGCTGGCTGGAGGCAGAAGCATGTTTTCCATGGAAATTATTCACATGGGTACATTACGTATTGCCTGTATATACAACCTTTAAATTACAGGAGCTTATCACTAACTTGCGTAACGAGTCAGTCCTATTGGAGATGTCATTGCTCAGCTGATCTGAAGCAATTCTATCAGTGTTGCCAATTTCGTGTTTTTAGCACCAGATCTGGTGTTTCTGAAGTTCGTCTGGTGCCAGAAATGTTCTCATAGCGCCATAGCAAAATACTGGTGTTATTTCAATAAAACCAGTGCCAAATCTGGTGCTTATTGAATTTTTTCATGAAATTGTCTCCTATGACAAATAAGTAAATCCTGGAAACTATGCAATAGTTTTAATGAAAATTAAATTCCACAGCCTGCTTCCAGTCTCCGACCGGGTCAGGAATGGAATGAATGAAGCCCCCATCTAGCGGCGAGGATATGAACTGTGCCGGCTGCCGAGGCCTGACGCACTCCTCTGAGGCAATGATTTCATGAATGACAGATGAAATGAAATGATAGTGGAGAGTGTTGCTGGAATGAAATTTCGACAGGGAAAATCGGAGTACCCGGAGAAAAACCTGTCTGCCTCCGTTTTGTCCAGCACAGATCTCACATGGAGTGACCGTGATTTGAACCACGGACCCAGCGGTGAGAGGCCGGCGTGCTGCCGTCTAAGCCACGGAGGCTTCGCAATAGTTTTAATAAAGTTAATCAATTAAGATAGGCAATGTTCAGCCTTACACGTATCAAGGTCAACACTCCAACAGGGGAAGTCCCTGAAATTCTCATTCTCGTGCGTGCTAAGTACGCGCAACATGCAGGGCTCAGTGCAAGTGCACTTGTACAAAGAATCGACCTATCATCTATTTTCTTCCCAGCTCCCAGAGGATTTCCCAGTTTCATGCGACGGCAGTTTATGTACTTTCGCTCCCTCACTCTAATACAGATGTAGGGAGAGTGTTTAGCCAAGTTTAATTGGTGAAAACAAAGCAAAGAAATCGAATGAAATTTCAAAAATTGCATTCCATTCTGTGTGTGTGATTTGGACTAAAAACAGAGGGAAAATGCTATCACGACTACGAACTTCCGAAGGATAAAATAGTGGCCGAAATTGGAAGTATGCAGAGCTACAGCAGTACTACACCTTCCTGCTCTAAAGATGTAATAGCGGTAGCAGGCTCCGCAGGTGAAGAAGACGATTTTTAATGAAAGAAATGTAAGTAAAAAGCCGTTTATATATTTATAAGTTTTGGTGTTTTTCTAGTGTTTTGAATCAGAGTCCAGCTGGTGCTTCTATGGTGTTTTAAAGCATAGGGTTTAGTTCATTCCCATTTCAAGATTTGGCAACACTGAATTCTTTAGTAAGTTGTTGCGTTATGTTAAGCTGTGGTTTATTATTGTGACGAACTTCAGGTATGGTTGTTGTGTCTGTTGCTATTGAACTGGTGGTCTATTATAATGTGCACTATGTTTCAGTAAGGTTTTGTAAACTTGGCTGGCATTTGGAATCCTGTACAGCGTCCATTTTCACAAACTACGCTCCTATCATTTGTGTCGTAACCTTAAATTAGCAACCATCTCAGCATATGCCTGAAGTAGAAGTGAGGGAACTTCGCAAAAACCACTTCCAAGATGGCTTACGTGGAAATCCAACCCACCTCTTCCCAGTTCTGCCTCATGAGGATGAAAATACCTTCGTTCAGTCCTCAGGCCAGAATTAAATTGCTTGTCATAGCCAGGAATCGAACACTGAATTAAGGAATGACAGCCAAGTATGATAACCACTTCGCCATGGGGTGGTCTTAGAGTACTGAAACATTTATAGAACGTTCAGACCGTTGTTCACAGAGCACTAAAATGGCGGTCGGTCGTACTTACTATTTACAGAGCACTAAAATGGCGGTTGGTCATACCTAGAGTTTACAAGGCTCTAACATGGCGTGAGTACAGTCCATGTAGGACACGCGGATCGACAAACTGGCGCGGTGGCACGCAGACCATTGGTGTGGCTACGCTCCATGGACAGTACATTACTCCCGTTGCCATTAGCCACTGTGGTCTTTAATGAAATATGCGATACAATGTGGCTCAATTGCTCTCAACTTGACCATCATTAACAGCGCAGAATTTAAATAACTTGCCCAATAGTTCAGTTTTATGGTCCTGCCTCGGCAATACAAAAATTTCCCACTGGCATGCAGTGCCTTCGTCATCCGCCTCGGAAACGCTAATACCGTGAAGGTCGGAAAAGAATAAGAGTTGACCCAAGGAGGTCGAGAGGAAAGATAACAGAGATGATGATGATGATAATTGTTGTTTTAAGGGGCCTAACATCTAGGTTATCGTCCCCTAATGGTCTGGGTGAAGCGAAAATGACAATGAAATGGAAACCATAACGAAAATTAAGTTAGACTGAAAATACTTACAAAAAGGAACTCAGATTGAAACTACTCACAAAATGTTCTTACAAAAGGGAATTTAGAACGAAAAGATTCACAAAAGGAATAGATTGAAAAGACGCACAAAATGCAGGCTAGGTTCAAAATAAGAACAAAATGCTATGTAGAGTAGAAATACTTACAACATGCAATTGAAATTCAAAATACTTACCAAATGCAAACGAGAACGAAAATACGTACAAAATGCAATTGAGGTTCAAAATACTTACAAAATGTAATTGAAATTGAAAATACACAATGCAATTCAGATTGAAAGATCCCATTTCCAATCCAAAATATTCACAAAGTGCAATTGAAATTCAAAATACTTACAAAATGCAATTGAAATTGAAAATGCTTACAAAATGCACGGTAGATTCAAACTACTCATTTGGATTGACAATACTTACAAAGTGCAATTTAGATTGAAAATACTTGACAAAATGTAATGTAGATTCAAAATACCCACTAAATGCAATTGAGAATCAAAATACTTGCAAAATGCCCACCACAAAAAATGCAATTTAGATTTAAAATTCTTGCAAAACGCAGTTTTGGTTGAAAATACTTACAAAATGCAATTGAAATTCGAAATACTCACTAAAATGTCCTGAGCCTACATTGAAAGACTTACTAAAAAGCAATTTAGATTGTCAATCTTTACAAAATGCAATTGTGGTTGAAAACAATCGCGAAATGCAATTTAGATCGAAAAAACTTACAAAATGCAACGTAGATTAAAAATACCTACAAAATGTAGTGTAGATAAAAAATAAAAAAATCGCTAAAGGGAATTTAGATACATGGGGACCCAAGTAACAAAAATAGTGCGGGAATCGTAAAGAGAAAAGGAAATATACGGTAATGAAAAGAAAACAAGAGGTCTGACCCCTCGAAGAAGGAGGGTCAGGAAAGATGAGGCAAGAGCCAATTAAGGCTAAATGTCCCGTTTTTTAGTTTGTAATTCTGACACCACGTAGCAGCACCAAAGTGAGACAATTTCTTTTTTCAATTTTCTCTTGAACGAAAGCTCGTATTTGCGATCTGAAAACCACTATGTATAGTAGACTGCAATTGAATTGATATTAATTCAATGCATTTTCCAAAATGTGAAAAACAAAAAAGTTACTAACAGCTTTTTATATCTCTGCTTAAAATATGAAAAAAACCTGGTAATACGAAAATGGAGATTTATTTCCTGTTTCCAATGCATTTTTCAGAATTAAAATCGGGTGAATGGAATCGACAGCATTAGTTCGGGAATTGTTTTGAAAAGGGTGGTAGGCGGCGCGGCTCCACAAGATCTCTTGAGCAAGGAAAATGACGAACACGCTGACAGGGCGGAGGGAGAATGCGACGATTTGACGACAGGAAGGAGTTGTCTTCCACTTGTAACAAATATTATAGTTCGACGAGTTACGTGTCCAAGTGCCTAGGCGTGGAAAATATCTGAGCAATAAAATTATACTGCAGTAGTGTCACAATATGTAAAGTTGACACAGTGTGTTCGTACAGATGCCTCTCTTACTTCCTCTATCATTCTTGTTGATAATAATACATTGTAGGGGCTTGGGACACCTTGGTCATCAGTACCTTTGGCTGGCTGCGTGGCTCAGCGGTAACGTTCTCACTTGCTGTTCCCAAGGTTGCAGGATCGAATCCTGGTTCAGCCAGTTGGCATTTGAGGGTGCGCTAATGCGAGGGAGCCGTGTCATTAGATTTACTGCCACGTTTAAAGATCCCCTTCAGGGCAAAATTCCGGCACCCCGGCGTCTCTAAAAGCCGCAGTAGTTAAAAGGGACGTAAAACCAATAACATTATTATTATTATTATTATTATTATTATCATCATCATCATCATCAGTCCCGTGTAATTGATTATGTGTGTAACTGTATTAGAGTCAGGGATGGGACAGGTGCCCTGAAACTTCCTGTATGGTACTATCTCGGCATTTACCTGGAGGGATTGTGGATAAACCGGTGAAAACACACTCAGGATAGATGCTGACAGCGTTGGATTCCCTTCTAGGTAACTGTTTTAGAGTTATTTGAGGATAAACTCCGGAACAAAAAACATATTGTTCCGACATTAGTAATACTTTGTAGGGCATACTTCTTACCGCACAGATCAGCAACTGGTTTCACTCGATGCGAAATTGAATACTGTATAGAAAGATATGACTGGTTTGTAGTTAGCACGTTCTTGATATTTTAGAAAAAAGATGGACAAGATATGTTCGTGTTCAGGTTTATTGGTAATATCTATTCTAAAAACCATCCGATTCGGACGTCCAACTCTAGGTATCGTCTTCTAGACATAACAAACAAGACCACATATACCTACATACACACATACATACATACATTTATTTTGGTGATTCGTATGATTCTGTGGTTCTTTTGACTCAATTCACTTTTTCTTGGGGGGGGGGGGGGATCTGAAACGACTCCGTGAGGCCAATCACTATAAATTACTTCAATTTTCATGGAGGTAATAATAAAAGTTCATTTATGTAGGACATTTTATTACAAAAACAAATTATGAAAATGCATAACAAGAGAAAAATTATTATGAACATAATAGAATTAAAGTTCCTAAAATATTCTCATCTGCCTATTTTTAGCACAGGCACTAGTACTGCGTACTATAAACAAACAAAATATTATGCCTAATTATTTCCTGTTCTTGAAATCAATGCTTCAATTTCTTCCATATCAAAGAGAGCGTTTCATGTTTTACACACACTCAGTATTTTACTTCACCTCAGGTTCTCTTGTATCCATTGATCTGGTCACCCTGGGATCAATGATCTCAGGCAACATGATTTTCTAGCAGCAGCATGTCAGTTACATAAGCATTTTTTGTCTCCAGAACTTTTCGTCCCTCTTCATTGTTTCTATGTGAATGTCCTTAGGCGTCCATACCACAAAATAACACATTTCCCGCTATGTTATTTCCAACTGGCCCTGGTTGTGGAAATAAAAACCATGTGAGTGTTAAGAGAGTTATCAATCTGTTCTCTTCTGAAAGGCACTGTTCTTGACATTCTCTGGCTTCCTTTTTCGCTTACTTTCTGCCAAACAAAATCCCTTTAGCTTTTTGCAGGCTTCCAGTATGGTCATATTCCGTGCAGAATAAGGGCACTTGACTTTGACTACAGCGTCGTCTCCTATTAATCCGTCTGAGGAGGCACCTAAAAACCCATAAGTTTTACTAATAAAACTATCAATTCTCCGTCAGTAGTGGAGTGATGCCGATTCTGCTTAGTGTCATGGCCGCCGCGCGAAATTGAAACATTTAAATAGACTTTTCTCTCGAACCCATGGTCGGATTTTAACAAATGATGTGTCATTGGACTCGGGCTGACGTCCTCTTTGCTGTGGACTACTCGTTATATTTTTGAAATTTTTTTTGAAAATTTTTGTTTTCAAAAGTAGGCGATAGTTTGAAAACCAAACATGATAGAACGTTGTGCCATGGCTCAAACGAACAGTCTTTATGACCTTTATATTTTGTAATAAAACGTTTTTACTTTTTATGTTTTTTTGAAAACACTCGAATTTTGAAAATCCTATATTTTGGAAACTAGGAACTCTACAAAAAACGTTTATTTGACATAAATGAAAGGTCCCTATGCCCTCTACCCCCACAATAAATGTCAAGTCGCTAGAGCAAAAATTTGTGTTTTGGTAGTAGTGTGGTAAGGGGAAAGCTGTCTCACTTAGCAAGTTGTGAGCCCCTGCGACCTTGGAATGGAAGGAGCCATGCTAGGAGGGCGTGCTTGGATTCGTTTTTTTCGTCTCGTTGCGCTCTTTACGGGAATGTCGGTGTCGAAAAGATGAAAATTTGGAAACACGGTCTTTTTGGGGTAAAACCGTGATTTTAAACTTTTTGCTATATTTCGCGAACCAATAACGCTAGAGGCGTGTTCGACAGGTCCAAGGACTCGGGGTGATGTCCTCTTTGCTATGGACCACACGTTATATATTTTTTTTAAAAAAATTGGAAACTCGATTTTGGGGTAAACACGTGTTTTTTGTGATTTTTGCCGATATCTCACGAATCAATAACGCTAGAGACGTGTACGAGGTGTCCTAGGACTCGGGATAACGCCCCCCCCTTTCGAGTGTGGTAGATATTGTTTTCCAAAAAAAAATCGCAAAGGGACTAACGCCATACACATTGAAAAAAAAAACTGTTTTTTTTTTCTTTACCTGTTTATAATGTCCATGAAGCGTGGTGGTTGAGAGAGACGATACGGCTGGGTGTGTGTGTGTGTGTGTGTGTCTGTGTTTCAATGAACCTGTCGCTGACCATGGTGGCTGTGTTCAATAGAACAATCGCTATTTCGGCTGGTCGGTGTATGACAGAACGAGCATGCGTTTTCTGATATTTTACCTTTGACGTGTAAACGGTGATGAGAACTTGATTCTATGTTGGTCGAAGCGAGTACAGAAAACAAACTTACAGGAGGTGAAGGTCATTTGAGCTTATTGGAAGGCATTGATCTGACTTGACAATAGGTGCAATGGAAAAAATGACCAAGACGCTTGAAGGTGAAATAATCTGACCATCGTGGTGGCAGGGGAGTGTGAAAGGCGTGCACACATGTGTGAAATCACAGGCACGCTAAACCAGTGACATCCTGTCTTGCTTCGTACGTGACAAAATGCAAGTTCATGTGACATTTGATCTACCGCAGGTGTTCACCTTGGACGTTATCTGTCCACATGCGCGATAACTGTTAACAAGTCACATCCTGTTTTGCTTCGTACGTGACAAAATGCAAGTTCAGGTGAAATTTGATCCGGCACAGGTGTTCGCCTGGGACGTTAGCTGTCCACGTGACCGATAACAGAATGTTCAAAGCGTGGGAATCGCTGAATCAGTAAAAAGTATGATGCAACTTGTCGGAATGATGTCACAACCAATAGATAGGCAAGAGCTGCAAACAGTAGTGGTGGGAGGTGAAGGGAGGGAGAGGGGAGGGGGTGATGTATGAAAGAACACAGGAGGAAAGGGAAAGACAAACATGTATGAACATGCATGAAGCGCGGGGCGCTGTACACATAGAGCTAAAGGTGGTGTACAACATGTGTGAATAAATAAAAAGTACACAGGTTCACACAACATGTAATTTATTGATCCAAGAATTAAACGTAGAGTTAAACCCTAACCATTTGACGTAGAGTTTATTTCCTTTTTGTTTCAACACTTTTTCCACAAGGTAATGCTGAGGAAATGCTGTTTTCTGAAGTTCATGGAGATAAAATCTACCTTTTATGGGTTGATGGTTGAGGTCCTCGAGTAAATAGGTGACTGGACTGTCCAAGTAGACTCGACGAATTCGAAATAGTTCAGTCCCCCACTGAGGCGTGTAGCCCTTATTGAAGGCAGACTTAAATTTGCTCACACGAACAAAATCCCCAATGTTCAGTCGGTGACGTTTAGGATCGGCTGTTTTTATGGGGTTAAACAGTTTATTCAATCGCTGAATATTTTTAGTTACGAGACGTGGCTTGGTCCCAATCGTTCTATGTTTGGTGTCATTGTAACGTGATACTAGCTCAGGTAACATGTCCAACCAGCGATAACTGCCCTGAGCGGTAAACGCTTTCCACATATGGGTTTTCAATGTTCGGTTGAACCGCTCGACCACACTGGCTTTGAGATTGCTGTACGTGGTGTAATGGTGAATATCCTTAGATTTGAGAAAACTGGAGAAATCCTTGTTGAAAAATTCTTTCCCCTGGTCAGTTTGTAGCAACTGAGGTTGACGTTGGGAGTGTTGAATAATATGTTGAAAGGCCTTGGTAACTAGTGGGCCAGACTTGCGACGCACAGGTTCAACAAAGGCCATTTTGGAATAGACATCAATGACGGTCAACATATAGCGTACACCGTCGTTAACGCCAGCATAGGGTATCATTTCAACCAAGTCAGCCTGCCAAAGTTCATCCACACCTCGTGAAATCACCTTGAGTCGCGGATAGTGACGCCTAGCTGGGCGATGCAACTCGTGAGCAATACCCATTTTAATGGGTGAGGGCTTAAACAATAATTTTGGCATTTCGAAGTTCTTGTTCAATTTCTTGAATTTCCCAATCGTGACCGGTATGGCCAGCTTGACGTGAGGCATGCAACAACTGTAGCCGCTGGACGAGCTTATTGGGATTATGCCAGTAGGTAACATCCACAAGGGGTTTTAATGGTTTAAATGTCACTCCCGAAGCGGATGCTTTACGACGAGTACTTTGACTGGTGGGAAACATTTTTGCAATGATGGTTTTATATTTTTGAGATATATTGGCATTCACTTGTTGCGTGGGATCATACTGTCTTTTGTGAGCATGGGTATCCAATAAAATGGATTTATATTTGTCAAGATCCTCTGACGTATAATCATGGGAAGAGGGGGTCCGAGAAAAGAGCAGCTTTAACAGTCCTGGCGTTAATTTATAGTTGATGTTTTTAATGACAGCTTTAGTACGAGCAAATTTAATGGATGAATCGCCAATTTTAAAACTATCATCCTCATAGCGAACACCATACGTGGTATCTGTGTTTCCAATAAATAGATCGGTGAAATAGGGTTCCAATGTTGATCCATAATATTTTATTAAAATGGTTTTCAGTTGAGCTTTATGTTGAGGGGTGGCCAAGAGTTGTGAAAACGGAGACGCCCTGGAAGGGCAAGGTGTTTCGACCATGGCCAAGGATTTCTTTTTTCTCAAAAACTCTGCAAGGGGTGCGGCCTTTTTTTGAGGCGTAAACACTTGTTCCTCCTCATCCTCAACTTCACTAACACTAGTCAAATCTTCCTGTTCCTCTTCCTCTTCCTCAGGGTCCTCGTGCAGCGTCTGCGTGGCTTGTGAAACGGTGGGTAGCGTTTCAGATGGCTTGAAAGAGGGTTTCAACATGGCTTTTAGCGGAGGTGCTAAATGTTGTTGAATAAACAAAGCATGATTGGCATGTGATTGTTTCAATTGACGAAACTTTTGGCGAATAGTATTTTTTGCTCTAATAATATGCTTTTTTAATTGACTCTCTGCTAACGCCATGGTGTCTTGGCAAATGACTTGCCGGGGAATGAGACAAGGCCTTAAATAGCAATAAAATGATCAAACCCTAAGCGATACCGTCCTTGGTTGAGTTCACTTTGTTTGTCAATCACTAAACAGGCATGACGTTGAGTGTTCCAGCACTTGGCACACAATTCTGTAAACATTTGAAAGGTCATATCCGGATTCACATGTTCATTATAAATGTGACGACTGTTCCTCTCGTCCTGACGAAATAAAACAATGACATTGGCATTGTCACGAATCAACTGTTTGGACATTTTAGAATACGTTTGCCCAAGATAGAAGCAATCGATATGTTTGTGTCGACCCATGCTGAAATAGCTTTGAATGATGCCTTGACGTTCAGTGGATACATCATCGAAAATCATGAGTGAATCAGGCTTTACCTCATCCGGTGAAATCACATTTTCTTGCATGGAAAATGTAAAATAACCCATATTCTCTTTTTGTAATCCAGACATGACTTGATCCAGAAACACGTAGAGGGGTTGGTAGAGAGATTTTGCAAAAATATAAATATTTTGAAAACGCAGACCATTGGGCGCTGTAATGAGCGTTAGCAAAAGATTAGTCTTTCCACAGCCGGAAGGCCCCACAATGATGCAGCGAATGGAAGATGGAAACAGTGAACCATGGCGTTGTTCACGTGATGTGGGACAGAGATGGGAAACCATGTCCCCCACGGGGAATGACTCTTGCTGCTTAATAATCTTCATGTCAACTAAGGCTTAGACAGGCTAGCCGGCTGTCTATATACAGGACACCGAACCTTGTCATAGAAACAGTAGACTGCTACTACAGGTTGACGATGGATGTCTTTGGACGTGCGTTGATGGCCAAAGATAGGCCTGTCCTCATACATGATCCTAAACAGGAAACAGATCCTGCTAATAAACACTATGTGGATAGGTCAGTAGTGCCACGCACAAAACAGGGAGATTATGACTTTAAGGGAAAGCGGTTAACCCATGTAAAACATCCTCAAGTGTCTACAGACGTTACTACGAAAAAGTATGTGGATAACAAAGTGTATGAGTTTTATGACAAAGTGCCCCAGCTTATGGTGAATGGCTATAGCGCTAATCACCATCGGATTATTCACGTGGAAGACCCACAAGACGAAGACGATGTTTGTACCAAGCGTTACGTGACCCATGAAATGAAAAGGCTTTATAAATTTATCCCATCTGTGTTTTTAGTGTATCTGACAAATGAAAAACCTGTGAATGACAGAAACCATTTACCGCTAGTCCATGATCAGCACTTGACCTATGTGCTTGCTTCGGGTTTAAGCCACTATCGATTACACTATGATGGAACCATTCACATCAAATATGCCATACCTGATGAGAACCATTTACAAATAAAGATAAATGGTCATAGGATGTTGGTCCATGACCATGAAATGGTCAATGCAGGTGACGAATTATCCTTTTATCTCATGTTGACATGGGATGAAAAGCAAGCGGGGAAAACCATAAACGATTTCCCACTTTATGTGGAATTGGAATATACAGCCATGAAATAACCATCTGACGTTAGTTGTGATTTAAACTTTCGTGTGAAAGGTTGTTGGTCATTATCATCATGGTGAAACAAAGGTATGCAGTGAGAAAGACTAAAAAAAGGACTTTGTCCTTGGCAAAGCCAGGGCTTACAACATTCGAGGACAAGCCCTTGCAAAAGAAAAAAAGAAAAAATAATGTATTGACCATAAGGAAAGCCCTTCGAGCAGCACAGAGACAGGTTATTCCAAAACGTCGGCGACAGGTTTCAAACCAAGGGCGAGTGATTCCCGTTCCCAAACGAGCGGGATTTTTACCTGCATTATTTGCTGGTTTGGCTGCTCTGGGCTCACTTTTGGGCGGTGCCAGTGCAGTGGCGAAAACCATTAAAGCCGCGCAGCAGGGCAAGCAACAACTCAAAGAAAGTCAGCGACACAATGAAACGATGGAAGCGATTGCCATGGGGGCTAGAAATGCCAATTTAAAGCCAGCCTTTTATCAACAAGGATTTGGGATTACACCATTTCGAAATATTAAAAAAAAAAAAATTTAACCTCAGCCATAGCGAGACATGCCCTGACGCATCAACAAGTGGAAAGCTATGCTAAACAACTAAAGCTTTCTCATTTTCGAGGTGTGTTTATGCGAAACCAATTACCCCCACGACCCTGGAAACAGGAATGTGCTGTTGTCAATTTGGATGATCACCGAGGACCAGGAACGCATTATGTAGCTTATGTCAAAGAGGGATCCACGGTATGGTACTTTGACAGTTTTGGGAATTTGCCCCCGCCCATGGAACTAGTGACCTATTTTGGAAACAGGATCAAGATATATTATAATGTGAAACGAGAGCAAACGTTTAACAGCCAACAGTGTGGACGTTTGTGTTTAATTTTTTTATATAAGACGCAGCATAAGCAAAAACGCCACCAGTATGTCGGCAGAAAGTAAAACGTTTACAGTGCATGGACGTGGACCTGAAGTCAGCCTAGACTTTTACCCGCCTATCGAATTGAGTGAAAAACCCTATGGTTTAGGACTTGTTTCTCTTGAAACGTACAATCGAATATACAACATACGTGAAAATGTGAACAACAAGTTTTACTATGATGATTCTGTGCTCACCCTGAACTCTGGTGGATACACGATCGATGATATTTATGAACACATTTATGTGGTGTTGATCAATCAGTATGGTTTAAAGTCATTTCTCGACGGAACGCACAAGTTTGAACTTGTAGGCAATACTAACACTCATCGCTGCAGTATTTTCTCTACCTTCAACATTGACTTTAAAACACACCCCGATTCCATTGGCCCATTACTCGGATTTAAACCACGTGTGTTGGAGCCCAACAAAAAACATGAATCGGACCATGAAGTGAAATTCATTGAGGACCATCATGTGTCGGTGACGTGTAATATTATTAGCCAAGTGTACACCAATCAAGAACCATCGCATTCGCTTTATGACTTTATTGCGACATCGCCCAATGGGTATATTATTCGTGAAAACCCTCCAGTGGTGCTTTTTCATGCTGTGGCTGTTGATAGTATTAGTAATATAACATTAAGACTGATCAATAGAGATCAACAACTCATTGATCTAGATTCCACCACACCAGTGACTTACAAGTTGGTGCTAAAGCCACTATGAAATTTGTGTATAAAGCAACAACACCGTCTAGGAATAGTGTTAGTTGTTTGCCACGTGAATACACGTTAACATCTCAAGGCAAGCAGATTTTACAGCATTTGGGTTACTACGTCAACCCTCATAATGAATTCTATCCTAGAGATAGCAAACCACATCGAGGAGCAACCAGGAGTGGTAAGAATTGATCTCCATTCCTATCAAGCTCAAACACCTGGACTCAATAACAATGATGAAATTCAATTTGTTATCAACAACCAAGATATTTACACCCTACCGCATGAAAGTGTTATTCAGATTGAAGGTCGGCTCACCAAAGCCGATGGCTCTACACCCACTACATCCAAGTTGGCCAACCATGGTTTGGCCTTTCTGTTTTCTGAAGTGCGGTATGTCATTAACGATATCGTAGTGGATAGCACTCGAAATGTGGGCATTTCCAGTGTCATGAAACTATACCCCTCTTATAGTGAGGAAGAAGGTAAAACACTTTGCATGGCAGGTTGGTGTCCTGACTCGACCAATGACTGGATGGTACACACCGATGGGACCTTTACTGGATATTTACCTCTTAAACTGGTTCTCGGCTTTGCCGAAGATCACCAACGCATTGTGGTTAACGCAAGGCAAGTGCTTTACCTAGTGAGAGACAGGAGTGATAATAATGCACTCAAGGGAGCCGACAATGCCCCCATCGATTCAAAAATTCAACTACAACGCTTGCTATGGAAAGTCCCCCATGTGACCCTCGAAGATAGCAAAAAACTGGACATACTCAAAATGGTAAAGAGAGATATGCCTCTACCTATGGAATTTAGAAGCTGGGCACTCCATGAGTATCCGCTATTGCCCACCACCAACACACACAGTTGGTCTGTAAAAACAGCTCGCTATACAGAGAGACCTCTCTACCTGATTGTGGGTTTTCAAACGAATCGCAAGTATCAACAAACCAAAGATGCCACGCAATTTGATCACCTGCAATTGAGAAATGCACGTCTTTTCCTCAACGGAGCTGTGTTTCCCTATGAAGGACTGGATTTGGATTTTTCAAAAAATAAATTTGGCCCCCTGTACGACTTGTTTTCTAAATTTCGATGGTCGTATTATCAAAAAGAGAACGGCCCCATGCTACTACCCCAAGCGTTTAAGGCAAGAGCGCCACTGATTGTCTTTGACTGTTCTTACCTGGAAGAGTCTGTCAAGCCATCCAATATCGACATTCGACTAGATTTTGAAACGCATGACAATGTACCAGCCAATACGACAGCCTACTGTTTAATTATTCATCACAAACAAGTCAACTATTATCCACTGTCCAACCAAGTGACGAGTGTATAAATAATAGCTCAACCCACGTCAAGTCGCTCAGTCATGTCTTGCTTTAAAGCCTCAAGAGACGTTACATCCATGAATTTAAACTCTGAGGAACAACGTTTCAAGACTTTTGCCACGTGGCCAGTGCCTTTCATAAACCCTCAAGCCTTGGCGGCCGCTGGATTCTACTATTTAAAAACAAGAGATGAAGTGAAATGTGCCTTTTGTCGCATCATCATAGACCAATGGCAGGAGGGCGATGAACCCATGCAGGAACATCAGCGCTGGTCACCCACCTGCCCCTACCTGTGTAGAATGAAAGTGGGAAATATACCCTGTCATTCAAGCTATCCCTCACTTGTGTCACTGGGTGATGAAAAAAATACAAGTTACGATACGTGTGGACCGTATGGTATCCATGGTGCTTCGGTGAGCAGCTCACCATCAAAAACACCTAGTTTAGAGACATTGGGACATCATCGGTGTTATGGACGTTACAAACACAAGAGACTATATTGTTGTATCAGTTGCTATCGTCCTTATCCCAAAATGACAAAGGCCTGTAAGACGTGTAATGATAATAAAATGATGTAATTCTTAAATTGTTATTTTTGCATGTCCCTCTGTCCTACCCTAACCTTAATTTGAAACTAGCATGGAAGGTAAGCCCATGCCATGATCACACGTGATCGTCAGTCAGTCGTCAGTTGAACTTGGTCCAGGCAAGCGTCAACATGTTGCGCACACTCATTGTGGATTGCCAAGGGTTTAAAATTGGTGACAACAAATTTATATTTAAACAAGTGGCCATAATCGATTGTACCACGTTTTGGATATCGCAAGCTACGCATTTGCTATTTAAACCACCCCATGCTTTTGATTTGTTGTGTGAAAAAGACCGTAAACAAACCCAGTGGATTGAAAATCATAGGCAACTAGACTGGAATCAGGGAACCATTTCCTATAAATATTTGGATGTGGTTATGAAAGCACACTTGTCCTCGGCCAATGTGGTATTTGTGAAAGGTAATGAAAAACGTCAATGGTTGCAACCATTTTTGACGTCTTACTGTCAATGTATCGACCTCATGGAGTTGGGCTGCCCCTCCCTGCAAACGCTCATGGATACTTGTTCCTGTGGCAACATTACCCATACAGCCCTATCGCATGCGTGGCATCTCTTTCATTGGTTAACCACCCATGCCTGCTGGGAGTTGTTGAACAAAATTATAACTCAAGATTTACCTGTGAATGACGTCAGTGAGATTTCTACAAGCGACGTGTAAACATCTACAGCACGTGATACCATGGAGAAAGGCAATGCTACGGACAAAGCCATCGGCAAGTTCTTTGTGTGCAAAAAGAAACTAGACAGTTTTACCAAAGAGGAACTCTTGGCGCTGCCCAAGTCGTTCATTTATTATGTGGCCGCCAACGCGGTCAAAGAAATCTGGCAACATGTACCAAAATCATGGACTCAAGATCCTGTGTTGAGTGAATTGCAACCCTGTACGGATTACGATCACCATAAGCAAGTGGCCATGGCAAAAATACCGTCTATGCGTCAGTGTGCGACTTGCCAGCTAGTGAAACTGTATCACGGTCATAAAAGTCCATGTAAAGACTTTGTTGAATCATTCCACGGGTGTCATGGCGAGAAAAAGCAACAACAACAACAACAAACACAAACATCGTCCACAGAGGAGGAGGAAGACCAAACCTTTTTACCATCGATGGAAAAGGATATGCCAGACCTGTACTGGCAATGGCGTCATTGACAAAGTGATTCAATACTTACCTTTCGAAATCCATCTTCCAGGTTATCGTTTTTGCGGCCCTGGAACTCGTCTCGAAAAACGTTTACAACGTGGTGATGTACCCATTAATCTTTTGGATCAAGCATGCAAGGAACATGACCTTTTTATCGCCATAGTCATCCTGGTTCAAGACATGTGGCAGATAAATTGTTATTGAAGAAAGCTAAACAACGTTTCACATCCAGTGATGCCTCAGTAGGTGAAAGGATGGCAGCCCTAATTGTCATGAGTGCTATGAAAGGAAAGTTGATGATGCATGGACATAAACATTGAGGAGTGAGGAATTGGGATGTGTTTGTATTCTATTTTTCTTTTGTCAATTCCCTTATGGTTATGAAATAAAAACAAAGGTTTACCAGAGCACGATGTTATGTTATTTTTAATTTTAAGAAATCGTGATGTTGATGGCTGATTTTTTTCATTTTACACATTTCACACATAATGAATTCACACACTGCCATTTGTCATTTTGCAATTTACAGATTTTAAAAATGTTCGTTTCAAGTTTTGCGTTTTTAATGATATGGATTTTTCCAGTTTGTTGATGACACATTTTAAACAATGTCCGTTTAAAGTTTTTTGAATTTTCATATTTCACAAATGGCCATTTCCAGTTTTTAAAAATGTCCGTTTTAAGTTTTCCTGTTTTTGGTGATATGGAAACATGGAATTTCCATTTTGCTGTTTTCACATTTTTCCATTTGGTGTATGTCGAAAGTTGAGATTTGACAATGATGTTGATGCAAGTGCTTGACCATGGCGATGCTGCAGTGAGTTTATGGGTGTTTGGAGAAACGTCGAGGTCTACGACTACTGCAGGTAAGACTGTTTTTACAAAAATAATGTCTATTGTCTGCCACATTTCAATGAAAAAAACGAAACTATTTAAAACAAAATGAGTATATAAGTGAGCATTTACCCCCCTCCCCACCCCCCACCCTACCTCACCGTGTTTGCTCTGGTCAATCATACACACCAGTTTTCTCTCTCCACTCATACATTCACATCTGTCTTTGGGAACAAACACAACCACTTTATTTATTCCCAAAAGCACATTCTCGACATGCACACTCATCCCAAAAGAACTTTTTAGTTTATCATTTACATTATGAAAAATAATTAAATACTATTTATTAAAGTTACTAAAAATCTTACTTATTTCATATTTACAAAAAAAAACTCAACTTTGTACAGCGTTAAAAGAATCAAACTATTTACCAATCAAAAAATTTAAAAAAATAAGGTTGCATAGAACTTTTAAAGAGCAAAAGGTCCAAGTGGGTTGTCACTATTTTACAAAATCTACTATTTACAATGACAAAAAAACAATATTTACAAAATACTAAATCTACAAGTTACATAAAGCTATGTCCCATAAACGATTAAACAATGAAATCACACCTTCTCTTCCTTGCGATCATAACCCCAGGGCAGGCTGGTGAGCAGGTCATCAGCCCACACACGCTTGTTATCCATGGAGGCGAGGGTGCGTTTTCTCTGTTCCACGAGATACAAATGATGGTTGCTGGATTGTATCCTGCACTGTGTATGAGACATAGCTTTGCCAGTACGTAAAACCGCTAGGTAATCGTCTACACGTAGCGATTTTACCACTGCTCTACCTACACCTTTTGCTCTTTTGGCTTCCTTACAGTCGAGTGTGCGGTAAGCATACATTTTTGAGGCCAAACCTACGAATTCCGTCATAATGGAATCACCGCATTCATCTTTTAAAACGCCCATTTTCTTCTTGTTTTTTATGGGCAGCTGAAACACGTTGTCAGCGCTATAGCAAGAGGTGTCGAACCAGTCACTATGTTGCCTCATGACGTCATAGGGGTTGCAGTGGCGAATGTGGTAAATGAATGAGTCCGTGTCCATATACAAAAGAGAAACGTCCTCAAAATGGCGTTTGGCAAACTCATAGTGGAATCGATACATGACCGATTTAGAAAAGTCTAAAATGACTTGACCCAAGTAAATGGGCTTATCCATGGTCACGCTGGCCTTACTCATTTCAATAGTAGCCAAATCCTCATCGATAATTTTGATCGATTTGAAATTTGGCTTGGCAATGTACCGCCGGGCACCCCACTGCCCCTCCCAGACATTGACCAATTTAATGTCACGGTATTTGCGGACATTCTCCATGGACTTGCCATAGATGCAGTTGTTCATTAATTTAAAAAAATTAATTTCAAACTGCTGTGTTGCCATTTGTCGGTGCTCTGTGTTGAGTCTCATGTATGGCTCAAGCCATGCTTTTTGAGCAAAAGAAATACCCCTGTGGATTTTCTTCAACACCAAGCCTTGGGCGAGGCATTGCACCAACATTTGGATATGTACCACATACCGATTTTTGTTGTAAAGTGTGCCCATGAGTTTTTCAATTTTCACTTTACTGTCAGGGGGAACCATTTGCTCAAGGCAGAATGGGAAATCGGCATGTTCATCATACAAGGATGAGGGATATTCAATATCCACTTCTAGCACATATCCACGGCCTGTTTCTTGGCTAGCCATGTTCACATCAAATTCTGACACTTGTTTGTCTGTCAGCCAAGCAAACTTCCCATAGGGCAAAGGCTGACTCATGGCGTAACCGTACAAATTATTCACGTCATAGTACATTAAGTACGATTCTTGTTTTTCCGGTGAATAATCAGGCATGTAGACATTGTTCGCTTCGGCATGGCGCTGGTTAAGTGACACAAAGCCGCCACGAATGCCCTTTTCAAAAAATAGAACCATGTCTACGTCAGTGAGTAAATCCAATTCCACTTGAGTGTATTTCAAAGCGGCATCAAACGAGAGTCCAGGACTCGTGTAATAGTGAGCCGGGTCAAGACCGTAAATGTGTTGACACAAGTTACGGAATTTTTCAAACACATCAGTGAGCAGCAATACATCCAGTTTTAGGTAATGCAAAGCATATTCACTTAGCGTGTTCATGCCAAACACTCGCCAAACTTGACATGCATGTGCATAGTCTTCATCGGAAACGGTACTGCGTGTTAGTTTCGAGTAAAATTTCTCTTGTGGTGGGAGTTTTCTTTGCTTTAACACGTCCCAGCTGTTGCAGAAATCATACGGGAATATACCTTTCCGAATGCACAATTGAAATTGCTCAGGAACATTAAAATGCATTCTAGTATTTTTTAATTCCTCCTCATTCAAGCCATTCACAAGGCTGTCTAGCGAGGATGCCATAAACTTAAAGGAATCCAAAAATCGAATGCTAAAGTCGCCCAACCACCATGTCAGGGCCGTAAAACGCTCATGGTTTTGGGGAATAATGGTAAACGAGCCCTTGTTGACATGGCCCAATTCACGAATCAAAAACTGAATGTCATAATTCGCCAGATTGTGGAAAAAGACACTAATGAAACGAGGAGCTGGAAAGTTCAAGTTGCATTTACTATGCGCAGCTCCACGAAACTCCCCTGTAAAGTGTGAGTGGTCTCTGACTTTTTCCTCTCCACTTAAAATAGGCTTTTCGCAAATATGGCATGTCGTGGCATGGTCATACTGCTGCTGCTGTTCTGGAGATAGGCTCATGGGTACTGGGTGGTCTAGTAATTCCTGTACATGATCGACCAACTTGACAAGTTCATCCAAGAACCATTTGGCACAATCTGGCCCCTCACGGTATTTGTAAACGGATTGCGTGGGGTCATAGGCACACACCACATTAAATCCTATGGCAAAGGGTTCATGTTTTTGAATGGCTGTGGTTGAGCTCATGGAGGGATCTGGTTCACATCCCGCCATGGGTGTAGTGAGAGCTTCAAAATCTGCATATACCACATAGGGAACAGTGTCACGCTTGTGAATGTCCTTAAACTTTAACACAGCCTTGTCCCCTTGTGGCAATATCAATCTCACCGCTTCCTGAGAAACACAATCTACCCTATGACGTTCTAAGAGCATGGGGGTTGTAAAATATTGCAAGCAACGATCACAAATATGTGTTTTATGTCCATGCTTAGACGTTTGACTGCTTAGCAATCTACTCAGGCTTTTAATGAGGCAATAGTGATTCACCTCTCCTACAGATAAATATAAAAGATGAATGTGGTGTCGTTTCGGTTCTTTTGTGGCATAAAGAGGACCCACAATCTCATCACCATTAAGGCCATACACCATGAACGAAAAGTCCTGGTTGTCTTGTTCAAACCTATGGATCTCGGTTAAGTCCATAGGGAACGATACTCGAGTTAGATTTAAAGTATGTTTCAATTCATCAAACTTGGCCTTGTACTTTCCCGGCCAACAACCATTACGGTCTTGAGCTGGTTGCAAAAACGCAGCCACAGACCACAGAAAGCAATCATTGTCACGATTCTTTATATTGACCACAGCCTTTTTCAAAGCTATAGCTGGTGGTGTTTTAATATAGCTAGACCCAGCATTCAACGGGTTGAATTGACAAATGTTGATTTGCAAATGATGAATTTTGTCTAAGGCTAGACCACTCGGTCCTTGTTGCAGTTTATCAAATTTTGATAGCAAGGCATTCACCACGTGGGTTTCATACCACTGTTCCAAATTATGGGCTATGAATAGCTCTTGCATTTTACTGCAAATATAAAATGTCTCTTTATGCTCTACGTCCTTCTTTTTATATACGAAATCGCACACCAGTTCTGTATTCACCTTTAAAGCCGTATGCAACCTTTGCGCTGTACAAATTTCAATTTTAAAAATTTCAAAACAAGATTGTAAAAATTCTTTGGGAATCAAACTTTTTCTAACATTGACCACGCGGCCAGAGCACACTCGCGATTTAAAACAACTATTTAGGGGTTCCCAAATTAGCGTATCGGTAGCAGTAGCAAAAGACATTATTTTAGAAAGAACACTCTCACCTGAGTTTTCAGCTGTAGACTGCTTGACAATAATCCCAAACACACACGTTCCTGGTTATTCACAGAGGTCAAGCGTTTTCCAACACTCTAAAAAGAAATAAAATAAACCACCATAAGTATATCCATACCATATAGTTTATGCCTTTCATAAACAAAACAAAATCAAACAGGTTATATTATATAATAAAACAAATCTCACCTTGACGTATAATGCTTTGCTATATTCCCGTCTCGTGGGCTAGTGTGGAAATGGTTTTCTTTTCAATCTGTCTGTCTTTCTCTTTCTTTAATATATATTTCCCACAGACACACGACAAGTAGGCTATACACGTTATCTGCAAACAAATAAATAAATAAATAAAATCATTAATTACCTAATCAATAAATAATTGCATGTATTTATATAAAATCAATAAATATATAAATGAATAAATATATACCTACCCCACAACAAGGTTAAGTATTTTCCACCAACACCAAAACTGTTAAACAAAACCAGGGGTTTCATGCAACGCAGTGTGTTCAAAGGTAGTCCACCCAAGTGAGAGTGGAAATGATAACGACATGTCTTTATATATGCTACGTTGCATGTATAATAATTTTTTCCCACGCTTTGAACATTCTGTTATCGGTCACGTGGACAGCTAACGTCCCAGGCGAACACCTGTGGCGAATCAAATTTCACATGAACTTGCATTTTGTCACGTACGAAGCAAAACAGGCTGTAACTTGTTAACAGTTATCGCGCACGTGGACAGATAACACCCAAGCGAACACCTGTGGAAGATCAAATTTCACATGAACTTGCATTTTGTCACGTACGAAGCAAAACGGGATGTCACTGGTTTAGCGTGCCTGTGGTTTCACACATGTGTGCACGCCTTTCACACTCCCCTGCCACCACGATGGTCAGATTATTTCACCTTCAAGCGTCTTGGTCATTTTTTCCATTGCACCTATTGTCAAGTCAGATCAATGCCTTCCAATAAGCTCAAATGACCTTCACCTCCTGTAAGTTTGTTTTCTGTACTCGCTTCGACCAACATAGAATCAAGTTCTCATCACCGTTTACACGTTAAAGGTAAAATATCAGAAAACGCATGCTCGTTCTGTCATACACCGACCAGCCGAAATAGAGATTGTTCTATTGAACACAGCCACCATGGTCAGCGACAGGTTCATTGAAACACAGACACACACACACACACACACACCCAGCCGTATCGTCTCTCTCAACCACCACGCTTCATGGACATTATAAACAGGTAAAGAAAAAAAAAACAGTTTTTTTTTCAATGTGTATGGCGTTAGTCCCTTTGCGATTTTTTTTTGGAAAACAATATCTACCACACTCGAAAGGGGGGGGGGGCGTTATCCCGAGTCCTAGGACACCTCGTACACGTCTCTAGCGTTATTGATTCGTGAGATATCGGCAAAAATCACAAAAAACACGTGTTTACCCCAAAATCGAGTTTCCAATTTTTTTAAAAAAAAATATAACGTGTGGTCCATAGCAAAGAGGACGTCAGCCCGAGTCCTTGGACCCCTCGTTCATGCCTCTAGCATGATTGGTTCGCGAGATATAGCAAAAAGTTCAAAATCACGGTTTTACCCCAAAAAGACCGTGTTTCCAAATTTTCATCTTTTCGACACCGACATTCCCGTAAAGAGCGCAACGAGACGAAAAAAACGAATCCAAGCACGCCCTCCTAGCATGGCTCCTTCCATTCCAAGGTCGCAGGGGCTCACAACTTGCTAAGTGAGACAGCTTTCCCCTTACCACACTACTACCAAAACACAAATTTTTGCTCTAGCGACTTGACATTTATTGTGGGGGTAGAGGGCATAGGGACCTTTCATTTATGTCAAATAAACGTTTTTTGTAGAGTTCCTAGTTTCCAAAATATAGGATTTTCAAAATTCGAGTGTTTTCAAAAAAACATAAAAAGTAAAAACGTTTTATTACAAAATATAAAGGTCATAAAGACTGTTCGTTTGAGCCATGGCACAACGTTCTATCATGTTTGGTTTTCAAACTATCGCCTACTTTTGAAAACAAAAATTTTCAAAAAAAATTTCAAAAATATAACGAGTAGTCCACAGCAAAGAGGACGTCAGCCCGAGTCCAATGACACGTCATTTGTTAAAATCCGACCATGGGTTCGAGAGAAAAGTCTATTTAAATGTTTCAATTTCGCGCGGCGGCCATGACACTAAGCAGAATCGGCATCACTCCACTACTTCCGTCTTTTCAATACAATATTAATAGTCTATTCTACCAATTTCTCCTCTAAATTTCAATTTGCAATTCGCTCATTACCACAGTCATACTGCATTGCGCCGTACAGAATGTTTTTTGGTACTGGAGCCCTTTTCGAAATAGGCTTCCTCTTGCGTACATATCCAAAATTGGATGCCGTAAGTCTGCCTTTGTAGCTGTGCGCCACTTTTCATTTTCCCTTTGGCCCCTTGTTTCCTTTTCCAGTTTTTGTAAATGGCCTTCACCAACCGTTAGTTGCTTGATCTTCTCATCACTAAACTCTCTCAACAGTACCTCATCGAAATCCAACTGGATTGATCGGTTTCTATAATCACGTGAGACAGTACGTTTCATTTAATTACACTGTTGTCGGGGCATTCATTTCCCTTCTCGCGACGCAAATAAACTTTTTCGGAAAGCTGCTCTTCTTCTCTTTCTGCTGAGTGCAGTGTCCTTCACTATTGTGGCATTTTTTTGTCTAAACGGATTTCATTGTTTTATAGTGCCAGGATGGCCCAAACTGAAAGACCAGTCCGGCAGCTTTGGTTCTATGAGTGAAGGAACCTCGTTTCCCTCGATTGATCTGCTTACCTCCCGTGAATTTTGCAACAAGGGATATATAATTTTCGGCAGCATTGCTGGTGATATTTGATACTAGCTGGGAACTTCTTGCAATTAGGGGCTGCAAGCAATAACGCATAAGTTTGGTTGCAGTTAGCTGTTTGTCTTCGCCTTGCCCACTGGTAGTTCAAAAGTACTGTTTGCAGTCTTTATGGATCCCAATCCAATCCAGTATTTCCGGAAACCAATTTTCCATTTTCATATTCGCTACGCCTTTATTTTTCCACACAACGCATTGTTTTCATATGAACTTGAACTTGTTTCTCTGAAAAAAGTTGACACTGAATAGTTCGTAATTTTGTACTCCTATACTTAGGTATTAGAAGTAAAAAACAAACTATACCCGTGGAGCGACAGCCCATGAAGGGCCTAGACCTACCAAGCAACTACTGCACTGTTCAGCCATGTAGCCTGCAGATTTCGGGGTGACGTTCAGTCATCCAACTTGTAGGCTACAGGTAAAATATAAGTGAAATCATAACTGCTCAGAGCATTACAGATTCTCTAGTGCAAGCGTAAAGAACTATATAATTTCAAATATAAACTAGGAAAAAAAGCTTACGGGTGAAGATGGTGTTTTTTTTTTTGCCTGGCTTCCTTTTCTTGGTACTTAGTCGCAATCTCCTCTGGGATTTAGTGGAACGCCCTTGGATCGGTTTTGGTGGTGGCTCCATTTTTCAACAAAAACGAAAAAATAACTCCACGTGATGACCGTAATGCTCTCCACCAGTCGTAGCCTAGCGTAGCGGTAAGCATGGTTCGCTGCCGCCCCGGAGGTCCTGGGTTATATTACCGGCTCTGCCACGAAATTTGAAAAGTGGTATGAGGACTGGTACGGGGTCTACTCAGCTTTGGGTAGTACAAATGAGTCGAGGGGGTTGATTCCCAACTTAGCCATCCTCGAAGTGGTGTTCTGTGGTTTCCCACTTCGTCTTCGGGCAAATGCCGCGATGGTACTGTACCCGATCTCAGGATAGTAGGCTGTCAGAAATCCGCCCCCTCAATCGGATTGCCAATAATCAATCGCACCGGCACAGCTACATCAATGAAAATGGCACTGACAGATACTATCGAGATTAGAGCACAATAGATAACAAGAAATTATTGTGGAACACACCAAAATATACGGGGGTTCATACTTACCTTTACTTACCTCTTAAATTTATCTCGGGGACTGGGTTGTCAACTGGATCACTTAAAGTATGCCCACACAATAACCTCCACCATGATATTTAAAATGAACCAGAACGAAGACGAGAAACTTTAAACTGCACAATAATTTATTTCACATAAAGAATGATTTTAACAAAAATAAAACAACAAAATCCACGTGGCAATCAGAAGCCATCGACCATATAACCATGTCCTCCTGTAGGATTTGTATACTCTACATACAATGTTTCAGCTTTCTCAAGCTCATAGCAACGTAAAAATAATAATGCACTTGGAATGGAAACGGGATCTGGGACGAGACACATATATCAATTGTTTTGCGTGTTTATATACTTCACATTTTATTTATAGCCACAAGGCTATTATGGATACGTCCTTGGCCTCTGTCATAACAGTTGTCCGGGCCAGCTGCAATGCACCTGCATCGTCAAAGCGGACTCACCCCGTTCGTTCAACCCTAGCATAAGCGAGTTACCTCAGAGCTTGGCTCTCTTTCAAAACACGTAAATGTTCACATCTCAACTGAAATATTATCACGCAAATCTTTTAAATGCTCCATTCAAACACCAGTGGAATACTCCAACAATCCCAAATCATGTTTAATTGTTCAATCCACCTGCTTAATTAACGTTGTTTAGAGTATAAAAACAAAACTCCAAATGTTTATAACAAAAGTTCATTAATTATTTATAACAATAATAAATTGTTTATAACAATGTCAAATGACAATTGAAAATTTTATACACCCCTCTATTAATCACTATCATTTCAAATTATTATCAAAGATATTTACATAATTATTTACAATATTAATAGTGTTTATATTATTTATACAAGAAATACATTAAACCACACGTTTATCCGGTTGATAATTACTCAAATCGTGGTGATATAATCAACCAATGAAGGTTAGTTATATTTAAATGTCAAATTCAGGTTTAATAAGGTTTAATAATAAATATTAATATTTGTGACAGTAATCTCCATTCAAAATCTTTATCTCAAATTATTTAACACTCTTGTTAATTTTAACAGTATCTTCACATGAATAATCTTTCAAAGAACCAGAACAACATTCAGCGGAAAAATACTTCGCTCAAAATGCACAAAATTGCACAACAATTGGCCCAAAATTCATCATATATCTTCATATATATGGCATAAAAATCTTCCAAACTCCATACAAAAATCCTCCACTTATAAATTCATCAACTTCATTAACATTACTGTGGGAATCTCTTTCATTTATTCAAGGGCATTATTCATCAGCGACTTTTACATGTCCACTGAACTAACGATTATACATCCATTGTTCCTCTTTAAAAATTCTTATATTCATCAATTGTATTAACGACTGTTATTATTTAACCTTCGTGGGTTTCATTCATGAATCAATATGAAGTAAAAATTTGCCAATCACAAATAAATTTAATAGCAAATACGATTAGACACTCCTCCCTGGTCTATCAAAATTGAGATTAATATCTTCAAAGTAACGCAGTATAAAAATACTATCTTCAAACAAAGTTCATCTAAACTGCAAAATAGTCGAATAGAATACAATTAGACTGTGGAATGCAAACATTATTGTTCCAATCTAGAATTGAGAAAAACTCCTATCAAATGTTCATTACTATAGTGTATTCAATAAATCGAAATAAAAGTTCATATTTCATAAAATTGTCTATAATGCAATGATAAATGTCTATGTTGCAATCATGTTCATAAGACGACTAGTATTTCAAAGATCGTCGATATCGTAATAGATTTTAACGCTCTAAAATCTTTTAATCATTCTTCTTTCTTGAGGATGACAGAAAATTGGTCAAAGTAATTTACTGAATAGAATTACTTTAATAAAATGACACGCTGTCTGAATTCAACTCTGCCATAGCAAATCGTTAACTTTACAGTCAAATCGTGACTACAAAAATATGCAAATTACTGAAAGAATCTAATTATCAGTCTCAACTGATCCAAAATTATTTAACTATGCCAATGACATAACAATGTCTCAACAAATCGTATAAAAAGGCATAAATCATCCAAGTGTACTGAGTACAGAAATATCAATCAAGAAAATGGGGCACAAAAATAAATGGGACAGAAAATATGGGGAAAAAAGGTTGCTCAGATATCGCTACAAGACTCAAATAATACAAGAAACGTTCACGACTACCTTATCTGTTGATTGAAGTTCTAGAGGAAAGTTTTCAAAGAAAACTGCTGTTGGTTCCATTTCACCAGCGTAAAGATGTGCTCCGTCCTCGAACCTGGAATCAGCGTCCTCGGAGAATCGAACTGCTTCCTCCTCCGAAATTGCACTGCTCCGTGGATACGAAAAAACATCCTTCTGGCAAAACTCTTCTTTGTGCGCCGGGTCCACCCTGGCCTCTCTTGAAATTTCCCTGAAGTTCTGGTCGCAATTCGCCATGAAGTTTATTGTAGTTATTTCCGCAGAAATATTCATAATCGTGGAGTATGAAAATATTTCCACTGCCATCTGATATAATTCAGCGATGGATTCACGATGCATGAGTGTAGTTGGATGTTCACTACATGCTCGCTTTTGTAGAAAGACGATTAACGAAGTTCCATGCTGTTATTTCACTCCAGCGATATATGTCCCAATTGCATTAAAGCCTTAGCCTTCCATCTCAACTTCTGTTATAATCATTGAAAGCACTGCAAGATTATAATGTTCCATAGTAGAATGTATCGTTGTATTACCAAACGTATTCTCCAATATCACTGTTGCAATCCACGTGTCAGCCGTAGTGTATAATGTGGAATTTTAAAAGTGTTTCTCATGTGGCGAGAAAATCACTTTTGTTGGCAGCCTTAAAGTGCCAATATCTTTTAAAGTATAACTGTGAAATTGTTCAAATCTTCTACACACCTCAATGTTGTACTGCCCAATTGAATTATAATAAAGGCTGAAGTTAACTCTTGATATCTTATCTGGTAGAAACGTTAATGTGAGCGTTTCAACTTCCCCTAGTTTCGAGCAGCGTAAAATGGAACTGCTCCGTGTTCGTTCGATGCGCCGGGCTTTAACCACACGCTAAAGACAACTTGTTTCACTTATTCACTCGAAAATGACTCTATGACATCTGAAATATATATATATGCGGTATCTGATATCAGATATGCGGTTATGAGAGATATGAGAGCTCCTCTATCCTGTGCACGACCTTTTATCAACTTCTTAAGGGGCGTATCCATCCCTTCCATAGCCTGTTGCTGCGTCATTGCTAGAAGTTTCAACTTTGGCTATACTTGACGGATTTTCAAATTTCAAAAACTCAAAATTAATTTCTTAAAAATTCCAAATCAATGCCATAACTGAAAATAGATTTCCACAAATCTGCATGCCAAAAGTAATCAAATATCGTAGTTTCAGCAATCTCCGTCTTCCTTCCAAACTATCGTTCATTGGTTCGAGTCTCTCCTCCAATAGCGTAACTTCTTCCTTAGCACAATACCTTGTTTCCTGCGACTGCGTCGTAAATCTAAGATCTTTCTCGAACAAAATCATGACGTCACCAAGAATCTCAGCTCAATCAGCCTACTTGCATGAAGTCTACGTCATCCGTGCCTATGTCATGAATATACACGGCACAACTATGACAACCATAACTTTACTCATATTTGCCAATACAGCCATCGTGGTCTCAATATAATTCAATTTACGGGGGCAGTACCTACTGTAAGTCCACGGCTGCCTCCTTCCCTCTTCCTTGCATATCCATCCCAATCTTCCTTTCCCATCCCATCCCTCATGAGGCCCCTGTTCGCTTTGCAGGTGAGACCACCTGGGTGAAGTGCTGATCACACCTCCCCAGTTGTATCCCATCCGACCAAGGGTTCCCAGCTCTAGGACACTGCCTGGAAAGGCGGTAGTGGTGAGTTCCCTCGCTGAGTCCGTGGGAACCACCAACCTGGAGGGTAAAATTGACTAAAAGAAAAAAAAAATTTCTACCAGAAATACTGTCCAAAAATAAAGTGCCGAAAATAGAACACCTAATGGGCATTAAAAAATAATACTGTTGCAGGTAAAATAAATTAAATAAAAAGTAATTAATGAGATCGATGAAATAAAAACAAGAAGTCGTAACTAGGATCTGGTAAAATATCAAAGGATCACTCAGAAATATCCAGACTTTGAAAATAATTCAGCTCTAACTAGCACAGTCAATCGCAATATTGGACAAGATGCTCGGGAATTCCATACCGTCTGGCAAGGTTGTCGCTCTCTCAAATCACTCTAACTCCACTCCCCTCCCCCCACCCCTCCACTAACCCGCTCTCTGTGACCTTGTTCTACTGCCGCGCCTTGTTGCAAATACCGTAACAGTTGTATTCACAAACTTCCCAAAGTGATCCCGAAGGTTCTATTCAACCGATTTAGGTTTTCGATGCGGCTTTGGAATCAGGGAGTAAAACTCAACTTTCGTATTACCCGTTTTCTTTCGAATTTTAATCAGATATTTGAAAACCAAACAGCAACTTTTCTGTTTTTGAAGTTAAAAAGTAAGCAATGAATTAATATCATTTCGTCTACTAGACTGAGTGCATAGCAGTTTTCAGATCGCAGATCGGAGCTCCCCTTCGATACAAAAATAAATAAATAAATAAATAAATAAATTCAGCTTCGCTTGTGCTGCCATCTGTTGAAATATATTCTTACCAAAGTGCCGGGACATTTAGCCTTAAGGCGGGAAAGTAAAAGACTCCCTATGCCTTGGATACCCTAATACCGTCGGGGTCGGAAAAGAACAAGAGTTGATCAAGGGAGGTCGATAGGAAAGAAGACGGAGATGAGCCCGGCACAAGTAAGTGGAAGCAATGCCGGACTCAGCTGGGGTCCCACGGTCGCCAACCCACGTCCCACTAGATGTGAGCCCCTGGGGGAATTGTACTGAAGACTACGGTACCCAACTGTTCATGAATAATATGTGAACACATCCCAGCAGGGGGCTCATGGGCGTCATTAAAATATATCTACCTTGGTAAATGCTTGAAATTTTGTAAACCAAGAAAAGAGACCTAATTGCGTCTAATGTTCAAATATTTTATGTTTATGGTAGTATGACGAAAATATTTTAAAAAATATACAGTCCAATCTTTTATAATTCGAATCCCGGATTTTTGGTTTTAACGATATCCGCGAAATATTTCAGCAAACAAATATATGTTATCACAACAATATATTTACTCCAAATATGCCATATTTTCGATATCGAACCCGCGAAATATCACGAAATAAAGCTATTTTGCGAAATGTGTTATATTCACCCTAAAATGCTAAATACCAACGAAATGGTCGTAATAAGATTTTTTTAAATATTTACTTTGAAATTAATTAAAATAGCTCCACTCTCTGTCGTTTGATTGAAAATAAGAAATAGTCCCTTCTCGAGCTTCATTGGTTAAGGTGCACTTCGGGGACAACATAAGTTCCACGAGTTAGTGAGAAATGGACTGTGGTAATTTAGTCATGGAGAATATTTGTTGAGGTAAATGTTTGGGAAATATAATTTGAACTTTAGTTCTTTCGAGAAAAAGAAAATAAAACATAAAAATAAATAATAATAATAAGAGAAAATCTGCATCAAAAACCATCCGTGGCGTGAAACGTAGGCTATGATTAATAAGGAACAGTTGGTACAGATTGAGCAAGACTTCCACAGAAATAACACACGTAACTTCTATAAAACCTCCAAGCACAGTCTGAATTAATACCCCCCCTCCCAAGTCTACAGTTTAAAGATTCCAACGTGAAATTCGCTCACAATGATAAAGATAATTGTCCGATTCTAGCAAGTTATTTATAAAACCTCATCAACTGTGAAATAAAATAAATGAAATAAATCCAAACATTCACCCCGACGTGGTCCCTAGTTGGCCGAATCGAAAAAAGAAGGAAAGAAAAAAAGAAATAAATAAATAAAGAAAGAATAATACTAATAATAAATACAAGAATAAATTGTTTCTTATTTTCTTCAAATGTTTCTACAGTGTTCTTTATTTAACCAGATCCATACACTGGACACGTAGTTATTATGCCGCTGTGGAGACTTTCAACCCTCATATATTACCGTAAATCAGGGTCCCTATTTATAATTAATTAAAATGCTCTGCTAATCAATACAAATTATATTCAAACTAGTAGGCTACATGTTTCGATCCGACAATGGGACCTTCTTCTGCAAATTACAATTAAACCTTAAGAAATTAATTGGAATATATTGTTTTACCCTTATTGTTAGGGTAGAACGTGGGGGTGAGTATGTGCTGAGGGTGGTGTGTAGTTAGGGGAACTTTAGCGGCTGTGTAGAACCGTCGGCTGGGTGTTGGTAAGTGTGGAGGGTAAAAAAGTGAAGCTCTATGAACGAGGGATCACAATTAAGGGATGCGCCCTCGGGAAGAAGGCAATACCTGGCAAGCTAAGGAGAAACGAGCGAAGCTAAGATTTGCTGACGAAGCTGTGTTGCGAACAGTGTGCGCGCGTGCTTGCTAGAGGACAAGGTCGGCAGTGGTGAACAAACTGAATACGCTGGCACAGCGCTCTTGTGTATGAGTGAGGTGTGGGTAGGGAATCAGGCCGTACAGTAGGGCGATGGCAACAATAATAACAATCGGGCGTTGATAATAAAAATGTACTAGTTTACTAATGGCTTTCGTGTAAATGTAGATGCGCTTCCCTGAAGGTAGGGATAGCTTCAAACAAATGTGATTACAGTGTAAATTGGTGTGACAATTGGGAAGGCTGATAATTGAGTATAGGGCCCTGAGATTTTCACACTCGCCTGAGGTACGAAGACAGCGATACTCGTTCGGGCAGCGATACGGGATGCGACAGATCCCCTCTCTTGTTTTGGAAGGTCTATTTATGTATTTCCATACTGCTGACTTGTGAGTTTACACATAGCTGTTTTGGTAGCCAGTTTCTGTGTTCTTCTTATGAAATGTTGTAAGCGTTTATGCAAGAGCTGTGGGTTAGCTCTGCTAGCTTGTGTAGTAAGAAGTGTGCTGTTGTTGCTGTTGATTACAGCCTAGGGGTATCTTGAAGGGTGAAATAGTAAAGGGTGTTGGACCTATAGGCGTAGATAGCAGGGGGTGTTTATGGATAATTATAGATGTAGAGTTAGCTGTAGATTAGTCGTATATTCGTAGGTGTATGTGCGTATGCCTCTTGAGGGTGCTATGCTCCCTAAAATGCATAACAATATTTTGTATTGATTGGCGAAGCATTATAATTAATTATGTACTAAACAATACGACAGTTTTCTCACGTTTTTCTACAATGGTAAATGGTTTTGCAATTATTTATGGTATTATCCCACAAAAACACATGATAAATTGATAACTCATCTTACATTTTCTGTTAAAATTCCACGAAACTTTGCAAATCCATTACTTTGTACGGCTTCTAGAGAATGTACTAAAATAATTAGAAAATCAGTGAACTATTGATATATGAAATGAAATTCGCTCCAAAATTACCACCCCGTCGATATGATGTCCATCTTGTACAAAATAGTATGGAATTCACGCAAGAGACACAAAAGTTAACCCCACAGAATTGGCAGCAACTTAAAGCTGAACTTCTAAAAATGGCTGAGAAAATTGCTCCTCTAACCAGGGTACGGAAACATGCATGGTGGACAGATCGGTGTGACCACCTCATAAACCTAAGACAACAAGCAAGGCTGAACTGGATGTGCAACAAGAATGATAGGACACTACAATATATTCAAGACGTTAGAAAAACAGTAACAAAAACGCTAAGAATGATTCGTAAAAACATCAAAACACTAAATTAAAAAATATAGAAGAGGATTTCCCATGCAACATTCTAGAAATTACTATAGAACATTAAAGCAGAAATTAACTAAATATTCCCCACCTTCTCTCCAGTTTCCAAACGACCTTGAGAACATCGCCCACTCCAACTCTGAAAATTGTGCACTTCTTGCAGATTATTTTGATAAACCACTCTATTGTGAGAAACCTCAGGAAACATTTCAATTTTGTCATACTCTACGGAATGCTGACTCGGAACCACCAGACCTACAGAAAATTCGGGAAATAATCCAATCCATGAAAAGCAACAAAGCGTCGGGAGAGGAGGACCAGATCGTTGCAGAACTATGGAAAATGTAGGTGAAAATCTCATCATCAAACTCAAAGAAATTATTGATGAAATCTGGCAAACTGAAAAAATTCCTCCAGATGGGAAGATGGCGATCATCCATCCAGTATACAAGAAAGGTAGCAAAACGAACCCAAACAATTACCGAGGGATCTCATTACTCTCGGTAACTTACAAAATTTTGTCCAAAGCCCTTTTGAACCGTGCCTATCTTCAACTGGATCCGCAGATTGGGTTCCGGAAAGGCCGATCGTGTACAGAGCAAATTATCAATTTGAAAAACTCAATGTCTTACTTACGAAAAATGTCAAACAAAATTTATGTCATTACTTTTGTTGACTTTGCAAAGGCTTATGACAGCATTGACCGTGAATCCCTTGTTGCTGTACTCTCAGAATTTGGATTAGATCGCAAGAAGACATCAATCATCAAAGATACCCTCTTGAATACAAGTTCAAAGGTTAAATTTATGGGTGGACTGAGCGCAGAATTTTCAATTGATACAGGGGTGCGTCAAGGAGATGGATTATCTCCATTGTTGTTTAATTGTGCGCTCGAAAAAGTCGTCCGAGAATGGAGACGAGCTGGTGCACCATCCCATAGACTAGGACCAAAACTCAAAGGGATAACACTCGACTGTTTGGCATTTGCGGATGACATGGCGTTAATTTCTCCAAACATTTCTGATGCCCAGAAACAACTTGAATTACTCCAAGAACAAGCAGCAAAAATCGGCTTACGGATTTCTTTTGACAAAACAAAATTTATGACGGATATTAAAACTGCTCCGAATACACTCCGCATTGGTAATTGAAAGGTCTCCCGAGTGAAAGACTTCAAGTATTTAGGTGAATGGACCAATGAAACTGGCAACAAAAGAAAAACTATAGAAGCAAGACTACAGAAAATGGAAACTGCTTTCCATTTGACAACACAAGTTTATAACAAAAATGCCTCTCTTGGAATTGTAAAATGCAATATTATAACACAGTAGTCTTACCTGCAGCCCTTTATGCAGCCGAGACACTTAATCTACAACATGAAACACTGAGAAATCAATTGGAGATTAAGGAACGCAAAATCATGCGAAACATTATGGGATCAAGAATTAAAGATGGAATTCACCTTCCGAAACCTAATGCTGACATCTATTTAAAAATTACTAAAATCACCGACACAATCCGTATGAGAAGGATCCAATTCAAGGGACATTTGGATAGAATAAACCCAACTAGGTTAACAAATAAAATCTATACGTTTTTGCAGAAAAAGGCAACAAGGTCCAATTGGTACAAACAGACGGAAAAAGACTTGGCGGAATTAGGTTTGCCCAATCTCAAGGATCGAGAGGAAATTAGGAAAATTACTCATACACGGGGTTTTGAGACAGAAGAGAGAAGAACTACCAGACACGTCTGGTCGCAATATCGAAGACTAGCTCAATCGTTGCCCATGAAGAGTTATTGGGCAAACATCAAGGCCAAGAAGTGTTGTTTCCGCATGGTCCTAGGAGACCCATTCGCGCAGAAGAAGAAATGAACGAAATATCGGAAAGGTTACCTTACTGAAACTCATTTTGCAGAACGGAAAGTTCACAGGTGAAATGAAGGAAAGCCGAGTTGCATTTCCAGGGAATCTCCAAACACATCACTCTTCTCTGAAGTCTTAACTCAACACGACTCGACAGTTTGCTGCTGGCTATATCTGGGGTAATATGTTCGCCCACTAGCTATACTGTAACTGTGGTGATAGACTCGCCCCTAGCCAGCTCATAAACTATCGCCTCAGTATTTGAATGGAGATTGTTGGAAGAAATGAAAACGTAAAAACACTTATAGTGGGCGATATATTGAAGATGGAGATATGCTCTCGCGGACCTTTTTGTAGAAATTTTCATGTTAAACAATTCTTACATTCATAGTATATTGATATTTTTAACGGTTTGCCCAGCGTAAGCTTAAACAGCGCACGGACGCCATGGTTTTTTTTCGACTATTTCACTGAAATCGTTACTGCTCGGCTTCCCTTCATCATAAATAAATTATTTTCCACAGAAATCTTCCTGAAAACCGCATGAAAATAAATCCAGAGGTTCACCTGTGACATCCAAAGACGACAGTAGCGACACTCGAGCGCAGCAACAGAAGAGAGAGAGAGAGAGCGTTGCAGCAGAAGAGAGATAAAACGATATCATCACCTTTCACTGTAACGTCACTGTATTCCAACAATGTATTTGACGTTGTCACGTCACAAATAATACCAGTAATAAACAAAGAAATACGAAAACAGAATTCGAAAAAGAACAAAATCTTTGGGTCAACGATCACTTAAAATCAGATTGTTTGTGGGGTACTATCTTAAAATATGCGCAATAGTTTTTTAGAAAAAAAAATACGAGTCTTACAGTAGTCGCATATGATGTGTAACATGTGATATGTTATCCTACTATGTGTGTCCCTGGAGCGCAAATCCGTTGTTGACAGTGAACTCTGTTGGTCATTGAAATAACTACTTGTAAAACTCCACTGCCAAATCCTGACCGTATTGAATCATAATTGTTATTTGCCGTGGCGGAAGCAATCCACTGCCTACTTGATGCGATCTGCGCTCTATACCGGCCAGTTAGTGAACCCATGCCAGCGATGTTATTGAAAATGGCCTCGTTTTGCCGATAGAGCGCACAGTCAAGTATAGGCGCGATTAAAAATTAGGTGTGCGGAAGGTATATTAAATGTGTTTCTCCCAGTGATATGATTAGACCAACGAATTTTCAATTATTGTTAGTAGTCGGCGTTAATATACTGAATTCCTACGTTGTTTGTGGTGTTTGATGATGCGATATAGATTCCACATAGCCACATGGCCGACAGTACATCGAGTGCTTACATTAAATAACAATACAGCAAAAGTATGACGATTTAATAAATCATCATTGTTTTCAGCAAATATGATAAAATGAGTATTTCACACCAAAGAACGACAACTTGAAGATGATTTATTGTAGGAATATCTTAAATGGGGTCTCCAAACCTTGATCTAAACTGTATGCGATATACATTCTCTATAGCACATGGCCTACAGTACGTCGTTGTACCGATCTCCACCACCACGCGCGCTCATTGTTTCCGTCCCATGCACTTCCGTCCCTTCCACTTCCGTCCCTTTTCCAAAATCACAACCACAAAAATGTCCAGCTACCGAGTGGGAAGATGTTACACATCAAAAACAATTCATCATACTACAAAAAGATAAAATATTTGGATATTAGATGCATTTACAGTAGATGTTCTCTTTTCTTGACTTACCTCTGTCATGCAAACAAAGTAGAGAGTTTTGAATCGTGGCTGTGAGCCCCCCCCCCCCTCCTCATACGCCGTGGGTATGTTTGAGGGGCTTCAAATACAAGAGAGACAAGTGATTTCTGATAAGCGTGAGAAAACGATCCTTAAATGATGTGTCAATAAGGGTGATTTCCCCTTGCTAATCAGAAATCACTTGTCTTCTAAGCCTCTCATTTCATCACGACGAAACACGCTGACGTCATATGCCCGTATATGTTCTGTTTTACAGATGGATTTGGTATTATCTTGCTCTTCTTTGGAACGGGGCGGGGCTGTGAGAGGTTTTAGCGTGGTGGTAACAATGAGCATCATTGGAGCGTCAAGTGCTACGGAGAGGGTTGGGCTTCCACTACAGGCGCGACCTAGTTCCAGATCGACAAGTGGCGCTAATTAGCGGGCCTCATTTGAGATAGAAACATGAATGAGTTATTTTAGCCTATTTTCATTTATGAAAAAAAAATAGGCTTATGAGATCACCTTTTGTCCGTGTGTGTGTGTGTGTGTGTGTCCCTCCCCCCTAATTACCTCTAAACGGCTGGAGGGATTTCAATGAAACGTGGTAAGGTCATAGTACTATTTTGGCCCACTCCGACCGTCCCCTTCACATTTTATTGCGTCTCACCAATCCAACATGGTGGCTGTGCGAAATATTTCACCGGCATTCTATATCTCCGAAACTATTACCGATATGACCTTGAAATTTTGTATGGTGATAAAAAGCACTACTAGAAGTTAATCTATGTAACTTTGAAAAACATGTTAAGTACAAACCGAATATGGCGGCCAAGAGAAGTTGAAACATTTTAATAGACTTTTCTCGCGATTTAACCATCTGAGCGCAGAGAAATATGGTACAGTAAATGTTTATACATATTGTAATGTGCTGGCTTCTAATTTAGTTCAATTATTTACATAATCTAAGCCTCCGTGGGTAAGGCGGCAGCACGCCGGCCTCTCACCGCTGGGTCCGTGGTTCAAATCCCGGTCACTCCATGTGAGATCTGTGCTGGACAAAACGGAGGCAGACAGGTTTTTCTCCGGGTACTCCGGTTTTCCCTGTCAACATTTCATTCCAGCAACACTCTCCACTATCATTTCATTTCATTTCATCTGTCATTCATTTAATCATTGCCCCAGAGGAGTGCGTCAGGCCTCGGCAGCCGGCACAGTTCATATCCTCGCCGCTAGATGGGGGCTTCATTCATTCCATTCCTGACCCGGTCGGAGACTGGAAGCAGGCTGTGGATTTCATTCATTTACATAATCTCAATATGGCGGCAGTGCGAAATTTTTAAATTTAAGTTTTCTTTTCTTGTGTATTAATCAACGAGCTAGAGAAAGGTATATAGAGAGGCAAGGAGCCGCGTAGCAGCGCTCTGGGCGGAGGCAACTTGAGTTAAGGCGGCCATGATTCAGAACGTCGTCTGACAAGAGCTTGTTGTGATTGTTCGCGTTGAGCGGGAACACGTGTTGAATGAAATTTATTTAAAAATACATTGACCATGCCATCAGTGTGTTCGTCATTCAATTGTACGAATAGAAGTTATAAGACAACAAGAGTGTTGTATTTCATGTAAGAAATGTCATCCAAATTCATAAATTAATGAGGTAGACCCTTTACGAAAACGTGATGCAGCAGTTTAAGTTTGTGTGATATTTACATTTCAGATTCCCTTTGCAGAACCAGGAACTAACAAAACAATGGGTTGTCAACATGAAAAGCAATAAATGGCACCCCACGAGATACAGCTTAACTTGTTCTCGATGAAGATATATACTTATGTATGTAGCAAATGAAAGGCGACGTCTACTAGCTAATACAGTACCTACAATTTTCAATTTTCCTGCACATCTGCAGAAGAAGCAGGCCTGTAGATCTTCGCCGAAGAAGCGTAGTTTCCAGGAAACTACAGAACACTCGCATTCAGATATGGTAGCATTGTTGCAGAAGACCTTGATATCAGTAGGTAAATATATAAGGCTGTCTTAAAATTTAAGCAAAGATAGTTGTGAGCCATAATAATAATTACGGTAATAATAATATCATATGGCCTCGGGTGCCGGTTGCAAGCGTTGTTATTTGACACCCAGAGGGTAGCTTGCATGTCGAATTTTGTTGTTCCTTGAAGCACTATGAAAGTCAAGGAGGTTAGATAACTAAGCTCCTTGACATTATAGCGCTTTCTAGTAGAGAAATTAGGAACTTTGTGTTGCCGGAAAATCCCGAGATTAATTTTGCCATTATGAACACGGCCTACTGAATTCAAATGGGTTCTTTAACATGCCAACATCGTATGACATGTGTATCGTGATTTTAGTAATCCGACACGATAACCACTCAGCCACCGTGGCAAGCTATAAAATAAAATATATTGTTCAAATATCAATCTTCGTAAGCCAACGAGGTATACTTTCTCTAGTTCGTTGTTTTGAACTAATTATGGGAAACCTAACGGGCTTTACTAATCTTTTATTTTTTCTTTCTTTCTTTCTTTCTTTCTTTCTTTCTTTCTTTCTTTCTTTCTTCTCAGAAATTTCAGATGGAAAGCTTATTTGCGATTCCAGCAGAAAGATGCCAATATACGGTTTGATTATTGATCTCTTAAGTGTGATACAACTAGCAGAAACATACGTGTGGGGACAAAGTTCTGTATTGAGATACTTATTAACACGCAGATTGAGTCAGGATAACTTAGAGCTATTTTTTTATTCTATTCGCTCCAGAAACGGGAATAGAAATAATCCAAATGCAGTACAATTTAATTCAGCTAATAGGACGTGTTTAATTGCGAGGGTACGCCCATCCATGAATTCCAACTGTAAGCCTATTGAGTGTGACCTACTTGTGACAACTGCAACAGCAAATATTCATGGTGTCAATGGGAAGGACGATACTATGCTGATAGACAGATCATGGTTACTGTGCACATTATAGTTCACCGAGCTTGAATGCAGGAAATGTTGTTCATTACATAGCAGGAAGTGTCGTTCGCCAAGTGTCTAAAAAAATGTCTTGTATTGAATGCCTAGAAGTGCTTTTATCAGGTCAAGATGTTCAAAAAGAAGGAGTGATTAAAGAGAAAGACGTGAAAGAATGCCCTTTGAATCCATCAAATGATGCAGTGAAATTATGTAAAACAGCTGAGAGTGTCATCAGGTTAAAATGAGTGTATGTTGCGAAAGAACACGAATAATCTCAAGCTGAAGTTGCAGACAGATGTCTATGATATGCTGCCGGGTTATCTGTTTCTGAAATCTGACCATCTATTTACAGCTACTGAACCTGGGAAAAGCCTCACTATGCTTCACTCATCGAGCGAATTGTGAAACAGTATTATAAATGCAGGCTTCACACTTCTGCAGAAATACAGCTCAACTTGAGAGGTCAACAGGTGCGTCAGTTGTACACAAAACGTTTTATTTTTAAAGGAGAATGGAATCATGCTATGTACTGTGCATAAGCAACGTAGCTTATTGTTTTGTAAGATGATTGTGTTATTGTCATTTAGACTTTCACGGCCCGTGTTATTATTCATAATGTTGAATTTTGGGCTTATGCCGTGTTTTATAATACTAATATTCGACGCGTTTCGAAAGAAACCATGTCTTTCATCGTCAGGAATAATCTGGAATACGACAATGTTGCTAAGAGAAAGCAACGAAGAACATATAGAAGGTGCCCAAAGATGGACGCCATTATAGCCCCATGTTAGGGACAACGGAAAGCAGCAGTGAATTACTTTCTCAGGGTTCTGATAATAGGTAGCCAGGATTCACTGAGATTGTAGCCGGTGTCGCGGTTGAAATTATCTGGGTGTTTACGTATTTCAACCGCCTCCCTGATGATTCTGGGACGACATTGCTTTATACGGGCAAGAACATCCACTCCTTGGAACATGACATCATGGCCAGGTGTTAAAGCATGATCGGCAACAGCTGATTTATCAGGTTGAATGAGCCTGATACATCTATTATGTTCCTTAATGCGAGTGCATATTGTTCTCGAAGTCTGCCCGATGTAAACCTTGCCACAAGTACAGGGAACTCTGTAGATACCCGGTTGTTGCAATTTAGGCAAACTGTCCTTAGTTGGTCGCAGGAGTTGCCTAATCTTAACAGAAGTTCCAAATACAGTCCGTATGTTGTACCGACGTAGGATTTTAGCAATACGATCCGTTGTGTTATGTATGTACGGAAGGTAAGCAGTTCCTCTTACATCTCTTTTCTCAACTGACGTCCTACTATTATTTGTTGGTTTCAGAACCGTAGAAATCAAAGCCTTGCTATAACCGTTGCTCTCAAAGGTGGTTCGCAGGGTGTTAATTTCTTCTTGTAAAGAAGATACTTCACAAATCCTCCTAGCCCTGGTAGTTAGAGTTGTAAGGATACCATGTTTCTGGGCAGGGTGATGGTGAGAACTTGCGTGGAGATATCTATTGGTGTGTGTTGGCTTACGAAAAACGCTGTGTCCTAAAGATCCATCCTCTTTCTTGGTGACGAGAACATCTAAAAAAGGTATTTTGCCGTCAGATTCCTTTTCCATGGTGAAACAAATAGAAGGGTGCTGGAGATTAAGGTGATCCAGGAAATGGCTAAGATTTTCCTCACCTTCCGTCCAAACAACGAACGTGTCATCCACATAACGCCACCAGATCTTCGGTTTGAAAGGAGCCGACGACAAAGCTTTCTCTTCAAAGTTCTCCATGAAGAAATTAGCCACAACAGGAGAGAGAGGACTACCCATGGCCACACCATCAGTCTGCTCATAAAAATTCCCATTCCATAGAAAGTAGGAGGAGGTCATGCAGTGATAAAAAAAAGTCTTGTGATGTCTTCAGGAAAAAAGCCATTAATGAGAGACATAACACCATCAATAGGTACTCTCGTAAACAGAGACACCACGTCGAGACTCACTAGAATATCACCCGGCTGAAGTGTTATAGCTTTTAACTTTTCCACGAAGTGTGTGGAATCCTTAATGTACGAAGGCGTGTTACCCAGAAGCGGCTGAAGTAGCCTACCTAAGTATTTGGAAAGGGCATATGTAGGAGAACCAATCGTACTAACAATAGGTCTAAGAGGAACATCTTCCTTGTGTATTTTAGGAAGACCATAGGGTCTCGGAGGAATAGCATCCCCTGGAAGGAGAGTCTTCGCTGCATCCGCTGGAATAGATGATTGCTTGATCAATTTGACGGTGACATTTGAGTAGCGAGTAGTAGGATCACGACTATTAATCCTATATACAGGATCTGATAACAAAGACGAGATCTTGGAATCATAATCAACCTTATCCAATACCACTGTCGCGTTACCCTTGTCAGCGGGGAGAACGATAATATCAGAATCGTCCCTTAGATCTTTAAGTGCCCGGCTTTCGCCTTGTTTTAAGTTGGTGTTAGGTGGCTTAGCGGTCTTGAGAACTCGGGAACATTCTTGCCTGGCTTCCTCGGCCTCTTCAGGTGTGAGGTGATGTACCGAGGATTCTACGGATGTAATAAGTTCTTCAATAGGAATTCTTCTAGGCGCTACAGCAAAATTGAGACCTTTAGCGAGAACTGCCTGTTGGGTATCACTTAGGGGCTTGCTGGACAAATTTACGACAACCTTGTTAGCATCAAGTCTAATGGCTTGAGATTTCTGCAACTGATATAACCTATCATATTTGGAAATATGTCTGTCCCTCACCTGATCTAGAACGCTGTTAGCTTGCACTGAAGATATACGATCAAAGATCTTCCATAATTCCTCACTTACTAAGTTTGAGAGGCGTAGATGTAGCTGTAGTAACTCCCTCGAAATAAAATCCAACTGCTTACGAGTATTCTGTAACCTCTCTATCAATAACGCCTTGCTTGCACGACGATAGATTCTCGTTACCTTAGGTGTTCTGAAGGAATGCTTCAGCATAACAAAACTCGGTAGAATATCATGATCCCGGCATCTTAGGAGAAAAGCGAGTGAAGAGATTAGACACACCTTCTTGCGTCGTAACCTACTAAATCTAGACATCAGTCGGAAAATATCCTCCCCATAGAGGTTTCTAATATTGTCATTTAGACTTTCACGGCCCGTGTTATTATTCATAATGTTGAATTTTGGGCTTATGCCGTGTTTTATTATACTAATATTCGACGCGTTTCGAAAGAAACCTTGTCTTTCATCGTCAGGAATAATCTGGAATACGACAATGTTGCTAAGAGAAAGCAACGAAGAACATATAGAAGGTGCCCAAAGATGGACGCCATTATTGCCCCATGTTAGGGACAACGGAAAGCAGCAGTGAATTACTTTCTCAGGGTTCTGATAATAGGTAGCCAGGATTCACTGAGATTGTAGCCGGTGTCGCGGTTGAAATTATCTGGGTGTTTACGTATTTCAACCGCCTCCCTGATGATTCTGGGACGATATTGCTTTATACGGGCAAGAACATCCACTCCTTGGAACATGACATCATGGCCAGGTGTTAAAGCATGATCGGCAACAACCGGGTATCTACAGAGTTCCCTGTACTTGTGGCAAGGTTTACATCGGGCAGACTTCGAGAACAATATGCACTCGCATTAAGGAACATAATAGATGTATCAGGCTCATTCAACCTGATAAATCAGCTGTTGCCGATCATGCTTTAACACCTGGCCATGATGTCATGTTCCAAGGAGTGGATGTTCTTGCCCGTATAAAGCAATATCGTCCCAGAATCATCAGGGAGGCGGTTGAAATACGTAAACACCCAGATAATTTCAACCGCGACACCGGCTACAATCTCAGTGAATCCTGGCTACCTATTATCAGAACCCGGAGAAAGTAATTCACTGCTGCTTTCCGTTGTCCCTAACATGGGGCTATAATGGCGTCCATCTTTGGGCACCTTCTATATGTTCTTCGTTGCTTTCTCTTAGCAACATTGTCGTATTCCAGATTATTCCTGACGATGAAAGACATGGTTTCTTTCGAAACGCGTCGAATATTAGTATAATAAAACACGGCATAAGCCCAAAATTCAACATTATGAATAATGATTGTGTTAGTTTTCGTTCAATGTACAAATTAAATTGTCAGGCCTTATGTAGGCCTAATCTTACGCCTCGTTAGTCACGCCTCTCTCTCCCTGCCTCCCACCCTCTTGACAGAGTATATCATGGCGGCTGCCAGTTCAACCTTCTTCAAATATGGCGGCGCCATTTCCACTCTATATACCTTTCTCTAGCTCGTTGGTATTAATCATGCGATCAAAGTCAAAGTTTGAATAATGAACCCACGCAATAATCGTCATGTAATAGTACATAATATGGCCTACATATGTAAAATTCCAACATATCGACCATCCGAAATATTTAGACGGTTCTCAATATCTATTAATCTATGACAGCAATCAAACTGAAATTTTGTATTTTGATAGAGGCTATGAGCATAGGCTCACTTGTGACAATTTCAATTACCTAGTGAGCACAAATCCAACATGGCGGCGACGCGAATATAAATATTTAAATGGACATTTCTCGCGATTTAATCATCCGAGTGCAGTGAAACTTGGTACGGTAAATGCTTATACAAATTTTAATACACTGGCATCTAATTTATATCAATTATTTTCATAGCCACAAGATGGCAGCAGTGCGAAATTTTAAAATCCCGGTTTTATATCCTATGTCCTAATCATGCGATTGAGTTTGAATACTATAGCTACACAATAATCTTCATGTAATGGTACATAACTCTAAGGCCTATATATAAAAATCCAACATGGCGACCATCCGAAATATTTAGACGGTTCTCAATATCTACGAATCTATTGGCAACTCAAACTAACATTTGGGGCGCTGCGGTCGGTCTGGATAAGTAGGGTAAAAATACTCAATAACACGCGTTTGATATGGAACACTTTTTATTTTTCGGTTATAATCAGTAAATGAGGACCCTAAAATAATGACAGTGTTATTTTAATTGTATATATGTATAACTGTGTGATACACGTGATCTAATTTGTGTGTTCCACTGGATGTTATATGTCAATTGCATATTATCAAGCATCGGTTGTCTGCTGGTATTTGTTTTTGATCAGTTCGAGTCATGGCGCTGTTACGTTTAAAAGCTATATTTGAGTTTGCTCACTGTACCATAGACTCTAGAAATTATTTGCTGCAGGGTAGGGCGAAGGGATGAGTTTAACTTGTATTAAAACTCGGGGGAGACAGGAATTGCTTGATTTTTTGGATTGTTAGCAGGTAGGTTTGGTGTTGAATATCGGACTGGTAGCAGGTTCTTGCAGAGTAGATATTTACCCTACGAAGTCAAATTAAGCCTATATGACTCGTAGTGGAATGGCTCGGATATCGCAGAGCGATGTGATGTTGGTTGGTAGGTTTCTTGGAAATGAACTAGGGAGCGGGGAAGGATAGATGACTGATGAAGCTTGGCTGTCCTCGGCTGGTGTAGGCTTAGCTGTCTTGGTACGGCTTGGCTCGGAGAGACTGTGCTTGGCTGTCTAGGTGCGGCTGGGCTCGGCGTAACAGCGAACAACCCGTCCTGTCGTCAGTGAGTGTAGTGGCGAGTGGTCCAACCCGTTTCTGTTCACCGTATTTATTTGGTATCGTCACCTTTCGGCTATTGCTATTTGAATCTTTTGGAAAGTAATGAAAACTTATATCCGCAGCCCTCTTATACATTGGCTTACAGCCGTAAACTGAGCAATATACTTTGATTTTACTCATTTTGCACTCTATCAACGAGTAACACTTATTACTTATGTATAAAAACACGAAGAATGTATCACGATCTGCTTACCAATACAAGGAACCATATACAAACAGTCACCACGTGACAAATGTAGTCTACTTGGTAAGTTTCTCATTTTTACCGCTAGATGTCATCAGATAGCTGGAGTTGCCAATTACAGGAATCAAACTGAAATTTTGTATGTTGATAGAGGCAATTGATATAAGTAGGTTATATGAAAATAGGCTGTATGGTTCTTTACGGAATTACTTGTTCTTCTACCACAATAATAATACAGCAATCTCGATAGTTCAATATCCCCAAAAATCCCAGCTGAAAACTTTGAATTAACATGAATAACAAATCATCAGCTTCAGTGCACAGAAGCTGGACACTGACTTTAAACAGCGTATGGCAGTTCCCATCTCGTTTCCACCTTCATTATAGTTCTCTGAAGTTCTCGTTAGCGACCGGTGACTAAAACGTCACGCAGTGCCACAATAACTGTTTGCTGTTGACCAATAGTTGATGGTTCTCAGTGGCTAGGATGTGCCTCGAGTTGGGAAAGCCCTGGCCCCACGCAGACATGGCCGCACAGCGAAGTTTCAAAGTGATCCGGTCGTTAATGAGTAATATTACTGAACTGTATATCGCCGGCACATTATTAAAATAAACCAGTCCGGTCTTGGATCGAACAAAGCAGGGACATTGTATAATCACTTTATACAATGTTTGTCCTATGCGGATGAAATAGCAATAATGGGAAGATCTAATCAGGATGTAGTAAGAGCATATAACCAAATGGAGAGGGTATCGAAAGAAGCTGGATTGTGTGTGAATGAATCTAAACAAAGTATATGATAATGACGAGAGAGTGGGGAATAAGGTTTTTGAGAAGACCCAATCTTTTAAGTATTTGGGATCTATCATTACAGATGGGATGATAATCTAGAAGAAATAAAGGAAAGAATAAGAACTGGAAATAGAAGCTATTTTGGTACAATAAAGTTACTGAAGTCTAGAACAATCTCAAGAGCGTCTAAGAAGGTAATATATAGGGCGGTGATTCAACCAGTGGTAACATATGGAGGGGAATCATGGGTGTTGACAAAGAGAAGTGAAGATATTTTGAATAGATGGGAAAGGAAAGTACTCAGAAAGATTTATGGCCCGGTATGTGAGAACGGAGAGTGGAGAATACGAACTAATAAGGAGGTGTACAGTTTATATGGGGAACCAACGATTGTGGCAGAAATTATAAGAGTAGAAATAGGTGGATTGGACATGTAGAAAGAATGAATGTAGACCCGACAAGTGTACCGGGAAAAGCCGAGTGGGAGGCGGCTTCCTGGACGACCATGATGGATATAGCCCAGTCAATACAGGTAAAAATATACGCTTTGTCGCAACTAATTAGAGGAAAGCTGAATTTCTGCAGGATGTTAGTATACAAAGTAAATAGCCAAAAATTACTAAGTCCCGACCCCCACCCCTCTTGCTTTCCCCCCACCCCCTCCTATACCTTGCTAGAGCAGTACTATGGTTAAATGCTTACAGCTCGAAAACTAATAAAGCTACAGACGTGATTGTTTTTTTATTTTACCCCTTACAATATTTTTAACAATTTATTTAAGAATAAATTTTTATGTTGACAACCTATTATCGCCATAATACATTAATATATGCAGAAAACTGTCATTGCAAAAAACAAAAAGTAATTTATACTAATTATAACTATTTACCCTTATATCGTAGAAAAAATATGTTCGATTAAAATGTTTAGCTACTGTTATTATCTTTAACGTTATGGGTCTACAAAATATAGTTGTTTACATGATGGCTTCATAGAGCGATAAACAGTAGCGGACACCGCGCATCCCGCCGGGCAGCCGCGTATAGCGTTGTGTGGTGACTCGGCCGCTTGGCTGTCTGCATGAGTCAGACTGCACGTTGCAACTTGTTTGTTTACTGCCCTCTTATCTCTACTACGCTGCTTATTGAGTCCTTTTCGTTATTAATGGACCTTGCCTGTTTAGTGTTCGGTTAACCATGGCATTGTGCGGTTCGTTGCATTTTGTGTTTCGTGATAGTTTTACTTTTTGTACAGAAATACAAGTTGTTGTGTTGTGCCAAGTGCAGTGAAATGCTGATAGTTTTGCTATTGTTATGTATTGTTGAGCGAGATAAGCAAGATAAAAGGTAACCCTTAAAAATAGTAAAAACTTGTTAAATCTGAACTGTTACCCACAAACTTTATAGCTAGGCGCTCTTTATTATCAACAGTTTTCAATAATGACTGATTTTACCAATATATGCGTAATATGTAGTGAGGAAGTGAAAGATGCCGGGGTAACAGTCACTAAAGGTATAAACACTTTAATAAAATGTAGTATTGAGAGAAAAGACGAAATCCATAGGTTACTTGTTAACGTCGATGTAATAAAAGTACATATTGTATGCAGGCAAAATTATACCAGACCTAGCAATATTAAAGCAGCATTAAAAGCTCAAAATTCGGAATCTTCCACCTCGCAGCGCCTTCTCAGAGAATTAGACACCAAATTTGATTTCAAGCATGACTGTTTGTTATGTGAAAAAAAATGCTGTGTTTGACCAAAAACTTCCTTCTCAATACCGAACCCAAATTCATGAGGTTTCAACAATTGAAATAAAGCAAACTCTCCTTAATGCTTGTGATAATAGGAATGATGATTGGGCCTGTAAAGTTAAGTCCAGGCTTTTAGATGTGATTGATTTAGTTGCGTCCGAAGCCCGTTATCATGGGCAATGTTATAAGGACTTTTGTAAACCTAAACCTCATGAACAAAAGGTAGGACGTCCATTATTTGCCGAGTCTGTAGATAAATTTAATTTGCTTACTAATTACCTTGAGAGCGACAATGAGTGCCAGTATTCACTAAAGGAATTAAGAGAGATAGTAGTGGAGTTATGTGGTTCTGATATAGACTATAGTGATTATCTCAAGTCAAAACTTGTAGATTTTTTCAAAGATCGGCTAGTTGTACATAATTTATCTGGAAAGAGAAGTATTTTATGTATGTCACATACTAGTCACAAGGTATTAGATTCGTGGTACAAAAACAGAGAAACAACTACTGAAGACGAACGTAAAAGAATTGTTAGAACAGCAGCAGAAATCGTTAGGGAAGGTATACAAAAAATGAATTATGACTGTGGAAAATACGCAAGTGAAAAGGAAGTGAGTACTGTATCAAATGATTTGATTCCTGAAACATTGGCACTACAGCGGAAGGATATGGTTACAACACAGGCAAGTTTCAAGTCTATCAAAGTGAGATCTAAAGAAGTTTCAATTAACTCCCAGCAAATATTAAATCGAATTTTATGCATCTGTGACAGCGCCGTTAAGTTGAAATCTTATTTTGAGTTCGAATTAGCATCTCACCCACCGTCACTATTTGACGAGGCATCAATACGTAAAGGTACGAAAGCATCGTTTATGAAATTATTTGAAGATGGAATTGTTGAAGAAAGCTTCAAGGCAAATGAAGATGTTTTTGTGATGGATGGTGGATATTTGTTACCTGCTGTGGTTTGGAGAAAAACCAGCACTTTTAAGGAAATAATAGATTCTTATTTAAGCTCTATACTTTGTAAATACGGAAATAAAGTTACAGTGGTATTCGACGGTTATCCCAACTTTCCAACCACAAAACAGCAAGAACAAGAGAGAAGGGCATCAAAGAAATCTTCTCACACAATTTTTTTTTTTTGATGAAAATACAGTTTGCACAACACAACAAGCAGACTTTCTAGCAAACCCTCATAACAAAAAGAGGTTGATAGAAGCAATTACATCACGTTGTGTGACTGAGGATATTAAAGTTTTTTCCTGCGGAAGGTGACGCTGACACTGTCATTGTCGACCAGGCAATTAAATATGTGCAAACTAATAATACTACAGTTGTTGTCGTGGGAACTGATACAGATCTCTTGGTTTTACTCGTAGCATTAGCTCCCCAGCAAGACGCCAAACTTTTCTTCTTAAAGCCTTCGTCGTCAATGTCCAAACTGTACTCTGTCGATTTTCTTATAAATCAACATGTCAAGCAGCAAACTTTACTGCTTTTTTTCTCATTCAATGACTGGTTGTGATACGACGTCTGCTTTCTATGGGCTAGGGAAGTAAAAAGCAGCCGATATGATACGTAAATCAACTGAAGCTAGATCTCAGGCTGAGCTTTTCACAAAACAAGACATTACAAAAGATATCCTTCTAGAAAGTGGAGAACAGTTTATCCTAAGCATGTACAACTTATCAAAGTTCAAAACCCTCAATGAAGCCAGGTACTTTAAATTCAAGCAATTAACCGCAAAAATGTCTCTCAAGTCTAATTTTGATTTAGCAAAACTTCCACCAACTTCAGATGCTGCTCATCAACATATTTTGAGGGTTTACCACCAGATTCAAACTTGGTTAGGTTGTAAAATTCCGGCAGAAGAATGGGGTTGGCAGTATACATCAAATAACAGACTGATACCTAAGCCCATGACGAATCCTGCTGCTCCAAGTGAACTTCTTCTACTGATATCTTGTAATTGCAAAACATTGTGTGTTACAAACTGTAGTTGTCGTAAAGCTGGGTTCGATTGCACATCTATGTGTGTGAACTGCAGTGGAATGTATTGTAAAAATTCTTCAGACCAGACCGATGAATCATTAGAAAATGACCCTTTATACTAAAAAAAAGGAAAAACATAAACGTTGTTTATTATTAGGCCGTGTTAGTTGTGCAGGAATTAATAAGTTATCAGAAATACTATACAATGAAACTTTATTATTTGTCAGCTATAAAAGTGTACTAAGTACAGGATTTTGGTAATGAAAAGTTGAAGTTAAAGTTTTTTTATTTCATCATCATAAACTCAATGACTCTTCAAGATTAAGGATATGAGTACATACAGCGGTGCCCTTCAGCATCGAGTGACAACGGCGTGGCGCTGCTTCGTCTGGCGCGGCGACGCGGTGGCCATTACTGTTCATCGCTCTCTTTCAAGACATCATTTGAACGGTAAGCATTATAGTAGACACATATTTTTAAAGCTTAATTAAATTGTCTATAAGTTTTGAGCAAAACATTTCATGGTATGACGGAAGGATAAAAAGGTACAATAGGTTGAAGTTACTTTTTGTGTTTTGTAGTGGCAGTTTTTTGCATATATTGGAGTATTACGCTATCTACATAAAAAGATTATATGACATAATTTGTTTAGAATAATGTTGGGCGTAAGATTATTAAAAAATCGCGTTTGTAACTTCATTAGTTCTTTAACTGTAAGCATTAAACCAGAGTACTCCTCTTGTAAGGTTGGGTAGGGGGTGGGGGGGGGGAAGCAAGGGGGGTGGGGGTCGGGACTTTGTGTTTTTTTTACTTTATACTTTATATACCAACATCCTGAAAAAAATCAGCTTTCCTCTAATTAGTTGCGACACTAAACCTTTATTGACTGGGCTAATATGGCAGGACGATGTGGAGAAGGATCTTCGAGATCTTGGAATTAAATCGTGGAGGAGGAGAGCGCAGGTTTGTGGTGGAGCAGGCCAAGGTCCTTCAAGGACTGTAGCGCCACGGAGTAAGGTCTTGGACCGTACTGTTTGTACACGTGGCAGTTACAGCACTTTGAGTGCTGACAAAAGTGTAATTTCGTAAGTCCGAGGTTTTCTATAGTTGGAGGTAAGTTATTCTCGGTCCCGTCCAGCTCGAATTACCGACACTGTACTGAAATAATAATAATAATAATAATAATAATAATAATAATAATAATAATATTAATTGGAAGCCAAGGAAAGGAAGATCCTTAGGAAGATCTTAGGGCCGTTGAAAGACGATGTTGAATACAGGAGACGGCATAACCATGAGCTGTGCCATCATGTAGAAAGGATATCTCAAGTAATTCGGAAGAGAAGAATATCGTTCTATGGCCACTTAACCCGTATGAAACCCGAGAGAATCACCAGTCGGATATTTACTTATTTTCTTAAAAAAAAAAAAAAAACCCAAGCGCCCCTGGTTTTGTGAGGTAGACAAGGATTTACACGAAGTAGGGATCACCCACGCAGACATTATGGAACGTGACCTTTCGGAGGAAAAGCTTGGAGCACACCACCAATTCCAAGAAAAAGCGAAATTAAAAACCGGCAAGAAGTGGTCTGAAAAAAGAAAGGAGTCTCACAGGCAGCGAATGCGTGAACACAGGGCTAAGATCAAGACCCAAAGACGTAAGCAGTTGAAATGACGTGGTCCATAGCTGGCCTAAACGAAGAAAGAATACTAATAATAATAATAATAACAAAACAACTCCTCATAATACACCAGATATAACTTTAACTGACAAGAAGAACCAATACATATCTGTTCTGAATGACCATAATATCCACCATGAATACAGAGAGAAGATTGATAAATATACCCCTATAGCTATGGAGGAGGCTAGAATCTGGAGACAAAAAAATGTGACGATCCTTCCTTTCCTCCTTTCTCCCACTGGCCTGACACCTAAATCCTTTTCAGTAAATTTAGCCACACAGTAATACTGAATCTATCGCGACAGAGTGAAGTTCTTTGCACATATCGCCAGAATGAAAGACACCAGACTGACTAAAGGAATATTCAACATAATTTCTACATCGAAATTGGATAGTTGTTGGTACAGAGAAACAATGGAACACCTACAACAATTACATTTCACCATACAATACATTCACGACCGCAGCATTTGTAGAGAAAAATCAGAAACCAGAAAATTGAATTTAGATCACAACTCAAAAGAAATGGGCGTAAATGGGCAGATGAAGAGAAGAAGGCCACAGTGAACGGATGAAAGTTTTTGGGGAAGATAAAAAGAAGAACAGAGCCACCACCAAAAGCTAGATTATTGTGTTTTAGCGCTCTCCTTAAAGGGGAATGTACGCAAATAATAATAATAATAATAATAATAATAATAATAATTAAGTGACCAGACGATAGCTTGTGAATGTTTGGAGAAGAACTTGAATTATTTGACGCCCTGTGAGGTCCACGTGTTGTCGGCGATCCCGCGGGGAATAGGCTCATCACTTCTTTGTTCTATAACAATGGAGCAAGGGGAACCAGAGGGGCGGATCTGAATGAGAATAAATCAATGCGAAGGAATTCTCCGGAGAAATGCTACAAAGTCAAGAGATTTTACAGAAAAATCTCCGAGAGAAGAATCTCCATTTGAAACGGATACACAGAGCTTTTATGTCGTACATCCCCCATTATCCTTGGTGGTATAATTATATATTCATAAGCTCTGTGGAAAACCTACGAATTAACAAGTCAAAGACTGATAGTAACCACAAGAGAGGTTCACTTCACTACGTAACTCAGACGAGCTTAGGGGCTCGAACCTAATGGTGGTTCTGAACCTGCAACGGCTGTTAATTTCCTCTCCGGATTTTCCAAATTGATGTAAGCCCCTATTTGTTTTGTTAAAAAAGGAGTTTATCAACAATAACATGATCTCTAGGAATCGCAACGTTCTCTTCAAGTGACGTACTACATTTAAGCGGGAAAAACTAAAAAAAAAAAAAACACATATATTTACGAGCCTTACAGTAGTCGCATATGATGTGTAACATGTGGCATGTTATCTTACTATGTGTGTCCCGGGAGCGCAAATCCCTTGTTGACAGTGAACTCTGTTGGTCATTGAAATAACTACTTGTATAACTCCAGTGCCAAATCCTGACCGTAATGAATCTTAATTGTTATTTGCCGTGGCGGAAGCAATCCACTGCCTATTTGATGCGAGCTGCGCTCTATACCGGCCAGTTAGTGAACCCATGCCAGCGATGTTATTGAAAATGGCGTCGTTTAGCCGATAGAGCGCACTGCAGAAAGTATATTAAATGTGTTTCTCGCAGTGATATGTTTAGACCAACGAAGTTTCAATTATTGTTAGTAGTCGGCGTTAATATGCTGAATTCCTACGTTGTTTGGAGTGTTGGTTGATGCGATATAGATTCCACATAGCCACACGACCTACAGTACATCGAGTACTTACATTAAATAAGAATACAGCAGAAGTATGAAGATTTAATAAATCGTAATTGTTTTCAGCAAATATGATAAAATGAATATTTTCACACCAAAGAACGACAATTTGAAGATGATTTATTGTGGGAATATCTTAATTGGGGTCTCCAAACCTTGAACTAAACTCTATGCGACATACATTCTCCATAGCCACACGACCTACAGTACGTCGTTGTACCGATCTCTGCCACCACGCGTGCTTATTGTTTCCGTCCCATCCACTTCCGTCTTTTTTCCAAAATCACTCCCACAAACATGTCCAGCTGCCGAGCGCCACAAAAATATCCCGATACCGAGTGGAAAGATGTTACACATAAAAAGGTGTTTGTTTTGATTCTAATTTTACTTAGCAGGGCCTAGTGCGACAGTATTTGAAATTTGATTCTTATATCCAGTGTTTTTGTGTTATTTTGACCGTCTGCACTCAGCACTGGCAGTGTCATATTTTGGTGATGCTATGTATTAAATGAGAAAATTAGGAAAAGACAACTACATAAGCACGCAGGGGATCGAGCAAAGTAAATAGATGGTAAATATGGTGCACGAGAGATCATTGAATACAAATGGTAATATTCAGAAACAGAATATTATTATTATTATGACGGTCCTCTTTTTTTCCTTTCTTCATTTTTCGGAAAATTTGTATTTTTGGAATATTAAGAGCATTTTCTCAGCAACAAATGGGTCGTAGCTTCTGGGCGTGGCTCGTTTACTTGCTAAGAATTTGAAACATTTAGAATTTCTATAACGGTATTATTTATAAAAATATCATTAATATTTAACAAAAATTAAAATAAGAATCCAGAGAATTATTAAAAATCATACATTAATGTGAACCTAAAAGTAATAATTTGTTTGTGCTATGCTATACAGCCAAAGGACCAATTTTCTAGACCTGTTGGTTATCTTAAAAAGGTACGATTAAAGTCATAAAATATTTATAACAAACAAGCTGTACCCGGCATGCGTTGCAATGCCATTCAAAGAAAGTGTTGGCGTTGAAATTCTGTTTCTTGAAGTGCTTTTGGATACACAACATGTTAACTGCCTCTAAGCTATCGTAAAATGGATTTTCTAATTTAGAACCATTCGTGGAAGCGTGCACAACAACTTTCAAAAGTTTCATCGCTGTCACTCATTTGTTGAATCTACTCGTACGCTACCTGTTGTGAAATGGATTTACCAAGTCGAAACCCTTCCCTGGCGTGTACACAATAACTCATAAATGATACATCGCAATCGGATGAATTGTATATGCACGTATACGGGGTTTTGTTTAAACGATTCGTGCGCTGTCACTCATTTGTTGAATCTACTCGTGCGCTACCTATTGAGAAATGTATTACTAAGTCGAAGCCCTTCCCTGGCGTGTACACAATAACTCATCAAGGTTTCATCGCAATCGAAGAATGTTATATGAACGCAATAGGGGATTTTGTTGAAACGCTTCGCGCGTCGTCACCCATTTGTTGCATCTACTCTTGCGCTACTTATTGTGAAATGGATTTACTAAGTCCCCTTCCCTGGCGGGTACACAATAACTGATCAATGTTTCATCGCAATCGGATGAATAGTATATGAACGCATACCTGATTTTGTTTAAACGATTCGCGCTCCGTCACACATTTGTTGAATCTACTCGTGCGCTACCTACTGTAAAATGTATTTACTAAGTTAGAAACCGTCACGTAAGTGTCCACAACATCTCACCCAAGTTTCATCGCTATCGGACTAATGGGATATGAAGACATAGAGGACTGTATTGAAACGCTCCGCATGTCTTCGTTCATTTGTTGAATCTACTCGTGTGCTACCTACTGTGAAATGTACTTACTAAGCCAGAAACCTTCCTTGGAGTGTCCACCATATTTCACCCAAGTTTCACCGCTAACGGCAGAATGGTATATGACGTTATACGGGACTTTGTTGAAACGCTTCGCGCGTCGTCCCTCATTTGTTGAATCAACTTGTGCGCTGCATATTGTATAGTGGATTTACTAAGCCAGAAATTTTCCATGACGTGTACACAACATCTCACCCAAGTTTCATAGCTACGGACGAATGGTACATGAATGCATACGGGACTTGGTTGAAACGCTTCGCGTGTCGTCGCTCATTTGTTGATTCTACTATTGCGCTACATATTCTAATATGGATGTACTCAGCCAGAAACCTTCCCTGGAGTGTACACAACATCTCACCCAAGTTTCATCGCAATCGGATGAATGGTATGTGAACGTATACGGGACGTTGTCGAAACGCTTCGCGCGTAGTCATTCATTTGTTGAATATAAACGTGCGCTTCGTATTGTAAAATGGATTTACTTAGCCAGAAACCTTTCCTGGAGTGTACACAACAATTCACCAAACATTTATCACTATCAGACGACTGGTATATGACTTTATACGGGACTTTGTTGAAACACTTCGCGTGTCATCGCTCATTTGTTGAATCTACTGGTGCGATACCTATTGTAAAATGTATGTACTAAGCCAGAAACCTTCCCTGGAGTGTACACAACATCTCACCCAAGTTTCATCGCTATCGGATGAATGGTATATGAAATTATATGGAACTTTGTTGAAACGCTTCGCGCGCCGTTGCTCATTTGTTGATTCTACTCGTGCTCTACCTATTTTTAAAGGGATTTACTAAGCTAGAAACCTTCCCTGGAGTACACACAAAATCTCAACCTAGTTTCATCGCTATCGGACGAATGGTATATGAACGCAAACGTGACTTTGTTGAAATGCTTCGCGCGTCGTAGCTCATTTGTCGAATCTACTCGTGCGCTGCCTATTGTAAAGTGGATGTACTAAGCCAGAAAATTTCCCTGCAGTGTACACAACATTTTACGCAAGTTTCATAGCTATCGGACGAATGGTATATGAATGCATACGGGACTTTGTTGAAACGCATTGCGTGTCGTCGCTCATTTGTTGAATCTACTTGTGCGCTATCTACTGTGAAATGTATTCACTAATTTTGAAACCTTCACGTAAGTGAACACAACATCTCACCCAAGTTTCATCGCTATCGGACGAATGGTATATGAACACATACGGGACTTTGTTGAAATGCTTCGCGCATCGTCGCTCATTTGTTGAATCTACGCGTGCGCTACCTATTGTAAAATGGATTTACTAAGTCAGAAACCTTCCTTGGAGTGTACTCAACATCTCACCCAAGTTTCATCGCAATCTGACGAATGGTATATGAACGCATAGGAGACATACCCACAGACATACCCACAGACAAACTATCACGTTACATTGATTTTTATATATATAGATTGCAATATGCAAAAATATGTAACATTATGGTTAAATATTGCTATTGAATTCGTATTGATTGTTTAAAGTGTAATAATCAATAATTACACGCGTAATCAATACGGGCAATAATATATTACTTAAATATACGTCACACTAGTTTCGGGCTGGCGATGCAGCCTTCATCAGCGAAACAATATCTTACATGTATTCAATAATTAACTCCATAAATAACAAAGTATAACTAAGATACATTATTATGCTTATAACCATTTTAAATTAATAAAAGGTATATCCTTAGAAAGAATTAGACCTACCTAAATTTATTTTTGAAAAAAAAAATATCTGAATATAAAAAATAATTAGTATGTAGGCTACTTGATATACATGTGTATGTTTTCTAGAATATCTACTAGTTTACCTGTACCTGCTAAGTGTTACGTCTGTGTCCATCAGTGTTTAATGTGTTCTCCCATGCTGGAATGTTTCTTGGGTTTAATTGCATTGAGGTGTTCAAAATATATTTTTGGATAGGTACGGACTGTCTGACCTACGTAGGTGGATTGGCAGCCGTTACATATGAACAACACCTGGTTTAAAAAGTCTATTTTACTGTTGGTATTTAAATTATAAATTATATTAGTTGTAGTGTTTTGTGTTCTGAAAGTTATTTTACAGTTTCTCTTATTAAATATATTTGTTACCCTGTAGATTTTATTATTGGTAACAGTGAAAGAGACTATATCCTTGTCTTTGGATTCCTCCTTTGAATGTTGATTTATTCTTGATTTTAGGATATTATTTACGAAGTTTCTATTGTATCCATTAAGTTCACCGATTGTATAAATTGTGTTGGTTTCATTAATGTAATCCTTCGATTTCATAGCGGAATTTAAAGCTCGAGTAATTACACGGTAAAAAGTTCATGTTTTTTGAGATCCGTGATTCATTGAGTCTTTGCGTATTATATTTGCCGATGTCGTGGGTTTTCGGAATACTTTGTATGTGAAATAACTTAATTGTTCCGTGTAACAGTAGTTTCTAGAACATCTCGATTCTAAGGTGAATTGAATTTTCGGTTGCAACTTGTTTATTGTAGTTAATATGTTATAGGTCGGACGTTTGTTTTAGACTAGTGAAAAATCTTAATGGAAGCTTGGAGGCGAGTTACTACAGTACCTGTCTTGTTGTCACCTGTCCCATACGGTCAAATGATTGACAAAACTACCTCACACTACTGCTGAAGTACTGTCATTGGCAAATATAATGGCGTTCTGTTCGTAACTACACACATCAAAAAAAGTTTTGCATCACCTCGGTTCCAAGAGTTCCGGAACCTTTAAATACAAAGGGAATAGAGATCAACACAAACAACATTTCAGCTCGTTTTATTGCTCATGAGACCCACACATTGCATGTTGTACCATCATACAGCTAGACTTTCAGCATTTGTGGTCCAGATTGCAGTACACACCACTACCTCTAATACCCAGTAGCACGTCCTCTTGCATTGATGCATGCCTGTATTCGTCGTGGCATACTATCCACAAGTTCATCAAGACACTGTTGGTCCAAATTGTCCCACTCCTCAACGACAATTCGGCGTAAATCTCTCAGAGTGGTTGGTGGGTCAAGACGTCCATAAACAGCCCTTTTCAACATATCCCAGGCATGTTCGATAGGGTTCATGTCTGGCGAACATGCTGGCCACTGTAGTCGAGCGATGTCGTTATCTTGAAGGAACGCATTCACAAGATGTGCACGATGAGGTCGAGAATTGTCGTCCATGAAGACAAATGCCTCTCCAATATTCTGCCGATATGGGTGCACTATGGGTCGGAGGATGTCATTCAGGTATCGTAAAGCCGTTTCGGAGCCTTCCATGACCACCAGTGGCGTACGTCGGCCCCACATAATGCCACCCCAAAACATCAGGGAACCACCACCTTGCTGCACTCGCTGGACAGTGTGTCTAAGACGTTCAGCCTGACCAGGGTGCCTCCAAACACGTCTCCGACGATTGTCTGGTTGAAGGTATATGCGACACTCATCGGTGAAGAGAACGTGATGCCAATTCTGTGGGGTCCATTCAGCATGTTGTTGGGCCCATCTGTACCGCGCTGCATGGTGTCGGGGTTGCAAAGCTGGACCTCGCCATGGACGTCGGGAGTGAAGTTGCGCATCATGCAGCCTATTGCGCACAGTTTGAGTTGAAACACGACGTCCTGTGGCTGAACGAAACGCATTATTCAACATGGTGGCATTGCTGTCAGGGTTCCTCCGAGCGGCAATCCGTAAGTAGCGGTCATCCACTACAGTAGTAGCCCTTGGGCGGCCTGAGCGAGGCCTGTCATCGACAGTTCCTGTATCTCTGTACCTCCTCCATGTCCGAACAACATCGCTTTGGTTCACTCTGAGACGCCTGGAAACTTCCCTTGTTGAGAGCCCTTCTTGACACAAAGTAACAATGCGGACGCGATCGAACTGCGGTATTGACCTTCTAGGCATGGTAGAACTACAGACAACATGAGCAGCGTACCTTCGTCCTGGTGGAATGACTGGAACTGATCGGCTGTCGTACCCCCTCCGTCTAATAGGCCCTGCTCATGCATGGTTGTTTACATCTTTGAGCAGTTTTCGTGACATCTATGAACAGTCAAAGGGACTGTATCTTTGTTACAATATACACAGTCAACGTCTATATGCCGGAGATCTGGGAACCGAGGTGATGCAAAACTTTTTTTGATGTGTGTATGTAACGTGTACTTCCGTGTCACACAATACTTAAACGTCGACTGTACTGTCTACACGGTGGTGTCTTCACTTGCTCAAGTCTTGAATTCCATTACATCAGACCGGTGAAGACAAATGTGAAGCGATATGGCTAGAAAGTGACTGTGTACAGGCTCACCCGCAAGCTTCAAGGTCAAGGGCAATCGTCTAAATCGTCATGTATCAATAGTATTGACATCATTGTTTATAATAATAAGCACATTGTTGACATACCTTCACCATACTTGTAAAACGTTTAGGCGCCCTATTTAAATAATATATTACTTGGCGTCTAATTATTACACAGGGAATTGCGAGGGGTGATCAGAAACCAATTTTACAAAGCCTGACATTCTATTTCATACAACTGGTTGGTTGGTTCCTCAGTGTAGGGGCTGTGGCAACGCGGTCATGTAGCCCCGTGTGTAGAATCTGTCTGATAACCGGTGTTAATTGTGATGACTGTATTAGTGTGTGTTATCTGTTTTCATTCAAGTAAGGACTGCAGACAGTAATTTAAATTAGTTCCTACATTTGCTACCAAATGCTACAGTCGACGACACCTATCTTGCGGACTTGGCTACTAGTTGCCATCGCAGTTAGCACCTGATGGCGAACATTGGAACTAATATAGCGTTATCAATTCTAACCTACAAATTTTGGCTTCACACAAGTGTAGTTTGTGGAAGGTTCATTTTCATGTCATAAATCTATGACATGGGACCGCCGGCTTTACTTCCCCTACGAATGAAGGCATACTGAGAAATTTTTAACGCTCTTAAAACATCCGACGATTTCGGCCGGGTTTGAACCCACGACCTTGGGCATAGAAGCTCAGCATAATAGCCAACTGACACAGTAGTGCATACATTAGTCTCCATATCGGTTGTAGCTTTGTGGGGTGAGTTTGATTATTCCCTCATGGTAACAATTCTGTCCTTGCTTGTTTAGCCACGAAGTGTTTCACCTCCTCGTCTGAAGCGAATCGTCGACCTCTTAGGTGTTCCTTCAAGTGAGGAAACAGGTGAAAGTCGCTTGGAGCGAGGTCCAGGCTGTATGGAGCGTGGTCATGAGGTCGCGCGTTGTCATGAAGTGAGATGACGGCCTCTCCTCGGCGAGAAGTCCTGACGGCAGTTCATGTTTGGCCCACAGAAATCGAATAACTGAGCGGCTAGTTAGTTAGTTATTGTTGTTTTAAGGGGCGGAACTACGAGGTCATCTGTCCCTCTTAACACAAATTTATGAATACAAAATGGAGAGCGGTAATACTTACAACAGGGAATTTAGAACGAAAATACTCACAAGAGAAATAGATTTAAAAATACGCGCAAAATCTAGGTTAGGTTCAAAATACGTACAAAATACAATGTAGAGTCGAAATACTTACAAAATGCAATTGATATTCAAAATACTTACAAAATTCAAATGAGATTGGGAATACGTACAAAATGTAATTGAGCTTCAAAATACTTACAAAATGCAATTGAAATTGAAAATACACAATGCAATTCAGATTGAAAAAACTCCCTTTCAGATCCAAAATACTCACGAAGTGCAATTGAAATTCAAAATGCTTACAAAATGCAATTGAGATTGAAAATGCTTACAAAATGTACGGTAGATTGAAACTACTCATTTGGATGGACAATACTTACAAAATGCAATTTAGATTGAAAATACTTGCAAAGAGCGGTTTTGGTTGAAAATACAAATTGCAATTGAAATTCAAGATAGTCGCAAAGCTTCGTCGGATCTCCGGACTCCCGACATTATTGAAAGACTTAGACTACCAAAAAGAAATTTAGATTGACAATCCTTACAAAATGCAATTGAGGTTGAAAACACTCGCAAAATGCAACTTAGATCGCAAAAACTTACAAAATGCAACGTAGATTGAAAATACCTACAAAATGGATTGTGGATGCAAAAAAATCACTAAAGGGAATTTAGATACACGAGGAAATATAATGAAAAGAAAACCAGAGGTCTGACCCCTCGATGAAGGAGGGATCAGGAAAGATGAGCGGACCAGTTCTCTAAACGAGTCGCCATTAGTTGCTCACCTGCAACTAGCGCTGTAGGTGGTGGGTGGCTGAAACTCTGCACAGTTACCAACTGTTACCCCACACTACTAATTCCTGTATAGCAGCCGAAACTCCAGGAATATCAGCCTTGTAATAGAAACGAAGTTTCTAGTCACACAGTGTCAAATGTCATGTGACAATTCTTATAGATATTGCGTGTTTATACTCTTTGTTATGAATTCGTTTGTAAATATGCACACTTCTGGAGTACAGTCCGTTCCGTGAGCATAATGGCCTCACACAAATGATAATGACTTTATTGCTACAAGCCGGACGTTTGTTTTAGACGATTGCCCTTGACCTTGAAGCTTGCGAGTGAGCCTGTACACAGTCACTCTCTCGCCCTCTCGCTTCAGAGTTGTCACCACCGGATTTAATGGAATTCCAGACTTGAGCATGTGACGACACCAACGTGCAGACAGTACAGTCCACGCCAAAGTATTGTGTGACGCGGAAGTACACGTTACATAGTTACGAACAGAACGCCATAATATTTGCCAATGACTGTACTTCAGCAGTAGTGTGAGATAGTTTTGCCCATCATCGGACCGCTTGGGGCAGCTGATAACAACACAGGTACTGTAGTAACTCGCCTCCAGGCCCCTATTGAGATTTTTCACTCGTCTAAAACAAACATCCGGCCTTTAACGCTAAGTTAATGAGTTCATTTCAATGGTTCCCCTCCTTTCTCAAGCGCTAAACACAGGAACCAATCTCCACGAGCGTCACAGAGTCAGCAGTTTGGTTTTATTATTCACGTGATGGAGTTTAGCTTTTCTTGTTTAAAATTCAGCATGTTCCCAATGTGTGTGCAGAAGACAGCGAGCGCTCTAGGTATTGCAGCAGCAATTTGCGAGCGCCGTGACGTACTTTGAATAGGCAACCAAACTGACACACTTGCACTGCGGAATACAGCACATAACACTTCACCTGTAGGAGGACAGGGGAATGATCTACTGTATTGTACTCTTGTAGTTGTTGTTAATACAGGGGCTGGGGACAAACTGCTCATCAGTCCGTGTCTGTCTGATAACCTGTGTTTCTGTGGTGCTTCAATTGGGGTAGTTGCCCCGAACTTGAAATAAGACACTGCCACGATATTTGCGTGAAAGGACTCAAGATAGCCGCCGATCTCACCAGCTGTCTTCCAACCTAAGGTAGAGTCAAGTTACTCCGTGATATCAAGTAATAACGTGATAAAGCGTATTTCCTCTATCATGACGTAGGTTCGATGCTGAAAGGTCTAAGTATTTACCAACAGATGGCAGTAGAAACCAGGAATCCAGAATGCCCTTGCGCTCTATCTTTGGTCAACTCAAAGCAGTTTGAAAAAAAAAGATACGAGCCTTACAGTAGTCGCATATGATGTGCAACATCTGACATGTTATCCTACTCGTTTACTACACAGCTTGGACATTCTTTAATGTTAATGTTCACTCCATTTTCATACTGGTACTATGATAGATTGAATTGGAGATATGCTACTATCACATTTGTGGCGCAGCGGTCAAGCTGTTAGTCTCTCACCAAGGTAGACCGGGTTTGATTCCCGGTCAATACATGTGAGATTTTCGAATTTAAATGCCATGTCCAGTGGTTCGCATTCCACGTAAAAGGGAGGTACCGTGGATCATGATCGTGAGATTAACGGACACGCAAAACTACAAGCTTCCTTCATTCTTTTTACATTAATAATTCATAATAACAAAGTGACACACAACGTCGACAGTGCTCTCAAATACTGTGAGCACATTCCTCAGTAACTATAACATTCATTATTCTCAAGGCTCTCATACAGTTCGTCGTAAACAATCAAAACATGGCTTCCTACCATCATGAAATGACCTAGTCTCACATATGATGAAAATACAGCTTTTATTCCACTCATATAACAACATTCTGTTATGCATTTAATATTTGACTACTCACCCACAGCTCGACAATAATGCCGCCTACTTAAATGTCATTTGTCGTCTTTGTCCTACCCCATGTGATATTCAACCTTGAACGTGAAGCTTCATAAACTGCTCAATGACAAATGAAAGTCGGTGAAACATTTGCGACTGTGCTCGTCAAACCAGTGCCTGCAAAATGCACTGCCTACTGTATTGCCATAACATTCTCGCGCTACAGAGCACACACTGCCTTGTTTCCAATACACACATTTTCAATTGTACATCCAGCTGGCAGTGCGTCTTCACTTCCGTCCGATCCACTTCCGTTCGATCCACTTCCGCCCGATTCACTTCCGTCCCATTTTTCTGGCAGTGCGTCTTCACTTCCGTTCGATCCACTTCCGTGCAATCCACTTCCGCCCGATTCACTTCCGTCCCCAATTTTCAAAATCACTCCCACAAAACTATCCAGCAACCGAGCGGAAAGATGTTACACATCAAAAATATTCACAGATATTCAACATATTCAACAAGTGATACACATCCAGTGAAATCTGGGGTGAAGATTTTAATTTCTTATAAACAGCTGTTTCATTGTATAAGTTTCATTTTAACACCAGTCAGAGGTAAGATGCAGATCATTCGCATACAAAACTGACATGGATGTAGTGTTACGCATGCAAGGTGTGTGAGATTAGCATTAAGTACGTTTTTCTTAGGTTGGACGCTAACATGGCGCCAAAACAGAATGAAGAGGCTCGCTCCTACACAGCTGAAACACTTAAAGAAGTTTTGCGGTTGGTGAAGGAGGAAGGATGGTCAGTATACAAGGGCATTAGACGTTTTAGTAACCAGTGGAGTACACTCAATGATTATTCCACAGAATATTTAGCCGATCCAGGAAGTGAAGCCCTTGCAAAAGTTGGAAAGCCATTCGTTATGCCATATGAACTTGAAGTGAATATAGTGTGTCAAGATAGACACAATAGATCGGTCTAGTCCTAATTCTAGACCCCAGAACAATAATGATGATGGTTGTGGTGTGTGCGGTGGCTCCCCTTGTGGATGACGCCAAGAGGAAGAGTGGAGCCGAATGGATTGAGTGCCAGTTTTGTAATGTCTGGTACCTATAATGTCTATTTTATGTGTGATGGCTGCGAGGAATGAGATAATGACTAAGAAGGGCCAAGAAGACTTAAAATATGTTCAATGGATTTTTTTTTATTAAAAAAATATTTTGTTTATTAAAATGTTTCAGTATGGGCAAAATGGGGTAATATAAACTTATACATACGATTTGAACACTTTCATTACATTTAACATCAGTTTTCGCGCTTAAAAAGTACACTGAATGGTGAACACCATAATATCACGGAGTAAACAAGAGTTTAGTGCTTTTCAGTCGGTCAACACGAATGTACCCAAAAGAGATGGGTTATGCCCTAGTCCTGAAATAAATTACATGAGATTAATAAAACACTAGGATGACCAGTTTCGATCGTCAAGCGATCATCATCAGATCCAATACACTTAGGCTATAAAATCTATGTTTGAAATACAGGTGAAAATATTTACAATATGTACAATTATTTAGTTGCAGTATTGGTACTGCAACTGTCAGTGTGTGCTAAATGCAGTATATATGTTAGGTGAAATGCTAAATGGTGATGGCTATCCGGAGATTGTACTTTAGAGAGATTATATGGTTGTAAACTATGGTTAAGCTATAAAATTTTTAGGCTAACTACTTATCTGATTGTCTTCCGTACTACAGCTATTCGCAGTTTCCGTGCTCACTTGAACTCGCTGTGCGGTCGACTGCGGTGGTTATCTTAACGACTGGTTTTTCCCTGCCTTCCCCCCCTGTCCCTACGTGCTGTGGGGAGTGATCGCGATGTGTTTATGTGAGGTGTTGCCAAACTAGATAAGATGTATGTTATTGAATGAGGTGGATCTACAACTATTAAAGACCGTGGATTAGTCCTCGCCACGCGTGGAGCATAACCCATTCGAACTAAGCGTTGACGGTCTTATGAGGACGTCCCGGCACCTTTAATACTGCCTCTAATATGGGCCTTGGTTTATTGCAGAAGAAAAGTACATCGTACACCTGATCCAGATAACATTTACCTATTAAAAACCCCCTAATTTCCCCCCCCCTTTTTATCTAGCTTGGCTGTGTCGCTAAATTGTGTTTTGTTTCCGACAGGGTGTGTTTTTTAGTAGCGTGAAGAGGGGTGAGCTCTCCATGAACGTGTGTTCATTTAGATTGTTGGGATTGTTTCGTTTGGCTAGGTGTATCTCGATTGCTTCCTTTATGTCAAGAGCTCTGCCTTTCGATTCGTGATGGATTATTTTAAGGTCCGACTCTATGTTGGTAAAGCTATGCCCTGCGTCACACATATGTTCGCACACGGCTGAATGTGTTCCGTATCTTATCGCATTTCTATGTTCATTATAACGTGTGTCTACTCGCCTTCCACTCTGCCCGATGTAATTAGCTTGACAATCGGTGTCTTGGCACGTTATAGAATATACCCCTGACCTTGAATACGGGTCACGTTTATTTAGATTACTATTTAGGAGGTGCCTAGCGGTTGTGTTTTTCGTCGTGAAAGCTATCTTTATGCCTTGCTTTTTGAATAGGTTAGTGATTTTATATGTATTCGCATTCACATAGTTGAAACGCGCAAATTTTTTCTCATTGCTGTCCGGTTTGGGAATCGTTTTATCTTTATTTTTATGTTTGGCTATAATTTGATTTATTTTGCTTGGCGAGAAGTTGTTTTCCTTTGCTATTTGCATAATAGTTCTTATTTCCTTATTATAGTTGTCTTTTGACATGGGTATGTTTAAAGCCCTGTGCACCATTGAATTGAAACCCGCTAGTTTGTGCGTACTGGGGTGATTAGACTGATTGTCGATTGCATGCGAGGTTTGTGTTGCTTTCCGGAATATGGAATATGAAAGGTCGTTGTCTTTACGTTCAATAGTTATATCGAGATAATTTATTTTCCGGTCTATTTCGGATTCCTTAGTGAATTTGATAGAATGGTGAAGGCTATTAATGGATTGGAGAATTGTTTCTTCGCTTGTTAGTTCAGTATCGTAGATGCAAATTACATCATCTACGTATCTTTTCCATATTACTATTCCCTTTGTTGAAGTCTTTTCTAAGAACGCATTTTCTAGTGCATTGATGAAGATGTCAGCGATTAACCCACTTAGTGGCGATCCCATTGCTAGGCCTTCTCTCTGTGTGTATATTTTATTGTCGAATTGAAACACGTTTTGGGTGAGAACGACCCTCAGTAATCTCACAATCTCTTCAATTTCTTTTACCGAATTGTTGGATTTTAAGTTGTTTTCGATAGTGTTGATTGCTTCAATAATCGGAATATTGGTGTACATGTTAGTTACGTCGAAGGATACTAGCCTGAAGCTAGGTTTCATTTGTAGGGTGTTCAATGCTGTTACTAGTTCTGTTGTGTTCTTTACAGAGTTGTTTTTGTCGTTGGAAAGACGGCATTTTAAGATTTTTAGCAACTCTTTGCTGATTTTGTAATTAGGGGCATTCCTACAATTGACTATTGGTCTCATTGGGCATTCCTTTTTGTGTATTTTTGGTTGTCCCCTCAATGACGGTATTTTCGGGTTCATGTTTATTAGTTTTGATTTTTCAGCTTTGGTCAGTATGTATTCTGTTTCTTTTAGCGCACTTTTTATTTGTTTTTGGAATTTGTTGGTGGGGTCTTTTGTTAATTCCTTGATTTCGTTGTTGTTTAGGAATTCGACTGTTTTTTCAATGTATTCTGTTTTGTTCAAAATTACTGTAGTGTTTCCTTTATCTGCTTTTGTGATGATTAAGTCATGTTCTTTTATTTTTTGTTTCAACGACTTTATTTCTTTGAGTTGTTTGTTGTTTTGAATGTTATTGCTATCGCCCTCTCGTTTGAGGATTTTTTTTGGCTTCGTTGGTGGCGAGATTTTTGGTTAATTCCCTGTCTTCTGCTGGGAGCTTGTGACTGGCTATCTCAATATCTGTGATTAACTGTTTTATATTGTGGTTCGTGTGTGCGTCTGTGCAGTTGTATTTCAAACCTTTGTCTAACATATTCATTTCACCTTGAGAAAAGGTTACGTTCGTTCTGTTGTTTACTCTGCTGTGGAAATTGAATTCATTGTTATTCGTGTGTTGTTCGTTAGATTGATGGTTCTGTGTTTCTCCTAGTTTTCTTAATTTATTTTCTAGCGTTTCATGCTTCCTCGTTGCTCTGATTTTGATGGTGTCATGTAGGTGTTCGGTGAAGCTGTCCCATTGGGCTGCGTGCCAGAAATTACTTAGTTGCAATTGAATGTCGTATAATTGTTGGTTGATTTTTTGCTTTCTTATGTATGCAAATCTTAATTCGTTTTTTATCCAAAGCGCTTTGACTTGTTTAGTTGAAATGATCGAGGCTGGTGTGTTCGGTACGGTTTTAATTGGTACGTATTTAGGGGTGAGGTTTAGTTCTATACATTTTTTGTTGAACCAAATTGACTTGTCTAAATTCATGAGTTTAAGCCTGAGTGATTTGAATTTCTTGGCTTCACGATTTGCCTGACTAGCCGTGAACATTGTGGTGTTTGAAGCCATATTTTCAGTGTTGCCTTAGTAAACAAGAGTTTAGTGCTTTTCAGTCGGTCAACACGAATGTACCCAAAAGAGATGGGTTATGCCCTAGTCCTGAAATAAATTACATGAGATTAATAAAACACTAGGATGACCAGTTTCGATCGTCAAGCGATCATCATCAGATCCAATACACTTAGGCTATAAAATCTATGTTTGAAATACAGGTGAAAATATTTACAATATGTACAATTATTTAGTTGCAGTATTGGTACTGCAACTGTCAGTGTGTGCTAAATGCAGTATATATGTTAGGTGAAATGCTAAATGGTGATGGCTATCCGGAGATTGTACTTTAGAGAGATTATATGGTTGTAAACTATGGTTAAGCTATAAAATTTTTAGGCTAACTACTTATCTGATTGTCTTCCGTACTACAGCTATTCGCAGTTTCCGTGCTCACTTGAACTCGCTGTGCGGTCGACTGCGGTGGTTATCTTAACGACTGGTTTTTCCCTGCCTTCCCCCCCTGTCCCTACGTGTTATCTGGATCAGGTGTACGATGTACTTTTCTTCTGCAATAAACCAAGGCCCATATTAGAGGCAGTATTAAAGGTGCCGGGACGTCCTCATAAGACCGTCAACGCTTAGTTCGAATGGGTTATGCTCCACGCGTGGCGAGGACTAATCCACGGTCTTTAATAGTTGTAGATCCACCTCATTCAATAACATACATCTTATCTAGGTTGGCAACACCTCACATAAACACATCGCGATCACTCCCCACAGCACGTAGGGACAGGGGGGGGGAAGGCAGGGAAAAACCAGTCGTTAAGATAACCACCGCAGTCGACCGCACAGCGAGTTCAAGTGAGCACGGAAACTGCGAATAGCTGTAGTACGGAAGACAATCAGATAAGTAGTTAGCCTAAAAATTTTATAGCTTAACCATAGTTTACAACCATATAATCTCTCTAAAGTACAATCTCCGGATAGCCATCACCATTTAGCATTTCACCTAACATATATACTGCATTTAGCACACACTGGCAGTTGCAGTACCAATACTGCAACTAAATAATTGTACATATTGTAAATATTTTCACCTGTATTTCAAACATAGATTTTATAGCCTAAGTGTATTGGATCTGATGATGATCGCTTGACGATCGAAACTGGTCATCCTAGTGTTTTATTAATCTCATGTAATTTATTTCAGGACTAGGGCATAACCCATCTCTTTTGGGTACATTCGTGTTGACCGACTGAAAAGCACTAAACTCTTGTTTACTAAGGCAACACTGAAAATATGGCTTCAAACACCACAATAATCACGGAGTAACTTGAACACTATCACGGAGTAACTTGAATATCACGGCGTTACCTACTTCTACTACCGGAATTCGTTAGGTATTACCTTGAAATAACTTATGGATATTTGTAAGATACATGTCAAAAATGTTTCATAGTGTATCCCTCCTTAACATGAAGCGAATCAAAATAGCTGAAATTTAAATTTTTTGAAATAGTAACGAAAAAGGCTTAGTATCACGGAGTTACTTAACTTTACCCTACATATTATGACGAGAATGCCGTACAACATCAGGCAAGACTGATCGACTCCAATCATGCGTTTCCTCCGCTAACAACGTGACACAAAACAGCAATGATTTTCAACCTGAAGTGTGTACCATAAAATTTCTTTAATTTTAATGCATATAATTTAGCGCTGGGGACCAAATGATACGATAAGTAAATTGTTGTACAGTGCCTGCATACTGTTTAGGGGCAGGTCTAAATTCCGTTCGATGCACATTTGTCGCTAAACTAAGAGTATTTCAGTCATTGTTTTACATGATGTTATTAGACATCTATATGAGGGGCTTTCATTTAAAATATCGCTGCTCTAGCTCTAATACTTTACGAGATGGAATGTATTACCTTTTTAAACCCCTGTTTCTCCTACCAAAATGTTGTATTTTCTCAAAAACTGCTAGTCCTACAGCTATGAAATGTTTACTGCTGTTTTACTACAACATATCAATCATAACAAAAAGTTCCGTGACGAACTAAAGAGCCTACTTTTCTTAAAATTTAAGATTCATGCCAATCTATATGGACCTATCTAGAAATATGGCGAAACTAAGTTGGTGATATCGAAATTTCTAATTAGTCCGAAATATAACTGTAGCCTAATAGAGCACTACAGTTTGCAGCCCTGGTGACTGAATATACTGATAGTTCCATCTCTTAAGGTACAGAATGCAATATTTGGTTGAAGTCCAATGGATAGCATGGACGTTACATGCAGTTAGACATTGGATCTATCAGCGCGCGTAAAATCATGTTGGCAACAATGTCATGCATGCGTTGGTCAGAAATAATATATATATTTTTTGCGTATGGCTTTTAGTGCCGGGAGTGTCCGAGGACATGTTCGGCTCGCCAGTTTTGTAGCTGCTTCGAGACGGACACCCAATGGGTGAGCTACAAGTACCGTTGGGGAGGGAAGGAGGGAAGTTGGAATGTAAGGACGAGGAGTTGGAAGGTAGCGGCTGTGGCCTATAGTTAGGGACCAACCCCGGCATTTGCCTGGAAGGAAGATGGGAAACCACAGAAGACCATCTTCAAGGTTGCCGGCGGGGGGATTCGAACCTCCTCTCCTCCCGGATGTGAGCGACTGCCATCAGTCATGCCGTAACCACCACGGCTAACTCACCCGGTAGAAATAATCTGAAATAGTATGATCTCTTGTTGTGCCAATTTTGGATGAAATCCATTTGTTAGTATAGAAGTTACATGTATTTTAAAATTGAACCTATCAGCAGGCTTAGAGTCATGTTGGCAGCACTGACGTATATTAGTTTCTTCTAATTAATCTAGAATGTTAGGTACTCTACGTGTGCAAATTTTAAAGCTGTTGGCTTACATACTTTGATATATAAATATTTGAGTAAACAAAAATAGAGACAGTATTTATTAACAGTTGGCTGCCCTGGTTGCTCTTAAGAATAAGCATAGTCATATCTGTTATGGTACACATAGCACATACGAAATTTGGTTGAAATCCAATTGATAGTACAGAAGATACATGTCTTTAAAAATAGATCCTACCAGCAGGCTTAGAATCATGTTGGTAGCACTGACGTACAAACGTTACTCCAAATTAATCTCGAATACCAGGTACTATACGTGTGCATAGTTTAAAGCTGTCGGCTTTCATGGTTTCTGATATATTGGTATTTGGATAAAAGAATAGAGAGAACATTTATTGACAGTTGGGAGACCTGGTGGCTCTTAAAAATACGCTCAGTCATATCTGTTTATATACACATATTACATATAAAATTTGGTTGAAATCCCATTGATAGTATAGAAGTTATATGCATTTAAAAATTGGAGCTATCTGCAGGCTTAGAATCATTTTGGCAACACTGCCATGCATGGCCTCCTGGAAATTAAACTGAAATATTATTATCTATACGTGTGCCAATTTGAAATAGCGCCCATGCATACCTTCCAAGATATCCAACATGGAGCTCAAATTTCAATTGCGGTTTTTCAGCAGTTGGTATTATTGACATAATTTTCAAATATGGGCTTGAGATATTCAGGTCTTTACTCATACCAAATTTGGATTCGATTGCTGCAGCCGTTTAGGAGTTGATAGGGGGGGGGGGGGGGACACACACACACACACAGCCAGACGGACAGAAGGACAGACAAAGAGACAGACAGACAGAAATTTGCCAGGATCGATCTCATGAGTCTACTTTTTCCTCATTTTTGCAAAATGTGAAAAGTAGGCTAAAAATAACAAGTAGTTCCGTGAAGAACTACACAGCCTATTTTCATATATCCTACTTGTGTTAATTGCCACTATCAACATACACAATTTCAGTTTGATTGCTGTAATAGATTCGTAGATATTGAGAACCGACTAAATATTTCGGATGGTCGCCATGTTGAATTTTATATATGTAGGTTCTAGAGTTATGTACTCTTTCATGCAGATTATTGTGTACGTGTAGTATTCAATCTTTAATGGCATAATTAGGACACAAGAAGTAACAAGGAGATTTTAACATTTCGGACAGCTGCCATCTTGAGGTTATGGAAACAATTGAAATAAATTAAATGACCATTCGTATAAGTATTTACTGTACCAAGTTTCACTGCACTCGGATGGTAAAATTGCGAGAAACGTCCATGTGAATATTTATACTTCGCGTCACCGCCATGTTGGATTTGTGATCACCAGGTTATTTAAAGTCCTATAGGTGAACTTAAGTTCATAGCCCCTATGAACATCAAAAATTCAGTTTGACTGCTATAATAGATTCGTAGATATTCAGAGCCATCTAAATATATCGGATGGTCGCCATGTTGGATTGTTAAATGTATGGGCCATAGAGGCATGTACCATTAAAGGAAAATTATTGCGTAGGTTCATTATTCAAACTTTCACTTCGATCGCATGACTACATCACAAGAAATAAAAGTTTAATTTTAAAATTCGCACAGCCGCCATCTTGAGGTTATGTGAACAATTGAACTAAATTAGATACCAGTGCATTACCATGTGTATGAATATTTCCTGTACCAGATTTCAGTGCGTTTGGAACATTAAATCGCGAGAAAGGTCTATTTAAATTTTCAAATTCGCTTAGCCGCCATGTTTGTTTTGTAGTTAACCGGTTTTTGAAAGTCTTATAGATGGACTTCCAGTAGTGCCCTTTATCTCCGTACAAAATTTCAGGGAGATACCGCTAATAGTTACAGAGATATAGAATGCCAGTGAAATATTTCGCACATCCGCCATCTTGTGGTTATGTGAACAATTGAACGAAGTTGGATGTCGGTGCATTACAATGTATATAAACATATACTGTACCAAGTTTCATTGCGTTTGGTTGGTTAAATCACGAGAAACGTCTATTTAAAGTCGCAATTTCGCTTGGCCGCCATGTTGGTTTTGTAGTTACCAGGTTTTCAAAGGTCACATAAGTGAACTTACAGTAGTTCCCTTTATCACCATACAAAATGTCAGGGTAATATCGGTAATAGTTTCGGAGATATTGAATGCTGGTTAAATATTTCGCACATCCGCCATGTTGGATTGGTGAGTCGTAACAAAATTTGAAGGGCACGGTCGGGGTCGCCGGAAATAGTGCTATGAACTAACCGAGTTTCATTGAAATCGCTCCAGCCGTTTAGATTTTATTAGGGGGATACACACACACGAATCACACACGCACACACACACGGACAAAAGGTGATCTCATAAGCCTATTTTTTTTCAAAATTGAAAATAGGCTAAAAATACAACCTGGGGAAAATAAATACTACTCCTTTGGTTGCTTCTCACGCTTTCTTTACCGGTAATTTTGGCGGCACAATTGGTCAAATACGTTCCGTGATAACTTGCGATTTCCAACACTTTGAGCTATTCTGACTACGGAGTTGTTTTCTCCATGTCTTGTTTGTGATGGATCCGGTGTAGGCGATTTCTCGAATTGTTGCCAACCGGAAGTTATCGTGGAACTAAATTAACCAATTTTGCCACCAAAATTACCGGGGAAGAAATTTTGTTTGAGAGGCGACCAAATGAGTAGTTTTTTTCCCAGGTAGTATTTTTATGATTGATATGTTGTAGTAAAACTGCTGTAAAAATGGCATAGCTGTAGGATTAGCAACGTTTGAGAAACAAAACATTTTAGTAGGAAAACATTTTTTTAGCCCTATTTAAAAAAGTAATACATTCCATCTCCTAAAGTATTAGAGCTAGAGCAGATAAATTTTAAATGATAACCCCTCATATAGATGTCTAATAACATCATGTAAAACAATGACAGATACTGTTACTTTAGGGCCAAATGTGCATCAGACGTAATTTAAACTGTCCGAAAACTTTCTATAAGCACTGTAATTATTATTTAAATATTGCGTTGTTTTGACTTCCGTTTGCCGCGTCACAGAGTGGGGCCCTTGCAGGGAAAAGTTCAAAAATCAAATCCCGGATTTCTTAGTCAACTGTTCCGTTTCCATGCAGTAGAAGACTACGACCATCATGTGATGCAACACGTACTGTACTCCTCGCTGAGGACGACTGAATTCCCACAACACGACTCAATGAGTAGGTGATAGCGGAGAGAGTGCTGTGTTTTCAAGTTGATATCATCCGTTCTGTGTTCACCTTTCAAGGGAAGTATCAGGTAAGACAAGCCGAAACCTATCTTGAAACTTTGTGGACGCAATCATTGTACTATAAGAGGACAATGTGCTGAAAATCTGTCGCCAGATTGAACTGCAAGGCTCCGAAATCATGTGGCGAATCTCTCATATAAGTCAATGTGAGGTAACGAGTACCGTACATGTTGGAATGGACAGCACTGACCGCCCAAGAACTCAAGACCGGTGGGAAGGAGCTGCACGCTCCAGTCAGCATATACGCCCCGCCTCGCTACTACTCCGAGCGCCACAGGGATGTCCAGCTCCTCCAGCAGTCATGGCTGCGTACCAGGATGTTAGGAGCCTTGCAGTTCAATCTGGCCGCTGATTTTCCCCACGTTGACCTCTTATAGTACAACGATTGCGTCCACAAAGTTTCAAGATAGGTTTCGACCTGTCTTACCTGATACTTCCCTTGTCAAATACAGGGTGAACAAAAAATGCCGCACTTGGAGATCGGCATGTGGTTACTCGTCGAAATTCACGACAAAAGTTTATGTTGCAAAACCTAATCCTGCCAATAGGTTTAACAGAAATGCGTGTTAAGAAACGAGGCTCTGGCAACGCTGGAACTGCATGCAGCGTGGCCAAAAGCAGGTCGCAGGAACTTGGCACTCTGACGGAGCTTTCTCTGTACATTCCGATGCAATGCAGGATGTGACAGTGTTGCCAGCTTCTCGTTTACAGCACCCAATCCGATTTTGCAATTGAAACTTTTGTCTTGCAATTGGATGACGAATCGCATGCCGACCTCCAAGGGCGGCATTTTTTGTTCACGCTGTATAGTTACCACAGTGGAATCGTCACCTGGAGGTATGCACAGTATTATAGTTCATAGTTACATTCCTATGATCTCACTAAGGTTCCGGGCTATAATTTTAACTTTTTCTGCTACTGAAGATAGTCATATTATAGTAATTCAGTAGAATTGCTCTATTACTTTATTCTGAAAGGGAGTAGCAGCCTTTCATAATAAATCAATTCTTTACTTGTCTTATAGACGGTTAAGATATTGATACCATTATCCAACTAATGGCTACAATGCGTTCTGCTGCACGGCTGAAAGCAAAGGGAAACTACTGCTATTCCCGAGGATATGCACCTTTCTATGCATAATTACATGTGATGATGGCATCCTCCCATGTACAATTCCAATCCGGAGGTAAACTAGTCCCCCGTTCGGATCTCCGGGTGGGGACTACTCGAGAGGGGGTTAACATCACAGGAGTGACAAAGAGGAAATCTGACATTCTACGGATCGGAGCGTGGAATGTTAGAAGTCTGCTAGGCAGTGGAAGGTTAGAAAACTTAGAACGGGAAATGGATAGTCTGAGGTTGGATTTGGTTGGGATTAGTGAAATGCGCTGGCAGAAAGAACAGGACTTTTGGTCAAGACACTGTAGGGTCATTAGCACTAAATCAAACAATGGTCAATCAGGAGTTGGTCTCATATTGAGTAGGAAACTTTAACAGTGGGTGGAATATTATGAGCAATATAGTGAACGGATAATTGTAGCAAACTTCAATACAAAACCTACGTGCACCTCACTGGTACAAGTCTATATGCCTACCAATCAAGCTGATGATGAAGATGTTGAAAAGGTCTACGAAGAAATACAGTAGACGAAATTCTGAGGTATGTCAAGGGCGATGAAAATGTTATAGTAATGAGATATTGGAATGCTGTGGTAGGAAAAGGAAGAAAAGGGAAGATAGTTGGAGATTTCGGATTAGGTGAAAAGAATGATCGAGGAAGCAGGCTGATGGAATTCTGCATCGAGCATGAGTTGGTCATAGCTAACACCTTATTCAATAACCACGATAGAAGAATATACACATGGATGAGACCAGGAGATACAGGATGTTACCAAATTCACTTCATTATGGCCAAGCAGAGGCTTCGAAACAAGATGTTGGATTGTAAAACATATCCCGGTGGTGACAAAAACTCTGACAACAATTTGGTTGTTATGAAATGCAGATTAAAGTTGAAGAAACTGAAGAAAAGTCAAAAGCGAAGAAGGTGGGCAATAGACAAACTGGAAGAGAAGGTTGTAAACGAAAGATTCAAGAAGAGTATAAAGGAAGGACTAATGAAAAACCCTAAACAAACTTCAATTGCAAACGAATGGGCACTTTTGAAGAATTAAATAACAAAATCCGCAGAAGAAAACATTGGTAGGAAAGAAAGAATAGGGAGAAAACCGTGGATCACTCAGGATATACTAGAATTGATGGATGAAAGGCAGAAACACAAGAATGTAAGAGATTAAAAGGTGCAAGCAGGATACAGACGTCAGAGAAATGAGGTTAACAAGAAGTGCAAGGAAGCGAAAGAAGAATGGTTGAAAGAGAAATATGCAGGAATAGAAAATTTTCTGAAATTAGAAAAAGTAGACACAGCTTATCGAAGGATTAAGAATACTTTTGGGGAAAAGAAGACTAAGTACTGTAATATTAAGGACACAGATTGAAAGCCTCTAACAGATAGGGAACAAAAGTTTGAGAGATGGAAAGCTTACATACAGTGTAAGGGAAAGGAGATTGAGAATCATGTAATGGAAAGGGAAGAGGAATTTGATGAGGATGCGAAAGGAGATTTAATATTGAGATCGGAATTTGACAGAGCATTGGAAGACTTAAGCAGGAACAAAACACCAGGCATAGATGATATACCAATTGAGTTGCTACGCTGCATAGGAGATGAAGGTCTGATCAGGTTATTTCACTTGGTGTGTAGGATTTATGAGACAGGTGAGGTACCCTCTGATTTCAAGAAGAATTTTATCATCCGTATACCAAAGATAGTAGGAGCTGACAAATGTGAGGATTACCGTACAATCAGCTTGATTACTCATGCTTCAAGGATCCTGCATAGAATCATGTTACGTGCCACCCCCCTAGTGGCACTTTTGTTAACTGGATTACGGTGGGTTGAAGCACAACACAGATTGTTCCTTTAAAGAAATAATTAACTTTATTGCGGCCAGAAAGATACACTACTCATCAGCAAATACAAGCAATTAGAACCTTACTCCAGTTTCCTCAAGTCTCTTCCTTATGGAGAGCTCTTGCCCCCTTTCACTTGTCAACAAACCACAGAAGTTAATCCGTGCTAATGAGTCTGGTGGCCTTGACAGAAACTACCTGCACCTCTCCCTTATGTACACAAACTACAGTTACTTACGATAACCTGCTACACGCTGCTTCGCTGCCCACGAGCTGGGAAACAATGTCACTGGATTTCGTAACTCGCACGGCACTCCGCCCCCAATACCTCTGCCGCTCAGTGAAATCACACTCGCCCAAAACACAGGCAGTCCCTGTATGCTTCTCACTCCCTCGCTGTCAAGAGAATCGGCTTCACTAGGGGTTTCGCAAGTCACCACACTTCTGTTGCTCAGGATAAACGCTCGCACTAGCTCGTAAAACACACTGTCCTCAGAAACTCCGTCCCCTCACTGTTGAGGCCGCTTAGCAGGCTGATGACTCAATGAATTCTAGAATCGTCCAGGACACACGGCTTCTCGAGATTTCCTTCACTGGCTGGGTCACGAATATTCTGGACCTTCCCTTTCACTTCGCAGCCCGTTGCGTAACGCGCACGTAATACACTGAGGCAGAGCACACACAGCCCGGGGCAGCTGTGACTCAACGTGGCGAGGCGACAAAACAAACTCACAGCCGTAACACCGCCCCCTTCCTAAAAGGCTGATCGTCCCGATCAATCATTGGTCCGTCTGTGTCCCTCCGTAGGCTGCCAGGCGATCTCGATTCACGATCTTCATCTTCGCCCTCGGGCTCCGCTGGATCTTGTAGAAGACATCGTTGATCCGTTTCATGACTCGGTACGGGCCCTCCCAGGACTTCTGCAGTTTGGGTGACAGGCCTTTCTTCCGTAATGGGTTGAAGAGCCAGATCAGGTCGTCCCCGTGGAATCCGCCAGCATCCGTCTGTTGGTCGTATTGGGTCTTCATTCGGTCGGTCTCGATCCGCAGCTTCCTCCTCGCGAACGTGTGCACGTCCTCCAGTTGGTCGACCAGTTCTTGACAATACTGGCTTACCGGGACCGGATCATTTCCAGGTCGGCCGAAGGCAAGATCGACAGGTAGACGGAGCTCCCTCCCAAACATGGCCCGGGCTGGTGTGCACCCGGTGGCTTCATGCACGGCGGCGCGGTAGGCCAGGAGAAATAGTGGAAGATGTTTGTCCCAATCCCTCTGGTGCTCGCTGACGACTACTCGGAGATGGTTCACGATGGTGCGATTGAATCGCTCTACCATCCCGTCGGACTGAGGGTGTAGCGGCGTTGTCCTCGTCTTCCGGATTCCCAGCAGCTGGCATAGATTCTGGAACACCTGCGACTCGAAGTACCTCCCTTGGTCGGAGTGCAGCTCCAGGGGTACTCCGTACCGGCTGACGAATTCCTTCACCAGGGTCTCTGCGATCGTCGCGGCTTCTTGGTTAGGGAGCGCATACGCCTCCGGCCATTTGGTGAAGTAGTCGCTGACGACCAATATGTAGCGGTTCCCTGCCTCGCTTAACGGGAATGGCCCAGCGACATCGATGGCCACTCTCTCCATGGGGCCGCCCACGTTGTAGGTCTTCAGTGGACCCCGTCGTCTTCGTCCTGGGCCCTTGCTGGCTGCGCAACGCGGCACCTCGCGCAGTGGTTCTCCACGTCAGTTCGGCATCCGATCCAGTAGCACCGCTCTCTCAGCTTCTCCAGGGTCTTCTTTGTCCCTAGGTGTCCACCAGATGATCCCCCATGGACTTCCTTCAGGACCTCCTCCGTCATAGCCTTTGGAACGACGACTTGCTCCCGAGATGTCTTCCCGTTGGTGCTCTCCCAGGTACGGCAGATGAGGCCAACCCTTACAACCAGCGAGTCCCACTGCGCCCAGTAGGACTTAAACTTTGGGCTGCAGTCACTCACAATGTTCCACCCGGGCCTGGGGACACAGGTCCTCTTCCATTCGGCTATCAGTCCCAGGTCATCATCTTCCGCTTTCGCCAGCGTGAAAGATTCGTGGCTCCAGCTCCCTTGAAGTTCCACGGTAGTCCTTCGGCACTGTATCCCGGTGTTCTCCCCCCTTCTGGTACAGAAGGTGCAGTCTTCGGGGCACGGTCTTCGTGACAGGGCGTCGGCGTTAGAATGCAGTTGGCCTTTCCTGTGCTGGATCTCAAAGTTGTACTGTTGAAGCCTCTCTAACCACCGCGCGAGTTGACCCTCGGCTGCTTGAAGTTCAGGAGCCACCGCAGAGATGCATGGTCGGTCCTGATGAGAAATTCTTGTCCGTACCGGTACTTGTGGAAGTGTTCAATGGTCTTCACGATGGCGAGCAGCGCCTTCCTGGTGACGCAGTAGCTCCTCTCTGGCTTTGACAAGGCTTTGCTGAAGTAGGCCACCACTCTCTCCTCGCCGTTCACTATTTGCGACAGGATTCCCCCTATGCCAAAGTCGCTGGCATCGGTATCGACGATGAACCTTGTTCCAGGTCTGGGGTAGGCCAGAATAGGTGCAGTGCACTGAGCCTGCTTGAGTTGTTCGAAGGCACTGTGGTATTCTACTGTCCACGTGAAGAGTTGGACCTTCTCAGTCAGTCGATGCAGTGGTTTGGCGATGTCGGCGAATCCTCTCACGAAGCGACGGTAATAAGTGCAGAGTCCCAGGAAGCTTCGTAATTGGGACTTGTCCATCGGAACTGGCCACTCCCTCACAGCTGTGGTCTTCTCTGGGTCGGTGCGCACCCCTTCATCGGAGACGATATGCCCAAGGTACTGGACCTGCTTCTGGAAGAGCTGACACTTCTTGGGGCTCAACTTCAGCTGGGCAGCCCGTAGCTTCATCAAGATCTCCTCCAGGTTGCTGTAGTGCTCCTCGAAGCTTCTTCCCAGAACGATGCCGTCGTCTAGGTAGACCAGGCAGGTCTTCCAGTGTAGTCCCCTCAGAATGGACTCCATTAGCCTTTCGAAGGTCGCAGGAGCGTTGCACAGACCGAATGGCATGACGGTGAACTGCCAGAGCCCGCTGCCCACAGAGAACGCAGTTTTCTCGCGGTTCTTAGGGTGGACCTCCACCTGCCAGTAGCCACTCTTCAAATCCAAGGTGAAGAACCATCTTGACCCTGATATGGTGTCCAGGGTGTCGTCGATCCGGGGTAGTGGGTAGCTGTCCTTCTTCGTGACGTCATTCACCCGCCTGTAATCCACGCAGAACCTGGTGGAACCGTCCTTCTTCTTCACTAGCACGACCGGAGAACTCCAAGGACTATGTGATGGCTCGATCACTCCTTGCTCCTTCATCTCTTTTACCATCCGGTCGACTTCGGCTTGCTTGGCGAGCGGGACACGTCGGAATGGGGCCCTAATCGGTGCGCTGTCCCCAACGTCGATTCTGTGCTGGACCAAGGTTGTCCTGCCGAAGTCTTTGCTCCCCACGGAGAGGCCATCCTGGAATTCGTGTAGCAGGTCCCGAAGTTGGCGTGATTGTTCCTCGTCTAAATGGTCCTGGGATCCTTGGTACAGCTTCTGTAGTTCTTCTGGCAGGGCGCGTCTTCTTCGGTTGTCCGTCTGCAGGTGTCCGTCCGTCATGTCTGTGATGCGGGCAATCCAGGTAACGGGCTCGCAGACTCCTAGGTTGGTGTCCCGGTGAACCGTAATATCGTAGTCGTTCAGGTTGGACAGGCGGACGTACGGCCGAGACGTCGTGTTGATGAGAGTTTTGGCAACTAGCAATCCTTTTGTCTGGATGTCCTCATATTTTGGCTCGATGACAGCCGCCACTCCCTCAGCTGTTCCGTCGACAATTACGGCAGCGCTGACTTCCGTCCTGGCGGGAACGATGACGTCCTCTCTCAGCCTTACTCGTCGTGCGGCGACGGCCTCGTGTGCTGGTTGCAAAGCAAGTTCCTCACCTACGAAGTGCAGAGTGTTGGTACTCAGATCCAAGATGATGTTGTTTGGTCCAGGAAGTCCAGTCCGATGATCACTTCATTTGATACGTCAGCTACAAGCACTGGATGCTTTATCGCCCGTCGACCAATGACGAACTCCAGTGATGCTTCGCCATGTACCGGTGCGGTCTCTCTGGTCGCGGTTATTAGCTGGAGGTTCCTTTGTGTGGGTTGCACTCTCCACTTCGGGATCCCGGTGGGACTGACGATGGTCCTCGATGCTCCCGTGTCGATTAGCATGGGCCAGCTCTCTCCGTTGACGACTCCGTCGACCATCAGGCTGCTATTATCTCTCCGTAACTGCGTCAGACGAACTTGGACTGCCGGGGCTTGACGACTGTCACAAGCCAACCTTTGCCCCCCAAGGCTGGCTGATACTTGCTTTCCTGGGCCGCGCGGTTTCCATACGACTGACTGTCCCGACGGAAACCCTTGGCGGCAGCGATCACCGCAGTCCTTGCTCAGGTGGCCTCTCTTACGGCAGATCCAGCAGGTCGGTAGTCCTCTTCCGGGCCGCCTCTCCAGATGTCCTTCGGCTACGTTTTTGTTGGTGGTACTGCGACTCTTGAAGAACCGGCCTAGCGCCTCCATCAGTTCATCGGCCAGGGGCTTGGTCTTGTCGGCTTTGGCTGGTTCGTCGACGTCCACTTGACGCACCCACGCGTGCATTCTAGATGCCTGTTTAGCCGTCTCGAACTCAAGTGCGTGGCTCAGCGCATCTGCCAGGGTCTTATTGCGCGCGAGTCGCAGCGCCTGTTGAGTGTCCGAGTCCCGTAGCCCGTCGGGGAAGGTCTGCGTCGCTATCTGCTCCAGAAAGTCGGCCGGCGCTGTTGGATAGGCGAGCCTTACGAGGCGTGCGATGTCCATCTCGAACTCCTGCAGGGTTTCCGCGTTCTTTTACACCCGGGTCCGGAGCTGCATCTGGTAGGCCTGCTGAAGATGGCTATCTCCATATCGGGACTCCATATGGGCGATTAGTGAAGCGTAGTCCTGGGATCCAGTCGGGATGGCCTGAAGGACGTTAAGGGCGTCCCCTCTCAGCGCTAAAATGAGAGCTGTAGCCTTTTCCGTGCTGTTCCATTTGTTTATGGAACAGGCTGTCTCAAACTGACGTAAATAGGTGCTCCACGGGACCTTTCCTTCGAAGGTTGGGGGCGTCACTCTGCTCTGTAGCGTTCCTGATATTCCCGGTGTACCTGTGGGCGGGCGTCGGCGCAGCTCGGCAACTCCCTCTTGAAGAGCGTTGAATCTCGCTTCCATCCCCGTCGACGGGCGTTGGTTCAGCTCAGCAATTTCCTTTTGTAAAGCGTTGAATTTCTCTTCCAACCCCGTCAGTGGGTGTTGGCGCAGTTCGGCAACTTCCTCTTGTAAGGCGTCGAACTTCTTTTCTACTGCTGTGACTTCCTCACGTAGGCCCTGGCAGACGGTGTTTACTTCCTGACGCAGACCCTGTTCCAATTTCTTTTGACTTTCCTGTAATTTCGTCAGCAGACACTCTTCCAGATTTTTCTGGCCATACAGAAATTTGGCGGTTAGGTCCTCTGCTAGCTTATTCTGACCGTCTTCTAATTTGGAAGTTAGGTCCTTGGTTAAATTCTTCTGACCGTCTTCCATCTTCTTTTGGCCGTCCTTCAGGTCCTTGGCTAAATTCTTCTGGCCGTTCTCCATCTTGGTTTCCATGCTACTTAACTTTTCTAGCAATGCTGCCAATTGCGCTTCCATTTTAGATGTTTGTCTTGTAAAGGGCATGCACTCACAGGAAAATTTTAAAAAAAATGACCTGCTCGGGTTTTGAAACCAGGACCGTCAGGTGTTGTGCTTGTGTTTGAGTTCGCAATCCGGCTTCTGACACCAGTTGTTACGTGCCACCCCCCTAGTGGCACTTTTGTTAACTGGATTACGGTGGGTTGAAGCACAACACAGATTGTTCCTTTAAAGAAATAATTAACTTTATTGCGGCCAGAAAGATACACTACTCATCCGCAAATACAAGCAATTAGAACCTTACTCCAGTTTCCTCAAGTCTCTTCCTTATGGAGAGCTCTTGCCCCCTTTCACTTGTCAACAAACCACAGAAGTTAGTCCGTGCTAATGAGTCCAGTGGCCTTGACAGAAACTACCTGCACCTCTCCCTTATGTACACAAACTACAGTTACTTACGATAACCTGCTACACGCTGCTTCGCTGCCCACGAGCTGGGAAACAATGTCACTGGATTTCGTAACTCGCACGGCACTCCGCCCCCAATACCTCTGCCGCTCAGTGAAATCGCACTCGCTCAAAACACAGGCAGTCCCCTGTATGCTTCTCACTCCCTCGCTGTCAAGAGAATCGGCTTCACTAGGGGTTTCGCAAGTCACCACACTTCTGTCGCTCAGGATAAACGCTCGCACTAGCTCGTAAAACACACTGTCCTCAGAAACTCCGTCCCCTCACTGTTGAGGCCGCTTATATAGCAGGCTGGTGACTCAATGAATTCTAGAATCATCCAGGACACACGGCTTCTAGAGATTTCCTTCACTGGCTGGGTCACGAATATTCTGGACCATCCCTTTCACTTCGCAGCCCGTTGCGTAACGCGCACGTAATACTCTGAGGCAGAGCACACACAGCCCGGGGCAGCTGTGACTCAACGCGGCGAGGCGACAAAACAAACTCACAGCCGTAACAATAATTTACAATAGGATGAAAAGCCAGATAGAAACGGATTTGGGTGAAGACTAGTTTGGTTTCAGGAGAAATGTAAGAACAAGGGAAGCTGTACTAAGTCTTAGGCTGATTTTGGAAGGTAGAATAAGGAAAGATAAGAGATCGTACATGGGATTTTTTAGGCTTAGAAAAGGCTTTTGATTACCTTGATTGCGCTAAATTGTTTGACATTTTGAAAACAATTGGAATAAAGTACAGGGATAGGAGGGTGATCTACAATCTACACAGAAACCAGACGGCAGTCATTCGAGCTGAAGGACATGAGAGAGAAGCTGGTATTCAAAAAGGTGTAAGGCAAGGCTGCAACCTATCACCCATACTTTTCAATTTTTACATTGAAAAAAAAAAAAAAAACAATGACGGAAATTGGAGAAAAACTTAAAGTGGGATTGAAGATTCAAGGAGAAATAATTTCAACTCTGAGATTTGCTGATGACATAGTCATCGTGGCTGACACGCCTGAGGATTTGAATGAGTTTTTGAATGGTATGGACTCCGTCTTACGGAAAGAATTCGTGATGAAAATTTATAAATGTAAAACAAAAATATTGGAATTCAGCCGAAATAAATCATAAAACCCTATGGTGATCAAATTGGCAGGTGAAAAGCTAAAGGAAGTAGGAGACTTCTGTTACATAGGAAGCAAAATAACCAGTGATGGTCGAAGCAAAGAGGATATAAAAAGTAGGTTGGATCAGGCAAGGAAAGTATTTCTACAAAAAAGGAATCTGTTTACATCGAATACAGATTTAGGTATTAGGAAGTCATTTTTGAAAGCCTTTGTCTGGAGCGTGGAACTCTATGGAAGTGAAACTTGGACTATTGTTGCAGCAGAAAAGAGGAGAATCGAAGCGTTTGAAATGTGTTGTTACAGGAGAATGATGAAGATCAGATGAGTAGATAGGGTTACAAACGAAGAGGTATTAAGACGAGTGGGTGTTGAGAAATGTTTCTGGCGACTGCTAATGAAGAGAACAGATAGGTTGGTAGGACACATACTAAGACACCCAGGAATAGCAAGGTTAGTTATGGAAGGAAGTGTCTAGGATAAGAAGTGTAGGGGTAGACCAAGGGTTGGAATATGTTAAACAGATTGCCTCAAATGTAGGGTGTAGTAGGTATGTAGAGATGCGACGATTAGCTCAGGACAGGGAGGCATGGGGTGCTGCGTCACAGCAGTCAAAAGTCTGAGGACTCATACAACAACAATAACATCAGTGAAAGTTTGCGAATATTTGCGTATCTCTGCTGTATAATACTTGGTATAGAGAACGTTTCACAAGAAAAATGCGCTGAGCGAAGGCGAATCACGATGTGCATACTAGGCTCCTGATTGCACCTGACCCATACATCTCAAGATATGTTGCTGCCACCAAACATTAACTCTGAGTCAAGTGGTAACAGTTCAGATTCTGACTGAAAGCATCTACATGGTCGTTATGTGTGTGCGCCTCGGTAATCGCGGCAAACTATGGCGTCATTTGGCTGGTCAGGTGCGGAGCGAGTGGACCTAGCAATACCCCGCTCACACCTGTTTTGTCATTGATACGGACGTGTATCTGCAAAGCTTTGACGTTAGTGTTGTACGTTTAGTGAGTATTGTGATTAATGTGATTGTTGGTCAAGCCTAGACACCAATTCACATTGCGGGAACTTGTGTATATCCATAATTCCTACATGGAATGCAGAGTGTCTTGTTCTGAAACAAGACGAAAATTTCGAATCAAGTTTCTAGGAAGACCTGTGCTGATGCCAGTATAATTAGAGGCTCACTAAACGATTCAAGGAAACAGGCTCCGTAGATAATAAAAAACGTTAACAGACAACGCTGTGTTCTTACAGAAGGAAAAATAATTGAGATTGTCGTTCATTGTTTCAATAGAAGATGCCAGGTGTGTGTTAAGAGAGGGAGGACATTTACACACAATATTGAGCATGTTTGGTAAAGCCTCCGTGGCTTAGGCGGCAGCACGCCGGTCTCTCACCGCTGGGCCCGTGGTTCAAATCCCGGTCACTCCATGTGAGATCATTGCTGGACAGAACGGAGGCAGACAGGTTTTTCTCCGGGTACTCCGGTTTTCCCTGTCAAAATTTCATTCCAGCAACACTCTCCACTGACATTTCATTTCATCTGTCATTCATTTATTCATTGCCCCAGAGGAGTGCGTCAGGCCTCGGCTGCTGGCACAGTTCATATCCTCGCCTCTAGACGGGGGCTTCATTCATTCCACTCCTGACCCGGTCGGAGACTGGAAGCAGGCTGTGGATTTTCATTGAACATGTTTGGTAAAAGTGTAAAGGTGCGTGCCACAACCGGCTCCAGGCCGGAAGTGATTTTTGAAATTTGATTTTAGTTTGATAGAGCTATGCAAGGCTCACGATTTGAAACCCTTCCGGGCCCTTTAGCCCTTCAACGTTTGGCACAATTGAGGGAATTGGTTCATATTACGTTTTATCATTTCGAATGATCTTGTCGACTTCATCGTTATGCTTAGGTCTACCGTTATGCGTTACGGTTACGGCATGTATGACGTCATCATGTTGTTCAGTCCATATGCACCGAGTCTGAGTTTACTCCTGGGGTCTGGTGTCATGCGATACGGGGCGAGTGCGTGACGTCATGCAGCAGAGCGCACCTCCGCTCTCCGTTCCCCGCGCGGGAAGCCTAAGCTAAAGGGTAATGGAGTCTGTTGAGTCTGAGTTTACTCCTGGGGTCTGGCGTTATGTGATACGCAGACGGCGAGTGCGTGTCGTCATGCTGCAGAGTGGACCTTCCGCTCTCCGTTCCCCGCGCAGGAAGCCTAAGTTAATGGGTAATGGAGTTTATTTAATGAGCCCTCCTGAGCCTTTCTAACATATGTAGCATTTGTAGCATGCGTCATTTGAAATGATATAAAGTCTAGTCTTTCAGACTGACTGTAACTTTTTTTACTAAGATGGAGACCGCAACTTTGTCTGCTAAGAAATGTTTACAATATTAAAACTTGTGCCACGCTATGACAAGTGGCTCCTAAATGGCGGGAGCTGTTTGGAGAGGTAATGCACTATATATCTATAGTTTGTTTTTCAATAAATAGTTGTGTCTGTAATCCTTTTGTTTTCTTATTAGCAAACAGAACTTACTTCTTGGACGTGATCGCTCATATTAACCTTGAGCGGATGTTCCCTAGATGAAGGAAACATGATCCCCCTGAATATATTAAGCAGAAGAACCCCTCCTGTCCGTCCTCGGCTAGTCCGTCGCTCCGGTTGATCTGACAGTGCACGAGCCGAACTAGCTCAGACTCGTATAGTCCGGGACACCTTAAATAAGTTTCTAATAAAAGAAGGGTAGCCAACGTCAACATCCATCCCCTATGCCTACTCGCATGTTGGTTTGTGGTTGAATTTCTTGAAGTTAAGTTGTTTTTTGTGTGAGCACAGTTTCGCCAACTCTGCTGAAAATCTCGCCATCTACAAATACCACAATACCAATAAGATTTTTTACCGTACAGTTGAAACAGTTTTGAAACACGTAGACGCGGGAAATGTCGCAGCGAGTGTGACCAACATTCTCGTATAAAACATATATCCCTAAACGCACGTGGATGCTCAATTAATTGGATAAATCATCACATTTCTTTGGAATATTACGTCTAGTGCAGTTTTACGAGGTAAGTGCTACAAAAATATGTCAATTAGAACAGTTATTATGATTATTTTAGACTTATAGATTAGGCCTATATAATTTGTAGACCTAGGCATATGTGTACATTTGCACTAGTCGGAACTTTAATAATGTTCATGATCTTTATTTTTGCATAAATTGTTATTTAGATTTCGTCAAAATGCCTAAAAGAGGCCAGAAACCGCTACAAACTCCACTGAAGAAGACTAGGCCTAATTGCACTTTGCAGCGTTCACTGCTTTTAAAAAAGAATGAGGAAAAAGCAATTAAGTGTAGTGATACGGAAAGAATTGTAAGAATTGCTGGAATGGTGAGAGTAAGTATTTTGATAATTTTTGAGAATGCTTTTCGGAATCAATCCTAACATAACCTAACATAACCTCAACATAGCCTTATGAAATGTACACTTACGGTAGCAACATTATTTTAGCTAATTAGCCTCCCACTATAGTCATTTAGCATAGGAATTGATTGATGTATCTTATTGTAGACTTATTTCCATTCTGAGAGATTTTATTCGCTGAATGACATGGCCAGAAACCATGCCTCTTCAATGTAATGTAATAAAGCCCCCTTCCGTCGTTCTCTCAAGAGAGTTGATATGCATGTATGTATCATGTTATATTTGTGAAATTTTAATCTATGGTACTTGTAATGTTATTACAGCAAGGATTTTCTGCTGTCCAGAAGGTCATATTACAGTCTAGGAAGGGGGATCTCCTTGTTACACCAGGCAAACATCGAAAGCATATGTTTACTGTAACTGGAATAGATGATTTTGCTTACGAATCCATTGCAAGGTTCATATATTCCAAATTACATCCAGGTAAGGATATTGTAACTTAGGCCTACTTCTTCTCGAATATGTGGCTCATATCAAGCTTCTTATAAACATATGCTTCGTTGAATGCTTCTTTTAATTTGTACTATGCGGGGCATATTGTTCTGCACACGTCAGCGCGCACAGCCAGCAGCTGTCTAGTCTCGCCTTCCCTCTACCCTCGTTCGGTTCTCCACCATCACCCACCACATACGGCTGCCTACAGTTGTGTACATGGGATGGCGGGTTAAAACTGACATTAGTTTGGATATTTTATTTACAAAGATGAATTCATTGTGTAAAATAGAAACAAAAACAATGGTTTACAAATCATCACATATCATCATCATCATCATCATCATCATCTTCATCATCGTGCCGTTCAAACTGTTCAAGAAATGCCTTTATTCTAACACAGTCTGGCATGGGTGCATTGTTCATGGCATGATAGTGAAAATCTACTAACACAAGATGTGAATAACAAAACACAAGAAAATCATTATAAAAGAGAAATTGGTACAATCAATTCCAGCATACTTCTTTATCAGTCAAATCATGAAAATTAGTTTGAGATATATTGTCAGTAATGGAATAACCACCCGTTTTCCAAGTATATTTCAGCATTGGTACGAAACAATCAGCTTGTAATCGGTTATGCGCTAGCATTTGACTAGTTATAAAGAAAAGTCTGTTGTCGGGTTTTAATTTTGACTGGCCGTGTAAATTCCTTACTTGGCAAATGTTTTCCATTCGACAGACTAAACATTTTAGTTGTCGGAAGAGTCCAAGATCACACAGCTGGCAAAGATATGTAGTTCCTTTCGGTATGCATTCAATTTGTTCTTGTTTGTTCGTCAGAGATTCAAGCTGTGCATTTTTGCCCTGGCCACTGAATGAATCTAGGAGAAGAAGATTTCGTTTGTCGTCCTTTAATTGCGGATGGAAAATGTCTTGGAACCAGACACGTGCAGTACATGCCCTTTCCACATTTTCCCGGAAGATGGACAATCAATGACGACATATTTAAAGACATCCATGGAGGCGTTGATACTTTCTTGTACCCTAGGTCCAAACTTTCCATTAATTTCTTTGAAAACGATCTAGAACAAATGTCCCATTTCTCCGGCTTTAGAAATGTGATATTGCACTGTGTGGGTGTGCGTAGAATTATTTCGGCAAACGAACGTAGCAAGAACTTCTTTCTCACCACGGAAATCATAACTTCTATATGTTGCCATTTCGCACTCGAATCGGGACTGGTCCGAATTCCAGATATTGGCGTCCAGGATCTCTTTCTCTTCTTGCAATTCAATAATGAATTTAACAAACACTTTAGCCTCTTCATATCGTACTTCTTCGTCTGTTTTAAACTTTTTACCGAAGAGTTTGGTTACTTTTCGGTACCGAATTATCAAACGCATTTTAAGGTTTGTCACGTTGGAGTCGCAAAACAACTCTCTTCCATAATTGCATCAAACGTTGTCATTATTTATATGAACATTATTTGCTCTATATCAGAAAGCACTATAGCTTCCTGAACACCGTAGGCATTAATAAGAGCTACAATAATGTTGCAAGCGGTCATTATAACGCAAAGTACCAATGCGATCGCCTGTATGTGGAATAGCCATCAGTCGTGGAGAACTTGACCGTATAGAAAACAACTCGCAGTCCCACTGTAGGCAACCATAGCCTATGTGGTGGGTGATAGTGGAGAACCGAACGAGGGTAGAGGGAAGGCGAGGCAAGTCAGCCGCTGGCTGTGCGCGCTGACGTGTGCCGGCATGTACTGTACAATTCAGAGCGCGCACCGTCAACTTGGGGCTCCCAAGTGGCTCCTTAAAAAGGACCAGCGAAAAATTAGACCTCCACTACCTGTTTCAGCGTAAAAAGACCTTCACGACTATGTAAAAATAAAGTCGAAATTCGTGGTCCGACTTCGTACCGTTCCCTCGTAAGCTAAAGATTTTCCTTATCATTGCGGTATTTCCTGAACCTGCTACTTACCACATTCAAATAGTTGGTCGAGTGGTCACAATACATTACTCTTATTCATGAAGCCATGGTTCAAATCTCGCGAAGGTTGGGTTTTATTATATTTGTTGTTTTATAATTACCCAGACATTACAACATAAAGCACATATACAGGGTCTTTCATATAAAGTAAGAACGACCAGCGGCAGTTTTGTTATTCGCTTCTGCGATAGCCTTGGCTGAGCTTGTGGCGCGACATGGCGCCCTGCTGTACTGTTGAAAGCGCGTGCATAGTACATATGAGGGCTGGGTTCTTTTTCAAGTTCCCATGGACTGTATAAAATAACTGATTGACATACCAAACTGATTTTACTACTAAATGTTTGCTTGTTTTATTCGTATGTCTCAACATAATCCAAAACGATTGAAACATTTGTCGTATCGTTACACCAGCTTTCCAATGCCCTCGGCAAAATATTCTGCCGCCACTGAGGTGGGTACGTCTCGAGAGTCTCCTGAAGTGTTTCCTTTTTGGCGAGGCGTTGCCGCCCAACCATACCTTCAATTCTCGAAAAGGGTGAAAATCATTCACGACCGCACTGTGCCAACGTTACGATAGACTTTTACAAATAATTCAAATGTGAAGTTTTGAACCATCTGCTGTTTAGTCCAAACCAGCACTGAATGATTTCACCTTTTTCGAGAATTGAAGGTATGGTTGGGCAGCAACGCCTCGCCAAAAAGGAAACACTTCAGGAGACTCTCCAGACGTATCCACCTCAGTGGCGGCAGAATTTCTTGCCTAGGGCATTGGAAAGCTGGTGTAACGATACGACAAAAACGTTTCAATCGTTTTGGCGCCTATGTCACTCTGTTATTTTTATACAGTCCATCGGAACTTGAAAAAATAAAAAACAGCCCTCGTATGCGCGCGCTTTCAATAGTACAGCAGGGGGCCATGGCGCGCCACAAGCTCGGCCAAGGCCACCGCATCAGCGAATAACAAAACTGCCGCTTCCTGTTCGTACTTTATATGAAAGTCCCTGTAGTGTGTATTTTCTAATGGGAAATAAATATAATTATACTCTTCTAGGCACCACTTACGGAAGGGTGCAGTGCTCACAGTTCGATAAGCGGAACTGGTGAAACTGTGCCTGAGAAGTAGGATGTTAATTTGTTAGATTTTAAGAACTAGAAATAAGACTCCTCTTAGTGTTCTAAGTTACTACAGTATTAATTTTCAGTTTTAAGTCTTACAGGCCGAGTGTGAAGCCCGGTTGCAGGTCCTTGCTTGTGCCAGAGAAGTATGGACCCCCAATATATTCATTCTGGCTTTGGATATGAAACTTTCAAATGATGTACGACAACTCACCAACTCGAACACAACCCATATCTATCCTCGACCATATCCTTGCATGTGCTATCTCCAAATATGCCAGGTTTCACCTGTAGGCACTTTCCATTTCTTCCTACAGGACTTTTACCTTCCCCTACGTCCTACCATATATTCATATGCCTTGAAATATTGTACAGTCCCCCAGGGGTATGCACCCCCTGGAGGCCATCCCCCCATCATCTATCTAAATCACCCCTAACTGGCAAATCTTGTAAGTCCAGACCAACATCTATTAACACCGCAAGGGCAGCTAACCAGTCTGGGAAGCTTACGCAATACTTGCATCACTACCACAAACAGCGACACACAATTAACTGGGGCATCTATGTCATCGGAATGTCGACGAAGCAACGCCGAAGACTATAAGAGGGAACCTTAAGGAGTACAAGCTCTCTCTCAATTACCAGTCTTACAGTGCGTCGGCCGGAGGCTATCGCTGTTATCATCAGGTGAGTCAGCAGTGTTCAGAATCCTGTACTTTGTAACCTTTACCCACAAATTGTATACACAAGTTTGTACACTTACATTGTAACATTTACTACATCCCCTAGAAGGGACTCATAATTCCATATTACTGACCAATAAATACTTGGTCAGTACACTACACTTGTATTACTGTTTTACACGCTTCTTTACGTCCTAACTCCCTTCCTGAATCCTCCGTCACGATTAGACGTGACATACAGTAGCCAGACACTTGCTAGCGCAAGTATCATTGTATTCCCGTATAGGCCTGACTGCTAGGAGCGGCGCGCGCCATAAAGCTGACGCGTGCACATCGGTTATATAACCAGCCAGCCAGCTGGAAGACCAGCGCGTTGACCTGTACGCTAAGTTCCATCCCCTAAAATACACCTACATCTTTTATAGGAGCGCCCCCTAGTTCCTAACACTAAACAACACTCTACACTGGTCAGCTTGCCCGACTACGGGAAGCTACCCCCTTTTAGGCACTTCCTTATAAATTAACACAATAACTCTTCCGTTTTAGATCCAACTACCCCCCAATAAGGGATCTAAAACAATATGCAGTGTGTGGGGACAGGAACTAAGCCTCCAAGGGCAAATCCTTCCAATCCCTTGACTGTTTCCTTCTGCTATCTAGGACTAATGGCATGTCGGAGGCTGTGTAGCTTGGGTTGACCGTCTCACGGGGGGAGCGGGCTACGGGAGCCCCTCCCCCAATAAAAATATAAGAAAAACAGGCCTATAGGTTGATCAATTTAGACTCTCATTTTGATAATATGTTCATAAATTAAATTTATACTTTATACTTGTGCCTTTTTTTCTTCCCCCCACTCTTTCTGTTTTGCTAATTTTTTCTTAATAGTATGTTGCATAATTAAGAGGCAAGTTACCAGCTTCAATCCAGTTAAAGTATGAGTAAGAGGTTCAACAGTATTTAAAAAAGCTGCTGATGCTGTTTATTGTCATACCATTCAAAGTTTCGACTGTCGTCAATAGTTGCACTGGTCTTTAATATTGGCAAAGCTCTCAAGAGATAGAATCCTCGTTTTAACAACACAACACCTGATGTCTTTGGGAGTTTTATCATGATCTCTCATTTCATGGAGTGTATATTAATTTAGAATTATTCTTTTCCATTTTTTTTCTTCAGTATTGCCCCTAAAATCCAAGACTACTTAGAGTGGATTTAGACCTAAGCATTGAAAAAGCCTTTATTATCTTGCATGTCAAAAGGGATGTATCTCGATCCTGTCTCCACGAAGGTCTGTGTACGCAAGGAATGAGCACTTACAGAAATAAAGATATAATGAATAATAATAATCTGCAAATATGTACCATTTTATTTCTCCTTTCCTAATCATTCATCCTAAAAATATAAAACCATCGCCTTTGAACTAATTATTCCATGATTGATTAAAAAGATACTATAAAAAATGTGTGAGAAGAAAAGAAAATCACAAGTTCATCGATAGCTCCTCAGCAAAACTGGAAAAGCCTTGAGTAAGTATTAATATTCCTTAAATGTTGCATTTTATAAAGTGGTTTAAAAGTCAATGAAGAAACCTAAAGTTATCTACATAACCATAACACTGGTTATGGGTTTGATGGCAGGGGACTGATGATCAAGATGTCCCTTACTCGAGCAAGCACTCCTTGAGTTTATGTAAAATGTATGTAGGCAAGGAGGTCTTAATTATTTTGGTTTCCTTTGGGTTACTTGTTACATGGAAGTATTTGGTGAATTTTTGGTGTTGAATGATGGAAGTTGGTAACACCGATGTGGCGGCCATGTTGGTTTTCTAGTAACTTATTTAAGGTGTCCCGGACTAAAGCAGTGACTCACTACCCGTCGCGCCATTGTTGTTTACAGATACTTGTTGGTATCGCTTGTCCGTTTTAGTGCTCAGTCGTTCTCTCCTATTGTTTCTATCGTTATTCGTATTTTGTACAGTACGTACTGCTCTGTGAAGGTTTTAGTGCCTCCTGTCCGTTGGTTTTACGACATTGTTCTTCTGTGTTCGTTACAGTTCTCTACAGTTGTGTGTGTTTGTTCAACATGCCAGGAGTGAAACGTTAACACGTTACTCTTTCATTAAATGAAAACTTACCAGTGCTACGAAGACTGGACAAAGGGGAATCACTCAAAAAAATTTGCCAAGGGAATCAATGTAGGCGTTACGACAGTAAACGATTATAGAAGAAATCGGAAAGACATTGAATCATGTACGGTGAAAACGCTCTTAAGAATCGCAAAACATTGAAAAAGCTTGAACTTGAACTTCTGACAACGCATTGTGGATGTGGTTCTACCAAGAAAGAAGGAAAGGAGCCCCGATATCTTGAGTTCAGAGATTGTTTATTTTAATGTAAATCCGTATATTTCTGTACTTTCTGATAATCCGACCTTTTTTGCGTTCCGACCAAACCCTCAGTCCCAAAGGTGACGGATTACAGGGGTTGTACTGTATTGAAATAAACAACTTAAAGAGCAATGCCATTTACCATGCTAGGAGAATGTATGATATTTACTGCATTGATTAATACTAGGGGTGTACAATATTGTTTACACTTTATTTTCTTCTACCCAAATGAAGTACATTACACATCAGTTGTAACGTCCACCTTCTCAACATAATCTCCTTGTAACTTTATGCACTTTTGCCATCGATGTGTCAGTCTCTCCAGACCTTCCTAAAACCATGCGTACCCATACCTCGACAGCTGTGTCCAGAGGTTTCTTCATGTTCCCGAACAGGTGATAATCACTTGGTGCCAAGTCGGGAGAATATGGTGGACGTGGCAGCACCGTGAATCCCATTTGATCAATGGCAGCGGTGGTCTCTCGGCTAGTGTGGGGGCGGGCATTGTCATGTTGCAGAAGCACACCTTTAGTCCATTTTCCTGGCCGCTTAGTTAGACTGTCATGACGTAAGCGCTTAAGGGTTGCCATATATGCTGCACTGTTAATCGTGGCCCCCAATTCCAGCCAGTCAATGAGGATGATGCCCTTTGTGTCCCTGAACACTGTCGCCATTCGTTTGCCAACTGATGGAACTGTTCGACATTTCTTTGGTGGTGGGCTGCCCCTGCATGGTCAGAGTTTTGCGGATTTTGCAGAACTGGACACCGCTCTCAAGGCATGGGTACGTATCACTCCGAAAGAATGGATTCAGGAAGGTCTGGAGAGACTGACACATCGATGGCAAAAGTGCATACAGTGACAAGGAGATTATGTTGAGAAGGTGGACGTAACAACTGATGTGTACTGTACTTTATTTGGGTAGAACAAAATAGTGTAAAACAGTATAGTGCGCCCTTCGTAGATAACCTTTAATAATAATACACCAATCAAAACAAATTAACAAACATCTAGTGAATTATTGTACATGTTTCTGTCTACAGTGAGACCATCTTCAGCAAATATTATATATTTTAAGTAAAATATAAAATAATTAATTTAAGCCTAAAATTGTTAATTAAAATGTCAAAAAAATGTATAACCTTACAAATACACTTGATTTAAAATAAGAGTGATAATATATCTGTGTTTCACAAAAAATAACATTCTAAAATATAGTTCAGTAAGATTAAATATGGTATAGAGTACATCTCTGAAATAGTCAGCTCACTGACACCTACTGTGTTTATTTATATTGAAATATTCCATTGATGTATTTAATAGTGCATTATGCAACGAGCCTATAAAGGCAATATTTAAGACACGAGTATGTTTATAAAACGAGCGTACGCGAGTTTTATAATTTCCATACGAGTTTCTTAATTACCATTATAGGCGAGTTGCATACGACTGTTAATGTTCGACGATAATTATTATAATTATTTTATGTTCGAACATAAATATTCATAAATATCTGTCGAGATTTCGCCAGTTTTATGTAATGAACAGAGCGCATGAGGCACAGAGAATGCCTTGTATTTGACCATGGCCTCCTCGATTACCCTACTATGACATTAGGCCAGGCAGTGAAATTTAAATCAGAAGGCCGTGGAACTCAGCGCATCTAATTATCTAATTGGTCAAACAACTTTTTCTTGAGCTCTGATTGGTGGGAGAAACTGTTTCATAAAGAAAAATAGTGTTATAATGAGCCTCATTATGATACAGTTTTCTGACATCTAATATATAAAAGTGAAAGTCTGTATGTGGGTATGTGGGTGGGTGGATTTGTTCCGTATACAAATCTACACCGTTCCACCAATCTCAACCAAATTTTGCATACACATAGTTTAGGACCCTGAAGGAACGGCTGGCTACATGGATTTTCGATAGTCTTTCTCATTCTTCTGATATCGGCCTATTTGCACTCGAGCAAAGGCTAATATGTTCTGAAAATTAACTTATGAAGGATCGGCAAGGCCGGCCATCTCTATGGCAACAGTAGCACAAGACGGGTCCACCAAGTTTCATTCTATCTCGGTAAGAGGCCATGCCACTCAATTTTCTAAACGGCAACACTACCTCAAGAAGTGATCACCAGGTTTCCACCTGTCTCTGTAAGGGGCCATGCTACTCCATTTTCTCCATGACTACAGTCTAGACGTAAACACCAGGCCATGGGCCTCCATTTTCTATCCAAACCACGATAAGAACATTAGGAATATGAACGCCTTAAAAATCTGAATACGTAGTTGTTGTTTTTTTTAATTTTATTAACAGGGTTCGATGTAGGGAATTAAAATAATAATAAAAACAAATACATCGGCTAACCCTGCACGCGACCTAACGTAACAACGGCTATAGATATCGTCATGAAACTTAGTATTAAGATTAAATGAGCCTAAATGATTCTGTTATTGTTGATTGATTTAGAGGCTTGGCGACATCATGGCCATGTAGCCCCATGAACTTCAATGTGCATGATTTTTTCTGATAACCAGTGTTACTGTGATGGCTGTAATAGTGTGTGTATTTGTAATTCAGGTGAGGATTAAAAATGAGGTTGATGTTGCCTTCAGTTAGAAACTATCCCTGTATTTGCTTCGAGTAGAAGTAGGAAACCACGGAAAACATCTTCCAAGTTTTGCCACGGGAGGCGCAGTGTACCCTCTTCCAGCTCTCAGACCAGAATTAATATTTCTTGGCAGATCCGGATTCAAACTCGGACCTCCATGGCGACAGCCGAGAATGTTAGCCGCTAATCCACGTGGTCGCCTGAATGTGACATTTTGGGTCTAATGTCATAGTCTTGATGCCGCTGCTATTACGGGAGATTTTGAATCATTACCTTATGACGGGAAGCCTCCGTGCTTAGGTGGCAGCACGCCGGCCTCTCACCGCTGGGTCCGTGGTTCAAATCCCGGTCACTCCATGTGAGATTTGTGCTGGACAAAACGGAGGCAGACAGGTTTTTCTCCGGGTACTCCGGTTTTCCCTGTCAACATTTCATTCCAGCAACACTCTCCACTATCATTTCATTCCATCTGTCATTCATTTAATCATTGCCCCAGGGGAGTGAGTCAGGCCTCGGCAGCCGGCACAGTTCATATCCTCGCCGCTAGGTGGGGGCTTCATTCATTCCATTCCTGACCCGGTCGGAGACTGGAAGCAGGCTGTGGATTTTCATTTTCACCTTATGACGGAAGGTATCACGCGCAATATATTGTATTGTTGTGTTATACTCACCGTTAAGGTGTGTTCTACTAATAATATCTTTACGTTTATGTTTTATTAATCCTAATGTTTTTATGCTGCATTGTTTTAATTGTTGACATTGTTAACCTGTATCGGCTATCTTTTGTATTAGAAATCAGGAATACAGTAACTGTGATAGGACTTGACTAAGACTAACAGAACCAGAATAATTTGTAGCGACCAAAATGAAACAGTAACCAAAAATGATTAACCACGCAGTGAACACTCCCTCTCTTCTAATAAAGGCATGACTGTAAGAGTAAATAATTTGAACAGAGCATTACCTCCTTCACTGCCCTCAACAGATACAGTACCGTAGCAAACCTACAGGTAACTGACGTCACCAATAATTCTCATGGTAATCATTAGAAGCCATGACCAGGCTCCTTTTGTACTTAAACATGGATACTTTCAAATTACTAGGTAAATAATATCGTACGTTTTTCTTACATCTAAAAGCTACCTCCATACTAATATATAAAAGTGAGATGGTATGTGTCTGTGTATTACTCGATCACCAAAGAACCACTGGTCCGATTTACATGAAATTTTACATGGAAGTAGCTGATTTACCTGGTTAATATATAGGCTACTTTTGATTTCAATACTTTGCACTATTTAATGATGGCGACCATTTAAGTGACGTCATTACACCCTTTGGTTTCAAACATTCATATTTCAATTTCAAATAAGAAGAGAATGCTAAGAAATAGCAAACTTTAGATGGCATATGCTAGGTTTAAAATTTAAATTTCTACCAGAATGGTCCATATCACTTTCGTTTATCTCCAACTGTTAGCGAGTAAAACCTAAATGTGTGCTATAAAAGACGGTCAACGCTGAGCGGTGTAGTTGGACAAAATGTTCCATCCTAACTCTCCCTCCGCGCAGCACCTCGCCTATCCCCTGTTTTAACGTCACCTTCACATTTCAATTTATTGATGACCAGTAACGAAGCACGGGTACTTCAGCTAGTAGCCTATAATAGTCAGGGTCGAACATAAACTTAGTTTTATTATTATTATTATTATTATTATAATTATATTATTATTATTATTATTATTATTGTTATTATTATTATTATTTTCGTGTAAGGACCACGAGCCAATTTCAATGCTTTGTCCTTTGCTGTTCCGTCTTCTTCCTCCAGTATTCCTCCATCATCTCACTATGTTTCCTCTTCCTTTCCTCTGACCATTTCGAGCCGGGATTCTTTCCCTTCCTCCCTTGGAATCCTTCCATTTTTAGCTCTTTGTGTCTAAAATATCTCTCTGTGGTGTATCTTCTTCTCTGGTATTGTTTCTTTCCAAATCCTTTTTGACTTCTTGTACCCAGGTTGTTGTTCCACAGGAATGTGAAGATCTGTCATCCATCCTATACAATCTCCTCTTCCGTATTGTTTCTGATAAGTTTTCTATTTTTCGATATATTTCATCATTACTTCTTAATTCCCAGTATTCTGCAGTTTTTAAAGGACCGAGTATTTTGCGTGTAATTCTCCTTTCTACTACTTCTAATTTATCCAATATGTAGTTCCGTACGAGACATACAGGCTACGATGTTGTAGTGTATTTTAAGATCTTTGGACGAACACTTTTTGTTGTAGGTATTCCTAGTTTCATCTTTCGTATTCTTAAAATAATTATCTTATTTCAGGGATTTGTGTAGAATATGGTAACTTTAACCGCCAAAGATACATGTTGACTGACTGGAGAACTTTGTACGTACATGTGCACGATGAATGGTATTAACCTTTCAAGATACGAGTGCCGCTGAACTTGGCTGCGCTAGCGTTTGTTGATCATGTCAACTGGAGCCTTGCGGGACGGGCAGAGGGACACAGCGATGACGGAGTACAGACTCCATATAAGTCAAGCAGCATTGCGCACGCTACTTGTGTTAGACATAAGTTATATTGGGAACGGAACCATTAGTGGATGAATTATGAATGGCGCGTTTCAACAGCACAGCTAAGTTTGATATGAGCGCGTGTCACCACGATGAGTAGAAAGATGAAGGGCTGCTAGACGTGAGTTATATCCTACACGCGCGACTGTACAGAGGCGTGAAAATTAGTAGAATTAAGTAAAGAATACAAATCAGTCACACATTTATATTCAAGATCAGTTTTTAGCCTATTTTCATTTATGAAAAAAAAAAGGCTTATGAGATCACCTTTTGTCCGTGTGTCTGTCTGTGTGTGTGTGATGGTGTGTGTGTCCCTAATAACTTCTAAACGGCTAGAGCGATTTCAATAAAACTCGCTAAGTTCATAGCACTATTCCGGACGACCCCGACCGTGTCCTTCAAATTTTGTTACGTCTCACCAATCCAACATGGCGGCTGTGCGAAATATTTCACCAGCATTCAATATCTCCGAAACTATTACCGATATCACCCTGGAATGTTTTACGGTGATAAAGGGAACTACTAGAAGTTCACCTATGTGACATTTGAAAACCTGGTAACTATAAAACCAACATGGCGGCCAAGCGAAGTTGCGACTTTTAATTAGACGTTTCTCGCGATTTAACCAAACGCAATAAAACTTGGTGCAGTATATGTTTATACACATTGTAATGCACCGACATCTAACTTCGTTCAATTGTTTACATAACCTCAAGATGGTGGCAGTGCGAAATATTTCATCGGCATTCTATATCTCGGAAACTATTAGCGGTATCACCCTGAAATTTTGTACGGACATAAAAGCCACTACTGGAAGTTCATCTATAAGACTTTCAAAAACCGTTTAACTACAAAACAAACATGGCGGCCAAGCGAAGTTGAAAATTTTAAATAGACCTTTCTCGCGATTTAATGATCCAAACGCAATGAAACTTGGCACAGCAAATGTTTATACATATTGTAATGCACTGGTATCTATTTTAGTGCAATTGTTTACATAACCTCGAGATGTCGGCTGTGCGAATTTTAAAATTAAGTTTTTATTTCTTGAGTCGTAATCATGCGATCGAAGTGAAAGTTTGAATAATGAACCTACGCAATAATTTTACTTTAATGGTACAGGACTCTATGGCCTATACATATAACAATCCAACATGGCGACCATCTGAAATATTTAGATGGATCTCAATATCTACGATCTATTATAGCAATCAAACGGAATATTTTTATGTTCATAGGGGCTATGAACATAAGTTCACCTCTAGGACTTTCAATAATCTGGTGATCACGAATCCAACATGGCGGCGACGCAAAATATAAATATTTACATGGACGTTTTTCGTAATTTAACCATCGGAGTGCAGTGAAACTTGGTACAGTAAATCCTGATACAAATGTTAATCCACTGCACAGTGGGTCAAAATGAAAATCTAGGGGGACAAAATTATTTTTACGTTTTAATCGTGAATTTAGAGTGAAAGCAACGTATATAATTCGTTTACTTCATAATAAACATAAGTTAAGACCTTTTTTAAGCTACATCTACGTCTACAAATGCAAGAAATTGTCTATGACTAGGAGTTGGATAGAGCCTAAACTACAATAGATAGTACTCAGTTTACCTTAATTTGGAAGACTGAAGTTGTGGATAATTGCAGACAGCACTTCAGTCACTATCACTAATCACTCGATGACCCTGACCTTGATGACTCATCACATGAGTCATCTGAAGCATCATCGTTACTCATTGCCTCATGCTGTTCATGATGAGCCGGTACATCTGGTTCTTTCAGGAGTAGTAATACTTCACTGGATAATGATCTTCTCTTTTTATGTTGAATTTTGGTTTTATGAGATATTACGATGTCCGTAGATATCAGCAGCATATGTAATATGTCCTCATTTGTACGTTTTCGTGAGAATTTCCTAGAATGTCCACATCTGTATTTTCTCAAATCTTTGTTACGTGATTCTTGGGCTTCTTCTGACAATTGCCCGATAGGTATAATACAAAAATCAATTATATCTGCACCATGCATTAATACTTTATGCACCACTGTTTCTCTAATGATATAGATTTAGATACAAATTTGCTGAATCCTGGGTGTAGGTTTTGAAAGCGGGAGTATTTATAGGGAACTGACAAGAAAGAGCACACAAATTTGTAGAAAAACGTCTGATTAGCTCTTCATTTATACCCATAATTTGGATGTCAAAACTGGATCCTCAAAAAAAAAAAAAAAAAAACGGCGAGCAGTGTTACCATCATTCGAATTTCCGACGCCTCCAGATCTTGGTTTGGGCCCATTTCTGATCGAAATATATTTTATATTACTTTCTTTCTGTTTTCTATTTTTCTCTTATCTTCATCCCTTCTTGCCTGCCATTTCTTAATTTCTATTTTGTAAGATATATGTAGCAGGCATTCTCGAAAACGGATCCTACAATGGAGGGTAGATAATCCAAATTTATAGCTCTCCTCAGGACAAACTGTTTTTGGGAGTGTGTTATTCGTATCTCTGGGACCATCACCACACACATAACACCTCTGTGCTGATGAACCTGTAATTGAATTGCAGACTTTTCCATCCACCACGGTCAGCAATAGAGTTTGATCTGTATGTATGGATCACCAAGTTCTATTTTACTTGGTTGGAGGGACATTATTTCAGTTTCAACTAATTGAACCTCTTGCCTAGTCAATTCGACAGTCTCCTTTTCAAACAATAATTTAAGAGGTCTGCAAAATCGTGTCGAAGAAGTTCGTGGGTTCTGCCATAGAATTTTCTTTTCATTGTTGCTTTCTACATTTAAAGAATACATTTGTAATGGAACAACTAAAACTACAAAAATATCAGAGTCACTGCCGTCATCATCTGTAAATTTCTGCTTATACTGACTATGTCCGCTTGAACCATCACACCCCGATTTTAATATAATATGAACTGTATCATTGCTAGAGATAGACTGCTTCAAAACATCTTCTTGAACTACTGCTAGGCGCTCAATTGTATGGTCGACCAGTGATTGCAATGTTATTGTGGCTGATGTTTCCGTTATTGTTATTGATTCACTTGGTGGATAGCTTTTCAGTTTTGTTTCTCTAATGATGTGGTAAGGTGGGAAAATATTACAGTTCCTATTTTTGAATTCAAGTCGCATATTCATATATTGGCTTTTGCTGTAATTGTTATCTACAAGGAATGATAGAGCCTCTTCACCGGTAAGCAGTACAGGTTTTACAGCTGGTGATATATATGATTTTTTAATTTTAGTAGTTCTATGTGGAGACTTAAAGAGTTTCTTTAACCATTTTTGAAGCATTTCGTTTTCCAGACATGTGCAGTGATACTTGTGTGGCATGAATAAGTTCTTGTTCTGAACGTGCAGAGAGTAGCGGTTGAATTTTTCGTCTCTTTGATATTTCACTACTTTCGTGAAAAAGCTTCCTAGGCCTTCCGACTTTCAATGGGGATGGAGTAGGATGATTAAAATTTTCTGTTTATTTAGAATCATACACAATTTTCGAAAATGTTATCTCCTCTTATAACCAATAAGAATATTTTGAAATGAATTTTGATTTACTTCTATGAACCTGCTTCCACCGCCTGGTAAAATTATCAACAAAATCCTTCAAATCTCCTTGTAGGCATTCAGTTATCTCTTCATAACAATTTTCTACCTGTAATTTACTTTTAACAAACTCAAAAAGTTCCACTTTTGACACAATCTTCGAACCCAGTGCTTCAAACTGTTGTAAACGTGTGAGAACTGGTTGCGCGGCATCTCCTAAAACGTAAAATAACTAAGTAAGTTGCAAGAAGATGCAAGAAAACTTATAACAGGCGTAAACTACAAGACTTTATCTACATTTTAACATTAAGCAGAAAGTGACGCAGAGTGACGCGACATACTAAAAATCTAAGTGAAAATATAATTTTAAAAATAATAGTTAAATATTATATAATACAAATATAGCTATAATACGTAACCATTACGCCCATTAATAACGGAAACACGTTACAAAGATCATACCTTCTGCTGCATGTTCCATCTTAAAGCATCACACTAACCACATAGACAACCAAATTACAGCCACTTACATTCACCCTCCAATTCAGACTGTGAGATAACGCAAGCTCAGCGCAGGAGATAAGATTAGATTCCAGCTCGAACAGTGGTAACAGATTTACACTAAGATGCGTTTATATCCCGGAATAGTGAGCGGCAATTATATGAGAATGCTGTAGAAGTAATAAATTTTGATTTTTTAATTATGAAAATAAATAATTTTGTCCTCCTAGATTTCGATTTTGACCCTCTGTGCACTGGCATCGAATTTATTTCAATTGTTTCCATAACCACAAGATGGCAGCTGTGCGAAATTTTAAAATCTTGTTTTTACTTCTTGTGTCCTAATCATGTGATTGCAGTTTGAATGCAACACGTACGCAATAATCTCCATGTAACAGTACATAACTCTAGGACCTACATATGTAAAAATCCAACATGGCGACCATCCGAAATATTTAGTCGGTTCTCAATATCTACGAATCTATTACAGCAATCAAACTGAAATTTTGTATGTAAATAGTGGCAATTAACATAAGTAGGATTTATGAAAATAGGCAGTATAGTTCTTCACGGAACTACTTGTTTTATTTTGATTGCCCTCATGATGCTTTCTCCCCTGTGGACTGACAATTTTTCCCATAAGTCATTGCGTCTGGGATTTTTCAAAATTGGACAATCTGAGGGATACCTGAGCTGGGTCCGTATTCTATTTTTTCATTTACTTTGAAATGTATCCTCTAAATCAGGTGATTTCGATCCATTGCCCACGAATCTTTGAATAGTTCAGTAACAAAAGACTTCAAATTCGTTTGCTCTAATTTCACACAAAATCTAGAATAAAGTAATGATAATGAAACTTGTGACATTCTGCATTAACAGGGATACTATTTTAGTAGGCATTATAAACAAGTAGTTCCTTGAAGAACTATACATCCTATTTCCATATATCCTACTTATGTTAATTGCCTCTATCAACATACAAAATTTCAGTTTGATTGCTGTAATAGATTCGTAGATATTGAGAACCGACTAAATATTTCGGATAGTCGCCATGTTGGATTTTTACATATGTAGGTCCTAGAGTTATGTACTGTTACATGAAGATTATTGTGAACGTGTAGTATTCAAACTTCAAACGCATGATTAGGACACAAGAAGTAAAAACGAGATTTTAAAATTTCGCACAGCTGCCATCTTGTGGTTATTGTAAACAATTGAACTAAATTAGATACCAGTGCATTACAATATGTATAAACATTTGCTGTGCCAAGTTTCATTGCGTTTGGATCATTATATCGCAAGAAAAGTCTATTTAAAACTTTCAAATTCGCTTGGCCACCATGTTCGTTTTGTAGTTAACCTTTTTTTGAAAGCCTCGTAGATGAACTTCCCGTAGTTGGATTGGTGAGACGTAACAAAATTTGAAGGGCACAGTCGGGGTCGTCCGGAATAGTGCTATGAACTTACCTCCGTACAAAATTTCAGGATAATACCGGTAATAGTTTCAGAGATATAGAATGCCGGTGAAATATTTCGCACAGCCGCCATATTGTGGTTATGTAAACAATTGAACGAAGTTAGATGTCGGTGCATTACAATGTGTATAAACATATACTGTGCCAAGTTTCATTGCGTTTGGTGGGTTGAATCGCGAGAAACGTGTATTTAAAAGTCGCAAATTCGCATGGCGGCCATGTTGGTTTTGTAGCTACCAGATTTTCAAAAGCCACATAGCTGAACTTGTAGTAGTTCCCTTTATCACCGTACGAAATTCCAGTGATATATTGGTAATAGTTTCGGAGATATTTAATGCTGGAGAAATATTTCGCACAGCCACCATGTTGGATTGGTGAGACGTAACAAAATTTGAAGGGCACAGTCGGGGTCGTCCGGAATAGTGCTATGAACTAACCGAGTTTCATTGAAATCTCTCCAGCTGTTTAGATTTTATTAGGGATACACACACACACACACACACACACACACACACAGACAGACACACGGACAAAAGGTGATATCATAAGTCTATTTTTTTTTCATAAATGAAAATAGGTTAAAAATAATTTTAGTCAGTTTCTTAAAAGAAAATGCCATTAAGACTGTTAATAATAATAATAATAATAATAATAATAATAAATTCTCCGGAAGATCTACGGAGCAATCAACAGAAACGGCATTTGGATGAAGAGACGTAGTACTGAACTCTGTCAAAACACCATTACGATAACAGACGAAATTAGAAAACGCAGAGCCAAATTTTACACTCACATCCACAGGATGGCCACCTCCAGATTGCCCAAGAAACTACTCGGTATCATAACACGGAGTAAATGCGGCACAGAATGGCTTCAAGAGGTGCAGAGAGACTTACAAGTAATTAGTATACAAAATTTCGAAGACCGAACTGAGTGCCAGACGTAAATCGCGAATGTTAAGTTTGAACCATGATCATTACGACAACCTGGAAAAAATTGGACGGATGAGAGGAAGAGGGAGCATTCCGCGCGAATGAAGATATTTTGGGAGGAGCGGAGGAGACACACCTCCAAATAACATCATGTTATCTAGTTTAATCGCTCTCCTGTAGGGGAATTTTCGCTTAAATAATCGTATGGCCTCAGGTGCCAGGTGCAAACTTTGCAAGTCGATTTTTTTCGTTCCTTGGAACGCTATGAAAGCCAAGGTGGTTAGATATCTACCGTAAGCTCCTTGATACTATAGCGCTTTCCAGTGGAGAAAGGAGGAACTATGTGTTGGCGGAAATTGCCGAGATTAATGTTGCCATTACGAACACGGCCTACTGAATTCAAATGGGTTCTTTAACATGTCAACAACGTAAGACATGCGTATCGTGATTTTTGTCGCTTTTCAAAAATCACTTACCATGGCCAGGAGCGAATCTGCAAGCTTAGGGTTGGTAGTTCGACACGATAACCACTCACCCACTGTGGCAAGCATTGAGACTGTTAATTGAATGTTTGAAATAATTTCAGAACCGTGCAAACAATTTTACTGCATTAATTCACAAGAAAGTAAAAATAAAATTGTGGAAAAGTGGCGTTCAGTCTAATAATGTGCACATCTCTGTACCTGTCAACCAAGCAGGCGGACACTAGCGTCCACCTCGGTCACGGCCAATCAGGTACAGTAGTTATTGTGGCTAATTACCAGTATCTTGGCGGGTTTATCAGCGCCTTAAAGAGCGCTGCTAATGGACTGTGCATGCACTAGTGCTGATGTGCAACACCAACTCTGTGATGGATGTTCTTATAACATGTACTAAACTCAAATATATGTCCACAAACTTGAAGCAAATGCTAGGATGGTGTCCAAGCCCCTTGTGATCTAGACCCGACCCCCAGGGAGCCTTCCATTTCATTATCGCTATACAACTTGCCACGGTGGGTGAGTAGTTATCGTGTCGGACTACTAACCCCCCCCCCAGCTTGCAGGTTCGCTCCTGGCCATCGTAAGTGATTTTTGAAAAGCGACAAAAATCACGACACGCATGTCTTACGTTGTTGGCATGTTAAAGAACCCATTTGAATTCAGTAGGCCGTGTTCATAATATCAAAATTAAGCTCGGGATTTTCCGGCGACACAAAAGTTCCTCCATTCTCTACTAGAAAGCGCTATAGTATCACGGAGCTTCGTCAATATCTAACCTCCTTGACTTTCATAGCGTTCCAAAGAACGAAAAAATTCGACATGCAAAGTTTGCACCCGGCACCTGAGGCCATACGATATTATTATTATCATCGCTATACAGTCATGTTTCAGAACTCCCTTTCTTCTTCCATCTGTAGTGTAATTGTGTTGCCTGTATTTACTTTGCTGTCGGTCAACACATGTCTGGGCGGGGAGTAACACTTCTCTAACAAATGGCGGGGGTTTAATTGGATGGCATGTTTCGGTCGTTAAGCGAGCATTATCAGATCCAATTGTAGAAGACATAATAGCTCTACAAAACACTACCAAACCCGCACACAAACGGTCGCTACCGTCCAACATGAACCCGCACAAGTCGCGGCAAAGTACTAAACCTCTCAGGGGCTCACAACTAAGTGGCACATGGGTTGGCGACCACGGGTCGTCATCTGAGTACAACAAAGGAACTGCGTTTTCGTCTTGTTGCCCTTATGTTGGTGACTTATAACGGCGATAACTGTTCGTTGCCGTAAGAGGAACGGTTATTAGCAACTGCGATATCTTCTCCTTGTCGTATGAGGAACGGTTATTAGTAACTGCGATATCTGCTCGTTGTCGTAAGAGGAACGGTTATTAGCAACCGCGATATCCTCTCCTTGTCGTAAGAGGAACGATTGTTGTTGTTGTTTGAGTCTTCAGTCTTTTGACTGGTTTGATGCAGCTCTCCATGCCTCCCTGTCCTGAGCTAATCGTTTCATCTCTACATAGCTACCACACCCTACATCCGAGGCAATCTGTTTAACATATTCTAACCTTGGTCTACCCCTGCAGTTCTTGTCCTCGACCCTTCCTTCCATAACTAAGCTTGCTATTCCTGGGTGTCTTAGTATGTGTCCTACCAACCTATCTCTTCTCTTCATTAGCAGTCGCCAGAAACATCTCTCCTCTCCCACTCGCCTTAATACCTCTTCGTTTGTAACCCTATCTACCCATCTGATCTTCATCATTCTCCTGTAACACCACATTTCAAATGCCTCAATTCTCTTCTTTTCTGCTGCACCAATAGTCCAAGTTTCACTTCCATAGAGCGCCACGCTCCAGAGAAAGGCTTTCAAAAATGACTTCCTAATACCTCAATCTATATTCGATGTCAACAGATTCCTTTTTTGTAGAAATGCTTTCCTTGCCTGAGCCAACCTACTTTTTATATCCTCTTTGCTTCGTCCATCACTGGTTATTCTGCTTCCTAAGTAACAGAAGTCTCCTACTTCCTTCAGCTTTTCACCTGCCAATTTGATCTCCATAGAGGTTTCTGATTTATTTCGGCTGCATTCCAGTATTTTTGTTTTACATTTATTAATTTTCATCATGAAGTCCTTCCGTAAGACTGAATCCATACCATTCAAAAACTCATTCAAATCCTCAGGCTTGTCGGCCAAGATGACGATGTCATCAGCAAATCTCCGAGTTGAAATTATTTCTCCTTGAATCTTCACTCCCACGGTTATTAGTTACTGCGATATCTTCTCCTTGCCGTAAGAGCAACGGTTATTAGCAACTGCGATATCTTCCCCTTGCCGTAAGAGGAACGGTTATTAGCAACTGCGATATCTGCTCGTTGTCGCAAGAGGAACGGTTATTAGCAACTGCAATATCTTCTCCTTGCCGTAAGAGGAACGGTTATTAGCAACTGCGATATCTGCTCGTTGTCGCAAGAGGAACGGTAATTAGCAACTGCAATATCTTCTCCTTGTCGTAAGAGGAACGGTTATTAGTAAATACGACAACTTCTCCTTGTCATAAGAGGAACGGTTATTAGCAACTGCGATATCTTCTCCTTGTCGTAAGAGGAACGGTTATTATTAAATACGACATCTTCTCCTTGTCGTAAGAGGAAAGGTTATTAGTTACTGCGATATTTTCTCCTTGCCGTAAGAGGAACGGTTATTAGCAACTGCGATATCTGCTCCTTGTCGTAAGAGGAACGGTTATTAGTTACTGCGATATCTTCTCCTTGTCGTAAGAGGAACGGTTATTAGCAACTGCGATATCTTCCACTTGTCGTAAGTGGAACGGTTATTAGCAAATGCGAGATATTCTACTTGTCGTAAGAGGAACGGTTATTAGCAACTGCGATATCTTCTCCTTGTCGTAAGAGGAACGGTTATTAGCAACTGCGAGATATTCTCCTTGTCGTAAGAGGAATGGTTATTAGTAACTGCGATATCTTCTCCTTGTCGTAAGAGGAACGGTTATTAGCAACTGCGATATCTTCTCCTTGTCGTAAGAGGAACGGCTATTAGTAAATGCGATATCTTCTCCTTGCCGTAAGAGGAACGGTTATTAGCAACTGCGATATCTGCTCCTTGTCATAAGAGGAACGGTTATTAGCAACTGCTATATCTTCTCCTTGTCGTAAGTGGAACGGTTATTAGCAAATGCGATATCTTCTCCTTGTCGTAAGAAGGAACGGTTATTAGTTACTGCGATATCTTCTCCTTGTCGTAAGAGGAACGGTTATTAGCAACTGCGAGATATTCTCCTTGTCGTAAGAGGAACGGTTATTAGTAACTGCGATATCTTCTCCTTGCCGTAAGAGGAACGGTTGTTAGTTACTGCGATATCTTCTCCTTGTCGTAAGAGGAACGGTAATTATCAACTGTGATATATTTTCCTTGTCGTAAGAGGACCGGTTATTAGTTACTGCGATATCTTCTCCTTGTCGTAAGAGGAACGGTTATTAGCAACTGCGATATCTTCTCCTTGTCCTAAGAGGAACGGTTATTAGCAAATGCGATATCTTCTCCTTGTCGTAAGAGGAACGGTTAATAGTTACTGCGATATCTTCTCCTTGTCGTAAGAGGAACGGTTATTAGCAACTGCGATATCTTCTCCTTGTCGTAAGAGGAACGGTTATTAGTAAATGCGATATCTTCTTGTCGTAAGAGGAACGGTTATTAGCAACTGCGATATCTTCTCCTTGTCGTAAGAGGAACGGTTATTAGCAACTGCGATATCTTCTCCTTGTCGTAAGAGGAACGGTCATTAGCAACTGCGATATCTTCTCCTTGTCGTAAGAGGAACGGTTATTAGCAACTGCGAGATATTCTCCTTGTCGTAAGAGGAACGGTTATTAGCAACTGCGAGATATTCTCCTTGTCGTAAGAGGAACGGTTATTAGCAACTGCGATATCTTCTCCTTGCCGTAAGAGGAACGGTTATTAGTTACTGCGATATCTTCTCCTTGTCGTAAGAGGAACGGTTATTAGTTACTGCGATATCTTCTCCTTGTCGTAAGAGGAACGGTTATTAGCAACTGCGATATCTTCTCCTTGTCGTAAGAGGAACGGTTATTAGCAAATGCGATATCTTCTCCTTGTCATAAGAGGAACGGTTATTAGTTACTGCGATATGTTCTCCTTGTCGTAAGTGGAACGGTTATTAGTTACTGCGATATCTTCTCCTTGTCGTAAGCGGAACGGTTTATGGAAACTGCGATATCTTCTCCTTGTCGTTAGAGGAACGATTATTAGTCACTGCGATACCTTCTCCTTGCGTAAGAGGAACGGTTATTAGTTACTGCGATACCTTCTCCTTGTCATAAGAGGAACGGTTATTAGTTACTGCGATATCTTCTCCTTGTCGTAAGTGGAACGGTTATTAGTTACTGCGATATCTTCTCCTTGTCGTAAGAGGAACGGTTATTAGTAACTGCGATACCTTCTCCTTGCCGTAAGAGGAACGGTTATTAGTAACTGCGATATTCTCCTTGTCGTAAGAGGAACGGTTATTAGTTACTACGATATCTTCTCCTTGTCATAATAGGAACGGTTATTAGTTACTGCGATATCTTCTCCTTGTCGTAAGTGGAACGGTTATTAGCAACTGCGATATCTTCTCCTTGTCGTAGTTGGAACGGTTATTAGCAACTGCGATATCTTCTCCTTGTCGTAAGAGGAACGGTTATTAGCAAATGCGATATCTTCTCCTTGTCATAAGAGGAACGGTTATTAGTTACTGCGATTTCTTCTCCTTGTCGTAAGTGGAACGGTTATTAGTTACTGCGATATCTTCTCCTTGTCGTAAGAGGAACGGTTATTAGAAACTGCGATATCTTCTCCTTGTCGTTAGAGGAACGGTTATTAGTAACTGCGATACCTTCTCCTTGCCGTAAGAGGAACGGTTATTAGCAACTGCGATATCTGCTCGTTGCCGTAAGAGGAACGGTTATTAGCAACTGCGATATCTTCTCCTTGCCGTAAGAGGAATGGTTATTAGCAACTGCGATATCTTCTCCTTGCCGTAAGAGGAATGGTTATTAGTAACTGCGATATCTTCTCCTTGCCGTAAGAGGAACGGTTATTAGCAACTGCGATATCTGCTCGTTGCCGTAAGAGGAACGGTTATTAGTTACTGCGATACCTTCTCCTTGTCGTAAGAGGAACGGTTATTAGCAACTGCGATATCTTCTCCTTGTCGTAAGAGGAACGGTTATTAGCAACTGCGATATCTTCTCCTTGTCGTAAGAGGAACGGTTATTAGCATCTGCGATATCTTCTCCTTGCCGTAAGAGGAACGGTTATTAGTTACTGCGATATCTACTCCTTGTCATAAGAGGAACGGTTATTAGCAACTGCGATATCTTCACCTTGTCGTTAGAGGAACGGTTATTAGCAACTGCGATATCTTCTCCTTGTCGTTCGAGGAACGGTTATTAGCAACTGCGATATCTTCTCCTTGCCGTAAGAAGGAACGGTTATTACTAACTGCGATATCTTCTCCTTGTCGTAAGAGGAACGGTTATTAGTTACTGCGATATCTTCTCCTTGTCGTAAGAAGAACGGTTATTAGCAACTGCGATATCTTCTCCTTGCCGTAAGAAGGAACGGTTATTAGTAACTGCGATCTCTTCTCCCTGTCGTAAGAGGAACGGTTATTAGTAACTGCGATATCTTCTCCTTGCCGTAAGAAGGAACGGTTATTAGTAACTGCGATATCTTCACCTTGCCGTAAGAGGAACGGTTATTAGTAACTGCGATATCTTCTCCTTGCCGTAAGAGGAACAGTTATTAGTTACTGCGATATCTTCTCCTTGTCGTAAGAAGGAACGGTTATTAGTAACTGCGATATCTTCTCCTTGCCGTAAGAAGGAACGGTTATTAGTAACTGCGATATCTTCTCCTTGCCGTAAGAGGAACGGTTATTAGTAACTGCGATATCTTCTCCTTGCCGTAAGGAGGAACGGTTATTAGTAACTGCGATATCTTCTCCTCGTCGTAAGAGGAACGGTTATTAGCAACTGCGATATCTTCTCCTTGCCGTAAGAAGGAACGGTTATTAGTAACTGCGATATCTTCTCCTTGTCGTAAGAGGAGCGGTTATTAGTAACTGCGATATCTTCTCCTTGCCGTAAGAAGGAACGGTTACTAGTAACTGCGATACCTTCACCTTGTCGTAAGAGGAACGGTTATTAGTAACTGCGATATCTTCTCCTTGCCGTAAGAAGGAACGGTTATTAGCAACTGCGATATCTTCTCCTTGCCGTAAGAAGGAACGGTTATTAGTTACTGCGATATGTTCTCCTTGCCGTAAGAGGAACAGTTATTAGCAACTGCGATATCTTCTCCTTGCCGTAAGAAGGAACGGTTATTAGTAACTGCGATATCTTCTCCTTGTCGTAAGAAGGAACGGTTATTAGTAACTGCGATATCTTCTCCTTGCCGTAAGAGGAACAGTTATTAGTTACTGCGATATCTTCTCCTTGTCGTAAGAAGGAACGGTTATTAGTAACTGCGATATCTTCTCCTTGTCGTAAGAAGGAACGGTTATTAGTAACTGCGATATCTTCTCCTTGTCGTAAGAAGGAACGGTTATTAGTAATTGCGATATCTTCTCCTTGCCGTAAGAGGAACGGTTATTAGTAGCTGCGATATCTTCTCCTTGCCGTAAGAGGAACGGTTATTAGCAACTGCGATATCTTCTCCTTGTCGTAAGAGGAACGGTATTAGTAACTGCGATATCTTCTCCTTGTCGTAAAAGGAACAGTTATTAGTTACTGCGATATCTTCTCCTTGCCGTAAGAAGGAACGGTTATTAGTAACTGCGATATCTTCTCCTTGTCGTAAGAAGGAACGGTTATTAGTAATTGCGATATCTTCTCCTTGCCGTAAGAGGAACAGTTATTAGTTACTGCGATCTCTTCTCCTTGCCGTAAGAAGGAACGGTTATTAGCAAATGCGATATCTTCTCCTTGCCGTAAGAGGAACGGTTATTAGCAACTGCGATATCTTCTCCTTGCCTTAAGAAGGAACGGTTATTAGTAACTGCGATATCTTCTCCTTGCCGTAAGAGGAACAGTTATTAGTTACTGCGATATCTTCTCCTTGCCGTAAGAGGAACAGTTATTAGTAGCTGCGATATCTTCTCCTTGCCGTAAGAGGAACAGTTATTAGTTACTGCGATATCTTCTCCTTGCCGTAAGAGGAACGGTTATTAGTAGCTGCGATATCTTGTCCTTGCCGTAAGAAGGAACGGTTATTAGCAACTGCGATATCTTCTCCTTGCAGTAAGAGGAACGGTTATTAGCAACTGCGATATCTTCTCCTTGCCGTAAGAGGAACGGTTATTAGCAACTGCGATATCTTCTCCTTGCCGTAAGATGAACAGTTATTAGTAACTGCGATATCTTCTCCTTGCCGTAAGAGGAACGGTTATTATCAACTGCGATATCTTCTCCTTGCCGTAAGAAGGAACGGTTATTAGTAACTGCGATATCTTCTCCTTGCCGTAAGAGGAACGGTTATTAGCAACTGCGATATCTTCTCCTTGCCGTAAGAGGAACAGTTATTAGTAACTGCGATATCTTCTCCTTGCCGTAAGAGGAACGGTTATTATCAACTGCGATATCTTCTCCTTGCCGTAAGAAGGAACGGTTATTAGTAACTGCGATATCTTCTCCGTGTCGTAAGAGGAACGGTTATTAGTAACTGCAATATCTTCTCCTTGCCGTAAGAGGAACGGTTATTAGTAACTGCGATACCTTCACCTTGTCGTAAGAGGAACGGTTATTAGTAACTGCGATATCTTCTCCTTGTCGTAAGAGGAACAGTTATTAGTAACTGCGATATCTTCTCCTTGCCGTAAGAGGAACAGTTATTAGTAACTGCGATATCTTCTCCTTGCCGTAAGAGGAACAGTTATTAGTAACTGCGATATCTTCTCCTTGCCGTAAGAAGGAACGGTTATTAGCAACTGCGATATCTTCTCCTTGCCAAAAGAGCAACAGTTATTAGTAACTGCGATATCTTCTCCTTGCCGTAAGAGGAACAGTTATTAGTAACTGCGATATCTTCTCCTTGTCGTAAGAGGAACGGTTATTAGTAACTGCGATATCTTCGCGTTGCATCCCTCGTAGTGGCACACCGTATATCGATCTCTTCACGGGTGGCCTTGGATGATTTATGCACCCCTAGTAGTGGCACACCGTATACGTATATCGATCCCTTCACGGGCGGCCTTGACAGGATTTGTGCATCCCTATTTGTGGCACATCGTATATCGATCCCTTCACGGGTGACCTTGGAAGGATTTGTGCACCCCTGGCAGTGGCATACCCTATATCAATCCCTTCACGGGCGGCCTTGGAAGGATTTATGCACCTCTGGTAGTGGCACACCGTATATCGATCCCTTCACGGGTGGCCTTGGAAGGATTTGTGCACCCCTGGTAGTGGCACACCGTATATCGATCCCTCGCTCTCTTGCGAGCCGGTCCAAAATCTCTCATTCATAACAACAGATATCCACTGGCGTTACACTTTCTGGCGAGAGAACCCCAACCCATACAGCTTTCATGTGCAGCGGAACGACTTGCTGTATACTTCCCAGGGGGCAAGTGGGAGTGCCCCAATGCAGCTCCTTACCACCACGCCATTGCTACCAGATTTCTCAATAACATGAACCGATCTACTATAGTGATGATAGTAATCTGTGTTTATTCCATCTCTCTTGGGCCATTCCTGAACTTGTTTCTTGCTGTCTCGGTTACCCACTGACTCTGGAAACAGCCCACCCTGTAAACCTGTAACCAGCGCAGCAAGCCATCAGCTTCTCTCATAAGCCAAAGACAAGGATGGACATGATGGTGTTGATAATCATAATGCACTAACAATCTTATATATAAAACTCAAGTCTGTATGTATGTGGGTATGTAAGTACATTTGTTCCGTAAGTTATACAAATCTACACCGTTCCACCAATCCTAACCAAATTTTGCATACACATAGTTTAGAACCCAGAAGGAATGGCTGGCTACTGTACATGAATTTTCGATAGTCTTTCTCATTCCTCTGATTTCGGCCTTTTTGCACTCGAGCAAAGGCTAGTTAAGTCAGATAATCTTATATATAAAAGGATGTTCGTCTGTTCATCTTTTATGCGTTCATAAACCATTCATCCGATTGCGATCAAATTTTGGTGAGTTGTTGTGAACACTTCCGGGATGGTTATAGGCATAGTTAATCCAATTTACAATAGAGAGCGCGCGATTAGTTAAAACAAATGAGTGTTCGCGATGCGTTCATATAGCCTACATTTCATCCGATTGCGACCAAATTTTGGAGGGTTGTTTAGCACACTTCCGGGATGGTTATAGGCATAGTTAATCCAATTTACAATAGATAGCGCGCCAGTGGTTTAAACAAATGAGTGTTGGCGATGCGTTCAAACACAATTCATCCGATTGCGACCAAATTTTGGTGGGTTGTTGTGCACACTTCCGGGAAAGTTATAAGCATAGTAAATCCAATTTACAGTAGATAGCGCGCAAGTAGCTTCAATAAAATGGTATGCGATTCGTTTCAACAAAGACCCACATGCGTTCATATACCATTCATCCCATTGCGATGAAACTTGGTTGAGATGTTGTGTACACTTCAGGGAAAGTTTTTGGCGTAGTAAATCCACTTAATAATAGGTAGGGCACGAGTATATTCAACAAATGAGTGACGGCGCTCGAATCGTTTCAACAAAGACCCGATGCGTTCATATACCATTCATTTCATTGCGATGAAACTTTGGTGAGTTGTTGAGCACGCTCCCATGAATGATTCTGTGATAGTAAATCAATTTTATAATAGTTTAGAGGTGGTTAACGTAAGAAGAAAAAAATATTGAGAATCCAAAAGCAGTTCAGCAAACAGAGTCACATCGCCAACACTTTCTTTGATTGGCATTGCAACGCATGCCGAGTACACCTAGTATACTGTTAAACAAATAGTTCCGTGAAGAACTATACAGCCTATTTTCATATCCTACTCATGTTAATTACCACTATCAACATACAAAATTTCAGTTTGATTGCTGTAATAGATTCGTAGATATTGAGAACCGACTAAATATTTCGGATGGTCGCCATGTTGGATTTTATATATGTAGGTCCTAGAGTTATGTACTGTTATGAAGATTATTATGTACGTGTAGCATTCAAACTTCAATCGCATGATTAGGACACAAAAAGTTACAAGGAGATTTTAAAATTTCACACAGATGCCATATTGTGGTTATGGAAACAATTTAAATAAATTAGATGCCAGTGGATTACCATTCGTATAATGATTTACTGTACCAAGTTTCACGGCACTCGGATGGTTAAATTGCGAGAAACGTCCATGTGAATATTTATACTTCGCGTCGCCGCCATGTTGGATTTGTGATCACCAGGTTATTTAAAGTCCTATAGGTGAACTTAAGTTCATAGCCCCTATGAACATAAAAAAAAAACAGTTTGTTTGCTATAATAGATTCGTAGATATTCAGAGCCGTCTAAATATTTCGGATGGTCGCCATGTTGGATTGCTAAATGTATAGGCCATAGAGTCATGTACCATTAAAGGAAAATTATTGCGTAGGTTCATTATTCAAACTTTCACTTCGATCGCATGATTACGACACAAGAAATAAAAACTTAATTTTAAAATTCGCACAGCCGCCATCTTGAGGTTATGTAAACAATTGAACTAAATTGGATACCAGTGCATTACAATGTATATAAACATTTCCTGTGCCAGATTTCATTGCGTTTGGAACATTAAATCAGGAGAATGGTCTATTTAAAATTTTCAAATTCGCTTGGCCACCATGTTCGTTTTGTAGTTAACTGGTTTTTGAAAGTCTTATAGATGAACTTCCAGTAGTGCCCTGTATCTCCGTACAAAATTTCAGGGTGATACCGCTAATAGTTTCAGAGATATAGAATGCCGGTGAAATATTTCGGACATCCGCGATCTTGTGGTCATGTAAACAATTGAACGAAGTTAGATGTCGGTGCATTAAAATGTGTATAAACATATACTGTACCAAGTTTTATTGCGTTTGGTTGGTTAAATCGCGAGAAACGTCTATTTAAAAGTTTCAAACTCGCGTGGCCGCCATGTTGGTTTTGTAGTTACCAGTTTTTCAAAAGTCACATAGGTGAATTTCTAGTAGTTCCCTTTATCACCGTAATAAATTCCAGGGTGATATCGGTAATAGTTTCGGAGATATTGAATGCTGGTGAAATATTTCGCACATCCGCCATGTTGGATTGGTGAGACGTAACATAATTTGAAGGGCATGGTCGGGGTCGCCCGAAATAGTGCTATGAACTTACCGAGTTTCATTGAAATCGCTCCAGCCGTTTAGATGTTATTAGGGGGGGGGGACACACACTCCTCACACACACGCACACACACACGGACAAAAGGTGATCTCATAAGCCTTTTTTTTTTTTTTTTTTCAAAATTGAAAATAGGCTAAAAAATAATGGCAAGGCCGGCATCTCCATGGCAACAATAGCTCAAGACGGGACCAACAAGGTTTCAACTATCTCGGTAGGAGGCCATGCTACACCCACTGCCAGTTAGATCACATACCTACAAGCTGCTTTAAACTGCCTGTCCATTCAACACAAGATAGGTTGCTGCACCAACCGACTGTGATCGCCGCGGCATTTTCACTGCAAACTGGATCGCATCCCTCCTGGCTGCTATAAATTGTCTGCCCATTCAACACTCAGACCCGTACAGGATATAATGTATATTAATTCACCGTTAGGCTACAGCGCCAACCTACCGCGGTTATTTAAGGGGACGATACCCGAAACGAAGGGTTTTTAACTTTGGAGGCTTAATATCGAGATTGAAAACAAGAAGTTCCGTGACGAAGTAGAGAGCCTACTTTTCTTAAAATTTAAGATTCATGCCAATGATAAATAATGACGAAATTTAGTAGTTAATATCTATATTTCAAATGAGTTCGAAATACTGTATACCTGGCATAATGTAGCCTAATAGAGCACTACAGTTGGCAGCCCTGGTGACTGAATATATTCTTTGTTCCATCTCTTAAGATCCAGAATACAAAATTTGGTTGAATTCCAATGGATAGCATGGACGTTACATGCAGTTAAACATTGGATCTAACAACAAGCGTAAAATCATGATGGCAACAATCATGTATTGGTCAGAAATAATCTGAAATAATATGATCTATTGGTGTGCCAATTTTGAATGAAATCCATTAGTTAGTATAGATGTACAGACAGAAGGACAGACAGACAGACAGACAGACAGACAGAAGGACAGACAGACACACATTTGCCCGGATCGATCTCATAAGTCTACTTTTTCCTCATTTTTGCAAAATGTGAAAAGTAGGCTAAAAACGCGAAAACATGGCACTAAGTTAGTTAGTTCTGTTGTTATTCAATCCGCATAACGTATATGATATTAATTGAGACACATACTTACGGGCAAATTTTCAGTATAAAGGAAAGAGAAAAATACAAAACGAAGTGTATTTAACTTTGAAGATTGAAAAACGCGAAAACATGGCACTAAGTTAGTTCTTTTGTTATTCAATCAGCATAAAGAATATGATATTAATTGAGACACATACTTACGGGCAAATTTTCAATTTATAGGAAAACTAGGTGATTGTTTTCAAGGGGCAAAATGTCTACCTCACTTGTCCATAATTATATGGTACGGATGATAATTAAAATACAACTACTTCCAACTAATTTAAATCTAACTTACATACTAGACGAGATGAAAAGAAAAGAATAAGGGCAATAAAAGACGGGGAAAAGAAATGCCTCCGGCCGCTGAAGAATGGGATGTTGATTAATTTAGGGGCTTTGCAACATCGTGCTCATGTAGCCCCGTGTACTAGGCTGTGTATTGAATTTGTCTGATAACCCGTCTTATTGTGATGGCTGTATTAGTGTGTGTATTTATAATTCAAGTGAGTAGGATATAAAGGCCGAAGCTGGGACAGGGGCTAATGGGAAATATGGCCGCCGCGCGCAACTACCCTATGTTATTCTTAAGGAGGGACAGGGGCTAATGCGCAAGATGGCCGCCACGCGCAACTGCACTCTTTAATGGCGGGCTATTCAAATCATTATTTATTTGTTATTAACTATCCATTGTTTTATTTATTTATTATTTATTGTTATTTATTATTAATTTTATTTTAATTTTTTAATATTTAATTTATTATTTATATTTTTTTTATTATGTCGAAGCACTAAACTGCAAGGTCATTAACCCAACAATTATCTAACCCATAATTAAAGAAACCTCATTTAACATTTAAGTTAATGCATGTAATGCTTTTATATTTTTAAATTTTAAGTTTTACATTTTAATATTTTAGATTTTTTCATTTTACATTTTAAGATTTTACTTTTAAGGTATTAGATTTTTTATTTTTTTTATTTAGATTTTATATTTTAGATTTTGTAAAATAGACAAACTACAAGGTCACAGACCTGAGATTTAAAATTTTATTTTATAACTTAGAAATATTTTATTTTATTTAATATTTAATTTATTATTTTAGCACACAGCTAATACACAAAATGGTCACTGCATGCAACCACTTACATTAATGACATGCTAACCTAACTTCAACTAACCTAACCAAAACATGACCTCACCTAACCTAACTTCATCTAACGTAACCTAACTTCACCTAACCTAACCTAACTTCATATAGGTAAGAAACGGGTCATACTATACTTTCAACTACGCTAGTTTCAACTACTATTCAAGGCCACGCTCACCGAGCATTGCCGGAGACTGCCGAAAGTTAACGATTGGATTAAGAGTGCCAGGCGGGTAACAAGAAACACAAGCGGTACCCATGCAATAGTTTTATTAATTACATATATCTACAATTTATACATATTATAATACACTCTTTTCTTTATTTTAGTAATAACATTCATTTTCATTTTTCTACATTTTAACTTATATTTTTCTTAAATCTCTTAGGTCTATTTTGTATCCATTAGTTTAATACGAACAGGGCTGCCCAAATTCTTGATTTGTCGTGCATATTTACACACAGAACACAACCCTTTCCTTATTTTTTGCTGGGTGTAGTTTTAAGAGCATCCAGCTTAATTTTGATCCGATAATTCAAATCTGTATCCGAATCTTCTAGTTCCTTTTCCAGCCAATAATTGGATATAAACAAAGAGTCAACATTCTCCATTTCCAACACATATCTAACTTTATGTCTATACACTATTGGTTTTACTCCCTTAATAATTAGTTCTGTTCCTTTTTCCAAACTTTCTAACAGGGAGCACTTTCGGATTTTTATTTGGCCTTTGATTTCCTGCATAGTGATGTTATTAAGCAGATCGACGTCACCTTGCGTATACGATGTCGACTCTACTCTATAGTCTGTTTGGATGCTTGTGAACAACTTAAAATTCTCGATTTTAGCATACGAGTTACCATTAAATGTAGTAATTCCATTGGTGTTGAATTCTGCAAACGGTTTTTCAGTTTCCAGATGTACAATGTCCAATCCACCACATCGAGTTACAATAAATCCATCCTTTTTAAGCAAGTCTAAATTACCATGACTCTTTAAAAACATAGATTTTAAATATCCTCTTAAGTAGCACACATGTTTACATTTTTCACTTTCTACAAGCACTCCAACGCGTGGATAAGTTCCTTTGTAATTAACAGTAAATGCTGAGAGTTTGTATTTCCCACTCACATCTAGATTTTGCCAGGGACTTTGTTTAAAGTAAACTGTAAACCTGTTTCTTGCATCCACAATCGCCTGTTCTTTCTGCAACACTGCTTCGTACTCTTCCTTTAGGGCAGTAGTCTCTGCAACATACTCCGTTTTCCTTTTTTTGATCTCAATTTCCTCCAACTCGAATTTTCGTTTCCTTACACATAGCACATTAACTGTACTCAATGGGGTAATTTCCTTAAGAGGGTATGGTTTAAGTCTGTTAGTTTTATTGGTTCTTTTTCTCAACACCTGGGGGAGAATGTTATTTGTAGGAGTCAATCCTAATTCGCTAATGTTTATGTTTGCGGGAATTGTGGAAAACAATGTCCTGGATTGAGAAAAGAATGTTTCCCCAGCTTTAATGTAACATTTCTGTATAATGCGAACATTGTTGTTTCCAGAATCATCGTTAACAATTTCTACAAAGTTTACAGGTAAGTAATTAAAACTATAGGCAGAGAGAGCATAGTTTATCATCTTTTCCCGATCTTGTCCATCGCGCAGTTCGATTTGCACACCAGTCAATTTCCGAGTATGTTTATTACCCCAATACACACATTGCAAAACTTTGTTAAACACCACACAGCGACTATTTTGTAGGTTATCCGATAGTTTGGTCCACATGGACGCGATCGGCACAGAGTACAGGGGCGCTTCTTTTAAGTAATGTTTGTTGGCTTTTAATACACTAACACAATCTTTGAGTGGGTCAAATACACCATCCATTTTGTAGTTGTAAATTGCTGCCTCTAGTCTTGTAATACCATGTTCTTTAGCTAAGGAAGACGTAAACGTTACCCTTAGACGGGTGTCTGGACATCGGATAAAGTCTATAATATGGTTTCCAATGACTTTGTTTACACCAGGACTTGTAATTTGAAATATAAATTTGTTATATATTTTTATTCTAGAATTAGAGTTCATCCATGTTAAACAGTCTATACCAACCGTTTTATCATTGTTCACAATCACATTACACGTTTCTCGATACTCTCCTTGCACACACTTTCAACTAGCACGAAGCACTGATCGAACGCATTTGCAGCGTCTCTTATATATATCATTAACCAATTCTATTTTTAGATTATGACGTAACTGACAACGCTTGTCGGCAGAAAGCAGTACACGCATAAATACACAACCTCTCGAACATTTCGGGAGACTGCCGAAGGTTAACGATTGGAACTCTAACAAGATTTAACTTGTCGCATGACGTAACAAAAAGTTAAATGACATAATTGTATGGGAATGTTGCTTTACCTAAAATGTAATACTATGCAAGTGTTTAACATTTTACAATCAGCTTGTGTATTGGCTTTTATGTTGGATTTTTGTTAGCTTTTGTTGGCTTTTTGTTGGCTTTTGTTGGCTTTTTGTGTTGGCTTTTTATGTTGGCTTTTTGTTTTGGCCCCCATATGTTGGCTTTTGTATTAGCTCTCTCATATTTGCTCATACTTGTAGGCTTATTTGGTCTTAGAAAGTATGTGAGCCCTTTTATGAAAGCATAATGCTTACCACCATGTTTGTATGCAGCAACAACAACAACAACAACAACAACAACAACAACAACAATAACAACACACTAACATATCAAAACTCAAAAGTATTCTAAGGTTAATGATTGACTCAACTCTTACTCTTACCTCTATCCCACGCCTAGTCAAAAACAATATAATTTTTAATTTTTCCTAAAAAGTTGAATTGGGAAAATAGGCTGTATGTTTAAACTAAGAATCCTAAAAAGACATATGTTAACTCCAACACCTACCACTATACCACTCTCAGTCCAAAAATAGTGTATTTTTCAAATTTTCCAAAACATAATTCCAAAATGGGTTATATATCCAAAATTAAAAAGTTTACAAAATGTTTGTTTGACATAAATGAATTGCCTTTGCCCCCTCTAACGTCGTACCAAGTCCCAGGTCTCTAGGACAACAAAAATAAAAATTTTGAAAATGGGCTTATATTTCCAAAATTAGGAATTTTACAAAAAAGTTTGTTTGATATAAATCAATGGTCTTTACCTCTTCTAACACCATACCAAATTTCAAGTTTCTAGGACAAAAGAAAATGAATTTTGAAAAATGGTCACTATTTTGGAAACTAGGAATTCTACAAAAAGTTTGTTTAACATAAATGAAAGTTCTCTATCCCGTCTACCTTTAAAACCGAGTCCCCCAAGTCTGTAGGACAAAAATGAGAAAGTTCAATTGGGAAAGTAGGCGATTTTTCATAAAACCAAACATTCTAAAAAGTGTTCTATGGGCTTAAAAGAATGGCCTCTATGTCCTTTATTTTTTATAATAAAACGTTTTTATTTTTTTTGCATTTTTTGAAAAAAGTTCAATTTTCAATTCCTGCAGTGTTGCAGAAAGAACAGGCGATTGTGGATGCAAGAAACAGGTTTACAGTTTACTTTAAACAAAGTCCCTGGCAAAATCTAGATGTGAGTGGGAAATACAAACTCTCAGCATTTACTGTTAATTACAAAGGAACTTATCCACGCGTTGGAGTGCTTGTAGAAAGTGAAAAATGTCAACATGTGTGCTACTTAAGAGGATATTTAAAATCTATGTTTTTAAAGAGTCATGGTAATTTAGACTTGCTTAAAAAGGATGGATTTATTGTAACTCGATGTGGTGGATTGGACATTGTACATCTGGAAACTGAAAAACCGTTTGCAGAATTCAACACCAATGGAATTACTACATTTAATGGTAACTCGTATGCTAAAATCGAGAATTTTAAGTTGTTCACAAGCATCCAAACAGACTATAGAGTAGAGTCGACATCGTATACGCAAGGTGACGTCGATCTGCTTAATAACATTACCATGCAGGAAATCAAAGGCCAAATAAAAATCCGAAAGTGCTCCCTGTTAGAAAGTTTGGAAAAAGGAACAGAACTAATTATTAAGGGAGTAAAACCAATAGTGTATAGACATAAAGTTAGATATGTGTTGGAAATGGAGAATGTTGACTCTTTGTTTATATCCAATTATTGGCTGGAAAAGAAACTAGAAGATTCGGATACAGATTTGAATTATCGAATCAAAATTAAGCTGGATGCTCTTAAAACTACACCCAGCAAAAAACAAGGAAAGGGTTGTGTTCTGTGTGTAAATATGCACGACAAATCAAGAATTTGGGCAGCCCTGTTCGTATTAAACTAATGGATACAAAAGAGACCTAAGAGATTTAAGAAAAAATGTAAGTTAAAATGTAGAAAAATGAAAATGAATGTTATTACTAAAAAAAGAAAAGAGTGTATTTTATGTAAAAATTGTAGATATATGTAATTAATAAAACTATTGCATGGGTACCGCTTGTGTTTCTTGTTACCCGCCTGGCACTCTTAATCCAATCGTTAACTTTCGGCAGTCTCCGGCAATGCTCGGTGAGCGTGGCCTTGAATAGTAGTTGAAACTAGCGTAGTTGAAAGTATAGTATGACCCGTTTCTTACCTATATGAAGTTAGGTTAGGTTAGGTGAAGTTAGGTTACGTTAGATGAAGTTAGGTTAGGTGAGGTCATGTTTTGGTTAGGTTAGTTGAAGTTAGGTTAGCATGTCATTAATGTAAGTGGTTGCATCCAGTGACCATTTTGTGTATTAGCTGTGTGCTAAAATAATAAATTAAATATTAAATAAAATAAAATATTTCTAAGTTATAAAATAAAATTTTAAATCTCAGGTCTGTGACCTTGTAGTTTGTCTATTTTACAAAATCTAAAATCTAAAATCTAAAATAAAAAAATAAAAAATCTAATACCTTAAAAGTAAAATCTTAAAATGTAAAATGAAAAAATCTAAAATATTAAAATGTAAAACTTAAAATTTAAAAATATAAAAATATTACATGCATTAACTTAAATGTTAAATGAGGTTTCTTTAATTATGGGTTAGATAATTGTTGGGTTAATGACCTTGCAGTTTAGTGCTTCGACATAATAAAAATATATATAAATAATAAATTAAATATTAAAAATTAAAATAAAATTAATAATAAATAACAATAAATAATAAATAAATAAAACAATGGATAGTTAATAACAAATAAATAATGATTTGAATAGCCCGCCATTAAAGAGTGCAGTTGCGCGTGGCGGCCATCTCGCGCATTAGCCCCTGTCCCTCCTTAAGAATAACATAGGGTAGTTGCGCGCGGCGGCCATATTGCCCATTAGCCCCTGTCCCAGCTTCGGCCTTTATATCCTACTCAAGTGAATTGTCCGATGGTAACTCATGAAATGAGATTCCTCGGAATTCAAACTTGCCCTGTTCAGATTTACAAAAGCGCACACAGCAGTACGCCATCATAAAATACAAAACACAACTTCACCATTAACATCAATACAAAACATATGCCTGTAACAGTGACTTCAAAAAGCGGCGATCACAGTGCGTTGGTGCTGCTCCTAGCGTCTATATTTGGAAACTAGGTTGTAGGCATAAACCAATACTGCAATCGTTTAATGGGCAGTCAGTTTAAACAGCCAGGATACCCATGTACGCATAGTTGCAGTGAAATTACCATCGTGGTGGCCCCCGAAGACTCCCTAATATACCAGTGAAGTGTAAATAGTGTTGTGCATATATTATTCCATGTGAATCAATTACGCCACGAACGCTTCAATGCAGCATGCCAATAAACCAACCAACCCACAAACCAAGCAATCAACCAGCCAATCAACCAAACACAAAAAACGCTCCACTTGCGCTAATGGACTCAATCAGGCCAGCAACAACGAATTACAACCGACTTATGAGTTTTACGAACTGTTTTCAACAGTAGCCAACTCAACTCCAAGGGGGTTTGGCGTGGCGGTAGTAACACAGTTTGCCACCAGGCAGGTGTGGCAGTAGTAACACAATTTGACACCAGGATCCGCCATGGGCAGAGACCATCCAAAAACATTAGTGTTGACTAAGGCCAGCGTTTGCCAGGAGTACAGTTTGGTGGTTGACAAACGAGTTCTGATCTTTATACATGTATCTGATCTTGGCTCTCAAAATAAATTGTGTTCATCCCACAATACGTTTGCATAAGAATACGATACGTTATAAAGTTCGTTTTGTCACTGTTTAATTTATAGGTTAAGGTTACTTTTAGTTTCTAGCATGGTCACCTCGTGGTATGGCGCTTGCAGGGAGTGTGTGCATTGTGCCAATTTGGTTCTCTCTGTGATCCGGCAGTAGGTGGCTTTGTTAATGGCAGGTAGCTTTGCTAATGGCAGGTGATTTATGTTCCTTTTACGATGGTGTATTGTTTTCATGATGGGGTTGTTGAAAAATACATATAAAATGAAATGATGGTTATATTAAATGAATGTGGTAATTAAAGAAATGAGTTATATAAAGATGAAGGCTAAAAATGTTCCACATATGCGGTAGTGCAACGAGGTAAGTTTATGGTAAATGTGACAAGTTAGATACAAGATTAATTTCAATTGCTATTCCTGTGTGTGTTAACACCGAAAGCGGCCCCTATAACCCCAACAAACCCCTTGTCAGGTTACAGTTTCTGTTCGTTCACACGTATTTTTCCTAGGTATTAGCCATTTTAGTGCTTACTGACGAATGATATTGTATAATGGTGTAGTTATCACGAATTCAAAACACCTTGAACTCCACGATAGCATTTTAGAGATCATTACGGTATGGGTTTAGAGAATATATTTCTTATCTTACGAAATACTTTAGGGGCTAAAGAAGCCCAATGTGTTCTCAATCAATGCATCTTATTTGACATTATACTGGGATTATACGTTGCTGCATTTACTTTAACTAGGTGAGATAGGTTGGTTGGTTCCTCTGTTTGGGGGCTGCGACAACGTGGTCATGCAGCCCCGTGTATTTAGGATGTGTGTAGAATCTGCCTGATAACGGGTGTTAATTGTGATGGCTGTATTATTGTGTCTTATATGTAATTCAGGTAAGGACTGCAGGCAGTCAGTTTTAAGTAGTTCCTACTTTTGCTACCATATGTTACCGTCAACGACACCTAGCTGCAAACTTGGCTAATAGATACCACCGCAACCAGAACCTGACGGTGAACGTTGGAACATAATAGCGTTAATCAACTTTAACCTACAAATTTTACCTTCATGCGAGTGTAGTTAGTGGAAGGTTCTTTTACATCACATAAATCAATGACATGGGCTCACCGGCTTTACTTCCCCTCCGAAGGAAGACATACTGAGGGATTTTAACGCACTTCAAAAATCCGATGGCTTCGGCCGGGTTTGAACCCGTGACCTTGGGCATAGAAGCTCAGCATGCTACTAAATACGACACCAAAGCCACCCAATATGAGATAATAGGCAAGCAAATACAGCAATTCTATTCCCTAATATGCAGCTATAGTAGCCTACACACTGACCTATATACATGAATAAGCCATTTCTCATTAATCACACCATTTGTGCGGGGCTAAAAATCGTAAGTATATTTGACTCCAGAATGATTACTTTATATTCCAAATATTGAATAATTTAAATATTGTTTCCTTTCCAAAAGGTTGATGCAACATTTTAAAAATGAAAGAGAACTATGTGAACAAAACGTCTGAATTACACCCATTACATCAAAAATAAAGACTATCAGGAAAGTACTGTAATTGTGAGACTAGGTCCTTGAGAAATGTACATATGCAGCCCTTTTATTTGTTATTGATACATTCTCTACTACGTTATTGTACTCCACAGTACTTTTCGCCTAGATTTACAGTGAGTTAATATTGCACTTGATTAACTTCAGAGCCCAGGAGAACTATGTTTTAAACTCACTTAGGGGCAAAATGAATATACATTGCGTAACATATTGGCATGTATCTTTCTATAACATGTAAATACACCTCCCGGGCAACGCCGAGTAAAATAGCTAGTTTACTATAAGCGCCACACACATCCGACAGATCTACTGAATATATCCAGCACATCAATGGAAGAAGCCAAACGCTTGATCCAAAACAATATTTGGAGTAATATAACAAGCCTTTGCATTGTATTGTAGAAAAAGAAATGACATATCTCTTATATAAAAGAAAGTGTCCTGACTGACTGACTCACTCATCATCGCCCAGCCAAAACTATTGAGGTTAGAAGCATGACATTTTGGGGATATGTTTGTTATATGTCCACTAAGGAAGAAGTTGTGGTATTCATGTTCTAAAGGAGTGCTAAGGAGGTTAAACCGGCATTTCATTGAATAAGAATATCTCACGAGTGGTTTCATTTGGGGATGTGATACACGACATATAACCTAATCATTAAACATAAGCTGACACGTGTCTAAGGGTTTTCGATGTGGTGTATGTTATGAGGTGAATGGAGGAAAATGTGGGCGTAGAAGATTTTGATTTCTGTAACGTTAAGATTTGTACTTTTTAGCCTACTTTCGTTTTTTGCAAAAAATGAAAGTAGACTTATGTGTATGTGTGTGAGTGTGTGAGTGTGTGTGTGTGTGTATGTGTATACTCTGCATGTCTGCCCCCCCCTATCAATTAATTCACGGTCAAACCGAATAGAACGAAATTTGGTACAGAGGTAGCACTTATAAAGGCCACCTCCGTGTCATGTTTTATATCGCCGCCATCTTGACGGAAACGTAATGGAGGCCACCCTAATGTTCAAATCTTAAATCAATTTACGACCAATCTCATCATCTGATCTCTTCCAAATTTCGCAACAACATACCTTTATGTGGGAAGCATCTATTGACCAAACTACAAGGTCATCAGCCCAATAGTGTGCAAATCGATTCCCCTATCAATTAAAACATGGTGAAACCGAATTCAACAAAATTTGGTACAGAGGTAGCACTAGCAAAGGGCACCTCATTGTCATGTTTTATATCACCGCTATCTTGACAGAAACGTAATGGTGGCCACCCAAATGTTCAAAGTTTAAATCAAATTTCGGTTAACTTAATCATCTGATCTCTGCCAAATTTTGCAACAACATACCTTCATGTGGGAAGCATGATTTGACTAAATTACAAGGTCATGAGCCCAATACTTGGCAGATGGCGACCATGTGTGTGTGCAAATCGATTCCCCCTATCAATTCAAACACTTTGAAACCGAATTGAACGAAAGTTGGTTCAGAGGTAGCACTAGCAAAGGGCACTTCATGTTAATGTTTTATATTGCCGCCATCTTGGCGGAAACGTAATGGCGGCCAACCAAATGTTCAAAGCTTAAATCAAGTTACGACTAACCTAATCATCTGATCTCTACAAACATTTTCAGCAACATACCTTTCTGTGGGAAGCGTCTTTTGACGAAACTACAAGGTCATCAATCTAATAGTTTGAAGAGGCGGGCATGTATGTGTGAAAATCGATTCCCCCTATCAATTCTAACACGGTGAAACCTAATTGAGCAACATTTGATACAGAGGTAGCACTAGCAAAGGACACCTCAGTGTCATCTTTTATATCACCGCCATCTTTACCGAACCGTAAGGGTGGCCACCCAAATGTTGAAAGCTTAAATCACATTAAGACTAACCTAATCATCTTATCTCTACCAAATTTTACAACAAGATACCTTTATATGGGAAGCGTCTTTTTTTAACCAAATTACAAGATCATCAGCCCAATAGTTTGCAGATGGCGGGCATTATGTGCGCAAATCGATTCCCCCTATCAATTCAAACACAACGGAACCCAAATCGAACCACCTTTGTATAGAGGTAGCACTAGCAAGGGACAACTCAGTGTCATGTTGTATATCGACGTCATCATAACAAAAAAACAAAAAAAAATGGCGCCCACCCTAATCAAATTACGACTAACCTAATCATTGATATCTACCGAATTTTGCAACAATATACCTTAATGTGGGAAGCGTCTTTTACCCAAACTACAAGGTCATCAGCCAAATAGTTTTAAGATGGTGGATGTATGAATCATGCAAGTATTATAGACTAACCGTAACTTACGATTGAACAAGGCCTGCCTGAACAATTCAGCTTTTTGTACATAGGGAGGTTTAATCTGAACTCAAAGAGGTGACCGGTAGGATATTAGCATATTACATTCGAATATGTAACCGTAGAGGGGGGCTGCGTGGCGCAGTCGGTAGCGGCACTGAGCTTCTAACTGAAAGAGAGTGGGTTCGATCCCCATCCAGGTAGTGGATTTTAGAAACAAAACTACCACTTTCGGAAACGCAAATAGCCCTGGGGTTCACTCAGCCTACACCGGAAATGAGTACCAGGGTAATTCCTGGGAGCAAAGGCGGCCGGGCGTGGAGCTGACAACTCCATCCCATCTAGTGCCGATGTCACAAAAAGTGGAAGCCTCTACCTTCCACTACTCCCAGGGCCTCCATGGCCTGTACGGAGTTGGCTTTGCTATGTAACCGTAGAAGTGACTAACAGGTCAGGTTTACCGTGCGCCCGTGTCGTCCCGTTGAAGTGACTAACAGGTCAGGTTTACCGTGCGCCCGTGTCGTCCCGTTGAAGTGACTAACAGGTCAGGTTTACCGTGCGCCCGTGTCGTCCCGTTGAAGTGACTAACAGGTCAGGTTTACCGTGCGCCCGTGTCGTCCCGTTGCTCGTAAATACATATAGTTCCGTAAATTCCTAAGTTTATATCCTTTTAAGAATGTACTGAACAAAGTAATAAATATTCAGTATCAAATGGTTTATAGAAACGCCAGAAAACGCTAATGAAATCGTTGATTTCAACACAAAGTATGACACAGTTATACTAAACCAGTTAAGTATCAAGTATTATCGTAGTGTATCCGTGGCGTAATGGTAGCGACTTGGAATCATAGTCTGGGGCTTCGTGGATCAAATCCCTGCAGGATCAAATTTCTTTACTTAGTTTTTGTTGTATTTATTGATTTATAACTACCGGGACTCACACGTTATGGGGTTTATGTTCGACGATGTCGGAATGTAAATATCATATGCCAGAAAACTGTATCATAATGAGGCTCATTATAGTACAAGTTCTCATTATGGGACAGTTTCTCCCACCAATCAGAGCTCAAGAAACAGTTGTGTGACCAATTAGGTAAGGATAGCATCGCACCTGCGCTGAGTTCCAAGGCCTTCTAATTTAAATTTCACTGCGTGGCGTAGTGTCATAGTGGGGTAATCGAAGAGGCCATGATCAAATACAAGGTATTCTCTGCGTCCCATGCGCTCTGTTCAGCACATAAGACTGGCGAAATCTCGACAGATATTTATGAATATTTATGTTCGAACATAAAATAGTTATAATTATCGTCGAACATAAACAGTCGTATGCAACTCGCCTATAATGGTAATTAAGTAACTCGTATGAAAATTATAAAACTCGCATACGCTCGTTTTATAAACATACTCGTGTCTTAATTATTGCCATTATAGGCTCGTTACATAATGCACTATAAGCATATATAGTGTGTATTTGCAATCGAAAATATTATATACGTACTTATAACACCACATATTTCAACACTCGAATACCGCGATTAATATTCTTTGACCTTGATCCGCGGTAGAGACTATTCTTGTTTTTGTTGCTGATTCTTTAGGGGTTTTGCGGCATCGTGGCCTTGTAGCCCCGATTACTTGGTTGTGTGTAGAAGTTGCATGATAACCGTTGTCACTGTGATGTATGTAGGCTTACTAGTGTGTGTACTTGAATACGAGGAAGGAATTGGGCCAGGAAGCTGTTGTTGTTGTTTCATTTGAGATGCATGGGCATCATAGTCATTTAGCCCTGTGTACTTGGGTTAGTGTTGAATTTTGTCTGATAACCTGTGTTATTGTGATGGCTGTATTAGTGTATATATAATTCAAGTGAGGATTCAATCAATCAACGTTTAATATCCGTATATAGCACGTTGTATTTCAACAAGCTACTACAACCAACATCCAATTATTCTCCTTGAAAAGGACAAAGAGTTATAACAATACCCATGCATTTAGGAGAAAGTAGGCTATATGTTCTTTACTGAACATCTTGTTATTCATAAGAATTTAGGTAAATGGATTTTTTGTTTAGACGGTGTGTTTAATATATCTCATTTATTTTCTACTAGCAACCCGACCCGGCTTCGCCCGGGAACAGTTATGAATGCATTACGTGATAAGCGCTTTTTTTTTTCGATGTCAATGAACAACGACCAATATCCGTTTTACGTCTCGGTATGATGGGTTAAAATCACTGACTGGACTATTAATTATATTATCATGAAGATGCATGTGCAACAAATTATTGTCAGACGTAATTTAAGAATGGCAAGGTGCATGAAATACAAATCCCCCTTCCGTCCAATCTTAACTTGATTGTGAATTTTGCGAAACGAAAAGTTCACAGGCGAAATGGGAGTTGCACTTCCAGGGAATGGCGAGGTGAATGAAACTCAAATTCCCCTTCCGTCCAATCTTAACTTGACTGTGTTTCACAGGCGAAATGAAGAAAACCCCAGTTGCACTTCCAGGGAAACTCCAAACACAACCACCCTTCTCAGAAGTCTTAACTCAACACGACTTAACGGTTTGCTGCTGGCTGTATCTGGGGCAATAGGTTCGCCCGCTAGCTAGGCTGTAACAGGGATGATAGACTCGCCCTTAGGTAGCTCGTCAATTGTCGCCTCAGTAGTTGAATGGACATGGTTGGAAGACATTAAAACGTAAAAACACTTATAGTGGGCGATGTATTGAAGATAGACATATGCTCTCGCGGACTTTTTTGTAGAACTTTTCATGCTGAACAATTCTTACACTCATAATATTTAGATATTTTTAACGGTTTGCCCAGCGTAAGCTTACAAAGCGCTCGGACACCAGGGTTTTTTTTTTCGACTTTTCCACTGAAATCGTTACTGCTCGGTTTTCTTTGATCATAAATAAATTATTTTCTACAGAAATCATCCTCGAGATATGCTTTACAGAATGGTGAAAACTGCATCAAAATCCATCCAAAGGTTCTCGAGTTTACCCGTAACATCCAAGAATCGGGGACTTTGTTTTATACTAAGCAGAGGTTTACGTTTGTGGTCGGAAACCATGTTGTGATTTTTAGTCGAATTTTATACATGCGATGCGACTTAATGTTCGTGAGATTTTGATATTTGTATGCCATTGTTGAGCTATAGAGGAGGTGACACGCAAGGACGAACATGTCCACAATTTTTTTAAAAATGAGATACAATATGGAACGGGACCTACAAGATGAGCGGAATGTAAATAGGTCGTGCCATTTAAGCAAACTTGAATATGTCCCATGATACAAGCCTGTGAAAATGCATGGTTCAGCGCAAACACGAACTTGTCAACATCTACATTTCCTGCAGAGACGAACTAGTCCATACGGCCAATAGGAAGCGCTGATTCATGTCACGTGATTTCCATTCCGCGCGAGACCTGACGTTCCCGCGCAGAGCAGCTGATATTAGCATTAGTTCCGTGCTTCTGTGCTCCAGCATAGTAATATTACATATTGCCATTAAAATTATTACGCCAGTGTTGTAGCAGAATGGATGAAGAATGTGTTCGTGTGAAGACTGCAAACAAGGGTAGCAGAAAGAGAAAAATTATGATAATTGTTGTTTTAAGGGGCCTAACATCTAGGTTATCGGCCCCTACTGGTTTGGGTGATAGTGAAGGATAATATGAGAATGAAAATCTAATACTAATACTAACTACTAACTTACATACTAGAAGAAAAAATTGTAAACAAATAAAGGATACGGCCAATAAAAGACAGGAAGAAAAGAAATGCCCTCAACCCTCGAAGAATGAGGATTGAGGGGCTTGGAAGGAAGGAGAGCCATGAAAGGCAGATAGGAAAGTGGGAAAGAGGAGAGGGCTCGCCCCAAGGTCAGAGGAAAAAGCGGGCAAAACGGACCCAGCTCAGGAATCCCTCGGGGTCGCCAACTCCCAAACTCACCAGCCGTGAGCCCTTGAGGGTGTAGCATTATCCAGGGTGCACCAGAAGTGGTGGGGCTACACACACCCTGCCTCCTTGAGGGCCTTGAGCAGAAGGCAGGAGATACTGTGAGCCCTTGAGGGTGTAGCATTATCCAGGGTGCACCAGAAGTGGTGGGGCTACATACATCCGCCTCCTTGAGGGCCTTGAGCAGAAGGCACGAGATAACAGGAGAAGAAAAAGAAGGCTGACCTCTCGCAGAATGAGGGGATCAGGAAAGATGAGACAAGGGCTAATTAAGGCGGGAAAGTGAAAGACTCCCTAGGCCTCGGATACCCTAATGCCGTCGGGGTCGGAAAAGAACAAGAGTTGACCAAGGGAGGTCGACAGGAGAGAAGACGGAGAGGAGCCCGGCACAAGTAAGTGGAAGTAATGCCGGACACAGCTGGCGTCCCGTGGTCGCCAACCCACGTCCCGAAATATTGAAGGTGAAAATAAACCGCTTAAATTTAATGTCAATTACTTTATTTTGGTATCTTATGGCAACCATTGGTGAATAAAATGTAAGCGATTATGAAAAAATAAAACACCTTCCTGTTGAAAATCATTCAAAGCCGAACTTGTCCAAACGGTTCATGCAAAAGAAAACATGTCCATAATTAAATGTGCTTTTTAAACAAATATTTTCATTGTAGATTTATTTGCAGTCATGAATTGCCCTTTTTGCATGAAAATGAAATTGTTTGCATTTCAATATGTTATTTTTATTATCATGTATGGCTGAAATACGTTTTATGTTGATTGTGAAAAACTGTATTAGGTGGACATGTTTACGGTCTTTACCAAATTATTATCATTATTATTCAAAATCAAATGATGAAAAGATTGAGACGTTGGTGAGTGTACTCTTTACAATTACAATATTCACGGGCGAAGCCCCGGCGGGCAATGCTAGTTACAGTATAAAAGCAGACCAGATCACATTCTGAACTACGACAAAGCCAAGATCTTATGGGATACCACTGTGCTAACACACACGGCATGTTCCACTCGACCAGGTCACAGTGGCAGAGAGAGAATACCAACCACTTGCCACTGAGCTCATTCTCCGTCATCCCAGTCGTTGAGTCTGTGTGAATGGCTTAGTTATTGAGGGCTGGGCAAATGCAAAGGATGTTGTATTGTTATAGGCTATAGAATGAAATGCCAGCAGATGAATATTATATTCGTGGCTCATTATGCCAACCTACATTTCTATTGCTTGATCAGGACACAAAACATAAAAAGCAGATGTTAGACATGTTACACAGTTACCTTTTTAAGTTCTCATTAATTTTCATAAATTTTCATTAAATTAGACGTCAATACACAGGGTGTCTCCAAAAATCTACTAACATTTTGAATGACTATAAAATGATTATTTATGAACATAGAGACAAGTTGAATGGCTTCAATTAGCCTATAGAGGAGACATGTAATTAAAGACTCATGTTCGCAAATGTTCAATTTGAAGACCGTCAGTGTCCAGACAAAGCTGATGACGCGAAACAATGGATTCGCAAACGTTACGACAGAGTTCATTTGGAATTTCGTGACACCGTCTTTCAATTTCCAATTTCGTGTTGGAATGTTGGATTTCCATCGCAGACGCTTCATGATGCGATGGACGCTATCTCTTGAGATGTGTGTCTCTCGAGCCGTTTGTCGTAGTGATTTCGGTGGGGGTCGAGTGAGGGCTTCCTGCACCTGTCCTTCTTTTCTAGGACTGATGGATGTCCGTGGTCGTCCAGTACGTTTCTTATTGACGTTGTGAACGGTTTCATCTGCTTCAAATTTATCTCTGACGCGAGCAATGGTCCGGTGCGTTGGTGGCGGTTTGTCGAACTCCTGGATACTGACGGTGATCAATTTGAACATTTGCGAACATGAGTCTTTAATTACATGTCTCTTCTATAATTGAAGCCCTTAAACTTGTCTCTATGTTCATAAATAATCATTTTATAGTCATTCAAAATGTTAGTACATTTTTGAGACACCCTGTATTAAGGCTTGTATGAAGATTTACCACGACAAACTTTACCGCGTTAAAATCTATTTAAATACTTAAATTTAGCGTCACCACCATGTTGGTTTTGTGCTTGACAGGTTATTGAAAGTCACATAGGTGAACTTACAGTAGTGTCCTTTATTGCAGGGCGATATCGGTAACTGTTCCAGAGATATAGAACGTCAGTTGGATTGGTGGAACTTATTAAACTTTGAAAGGCAAAGTCGAGGACAGTAAATAACACTCCTGAAAAATACAATTAATGTATTAATTATGATCTTAAAAATTGCCCCATTATAACAGTGATATTAAGTGATATATGTAATATTTTCCAGGAGTGTAGAAATAAACTCCATAATTAACCGGACTGCCAACCCCGTGGTGTTGGGATAGCGCGCCTGCCTCTCACCCGCAGGCTCTGGCAGGGATTTTAGAAAGTTACGTGAGGGCTGGAGCTGGAACGGGGTGCACTCAGCCTCGTGAGGACAATTGAGTAGCTGTCTGACAGTGAGGCAGCGCCCCGATAACGAAACCAAGATTAACGGCCGAAGGGACCCGATGCGCTGACCACGCGTAACCCCAGTATCTGCAGGCCAAATGGCTGGGCTGTAGTGCCAGGGGTTATTATTATATTATTATACCAGAGGACCTGTGCGAGAAATCTCGCATGTTCATTAACCACCCGCCCGGCTTTACTGCTATGCGGGCTTCTATAAATATGTTCATTTGTTTAAACGTACTTTTTAAACAAATTGTCGATATTGATGAAATCAGAAAGCAATTCATTACTGCAGCTGGTTGTGTGCGCCCCCTGTGTACAGACTACCCGCCCGACCCTTGTGCTATGCAGGCTGGACGCTACACAGTTCTGCCAGAGGATATCGTCTCGTTTATTTGTTTAAACACTCTTTTTAAACAAATAAATATATTTCCGTTGACTTTACATGAAATGCAAGATTTTTCCTGTACTATTGAGACGATTTGGAAGATTTTGGTACAAACCACACCTTCTAACTCCCACTGGTTCGGAAGCTTGAGTTTTTTTGCGGATGAACTTAGCGTATTATATAATACAACTTTACAATAAAGTTCGGTGAATAGTCCTATACTATCAACATACATGAACAATGCACGACAGTGACCCTATTGCCCTTCAAAATAGTCCCCTCCCGTAACTATGAAATGCTGAGATTGGCGATACATGTCCTGGAAACTTTGCTAGAAGGCGTCCTTTGAGATGGTGTTCAAAAGCCTTCAGTTGGTTCGTCACATTACGTTGGATGTCCGAAATGTCCGAAACCCTCTGGCCCTTCAGGGTTTTTCGGTGACCCTGGACCTGGACCCCACCACTCCATACTTTGACGCTTGACTTCGGGGTCGTACCTCAGACACCAGGTCTCGTCGCCCGTGACGATGGTTTTCAGAGCCATTCCATTCCACAGAACATTCACCCTTTTCACTGCCACCCGCCGAACAGGTGTGCATGGTAGGTTGCATAAATTAATCCTTCTCACTGCCGCCCGCTAAACGAGTGTGCATGGTAGGTTGCATAAATGCATCCTTCTAACACGGACAGTGTTAAACAGGTCTAAAGGTGCGTATACACTTGCGCGCCGCGCCGCTCGCGCGCAGCAAGTTCGCTAGATTAGTACGGTGTTTCGAAGCTGCGCGCGCGCGGCGCACGATGATCCATCTCCTGTCGGTTTTTTCCACGCGCACTTTGAGTGTTCGCAGTTCAGATTTGGACGGGATTGTGAGAAGTTCGTTGTTTTTCGCGCGCATCTGATTGCAATATGTGTGCGTTTTAAGTGGTGATAATGGAGTGGTCAGACGAATCTGTGATACAACTGATCGATGCTTATCGCAAAAAGCCTCTTCTGTGGGATCCTCAACATATGGATCATTTTAAGAAACCATTAGACTAAAGGCAGAGGCCTGGAGGGAAATAGGAGCTGAGATGGATATATCTGCGGACCAATGCAAGAAGAAGGTGATACCTCTGCTGGCTTCCCACCGGCGTGAGAGAAGTAAAATAAATCGCAGGGCGGAAATATGTATCTTCTTTGGAAATGTGAGGTCCAATCTTCTGCTGCAGATTCTCAAAGTCAGAAGGTGACAATCGAATAAAATTCTTATACTTGCCGCTTATTTCTTGTGACTTCAAGTCCATCATTAGCTCCGCACCATTCCTTTTTTTAAAGAGGTCAGTGTACCACCAATGTCGTCGTCGTTTCTTTTTCGTTTCGCATAAACTTGCCATTAAAAAAGCCGCACCACTCTAATCACCGCAATCGCGAGGTTTTCCTCGTGCGGCGGAGACATGATAATAATTAGCACACTCCAAACTTACTAGAGAATGTTCGTGGGTTTCCTATGGATCGCGGGAGGTTCGTCTAAATAATAATTCTGGACGAGCAACACGCACCGCGCGCAGTGCGCGGCGCGCAAGTGTATACCCACCTTAACACGTTGAGTTGTGTGTCGCCAATGTTGCCAGGTCGACCATTCTGACTGTATTCACCGAACGCAACGCGACGAGGCTTTTGAACACCATCCCAAAGGACGCCTTCTTGCAAAGTTTCCAGCACATGTATCGCCGATCTCAGCATTGCATAGTTACGGGAGGGGACTATTTCGAAGGACAGTATGGTCACTGTCGTGCATTGTTCATCTATGTTGATAGCACAGGACTATTCACCGAACATTTTTGTCACAGGTTGTAGATTATAATTAACCGGACTGACACAGACAGACTGACGAGCAGTCAAACCAAATGTGTCCCACCATACTGGGAGATAGTCAACATTCCGTCGCTAACGGGAAACTCAGTATTATAAGAATGTCGCAAATGGGAAGACACCCTGAAAACATGAGCTGCTTAGAGCTGCAGCCAAGAGCTACCTCTCTTCCCCTCTCGGTGGAAATCGTGAACCACCTTCCTAATTCTGAGAACAAAACCTGCATCATTGTATATGGTGTGACTCGGCGGAACAGTTCTTGTCAAGCAGTAACGATTTCAGTGAGAAAGTCGAAAAAAAACCTGGTTTCCATGCGCTTTTTAAGCTTACGCTGGGCAAACCGTTAAAAAATAATATCAATATACTATGAGTGTAAGAATTGTTCAGCATGAAAAGTTCTACAAAAAAAAAGTCCGGGACAGCATATCTCTATCTTGAATACATCGTCCACTATAAGTGTTTTTACGTTTTCATTTCTTATCGCAATCTCCATTCAATTACTGAGGCGACAGTTTAGGCTCCAGCCGTTTAGACTTTATTAGGGGGTGCACACACACGGACACACACACAAACGGACACACAGACACACAGACACACAGACAGACAGACGCACACACACACACACACGCACACGCGCACATGCACACACGCGCACACGCGCACACACACACACACACACGCACACGCACACGCACGCACGCACACGCACACACAAAGGGTGATCTCAAAAGGCAATTTCCTTTTTTCATAAATGAAAATAGGGTAAGAATGATATTACATTATCTACAATAATTATTGTTAGCTGTCACCCCTGAGGTCTGGGTTCGTTAATTTGTTAATTCTGATCTGAGAGCTGGAACAGGGTTCACTCAGCCCCATGAAGCAAAATAGAAAAGAAAGAGGGGGGATTCGATCCCCACACTGAGCCATCCTAGAAGAGGCTTTCCATGGTTTCCCACTTCTACTCCAGGCAAATCTTGGAATGGTACCTAAATTACCGTCACAGCCTCCTCCACCCCCAATATTAGTCTTAATTACAAATACACGCGCCAATAGCACAGTTTAGCATATAAATGCCCCTGTGACCACGATGCAAAGGTGCCCTGTCAAAGCAACACCAACAACAGGAGCATTCCTTCGGAGGGAAAGTAAAGCCGGTGGTCACATGCCATAGATTTATGGCATGTAAAAGAACCTTCCACTAATTACACTTGTGTGAAGCTAAAATACATGTTAGATTTTACTAACGCTCTTAGCTTCCAACGTTCGTCACCAGGAACCGATTGTGGTGGCATCTAGTAAACAAGATCAGAACTAGTTGTTGTTGACGGTGGCGTTTGGTAGCGAAAGTAGGAACTACTTGAAATTATCGTCTGCAGTCCTTATTTGAATTAAAAACAGATTACACACACTAAAACAGTCATCACAGTTAACACCGGTTATCAGACAGATTCTACACACACACCCAAAGTACGCGGGGCTACATGACCGCGTTGTCGCAGCCCCTAAACTGAGGAACCAGCCAACACGAGCATTGCGGCTGAGTTGAATGAAAGCCAGCAGGAACATGTGTGGCCAGATCGATAAGTCCCTCGTACGTGAACATTATCAGCATGCGCTTGGCGCTGCATTACAATACCGTATGCAAAGTAAAACATTAACATGGTCTGTTGCGAGGAGGACTGCGACCTTTATGGCTGACATTACCTCGTGGTGTAGCAGTTAGCATTCTTGGCTGTCACCCAAGAGGTCCTGGTTTCCATTTTCACCTCAGTCATCTTGGAAGTGTCCGTGGTTTCCCACTTATACTACAGGCAAATGCGGGGATGGTTGCTAACTTAACCCTGGAACCCTACAATGAAGCACTGGGTGCCCCAGAGAACTTTCGCTTTGCTCGGGGTTTGTGATGGCAACCCTAACAGACTGCAGCTGTGACTTCTCTTTGTCCTTGACAGTCTTTCGTTAGTTAGTTATTGTTGTTTTTAGGGGCGGAACTACGAGGTCATCTGCCCCTCTTAACAAAGATTTGAGTATACAAATTTGGAATGGGATTTAAAATTTAGAGGTGAATAGGCCTACCTAAATTTGAAAAGACCGAAAATTAATAAATCAAAAAATTAAATGAAAATGAAAATCCACAGCCTGCTTCCAGTCTCCAACCGGGTCAGGAATGGAATGAATGAAGCCCCCATCTAGCGGCGAGGATATGAACTGTGGCGGTTGCCGAGGCCTGACGCACTCCTCTTAGGCAATGATTACACGAATGACAGTCGAGAGTGTTGCTGGAATGAAATTTTGACAGGGAAAACCGGAGTACCCGGAGAAAAACCTGTCTGCCTCCGTTTTGTCCAGAACAGATCTCATATGGAGTGACCGGGATTTGAACCACGGACTCAGCGGTGAGAGGCCGGCGTGCTGCCGCCTAAGCCACGGAGGCTCAAATCAAAAAAATAAATAAAACTAATAATTATTATATGAACAAAAATTACGGAAAAACAAAATTCAGTATTCAAACACAAGTCGTTGAGTCAATGTACACTGGAAAATTTAGTCTTTCAGTTGCCATGTTAGTTACAATTGCAATGCATCGCTTCATTGCTATAGATCGGTTTTGGGGCACTGAATACCCCAGAGTAGGATTAGTGGTTTTGTTTTTAGTCGTTTACCCTCCAGGTTGGTGGAACCCATGGACTCAGCGAGGGAACTCACCACTACCGCCTCTACGGGCAGTGTCCTAGAGCTGGGAACATCGAATCGGAAGGGATACAACTGGTGAGGTGGGATTGGCACCTCGCCCAGGCGGCCTCACCTGCAAAGCGAACAGGGGCCTCATGAGGGAAGGTAAGGGATGGTCAGAATGGATAGAAAAGGAAGAGGGCAGGAGGCGGCCGTGGCCTTGAAGAAGGAACCATCCCGGCATTTGCCCGAAGACGAAGTGGGAAACCACGGAAAACCACTTCGAGGATGGCTGAGGGGGAATCGAACCCCCTCTACTCATTTGGGCCACCCGAGGTTGAGTAGACCCCGTTCCAGTCCTCGTACCACTTATCAAATTTCGTGGCAGAGCCGGGAATCGAACCCAGGACCTCCAGGGCGGCAGCTAACCATGCTGACCGCTACGCTACGGAGGCGACAGGATTAGTGTTACGTTTCATATTGTGTACTTTCCGCGAACCAAGGACACCAAAGCCCCTGTGAAGTGTGCAGAGTGTAAGGTGTTTGTATGCAAAGGTTATATCTTATCTTTTTGTGTCAATTGTAAAGATGACATTCAGTAAAACACTCTAAAATGTGAGGTGTTTCAAAATGTTGTAAAAAAGTGTATTTTTTAATATTATTTTATTTTTAGTTGGTTCCTTAGTTTATGGGCTGCAACAACTCGGTCATGTAGCCCCGTGTACTTTGGGTGTGTGTAGAATCTGTCTGATAACCGGTGTTAATTGTGATGACTGTATTAGTGTGTGTAATCTGTTTTTAATTCAAGTAAGGACTGCAGACGATAATTTCAAGTAGTTCCTACTTTCCTTACCAAATGCTACCGTCCACGACACCTAGCTGTGAACTTCGCTACTACTAGATGTCATTCAACCAGCGCCCGGTGACGAACGTTAGGACTTAAGAGCATTAATCAGACCTAACCTTCACATTTTGGCTTCACACAAGTGTAGTTAGTGGAAGGTTCTTTTTCTTGCCATAAATCAATGACATGGGACCGCCGGCTTTATTTCCCCTCCGAAGTAAGGCATACTGAGGGATTTTATTTTAGTATAAAATGTTAAAGTGTAATATAAAAAAAACTTTTCCGTAAGACTAATCAAACACACACACTAATACAGCCATCACATTAACACAGGTTATCAGACAAAATCCACAACCACCCAAGTACACGGGGCTACTTGACCACGATGTCGCAACAACAATTTAATGCCTTACAAACCACTATTATTATCACCATCGGCCTAATAGCAGTACCAATAATAATAATCCTTGCCAGATGAACAGGTCATTGGCCGATTACTAAAACAGTTGAATACGCTGACCCAGATGCGGTACGGTCCTGATCGATAAAAAACATGAAATAGATCATTCAAACGACTTGAAAATCAAAGCACTGAGAGAGAACTGTATACAATAACATTATGAAACACACAAAAATATAGTAATTATATGATATCGCTATTGTTTAATGGTGTAGTAACATCTGCTACGCACACTGCGCGCCAGACGCTGACGGCAGAGGCAACATAGCAATAATGGTTCCAAATCACGACGTACACTAGTCTAAAGACTTAATAATTAGTAATAATAATAATAAAGGATAAGCTTCTTAGGCCATATGGGAATTGCCATCCTATCAATGAAACTAGTGATTAAGGCCAAACTTCTACACTCGCACGAGCTGTCGTAAAAGACACGTTTATTAGTGCCAGAAGTCTAGTTTGTAAGTGAGGTTACATTTCTTTAAAACATGTGTTTATGAGTAGTGTGCTGCCAAATAAAGTGAACTATTCATCAGCTTGAAACGAGAGAGTTTATATACCCATATGATCAATGCGAATTGGTAAGCAAATTTGTAGCGAAACTAGGGAACAAAAAATAGCTAAGAGAATTAAACATAAGGTTTACCAACTCTTACGGATATTATAATAAAGTTTATATAAACGTAAGTCAATGTATGCTGTACATTAAAACCATACCGGTTTCAGGACATTGTGACTTGTAAATGTGCAAGAACATACATTTAATATAAATTTTACCATAACAGAGGATTCTGTTTTGTTTTTTTTTGTTCCAAAAGCTCACAAATAAACATTTTAAAAACCAGATGTGTATTGGTTATTTAGTTGCCATGAAAAGAAGTTAAAACAATACATTTCTTGCCCGTTCATAACATTAGCTCGTAACTTAACACTCATTTGAAACGTTTTCAGTCCATTATTTATCTACATCGCAAATACACACCAAACTATCAGTTATAACCCAACTATTTTCAACTTATCTAGTTTCACATCCACATCTCTTCTATTCCACGCTGTCTTATCAAACCTTTTTCATGTTTTTCTTAACACATCTTGTAAAAAATCTGTTTTTTTTTAATTTTAATTTGTACATTATACAACGAGCCTATAATGGCAATAATTAAGACACGATTGTCTTAATTACCATTATAGGCGAGTTGCATACGACTGATTATGTTCGACGATAATTATTATAACTATTTTATGTTCGAACACAATTATTCATAAATATCTGTCGAGATTTCACCAGTTTTATGTACTGAACAGAGCGCATGAGACATAGGGAATGCCTTGTATTTGACCATGGCCACCTCGATTACCCCAATATGACACTAGGCCAGGCAGTGAAATTTAAATTAGAAGGCCTTGGAACTTAGCGCAGATCCTCACCTAATTGGTCAAACAAATATTTCTTGAGCTGTGATTGTTGGGAGAAACTGTTTCATAATGAAAAATAGTGTTATAATGACCATCATTATGATTCAGTTTTCTGACATATAATAGTCAGGATCGAACATAAAATGTACTGTTAGGTACATCTTTAATAAGAAATCAGGCTATCACGGTTATTTCTATGTCATGTTATTCTTACGGATATATCTCGTAATATAAAAAGAGTGAGTCAAAACTTAAATATTACTAGAGCGAAATTTAACTTCAATCTACTTATATTGCCACTGCTAGATGAATAACAGTCAGATATGAATAACAACATATTATCAATATTGTTGTTTGAGTCTTCAGTTTTTGACTGGTTTGATGCAGCTGTCCATTCCTCCCTGTCTTGAGCTAATCGTTTAATCTATAAATAGCTACCACACCCTACATCCGAGACAATCTGTTAAACATATTCTAAACTTGGTCTATCCCTACAGTTCTTGTCCTCGACCCTTCCTTCCATAACTAAGCTTGCTAATCCTGGGTGTCTTAATACTGTATGTGTCCTACCAACCTATCTCTTCTCTTCATTAGCAGTCGCCAGAAACATATCTCCTCTCCCACTCGTCTTAATACCTCTTCGTTTGTAACCCTAACTACCCATCTGATCATCATCATACTGCTGTAACACCACATTTCAAGCGATTCAATTCACCCCATTATTATTATTATTATCATCATATTCTCGCATGTTTTCCCAAGTGAATAACTAATGACCGGCTTCAATGCACACTAATTAAGAGTCTATGATGGCACTAGGTCACCACCAGCACTTTTCTCATTAAATGGCACGATCCCTTCTGAATCAGTTTCTTAGGGAACCCAAGATTCGATATAGAGTCATTATTATTATTATCATTGCTGGTGTGTACACACTGCTATAACAGCCATAACCTTACATTTGACACTGAACATAATTGGACAAACCTTGGTTCTGCTCCACGGACTCCGTGTTTCTTCTTAATACATGTCCTTGGAAAGTATTTGAGCCACACTAGTTAGAGAAACTGTCACATCGCGGATCGAACTGGAACTGGAATGTAGAACACGTTTCGCACTCGGAACACAGAGCCTAGTTTTCGACGCCGTGCTCTGAGGAGACTTCTATTATCGATTATTTAGAGGGGCACCGGGACGGTCGTAGTCACGTGGGAGTGGCGGGGGGGGGAGGGGACACACAACCCAACCCTCCCTCCCTCTCAAACGGTCGGTTCACAGGGGGAGGTATGAGTCCCATATGACTGCCCTGATTTAGACACGGGCCGGATAATACATATTACCACCTCTTGGTGTAGTGGCTAGCATTCTTGGCTGTCAACACTGAGGTCCGGGTTATAGACCACCTCAAGGTGTAGTGACGAGCATTCTTATCCGTCACTCCTGAGGTCAGGGTTATAGACCACCTCATGGTGTAGTGACTAGCATTCTTAGCTGTCACCCCTGAGGTCCAAGTTATAGACCACCTCATGGTGTAGTGAATAGCATTCTTGGCTATCACCCCTGAGGTCCGGGATATACACCACCTGGTGGTATAGTGGCTAGTATTCTTAGCTGTCACCCCTGAGGTCCCAGTTATAGACCACCTCGTGGTGTAGTGACTAGCATTCTTAGCTGTCACCCCTGAGGTCCAAGTTATAGACCACCTCATGGTGTAGTGAATAGCATTCTTGGCTATCACCCCTGAGGTCCGGAATATACACCACCTGGTGGTATAGTGGCTAGTATTCTTAGCTGTCACCCCTGAGGTCCCAGTTATAGACCACCTCGTGGTGTAGTGACTAGCATTCTTAGCTGTCACCCCTGAGATCCAAGTAATAGACCACCTCATGGTGTAGTGACTAGCATTCTTAGCTGTCCCCCCTGAGGTCCAAGTTATAGACCACCTCATGGTGTAGTGAATAGCATTCTTAGCTGTCACCCCTGAATTCCATTATAGACCACCTCATGGTGTAGTGACTAGCATTCTTAGCTGTCACCCCTGAGGTCCAAGTTATAGACCACCTCATGGTGTAGTGACTAGCATTCTTAACTGTCACCCCTGAGATCCAAGTTATAGACCACCTCATGGTGTAGTGACTAGCATTCTTAGCTGTCACCCCTGAGGTCCAAGTTATAGACCACCTCATGGTGTAGTGAATAGCATTCTTAGCTGTCACCCCTGAATTCCAAGTTATAGACCACCTCATGGTGTAGTGACTAGCATTCTTAGCTGTCACCCCTGAGATCCAAGTTATAGACCACCTCATGGTGTAGTGACTAGCATTCTTAGCTGTCACCCCTGAGATCCAAGTTATAGACCACCTCATGGTGTAGTGACTAGCATTCTTAGCTGTCACCCCTGAGGTCCAAGTTATAGACCACCTCATGGTGTAGTGACTAGCATTCTTAGCTGTCACCCCTGAGATCCAAGTTATAGACCACCTCATGGTGTAGTGACTAGCATTCTTAGCTGTCACCCCTGAGGTCCAAGTTATAGACCACCTCATGGTGTAGTGAATAGCATTCTTAGCTGTCACCCCTGAATTCCAAGTTATAGACCACCTCATGGTGTAGTGACTAGCATTCTTAGCTGTCACCCCCCCTGAGGTACCGGGTGAGTTAGCCGTGGTGGTTACGGCATGACAGATGGCAGTCGCTCACATCCGGGAGGCGAGGAGGTTCGAATCCCCCCGCCGGCGACCTTGAAGATGGTCTTCTGTGGTTTCCCATCTTCCTTCCAGGCAAATGCCGGGGTTGGTCCCTAACTATAGGCCACAGCCGCTACCGTCCAACTCCTCGTCCTTACATTCCAACTTCCCTCCTTTCCTCCCCAGCGGTACTTGTAGCTCACCCATTGGGTGTCCGTCTCGAAGCAGCTACAAAACTGGCGAGCCGAACATGTCCTCGGACACTCCCGGCACTAAAAGCCATACGCTAAAAAAAAAAAAGAACCCTGAGGTCAAAGTTATAGACCACCTCGTGGTGTAGTGGCTATCATTCTTGGCTGTACCCCTGAGGTCCAGGTTATAGACCACCTCGTGGTGTAGTGGCTAGCATTCTTGGCTGTCACCCCTGAGGTCTGGGTTACAGACCACCTCATGGTGTAGTGACTAGCATTCTTATCCGTCACTCCTGAGGTCCGGTATATAGACCACCTCGTGGTGTAGTGGCTAGTATTCTTGGCTGTCACCCCTGAGGACACAGTTATAGACCACCTCATGGTGTAGTGGCTAGCATTCTTAGCTGTCACCCCTGAGGTCCGGGTTATAGACCACCTCGTGGTGTAGTGGCTAGCATTCTTGGCTCTCACCCCTGAGGTCCAGGTTATAGACCACCTCATGGTGTAGTGACTAGCATTCTTAGCTGTCACCCCTGAGGTCCGGGTTAGAGACCACCTCGTGGTGTAGTGGATAGCATTCTTAGATGTCACCCCTGAGGTCTGGGTTACAGACCACCTCATGGTGTAGTGACTAGCATTCTTAGCTGTCACCCCTGAGGTCTGGGTTATAGACCACCTCATGGTGTAGTGGCTAGTATTCTTGGCTGTCACTCCTAAGGTCCCAGTTATAGACCACCTCGTGGTGTGGTGGCTAGCATTCGTAGCTGTCACCCCTGAGGTCTGGGTTGTAGACCACCTCATGGTGTAGTGACTAGCATTCTAATCCGTCACTCCTGAGGTCTGGGTTATATACCACCTCATGGTGTAGTGGTTAGCATTCTTAGCTGTCACCCCTGAGGTCTGGGTTATAGACCACCTCATGGTGTAGTGACTAGCATTCTTATCCGTCACTCCTGAGGTCTGGGTTATAGACCACCTCATGGTGTAGTGACTAGCATTCTTAGCTGTCACCCCTGAGGTCTGGGTTATGGACCACCTCATGGTGTAGTGGCTAGCATTCTAAGTTGTCACCCCTGAGGTCTGGGTTATAGACCACCGCATGGTGTAGTGGCTAGCATTCTTAGCTGTCGGGGCGTGGTGGCGCAGCGGTCAAGCTGTATGCCTCTCACCAAGGCGGACCGGGTTCGATTCCTGGTCAATGCATGTGAGATTTTCGATGTGAAATGCCATGTCCTGTGGTTCGGATTCCACGTAAAACGGAGGTCCCGTGGCTTATGATCGCGAGATTAACGGTCACGTTAAACTACAAGCTTCCTTCCTTCTTAGCTGTCACCCCTGAGGTCCGGGTTATAGACCACCTTATGATGTGGAGGCTAGCATTCTTAGCTGTCACCCCTGAGGTCCCAGTTGTAGACCACCTCATGGTGTAGTGGCTAGCATTCATAGCTGTTACCCCTGAGGTCCCAGTTGTAGACCACCTCATGGTGTAGAGGCTAGCATTCTTAGCTGTCACCCCTGAGGTCCCAGTTATAGACCACCTCATGGTGTAGTGGCTAGCATTCTTAGCTGTCACCCCTGAGGTCCCAGTTGTAGACCACCTCATGGTGTAGTGGCTAGCATTCAAAGCTGTCACCCCTGAGGTCTGGGTTATAGACCACCTCATGGTTTAGTGGCTGGCATTCTTAGCTGTTACCCCTGAGGTCCCAGTTATAGCCCACCTCATGGTGTAGTGAATAGCATTCTTAGCTGTCACCCCTGAGGTCCGGGTTATAGACCACCTCATGGTGTAGTGGCTAGCATTCTTAACTGTCACCCCTGAGGTCCAGGTTATAGGCCACCTCATGGTAAGTGAATAGCATTCTTAGCTGTCACCCCTGAGGTCCCAGTTATAGACCATCTCGTGGTGTAGTGAATAGCATTCTTATCTGTCACCCATGAGTTCCAGGTTATAGACCACCTCATGGTGTAGTGGCTAGCATTCTTAACTGTCACCCCTGAGGTCCGAGATATAGACCACCTCATGGTAAGTGAATAGCATTCTTAGCTGTCACCCCTGAGGTCCAGGTTATAGACCACCTCATGGTGTAGTGGCTAGCATTCTTAACTGTCACCCCTGAGGTCCGAGATATAGACCACCTCGTGGTGTAGTGGCTAGCATTCTTGGCTGTCACCCCTGATGTCCCAGTTATAGACCACCTCATGGTGTAGTGAATAGCATTCTTAGATGTCACCCCTGAGGTCCCAGTTATAGACCACCTCTTGGTGTAGTGGCTAGCATTCTTAGCTGTCGCCCCTGAGGTCCGGGTTATAGGCCACCTCATGGTGTAGTGGCTAGCATTCTTAGCTGTCACCCCTGAGGTTCCAGTTATAGACCACCTCATGGTGTAGTGAATAGCATTCTTAGCTCTCACACATGAGGTCTGGGTTATAGACCACCTCATGGTGTAGTGGCTAGCATTCTTAGCTGTCACCCCTGAGGTCTGGGTTATAGACCACCTCATGGTGTAGTGGCTAGCATACTTGGCTGTCACCCCTGAGGTCCCAGTTATAGACCACCTCAAGGTGTAGTGGCTAGCATTCTTAGCTGTCACCCCTGAGGTCCGTGATATAGACCACCTCGTGGTGTAGTGGCTAGCATTCTTGTCTGTCACCCCTGAGGTCCGTGATATAGACCACTTCGTGGTGCAGTGGCTAGCATTCTTGGCTGTCGTCCCTGAGGTCCGGGTTATAGACCACGTCGTGGTGTAGTGGCTAGCATTCTTGGCTGTCATCCCTGAGGTCCGGGTTATAGACCACCTCGTGGTGTAGTGACTAGCATTCTTAGCTGTCACCCCTGAGGTCCAGGTTATAGACCACCTCATGGTGTAGTGGCTAGCATTCTTAGCTGTCACCCCTGAGGTCCCAGTTATAGACCACCTCATGGTGTAGTGAATAGCATTCTTAGCTGTCACCCCAGAGGTCCAGGTTATAGGCCACCTCATGGTGTAGTGGCTAGCTTTCTTAGCTGTCACCCCTGAGGTCCAGGTTATAGGCCACCTCATGGTGTAGTGAATAGCATTCTTAGCTGTCACCCCTGTGGTCCCAGTTATAGGCCACCTCATGGTGTAGCGGCTAGCATTCTTAGCTGTCACCCCAGAGGTCCGAGATATAGACCACCTCAAGGTGTAGTGAATAGCATTCTTAGCTGTCCCCCCTGAGGTCTGGGTTATATACCACCTCATGGTGTAGTGGCTAGCATTCTTGGCTGTCACCCCTGAGGTCTGGGTTATAGACCACCTCATGGTGTACTGGCTAGCATTCTTAGCTGTCACCCCTGAGGTCTGGGTTATAGACCACCTCATGGTGTAGTGGCTAGCATTCTTGGCTGTCACCCCTGAGGTCTGGGTTATAGACCACCTCATGGTGTAGTGGCTAGCATTCTTGGCTGTCACCCCTGAGGTCTGGGTTATAGACCACCTCATGGTGTAGTGGCTAGCATTCTTAACTGTCACCCCTGAGGTCCGTGATATAGACCACCTCGTGGTGTAGTGGCTAGCATTCTTGGCTGTCACCCCTGAGGTCCGGGTTATAGGCCACCTCGTGGTGTAGTGGCTAGCATTCTTGGCTGTCACCCCTGAGGTCCCAGTTATAGACCATCTCAAGGTGTAGTGGCTAGCATTCTTAGCTGTCACCCCTGAGGTCTGGGTTATAGACCACCTCATGGTGTAGTGGCTAGCATTCTTAGCTGTCACCCCTGAGGTCCGTGATATAAACCACCTCGTGGTGTAGTGGCTAGCATTCTTCGATGTCACCCCTGAGGTCTGGGTTATAGACCACCTCATGGTGTAGTGGCTAGCATTCTTAGCTGTCACCCCTGAGGTCTGGGTTATAGACCGCCGAATGGTGTAGTGGCTAGCATTCCTGGCTGTCACCCCTGAGGTCCCAGTTATAGACCACCTCAAGGTGTAGTGGCTAGCATTCTTAGCTGTCACCCCTGAGGTCCGTGATATAGACCACCTCGTGGTGTAGTGGCTAGCATTCTTGGCTGTCACCCCTGAGGTCCGGGTTATAGGCCACCTCGTGGTGTAGTGGCTAGCATTCTTGGCTGTCACCCCTGAGGTCTGGGTTATAGACCACCTCATGGTGTTTTGGCTAGCATTCTTAGCTGTTACCCTTGAGGTCCGTGATATAGACCACCTCGTGGTGTAGTGGCTAGCATTCTTAGATGTCACACCTGAGGTCTGGGTTACAGACCACCTCATGGTGTAGTGACTAGCATTCTTAGCTGTCACCCCTGAGGTCTGGGTTATAGACCACCTCATGGTGTAGTGGCTAGTATTCTTGGCTGTCACTCCTAAGGTCCCAGTTATAGACCACCTCGTGGTGTGGTGGCTAGCATTCTTAGCTGTCACCCCTGAGGTCTGGGTTATAGACCACCTCATGGTGTAGTGACTAGCATTCTTAGCTGTCACCTCTGAGGTCCGTGATATAGACCACCTCATGGTGTAGTGACTAGCATTCTTAGCTGTCAACCCTAAGGTCCGAGATATAGACCACCTCGTGGTGTAGTGGCTAGCATTCTTAGCTGTCACCTCTGAGGTTCGGGTTATTGGCCACCTCGTGGTGTAGTGGCTAGCATTCTTAGCTGTCACCTCTGAGGTCCGGGTTATTGGCCACCTCGTGGTGTAGTGGCTAGCATTCTTGGCTGTCACCCCTGAGGTCTGGGTTATAGACCACCTCATGGTGTAGTGGCTAGCATTCTTGGCTGTCACCCCTGAGGTCCGAGATATAGACCACCTCGTGGTGTAGTGGCTAGCATTCTTAGCTGTCACCTCTGAGGTTCGGGTTATTGGCCACCTCGTGGTGTAGTGGCTAGCATTCTTAGCTGTCACCTCTGAGGTTCGGGTTATTGGCCACCTCGTGGTGTAGTGGCTAGCATTCTTGGCTGTCACCTCTGAGGTTCGGGTTATTGGCCACCTCGTGGTGTAGTGGCTAGCATTCTTGGCTGTCACCCTTAAGACCCCTGAGGTCTGGGTTATAGGCCACCTCATGGTGTAGTGGCTAGCATTCTTGGCTGTCACCCTTAAGACCCCTGAGGTCTGGGTTATAGGCCACCTCGTGGTGTAGTGGCTAGCATTCTTGGCCGTCACCCTTAAGACCCCTGAGGTCTGGGTTATAGACCACCTCATGGTGTAGTGGCTAGCATTCTTGGCTGTCACCCCTGAGGTCCCAGTTATAGACCACCTCATGGTGTAGTGAATAGCATTCTTAGCTGTCACCCCAGAGGTCCAGGTTATAGGCCACCTCATGGTGTAGTGGCTAGCTTTCTTAGCTGTCACCCCTGAGGTCCAGGTTATAGGCCACCTCATGGTGTAGTGAATAGCATTCTTAGCTGTCACCCCTGTGGTCCCAGTTATAGGCCACCTCATGGTGTAGCGGCTAGCATTCTTAGCTGTCACCCCTGAGGTCCCAGTTATAGACCACCTCAAGGTGTAGTGAATAGCATTCTTAGCTGTCCCCCCTGAGGTCTGGGTTATATACCACCTCATGGTATAGTGGCTAGCATTCTTGGCTGTCACCCCTGAGGTCCGAGATATAGACCACCTCGTGGTGTAGTGGCTAGCATTCTTGGCTGTCACCCCTGAGGTCCGGGTTATAGGCCACCTCGTGGTGTAGTGGCTAGCATTCTTGGCTGTCACCCCTGAGGTCCCAGTTATAGACCACCTCAAGGTGTAGTGGCTAGCATTCTTAGCTGTCACCCCTGAGGTCTGGGTTATAGACCACCTCATGGTGTAGTGGCTAGCATTCTTAGCTGTCACCCCTGAGGTCTGGGTTATAGACCGCCGAATGGTGTAGTGGCTAGCATTCCTGGCTGTCACCCCTGAGGTCCCAGTTATAGACCACCTCAAGGTGTAGTGGCTAGCATTCTTAGCTGTCACCCCTGAGGTCCGTGATATAGACCACCTCGTGGTGTAGTGGCTAGCATTCTTGGCTGTCACCCCTGAGGTCCGGGTTATAGGCCACCTCGTGGTGTAGTGGCTAGCATTCTTAGCTGTCAACCCTAAGGTCCGAGATATAGACCACCTCGTGGTGTAGTGGCTAGCATTCTTGGCTGTCACCCCTGAGGTCCGTGATATAAACCACCTCGTGGTGTAGTGGCTAGCATTCTTCGATGTCACCCCTGAGGTCTGGGTTATAGACCACCTCATGGTGTAGTGGCTAGCATTCTTAGCTGTCACCCCTGAGGTCTGGGTTATAGACCGCCGAATGGTGTAGTGGCTAGCATTCCTGGCTGTCACCCCTGAGGTCCCAGTTATAGACCACCTCAAGGTGTAGTGGCTAGCATTCTTAGCTGTCACCCCTGAGGTCCGTGATATAGACCACCTCGTGGTGTAGTGGCTAGCATTCTTGGCTGTCACCCCTGAGGTCCGGGTTATAGGCCACCTCGTGGTGTAGTGGCTAGCATTCTTAGCTGTCAACCCTAAGGTCCGAGATATAGACCACCTCGTGGTGTAGTGGCTAGCATTCTTGGCTGTCACCCCTGAGGTCCGGGTTATAGGCCACCTCGTGGTGTAGTGGCTAGCATTCTTGGCTGTCACCCCTGAGATCCCAGTTATAGACCACCTCAAGGTGTAGTGGCTAGCATTCTTGGCTGTCACCCCTGAGGTCTGGGTTATAGACCACCTCATGGTGTATTGGCTAGCATTCTTAGCTGTTACCCTTGAGGTCCGTGATATAGACCACCTCGTGGTGTAGTGGCTAGCATTCTTAGATGTCACACCTGAGGTCTGGGTTACAGACCACCTCATGGTGTAGTGACTAGCATTCTTAGCTGTCACCCCTGAGGTCTGGGTTATAGACCACCTCATGGTGTAGTGGCTAGTATTCTTGGCTGTCACTCCTAAGGTCCCAGTTATAGACCACCTCGTGGTGTGGTGGCTAGCATTATTAGCTGTCACCCCTGAGGTCTGGGTTATAGACCACCTCATGGTGTAGTGACTAGCATTCTTAGCTGTCACCTCTGAGGTCCGTGATATAGACCACCTCATGGTGTAGTGACTAGCATTCTTAGCTGTCAACCCTAAGGTCCGAGATATAGACCACCTCGTGGTGTAGTGGCTAGCATTCTTAGCTGTCACCTCTGAGGTTCGGGTTATTGGCCACCTCGTGGTGTAGTGGCTAGCATTCTTAGCTGTCACCTCTGAGGTCCGGGTTATTGGCCACCTCGTGGTGTAGTGGCTAGCATTCTTGGCTGTCACCCCTGAGGTCTGGGTTATAGACCACCTCATGGTGTAGTGGCTAGCATTCTTGGCTGTCACCCCTGAGGTCCGAGATATAGACCACCTCGTGGTGTAGTGGCTAGCATTCTTAGCTGTCACCTCTGAGGTTCGGGTTATTGGCCACCTCGTGGTGTAGTGGCTAGCATTCTTAGCTGTCACCTCTGAGGTTCGGGTTATTGGCCACCTCGTGGTGTAGTGGCTAGCATTCTTGGCTGTCACCTCTGAGGTTGGGGTTATTGGCCACCTCGTGGTGTAGTGGCTAGCATTCTTGGCTGTCACCCTTAAGACCCCTGAGGTCTGGGTTATAGGCCACCTCGTGGTGTAGTGGCTAGCATTCTTGGCCGTCACCCTTAAGACCCCTGAGGTCTGGGTTATAGACCACCTCATGGTGTAGTGGCTAGCATTCTTGGCTGTCACCCCTGAGGTCCGAGATATAGACCACCTCGTGGTGTAGTGGCTAGCATTCTTAGCTGTCACCTCTGAGGTTCGGGTTATTGGCCACCTCGTGGTGTAGTGGCTAGCATTCTTAGCTGTCACCTCTGAGGTTCGGGTTATTGGCCACCTCGTGGTGTAGTGGCTAGCATTCTTAGCTGTCACCTCTGAGGTCCGGGTTATTGGCCACCTCGTGGTGTAGTGGCTAGCATTCTTGGCTGTCACCCCTGAGGTCTGGGTTATAGACCACCTCATGGTGTAGTGGCTAGCATTCTTGGCTGTCACCCCTGAGGTCCGAGATATAGACCACCTCGTGGTGTAGTGGCTAGCATTCTTAGCTGTCACCTCTGAGGTTCCGGTTATTGGCCACCTCGTGGTGTAGTGGCTAGCATTCTTAGCTGTCACCTCTGAGGTTCGGGTTATTGGCCACCTCGTGGTGTAGTGGCTAGCATTCTTGGCTGTCACCTCTGAGGTTCGGGTTATTGGCCACCTCGTGGTGTAGTGGCTAGCATTCTTGGCTGTCACCCTTAAGACCCCTGAGGTCTGGGTTATAGGCCACCTCGTGGTGTAGTGGCTAGCATTCTTGGCCGTCACCCTTAAGACCCCTGAGGTCTGGGTTATAGACCACCTCATGGTGTAGTGGCTAGCATTCTTGGCTGTCACCCCTGAGGTCCGAGATATAGACCACCTCGTGGTGTAGTGGCTAGCATTCTTAGCTGTCACCTCTGAGGTTCGGGTTATTGGCCACCTCGTGGTGTAGTGGCTAGCATTCTTAGCTGTCACCTCTGAGGTTCGGGTTATTGGCCACCTCGTGGTGTAGTGGCTAGCATTCTTAGCTATCACCTCTGAGGTCTGGGTTATAGACCACCTCATGGTGTAGTGGCTAGCATTCTTGGCTGTCACCCCTGAGGTCCGAGATATAGACCACCTCGTGGTGTAGTGGCTAGCATTCTTAGCTGTCACCTCTGAGGTTCGGGTTATTGGCCACCTCGTGGTGTAGTGGCTAGCATTCTTAGCTGTCACCTCTGAGGTTCGGGTTATTGGCCACCTCGTGGTGTAGTGGCTAGCATTCTTGGCTGTCACCTCTGAGGTTCGGGTTATTGGCCACCTCGTGGTGTAGTGGCTAGCATTCTTGGCTGCCACCTCTGAGGTCCAAGTTATAGACCACCTCGTGGTGTAGTGACTAGCATTCTTGGCTTTCACCCCTGAAGTTCAAGTTATAGACCACCTCATGGTGTAGTGACTAGTATTCTTGGCTGTCCCTCCCTAGGTCCGGGTTATAGACACCTCGTGGTGTAGTGCCTAGCATTCTTGGCTGTCACCCCTGAGGTCCCAGTTATAGACCACCTCGTGGTGTAGTGGCTGGCATTCTTAGCTGTCACCCCTGAGGTCCGGGTTATAGACCAGCTCGTGGTGTAGTGGCTCTCATTCTTGGCTGTCACCCCTGAGGTCTGGGTTATAGACCACCTCATGGTGTAGTGGCTGGCATTCTTAGCTGACACACCGGAGGTCCGGGTTATAGACCACCTCGTGGTGTAGTGGCTAGCATTCTTAGCTGTCACCGCTGAGGTCCGGGTTATAGGCCAACTCGTGGTGTAGTGGCTGGCATTCTTGTTTGTCACCCCTGAGGTCTGGGTTATAGACCACCTCGTGGTGTAGTGGCTAGCATTCTTAGCTGTGACCCCTGAGGTCCAGGTTATTGGCCACCTCAGGCTAACATTCTTGGCTGTCACCCCTGAGAAACACAATAACATCATGGCGGCGAAGTGATTTTCGTCCATTTCAAATAGCGTTTTTGGCGATCTAATCCAGGGCCGCATAGAGCGGTCACGGGCCCTCCTTTTTATTTAACCAGTGGACTTACCTGCCATGATCACACCTGATCGCCAGTCGGTCAGTCAGTTGAACTTGGTCCAGGCAAGCGTCAACATGTTGCGCACACTCATTGTGGATTGCCAAGGGTTTAAAATTGGTGACAACAAATTTATATTTAAACAAGTGGCCATGATCGATTGTACCACGTTTTGGATATCACAAGCTACGCATTTTTTATTTAAACCACCCCATGCTTTTGATTTGTTGTGTGAAAAAGACCGTAAACAAACCCAGTGGATTGAAAATCATAGGCAACTAGACTGGAATCAGGGAACCATTTCCTATAAATATTTGGACGTGGTCATGAAAGCACACTTGTCCTCGGTCAATGTGGTATTTGTGAAAGGTAATGAAAAACGTCAATGGTTGCAACCATTTTTGGCGTCTTACTGCCAATGTATCGACCTCATGGAATTGGGCTGCCCCTCCCTGCAAACGCTCATGGATACTTGTTCCTGTGGCAACATTACCCAGACAGCCCTATCGCATGCGTGGCATCTCTTTCATTGGTTAACCACCCATGCCTGCTGGGAGTTGTTGAACAAAATTATAACTCAAGATTTACCTGTGAATGACGCCAGTGAGATTTCTACAAGCGACGTGTAAACATCTACAGCTCGTGATACCATGGAGAAAGGCAATGCTACGGACAAAGCCATCGGCAAGTTCTTTGTGTGCAAAAAGAAACTAGACAGTTTTACCAAAGAGGAACTCTTGGCGCTCCCCAAGTCGTTCATTTATTATGTGGCCGCCAACGCGGTCAAAGAAATCTGGCAACATGTACCAAAATCATGGACTCAAGACCCTGTGTTGAGTGAATTGCAACCCTGTACGGATTACGATCACCATAAGCAAGTGGCCATGGCAAAAATACCGTCTAAGCGTCAGTGTGCGACTTGCCAGCTAGTGAAACTGTATCACGGTCATAAAAGTCCATGTAAAGACTTTGTTGAATCATTCCACGGATGTCATGGCGAGAAAAAGCAACAACAACAACAACAAACACAAACATCGTCCACAGAGGAGGAGGAAGACCAAACCTTTTTACCATCCATGGAAAAGGATATGCCAGACCTGTACTGGCAATGGCGTCATTGACAAAATGATTCAATACCTACCTTTCGAAATCCATCTTCCAGGTTATCGTTTTTGCGGCCCTGGAACTCGTCTCGAAAAACATTTACAACGTGGTGATGTACCCATTAATCTTTTAGATCAAGCATGCAAGGAACATGAGCTTTCTTATCGCCATAGTCATCCTGGTTTAAGACATGTGGCAGATAAATTGTTATTGAAGAAAACTAAACAACGTTTCACATCCAGTGATGCCTCAGTGGGTGAAAGAATGGCAGCCCTGATTGTCATGAGTGCTATGAAAGGAAAGTTGATGATGCATGGACATAAACATTGAGGAGTGAGGAATTGGGATTTGTTTGTATTCTATTTTTCTTTTGTCAATTCACTATGACTATGAAATAAAAACCAAGGTTTGCCAGAGCACGATGTTTTGTGTTTTTATTATTTTTAAAAATCATGATGTTGATGGCTGATTTCTCATTTTCACATTTCACACATTGTTATTTTGCCAATTTGCAATTTACAGTTTTTGAAAACGTTCGTTTCAAGTTTAACGTTTTTGATGATATGGATTTTTCCATTTTGCTGATGACACATTTTAAACAATGTCCGTTTGAAGTTTTTTTGAATTTTCATATTTCATATATGGTCATTTCCAGTTTTTTTTTAATGTCCGTTTTAAGTTTTGAGTTTTTGGTGATATGGAAACATGGATTTTCCATTTTGCTGTTTTCACATTTTTCCATTTGGTGTATGTCGAAAGTTGAGATTTGACAATGATGTTCATGCGAGTGCTTGACCTTGATAATACTGCAATGTGTTTATGGGTGTTTGGAGAAACGTCGAGGTCTACAACTACTGCAGGTAAGACTGTTTTTACAAAAATAATGTCCTTTGACTTCCACATTTCAATGAAAAACAAAACTAATGACAAAACAAAATAAGTATAAAAGTGACATTTACCTCCTCCCCACCCACCCACCCTACCTCACCGTGTTTGCTCTGGTCAACCATACACACCAGCTTTCTCTCTCTACTCATACATTCACACCTGTCTTTGGGAACAAACACAACCACTTTATTTATTCCCAAAAGCACATTCTCGACATGCACACTCATCCCCAAAAAACTTTTTTTAGTTTACCATTTTACAATTTCAAAAAAAAAGAAAAAAAGCTACTAGAAATCTTACTTATTTCATATTTACAAAAAACTCAACTTTTTACAGCGTTAAAATAATCACACTATTAACCAATCAAAAAATTTAAAAAAAATAAGTTGGCATAGAACTTTTCAAAGAGAAAATGGTCCAAGTGGTTTGCCACTATTTACAAAATCTACTATTTACAATGACAGAAACCAATATTTACAAAATACTAAATCTACAAGTTACATAAAGCTATGTCCCATAAACGATTATACAGTGAAATCACACCTCCTCCTCCTTGCGATCATAACCCCAGGGCAGGCTAGTGAGCAGGTCATCAGCCCACACACGCTTGTTATCCATGGAGGCGAGGGTGCGTTTTCTCTGTTCCACAAGATACAGATGATGGTTGCTGGATTGTATCCTGCACTGTGTATGAGACATAGCTTTGCCCGTGCGTAAAACCGCTAGATAGTCATCAACACGTAGCGATTTTACCACTGCCCTACCTACACCTTTTGCTCTTTTGGCTTCCTTACAGTCGAGTGTGCGGTAAGCATACATTTTTGAAGCCAAACCTACGAATTCCGTCATAATGGAATCACCGAATTCATCTTTTAAAACGCCCACTACCTTCTTGTTTTTTATGGGCAGCTGAAACACGTTGTCAGCGCTATAGCAAGAGGTGACGAACCAGTCACTATGTTGCCTCATGACGTCATAGGGGTTGCAGTGGCGAATGTGGTAAATGAATGAGTCCGTGTCCATATACAAAAGAGAGACGTCCTCAAAATGGCGTTTCGCAAACTCATAGTGGAATCGATACATGACCGATTTAGAAAAAACTAAAATGACTTGACCCAAGTAAATGGGCTTATCCATGGTCACGCTGGTCTTACTGATTTCAATAGTAGCCAAATCCTCATCGATAATTTTGATCGATTTGAAATTTGGCTTGGCAATGTACCGCCGGGCACCCCACTGCCCCTCCCAGACATTCACCAATTTAATGTCACGGTATTTGCGGACATTCTCCATGGACTTGCCATAGATGCAGTTGTTCATTAATTTAAAAAAAAAAATTCAAACTGCTGTGTTGCCATTTGTCGGTGCTCTGTGTTGAGTCGCATGTATGGCTCAAGCCATGCTTTTTGAGCAAAAGAAATACCCCTGTGGATTTTCTTCAACACCAAGCCTTGGGCGAGGCATTGCACCAACATTTGGATATGTAGCACATACCGATTTTTGTTGTAAAGTGTGCCCATGAGTTGTTCAAATTTCACTTTACTGTCAGGGGGAACCATTTGCTCAAGACAGAATGGGAAATCGGCATGTTCATCATACAAGAATGAGGGATATTCAATATCCACTTCTAGCACATATCCACGGCCTGTTTCTTGGCTAGCCTTGTTCACATCAAATTCTGACACTTGTTTCTCTGTCAGCCAAGCAAACTTCCCATAGGGCAAAGGCTGACTCATGGCGTAACCGTACAAATTATTCACGTCATAGTACATTAACCCCTTGAAGGTCACGGCGCAATATATTGCGTGTAGCGGTAAGTGCCGCTGTGGTTACGGCGCAATATATTGCGTGTCGGAATTTGAAGTGATATATCTTCGTAACCGTATGTCTTTGGACAACGATTGAAAAACGGATAGCTCCCGACATCTGTTGGCTATTTTCTGAAGTCGATAGATTATTGCTATCACCACGGGGAGCGCTGGAAATGAAATGTTTTTAAGCGGATGTCTTCAGCTTTAGCGACTCAATTGCAAACAGTTCAAAATGGCTGCGCCGAGTCGAGCTGACTTGCTTACAAGCGACGATAAAGTTCGTGAAATTCTCATGAATGATGAAAGTGATTGTTCAGTATTTGAAGACAGTGATGAAGCCGATGTAGAAGGTATATCTGGAAGTAATTCAAGTGGTGAAGACGTAAATGAAAGTGAGGATGAGGTCTTACAGCCGCCACGTCCAAAGCGAACGAAGGTAAATAAAGCGCCTAGTATTCACCGAGTTTGGGAAGACGAGACTGTAACCAACCAATTTACGCCAACCGATTTTAAGTTTGATGACAGTAATTCAGGATGTTTCACTGACGAAAGATTCTTTAGAAATTGACATTTTCAAAAAATTGTTCCCAGTGACATTAGTACAGAAAATAGCTGCAGAAACTAATTTATATCCTTCACAATTTATGAATAGTAAGACCAACATTTCACCCCAATCCCGAGCACAGAAATGGAATGATGTCACGGTTGATGAAATGTATCTGTTTCTAGGAATTAGTTTACTTATGGGCCATGTAAACAAGCATCCAATAGAACAATACTGGTCTACAGATCCTCTGATTCACACACTCATCTTTTCCCAGTTGATGTCTTGTAATCGCTACAAAGCAATCCTAAAGTTTCTTCACTTCAGTGATAATTCGTTACAAATTCAAGGTGATCGACTGTACAAACTTAGGCCTGTTATGGAACATATAAAGCAGACTTTCCCATCTCATTTCCATCCATTTCAAGATGTCGCTATTGACGAAAGTCTGGTTTTGTTCATGGGCCGGTTGTCTTTCAAACAGTACATACCTTCAAAATGGAACAGATTTGGCCTGAAATTATTTGTGTTCTGTGACTGTGCTACCGGCTATATCTTAGATATGATCTTGTACACTGGAGCTACTACAGAACTTATTGATTGCAGCCTTGGGTTTTCTTCGACAGTAGTTATGACAATGATGAATCCCTACTTGAATCTGGGTCATACCCTATATATTGACAATTATTACACAAGCCCAGAGCTATTTGAGACTCTGCACTCACAAAAAACACATGCTTGTGGAACAGTAAGGAAAAATCGAAAAGGACTGCCAACTGCTTCTATAAAACTGAAACGGGGGGAAATGGAGGAAAAGCATACGTCCAACATTCTTTCTGTCAGATGGAAGGATAGGAGGGAAGTTGGCATGCTCACAACTACACATTCAAGTGGAATGGTTCATACGGGGAAAACAGATCACAAAACGGGAGAACAACGAAAGATACCAGTGTGTGTTGGTGCTTACAACAAGAAAATGGGGCCTGTTGATAAATCCGACCAGATGATAACTACTGTCCAGTACTCTCGCAGGTCGATCAAATGGTACAAGAAATTCTTTTTCCATTTCTTGGAAGTGATAGTACTGAATTGCTTCTTTATTGAGAGGATTCTGAAAGGAGACAAGAGGTCACTGAAATCGTTTTGACTGTAAGTTGTTCGTTCACTAACTGAAGCAGGGCCTACAAGAACTTCATCTATTTCTGGTGGTCGTCCGTCTAGCGGGGATAATCCGACAATGCTAACTCAACGACATTTTCTTTCCCTTATCCCCCCAAACGAACCAGGAAGAAGACCACCTTCAAGAGTGTGCCATGTGTGTGCTCACACATCAAGAAGGGAGAAAGGGAACACAAGGACTATCTACCATTGTAAGGAGTGCAACAGAACTCTTTGCCCTGTACCTTGTTTTGAGGATTATCATACCAAAAAACATTACTAAAAATGATGTTTCACAATTTTTGTGCTTAAACTAGTTGTTTGATGTCTAGTTAACATACTGTGTTAAATTCATTCGTTTCATAAAAATATAATGCCTCTTGTGGGTTGTTTTACAAACATGTGCAAAAACCTAAATTTTGGGCTGTGCAGTGGGCTAAGAAACCTGACTCTCAAAGGGTTAAGTACGATTCTGGTTTGTCTGGTGAATAATCAGGCATGTAGACATTGTTCGCTTCTGCATGGCGCTGGTTAAGTGACACAAAGCCGCCACGAATGCCCTTTTCAAAAAATAGAATCATGTCTACATCAGTGAGTAAATCCAATTCCACTTGAGTGTATTTCAAAGCGGCATCAAACGAGAGTCCAGGACTCGTATAATAGTGAGCCGGGTCAAGACCGTAAATGTGTTGACACAACTCACGGAATTTTTCAAACACATCTGTGAGCAGCAATACATCCAGTTTTAGGTAATGCAAGGCATATTCACTTAGCGTCTTCATGCCAAACACTCGCCAAACTTGACATGCATGTGCATAGTCTTTATCGGAAACGGTACTGCGTGTTAGTTTCGAGTAAAATTTCTCTTGTGGTGGGAGTTTTCTTTGCTTTAACACGTCCGAGCTGTTGCAGAAATCATACGGGAATATACCTTTCCGAATGCACAATTGAAATTGCTCAGGATCATTAAAATGCATTCTAGTATTTTTTAATTCCTCCTCATTCAAGCCATTCACAAGGCTGTCTAGCGAGGATGCCATAAACTTAAAGGAATCCAAAAATCGAATGCTAAAGTCGCTCAACCTCCATGTCAGGGCTGTAAAACGCTCATGGTTTTGGGGAATAATGGTAAACGAGCCCTTGTTGGCATGGCCCAATTCACGAATCAAAAACTGAATATCATAATTCGCCAGATTGTGGAAAAAGACACTGATGAAACGAGGAGCCGGAAAGTTCAAGTTGCATTTGCTGTGCGCAGCTCCACGAAACTCCCCTGTAAAGTGCGAGTGATCACGAACGGTGTCTTCAGCACTGATCAGTGGCTTTTCGCAAATATGGCATGTCGTGGCATGCTCATACTGCTGCTGCTGTTCTGGAGATAGGCTCATGGGTACTGGGTGGTCCAGTAATTCCTGTACATCATGAGCCAACTTGACAAGTTCATCCAAGAACCATTTGGCACAATCTGGCCCCTCACGGTATTTGTAAACGGATTGTGTGGGGTCATAGGCACACACCACATTAAATCCTATGGCAAAGGGTTCATGTTTTTGAATGGGTGTGGTTGAGCTGATGGTGGGATCTGGTTCACATCCCGCCATGGGTGTGGTGAGTGCTTCGAAATCTGCATACACCACATAGGGAACAGTGTCACGCTTATGAATGTCCTTAAACTTTAACACAGCCTTGTCCCCTTGTGGCAATATCAGTCTCACCGCTTCCTGAGAAACACAATCTACCCTATGACGTTCTAAGAGCATGGGGGTTGTAAAATATTGCAAGCAACGATCACAAATATGTTTTTACCATGTGCTTTGGACGCTTGACTGCTTAGAAATTTACTCAGGCTTTTAATCAGGCAATAGTGATTCACTTCTCCGTAAGACAGATATAAAAGATGAATGTGATGTCGTTTCGGTTGTTTTGTAGCATAAAGAGGACCCACAATCTCATCACCATCATGACCATACACCATGAACGAAAAGTCCTGGTTGTCTTGTTCAAACCTATGGATCTCGGTTAAGTCCATAGGCAACGACACTCGAGTTAAATTTAATGTTTGTTTTAATTCATCAAACTTGGCCTTGTACTTTGCTGGTCTGTTAACATGACGATCTTGAGCTGGCTGCAAATACGCAGCCACAGCCCACAGAAAACATTCATCATCAAAATTTTCAATATTCACCACAGCCTTTTTCGAAGCTATTGCTGGCGGTGTTTTAATATAGCTAGACCCAGCATTCAACGGGTTGAAATGACAAATGTTGATTTGTAAATGATGAATTTTGTCTAAGGCGAGGCCACTCGGTCCTTGTTGCAGTTTATCAAATTTTGATAGCAAGGCATTCACCACATGGCTTTGATACCACTCGTTCAGATTATCGGCTATCAAAAGCTCTTGCATTTTACTGCAAATATAAAATGTCTCTTTATGCTCTACGTCCTTCTTTTTATATATGAAATCGCACACTAGTTCTGTATTCACCTATAAAGCCGTATGCAACCTTTGCGCTGTGCAAATTTCAATTTTAAAAATTTCAAAACAAGATTCTAAAAATTCCTTGGGAATCAAACTTTTTCTAACATTGACCACGCGGCCAGAGCACACACGCGGTTTGAAACAAGACTCAAGGGGCTCCCAAGTTAACGTATCCGCAGCAGTAAAAGACATTATTTTGAAAAAAAAAACACTCTCACCTGAGTTTTCAGCTGTAGACTGCTTGACAATGGTTCCACTCTAAAGCCACTTGGTTTTCAACTGTATTTGCTGTAGCAGTGAACCCTTTTTTTTCCAAATATCTAAAAAGAAATAAAATAAACCACCATAAGTATATCCATTCCATATAGTTTATGCATTTCATAAACAAAACAAAATCAAACAGATTATATTATATAATAAAACAAATCTCACCTTGACGTGTAATGCTTTGCTATATTCCCGTCTCGTGGGCTAGTGTGGAAATGGTTTCCTTTTCTAGCTGTCTGTCTTTCTCTTTCTTTAATATATTTCCCACAGACACACGACAGGTAGGCTATACACGTTATCTGCAAACAAATAAATAAATAAAATCATTAATTACCTAATCAATAAATAATTGCATGTATTTATAAAAAATCAATAAATATTGAACCCTTGCAAAGAAGCATATGAGACTCAGTTTCGGGGGGTGTAACGGTTCATATCGTAAGTTGCTGTCAAGGCGCTTCATTAACTTGCAGGGTAACATATAACAAAATAACATGCAGGAAAGAGTGAATCCAGGGTTAAAACAAATGAATTTAATAACAAATCACCGTATTTACACTTAACAAATAAACAACAAAAACTCCCATCTTACTCCCACTTAATAAAAATGCCAAAAAAACTAGGCGAAAATCTCTGGAGAGATTAATTACCTGGACCAAGTGTCCCTAAGATAAAATACAAAAGTGACCATATATTTGTGCGTATGCCGTTCTACATGCATCACGATGTGTACAATGAATGCGTGATTCGTCATCATCCAGAATGATCCTTCAGACAACGAATCCACATTTCTAGAGCTAGACCGACACGGGGGAACACAACTACAATACTTAAAACTAAACCGACACTTCCTAAATCTAATATAAACAAACACAAAATTTCCGTGTGAAATTGGAATCAAATTGCCGTAGCAACATTTACTGCCTAAAAACTTAGGACTTCTCACACAAATCAACACAAGTATATTAACACGTGACCAAATAAAAAAATACACAAAATGACCGCTGTCAAAATTTACAAATACTCTACCACTACACCGCACAGGTGTGACACACAAAATTTACATGAATCGAGTCATAAACAAAGCAATAGGCACACAGCCAACATTTACATTAATAATACAATATTTTACCCATACAACGTACAACAAGCCGTTACACACATGGCGAACTCCCAATTAATTATGGCTTAAAAATCACCATCACAATGAACAGGTTTGCTACATGAAAGCTTACAGGGGTCAGTCGGACAAACAGGACTGCCTATCAAAAAAAAAAAGTCACAGGCAAGACGGGCGGTTTGTGGAACTCTGCATGTCTGTCAACCCACGTGTCAAATATCTCGACCTCCCAGGACATGGGGTCGAATCTCGAAGAAGTGTGCCCCAAAGCACAATAATACGTGTGTGTGTGTGTCAGAATAAAAATATGGACAAGAAACAGCGGTCTCCCTAGAGCACCCCGTCTTTCCACCAAAAATACAACAGCAGCAAAAATATGAGTGCGGTAGGACCTCTACCCCCTCCTCACGTAGAATCAACACACACTTGACACAATAACACACACAATCACACGTATGGGTTTTGACAGACCCTGAAATAAAAGACACAAATAATTTCCACATGCTGGCGCCACCGTTCTATGCCGTGATTAGTCAACCTGAAAAGGACTCAAAAAAAATCTATAAAAATTAGAACGAAGGTGTTCTACAAATTACTTTTAAGTTGGTGCGCTTGGCAACCCTAATATGAATAATAACCTGTTCAGCAAATATCTTACAGTAATTTCCTCCCATTCCTATTTCAAATATTAACGTTAATAAAGCACCATTTATCGAATGTAACGGGTTCCGCATTTGCAAGGATAAAAATCACGCACGCACGCCGCGCGCATTACATATGACTCAAGGAAAAACAAATATCTAACAAACACTTTGGCCACGCGCCAACGGACATTTAAAACATTGAGCGTCGGTGCAAGAAAAACTCTAAACAACAAGAAAAGAAACATGACTATTTACAAAGTTCCCCGGCCAAATCTAACTACATAATTGAAATAATCCAATTGTTGTACATCACCGCTCTGCTTGTAGAACTAAGGACATCCTCCTCAACCCATTGCCCCTATGGACAAATTAGCACTCCATAGTAGTCGTCTGCGTTGATCTGTTGAAGTTCATCCCAACTCCAAACCACGTGCTGATCATCTTGGTATCGACTCCTTGGCAGAAAAGTTCAATGTTAATTATTTTACCTATCTATAATCGCTTGCAGGTTACTCAGTTCACCCACAATTGTCCTAATGCGATTAATAGCGAAGACTGGCCCTAAATATCTCGCACACACGCACAATAAAACACATATAAAATACACTGCAAAATGTACATAAATATACACCTCGAGACCACGTCACTGGCTCGTTAACAAGTTTAAGATCTTGGCTGCACTAGCAGTCGCTATCTTGCTCGGTATTTCCGTCCTGTACTGTGGACCTTTGCTCCGGTGAGCGCTAATTAGGGTGTTACAATACTTCCCCCTTAGAGCTGAAATCGTCGTCTTTAAGTAACTGTTACAAGTTATCACGCACTGGCGTGAATTATTTAGCTCACAAAATAAAGTTGATTCCAGAATTTAAAAAATGTATTCGAGCTTTAAAATTCGATAATGCAATCGCCGTAACTTTAGCTCCTCAGAGCTCCCAAATAAAATGACTTAACCAAATTCAGAGCGTTAAAATCACGATACAAACTGGCGTGAAGTAAGCCCCTCGCGGCTCCACAAAGAATGAATTCTAATAATTTCGAGCGTCAAAAATCACAATACAAACTGGCGTGAAGTAAGCCCCTCACGGCTCCGAAACGATTGACTTAGAGTGGCGTCAGGCCAAACTATTTATTAGAAAACTGACAGGGCGGAGGGGTGGGGTGGAGTCGGATAAAAACTTCCAGAGTTTTTTTCTCACAAAGATGGGACTAGTGTCATTCTTCTTCAAATAAATCAAACGTCTCAATTAACTCGCGCGGAGATTAATCCGTTCGGCGGTTCTCTAGATATCCATTTCCGCGGGCTTTTTACTACTGACGCTGTCCACCGCGTGGTCATGGCTTGGTCTCTTGTGATTGACTGATTCAATCGTATGTTCGTTGCAAGTGCCTCGTGATCCTTCCTTTATGCTTCCAATTTTGGTACAGTAGTTGCTCAATTTGGCCTTGAACCCGACTAATTCTAGCCGTCCCCCAAGAATAGCTACCAGCTCAGCTCCTGTTGCAATATTACGAAATGCTAGCCTCCCTTATATCCATGTCGACTTCCTCAAGTACTGCCTGGGCCGTAGTAATAATAATAATAAATATGAATACTTATTTATCGAAGATCAATAAGGGTTCATTTATCCTCAGCAAGGTTTTGAAATTCGAAACAATTTATTGGTTTGGATTTCAAAAACAAAATCCACTGTAGTAACAACACATCTCTTTAAATCTCACTCAGCTGCTCGAGTGTACGCCCCCCTGACTCAAATAGTGTGCTCTCCTTCTCGCTGGAATGTCATTCATACTTCCTCACTAGGTCTCCCCCTTCTCCTCAAGTAGTTGCCACTCCGGTCGTCTCAGCTGCTCGTTGTTTACAAACAAAGTGCGTACTCTGGCGCTCCCCGTAGATTTGGGTGTTGGCTTTCAAAATAAATTTTTTGCAATACTGATTCTGCACACATCATCTTTCCTAGTCATCAAATGGTTCCCTTCTGTAGTAAGGTTTTAAATTGGCGCTATTAAAAAAAGATTTTGCACCAGTGCTCACTTCTTCCAGCCTGTAGGCATTGTTACCCAGATTCTTAATTACCCGGAACGGGCCAATAAATTTCGGACAGAATTTGGCGAAGACTTTGTTCTTAGGGTCGGATATCGGTGGTCTACGAACCAGCACTAATTCTTGTTCTTGTAACTCTCGGTGAAACTTCTTTCCTCGGTACCGTCTCAGCCTTCGGTCTGCTTGGTTCCTCATGTGCTCTCTCGTTCGCTGGATTCGCAAATCATGCGCTAATAATGGATCCCTTGGGCAAGGAATGATCTTGTCCCAAGTTCTTTCTGGCAATCTGTTGTGGTGTACAATCAGTGGGACTTGACCCGTCGACTCGTGCTTAGTGGTGTTCATGCACATCTCAATTTCCCCTACTTTATCAACCCATTTATTGTGCTCGTTAGGAATCATTACTCTGTAGTACTTAGCAACACAGCGAATTGTTCTCTCGCTCGGATTTCCACAAGGATGACGAATGCTTGAAAATACGTGTTTTATTCCAAGGCTCTCCAAACCTTGCCTAAAAACATTGCTCGTGAAATAGGTACCGTGATCTGATAGAATGGATTCCGGCTTCCCAAGCATCGGAATAACTTTGTTCTTAATTCGACTGAGGACTTGTCTTGATGTCGTCTTCTGAACAGGACATAGCACGACCATCTTCGAAAATACGTCGACACACACCAGAAGGTGTCGGCATCCACGCTTTCCTTTTACTAAAGGGCCAAAGCAATCAATAGCGAGCATCTCGCATGGTTTCTGCGGTAATAGTGGTCTTGGAGGTTGTTTCAGAATAAAGTTGTTCGGTTTTGTGCGCTGGCATGCGTCACACGTTCTAATTACTTCAGCAATGGTGAATCTCATGTTCGGCCAAGTAAAGGTCTCCCCTATCGTAGCTTCAGTCTTATCCGTGCCGATATGTGCTAGGCTCTCGTGAACATGCCAAGTTAATCCCCTCTGTAGTGATGCTGGAACTAAGATTCGCAGTTTAGTATGATTCTCATCCACGTACTTATGTAACAAGTTATTTAAGTAGTGAAATCTCGCTTGTTTAGCACTGGCTTCTCGGTACTCCGGTGAATTTGGTTGTAATTCCTTCCTGTAGAATTTTATCATCATCATCATCCATGGGTCTGCTTCTTGCTCCTTCCGAATATCCTTCAATCTTGCCAAAAACTCACGAGCCTTAGGTGTTAATGTAATATTGTGAACTTCCGCTGTTACTTCGTTTTCGTCCTCAGGATTTCTACTCAAGGCATCCGGTATGACGTTCATCCTTCCAGGGCAATGCTCTATCGTGATATCAAACTGCTGTATGTAGATGGACCAGCGCGTAACTCTCTCACTTGCCATTGTTGTCTTGAATAAAAATGTCAGTGCATGGTGGTCGGTTCTAACAATGATGGAATAACCATAGATCATCTTGCGCCACTGTTGAAGAGAATAGAGAATTGCTAGTAGCTCAAGTTCCGTAACTGTGTAGTTCCTCTCATGTTTCCGTAATTTACGACTCGTAAATGCCAAATAGGATTTCTTCTTGGGTTCTTCAGCGTCCTCTTGGTACAGCATAGCACCAATCCCAATTAATGAAGCATCTGCTTGAATAATAAATTGCTTCTCAAAATCCGGATATCCAAGTTTCATACAGTTTTCCAATAAATCCTTCGTTGCTTTAAAAGACCTGTCTCACTCCTCGTTCCACGACCATCGATTTGCCTTCTTCAACATCTCCTGCATAGGAGCTACTGTTTCTGTGTAACCAGGGCAATTTTCTTTGAAGAAGCCTGTCACTCCCAAAAACGCTCTCACATGTTTGACTTTGGTAGGTGTGGGAAATTTCTTAATAGCATCAATCTTGGCTGGATTAGGCCGCACGCCCTCGATATCAATTACATGCCCCAAATATAAAATCTCGCTCTGGCAAAAATGTGTCTTCTTTAGGTTGATTTTGAAGTTCATGGTTCTCAAGTTGTCCAACAGTTTATTTAAATTTATCAGGTGTTCCTCCATTGTCTCAGAAGCAATTAATATGTCGTCAACATATCTCGTGGTGAAGTTCTTGACCTCCTCAGTCAGATTTCTATCGAGTGCTCTAATGAGTGCACAACCCGCAGTTTTCACGCCAAAGGGCATTCGACACCAGATATAACTTTGATTATCGAATAAAAATCCCGTCAACAGTTGGGATTTTTCTTCAAGTTCAAGATGGTGGAAACTATTCGTCAAATCAACACTTGAGTATATCTTCTTCCCACGGAAGCCTTTCAAAATATCTTTAATCCTAGGTGCTTGGTCATGCTCAACTAGCAGTTTGCTGTTCAAAACTCGCGCGTCTAGGCATAGCCTAATTGATCCGTTTGGCTTGGTCACAGCCAATATTGCGTTCAGGTAAGGGGTTGCCGCTTTCCTTATCATGCAAGAATCTAATAAGTTAGTAATAATGTCCTTCACCTGAGAAAAATGTTTCTCTGGGATCGGGTACAATTTACTTTTAAATGGGGTCCAATCTGTTACCTGCATAGCATATTGAAAATTTAAAACTTTCCCAGGTATGGTGTCAAAAGCTCCTTTGTGTAATCTTAAAATTTCTTCCAGTCTTCTTTTATCCGGTTCCCCTACGATGGCCTCCTTAAGTCGCTCCTGAAGTAGAATTTCAAATTTGGTTCCGCTAATTTCTTCTTCTGCCAAATGCACCCACAGTTCCTGTGAAATATCTCGGCTGTCAATTTCTAGCACTGCTGTCTGGCTGACTCGCTCCCCCATCAAGATCTTATCTCCGGCCTCATTAGTGCATTCCTCAACAACCCAAGTATTGGCCTCTCTCTCCAACGGACTCTCTTCCATATTTAAACCCACATGATTCAACCCCTCTACTTGTTTGAAGCTTACAGTGTTGTTATGTAAGTCAATTACAGCGTGAAAATCGCAGATGAAGTTGGCTCCTAAAATTATGTTGTAGTTCATCTTTGGAATAACAATGAATGTTTGTGAGAAAGTATGGTTCAATATTTCCAAATCTAGAAATGCTTGCTGTTTACAATTCATAGTTTTATCAGGAATAACACCTCTGACTTTCATTAGCGGTACCGGCATAATTGGAACAGTTTGTTTCCTTCTTATTTCCTTTATCAAATTTTCAGTGGCTAAGCTCACCTGGCTACCTGTATCAATCAAACATCTCACCTTCATGCCTCCAACATGCGCGTAAATAATTGGTAGCTGTCTGATAACATTTTCACGGTTCTTCACCACTTCCTCCAGGCAGTCGTCCGGGAATGCTACCCACTCTTCTATATTGGCCACTATCATCTCTTCTCGCTCCCTGGCGACCTCCATTTTCAGCCTGTCACCTTTCAGTTCATTTGTTGTTTTTTTTTATCCCGGGACCCATTTGTCGTGTTTCGCCGGTTGTCATTCTGTCGCTCCTGTTGTCTCAATAAACTCTCCGCCCCCTCTCCTTGATGGTTGTCTGGGCTCTGTCTGTTCGCCATGGCACGCCCCCACTTCTCTTTCTCCGCTTCTTCAGTACTTAATTGATCCAAGTATTTACGTGATTCAATATATCGCTCGTCCCAGTTGTTCCGATAATCTCCCCTATTTTCTTGGGGATAGTCCCTGCCGTTATTCCATCTACCATCTCCATTTCTTTGGTAAGGTCTACCTTGTCTCTGGTTTCCCCTCCAATTTGTGTACTCCCGCTGGTACGTCCACTGATTGTTATGATTTTGATTGTTCTGATTGTATCTCCCGCGGTTATTCTGATAATTCTGATTGTTATTGTGGAACTTGTTTCGGCCGTCAAAATCTTGTCTTCTTGGCGTGAATTGTGTCCCTGTGGACTGTGTCTTAGTTTGGTTCCCCTGGCTGTGGTTACTTTGGAGTCCCTGAACTACCTCTGCCGTGTTGACACATTCCAGATTCCTTCTTCCTGTCTGTGGGCTTATCATACTCGTTTCGTCTAAGTGTCTGAGTAATTCTTCGGCTTGGACTGCGGTTTGAATGTTCCCTGCGACTAATAGTTGTTGGATGTGCATTGGGAGTTGTTTCCCGATGGTTAGAACCATATTTGGCTCGCTAGGCGGGTCGTCAAAATCTCTGAATTTTACCAATTGCTGACTGAAGAATTCTGAAAAACGGGTTGGATGCGTACTATGATATTTGCGCGTGTATAGGTCCATTCTCAACCCCTGCTGTAACGAAGGGCTCCAAAACTTCTTCAAAAATGCCTCGCGGAATTGAGCCATGTCTGTGAACGTGTACTTGAAGCTTAAAAACCAGGTTAGGCTAGGTCCTTCTAAAAATTTCTCCACTAGTCTTAATTGTTTCTCAGGGCCGATGTGCTGGTCATTAAAGTAATCAGTTAATTGTCGTAGAAATGCTTTGGGAGTAGTTCCTGAATGTCCCTTAAACTTATCGGGCTTAAAATCATTACCCCGAATGACTTGGATGACTTGGGCTGGTGCCAAGTTCGGTTGCGGTGTTGAAGTCTCCCCCATGTATTGCTGGAATGCATTACTCGTTAGTCTGGGACTTTGACCCCGGCTCGTATCCTCAGCCAACTTCAAACCTGCAGGACTTCCAATACTTGTTTGCTTCTCCGGTATATTTTCAGTCGAAAATACTGTCGCATTCTCTAAAGATCTAATCTCGTTTTTGATGATTAACTCTGAGTGTTCCTGTAATTTTGACTTTATATTTTCCTCCAATTCCTGCATTCTTGAACTGTGTTCCCCCAAGCGTTTTAAAATTGTCAAGCGGTCTTCTTTATTTGCGTGAGCCTGCTGGACCCAATCTCGCCGGATCCTACTTTTCAAGCTATTTATTTTCTCCTCGTTCCTTTCCTGATTTTTCTCTAGCTCTTCACGTATCTGTTCTTGCGTTTTTACTAGCTGTCCCCCGACCTCTTCTCTTATAACCTCTTGTGTGTTTATTAGCTGGCCTTCCATCTCTTTTCTTATGATTTCTTGTGTTTTGCCTAATTGCTCCTCTAAATTCTCCCGCAAGTGTATCCGTTCGGTTTCAGCCTTAACCTCGACTTTATCAATTTCCTTTATTAATTCCAGCACGTTGCTGTCTACCGAATTAATTTGCTGCTGCAATTTCTCTTGGGTTTTCTTCATTCCAGCGGTGTTACTGACACATGCTGCCTCTATCTGCTTGAGTTTATCTGCCACCATCTCGTCAAATTGTACTAATTTGTTATCAAATTTCGCCTCCAATTTCTTAATTTCGCCTAACTGTTTGACGTTGTTCTCCGCGACCTCGCCTGCCAGTTTCTCTACTTTTTTAACGCTCTGATTAATGTCATTAGTGATTTTGCCTAATTGTTCGGTTTGTGCCGTTTGGGTTACTGCCTGTTCCGACAATTTGTGATTTAGTTCATTTAATTGTTTGTCCGTGTCTAATTTCTGGACTTCTAACTGGACCGAAATATTACCGCTCATATCATGTAATTGTTTTTCATTATGCTCCCGCTGAGCTCCTAATTGTTCCTTCAATTGTTTATTTAACTGTTCTTCCGTCTTTACGGACATTTGCACTAATTGTTCTTCCGTCTTTACGGACATTTGGATCGACATCTGTTCTAATTGTTCTTTTAATTGTTTATTTAATTGTTCTTCCGTCTTCACGGACATTTGCACTAATTGTTCTTCCGTCTTTACGGACATTTGGATCGACATCTGTTCTAATTGTTCTTCCGTTTTCGCGGACATTTGGATCGACATCTGTTCCAACAATTCCTCAATTTCGTCAACAATCGCCATTTCACACACAAAAATATATTCAGAGAAAACAGGGTTATGGGCCAAGGTTTCAGCCATATACGCACATACATGTCACACATTTAACTATTACTGGCTCTAATTTAATGAAAATTTCAGTAACAAAATTTACTGAATACAATGACACTTATTCCCAAACAACAAGATAACCCCTGGTGATCTGCTTTTAAATTCCTAACCAACAGAATTTACGAAACACCAATTAACCGAAGTCAATTAAATGTCAAATATAAGGCAACATCTTCCTGCTTTGACTGAGTTCATTAATAATGCAAATTTCTAATTTTAATGCCGGGCGCCAGAACAAGTTTATAACAAATACAATATCAAATTCTAACCTTGTTCAATATCTCTAACTTTAGGAACTCAGTGATTTTACTAATGCACATGGCGGTACAACATCGCCTCAATTTACTGAATTTACATGTCCGCTTGACCTGGCATCATTTCTCAACGAAATAAATATGAGGTCAGCGAAGCAACAACAACAACAACCCCACTTGGGCAGTCATTTTTGTTTTATGAACCCTTGCAAAGAAGCATATGAGACTCAGTTTCGGGGGGTGTAACGGTTCATATCGTAAGTTGTTGTCAAGGCGCTTCATAAACTTGCAGGGTAACATATAACAAAATAACATGCAGGAAAGAGTGAAGCCAGGGTTAAAACAAATGAATTTAATAACAAATCACCGTATTTACACTTAACAAATAAACAACAAAAACTCCCATCTTACTCCCACTTAATAAAAATGCCAAAAAAAAAACTAGGCGAAAATCTCTGTAGAGATTAATTACCTGGACCAAGTGTCCCTAAGATAAAATACAAAAGTGACCATATATTTGTGCGTATGCCGTTCTACATGCATCACGATGTGTACAATGAATGCGTGATTCGTCATCATCCAGAATGATCCTTCAGACAACGAATCCACATTTCTAGAGCTAGACCGACACGGGGGAACACAACTACAATACTTAAAACTAAACCGACACTTCCTAAATCTAATATAAACAAACACAAAATTTCCGTGTGAAATTGGAATCAAATTGCCGTAGCAACATTTACTGCCTAAAAACTTAGGACTTCTCACACAAATCAACACAAGTACATTAACACGTGACCAATTAAAAAAATACACAAAATGACCGCTGTCAAAATTTACAAATACTCTACCACTACACCGCACGGGTGTGACACACAAAATTTACATGAATCGAGTCATAAACAAAGCAATAGGCACACAGCCAACATTTACATTAATAATACAATATTTTACCCATACAACGTACAACAAGCCGTTACACACATGGCGAACTCCCAATTAATTATGGCTTAAAAATCACCATCACAATGAACAGGTTTGCTACATGAAAGCTTACAGGGGTCAGTCGGACAAACAGGACTGCCTATCAAAAAAATAAGTCACAGGCAAGACGGGCGGTTTGTGGAACTCTGCATGTCTGTCAACCCACGTGTCAAATATCTCGACCTCCCAGGACATGGGGTCGAATCTCGAAGAAGTGTGCCCCAAAGCACAATAATACGTGTGTGTGTGTGTGTGTGTGTGTGTGTCAGAATAAAAATATGGACAAGAAACAGCGGTCTCCCTAGAGCACCCCATCTTTCCTCCAAAAATACAACAGCAGCAAAAATATGAGAGCGGTAGGACCTCTACCCCCTCCTCACGTAGAATCAACACACACTTGACACAATAACACACACAATCACACGTATGGGTTTTGACAGACCCTGAAATAAAAAAGACACAAATAATTTCCACATGCTGGCGCCACCGTTCTATGCCGTGATTAGTCAACCTGAAAAGGACTCAAAAAAATCTATAAAAATTAGAACGAAGGTGTTCTACAAGTTACTTTTAAGTTGGTGCGCTTGGCAACCCTAATATGAATAATAACCTGTTCAGCAAATATCTTACAGTAATTTCCTCCCATTCCTATTTCAAATATTAACGTTAATAAAGCACCATTTATCGAATGTAACGGGTTCCGCATTTGCAAGGATAAAAATCACGCACGCACGCCGCGCGCATTACATATGACTCAAGGAAAAACAAATATCTAACAAACACTTTGGCCACGCGCCAACGGACGTTTAAAACATTGAGCGTCGGTGCAAGAAAAACTCTAAACAACAAGAAAAGAAACATGACTATTTACAAAGTTCCCCGGCCAAATCTAACTACATAATTGAAATAATCCAATTGTTGTACATCACCGCTCTGCTTGTAGAACTAAGGACATCCTCCTCAACCCATTGCCCCTATGGACAAATTAGCACTCCATAGTAGTCGTCTGCGTTGATCTGTTGAAGTTCATCCCAACTCCAAACCACGTGCTGATCATCTTGGTATCGACTCCTTGGCAGAAAAGTTCAATGTTAATTATTTTACCTATCTATAATCGCTTGCAGGTTACTCAGTTCACCCACAATTGTCCTAATGCGATTAATAGCGAAGACTGGCCCTAAATATCTCGCACACACGCACAATGAAACACATATAAAATACACTGCAAAATGTACATAAATATACACCTCGAGACCACGTCACTGGCTCGTTAACAAGTTTAAGATCTTGGCTGCACTAGCAGTCGCTATCTTGCTCGGTATTTCCGTCCTGTACTGTGGACCTTTGCTCCGGTGAGCGCTAATTAGGGTGTTACAATACTTCCCCCTTAGAGCTGAAATCGTCGTCTTTAAGTAACTGTTACAAGTTATCACGCACTGGCGTGAATTATTTAGCTCACAAAATAAAGTTGATTCCAGAATTTAAAAAATGTATTCGAGCTTTAAAATTCGATAATGCAATCGCCGTAACTTTAGCTCCTCAGAGCTCCCAAATAAAATGACTTAACCAAATTCAGAGCGTTAAAATCACGATACAAACTGGCGTGAAGTAAGCCCCTCACGGCTCCACAAAGAATGAATTCTAATAATTTCGAGCGTCAAAAATCACAATACAAACTGGCGTGAAGTAAGCCCCTCACGGCTCCGAAACGATTGACTTAGAGTGGCGTCAGGCCAAACTATTTATTAGAAAACTGACAGGGCGGAGGGGTGGGGTGGAGTCGGATAAAAACTTCCAGAGTTTTTGTCTCACAAAGATGGGACTAGTGTCATTCTTCTTCAAATAAATCAAACGTCTCAATTCACTCGCGCGGAGATTAATCCGTTCGGCGGTTCTCTAGATATCCATTTCCGCGGGCTTTTTACTACTGACGCTGTCCACCGCGTGGTCATGGCTTGGTCTCTTGTGATTGGCTGATTCAATCGTATGTTCGTTGCAAGTGCCTCGTGATCCTTCCTTTATGCTTCCAATTTTGGTACAGTAGTTGCTCAATTTGGCCTTGAACCCGACTAATTCTAGCCGTCCCCCAAGAATAGCTACCAGCTCAGCTCCTGTTGCAATATTACGAAATGCTAGCCTCCCTTATATCCATGTCGACTTCCTCAAGTACTGCCTGGGCCGTAGTAATAATAATAATAAATATGAATACTTATTTATCGAAGATCAATAAGGGTTCAATATATATAAATTAATAAATATATACCTACCCCACAACAAAATTAAGTATTTTCCACCAACATCAAAACAGTTAAACAAGACCAGGGGTTTCATGCAACGCAGTGTGTTCAAAGGTAGTCACCTAAGTGAGAGTGGAAATAATAACGACATGTCTTTATATATGCTACGTTGCATGTATAATCATTTTTTTTCCCACGCTTTGAACATTCTGTTATCAGGCACGTGAACAGCTAACGTCCAAGGTGAACACCTGTGGCAGATCAAATTTCACGTCAACTTGCATTTTGTCACGTACGAAGCAAATCAGGATGTAACTTGTTAACAGTTATCGCGCACGTGGACAGCTAACGTCTCAAGCGAACACCTGTGGTAGATCAAATTTCACGTCAACTTGCATTTTGTCACGTACGAAGCAAGACAGGATGTAACTTGTTTAGCCTACATGTGGTTTCACACATGTTCACATGCCTTTCGCTCTTCCCTGCCACCACAATGGTCAGATTATTTCTCCTTCAAGCGTCTTTGTCATTTTCCATTGCACCTGTTGTCAAGTCAGATCAACGCCTTCCAATAAGCTCAAATGACCTTCACCTCCTGCTCGTTTGCAAGTGTGTTTTCTGTACTCGCTTCGACCAACATAGAACCAAGTTCTCATCACCGTTTACACGTCAAAGGTAAAATGTGTGAAAAGACGCACTCTTGCTCTGTCATAAACCGACCCGTCGAAATAGCGATTAATCTATTGAACACAGCCACCGTGGTCAGCGACAGGTTCGTTGAAACACACACACCCAGCCGTATCGTCTCTCTCAACCACCACGCTTTATAAACATTATAAACAGATAAAGAAAAAGAAAACTTTTTTTCAACATGTATGGCGTTAGGCCCTTTGTGATTTTTTTTTTGAAAAAAATATCTACCACATTTGAAAGGGGGCGTTAGCCCGAGTCCTAGGACACCTCGTACACGTCTCTAGCGTTATTGGTTCGTGAGATATCGGCAAAAATCACAAAAACCGTGTTTACCCCAAAATCGAGTTTCCCAAATTTTTTAAAATTACAACGAGTGGTCCATAGCAAAGAGGACATCACCCCGAGTCCTTGGACCCATCGTACATGCCACTAGCGTTATTGGTTCGTGAGATATCGGCAAAATCACAAAAAACACGTGTTTACCCCAAAATCGAGTTTCCAAATTTTTTTAAAAATTATAACGAGTGGTCCATAGCAAAGAGGACGTCACCTCGAGTCCTTGGACCCCTCGTTCATGCCTCTAGCATGATTGGTTCGCGAGATATTAAAAGCGGATGACCTTTTAGTTTTGGTCTTTTAATTAAATAAAGAGCCTATAGGAAAGTAGGGGACATCACTACGAGTGCTAGGACATCCTGTATGTTCAAATCCGACCATTGGTTAGCGAGATATCAGCTTCGGGGCAAATACGAGGGTGGCTCAATAAGAAGTGTCACAGCTCCCGTGTTACCCCACTACTTACAAAACACAAATTTTTGCTCTAGAGACTTGACATTTATTTTGGGGGTAGAGGGCATAGGGATATTTCATTTATGTCAAATAAACGTTTTTGTAGAGTTCCTAGTTTCCAAAATATAGGATTTTCAAAATTCGAGTTTTTTCAAAAAAAATATAAAAAATAAAAAAGTTTTATTACACAAAATAAAGGTCATAAAGACCATTTGTTTGAGTCATAGCACAACGTTCTATCATGTTTGGTTTTCAAACTATCACCAACTTTCGAAAACAAAAATTTTCAAAAAAAATTCAAAAATATAACGAGTGGTCCATAGCAAAGCCCCCGTCATCCCGAGTCCAACGACACTTCATTCGTGAATCTCCGACAACGGGTTCGGGAGTTATCGGCACGCATTGGGCGTAGTGGGGGGGGGGGGGGGGGCAGAACTCCTATCATCCCCCTACTTACCGTCCCGGCAAGTGCATGGAATTGAAAATGGGGAAACCACGGAAAACCATTTTGAAATTACGGTATTAAGGTTGCAAATATATTTAACGCTCCCCGCAAAGATAATTAAGGCTCGGTCAAACAGGAGCGCGGACTGTCCGCGCGAACGGAACGACCGCAGTCCGCCGCGGACTAGGGTGGTTAAATACACTGGTCAAAACAATTAGGGGATCAGGTGAGATGTCATACACAAGATACATATGGTAACGTATTTTATTCAGAGTTCGGTTACAATTGTAACTTGTGTGTGCTACAGTACGATATTGTGCTGTCTCAACTCTTTACTGGAGGTTTAAATGGCGTTTACTTAGAGCGAGGCACCATGGGGCTACCATAATAGTGAAAATGTCATTCTCGTTGCCCTCTAATATGGTGTGTGATCACCTCGCTTAGCCAGGACAGTTGCACACCTGCGTGGCATGGACATTATGAGGTTATCAATCAGCTCTTGAGGGATATTTGGCCATTCTACCATGAGTGCAATATCCAGCTCGGCAACCATTGCGGGAGATGCTGTTGTGGCTGCAATGCGTCTGCCAAGTCCATCCCAGACATGCTCAATCGGAGCTAAGTCCGGTGAACAAGCTGGCCACTCCATTCTTTCAATGCCCTCGTCGTCAAGCATGCTGTCCACCAGTGCAACTCTGTGGGGACATGCATTATCGTCCACCAGAATGAACCCATCGCCTATGGCACCAGCGTAGGGCACAACAAACGGTCGAAGGATCTCGTCTCGATACATCTGAGTAGTCAAAGCGCCATTCTGAACGACATAGAGGTCCGTACGTCCGCCAATACTGACTCCTGCCCACACCATTCGTCCACCACCATGATATGGTGCTTTCCTGCACATAAACGGGATTGTTCCCAGTTCCACGTTCTCTCCAGATGAGGGAACGACGATTGTCCGGCTGAACACAAAATCCTGACTCATCTGAGAACAGAACCCGGCGCCATTCGTTACGACGCCAATCCTGATGTCCCTCCGCCCAGTTTCTGCGAGCTAAACGGCGGTGTGGTTTTAAAGGGACACACACCATATGCCTCCGTGGTAGAGGCCACTTTCCCGACAGCGATTTCGGACTGTTTGTGTTGATATTGCGCGTCCTGTTGCTGCCTGGAGGGTGCGTTGCAGCTGAGTTGCATTCAGCTTCCTGTCTCGACGGGCTGTTAACCGGAGATAACGGTCATCTCTTGCTGATGTTACCCATGGACGACCTTGGTCTGGCCTTCTTTTAGCGGTTCCTGTTGTCTGAAATCGCGTCCAGGTCCTGGAAATTACACTTTGGGACACTCCAATAGCTGCAGGCACCTCCCTCTGTGTCTGTCCCGCTTCCAACCTTCCTATGGCACTCCATGCCATACCTTTGGGTAAGTCACGTTGTTGTTGCATTGCACTACCTGCTCACTACACCATCTGAACCCAACTGCTTGTGTCATTCGTGTGGTAGAGTAAACACACGTGCACACCAACGCCCTCTGCAGCAACTTTCTGTTATTACCACTATCTCGGTTGCCGTAATATTGCTGTTTCCACTCCGTAGAACCGACAGAAAGACGTCGATCCATTTTAGGTCATTCTGCCGATGACAATACGTCAGAACCTAGATATCTCAACTGATCCCCTAATTCTATTGACCAGTGTAGAATGTGGACAAGTCAAGGCGAACCAGTGTAAAAGCACTCGCGATCAAGTGTGCAATGCATTGTTTTCTGCTCGTGGTATTTTGATTAACATTTTAATTCAGCATGTCCAGCAGTTCCTCTGACGAAGAAGAATTACTGCTTCTGTTGGCATTGGCCTATGGGTTCACGAAATTAAAGAGAAAAGAGAGGAATATGGGGAGTTTCACAGATTGTGCCGGGAACTGTTCTCGTTTGAAGACAGGTTCTTCATTTATTTTCGAATGTCTCGAGAACAATTTGAGACATTACGTTTGCTCCTAGAACCAACCATTTCCAAGCAAACCACTAACTGGAGGAAACCCATTTGTGCGAAAGAAAGGCTAGCCATCTGTTTGAAAAAAAAAGCATAATAATAATTTTTCGCACATATTTATTTTTCAAGAAAAAAAATTCTTCTGCCATATTTTCTGTTTTGTCCTCTACAGGCCGCCGCGAACTTTGTAATAAAACACAACTGGTTCGCCGACCGTCGCGGACAAGATTGAGCCGCGTCGGCAGGCCGCGTGCGGTTTGGCTAGGGTGATGCAATATTTAACAATACAGAGTTCGCGGCGGTAGACCGCTCCGCGTGCGCGGACAGTCCGCGCTCCTGTGTGACCGAGCCTTCTTAAGCTCCGTGGAATTTATTTTGCCCAACTGAATATTAATTTACTTTTTTTCTTGTTCCTCTCCGTCTTTCATTGATTGTTCTTTCACTTCAAGATTTTGGGATCATTGTGCTTTAAACATTCCATTTTCGCTGTTTCTGAACGTGTCCAGGCGCCACAAGAATAAGCCAAATTCCTCTCGGCACGCCGGAAGGTGGAGGTAGATTTCACCAGACAAACTAGGCCATAGGCTACAATAGGCAAAATATGCAGGTCTTCGTAGAAGGATCAGGCCTCATTCATTGCGAGAAAGTATTTTACAATTGGAGCTTAATTAACTTTTTGATGTGTAACATCTTTCCGCTCGGTTGCTGGATAGTTTCGTGGGAGTGATTTTGAAAATTGGGGACAAAAGTGAATCGGGCGGAAGTGGATCGAACGGAAGTGGATCGGACGAAAGTGAAGACGCACTTCCAGAAAATGGGATGGAAGTGAATCGGGCGGAAGTAGATCGAACGGAAGTGGATCGGACGGAAGTGAAAACGCACTGCCAGCTGGATGTACAATTGAAAATGTGTGCATTGGAAACAAGGCAGTGTGTGCTCTGTAGCGCGAGAATGTTATGGCAATACAGTAGGCAGTGCATTTAACAGGCACTGGTTTGACGAGCACAGTGGCAAATGTTTCACCGACTTTCATTTGTCATTGAGCAGTTTATGAAGCTTCACGTTCAAGGTTGAATATCACATGGGGTAGGACAAAGACGACAAATGACATTTAAGTAGGCGGCATTATTGTCGAGCTGTGGGTGAGTAGTCAAATATTAAATGCATAACAGAATGTTGTTATATGAGTGGAATAAAAGCTGTATTTTCATCATATGTGAGACTAGGTCATTTCATGATTGTAGGAAGCCATGTTTTGATTGTTTACGACGAACTGTATGAGAGCCTTGAGAATAATGAATGTTATAGTTACTGAGGAATGTGCTCATAGTATTTGAGAGCACTGTCGACGTTGTGTGTCACTTTGTTATTATGAATTATTAATGTAGAAGGAAGGAAAGAAGCTTGTAGTTTTGCGTGTCCGTTAATCTCACGATCATGACCCACGGTACCACCCTTTTACGTGGAATGCGAACCACAGGACATGGCATTTCAATTCGAAAGTCTCACATGTATTGACCGGGAATCAAACCCGGTCTACCTTGGTGAGTGACTAACAGCTTGACCGCTGCGCCACAAATGTGACAGTAGCATATCTCCAATTCAATCTATACATTCATCATAGTACCAGTATGAAAATAGAGTGTAAATTAACATTTTAAGAATGTCCAAGCTGTTTAGTATAGGAGTAGGATAACATGTCGGATGTTACACATCATATGCGGCTACTGTAAGGCTCGTATCTTTTTTTTTTTTTTGTCTTTCTATGAAAATGAAAATCCACAGCCTGCTTCCAGTCTCCGACCGGGTCAGGAATGGAATGAATGAAGCCCCCATCTAGCGGCGAGGATATGAATTGTGCCGGCTGCCGAGGCCTGACACACTCCTCTGGGGCAATGATGAAATGAATGACAGATGAAATGAAATGATAGTGGAGAGTGTTGCTGGAATGAAATGTTGACAGGAAAAACCGGAGTACCCGGAGAAAAACCTGTCTGCCTCCGTTTTGTCCAGTACAGATCTCACATGGAGTGACCGGGATTTGAACCACGGACCCAGCGGTGAGAGGCCGGCGTGCTGCCGCCTAAGCCACGGAGGCTTCTGTCTTTCTATGCATATATTTAATATTTTATTGTCTTATGGGGACGGTAACCTTCTCGCCATTTGGGGTCCATTTCTAGCCTATTTTCATTTATGAAAAAATAGGCTTATGTGATCACCTTTTGTCCGTGTGTCTGTCTGTGTGTGCGCGTGTGTGTGTGATGGTGTGTGTCCCCCTAATAACTTCTAAACGGCTGGAGCGATTTCAATGAAACTCGGCAAGTTCATAGCACTATTCCGCGCGACCCCGACCGTGGCCTTCAAATTTTGTTACGCCTCACCAATCCAACATGGCGGCTGTGCGAAATATTTCACCAGCATTCAATAATTCCGAAACTATTACCGATATCACCCTGGAATTTTGTACGGTGATAAAGGGAACTACTAGAAGTTCACACATGTGACTTTTGAAAACCTGATAACTACAAAACCAACATGGCGGCCAAGCGAATTTGCGACTTTTAAATAGACGTTTCTCGCGATTTAACCAACCAATCGCAATGAAACTTGGTACAGTATATGTTTATACACATTGTAATGCACCGACATCTAACTTCGTTCAATTGTTTACATTACCTCAAGATGGCGGCTGTGCGAAATATTTCACCGGCATTCTATATCTCTGAAACTATTACCAGTGTTAGCATTAAATTTTGTACGGAGATAAAGGGAACTACTGGAAGTTCATCTATGCGACTTTCAAAAACCGGTTAACTACAAAACGAATATGGCGGCCAAGCGAACTTGAAAGATTTAAATAGACTTTTCTCGCGTTTTAATGATCCAAACGCAATGAAACTTCGTACATCAAATGTTTATGCACATTGTAATGCACCGGTATCTAATTTAGTTCAATTGTTTACGTAACCTCAAGATGGCGGCTGTGCGAATTTCGAAAATTAAATTTTTATTTCTTGTGTTCTAATCATGCGATCGAAATCAACATTTGCATAATGAACGTACAAAATAATCATCATCTAATAGTACTTAACTCTATGGCCTACATATATTAAAATCCAGCATGGCGACCATCCGAAATATTTAGACGGTTCTCAATATCTATAAATCTTCTACAGCAGGGGTCTCCAAACTTTCCAGCCATAGGGCCATACTGATTACTCCAGTAAGTTCCGAGGGCCAAAACCATATTATCATTGTTGCCGGTGGTAAAAAGTGAAATAGTCCACTGATGAAAAAAAAGTCCGAAAAAGTACGCAACGTTGAAAAAAGGCTGCAAATCGGACTAAAGTCCGCAAAACGGCAACACTGCATATTATTAATTTTCCTGTCATTATCTGTAATTTCTAGATTAGTCGTCGAGTACGAGCCATGAGGAGTAACGTGACACGATATCTGGTGGACACAAGCGGAAATAGGTAGTACCTTCTATCGCTAACAGATGGCGCTAATAGCACGTACAGAGTAATCTCGTTGGTTCGAGAGAGTTCTGGTGTCTTCCACTCACTTCTAGATGGCAGTGATTGGAATATATAAGAAGGCTAGTTGCGCAACCACAGGTCAGTTCCTATGACACTGTTGTGAAATAAAATAGTGCGTACCTCCTTAAAACGTGTTTGTGCGTGTTTAAGTTTAAGACATCTTTGTAACAGTATTTTGATTTGAATTGTTGCTTTTGTGTGTGATTTAGTAGTATGGAAAAGAAGCGAAAAATTGATAGTGAATGCAGAAAATTCAAAGATGAGTGGAACATTCAGTATTTCGTAATTGAGTCCAGTAACAAGGCGCTATGTTTGATTTGCAATGAAAGCATAGCCGTTCTCAAGGAATATAACATTAAACGTCATTATGAAACAAAACATTTTCAAAATTACTCAAAATATACAGGAAGTTTGCGGACAGAAAAATTCGAAGCTATGAAGCGCGGATTGAAATCGCAGCAATCTCCATTTACAAAACTCAAAACCGAACAAGAGGCTGCAACTCGTGCCAGCTTTCGTGTGGCTCTTGAAATTGCAAAACGTGGAAAACCATTCACCGATGGAGAAATGATCAAAGAATGCATAATTGCAGCAGCCGAAGAAATGTGCCCTGAAAAGGTAAATTTATTAAAAACTGTCAGTATGTCAGCAAACACTGTGGCTCGAAGGGAAGAAAACATCGCTGAAAATATATCCTCTCAACTGTTCGACAAAAATGGAGATGTTGAGTGGTTTTCTTTGACCTTGGATGAGTCAACGGATGTGTCAGATACTGCTCAGGTGTTGATTTATATTCGAGGAATAGATAAAAGCTATGAAGTGCATGAAGAACTTCTTGATATGTATAGTATTCATGGCACAACTATTGGTACAGCTATTTTTAAAGGTGTTGAAATGGCCATTAATCAAAAGAACCTTCGATGTAAAAACTTGAAATGTATTACAACTGATGGAGGCAAAAACATGAGTGGGAAAGATAAAGGAGTGGTCGCTCTTGTGTCAAAGGCTGTAGAAAATGACGGTGGTTCAAAACCATTAGTCTTGCATTGTATCATTCATCAACAGTCTTTGTGCGGAAAATGTTTGGATGTGTCTGAAGTTCTGAAACCAGTCATATCAACTGTTAATTTTATGAGATCTTTTGGGCTGAATCAGCGACAATTCCGACAATTTATTGAAGAGATTGGAGAAAATGACTTACCTTATCATACTGCCGTACGTTGGCTTAGTTGTGAGAAAGTCCTTCAGCGCTTTTTTGAACTTCGAGCAGTGATCGAAATTTTGTTGAATGAAAAGCATCGCCCTCTTACTGAATTACAAAACAACGCATGGCTGTGGAAGTTAGCATTCTATGTTGATTTGACAAAACATGTGAACGAACTGAATTTGAGATTGCAAGGAGAAAACCAGCATCTTCCTGATTTATACACTAATATCAAATCATTCCGGAAGAAATTGATACTGTTTCAATCACAACTACGAAGTAAATGTTTTTCACATTTTAAAACATGTGAAATATTCAGCCACACCACTGAGACTGAGTTTCCTATCGATTTTGCAATCGAAACTTTGAGTGCTTTGAAAATAAATTTTGATACTCGTTTCTCGGACTTCGATGCCTTTGCGAATCAAATTAAGATTTTTCAGGATCCTTTTGATACTGACATTGAAACCCTAGCCCCGGAACTTCAAATGGAAATGATTGAACTACAGTGCAGTGATATAATTAAGAACAAATATCAAAACTCATCTTTGTTGGAATTTTATAAGAGTCTTCCACTGACACAATTTGATAATTTGCATAAATTTGGTCGTGGGCTGTTTTCTGTTTTTGGTACTACTTATTTGTGTGAGAAGACCTTCTCCAAAATGAAGTACACAAAAAATGTTTACAGATCTAAATTAACTGATGAGCATCTTAAATCTCTTTTAATAATTGGTACAAGTAAAATTAGTCCACAACTACAAACTATTGTCAGTGGAAAATCTCAATTACATAAATCTCATTAGTATTTCATATGTCTGCATGTTATACATGTCTTTACTCATTACAATTATGTGTTTCTTTATCCAACTTATCACAAAAACAATAACAATAAGCCTACAACAATGTTATGAGTAGTTAGCCCATGACCATATCAATGTAGATGTCATATTAATAATTATTCAACATAAAATTAGAATACTTCAGTAAACTAAATTTAATTTGCTATAAAAAAAATATGTTCTCTAAAAGGAGTTTTCAAGTATGCTAGCTCTCCGCGGGCCGGACAAAATCTGTCCGCGGGCCGGATGTGGCCCCCGGGCCGTAGTTTGGGGACCCCTGTTCTACAGCAATCAAACTGAAATTTTGTAAGTGTGTAGAGGCTATAAGCATAAGTTCACCTATGGGACGTTCTTTAACCTGGCGAGCAAAAATCCAACATGGTGGCGACGCAAAATTTAAATATTCAAATGGACGGTTCTTGCGTTTTAACCATTCGAGCGCAGTGAAACTTGATACGGTGTATGCTTATACAAATTTTAATCTACTGGCATCTAATTCATATAAATTATTTTGATAGCCACAAGATGGCAGCTGAGCGAAATTTTAAAATCCCGCTTTTATTTCTCGAGTCCTAATCATGCGATTGAAGTTTGAATAAAACGCCTACACAATAATCTTCATGAAATAGTACATAAACCTAAGGATTATAATTTAGAAATCCAACATGGTGACCATCCAAAGTATTTAGACGATTCTCAATATATACGAATCTATTACAGCAATCAAACTCACAATTTGTATGTTGATAGAGGCAATTAATATTAGTAGGATATATGAAAATAGGCTATTTATTTCTTCACGGAACTACTTGTTGTACTTGTGGTCACACTGTCCTTATGCAAGGTTTGAAACTGATGTGTAACTAACAGTCTGTTATTCTTCACGCAAAATTTTATCTTCCGCAGAGATGTTGGTTGGTTCCTCTGTTTAGGGGCTGTGACAACGCGGTCATGTAATCCCGTGTACTTCGGGTGTGTGTAGAATCTTCTGATAAACGGTGCTAATTGTGATGACTGTATTAGTCTGTAATTCAGGTAAGGACTGCAGACGGTCAATTTCAAATAGTAGTTCCTAATTTTGGTACCAAATACTACCGTCAACGACGCCTAGCTGTGAACTTAGCAACTAGATGCCACCGCAACCAGCAATTTGCAACGAACGTTGGAACTTCCCCTCCGAAGGAAAGCATACTGAGGGATTTTGACACTCTTAGAAAATCCGACGACCTTGGCCGGCTTTGAACCCACGACCTTGGGCATAGAAGTTCAGCATGTTATCAGTTACGTCACCGGAGCCGCTTCCCACTGAGTCAGATGGAAAACTGAATGTGATCTCGTGCAATGGGGTTGTCATGGCAACCTCTGATAGCACATCCCTCATCAATTTAGAAGCGTTATCATGGTAACCTATGATGGCTCTTGGCATTTTCTTATAATTCCGGAATAATTTCTCTAATCCCTTGGCGTAATGGTGGGTCATGTCAAAAAATCTTTCTGACAAAAGATTTAGGTAATTATTAGGGGAATATTGTCCATTTTGTACGGTTTTGATATTGTGCCTATTAAGAGAGATACGATTAATGTTTCCCGAAAAACCCACTTTTGTCCACCCCTTTGGTCAATGGTTAGTGCTATCGAAAAAGTTTGTAAAAAACCCTCAGTATGCTTTCCTTCGGAGGGGAAGTTCAACGTTCGTTGCAAGTGGCTGGTTGGGGTGGCATCTAGTTGCCAAGTTCACAGCTAGGTGTCGTTGGCAGTAGTATTTGGTACTGAGACCGTATTTTGTATTTAGTTGGATACAGGTTAAGTTGGCAATAACACTGATGGCAGCACTGCGAAATTCCTTTGGAATGCAGGTGCGCGGTAGTACTGTGGAGAGGTCAGGAGCTGCCAGCAACCCGCCGTACATGCCGACGACCACATGTTGGATATTTTAATGCTTGTATTGAATACAAGATGGACACAGCACCACTGTCGTTATTTTGAACATCGTGGTAGAGCAATATGCACAATGCAGTATGAAACAAAGAATGGGAAACGCATCCTGTGGATAAAGGAATATAACTGAGAACTTTTATATGAGTATAAATGCATACAGTATTATTACATGTGATTATCGAACTCGGCAATGATATATGTATCGATAGTTGCTGTCGATCAGAAAACAAGGTGCATTGTGGATCACCTGGAGACAGTATGATTTGCGAGAGCAAACGAAGAGTTGATTAGTGAATACAACTTCAGAGAGGAGGGTCGTAGAGCTCTCTGGTCTAAGACTTGTTCGTGCGTTGCCGTGAAGACGTGTTGGTTCGGTAATCGTGGAGTTGAACCGACATATACGTGTTACAGTATAACGTGATAGGATTTTCGTCTGATCTTATTATAGTTTCAGACAGTGTTAACCTTCAATTCAAGCACAGCGAACTTGCAGTCACGTATGACAACTTCTTATTAAGCCAATGGTACAACATCGTGTTCTACATTGCAGTACAGAATAAACAGCTTTAGCCATGATTGTCATAGATGATATAAAGAGAGAGAGAGATTGCTACGATATGAAGATGCTGAATATGGGCTAAACACAGACAAGAAATGTAACACATAGCAGCGTTGAATACTCAGGATGATTACTTGATTCCAATATGAGCAACTATAATATGAGGCTTTATAAGAGAAGATTGAAGAGACTATGAAAGTCTGAATGACAATTTGTACTGCTACATAATGAAACTGGCTTGGCTTACTACATCAATGTTGTCGTGTTCTCTAGCAAGTGAAAGAACTATGAACTTTGTCAAATGAACATCTGTTAGCTTCGTCTCGTTTCGCGAACGGTAATCGGGTCTACTTGATATCCAGTCGTTTCGTGATCGGTACAGCTGAGCAGATATGGTTCGATCCCAGGCAGGAGTATGTGTTATAGCATTCTCACTTCATTCAACTAGAACTTCAACAAGCTAGCTGAAAGTTTTCTTTTAGTAGACAGTATGAATTTTTCATGCTTTTGAATGTTCCTTTTCACCAATTTTGATTAGAGTAGTTAAGAATTACAGACGAGGGCTAGGGTGATTCTTTAATCATTTCTGTCCGAGTACGTAATTCTCTTTGTAGTTCAATTTAGTAGTTATTGTAGTGTTACTTTGAACATTACCTTGCCTTCATTAAGATGTAATTTGGGAATAAGATAGAAGAATATAGTTTGTTGGGAAGACAACATGAGAAAAATTATAGGGAGAAGACGACGTTAAAATTATATAAGAATAATTCTATCTCAAGCAGATGTCCCATAATCCGTCGTATACGTGAATTCGACTTTGAACAAATTCTCTGGACTTTTTGAATTTGACTTCAAATATATTTTTTGAAAGCTCATGCAAGTTATTAGATAGACATTCAGGTCTATATTTTTGGCAGATTGAGCATAGACATGGAACATAGTGATTTGTAGTATGATTTTTGTGATTGTGCGAATTTATTTCTGGTAAACCAGATTTTTTTTGAAATTCTTTTAATTTTGACTCCCTTTGTGAGCTAGTTCAGTTTTTAAATTTTTGTGGATTCTTGTGGAAAACTCCAACTTGGTTTAGCGTTCAAATCTAATGGTTAATTTGTACCTTCTCAAGATAGGCTCTTTCCCATGCTGTAGTTTTGACGTGTTTTCCTTTGAGGAGGATCTCCAGTGGAATTATTTTCAATTATGCGAAAACTGAATCGTTCTTTTCACAATGGTCGGTTGAGATATACGAAAGAAATACTTTGTTTGAGAAAATGTAATTACTAATGATATGTAATGTAAAGAGGGAAATGTTTAAAATATATGTAAGTCATAATCGAGGTGACAGACTTCGAATTCTCACACAGTTATTTGGACTTGTGAATACAATATTTTATCATTGTTCTGATAAAGATTATTCTCGACACTTTAACTTTTGGCTAATTTGAAGCAACATATTTATCCATGATTGTATAAAAACTTGTGTAATATTCGTAATGTTTGGAATTTATTAAGAGTTGTTTAGCGATGATATGGTAATAATGGAATTTTGTCTGCGTATTTGGATTGCAATTTAGGAGATATTTGACATATGTGGATAGTCAATATCAATTTTTGCAGAACTGAATTAGCTTTAGAGCTATTGCTGAGTGCACTACGGTGTATTATTTTGAACGTGAAATTGAGTCACGATTTTAGCTAGTGGAAAGCTAATGTACAATTTTGAATCCAACATTTAAGAAACCAAGTATTGTAACAACATCGTTAAAATTTGTTAAGATTTAGTAACAATTGTTTTTAGAATAGAGTTTCATTGGAAATACCGTAATATTAATACTTGTATAAACGTGAGCTATTTATAACTAAAATATTGAGTGATAGAAAATCTAATATCTGTGAGAAAGTGAAATGAAATATAATCAATATAATTAACAATACAGCGTCCGATTAGCTTAATTGTTTGTCATTTAGGACGGCACGGACTTGAAAATTGAAACCAAATAAATTCATATGAATACATGAAATTAACGTGATGAATAATTCTAGGCACAACTAAATCTCAGAAATAAAATGTAATTATGTAAAATATGTATATATTAATTGCTACGATTGAATAGAATATTTTTATAAATATATCAAAAAGGGTTTACGATAATATCAGAATATTTTGTGTGTAATTTTTTTTTTTTTACTTCGTTCATGATGATGAGACGATAGGCAGTTTGTGTGGCCTAATTAAGGCGATTGTTTCTTAAACATTTTTTTTTCATGCTTCGGCAGAGGCATAAGGTTATAAACTTTTGTTTAGTGGAGTTTTCACTTCACGACTCTGCGGTTTCAGTTAATAAACTTTTGTTAAATTTTAAAATTCATACTTATGACTTAGTGATTTCTATTCGAATTAGAATGTGCTTCGAGAACCAGTGGGTCATTAGCTAGGATGCTTTTTAACGCGCCCGAGATTAGATTAATTTAATTATCTTTAAGAGTCTTGGTAGCTCACTTTGGGCTATTTTTCATTTTTTATAGACCACTGGCATCTTCTTATCACATTCTTTTTATTTTTGTGGTATTCCTATCCATGGTCTATCCTTGGTGGTGGTGTCTTGGGGGTTATTTTCAGCCGGGGCTTCCAGATTCTACGATCCTGCTTTTTCTTTTGGATTTCATCAGGTAAGACCACGTGGATACGGGTGCAGTACCAAAATTAGCAACTTCTACTTGAAATTGACCTCTGCAGACTTTACCTGAATTACAGACTAATACAGTCATTTTAGTATTTGAATGGTTCATTCTGGTTCGGTATTGATGAAACAATTAGTATTAATATTTTGCAAAAGTTCCGCCTAATTAATACCTTTATTGATAAATGATCACTTAGTGGTCATTGGTACATGTTTCGAGGCCTAATTGTTTCGGCCCCTTCATCAGCCGATATATATAAAATGTGGTTGGATAGCTTAACACTAATAAACATTCCCTTCAATAACCCTATTATGGTGCACCATAATGAAAGGTGAAAGATGTTTACCCCAAAGATACATAAGGAAATAAAATACATAAATAAATAAATAAATAAATAAATAAAGAGAGAACGAAAGAAAGAAAGAAAGAAATAGTTGAAATTTGAAAGAAAAAAAAATACAATGTGAACACACTCTAAAATTTCACCCTTTCTTGCTGATCACTGAAATTGTGCACTCTTCATGTAGTCCAAATCTTCTGAAATATGTGGCGACAATAACACATTTGAAGATAAACCACACGCTGTATTGTGGCTCAGCTCTGTAGCAGTTCCACCTCATAATTTGCTCCGTGGCAGCATTCCAGATTATATTAATATGCCAAATACAATCCACCAGTGATAAATGTATTGCAAGGATCACAATACTTCACCATTGATGAGCCCCAAAAACCATGAAGCTGCAGTGCCGAAACAACATCTTGCCAGAATGCTCTGGAATATTCAATGATGGAACAGGCCTCCAGTTTGAGATTAAACCATTAAGAAAGAATGGAAAATGTCACCTGTAAGTCTACCATCTGTAATGATAATTAGCAATATTTCAACTTACTTGAGGTTAAACGATAAGTTTGTGTCGGCACTAGCTTGTCTTTTGTTACACGTTATAGTCTTATTTCATGGGTACAGCAGAAACTCTTTACTTAGATAGTTTATTAAATCATTGGAATGTCGATTATGGTATTAAACTGGGTGTAGCGTTATGCTATTAATTCAAAAAACTCTATTAGTAAAACATTCGCAAAATATGAAATAATGTAGGAATAAGATTGAAAATTAGGATGGCTCTCATGAAATTAGGATTTGTTGCTGCAATATGTGCATGATTTAGAGAAAAAGAATTTAAATAGTTATGGCTTCATGTTTAAAATAGCTAAAATTCTTAAGGGGGTTTATTTTTAATAATAATAATAATATTTAATGCAGCCAAATAGCCATAATGCAGTATACATATATACACATTTCACACTCTCATACGTAAATAAAATTTAGTCTTTGCAGAAAGAATTTAGGGATGTCCTTCTCTCGGTACACACCAGCACATGGTACCTTTCACACTGCATTCCACATAATCTGCATTGTTGTTGATTTTTATCGTTATATTGTCTGTGAGGGTATCAAACAAAACGTTTGAGTAAAAAAATTATCTCATTGAGATTTTTAGGGTCTGAAAAAGATTTGAAAATTTTACATTATACAAACAAGGGAATGTACTAGAATCTATTGAAATCAACACGGCGCATAAAATTTCAGACCCTAAAAATCTCAATGAGATATTTTTTGACTCAAACGTTTTTTACAGCTTACTAGAGCTGACACACAAATTACAAATCTAAGGTTACTTAGGGAACTGGGGGTAATGGCCAGGCCGTGAATAATAAACAGGTAATCAACTATAATAAATGTGAAAGTTTACTGTTTGGGCGTTATAATGCTTATCAAGCTTCACTAAACAATTAGTAGTGAGAGGCTAATATTGTGATGAAGTGATAACAATTCAATGGGTCTGGTAAGGGGAAGGAATAAGTCAATGGGAATTAACCAGAGTGTACACAACTAGCCTGGATGATGTCTTCGGTGGTTATCCGGGCAGCGCTTCAGCCAGACAGACAGATTTCCCTATAGTGCAGGAATATTAGACAGAATATGGTCAAAGTGAGGAAAATTAGTTTATCAAGCTAAAAATTGGTGGAGAGGTTCCTTGAATAGCCTGGATCAAAATACTAAAAGTCCCAAAAAATCCCTCTTGGGGAACATGCCGCCATCTTGGAAAATGGCCGGCATCTTGGATTTCGTATCCAGCATCGCATTGAACGTCATAACTCGGTACCTAAGGGTGATAGGGACATGCGGTTTGGTCAGGATAACTTACCAGAATGCAGCTATCATTTTGACACTACTTATCCGAGATAACAATCGAAATAATTATTATAAATCACTTAAACAAACTCTCAAAGGGTAGCGTTAAAAGCCATCTTGATGTTCAATGTCGATTTTTCACCTTTTACTCTCATGGGATTGAAAAAAGTACTGAAATAAATGTTGTTAAGCACATCAAAACGCACAAAAATATGTGATCAGCACTTTCGTAAACCAAAAATTACGGGTGTGAGAAGTTGTCAAACATGCGCATGCAACTCGAGGAGCGGCGCGCCGAGGGGGGACTTCTCAAAGCCGGTGCAACTGGTGATGTAAACATATTCTGTAGGCGCAACTAAGTCCCTTTTTTAATGATAAGTAAAAATTTGACACTTTTATATAGAAGGATAGCATAACCTAATAAATAATAAAAATAAACAATAATTAATTTTCATAATGTTGAATTTTGGGCTTATGCCGTGTTTATTATATTGAAATTCGACGCGTTTCGAAAGAAACCATGCCTTTCTTCGTCAGGAAATATCTAGAATACGACAATGATTGCTAAGAGAAAGCAACAAAGAACATATAGAAGGTACCCAAAGATGGACGCCATTATAGCCCCATGTTAGGGACAACGGAAAGCAGCAGTGAATTACTTTCTCAGGGTTCTGATAATAGGTAGCCAGGATTCACTGAGATTGTAGCCGGTGTCGTGGTTGAAATTATCTGGGTGTTTACGTATTTCAACCACCTCCCTGATGATTCTGGGGCGATATTGCTTTATACGGGCAAGAACATCCACTCCTTGGAACATGACATCATGGCCAGGTGTTAATGCATGATCAGCAACAGCTGATTTATCAGGTTGAATGAGCCTGATACATCTATTATGTTCCTTAATGCGAGTGCATATTGTTCTCGAAGTCTGCCCGATGTAAACCTTGCCACAAGTACAGGGAACTCTGTAGATACCCGGTTGTTGCAATTTGGGCAAACTGTCCTTAGTTGGTCGCAGGAGTTGCCTAATCTTAACAGAAGTTCCAAATACAGTCCGTATGTTGTACCGACGTAGGATTTTAGCAATACGATCCGTCGTGTTATGTATGTACGGTAGGTAAGCAGTTCCTCTTACATCTCTTTTCTCAACTGACGTCCTATTACTATTTGTTGGTTTCAGAACCGTAGAAATCAAAGCCTTGCTATAACCGTTGCTCTCAAAGGTGGTTCGCAAGGTATTAATTTATTCTTGTAAAGAAGACACTTCACAAATCCTCCTAGCCCGGGTAGTTAGAGTTGTAAGGATACCATGTTTCTGGGCAGGGTGATGGTGAGAACTTGCGTGGAGATATCTATTGGTGTGTGTTGGCTTACGAAAAACGCTGTGTCCTAAAGATCCATCCTCTTTCTTGGTGACGAGAACATCTAAAAAAGGTATTTTGCCGTCAGATTCCTTTTCCATGGTGAAACAAATAGAAGGGTGCTGGAGATTAAGGTGATCCAGGAAATGGCTAAGATTTTCCTCACCTTCCGTCCAAACAACGAACGTGTCATCCACATAACGCCACCAGATCTTCGGTTTGAAAGGAGCCGACGACAAAGCTTTCTCTTCAAAGTTCTCCATGAAGAAATTAGCCACAACAGGAGAGAGAGGACTACCCATGGCCACACCATCAGTCTGCTCATAAAAATTCCCATTCCATAGAAAGTAGGAGGAGGTCATGCAGTGATAAAAAAAAAGTCTTGTGATGTCTTCAGGAAAAAAGCCATTAATGAGAGACATAACACCATCAATAGGTACTCTCGTAAACAGAGACACCACGTCGAGACTCACTAGGATATCACCCGGCTGAAGTGTTACAGCCTTCAACCTTTCCACGAAGTGTGTGGAATACTTCAGCCGGGTGATATCCTAGTGAGTCTCGACGTGGTGTCTCTGTTTACGAGAGTACCTATTGATGGTGTTATGTCTCTCATTAATGGCTTTTTTCCTGAAGACATCACAAGACTTTTTTTTATCACTGCATGACCTCCTCCTACTTTCTATGGAATGGGAATTTTTATGAGCAGACTGATGGTGTGGCCATGGGTAGTCCTCTCTCTCCTGTTGTGGCTAATTTCTTCATGGAGAACTTTGAAGAGAAAGCTTTGTCGTCGGCTCCTTTCAAACCGAAGATCTGGTGGCGTTATGTGGATGACACGTTCGTTGTTTGGACGGAAGGTGAGGAAAATCTTAGCCATTTCCTGGATCACCGTAATCTCCAGCACCCTTCTATTTGTTTCACCATTGAAAAGGAATCTGACGGCAAAATACCTTTTTTAGATGTTCTCGTCACCAAGAAAGAGGATGGATCTTTAGGACACAGCGTTTTTCGTAGCCAACACACACCAATAGATATCTCCACGCAAGTTCTCACCATCACCCTGCCCAGAAACATGGTATCCTTACAACTCTAACTACCCGGGCTAGGAGGATTTGTGAAGTGTCTTCTTTACAAGAATAAATTAATACCTTGCGAACCACCTTTGAGAGCAACGGTTATAGCAAGGCTTTGATTTCTACGGTTCTGAAACCAACAAATAGTAATAGGACGTCAGTTGAGAAAAGAGATGTAAGAGGAACTGCTTACCTACGGTACATACATAACACGACGGATCGTATTGCTAAAATCCTACGTCGGTACAACATACGGACTGTATTTGGAACTTCTGTTAAGATTAGGCAACTCCTGCGACCAACTAAGGACAGTTTGCCCAAATTGCAACAACCGGGTATCTACAGAGTTCCCTGTACTTGTGGCAAGGTTTACATCGGGCAGACTTCGAGAACAATATGCACTCGCATTAAGGAACATAATAGATGTATCAGGCTCATTCAACCTGATAAATCAGCTGTTGCTGATCATGCATTAACACCTGGCCATGATGTCATGTTCCAAGGAGTGGATGTTCTTGCCCGTATAAAGCAATATCGTCCCAGAATAATCAGGGAGGCGGTTGAAATACGTAAACACCCAGATAATTTCAACCGCGACACCGGCTACAATCTCAGTGAATCCTGGCTACCTATTATCAGAACCCTGAGAAAGTAATTCACTGCTGCTTTCCGTTGTCCCTAACATGGGGCTATAATGGCGTCCATCTTTGGGCACCTTCTATATGTTCTTTGTTGCTTTCTCTTGGCAATCATTGTCGCATTCTAGATATTTCCTGACGAAGAAAGGCATGGTTTCTTTCGAAACGCGTCGAATTTCAATATAATAAACACGGCATAAGCCCAAAATTCAACATTATGAATAGTAACACGGGCCGTGAAAGTCTAAATGATAATAATTAATTTGTTAATACAGTAACTTTCGTTCTAAAACTCTCTTTCTTAGCTACTTATATTGTATGTATAAAGAGAAAAGAATATTTCCTTTTAATTTTAACAATTTAAGTATTTTTGCGCTACGCTCGTATGTAATTAAACTAAGAATGGACTGTCCGTCCACGCGTTGCCGAGCGACATCCCTGCCGCTGCGCCGTCAGAGCGCTCCCGTTCCCCCACTCCACCTTCCCTGTGTCGCTTAGCAGTGGTGCCGGCCGGCCGGCCGAAATGAACGTCTTTACGGTAACGTTTATCATAAAATGTATCTTAAACGTTGTAACAGTTTTGCTAGCCCACACTGTTGGGTGATAAATGTAACTGTTTACCTTTGCCTAAGCTATGTTGTTTTAATGGGCGCCAAGACCTCAATGCAATGTTGAAATCTAAATTTGTATTTAACAACGTCTAGCTCTGGCAGAACACCTTCAAGACTCTATTCACTCAGATCGTGGTATGATTTGATCATTAATCCAACAAACAATTGTATCAGGAGAAGGAATTGGTCTATATCTAATGCTACCTACTGAAAGCAAAGATTGCATTGTAAAAGAAATGAATTTATTATATAAAACAAGTATAGCAAAATTAATAATAATAATAAGTACAAAATTTAAATTGGAGCGTTGTGATTTGAATATTACCGATAGAAAATTACGTGAAAACGGAGTCTGATAAATTGATTTTACTCTTATTTCCAAGCTATGAAGTTACTGAAATATGAAATGTAAAACAAAGAAAAATGAGAGATTGCGTATTTCTGCGTCATTTGCGCTTACCATTGGAAATTGCCAAGGCATTTCCCTCGTACTTGCTGATGCCGTGAGCTTCCCACAGTCTCCTGGACGTCGTCATCTCCGTCGGAATTTGATGATATTCTGGTAGATTAGATAATTCTATGGTCCGTACCTCGGACCCAAACACTCGTACAACCGCACTGGTTAAGTTTTGCAAAAGTTAGTCTTCAACTCCACTGAACATCGGAGCGACACGCACTTCCAACCGTACTCCGCAAGTTCTACACAGATAGTCCTCGTTTCACGGCGCGTCGAACGATATATGCACACGTTGGCTCCCCCACCATGGTACCGACATCTAGCTTACGTCGTCCTCACTGATTGGCTGAGCACGCCGCCAGTTCCCCTCCTCTGCCTCATTACACTCGGCGCGCGAGAGGGAGAAGTCGATTTCCGTTCCAACAATTCGTCTTTTCTAGACCTTGCGACCCAGCCTTGCGTAATACTTCTCGACAGGAATCAGCTTGTATTCGAATTCCCAGTGAGTCATGTCTCTCAAATACCCTAACTGACAAAACTCCGTAAAATTCCGTAATCACATAATTTTCTATAATATCGTCGTTCGTAATAATTTGCTTGATAGCGTTTTCTAAGACATAGAAAACCTATCTGAATGTTAATAATTTTTATAAAATGCTCCGAAAATACCTTAATAATAATTATAATAAATTAATAATAATAATAAATTACCATGAAAAATTCTCTTGGCTGAACAATTTGCCGCGTAAATAAATATAGAATGGCTTCCTACTGACTTATGCCAGTTGCATAAAACCCCTCGAAAAACACGTTACATATTCGCCTCGGATCATCGGATGATTTACCGTGACGACGGTCCATTATCCGATTATCCCAGACACGTTAATAAACCCCATCCAAAATACATATTACATAAATGAAATCACCCTAAATTACAGATATATACACTCATATTTTTTCTTCACGCACTTTGCGTCAAAGTTTGTTGTCACTATGGATCGCACTTTGCAACCAGTTCAATGTTTTACATAGGGAATAGTGTTCCACGGATATTTCCGCCTCTCAAATTTCTCTATGTTGGAGAAATAGACATAATTAATGTGTGAGCACTAAGTATTTATGAGGTCATATCACACGCATTGAAGGTGTTCTGATATATTTATATCACCATAGAACTTCCTAATTTCACTGGAGGTTCCTTCCTTATGGTGAAATTTAATCTCACTTATCACTGAGCACACGATCACACTATTGTGGCAGCGCCTCGTGACCATAATACTTAATCTCTCTTTAAAGTAGATTAAATTAAGATTGACTTCTGAAAAAAAAATAGTAAGTGCGCATTACATATAACACCAAATATTTCTGTGCCGTAATCGCCCTGTCTTGTTAAGTTCCCGTAGACCATATTCTACTTAATACTAGTTCTCAACACTGACCATTTCTCCTCACACAAATAATACCTTTGTACAAATTACCTTAAATTACACACTTACAAATCTTACATGGCGAGGCCGTAAACAGAAATCACGTGTGCTGATATGTATGAGTTTCAAGAAGGACTGTCTCGCATTCTGATGGCCCATCTTTTATCTCGTGGACGCCTTAAGCTAACAAGCCCTATACAAGCGCTCCCCCATCTCTTGGAGATAAATGGGAACCCATCAGCGCTGCCAAAAATGGCCTTGGTGCATCGATACAATTTAGTGCTCAACAGCATCCGACAATCCCGTCATATTTCCCTGTACCTTAAAAACTCTCATTTACTTACATACTATCCCCCTGTGTGACTTCTGATACGCCTGCCTTAAGACCAGATCTTCCACGCACCAGTCACCACACTTACTCATTTGATAGGCTGGCTCGCCAGCTAAACACACTCACTTTATGACACATATTTTCGTAGACTATGTATATTATACGTTCCGTATAATCTGTTTCCCTCACTATTCTCCAGCACATATGCTGTTTTCCCAATACGTTTGGAAACTCTAAATGTTTCCGCGTCACCTGCTTCCAACCTTGCAAGTGGCTCCCTTAAATGAACGTCATCACGTTGCTCTACCTAGCATATTTCTCAGTGTCTGTAACGATGCCCTGTTGCTACTGTCCACACATGCACATATTAAAATACCGTCCTCTGCTTTAACCACAGGATAATCCCTACATAAATTAGTGTCCCTCGATAGCATGTCTGCAAGAATGTTATCTTTACCTTTAATATATTTTACTGTGAATTCGTATTCCTGCAGAGCAAGAATCCACCTACTAACTCTGTTAGAACTGAGTTTACAAGTCCTCATATACAGTAATGCATGGTGATCTGTGTGGATCTCAAATTTCCCCCCTACTAAATACATTCTAAATTTCCCTAAACTGAAAACAATACCTAAAAGCTCTAACTCAGTAATCGTGTATCTTTTCTCAGCTGCTGTCAGTCCTCGCGAGGCTAAAGATACAATGCTCAGATTACCCTCATCATCTTTCTGACATAATACTCCAGCAATGCCTATATGTGAAGCATCTGTCATAACCACATATTCCTTATCTTTTAACGGATATTTCAGCACTACAGCTTTCTCAAAACCTTCCTTCAGCGCTCTAAAAGCCTGTTCATGCTTGGACTCCCATCTCCACCGAGTCCCACTTTTAAGCAATTCCCTGAATGGTTCTACCAACCCTGAGTATTTAAGAACGAACCTCCTGAAAAAGTTGCAAATTCCCAGGTAAGTTTTTAACTGTTTAACATTCTGTGGCACCTCTGCGTTAAGTATCTTATTAACCCTACTTTCTTCTGGTGTTACACCTCTACTCGACACTCTATGACCTAAAAATGTCACTTCTGACTGACAGAATGACGACTTAGACAGCCTCAAAGTGAACCCTGCCTGATCTAACTTCTGAAAAACTATATCTAAATGACGTAGATGCTCCTCAAAACTGCGTGAACTAATTACCATATCATCTATGTAAATGGTTACAAACTCTCCTGTGTCATCCCCTAATGCGATGTTTAAAGCCCTAATTAAAGCTGCTGAACTACTCTTTAACCCATAAGGTGTTCTACAAAATTGATAAAGGTTATATTTATGACTAAAAGCTGTAAATGGTCTATCTTCGTACATAAGTGGCACTTGCCAAAAACTGGAACTCAAATCTACACAAGTGAAATACTTCTTCCCCTCAAATGTTTGCATTAATTCCTCTATTGACATAGATTTCAGCTGATCTGAACTAATTCTACTGTTAACCAAACGAGCGTCTAAACAAATACGAACCGTGCCGTCGGTCTTGGGTACCGTGATCAAAGAATTAACATATGGACTGTTAGAGTGCTCAATAATCTCATCTTCAAGCATCTGATTAATTTGTGCCTCAACTGCACTCTGATAAGCGAAAGGTACAGGATATCTATGTCCTGTGAATACTGACCTATCAATAACGTTCAATGAATGTGTATAGCAATTGGCCATACCAATGCGATCCTCAAACACTCTCCTATTACACCATAACACATCATAGAGCCGAACACACTGTTCATCCTCTATATTTCCCTGAAATGCAGCCTCACGTAACGAGTCCTCTAGACTTCCGTTCGTAATCACACTGCCCACAAAACATGGAGAACCCCGCTCTACGGCTGGCGATATCTCATTTAAAGTACAAATCACACCTACAACACTACTTCTCTGAATTTGGTCATTGAACGCTACTTCTACTTCAGAATCTCCCCATTTAAATTTCAAACTCCCTACATCATAACATAAGTTACCAGACACTCTACTTAGCCACTCTGAACCCAAGATAACACTGAATACTAAATTTGGAATTACAAGGCAAATCTGCTTCTCTACATGATTATTAATTTTAATGTCTACTAAAACTTGCTTAGAAATTACTTTAGACCTCTTCCCAACAGCTGTGATAACAAAAGTGCTTTTAATTGGCATCTCCTCAAAATTTACTCCAGTTCCTTTCATTTTATCATAAAATGCACTACTTATGCAACTCTTCATACAACCACTATCAATTAAAACATCTGTGTACGCCTCGGACACGTTAAATTTAACTATGGGGCTCTTACTAACCACTTCCTGAATAATACCTTCATCATTTAGTTCATGTAATAATTCATTTCTTACATTTAGGTCATAGGGTTCCTGTATAATTGTATGGACAGGGCATGCTACAGACTGAGATTCTGACCTTACTTCGCAGCCTGGTTCGCGTTTAAAGAACCGCTACAGCTGGCCGTAGTACTACTAACTACTAAACTGGTCTGGTTGTTCTGGGCTGTGTTGTCATTGTTTGGCTGTATATTACTACCACTAGGCTGTCCTCTTCCTTGACCCCTATTCTGGTAGTAATTATTGTCATTATAATTTCTCCCTTGATTTCCCCTGTAATCATTGTTCCTGCCTTGATTTCCCCTGAAATCATTGTTCCTCCCTTGATACTGATTACCATAGCCATTTCCTCTGTTCTGATATAGCTGATTATTATTATTTCTATTTTGAGCGTTGGCCCCTTCGCCACCGTTCCCTTGAACTTCTTGATGCCTGGCTTCATTAGGTCTATTATTATTATTACCCTGGTTCCGATTGAAATTGTCCTCATAACCCCCTCTCCCTAGTGCATCAAATGTGCTTAACAAATTTTCTACTTGTGATATTGTCTTTACATTCTGGATACAAGCAGCCTCCTTGATCCTATAGGGAAAGTGCCTAAGTAGCAACCTTACCACATCACTTTCCTCCTTCAAGCCATCCAGATATTTACACACTAATACCTGCCCTAAAAAGTATTCGGTCATGGTGGAGCTTCCTTTAGGGTTATATTTACCACACACTACTCCCTCACGATGCTGCGACTGAATAACCTCATTCCAGAACTTTTCACAGAATTTCATTTTAAAATCATTGATATCAGTAAACTTGACTCTGTGGACAGCAAACCAATTCCTCGTTTCCCCCACAAACACTTGTTCTAAAATTTCAACTACCTGGCACCACTCAATACTACCATTTTCCAACCTTTCCCCGAATTTATTTTCTATAGTGTTCATGAACTCCATTGGGCACCCCTGTCGATTGCTGAACTTACCCAGTTCTACCTCCCTGTGTGTGCTATTCACAAAAACTGGCCTATTCTGACTATTTTCTTGCCTGATCCTAGCTTTTAATTTTAATTCTAATTCTGCGATTTTCTCCTCAGCCTTCCTCTCAATACTGTTTACTGTTAATTTAATGTTTCCTTCTGATTCTTCTACTTTATCATATAGCTTTGCTTGTTTCTCCTCAATCTTGCTAATGCTCTCTCTATTACTCTCTCTTAAATCATTTACTTCTGCAACTATTTGTGAGTGGACTTTCTCAATTCTACCCCCCAGCTGTTCCTTAACCTCTTTAGTAGCTTCCTGAATTTTGTCAATTTCTCCCCCCAATTGCTTTTTGACCTGCTGTGTTTCCAGTTGCACTAGTTCTTTTAAATTTTCAGCCTGTGTACTGATTCTAATTTCCAACTCCTCCTGTACTTTTCCTAATTTTCTGTCTACATCTGCAATAATCTCTTTAGCCTTTTCTTCCATCACCCCCCTGATCTCACCTCTAATCAGTTCGAATTTGTCACTCATTTCCCTGCTGTTTTGTTCTAATTTAGCATTTAAAGTTTCAGTACTCTCTCTATATTCCTTACTGTTTTGTTCTAATCTGGCGTTGTTTTGTTCCAGTTTAGCATTTAAAGTTTCAGTACTCTCTCTATTTTCCTTACTGTTTTGTTCTAATCTGGCGTTTAAAGTTTCATTACTCTCTCTATTTTCCCTACTGTTTTGTTCTAATTTAGCATTTAAGGCATCTGTACTTTCTTTATTTTCCCTACTGTTTTGTTCTAATTTAGCATTATTTTGTTCCAGTTTTGCATTGTTTTGTTCTAATTTAGCATTTAAGGCATCACTACTAACTTTGTTCTGATACATAAACTCGAGAAGTAAAGTTTTTAATTCTGGTTGGCCGCCTACACTCCCTGTTTCAGTATCGGGATTTACCTCCGCTACCCCGGTACTACCATCACTCGACATACTGCTCGTATCATCACTCTCCCGTTGATGACCACTACGTAACCTCATCTGTCTTTCTTTCTCATCCCCCATAATGATATACACTGATACAGACAAATAACCCCCAAAATACAGGCACAGAAATATATACCCTTCTCCTTCCACAAATGTTATTAGGTTTTCAGCCCCAAGTTGTCGGCGACAAATGTAACAGTTTTGCTAGCCCACACTGTTGGGTGATAAATGTAACTGTTTACCTTTGCCTAAGCTATGTTGTTTTAATGGGCGCCAAGACCTCAATGCAATGTTGAAATCTAAATTTGTATTTAACAACGTCTAGCTCTGGCAGAACACCTTCAAGACTCTATTCACTCAGATCGTGGTATGATTTGATCATTAACCCAACAAACAATTGTATCAGGAGAAGGAATTGGTCTATATCTAATGCTACCTACTGAAAGCAAAGATTGCATTGTAAAAGAAATGAATTTATTATATAAAACAAGTATAGCAAAATTAATAATAATAATAAGTACAAAATTTAAATTGGAGCGTTGTGATTTGAATATTACCGATAGAAAATTACGTGAAAACGGAGTCTGATAAATTGATTTTACTCTTATTTCCAAGCTATGAAGTTACTGAAATATGAAATGTAAAACAAAGAAAAATGAGAGATTGCGTATTTCTGCGTCATTTGCGCTTACCATTGGAAATTGCCAAGGCATTTCCCTCGTACTTGCTGATGCCGTGAGCTTCCCACAGTCTCCTGGACGTCGTCATCTCCGTCGGAATTTGATGATATTCTGGTAGATTAGATAATTCTATGGTCCGTACCTCGGACCCAAACACTCGTACAACCGCACTGGTTAAGTTTTGCAAAAGTTAGTCTTCAACTCCACTGAACATCGGAGCGACACGCACTTCCAACCGTACTCCGCAAGTTCTACACAGATAGTCCTCGTTTCACGGCGCGTCGAACGATATATGCACACGTTGGCTCCCCCACCATGGTACCGACATCTAGCTTACGTCGTCCTCACTGATTGGCTGAGCACGCCGCCAGTTCCCCTCCTCTGCCTCATTACACTCGGCGCGCGAGAGGGAGAAGTCGATTTCCGTTCCAACAATTCGTCTTTTCTAGACCTTGCGACCCAGCCTTGCGTAATACTTCTCGACAGGAATCAGCTTGTATTCGAATTCCCAGTGAGTCATGTCTCTCAAATACCCTAACTGACAAAACTCCGTAAAATTCCGTAATCACATAATTTTCTATAATATCGTCGTTCGTAATAATTTGCTTGATAGCGTTTTCTAAGACATAGAAAACCTATCTGAATGTTAATAATTTTTATAAAATGCTCCGAAAATACCTTAATAATAATTATAATAAATTAATAATAATAATAAATTACCATGAAAAATTCTCTTGGCTGAACAATTTGCCGCGTAAATAAATATAGAATGGCTTCCTACTGACTTATGCCAGTTGCATAAAACCCCTCGAAAAACACGTTACAACGTTACGCCACAGAAAATAATCATAAAAGCGAAAAATGCGTGTTTCAGTTTGAACTGTCCCTTTATGCTTATTTTGCCGATGTTTACCATCCGGTTTAAAAGTTAATGCCCTTTCCTGTACTTTATAAATGTCCTACATCAAAAACGATTTTACCATTAAATTCTATGCAACACGTGGAACTTGGGCAAGCTTGCCAAAAGCGAGAGTTCAAGCATCTCGAAAAATTCACCGAATGGCTACGTATACATTCTCCTTTCGACAAACCTCAGGATATTTTGGTGTCCTAATCAACAGGTGTTATAGGTGACGAAACGGCGACCTGCGACTCGGCTTGGGAGATAGGAACCGCGACTTTGAAGAAACTGGAAGGGAAATCGTTCGCCGAAGTTAAACTCCAACGAATGGACAAAGTTGTCACTCTTGCAGCTCTTGTTGTCCGAAGTGAGACCGTGCCTGTAAATCCGAACTAGCTGTTTCATCGAATTGCGTGTGTCGCTCGCAAAGAAGAGGACCTTGAATCTTGCTTTGAATACGAGTTGGCTTTATTGCCGCCAGCGCTGTTCGATGCTTCAACTATCAGAAAAGGTACAAAATCAACTTTACTGACAGTGATAGAGAAGTTGTGTGCACCAATGACCTGTCTTCCCGAAGACCTTACCTACGTGTTTGACGGTGGAGATCTCCTGCGCCGGGTGGTATTGCCGAAATCGGGAACCTTCGATGATGTTTGTAAGAACTACATTTCTTACATCAAGGCGAACTATCAAGGGAAAGCTATTGTAACTTAGTGTTCGACGAAAGACGTGGAGCATATGAGACGACGTGCCAAGACGTCATCTTCTGAAGTTTTGGTGGATTTGGAAGTGAAAGTGGTCTCGTCGCAGAATCAGTTCCTAGCCAATACTTCAATCAAATCAAAATTCGTCGCCATTTTAGGTCGTTGTTTCGAAGAAAAGGGGATTCCAGCTATTCATGCCAAGTCTGATGCTGATCGTCTCATCGTGACAACAGCGATCAAGGAAGCAGAGAAGGGAGGTCATGTGGCAATTGTTGGAGAGGGTACCGATTTGTTAGTATTTCTTTCGAGCCTTTCAGAACGCGATAGAAATGTCTATATGCTGGTGCCACCATCAAAAGCCCATCCGAAGAAACTCTTTGGCTCTACGGAATTGCAGAAGGCTCTTGGGGACATGACCGACAATCTCCTCTTCCTCCATGCCATGTCCGGTTGCGACACAACTTCGGCTCCCTACAGGAAGGGGGTACACGCGTTCAAGACTTTAAACAATAACCCAGGTCTTCGCCAAAGAATTGCTGTTTTTAACAGCGCAGACGCTGCAGTGGAAGAGATCGTGAAGGCAGGGGAAGAATTCTTCGTAGCGTTATACGGAGGTAGAACTACAGATACCCTAAACAAGACAAGGTATAGTCAGTACCGTAAGACCATTGCCAAACAACGTCTCCATGCAGACTTCGACCTCTCAAGTCTTCCGCCAACATCAGCAGCATCTCGACAGCATAGCCTAAGAGTTTACCACCAAGTGCAGGAATGGCGCGGAATCTCTCTTTCACGTACAGAGTGGGGATGGAAGAAGAACAGAATCGGCAAATTTTTACCGATTCCAACAGAATCTTCTCCCGCACCAGACTTCCTCCTAAACCTCATCAGCTGAGAGTGCAAGACAGGATGCGGCAGCAGATCTTGCGGTTGCTGAAGACAAGGTCTCTCCTGTTCAGCAATGTGCAGCAATTGCACTGGTGATGGTTGTTCTAACATGCCAGAGCCAGATACTCTTGACGATATGGTGAGTGAGGAACATTCATTCATTTATTTGCAATGGGGGGAGTGTCCCCCGGTGGCAAATTGGATACACATAACAAATAAATAATTATACATAACAATTCAATAACAATTATACACCAATTAAACTGGAGTATTTACACAAATAGTCAGTCTTTTCTTAAACACACCTATATGTTTGGGAAAAGGCTCTAAGACTGCGGCAGGTAGAGAGTTCCAGTTATCAATGGCACGGTTTACAAAAGAATATTTACCATAATTTGTTCGCTGTGGTCGGCCCTTAACTTTGAAAGGATGATCGCTCCTACCCATGTAAGTGGGCTTTCCCAATCGTTTGCTAAGCTCACCCCATGCTGGTTGATTTGTATACGTGTTGTACATAGCGCAGAGTCTAGATTTCATCCTCCTAGCCTCCAGTGATTCCCACCCAAGTTTCTTTAACATACGGCTCACACTGCTCCTGGGATTAAAGTCACTGAGCACAAATCTAGCGGCCTTTCTTTGTACCATTTCCAACTCATTGATGAGTCCTACTTGATACGGATCCCAAACCGCCGAGGCATATTCCAGAATAGGTCTTACAAGTGACAAATAGCCTAATTCTTTAGCAGAGGTACTACTTCCTTTTAATACCCTCATTACAAAGTGCAGGGATTTGTAAGCTTTTGAAACTACACATCCTACATGACTACTCCATTTCATATCATTCCTTACGTGAACGCCCAAATATTTGCAAGAATCTTCTTCTACAAGTATTTCCGAGCCAATGTTATATTGAAAATCCTGCCTCCGCACTTTCCTTATTTTTAAGAGACTACATTTTCTTGTGATTATTTTCATTTTATTTTCAATCGCCCACTTATAGACCAGGTTCAGGTCCTCTTGAAGCACTGCATTGTCTTGTGAGTCATGTATCTTTCGATATATTACACAATCATCCGCAAACAATCGACAGTCACTGCGAATCCCATTTGGTAAGTCATTTATAAACGCCAAAAATAAAAAAGTTCCGATTACGCTGCCCTGAGGGATACCCGACGTTACGGTAATTTCATCCGAGAATATGCCTTCGACTTTCACTTTCTGGGAACGACCCGTCAAAAATTCTTGGATCCATAAAATTACTCTTCTATCAATCTTCGTCGAAGCTAATTTATGGAGTAGCATGTCATGCGGAACGACATCAAATGCCTTCGCAAAATCTATAACCACGGCGTCGACTGAAACTCCATGGTCTAACGATTCGCTAATGTCTTGAAAAAGTGATAGCATCTGACTCTCGCATGAGTAACCTTTCCGAAATCCATGTTGCCTATCATTAAACCATGATAATGTTTCCCACTGTTCCCTCAAGTAGTCGCAAATGAGATGCTCCATCTGTTTACAAACGATGGACGTAAGGCTAACCGGCCTGTAGTTGCCCAATTCAAGTCTGCTCCCTCCCTTAAATATTGGGACTACCGTAGCTCTTTTCCAGTCATCTGGGATTTGCGCATTGTTTATGGACACATTAAACATCACCTCCAAGTATCCTGCCACGGCCCTACCCCCTAGTTTAAGTACTTCACTAACAATATTATCAGGAGCCTTTGATACATTGAAACGTAGTTTTTGTATTAGCTTTACAATTGCTGACTGGTTTATTTGGAACAAGGGAGCCCCTGATTCGTCGTTAAGGTCCAACACACAGCTATTGGATTTATTGAACACACTACCGTAAAAGACATTTAATTCATTAGCAATGGCCTGTATCTCAGTAATTAATTTACCGTCATCGGACATTATCATCGACAAATTATTTGGATTTCCCTTTCTTCTCCTAAGATAACTGTATTTTTTTTTCCACCCATCACCTCCCGAACCAAGTAAACCTTGCATATAACTGTCATGAGCAGCCCTCTTTTTTAAGACGAGCTCTCTTGATAAGGACTTAAAATTCAACTTACTCTTGTCACTATCATGTCTTTTATTGTATAATTTCCTAATTTTCCGTTTTAGACTCCTAATTTCTCGTGTGTAATACTCAGGATCTGGGTTTTGTTTCAGCAATTTAAATGGGACAAATTTATCAACAGCGCTATTTAAAATTTTCAAAAAGTTAGTCCACAGGATATTAATGTGATTTCCTTCCGATGCCCATCCTACAAATAGCTCATTCAAATACCCCTGAAACTTGCCCTGATCCACCCTGCGATACTGGAATATGATCTTTTTTGTTACATCAGAGTCTAATTTTGTAATGTCACCATATCTAATATTTAATTCAACCCCAGAATGGTCACTAATTCCTGGTACTTTCAGACAGTTAATATACAGCTCTACAGGCCTTACGAGATAAACATCTAAGGTATTATTGTCTCTAGTTGGGAAGTCAACTACTTGGGAAAATCCCCCCTCCCTTAAGAATTTATTTGCCGCGCTCTGAGCCTGACCACAGCTAGTTGACTCACCAGACCAGTCTACTTTGGGGAGGTTTAAATCTCCAGCAATTATTATGCTCTTTTTCATAGCATTACCCGTACAAGTTTTATCATACTGTGTTTCGAGGAGAGAAAAGTTATCTTTCGGTGCTCTATACGCCCCTATCACCTGAAGAGGGAATTTATTTCCTTTATCCGAAATTTGTACACATAACATTTCATGATCCATATCAGCCCACTTTTAGAAACTACGGATATTTTTGCGCACACAAATAAATAGCCCACCACCTCGCTTCCCCCGATCCCTTCTGTACATTTCGTAGGTCCCTTGAATTATTTCGCTACTATTTATGTCCTCATATAACCAAGATTCTGTTGCAATGACAATGTCCGGAGAATACGTCTCTACAAGATTTCAAAATTCAATTAATGTATTTCCTAAACTCTGACAATTAACCTGCAGTAATCTTAGAGTCTTACCTCTGCAGCAAATATCTCGAAATAGCTCCTTCTGTTCCCATCGGCTGGCAACCTCTGGACCTACTCCTCCTCACAAAAGCCGGCACGAACCGATGACCCTGTCATGTAGGCCAACACCATCTATATCCAGGCCAGCGCGCTCTGACGTCACCGGTCCCCGCTAAGAAAAGTGTGGTCCTAGCGGACATGTTGAATTTGTCTTGCTGCAGTGTTTTCGTTGAAGTTCAGTGCAGTGAAGTTTTAGTGTTTAAATGGTGAAAGATGCCTCATCGCTGCTGTGTAACAGGTTGTCGTGGCAATTATTATATTGGACCAAGGGTCCATGTCTTCAAATTCCCCATGGACGAAGAATTTAATGTGAAATTAATAGCTCAATGCTATTCCACGAAAGGACTTCCCGCCAACTCAGTTCACGAGAGTAAGTAATACATTTTATGTTATTGGCAGTTTAGGATTTCGATATAAATAATTGGGGTTTTAATGTACCGGTACCATAATTTTAATTTATTTTACTTTATTTACAATTGCATCGTTGTAAAATAAATAAATAAATAAATAGTCTAGTATAAAAATAGATAAATAGATAGCCTACCGGTAAATAAATAAATGAAACTATATTTTCTGCCTATATAATAAAGCATTTGGAGATATTAATAAAATTCCTTAGGCTTACTTTTATAATACATTACACTCTTATTTTGGATGGTATATGACACATTAAGCTATACTTTTAGGTTAGGCTACATTTTGTCTTACTCCTCAGGTAATTGTAAATATGTACCGGTATTATTTTGCACAGTATATAAATTTAAAAAATAGGCCTACCATTAATATTGACTAAAGTATAGACTAGGTCTACATGTAAATATTTTGAATATGCAATAGACGCAAGCTAGTTTAAGCAGAAATTAAGCCTACAAGTGCATGTTTAGGCCTAAAGGTTATCACGTACTGTATTTGCTTGTGCCATGTAGCCTACACTTTAAAGAAACTGATATATTCCTGGCTGTCCATCATATTTTGATTCAGTGGCTAAAAGAGAAAATTCAATTATTTATTTAAATTTAAATTACAGCAGGAATTTGGAGCTTGGTTACTCTGTTCTTGTACACGAGCTACTGGAACTTAGAATTGATTACCTACACACAGAAATTGTAAAATTAGGAAGTTCTTTTCAATTGCCTCTGGTATTGAATAATGTGACAGGTAGCCTATTCATGCAGTTTTAGACATCATAATTTAGAGCAGTCCACGCCATGCAGTATTTCTCATGTGTGCAGTATGATTCAATTCATCTCATATTAGCTGGGACGTTTACACTTTACTGTAAGGAATATTGAGATACAGCTCTGATATCCCTTTTGCCTCTTTATTACAAAATTTATTTCAACACATGCTTACATTTAAACCTCCTAGTCAATACTATTACACATTTAAACCTCCTAGTCAATACAATTGCACAACACATTTATTCGACACACGGTAGAGGAAATCTCATTTATGTTCCTAATATGACAGAAGTCCACAATTGGAACAACAGATTCTGTATCTGTAAAATAAGAGAATTGTAACTGTCTTATCACAGTTAGTGGCATATCCTAACTTATGACTTAATACTCAAGGAAAAATATACTTTTAAGCCTATTTCTGCATAGTTTTTTGCACAGGATTTCTGAGAAATATAGATTTTATCATGGTTTTTCTTCTACTGTGTAGCCCTGGACATAACTCTTCATGCTGCACGTTTTTTACATTTACAGCAGTTTAAATATCACTCTGATGCCCGAAGACTACAAAATGTGACTTTTATAGGATGGAGTTAACGTTAGCAGTAGTGTTGTCTTAGATTTCAGTGACATTCACTTGATTTGCTTGTTGACACTGCAATGCTAATACTCATGTAAAGCAAATGTCTTTCTTTATTTCATTTTTTATGACAAAACATGTTTGTCATTTGTGCAACATCTTGTGCCAAAATTTAAAAAGTGGAACGCGTGCTGGTCATCTCATGGAAAAATATCTCTTCCCACAAATATTATTGGACAAATTATTCTTTCTACCTCTACTGAGATTTTACAGGAATGTATTTAAGAAATAAAACAGTGCTAGTATGTCATGGTGGATAGATCCCCTATTACACTGAAATTTCATTTTGTTATGTAGATGTAGCTCTCAAAACAGCTACTCTCATTTGCTATAATTAAAACTATCCATTTCTCTTGTTCATCTTTAATTTCTTGTAAATAATTTATTTTATAAAATAGCCCAGTTTTTAAAGCAAGGCTCTGGAACTGTTTCAAGTTTCTAAAATATGGTTGTGGAATGTACCATTTATTTAGCAGCAAAAACAAAAGTTAAGATCTAAAGTTGAACAAAGTTTTATGAAAGAAAGCTTTTCAGTCGGTCAACACAAACACAAAACTAAGGTTTGCCAATTAAACTACCCTGAATATATCTTCTGAATACAGCTAAAAATTTCAAATGTATACTGCTTCTGAATTTTTTTTTTAATTTTGTTTTTTTTGTTGCTTATTTACACTTCTTCCTTTCTGGAATAGAATTTTGTACCAACAGCAAGAATGAACCATGGACATTTCCATGTTGATGGTCAAGTGTAGTGTATTTGCACTACTTTGTAACCATTGTTTCACAAACGGAATGATTATTTTTCAGATGTGGTGTAACTTCCAAATATGAAGTACAGTATTAGCACTGGTAGCAAGCCACATACAGTATGTTGTGTATGATAAGAGAACAAAATGTGTTGGTCATTTATGCGACATCAATTTATATCCACATTTCAAATTGTATTGAGAACATTAGCTCAATGAGTGTACAAGCCATTCCTTCAGTGTTGCCTTTTTACATAGCAACATCCTACTTCTTTTTCTTCTTCTTTAACTCTGGAAAATGATAGTATCCTGATGTTTTTGAGAATTTTGCTGCTAGGCATTTAAAGTATTTAAGAAAGCATACAATTCACTTTCTTCTGTGGTACATAAATATCCAAGCGTATTTAATATGAAACATACTCTTCCTATTTATATCACTGAGTATCATTTAGTGTATTAATATTTCATGAATAGCATTGGTTTCTTAAAAAGTGTATTCATGAGTAAATAGGGGAACAGATTAATATAGGGCTCCCAACTGAACATCTTGGCAGGCATGGTATAATTAGCCTCTATTATTATAATTATTATTATTTTATTTTTAATCAAACCAGACATTACACAAAATAGTTTTTGAAATGTAATTGAATCCAGTGGATTCAGAAGAAAGAGAACATTTTTTAACGTCATAAACAAGGTTCATAGTTCATATAAATGTAAGGTAACTTAAATTGGAATATTATTTCCTTAAACTGTAGTCTGCAAGTCATCGTTTGAGGAAGGGAAGATATTTCACTGATTGATACCTATTATTTTCAACAATCATCTTCCCTCAATAAAATCTATACAGATTTTGGGGAGGTTCCTCTGTGTTGGAGAATGTTAGATGCCTGATTCTCCCTGTTTGTAGATAAGAATATCAATAACTTATAAACCTACTTTAAGTTTGAATGTGTAGTATTGCCAAGAATTTGGAGAATGCCATCAATTTTAAGCAGAACATGAATGAAAATATCAAGGTGATACCAATCAAATTGTGATGTAATGTGTTGTCTATATGTGCTTTTTAAATGATTCTGGACCTTACTTACTCTCGTAAAATTTTCTACACTATAATATTATATTTACCCTTGTTTACTTTCCTCTGTATCCTTCATTCAACCAGAAGACAATCATAGTAAGGAGGATCAATTCACTGAGTTTTATGACTAATGATCATAGTTGTAGTAATAATACATACTATTATAATAGTAATATCATACATAAATTGCTTCCTTTTTAACAAGCTTTCCTTCCTAGTGATGTTTTAAATAGAGTGCAGGTAAACAGCGCGGAGTAGATTTTCACCGACTGCCCGTGCGTTAGTTGTAAGTTAACTGTATTCACAGGTATATTTCTAAAATGGGATCTAATGATGATTCCTAGCGAAATCAGCAGTACATATTTTGTGCAGTGACTTTCTTTTTACGGATGTTTGTAGTCTCTGTACTGCTGTTTTCAGTCAAACCATCACACACACAGCATGAAAGACATATTGTTTCGTCAGGTTCTCAGTCAAGTGAAAGAATATCATATTTTGCGTTGGTATGCTGAGTCCAGTCGAACATAAAATTTAACGCACTGAGAATAACGCATATTACGAAGCGCACTCCCTGCTCAAACCTTCCGGACCACACTCGTGACGTCACGCGCAGAGCGAGCAGGCTTTAAGTTTAGAAGGTGTTGTGTAGGCTCCCTAGGTTAAAAGCGCCCCGTCGATTTAGATGCAGCCCGTCTCGGGCGAAGTCACGGCCACCAATCCAGCAGTCAGCTTCTACGTACACTAAGCCCAGTTGTGCACATACCCAGTCCATGCGGTCATTTACAGTCTTAACTCGCCTTAACGGAACGTCTCCCCGCCGAACAATGCCACTCATTATAATTTTTGCATTTCGAAACTTGCTTTTAGCTTTTCTGCCTAGTTCGTAGAGCTCCCCCATGATGTAATCAGCTGTAGCCCTCTTCTTCAAATCGTTCGTCCCAACATGTAGCAACAACACTTTAACTTTGTCACAGTCCTCTACATTTGATTGTTCCACTTGTTGGGCAAGCTGGTCAATTTTAATCCCCGGATAACACCGCACTTTCGCACCTGATTTCCTCGAGATATTCGCACTCCATCGTTTCATTGAATCACCCATTATGATAACGTCATCCTCAGTTTGCTCCTGCACGCCCTCGTCCACACTGATCCCAGTAGAAAGCCGTTCAGTCACATCCTTCACCGTTTCTTCTGATTCACGAAGCTTTGCTCTAAGTTCCTGTATTATTTGATCCCTTGCTTTGATTTGCACCCTCAAACAGTCCGGCGTATCACATACTTTACAAAACCAAACATACTTTACAAAACCTTTTTGCGCACACCCCGAAGAATTGCCATGCAGATCCTCGCCACCTCTTCGCCGCAGAGTCGACTCTTCTGAAAGTTCAACCTTACCAAAGAAAAAGCGTTAAGATTAAGGCAAGTGTCACGTTTTTTTTTTACCAACACATGACCAATATTAAACGCGTACGATATAATTAATAGTTGGCTTTATTCCTTTACAGGCACACCGCACTACAGCGTCCCGTGGCAGCAGAATATCCTCTTTTCCGTGTTTTTCGTGTTTGTACAAAAGAAATTGTAATGTGCTTCAACGTTAGTGTGGTATAAGATAGCAAATAAGCAAATAGCTACTTAATTTATTTTCTACTAGTAACGTTTATCATTCCTTTTCTATATAAATATAATATACGTAGCTAAGAAAGAGAGTTTTAAAGCGCTAAGTTACTGTATTAACAAATTAATTATTGTTTTTCAAAATTATTTATTAGGTTATGCTATCCTTCTATATAAAGGTGTCAAATTTTTACTTATCATTAAAAAAGGGCATAGTTGCGCCTACAGAATATGTTTACAAATCCAGTTGCACCGGCTTTGAGAAGTCCCCCCCCCCCCCCCCCCCTCGGCGCGCCGCTCCTCGAGTTGCATGCGCATGTTTGACAACTTCTCACACCCGTAATTTTTGGTTTACGAAAGTGCTGATCACATATTTTTGTGCGGTTTGATGTGCTTAACAACATTTATTTCAGTACTGTTTTCAATCCCATGAGAGTAAAAGGTGAAAAATCGACATTGAACATCAAGATGGCTTCTAACGCTACCCTATGAGAGTTTGTTTAAGTGATTTATAATAATTATTTCGATTGTTATCTAGGTTAAGTAGTGTCAAAACGATAGCCTGCATTCTGGTAAGTTATCCTGACCAAACCGCATATCCCTATCACCCTTAGGTACCGAGTTATGACGTTCAATGCGATGCTGGATACGAAATCCAAGATGCCGGCCATTTTCCAAGATGGCGGCATGTTCCCCAAGAGGGATTTTTTGGGACTTTTAGTATTTTGATCCAGGCTATTCAAGGAACCTCTCCACCAATTTTTAGCTTGATAAACTAATTTTCCTCACTTTACCCTATTCTTCTTACACTACTAGGGGAAGGGATGAATTTATAGATGATGGCTTTGCAGACAGTGCGGATTAGCAAATACCTGCTCTACTTAGTGTGTCCTCTTCATGTGTAGCCAGGTATTGAGCAATAATCGGTACATGTTTGTAGCCGACCTGCTATGAAATGAAATGAAATGTGTTATAATCTGTGTAGAGGGTGTGAGATTTTGAGGTGAAGCTGGCTGCGTGGCAGGGGAATAGGGGGCGGTTGTATAGATGCAGTAGGTGCAATTATAGATGTGTCTGCGGGGTTAATTGTAGATTATTGTAGATGTATAAAATGTGTGAGCGGGTTGTGGAGGTAAGGGGCCGAAATAGAATATACCCTCTGAGGACCCTATGGGTTGTATACCAATATTTAACACATGCGTTGCTTTCTGAAGTTTGTATTCATCATCCTGAAGGATTATTGATCATCTGCAAAGACAGCGTGGTATTTATGTATATGTTATTTCTCAATTTTATCCCAGGGCGTAAACTCCACCTCAGCATTGGTGCGAAAGTGACATCCCGAGAGTGCGGCCCGTTGTCGTTGTTTAAGACTTCAGTCTCTTGACTGGTTTGACGCAGCTCTCCATGCCTGCCAGTCCTGAGCTAATCGTTTCATCTCTACATAGCTACCACACCCTACATCCGAGGCAATCTGTTCAACATATTCTAACCTTGGTCTATCCCTACAGTTCTTGTCCTCGACCCTTCCTCCTTCCATAACTAAGCTTGCTATTCCTGGGTGTCTTAGTATGTGTCCTACCAACCTATCTCTTCTCTTCATTATCAGTCGCCAGAAACATCTCTTCTCTCCCACTCGTCTTAATACCTCTTCATTTGTAACCTTATCTACTCATCTGATCATCATTCTCCTGTAACATCACATTTCAAACGCCTCAATTCTCCTCTTTCCTGCAGCACCAATAGTCCAAGTTTCACTTCCATAGAGTGCGAATCTCCAGACGGAGGCTTTCAAAAATGACTTCCTAATACCTAAATCTATATTCGATGTCAACAGATTCCTTTTTTGTAGAAATGCTTCCTTGGCTGAGCCAACCTACTTTTTATATCCTCTTTGCTTCGTCCATCACTGTTTATTTTGCTTCCTAAGTAACAGAAGTCTCCTACTTCCTTCAGCTTTTCACCTGCCAATCTGATGTCCATAGAGGTTACTGATTTCTTTCGGCTGCATTCCAATAATTGTTTGCGGCCCGGGCACGAGCAATACGCAGTGTGGAAGCCACCGTTATGCTAAGCTAACATCATGTCCTGTACTCGAGCAATGTTGTTTACATTCGTGGATGAGGAGTGACGCCCTCGTCGATCTTCATCTTCCACATGCAACACCAGCGACCGACCATTTGACAAGACATGACCGCTTCACCACACACGTTGTGTATGCTGATACGCTAGTCCCACGTGCCCACTGGCGACCACACGTCTGTCTGTCATCGTGCGTTGTACTCGAATGATGCCGGGCACGCCGGTCTGCTGCTCCTCTCTCTGCGCAAGCGTCATTCCCCCTCCGCTGACACTTCTTCCGTCGTTGGACCAGCCGCGGGTGTGGATTCCGATGGCGATTGTTTGTTTGTGTCACCTGGTGTAGAGTTCGTTTACTGTAACTTTGCACTTTTTTGACAGCTAGGGTTGCCAACTTTCATAAGGAAAGACTCAATTTACAACCTGTAGTCCTTAAAAAATATAATAAATGTTTTGATCACATGTAAGTTTTTTCAGGTAATTTTTTGGCTTGTCCCAGTAATTGGAAACATATTCTGTCGGCCAGACTGAAAAGTTGCCTTATCAAACTGAAGAGCATGGGTGTGCGGTTGCTGTTCATCCGCCTGTGCAAATAACGTGATTATTATATTAAATTATAATAATTATAATTGATAATAATGCGCAAAGTCGTCTGAAAGTATTATTTCAATTTGAACGCGTGTTCACTTTTCATATAGATATATAGTGGTTATCTTAAATGTTGAGTAAATACGTATCCTGAGCAGGCAGAGAGAAGTGTCTGTCTCCGGTCGGACATCTTTGTTTTGACTATCGAGCCGGAAGCAGATACGGAATTTCTTGTTCAAGATATTTATTCTATTTCTCTCTCTTTGAAGGTAAAAGAAAAGGCAGCAGAACTCTTGATTTCCCCAAGAACAGTGGCAAGGTGAATTATTTTCACATGGCATGATTGGTGCAAAAATAGAACTAAAATATAAGTTGTTATGTAGGCCTAAAAGTTAACTTACATGGTGAAATTTTTCGTACATTTTATTTTAATATCAAGCCAACAGTTGAAGTAATGATCTTATCGTCTTAAGTACATCTTTCACCATACCTTAGTAAGCATTTTCCTGGAGCTGTGAAATGATGAGCCTGGAAATAATTCCACTCGTGCAACATTTAAGTTATCAGCTGCTGTGTCACAGCGCGGCCAATGATGTAACATTCTGTCAGCGATCCGTCAGTGGGTTTTCAGGTGTGCTGTTAGAACGATTATTTGATAAATGCCACAAAGAAATACAAGTTTCCTTTAAAAAGGGCAATGAATTGATATTGTGAGATGAATGTAGGTTTAGGCAACTCATAACAACTGTTCACCCCTTGACGGAATACACGCGGCCATTGTTGGCTGCCGTGTGGGGAGTGGCTCATTGGTTACAATGCACGTGGCAGCGGCGGATTGATCTGTCCAGTAGGACTATTTGTTCCCACGAGAACTGACACAAAAGTGCAAAGTTACAGTAAACGAAGTCTACCATCTGCTCGCGCAATAAAATGACACTTACTTTCAGAACAACCCTCGTAAATTTAAGGATGCCTTTCTTCCTAATAAAGGTGTTGGTAATTTTTAATCGGTTGTAAGATGCTAATTCCCTCAATCATTTGCCATTTTCATTCAATGTGGGTTCTCCTTGATTTCCCATTGCTTCTTCAATTGGTTTGTTCCCTACACAATAATTCAGATCACCAGCCACAATTACACAGTCACTTCTAGTTCATAAAGCTGTTCTGGTTCTTCACGTTTGTTTTCTTTTAAAGCATACATGGCTATCAAAATTCAGTTCTCTCTCTGCTACTTTCTTCATCTTCTCTCGAAATGGCCCACTTAGGACCACGTTTATTTAACTGGAGGATCTTGATCTTCGCCCAGTATTGACGCATTTTTTTTGCCTGTGTAACTCCTTTCTTTCAGCAGATCAGGGGGTATCTTTCTTCCGAGGTTTCTCCTGAAAACCATGGACTTCTTTCAAAGCACGTCTCACAGCCTGTCCGTCATGCAGATCTGATATTTCCAGTTCGTTAATATCCTTCTCAGTTTCCGTCAACCACGTGGTCCGAACCATCTTATTGTGCCAGGAACTGAGCAAACGATTGGTCATTCTTGTGGGAGGTTATCTCGCGATGTGGCCATAAAAGGCTATTCTCTATTTTCTCGCACAATCAGATAGTTTCTCTATATGTTCGTTGAGCTAGGAATACATCTACCTTTACCTTTACAGAACCGAGGATCTTTCGGAGAATTCTCCTCTCTCTAATTTCCATCTTCTCCATCAGACCCCTTCGGTTTAGAGCAGTGGTTCTGAGCCCGTAGAAGTCTGCGGACCACTCAGCGAGAAATTGAATCATGTACGGATCCCTCCCCCCTCTCTCCCCAATACACCTTATCAGTTGTAACCCTTCCTCAATAACACTTATTTTAAAGATATTTCAATTCTAAACCTGATAGTCATCACCGCGAATACATTCGGACGATTCTCGTTCAACGCACATCGATTTCGAAATTCCCATTTATTGACCACTTTTTTATACGTGCTGGTGGATTCTTTTCTCCCGCGGACCACTCCCGGGACACTCGCAGACCACCTTTGATCCGCGGACCACCGGTTAAGAACCACTGGTTTAGAGAAAGACACTCCATGGCATATAAGGTTTCTGGCCTTCTGACTGACTTATAATACACAACTGTTTGTAGAAGGTGAAACACCAAGAACAAGAGATGTGACCACACTGCACTTTATACCACAGATTAGGGACATGACAATACATTACTGATTAGAAGGACAGTCCGGTACATGCACGTTGACGGTCGATGTTCAGTACGACGCCGCGCCACCACGTGCTGCACTCAGAGCCGCCAGACGTCGTGGCAAGCAATCATACAGCGCTTGTATACGCTGCTGGGGAATACCGTCCCACACGGTTTGTAGGCGCGTACACAAAGCATCAACAGTGGCGGCAGGTGGACCTGAACGAACAAGTTGCCGACCGACCATATCCCAGACATGTTCGTTGGGCGGCATGTCAGGCGAACGGGCAGGCCAGGGAAGCAAAGGTATCCGTCGTTCTGCCAAGAAGGCTTTCGCATTCCTCGCCACATCTGGGCGGACATTGTCCTGCTGAAATATGGCCTGTGGAACGGCCTGCAAGAGGGGCAGTGCCACGGGCTGTAAAACTTCCCTAATGTAGCGGTCACTGTTCAGATTGCCCGCAAGACGTACGAGGCGCGATCGCCTGTTATAGGCCTGATTGCGTTCTCCACGGCGGCGTCGAACGCGTATGCGGCCATCACTGTAGGACAGGTTGAAGCGGGACTCGTCCGAAAACACTATGTTTCGCTACTCAGTCTGCCAGTGTCGGCGTGCACGTGCCCATTGTAGTCGGAGGCGTCGGTGGTTCCCAGTCAATGGAAGCCGACGCAGTGGCATGCGTGCTACCACTCCAGCCCTCAAAAGACGGCACCGCACCGTCGACGCAGACATGTCCACCCCCGTTGCAGTGCTCCAACGTCGACCCAACACCAAGGACGACGCTGTCCGATACGGCCATGCGGAGAAGATGGCGGTCATCTCGCGCTGTGGTCACATTGCGTCGTCCTGTACCCTGTCGTCGCTGTGTACGCTCTCCTCTCTTCGCTGGATCCACATACGCCTTACTGTTGACGCAGCGTACCCTGTACGAGCCGCAATGTCGCGGAAAGACAGACCCGCCTCCCGGAGCCCAAGCATTCTGTCTCGTTCAATCACACTCACATGCTGATAGTCCACCCTGTGATGTCGGCGAGGCATCGTTGCACTTGCTTACACGTTTCCACTTGGTATGACGGCCCCACGCCGACAGAGCTGTGCGGAACACTGACCTGTCCGGTCGCACGACAGAGGGCACTGGTGGACCAATGTACACGCCATCTCTCTGCGAGTTCAATCCCTTAGTATGGTACTGCAGGCCTACACGACCCCCTTCTGGGAGTGTCTCCGACCTTTTCTTCTGCTCTTTAGAATGAAATTCGAAAACAGAACATACATGGTTTCGTTTAGCGCATCTGCAGTAAGTATTGTAGGATTGGGAAACTGAGGCAAGTCCCGGCCTATCAAGTGGGAACATTTGTACTGTAGACAGGATTAAGGATTATTCAAGCAGCTAGAAGTTTCAACTACGTATATTTCGAGTAACTGGGGGACATAAACATGATACAAATTTAAGAACATATTTTGGAAACGTAATCAAATATTTTCCACTTTTAAGCTCATAAATAAATACATTTTTATGAAAAGTTAAGCACATAGTTATCCGGGCCCAGGTTATGAGTATTTGTATTTTATATGTGAAAGGATTACCAGCCCTTCGCACAACCAGGACCAGGGACTGTTCTGTCGGGACACCCAGGAACTCGCTCTCACCCACCGCCCTAAAGCTGGGTTTTCCTAGGCGCGGAAGTGGAGAGCGGAGTCGGCTCTCCTATGGTCATATGCAATTTTAATAGTAGTTATCCTAGAAGCGGAGCGGGCCGCTGCTGGACGAGCGGAACTCGCTCCTCCGCGTTCCTCTGCTCCGAGAGCAGACGAGTCCGCTGTCGGGTGGCGGAGTGGCTGGACGTTTGTACAAGTTGTGTGTAGTTTTATTCAATTGTGTCCCTTGTGTGTTTAGTATAAAGTGTGTGCACCATGAGTGTGTGTCGGTTTACTGCTTCCGAAGATGAACAACTCATTGAGTTGGTTCATGGTCATCCTATAATATGGAATCTAATAGAGAAAGAATATAGGAATGTTGTGAAGAAAGATGTCAAATGTCATTTGCACATTTTCGATCCTTCACTTAATGCAGTAGTAACTCATCCTCCTTCTCCTCCTCTTCCAAGTGTAATAAAATAGAAAGTCTAGATTCCACGTCCATATCGACCTCACTTTATCACTCCTAGTATACAAATGAGCAACCCTTCCGCTCTCCGCCAGAGGATAAGGACAAGACGCAGACTTGTCCTCTGGCGGAGAGCGGAACAGTTGCTCATTTGTATACTAGGAGTGATAAGGTGAGGTCGATATGGACGTGGAATCGAGACTTTTTATTTTATTACACTTGGAAGAGGAGGAGGAGGAGGAAGCGTTACTACTGCATTTAGTGAAGGATCGAAAATGTGCAAGAGACGTATTTAAAACGCGTGAAAATGAGGGAGTTTTTAAAATTCTTATAAATAAACACTTAATTGATGACGAAATTAGATTCAAACAGTACTTTCGATTGACCAAAAACGATGATGATGATGATAATTGTTGTTTTAAGGGGCCTAACATCTAGGTTATCGGCCCCTGATGGTTTGGGTGATGGTGAAGATGAAAATGAAATGCGAACTTAAAACTAAACCTAACTACTAACCTACATACTAGAAGAAGAAATGGAAAACTAAAGGAGAATAAGGCAAATAAAAGACAGGAGGAAAAGAAATGCCCTCAACCCTCGAAGAAGGCGGATTGAGGGACTTGGAAGGCAGGAGAGCCATGAAAGGCAGATAGGAAAGTGAAAGAGGAGAGGGTCCGCCCCAAAGGTAAGGGACAAAAAGGGAAAACGGACCCAGCTCAGGAATCCCTCGGGGTCGCCAACTCCCGAACTCACCAGCCGTGAGCCCCTGAGGGTGTAGCATTATCTAGGGTGCACCAAAAGTGGTGGGGCTACATACACCCGGTCTCCTGGAGGGCCTTAAGCAGAAGGCAGGAGATGACATGAAAAGAAAAAGAAGGCTGACCCCTCGCAGAAGGAGGGAATCAGAAAAGATGAGACAAGGGCCAATTAAGGCGGGAAAGGAAGAGACTCCCTAGGCCTCGGATACCCTAATACCGTCGGGGTCGGAAGAGAACAAGAGTTGACCAAGGGAGGTCGACAGGAAAGAAGAAAGAGAGGAGCCGGCACAAGTAAGTGGAAGCAATGCCGGACTCAGCTGGGGCCCCGTGGTCGCCAACCCACAACCCACTAGATGTGAGCCCCTGGGGGGGCACCAAAAACGAGTTCTATGATCTATACCAAGAAATAAAAGATGTAGAAGAACTGAAATCGCAGGTTTATAACAGAAAGCAGTAAACCGACACACGCTCATGGTGCACACATTTTATACTAAACACACAAGGGACACAATTGAATATAACTACACACAAACGTCCAGCCACTCCGCCAGCCGACAGCGGAGTCGTCTGCTCTCGGAGCAGAGGAACGCGGAGGAGCGAGTTCCGCTCGTCAAGCGGCGGTCCACTCCACTTCTATATAGGAAAACAGAACCATTAAAATTACATATGACCAGAGGAGAGCCGACTCCGCTCTCCGCGTTCCGCTTCCGCACCTAGGAAAACCCAGCTTAAGGCAGGCCTGTCCAGCCATGCCGCTGGTACCTGTGGCGTCACGAGACTCGCTCCGTGGCAGACTACTGTCAACCAAAATATGATGTGCACTCAAGTTTGAAGGTAGTTTGTGAAGTAACCAAGAGACCTACATAAAATCCAATAACATCATCATTTTCGTCGTTCTATTTTACGTTAATTCATGTAGGTTTGGAATTTTTAATTTATATTTTAGTATTTTTCATCACATTTGGAACACAATAAGTGCCCGTTTTAAACGGGTTTCAACCATGCGTCACATTTAAGAATTGTTATCTCACAAACCCGACATCAGATCGAATCCAAATTTTAACACAATATGCATTGGAATGCTGTATAACTGGTTTATTAATTTCAAAATTTTGTGTGTCCAAGAAACAAAGTTGTTATCATTTTTGTAAGGTAACTTTTTCTCGGCTCGGGGTGTTTGGAAAATGTAGTTCTTGGTCGCGTTGTAATCCTTATACATCAAAAAGGTATGCTGTATGACTGTGAAATACGTAAATTAATTCACTTATTTTATATCGGTTTGTATTTGTACGGGAAAATAAGACATGGTTCACCAGCTAGCCACTCCGGGGAAAGCTGTGCAGCGTTGCCAAGATGGAACCCCCTCACGCGTCATGGCACGCCACGCTCGGATGTGATGGGCTCCATCTAAGCAACGCTGTACAGCATTCCCCGGAGCGGCTAGCGACCATCAACACGTTCCGAAACCTTGAGCGAAGATTGTGGGACACTTGAGAGGGTACCTCCTAAATCACGAGCGAGCTACCGACCATCAACACGTTCCGAAACCTTGAGTGAAGATTGCGGGACACTTGAGAGGGTACCTCCTGTATCACGAGCGAGCTACCGACCATCAACACATTCCGAAACCTTGAGCGATGATTGCGGGACACTTGAGAGGGTACCTCCTGTATCACGAGCGAGCTACCGACCATCAACACGTTCCGAAACCTTGAGCGAAGATTGCGGGACACTTGAGAGGGTACCTCCTGTATCACGAGAGAGCTACCGACCATCAACACGTTCCGAAACCTTGAGAGACGATTGCGGGATACTTGAGAGGGTACCTCCTGTATCACGAGCGAGCTACCGACCATCAACACATTCCGAAACCTTGAGCGAAGATTGCGGGACACTTGAGAAGGTACCTCCAGTATCACGAGAGAGCTACCGACCATCAACACGTTCCGAAACCTTGAGCGAAGATTACGTGACACTTGAGAGGGTACCTCCTGTATCACGAGAGAGCTACCGACCATCAACACGTTCCGAAACCATGAGGGACGATTGCGGGACACTTGAGAAGGTACCTCCTGTATCACGTGCGAGCTACCGACCATCAATACGTTCCGAAACCTTGAGGGACGATTGCGGGACACTTGAGAAGGTACCTCCTGTATCACGTATGAGCTACCGACCATCAAAATGTTCCAAAATCTTGAGGGACGATTGCGTGACACTTGAAAGGGTACCTCCTGTATCACGCGAGCTACCGACCATCAACTCGCTCCGAAACCTTGAGCGACGATTGCGGGACATATGAGAGGGTACCTCCTGTATCACGTGCAAGCTACCGACCATCAATACGTTCCGAAACCTTGAGCGACGATTGCGGACTTGAGAGATTAACCTATTAAGTCTAGTTCAAATGTTTTGGACTCTCGACACAACAGACCAACATTCAGCCACTCCTCAATGAGGCGAATACGAGCATAGCAATGATTTCAGCTTTTGTTTGCTGTTAGTTCATGTAGGGGCTTGTGACATCGTGGTCATGCAGCCCTGCTAACTTGCCTGTGTGTCAAACTTCTAGGATGGTCGAGGTGGGAATCGAACACATTTCTTCTCAGTTTTGCCTCACACCAAAATTGAATTTCTTGGCAGAATCGAAACCGGACCTTCGCTTCGGGGCGACAGTCAAGAATGCTAGCCGTTAAACCACGCGCACCATCTGCAGTTGAAGTTGCCTCACTTTCCTGGCTAACGTGCGGCTAGCTGGGTGGATATGTCAACATTCATTGGCCGCCCGGAGCCAATGCTTTAATCTCAAAATACTCTGAAAAATTCGGTGAATGGGCTATATTACGAACGGATTGTTGGCTTACCTGAAACAGCCGTTACTGTCCTTCGAAGTAATTCCCGTGGATGGTTATGCACTTCTGAGAACGACTAAACGAGTCCTGGAAACTCCTGGCATAGTCTTCTTTAGGAATAGCCTTCAGTTTGGGTCGTCAAAACTCTAAATTGAAAGCAAGAGAGAAGCGTGAATTTATGCTACCTGCCTTGCACACCTGATAGACGGGCGGCAGTGAGAAGGGTGAATTTATGCAACCAAACGTGCACACCTGTTCGACGGGTGGCATTGAGAAGGGTGGATGTTCCGTGGAATGGTCCTAACCGCGGCATTTGCCTGGAAGGAAGATGGGAAACCACAGAAGACCATCTTCAAGGTTGCTGACGGGGTGATTCGAACCTCCTCGCCTCCCGGATGAGAGCGACTGCCAGCAGTCATGCCGTAAGGACCACGGCTAACTCACCCGGTTTGAGCTTAGTAAAGAGTCATCAATAATTATTCATGATTTCTTCATGCAGTAGTTTAACCAGGGATATTCTTTATCATATTTTTGTTGGGAACTACTTCCAGAATGTTTTGCAACACCAAATGAGCATCAGTAGAATATGCATGTTTAGCAGTGGCGTAAATTAGAACCTTACGATGGGGACATGTTCTTCAAAACATTCAGTACATTTATTTCTTCCATTAGGCCCCTAAGTCTGTGATGATTGAAGAATCATGGAAGGTTTAGGCTACCATGCGTTTATAACAAAACGTGTAGCCCTCTATGAAATTCCTCACTGAAATTTCATCTCGTCAGTAATCATTTATAATTATAACAGGATTGCATCCATCGCAACCGGTTGAATGCCAGTTATGGAGATAGTTGGATGTACTATGAATAGTGCATGTGCTATAATAGGGCTCGGATTTAGGTAAATAAGTATTATTTTATGTAAATACATATTTTAAGCATTTCTCTATAAATACATAAATTCCTGCTGTTCACTTATTAGCATATAAAAAGTTAGGATATTTACATTTATTAAAATCAGTACCAGTTATCTTTCAGTTTATTGCATTTTTTCCTCTGTGTTACTTCAACGGGGGAAGAACCTGTGAGCTATCTAATCTTCATGCAGAGTGTATGTCAGCTTGCAACTGTGTTATTCTTAATTTGTCGCCCCGTGCCACTCACTGTGGAAGCCGAGGATTTCCTTGTCCGTAGCCATATTGCACCACATGCTAGACCTCCCCCTCCCCCTCCCCCAGCTACCTGGAACCAGTGTCACTCACATGCAGTTCATTTCTGGCACTGTGAAGTTTAAGGCAGTTCTACGATGCCTAAAGTAAAAACAACTACAAGTTATTGTCTGTTGGAGAATTTAAAGATAATTAATTTTACTTCTTAAGGGGGCGAGCTGTTCTGGCAACCATGTGGGAAAGCAACCAAGGCTGAACAGCTATCTCAAGTTACACCTCACCTCAAGGGCACGAAACATATTGCTGCAGCTTTGCGCCTTCAGAGGGTGTTTCGTGATAGTCGTTGGTCACTTGTGATGGACAACCTGAAGATGTATCTCGTTGTGTATTGTAATGCTTCTGCAGTCAGTGAGACATAGCATACACTGCATTCGTGAGTACTGCATATTGTTTATATTCACATTAATAAACTAAATTATAGTTAAATATTTTTACTTTTTTGTCACATATTTCAGGTAATTTTAATACATAAAAAATAAATATATTTTCGATTTTTAGGACCTAAAATACCGAGCCCTAGTGATAAAGCATTTAAGCAGCCCACTTTTAAGGTACTGGTATTGGTGTATTTTTTGGTAAGCAAGCTATGATATGTGAATGGTTCATAATCATGAATACAGGTAACAGTCTTATTGTCTGTAATGAACATGACATGCCCCACCTTGACTGTTGCACCCTGTTCCATACACAAGGCTACACTAATACAGAGATCTGTAACACCACACTCTCCAGGTGTACCTCCACCATCTGTAGTAGTCGCATACACCAACGACTTACCCTAGCTCGTATGGTGATCATAACAAGAAATTCATTAAGTCCAGGGCTTCTGGAGTAGGCATGAAGAGGGCAGCGCAGGATGACATGGTCCATGGTCTGCATTCACACATTGGAGAATCCATCCAGCCCCATTTATGGCACAAGAAATTGCAGCGTCCATGCCCACTTCTCAGCCTGTTGAGGCGACACTATAGTTTACTTGGGAGGTCGAATCCATTCATTTTCCGAGTTGGATTTAGCTCATGAGCATTAGTACCAGATGTTGAATTTGACCACTCTTCCCGCCATCTCCGGTTTAGGTTAAAATATCCATCAAGAGTCGGCGGGCCAATACACTTGCTGGTCTCCTAGATGGAAATCGTTGTGGCGATGGGTAACACAATTTCTGGTGAACTGGTAATGAGGGAGATGACCGGATCTTCTTTGCTTCCCTCAGCCAAGCTTCCTTTCTCCTCAGGTGAAGCCAGCGGTCCCATGTCAGATTTATGGCATATAAAAGTACCTTCCACTAATTACACTTGTGTGAAGCTAAATTATACGTTAGATTGGAATAACGCTCTTAGGTTCCAACGTTCGTCGCCAGGAGCTGACTGCGGTGGCATCTAGTAACCAAGTTCAGAATTACCTGTCGTTTGGTAGCAAAAGTAGGAACTACTCGAAAATTGAATATTTGCAGTCATTACTTGAATTAAAAACAGATAACTCACACTAATACAGCTATCACAATTAACTATCAAATAATATGATAAAATTGGTCCAGTTAGCTCAAACATAAAATGCCAGCGTTTCGCTCCAGTGTGCCGTTGGGTTCGTCAGTTGGTACAGACACACCTCACCAATACGCGTGGCTAGCACATACTGAGAAGGCCATTGCAAGATCCAACATACAAGTAGTACTGACGTCACGAGCAATGCCAATGTGCTACTGAAGTTAAGCTCCCTTTCATAAAACAAAAACCTTACCTTGGCCCAACGGCACACGGGGGCGAAATGCTGGCATTTTATGTTTGAGCTAACCGGATCAATTTTATCATATTAATTGATAATTCATCTGCTCAAATGGAAATTAACATCACATTCCCATCGGGAATATTCGAAACTTGTCACAATTAACACCGGTTATCAGACAGATTCTACACACAACCAAAGTACACCGGGCTACAGGACCGCGTTGACGCAGCCCCTGAACTTAGGAACCAACCAACAAATCAACTCCTCAGGTGGGGTGGTGGGATATGACTAAGAACGGGTAACCAGTGGCGAGGTGTAGACTTTACAGTACCAGTTATGCAGGGCATGGTTTCATTCAGCGTAGTGTGCACATGTGCACTTTCCAGTCATACCGGGGCACAGTATTCCGCTGCAGAGTAGACAAGACTGATTGGTCATGTGCTTTGGGTGTGTGTAAAATCTGTCTGATAACTGGTGTTAATTGTGATGGCTGTATTAGTGTATGTTATCTGTTTTAATTCAAGTAAAGACTGCAGACAAGAATCTCAAGTAGTTCCTACTTTTGCTACCAAATGCTACGGTCCACAACACCTAGCTTGTAGACTTGGCTACTAGATGGCATCGCAGTCAGCACCTGGCAGTGAACGTTGGAACAAATCGAGCGTTATCAAACTAACCTACAAATTTTGGCTTCACATAAGTGTAGTCAGTGGAAGCTTCTTTTTCATGCCATAAATCTATGACATGGGACCGCCGGCTTTCCAGTCATACCGGCCCAATGGAAGGCATACTGAGTGATTTTTAACGCTCTTAAAAAACAGACAACTACGGCCGGGTTTGAACCCGCGACCTTGGGAAAAGCAGCTCAGCATGCTATCAACTACGCCACCGAAGCTGCCGTAGACAAGACTAATATCCGTTAATCGCAAGCAGTCAGCCGAGCCTCCCCATGAACTACCGCAAAGCTTGTGTAGGATGTTAGTGATATTGGGAGAAAGCTTGGTGAGATGTTCTTTGTAGCTCAGAGGTGGTTGATTCTTGCTCATCAACCATGACATGTATTTACAAGTGTATTAAATTCATCTATAAGGTGCATTCAAGAAGTAACGAGCCGGAGGCTGGAATGCGCAAACCAGTGACGACATCGGCTAATCGTGGCGTGTGTAGCGAGGTGTGGTTCCGACCAGAGCGTGGAAGGTCACAGCCCGTCGCTAGAGGGCACGCGTGCACGTCACGTGACGATACAAAGCGAGCAGTAGCATGCATCAATAGTCCAACGCTGCCAGTGGCATTGCAAACAGTGACATGGAGGCGTCAACCGAAGAGCAAAGAGATGTGGTTCGGTTTCTGACAGCGGAAGGAGTAGGGAGAACGGACATTTATCGCCGAATGTCACAAGTGTACGGCGTATACTGCATGTCCCTTGTAAGGGTCAAGGCGTGGCACAAGCGCTTCAGGGAAGGACGGGTGTCGTTAGCCGATGATGCCCGGTTTGGGGCATCCTCCTGCATTACCGATGATAACGTCTAGCTGGTTGATGCACTCATTACCCAGGACCCCCGAGTGACAGTGAACGTCATAGCCGCAGTGGTCGCTCCACGACCTCATACGGCCAACACAGTCGCAGCACTCCTGCAGAAATTCAAATGGGAGGTTCTCGGCCACCCTCCATACAGTCCAGACCTCTCTCCCTGTGATTATGCCATGTTTGGTCCCCTGAAAAGGGCTCTGCGGGGCCAACGATTCACCTCGGACACCGACGTCCAGTTGTACTTGCGGAACTGGTTCACATCGCAGCCCAGGGAATTTTATGAGACAGCCATTCACCGCCTCGTGTCACAGTGGGACAAGTGCCTCAACAGCCAGGGCCAATACTTCTAACATACAGGTACTGGTTTCTGTAATTATGCCTCCGGCTCGTTACTTCTTGAACGCACCTTACAATAACCTACGTTTAAGTGGTGACTGTGTATTAGTATTTGGGGCTAGATGCCTGGGGACTTGAACTAAGATAATGTAGAGAGAATGTAGAAACCCATTCAGGATGGCTGCTGTCAGCTCTGGGATTGCAGCAGCAACGCGACTACAGCTGTGGTGGAAGACTACACAAAGAAGTTTGATGGGTTCATTTGATAACAAATACCAATAATAATATTAAACACTACAGTCTCTCCTCTGCATGTGAGGGGTTGGTACAGGTCATTCACAAAAAGAAGAATACGAATACCAAACACAACTTTAATAAATAAAACATTACAAAATATGACAATTATTATTATAAAAGAAGTCTTACATAGAGTAGTTTCACACAGTTCCATGTTAGGAAAACGTCTAAAACATGATAAAATATAGCATTCCTCAACCTTATACCAACACGATTTAACAGGGACAGAATAATGTGGGAAGGTGGAACATCCAGGCCTTCTAGCACACACCTGATCAATAAACCAACACCAGAGGACTTCAAACATTTTAGAAATTTCTTGAGGACAAAAATTGTAATGTGCAGACATATTGGAGAAATATTAGAAGCCTAAGTTATCAACCAACACGAAGCTCATAGGATAGACTGAAAAGCTTCTGCTAACAGCTTTGTCACAGGTCTGGTGTTTGCAGCATTCTGTATCCTGGCTATTGGACGACCTTACAGTAGAACACTCCCTGACATTTCTAGCAGCTTGGTAACACTGCAGTACGGACGTATTCCTCATAAGCCTTGGTTATTACGACAAACCTTTGTGTGTGTACCGTGCATATAACATAATTTTCAGCTTCAGTTGCAATTACATTTTCCAAGAACCAAAGTACAAGGAAATTCCTTTCCCTTCCCTTCTGTCAATAGTGCATCCTGTTTCCTAGTGTGAACACAGCCTACCCTTTGCAACCCTTGCACATTGACGGTATGCACCTCAAGTCAGTTTTTATTGCATGTTTACACGAAGTGCACACATTTTAGGACAGCATGGCCAGTAAAAGAAACGTTGGAAGAAAAAGTTAAAAGTGATTCATGAAATTGATAATAATAATAATATTATATGATTTACGTTCTTTTTAACAACTGAGGCTTTTAGAGATGCTGGTGTGCTGGAATTTTGCCCCAAAGGGGATCTTTAACGTGCCAGTAAATCTACTGACACTGCTCTCTCACATTTGCGCACATTTAAATGCCAACTGACTTCACCTGGATTTGTTCCTGCAACCTTGGCCACAGCAAGCGAAAACATTTCTGCTGAGCCATGCAGCCAGCCACTAAAAAACAAAATACCTGCTCAACTGGAAATGAAAGTTAGTTCCTTTCTTTACCAGTGCCAGTGGCATGCAAACTGCAGAATTTCAAGCTGAATTGTTAAATCCAGCACAGCTAGGTTTTTACAGGGATGCAACGAGGAGAAAGTCTGCTGGCACCTTTACAGTCCGCTGAGGAGCTGGGCACAAACCCGCAACACACACAGATTTGCTGGCAACGAATTTCAACTTGTCATGTGGCCTTCAAGAGCCTGATGCAGGCACTGATGACTGGAGCTGTACACCTCATTAAGCACAGTTCAAGGACTGGGTTTGATTTCTGGATCTGCCAAGAAATTTAAGCACTGCAACGGCATCATTGACCTGCTCCAGGCCAGTGGGCTGTCTGACCCTGAGGCTAAGTGGGTCAATTCCTGGTTGAGCCTAGGGAACTTAATCTCAATAGTTAATTCCCCTTGCCTCCACCAATCCTCCCCAGAGGCCACACATCACCTTGGCACTGATGGCTTTTAGTACATCTCATTTAGATGCTTTACACTTGTTATACACTGCTCAACAAAAGTTTGGACTACAGCCATCAATTGAAGACCCAACGGAAAGAACGGGGCAAGTCCAATTTTTTCGGAAATAAGTTTATGGTTCATTCTGGTGGCCAGCCATCGTCGCTACAGATCAGTTGAAATTAATTTCAAATAAAGCAAAATGTCACCGAGATACAGAGGTTTTTATTTTTAGTGGAAACTGAAAGAACGTCCCATATCCTCTCACTTTTTCATAATATAACTTTAGTTGTTATTTGTTGTACACGCACTTCCTTTACAAGAAATACGGCACAATAACTATATTGCTTACCCTGAATTGCCGTGTTCTAAGCATTTCTTCTTAGTGTTGAAAGTTTAAATTCGCTCTCCTGAAAAATGTACAGAATATGACTTCCTGTGGAGTCTTCAATTGTATGCTGACACTGCCATAGTGGAGTGGGACCTTGATGGTCTCATTCAGAGCGGCGAGGACTAACTAAAGACCGATACTGATCAACATGAGATACAGATTTTCAATGTTTTTGTTTTCAAAAGCGACACTTAGAAGCGAGTTTGCTTTGTTTTTGTACCGTTTCATTGTTATCCAACCACGATTGTTATTGTTTTCAGCGTGGCACTCTATGGAAGTGAAACTTGGACTATTGGTGCAGCAGAAAAGAGGAGAATAGAAGCATTTGAAATGTGGTGTAACAGGAGAATGATGAAGATCAGATGGGTAGACAGGGTTACAAACGAAGAGGTATTAAGACGAGTGGGAGAGGAGAGATGTTTCTGGCGACTGCTAATGAAGAGAAGAGATAGGTTGGTAGGACACATACTAAGACACCCAGGAATAGCAAGCTTAGTTATGGAAGGAAGGGTCGAGGACAAGAACTGTAGGGGTAGACCAAGGTTAGAATATGTTAAACAGATTGCCTCGGATGTAGAGTGTCGGAGCTATGTAGAGATGAAACGATTAGCTCACGACAGGGAGGCATGGAGAGCTGCATCAAACCAGTCAAAAGACTGAAGACTCAAACAACAACAACAGGACTGATGTTTAGTTTGATAATAAGTTACTGTATAAACCTCAATGGGTTTACTACAAGAAGTCATTGCATATAAATTCCAAACTTTTGTTGAGCAGTGTGGCTCCTAAAACTGATATGGGTCCTCACACTAAGAGAGGAGGTTGATTTGATGATTGTAAAATACAATTCCTCAGTTGTTTCACAGCCTCTGAACTCTGCATTCCTCTTGCTTGCATTCAAATGAATTCATTACCCATTCAACTGCGATATTAATATTCAATTAGTAACTCCTCTGAGGTTAGAATCCACCACATAGAAAATTCATCTCACCCTGTAGAAGGACAATTAGTGTAATACTGACAAAACAGCGTTATTATAAGGTTGAGAATAACTATTGAGAGTATTTTCAAAGAACAATTCATTTACAAGCACACACACTGAAATGTAATGGAAGAATGATCACAGCACGAAACAAGTAGATTGGATCAAGAATTTATTGTAAGACCTTCGACCAACCATATCCACACACAATCAGACCTTGCTTTATATCTTTTGAAGAAAATAAGTTTTTTTCTTTCTTTTAATATACTGTATATATTTACACACAATTAAAACTGCTGTTATCGTTCACCTTACACACCATACTTGAGTCACAATGATCAGTGGCACCGGCATAAGTATCACATATTGTAACCCTTTCCAAGCAATGATCACAGACCACGGAGTTGTACTACCCTGCCAGGGAATTGGAGCGGGGCTGTTGTGTATACTTTACGTCAGCTCGCCTTGTTATGGCTGCCGCGGGCGGGTGCGGTGCAAGAGGGGGAACGCAAGTACAGTCATACAATGAGAACACAGCGCACGACCCAGCACTAATCATGCACACGCACGACATGCACTGAGGTTTTGCTAGCAACGACTGCACGTCTATCGCAGGCGTGTGGCTGGGCGGAGTGCACTAGTTCAGATTTCCGCCACTGGCAACAATTCGCTGGCAGGGTAGCACTGTGTTTCTGTAGCAACTGTATCTGTGGTTAAACACACCAGTGGATGAACCGTATCCATTTAGGTAAAGTTGATAAGGTTTAAGGGGAAACTGTGTGTTTGTCCAACAAAGGATACTTCCAGTTGAACAATGTTGGTAAATCTGTTGCACTGCTTTTACTAGAATATATTTTGTCATTTTGTACTGTGGTTGTTATTTGAGATAGCACATGCTACATTCCTTCTTCTTAACACGGGATAAGATTAAGAAATGGGAAGTCACTTCTCATAACTTTTAGTTACGGTATTACTGAACTGATTATTCTATCAATATTCTGATTTTGAAAATACAGACCTTGAACAGTTTCTCTGTCCTCATGCCCCTAGGTGTTCTTGAAACTTGAGCACTTTCTGATAGTTTCTGCTGGACGGTTCTATTGTTTCCCCGTTCCAATAGCCTATATAAACCTCAGACAACGCCACTTCAAGCTATCACAACAAATGTTTGTAAATGCCATCCTCATATATCAAGAAACTTTTCACAGCCCAATAGCCCGAAAAGTCATTCTGAAGAAGAAGGTTGTGGTTGTGAACAAACTGTTAAGAAGAATAAGAAAACAGTTGCCGCATGCAACAACATCAATCAAGTGGCTGGATTGGGTCCAACAAACGGAGGAATTAATGCAAATAAAACGTCTGCCCAAAGAATCATCGAACAAAAATCGTAGAAAAGATGCATTGAAGGAACAGATTCTGAAACCAGTGTCGAACGGGTAGAAAGTAGTGACAGCCTAGATGATGTGAATCCTCTTTCATCAACTGAATATTAAAATGGCGAAGAGGAGGAGGAGGAAAAGTTCATGAAGATGGAAGTTTCTGGAAAGAAGATTTTGATGTAAATTTTCCCAGAAATCCAGCCACAGGTGGAGCAATTCCAAGCCTGAGTCTCAGTGGAGTTGGTATCTCTGGGAAATGCTCGAGTTGGTAGGTTTGCCTGCAGGTCCTACTCATTGAGCAAGGGCGGGCGGGATGATCTTGACAGAAGGTTCCCTGGTCCTAACTACCCAAAGCTGTAAAAAGGCTTTGTTATGAAACCTCAAACGATGAATACAGGTGACCCTGCAAGAATTAATACATATAGTACACACTCCAAAACTTGGTTTGTAACATACAGGAATACAAGCTGGACTGGCTGTAGGGCCAGAAAGATCTCAGATCAGAGGCGTGTGTCACCCCACAATCTACAGGCCAAAGCCCTCAAGGAACACTGCACATCTTATAAGGTGATCAAACATCCCCAGTTTGTTACGACAGTCCTGAATTTTCACCCCTTTTTCTGAATTTCTCAAAAAACCATTCAGAATTTGGCCAAATCTTTGCTGCTTTGATTCATTGCATACTTGTTTGTGTGTGTGGCCCTGTCACTAGTGTATAATACAAACAAGGATTGCCGTAGTTTAGCTAATTCGGCTTTTTACTCCTTTGCTGTGTTTCTATGTTCACAGTCTTCCTGTGTCTGGTTTTTACCCAATCCTACACCATCCACTTCAAGACACAAGATCTTTCTCAGGAATTAGGTTTCAGGAGGGCGTTCATGGGTAGCTGTTATATGAATAAATGTTGCCACCTGTGGTATGTTCTAGTTAAATGTGCAGCCTTGTTAAGGCGAAGCAATTAGTTGCTCTTTCAATTGGCCTGTGATGTGTTCTGTGTTGCCCATTGTGTGGATAAGTAAAAGGAGAATAGTGCAGAGTACCAACCAGTAGCAACACAGAGAAAGCAAAGGCGGGTGGACATAATTGGCTCATATAAGCGGCAAGATTACACCTATAGGAACTAAATTAAACTGAAACTCACTAGCTATATATGTGATTAGAACAACCAAATAAGTACATAAATCAATAATTAAATAAATAAGAAAATAATTTATCTAATAAATAAAAGTGAGCTATATTGTTAAGGCCTAATGTCCAAACCCCATAATTATAATAATTATCATAAGGGACTCCTTCGCCCAGCCAAGCTTCATGCAATGTAGGCCATCAAAACAGAGACCGCAACGCGACACAACAAGGAGAAAATACTGCTGACAACGGGTGACCTAATTGAACTTTCCAATAAGCAAGGGACCCACGCACCCGGGACAGTTTCGAGACAGACAGTGACAATGGAGACCAATTGACGTCAGAAGCTAGCGCCCCACATCATGGGTGAGGCTCTGCTTCAAGACCACCAGACATCGCCGCAGCCGTACATCTAAGGGTGTTCCAGCTTTTCCTTTTTCCTCCTCTGTACCTCTAACAACACTCTCACCCTGACTCTAGTTATTAAATCCTAGTTACGCATAAGTAATTTCTGCCTCTTGTCATTTCATTCGCCCTTATACTGACTTCCCTAACGACATGCAGAATGCAGCCGGTGGCCCGCGCACGTACCAATGTGGTGCGCCGGCCTGAGCCCACTTCTGTTCCCTCTACACCTGTTCATCCCCCAACACATACACGCACCCTCACAGATACAACCTCATTCCAGGAAGCCGCCTCCTCCTGAGCATCCCCCATCACACAACTACCCCTTTGCCAAGCCACCAGAGAGGGTAGCAAACTAAACAATATAAAGAAGATGTTGCTTTGCAAGCTTTAGATCTAGTAATGAGATTTCGAAACACTTTGCAGGTCATGGGACACTGAGGGAAGGCAAAGTGTTCCTAATTTTGATTAGCTTTACTTGCAGTTGTTGTAATATGTTAATCTCAAGATTTAATTTTCATTATAAATAATTATTATCAATTTACACGTAATTAAATACATTTAAGTTTTTGTAGATATTATCATAGGAAGTTTCAAATGAGTAGATAATTGTTTATTCGAAGAAGAATCCATTTCAGGTTCCGTGTTGACAGATAATTGTTTGTTTTGTTATGAGAAGGTTTTTTGTTATTATGTTCATTAGTTTCCATTTTGTGTTGAAGAATCTACGAGGCTCAAAACATGTCCACATTGCTTTTCTATGTTTTTAAATGTGTAATAGCATCGACTAGGTGTTTCATTTTATCTGAATATTTGTAAGTCAATACAGGATCTCAATTAGTTTTAATGGCTCATTATCTCCTCTACAGTGTTCAAGGATTATTCCTGCAAACTTCTTCCTCAGTGATATAAGTCACAAGCGCTTACATCACGCAAACGAGTGGCCCAGAAGCCTTTACCAAATGACTTGATCATCAGCAAACACTTCCCGTAACTGTCGCAAAGAACTATGTGCCATATAGGCCATAGCACGATCCTGCTGGAAATACTAATACTTTTTCTCCCCTCAAGTCAGTTCAGCAAAATATTGTTCGAAAATATTGTGAAGGGAACGGCTGGAAAATTGTGTCCTGAAAAAATATCAGACCAATAATTCATTGGGCACTAATAGAGTAACAAGCACTCGCCTTCACATCGTGCAGAGGCGTGATTTCTCTGTATATCCACTCAAATGGAAGCATACTTCGTCGATAAGTTGGGGTCCACAATACCGCCGTGGACACTATTCATTAGCCAATTGCAAATTCTTATTATTTCAATGAAACCCTCAATGGACTGATTGAAACTGATATTGTAAATGTAATAATTTTGTTGCAGTACGAGCTGACCAGTTTCCTGCACTACTCTCAGTCTAACCTCTCGTGTGAGAGCTGTCCTCCTCCGCTGATTTTTACTATTATGTATGAAACCACTACTACACACTCGTAAACGAGTTGTATGTAATGTTTTGAACGGGGAAACTGTGTACAGTTAACCATAGCGATAACTGAGCGAGGGGGCTAAACAAGCGCCAGCTGTCAACACAAGCAATATGGTACTTGATCTGGGATTCCCAGTGTGAAGTATTATTATAAGCTGTGATTCACCAGCCAAGGTAAGGGAAAATTTCTTCTCACTCGCATGAAGGGACATATCGAATAACATAACATCTTGTTTGCTTGTATTATTCAATTGTTGAGTCAAGTTAAATATCATTTTGCACCCTCTTTTTCTCACTTTAAGTGCAATTTTATTTAACCTTATAAATTTAATTTTGATTCGTTGTCCCCAATAGTTTAGTATCACCATTTTGATCTTGTTTATTTAGAGCATTCACAATAGCCTACATGGCTTCAGAGCAGGAAGGTCCACAGTGGATTTGATTTTTGCTGTAAGGCAGTTACAAGAACAGCACTATGAGTATGGAACAGATCTACTGATGGCCTTCCTGGACATTGAGAAAGCATATGACAGTGTATGCAGAAACAAAGTATGGAAGTCCCTGGAGGATAGAGGAGCAGAAAAATGGACTACAAGGAGGATAAAGGAGATGTACAAGGGAAGGCCTGTTACGGTCTCTTGCCAGCGTTTCTTTGGTCTTCAAAGGTTTCTTAGACCACTTGGAGCATACGGAAGAATGTGTTCAGGGACTCTGCTAGTACATATATAAAAATAATAGCGTCGATGTCCCTAGAAAGGCAACGGTTGCACTTTCTTCGCTAATGCGGTGAGGTATCCACATTAGGTTCGTGGGAGCAATTATTTACCCTATAAAACATTTCGGATTAATTTCTAAGAATGTATTTCAGGTAGTGAAATGTTCACTGCTGACCTCGGTTACAGGTCATGTTGGAATATTAAATTCTAGGTTTTGCTCACCTGCCACTTCCTAACCTTGTTTTGTTAATTGGGTTCATTGTCCATTTCATCTTCCATCCCATCCTTTTGAACAAATTTTGGTTTCTGTTTTGGTCCCTAGAAAAATATTATTTCTAATTTTGTGTCATCCAAGTATTCAATCCACCTGGGCTCATGCACTTACACGGAGTGGTTTCGGGCGATGGCTCGATCTGTTGTGTTACCAAGTTTGGTAGTTTCAACTCAGAATGCGGTGGTCACGTTTCCTATGCACATTCTCTCAACAAATATGTCCTTCAGAATATCTTTCTGCAGACGAAGAGCTACAGAACCTTCTTTTACCAAAATATTTTCTTCAGTATTATTTCATGTTCCGCTTGTATTGCTAACTACCAGTGAAACCGGTCTGTGGCTGACAATTAATTTTGACTTGTGATCACCAATATTTTATGACTCAAAATTGCCGAGGATTTTCTCTGACCTTCAAAAATATAACAGTCTTAAGAAGGAATCGAATCGGCGATACTGGGATCAAGAGGTCGCCAAGTTGCCCACACACTTTATCTAACCCTACAAGTGCCAAGAGTTGATTTTTTCGGCTCTTCCGGTTGCTTTGTAGTGCCAGGGCCGAAAAAATCAACTCTGACTATGTACGTGTTTTTAGACATGTAGCGAATCTTTTCACAATTCTTGGAAGCAGACGGTGACGAGGAAGTTTCGTGATTGCGTTTAGTTAAGTTGGTACTCTAATAGGATACGTATTTCTGTTGTATTTACTCGTTGAAGATGCATGGGCCATGTGGTCATTGTAAACAAATATGGCTGACCAAAATAGTTTATTGGATTTTTGTGAAGTTCAAGACGGTGAAATTAATATCAGTGATTCTGAAAGAGATGATAACAGCATACATGATTCTAGGGATGCCCAAGGAAGTGGATTTAGGGATGTCCAAACATTTGAACACCCTGATGATGAAGATAATGATATACCACTGCAGGTACACCTCAATCGTATTATTAATTGTAATCCTGACTTAGAAGCCTGAAACATTGTGTGATGTTAGTTCATGATATTTTCAACAAATTGTATATTCCAAAAGTATTTACTTACTACTATTATGTTCACTAAAACCCCTCAAACTTTGAATCTAAAAATAAAAAAATGAATTTAAAAAGAAGACTTCTGTCAAAATTTGTTGAAATATACAGAGAGTTTATAGTTGGTATGTAACGGAGCCCTCACTTGCCCGCTCGCCCGCGTTGCGCGTCTGTCTCCCGCTACGCACTTTGCCGTTATGCGGCGCCTGCGCGGCACTGAGTCATTGAGTATAGGAATTTGTACTTACCTATTTCACAGCTGGTGATGAAAATGTTTGCCATTCACTGCTACACATCGCTGGCACCTTTTTATGAAACTGGCATTTACTCTCTGAAGTTCCTCAGCACCGATTGACTGTATTTCAGCTGTAATATAGTCCTTAAGCTCATTTATAGTGTGAGGGTTTCTCGCATACACTCTATTTTTAAGCGTCCCTCACAAATAAAAGTCACATGGTGATAAGTCTGGGCTTCGCGGGGGCCACACGTTCCGACTTATAATCCTCGTACCGAAAATGCAACGCAATTCTGTCATGGATGCTTCGGCAGTGTGAGCAGTGGCAGAATCTTGTTGAAAGTAATTTGACAATCGCTCTCCGTAAGTCAGTTCGTCAAAAAATTGGTCAAGGATCACATTGAAGTACAAATTCCTATACTCAATGACTCAGTGCCGGGCTAGCGCCGTATAACGGCAAAGTTCCTGGGGGGAGACAGGCGCGCAACGCGCGAAAGCGAGGGTCTTGGTTACAAACTGAACTCTCTGTATATCTTGTATTTATGTTGCAAATAATGCACAAACCTTCCTCTTTAAAATGCTGTATCATTCATAAAAATGTGCCCATTAAAAGTGACTAAAATTAATTATTATTCCAACAAGTAATTTTCTACATTATTCGCCTGGCACTAAAGACTATACTGCATGGCACTTGCAGGGTTAATGATAGAATATTTCTATAGAACTTGAAGCCATCTTTTACCACAACAACACTCACTACAGAAACTGCTATTGATAGCACCTTCCACTCTTGTAAAATGTATGGAGTGGCTACCAAATAAAAATAATACTTGAAGTCAGATTTAAACTCCGTCGGTCTCCGCTACATTGTTTGAAAAGGGTTCATTTATTAAACAAAGAAACAAAAAAATAATAATCATGCTTTAAAAAATAAATATTCTGATTGTAAATAATATTCAAATAAAACAAAATATATGCATTCATTAGTACTTTCGAGACATAATACATACTGATTGGTTCAAGATAGAGTTATACTAATTCATTAACAATCACTTCATTGCAACAATTAAAGAAAATTATCAAGCTAGATAGGGAAAAATAGGGAGAATTGGTGACTTACCAGGACAGCAGTTCCCACTCATGATAAGGCCTAGCTTGATAATGTTGCCTGTGTATATTATAATTAATTGGAGAAAATTAATAGTCATGAGGTTAAAAGCCTAAGCTGCCCTATCGCTACCTCCTCCTCTTCAACCTTTTCCTATAACCCTTCCCATACCAACCAGGATTACTGACAGAGGTCTTGGTCTCACCAGTCTCCTTGTCGTCCTCTTCCTCACTCTGTTCCTCTTCTTCTTCTTCATCCTCGCCACAACATTCGCATATTGCACTGCTAGACTTGCTGAAAACTGCATCGAAAGGACGATAAAATAAGCAATTTTTTGAATGATAATATAACTTACAAAATGAACACTTGCTGGCACATCCATCATCACAGCTTTGCTTGTTTGTACTTTCTGGTGTTTTTGTACTATGTTTAGAGTCTTTAACATCACAGGTCGGGGAGTCAGTCTTAGGAACATCTTGGTCATTTGTGCTCGATTTACTATAATTATGCTCTATTGGAAATATAACAGGCAAGTTGTTGGAACTTTCACCAATTTCACAACCTAATTTTGTAATACTGTTAGAATGATTACTGGCCTCGACTAATGTCTGGCTCCCAGAACCAGCAGACTTATCTACATCTAAACTACAAATAAATTCCCTACCGTTTCTAATACATAAACTAGACTGATCATCGCTTGTTTTATTGCTAGAGCTATCCTTCAGATCCACTTCTAGAGGGTCCCTAGAAGACACTCCATCCTGCACTCCGTCAGCAAAGGCGTCATCCACAGGGCCGGGTCTTGAATACACTTCGCTACACTCCAAGTCATCTGCCCCGACGCTAACAAAGTGAAAGCTCTGCTTATCGTGCTCTAGTTTATAAGACGACATAAATGAATTCTGATCAATTTTTGAGCTATCGCAAAATATTGCCAAATCCTCGTTGATCTTCACACTAGCATCAACTGACACATTCCCTTCCACTTTGAGTTTAACACCTTCATAAACTATTTCCATCACTGGAGTTAAACAGTGCTGAATTTCTTGATGAGTTTCATCTTTCACACACACTACAACCATTTCTTCTCTCGCACATAAACGTTTAATAAGTGGATCATCATCGGCAGCATCTGATGGGGATCTGAGGATGGGCTGAGTAGTGGTGTGTTCTTCGGCAGGATGCAGCACCGTGGCGTGGGTAAAGATGGGATCCTGAACACGACTGTAGAAGGGAACCGTCATTTTGAGGTGAGCCATAACTTGCTGCATGACCTCATCACACCTGCCTGCAATGGGGACACACATTACTCCACCGATTAGTGAGCCATTTCACACTCCAGAAGCACTGAACATTGACTAAATCCAAGATACTTCGAAAGTGGTAATTTAAACTTTCCCAAGAGATAACACAGTGAAACCTCTATCATTCTTTGAAGTACTGTTTCTCTGGATTCATCTAAATTTTGCAAGAAATTTCTTAACCAATAAGGGTCAAAACTGACATCTGTCATTCCTTGAATCAATTAAAATTTCAAAGAGGTGTAATTTTCCTGTATCTGTCATTCATAGCTCTTGTTCTCAACACATCCTGATCCCTTATTAATCATTTTCAAAAACATAAGTATCAACATTCATACATCAGTTGTCAACAACTTGATAAATTCACCCACAGCTTGCATTATTTTTGGAGCACCCTGTACCATGCTTGAGAAATGAAATAACTCAACAGGAAGAGTGTAACATTGTACAGCCAACACTAATTGGTTGTTGAGCGAGGCTGACACTGAAGAAGAAGATTGGACAGCACAGGTTATCAGTTTTGAAATGCGGTGCTGTACCGTTCCCTAAAGCAAGAAATAATCAAAGTTTATTAGGAATAAGAGTTGTCCATACGCTAAGGAGATGGCCTTTATGGCACCACCAGGACTTGTCACCAGTAATTATGGGGTTCATGTTTGTCCTGCGAGACTTTAGCTCCGCCGTCAGCAGCTTCACCACAAATTGGAACATTCTCAGGACGACAAATCCGGGAAATGATACTTCCACGAACGATAGATAGAGGTTTCACTGTATTTGGTATAAACGTGATTGACAGAGCTGGATGGTGATGAAAGGAAACACTCCAGAAGGGAAAACAAAGGATTAAACCTTGTATATGAGCTGACTGAGGGCACAACTGCCAATGAGAAACACAGATAGAACTAAAAGAAGGGCATTCACCTGGAAATACTTCCTGGTTCAGTATATCATCACATCCTATTTTCTAAATCTAAAATGGGTTTATAACATTTCTTGGCACATTTGTTGCATAGCATAGCACCAATACTGCTGTGTTTGTTTGTTTCTCTCCAGACATCAATGAACGGGTTATCGATTGTGATGATGATGATTATTATGAAATTGTTGTTTTAAGGGACCTAACATCTTGGTTATCGGCCCCTAATAGTTTGAGTGATAGGGAAAATGAAAGAAAGCTTGTAGTTTAACGTGACCATTAATCGCACGATCATGAGCCATGGGACCTCCTTTTTACATGGAATCAGATTGACCGGGAATCGAACCCGGTCCGCCTTGGTGAGAGGCAGACAGCTTGACCGCTGAGCCACCACACCCCCCAACAGGAAAAATGACAATAAGATGGAAACCATAATGAAAACAAAAGGAGATTGAAAAGACACACAAAATGTAATTTAGATTGAGAATATGCACAAAATACAGGTTAGAGTAAAAAAATAAATTTATAAAGTGCAATTTAGAGTCATAATACTCACAAAATACAATTTAGATTCAAAATACTTACTAAATGCAATTTGGATTGACAATACTTACAAAATGCAATGTGGATTGACAATACTTACAAAATGCAATTTGGATTGACAATACTTACAAAATGCAATGTGGATTGAAAATACTTACAAAATGTAATTGACATTCAAAATACTCAAAAATGCAATTGAGATTCGAAATACTTACAAAATGCCAAACCTACAAAATATCAATTGTGAGACTGATAAGTGAAACAAGTTACAATAAACACTCACCACTTATTTTAAGAACAGCTTGATCATCCTTTGGAGTCCATTGCAAGTTTACAATGTACAGTTTTGGCCGCTTTTTCACAGGCTTTTCCATACCCCACAGCCAAGGATATTTCTTCAAGACCTGCAGACATCATTGAATTGTAGTCGAACTTCACCAAAGCAATGAACATTTACTAGGAAAACACAAGTATGTATGCTCTGACCTTGAGACTGGAACCAATACACAGGATGATGTCAGCCTTGTCGGCCGCTTCACACGCGGCAGGCCAGTTAAGGGGCCACTTCAACTTGCCACGTTCACCGAAGTGAACTATGGTGTCCACCAAAGGGTTGTCGCAGGCATAGCAGTGTCGCATCGTACGGTGGCTATATCGAGCCGTGTTCTCCGTCACATCGAATAGTCTCAAATATTCACGGGGAGGCTTGCAGTTCTGACAAACCTGTACAAAAACAAATACAGTTCAATACAATACGAATTATAATGTCACTTGTGAATGAGATCTGAATTAATACTGCTGTGCACCATCTTGTAAAATATATTGCAAATAAAATAAGAAAAAAGAAGAGGAAAAATTGACAACAATGCTTGTGTTTACCGAACCAGACAGTCCCAAAACTATTGCAAAATGTTGTTGTTGTTTCCTATGGCTAGCCCGGATTCCAATCCATCAGCTTTCTTGCGTTCCAATAGAGTTGTGTGAGGTTTCCTGAAGTTCTAGCAGTCACATCAAGTTTGTTGCAATGTAGCAGGTGCCCCTTATCCATTTTACTTCCAGGTTCGTGACAAAGTGAGCATTCTTCAGATCTCAGGATGTTGATTCGTTTCAGATGAGCTGCAAGGCAGTCGTGGCCAGTGTTAAGTCTGAAGAAGGCTACAGCTTCTCTTCTTGGTGTTAATTTATATTGATCCCATTTGGCATCAATGTCTTTCCATAATTTGGTTTCTGCTGTTTTCTTTGCCATTTCTTCATACCTGTTTTTGATAGTATTTTTCAAGATCCTTTTTGCTGACATAAAATCAGTCTGACTGACAGGTTGTTGTAGTGTGGTACCTTTTTTTGCTAATTTGTCTGCCTCTTCATTTCCTGCTATTCCAACATGAGAAGGGATCCACTGAAATGAGATCTGTTTGTGGAGTCTTTGAAGGGTTTTTATCATACAAAAAATTTCTTTCAGTTCTTTATTTTGGGGCTTGTAATTTGACGAGATGGCTTCGATGGCTGCTTTTGAATCTGTAATGATAACACATTTCTGATAATCAATGTTTCTGCCTAATAACTGATGGAGTGCATGTGAAATTGCTCTTATCTCAGCATCAAAGTTTGTTTTGTTTTGGCCTACTGGGAAGTAGAGTGAGAAGAGAGATGAATGTATTTCTGCTCCAGTTCTATTTTCTTTGTCTTGTGAGCCATCTGTAAATATTTTTAGCCATTGATTAGATGGATATCTTTCTTCTATTGTACAGAGGGCCAGTTGTTTTAGATCTTGTGGTAAAGAGTCTTTCTTGCAGACCTCTTCTAACAAAGTAAGATCTGTAGTCACTTGTATATATTCAATGGGGTTGACTGGCATACAGAGTGGTTCAAGTTTTATTTGCAGATTGCTCTTATTGATATATTCTTTGGTGAGACTTAAGGGATCTTTTTGTGTTTTAAGATTGGGGCTAGAAACTGTTTTTTTGTTCCATGTCATTTGAGGTAGTCTTTGTATACTGAGATATGCATTGGCTGTTTGATGTCTCATCTCTTCTTCTATTGGCAAGTTGTGGGTGTATTTGCAAGGCGTGGTTTTTATTGCACCTGTTATGATTCGTAGGGCATTATTCTGACACCTCTCGAGGCGATCAATGTTTGACTGGGGTGCTGTAGAGATTACTTCACTGCAATATTTTATGATAGGTTTGATGTAAGTATTGTAGGTTTTGTTGAGTGTGTCTTGAGTGCTCCCCCAAGTAGCTCCTGCTAGTCTCTTCAGTAATTTCATCCGTTTGCTTACTTTATCCTCCACATGTTTTATGTGTTTGGTCCAGTTCAGCTTCTTGTCCATGATGATACCTAAGTACTTTGTACTTTCACTTTTGGAAGGTCTTGATTACAAAGCAAAATGTATGCGATCTGATCGAGTGCTTCTTAACCCTCTCCACTAGAATTATTGTAAGTCCTGATTTCTCCCAACTCGTATTTATTTCTGTCAGCATTCTTCATATTTTAAAACCTTGTATTAAGTACTGGTTGAAGCAATATACATGTATACAGCAAGGAACTACAAAATTATAATGTTTTTAACTTTCTTAACGGTATGTCTTGAGAGTGTGGAAACGTTCAAAGCAAATGCCTGGATGGAGCCCTGATTGCTTCTCATAATGATATCGCCTCCTCCAGGATTTCTTGACGCTGATATATCACCACCTGAATCACTCACAAATATATATCACTTTCATTGCCAGATTCAAAAATGTCATCACTTCTATGGTTACTATCATCAAAATCAGCCGAAAAAGACACCAGAATCTCGGCTTCGTTCAGACTGTGTGCCACCATGTTGCTTCACCGCGACTGCTTTCCATGTTAAGGAAACAGAGCAGTTTTGCCAAGCAAAGAGAAACCAAAACGACTCCTGTTTGGCTTCTTTCGATTTCCGGAAGGGATCAGCACTTACAAAACGAAGTACAAAAGCGCTGGCATGCCAGGTAACCTAGAAACGAGCGGCGAAACATTGTGTCGACTTAGGGTCAATACACCAGCTATAACGCTAAGTGAAGGCTGTTGATCTCAAGTCGACTCACGAGTGGAGAGGGTTAAACATGTTCATGGAGTTCGAGTCCACTTCACGAAACATGTTTAAAATCAACATGGCGTAGCATGAAGTAGATTAAAATTGAATATAAACATTGTGGAAATTGTTTCTAAACTAATGAATAGACATAATAAAGGAGGGCACAACATCACAGGCCCACTATCTTCATTCTGATGTACGGACCACACCTGCGTGTGAAACAACATAACCTGATATATTGGATGTTACATCCTTTCTTTTGTTCTCAGTAATAAAAATTGTATGAATTCAATTGCAGTAAAATTCTGCTGTAATAAACACCAGTATAACGAAATTTTCAGAATAACAAATTTTGTATTTGGTCCCTTCCCTTTTCCCTATTTTTTGCGTGTTAAAATATTTTATTTTAACGAATTTTGTATTTTCAGTTTAACAAATTAAAATTGAGCTTTTTTTATTACCAATTTGACCATATTTTCTCAAATTAAAACTAAAATTCATCCAGTTTTATGACTAACACTATTCTTGTTACATTATTACATTATTCAGATGATATGATCGCCATTTTCCATATATGCACCATACGCCATCGAGAACCTTTTGTGTAACCAATATGCTTCGCCCGTCTCACAATGCAAGACGTCACTCTATTTTCTGAGTAGGAGCGCCAAGTTTGCAATCCACCAATGAATGCTAGGGTTTCGTAGCTTTGTGTAACCAATATGCTTCGCCCGTCACACAATGTAAGACTTCACTCTATTGCCTGAGTAGGAGCGCCAAGTTTGCAATCCACCAATGAACGCTAGGGTTTCGTAGCTTTGTGTAACCAATATGCTTCGCCCGTCACACAATGTAAGACTTCACTCTATTGCCTGAGTAGGAGCGCCAAGTTTGCAATCCACCAATGAACGCTAGGGTTTCGTAGCTTTGTGTAACCAATATGCTTCGCCCGTCACACAATGTAAGACATCACTCTATTGTCTGAGTAGGAGCGCCAAGTTTGCAATCCACCAATGAATGCTAGGGTTTCGTAGCTTTGTGTAACCAATATGCTTCACCCATCACACAATGTAAGACTTCACTCTATTGCCTGAGTAGGAGCGCCAAGTTTGCAATCCACCAATGAATGCTAGGGTTTCGTAGCTTTGTGTAACCAATATGCTTCGCCCGTCACACAATGTAAGACATCACTCTATTGTCTGAGTAGGAGCGCCAAGTTTGCAATCCACCAATGAATGCTAGGGTTTCGTAGCTTTGTGTAACCAATATGCTTCACCCATCACACAATGTAAGACTTCACTCTATTGCCTGAGTAGGAGCGCCAAGTTTGCAATCCACCAATGAATGCTAGGGTTTCGTAGCTTTGTGTAACCAATATGCTTCGCCCGTCACACAATGTAAGACATCACTCTATTGTCTGAGTAGGAGCGCCAAGTTTGCAATCCACCAATGAATGCTAGGGTTTCGTAGCTTTGTGTAACCAATATGCTTCGCCCGTCACACAATGTAAGACATCACTCTATTGTCTGAGTAGGAGCGCCAAGTTTGCAATCCACCAATGAATGCTAAGGTTTCGTAGCTTTGTGTAACCAATATGCTTCGCCCGTCACACAATGTAAGACGTCACTCTATTGTCTGAGTAGGAGCGCCAAGTTTGCAATCCACCAATGAATGCTAAGGTTTCGTAGCTTTGTGTAACCAATATGCTTCACCCGTCACACAATGTAAGACGTTACTGTATTGTCTGAGTAGGAGCGCCAAGTTTGCAATCCACCAATGAATGCTAAGGTTTCGTAGCTTTGTGTAACCAATATGCTTCGCCCGTCACACAATGTAAGACTTCACACTATTGTCTGAGTAGGAGCGCCAAGTTTGCAATCCACCAATGAATGCTAAGGTTTCGTAGCTTTGTGTAACCAATATGCTTCGCCCGTCACACAATGTAAGACTTCACACTATTGTCTGAGTAGGAGCGCCAAGTTTGCAATCCACCAATGAACGCTAGGGTATCGTAGCTTTGTGTAACCAATAGGCTTCACCTGTCACACAATGTAAGACGTCACTCTATTGTCTGAGTAGGAGCGCCAAGTTTGCAATCCACCAATGAATGCTAAGGTTTCGTAGCTTTGTGTAACCAATATGCTTCGCCCGTCACACAATGTAAGACTTCACACTATTGTCTGAGTAGGAGCGCCAAGTTTGCAATCCACCAATGAATGCTAAGGTTTCGTAGCTTTGTGTAACCAATAGGCTTCACCTGTCACACAATGTAAGACTTCACTCTATTGTCTGAGTAGGAGCGCCAAGTTTGCAATCCACCAATGAATGCTAAGGTTTCGTAGCTTTGTGTAACCAATAGGCTTCACCTGTCACACAATGTAAGACATCACACTATTGTCTGAGTAGGAGCGCCAAGTTTGCAATCCACCAATGAATGCTAAGGTTTCGTAGCTTTGTGTAACCAATATGCTTCGCCCGTCACACAATGTAAGACTTCACACTATTGTCTGAGTAGGAGCGCCAAGTTTGCAATCCACCAATGAATGCTAAGGTTTCGTAGCTTTGTGTAACCAATAGGCTTCACCTGTCACACAATGTAAGACTTCACTCTATTGTCTGAGTAGGAGCGCCAAGTTTGCAATCCACCAATGAATGCTAAGGTTTCGTAGCTTTGTGTAACCAATAGGCTTCACCTGTCACACAATGTAAGACGTCACTCTATTGTCTGAGTAGGAGCGCCAAGTTTGCAATCCACCAATGAATGCTAAGGTTTCGTAGCTTTGTGTAACCAATATGCTTCACCCGTCACACAATGTAAGACGTCACTCTATTGCCTGAGTAGGAGCGCCAAGTTTGCAATCCACCAATGAACGCTAGGGTTTCGTAGCTTTGTGTAACCAATATGCTTCACCCGTCACACAATGTAAGACATCACACTATTGTCTGAGTAGGAGCGCCAAGTTTGCAATCCACCAATGAATGCTAAGGTTTCGTAGCTTTGTGTAACCAATATGCTTCGCCCGTCACACAATGTAAGACATCACTCTATTGTCTGAGTAGGAGCGCCAAGTTTGCAATCCACCAATGAATGCTAAGGTTTCGTAGCTTTGTGTAACCAATATGCTTCACCCGTCACACAATGTAAGACGTCACACTATTGTCTGAGTAGGAGCGCCAAGTTTGCAATCCACCAATGAATGCTAAGGTTTCGTAGCTTTGTGTAACCAATATGCTTCGCCCGTCACACAATGTAAGACATCACTCTATTGTCTGAGTAGGAGCGCCAAGTTTGCAATCCACCAATGAATGCTAAGGTTTCGTAGCTTTGTGTAACCAATATGCTTCGCCCGTCACACAATGTAAGACATCACTCTATTGTCTGAGTAGGAGCGCCAAGTTTGCAATCCACCAATGAATGCTAAGGTTTCGTAGCTTTGTGTAACCAATATGCTTCGCCCGTCACACAATGTAAGACATCACTCTATTGTCTGAGTAGGAGCGCCAAGTTTGCAATCCACCAATGAATGCTAAGGTTTCGTAGCTTTGTGTAACCAATATGCTTCGCCCGTCACACAATGTAAGACGTCACTCTATTGCCTGAGTAGGAGCGCCAAGTTTGCAATCCACCAATGAATGCTAAGGTTTCGTAGCTTTGTGTAACCAATATGCTTCGCCCGTCACACAATGTAAGACGTTACTGTATTGTCTGAGTAGGAGCGCCAAGTTTGCAATCCACCAATGAACGCTAAGGTTTCGTAGCTTTGTGTAACCAATATGCTTCGCCCGTCACACAATGTAAGACGTCACTCTATTGTCTGAGTAGGAGCGCCAAGTTTGCAATCCACCAATGAACGCTAAGGTTTCGTAGCTTTGTGTAACCAATATGCTTCGCCCGTCACACAATGTAAGACGTCACTCTATTGTCTGAGTAGGAGCGCCAAGTTTGCAATCCACCAATGAATGCTAAGGTTTCGTAGCTTTGTGTAACCAATATGCTTCGCCCGTCACACAATGTAAGACGTCACTCTATTGTCTGAGTAGGAGCGCCAAGTTTGCAATCCACCAATGAATGCTAAGGTTTCGTAGCTTTGTGTAACCAATATGCTTCACTCGTCACACAATGTAAGACGTTACTGTATTGTCTGAGTAGGAGCGCCAAGTTTGCAATCCACCAATGAATGCTAAGGTTTCGTAGCTTTGTGTAACCAATAGGCTTCACCCGTCAACCAATGTAAGACATCACTATTGTCTGAGTAGGAGCGCCAAGTTTGCAATCCACCAATGAATGCTAAGGTTTCGTAGCTTTGTGTAACCAATATGCTTCGCCCGTCACACAATGTAAGACGTTACTGTATTGTCTGAGTAGGAGCGCCAAGTTTGCAATCCACCAATGAACGCTAGGGTTTCGTAGCTTTGTGTAACCAATATGCTTCACCCGTCACACAATGTAAGACGTCACTCTATTGCCTGAGTAGGAGCGCCAAGTTTGCAATCCACCAATGAATGCTAAGGTTTCGTAGCTTTGTGTAACCAATATGCTTCGCCCATCACACAATGTAAGACGTCACTCTATTGCCTGAGTAGGAGCGCCAAGTTTGCAATCCACCAATGAATGCTAGGGTTTCGTAGCTTTGTGTAACCAATATGCTTCGCCCGTCACACAATGTAAGACGTCACACTATTGTCTGAGTAGGAGCGCCAAGTTTGCAATCCACCAATGAACGCTAGGGTTTCGTAGCTTTGTGTAACCAATATGCTTCGCCCGTCACACAATGTAAGACGTTACTGTATTGTCTGAGTAGGAGCGCCAAGTTTGCAATCCACCAATGAATGCTAGTGTTTCGTAGCTTTGTGTAACCAATATGCTTCGCCCGTCACACAATGTAAGACGTTACTGTATTGTCTGAGTAGGAGCGCCAAGTTTGCAATCCACCAATGAACGCTAGGGTTTCGTAGCTTTGTGTAACCAATAGGCTTCACCCATCACACAATGTAAGACGTTACTCTATTGTCTGAGTAGGAGCGCCAAGTTTGCAATCCACCAATGAACGCTAGGGTTTCGTAGCTTTGTGTAACCAATAGGCTTCCCCCGTCACACAATGTAAGACGTCACTCTATTGTCTGAGTAGGAGCGCCAAGTTTGCAATCCACCAATGAACGCTAGGGTTTCGTAGCTTTGTGTAACCAATAGGCTTCACCCATCACACAATGTAAGACGTTACTCTATTGTCTGAGTAGGAGCGCCAAGTTTGCAATCCACCAATGAATGCTAGGGTTTCGTAGCTTTGTGTAACCAATATGCTTCGCCCGTCACACAATGTAAGACGTCACTCTATTGTCTGAGTAGGAGCGCCAAGTTTGCAATCCACCAATGAACGCTAGGGTTTCGTAGCTTTGTGTAACCAATATGCTTCGCCCGTCACACAATGTAAGACGTTACTGTATTGTCTGAGTAGGAGCGCCAAGTTTGCAATCCACCAATGAATGCTAAGGTTTCGTAGCTTTGTGTAACCAATAGGCTTCGCCCATCACACAATGTAAGACATCACTCTATTGTCTGAGTAGGAGCGCCAAGTTTGCAATCCACCAATGAACGCTAGGGTATCGTAGCTTTGTGTAACCAATATGCTTCACCCGTCACACAATGTAAGACTTCACACTATTGCCTGAGTAGGAGCGCCAAGTTTGCAATCCACCAATGAATGCTAAGGTTTCGTAGCTTTGTGTAACCAATATGCTTCACCCGTCACACAATGTAAGACGTCACTCTATTGTCTGAGTAGGAGCGCCAAGTTTGCAATCCACCAATGAATGCTAAGGTTTCGTAGCTTTGTGTAACCAATATGCTTCACCCGTCACACAATGTAAGACGTCACTCTATTGTCTGAGTAGGAGCGCCAAGTTTGCAATCTACCAATGAACGCTAGGGTATCGTAGCTTTGTGTAACCAATATGCTTCGCCCGTCACACAATGTAAGACATCACTCTATTGTCTGAGTAGGAGCGCCAAGTTTGCAATCCACCAATGAATGCTAAGGTTTCGTAGCTTTGTGTAACCAATATGCTTCACCCGTCACACAATGTAAGACATCACTATTGTCTGAGTAGGAGCGCCAAGTTTGCAATCCACCAATGAATGCTAAGGTTTCGTAGCTTTGTGTAACCAATATGCTTCGCACGTCACACAATGTAAGACGTCACTCTATTGTCTGAGTAGGAGCACCAAGTTTGCAATCCACCAATGAATGCTAGGGTTTCGTAGCTTTGTGTAACCAATATGCTTCACCCGTCACACAATGTAAGACATCACTCTATTGTCTGAGTAGGAGCGCCAAGTTTGCAATCCACCAATGAATGCTAGGGTTTCGTAGCTTTGTGTAACCAATATGCTTCGCCCGTCACACAATGTAAGACGTTACTGTATTGTCTGAGTAGGAGCGCCAAGTTTGCAATCCACCAATGAATGCTAAGGTTTCGTAGCTTTGTGTAACCAATAGGCTTCGCCCATCACACAATGTAAGACATCACTCTATTGTCTGAGTAGGAGCGCCAAGTTTGCAATCCACCAATGAATGCTAGGGTTTCGTAGCTTTGTGTAACCAATATGCTTCGCCCGTCACACAATGTAAGACGTTACTGTATTGTCTGAGTAGGAGCGCCAAGTTTGCAATCCACCAATGAATGCTAAGGTTTCGTAGCTTTGTGTAACCAATAGGCTTCGCCCATCACACAATGTAAGACATCACTATTGTCTGAGTAGGAGCGCCAAGTTTGCAATCCACCAATGAATGCTAAGGTTTCGTAGCTTTGTGTAACCAATATGCTTCGCCCATCACACAATGTAAGACGTCACTCTATTGCCTGAGTAGGAGCGCCAAGTTTGCAATCCACCAATGAACGCTAGGGTTTCGTAGCTTTGTGTAACCAATATGCTTCACCCGTCACACAATGTAAGACATCACACTATTGCCTGAGTAGGAGCGCCAAGTTTGCAATCCACCAATGAATGCTAAGGTTTCGTAGCTTTGTGTAACCAATATGCTTCACCCGTCACACAATGTAAGACTTCACTCTATTGTCTGAGTAGGAGCGCCAAGTTTGCAATCCACCAATGAATGCTAAGGTTTCGTAGCTTTGTGTAACCAATATGCTTCACCCGTCAACCAATGTAAGACATCACTCTATTGTCTGAGTAGGAGCGCCAAGTTTGCAATCCACCAATGAATGCTAAGATTTCGTAGCTTTGTGTAACCAATAGGCTTCGCCCGTCACACAATGTAAGACTTCACTCTATTGTCTGAGTAGGAGCGCCAAGTTTGCAATCCACCAATGAATGCTAAGGTTTCGTAGCTTTGTGTAACCAATATGCTTCGCCCATCACACAATGTAAGACGTCACTCTATTGCCTGAGTAGGAGCGCCAAGTTTGCAATCCACCAATGAATGCTAAGGTTTCGTAGCTTTGTGTAACCAATATGCTTCGCCCGTCACACAATGTAAGACATCACTCTATTGTCTGAGTAGGAGCGCCAAGTTTGCAATCCACCAATGAATGCTAAGGTTTCGTAGCTTTGTGTAACCAATAGGCTTCACCCGTCACACAATGTAAGACTTCACTCTATTGTCTGAGTAGGAGCGCCAAGTTTGCAATCCACCAATGAATGCTAAGGTTTCGTAGCTTTGTGTAACCAATAGGCTTCACCCGTCACACAATGTAAGACTTCACTCTATTGTCTGAGTAGGAGCGCCAAGTTTGCAATCCACCAATGAACGCTAGGGTATCGTAGCTTTGTGTAACCAATATGCTTCGCCCGTCACACAATGTAAGACATCACTCTATTGCCTGAGTAGGAGCGCCAAGTTTGCAATCCACCAATGAACGCTAGGGTTTCGTAGCTTTGTGTAACCAATATGCTTCACCCGTCACACAATGTAAGACGTTACTGTATTGTCTGAGTAGGAGCGCCAAGTTTGCAATCCACCAATGAATGCTAAGGTTTCGTAGCTTTGTGTAACCAATATGCTTCACCCGTCACACAATGTAAGACATCACACTATTGCCTGAGTAGGAGCGCCAAGTTTGCAATCCACCAATGAATGCTAAGGTTTCGTAGCTTTGTGTAACCAATATGCTTCGCCCATCACACAATGTAAGACGTTACTGTATTGTCTGAGTAGGAGCGCCAAGTTTGCAATCTACCAATGAATGCTAGGGTTTCGTAGCTTTGTGTAACCAATATGCTTCGCCCGTCACACAATGTAAGACGTTACTGTATTGTCTGAGTAGGAGCGCCAAGTTTGCAATCCACCAATGAATGCTAGGGTTTCGTAGCTTTGTGTAACCAATATGCTTCGCCCGTCACACAATGTAAGACGTTACTGTATTGTCTGAGTAGGAGCGCCAAGTTTGCAATCCACCAATGAATGCTAGGGTTTCGTAGCTTTGTGTAACCAATATGCTTCGCCCGTCACACAATGTAAGACGTCACTCTATTGTCTGAGTAGGAGCGCCAAGTTTGCAATCTACCAATGAACGCTAGGGTATCGTAGCTTTGTGTAACCAATAGGCTTCACCCGTCACACAATGTAAGACATCACTATTGTCTGAGTAGGAGCGCCAAGTTTGCAATCCACCAATGAACGCTAGGGTTTCGTAGCTTTGTGTAACCAATATGCTTCACCCGTCACACAATGTAAGACGTTACTGTATTGTCTGAGTAGGAGCGCCAAGTTTGCAATCCACCAATGAATGCTAGGGTATCGTAGCTTTGTGTAACCAATAGGCTTCACCTGTCACACAATGTAAGACATCACTCTATTGTCTGAGTAGGAGCGCCAAGTTTGCAATCCACCAATGAATGCTAAGGTTTCGTAGCTTTGTGTAACCAATATGCTTCGCCCGTCACACAATGTAAGACGTTACTGTATTGTCTGAGTAGGAGCGCCAAGTTTGCAATCCACCAATGAACGCTAGGGTATCGTAGCTTTGTGTAACCAATATGCTTCGCCCGTCACACAATGTAAGACGTCACTCTATTGTCTGAGTAGGAGCGCCAAGTTTGCAATCCACCAATGAATGCTAGGGTTTCGTAGCTTTGTGTAACCAATATGCTTCACCCGTCACACAATGTAAGACGTTACTGTATTGTCTGAGTAGGAGCGCCAAGTTTGCAATCCACCAATGAATGCTAGGGTTTCGTAGCTTTGTGTAACCAATAGGCTTCGCCCGTCACACAATGTAAGACGTTACTGTATTGGCTGAGTAGGAGCGCCAAGTTTGCAATCCACCAATGAACGCTAGGGTTTCGTAGCTTTGTGTAACCAATATGCTTCGCCCATCACACAATGTAAGACATCACTCTATTGCCTGAGTAGGAGCGCCAAGTTTGCAATCCACCAATGAATGCTAGGGTTTCGTAGCTTTGTGTAACCAATATGCTTCGCCCGTCACACAATGTAAGACATCACTCTATTGTCTGAGTAGGAGCGCCAAGTTTGCAATCCACCAATGAATGCTAAGGTTTCGTAGCTTTGTGTAACCAATAGGCTTCGCCCGTCACACAATGTAAGACATCACTATTGTCTGAGTAGGAGCGCCAAGTTTGCAATCCACCAATGAATGCTAGGGTTTCGTAGCTTTGTGTAACCAATATGCTTCGCCCGTCACACAATGTAAGACATCACTCTATTGTCTGAGTAGGAGCGCCAAGTTTGCAATCTACCAATGAACGCTAGGGTATCGTAGCTTTGTGTAACCAATAGGCTTCACCTGTCACACAATGTAAGACATCACACTATTGTCTGAGTAGGAGCGCCAAGTTTGCAATCTACCAATGAACGCTAGGGTATCGTAGCTTTGTGTAACCAATAGGCTTCACCTGTCACACAATGTAAGACGTTACTGTATTGTCTGAGTAGGAGCGCCAAGTTTGCAATCCACCAATGAATGCTAGGGTATCGTAGCTTTGTGTAACCAATATGCTTCGCCCGTCACACAATGTAAGACATCACTCTATTGTCTGAGTAGGAGCGCCAAGTTTGCAATCTACCAATGAACGCTAGGGTATCGTAGCTTTGTGTAACCAATAGGCTTCACCTGTCACACAATGTAAGACGTTACTGTATTGTCTGAGTAGGAGCGCCAAGTTTGCAATCCACCAATGAATGCTAAGGTTTCGTAGCTTTGTGTAACCAATAGGCTTCACCTGTCACACAATGTAAGACATCACACTATTGTCTGAGTAGGAGCGCCAAGTTTGCAATCTACCAATGAACGCTAGGGTATCGTAGCTTTGTGTAACCAATATGCTTCGCCCGTCACACAATGTAAGACATCACTCTATTGTCTGAGTAGGAGCGCCAAGTTTGCAATCTACCAATGAACGCTAGGGTATCGTAGCTTTGTGTAACCAATAGGCTTCACCTGTCACACAATGTAAGACATCACTCTATTGTCTGAGTAGGAGCGCCAAGTTTGCAATCCACCAATGAACGCTAGGGTTTCGTAGCTTTGTGTAACCAATATGCTTCGCACGTCACACAATGTAAGACGTCACACTATTGGCTGAGTAGGAGCGCCAAGTTTGCAATCGACCAATGAACGCTAGGGTTTCGTAGCTTTGTGTAACCAATAGGCTTCACCCGTCACACAATGTAAGACATCACTCTATTGTCTGAGTAGGAGCGCCAAGTTTGCAATCCACCAATGAATGCTAAGGTTTCGTAGCTTTGTGTAACCAATATGCTTCACCCGTCACACAATGTAAGACGTTACTGTATTGCCTGAGTAGGAGCGCCAAGTTTGCAATCCACCAATGAATGCTAAGGTTTCGTAGCTTTGTGTAACCAATATGCTTCACCCGTCACACAATGTAAGACATCACTCTATTGTCTGAGTAGGAGCGCCAAGTTTGCAATCCACCAATGAATGCTAAGGTTTCGTAGCTTTGTGTAACCAATATGCTTCACCCATCACACAATGTAAGACATCACACTATTGTCTGAGTAGGAGCGCCAAGTTTGCAATCTACCAATGAACGCTAGGGTATCGTAGCTTTGTGTAACCAATAGGCTTCACCTGTCACACAATGTAAGACGTTACTGTATTGTCTGAGTAGGAGCGCCAAGTTTGCAATCCACCAATGAATGCTAAGGTTTCGTAGCTTTGTGTAACCAATATGCTTCACCCGTCACACAATGTAAGACTTCACACTATTGCCTGAGTAGGAGCGCCAAGTTTGCAATCTACCAATGAATGCTAAGGTTTCGTAGCTTTGTGTAACCAATATGCTTCGCCCGTCACACAATGTAAGACGTTACTGTATTGTCTGAGTAGGAGCGCCAAGTTTGCAATCCACCAATGAATGCTAAGGTTTCGTAGCTTTGTGTAACCAATATGCTTCGCCCATCACACAATGTAAGACGTTACTGTATTGTCTGAGTAGGAGCGCCAAGTTTGCAATCCACCAATGAATGCTAAGGTTTCGTAGCTTTGTGTAACCAATATGCTTCGCCCGTCACACAATGTAAGACGTTACTGTATTGTCTGAGTAGGAGCGCCAAGTTTGCAATCCACCAATGAATGCTAGGGTTTCGTAGCTTTGTGTAACCAATAGGCTTCACCTGTCACACAATGTAAGACATCACTCTATTGCCTGAGTAGGAGCGCCAAGTTTGCAATCCACCAATGAATGCTAGGGTTTCGTAGCTTTGTGTAACCAATATGCTTCGCCCGTCACACAATGTAAGACATCACTCTATTGTCTGAGTAGGAGCGCCAAGTTTGCAATCCACCAATGAATGCTAAGGTTTCGTAGCTTTGTGTAACCAATAGGCTTCGCCCGTCACACAATGTAAGACATCACTATTGTCTGAGTAGGAGCGCCAAGTTTGCAATCCACCAATGAATGCTAGGGTTTCGTAGCTTTGTGTAACCAATATGCTTCGCCCGTCACACAATGTAAGACGTCACTCTATTGTCTGAGTAGGAGCGCCAAGTTTGCAATCCACCAATGAACGCTAGGGTTTCGTAGCTTTGTGTAACCAATATGCTTCGCCCGTCACACAATGTAAGACGTTACTGTATTGTCTGAGTAGGAGCGCCAAGTTTGCAATCCACCAATGAATGCTAAGGTTTCGTAGCTTTGTGTAACCAATAGGCTTCGCCCATCACACAATGTAAGACATCACTCTATTGTCTGAGTAGGAGCGCCAAGTTTGCAATCCACCAATGAACGCTAGGGTATCGTAGCTTTGTGTAACCAATATGCTTCACCCGTCACACAATGTAAGACTTCACACTATTGCCTGAGTAGGAGCGCCAAGTTTGCAATCCACCAATGAATGCTAAGGTTTCGTAGCTTTGTGTAACCAATATGCTTCACCCGTCACACAATGTAAGACGTCACTCTATTGTCTGAGTAGGAGCGCCAAGTTTGCAATCCACCAATGAATGCTAAGGTTTCGTAGCTTTGTGTAACCAATATGCTTCACCCGTCACACAATGTAAGACGTCACTCTATTGTCTGAGTAGGAGCGCCAAGTTTGCAATCTACCAATGAACGCTAGGGTATCGTAGCTTTGTGTAACCAATATGCTTCGCCCGTCACACAATGTAAGACATCACTCTATTGTCTGAGTAGGAGCGCCAAGTTTGCAATCCACCAATGAATGCTAAGGTTTCGTAGCTTTGTGTAACCAATATGCTTCACCCGTCACACAATGTAAGACATCACTATTGTCTGAGTAGGAGCGCCAAGTTTGCAATCCACCAATGAATGCTAAGGTTTCGTAGCTTTGTGTAACCAATATGCTTCGCACGTCACACAATGTAAGACGTCACTCTATTGTCTGAGTAGGAGCACCAAGTTTGCAATCCACCAATGAATGCTAGGGTTTCGTAGCTTTGTGTAACCAATATGCTTCACCCGTCACACAATGTAAGACATCACTCTATTGTCTGAGTAGGAGCGCCAAGTTTGCAATCCACCAATGAATGCTAGGGTTTCGTAGCTTTGTGTAACCAATATGCTTCGCCCGTCACACAATGTAAGACGTTACTGTATTGTCTGAGTAGGAGCCCCAAGTTTGCAATCCACCAATGAATGCTAAGGTTTCGTAGCTTTGTGTAACCAATAGGCTTCGCCCATCACACAATGTAAGACATCACTCTATTGTCTGAGTAGGAGCGCCAAGTTTGCAATCCACCAATGAATGCTAGGGTTTCGTAGCTTTGTGTAACCAATATGCTTCGCCCGTCACACAATGTAAGACGTTACTGTATTGTCTGAGTAGGAGCGCCAAGTTTGCAATCCACCAATGAATGCTAAGGTTTCGTAGCTTTGTGTAACCAATAGGCTTCGCCCATCACACAATGTAAGACATCACTATTGTCTGAGTAGGAGCGCCAAGTTTGCAATCCACCAATGAATGCTAAGGTTTCGTAGCTTTGTGTAACCAATATGCTTCGCCCATCACACAATGTAAGACGTCACTCTATTGCCTGAGTAGGAGCGCCAAGTTTGCAATCCACCAATGAACGCTAGGGTTTCGTAGCTTTGTGTAACCAATATGCTTCACCCGTCACACAATGTAAGACATCACACTATTGCCTGAGTAGGAGCGCCAAGTTTGCAATCCACCAATGAATGCTAAGGTTTCGTAGCTTTGTGTAACCAATATGCTTCACCCGTCACACAATGTAAGACTTCACTCTATTGTCTGAGTAGGAGCGCCAAGTTTGCAATCCACCAATGAATGCTAAGGTTTCGTAGCTTTGTGTAACCAATATGCTTCACCCGTCAACCAATGTAAGACATCACTCTATTGTCTGAGTAGGAGCGCCAAGTTTGCAATCCACCAATGAATGCTAAGGTTTCGTAGCTTTGTGTAACCAATAGGCTTCGCCCGTCACACAATGTAAGACTTCACTCTATTGTCTGAGTAGGAGCGCCAAGTTTGCAATCCACCAATGAATGCTAAGGTTTCGTAGCTTTGTGTAACCAATATGCTTCGCCCTTCACACAATGTAAGACGTCACTCTATTGCCTGAGTAGGAGCGCCAAGTTTGCAATCCACCAATGAATGCTAAGGTTTCGTAGCTTTGTGTAACCAATATGCTTCGCCCGTCACACAATGTAAGACATCACTCTATTGTCTGAGTAGGAGCGCCAAGTTTGCAATCCACCAATGAATGCTAAGGTTTCGTAGCTTTGTGTAACCAATATGCTTCGCCCGTCACACAATGTAAGACGTTACTGTATTGTCTGAGTAGGAGCGCCAAGTTTGCAATCCACCAATGAACGCTAGGGTATCGTAGCTTTGTGTAACCAATATGCTTCGCCCGTCACACAATGTAAGACGTCACTCTATTGTCTGAGTAGGAGCGCCAAGTTTGCAATCCACCAATGAATGCTAGGGTTTCGTAGCTTTGTGTAACCAATATGCTTCACCCGTCACACAATGTAAGACGTTACTGTATTGTCTGAGTAGGAGCGCCAAGTTTGCAATCCACCAATGAATGCTAGGGTTTCGTAGCTTTGTGTAACCAATAGGCTTCGCCCGTCACACAATGTAAGACGTTACTGTATTGGCTGAGTAGGAGCGCCAAGTTTGCAATCCACCAATGAACGCTAGGGTTTCGTAGCTTTGTGTAACCAATATGCTTCGCCCATCACACAATGTAAGACATCACTCTATTGCCTGAGTAGGAGCGCCAAGTTTGCAATCCACCAATGAATGCTAGGGTTTCGTAGCTTTGTGTAACCAATATGCTTCGCCCGTCACACAATGTAAGACATCACTCTATTGTCTGAGTAGGAGCGCCAAGTTTGCAATCCACCAATGAATGCTAAGGTTTCGTAGCTTTGTGTAACCAATAGGCTTCGCCCGTCACACAATGTAAGACATCACTATTGTCTGAGTAGGAGCGCCAAGTTTGCAATCCACCAATGAATGCTAGGGTTTCGTAGCTTTGTGTAACCAATATGCTTCGCCCGTCACACAATGTAAGACATCACTCTATTGTCTGAGTAGGAGCGCCAAGTTTGCAATCTACCAATGAACGCTAGGGTATCGTAGCTTTGTGTAACCAATAGGCTTCACCTGTCACACAATGTAAGACATCACACTATTGTCTGAGTAGGAGCGCCAAGTTTGCAATCTACCAATGAACGCTAGGGTATCGTAGCTTTGTGTAACCAATAGGCTTCACCTGTCACACAATGTAAGACGTTACTGTATTGTCTGAGTAGGAGCGCCAAGTTTGCAATCCACCAATGAATGCTAGGGTATCGTAGCTTTGTGTAACCAATATGCTTCGCCCGTCACACAATGTAAGACATCACTCTATTGTCTGAGTAGGAGCGCCAAGTTTGCAATCTACCAATGAACGCTAGGGTATCGTAGCTTTGTGTAACCAATAGGCTTCACCTGTCACACAATGTAAGACGTTACTGTATTGTCTGAGTAGGAGCGCCAAGTTTGCAATCCACCAATGAATGCTAAGGTTTCGTAGCTTTGTGTAACCAATAGGCTTCACCTGTCACACAATGTAAGACATCACACTATTGTCTGAGTAGGAGCGCCAAGTTTGCAATCTACCAATGAACGCTAGGGTATCGTAGCTTTGTGTAACCAATATGCTTCGCCCGTCACACAATGTAAGACATCACTCTATTGTCTGAGTAGGAGCGCCAAGTTTGCAATCTACCAATGAACGCTAGGGTATCGTAGCTTTGTGTAACCAATAGGCTTCACCTGTCACACAATGTAAGACATCACTCTATTGTCTGAGTAGGAGCGCCAAGTTTGCAATCCACCAATGAACGCTAGGGTTTCGTAGCTTTGTGTAACCAATATGCTTCGCACGTCACACAATGTAAGACGTCACACTATTGGCTGAGTAGGAGCGCCAAGTTTGCAATCGACCAATGAACGCTAGGGTTTCGTAGCTTTGTGTAACCAATAGGCTTCACCCGTCACACAATGTAAGACATCACTCTATTGTCTGAGTAGGAGCGCCAAGTTTGCAATCCACCAATGAATGCTAAGGTTTCGTAGCTTTGTGTAACCAATATGCTTCACCCGTCACACAATGTAAGACATCACTCTATTGTCTGAGTAGGAGCGCCAAGTTTGCAATCCACCAATGAATGCTAAGGTTTCGTAGCTTTGTGTAACCAATATGCTTCACCCGTCACACAATGTAAGACATCACTCTATTGTCTGAGTAGGAGCGCCAAGTTTGCAATCCACCAATGAATGCTAAGGTTTCGTAGCTTTGTGTAACCAATATGCTTCACCCATCACACAATGTAAGACATCACACTATTGTCTGAGTAGGAGCGCCAAGTTTGCAATCTACCAATGAACGCTAGGGTATCGTAGCTTTGTGTAACCAATAGGCTTCACCTGTCACACAATGTAAGACGTTACTGTATTGTCTGAGTAGGAGCGCCAAGTTTGCAATCCACCAATGAATGCTAAGGTTTCGTAGCTTTGTGTAACCAATATGCTTCACCCGTCACACAATGTAAGACTTCACACTATTGCCTGAGTAGGAGCGCCAAGTTTGCAATCTACCAATGAATGCTAAGGTTTCGTAGCTTTGTGTAACCAATATGCTTCGCCCGTCACACAATGTAAGACGTTACTGTATTGTCTGAGTAGGAGCGCCAAGTTTGCAATCCACCAATGAATGCTAAGGTTTCGTAGCTTTGTGTAACCAATATGCTTCGCCCATCACACAATGTAAGACGTTACTGTATTGTCTGAGTAGGAGCGCCAAGTTTGCAATCCACCAATGAATGCTAAGGTTTCGTAGCTTTGTGTAACCAATATGCTTCGCCCGTCACACAATGTAAGACGTTACTGTATTGTCTGAGTAGGAGCGCCAAGTTTGCAATCCACCAATGAATGCTAGGGTTTCGTAGCTTTGTGTAACCAATAGGCTTCACCTGTCACACAATGTAAGACATCACTCTATTGCCTGAGTAGGAGCGCCAAGTTTGCAATCCACCAATGAATGCTAGGGTTTCGTAGCTTTGTGTAACCAATATGCTTCGCCCGTCACACAATGTAAGACATCACTCTATTGTCTGAGTAGGAGCGCCAAGTTTGCAATCCACCAATGAATGCTAAGGTTTCGTAGCTTTGTGTAACCAATAGGCTTCGCCCGTCACACAATGTAAGACATCACTATTGTCTGAGTAGGAGCGCCAAGTTTGCAATCCACCAATGAATGCTAGGGTTTCGTAGCTTTGTGTAACCAATATGCTTCGCCCGTCACACAATGTAAGACGTCACTCTATTGTCTGAGTAGGAGCGCCAAGTTTGCAATCCACCAATGAACGCTAGGGTTTCGTAGCTTTGTGTAACCAATATGCTTCGCCCGTCACACAATGTAAGACGTTACTGTATTGTCTGAGTAGGAGCGCCAAGTTTGCAATCCACCAATGAATGCTAAGGTTTCGTAGCTTTGTGTAACCAATAGGCTTCGCCCATCACACAATGTAAGACATCACTCTATTGTCTGAGTAGGAGCGCCAAGTTTGCAATCCACCAATGAACGCTAGGGTATCGTAGCTTTGTGTAACCAATATGCTTCACCCGTCACACAATGTAAGACTTCACACTATTGCCTGAGTAGGAGCGCCAAGTTTGCAATCCACCAATGAATGCTAAGGTTTCGTAGCTTTGTGTAACCAATATGCTTCACCCGTCACACAATGTAAGACGTCACTCTATTGTCTGAGTAGGAGCGCCAAGTTTGCAATCCACCAATGAATGCTAAGGTTTCGTAGCTTTGTGTAACCAATATGCTTCACCCGTCACACAATGTAAGACGTCACTCTATTGTCTGAGTAGGAGCGCCAAGTTTGCAATCTACCAATGAACGCTAGGGTATCGTAGCTTTGTGTAACCAATATGCTTCGCCCGTCACACAATGTAAGACATCACTCTATTGTCTGAGTAGGAGCGCCAAGTTTGCAATCCACCAATGAATGCTAAGGTTTCGTAGCTTTGTGTAACCAATATGCTTCACCCGTCACACAATGTAAGACATCACTATTGTCTGAGTAGGAGCGCCAAGTTTGCAATCCACCAATGAATGCTAAGGTTTCGTAGCTTTGTGTAACCAATATGCTTCGCACGTCACACAATGTAAGACGTCACTCTATTGTCTGAGTAGGAGCACCAAGTTTGCAATCCACCAATGAATGCTAGGGTTTCGTAGCTTTGTGTAACCAATATGCTTCACCCGTCACACAATGTAAGACATCACTCTATTGTCTGAGTAGGAGCGCCAAGTTTGCAATCCACCAATGAATGCTAGGGTTTCGTAGCTTTGTGTAACCAATATGCTTCGCCCGTCACACAATGTAAGACGTTACTGTATTGTCTGAGTAGGAGCGCCAAGTTTGCAATCCACCAATGAATGCTAAGGTTTCGTAGCTTTGTGTAACCAATAGGCTTCGCCCATCACACAATGTAAGACATCACTCTATTGTCTGAGTAGGAGCGCCAAGTTTGCAATCCACCAATGAATGCTAGGGTTTCGTAGCTTTGTGTAACCAATATGCTTCGCCCGTCACACAATGTAAGACGTTACTGTATTGTCTGAGTAGGAGCGCCAAGTTTGCAATCCACCAATGAATGCTAAGGTTTCGTAGCTTTGTGTAACCAATAGGCTTCGCCCATCACACAATGTAAGACATCACTATTGTCTGAGTAGGAGCGCCAAGTTTGCAATCCACCAATGAATGCTAAGGTTTCGTAGCTTTGTGTAACCAATATGCTTCGCCCATCACACAATGTAAGACGTCACTCTATTGCCTGAGTAGGAGCGCCAAGTTTGCAATCCACCAATGAACGCTAGGGTTTCGTAGCTTTGTGTAACCAATATGCTTCACCCGTCACACAATGTAAGACATCACACTATTGCCTGAGTAGGAGCGCCAAGTTTGCAATCCACCAATGAATGCTAAGGTTTCGTAGCTTTGTGTAACCAATATGCTTCACCCGTCACACAATGTAAGACTTCACTCTATTGTCTGAGTAGGAGCGCCAAGTTTGCAATCCACCAATGAATGCTAAGGTTTCGTAGCTTTGTGTAACCAATATGCTTCACCCGTCAACCAATGTAAGACATCACTCTATTGTCTGAGTAGGAGCGCCAAGTTTGCAATCCACCAATGAATGCTAAGGTTTCGTAGCTTTGTGTAACCAATAGGCTTCGCCCGTCACACAATGTAAGACTTCACTCTATTGTCTGAGTAGGAGCGCCAAGTTTGCAATCCACCAATGAATGCTAAGGTTTCGTAGCTTTGTGTAACCAATATGCTTCGCCCTTCACACAATGTAAGACGTCACTCTATTGCCTGAGTAGGAGCGCCAAGTTTGCAATCCACCAATGAATGCTAAGGTTTCGTAGCTTTGTGTAACCAATATGCTTCGCCCGTCACACAATGTAAGACATCACTCTATTGTCTGAGTAGGAGCGCCAAGTTTGCAATCCACCAATGAATGCTAAGGTTTCGTAGCTTTGTGTAACCAATAGGCTTCACCCGTCACACAATGTAAGACTTCACTCTATTGTCTGAGTAGGAGCGCCAAGTTTGCAATCCACCAATGAACGCTAGGGTATCGTAGCTTTGTGTAACCAATATGCTTCGCCCGTCACACAATGTAAGACATCACTCTATTGCCTGAGTAGGAGCGCCAAGTTTGCAATCCACCAATGAACGCTAGGGTTTCGTAGCTTTGTGTAACCAATATGCATCACCCGTCACACAATGTAAGACGTTACTGTATTGTCTGAGTAGGAGCGCCAAGTTTGCAATCCACCAATGAATGCTAAGGTTTCGTAGCTTTGTGTAACCAATATGCTTCACCCGTCACACAATGTAAGACATCACACTATTGCCTGAGTAGGAGCGCCAAGTTTGCAATCCACCAATGAATGCTAAGGTTTCGTAGCTTTGTGTAACCAATATGCTTCGCCCATCACACAATGTAAGACGTTACTGTATTGTCTGAGTAGGAGCGCCAAGTTTGCAATCTACCAATGAATGCTAGGGTTTCGTAGCTTTGTGTAACCAATATGCTTCGCCCGTCACACAATGTAAGACGTTACTGTATTGTCTGAGTAGGAGCGCCAAGTTTGCAATCCACCAATGAATGCTAGGGTTTCGTAGCTTTGTGTAACCAATATGCTTCGCCCGTCACACAATGTAAGACGTTACTGTATTGTCTGAGTAGGAGCGCCAAGTTTGCAATCCACCAATGAATGCTAGGGTTTCGTAGCTTTGTGTAACCAATATGCTTCGCCCGTCACACAATGTAAGACGTCACTCTATTGTCTGAGTAGGAGCGCCAAGTTTGCAATCTACCAATGAACGCTAGGGTATCGTAGCTTTGTGTAACCAATAGGCTTCACCCGTCACACAATGTAAGACATCACTATTGTCTGAGTAGGAGCGCCAAGTTTGCAATCCACCAATGAACGCTAGGGTTTCGTAGCTTTGTGTAACCAATATGCTTCACCCGTCACACAATGTAAGACGTTACTGTATTGTCTGAGTAGGAGCGCCAAGTTTGCAATCCACCAATGAATGCTAGGGTATCGTAGCTTTGTGTAACCAATAGGCTTCACCTGTCACACAATGTAAGACATCACTCTATTGTCTGAGTAGGAGCGCCAAGTTTGCAATCCACCAATGAATGCTAAGGTTTCGTAGCTTTGTGTAACCAATATGCTTCGCCCGTCACACAATGTAAGACGTTACTGTATTGTCTGAGTAGGAGCGCCAAGTTTGCAATCCACCAATGAACGCTAGGGTATCGTAGCTTTGTGTAACCAATATGCTTCGCCCGTCACACAATGTAAGACGTCACTCTATTGTCTGAGTAGGAGCGCCAAGTTTGCAATCCACCAATGAATGCTAGGGTTTCGTAGCTTTGTGTAACCAATATGCTTCACCCGTCACACAATGTAAGACGTTACTGTATTGTCTGAGTAGGAGCGCCAAGTTTGCAATCCACCAATGAATGCTAGGGTTTCGTAGCTTTGTGTAACCAATAGGCTTCGCCCGTCACACAATGTAAGACGTTACTGTATTGGCTGAGTAGGAGCGCCAAGTTTGCAATCCACCAATGAACGCTAGGGTTTCGTAGCTTTGTGTAACCAATATGCTTCGCCCATCACACAATGTAAGACATCACTCTATTGCCTGAGTAGGAGCGCCAAGTTTGCAATCCACCAATGAATGCTAGGGTTTCGTAGCTTTGTGTAACCAATATGCTTCGCCCGTCACACAATGTAAGACATCACTCTATTGTCTGAGTAGGAGCGCCAAGTTTGCAATCCACCAATGAATGCTAAGGTTTCGTAGCTTTGTGTAACCAATAGGCTTCGCCCGTCACACAATGTAAGACATCACTATTGTCTGAGTAGGAGCGCCAAGTTTGCAATCCACCAATGAATGCTAGGGTTTCGTAGCTTTGTGTAACCAATATGCTTCGCCCGTCACACAATGTAAGACATCACTCTATTGTCTGAGTAGGAGCGCCAAGTTTGCAATCTACCAATGAACGCTAGGGTATCGTAGCTTTGTGTAACCAATAGGCTTCACCTGTCACACAATGTAAGACATCACACTATTGTCTGAGTAGGAGCGCCAAGTTTGCAATCTACCAATGAACGCTAGGGTATCGTAGCTTTGTGTAACCAATAGGCTTCACCTGTCACACAATGTAAGACGTTACTGTATTGTCTGAGTAGGAGCGCCAAGTTTGCAATCCACCAATGAATGCTAGGGTATCGTAGCTTTGTGTAACCAATATGCTTCGCCCGTCACACAATGTAAGACATCACTCTATTGTCTGAGTAGGAGCGCCAAGTTTGCAATCTACCAATGAACGCTAGGGTATCGTAGCTTTGTGTAACCAATAGGCTTCACCTGTCACACAATGTAAGACGTTACTGTATTGTCTGAGTAGGAGCGCCAAGTTTGCAATCCACCAATGAATGCTAAGGTTTCGTAGCTTTGTGTAACCAATAGGCTTCACCTGTCACACAATGTAAGACATCACACTATTGTCTGAGTAGGAGCGCCAAGTTTGCAATCTACCAATGAACGCTAGGGTATCGTAGCTTTGTGTAACCAATATGCTTCGCCCGTCACACAATGTAAGACATCACTCTATTGTCTGAGTAGGAGCGCCAAGTTTGCAATCTACCAATGAACGCTAGGGTATCGTAGCTTTGTGTAACCAATAGGCTTCACCTGTCACACAATGTAAGACATCACTCTATTGTCTGAGTAGGAGCGCCAAGTTTGCAATCCACCAATGAACGCTAGGGTTTCGTAGCTTTGTGTAACCAATATGCTTCGCACGTCACACAATGTAAGACGTCACACTATTGGCTGAGTAGGAGCGCCAAGTTTGCAATCGACCAATGAACGCTAGGGTTTCGTAGCTTTGTGTAACCAATAGGCTTCACCCGTCACACAATGTAAGACATCACTCTATTGTCTGAGTAGGAGCGCCAAGTTTGCAATCCACCAATGAATGCTAAGGTTTCGTAGCTTTGTGTAACCAATATGCTTCACCCGTCACACAATGTAAGACGTTACTGTATTGCCTGAGTAGGAGCGCCAAGTTTGCAATCCACCAATGAATGCTAAGGTTTCGTAGCTTTGTGTAACCAATATGCTTCACCCGTCACACAATGTAAGACATCACTCTATTGTCTGAGTAGGAGCGCCAAGTTTGCAATCCACCAATGAATGCTAAGGTTTCGTAGCTTTGTGTAACCAATATGCTTCACCCATCACACAATGTAAGACATCACACTATTGTCTGAGTAGGAGCGCCAAGTTTGCAATCTACCAATGAACGCTAGGGTATCGTAGCTTTGTGTAACCAATAGGCTTCACCTGTCACACAATGTAAGACGTTACTGTATTGTCTGAGTAGGAGCGCCAAGTTTGCAATCCACCAATGAATGCTAAGGTTTCGTAGCTTTGTGTAACCAATATGCTTCACCCGTCACACAATGTAAGACTTCACACTATTGCCTGAGTAGGAGCGCCAAGTTTGCAATCTACCAATGAATGCTAAGGTTTCGTAGCTTTGTGTAACCAATATGCTTCGCCCGTCACACAATGTAAGACGTTACTGTATTGTCTGAGTAGGAGCGCCAAGTTTGCAATCCACCAATGAATGCTAAGGTTTCGTAGCTTTGTGTAACCAATATGCTTCGCCCATCACACAATGTAAGACGTTACTGTATTGTCTGAGTAGGAGCGCCAAGTTTGCAATCCACCAATGAATGCTAAGGTTTCGTAGCTTTGTGTAACCAATATGCTTCGCCCGTCACACAATGTAAGACGTTACTGTATTGTCTGAGTAGGAGCGCCAAGTTTGCAATCCACCAATGAATGCTAAGGTTTCGTAGCTTTGTGTAACCAATATGCTTCACCCGTCACACAATGTAAGACGTCACACTATTGTCTGAGTAGGAGCGCCAAGTTTGCAATCCACCAATGAATGCTAAGGTTTCGTAGCTTTGTGTAACCAATATGCTTCGCCCGTCACACAATGTAAGACGTCACTCTATTGTCTGAGTAGGAGCGCCAAGTTTGCAATCCACCAATGAATGCTAAGGTTTCGTAGCTTTGTGTAACCAATATGCTTCGCCCGTCACACAATGTAAGACGTCACTCTATTGCCTGAGTAGGAGCGCCAAGTTTGCAATCCACCAATGAATGCTAAGGTTTCGTAGCTTTGTGTAACCAATATGCTTCACCCGTCACACAATGTAAGACGTCACTCTATTGTCTGAGTAGGAGCGCCAAGTTTGCAATCCACCAATGAATGCTAAGGTTTCGTAGCTTTGTGTAACCAATATGCTTCGCCCGTCACACAATGTAAGACGTCACTCTATTGCCTGAGTAGGAGCGCCAAGTTTGCAATCCACCAATGAATGCTAAGGTTTCGTAGCTTTGTGTAACCAATATGCTTCACCCGTCACACAATGTAAGACGTCACTCTATTGTCTGAGTAGGAGCGCCAAGTTTGCAATCCACCAATGAATGCTAAGGTTTCGTAGCTTTGTGTAACCAATATGCTTCGCCCGTCACACAATGTAAGACGTCACTCTATTGCCTGAGTAGGAGCGCCAAGTTTGCAATCCACCAATGAATGCTAAGGTTTCGTAGCTTTGTGTAACCAATAGACTTTGCCCATCAACCAATGTAAGACGTCACTCTATTGCCTGAGTACATTTCTTCTTCATATTGAATTCGCAAAGCAACGTGTTTCTGTTACGGTTATACCATTAAACTTGCAAAGTTTGTGTGCATTTCGTTAAATAATTAAGTTCATATCACCGCAAATGGATATGCAGAAGCGACAGCAGTTTTCGTTGAGTGAAAAATGTAAAATACTTGCAGAAGTAGAGAAAGGCGGAAAGAAAGGAGAAGTAGCGAAGAAGTATGGCATTAGCCCGTCAACACTATCTACTATTTTAAACAGAAAAGTGAGATAGAGGAAAACATTGATGCTGATGCCCTAGGTAAACAGGGAAAGAAGATAAGGACAGCCAACTACAAGTAGGTGGACCAAGCCGTCTGCACCTGGCTTGTTGAAATGTGGGGTAAAAACATTCAATAATTTGCCAACTGTTATGTGAGCGTGCATGATCTTTCGCACGCTCGCTTGGGTCACCTGAGTTTATGGGTAGTGCTTCATAGGTTCCGCCTATCACCCGGAGGCCCCGGGTTCGATTCCCGGCTTCGTCAGGGATTTTAGAAACTGACGCGAGGGATGGAACGGGGTGCACTCAGCCTCGTGAGGACAATTGAGTAGCTGTCTGACAGTGAGGCAGCACCCCGATCATGAAAACCATGAATCCATGATTAACGGCCGAGGGGACCCGACGCGCTGATCACGCATCACCCCAATATATCTGCAGGCAGCTGGCTGGGCAGCGTTCGCTTGGTATACCTAGGCCCTTCACTGGCTGTAGTTCCAGGGGTTATTATTCATAGGTTCCGGGAGAGAGATAGCATATCCCACAAAATTATAAATGGTGACGCTAATGATGGCTCGAAGGAAGTTGCGTCTTCATGGCGGTTGGAGACTCAAACGGATGCCTTGAAAGAATATTCGCCGGCGGACATTTATAATGCAGACGAAACTGCGTTATTTTATAAATTAATGCTGAGCAAAACCCTTGATTTCAAGGGAAATAAGTGTTTTGGGGGCAAACGTTCAAAAGAACGAATCACAGCTCTTTTGTGTACCAACTCCACAGGGACAGACAAACTGAAGCCTCTCATAATTGGGAAGTTTGGGAAGCCAAGGTGCTTCAAGGCGGTGCAACTTGAAACATTGGATGAAGGCCGAAAAGAGGAGAATTCTTCTGTTATTGGACAATTGCTCTTCTCATAATTGTGTGCCTTGCCATTTGTAGCATGTAAAAGTTTAATTTTTGCCTCCAAATACAACTTCAATTCTGCAGCCGCTGGATCAGGGTATAATTCATGCAGTAAAGCAGCATTACCGAGCTCGTGTGGTCCGGCGAATGCTGTGCAATGTTGTCACAAATAGAGACATTAACAACAATAGAGACAAATCAACATAGTGGGAGCAATGCAGATGTTTATCATTATCATCGTTTCTTCGCTCCAGCAAGCCGGGGCTCACATCTAGTGGGACGTGGATTAGCGACCATGGGACCCCAGCTGAGTCCGGCATTGCTTCCACTTACTTGTGCCGGGCTCCTCTCCGTCTTCTTTCCTGTCGACCTCTCTTGGTCAACTCTTGTTCTTTTCCGACCCCGACGGTATTAGGGTATCCGAGGCCTAGGGAGTCTTTCACTTTCCCGCCTTAGTTGGCCCTTGTCTCATCTTTCCTGATACCCTTATTTTTCGACGGGTCAACCTTCTTTTTCTTTTCATTTCTTTTCCCAGCCCCATGGGAAATAACATAGGCCCCATGCACAGGGATACGTGTGAAGACCTCAACGGCATCTACAGCGGAGAAGGTAGACTTCGGTACGGTGGAGATGGCAGCCCTGTACTTGGGGTTTAATATGAGTACAACCTGCTGCCTTGTAGGTTAAGGTGAATGGACACCAAAGGCTAAGGGAGTAAACCCCAAAAGAAAACCTTCCTCTGTGTTAGGCTTAGCAGGTCAACAGAAGAAAAATGCTTAAGTTGCTTTCAAGAATAATACGAGCCTCAGATGTTTAATGCTGCATGGAAATCTCTGAATGCAGACATCATCACGAACTGCTTTAGAAAAGCTGGAGTGGTTTTCACAGAAAGTGAAGTGTAGGATGATATGGAAACCGAGGAGAATTGGAAGCATTTGAGTGCAATGTTGGATGTGCCATCTAGTTAACTCTTACTGACTATGTCAATGTAGATAGTGATGTAATAGTCCACAAAGAAATCGCCAATGGGGAAATTGTGGAGGACATTATGAATGATAGAGATCCATGTGTTGAGGAGGAAGAGGAAGACAACTCCCAAAATGATTGTGATCGACAGAGCTTAACTCTTCTGCAGGCAACGAACATGGCACGTAGTCTTCAAGATTTTCTTGTGTCACGAAGTGATGTGCCATAATCGGTTTTAAATTCATGTGCAGTCGTTGGTGACTGTTCGGAACGAGCTTTTGTGACTGGGTCTGTTCAGAAGAAAATCACAGACTTTTTCAGAAAATTAGGTTCTGGAACAATGTGTAGACTTGCTGGTACAATTCAAAAATAGATTTTCTGAAAACTTCTGTCAATAACTACTGATAATTACTTTGTGTATAGGCCAGGAATATGTAGATTTAATATTTTTATCCTATCAAGTAATACATTTTAAGCTTTTTGTTTTTGAACATAATGGCATTTTGAAGTTATATACATCCTGCAACAGATATAGCGGGGCAGATGACCTCGTAGATCCGCCCCTTAAAACAACAATAACCAACGGATATAACACTAGATGAGTTCTTAAGAATCGACTTATTTCAGTATAACAAATTAATTTCAGAGGTCCCCAAAATTTTATTTGAAAATGAGGAGGTAGGTGAGGATCTATATGAGGGCCATTCGGGATTATGTGAGCCACATTGAGGTAGAAAACAAAAGGCCACCAATTACAAAAAGGGAGTTCAACAGAGCACTACAAATTAAAAGATAAAAAAGCCATAGGTGTTGATAACATTTCAGCTGAGCTACTAAAAAATTGTGGGGACATCATGAAAGAGCAATTGTTTATTATCATTACAAACTGCTACGAAGAGGGAATCCCACCACCAGAGGACAATAACACTGCCACAGAAAGGAAATGCCATGACCTGCTCAGATTACAGAACGATCGTCATTCTATCCCATGCTTCCAAGATCCTACTCATCTCAATTTCCGTTTTCCAGGCTAAGCCGGGTCAGATCAAATATGCCACCCCTCCACTTTACTCTGTCTGTCCAGCCATCCTTCCTCAACCACTGAACTCCACTGCACACTCACACTGTCCTTCACCAAATCCATCCACCGTACTCTAGGTCTTCCTCGTCCTCTCTTTCCCATAATCTGTCTCTCCACTTGATTCGGCATTCTTTCATCATTCATCCTTTTCACATGTCCATACCATCTCATTCAGCTTCTGTACATTCACTTCCTTTCGAATGTCTTCATTTCTCACTCTCTCTCTCCTAGTCTTGTGTACGATACTCCTCAGGAATTTCATTTCAGTTCCCTGTAATTTACTTTCACCTCTCCTCGTCATCGGCCAAGTTTCTGCTCCATTGGTGAGTAATAGGTCTTATATAGTGAGTCTCTCTCACAAGTTGGCCGCCGGCACAGTAGCGCGCATCAGAAGTAGGCCAAGGTCCAAGAGTTGTCATACGTCACATATTACAAACGCAAGCCAAACCCAGATGACACAGGCCAGTAGTGAGGCAAACTGCAAGCGAGTCAGTCGCCCACATGATCGGCCAGAATACAAACATTAACCCGTGTGCGTAAAATACGGCAAAGACGCGACTTGAAGTTTTTACAGTTTTAGATTTTATTTCTACCACCTCTAAGCTCAGTGTCATAATCATCTTCCATCATCACGCAAGTCATAAAAGGTTTTCAATTTCGTAATTTTTTAAATAATTTTTAATAACTTTATTATTAATTTAACAAGCCTCCGTGGCTTAGGCGGCAGCACGCCGGCCTCTCACCGCTGGGTCCGTGGTTCAAATCCCGGTCACTCCATGTGAGATCTGTGCTGGACAAAACGGAGGCAGACAGGTTTTTCTCCGGGTACTCCGGTTTTCCCTGTCAAAATTTCATTCCACCAACACTCTCCACTATCATTTCATTTGTCATTCATTTAATCATTGCCCCAGAGGAGTGCGTCAGGCCTCGGCAGCCGGCACAGTTCATATCCTCGCCGCTAGATAGGGGCTTCATTCATTCCATTCCTGACCCGGTCGGAGACTGGAAGCAGGCTGTGGATTTTCATTTTCTCATTATTAATTTAATGACGTACACTGGCCTGTGTGAACGTACATACACCAAGATTTTGCTGAACCAGCTGAAGATGGCTCGATAGAAGAGCTGAAACATGTCCCTGAAGAGGTAAAAATTCAGACTTTCACGACCGGCGTTAACAAGCAGATGAAATTCGTCATGAAGCCTCGCGTATAATTAAGAAGGCACCGCAGAGTAACCTCACACCTCAGGAGAGGAAGGCTATAAAGACTCTCAATATGGACGAGAGCATAATCATTCCTCCTGCAGACAAAGGGAACGCAACTGTTATCTTGGACATGGACGATTACACTGGCAAGGTTTTGGAACTTTTAGACCCGGGTACATACCGCAAACTTCTGAGAGATCCCACCAACCGGATTCTTCGTGAAACGAATGGCCTGATCAAGGTAACTTCGTTACCTGAACACGTAAAGAAGGGAACCACCAGAAGTGAAGCTTTACCACCATGACTATATGGCTTACCTAAGATACACAAAGATAATGTTCCTCTTATTCCTATCGTGAGTGCTATTGGATCCCCAACTTATAGCATTGCCAAACATCTAGCAACCTTACTTCAACCACATATCGGCGGTTCACAGTCTTAGGTCAAAGATTCCGGCCATTTCATTGAAAAATTGAAAACTATTCAACTAGAAGCTGGTGACTTACTAGTCAGTTTTGAAGTGGTCTCTCTTTTCACGAAAGTACCTATAAAGGCAGCCCTGGAGTACATCGCACGGATTTTTCCTGATGATATCGCTGCCTTATTCCGCCACTGCCTCACCGCTAGCTACTTCTTGTGGAAAGGTGATTTCTATGAACAAATTGATGGGGTCGCCATGGGCAGTCCCCTGAGTCCGGTGATCGCGAATTTCTTCATGGAAAAATTTGAACAAATAGCACTCGAGACCGCACTTTTGAAACCTAAGGTGTGGCTAAGATACGTGGACGATACTTTTGTAATATGGGGCCATGGTAAAGATCAATTAAATCTGTTTTGACTACATCTTAACAGCCTGAACTCTAACATTCAGTTTACCATGCAGTTAGAGAATGAACAGAAAATCGCTTTTCTCGACGTTATGGTAACGAAGACCGCTGATCTAACCTTGGGACATACAGTTTACCGTATGCTGACCCATACTGACCGATATTTACATAAGACGTCCAACCACCAACCATGACAGAAATACCGCGCGAAAAGAATGTGTGAAAAGCAGTGCCTAAACCAAGAAATTAAACACCTCAACGAGGCCCTATGTGCCAATGGGTACAGCCAGAAAGATATCCAGCGAGCACTCCATCCAAGACGTCCAACTACAAGGGTAATTGGAGATAAGCAGCCCCTGGCTAGAGCTTTTCTTCCATATATAAAAAAGGTCACGGACAGAATAGGGAGGCTACTCGAGTCCCATGATATAAAGACCATATACAGGCCTACGAGAAAAATTAAGGACATGTTTAGGTCCGCTAAAGATAAGCGACATCCTCATACCGCGGCAGGGGTTTATAAAATCCCGTGTGATTGTGGCCTGTATATATTGGAACAACGAAAAGAAGTATTGCCACTCGCCTCAAGGAACACGAACGACACAGCCGGCTGGGACAAACAGATAAATCCACTGTTGCAGCACACTTCCTACTCGCAGGTCACGACAAAGGATATGGAGACACCGAAGTTCTGTCCACCACGGAGTCTTATCAAGCCAGGCTACAAAGGGAGGCCATTGAAATCCTGAAGCATACTAACAGCTTCAATCTTAAGGAGGAAGCAGAACGTGTGAACAGAGCTTGGCTTCCAGTCCTTAATCCCCTCAAGCCTGCCCTCATTGACCGTCGTAGACGAGAAGATGCAACAGAAGAGCAGCCCTGTCCTTGATGCATTACTTTTATGTGGTATGTCGTTGCTATGGTAGCCTCTATGTGTGGGTTGTTGACTATTTATGTATCTTCTGTTTACTTGTTTTACCTCGCTTAATGTAACCTGTGAACATGCTGAACGCAGTTTTCAGCGAAACGTCAGGACAACAAAATGTCCTTAGAACACGGCCTATAAGCCTGCGAAACAGACATTACGGTAAATTGTGTTGAAGAGTGGAATCATCTTACCCTATATAGATTGCTATATCAACACAGAACATGTTCGTAAAAGACATTCATTAGCAAAAGCATTCGACAAGGTGGACTGAAAGTTATTCCATCAAACTTGGAGAAGGACAGATGTTTGCTTTTTAACCTGTATAAAGATCAAAGCACAGATATAAACATCATTGGAACGAAAAGAGAAGCAAGATTAAGAAGAGGAGTGCGACAAGTCTGTCCCTTATCACCATATCTGTTTAATATATTCATAGAATATGCAATTCGAACAGTTTAAAAAAAAGAAACAAGGGAGTCAAATTCAATGGTAAACAAATTCATAGTATTCGCTTTGCAGATGTTATTGCTTTGGTAGCTGATTCAGAGCACATGACTACGATGCTCGGTATGCTAAACAACACATTATAGAAGTTCAGGCTAAAAATAAACCCAAAGAAACCAAAACTTGCAGTTGTTCAAAAGAAAAGACTGAATTGAAAACAAACATTAAGTTAGGCTGTACAAAAAGGTTACAGAATTTTATCTGGGTAGGGTAATAATAATAATATAGTATGGCCTCAGGTGCCGGGTGAAAGCTTTGTAATTTGACACCGAGAGGGTAGCTTGCATGTTGAATTTCGTTGTTCCTTAAATCACTATGAAAGTCAAGGAGGTTAGATATCTAAACTCCTTGAACACTATAGCGCCTTCTAGTAGAGAAATGAGGAACTTTGTGTTGGCAGAAACTCCTGAGATTAATTTTGCCATTATGAACACGGCCTACTGAATTCAAATGGGTTCTTTGACATGCCAACATTGTATGACATGGTGTCGTATTTTTGCCGCCTTTCAAGAATCACTTACCACAGCCAGGAGCGAACCTGAAATCTTGGGTTTAGTAGACCGACACGCTATCCACTCACCTACCGTGGCAAGGGTCATTACCAGTGACAATCAGTGGCTTACTGAAGTAAAAAGAAGAATTGCTATGGCAAAAGAAGCATTTTAGAGCAAGAAAAATCTATTGTTAAATCAGCAAATAGAAACTGAAACCAGGAAGAATTTTGTTAAAACCTTTGTTTGGAGTGTGCTAGCTTACTGATGTGAGAACTGGACTTTGGGAAAGCAAGGAAAATCAAGACTAGAAGCTGCTGAAATGTGGTCCTGGAGAAGACTGACAAGGGCAAGTTGGAGGGAAAAGAAGACTAATGAACAAATCTTGGATGAAGTTAAGAAGAAACTGACATTACTTTATTCATTAGAGCAGAGGAAAACTAAATTTCTTGGACACGTCTTACGGCATGTCACCTTTTTCATGATTCAAGAGGAAGGCCGCATCTCTACTACCTTAGGAACATAATCACTTAGCTGGGTTTTGCTTCCTACGTCTTGATGAAGAGAGCTGCTGTGGCTGCAGCGACAAGGCTTAGCCTTCAGATGATGATGATATCGAATTTGTGTGATTTTCATCACTTGTCTAAAATTTAATGGAGCAGTTGGCCAATACAACCCTAAATGTTTTACTAAATGTATTTTAAGTTCTTACAGCTCATTTTCATTTTCCAAGACCCCCCTTCCCCCTGGCATTGAGCTTGGACTGAATTGATTTGGTCTTGTATAACTTATAAATTTGTTTCTATGTTTGATAGGAACCAGCTTTCCTTGATTAGCATTTTAAGAAACCAACCTACTTTGGATTTTGTAAGAACAATTGTTTGCATTTATTTTGACCATGCTACATTTAATCCAAACGCCAAAATTCCCACACATGACTTCCTTTTGTCAAACGAGCGATGATTTTCTCTAAGAGAACAGGTTAGGTCAAATACGGTGAGGTCCCTGTACTCAAATAGGAGCATACTAATATCTTGTTTCTAATAAAGTAAAATCCTTTCCAGGAATGGATTTAGAATTAGTGACATAGGGCTAACTTATTTTACAGTGTATGCTAGAAACTGTATTTACTCGCGTAATTTCCCCCCCCCCCCTTGTTTTACTTTCTTTCAACCTCAAAATCGGGGAGGGAAAATTATGCAAATCTAAATTAAAAATGGAAAAGAAAAATTCGAACATAATGGACTTACGGAAGTTACAAAATTTATATAGGCTTAAATAGTACAAAATAATCAAAAAATATGTATAACAGAGCAATAATTATATGGAAATCATCATCCTTTAATGTCACGCAACAATTCGGTGAGGATAGGAGCCAGGTACCTGAAATAAATTAGAATACTGTATTTGGTTAAAATCGGTAAAATTGCCCCGACAACACGCAATCCTTTCATTTCAAAGAAATAGACTTAGCATGTCGATCATCGTTGCTTTTCTTCTGAGTCGTCTGCGATGTATCACTCCCATTCTCTTCCATTCCCAGATACAGTCATCTTCAGTTCCATCTAGATGGAAATGCCAGTTTTCTTGAAACTTTTCACAATAATGTCTGGTGAAATCAGTCCCCATGCACGAACAATCCACTCACTCACTCACTCAGAAGGCTTCTATGGGACATGAAGATCCCGCGCTGATCTCACAAAATGCCTCCACTGAACTGTTCTTGCCAGTGGTCCACATTCAGATGTCTACAAAGTTTGGAGATTTCATTTTTCCAGGAACTTTGTGGTCTTCCTACTGGCCTTTTTCCTATTGGTTCTTCTTTGTCTTCAGTCTTTTGACTGGTTTGATGCAGCACTCCATGCCTCCCTGTCCTGAGCTAATCGTTTCATTTCTACATAGCTACCACACCCTACATCTGAGGCAATCTGTTTAACATATTTTAACCTTGGTCTACCCCTACAGTTCTTGTCCTCGACCCTTCCTTCCATAACTAGGCTTGCTATTCCTGGGCGTCTTAGTATGTGTAATACCAACCTATCTCTTCTCTTCATTAGCAGTCGCCACAAACATATCTTCTCTCCCACTCGTCTTAATACCTCTTCGTTTGTCACCCTATCTACCCATCTGATCTTCATCATTCTCCTGTAACACCACATTTCAAACACTTCAATTCTCCTCTTTTGTTTGCTGCACCAATAGTCCAAGTTTCACTTCCATAGAGCGCCACGCTCCGGACAAAGGCTTTTAAAAATGACTTCCTAATACCTAAATCTATATTCAATGTCTACAGATTCCTTTTTTTGTAGAAATGCTCTCCTTGCCTGAGCTAACCTACTTTTTATATCCTCTTTGCTTCGTCCATCACTGGTTATTTTGCTTCCTAAGTAACAGAAGTCTCCTATTTCCTTTAGCTTTTCACCAGCCATTTAGATGTCCATAGAGGTTTCTAATTTATTTCGGCTGCATTCCAATATTTTTGTTTTACATTTATTAAATTTTCATCATGAATTCTTTCCGCAAGACGGAGTCCATACCATTCAAAAATTCATTCAAATCCTCAGGCGTGTCCGCCAAGATGACTATGTCATCAGCAAATCTCAGAGATGAAATTATTTCTCCTTGAATCTTCACTACCACTTTAAATTTTTCTCCCATTTCCATCATTGCTTTTTCAATGTAAAGATTGGAAAGTATGGGTGATAAGTTGCAGCCTTGCCTTACACCTTTCTGAATACCAGCTTCTCTCTCATGTCCTTCAGCTCGAATGACTGCTGTCTGGTTTCTGTATAGATTGTAGATCACTCTCCTATCCCTGTACTTTATTCCAATCATTTTCAAAATATCAAACAATTTAGCCCAATCAAGGTTATCAAAAGCCTTTTCTAAGCCTACAAATGCCATGTGCGTTCTCTTATCTTTCCTTATTCTACCTTCCAAAATCAGCCTAATACATAGTACAGCTTCCATTGCTCCTACATTTCTCCTGAAACCAAACTGGTCTTCACCCAACTCTGTTTCTATCTGGCTTTCCATCCTATTGTAAATTATTCTTGACAGGATCTTTGAGGCATGAGTAATCAAGCTGATTGTATGGTAATCCTCACATTTGTCAGCTCCTACTTTCTTCAGTATAGGGATGATACCATTCTTCTTGAAATCAGAGGGTACCTCACCTGTCTCATAAATCCTATAAACCAAGTGAAATAACCTGATCAGACCATCTCCTATGCAGCGTAGCAACTCAATCGGTATATCATCTATGCCTGGTGCTTTGTTCTTGCTTATGTCTTCCAATGCTCTGTCAAATTCTGATCTCAATATTAAATCTCCTTTCGCATTCTCATCAATTTCCTCTTTCCTTTCCATTACACGATTCTCAATCTCCTTTCCCTTAAACTCTATGTAAGCTTTCCATCTCTCAATCTTTTATTCCCTATCTGTTAGAGGCTTTCCATCTGTGTCCTTAATTACAGCACTTAGTTTTCTTTTCCTCAAAAGTATTCTTAATCCTTCGATAAGCTGTTGCTACTTTAACTAATTTCAGAAAATTTTCTATACCTGCACATTTCTCTTTCAACCATTCTTCTTTTGCTTCCTTGCACTTCTTGTTAACCTCATTTCTCAGACGTCTGTATTCTGCTTTCCCCTCTTCGTCTCTAACATTCTTGTGTTTCCGCCTTTCATCCATAAATTCCAGTATATCCTGAGTGATCCATGGTTTTCCATCTATTGTTTCATTTCCACCAATGTTTTCCTGTGCAGATTTTGTTATTTCATTCTTCAAAAGTGCCCATTTGTCTGCAATTGAAGTTTGTTTAGGGTTTTTCATTAGTCCTTCCTTTATACTCTTCTTGAATCTTCCGTTTACATCCTTTACTTTCAGTCTGTCTATTGCCCACCTTTTTGGCTTTTGACTTTTCTTCAGTTTCTTCAACTTTAATCTGCATTTCATTACAACCAGATTGTGATCAGAGTTTATGTCAGCACCAGGATATGTTTTACAATCCAAAATCTGGTTTCGAAACCTCTGCTTGACCATAATGAAGTCTATTTGGTAACGCCCTGTATCTCCTGGTCTCATCCATGTGTATATTCTTCTATTGTGGTTATTGAATAAGGTGTTAGCTATGACCAACTCATGCTCGGTGCAGAATTCCATCAGCCTGCTTCCTCAATCATTCCTTTCACCTAATCCGAAATCTCCTACTATCTTCCCTTCTCTCCCTTTTCCTACCACAGCATTCCAATCTCCCATTACTATAACATTTTCATCACCCTTGATATACCTCAGAATTTCGTCTATTTCTTCGTAGACCTTTTCAACATCCTCATCATCAGCTTGACTGGTAGGCATATAGACTTGTACCACTGTGGTGCACGTAGGCTTTGTATTGATTTTTGCTTCAATAATCTGTTTACTATATTGCTCATAATATTCCACCCGCTGTCCAAGTTTCCTACTTAATATGAGACCTACCCCAGCCATTGTTTGATTTAGCGCTAATGACCCTCCAGTTTCCTGACCAAAAGTCCTGTTCTTCCTGCCAACGCATTTCACTAATCCCAACCAAATCCAACCTCAACCTATCCATTTCTAAGGTTTCTAACCTTCCACTGCCTAGCAGACTTCTAAAATTTTACGCTCCGATCCGTAGAATGTCAGATTTCCTCTTTGTCACTTCTGCGATGTTAACCCCCTCTCGAGTAGTCCTCATCCGGAGATCCGAACGGGGGACTAGTTTACCTCCGAATTGGAATTTTACAAGGGAGGATGACATCATCACATGTAATTATGCTTAGAGAGGTGCATATCCTCGGGAATAGCATGACGTCTATAATTTCCCATTGCTTTCAGCCGTGCAGCAGAACGCATTGTAGCCAGCCATTAGTTGGCTAATATTATCAATATCTTATCTGTCTATAAGACAAGTAAATAATTGATTTATTCTGAAAGGCTGCTACTCCCTTTCAGAATAAAGTAAAAAAGCAATTCTACTAACAAAAATACTAACCTTCTACTAACAACTAAATACTAAAATTCTACTAACGAAAATATACTCAAGTTCCACCAACAACAAAGTACTACCAATAAAACAGTCCATCGCCAGGAACACTCACATGCACCCTCACACATTACAATGAAACAATGAACTATACCTAATAAACAATGCAACTGTCACCAGGCATACTCATATGAACCCTCACACACCACAGTCTAATGGAACAATAAACTATATCTAATAAATAGGGCCCGGATGTTTTAAAAATGCATATTTTCTACAGGGGTCCACAAATCCAAATCAAAGGACTCGATATAGGCTATTTCCATACAGTAACACCTCTCAGGAAACACTGTCCACTAGTAACAGAGTTAAAAATACCCCAGGAAGTACAAACCCCAATAAAAGAAAACTCTAAGAAAGTTAAAAGAGTACTGAATATGGACACCCTTGCCGAAAACACGAACTATTTACAGGAGATCGAAAACCACATCAACAGTAGTCAGTTACAAGAAGCGGCGGAGAAAATGAAGGAGTTCATCCTAACAGGTAGTGTCCCCCAGATACATCGCTTCGCGAAGCCATGGTTTGATGCAGAGTGCTACCATGCAAGACAAAGAACTCTACAAGCTCTAAGAGTGGCAAGAGATTCAAATACAAAGAACGACCTTGCAGCGTACTCTTTGCATAGAAAAACATATAAGAACATTTTAAAGACAAAGCGAAATGCATACACAGAAGCGGAAGGAGAAAAAATGGCTATGGAAGCATTGAAAGACCCTTTCAAAGCACTGAGGCCAAGAAAATTCAACATAGCAGGGAAAATACCCATGGATACCTGGGCAAGCCACTTCAACGGTATACTTAACAAGAACGATGATCAACAAGCTTACCCCAACACAAGTGGAAGCACAAAGATTACAGGTCAGAATTACTTCACTAAAGAAGAGGTAGAGTCAACTATTTCAGCACTCAAGAATGGGAAAGCCGCTGGTCCAGACGGAGTGTTCAACGAACATATAAAACAGACATCAGATATATTACTGGATACATGGACGGACTTATTAAATAAATGCATAGAACTGGAAACAATACCAGAGAGCTGGAGAAGATCGACTATTAAAGTATTGTACAAGGGAAAAGGAGACTTCTCTGATCCCAACTCGTATAGGGGCATTGCACTCGAAAACAACATGTTTAAAGTACTGACAAGACTTATCACTGAACGCCTAACCATCGAGATCGACCATCTGATCCCAGAGGAGCAATTCGGATTCCGGAGAGGAAGAAGCACACTACATGCTGTAAAGAACCTCCTGGATGACATAGACGATACCTTACGGTTACCAAGAGGAAAGCTTCATTGTGTTTTCGTTGATTACTCCAAAGCCTTTGACATGATCGACAGAAAACTCCTAGTGTCAAAATTAGAACAGCTCACCGGAGAAGAACACCCGCTGACCAATATAATAAAGGACATCTTAACTTACAACAAGTTCTCGATTGATGACTCCGTATCTACAACATACGACCTAATCCAGACCAATGGCGTACTACAAGGGGACCCCCTCAGCCCGCTTTTATTCAACGTAGCTACAATCGACATCATTAAGACAATAAAACAGGCAACGAAGTCTACTTCACTTTATATGTATGCCGACGATATGGTTCTCGCATCGACCAACATTCAGAACATCCAGCTTTCCCTCAACGCGTTAGCACTATGGACAAATGAAAACAGCTTCACAGTAAACGAGAAGAAAACACAACAAATGACCTTCCGAAAAGGGGGAAAACTCGCAGAGGAAGACATACTTTACTACAAGGACACTCCATTGGAAAGAGTAAATGCGTTCCGGTACTTAGGCATCACACTTCAGACTACGACGACATCGTTTCGGCTACATATAAAGGAAAGAGTGACGGCAGCAATAAAAGCTTTTTATGGAATCAAAGACATAAGAAGTTTATCCATACATACAGCAATGGCTCTCTTCAAAGCAAAGATTATACCAATCTTAACCTATGGTTTGGACCTCATTTGGCTTAAACTGACGATAAAAGACCTATCAACAATAGAAAAGGTGAAAGCCCGCTACTTGAAAGCAGCCTTAGGGTTATCAAGGTTCACGCTCTCAAGGCTCGTCTATGTGCTGGCAAGAGAGTCTTTCCTTATAGAGGACTTACGTCTACACTACGAACTTCAATCAACCGATGCGACCAGGAATTTAATGGAGGAGAGAGAGAAGGAACGACGAGAAATATGGCCGGAGTTCTTCTCTACAGATGCCATGCTAGACCGAACGTGGATGGGACCCAACCAAAAACTACGACACGTGCTGACCCGGTTGGCGGTGCACGGCTACCACCACTTGATCTGCGTAAAGACTCACTTTCATGAGCCAGACGATACTTGCGTGTGCAGCCTGTGCCATTCAGTGTGTGATAGATACCATATCACCTTATGCAAGCAAAGACAAATTTCTCTCACTGAGTATAGTGAAATGTGAACTAAATTACAGGGTTTATGATATTTATGTATTTATGTATTTTGTGAATGCACTTTCGTGCGCAATTATACTATTATTATTATTATATTTAGAATGTTAGTGCATATTTTGAACATAGGTGCATATATGGATATATTTTTCTCTCGTGTGTGATCGATTAATCCAAGATGAAAAATCTAATGAACTCCATATGTTATACATCCCTTGACAACACGATAAGCCTTCCCAGGTCAAGGAATGTGCTTTCAATGTCGCAATACAGAACAAACAGGTAGATGGATAATGACCCTTGCACAACAGCTATTTCCTTCAGTCCTATGTACTTTCTCCTAACAGTAGCCTCCCAAGGTTTGCGTAAACAAGTGCGTTCATCCCTTAACTTGCTATTCGTCTATTGCAGTGTTTTACCGGTTTAAACTGTAAAAATGCCTAAAGATAAGAGTTCTAGGTCATTTTAATAAAACAGTGGATATCAGGCAATAGTGGCTATACAAGTGACGGCGATGTAGTGTACTGTCAAGTGTGCGACATGAGTGTAAAATGCGATGAAAAAAATCAACTTGAGCAGCATTCGAAAACGACTTCACATCATAGATCAAAAGAACAGAGTAAGAATACGCAACAGCTACTTTTAACTGACATTAAAACGCGGTGTGAAGTTAGCAGATTTTCTGCTGATCTCTGTGAAGCTTTTGTATGCAGCAACATTCCACTTTATAAATTGAATAATCCACATCTACGCTCGTTTCTCGAAAAGTATTGTTCTAATCAAAGGATACCAGATGAATCTACCCTTAGGAAGAACTATTTACTTTCACTGCATGCTTCTGTCATGGATTCGATATGGTCTGACATAGGAGGGAACTGTATATGGTTATCGGTAGATGAAACAACAGATTCGTGTGGTCGATACATTGCGAACTTCAGAGTGGGTAAATTATGTCCAGAAGAACCCGGCAAACCTCGGTTACTTTTGTGCAAAGTGCTAGAAGAAAAAAAACAACCACGCTACAGTTGCAAGATTTGTTAACGATTTCCTACGACTTCTGTGGCCTAGTGAATCGGAAAGTGATTGTTACAAAGTATGCCTTTTAGTCACAGATGCAGCGTCGTATATGTTGAAAGCTGGCCAGTCTCTTGGAGTATTTTTTCCAAATCTCATATATGTCACATTTTGGCCCATGGCTTGCATCGTATTGCTCTTTCCATCTGTCAACAAAGTAATTTCAAGTGGGAAGAAACTGTTCCTAAAAGCACCAGCTCGTGTACAGTTGTACAAAACTCTCCAGCCTCAGGTTTCTCTTCTGCCAGAACCTGTTCTCACAACATGGGGAACTTTGTTATCCCCAGTATTGTTCTACCAGGAGTACTTTAATCAAGTGAAAGATGTAGTTACAAGTATTGACGATAGTCATACTGCGTGTGATCGTGAAGCAAAGTGCGCATTTGAATCTGAAACTGTATATCAAGATATCAAGTTTCATCCATGTGCATTATTTGTCACTTTCGAAGGCGATTAAGGGCCTAGAAACTCGCGATGCATCCCTACACGAATACCTTCAGTTAATTCAAAACACCATTAGTTCTTTAAATGGTAGCTGTATGCCTCTCACCAAGGAGGTCCGGGTTCGATTCCCGGTCAATGCATATGAGATTTTTGAAGTGAAATGCCATGTCCTGTGGTTCGGATTCCACGTAAAAGGAGGTCCCGTGGCTCATGATATCGAGATTAACGGTCACGTTAAACTACAAGCTTCTTCTTCTTTAAATGGTGTCCCTGGTAAAAACTGGAGAAAAAGTGAAAAGGAAACTCAGTGCGGTGTTGGACTCAAACTCAGGACTGAAGAAGATTCAATCCATAAGCAACTACATAAGTGGAATCAGGCAGTCCTAACCAGAAGAATGTTCAGAGCAGTCAGTGCCAGTGTGCAAGTATTGCCCAGTTACGTCCGTCGACGTAGAACGATCATTTTCGGCATATAAATTAATTCTGTCCGACAATAGAAAGTCAATGGCCCCTGAAAACATTGAAAAACTATTGATAACCTACTTCCAGGCAACATTTTGCAAGGAATGAAACATGTGTATCAAGGTAAAGCTGAGTTGAAATTAAATAATATGTTTGGTAAGTGTATTTAGTGATATTTTTGTGCATATTTTCAACATTTTTAGTGAATATTTTTGTAGTTTTTAGTGTATATGAATCTGGGCCCTACTAATAAACAATGTAACTGTCACCAGGCTCACTCACATGGACCCTCCCACAGCACAATGAAACAAACTATATCTAATAAACACCCTCCCACATAACAATGAAACAAACTATATCTACAGACACGATTTTATGGTGTATAGCGAAAATGCGAAATGTGTTTATATGTGCATCAAAGGTGTTTTAAATGTGTGTTTAATATTGTTTGATCATAAAGCACTGAATTTGTCCTCACGACTAAACGCGAAATTCCACCTTATTTGCAATGTAGTCCGTATTTGCGACATATCACGAAATCGGCTGGTTTATTACGTCTCTACACGATTTGGTGCGATATCGCGAGCCTTCAGTGGTTTTCACCTTGTTAGCATTGCTGGTCGAACCCAATTCAAATGTATTTTTAAGTGTTTAAAGCCTAAGCATATCCTAACATCACGTAGCAGGAAATTACTACACAGTTTCAATATTGGCTATCCTGTCGTACTGGGAGACAAGTGAGAGAGTCGGGCCGCGCATTGCTGACCACGTGGGTGCGCTGTGATTTGTAGTTGAAATTTCAATTTCTAGTGTGAATTCGCAATGCCGAAAATAACGACGTGTTTTGATAGGGCTGACGAGTTTAAAGACGAAGGCTATCATGTTTTCGATGCGCGGCAGAAGATACGGTAGTTATGTGCAAATTCTGCAACATTAGACTAGATTGGAAGCGTCGCGATTCATGTGTGAAACACAACTTAAGTGAAAATCACAAAAAGAAGAAAAGGATTTTGTCTGAAGGAGATACCAAAAGACAGATATCAGTTCAAGAGGTGGTCGGGAATGCCAAAAAAGTGAGAAATGACTCCGACGAATTTGTAATGTCAACAGTGGAGGCCTTTTTGAGTGCCAACATCCCTTTAGAAAAGCTAGATCATCCAACAATGAAGGATTGGATGAACATATACCAGGAGAGTTAATTTTTTTTCAGATGCCGCTACACTTACCAGTATCCCTCAGCCCCACTTTTTGTGGCGATAAAAATAATAATAGGTGGAAAGGCTTAGTTTTATGTAACAAATTTTATCAGGGAGGGAAGGTAATTCTTTTACGATTGCCGAGAATCCACCAACCCGCCGTGACATTTACAGCTGAAAGTTTTGCAGCCACCATGGAAACGTGATGTGGGATACTAGAAAGTGTAGTAATGACTTAGTTTACTTTTAAATACTTTTAAGTTCATATCATAAACAACAAATAAGTCTGATTTATTAATATTTTAAATTAAAATGATTTGCTTGCCAATAGATTTTTTTCATTACACTGTTTTAGGAAGTGGAAATTTTCCCACAGCTGACTGGTTACGAAAGAAATATTTGCCCCTATTACATCAAGAAAAAGAAGAATCAAGTAGTGAGAAATTAAAGAATCGGCATGTTATTCTACACTGTGATGAAACCACAGATAGGATGGGTCGAGCCGTGTTCATTGTGCTATTTAGAACTCTTCCCAAGGGTAGTAGCGAGACTCCTAAAGTGCTAGTAGTGCTAATGCTTCAGAATGTTAACTCGCAGGAATGTTCTCAAGCCATAGTGGAAGTTATTAAGAGACATAAACTTGAATACAAAAATATCATAGGTATTTCAACAGATGGTGCACGATATATGAAAAAGTGTGTGCAAACTTTACAAGGTTTGATATCGGACAACCTTCTTCACATTAAGTGTAGGGCACACAAGGTTGATTTAGTAGCAGGAATCTGGCCGAAGAAACTTCATCGTGTGAATGAGTGTGTTACCAAAACAAAGCAAGCTTTTCTTGATACAAGAAAACTGAAGCATAGGTATATTAGGTTCTTGCAGCAGAAGTATGGTGCAGGAGAAAAGGATATAAAGCTCTTTCCCTCACCAGTTATCACAAGGTGGAATACGTGGTTCACATCAGTTTCCTACTTGGCAGACTATGTCATGGACTTGGTTCAGTATTTTAAAACAGTGGAGAGTGATGCTGAAAGTGTTAAATACTTTCAAAAATTAAGTGAAAGTGAAGTAAAATCAATTTTGTGTGAGGCAATTTTTGTGAAAGAACACTGTGCCTCAACTTCTGAAAAGATAACTTGCTTCGAAGGTTCTAATTATGCTTTGGCACATAAAGTTGTTCCAATGGTAAATGAACTCATTTCTGAGTACACCATTATCGAAAAACTAGTGATGAAAACAGACACATTGAAGGCATTGAATGAACTATCAAGCGATAGAAAGAAAAGTGCTGAAAAAAGGTTCGTAGCCCTTGCCAATGCATGTCACACAAAACTCTCAGATATGCTGGCAAAAGACTCTGCTCATGAGATTTTTAATTCACTCTCCTCACTGTTTCATCTGCCCCTGCTAAGAACTGTGAACATAGAGTCATCTCTCTTCAACAAGATAGAGAAAATCCACCTTTTTGCTGGAGTGAATTTTCATGACTTTTTGAAGTTCTACATTCAACTGCAAATCACCTGTAAATCTTTTTCATGTAGTGACGGTAATGTAGTTGATGTATTGAAGGGAATGTTAGAGGAATATCCTAAAGCTGTGAAATGTCTTCAATCTCTGTACATTTCCATTTCAAAATCTCTGTACATTTCCATTTCAAATGTTGACAGTGAAAGGGCCCTTTCTGCCTACAATGATATTTTGTCTGACAAGCGTACCAACCTGTCAAATGATAACTTAGGAACATTACTGAGTTACTACTTCAACAGCAAATGAATACTGTAAACCAAGCCATACTTAGTGTGTTTGTTGTTTCCTTCATTGCAACATAAGGCAAAAGTATGTATATAGTCTAGTAAACCGTTTTCCTACACTGTAAGCAATGGCGTTTATTCACCGCTTTTATCCCGCTTTGCCCTTAGTTTTTACACCGCTATTGTGGTTTTTCATTCACCATAAAATCGTGTCTCTAACTATATCTAATAAACAATGTAACTGTCACCAGACACACTCACATGGACCCTCCCACATCACAATGAAACAATAAACTATGTCTATATCTAATAAACAATGTAGCTGTCACCAGGCATACTCACATGGACCCTCCCCATCACAGTCTAATGAACTATATCTATAAACTAACTACATACTTACATAGTAGAGTAAATAATCCATCAATAATCATTTAAAAATCCCACCATCTTACAAATGCCACAAGTGCGCATGCGTAGAAAAGAAATCACTATTTCACCCCCGAGTAAGGGTAGTTTTTATCTTGGGGTGGAAATAAGTAGTCCATCTTCTTTAAAGATTTGTAAGACTATCTATCATCTCCCATCCTTAGTAAATGACCAGCCCATTGAAGTCTTCTGGAATGATGTTTAGTATTGGTGCTTGCTGTGATAGCGAGATGAACAATTCACTCACATATTAATTCTAGTAAGGCCTCTTGATCTTCCCGGTAGGTGTCATGAGTATGAGAACTTCCCGCCATCCATTCAGAATAAACCCACCGCACGTTGTCTTTGAATGACTTGTTGATACTTACCGTACATCAAGAGGCTGCAAGGCTGACGTCAAGCCACCAGGAATTATTGCAGCATCAGTCTTCTGGTTGACTATTTCTTGGCGAACATCATCAAGAACATGGCCACGGAAACTGACCAAAACCAGGAGAGACCTCGTTTAAGAGGTGGTCAGGCCGTCTTCCCCACACAACACGCAACCAATCCTTCGTGAGATCTGTCACCATCCATCCTTTCTCCAGGACACAAATGTGCACACTGGAAGGAAATTTCCTTTTAAGAATTGTTTTTCGCTTGAAAATTACATATGAAGGACGTTTTTGTCCGTCCACAGTAACAGCCAGCATAACTGTGCAGCAAAGCTTCTCTGCCCCAGTAGTTGTCATGGTTACATTGGATGCTCTCTTTTCGGTCATTGAAGGGTTTCTCGGCATATCAAAGAAAATCGGAGTTTGATCTGGATTTCCGATTTGCGATAGCAGGTAACTGTATTCGTGCCACTTTCTAATTACAAATCTATGAAACTGCAAGATTTTTTCACTGTGGTCCTTCGGAAGTCGCTGGCACACAGATGTCCTTCTTCGAAGAGAAAGATTGTTTTTTTTCATGAATGGTGCTACGGAAAATTCACGAGATGCAGCATGATTGCAGTTATTTTCGGCAAATTCTATAAAGGAAATTTAAATTGTGCATCGTCACGTCACTAACAAGCACTTGGCACAACAATTCACACCTAAAAACACTGTTGAAAGTGATTACTGTACGCATGCGAGTCACAGCTGATAACAAGGTCTAGTTATGGCTGGCCCCAGGCACTGGAATGTTGAGTAAGCGGGCCTTACCACACTTCCTCCTCTCCTAGCATGGGAAACAAGATCTGGAATTTCCAAACTAGTTCCGATTTCCGTACATCGGCATGAATCACGAAGACGAGATAAGAACGTGATTCGCAACTAGTGGAAACCCTACATAAAACGAGGGGGGAATATGCAATTTTTTCCAAATTTTCGTTCTAAAAATCAGGGAGGGAAAATTATGCGAGTAAATACGGTACTCATCACTATTTTACCAGTATAGGCTGTGATGTCTGCAGTAGTGTATGCATTTTGAACTGAGGCTTCAAGTTACAAGCTTAGAAGCCTGCAAAGGAAGCATTAATAACTTCAGGGAGTGAGGAGCTATAATTGAGCAAGCTCACTGCAGTACATCAAGCAGCTGATAGTGATTATGCAACAACTATACATTTCTTTTCTTACACCAGCAGAGAAAAGTGAGCATTGCTCAACGAAGCTCTTACCCAGTTTGTCCATTGTTTCCTTTCCATATCTCAAACTGCCTAAGTTTTCATTACAGTGATGAAGCATACTTCACTTTAAAATCTGTACATTTATCATACACATAGTATTTGCTGTTGACCACAGAAGACCTGATATTCTTGTGTGGTGACTGAATGAACTATGCTACAAAACTAAACCTATTACAGTAGCCCTATAGGTCTGCTGTAGTTTAGTTTCACTTGGATTCAATCTGGAAATGGTTCTAGGTGGAAGATATTACCGTACTTCTTTTAACATTTGATTTGCCAATTCATACACCAAACCATCTTCTATCAAGTACATATTGAACAATGAAGGGAATTGTTACTATTAATGACTTTAAGGGAGTGGTGAGTCATGAATGCTACCTACGGCATTTAATTGGACGAGCCCACCAGCCAAGCGTCACTGCAGTACCAGTACATCATGCAGCTTGTAATGATTACATACTTAAATTCAAGAAATTAATTCTTAAGCACTGCTTCATTTATCATATTTGTTCCTAGGTGACCTTTATCCTTGTACTTTCTTGCTTGCTAACTCTCTCTTTCTGGTTTTGTATTCTCTGTCTGTACTGTCTACACTTGGGTAGCAATGTCCTGTTCTTCTTAATTCTTTCCACGCTACTGTACCATGTGATGACATGATCTACTGAAAAAGCAATTGTGAAAGCATCTTTCAGACAACTATTTTCACCCAAAAACCTGTTGCCTAACATTTTTCAGCTTTGTTAGAAGAACAGTATAAGGAATATGGTATGGAAGCCAATAAGATGAGGAGAATGGACTGCCAACAGTATATGCTGTGCCTTTCCTTAAGTACTAATATAGAGGGGGGATAAACAACTGAGATATCATAATTATCTAAAGGCTGCAGCCACAGCTCACGATCTTCATCAGGACGTAGGAAGCAAAACCCAGCTAAGTGATTGTGTTCCTAAGGTATGAGGGAAGTGGTCTTCCTCTATATTTCTTCCCTAGGATCTTGCCTTCGAAGACGTGTAAGACGTGTCCAAGAAATGTAATTTCTCTCTTCTCTAATGAACAAAGTAAGGTCCGTTTCTCCTTATCTTCATCCAAGATTTGTTCATTAGATATAACAAAGATAATACAGACTCATGCTATGAGGGTTCCAGAATATTCTTTTCTAAGTTTTGGTTATAATTTTGAAGGGTGGAATCTTGAGGTCATCTGCCCCATTAGATGGGGGAGGGGTATTGAGCCAGAAAACACCTCTAGTCGACAGGTAGGGACAATGCAATTTATAGCCTTGTAGTGTTCCAAATACTTTTGCAATCTAAACTGACGTGGGTAGCTTTAAGAGCTAAGGCGCAGGGCGATGAGACCAAGCACTCCAGACTAGGAAGATGAGTGGTTTCAAAAACAGGCCTACATAAAAAATCAAAGCTATCATGATAGTCTTGAATTAAATATTCGGCCTATTCAGACATAGGCTTAACCTACCTTGTTCAATTTGGGGGGATTAAAATCAGTCCACTTAAAAATCCTTGGGATATAATATCCTTAATACATACATTAAACTGAAAAGCATTCTTTACCCTAGCCTAACTAGCCTAACACAAGAAATGCCATATCAGAAAGGAAAGAAATTTACGTACACCATTTTGTCGGGAGCAAGGTATGGTTTGATACATATCCGCAGCCTTTGGTATATAGTTTCAGAGCAATTTTGTCCCGAGTTACAAAGATAAAGGGTACATTAACCGTTTTGCTTTCAAGCCCTCAGCTGATGGATGTGTCAAAACTGACAGCCATATTTACCACACTATGCACACACTTCTTTTAAAATTACGGTACATGGAAGGCACACCAATGAAGATATCAACATGAAAGGTGGTAAACGTATAGAGTATATATCACTTATTATTACTGTAAGTAAGTCATGTCTTTAAACCAAAAGGGTGTAATGTTAAAAAAATAAGAAATGTGAAATCAAAATTACAAGTTTTAGATTTTGAAAGTTTGGAAGTAATTCTAGAAAATGGTATTTACAGGCCAAGTTTGTTATTCATGTCAGTAGGAAGGCTATAACATTGTTTACTAGCATAGTAAATATCAAGATTCTATGTGCATTAGATCCAAGGATAAATTAAAATGTTAAAATGATGTAACACTGAAAAATGTCAGCCATTTTTGCATAAAACACAGATTTCTTATAAATAATATGTAGCACTCACCTATGAAGATGTTACTGGATCATCATTATCCTCTACACTTTCCGATTCGGACAGAGTAACATCATCATCACTTGAATAATTATCAAGATATTCAGTGATATCATCTTCAGCTAAATGAAGTCTTTCCGCAATGTCACACACGGCAAATAACTAGGCCTAATCTAACTGAACTATATCTAACACTTCACTATCACTATGCACCTAATTACCTAAGAAAACTATTTAAATAATGAACTAACATGTTAAATAAATATATTGCCTACAATATAACTTAATTTTACTATATAATCACGTACGAAAACACAAGAGAAATGAACAGAAGTTTGCTGGCGACCATGATGTAAACAAGATTCGTAACTCCAGTGAGCACGTTTCAGACTAAGATTATCGATAAATACGGATAGACGGAAGTTCCCGTGGAGTATAACGAGAGATACAACTATACTCTTCTTATTCCATGCAAAAATGCTGCTATCTGGCGCGTAAATAATGAACTAATAATAAAAAAGACGGGTAACGGCGGATCGTTACCCCGTCACTTTTTGCAGGACCCATGGGTACCAATAGATCGTTACCTTGAAAGCCAAAGGGTTAAGTAAATTAGGTGTTGATCTACTATAACAGCATTCACTCACACAAGGTTATCTGGTGGCACTAGTATTAACATCGCACACTTGTCCAACTTTGAACAACGTGCACTGCTACATTTGAAGCTAGCTGGTTCATGAGCACAGTAAATCCCGATCTAAATCTGATACTGTTTAGTATGGTAATGGCAACCAGACATTTCTTAGCTGAATGAAACTAGAAAGGGAAAAATATGGAGTAAGAGGAGGTTACCCATTCAGTGTTGGACATTAACAGGGAAGGGGAATACATACGCAGAGAGAGACTGGATTTATAAGATGAAACTTTTGCCAAAACTAAAAAATATGACATATATGGCATAAAAATGAGATATTTCTATCTTGAATATTCAGTGATACATGACAGTTTTGCCTTCTAAACAAAATGTAACTTATAAAATGTGCAATTGATGTATTTGAAAATTAATACATTAATATTTACAGGGTAACTGCATCATGAGCATAAAACAATCTTTCACATTAACATTCTGAATCTTGTTCTCGAACTTGTATCCAGAGGATAAATGACATGACTGATACACACGATGGATTAGGGAAATACTGTGCTCTCTGTTAGTCAACTTGACCCATGTTGTATTTCCTGCAAGCTGGTTGGTGAGAAAAACTAATGTTAAATTCTTTATGAATGTTGAAAATAATATTTAGCAACAAATATAGTTTACTGTTTGGAAAACTATTATTACAGTGCTCTCTTGGTAATCCGGCCGATATCGGACCAGAGCACTGCTGGATTACCGAAAACACCGGATTACTGGAAAATATCGAGAAAAACTCAGATATCATTTGAAAATCAGTTTTTTGGTAACAACCGCCAAAATAAACCGCTCTCGTCCGCATTGTAAACTTGGTCAGGAGTTAAATCCATTTCTTGGATAACCTGTTTGAACCTTCAACAGCGCTTTCGTCACATGAAAGTTTCTCACCCGTTGTACTTAGCAGTCTAATTCCATAACGTTGTTTGAATTTCTGCAACCATCCCTCGCTGGCTAGGAAATCATCCTTTTTGTAATTTTCCGGTAAAATTCCCTAGCCTTTCCTTTAAGGATTTCGCCAGAAATTGGTGTAGGCTATGCCTACCACGTTGTTGTAAAAACCATCATGGAAGCTATCGCCAACTTTAGGATTTTCACCAGTTTTCAATGTCTGTAGTTAAGTTTTTAAATTTTCATTCGTCTTAAAAAAACGACTTTATTTTATCACTGTTTTTTCTTATGTCATGAACTGCAGCTCGACCAACACTAGTTGACGTTTCGCCCTTTTCAAGCCGCTTTAGGATTTCATGTTTATCTAACAAAGATAGAGTTTTATGTTTACGTTTTTTCTGCACGGATGCCATCTTTAACACAACACTACTACAGTACAACTGTCCTACACTAAGCACCTGAGTGGGGAGTGCGTGAGTCATCGCTCTTGGCGCCAATGCATTGTGTACTCAGACACTAGTCTTGTTGCTGCGTGGGGAACATTGTACAGTATTGGGGACACATTATCAAATCAGGTGTTGAGCTCGTACTCGAATACAAAACGCCTGATTACTGGGAATGCCGGAGAGCTGAGATGCCGGATTACAGAGGGAGTACTGTACACTGACAAGGGACACCTTTGAGCTTGAACGCTCGGAACCACAATAAAACATGCGTTCATCATAACAAAAACAGTGGTCGGTGTCATTTCCATGCAAAACGTTTCATTCTACCACAAGTGACAATTTAATAGGGAGACACAAGATATCAAAACATTAGGAGGGCGTCATTCAATGATGGGAGTGTATCATTTTCCAACCAACAGAGTCCAAAACCCACTGCTTAAAGTAATTATAACAGCACAAACCACTCATATCCTGAGAGTGCGTATATTAGTCTTCAATATGCGTACGCGAGATTTTGATGACTTGGTTAAAACAAAGTGGAAGGGAACAATGTGCACACCTCACTAAACCCACGTTTTTACATTCCAAATCACTTTAGCATTCAAGCAGTCCAATACTAAAAGTCACACTAATTACATTTTCAAATGATATATGGATATGTCAATGTCAATCTGCCTTTCCCACACATATTGCAACATAGGCTTATACTTGGGTGCAGAAAATCGATTGTAAATTACAGAGTGAAGCTTGATGATAAAATAACAATCATCTAGCTTCATGTAGTTGGGCACATTGTAGTCTTACAAATCGGCAATCCTTCCGATATAGAGCTTCTATTGCTGAAAGAAGTAAACATCAAGGGGTTGGCAATACTTTGTTCTTTTCATGGACAATATCTTCAGCATAACAGCTTTGTTTGGAAAACTTGTATCTAGAACGGTCCGATCTGTATGACCTTGCCAGGAATCGCACAGAAATAGGCTCTTTACACTTGTTACTTGTTCGCCAAGGATTGAACTTAGAAAACCTTTCATGTGTTCTTTAGTCATTCTTCCACTTTTACTTGCATCCACTTGGATGTTTCGTGGACAGGTTGTTTCAAATTTCTTGGAAATAATTCGGGCGAAAGTGCCTTGTGTCTCTTGAAAAGAGATGTAGCCTACAACTTGTTAGCTAGTCAGCCTGTCATTAATAAAGTCACATCAATTGTGTAGCAGTGGGTAGAGCTATGTACAGACTGCAACACACTCCTCTGTGCGACAGTATTGATGATTAAGACATTTCATATTGGAATTGACTTTGATCACTGTCCCAAACATTTCCTTTCTCCACATCCTGCTGTGTCATACACACATTCACTTCCTCCACAAACTATTGTGCCTTCAAACGTACACTATTATCGTCGTCTATGTCCTTACATGTGACAAGTGTAGTAATATGCCTGGATGTAATGCCATATTCAGCCTTAAGATTGTCGATAAACCAAATCGAACCTTTGAAATAGTCCACGCCAACCATTTTCGATGCTTCTACTGCCCACATTTGCAGATGCCAATAGTGAACTGTAGATCCATACGTACTTGCCCTATCAAATTGCGATATTAGATGATCTTTTATAGTTTGTAATTGTGACAGTCTGTTTCCTTTGAAACGAGCGCCTGCTCACCTTTTGCTAGACACATAATTTAGAATTAATTCACAATTTGATTTACTTTTAATGCACTTATAGCGCCTCATTACCGTATATACTCGAATACCACCCTCACATTTTTAAACAAATTTGGACGTGTAAAATTGGGGTGTGGGTCTTATTTGAGTCATTCAAATTTGAAAGATCTAAATTGCCCGCCGCGCGCGATATCGGGTGTTGCGAGTATCCGCTAGATGGTGCTAGCCTTCTTCCGGCTATAACTTTGTTTTACCGTAAGCACGTGGCGTCATACAGTCACGCGCACGTTCTCCGAGTGTAAACATGAATGCTACGAAACGTTTGCGGTCATTTACTGTGAGTGACAAATTGAAAGTTGTGAGGGAAGCTGAAGTTATTGGAAATCGTGCCCGGTAGGAAATATGATATTGACGAGTCATGTATTCATGATTGAGCGGGATGACGTCTATGCTACAACCACTGGATGTCTGCGTGAACCGCCCGTTCAAAGAAGCCTTGAAACAGCTGTATACGGAGCGGATGGCGGCCGATAAGCACACACCGACTCCAACTGGTCGTATTCAGCGCCCGAAAGTTCAGCTGCTGTGTTCGTGGATTTTGACGGCATGGAATCGTATCTCTGGAGATCTCATATGGAAGAGCTTCAAGAAATGTAGTATTTCGAATGCTATGGATGGCAGTGATGATAACATTTAGTGGAAAAGTGATGGTGATAAAAGTTCCAAAGTTGGTACTTCTGATGACGGTGAATGAAGTGTTTGTGTACTTTTATTTGTATTTTTAATCGTTTGATGTGTGTATTTTAGGACGACTTCAAAACTGTTGGAAACTATTTTGGATAAATGCTATTCTGTTTATTTAGTTAAGATAGTAAATAATAGTCTCCCATAAGTCCAACCCCTCGTCCACGTCGTGGGAGACGGGCAACGGCACAAAGTAGGGGATTGCCTGTAGGGGCGAAGTACAGTGGGGACTTCGTGTGCCCCGGGACCGTTACGGTAGCTGTGAAGGTCCTACAGGAACCCTGAAAAGTGACGGCTAACGGGGCTCTGGTGAAGCTACGATAGGCCCAGCAAGCCAGTAGTGGATTAAACCAAATGCTTTCAAAAATGGAACGAGCCTCGGACAGGATGGATTTAATAGACGACGACACGGCTGTACACACGGACTAAGATTTGGAACTTTAAACCTAAGAACGCTGACGGGGAAGGTGGAGGAGATAGTGGATATGATGGAAAGAAGGAAGTTGGATTTATTGGGATTGGCAGAAACAAAGTGGAAAGGGGAAGGAAGGAGAGTACTGAGAAAAGGCTATAGACTGTACTGGAGTGGGAACGAAGAGGGAAAGAGGAATGGAGTGGGAGTAGTAGTACGAGATGGTTTGAAAGAAGAAGTGAGGAGAATAAGTGATAGGATGATGAAAGTGAAAGTAGCACTGAGGGGAGAGACCGTAGAAATAGTGCAAGTATATGCTCCACAAGTAGGCTGCGCTTCTGAAGAGAAGGAGGAGTTTGAAGAGGAATTGCAGAAGCAGCTGGTAGGAAGAAATATGATTGTTATGGGGGACCTCAATGCCCATGTAGGAAGAGAAAGACAAGGTTATGAGAGTGTTCTAGGACCAGAGGGTTGGGGTGGAAGAAATGAGGAAGGAAAGAGACTGTTGGACTTCTGTCAGAGGAACAGCCTGCTAGTTGGGAACTCCTGGTTTAAGAAAAGAGAGAGCCACACAATCACATGGTACAGTGATGACTTGACCAGGAAGTCGGTGGTCGACTATATACTGTATGAGAAAGAACTAAATAAGAACATCACGGACATCAAGGTTATACCATCGGAGAACCTGGATAGCGACCATCGATTACTGGTAATGAACCTGAGAGGGAGTAAGGAGAAGAAAGGGACTGAGAACCAGGAAAGACGTATAAGGATATGGAAACTGAAAGAAGGGGATAGAAGGGTCGAGTACCTCAAAATGGTAAAGGAAGGAATTCCAACAGATGAAGAAAGAGGGGTGGAAGAGGAATGGGCTAGATTTAAGAAGACACTAGTGGGTGCAGCAGAAGCAGTATGTGGGAGGACAAGTAGTAAGAAGAGGTGGAAGGAAACACCATGGTGGAATGAGAAGACAAAAGATATAGTAAGGGAAAAGAATAGAGCCTTTAGGAGGTGGTATCAAAATAGGACGGTAGAGACAAGGGAAGAGTACCAGGAAAGAAAGAAGGAGGCGAAGAGAGTGGTGGCTGAGGAGAGAAGGAAGTGGATGGAAGAGTGGACAAAGATGATGGAGGAGGATAGTGAAGGTACAAAAAAGGTCCTGTATGGGATGGTGAAAGATAAGAGGCGGAAGGATCCTACGGATTATGTTAGAATGGTGAACAAAAGGGGACAAGAGATAGAAAATAGGGAAGAACTGAAGAAAATGTGGAAAGAATATTTTGAAGAACTTCTGAACCCAAATGGAAAAGATGGTGAGGAGGAAGAAATCGGGGAAGAGGAAGATGAACTGCAAACAGAAAAGGACTTAACATGGAAAGAAGTGGAAGATGCAGTGAACAAGATGAAAGGAGGGAAGGCACCGGGTGTGGATGGTGAGGAGGAAGAAATCGGGGAAGAGGAAGATGAACTGCAAACAGAAAAGGACTTAACATGGAAAGAAGTGGAAGATGCAGTGAACAAGATGAAAGGAGGGAAGGCACCGGGTGTGGATGAGTTGAGTGTGGAGATGGTGAGAGCAGCAGGAGAGGTGGGGATACAGTGGCTGTACCGAGTGATGAGGACAGCATGGAAGGAAAGGAAGACCCCAGAGGACTGGAAAAAAGGAATCATTGTCCCGATCTTCAAGAAAGGTAGTAGAACAGATTGCAGAAACTATCGGGGAATAACACTGATGAGTCATTGTGCAAAGATCTTCGAGAAAGTTTTGGAAAAGAGAATTAGGACAAGGATAGAAGGAGGGATGAGGGAAGAACAACATGGCTTCAGAGCAGGAAGGTCCACAGTGGATTTGATTTTTGCTGTAAGGCAGTTACAAGAACAGCACTATGAATATGGAACAGATCTACTGATGGCCTTCCTGGACATTGAGAAAGCATATGACAGTGTATGCAGAAACAAAGTATGGAAGTCCCTGGAGGATAGAGGAGTAGAGAAATGGACTATAAAGAGGATAAAGGAGATGTACAAGGGAAGCGTGAGCTGTGTGAAAGTGGGAGGAGAGAGATCTGACTGGTTGGAACAAAGAAACGGCCTGAAACAAGGAAGTGCACTGTCACCGTTACTTTTCATTGTGGTGATGGATGACATAATGACCCGAGTGGCACAAGTAATTGGGGACGGAAAGATGAAAGCAATGGTGTTTGCAGATGATTTGATGATTTGGGGAAACAAGGAGGAGGAGGTACAGGAACAGTTGGACGTGTGGGAAGGAGTAATACAAGGATATGGGATGAAATTTAGCATAAATAAGAGTGAGATGGTGATCACAACAAGGAAGAAGGAAAGAACCACAACGGGAATAACAATTGGTGGGGAACAGCTGAAGAAAGTGGAGAGTTTTAAGTATCTGGGAAGCCTGATACAAGATAATGGAAGAAACGATAGAGAAATAAATGAGCGGGGGAGGCAGGCAGAAGCATTTCGGAGGAGTGTGAGAAGCATGTTATGGAGCAAGGATGTCCCTCAGAACAGCAAAAAGATCATATATCGGACGTACTATGTCCCTATCCTGACGTATGCCTCGGAGACCTGGGTTATGAAAGGAAGGGAGAGGAGCAAAATACAGGCCAGTGAGATGAGGTTCTTGAGAAGCAGTATTGGAGCTACAAAGATGGACAGAATAAGAAATGAGAGGACCAGAGAATTAATGAAGGAGGAACCATTACAGGATGGTATAGAGAAATCTAGACTTAGATGGTATGGACATGTAAAACGAATGGAGGAGAAGAGGATACCCAGGAGAGTACATGAGACGAAGTGGGAAGGAAAGAGACCGAGGGGAAGACCGAGAGACAGGTGGCTGAAGGGGGTGGAAGAAAGCGTGAAGAAGAGAGGAGAAGACTGGACAAGGGTGGAGGCTGAGAGATGGTGGGAAGACAGAAGACGTTGGAGAGGCTTGTGTTCCAAACAGACCCGGCCAGTGGCTGGAAACTGTGCAAGATGATGATGATGATGAGTAAATAATTTTGAGTAAAATATTTTTTTTTTTAAAATTTTGTTCTTCAAAATCAGGGTGCGGGTCTTATTCGGGGGCAGGTCGTATTCGAGTAAATACGGTAGTTTGCTATAGGAATTGAAGTCTTCATAAATGTTCTCTAGTACGCACTCTTCAATATTTATTTATTTTTGTTGTGAACATTACAGGAATCCCCAATTACATTGCTCACTACTAGAATTAGATAATATACAACAATATATAAATAGAAAAACAAAAGATACATAAAGAGAAGATATAGATAGCGATACACGTTATAAATAAGAAGAAGAAGAAGAAGAAGAAAAGAAGGGTTAGGTATGAGAAGGAAATCGTCTGAATACAGTACAATATATTACAAGACATCTTGCAGTTTATCACAGGACGCTGCAAACTGGTTTTCTGACATACTGAAAATATCTAAGTCAAGATGATGAACTTAATTATAGTGGAATAAAATTCTGTTAATCGGTGAGTTTTTATGGTTGTCTGTGTGAACTCTCGGAATAAAGAATATGTTTCGGAATCTACTAGGTTTCACAGCTGGGACATATAACGTAATTCTCTCTCGAATTTTAGCGTCGTCAATGTTATTGTTTACTATTTTAATACACTGGGCCTCGACTTCATGGATGGAGATAGTTCGTACTCACTTTGACTTGACTGTTCCTATTGCTCTGGAGATGAACGTCGTGTACTGCTTGTACAGTCACCGTCAAGTTCTGGTTCTTCCTGTCCTTCAACATCAGTAGATCTATCCTCAATAACGTCATGTATTTCTGTGTCATCACCATTATATTTCTGAATTATTATGTTATGTAATATATCTGCGAACTCTCTATCCTCGACCCCGAGGTCATATCCATATTCCGCACGTCGCAACTTGGTCCCTAATATTTGGACCACATTCGTAGGATTAATTCTCTTCATGATAGCATGCGAACACTCTAAGAGACACATTCGTACTGCAGCTATACCATTCACGCAACTCGAGCACTTGTTCGTGCAGCTACAGCAAGCAGCAGCAGCAGGCAAGTGTGGAGGTTTACATGGAAACGAAACAGACCACTATTTTGTTATGTAACTGTTCTTTTGAGGGGTGGTGAATGTTGAACACACAAAGGAAAGTGCTAAAAGAAATTAATCTTGCATATAACTTGTCACATTTACCATAATCATATTTTGTTGCACTACCGCATATGAGGAAGATTTTAAGACTTCATCTTTATATAACTCATTTTTAATTACCACATTAATTTAATATAACAGCTTGCCATGGTGGGTGAGTGGATAGCGTGTCTGTCTACTAACTCCAAGATTGCAGGTTCGCTCCTGGCCATGGTAAGTGATTTTTTGAAAGGTGGAAAAAAATACGACAGGCATGTCATACGATGTTGGCATGTCAAAGAACCCATTTGAATTCAGTAGGCCGTGTTCATAATGGTAAAATTAATCTCGGGAGTTTCTGCCAATACAAAGTTCCTCATTTCCCTACTAGAAAGCGCTATAGTGTTCAAGAGCTTAGATATCTAACCTCCTTGACTTTCATAGTGATTCAAGGAACAACGAAATTCGACATGCAAGCTACCCTCTGTGTGTCAAATTACAAAGCTTGCACCCGGCACCCGAGGCCATACGATATTATAATTATTTAATATAACCATCATTTCCTGTTGTAACATTTCCTCTCTTCTTCCTTTCTCTTATACCTTTTGCTTTACAACAACTGATCCAACTTCTTATCATCTCAACAAAAGTAACATATCATCAATTCTTCTCTAACTAAAACTCTTACTCATTTTTCTCTCCAATCCACCTTCTAAAACATAAAATCATAATTCAGAATTCCTATGGCCAAAGCCCCCTACTACCTCACTGCTGACCAACCACAAAGAATCCCATAGCACACAGCATTAAACTCCCTGCAGCAGCCCAGCATGAGATAACCATGTTTCGAACCTAAAAATGTTCCTTGAAGCCAGTCGGCCATGCTTGAAGGAAGGAACCGTTTCAGTTATGATCGAGTGTTATTCTATGAATACATTCGTGCAAATCCGAGAGTTTGAGCTCACAGGTGTCCCTTGTGAGAGAATATTAACATCCATGAAAAATGAAAAAGCAATAAAATATTCTAAGAAAATATGAAACCTAAGTTAGGTACGATGAAATATGAAGCTCACTCTCCGCACATTATGGACCTCTCCGACTTATGGCTCTCACATGATAGGAAAACCAGTCATAGTGATGTGAGAGGAACATGGTGATGTTTTCATGCTTATTAATTTTGAACCTATTCAATTTTCATTATATCTGGAGACAACTTTTAAATGCTACAAAATCAAATTCAAAATGGTATTTTTGCATGCCTTTAATTATTATGAACTCCCAGCAGATATTTAAATTTATCTTAGTTCTCCCTGCTCTCCCCACTTGATCCTGTTTGCTCCTGAGGGGTGCGCAAACAGGGTTAGTTACTTTTGTTTTAACGGGCGGAACTACGGCGTTATCTGCCCCTCACCAACAGTGTCTTTGAGCATGGAATTCAGGAGTATGGACCCAGCTATGATGATAATTGTTGTTTTAAGGGGCCTAACATCTAGGTTATCGGCCCCTAATGATCTAGGTGATAGCGAAAATGACAATGAAATGCAAACCACAGCGAAAATTAAGTGAGACGGAAAATACTTACAAAAAGGAACTCAGATTGAAACAACTCACAAAATGTTCGTACAAAAGGGAATTTAGAACGAAAAGATTCACAAGAGGAATAGATTGAAAAATACATACAAAATGTAGGCTAGGTTCAAAATATGTACAAACTGCAATGTAGAGTCGAAATACTCACAAAATGCAATCAAAATTCAAAATACTTACAAAATGCAAATGAGATCAAAAATGTGTACAAAATTCAATTGAGGTTCAAAATACTTACAAAATGTAATTGAAATTGAAAATACACTATGCAATTCAGATTGAAATATCCCATTTCCAAACCAAAATATTCACAAAGTGCAATTGAAATTCAAAATACTTACAAAATGCAATTTAGATTGAAAATACTTGACAAAATGTAATTTAGATTCAAAATACCCACAAAATGCAATTGAGAATCAAAATACTTGCAAAATGCCCACCACACAAAATGCAATTTACATTTAAAATTCTTGCGAAATGCAGTTTAGGTTGAAAATACAGAATGCACTTGAAATTCAAAAATCTCACTAAAATGTCCTGAGCCTACATTGAAAGGCTTAATAAAAAGCAATTTAGATTGTCAATCTTTACAAAATGCAATTGAGGTTGAAAACAATCGCGAAATGCAATTTAGATTGAAAAAACGTACAAAAGATTAAAAATACCTACAAAATGTAGTGTAGATACACGGGGAGCCACGTAACAAAAACAGTGCGGGAATCTTAAAGAGAGAAGGTCTGACCCCTCGAAGAAGTAGGGATCAGGAAAGATGAAACAAGGGCCAATTAAGGCGGGAAAGTGAAAGACTCCCTAGGCTTTGGATACCCTAATACCGTCGGGGTCGGAAAAGAACAAGAGTTGACCAAGGGAGGTTGACAGGAAAGAAGACAGAGAGGAGCCCGGCACAAGTAAGTGGAAGCAATGCCGGACTCAGCTGGGGTCCCGTGGTCGCCAACCCACGTCCCACAAGATGTGAGCCCCTGGGGGAGGACCCAGCTAAATTTCCATTGCTAAGAGATAATATGTATAGCACCTTCAGATACAGCCTTTGTTGCTGTCCACAGCTATGTTTCCCTTAAATGAACAGTGTGTTGTAAAATTGGCAATGGTAAAATAAAATTTGCAGTGCTATGTCTCATTAGTATCAAAAATAAAAATGAAATGTGTTTTGCATAAAGGAACAGTGTGTTTAAGGAAATAATATACTACAGGGTCTTTCACTCACAGTGGGGCCAACCGCACAGCCTGTGCAGAGCTGCAGGTAGAAGGCCGAGCACATTGCAACAAGGAGCTGAGACATGATATGCCGAGTAAAGTTGACTTCGTTATTTCGTTTATAGCCTATTTTAAGTTAAAGTGTCATAAGTTTAAAATGTATGTACTTGGTTATTGTTTAATTGTTATTGTGTTTCAAAATGTTATAACGTGTTATTGCTAAGTGTTAAATCCTATTGCTTCAATTTTATTGATGGGGAAAATTGAAAAATAAGGTTTATGCAACAAACCCTTACACTTAGATGAACTCAAACTAAATGTCACGAGAGAAATTGAGGCTATCTTGGTAGACGAACTAATGCGGGTGAATGAAAATTCAGTAGAAGATGCCAGAAATGTGTAGATGCAGGTGGAGGACATTTTCAACCTTCTGTGACAAGTAATGATTTTACGCAGGCTGTGGATTTTCATTTCATTTGTGCTTGCGATTCGTACGGGCGCTCTCTCGACAACAAGCTCAGGGAGTTGCCATGTGCTCGTCCTACACTCAACGCGCCGCGCGGAAGACCCTGTATAATGGTATCTCTTGTATTGATGTTTGCAAATGCACCATTTTCAAGGCATTTGATGCCATGGACAAGGAAAATAAGAAATTTGTGTTCTGTGTTCTGTTCTGCAGTGCAGTTACTAGGCAAAACTCAATTTGTAACTGCTGAATTTTCATTCATACAATATTTGTAAATTAGCAACTTATCCATAATTTCATAAAAGTTTAACAATGCAAATAAAATAGTTGTGTTTTGTTTAAAGAAACAGTGTGCTCAATCAATGCCAATGAATAAAAATAAATTGGGATGTTGCATTCTTTGTCCTTGTGTAGGCCTATTGCATTATGAACTCTGGTAGTAACAAGCTTCACAAATTTGTCAATTATTCATTAACGTTTTACTAGAGTTTCATTTTTCCCGTCTTTGTAAAATTGGTCATTCTTATGGATTTTTCCAGGTACCTGACTGCAGGAGAGAGATGTTACCTCAATATACATGTTGCCATGAACTTCAGACAAAGCATGCCTGGGAAGCCCACTTCGTAGATGCAAACCATCGCAGTTCTGGGACACCACATACTTGAGCAATCCGTGGGAATACAGCTGTGATAATGCCATGTGTGTGAGGGTGGGCTCCGCCTGCGTCAGATCATGGAGCCTGCAAATCAAGAGAAACATCAACCAAAACCCAACAGTAAAAAAAAATAAGCATGTAAAGAAAGAAAGAAAGAACACTATATACCGTACATTTTCATTTGAGACTGTTTTGCCTTTCAGCGTCCAGTCTATTCTAAAAGCCTCTATTTGCCTTCATGATCCCCTATTAGCAGTTAGCACTGCTTCTACACCACTCACTTTCAAATCGTTCAACACTGAATCTAATCATAGCCTTCTAGGTCTACCCCTGCTTCTCTACAGCCAAACTCATTAATCTCTTACGTAATCTCTCCTCACCCAATCTCTTTCACACGACACCACCCTCATCTCAGTTGGCTGACATCGTAGTCAAGACCGTAGGAACAATTACACAGGCAATCGCCGTAATTGGTATACCAGAAATAATAATTGCAATCGTGATTACAGGGGACAACCACGTGAAAATCGCAATAATCAAACTACTGGCAACGGCCGGAAAGACTACAGATATAGTGGTGGATATCGTAGGGAAAACGATCCGCGATATCAGAATGATAATGATTGGCGTGGAAAAGCAGAGGAGAGTCACCAATACGTACGCGAATTGAGGATCTGCAAAGAAGAAGAAGAATCTGGCAGAAGGCGAGATGGAAATAATCAACGTCGCTGAAACAATGCGAAAACCACTGTAGCAGATATTCACCACATCATTGCTAAACCTACTAGAGGAAACGAGTGACGAATAATTTCAGAGAACAACTGAAAGAATGGATCGAGCGAAGAAGGAGAGACTTAAACCAAAGTCATCGTCTTTAGGCTTCTTCGATAATGAATAAACAATTGTAAATAAACTACGATCGACGAACGACGCCTTGTATATAAATTTTGTTTGTGGATATTATGATGGGACCATAGCCAGTTGTGTTGAAGTTCTTTTTATTGAAAGAAGTGGAACTAATGTGATTTCTACAATAAAATTGTACTTCAAAGACTGAATGGATTGAAATTTCCACAATTTTTATTTGTGTGACGAGGAGATGTATGCGCCCGATCGCGCTTGTTCGCTTTGAGAATCGTACGCCACGATCACCCGGAGAAGTTGTTGAGATGCAAAAGAACACTGAATGCACCCTACAGAAATATAGATTCCTTGGACGCAGCGGGAGAAATTTTGGAACAAAATTTAATAATAATGAACTTTTATATATTTTGGACACCCTGGAAATTACTACAAATTCATTAAGAAATTTTGAGCATATTTAAGTCACTTTGCATATCACAGAAAGGCGAAATTATAATTTTGCGCAGCACTTGAGGCATGGACTGAAGCCACGCTGACTGGACACCACACTACAAGTCGAGAGTCCATAGGGGACAGTGCTGTAAGTCAAGTGTTTGTATTGAGGACATGTGTTACGAGTGATAGAACATAGCAATATTCACGAGTGATGGAGAAATCCAACTATAACTAGCGAAAACACAAGCATCCCTGCGAATGAGGCAGTGGAAATTATTACAATCATTATAACTAGGGGGCAGATTTCTATGACAAGTCATATATTTTCCCTTAACATTATATCTTACAGTCTTGTATTTTCAACACGTTTCCAAGCAGGATAATCAAAATTAAACAGGCTTTATTGGGCATATAAATGCATATTTAGGCTTTCTTAAGTTTTATGGCATATTTTGAACAAAATATCATTATAAACGCCATATTTTGGTAATTTTAATTTAAATTTCGTTTTATAAAAATCAGAATAAGCTCTAGAAATTATTGTTCAGGATAGACTGGAATATACTACTGAAGAACCATTCTAAAGTAGTGTATGGAATGTTTTTAACAGGTAAGAGCTATTGTTTGCTAGCTGGGTCAATTCCTGGAAACCGGGCTATTGTTTACACGGAAGCAGAGGTAGGCTAATTCCGCAGTTATTTGTCATCGTTCTTATCTCTCTCCTTCGCCCTACCCTCTTCCACCTTCAACACACTGAATGACCTTGGTCACTCATTAGGTAGCTTCAGTCATTCAGTTCTTTTCAATATGCCTAAAACGAAAGTCTCGATTTATGGGAAGTTACGAAGTTTTGTTCGCGAGTTCGGTGAAAACATTTTCACTACGGATGGAGTGATATTATTCTGTAAATTGTGTGAGGTTAAAGTCATATTTAGAATTTTATAGGTCATATTTTTATGTTTTTAGGTCATAAATGCATATTCATACATGTTTAGGTCATAGAAATCCGCCCCCTAATTATAACTAATACATTCAAAGTGATATTGAAGATAACTTTGTCAAATTGCGAAAAATGGGAAACATGCGAGTTGACCGCATGGTGAAATATTCGAACACGCCCAGAAAATCATGTGTAAGTGTAAATTTAACTGAACTGTGTTAACCATGAACTGTGTAATTAACATTCAACCGAGTGAAACTTTTAATTTGCTGCAATATTGGTATATAACTTTATGACCACATGTGTAGTATTGTGAGTGAGTTATCACACAAGTGATAGTAAATTGAGTTGCGGTAGAAGTGAATGGGCAATTATGTTTAACCGCGCCATTAGAAGCAGCGAGTTTTGTAATACCGTAAAACCAGTATTAGTTTTAGAATCTGTGCAAAAATCCTACCCCTCATTCACACAAGATGGAATTAATTAAAAACTTCAACATCTTGGATAAAGACGACCAAGTTTTGGAGCAGACTATGGACTGCTAAACTGTATGCATGGGGAACTAACGATGGAGGATCGCTGAAACTATGGCAAGATGATTTAACCCAGAACGGAGACCGTCAAACACCTAACAGCGGGTCTCGAAGCAATGACATGCGATGTCCTGCAAGTCAGAAAATGCTTTATTAAAACGTAATGTTAAGGGTTGGAACAGTAGACTAGTTTTAGAATGGTTTCATAAAAGTGCACAATGATAGGTAGTTTTCTAATAATAATTTAACGTGTGGAAATATTATAGTTTTGTTGAAAAGTTTTTCAATGCCAGGCAGGCAATAGAATGCAGTTATAGCATATCATTTCGAAGCATAGCAAGCGGACTGTTGCTTGTCAAAACTGTAAACAAATGAAATGAGTTTTAGCAGATGGCTAGTGAAGGCCAAGGTTACCCAGTGTGCGAGCAGGAGTATGTTTTCACAGCTACATGAATTTCAGGCAACGAATATTTGATCTAGTGGGCTGTGACATTCTTTTGATTATATAATGCATATGCTAGAACCAGTTATCCACAAGGCCTGACAGGTGAACTTCTGAAGTAAACTTTTAATTTCTTATTTACGACTGCAGATCGACAATGTTAAAATGAAGTGTGTCAGACTGGGAGGGGAGATATCGTGGGTTCGACGTTATTCTAATGAAGAAAGCCACACATAAATTACACCACTTCACACTTGTATTTATATGAAATTTTGTCGTGCTATGAGAGAGCACTATTCGCAGTATTTTATGCATAATCCTTCACATGTCTTAGAAGCTGAAAGCAATGACATTAGACCTTGTAATAAAACGTGTATAATTTAGGAATCCACACTAATTGTTATCTTGGTAATGAGTGGATATTGAATCCTCATTTATTCCGGCAGCAATGAAGTCGTGCTAGACAGAAGATATTAGGATCGACGGATCTGTGTTATGGTTCAGACACAGGATGTCGAAGAAGTTATTGGTGAAGGCACAAGGTGTCTAGTATTATTGATGAGTGGAGTATTGTGAAATATGAAACATTTAGATGGATTCACTGATTACACCAGAGTACACTATTAATTAATTTATTGGTATTCTGCCCCAAGGCAGGTCTGAGCCTCCGAAGAGGCTTCCCCCAGCCGGAGTTTACGTGCGGTAGGGTGTCCAGGGCCTTTCTGCTCCTCCTTATGTTGGCCAACAGCGCACAGTGCCTAGAACCGGCATACCATCCAAGTTCCGACTACGCCCAATGCTGCTTGACTGCGGAGTTCGCATGGGATCCGGTGTTTCAACACGGCTAGGCCATTGGCCCAGAGTACAATAAACGAAATTAAAGGTCCTTAAATGTTACAAAAATACTGTGAGGCATAAATAATTGTAAAATAAATCTAATAATCAAGTGGTAGGCTTTTATGGAAATAAACCAATCTTAAAATATAAATAAACACTAAAATTAACATATTTTGGTGGACCGTGTAGATATTATTGAACGTCGCCGTATTTGGATACATTTTGACACATTTCAGACAATCTTAGACGACGACCAATTGATGTCGTGATAACTTCAGTCCACGCATCATATTGGCAGCAATGTGAGTCGACATAATTCTTTAATTATGATCGCTTTTGCAGGCTATTCTTTCTTTCTTTTCCATTACACTTTGTGTGCACTATGACCATTTGTTACAAAGAGTAACAAACCGAGAAGGCAGGCAATGCCAATTGCACAAATATTACGAGGGTTTACTTTATGTAATGATTTGTGTTGTACTAGATAATACTTTTTAAAATTTAGAACCATTGTGCATAGTTCTGCATTTTTCTTTGTAATGAACGCTTCTCGTTCATTAATTAATTTCAGTTAGGACTAGATGAAATAATTTAAATTAAAGATAAATGTTAGAGATGGCACCACGATAGCTAAGAACAATTTTCCCCTATGTTGTTAAATGTAAATAATCCTTAGTATTTGTAAACAAGTAAATGTTTTGCTTTGCCGTAAATTCTATGTTGTTTTACCCTCCCGTAGTTCATTTCGATGTAATTGCTTAGGGCCGATTTTACGTGCAATACTCTTAGCTTGTTTTTTATCGTTTAACATTTGTGGTAGGACCATGAGAGATTTAACTTACATTTTGTTTTAGGATTTTTAAAATTTTATTTCAGGGCAGATTAAAATCGGATTAGCTTTATTGCATCTCTCATGCTAGGCTAGGGATCTGTCTTGAATAAATTAATTCATGATTTTAACTTAAGACTGGCCTCTTTCTTGTTTAGTTTTATGCCGATGCATTCCTCTGAGCTGGGTGAGAATCGAACCTCACCAATTTGTGGTGTTTGAAGCCATATTTTCAGTGTTGCCTTAGTAAACAAGAGTTTAGTGCTTTTCAGTCGGTCAACACGAATGTACCCAAAAGAGATGGGTTATGCCCTAATCCTGAAATAAATTACATGAGATTAATAAAACACTAGGATGACCAGTTTCGATCGTCAAGCGATCATCATCAGATCCATTACACTTAGGCTACAAAATCTATCGAGTTCCAGTGAGCACGAAAACTGCGAGTAGCTGTAATACGGAAGACAATCAGATAAGTAGTTAGCCAAAAATTTTATAGTTTAACCATAGTTTACAACCATATAATCTCCCTAAAGTACAATCTCCGGATAGCTATCACCATGTAGCATTTCACCTAACATATATACTGCATTTAGCATACACTGACAGTTGCAGTACCAATACTGCAACTAAATAATTGTACATATTGTAAATATTTTCACCTGTATTTCAAACATAGATTTTGTAGCCTAAGTGTAATGGATCTGATGATGATCGCTTGACGATCGAAACTGGTCATCCTAGTGTTTTATTAATCTCATGTAATTTATTTCAGGATTAGGGCATAACCCATCTCTTTTGGGTACATTCGTGTTGACCGACTGAAAAGCACTAAACTCTTCCTCACCAATTCCCGACACCCCCGAGTGCAGATTTTTGTGCGGAACCAGCCTATGAATGTGTCGTTCCCAAAACTTGTGTGTTAGCTGGAAGAGGGTCTCGGAAGGGTCATTTGAAACCAATGGCTCCCCGAAACCTTCGGCCAGCGGGTACAATACATCGCTAAGTTTAGAATCAAAATGAGAATGCTGGAAAAAATCCAAGCCGGTGCTTCTACTCAGAGTATTATGACAGAGTCGACTTTTGTCTTCAAACTTTAACGATGGATAACCAATCCCGGAAAAGGTATGTACACACTTAAAAAGCATATTTGCATGATTTTAGAACTTTTGAACTGTACAGTAGGCCTACAATACTTTAGAAAACATAATTTGGGCTAGACCTCGCATTGCCCCCATTAGTCCGAATGAGTGAGAGTTTACTGATATGATTTTCATACCTTGTTTCATCTTCTGGGGGACATTACCAATTCAAATTACTAACCATGATCACTACTGCACTGGAAATATGTGTTTTCATTTATTGCTCACTAAACAATGGCAGCCTTGTTCGACAGGTGCAGGAGGTCTTTTCAACTGTCGCCAAGGCGCACACAATGACATCACTACAGTTACCAACAAGTAGAATACAAAATATACCAAACTGAATCAAGATTATCTTTGCGCGAGTATCCCACTGTGCGTGACAAAATCCAGAGGTGTATATATGCCCAACGTGGACACCATAACTATTGGTCTAGACAAAACCCATTGGTCTAGATACAACAAATTTTACTAAAACAGTACTGCCTATATACACAGTAGTACCGTATCCATGGGGTTGGCAATACTGATTTCTTTTATTTTTTTAAGAATATTAAAATTCAATTTGGTTTTATATTGACAATTCAGTATAATGGGGTAACACTTATGTTGACAAAATCCACGTAGTCAATACATTTTCAATTGTATAATTAATCATTCATCGTTGTGGTACATGTTTCGGGGGCTCCCTTTATCAGCCACTATTCATTAATTACAAAATTTAAATGTAACACTGTAAAAGACATTGATAAAACACTATAAGTAACATATTAAGATCTTGTAAAACTTTGTGTGACATGAATGTAAATCCTCAATGGTATATTGGCTTTACGGCCAGTGAATTAAAACTCAGCAATTTTTCTAGGTTTGAGCCGTGTCTTGCGTAGGATTTCGCCTAGGACACCAAGCTGGCTCATCAGCGGGCACTTGGTGTCCTTGACCGGACCACCACTGGCGAAACCACACATAAGACACGGCACAAACCTAGAAAAATTGCTGAGTTTTAATTCACTGGCCGTGAAAGCCAATATACCAACTTTTTGGAGGCCTTCAAAGGGAGGTTATGGCTGCTTGGGCTTTTAGTTCTCGCAGTGAAGAGGCGCAGGTGAGCTTCATAAAAAGGGAGGTAGCGTGCAGTTCGCTACTCCAGTGGGGGTCTGGGTGGGGACACCAAGAGCCCACTGATGAGCCAGCTTGGTGTCCTAGGCGAAACCCCACACAAGACAAGGCACAATTCTAGAAAAATTGCTGAGTTTTAAATCCTTAACCCTCTTACTCATTAAGAGGTGTGCGAAAACTGTCAGGGTATAGATGTATCGTTAGCTTGTCGGCATCCGCTGAAAACTTGAATACGTTCTACATTTCCTCGTTAGATCGCACAAGCGTGCTAAACGAAGGTAGCCGGATTCCGATCGTCATTTATTCGTAGAGTTTGCGCAGTGTTTCTTGTTTATTTGCCGCGAAAATAAGGTTTGTTTATGATCCCGAACACGAGGTTAGCTGCGATCGAGTCGTGATAGTAGTGGTCGTATTTGGTGCTGTCTTTATAGGTTAATTGTTAGAATATTGTCAGTTGGTCATTAGTATATGTGTAAAAGTATCATTTGAAGCATTTTCTCTTAGGTTTGGTTCAAATTAGCTGTGTCTTAGCGTATTGTAGGCATAATAGCCTAGAGTGTCATTTTTTTGCAATGGCTGAGTCATCTCGGTTAAATGACGGTGATATTATCGAATATTTAGATACTTATGACAGTGATGACGATTTTCTTCCCGAATCTAGTAGTGATGATGATAATGAATTAGCTCAACCTACTGGTGTTTCAGTGAGTGATGAAAGTGCGGACAGTGATCTTGACGACGAGGAATTCCGTGATATCTTGGCACCTGAACAGCCAATCCCCCTTCCGTAACAGTACATGGAAAAAGCTGGGCCAAAACACACGACTCCTCGTAATTCTCCTCCCATTGGATTCTTTAATTTATTTTTCACATTCTCTTTAATTAATTTGAAGGTTAAAGAAACCAACTGTGCTGCTCATTTTTTTCCCCTAAATAATGCCAAATTGTCTGCCCCATTACAGAAGTGGACAGATGTTACTGCTGTGGAAATGAGGGGATTTCTTGCATGTATTTTGAACATGGGACTTCTAAGAAAGGCTACAATAGCCTCTTACTGATGTACAACCTCCTCACAATTTCTGCCTTGGTTTGGAAAAATATTTTCTGCTCATAGGTTCCAGCATGTATTCAGATTTCTTCATTTAGTTGATAGTGAGAAATGTGCACCTCCAGGAAATACTGAATATGATTTGTGTGTTAGGTATCAACCACTTCTTGAACATGCAAACAACATTTTTAGGCATCATTATACCCCACATCAGGAACTCAGTGTAGATGAGAGTCTTGTAGGGACAAACCGGACTTGCCTAATGCAATATTTACCTAACAAACATCATCACAGGTGGGGTATAAAGTTCTGGATGTTGTGTGACTCCGTTTCAAATTATTGTCTTGGTTTCTTTACATATCGAAGGGCAAAGTCCATGGAAGACAGGGAAAATATAACCAAATATGGTCTAGGCTACACAGTAGTTATGACATTGTTGAAGGTAGGCAACTATCTGTGTAAGAGCTACCATGTTTTTGTGGACAATTTTTTCATGTCTGTACCACTGGTAAGAGAACTTTTCAAGGTAGGCACTTATATCACTGGTACAGTACGAAGAAACAGGACCTGTTCTTGCCTGTGCATACCGGGAGAAAAAGTCTCAAAGGGCACCTGTCATGCTTCTGTCTAGCAAAGCGACAGCTGGTGACAAGGAGGTAACAGTTAAACGGGGAGCAGGAACTAAAACCACCTGTAAACATACAGATCTACAACAAGTTCATGTGTGGTATTGACACATCAGACATGATGGTGTATGTGTACTTAGATGAAAGAAGGACAGTTCGTTATTGGAAGAAGGTAGCATTCAACATCATTGCACGAATGGTGTTGAATTCCTATATCCTGTATAAGGAACATTTACAGGGACCTGGAAAATTAAAATCTAGGCTAAAATTTACAGCTATATTATTGAAACATTATCAGCTGAATGGCTCACTGAAAAGCAGGCCAAAAATGTTCGGCCCAGAGGATCTCCTGGACTCAGGAAATTACCCGAAAGGAAAGAGTCCAGGTGCTGCATGTGCACCTTAGGAGGTAAAAAGAGGAGGTTGAAAACAATCTGCACTAGATGTGAGAAAGGGTTACATCCAGAGTGCTTGTCTAAGCACAGATGCTGAGTTTGGTGAGAATATTTTTATAAGTGAAATGTAAAATTTTTTCCACATAACTTAAATCAGAAACTACTGCAGAAAAAGTTATTTAAATCAATCAAATATGTGAATAATCAAGTTGTCTTTGGAATGAAGCTATACGTTTGGAGCAAAGTAGGACGGATCTGAGTAATAATAGCATTACAAAATAATATTTCAGAAAGAGAAGACGAACCACACATTTCTATAATTTTTGGTACACCCTGTAGATTATAGAAATTATTGAAATATTTTTTCTCAGAAGGTATTGTATCTACAGAATGTCCATAGTGTCATTGTGATACATGTCAATGCAAAAACAATTTGCCTTTTTTTTTTAACAATATAGTGTACTGGCTTTCACGGCCGGTGAATTATAACTCAGCAATTCTTCTAGGTTTGTACCGTGTCTTGTGTGGGGTTTCGCCTAGGACACCAAGCTGGCTCATCGGCGGGCTCTTGGTGTCCCCGCCCGGACCCCCCACAGGCCTTCATAGGGAGGTTATAGCTGCTTGAGCTTTTAGTTCTCGCAGTCGAGTGGTGCAGTTGCACCTAATATAAAGGGAGGTGGCGCGCAGTTCGTCACTCCTGTGGGGGTCCGGGCGGGGACACCAAGAGCCCGCCGATGAGCCAGCTTGGTGTCCTAGGCAAAACCCCACACAAGACACGGCACAAACCTAGAAGAATTGCTGAGTTTTAATATAGTGTACTTTCATTAGAAAATGGCCGTCAACTTCCTTGCATACCATTCAAAAAGTTTTCTTTAATAAAACTGAAACCAGGGCACAGGAAGGTATCAAATCAAGAACATGTGTGAAAAACTATGTTGTCTTTATAATATCATTGCCTATGTGACCCAAAGTAGGACAAACTTAAGTATAATGAGTTCTAAACTCACATTTTTCAGCATAAAAAATATTTTCAACAATTTAAATATTTTTTGTTCAACCTCATAGGTAAGATACGACCTTGAACTATTTTTCTCCCATATGCTTGGCATTTAAGCTATATCTGTGTTTAGTTACGTTGTGATACCTGCAAAAGTGTAGGTGTTATAACTTTTCAGAAAACATTGGGTAATTTCATCAGAAAACAGCTGATGGGTTTCAAGCATACCACCCAAAATGGCCCGAGAGCAAAAGGGTTAATACTTAGCGTATTTGTTGATGAGCCATAATCATTGTCTTCTTCTTCATTTCTCGGTTCCAGTGATCTGGGTTGGGGTGTGAATCGACCTCAATACTTTTCTGTCTCTCCGCCACTCTCGTCCTTCTTCCAGTATATCTTCCACTTTCACTCCTCTTTTCTCAATGCTCTCTCTCCCTGCATCCATCCACCTGTTTCTCGGCCTTCCCCTTTCACGCCTTCCCACGACTTTCTCAGTACATCGCTTCGGGACACTGTCTTCTCCCATTCGCATCACAAGTCCATACCATTTTAGTTTACTGATCTCGATCCTGTCTTGTAACTTCAGAAATCCTGTTTATTCCCTAATTTCCTTGTTTCTGATTTTGTCTCTGCGAGTCTTTCCAATCGTACCTCTAAGGAGCTTCAAGTCTACTGCCTGGATTCTACTTTCCTCCCGTTTAGTTGGTGTCCACGTGCCTGCTGCATACATCAATATAGGTGTGTAACATGTTGAATACAAGATTTTTTTTACATTTCTCGGGAACTTTCTGGTTTCACACCACACTCCTCACATTCTTGTAAAACCCATTTGCTTGTTCGATCCTCTTACCAATTTCCTCACTTATCCCTCCATCATTTGTGAGGACACTCCCTAAGTATATGAAGCTTTTCACTACTTCTAATGGCTGTCCATCTACTGCAATATTCCCCCTACCATCTCGCACATTTCCTGTCATCACCACCGTCTGACTCTTCTTCACACTGATTTTCATTTTAAAACCTTAACTTGTTCTTTGACTTCCAATTCATCGTCCCCCCATATCACTATGTCATCAGCAAAAAGTAAGGCCTTCCTTATCAATGCTTCCCAAACCAGTTGTCTTGGCACACTATCATATGCCTTCACAATATCTATAAAGGTCATCACCAAATCCTTCTCGTATTCCCACCTTTCCTCTATCATGTTCCTCATCGTAAAAATCAAAAGGCCTTCCATATTGTAATTGACATTCTGCGGGATCTGAGACTTCCATTTAATCCCCCTCATTCGTTTGTGTGGCAAAATTAACATATAGCCTATATTTTTATTATAGTGGTGCCTTCATACTTACTATTGGATGTTTTATTATGCATACCCGAGTTTAGGCCTTGATTACATACAAACTAACAGAAGCATTGAAATATGAGTTATACCAATATTTTCCTCGTTTAATTCTGCGTTAGACTATATAAGCCAATTATTCTCAAGTTTAGTAATTATGTTTTTATTTGTGGCTGTATGAAAAATTGTCCCGGATTTTGGCGTCTTTTCTAGGAACTGCTCACTTAAAACGATATACAGTGGAACGTGGCTAATTCGAACTACTATAATTCAAAATCTTCTTTAATTCGAATTTTTCTCTTGGTCCCTGGCATTTTATATACAATCAATGCTAAAAAATCGTGGTTAATTCGAATTATATTTTGGATAATTCGAAGTTTTTCGTATAAAAGCCCATCGGAAGCCAAACGGATGGGTCAGGAATTCCTGTAAAATGTCGTATCATTGGCATGCGGCCCCTACTCGATGGTTTTGCCTTCATGACTAACAACACGCCTGCGACGCTCCTTCCGAGGTCAATGCACAACCCCTCCCCCTCCCATTGTTTTTCAACGCTCCACATCTCATAACTCATAAGAGTGTCATCCCTAACACCTGTCTGGTAGTGAGTGCTGAGTGGTCTGATTAGACTTAAGGTTGTAGAGGTTGTGCTTGTTCAGAAGTTTGGATTTGCCTGTGTTTTAAAGTGTGTGTACAGAACTAAGATGTCGTCACCAAAGCGTCGGGTTCTACACAAAACTTTGACTTTGGCGGAGAAAATAGCGGTGATTAAAGAAGTGGAAAAGGGAATGGAGGAAAACATCTGAAATTGCAAAGACTTTCGGGATTCCTCCAAACACGTTGTCAACATACCTAAAAAATGAAGACAAAATTCTCGGTTATGAAAATGAGAGTGGCAAAGGCCGAAAAAGGTTGAGGGAACCGGAAAATTAGAATTTGAATATTTTCTCTACCCTTTTCAAAGAACTTTCATAATTCAAATTTTTGGATAATTCGAATGTTTTTACTGGTCCCTTGAGGTTCGAATTATCCAAGTTTCACTGTACATGGAAAACTACTTGTCTGAGGGTAATGACATTTTTATATGTTATAGGCACAAGAGAATTGAGAAGAATAAACTAAGGTGGTTCGGACATGTAAAGAGGATGGAGGAAAATAGAATACCAAGACAGATGCTAGAGGCAAAGTGCAAGGGTAAGAGAGCAAGAGGAAGACCTAGAACAAGGTGGATCGATTCAGTGAAGAACAGCGTAAGAAAACGAAATCTGGACTGGGACAAGATCGTGGAAGAAGAACAGTGGAAGGAAAGAGGGAAGTGGAGAAGTGCCATAAATACCCTGACCTGGCAGGAGCTGGATAAGGGGAAATGATGATGATGAGGCACAAGTATTAGTAGTGTAAGTTTCAAATTTCAATTTTTTTCAACAACCCAATAAAAAGTTGTTATGCTTTTTCTAAAGTAACTTTTTCTCAGCCCAGGATAAACGTACAGCAGGAAACTTGGCCTCATTTTGAAGCTCTCACTTGTGAATATCAGAAACGACAACCACTGCAAACATTCAGTGTGATACCGAATAAACGAAGAGTAATATTGATGGGAGGTTTTGTGCGCGCTGGCCAGTGCGATTCAAAGCAGGCAGGCTGGTGAATTCGAGTGCAACGTTTCCGCGTTAAGTTGCAGTAGTCGCGGCACGCAACGAATGAGCACAGCTTTTTGTTTACTTTCAACCTTTGATTTTATTTCCTCGTACAATTTCCATTAGGGCTTATCACATTAGGGCTTTGGACATTCAATATCAGGTTTAAAAAGAGTTGCTTCCTAATTTGGAACATACAATTTTTACAAGGTCGATTTACATTATTTACAATATTTATTTCTTCGTCTGAAGAATCGCTATGTTACAATGAATCAGAACTGTTGTCATTCATGTTAATTATGAAGGGCTCGAAATGAGGGACATTTTCAGACAGTCCGACTTTCTCCGAGTAGTGGTCCTCAATTATTTTTGCGTGTTTAATACAATGTTTCCAGAGTTCGGAAGTAACGGTACGTAAGACTTTTCGGCATAAAGCACTCATTGCTTCCATACCACTACCATTTTGTAATACAGTATGTTAGTTTTATAGCCATATTTGTTTTAGCTATTTTTCCCCATGGTGTTGGAGTAGCACGCCTGCGTCACACCCGGAGGTCCCGGGTTCGATGTCCGGCTCCGTGAGGAACTTTAAAAACTGGCGTGAGGGCTGGAGCGGATTGCACTCAGCCTCATGAGGACCATTCAGTAGCTGTCTGACAGTGAGTCAGCGCCCCGGTCACGGAGACCAAGATCAGTGGCTGACCACGCATCACCCCATAATCTGCAGGCTAAATGGCTGGGCAGCGGTCGCCCCTCAGGGGCTGTAGTGCCACCGGGGGGGGGATTTTTCCTTTTACCTAAGTTCAAATGAATTCAATTGGATTGAGCTCGCAATGAACCTCTGGTATTACCCATTCAACATTTGATTGCCGCTGAGCGTGGCTGCACCAGCGTTTGTTTATTGTAACATGAGCCCAGTGGGGCGAAGCGGAGGACACAGCGATGACAGAGTGCAGTCTGCACATAAGTCAAGCAGCACTGCATCAGATAATCCTTACAGGAGCTCATGTTACCATGGACAGTTAAACGATGACTGAAGCTACTGGAGCTGAGTCATATCCTACTCACGCAACTGTACCTGTCAATGAAGCAGGCTGACTTCTGACACAAGTAAACAATCAATATGATAAAATTGGTCCAGCCAGATCAAACATAAAATGCCAGTGTTTCGCCCCGGTGTGCCGTTGGGCTCGTCAGTTGGTACAGACACACCTCACCAATACGCAAGGCTATCACATACTGAGAAGGCCATCACAAGACACAAAATACAAGTAGTATTGAAGTCACGAGTGATGCCAATGTGCTACGGAAGTCAAGCTCCCTTTATCTGATCAAACGGAAATAACATCATATTCCCATTCGGGAATGTTCATAACCTATTTGGATTGCCAAGGTAAGGTTTTGTTTTATGAAAGGGAGCCTTTCTAAGCTTAGGTGTATGTAAAAGTTCTGTGCTGCTATGGGAATGCCTAGTATTGATTCTAAGACATTCACCAAGCATATGACTATTTCAGCAGCACAGGCTAAATTATTGTCTGTCCCAGTCAAGGGAAATAGTAAGAAGAGCATATAGAACAGTTGATGGTAATACAGGAAGTAACACTGTTATAGACATTTCTGTCTCCTATGATGGCACATGGCATAAGAGGGGACACACTTCTGCATATGGTATTGGCATAGTGATAGATTTGTTAACAGGGTTGGTTATAGACTATGAAATACTGTCCTAGTAGGTGTGTCATTGGCACTACTGCACTTGGGGCTGACTCTCCTGAATGTCTCCTGCCTGTCATGTACAGAGTGGGGAATTGGAAAAGAATCACAAAGGTAGTTCTGTGGCAATGGAAATGTATGCTGCTGAAATTTTATGGAAACGTTCAGTCACCAATTGCCAGATGAGATGCACCACCAACCTGTCACATGGTGATTCCAAAACCCTTTGGTCTCTAAAAGTGTGTATGGTAGCAGTACCAGTACAGTGTTAAAGGAGGAGGAATGTGTCAACCATGTAACAAAGAGAATGGGAACAGGCTTGCGACAGGCGGTACAGACTTGGAAGCTGAAAGGTGTGCAGCTTGGTGGTTGTACAGGTGGGCTTACTAAAGCCACAATAACAAAATTAACTATTATTATTATTAATCTTGATTGGTCACATTGGACCACTTGAGTCGTTCCACAATCACTTCTTCTTTGAAGGTAGTACTGCTTGGTTCTTGCGCTCTTTCTAGTACTTTTTCATTCTTTCAGATCGGGATTTTCTCAACTCATCTGAAATCTCCATAGGCTTTCTATGTGTCATTTCTGCAGAAAATTTGTGAGTTTTAAGAATGGTGTTAATTTTATTTTTCTCCTCGGCATCTGTTATCTTGACTCCAACTGCTTTGAGATCTTGTTGGATTTCTTGGATCCATTTTCCTCCAGTTTTCTTTCCTAGATTTCTCATCACCAGTTGGTGTACAATTCTGTTTTCTGGAAGCCGTAAGATGTGAAAAAAAATATGAAATTCTTTTCTTCTTCATTGTGCTGGTGATTGGATCAATCTCACGATAGACAGTTTCATTTGGGAGAATCCTCCGGACTCCCTCAACCTGATACTTTTTATTTATGCACGTTCTAATGAGTCTTCTTTCCGTTTTGAGGAGCTGATCAGTTCTTTGTTCATTTTTAATTTGGAACAGTGTTTCACAAGCATAAGTGGCTTCTGGGAGAGTTACAGTTTTATAATGTTGGATCTTAGTAGCTATTGATAGGCATTTTTTATTATATGTTGACCAGGTTAGAGATTGTGCCTTTTTCATTTTATTTTTTCTATTTATCCAAGTTACTTTTTCGTTTAAGTTATGTGTTATAATTTCTCCAAGATACTTAAATTGAGGAACTAGGTTAATTTTATGATCATTTATATAGACTTCATTTATATCTAAGGGTTTCATAGGCATGATCTCAGTTTTTTCAAAGGATATCTGTAATCCTATCCCTTGAGCAATTTCTTGGAGACTAGTGATCTGAGTACAAACCTCTTCCTTGTCTAGTGCTAAAAGAGCCAAGTCATCTGCAAATCCTAAGCAGTTTATTTTTATTGATGGTTTTGTTCCAATTTTGATCTTAGGAGGGTTTTCCTTTTGCCAAACCTTACTGATATACAGTAATCAAGAGCCACATTGAAAAGCAGAGGGGATAATCCATCACCTTGTCTGAGACCAGTTTTTACTGTGAAAGCTGTTGATATTTCTCCCCTAAATTTAACTTTCGAATTTGTGTTTGTTAATGCCAATTGTAGCGTCTGTACTCAAGAGGAGCGGCTGCAAAAGGCGTCTGTTATCCAGTGGATCGGCCTAGAACAGTACCTGGCAGTAGGTCATAAAATGCCTTTGAGTGGGGCGAGCTCATCGTACTAATAGCCTATAGAATGAGTAAATGTGAATTGAGGCCTCGGAAAGGGCTAGGGCGTCCCCTGCAAGCGACGCGCAGTTCTCAGGGGTCTGGGGGAACTGTGAGAAGTGGGCTACCAGACACTACTAACATCGGATTCATAAATGTGATGAGCCTAAATGGCAAGACAGAAGAATTGGTGGACTACATGGAAAAGAAGGAAATAGCAATGATGGGAGTCAGTGAAGCGAAATGGAAGGGAAAAGGTGAGAAAGAAATCAAGAAAGGGAAGGGATATAGAATATATTGGAGTGGAGGAAAGAAGGCAGTGAATGGTGTTGCAATAATATTGAGAGAAGACTTGGTACAGTATGTTGAGAAAGTAGAGCAAACTAGTGACAGAATACTGAAAATTAGATTAGGACTTGAGAGTGGAACAAAGGACTTCATACAGATTTATGCACCCCAAACAGGGAAGGTAGATGAATGTTTAGAGGAGTTCCTAGATGAACTGGAAAAGTGTAGACAAAGAGGTTATAATATTGGGAGATATGAATGCACATGTGGGAACAGATAGGCAGGGAAAAGAAGAGATAATTGGCCCGTTTAGTTATGGAAATCAGGATGAAGAAGGGGATCTGTTAATAGATTTCTGTAGAAGGAATGGATTAATTGTTGGAAATACATGGTTTAGGAAAAAGAACTCTCAAAAAATAACTAGGTATGGTTGGGGTGACAGACAAAGACAATGATTGATCTTATCCTGGTGGAAAAGGATAAACGAAGACAACTGGTAGATGTGACGGCTATGCCAAGAGGAGACTTTGAAGGAGACCATAAAGTGGTGATAGCCAAATTAAGGCTGGGAAAAATCACAAACCTTTTGGAAAAGAGGGAAAGAAAAATAAAAGGGTGGGAGACAATGGACAAGTTCCAAGAGGATTTAAAAAAGGAAGTTCCCAAAGATGAAGCAAAAAGTGTAGAAGAGGAATGGGCATGTTTTAGGAATGGTTTTGTGAAGTGTGCAGTAAACACCTGTGGAAGATTATCAGGGAAGAAAAAGGAAAGGGAGACTCCTTGGTGGAACGACAGGGTAAAGGAAGCTGTTAAAGAAAAGCAAGTGGCATGGAGGAAGTGGATAGGCAGTAAAAATGCAGAGAAATTACAAAAATATAGAGAAGCAAAGAAGGCATGCCAAAAAATTGTACAAGAAGAAAAACGGAAAAGTTGGGAAAGATTCACAGAAACTTTGAAGGAGGATATCCAAGGAAGTAAGAAGGTGCTATATGGATTCGTTAAAAACAGAGTAAAAGGTAGGGAAAATACAAAATTTGTAAAAACTGAAGCAGGGCAGATATTGTATCAAAGAGATGATATATTAAATAGATGGGAAGAATACTTTTCAAAGCTACTAAATGTGAAATACATTGAACTGGAAGATGAAAGGGAACAAGAAGAAACAATGGAGGAAGAAGAAGAAGAACAAGAAAAGGAGATCACTATGCTAGAAATAGAGGAAGCCATACAGAAGATGAAGAGTGGTAAAGCAGCAGGAGTGGATGAGGTGACCACGGAAATGATAAAAGCAGCGGGACCAATAGGGATACAGTGGCTGTATAGATTATTTAGAATAATGTGGAACTAGAAAGAAATTCCAGAAGAATGGGGAAAGGGTTTAATTGTCCCGATTTTTAAGAAAGGCGACAAAAAGGAATGTAATAACTACAGAGGGATCACTCTTATTGCTCATGTAGCTAAGATCTTTGAGAGAGTATTGGAAGGCAGACTGAGGAGGAAGATAGAAGGAGAGTTGGAAGAAGAACAGTATGGTTTTAGGAAAGACAGATCAACATTTGACCTAATCTTTACATTAAGGCAAATGATGGAGAAAAGATGGGAATTTGGAGAAGACATGGTGATGACATTTATTGATATTGAGAAAGCATATGACAGTGTGCCTAGACAGGTGGTTTGGGATGTATTAAGAAAAAGAAGAGTTATCAGAGCAGAAGTCCAAATGGTAAAAGCTATGTACAAAAATTGTGTCAGTAGCGTGAAGACCAGTATAGGAGAAACAGAATGGTTTAAAGTGGAAACGGGTCTCCGACAGGGAAGTGTATTGTCCCCATTACTATTCATCATAGTCATGGATGAAATCCACAAGAATGTCAAACAGAGATTGGGACAAGAAGCAACAAAGGCCATGCTGTTTGCAGATGATATAGTTATATGGGGTGAGGATGAAAAGGATGTACAAAAACAACTAGATGTATGGAACCAAGAGATAGAGAAATTTGGGATGAAAGTAAGCACAGAGAAGAGCAAGATAATGGTAATGTCAAGAGGAAGGAAGAAAGGAAGAGAAAAGATAGAATTGAATGGCAAAATTCTAGAAGTCGTTAAAAGTTTCAAGTACTTGGGAAGAGTGATCGCAGAAGATGGAAAGATAACTGAGGAAATTGGAAAGAGAATACAACAAGCGAACAGTTTTTACCAGAGTGTAAGGGGTATTGTGTGGAACCGAGATGTCCCAAAGAAATGCAAAAAAGTATTATATTCAACCTACTACAGACCCATACTAACATACGCAGCTGGAGCGTGGACTACTACAAAAAGAGAGGAGAGTAGAATACAAGCCGCAGAGATGAAATTCCTAAGAGGTATAGAGGGCAAGACCAGAAGAGATAGAGTTAGAAATTAAGAGATTAGAGAAAGGACAGGAATACTGAAGTTGCAGGACAGGATAGAAACAACAAAGTTAAAGTGGTATGGACATATGATGAGAATGGGAGAGGAGAGAGTACCAAAGAAAACTTTCTGTGAAAAGATGACAGGGAAGAGACCACGAGGAAGGCCCCGGAAGAGATGGGCAGATACAGTGCGGGAGTGTGTAGAAAAGAAGGGAGGAAAACCCGAAGATGTACTAAAATCAGGAGAGGAGTGGTGGAGAGACAGGCAACGATGGAGGTCCTCAATTCACAACCCGACCCAGGAAGCTGGAAACGGGAAATGAAGAAGAAGAAGAAGGGCAATTGAATGATTTTTATCAATTTAGGATGGAGACCGTATGATCTGAGGATATTTAGCAGTGTCAGTCTATGAATACTATCATAGGCTTTATTGAAATCTATAAAAGAGATAAAGAGTTGCTTATTTCTGTTTTTGTAATATTCCATTATTAATTAACTAATTATTATAGGAATGCATTAGTACAGAACATACCTAATATTGCAGATATGAAGAAAGCAGTGTATGCCACTATATGTCACTACATGTCAACTGACAGTAAGCCCCACAGGAAGTGTCCTGAAGGTTCTGAGTCTTGGTGCTTCTACAACCGAAGTTTTGCAACTGGTATAACACCACAGAGCCATGACAAAATGGCTGTAAAGCTTTCAGAATCCTTAGTTGTCAGGATTATGCTTGTTTATCAAACGCTTGCATCAGATGAGCTACTATCCAGATGCATCGGGGGTGCTACTCAAAATCAGAACGAGTCTCTGCAATCTGGAGAAGTACCCAAAAGAGATTTTTATTTCATGGAAGGGACTTGAAATTGCTGTTTGTAATTCTGTAGCAGAACTCAACATAGGGTGTAGTGCAACAACAGAGTTGAAGTCAGGAATAAGACAAACTTCAGTATCTCATGTCACAGCACAAACACCTGAAACGTGTGACAGTCGCAGGAAGAGTGAAAGTCTGCGGTCATCATTGGAGAAGCGAAAGGCATGTCGACAGAAGGTGAAACTGACAAAAAAGAAGGAATAATAAACAAAGTTTTTTATGGTTCCGCCTAGAAGAAGGAGGCTGCAAAACACAAGAAGAAAGGTGTCACCTATGCTGCAGGACAGTTCTAATGTTCTTGCCCTTGGAAAGCTGAAACCATGTAAATTGTGCATTCATCATCATCATCATCATCATTTCCCCTTATCCAGCTCCTGCCGGGTCGGGGTATTTATGGCACTTCTCCACTTTCCTCTTTCCTTCCACCATTCTTCTTCCACGATCTTGTCCCAGTCCAGATTTCTTTTTCTTGCGCTGTTCTTCACTGAATCAATCCACCTTGTTCTAGGTCTTCCTCTTGCTCTCTTACCCTTGCACTTTGCCTCCAGCATCTGTCTTGGTATTCTATTTTCCTCCATCCTCTTTACATGTCCAAACCACCTTAGTTTATTCTTCTCAATTCTCTCATTTAGTTTTCCCATCCCAACTTCCTTCCTAGCATCTTCATTCCTCACTCTGTCTTTCCTTGTCTTTCCTATCATACTTCTTAGGAATTTCATTTCACTGGCTTGGATTCTACTCTCTTGCCTGCTTGTCAGGGTCCAAGTCTCAGCTGCATAAGTTAATATGGGTACATAATACACTTTATACATTACCTCCTTGCTTTTCCTTGGTACTTCCTTACCCCAAACAAGTTTTCTTACACTTTGATAGAATGCATTGCTCTGCTGTACCCTCCTGCCAATCTCCATGTCCAACCTACCAGTTTGCATCAATTCACTTCCTAGGTATTTGAACGTGTCCACAATTTCCAAACTCTGACTTCCAATTTTAACAGTGCCCTTTCCTTGTCTTTCCCCTCTTATCACCATGGTCTTGCTTTTCTCTATACTGATTTTCAGGCCGTACTTCTGAATATTTTCGTTCAGTGCATCTAGTTGTTTTTGCACTTCTTCGGTGTTCCTTCCCCAGACCACAATATCATCTGAAAATAACAGTAACTTCATTGTGCATTATTTTAGAAAATTGCTGTTTTCTCTGATACAGGCATCCAAAATGTTACATGCGTCGAAAAATATTATAATGCTTTCAAAATGTGCATGTATGATCTTCATTGCAATGACTATAAACCTGCAGATCGATTTTTAGATTGCACTTTTGGTATGGCTGCAAAAAAATTCAAACTGGAAAAATTCAAGATTTTTTGTAGAATAAAACTTGGTGAAATAAAAAAAAATCTTCGGATCTGTAAGTTTCTTCCAATTGTTATACTGTAGTGCAATAGAATATTACCTAAAAGTTACACTTTCTTGATTTGTTTAACACTGCTGACCTTTATAAAACTTGAATAATTTGCACATGAAAATGTACAAAATAATTAATATCTCAAGAACTAATCAACTTACAATGCTCAAGTTACCCACAGTGGTTTATATTATGACCATTCATATCAATATAAAATTTCAAAGCTGTACCTCAGTGTATATAGAATTTGGAAATTTCAGTCCCAGTGTCCCTCCATAACAAACAGACATTTGGTCATTATCTGGGATAAACACCCAGTTTTAGCTGAAAATTCAAAATATTCAGACAAAAGATTTTATTTACACGGAACCTGTGTAGTTCAAGGGGGGAGCCGGAAAATCGCAAAAATTTTGTATAGAAACCAGTAATATGACAGAAACAATGGAATTTAATAGTTTGTTGCTAGGGATAGGGAGTGTTAATGCACTTTTTCCAGAGGTGCCAACCTGATTACTGTATAAGTATATTTGGCACTAATAATAATAATAATACGTATGGCCTTGGGTGTCGGGTGCAAGCTTTGTTATTTGACACCCAAAGGGTAGCTTGCATGTAGAATTTCGTTGTTCTTTGAAGCACCATGAAAGTCAAGGAGGTTCGATATCTAAGCTCCTTGAACTCTATAGCGCTTTCTAGTAGAGAAATGAGGAACTTTGGGTTGGCGGTAAATCCCGAGATTAATTTTGCCATTATGAACACGGCCTACTGAATTCAAACGAGTTCTTTGACATGCCAACATCGTATGACATGGTGTCGTATTCTTGCCGCCTTTCATAAAATCACTTACCACGGCCAGGAGCGAACCTGCAAGCTTTGGGTTAGTAGACCGACACGTAGACCCCTCACCACCGTGGCAAGCTCATTTGGCACTAGAACGCAGGAATTGGTGCTCAGATTAAAACACGGAGTTGCTTATGTCACTATCAGTAACTTTTGAACAATAGTGATTTGGGTATGAATTTCAAGGTTAAGGGGATAATAGCAAGCATAACCACACCTAGACCTAATGCTCCATTCGCTCCGCATATTGGAACCTTCATAGACCTATGGTTTCTAAAGAAACGAGTTTCATCTAGCCTGTGACTTCAAGAGTGGGTGGGAAAGTGCATACTTCACCTTTACAGTAAAACTTCACTTATACGATTTTCAAGGGACCAAATGAAAAAAACGTATAAGCGTGAAAAACGCGTAAATGAAAGTCGCTAAATAAAAACTGCAAAATGTATGTGACATTATGGGTTATACATGGACTTGGTGTTAAATGCGACGCGGACCCTCGCTCGCACCAGCCGCGAGCCGGTCCCCCGTCAAGCACTTTGCCGTAATGCGCTTCTTGGCGCCACAAGTTTCCCTCCTTTGCAGTGTGCTTTAGCAGTGTGGGGTTCAGTTTAGTCAATTGTTCACGTCTTTAGTGCTCAGTGTGATGTTCCAATGCGATTTTCATTACGTGAACGTGTGTAAATACCTTCATAAAGTACAGGAAATCTTTCGCGAAAATGAGCTTAAAGACTATATTACAGTTGAAATACAGTCAATCGGTGGTGAGGAACTTCAGAACGTAAATGACAATTTCATAAAGAGGTGCCAGCGATGTGTAGCAGTGAATGGCGAACATTTTCAGCACCAGCTGTGAACTACAGTATAGGCTATAGGCCGCGCGAGCTACGCATTACGGCAAAGTGCCTGGCGGGAGACAGGCCCGCAGTGCGGGCGAGCGGCGAGCGATGGTCCCCGTTAAGAAGTGAATGCGAGATCGCTTCTTTGTAGAAACACCTAAAACACGTGCGCCTTCTTCAATTTCCGCTGCCTTAGCTACAATTGTGTTTAAGGTGGACGGAGCTATCCCCAATTTCTTAGCGATTTCAGTGCGTTTCATGTTGGCACTTTCCTTCACTACATTCAAAATACGTAATTTTTCAGCAAACGTAATGCACTTCCTCTTCCTTTCACTCATGTTCACTGCTATCAAGGTTAACCACAACTGAAGCACCGAACAAGGCAGAACAATGACTGAAGCAAGTGATGTTGTATTTCGCAACACACGCAACTCCGGCTGAACATAGTTTCAAGGTCGCTCTCGCCACAACATATCGCCGCGCGAGGGATGTTTTCCGAGAAACGTACAGTGCGTGTCGTAAGTTTCTGGCTCCAATATTTTTAGAGATTTTAGGTAGGGAAACCGTTGTAAACGTATAAACGACGAATTTTTCTCTCGGGGACGTAAGATATGATCGTATAAGCGTGAAAAACGAATAAATGTAAAACGTATATCGGAAATAAATTAACATGGAAAGTATAGGGATTTTGCCGGGACCAAGAAAAAAATCGTATAAGTGTAGAAAACGTATAAGTGTGAATCGTATAAAAGAAGTTTTACTGTATCTTCTTTGGTACAAACAATGGCTTCAGGGGAGTACAGTGAAGCAAAGTTGGCAGCAGTGACTGATGTTTTAGTAATTTTACTGCTCCAAATTAGCCTGTTTGCCATCCCTTGATGAATGCAGTACATTTACATTTGTCTGTTGGCACAGGCTAGAGTAAAAGGTGGCTTTTCACTGATGTCTCAGTCTCACTCCTGGCTGTGATTATATGGAAGCTACTGAGGTATGGGTGGTGCTTAGTAATGACATTCAGGGCACAATCAGTGCCTGTGGATGCTGTGAAATGTTCTAGTCATAGGGTTAGTATTGCTGTTCTGACTCAGTGAGGAAAGCAATGACAAACTACCTCACTCCTGTTCTTGCCTAGTACGCCTTGGATTTTTGTGGATATCTACTCACATAACCTAACAGCGGTACTTTTTGAGGATCCAACCAGCCTTCGGGCTGACCACCTAACAGACAGACTGCTCCAAAAACTTCGATAATTTCCATATTTAAGTGAGAATATGGACTGCAATTAGCATCCATAACCATGGTAAAGTATGCAGAAACAACTTTCAGAGTTATACATGCAGAATTATAATTGTGCCCTGTCAACTTACACGAGTACCATTTTTATAGATGTAGGCTATTGAAACTCGTAACTTCCTTCATGACTAAAACGATAGGTTAAGAAAGACAATTTAAAAATATTCAAAACTCACCCAATATCTTTCCCCTGCTGCAGCAAAGTCCAAATCCCATTTTTCCCCCGATAATCAGGTATGCAGGCTGCTGTACTAATACCTGCACCAGTATACACCACTAACTGACTGGAATTTGACAGAGCTTTGGCAAGTGCAAGACATTTTTCTGCCAAAACTCCGGGAGGGTCCTCAACTTCCTGTAGGCGATCCTTAATTCGCTGACGCTTCTCAATTCTGGAGATAAAAATAATAATTAGGCTTACTATTAACATTTTACATACAAAAGTTTGCTTTACAGTTGGTCAACACGATTGTGTTGAAAGCACCAAACTTTTGATTATTAAGGCAACACTGAACAATGGCTTCAAACACCATAATTTTGCATACAGTCTGAAGACAAAGGAAAAATACAAATGCATAGGCTACCTCTATAAATTGAGATTTTTGTAAACGTGATAATCCAACTCATAAATCTCCTTCTCTTTGCTAGAAACAGACATCTCAATGGGCATTAAAAATGATAAAACTGTCATAGAGCTTTTGGAAAATAAGAGCGCTATGTTGGCCAGGAATGTTTAAGCGTAATCAGGTTATTAATACAATTAGTAGGTTAAATAGTCCTACATGAGACCCACCTCCGAGTGACTTCCGTAACGAGATCTGTGCAATTAAATAACACCTCCTTCTCCTCTTCACTTCTATCGATTTCAGCCTTCTGTAGTATTGAAGAAACCTAAAATAAAATAAAAACAAAGCCGAAAATCAGGAAAAAGACGAACACAAAAAAATGTAAACATCCTAACACAGGGAGTTCGTATGACCAGGAAGTAACATACGTGACTACTGATGGAACTATAGAAATGTATGTAATATATAACCTTTTTAAATGATGCATTTCTTTCCTCTTTGATGCAAACTCGAACAGACTGAGATGCTTTTCGTCGTGTTCTTTTCACGTCACTCTTCACTGCCATATTTCCTACTCGTTCTCCATTGACAACAAAACTCCAACACAACCACTAAATACCGTAGCATTCTCAAGTATCTTCAAGTTATAACTTAATATATTCAATGTGGAATATCAATAATGTAAGAATTTAAATAAATGGCTTAAAAGTTGTTATTGATGAACTGTAAAATCAATTCACCATCATATCACACAATGCATTTAAGAAATTATTTAAAAGTGAAAGCTATTGGTACCATTGATCAAAGAATATCAGTAAGACTTTAAAATCGATTCCGGTGGACAAAGGCACTTCAGGCACAGAATGTAGCGCTTCATACTGGCGGACAATATTACTAAATAGTATACGCGAGTAATAATCTCCAAATCTCTTTCATTAATATGATAGGCTCCGTAAATGAGTCTGTTTTTAAAGGGCCGCAGTATTCTGACTGTGCAAAGGTAGCATAATCATTAGTTTTTTAAATTAAAGGCTTGGTCCACTTCTTTTAGATAACGAGTACAATGTAGGGAGAGCCCTCTTCCGCACTGAACTTACAGTATGTGTCACAGAGGCGATCTCTGTCTGTGGCTTAAGAAGAATAGTTCACGCAAGATATGAGCACATGATTTCGTCTCAAAATCAGTAACGCTCTTATTTCGCTAATGCAGCCATCACAATAACACAGGTTATCATGCAAATTACACACGCTCCGAAGTACACGGGGCTGCATGACCACGAAGTCGCAAAGCTTTTAATGATTCAACAACAACCTATTTCAAGGAGAGTTTCTTTAATACCGTATTTCCTCGCATAATCGTCGCTACTGCGTAATCGTCGCACCCCACTTTTCAAACACTAAAATAGGTTTATAAAATGTTATCGCATAATAGTCGCATAGCATGTTCGTATTTGTGCGCCAGTCAGTTGCACATGCTGCCGCGACTTTATAACCTGGCGAGACTTTGTCAGACGAAAAATATCTCGTCTTTATGCTTGCGGGCAATGAACTGTGACGCGAGCGGCAAGCTTCGTCACTTAGCACATTCCGCGAGCGTAAAATCTGGCGTGATCTTGTCAGGAGAAAGTAATCTTGTCTTTATGCCTGCCGGCTATGAACCGCGGCGCGAACGGTCCGCGCACATTCCGCGATCGTATAGGCCTAATCTGGCGTGATCTTGTCGGCAGAAATTAATTTCGTCTTTATGCCTGCGGGCTATGAACTATGACGCGAACGGCCAGCGCACATTCCGCGAACTATAGACCTAATCTGGCGTGATCATGTCAGCAAAAAGTAATCTCATCTTTAGGCCTGCGGTCTATGAACTGTGACGCGAGCGGACAGCGCACATCCCTCGAGCGTATAGGCCTAATCTGGCGTGATCTTGTCAGGAGAAAGTAATATCGTATTTATGCCTGCGGGCTATGAAGCGCGACGCGAATGGTCAGCGCACATTCCGCGAGCTTATAGGCCTAATCTGGCGTGATCTTGTCAGCAGAAAGTACTCTCGTCTTTATGCCTGCGGGCTATGAACTGTGACGCGAACGGCCAGCTCACATTCCGTGAGCTTATAGGCCTAATCTGGCGTGATCCTGTCAGGAGAAAGTAATACCACGTCGTCTTTATGCCTGCCGGCTATGAACCGCGACACGCACGGCCAGCGCACATTCCGCGAGCTTATAGGCCTAATCTGGCGTGATTTTGACAGCAGAAAGTAATTCGTCTTTATGCCTGCGGGCTATAAACTGTGACGCGAACGGCCAGCGCACGTTCCGCGAGTTTATAGGCCTAGCGTGATCTTGTCAGGAGAAAGTAATCTCGTCTTTATGCCTGCGGGCTATGAACCACGACGCGAATGGCTAGCTTCGTCAGCACATTCCGCGAGCGTTAACCTGTCGTGACCTTGTTAGAAGAAAGAAGCCTGTCTTTGACTGCAGGCTAAGACTCACGCTACGCGAATGACTGGCCCATGCAGCAAATAATGATACAGTATATTTTTTGAACTTAAATATTCTTCGCATAATCGTCGCACCCTGCTTTTTTCCACGAAATTTTGGCAAAAAAGTGCGACGATTATGCGAGGAAATACGGTACTGTATGTGATAAATTTGCCAACGCTACTCACATCTGAAAGTTCCTTCCAGCATAACATTTCCACCCGAAAAAGTAATAGACGAGTTCGTTGCCGCTAGGACACAATGTGCATTAAAGGAAGTTTCAGACCCGTCCTTCCACAAAAATAAAGTTGCTCTACCACTTGAACTTAAATTCGTAGATTAACTGTAAAAAGTAATTACAATTTTAAACCTCAAACATGCATAATGATCTAATACAATTTTACATCTGAAGCATCGAAAATACATTGTAGGTGTGAAGATAGCACACCATCTGTGACAGACAGTTGGCAGCAGTTATTTTTGTTTTTTGTGAGACAAGAAGGACAAGGAACAGTGCATCCAAGATGGAGTCTTTTGAGTGTTATTTGTAATGTGTGTGTATTTTCTTGTAAATAAATATCATTCATTTTCCCAAATAAGTTTAGAAGTGACGTTTCTGTTCGTAACATCTGGCGACCGTGACAGGGTATAGAAAGGAAAATGAGCGATATTCGAAGTTTGATCAGAAAACGTGGTGTATACCGTGCATCGTTCACGAAAATTGTAGCTTCACTTCAAGTTTTGTTGGAGAAAGAAATAAAGGACATAGTCGCTATCCGAGGAGATTACGCCTTAGTGGAAGAGAAGGCTAACCTCATAAGTAATCTGGACCAGGAGATCTTCCAACACCTCATGGAAGATGCGGTGTCAGAAGAAGACCTGATCACAGAAGTAGACGGAGTAGATGACTATAAACGCAAGTTTCATATGTTAGCAGCGGCTGTTTCCGATGCTATTGCAATGGAGAGAAAACGTGAAGACGAAGTCCAGTCAACAGTAAGCACCAGTAACACTCATAACCTAAAAAGTAAATATCGCCTTCCAAAGATCGAATTCCGAAAATTTGGTGGAAATCTACGAGATTGGTTAGGTTTCTGGAATCAATTTCAAAAGATTGATGAAGAGTTAGATAATGCCGATAAATACGAATATCTTATCCAAGCAACATTGCCACACTCCAAAGCTCGCGACATCGTTGACAGTTTTCCAGCCACAAGTGGAAATTACCCTAAAGCAATACAGAAACTTAAATCACGTTTTGGCAAAGATTCTTTGTTGGTGGAAGTCTACACTAGAGAACTATTGACAATGATGAATTCTTGTAGTAGACTTGACATCTCATCCTTATATGACAGACTCGAAACTCAACTTGGTGCTTTGGAGAGCCTAGGTGTAACTTCCGAGAAATATGCAGCAATGTTATTTCCTATGATTGAATCATGCTTGTCTATAGATGTGTTACGTGCCTGTCAGAGGAGTGGCGGTGGGAAGGAATGTGAACCTAGTGAACGTCTTAAAGGTTTGATGAAATTCCTGGAGAATGAAGTAGAGAGTGAGGGAAGGATCAAACTGGCCATCCCAAGTAAAGGTAACATCAATGTGAATCCTGACAAGTCAAAAGGTACGAAGAAAATTAACATTTACAGTGAATCGCCACCTACCGCAGCTGCACTTGTGGATTGTAATTGTTGGTTTATTTGAAATAAATTAACAAACATGAATGAATAAACTTTGAAAAACGATCTTTGGTTTTTATTCAAAAAAGGCGACTGAATAGTATTATTGTAGGATCAAAGAAGATAAAAAGATAAGAGTGATTACTCCAGCTTTTGTGAGTGGGTGTTCTCACATATGGCGCTAGTGTAGTTAAATATCAGAGTTTTAAATAACAATAATGATGTGAAATACATCAACACTTTCCCTTATTTAATAACTTTACAGACCCCCATGTCGTTACATAATTTTCGAAAACGAATTGAAAACAAAGGTTTGGTCAAAATATCCGCGAGCTGATTTTGTGTGTCAACTCTTGAAATGTCTATTTCTCCTGCTGTGACCAATTCGCGAACAAAGAAGTGTCTGATACGAATGTGTTTCGTTCTCCGATGAAACACAGGATTTTGTGCTAGCCGGATGGCTGCTTCGTTGTCGACTTGCAGAATGGGCGTCGACTTCAACTGGCCTAGGTCAGTCAGAAGCCTCTTGATCCACATGATCTCTCTTGCGGCTTCACTGGCAGCCACGATTTCAGCTTTAGTTGTGGATATGGCAACAGAGGGTTGTCTCTGGCTCATCCACGAGATAGGCGATCCAGAGTACAGACACAGGACCCCTGAGGTTGAGCGACCCGTACTGAAGTCACCACCGTGATCTGCATCACTGAAACAATCAAAAGCCTCCTCTCCCAGGTTGGCTTTGTAGAACAGTCCAAGATCTGTTGTACCTCTCAAGTACCGCAGGATCCTCTTCACTCTGAGCACGTCTCGTTCGGTTGGTTTGTCAAGGTTCCTGGAGGCCACGCTGACAGCATACGCGATGTCTGGTCGTGTCCCGCACATGAGAAACATGAGTGCTCCAACAGCTTGTCTGTATGGAAACTTAAAGTTCCGAGGGTTCTCTTATGAATCGTTGTCCTTGGTGATTGGAGTAGTCACAGCCTTGCAACTACTCATGTTGAATCTCTCCAGTATGGTTTCCGTGTAATGAGCTTGACTCAAACGTATTGACCCATCTTTTCCTTGGTTGATTTCCAATCCTAGGTAGTACGATGCTGGCTTAGAGGTGATTTTAAACTCCCGTTTCAGATCGTCGATAAATTTATGGAGTTCCTGCTCATCTTCTGCTGCAATCATTCCATCGTCAACGTAGAGAACGAAGAACATCTTCTTTCGTCCTTTTTGCCTCACGAAGAGACAAGGATCCGCTTCACTTCGCCGAAATCCCAGGCTGACGATGTAGTTGCTGAACTTCTCATTCCAGCATCGAGGAGCTTGCTTCAGTCCATACAAGCTTTTCTTCAGACGGCATACCCTGGCAGATCCATCACCATATCCTTCAGGTTGTTGCATATATATAGTTTCCTGGAGGTCACCATAGAGAAATGCCGTTGAAACGTCGATCTGTGCTAGTTTCATTTTCACTTTTGCAGCAACACTGAGCAATGTTCTGATGGTTGATGTCCTGGCCACTGGACTGAAGGTTTGATTATAATCTACTCCTTTCCGCTGTGAATAGCCTTTGATGACCAATCTGGCTTTGAATTTATCGACCGATCCATCGGCGTTCGTTTTAACTCGGTAGACCCATTTGTTTGAAATGGCTCTTTTTCCTGGAGGCAGTTCAACCAGTTCCCAAGTTTTGTTCTCTTCAAGAGCTTTCATCTCACGACCCATGGCTTCCTTCTACTGGTCCTGTTGATCTGATCTCATGGCTTCACTGTAGGATTCAGGTTCTTGTTGAGGGCTTGGGAGATACATCACGAAGTCTTGATACTTTGATGGAGGATTGAGAGACGAACGCTCATGAAGTCGTCGAACGATGGTTTCATCTGAGATCGGAGTACCTTTTTGTTCTGGTTGACTTTCAGGTTCGTCTTCATTATTCAGGTTCCAGAATTCATCTTCCTCCTCTTCGCTCTGCGTTTCGTCGTCAGCTAGATATTCTTCAGGGATCGAATCTTGTTCTGGTTGAACAGAGGAGTCTAAGCTTCCCGGAAGATTGACATCGTTCTTGTGCTGCAATACTTTCTCATCGAAGGTGACATCTCTCGATCGAATTAGTTTACCTTCCTCTTCACAAAAGATCATGTAACCGTCATCGTTGTCGTATCCGATGAGAATTCCTTTGGTGGCCTTGGGATCCATCTTTCTTTGCTGCTTGGGAACATGCGCATAGCAGGTAGACCCGATCACCCGAAGATGCTTCAGACCGGGTTTTCTGCCGTACCATAGCTCGTAGGGAGATGATCCCTCAGCGTGGGAAGGTCCAGTCCTATTAAGGACGTAGGCTGCTGTCCGTATCATCTCGGCCCAAAGTTTTTGGGGACGTTTTCCGTGAGCATACATCATTGCTCGAGCAGATTCGACCACGGTGCGGTTCTCTCTTTCGCTGGATCCATTTTGTTCCGGAGTGTATGGCGTGACGAGTCGTTGAACAATTCCTTCTTTTTGCCAGATTTTTCTGACATACTGGTTGTCGAATTCTTTGCCATTGTCACTCAGCAGCTCCCTGATGTTGTGTCCGAGAGTCTTAGCTTCTGCAACAAATTGGGCTAATTTATCTGGAACTTCAGACTTTTCTCTGATGAAGTAAATAGTCCTGAACTTCGTGAAATCATCCTTGAAGAGGACGAAATACTTGTATCCTGACATTGACTCGTCGAATTGGCCGCAGACATCTGTGTGAATCCGCTCTCCCGGTTTCGTAGTTCCAGACCTCGTTCCGAAAGGCAGACGATGCGCCTTGCCGTAGATGCAGCCTTCACACAGTTCGCTGTCCACCTCAACGCGGATTCCCAGCTCTTTGTTCAGGAGGGATCTCACGTGTCGCTTGTTCTGATGTCCAAATCGTTCATGGTAAAGTTGGAGAAGGTTGTCCTTTTCTATTGCGTTGACTTCCTTGAATGCAGTGTTGTTCATGCTCCTCACTCTCAGCTTGTAGAGTCCACCGAACCGCTCACGAACGCCAATTAATCTCACTTCGCCGTTGACGACGAAATTGCAGACCTCTCTTGACGAGACGAACCTGCTGTCCTTGTTTCTGTCTTGGGCTGAAAGGACTGAGAATAGTTTTCTCTTGATCCCAGGAACGCACCATACATCGGCCAACGTGAGCTTGTGCCACTCGCCGTTAACTACTGCTTCGATGTCGATGTCACCTTTTCCAATGGCCGCAACCTTCACACCGTTCGCTGTGGTCACTGAGTGTTCCGTAGAAAATGGTTCAAATGTCCTAAAAATGTTCCTGTTATTAGAAACATGGCTCGTTGCTCCATTATCTACAAACCAGTCGTCAGAGTTGCATTCTGAGTTCATCACAGTCGAGGTTATAGCGACCAAAATCATGTTGGTACCGCTTTCTGATGTTCCTGAGTTGCTGGGCTTGGGCGGTCTTCCATCGGCGATCCACTTCCTACACTGTTTGATAGTGTGGTTACCTTTCCTGCAGTAAGGACAGAATATTTTCTTTTTGTTGCTCTTTTGGAGATAGTTTTGCGAGGAGTGCTGCTGCTGGGTTTTCTGTTTGGACGAATCCGAGTAGAGTGCTTCTTGTTGAGGTGATTCTCCTTTCCCTCTGAGCGCCCTCTCGTACGCACACAGCTGATTGGTCAGGTTGTCGACAGTCCTGTCCCTTTTTGACATCAACATCCAGCTAGACTTGAATGAAAAATATTCTTCTGGCAGTGTACCCAGAATTTTACAAATCATAAATACATCTGGCAGATGAGAGTTGACTTCGGCATCTCTGGACAATTCCTGCTTTAGTTCGCTCCACAGATTCTTTAATTTTGAAACGTGCGTTGCGATGTCATCCTCATTTGCCTTTTTGTAGCTGAAGAATTGCAGGCATAAGTTGTAAACTTTATCTTCTGAGACACCGTCAAATAGTTTGTGGAGTTCTAACCACACTTCCCGAGCTGACGTGAGACGCATGATTTTTTGTAACGTCTCTTCTGTCATGTTAGTGGTTAATACAATCAATGTGTGGCTATCCGCCTTATTAAAAACATCAAGGTTACTCTGATACGCCGCCTTTGCTTCAGTGGTTGCGTCCTCAGAAAGTGAGGTTGGCTTCACTAACCTGCCTTCAATTACGTCTATAGCTCCGGTGATCCCTCGTAGGCAAATACTTATTTTGTATCTCCATGTGTTCCAGTTCGCTTTTCCTTCCAGAAGGCCAACGTTGATTATCCTACTTGAATCCATTGTGTGAGCACTTGGTCCTAACCTCAAGATTGGCTTCTCAGAGTTTACGTCAAAATATCGCGCACAAAATACTTTGCTTTTTATTTCGTCTAATTACGCACTTTATCTCAATGCGTGACTGAACCCATAACCTGTTGGTTTATTTGAAATAAATTAACAAACATGAATGAATAAACTTTGAAAAACGATCTTCGGTTTTTATTCAAAAAAGGCGACTGAATAGTATTATTGTAGGATCAAAGAAGATAAAAAGATAAGAGTGATTACCCCAGCTTTTGTGAGTGGGTGTTCGCACATATGGCGCTAGTGTAGTTAAATATCAGAGTTATTAAATAACAATAATGATGTGAAATACATCAACAGTAATCTTAAACTAAACTGTATATTTTGTGATAGGTCCCATGCTAGTTCAAACTGCTCCGTGGCAAAACAGGTGGCTTTAAAGAAGAGAGTCTCAATTGTGAAGAATAAGAGAGCATGCTTTCTCTGTCTGAAGAAAGGACATGTTTCAAAGATGTGCAGAAGTCAGTTAAAATGTGATTCCTGTAGCAAAAAACATAACAGCCTAATATGTCTAGGCCCGACACATTCCTCTGAAGCTACCAATGAGAAACTGCAGTCTCATTCTTTGATTTCAAATGAAGAACGTAGTGGTGTGCAAGGTGTTATTTTGCAAACATTAAAGGTGAAGGTCATTGGAGAATCCTCTGCAATGGAGGTAAGGGCTCTACTGGATACTGGCAGTCAGATATCTTATATGCTTGAATCAGTTGCGCAGAAGTTAGGTTACACTAGTCATCGCACAGAAATGCTACGCCATTCACTATTTGGTGCGGTAGTCACAGAAGAGAGCCAGCATATGTGCTATAGGATCTACATAGAGATAGGAATCTCTGTTTCGCGGGCTTATAGGTCGTGTTCCAAGGACATTGTGTCGTCCTGACGTTTCGCTGAATACTGCGTTCAGCATGTTCACAGGTTACATAAAGCGAGGTAAAACAAGTAAACAGAAGATATATAAATAGTCAACAACCCACACATAGAGGCTACCATAGCAACGGCGTACCACATAAAAGTAATGCATCAAGGACAGGGCTGCTCGTCTGTTGCATCTTCTCGTCTACGACGGTCAATAAGGGCAGGCTTGAGGGGATTAAGGACTGGAAGCCAAGCTCTGTTCACACGTTCTGCTTCCTCCTTAAGATTGAAGCTGTTAGTATGCTTCAGGATTTCAATGGCCTCCCTTTGTAGCCTGGCATGATAAGACACCGTGGTGGACAGAACTTCGGTGTCTCCATATCTTATATCGTGACCTGCAAGTAGCGAGTGTGCTGCTACAGTGGATTTATCTGCTTGTCCCAGCCTGCTGTGTCGTTCGTGCTCCTTGAGGCGAGTGGCAATACTTCTTTTCGTTGTTCCAATATATACTTGGCCACAATCACACGGGATTTTATAAACCCCTGCCGCGGTACGAGGATGTCGCTTATCTTTAGCGGACCTAAACATGTGCTTAATTTTTCGTGTAGGCCTGTATATGGTCTTTATATCATGGGACTCGAGTAGCCTCCCTATTCTGTCCGTGACCTTTTTTATATATGGAAGAAAAGCTCTAGCCAGGGGCTGCTTGTCTCCAATTACCCTTGTAGTTGGACGTCTCGGATGGAGTGCTCGCTGGATATCTTTCCGGCTGTACCCATTCGCGCGTAAGGCCTCGTTGAGGTGTTCAATTTCTTGTTTTAGGCAATGCTTTTCACAAATTCTTTTAGCGCGGTCAGCCAGTGTTTTTATAACTCCGTATTTCTGTCGTGGGTGGTGGTTGGACGTCTTATGTAGATATCGGTCAGTATGGGTCGGCTTACGGTAAACTGTATGTCCCAAAGTTAGATCAGCGGTCTTCGTTACCATAACGTCGAGAAACGCGATTTTCAGTTCATTTTCTAACTCCATGGTAAACTGAATGTTCGAGTTCTGGCTGTTAAGATGTTGTAAAAACAGATTTAATTGATCTTTACCATGGCCCCATATTACAAAGGTATCGTCCACGTATCGTAGCCACACTTTAGGTTTCAAAGGTGCGGTCTCTAGTGCTATTTGTTCATGCTTGCAGGTCACGATATAAGATATGGAGACACCGAAGTTCTGCCCACCACGGTGTCTTATCATGCCAGGCTACAAAGGGAGGCCATTGAAATCCTGAAGCATACTAACAGCTTCAATCTTAAGGAGGAAGCAGAACGTGTGAACAGAGCTTGGCTTCCAGTCCTTAATCCCCTCAAGCCTGCCCTTATTGACCGTCATAGACGAGAAGATGCAACAGACGAGCAGCCCTGTCCTTGATGCATTACTTTTATGTGGTACGCCGTTGTTATGGTAGCCTCTATGTGTGGGTTGTTGACTATTTATATATATTCTGTTTACTTGTTTTACCTCGCTTTATGTAACCTGTGAACATGCTGAACGCAGTATTCAGCGAAACGTCAGGACGACAAAATGTCCTTGGAACACGACCTATAAGCACACGAAACAGAGATTCCTATTTCAACGCCGGTCGTGAAAGTCTACATTTCTACATAGAGAGTTTAGGAAAGCCTTATGCCTGCAATTTTGAAGTCTTAGGGCAACAAGTAATTACAGGGTAAAATACTATATTAAAGGGCCCATGGTTGCAAGGACTAAGAGCAAAAGGGATACAGATTCATGATACTGAAGGTCCCATTGTACTATTAATAGGCGCTGATATAGCTGGAAAGTTAATGACTGGACAAACATGTACACTAAGCAATGGTCTTGTATGTATTGAGACACTGCTGGGGAACACTGTGATGAGTAAAGTAGTTTCTGGAGATCAATCAAGCATGACCAACCTTGTCACTTCTCTCTTTATCAGAGATGCTTCAGTTGAAAATCTGTGGGAACTGGACGTGCTAGGTATCAGCGATCCTGCCGTAAGGAAAACTAAAACTGAAGAAACAATGGAGCACTTTCAGAAAACCGTGTCTATTAATGGGGAATTTAGGTATGAAGTCCATTTACCCTGGAAAGAAAACAAATCATTTCTTGTATCTAACAGGGTCATGGCTGAGAAGAGGTTAGTAAACACAATGAAGAAAGTGGAAAATTTTGGACTAGGCGAGTCGTATGAAAATATTTTCACCGAGTGGGAAAGGAGTGGTGTTATTGAACCGGTTCAGGACGATGAAAATTTCAGACACTATCTACCGCATCGAGCTGTTGTGAAGGAAAGTAGTTCAACGACACCTGTTCGTCCTGTATTTGACGCCTCAGCGAAGGAAGTGGGAACCCCTGCTTTGAACGATTGTTTGTATGATGGCCCCAACCTGATTGAGCTAATCCCTGCTATTCTTCTTAGATTCCGAGAGAGGAAAGTAGGAATTATTGCAGACATTGAGAAGGTCTTCCTTCAGATAAGCATACGGAAAGAAGATCGAAACTATATATGCTTCCTGATGTGGCAGGACGTTGGGAATAATTACAAGATCTTCAAGATTGCCAGGCTGGTTTTCGGCTTAACTTGTAGTCCGTTTCTTCTGGTGGCTGTCTTGGAGTATCACCTGAAGAAGTATTTGGAAAACCCGCAATTCAATCCCCTATTCATCATGAGACTTCTACAGAGCTTCTACGTGGACAACGTTGTTGGTGTATTCTTTGGAATACACGGTAAGATAGAGCAAGCTTTTGCTTCTCTTTGCTATAGTTCATCCCTTCCTTTTTCTCAAACACCAACAGTGATCTTCTGATTTCTCCTTGTTGGTTATGGTTCTCATGTTACCTGTGAGTCTGTTTTAGATATATATCTTCCATGACCCACCTAGCGTCATCTAGTAGCGAATCTCTGAAGTTCCTCAATTCTTCCCTGTACAAGAGGACTTCTTTATCAATCTGGTCACCAGATCTCGTCGCTATCGCCAGCTATCATCTCCGTGATCAAGAGAACTTCGTCTACTTTGTCACCCACCAGGCTGCGCTAGTGTCGCCTACTATCAACACTTTGAAGACCATTTCATCAAGAGAAAATTTATTTCTGTTATGTTGTCTATTCTTATATGTATTCCTTTGTCTCATAACCCCACTCTTTTCCCTTCCCTGGTCCCTCCGTGCTCCGTTGAGCGTGTCTCACTTGTGCGTTGGAAGTCGACTCAGTCAGTTAGAGCTTATCTAGAGCTCGCCTCCTCAACTCAAGAGGCAATCTTTTAAATTCTACGCCATGTTAGAATTTTAGTATCAACCGTCAAATGGATCATCGCCTTCTACATGAAGCAAAGATAAGTACCGACTTTAGATTTTAACCTAATTCTCATCGCTTTTTTAATGGCTCATTGCTTTTATTTGGATTTTATAGACAGTGAAAGTTGCTATGTGAAAATAACTGCTTTCACGAGATCTTCTTGATCTTACTTAAACTATCAGGTTTAACTTTCAACATGAAAGATTTTCTGAGATGCAATCTCACATCGAGGGATATTTCCAAAATACCCACTGTCTATATAATCTAGCTTTCCGCCGAGGGATTCTCTACCCAATTTAAACAAGTCATCATTGCTCTGGAACCTTCCAGAACTTGCACTCTAACTACCAGTCATACTGTCATGTATTTTCCACTCACATATGGGAATACTTTTTCAAACTAAGGAATCTTCCTTATGAACTGCTAATTAATTACTAAATTTTCTTCCTCCGTTGGGATTTCTTTTCCGTGCTTCCAACTATAACCTACAAGTTTCTCAAGCAATAGCCTCTCGTGTAACTAGTTATTTTCCATCATTGCAATAACTTTCTTTGTCATCAACTTTTTGTGCTACTACAGTGAACTTTTCATCTATATCAACAGACTATAGTGAAAACAGTGCTTGTTCAATCTTTCATCCGCTTCGCGTTCGTCCGAATACTATAAATACGGCCATGAACACTTATCCTCAATCCCATTTGATCTTTCCCAAACCCCTTACTAACAAACCAAAATAATAAAATTGTTACTTTAGGTCTTTTCCAATGAGGTGTCACTCTCAATAAGTGCTCTCCCTCTCTTCTTTATGTAAAACGAATTAATGTCTGTAAAACTTCGTGTCTAGTACACGCCTTAAATTATATTGTTTCTCCCTTCTAATTAGGGAATACAATTCTTTCAACTCATAAGTGAGTTATCTCTAGGTTTCACGAAAGGGAAACTTGCCCCATTTGTCTCGTGATCCCTACTTAAACATAGGAATTCTAGAAACTTCCTTTCGATTGTTCTCTTCAGGTTTCACAATAAGTGACCTGCCCTATTTGCATAATCTAACCAAGTATTTCTGTATTAATACAAGAAGTTATAGAAACTTCTATTTTATTCTTCCTGCTTTTTGTTGTTGTTACTTTCGAAGTTGTTACTCTTTCTAAGATATTTACCTAGAAATTCTTAAAGTACATACCTTGTACTTGATTTATTGTCTAACTTTAATTACGTCAGTTATCTTTAAATTTTGCATTTATTTATCTTCGTCATTTCAAATATCTTACGAAGACTTTAAATTATATAAAAGGTTTGACACCAAAAGAATTGTTAATTGCCTGGCGCAAGCTTTAGATGTTTTCGGAGGTCTGCGACCCCAACTGTTAACAAAATTAAAATTATATATTTTTTAAATTCATTACACTCTTTTGCATTGTTAAATAAATTCAAGATTTCTTTTTTGCTTTATCATTTCTCTAACATAACGGTTAGGCAAGATCCTGTCTTCCTTGACTCTTCCCACTTAATGCAAATAAATCTATTGATAGGGCTTTCACCACTTGTTGCATTTGAGCAAAAACTCTTAGTTGGTAACTTAGTCAAGTCTCTCTTAGCTTTAATAGCTAATTCTAACCGGCGAGTAAGGCAAGCATAGCTCGCTATGCCAGCTTCCTGCTTGTGGAGATTCTCTCCAACACTTAAGGTCGGCTTTTCAAAATATAAGTGTTTCTCATTGTCTAAACTTTTAGTCGGCGCCTTGCTGGGTAAAAGCTTAGCCATTTCTAAATAATAATAATAATAATATCGTATGGCCTCGGATGCCTGGTGCAAGCTTTGCTATTTGACACCCAGAGGGTAGCTTGCATGTCGAATTTCGTAGTTCCGTGACTATGAAAGTCAAGGAGGTTAGATGTTAGATATCTGATCTCCTTGAACACAATAGCGCTTTCTAGTAGAGAAATGAGGAACTTTGTGCCGGCGGAAACTCCCGAGATTAATTTTGCCATTATGAACTCGGCCTACTGAATTCAAATGGGTTCTTTGACATGCCAACATCGTATGACATGCGTATCGTATTTTTGCCGCCTTTCAAAAATCACTTACTATTGGTATACTTACCAAAATTATTCCCAAAGGTATAATTGCTTTATCCCTATCCTTCTCGGAAGCATTTGGTCGCTCTTTAGGAATTCTACAATCTCGAAAACCGAAATAGCAAAGCCAATTCAAATTATTGGCATTCTTCAAATTACTTGTTTAAAAACAAACTCCTTTGAACAGATACACAATCAATCTGTTACTCTTTGCCTTGCCAGACCATCACCCTTCCCCATAGTAGGCATATGTATGCTTGAGAGGGAATACACTAAAGCAGCCTTCACGAGAACAGCCCAAGTTCCAGCTGCGTTTCCCGTTAGCTTCGCCCAGGTCCCTACCCACTTTAGGTATCGGAGAGCGGATTTGCAGTGGCAGCCGCCTTTGAGTACATTTAAAGTTAAAATTATAACTTCTTTTGGACTCTCGTCCCATTTCTCCATCCTTTTTCTCCAGTCCGAAACCCACTTCCTTTTCTTTATCATCTTCCCTTGGGGGTTAGGTTATTCCCAAGCTAATAATCTACCCAGTTGTCACTAGCCTTGACAGGGAATCGGAGGTGGGCGAATTTATCAATCAAGCTAGTAGGGTATTATCAGAAGGCAGTTTTAATTTGAGGGGATGGCAGTTCTCTCAGGATGATGACCAGTCTGCTACCCTTTCATCTGTTTTGGGACTGTTATGGGATCGACAGGAGGATACACTTACTTTAAATTTGCATTGGTTGAATAGCCTTCAGGTGGGAGAAGTGACGAAAAGGACAATTCTGTCACTCGCACATCGAATTTTTGATCCAGTTGGTGTGACATGTCCTGTCACTCTTTGTGTTAAACTGTTGATTCAAAGGACCTGGAAGACTCATATAAGATGGGATAGTGCAGTTGATGAGAAGTCCAGAGACGAGTTTCTGGCCTGGGTAAAGGATCTACCTCACCTGGTAGAAATCAAGATTCATCGATGGTTTGGAAGAAGTGACCATGTGCAAATTCATGTCTCCTGTGATGCCAGTCATCTTTCATACGCAGCAGTAGTCTTCATAAGATGCGATTCCAACAATCAAGTGAGTGTACAGTTATGTGATGCAAGATCTCGTGTGGCCCCCCCTCAAGGAAGTGACAATCCCCAGATTGGAATTGCTGGCTTCTACAATTGGTGCACGGTTGCTTAAATGTGTGTTGGAATCAATTTCACTGGAAGTTCATGAGTTTTTTTCTCTGGTCTGACTCGTCCACAGTTCTAGCATGGATCTGCAGGACTGGGAACTGGTCGGTGTTTGTCCGCAATCGTGTGAATGAGATCAGGAATTTGACCAATTTAAACTGCTGGCGACATGTTCCAGGTTCATTGAATTCAGCTGATTTACCGTCACGTGGTTGTTCTGCTTCGCAATTAGTAGCCTCTCGATGGTGGGAGGGACCTGCCTGGTTGTACGAATCTCCAGATTGTTGTCCTCAAACAAAAGTGGTGTATGACGAAGAGAGTATCGCAAAGGAAATGAAGAAAAACCCTGTGAATTCTGTGACTGTAACCAATGAAGATCCCCTCTGGTATGCCAGGTATTTTTCCAGCTATCACAGAATAGTTCATCTAATCGCATGGATTCTGTGTTTCTGTAAGAATTGTCTTAGACGTGAGAGGATCTCGCAAGAAAATCTGCAAGTTGAAGAGTTAGAAAGGGCTGAAATTAGACTCATTTCTATAATTCAACGAGAAAGCTTCCACGGATTAGTTGATAAACGTCTATCTTCACTACCGTACATCCGTTCCTGGAAGATGGTGTTCTCAGGGTTAAAACGAGACTACTACTGCGAGAAGATCTGAAGCAATTCAGGTTCCCAATGATTCTCCCGGCGAACCATGTCATCACCTCTCGCTTGATTATGGATGAGCACTTTAAAGAAAATCACATTAGAGTACAACTTCTTCTTAATCATCTGAGACAACGCTTCTGGATCATCGGTGGAAGGAGGACAGTTAGAAAAAAATATAAGAAAATGTGTCAAGTGCCGGAGGCATGATGGACAACATACCGAAATCGCTCAGGCCCCTCTGCCCCTGGACCGCATACTGGAAGCCTGTGTATTTGAAGTGATAGGAGTGGACTTGGCAGGTCCGGTGTTCTTGAGGGATGAAAGTAAAGCTTGGATTGTAGTTTTCACATGTGCGGTGTATCGCGCTGTTCATCTCGAAATGGTTACTTCTCTCTCCACGGAGGCGTTTGTGCAAGCGTTCCGGCGGTTTGTAGCAAGAAGAGGACGCCCCTATGTGATTTACTCAGACAATGGTACAAATTTCACGGGTACAGATAACGCGTTTCAAAGTGTTGACTGGGAGAATATTTCCAAACACTATTCGGTTGAACGTATTACTTGGAGATTTAATCCCCCTAGTGCTCCTTGGTGGGGAGTCTTCTGGGAAAGGTTAATACGTCTAATTAAACAGCTTCTGAAACGAGTTTTGGGTAAAGCCTGTCTAACTTACCAAGAAATGCTTACCCTTCTCTGCAGTATAGAAGCCACCATAAATGCAAGACCGCTAACATATCAGACCGATGGTTGTGAAGATATAAGTCCACTCACCCCTACCTGCTTTCTACAAGAAATTAAGACAACTGGAGTTCCAGAATGTGTTGCATTGGATGCTATAACTCTGAATCAACGAAATCGTCATCTTCTGAACCTAAGAATGGCATTGAAGAAAAGATTCCAGCAGGAATATCTGGGACTTTTGGCACTCGGTAAACCGAGTTGTAAACCAACTCATTTGTTCAAGAGAGGTGACATTGTCCTAGTTGGATCAGATAGCACTAAGAGGATAGATTGGCCCCTTGGAAAAATTGTGGACTTGTTCCCTGGTACTGATGGTATTACAAGACTTGCAAGGGTTGTTACATCTAAAGGAGAACTCTTGAGACCGATACAGCGACTCTACCCCCTAGAAGTACCTGAGGAAGACAGCACACCTTTGAGGACTGGCTTGAATAAGAAAACAGCTACTGCTTTAGGAGAGCCGACTGGAACTGGTGTTCAACCCCCAAAGACCACACGTTCGGGTAGAACTGTCAATGTTCCTGCAAGATATGTGGAGTAGTTGAGGATGTCTTTCCTCAACGGTGGGAGGATATGACAGACAGTTGGCAACAGTTATTTTTGTTTTTTGTGAGACAAGAAGGACAAGGAACAGTGCATCCAAGATGGAGTCTTTTGAGTGTTATTTGTAATGTGTGTGAATTTTCTTGTAAATAAATATCATTCATTTTCCCAAATAAGTTACGAAGTGACGTTTCTGTTCGTAGCACCATCAATACTAAATTAAATAGTAACTTATCTCCTACATTGCTGGTTCCTGCTACGGGACACTCAGAGGTATCTCCATGCCAGTTTAGTATATTTTTTAAGACCGAACAGCGTCTGGTTTTTTGTATTTTCCTTAATGGCAGACCCAGTTATTAATTTTTAAATCCTGCTCGTAATCGTCAGGAAGGAATGTAGCCCACTGACCATATTCCTTCATTAACTGCATGAGATGGAGGATTAATGCTAGTTTCTCTCAAACACAAACTGTATAATTATGTCTTCTCCCAAGGTTCATTTCACATGAGCTTTCCACCTCTCTTAAGGTGAGAGGCTGTGTTATATGACGTATCCCTTCGAATATTCCCTAAACCCAGACACATTTCCATGGATGACGACATTTCACCATCATAACTTATTTTACTGTCCTACTTGGTTTTCCATCACTAGCCATCGCACAAACTTCTCCTTTAGGTTCAGTGAGCGAGTTGCCACTGGGGGCACCAGCAGCTAAAATATCGCAATTCACACGAGGTCTATTGAAGCGATTCTTAAATTATTTACGGGTGGCAATGAAGAAAACGTTCCAATCGTAGTAGCGTTCAATCCTTGGTAGCAAGGATCATGTAATATAAGTTTTATTCTACAAGAAATCTTGATTTTTTTCTAGTTTTAAATGTGTATGCAGCCATACAGAAAGTGCAATCTAAAAATCGACCCGCAGTTTTATTGTCATTGCAATGAAGATAATACAAGCACATTTTGAAAGCAATATCATAATATTTATCGACACGTGTAACATTTTGAATGCCTGAAAGAGTGAATCAGAGAAAACAGCAATTCCCTAAAATAATGCACAATTTACAAGGTTTCAGCTTACCAAGGGCAAGAACATTAGAACTGTCCTGCAGCATAGGTGACACCTTTCTTCTTGTGTTTTGCAGCCTCCTTCTTCATTTTTGTCAGTTTCACCTTCCGTCGACATGCCTTTCGCTTCTCCAATGATGACCGCAGACTTTCATTCTTCCTGCGACTGTCACATCTTTCAGGTGTTTGTGCTGTGATATGAGATACTGAAGTTTGTCTTATTCCTGACTTCAACTCTGTTGTTGCACTACACCCCATGTTAAATTCTGCTACAGAATTACAAACATCAATTTCAAGTCTCTTCCGTGAAATAAAAATCTCTTTTGGGCACTTCCTCCAGATAACAGAATGCAGAGACTCGTTCTGATTATATATCTGTTGTTGTTTGAGTCTTCAGTCTTTTGACTGGTTTGATGCAGCCCCCATGCTTCCCTGTCCTGAGCTAATCGTTTCATCTCTACATAGCTACCACACCCTACGTCCGAGGCAATCTGTTTAACATATTCGAAAATTCGTCTACCCCTACAGTTCTTTTCCTCGACCCTTTCTTCCATAACTAAGCTTACTATTCCTGGGTGTCTTAGTATGTGTCCTACCAACCTATCACTTCTCTTCATTAGCAGTCGCCAGAAACATCTCTCCTCTCCCACTAGTCTTAATGTCTTAATACCTTTTCGTTTGTAACCCTATCTACCCATCTGATCTTCATCATTGTCCTGTAACACCACATTTCAAACGCTTCGATTCTCCTCTTTTCGGCTGCACCGATAGTCCAAGTTTCACTTCTATAGAGTGACACGCTCCAGACAAAGGCCTTGAAAAATGACTTTCTAACTAAATCTATATTCGATGTCAACAGATTCCTTTCCTGTAGATATGCTTTCCTTGCCTGAGCTAACCTACTTTTTATATCCTTTTAGCTTCGTCCATCACTGGTTATTTTGCATCCTAAGTAACAGAAGTCTCCTACTTCCTTTAGTTTTTCACCTGCCAATTTGATGTCCATAGAGAATTCTGATTTATTTCGGCTGCACTCCAATATTTTTGTTTTACATTTATTAATTTTCATCATGAATTCTTTCCTCAAGACGGAGTACATACCATTCATAAACTCATTCAAATCCACAGGCGTGTCGGCCAAGATGATTATGTCATAGGCAAATCTCAGAGTTGAAATTATTTCTCCTTGAATCTTCACTCCCACTTTAAAATTTTCTACAGTTTCTTTCATTGCTTGTTCAATGTAAAGATTGAAAAGTATGGGTGATAGGTTACAGCCTTGCCTTACACCTTTATGAATACCAGCTTCTCTCTCATGTCCTTCAGCTCGAATGACTGCTGTCTGGTTTCTGTATAGATTGTAGATCACCCCCTATCCCTGTACTTTATTCCAATCGTTTTCAAAATGTCCAACAATTTAGCCCAATCAAGGTTATCAAAATTCTTTTCTAAGACAACAAATACCATGTACGTTCTCTTATCTTTCCTTATTCTACCTTCCAAAATCAGCCTAAGACATAGTACAGCTTCCATTGCTCCTACATTTCTCCTGAAACCAAACTGGTCTTCACCCAACTCCATTTCTATCTGGCTTTCCATCCTATTGTAAATTATTCTTGACAGGATCTTTGAAGCATGATTAATCAAGCTGATTGTACGGTAATCTTCACATCTTTCTGCTCCCACTTTCTTCGGTATAAGGATGATTACATTCTTCTTGAAATCAGAGGATACCTCACCTGTCTCATAAATCCTACACACCAAGTGAAATAACCTGATCAGACCTTCATCTCCTATGCAGCTTAGCAACTCAATCGGTATATCATCTAAACCTGGTGCTTTGTTCCTGCTGAAGTCTTCCAATGCTCTGTCAAATTCTGATCTCAATATTAAATCTCCTTTTGCATCCTCATCAATTTCCTCCTTCCTTTCCATTACCGGTACATGATTCTCAATCTCCTTTCCCTTATACAAACACTCTATGTAAGCTTTCCATCTCTCAACCTTTTCTTCCCTATCTGTTCTCTGTTTCCATTTGTGTCCTTAATATTACAGCGCTTAGTCTTCTTTTCCCCAAAAGTATTCTTAATTCTTCGATAAGCTGTGTCTACTTTTCCTAATTTCAGACAATTTTCTATACCTGCAAATTTCTCTTTCAACCATTGTTCTTTCGCTTCCTTGCACTTCTTTCCCCTTTTCATCTCTTACATTCTTGTGTTTCCGCTTTTCGTCCATCAATTCTAGTATATCCTGAGTGATCCACGGTTTTCTACCTATTCTTTCCTTCCTACCTATGTTTTCTTCTGCGGATTTTGTTATTTCATTCTTCAAAAGTGCCCATTCGTGTGCAATTGAAGTTTGTTTAGGGTTTTTCATTAGTCCTTCATTTATGCTCTTCTTGAATCTTTCGTTCACATCCTTCTCTTTCAGTCTGCCTATTGCCCACTTTTTTGGCTTTTCTTCGGTTTCTTCAACTTTAATCTTCATTTCATAACAAACAGACTTCACGTAAGGAAAATAGTCTCAACTGCAATTAGAGCAATATATACAATAAAAGATCTACAGAATGTATCAATAAATCAACAATGAAACTCTTTCATGCCGTAGTGAGCCCAGTTGCTTCTTATGGGATACAGATTATATGGGATAACGTAGCACTCGCAGACCTCCGATCCATAGAAAAAGTGAAGGCAAGGTTTATTAAAAGAGCTCTCTGTGTTGGAGTAAACACAAAGTCGAGACTGGTATATGAAATGGCCAAAGAGACTTTCTATATCGATGACATAAAGGCAAGGTTCTTACTATCATCCAATCAAAATAGTGCCAAGGTACTTGAAGAGAGAAGACAAAAAAGGGAGGATATTTGGCTTGAATTTTGTTGTACAGACGCCATGTGGGACCGGCACTGGACGGAGGCAAATCAAGAATTAAGGCATGTCATCACAAGTTTAGCTGTTAATGTATATCATCATAAACTTTGTGCGACGACACATTTCCATGAAGTGGGAAATGAGTGTGTGTGTACTTTGTGCGGTGAAGAATGTGAACGCTATCACATTAACCGATGCAGAAATAGGACACAATCAGTTTTAGAGTATAGCAAAGATCTATAGACTAAATAACCAACATGAATGTTGTATTTTGGCCATTCGGCTGCAATTTAATTTTATTATAACAACCAGATTGTGTATAACAAAGGAGAAACTGTTCCGCCTAGTCAATACATTTATTTACAACAAGTTATAAACTTGCTATTATATGGTACATGTTTCGGGGCCTCTAGTACTGGTCCCTTCTTCAGCCATAAATTAAGTTGCAAAATCCAGCATAATTAAAGATATCATAATAAAAAGTACATAAAATGATGAGTGAATGGATGAAATGAGGCGAAAAAGAACATATTACTCATGAGAAGTAATGTGAGTGCACATCAGTAAAAATTAACACCATTGGTGAAATGAGTAAATTGAGATTCTGTGAATTAGATCAACAAAGGAAATAAAAAAAACAAGAACCTAGCAATACCAATCATCTGGGATGATCATAGGCATAGTTAATCCATTTTACAATAGATAGCGCGAGAGTAGTTTAAACAAATGCGTAATAACGATGCGTTCATATACAATTCGTCCGATTGCGATCAAATTTTGGTGAGTTGTTGTGCACAGTCCCGGAAAAGTAATAGGCGTAGTAAATCCAATTTACAATAGATGGCGCGCGAGTAGGTTCAACAAAATGGCGTGCGTTTGTTTCAAGAAAGTCCCACATGTGTTCATATACCATTCATCCCATTGCGTTGAAACTTGGGTGAGAAGTTCTGTACACTTCAGGTAAGGTTTCTGGCTTAGTGAAACCACTTAAGAATAGGTAGCGCACGAGTAGATTCAACAAATGAGCGACGACGCGCGAAGCATTTCAAGAAAGTCCCGTAAGCGTTCATATACTATTCGTCTGATAGTGATAAAACTTGGCTGAGATGTTGTGTACACTTCAGGGAAGGTTTCTGGGTTAGTAAATCCACTTAACAATAAGTTTCGCACAAGTAGATTAAACAAATGAGTGACGACGCGCGAAGTGTTTCAAAATAGTCCCGTATGCATTGATATACCATTCGTCTGATAGCGACTAAACTTGGATGAGTTGTTGTGTATACTCAAGGGAAAGTTTTAGGCTTAGTAAATCCATTTTTCAATAGGTAGAGCACAAGTAGATTCAACAAATGAGCGAAGTCGCGCGAAGCGTTTCAAGAAAGTCCCGTATGCGTTCATATACCATTCGTCCGATAGCGATGAAACTTGGGTAAGATGTTGTGTACTCATCAGGGAAGGTTTCTGGCGTAGTACATCTACTTTAAAATAGGTATCGCACAAATAGATTCAACAAATGAGCGACGGGACGCGAATCGTTTCAACCAAGTCCCGTATGCGTTAATATACCATTCATCCGATTGCTATGAAACTTTGGTGAGTTGTTGTGAACACTTCCGAAATCATTATAGGCATAGTCAATCCAATTTACAATGGACAGCGCGCGAGTATTTTAAACAAATGAGTGTTGGCGATGCGTTCATATACAATTCATCCCAATGCGATCAAATTTTGGTGAGATGTTCTACATACGCCAGGAAAAGTTATAGTCATAGTAGATCCAATTTACAATAGATGGCGCGCGAGTAACTTCAACAAAATGGCGTGCGTTTGTTTCAACAAAGTCCCACATGCGTTCATATACCATTCACCCCAATGCGATGAAACTTGGGTGAGATGTTGTGTACACTTCAGGGAAGGTTACTGGCTTAGTAAATCCACTTAACACGAGTAGATTCAACAAATGAGCGACGACACGCAAAGCTTTTCAACAAAGTCCCGTATGCGTTCATGTAGCATCCGTCCGATAGCGATGAAACTTGGGTAAGAGGATGTGTACACTCCAGGCAAGGTTTCGGGCTTAGTAAATCCATGTTACAATAGGTAGCGCACGAGTAGATTCAACAAATGAGCGAAGACGCGCGAAGCGTTTCAACAAAGTCCCGCATGCGTCCATATACCATTTGTCCGATAGGGATGAAACTTGGGTGTGATGTGAACACTTCCGGGAAGGTTTCTGGCTTAGTAAATCCACTTTACAATAGGTAGCGCACGAGTAGATTCAACAAATGAGTGACGGCGCGTGAATCGTTTCATCAAAGTCCCGTATGCGTTCATATGCCATTCATCCTATTGCGAAGAAACTTTAGTGAATTGTTGTGTACACCCGAGGAAAGGTTTCTGACTTAGTAAATCCATTTTTCAATAGGTAGCGCACGAGTACATTCAACAAATGGGTAACGGCGTGCGTATCGTTTAAACGAAATTCCGTCTGCGTTCATAAACCATTCATGCGATAGTAATGAAATTTGGTGACATGTTGTTTCCACTCCCGAGAAGGTTTCTGATTTAGTAAATCCATTTTATAATTGGTAGCGCACGAGTTGATTTAACTAATAAGCGTAAGCGCGTGAATCATTTCAACAAAGTCCCGTATGCGTTCATATACCATTAATCCGAGTGTGATAAAACTTTGGAGAGCTGAGTACAGTCCTGCGAAGGTTTATGAATTAGTAAATCCGTTTTTCAATAGGTGGCGCTCAAGAAGATTCAACAAATGGGTGACGGCTCGAATCGTTTAAACAAAATCCCGTATGCGTTCATATGCCATTTATCCGATTGCGATGAAACTTTGATGAGTTGTTGTGTACACGCCAGGAAAGGTTTTCGACTTAGTATATCCATTTCACAATAGGCAGCGTACGAGTATATTCAACAAATGGGTGACGGCGCTCGAATCGTTTCAACAGTCCCGTAATCGTTCATATACCATTCATTTCATTGCGATGAAACTTTGGTGAGTTGTTGAGCACGCTCCCTTGAATATTTCTGAGATAGTAAATCAATTATATAATAGTTTAGAGGTGGTTAACGGAAAAAGAGGAAACTACTGGGAATCCAAAAGCACTTCAACTAACAAAGTCACAACTTCAACACTTTCTTTGATTGGCATTGCAACGCATGCCGGGTACAGCTAGTATTTTAATATTTCATAGTTTACATAATCTTCTTCAATGGGACTTAAAGGTTTCTTTCATATTATTAAGAAAATGTACTGTAGTGTATTCAAAATATTGTAACTATTCTTTATTTTATTATTATTATAAATCTATTTTCCATTTGATTTGATTTATTTTATTTTAGTATTGTTGTGGGCCCCACCTTATCATATCGCCCAGGGCCCCGCAAGGCCTGGATCCGCCACTGTGTATATTCTTCTATTGTGGTTATTGAATAAGGTGTTAGCTATGACCAACTCATGCTCGGTGCAGAATTCCATCAGCCTGCTTCCTCGATCATTCCTTTCACCTAATCCGAAATCTCGTACTATCCTCCCTTCTCTTCCTTTTCCTACCATAGCATTCCAATCTCCCATTACTATAATATTTTCATCTGCCTTGATATACCGAACCTCAGAATTTGATCTATTTCTTCGTAAACCCTTTCAACATCTTCATCACCAACTTGACTGGTAGGCATATAGACTTGTACCACTGTGGTGCACGTAGGATTTGTATCACTTCACTATATTGCTCATAATATTCCACCCGTTGTCCAAGTTTCCTACTCAATATGAGACCAGCCCGCCTGCCCATTGTTTGATTTAGTGCTAATGACCCTATAGTCTCCTGACCAAAAGTCCTGTTCTTCCCGCCAGCGCATTTCACTAATCCCAACCAAATCCAACCTCACCAAATCCATTTCCCTTTCTAATTTTTCTAATCTTCCACTTCCCAGCAGACTTCTTACATTCCACGCTCCGATCCGTAGAATGTCAGATTTCCTCTTTGTCACTGATGTGATGTTAACCCCCTCTCGAGTAGTCCCCACCCGGAGATCCGAACGGGGGACTAGTTTACCTCTGGATTGGAATTTTACAAGGGAGGAGGCCATCATCACATGTAATTATGCAGAGAGATGTGCATATCCTCGGGAAGAGCATTACGGCTGTAATTTCCCGTTGCCTTCAGCCGTGCAGCAGAACGCAGTGTAGCCATTAGTTGGCTTATATTATCAATATCTTAACCCTCTATATGACAAATAAAGAATTGATTTACCTATTCTGAAAAGCTGCTACTCCCTTTCAGAATAAGTAATAGAGCAATTCTACTAACAAAAATACTAACCTTCTACTAACAATTAAATACCAAAATTCTACTAACGAAGTATACTTAAATTCCAGGAACAACAAAATACTACCACTAAAACAGTCTGTCAGCAGGCACACTCACATGCATCCTCACACATCACAGTCAAATGAAACAATAAGCCATAGCTAATAAACAACGCAACTGCCACCAGACACACACACCACAGTCTAATGGAACAATGAACTATATCTAATAAACAAACTAACTACATACTTACAAATAAAACCAACCACATACCCGCATTCTAGAAGAGGAAATGGAAAACAGAGATAAGAGTAAGGGAAACAAAGGACAAAGGGAAATGAAATGCCCTCAACCCTTAAAGAACGAGAATTAAGGGACCCGGAAGAAAGGAGAGCCAGGAAGGGCAGAAAGGAAAGGTAAAGAGGAGAGGGACTGCCTCAAAGGCAATGCAAGAAAGAGAAAACTCAGGAAACCCTCGGGGTCGCCTCAGGTCCACCCCTTTAAAAAACAATAACTAACTAACCAGACATACTCATATGGACCCTCACACAAGCTTGAAGCTGTTCTTCCATGAGTGAGATTTTTTTGGGCAAACTCCACCGACGAAACAGCGTCTGATTTTAGTATTTCCCTTAATGACAGACCCAGTTATTAATTTTTTAATCCCGCTCGTAATCGTCGGGAAGGAATGTAGCTCACTGACCATATTCCTTCATTAACAGCATGGGATCGTTGGTAAATGCTAGTTTCTCTCGAACACAAACTGTATAATTATGTCTTCTCCCAATGTTTATTTCACATGAAGCTTTCCACCTCTCTTAAGCTGAGATTGGATTAGATTTTCATTTATCCATTTGATCAATTACATGTAGGCTATACAATACATTTTTGATATAGGACATGCCAGAAATTACATCTGTAAAATAAAAGAACTTACAGGTATATATTACTAATACTATAACTATTTATAACTTATTATAATAACAGATCATAAGAGATACAATCTTATTGGACAACAATTTACACCCTACTCTATTAACACAACATGAAAACTTAATTCTATACATACAATAACTTACAGCTAGGTATTACAATTAAAATCGAAAAGTAAAATATAATTATAGATTTCATCGCTCCTATATGCTAAGATAAAAACAGAGTAAAAACAATGGCACTGCAGATAAGCTTTCAACATTCTTTCAAAGGATTTTATTTTTGGGGCACATTTTATATACTGGGATAGTTTACTGTATAATTTAACTCCTGTGTGAAAAGTTCCTTTTTGATATATGCTTGTGTGTGTGAAATATGCATGTTTTGATTTTGTCTTGTGTTATGTCTATGAACATCATAGTTTGTTTTAAGAAAAACGTCTTTATTAATTAAATTCTTTAAAAAAAATCTTTCAAAGATATGAATGCAGGGCAGTGGGAGAAAGTTTAAATCTTTAAACAGAGGTCTACATGATTCTCTAGTGTTTACATTTGCCATAACTCTAATCGCCCTCTTTTGTATCCTAAACGTGCTTAGTACATCTGGTGACATACCCCAAAATATGACCCCATATCTTAAGTATGAATGGAAATAAGCAAAATAAGTATTTCTTAATGTGTGCATGCTAGTGCCAGTTTTCAATATACGTAACGCAAAGCACATCGAGTTCAGTTTAGTATTCAGATATTGTATATGTTTATTCCATTTCAAGTCATGTTGTGTCCATAGTCCTAAAAAAATTGTTTCTGATTTATTTTCTATTTGATGACCATTTAACAATGTTATATTGGGCGTCGCAGGATTCCTAATCTGTATAGTGTGGAAATTTAGACATACTGTTTTTTTTGATAGTTTATTATGAGGCGATCATCTGGTGACCATTTGGTTAACTCTTCTGCAACAGAGTCAGCAGACTGCTGTCAGACCTGTTTATTTTCACCTTTTATTACGAGTGTTGTAACGTCCGCAAACAAAATTTCCTCATGAGAATCAACGTTCTGTGTTATATCATTGACATATAGAAGAAATGGTACGACGTATCCCTTGGTTCTTAAGTTTAGGGGCTGCGACAACGCGGTCATGTAGCCCCGTGTACTTTGGGTGTGTGTAGAATCTGTCTGATAACCGGTGTTAATTGTGATGACTGTATTAGTGTGTGCTATCTGTTTTTTTAAATTCAAGTAAGGACTGCAGACTTTTGAATTTTTCAGATAGTTCCTACTTTTGCCGCCAAACGCTACCGTCAACGACTACTTGTTCAGATCTTAGCTACCAGATGCCACCGCAGTCGGCTCTTGGCAAAGAACGTTGGAACCTAAGAGCGTTGTTTACATTCTTAACCTATACAATTTTGCTTCACACAGGTGTAATTCGTGGAAGGTTCTTTAACATGCCTTAAATCTATGACATGGGACCGCCGGCCGGCTTTACTTCCCCTCCGAAGGAAGGCATACTGAGGGATTTTTAACCCTCTTAAAAAATCCGACGACTTCGGCCGGATTTGAACCCGCGATCTTGGGCATTGAAGCTCAGCAGACGTATCCCTTCGAATATTCCCTAAACCCAGACACATTTCCATGGGTGACGACATTTCACCATTATAGGGCCTATAACTTGTGTTACTGTCCTACTTGGTTCTCCAGCCTTAGCCTCTAATAATAGAAAGCCTACTCAATCGCGGCGTTCTCTGCAACAACAGTGTCCTCCTAGCAGTGCGCGTATTGACCACTGCAGCGCTGATTCCCCACCCAACATTAGCATGTAATGGCATTGCTATCGCAAGGTAATACCACCATAAATTAATATATAGACTATGTTTGCAGTACATGAACATACGTTGTTGAGTAGAATGGAGTAAAATATAAGTGATGTTCATCTTTTACTAGTAGGAGTTCGTTTCATCTTCGGATTTCCCTTATATAGCACGCACAACTAACGAAACTGTCTGATTTGCACAAGAGTACAGTACGGTTGCACTGAATACTTTTACTGGCGTCCCATAGACCTAGGGGTTCAGTGAAAAGGAACGACTTTAACAATTTTTCTTGATTCTCTTTTCTCATAATTTGTTCTTCTTCTCAAGAAGTAGTCTCGGCGAAACTCATCTGTCATGTCATTGGTGTAGTTAGTGACAGAGGGGCGCAGAACTTGCTCAGTTCCTCAGGGTGATCACCCACTCCACACTGTAGACTAGGTGTTTTAGCAACATGTGGCAACAGTATTGTGGTTAATGTTTGTGCTATTCTTGGACTGCCCAGCGTAACCGATATCATTTCGTCCGTTACTTCTTCCAGTCTCATCAGCAGCGAAACAAAACCTGGCTTAGGATATCGGAGACCTCCTCTGTCTTTGAATTTTATAAGTGATATCACTGGGGATTGACTTTGGATACTACTAATTTTATCAAGGCACTCTTGACATGATATATGGTCTTCGACAGTTCGTACCAAATACCCTCCAATATAGGCCATTGCAGCACTCGTCATAGAAACACATGGCACCCCTTCAGCTTCATTTGCGATGCTTTATAATTGTGTTTGAAATTTTCTTGCTAAATCTGTATTCGTTTTGCCGATTGATCTGCATGAAACGTTGTGCTCTTGCGTCTCCCTGTTGAGTTAGGTGTTACCATCCAGTCACTAAAGGCAGATTCAGGTGCTACATTTCCCGTAAGAGATGCACTTACGAGTCCAGTAGTCAGAATTTTATGCAGGGCCTGTGTAACACTTGCAGCGTTGGTTTGGTCGTTGCTACCTCCAAACTGTCTGCCGCAACTGAACAAGCTTTCTACTTCATCAGAAGAAAATTTCCTGGTTAATACGAAATGAAAGCCATTTTCAAGCAGGTACTTGACACAGAGTATGGCAGATTTTGTCGTCAGACAAACTGCTTCATAAGTTCCTTTACTTATGAATTCCATCGGCCTTGCTGATGCTTTCTTCCAGATTTCCAGATAGGGAATGAAGTCGTTCTCCAGCCATTCGAGTCTTTCATCATCTATTGAGAAGAAATGCAGTGTGTCTTCATTCCTAGAGTGTATATGCTGCAAAGTGTTCTTAACATTGAGGATGGTGAACCATTTGTTAACTAGCTTCAAGAACTCGATAGTGCCTTCAGCATCCTGAAATTCTTTTATTCCGAACTGAGACCCATATTGCCTCAAGAACTCAAGGGCTGAAATAACATCCGATGAGAAAATATCGACAGCTCTGCCCACATGCATTTTCTCAAAGGTTGTCGGGTAGATATGTTTGTGTATCAGTATTCTAACTAGTTTCACTTTAAAATCCTTTTTCAGGTCGTACAACTTTCTGATGAACCAACCAGATGTGGGTTTCCCATCCTTAACTAACTGCTTCTTCACGTCCAGTAATGCATTCCTTAAATTTTTCAATATATGGCATTGGTCATAAGACAGAAATAAATTGCGTGAACTGTCCAAGGGATGTGGCACGACAGGTAGAGGTGTGCTACCCCCAGAAAGTAAGCGGAATAATTTCACATTTTAGAATGATTATCTGCCACCACACGTCCAACAATAAATGATGCCTTTTCCACTTTATCAATAACTTCAATAGTAAGTTGATGAAGTACTTCAGCTTTTAGGTCCCGAGTAAAAAAGTTGTTGTTGTTTGAGTCTTCAGTCCTTTGACTGGTTTGATGCAGCCCTCCATGCCTCCCTGTCCTGAGCTAATCGTTTCGTCTCTACATAGCTACCACACCCTACATCTGAGGCAATCTGTTTAACATATTCTATCCTTGGTCTACCCCTACAGTTCTTGTCCTCAACCCTTCCTTCCATAACTAAGCTTGCTATTCCTGGGTGTCTTAGTATGTGTCCTACCAACCTATCTCTTCTCTTCATTAGCAGTCGCCAGAAACATCTCTCCTCTCCCACTCGTCTTAATACCTCTTTGTTTGTAACCCTATCTACCCATCTGCTCTTCATCATTCTCCTGTAACACCACATTTCAAATGCTTCAATTCTCCTCTTTTCTGCTGCACCAATAGTCCAAGTTTCACATCCATAGAGCGCCACGCTCCTGACAAAGGCTTTCAAAAATGACTTCCTAATACCTAAATCTATATTCGATGTCAGCAGATTCCTTTTTTGTAGAAATGCTTTCTTTGCCTGAGCCAACCTACTTTTTATATCCTCTTTGCTTCGTCCATCACTGGTTATTCGGCTTCCTCAGTAACAGAAGTCTCCTACTTCCTTCAGCTTTTCACCTATCAATTTGATCTCCATAGAGGTTTCTGATTTATTTCGGCTGCATTCCAGTATTTTTGTTTTACATTTATTAATTTTCATCATGAATTCTTTAGAAGCCTCCGTGGCTTAGGCGGCAGCACGCCGGCCTCTCACCTCTGGGTCCGTGGTTCAAATCCCAGTCACTCCATGTGAGATCTGTGCTGGACAAAACGGAGGCAGACAGGTTTTTCTCCGGGTACTCCGGTTTTCCCTGTCACAATTTCATTCCAGCAACACTCTCCACTATCATTTCATCTGTCATTCATTTAATCATTGCCCCAGAGGAGTGCGTCAGGCCTCGGCAGCTGGCACAGTTCATATCCTCGCCGCTAGATGGGGGCTTCATTCATTCCATTCCTGACCCGGTCGAGGACTGGAAGCAGGCTGTGGATTTTCATTTCATGAATTCTTTCCGTAAGACCGAGTCAATACCATTCAAAAACTCATTCAAATCCTCAGGCTTGTCGGCCAAGATGACGATGTCATCAGCAAATCTCAGAGTTGAAATTATTTCTCCTTGAATCTTCACTCCCACTTTAAATTTTTCTCTAATTTCCTTCATTGCTTGTTCAATGTAAAGATTGAAAAGTATGGGTAATAAGTTGCAGCCTTGACTTACACCTTTCTGAATACCAGCTTCTCTCTCATAGCCTTCAACTCGAATGACTGCTGTCTGGTTTCTTTATAGATTGTATATCACCCTCCTATCCCTGTACTTTATTCCAATCGATTTCAAAATGTCAAACAATTTAGTCCAATCAACGTTATCAAAAGCCTTTTCTAAGTCTACAAAAGCCATGAATTCTCTTATCTTTCCTTATTCTACCTTCCAAAATCAGCCTAAGACTTAGTACAGCTTCCCTTGTTCCTACATTTCTCCTGAAACCAAACTGGTCTTCACCCAACTCCGTTTCTATCTGGCTTTCAATCCTCTTGTAAATTATTCTAGACAGGATCTTTGAAGCATGAGTAATCAAGCTGATTGTACGGTAATCTTCACATCTGCCAGCTCCCACTTTCTTTGGTATAGGGATGATTACATTCTTCTTGAAATCAGGGGGTACCTCACCTGTCTCATAAATCCTACACACCAAGTGAAATAACCTGATCAGACCTTCATCTCCTATGCAGCGTAGCAACTCAATCGGTATATCATCTATGCCTGGTGCTTTGTTCCTGCTTAAGTCTTCCAAAGCTCTATCAAATTCTGATCTCAATATTAAATCTCCTTTCGCATCCTCATCAATTTCCTCCTCCCTTTCCATTACATGATTCACAATCTCCTTTCCCTTATACAAACTCTCTATGTAAGCTCTCCATCTCTCAACCTTTTCTTCCCTATCTGTTAGAGGCTTTCCATTTGTGTCCTTAATATTACAGCACTTAGTCTTCTTTTCCCCAAAAGTATTCTTAATCCTTCGATAAGCTGTGTCTACTTTTCCTAATTTCAGACAATTTTCTATACCTGCACATTTCTCTTTCAACCATTCTTCTTTCGCTTTCTTGCACTTCTTGTTAACCTAATTTCTCAGACGTCTGTTTTCTGCTTTCCCCTTTTCATCTCTTACATTCTTGTGTTTCCGCCTTTCATCCATCAATTCTAGTATATCCTGAGTGATCCACGGTTTTCTACCTATTCTTTCTTTCCTACCAATGTTTTCTTCTGCGGGTTTTGTTACTTCATTCTTCAAAAGTGCACATTCGTTTGCAATTGAAGTTTGTTTAGGGTTTTTCATTAGTCCTTCCTTTATACTCTTCTTGAATCTTTCGTTTACATCCTTCTCTTTCAGTCTGTCTATTGCCCACCTTTTTGGCTCTTGACTTTTCTTCAGTTTCTTCAACTTTAATCTGCATTTCATTACAACCAGATTGTGGTCAGAGTTTATGTCAGCACCAGGATATGTTTTACAATCCAAAATCTGGTTTCGAAACCTCTGCTTGACCATAATGAAATCGATTTGGTAACGCCCTGTATCTCCTGGTCTCATCCATGTGTATATTCTTCTATTGTGGTTATTGAATAAGGTGTTAGCTATGACCAACTCATGCTCGGTGCAGAATTCTACAAGCCTGCTTCCTCGATCATTCCTTTCACCTAATCCGAAATCTCCTTCTATCTTCCCTTCCCTCCCTTTTCCTACCACAGCATTCTAATCTCCCATTTCCTACCACAGCATTCTAATCTCCCATTACTATAACATTTTCATCACCCTTGATATACCTAAGAATTTCGTCTATTTCTTCGTAGACCTTTTCAACATCCTCATCATCAGCTTGACTGGTAGGCATATAGACTTGTACCACTGTAGTGCAGGTAGGTTTAGTATTGATTTTTGCTACAATAATCCGTTCACTATATTGTTCATAATATTCCACCCGCTGTCCAAGTTTCCTACTCAATATGAGGCCAACCCCTGATTGGCCATTGTTTGATTTAGTGCTAATGACCCTATAGTCTCCTGACCAAAAGTCCTGTTCTTCCTGCCAGCGCATTTCACTAATCCCAGCCAAATCCCACCTCAACCTATCCATTTCCCTTTCTAAGTTTTCTAACCTTCCACTTCCTAGCAGACTTCTAACATTCCACGCTCCGATCCGTAGAATGTCAGATTTCCTCTTTGTCACTTCCGTGATGTTAATCCCCTCTCGAGTAGTCCCCACCCGGAGATCCGAACGGGGGACTAGTTTACCTCCGGATTGAAATTTTACAAGGGAGGAGGCCATCATCACATGTAATTATGCATAGACAGGTGAATATCCTCGGGAATAGCATGCGGCTGTAGTTTCCCGTTGCTTTCAGCCGTGCAGCAGGACGCAGTGTAGCCATTATTTGGCTTATATTATCAATATCTTAACCGTCTATAAGACTAGTAAAAAATTGATTTATTCTGAAAGGCTGCTACTCCCTTTCAGAATAAGTAAAGAGCAATTCTACTAACAAAAATACTAACCTTCTACTGTACTAACAATTAAATACCAAAATTCTACTAACGAAAAAAATACTAAAGTTCCACCAACAACAAATACTACCACTAATACAGTCTGTCTCCAGGCACACTCACATGCACCCTCACACATCACAGTCTACTGAAACAATGAACTGTAACTAATAAACAATGCAAATGCTACCAGACACACTCACACACCACAGTCTAATAGAACAATGACATATATCTAATAGACAAACTAACTACCTACTTACAACTAAAACTAACCACATACGTACTGTACTATTATTTCGATTAACGCTCTATTATAGTTGTGATGTTCGCCGCCAGGGCACCTAGTAGCCAAGTTCGCGGCTAGGTGTCGTAGACGGTCGCAAAAGCAGCAACTACTTGAAAATAATCGTCTGCAGGCCTTACCTGAATTACAGATAACACACACTAATACATCTATCACAATTAACACCGGTTATCAGACAGATTCTACACACACCCGAAGTAACTACACGGGGCTACATGACCGTGTTGTCGCAGCCCCTAAAGTGAGGAACCAACAGATTTTGACGCGAAATGTTTCCGAAAATACAGCAGAACATAACATCTGCTAAATCTACACATATATAACACAAAAACAGCAATCATGCTATGTAGCCTACTGTCAAAGTTTTAAGTTTTCTTTTCTTGCCGCTATCGATGCGCTCAGAAAAATTATTTAAAACTATTCTAAATGGACTTATTCGCCTCCGTAACGTTGCGGGCAGCATTTAACTGCCACCCCGGAGGTCCTGGGTTCGTTTCCCGGCTCTGCCACGGAATTTGAAAAGTGTAAAAAAAAAAAGTATGCCACAGGCATTTTAAAATGCGAAGCAAGTTCAACGAACACAAAGCACAGCAGTTTTGTTGCGATTTCTTTTTCTAGGCCTAAATATTTTTCCAGTCCACCCATTGACACAAGTCCCTGTACTTCATCAGCTGCTTTACAGTAGTGCGTGCGTGGTTGGATAGCCATCTCATCTACAATAACTGAGGCGAGTGTATTTATTCCCTCAGTAAATTTTGCTTCTTCGTGGAGTCTCTTCACTATTAAACTTGACACCATTACACCAGTAGTGCTTCCAACATAACGTTTGATGGTAGATTTAGAAGGCAAGCTTAACAGTTCGCTACTTCGTATAAATCGGTAACCTGCCGGGGACTTACTGTGCCAGATAATGCAATACCTGATAGTTGAGTCACTCCATCTAGGCTTCTTCTGTAGATATACTTTAAGCTGTTCTTGTAGAAATTTTGCTTTTAAATTTCCTTTAGCACTCGAAACCTCAATTGCATCCAAATTATAGTCAACCATATTTTTCTTTAGCCTGCTGATTCGTTGCTTGAGTTGCTCTTGGCGACCTTTAAGTGCAGATATTTTTTGTCTTGCACGCCTTAGTGACCTACGCAGTGTTCGTAGTATCATATTCCGTGAGTTCAATTGTCTCATATTTACTTTTGTTTGTGTAGACGCATCTTTCTTGACTAAATCATTAACATTTGAGATGGCAGGTGGGGAGACACCATCCTAAGCACAAGATTCAACCGCAACAAAGCCTGGCTTGGGGGATTTTGTACATTTTATGATACAGTGGATTTGACAATATTTCTTCTTGGCACTGACAGTTTAAGTTTCTTACTTGGTGGGTAGTCACTGAAAACGCTGGGCACCGCATCAGGTTTCAACTGCTTTACCTTTATTTCTGGTCTGTAGTCACATTCGATGAAGTGATTACTGCACACGACGGAGCGGTCATTAGGGTTCCATAACTTTTCCTTGATATCACCTACACAATAGAAACAGAAGATTATTATATTGTTTGTTGTTCTATCATTAGTGGGGCTTGGACATATTGGTCATTTAGCTCCGTGTACTTGGGTATTGTAGAATCTGTATGATAACCTGTGCAATTGAGGTGTCTGTAGTAGTGGGTGTATTTGTAATTCAGGTGATGATTGGGAAGTAGGTGGCCGTGGCCTTAAGTTAGGAACAATCCGGACATTTGTCTGGAGTAGAGGTGGGAAACCACGGAAAACCACTTCCAGGATGGATGAGATGGGAATTGAACCCACCTCATGTCGGTTTTACGTCATGAAGTTGAGTGTTCCCAGTTCCAGCCCTCAGACCTGAGTTAAATTTCTTGGCAGAGCCGGGAATCCAACCCGGACCTCTGGGCCGACAGACAAGAATGCTAGTCTCTACACGACGAGGTGGTCAGGAGATTATTATCATCATCATCATCATCATAACTAGAGCAATAATAGAAAGTAACCTAATTTTCAGTCACATGGTCAACTTACGCTACATACCTTGTCTGCTTATTGCTTTAATCCATAATTTCTTTGTCGGCTCTCGACTAGGAAATTCATGAAAACTCGTTCCAGGAACATTATTTCTAGAGCCTTGTTTACAAAACGGCACGCAACTGTATACCATCTTAATAAAGTGACCTTATTTCAGCTGGTACAATTTGTGTAAATTGGCAACTCCAGCTATCTGATATGACATCTAGCGGTAAAAATGAGAAACTTACCAAGTAGGGTACATTTGTCACGTGGTGACTGTTTGTATAATGGTTACTTGTATTGGTAAGCAGATCGTGGTAAATTCTTCATGTTTATACATAAGTTATAAGTTTGACTCGTTGATAAGAGTGCAAAATGAGTAAAAGCAAAGTATATTGCTCAGTTTACGGCTGTAAGTCGATGTATAAGAGGGTGGCGGATATACGTTTTCATCACTTTCCAAAAGATGCAAATAGCAATAGCCAAAAGGTGACGATACCAAATAAATACGGGCAATAAGAGCGGGTTGGACCACTCACCACTACACTCACTGACGACAGGACGGGTTGTTCACTTACGCCGAGCCAAGCCGCACCTAGGCAGCCAAGCACAGTCTCGCCGAGCCAAGCCGTACCAAGACAGCCAAGCTCACACCAGCCGAGGACAGCCAAGCTTCATCAGTCAGGTATCCTTCCTCGCTCCCTAGTTCATTTCCAATAACCCTACCAGCCGCCATCACCTCGATCTGCGATATCCGAGCCATTCCACTTCGAGTCATATAGGCCTAATTTGACTTCGCAGGGTTAACGCCTACCATCCAAATCAAGCAATTCCTGTCTACCCCGAGTTTTAATACAAGTCGAACTCATCCCTTCGCCCTACCAAGCAGCAAATAATTTCTAGAGTCTATGGTACAGTGAGCAAACTCAAATATAGCTTTTAAACGTAACAGCGCCATGACTCGAACTGCACAAAAACAAATACCAGCAGTCAACTGATGCTTGATAATATGCAATTGACACATACATTCCAGTGGAGCACACAAATTAGATCACGTGTATCGCACATTTATACATATATACAATTGAAAATAACACTGTCATTATTTTAGGGACCACATTTACTGATTATAACCGAAAAATAAAGAGTGTTCCATATCAAACGCGTGTTATTGAGTATTTTTACCCTACTTATCCAGACCGATTGCAGCGCCCCAAGTGTTAGTTTGAGTTGCCACCGCCAAGTGAACGGATCATGTGGAGGGTATGCAGCGCCTCTTGCGGCAAACATAGCATCTGCAGGGGGACAGCTTCCAGATGCCATTGGGCAGGCTTTTTATTATTGGAGGCTAGGCTCCAGCACAAGCCATCACACACACTTCTCCTATCACGGCCGACTGGAGGCGAGCTGCGCTCTCGGCCGTGCTCCTATTGGCAACTCAAACTAACACTTGGGGCGCTGCGGTCGGTCTGGATAAGTAGGGTTTAAAATACTCAATAACACGCGTTTGATATGGAACACTTTTTATTTTTCGGTTATAATCAGTAAATGTGGTCTCTAAAGTAATGACAGTGTTATTTTTAATTGTATATATGTATAACTGTGCGATACACGTGATCTAATTTGTGTGTTCCACTGGATTTTTTGGTGTCATTTGCATATTATCAAGCATCAGTTTTTATGGTTGATGTAGATCAGCTGATTCAAATTTACACAGGACTACACTTCGGACATTATTTCGGTACTATTATGCGCAATATAATGTAAATGTCGATCCTGAGTCAACGCCGAGGACATTCAAATAGAGAAATACGGTACATAAACAAATAAATAACACACCGAAGCTGTGCTACTTTTATCATTCCGAGACTAGCATCCACGCAAACCAGACGCCACTGTTCCAAGCTCCGACTTATATCGTGAATTGATGTCAAACTGATGAACCGCCAGCCTTTCCGCCAAGCCATACCTCGTAATCGCTAAGTTCTTCGATATTCGAGCTATTCCACTATCAGTCATATAGGCCTAATTTGCCTCCCCGTGGGCACTGTAGAATGAGTGATTCCGCTACCATTCAAATATTCAACACCAAACCCACCTTTTAACCATCCAAATCAAGCAATTCCTGTCGCCCCACGAGTTTTAATACAAGTTAAACTCATCCCTTCTCCCTACCAAGCAGCCAATAATTAATTATTTAATTAATTATTCAAGTAACTTCAATCTTACCAGCGCGCCCATCGTAACAGCTGTTTTTAAACTGAATAACCTTCGCTGGCTTTACATCGCAGGTCTTCTGTCTGTCTACCTCGACAAGTGTTAGATCCTTCCCGGGGTGGAAAGGTATTATTATTATGTATTAGGTATCATCACATTTCGGCTATTGCTATTTGCATCTTTTGGAAAGTGATGAAAAGGTATATCCGTAGCCCTCTTATACATCGACTTACAGCCGTAAACTGAGCAATACACTTTGCTTTTACTCATTTTTCACTCTATCAACGAGTAAAACTTATTACTTATGTATAAAGACACGAACAATTTACCACGATCTGTTTACCAATACAAGAAACCATATACAGTCACCACGTGACAAATGTACCCTACTTGGTAAGTTTCTTATTTTTACCGCTAGATGTCATATCAGATAGCTGGAGTTGCCAATAGGTTCAGTGAGTGATTAGCCGCCAGGGGCACCAGCAGCTAAAATATCGCCATTCGCACGAATTATTAAATTATTTACGGGTGACAATGAAGAAAACGTTTCAATCGCAGTAGCGTTCAAACCTTGGTAGCGTTTGTGCCGCTTCTCAAGAAGAAATGCGTACTTCTTTTTGGTAGGGGGAAGTTTTGGAACCAATGTTGGTATAGCATGATCGCACCCGCACTCTCTCTTGCCTCTTGCCCGTGAGATATTCTTTGTCCATGAGTTTTGCTTCGGCACCATATTCTTTGCCTGGCATGGTTTTACTCTCTGTTTCTGTAAATACCAATGTCCGATGGAGTTTCGGAACAGGTTAAGAAGTTCCTTTTTAAGTCATTGATAAACCGGGGCGGCGAAAGTGAAGTAGAATCTTTGGAAGTATTTATCCCTGAGGTAAGATATTGATTCTTGGCTAATCCAGTAATTGGACTGACTATAATTGAAAGCGTCGCAATGAGATAACCGAACTCGCTATTTCTTTTATATTAAAATTCGAGATTAATGTTTACCTCTTGGTCCATTTAATATTTTAAATATTAAAAGTACATAAAATGTTGCTGGCAGATCTCATTATTCCGCCGCCAGTGGAACAATATATGCTTTCACCACCTGAACTTGTCACATGGAAGCCTACAGTAGTTGCACTGAACCACTGTACAATCCACGCCACATATTTCTGCTGGTGTCCTGGAGAGCTCGCGAATTGAAGCGATTGTAGTAAAGTAACACCCCACACTGGAAGTGCTACTGGTCAATAGTGTGGCACACAGCTCGTGGTTTATCCAAGATTGCGACCCGGTCAAGCTCGGATTTACGTAGCAACGCTCATACTCCTGAATTTGAGGCTTGCAGACAGTATGTTACCCCGATGTTCATTCAGGGCCCACCGGCTTAGAATGGTGGTGTGTACTGTTTACAGTCCAGATCCAGTACAATTCATGCATCTTTCATGAGTAGTTTAGATGGCGATACATTCTTCTTCTTGGTTGGCGATCATCATGGATGTTTGAAAGCCTACTTGGATACTGCCACACGAAAAGTTTACCTGTGTTGTCAGGAGGTTCTTAAACCAAGAAGTTCTTCGTCGGCCAGGTCCCTGATATCCTACAATTTTCCCCTGCATCACCAGTGTAGGATCCTGTACTTGTTCTGCATCACGTGTCCAAATTATTCAAGCTTCCATCTTTTAATGGATAGCAGGACTTCAGTACTTTTACTTAGCCTATCCATTAATTCTACCGAACAGGAGAACAAGCCTTTTGGTATCTTTCAACAAGGTATATTACTGAAAATATAGTATTTATGATTGACAAACCTTTCTCGGAGTTGTTGGGAGTCTCAATTGCCACTGCTGCACCGGAATTAATTACTTTTAACGTAAATAAAGCATTATTGGTCGTGTTCATTTGAACGAGGTCGGCTATTTTACAATCACACCGGACACTACGTCATACCCACGTGACACGTTGCCAACATGAAAAATGAAATAAAAGGCAAAATCATTGGCCTGGATAAAGATTATTGATGCGTGACTTCCCCCATTGTGCGTGACTAAAACTAGGGGTGTTATCTATTAGCTAACGCGGCCTCCAATCCTCCATTGATCTGGACGAAAATATTGGTCTGGTCAAAACCATTGGTACCGAATGCGTGGGGTTGGCATTATGGACTCCTTCACAAAGATGGCCATCAGAGCAGCAATTTCAGCTATATAAGTCGTGCTCCTATTAGAGCGGGATGGTGGGTCTACGGCAGCAGAAGAGTGAACATCTATTACTATATCATCTCCAGATACCATTAATACAGTTATTTTGGCCAATTTCATTACTTACAATTTTTTAAACACATGCTTTCCTGTTCTATAGTGCCACCGCCTATCCAACACCTTGGTATTTTGCGATATATTACATTACTAAATTCCCCTGGATACAGAAAAGGTTTAAACTGCATACATATTAAATTCTGTGTGTTACTAAGGCTTTACATACAAACACAAACCTGAACTAGGGCTTATACCCTCCCAACCCATTTGGTTGTAGTGAAATGAAAATCCACAGCCTGCTTCCAGTCTCCGACCGGGTCAGGAATGGAATGAATGAAGCCCCCATCTAGCGGCGAGGATATGAAGTGTGCCGGCTGCCGAAGCCTGTCGCACTCCTCTGGGGCAATGATTAAATGAATGACAAATGAAATGATAGTGGAGAGTGTGGCTGGAATGAAATTGTGACAGGGAAAACCGGAGTACCCGGAGAAAAACCTGTCTGCCTCCGTTTTGTCCAGCACAGATCTCATATGGAGTGACCGGGATTTGAACCACGGACCCAGCGGTGAGAGGCCGGCGTGCTGCCGCCTAAGCCACGGAGGCTCTTTTGGTTGTAGTACAAGTAGTAATTTAAATTCTGATAGTTGTCTAACCTAGTACAGTAGCGACCATTGGTTTCACCCAGCCCGTCATAATCAAGTAGCAACCAATGGCTTTGTCTCTACTTGGCTTTAGAAAAATACAGTGCAACTTTTCGATTAAATTGAACAACTATACTCGGTACACTGCCAGAATGGGATTGCCATTTGGCCGGAAATTCCACGTCAGTCATCCCACCTCTGCCTCTTGACCAATCCACGTTCGCATAGTTGATGTCATAATACTCTGCTTTGCAATATCACAGCCCATGTGCTTCAGTGCCTGGTTAGCTGTATCTCTGGCTTGTACAATGTGATCGTAATTATAACTATGCATTGATGCTTTATTGATAGTAATAGCATGACGAAATAGAAGGACCTAGTGTGAGGACTCCGCCATTATAGAACGGTAGTTCGTGGTCCAGCCACTACAGGCACTGCAAGCGATTATGTCCAACAAGTGTCCTGTTGTTCCGTCGAACCGGGTCATATAAAAGTGCGGGAGAAGCTACTGTGTGAGATATTTGTGTGAATTAAATTGAATTTTCTTTGCTTTCAGTTTTTAAATTCAGTTCATTGTGTCTTGTGTACATCAGTGTTTTATGTTTTGTGTAGGCCTACTTCAAACATATTTCTTTGTTAATATTACTTTTTTTGTGCCATCATCATTCCGAGTCCAGCATCATAGCAAACTGCACGCCACTGCTCCAAGGTCTTCTAACACCAATTGACGACATCGATGATCTGCCAGCCTTTCTACCAAGCCTAGTCCACGCTATCGCCTCGACTTCGATATTTCAAGCCATTCCAGTACGTTCCTATAGGCTTAATTTGCATCCCTCATGGTAACAGTGCAGATTGTCACTCCTCTACCATTCAAATATCCAACACCTTTCCCACCCTGTAACCAACCTAGTCAAGCAACTCCTGTCTCCCTCGAGTTTTAATACAAGTTTAGCTCATCCCCTCACCCTACCAAGCAGCCAATAATTAATTATTTAATTAATTATTTCAAGTAACTTCAAATTTCATCAGCACACTCAACGTCACAGCTCCAACTGTATTTAAACTGGATAACATTGAGTGACTGGTAAATTTGTTTTTCTCTTTCCTTATTCTCTGGTCGACCAAGGTATTTGATCACTATCTCTCATCACCTCTTACTCATTACACGCACTTATACACTCACGAACACAAACATGTCGCGCAGTGACACTAAACCTCGCACATTAACGTACCAGGGCATAAAATTCCTGATAACTCAGGACCCTGATGACCCTAAAAGACCAAATTATACCCCTGTCAATCCAAAAACACTAATTCCGAATGGGCCTACCCAAAAACGAGATGGCATACTCGTTCCACTTAAACCAGCTTCACCAAAATCAGATTCCTCACTCTCTAGCTCACCTCTTCCCTCACCGGGCCATGTCTCATTCCCGACATTTGATTTCGAGATTCATTTATTGATAAAGAGCTGTGGTACGCTTCACCCAATGGCAGTAACCTTCAGACCACGATGGTCCTCATCCACCCACCTATTGGTATTAGCCTTTGTAAATCAGTCAGGCAAACGGTAATTAAGAGCCGGCCGGAGTTGGGACGGCCGGCCGCCAGCCCAGCTCTTGTTGTAACATGGATCAAAAGTTTGTGAAACGATTTATAAAGAAACGGGAGAAGGTAAAATGATTTTGTTTCTACAGCGCGCTGTAGTATTTTATACACTTTTCATCAGTGCAAAAGCATATCGAACAGGAATTCAAAGATAGTTATAAAAAGTGTAGTTAAAATCACAATTCTCCGAGTTCTGAACTGCGATTTTCCTAAACTCTTCTGTGCCTTCATACTTAACTTACTTCGTTGGCCACACAAACCGAAGTCGGTTCATTGCCTCACTCTTTAGCCTCTTCCATTGGTCTCTGTTGCTAGCCATGTTCTCGTTGGCTCCCAGTGTCTCCAGGTCTTTCTTGACTCCATCCATCCACCTCAGTTTTGGTCTACCCAGGGGTCTCTTACCTTGTGGCTTCCCTTCTAGCACTGTCTTTACCATTTTCCCTTCTCTTCTCAGGACATGTCCTAGCTATTCAATTCTTCTGCTCTTTATTACAGCTGTCACATCGGGTTCATTAAACAGCGTGTGTATTTCAGTATTTTTTCTTCTTCTAAAGATTCCATTTTCAGATACTGGCCCAAAAACTTTTCTTAATACCTTGTTTTCAAAAGTTATAATTTTTCTCTCCATTTTCTTGCTCAGTGTCCATGTTTCCGCCCCATACATTAATACTGGTCGCACGATTGTCTTGTAAATGCGGAGTTTCGTTGTTTTCGTTAATAGCCCACTGGTAAATAGATCATTCATTGAAAAGAGACACCTCTCTGCAGATTTTAGCCGGTTCATTACTTCCTCCTCCATGTTGTTGTTGGCATTGACTGTACTCCCTAGGTATTTGAAAGACCTAGTCTTCCTAAATTCCATATCTTCTATTGCCAGTACTCCCTCTGTTTCCTCTTCATTGTTTCTGGTTACAATCATATACTCTGTCTTATCTTGATTGATCCTCAAACCCACTCTTTGTGCTTCTTCTATTAGAACTTTAACTGTTATTTTTAGTTCCTCTTCCTCCTCCGCTAAAACCACAATGTCATCGGCAAACGCTAAGAGTTTCACTTTACCACCTACAATCGTACCTCTTCCAATCGAAGATGTTCTTTTTAGTGCTTTTTCCAAAACCAAGTTAAACAGGCTGGGCGATATGCAATCTCCCTGTTTGACACCCGTCTCCACAGTAAAACATTCAGATTCCCTGCCTTCAACTCTCACTTTACATTCCGTTTTCTCAATGCACATTCTTGTCAGCCCGATCAGTTTCGAAGGTATTCCCGATTCTTCCATTATCCTCCAGATGCTTTCTCTGTTGACACTATCATAGGCCTTTTTGAAGTCAATAAATAGGCAGTATACCTTCTTATCAAATTCCCACGTCTTTTCAATTATCTGTCTGAGTATGAATATTTGGTCTGTTGTTGACATGCCTTTCCGGAAACCGGCCTGGTGTTCTTCAAGATTTTCCTCTATGTATGGTAGTAGCCTATGTAAGAGAATGCGCGCAAGAATCTTGTATGCGCTACATAATAATGATATGCCCCTGTAATTCTCACACTTGGTTCTTTTTCCTTTCTTATATATTGGGCATATTACTGCTTGTTGCCATTCATTGGGCATCTTTTCATTTCTCCATACTTGCAGTATCAATCGATACAGTGCTTTTCTGCATGCTTCTCCACCTTGTTTTAGCAGTTCTATTGCCATGCCGTCGGTTCCTGGAGCTTTGCTGTTCTTCATTTGCTTTAGAGCTTCATCCATTTCCTTCATTGTAGGCTCCTCCACATTTGGTTGGGGTGCTTCATATGCCTTTGTTTCCTCAGTCACTTCTTTTCCCTCAGGGACATTCAACAATTCTTCAAAATAGTCCTTCCATAACTTCAAGCCCTCTTCTTGACCAGCCACCAAATCACCTTCATTGTTTTCCATTGCTACGATTCTTGGTCTGTACCCCGTCTTGAAATACCTTGCATACCTATAGAATTCCCTTACATTGTTCTTGTTTCTGTCTTCTTCAGCTTTTTCCAGTTGCTTGTTGATGAACTGCCTCTTTTCTTTGCGTATTACTTTCCTTGTTTCCCTCGCTGCCTCCACGTATTCTTCTCTGGATTGTGGGGTGTCGTTATCTAGCATCCTCTGTTTGTACTTCTTTCTCTTTTTAATCGCCTCTTTGCACTCCTCACTGAACCATATCTCGTCCTGTCCTTTATTTTCTTTCTTCTTTAGGTGTTCCTTTGCAGTCTGTCACAATGGATTTGAATATTTCCCAGCTGTTATCTTCCCCTTCCTCTTTCCTTTCTCCTTCTTCTAGCTCCTCCAGAGCTTGAAAACGATTTTGTAGCTTTAGCCGGTACTCACTTCGTATTTCCTCATTTTCCAGAAGGCTTACGTCTATTTTGCCTTTAAGTGTGCCTGCTTTTGTCATATGATGTGCCTTCATATGATGTTGAAAACTGATACAAACTCCACTGCAAGACAGCTTATAGTTTTCTCTAGATCGCTACTGAAACATATTTTAAAATTAAGAACTCTGTATCTGTTTAATCGTGATTTTAGAAAATGTTTGCATATTGAGTTGCTAATGCTAGCCAGTGTCGAGGTGCTGGTAGTTCAGGCAGTTTCCGTCAGATACCGCATCGTCGCAAAGTCATGTCCTAGAAACAGGGTGAAGGAAGACAGCCAGCTTCTGAGAGATGGTAATCTCATGCCAGGAAGTGATGAAATCAGCTCATGTCCAGGTGCTGTCAGTCGCTTCATTACAATCGGCAGTGGACACGGTGAAGGAGATTTGGGTCATGGTGGTCATGTAGCCGCGTTCACTTGGGTGTGTGTATAATGTGTCTAATAACCTGTGTTATTGTGATGGTTGTATTAGGGTGTGTATTTGTATTTGGGACGGGTATTGTATATGCGGCGGCCGTGGCCTTAAGTTAGATACCATCCCAGCATTTGCCTGAAGCATAAGTGAGGAAATAACTTCCAGGATGGCTGAAGTAAGAATGTAACCCTTCTCTTCCCATTTCTGCCTCACAAGCCTCAGTGTATCCCGTTCCAGCCCTAAGCTCCCAAACCCGGACCTCTGGGTTGACAGCTAAGTAGGCTAGCCACTACGCCACGAGGTGGATTGTAAATAAAATGTTGCTTTGTCAGCCTAAATATGATGTAGCGACTACTGGCCTTTTGAAGTTACAGTAATTATTATATGAGTAGCAAGCAATCACTAGTTGGTAACCATCACTAAAGTGGGCCTGAATTTCATTAAACTAATTTGTTTATTTATTTATAATTATTTGTTTGTTTATTTATAGTTCTTCTAACAGATTACAACCTAATTACGAGAAATAACAATATGAATTACTCTTAATATTTTAAATATTTTTCTTACACTAATATAAAATGATACTTATAATACGTATGACTAAATATTATTCTAGTAAGTATCGTATTTGAAATTATGTTAAAAATCACTGATAAGGAGTGTATGATATTAAGTGATTTCTCTACAATACAAATGAACAAAAGGTGCTGTCTGATATATGGAAATGTGTGCATGTTTTTTTTTTGTAGATATTGAATGTGTTTGATACAGGCGAATGTTTATGTTACTCTGTATTGGTTCTTGGACAGTGGGATATTATACGTTTCAGTCTTATTGTCCGCGAAGGAACATATAGTTCAAATTCAGATGACAAATAAGGTCTATCAAAGATGTTATCAAATTATTTAAATGTAATAACCTGCCTAGTTTTCTCTAAAGTCTTTAAAGAAAAAGTTCCAGTAAGAAATTATGCTTAGCATTTTTAAAGGAAATGTGTAGTTTATGTTATCGTCAATCTCGCGATCAATAGCCACGGGACCTCCTTTTTACGTGGAATCCGAACCACTGGACATGACGTTTCACTTTGAAAATCTCACATGCATTGACCGGGAACCGAACCCGGTCCGCTGTGGTGAGAGGCCAACAGCTTGACCACACCACTGGGCCACCACATTCCCGCTTAGCATATTTAGGATATACATTTGTCCTTTTGTATTCCAAGAATATAGGGAATTCATTTTTTTATCGATTCAACTCTATAGTTAGCATTCGCACATCTTGGGTTCCAAACTATTGAGCCAAATTCAAGTCTACTTCATACGAATGCATTATACAGTACAATCTTCAGCAATGTACAGGTTCCTAAAATAAAATGTGCATCTTCTTACATATCCCAGCATTTTGAATATATCTCAAAAATTCGATCAATACGGTGAGAAAAGGATAACTTTTTTAAAATCAAAGTATAGCCTACAATAAACCTAGATGACTTGAGATGGGAACTACATAGGAAATGGTGTTTTTTTAATCAAAGTTTTCGTGTAAATGCAATCGGATGACACTTATAAATCGAAACAATTTGTTTTGTTCCAATTTATTTCTTCTTCATCTTTTGGAGCAGCATACAATCCCATAACGAATAAATGCATTTAAACGATTACACGTCATTTGCAAATAATAATAATAATGATATATTGGCATCCCGGAGATGGTTAATTAAGATAAAGATTACAGAGGCACAAGATTCGATCCCAGGGGAACACCAGAGGGCGAATGGAGCTTTTCTCTATGATACAAAGTGTTGCCTCTTACATACTGTAAGTATGATCCGTAATAGGATATTTTCGTAAGTTGTAGACTACGTCATGGTTAACTCTACCAATAATCTGTATATATTACATCGACTCGTTATCCTTTAATCTAAACCAGATGACTCCTGATTCGTGAAAATTGGCTATTGTTGATCATCGAGGGAAGAATCCGTGTTATGAATCGTGAATAAAATGGCATGTATGCCTGAATAATACATTATGTGTTCATGAAGTGTTTGCTCGTAAAGTTTGTTTGGGGCAAACATAGTAGCTACCGGTACTGTTCGGTAGTTAAGAATTAGTGAGATCTTACCCGACTTGTGAATGACTGACTTTAGTAAGTTTCCATTTCTCTGGAAATATCAAAGACTTGATCGATAAATTAAATTTAATATCAAGAGGATAAGCTATTTTTTCCTGGATCGTTTTTTTAATCAAATATGGAAGAATAACGTCAGGATCTGCTACCCTTTTGTGTCCCATATATTCATCGTAAGTATCGGAGTGAGAATGTCACTACGGGTTACCTCATAATAATTAAGATGTCAATTTCGAGATGACTTTCTAGGTTATCATGCGTTAAAATGTCATAGTTGGATCCATTTTGGCACTATACTGATGAGTAAGGCTAGGATTTTAATGCAATATCTATCATCATCATAGCAAACACTCGTATCGAGTAGATTGGCCTTTCAATCCGGAATGTCTCTCATTGGTGAGTTCGGAGGTGACTATACAGCCCAATGCGGGAGGCACACAATTTGCCGCAGTGATGACAGATTGTTCCACGTGGGGCATCTGCGTTCCTTCCATTTCTTCTATGTAATATTACATTAAAAAATTTGAAATATGTAATATTGATTTAATTTTTATATAAATCATATACATTACACATGATATTGCTTGTAGATTCTTCATTTTATTCATTATATTTTTTGCAAAATAAAGGGTGGTACACTAATTAATTAATTAAGCATGTTCAATAACGATTCTAATGGGTTGAGGGGGTCTCCGCCCAATCAATACAATTTGTTTTTTAAGCATGTTCATATTATAGCAAATTTAAATAAATTCCATGATTATGTATGCGTACGGAAGAGTACTAAGGGAAAAGAAACTGAGGATTCTGAAGTACAGTATTATGGTCCAAGCTCTTTACCAAATGCCTAGAAACAGGAAATATTCCCGAAGAATGGAGAAAATCGACCATTAAAACTCTCTATAAAGGAAAAGGTGAAACCAACGACCCCAACTCGTACAGAGGAATTGCACTGGAAAGCAACACCTTCAAGTTACTGACAAGAATTCTAACCAACAGGATAGTATATGAAGTCGACTCCAAGATACCGGAGGAACAATTCGGCTTTAGACGAGGAAGAGGAACCTTGCACGCAATTCAAAATCTGTTAAATGACATAGAGGAAGCAAAACGACTCCAAAAGGGAAAGTTTTATGCAGTCTTTATAGACTATACAAAGGCCTTCGACCTAATTGACAGAAGAAAGCTCACATCGAAACTTCAAAATATCATCGGAAATCACAATCCTTTAACAATCTTAGTAAAAAATATCCTGGCATACAACCAGATCACCATAGATGACGCAGTAAGCAAAACAAAGGAAATCACCCAAACTAATGGAGTGTTGCAAGGCGACCCCCTCAGTCCCATACTGTTCAATATTGCCACAGCCGATGTAACAACAGCAATCCGAGAGAAATCAAAGGACGCGGTGATCTACATATATGCGGACGACATGGTCCTAGGATCACCAAATAAGGAAGAACTCCAACACGCCTTCTCAGCACTGGTAGAATGGGCAGGAAATAACAGTCTGAAAATAAACTGGACAAAAACCCAACAGATGGTTTTTCGGAAAGGTGGGCGTGTAGCAGCAAACGACAACTTGCAATATGAAGAGGTCAAAGTGGAAATAGTGAATGCAGTTAAATACCTTGGGATCACTTTACAGACTACCGGAACATTCAGACTACACATCCAAGACAGAGCAGTGGCTTGCTTGAAAGCCATGTACGACATTATCAATCTACAGCAGCTATCCTTAAAAACAGCTATGCATCTGTTTGACGCAAAGATCCTACCAATTCTCACGTACGGGATCCACTTGATATGGGACCGACTAACGAAGAGAGATCTGGCCACCATCGAAAGAGTTAAAGCCCAATTCCTGAAAACCTTAATGGGCATCTCAAAATACACGCGCTCCCGCCTAACATATGAATTAGCACGGGAACCCTTCCTCGTCGAAGAAATAAGAACAAAATTACAGCTTCCATCAACAAAGAATGCTGAAGCGCACCTAGCAGAGAGAAGACATAAGAGAAAAGGCATTCCGCTAGAATTTTACAGCACGGATGCCATGATCAACCGGAACTGGACCAGCGCCAATCAGAAACTAAGACATGTGGTGATAAAGTTAGCAGTGCATGGGTACCACCATAAAATATGTAAAAACATGTCCTACCACGCCCCAAATGAACTCTGCGTGTGCTCGTTATGTGACCAGTTCTGTGACACATATCACATCACACGATGTAAAAATAACCAGAAATCACTCTGTGATTATAGCAAGGACTAACATTTAAAATGAACAAAGCATCATACAGTGTTGCTCTATTTCACAAATAACATTCAATTCACAATATAATGACTGGTCATGAATGAATGCTTTAATGCACACATTCCTGATTGATTACTGGATCATGATGTTTTTCACATCAATTAACTCTTTATAGCATGTTTGTTTCACTAGTGTAAATCTATGTTATGCACATTCGTGCGCTTTTCTGTTAATAATTATGGTATCCAGGGAAGGCTGCTACAGGCAATCAAAAGTACCGTATTTGTGTTTATAATGAAGCTGCGGTAAGAGTTGATGCTAGGATGAGTTCCTGGTCTAAGTTGTTACAGGAATAGGCTGAAATCTTTCACCACTACTACTGATTTTTTATATAGGCTATAATATTGTCTTTTGTAGCTTTTCAGTCGGTCAACACGACTGTGCCCAATGAATGGGCAGGGTACAAGATATAAATATTTAAATACACTCCTGGAAAAAGTTACATGCATTAGTTAATTATCACAATTGCCCCATATAATTGCACCATATTTGTTCATGAATAGTGATGTGATAATTGTGGGAAACGGATCTTAGTTTTTTTTCCCTTGAGCAACTGAATTTGTAGTTTCTGGACATTTCTTGGTTGTTGATGAGGAAAAGGCAATGCGAAAGGAAGAGCTGAAGCAACTCAGTCCTGATAATAATATGCTATAGCTTATCGTTGAAGTTAATCCTGTGTGATGAGAAATGTAATTTCAAAAAAGGTATTCTATTTTTTTTTTAAATATCTCCTTTGTTAAGAATAAAAGAAAAAATAACTTGTCATGGTTACTTACAAAAACACGTAAATATAATTCTAGGAAATAAACAGCAGTTTTTCACCATACTACTAAGTTACAGGTATACTAGGGAGTAGGCTTCCTTACGTATCTTTTCGATGTTATCGTCAACACGATGAGTTATATTTTGAAATATTCAAACAAAAGTGTTGAAAATTTACTTTTCAACTCTTTTCAGGAATTAGTTTAGTCTGAACGATTCTTTATCATAATTAAGGTTATTATGAAGATAAAACAAAAGTTTGGTGCTTTTCAGTAGGTCAACACGAATGTACCCAAAAGAGTTGTAATTTTTTCAGGATTAGGGTATAACCCAACTCTTTTGGGTACATTCGTGTTGACCGACTGAAAAGCACCAAACTTTTGTTTACTAAGGGAACACTGAAAAATGGCTTCAAACCCCATAATGTCAGTATGAAGATGTTTATGAAAGTAAATGATTGAATATACACAATCTAATGGAGCATGAGCAACAACGACGGCGTGAAACCTTATTGTGGTTCAGTTTCGAACTTCGCAACATAGGCAGTTTTATGTAAGGAAGGTCTGTAAGGAAATGGTAGAGCTTGAAGAATAACATTTTCTTTCTTTCTGCGTTATCACATTATGCATAACATACTGTTTTAAAGACCATCTCGTGGTGTAGCGTTCTTGTGTGTCACCCCCGGATGCAAGGCGTTAGTGAGTGGTGATGGGCCCTGGGGCTGGAGAATCCTGCACTCCCTCACCTCTATTGCCAAATTATGTAATATTAATTTATAATCCTCCTGAATTTGCAGAAACTGATAATAATTTTAGAAATATTATTATTATTAATAATAATATTAGTAATAGAAGCCGCCGGTGGTAGAGGGTTGAACAGGCGCTCCTCCCCCCTCCCCCCACATGCAAGATCCGGAAAATATTTTAATTATTATTATTAATAATAATAGTAATAAGACGGCCGAGGTGGGATTCAAACCCACGCTCTCTCGATACCAGCATGGCACGAGGTAGTGCGTTAGTGTGTATATTTGTGATTCAGATGAGGATTGAGAAGGAGTCGGCTGCATTTGCCTGGAGTAGAAGTGATAATAATAATAATGTTATTGCTTTACGTCCCTTTAAACATCTGCGGCTTTAGGAGACGCCGGGGTGTTGGAAGTTTGCCCCAAAGGGGATCTTTAACCTGCCAGTAAATTCACTGACATGGCTCCCTCGCATTTGCGCACCCTCAAATACCAGCTGGCTGCGCCAGGATTCGATCCTGCAATCTTGGGAACAGCAAGCAGGAACGTTACCCCTGAGCCACGCAGCCAGAGTAGAAGTGAGAAACCACGGAAAACCACTTCCAAGATGGCTGAGATGGGAATCGAAACCACATCTTTTCAGTTTTGCCTCACGGGGCATTCCAGCCCTCAGACAAGAATGAATCGAATTTCTTATTGGCGCCGGGAATCGAACCCGAACCTCTGGGGCGACAGCCAAGAATACTAGTCGCTACATCACGAGGAAGGCCAAGGATATTTCAGTCACTTGTGAATTCCGTAATCCGTAGTTTAACTATTAGCTTATCTATAGCAAAATATTTCGGCCATTCAATTGGAAGTAGCCTATACAGACTATCACTTGGAACTTTCTGGTCGCGATATTCTTGAAGCGCATTGCCACGAGATTGCATTTCCCCAGTGTTTGGACCCCGGAGCAGTTTGAACTTTCTCGCACGCGCGACCTTGAACCACCCTCACAGTAGGGGGTAATCCGTGCTGATACCTATGTACGGGCCATGTAACTACTAGGGGACAGCGACTACAACGAAACTAGTGGCAATGTTTTGAAATGAAAGGTGAAATAGGATTTGACTCCGGCCGGCTCTTAACGCGCTCAATCCCATAGCCCAATTTATTTCCCTCATTGAGGAATTTGGTAATCACCACATAGGCTCACTCCTTCTGAGGATAGCCATCTCAACTATGTCACTAGTGCTCTCAAGAGCCACTCTGCCATTCCCCCATTTTCATTAATTAGATTCAGACCCACAAATTCACCTTCTTTAGTCTCTCAATCTGAGGAAACTAAATTGCCACAACAAGAAACAACAAAAGTAACAGTCTGTATAGCCTACTCCAGGAATCTGTGCTTTCCGTAACTTGTAATAGAGACCGTAGTACTTATTTCTGTGAATTATATTTTCCATTGTGCCCTGCCGTGTTATTTTAATTGTAATCGCTAATTACTTTTTAAAAGAGTATCAGTTACAAAGTAATTAGTTTCCCTTGGCATTATCCCTAAGACCAGCTGACCGGCAGCGTGGAACTTGCCCACTCGAGCGTTGCCGGGCGGGGCGCGCTTGAACTTGAGGAGTCCTCTCACTTCCTCTTTCATTCGTCATGGTAATAGTGCTTTAATAATTGTCTGTATGGTACGGTAGAGTAGAACAGCAATTATTATTATTAGCATATGATGTTACAATGACAATCGATTCACAAAATACATAAATACAGTATATATTTAAGAAAAACAAAGAAATGTGAAAAAGGCTTCGGCAATGTGGTAGCCTCTCGCAGACATATGTCCAGTCTCTCCAACCAAGCAGTGCGTCAGGGGTAAAACGATGGAGGTCTTCGATTGATCCAGAGAATGCTCACAAAGAGCAGTCCTTCATAATGTGCATGATGGTTTGCACTTCAGAACCACAGTCACAAGTAGGAGACTTCAGCCATCCCCACTGGTGGAGAACAGAAGCACTTCTTCCAACTCTATAGCGTATCTTGTTAAGTTTGGTCCAGGTGGAGCGAGGGAGATTGAACCCAGCCAGTTTTATTGTTGGATTCCTGATAGAAATGCCAGATAAGTGTGATTGAGACCATTCTTGTTTCCATGCCTCCTTAGGTCTGGCATGGCAGTTAATTCCTTGGCTGTCCTCCAAGCAGGTTTCTGGGGCTTCCGTCTCGTTACAGCATTTTCGTCTATGTCCTGATGGTTGGGAAGAGAGCTGTTATTCAGAATCCTCTACCATGATCTAGCAAGGGATCTCTTCTGTCTGATGTAAGGAGGTGCAATGTTACTCAGGACCGGTAACCACTGGACAGGAGTGGGGTGTAATGTACCAGATATAACTCTCATTGAGTGACGTAGCTGGACATCTACCAGTCGAGTGTGGAAGCTATTCAACCATTCAGCAGAGCAGTACTCGGCAGTCGAATATAAAAGTGTGTATTCGCATCTGCACCCCATGTAGTTCCAGCCAATCTACCCAGCAAGTTGTTACGGCTTTTAAGTTTAGCTGCAAGTTTCTCGAGATGGCATCGGTACGTTAATGATCAGTCTAACGTAGTAATTATTAAGTTATATTTGTGCGACTTAACCCTTACCCCTCGATTTAAAATTCTCTTGGCTCTCCTTACAGCTCGTATTTAACCCTTTACTGCATAGTGTAGTAAGTTTTACGGCAAACCATCAACGTCCATTCAATTGTGCACTCATTCAAACACACATACCAGTGATGCCTTGTTTTTTTTTACATAACATACGACAAAACAGCCCGACAACCAAAGGTACTCCTTCAACCCTGTCCATAATCTCGCATACCAACCACCGTTTAATTTCCTTGGGCCCTCCCCATCCAGTTACCACAGGCTTCTGGAGTAACTTTGGCTCAACCTCAAAGACATTACCGACCTAAGGTCGTGCAAGTATACTTGCGCATTGCAATACGTACCCATGGCCAGTAGGCAGTAATGTTCGGTCTTCGAGAGTTAAAAGCTTAGCGTAGGAATCGCAAAAGATCATAATTATATACAGTATATTCCATTATGCCATTCCACATCACATATGAGTGTTAAGGTATTAGCGCCAATTAAAAATTGTTGGTAAATCTAAGACACTAAACGCCAATTGAATATTGAAGCTTGAAATTTTGTACACCAAACGCAAATGAAAAATAATTCATGCAGTAGAGGACACAATTATGATGTCGGGGCTTGCCCGACACACGACTGGAACGGGAAATTTGTTATGTCGGGGCTCGCCCGACTGACGAGGGGTAAGGGTTAATTCAGTTTTCATTCACATTAACAGTCTATTTTCATATGATATTTCACTATGTCGGAGGCGGGTATGTTGGCTAAGGAAAAGGGTCTTAGTGGGTCACCCGTCATCTAGCTAAGTTACCAGTGTGAAGGTCCTTGATGCTATCCTTCAAATGGTATGTTCCTTTTTTAATGTCTGAACTGACAGTTCACCTTTACTTTTTTGTGTGTTTTCTTAAACATGATTTTGCTTTGAGTAACAACTTGCTCTCTCCAAAGTCAAAGCATAGCTTGAGACGTTAAGCAAAGTAGCTGACATGAAGAATGTTAATGATTTATTAGAAGAAATATCCATTTCAGGTTCCGTGCTGACAGTTAATATGAAAACTTGAAGTTTTTAATTTGAATAAGGTGGAAAATTAAAAACTTCAAGTTTTCAATGTTAATGATGCCACAATGAAAACTAACAAGCTTATTGACAGTATTATGACTGGTGCATATAGCATTAATGTTAGTGTGAACTGAGGCAAGTTTTCAATGTTAATGATGCCACAATGAAAACTAACAAGCTTATTGACAGTATTATGACTGGTGCATATAGCATTAATGTTAGTGTGAACTGAGGAAATGTCGAGACCTTCTTCTCGAACATACGGTACTTAATAAGCTGTAAAAAGAAAAGTTGAAGGCATGTGAGAAAATATTTCTCGGGGTTAAGTGCAAACGTTGCCTGAATATTTTGAACACAATATAGGAGCCAAATCCTCTTTTATGCCTCTTTTATCCGACTCTCCGCATGGATGGAACTTACTGAGTAATGTCTTGTGTTACGTAGAGCCTCGCCATAATTGCAGAACCCAAGGATATGAGACCGAGTTTCAATGTCGTTGCCACAGCGGCTACAACGGATATCGTCCCAGCTTCCGGCTGGTACAGCTCTAACTGCGGCTACATTACATATAAGCTTCAGTCCGGTTGGTTCTTAAGTTTAGGGGCTGCGACAACGTGGTCATGTAGCCCCGTGTACTTTGGGTGTGTGTAGAATCTGTCTGATAACCAGTGTTAATTGTGATGACTGTATTAGTGTGTGTTATCTGTTTTTTAATTCAAGTAAGGACTGCAGACTTTTGAATTTTTCAAATAGTTCCTAATTTGGCCGCCAAACGCCACCGTCAACGACTACTAGTTCAGAATTTAGCTACCAGACACCACTGCAGTCGGCTCTTGGCAACAAACGTAGGAACCTAAAAGTGTTGTTTACATTCTTAACCTATACGATTTAGCTTCACACAAGTGTAATTAGTGGAAGGTTCTTTAACATGCCATTAATCTATGACATGGGGCCGCCGCCGGCTTTACTTCCCCTCCGAAGGAAGGCATACTGAGGGATTTTTAACGCTCTTAAAAAATCCGATGACTTCGGACGGATTTGAACCCGAGATCTTGGGCATAGAAGCTCAGCATGCTACCGACTACGCCCCGAAGCCGCCAAGCTTCAGTCCATTCTTCCATTCAGAGCTGGAAAGACCCTTGTGGTGCCACACCCATTTATTAGGTGGCGTGAACTGCTTTTCCTTTCTGAGATAACCGACACCGAGTTTCAAATATCATAGTATTGGGGGAAGAAATATGGTCGAGGTGTATCGTATGCAATGCAATGAGTTCTTAGTTGTGTAGCCATGAAAATTTCCCTACATTGCTCAGTATTTAGACAGTCCTTGCTGTATGGAAGTGAGAGCTGGGTAGATTCAGGATATCTGATACATGAGCTAGAGGTAACTGATACGAGGGTAGCATGGATGATTTCTGGAATAAATAGATGGGTGGAATGGCAGGAAGCTAATCGTAATGAAGAGATAAAGGCTAAGTTAGAAATGAAGCTGTTCGTACGAGTCGACTCAGATGTGGGGTCATGCGATGAGAATGGGGAGGAGAGATTACCTAACAGGTCAATGAGTTTGAAACGGAGGTAAATCTAGGAGGTGATGGTCAGATTCAGTGATGAACTATCCCAAAGTGAGAGGTGTAGAAGCAGAGTGCTAACTGCTAATAGGGCATCATGGAGGCGACTTGTTCGCAAACAGAGTCTTGCACACTAGACTGATGCTGTAAGGCAAATCAGTCTCAAATGAAAATGTATGTATTTTATTTCAATCTTTTCACCTTTTCCACCTACACTATTACCATACTGTTTGTCTTTTTCTCATTTATTTTCATCCAATGTATTTTACGTATTGTATCCAGATCTCTTAACATTTGTGTTACATGTCTTTTACTCTCCCTATAACTCCCATATCATCTGCAAATCTAATACTTTAAAATCTTCTTCTTCCTCCTATACGTACTCCCCCTTTTCTGTCAAAACATTCCTTAATAATTTCTTCAAAATAAATAAATCCTTCTCTCACTCCCTTTCCTATTATTTCTTTTGCCATTTCCTCACCAATTTCAACTCTTACTTATTGGTTAAGTCTCTTCTTTTTCTTCATTTCCCGTTTCCAGTTACCTGGGTCGGGTTGCGATCAAGGGCCTCCACAGTTTTCTATCCCTCCACCATTCATTTCCTTCTTTCGATACTTCTTTTTCTTTTGCTCCTCTTTTCTCTATGCTTTCCTTCACCGTATCTATCCACCTCTTTCTGGGCCTTCCTCGTGGTCTTCTTCCTGGTATTTTCTCCATAAATATTCTTTTTGATATTCTATATTCTTCCATTCTCATCGTATGTCCGTACCACTTCAGCTTACTGGTTTCTATCTTGTCTTGCAGTTTTGGGCACCCAGTTCGCTCCCTAATGTCCACATTTCTGATTTTATCCCTCCATGTCTTCCCAATCTTTCCTCTAAGGAACTTCATCTCGGCTGCTTGGATTCGTCTTTCATCACGTTTTGTTGTGGTCCAAGTACCTGCTGCATATGTCAAAACCGGTGTGTAATACACTGAGAATAGAACTTTTTTGCATTTCTCTGGGACTTCCCGGTTCCATACTAAACCTCTCACACACTGGTAAAACCCATTAGCTTGTTGGATTCTCTTTCCAATTTCTTCGTTTATTGTACTAACTTCTGTGAGTATACCCCCCAAATACTTAAAGCTTTTTACCATTTCCAATGGATTTCCATTGACTTCAATATTCTGTCTTACTTCTCTCTTGTTTCTTGTCATCACTACAGTTTTACTCTTCTCCACACTGATTTTCATTCCATATTTCTCTATCCCTTGATTCCATACAGTAACGTGTTCTTGCACTTCTATTTCATTTTCTTCCCATATTACTATGTCGTCTGCAAAGAGTAAGACCTTAGTCTCCTTGCTTCCTATTCTTCGTTTCACACACTTGTGGATTTCATCCATGACAGTTATAAACAGTATAGGGGATAACACACTTCCTTGTCGAAGTCCTGTTTCAACACTGAACCAGTTTGTTTGTCCTAGCTTGATCTTCACACTACTTACACACTTTTCATACATGGCTTTGATCATTTGTATTTCTGCTCTGCGTACCCTGGTTTTTATCAATGCGTCCCAGACCGATCTTCGTGGTTCACTGTCGTATGCCTTCTCAATATCTAGAAATGTCATCACCAAATCCTTTTTGGATCTTTAATAAGGTTTCTTTCTTTCCACTTCACTCAAAGCTTTTTGAGTATCACCATTAATCTTTCCCATCTGTCTCGATAAAAAGCTTATTCCAAATCTTGAAATATTGTGTATACTTTCCTGTTTTACTGTATCTATCCTCAACAAATCAATGGTGTTGTATGTTTCAGCTATTACAAGCCAGTTACAGTTTTTATACGTGGCCATCTGCTCCAGTCCTTGCCTGGTTTCTGTGGGAGCATCGCCGTGAATTGCCTGGCAAACACATTTTGGAGCTGGGTTCTGGAACAGCTCTCCCAGGGATCGTCGCGGCCAAGTGTGGAGCAGCTGTCACGCTAACCGATAGTGCAAATTTGCCCAAAAGTTTGCAGCACGTGAAGCATTGCTGTGAAGTTAACGGACTTCTGCCCAGCCAGTTCCGAGTTTTGGGACTTACATGGGGTCTTTTTCTAAGTAGTATATTCACGCTAGGTCCAGTTGATTTGATATTGGGTTCAGATTGCTTCTATGAACCTTCACTTTTTGAAGATATTATTGTGACAGTAGCTTATTTACTTGAAAAAAATCCACAAGCTAGGTTCCTTTGCAGCTATCAAGAGCGAAGTGCAGATTGGTCAATTGAACATTTATTGCATAAATGGCGTTTACAGTGTGAGCATATTCCCTTGAATAACTTAGGAGCAGGGTCTGGAATTGATATTAATGCTCTCATGCAGGATCACACCATTCACTTACTAGAAATAACCAGAGTTTAAAACAGTAGTGTTGATATTTCTAACCATGGCAGCTAGGGCTATTCACAAGCTGTTTGTTGGCAATCTACCGTGGACAGTTGGACACCGTGAACTAAAGTCTTACTTTTCAGAGTTTGGGCATGTTGTCACTGCCAATGTAGTTTTTGATCGAAACACCGGAATGTCTCGAGGTTACGGTTTTGTAATTTTCAGCACTCGAGGTGGTTACGAGACTGCTACTAATCGTCAGAACCATGCTTTGGAAGGGAATTCACTTTCACTTCAACCTGCTTCTAACTAGTTTTAACATGTATGCAATATTCTTGCAAACGTAGTTTCATTAGTATGTTACTCCAGACTTCGTCATTTAATAATAATTTTATTTCTACCTCATTTATGCTGAGTTGCTATTCAGTAACACATTAATCTCGGCTATGGCGGAGGGTGGAGGAGAGGAAAGTAGATCTCTTCCAGAGATTTTTGAGAGAGCTGCTAATCATGTAAGAAATCTTGTTGGGAACTTGGAGAACAGTCAGCTTTTAGAAATATATGCCTATTATAAGCAAGCTAAGGAGGGTCATTGTAACACGCCAAGGCCACGCTGGTATGAGTTGCAGGCTAAACAGAAGTGGGATGCATGGAATGCTCTTGGAGACATGGATCAAGAGAGTGCAATGAAACACTACATCACGCTCATTTCTGAATTAGATCCTGAGTGGGATGAAAGTAATCCAGATGCTTCAAAAAATAATATCGGTTGGGTGTCTGTTAGTTGCATGCCAAACACAGATGATTTTATAGCAGATAATGATAAAACTATATTTGATTGGGTTAAAGAAGGTAATGTTGACAAGGTGTTAGAATATGCAACAAATTACAATGGAGCCAAATTTGTTAATATCCCGGATACAGATGGGATGGGTCTTATTCACTGGGCCGCAGACAGGGGGAATATCATGTTACTCAAATGTTTAGTTCAGGACTTAAAGGCTGATGTTAATCTTACAGATGAAGATGGCCAGACTGCACTGCATTACGCTGCTTCTTGTGGGCATGTTGATATTGTGAACTATCTGCTGGATAGTGGTGCAGATTCTAGCATAAGAGATGGAGATGGTTTGTTGCCGCTCGATGTTGCTAATGGGGGAGAAGTAGAAAAGGCTCTTCATACCTAAAACTTTTGAGTAATTATGTTACTCTTTACCTTTGTTGGTTATTTCTTAGTATTGTAAGAAATATAAATGATGTGCCGTATTTGAAATAAAATTTGTGGTAAATAATATAAATTGTAATATCTTCTCTTATCTTCAACCCTAATATTTTGAAGCGAAAAATTTGAAAACGATGCCATTGTGGTGACTTGCACCCAAGGCGGCTTCAGTTGTGAACCATACCTGGAAGTCTCAAATAGTTCTCCTCTCAGGCCAGGCACATGGTAGCAGAAACACAGCACACCTATAAACATGGAGGTGATGGCGAGGAAGATGCTCCAATCCTCTTCAATGATTTAACAGCAGGAGAGTGGATAATGAAGAAAAGAGACATAAGCAGAATACAGGCAAGTGAAATGAAGTTCCTGCGAAGTAGGATCGGAGTAACAAGAAGAGACAGGGTGAGGAATGAAAAGGTCAGGGAAATAGTGAAAGAGGAGCCCTTGCAGGGTAGGATTGAGACATCAAGACTGAGGTGGTATGGGCACTTAAAGAGAATCGAAGAGAAGAAGATTCCCAAGAGGATACATGAGATGCAGATGCAGAAGAAACGGCCAAGGGGAAGACCAAGAGATAGATGGCTGAAAGGAGTGGAGGAATGTGTCAAGAAGAGAGGCGGGGACTGGACTAGTGACAGCGGAGAGGTGGTGGGAAGAAAGGACTAAGTGGCGAGGCTTATGTTCCAAACAGACCCAGCCTGGGATTGGAAACCGTACAAGATTATGACGAGTGTATTTCTAGACTCTAAATGAACTGGTTGATTCCATGGCGCTCCTTATGGTCATATTCTTGTCTTAATCGGACATTGGGTATTTTTTATTCATAGACATATGTAACGACTTTTAACATCGTTACATGAAGAATGAAATTATTTCGCAACAGTCTGGAGCTGGTGTATTTCGCAGGCGCCCCTGCTACCAGCTTAGTGGTTTTGAACATACATTTGTTGGCTGAGAAGGAGCTGACGTTAATACCCTGGAAGATTGACATTTCTAGGCTGTTGTTGTGAAGTGGACTGCTGCGCATTATTTCTTAGAATCCCTTTAAGCTCCTTGGATTTAGTTTGGAACATTTCGTCGTTGCATTTCTGAGTAAACTCTTAACGATTTAGGTCATGGCACCATTTGTGGTACCAACATTTCTCAAGGACTCTGCCGTTGTCATGGTGGTCTGCACCCCCATGTTATGTTGGCACGACCTGTATCTGAGGTCAGGAGAGGGGGTTGTCTTCTCTCCGACTGAACGTGTTACCAAGTGTGTAAGAGGGACTTCTCGACTGAGACTGGTTCAAGCTTGACGTGTTGAGAAACGACTCCCCGAGGAACTTGTCCCTCGGGACTTGTTCCTCGAGGCGGGTTCAGGATGCAGGAAGTATCAAAGTACAATTTGTTTTGGGGGTAACTGACATTTTGTTTAACTCATACCGGACTGACTTTCAATACTGTGAATTTTACATGCCATGTGTCGAATGGCGTTTCTGGACTAATATTTCTAGAATTACGATTGTTAGTTAATAAGTATATTTTGCTAAGTTTTTGGATACCCAGATGCGTTTGGCTTGCATTAGATTCAGGGAGGGAAAAAGGGTTTTAAACGGTTTTCAAGTTGCTTATGTAACATTGTTTTGGAAGTGGCACAGAGTCTAACTTCATGTTGTTATTCCTTTAGTTTTGACGTCAGGGGAATCTTTCTAATCAAATTCATTTCTATCACAAATGTAGATGTGTGTAATCTTGCCAAGCAAAGCTTTTATTCAAGAAATTTCAAATTATTTTTAAGGTACAGTACATTGAGTGGTTTTGATAGAAGATGTTTGTAGCATCACTCAATACTTTCCCATCCACCACAAAAGCTCGAATGTGGCAAGAGTGGATATATTGTTTTTTTTTCCTGGCATTCCTCTACTCTAGAGGTGGTCAAACAGCACTCCGGGCGCACTGGCATTCCGGCTGCACTCCAGAGTGCTTCTGGGGCGGACAGCTTGCAGCAATAGCTGGGGAATACTATGTGTCTGTATCTCTCTCTCGTCTTACTCCCTCCTGTACTGTCTTTGCTGTTTCAAAGATCAAACGGTCATAGTATGGTTTATATACCTTATATTGCTATCTGTAGTCTCACTTGACATTATTTGATCTCAGGGATTTGTAACGTTTGACTATGGCTAGCGCTGAAAAGAAAAGGAGAAGTGGAAGTGCGACTTTTTTAAAGAAATAGTGGGAACAATTGTTTTTCATCTCGCACAACGGAAACTCGATGTGTGTTATATGCCAATTTGTTGTTGTTTTCTTGCGAAAGTATTCAGTGGAGCGGCATTTCAATCGGAGACATCAGCAGGAATTTGAAGACCAAGAGCATCAACTTAAATTTAATGAGTTGAAATCGACGCTAGAAATAGGTACTGCACTCGTATCTAGTTTTCTTGCAAATGTTTGTTGTTTCAATTACATTGTGATAAAATGGATTTCATATCTTTAACAGTATGGTTTTTAATTGACAGGAACTTGGAATTTTGAATCCGACCTTGCAACCAAGTTACAAGATTTCCTTGCGAATAGCTAAAAACGCCAAGCCTTTTTCAGAAGGGGATTTTGTGAAAGCATGCCTAATTGATACCGCGGAACAGCTATGCCCGTTGGAAGTTCAGCAGTTCTAGGATATTTCACTGTCGCGCCTCACAATAGCGCGCCGCATTGCCGACTTAGCTGAGGATGTCCAAAGACAATTAATGGATAGATGTGACGACAAGTTCATTGCATTTTCAATTGCCTTGGATGAATCGACGGACGTAGCGTAACTGGCTGTTTTGTGTGGGTCGTCGATAGTGAACTTGAAGTTACAGAGGATTTGTTGGACATCATACCACTCGAAGACACAACAACAGGTGAAGATATTTTTCAGGCTGTGGAGGACGCTATTGACTCTGTGGGTGTGCAGCGGTAACGCTTGTTTTCTGTAACAACTGTCTGTGCGCCGTCGATGCGGGGATCGAAAATAGGTTTTATCACTCGGCTTCAAGCTAAGTTGGATAGTTTGAACGTTAAGTTGTACTTAATACACTTGCTTTATTCATCAGGAGACACTTCACGCTAAAGCAGCAATGTTCGGTGACGTTATGCAAGTGGTAGTTAGCATTGTAAATTTAGTTCGGCAGCATGGCCTGAATCATCGCCGATTCAAAGAAGTTCTAGCATCTGTAGATGCCGAATATTGTGATGTGCCCTATCATTGTGAAGTGAGATGGCTCAGTCGAGGTGAAGTATTGCGCAGGATTTTTGTTTTAAGAGAGGAAATCAGTCTATTCATTGGCATGCTTGGTAAGGTTGGTTGGTTCTTAAGTTTAGGGGCTGCGACAACGCGGTCATGTAGCCCCGTGTACTTTGGGTGTGTGTAGAATCTGTCTGATAACCGGTGTTAATTGTGATGACTGTATTAGTGTGTGTTATCTGTTTTTTAATTTAAGTACAGACTGCAACTTAGAATTTTTCAAATAGCTCCTACTTTTGCCGCCAAGCACCACCGTCAACAACTACTAGGCCAAGTTCAGAACTTAGCTACCAGACGCCACCACAGATGGCTCTTGGCAACGAACGTAGAAACCTAAGAGCGTTGTTTACATTCTTAACCTATCCAATTTAGCTTCACACAGGTGTAATTAGTGCAAGGTTCTTTAACATGCCATAAATCTATGATGTGGGACCGCCGGCTTTACTTCCCCTCCGAAGGAAGGCATACAGTACTTTTAGCTCTGTGAAAAATTTGCCCGATTTCTACTCAAAATTACCGCAGCAAGAATATCCATAATTGCATAACTGTTATCAATGTTTGGAGCAGCGCATGTCTGTGAAATGTTTCTCTCTGCATTGAAACTAACAAAATCACGGCATCGCGCTCAGATGTCTGACTATAACCTGCGGAACAGCCTCCGGTTGATTGTCTCACAAGCAATTGTACCCAACACTGAACATACTGTAAATATGAAAACAAATTGAAAAGGGGGAAAAAATATTAATGTGACCAAAATTGCATTGTGAAAAAAAATGAGTCCCATGACACCTTATCAATATTTCTAATTGTTTTAATTCTGGCCACCTTGTGGTGAAGTGGCTAGCATTCTTGGATGTTGCTCTGGAGGTCCGGGTTTCAATCCCAGCACTGCCAAGAAATATAATTCTAGTCTGAGGGCTGGAACTGAGTACACTCAGCCTCATAAGGCAAAACTTAGAAAAGGTGGGTTCGATTCCCATCTCAGCCATCATGGAAGTAGTTTTCCGTGGTTTCCCACTTCTACTCCAAGCAAATGCCAGGCCAGGATGGCTCCTTCCCAGTCCTCACCTGGATTACAAATACAGCCACAATAATTACACAGTTTATCAGACAAATTCTATACACACACCCAAGTACACGGGTCTACATGATGTCGCAAAGCCACTCATCATCTTCAACTCGAATGCGAGTATAAATCTTCTTCCTTCAGTCCAGTTTGTGGATGTGTTTACGGCAAAGCCACTACATCAATCAACAACAACTAAATGTTTAAATGCTAAGCACGTAATCTTCAAGTGCCGGTACACGCAGAAATACGCGAACAAAATGTAGGTGTTTCGGACAACCAACACATTGGAAGAACAGTTTGTTCGTTTTACGTCCGGTGTGAAGGCGATCTCAACTCGACTCGGTCCAACGCACCGTCAGTCAGGGCAGGCAGCCCAGCCAAGAGAGGCCCGCCGGAGTGAGGCGCAGCGCAGTTGGCACACCCCTGCTCTACTCCTTTCTGAAATGAATTTTAATTTTTAGAAGTTATTCTGATTATTTGTGCATAGAAAGTTGCAGCTATTAATTTCAACCAATGCGATCTTTAACTATTGTGAATAGTGCAGACTACTGCCATAACTCTCGCTGCAACATTGATTGCTTGTAGCAACCTACCATTGGTGCCTTCTCTAGATCTAAAAAAACACACTATTTGTCTGTAACATTTCTCAATTACGGTTCTTAGCACATTCTGAAAACTGGATCCTGACACACTGGTTTTCATCTACCTTGGAATCTTACCTTTGGAACTCTCTTTTCTGCAGTGCCTGAGTACACACTACCTGGGACACTTATCAAAGAAATTCTTCTTTCCTAGCGTATTCCCCGCGTTGGTGCAGGGTCTGCTTGCTTGGTGGTTATTCACCACTTCTTTATGCCAAGGGCATCTTCAAGTTTGAGACCGCACACCAGTAGGTCTTCACTGATTCCATTCATCCATCGTTTCTTTGGGTGCCCACGGGGAGGATGCCCTCCTGGGTGATGTTGGAGGGCCGTTTTTATCACAGAGTTCTCATCACTTCTTGTGACATGCCTGTACCAGTGAAGACGTGCTTCCCTCATTTTGTCTTTTATTGTTGAAGTGAGTGGTGAAATGATCAAGTCGATGGGAATCATTGGCAAGCAGTGGATATACAGGCTTTTTTTGTAAGATTTGTAAAGAAAGACAGATTCCAGCCGACTGGAAGGAGGGCATTATCATTCCATTGTTTAAGAAGGGTGACGGGAAGAGATGTTCTAATTACAAGGGCATCACATTAACATCTCAAATGGGAAAATTGTATGAAAGGAAAGATTAGACCACTGATAGAAACAGGGTTATCAGAGGAACAATATGGATTCAGGAAAGGCAGATCAACAGTTGATTGGACTCTCTCAATTGATGGAGAAATATATTAACACAATAAAGATCTCCTGATAGTCTCCCTGGATATCAAAAACGCATTCGATGCTGTGAACAGGGATAAAGTCTGGACATTGTTGAGGAAGAGTGGTTTGAGTAATGATATAGTCAAGAAAATTGAGAACATTTACGAGGGAATCAATAGTCGTGTTAAAACACCATCAGGACTGACAGAACCCGTTAGAGTAACTACAGGTCTAAGGCAAGGGGGAGTTCTGTCTCTTCTCTTCATTGCTGTGATGAATGACATCCAAAATAAATATATCCCAAACCATCGGCGATGGAAAAATGAAAGTTATGCTCTTTGCGGATGACATAAGTGTGTGGGGCGATTCCAAAGAAGAATTGCAAGAACAGATCAAACCATGGACAGAGCAAAGGAATATGGTCTTATGTTTAGTGTAGAAAAAAAGTGAGGTGCTAGTTATGCAGAGAAACGGCCAACCGGAAGGTTCCATTGAAATTGATGGCAGACAGCTTAGATTTTCTCAAAAATTTAAATATCTAGGAAGTGTGATATCAGCAACAGGTACCATTGATGAGGAAATCACCAACAGGATTTCGGCTAGAGGTACATTTTGTTGAACTGTTCAAGACATCATATGGAACCAGAAAGTGCCTCTGCAATGTAAACAAGCAATTTATCAGACTTATTATGTGCCAATTTTGACCTATGGCTGTGAAACTTGGACCATGAGGAAGAAAGATGAGAGAAGGATTCAGGCAGCAGAGATGAGATTTGCCAGAGCCATGGTTGGTAAGACAAGAAAAGACAGAATTCATAATGAGCATATGAGAGAATTGGTTCAGGTCGACAAACTACAGGATAAAATAATCTTGAAAAGGCTCATGTGGTGCGAAGGATGGATGTTAACAGAATTCCAAGACAAATGTATGAACTGCAGCTTCATGACCGAAGACCAAGAGGACGGCCAAGAATGAGATGTGCAGACATGGTGAGAAATGACATCCAACAATTGGGCCAGGACTTGGACAGCATTGAAGAAGAAGAGAAGTACAGAGACAGAAATTGGTGGAGGGGCCTCATTCCCCGACTCGTCTAATAGATGGAACGGCGTGGGTTATGTATATATGTATTGTTGCAACTCCATTTGCTTCCTTACATGTTCATTTCTGACATGGTCGAGTCTTGTAATACCCATGGACAAACACAGCATTTTCATTTCCATACCCTGGAGGGCTTGTTCGTGTTTGGTTGAAGCTGCCCAACATTCAGTGCTGTAAAGTGCCACTGGCCGTATCATGGTCTTGTAAACTTTTCCTGTCAGGCGGATAGGTATTTTCTTATCACAGAGTACTCCAGTGACTTAGTGATGAGAGAACCAAGGTACTTGAATTTAGTGGTTTTATTGAGGTGATGGTACCATTGGTCTGTGTGTTACATTGCAGATTTTTGGTTTTTCCTATGTTAAGTTTTAAACCATTTTTGCCCAGGCGAGCTTTCCAGCACAGAGCACGATTCTCTAGATTTTCACGAGTTTGATCGGCGTGAAATACATCATCAGTATATTATAAGATTGTCCATGGGTGAGGTGTTTGTATGTCGGCTGTTACTGTATCCATGCACAAAATCAACAGAAGGAGCGAAGGTGCAGAACCTTGATGAACTCAAACACTGATGGGGAAAGTAGGTGAAACTCCAGCTGGACAGCGTACCATACTTGTGACGTTATGGTAGAGGGACTGGATGCATCGGACATAAGCTTCTGGAACCCTGTGAACCCGGAGTAATCTCCATATCAGCTCATGCAGTACTGTGTCGAAAGCCTTTTCGAGATCCAGAAAAGCCAGATGCACAGGGATGTTCTTTTCTCTGTGTTTTTCTGTGAGTAGGCATGTTGCATGGGTTGCATCTGTCTGCCAACCACTTTAACAAAACCACATTGGTTTGGATCCTGCGGCGTATTCGGCTGTCAAGAATAGGCTCAATGATTTTCATTGTGTGGTAGAGCAGGCGAATTGGGCGGCAATTGGAATACTCACCAACATCTCCTTTGCCATAGCGACTTCGGTGGCGTAGTTGGTAGCATGCTGAGCTTCTCTGCCCAAGGTCGCGGGTTCAAACCCGGCCGAAGTCATCAGATTTTTTAAGAGCGTTAAAAATCCCTCAGTATGCCTTCCTTCGGAGGGGAAGTAAAGCCGACGATCCCATGTCATAGATTTATGGCATGAAAGAGAACCTTCCACTAACTACACTTGTGTGAAGCCAAAATTTGTACATGGCGGCCACTACTCCTGGAAATCCTGGAAAACTCCTAGATTTTTATTAGGTCTGGAAAACTCCTGGAAAATTACAAAAAATTTGAAAACTCCTGGAAAATGGCCACTGTTAATGAATTATAAAAATCTTTCCATCCACTGATAAATTCCCAGTCCGCTTTTAGTCCTCGACGTCAAGATATCGCGGATGGGGTAGCAACGGCCATCTAGCGGTCGCTCTGCAAACCCTGCTCGGCTGCAATGTGCGCCTTCCCCGTCCCCTCACCCCTCTCCCCGCATCTCTCGGGGTGACTGCTGCAGCGGTAGCGTCCTCACATGATGGTGTCACTGTTTTTGTCAACATCTGCTTTATTTTGGTCTCAAAGTAGGCAACCGATAAGGCCCCCCCGGACTCGCGCTTATTTTTAAGTCTGGAAACATGAGAATTACTCCTGGAAAATTCCTGGAAAATCGTTAACCGATTTGAGTGGCCACCATGTTTGTAGATTAGAATTGATAACGCTCTATTAGTTCCAACGTTCGCCCCCAGGTGCTGACTGCGATGACATCTAGTAGCCAAGTCCGAAGGCTAGATGTTGTGGATGGTAGCAAAAGTAGAGACTACTTGAAATTAAGGTCTGCAGTCCTTACTTTAATTAAGAAACTAATACAGCCATCACAATTAACACTGGTTATCAGACAGATTCTACACACACCCAAAGTACACGGGGCTACATGACCGCGCTGTCGCAGCCCCTAAACTTAAGAACCAACCAGCCATCTCCTTTGCCCTTCCAAATTGGTTTCATTCTGGTTTCATTCCGCGGCATATGAGGATGTGCTAGTGAGGTGGGCCATACCGGCTGACGGGCCCAGTAGTGCACTGAGGCGAACCGCTGGCAATTAGCCGGACCATTTTATCATATTATTTGACATTACATCCGCTCAAATGGAAACTAACATCATATTTCCTTGGGAATATTTGCAACCAAAAAGTATGAGGATGTTTAAATGCGACCGCCTTGTGCCAGTAGATGTACTGGCTCAGTGTAGGGTGAGATGTTGGCATCCCAGCTTCTATAGAGATACACGGAGGTGTGAACTGTTTTCTGTCTAAACATTTTGAATTTTTGGCTAAAACTTGGTATCTCTCATGGATGATCTCAGTCTGTTGGTGTCAAAACTACTGGAGCAAATGCCATGGACATTCCTATTTAAGTAGAAGGTTCTTCTAAAATAAAACTTGGCTACAGATTATTGATTTAGTGCTCAGGCTTAAGAGGGTGGTGACTTCTTTTTCTCTTTTCTTGAAAGCTGTTGGTTTAATTTACAGAACAATAGTCGTAGGGAATTTAATTACGAACGTTCTCTGGTAATAACAATTATGATGGAATGAACACTTACCGAGATAAATGCAAAAATCTGTCCTGGGAAGTAAGGTAATTGTTCCTTACAATTAATTTAAAATTCTTACAGAGAGAAAGTCGCCGCAAGTAACTACTGTAATACAAGGTTTCTTCTGTCACTTCACTGCGCAACATATTTGTTATGAAGCAACATCCATAAAATGTGTTGGCTCGAATGGGTGGGGGTGGGTCTTACAAGAATGTGACAAAAGTGGGGGAAGGGGGTCTGTGCTTAAATATGTACGTCAGTCTTCTTTTCATTATTACCCGATTAGCAAAATCCAAATGAACTTGACTGATGGTTTTCCAGATGTATGTTTTTACATTGATCCAAGAGAATACCAAACTTCAAGAAAAGGACATGATATGACAGAAAAATCATGTTCCCAGCAGTCCATACTTTCTTCAAATAGTCAAGATGAGAATTGTTGTAAAAGCCGACTGCGGTGGCGTCTAGTAGCTAAGTTCTTAACTTGGCCTAGTAGACGTTGACGGTGGCGCTTGGCGGTAAAAGTAGGAACCATTTGAAAATTCTAAGTTCCAGTCTGTACTTAAATAAAAAAAGAAACAACAGATAATGCACACTAATACGGCCATCACAATTAACACCGGTTATCAGACAGATTCTACACACACCCAAAGTACACGGGGCTACATGACCGCGTTGTCGCAGCCCCTAAACTTAAGAACCAACCAGAATTGTTCTACTCCATTCCGCAGCAGTCCGCATTTGCTTCAAATAGTCCAGAATAGAATTGTACTCCGATTTGCATTAATGAAAGTATTATGGAATTGTTTTTGCCACCGCCTATTCAAATAAGTCAAAATGACGATGGATTACTAACAATGCAGGACATGCCAAGTGTCAAGGGCAAATTGAAGATGTTCAAGAACTTCCATATGACATTGACAAGAAAAGGTCAAATATGCATTGTATGTCCAGAAATAAGTCTCGTTTGGTAATAAAAAAAAGTACAAACTATTTATTGCAAAACCAACTACAAACTGTAAATAGCTCGCAGCATTCTGGAGGCACTTGTCATAGCGTGGCACAAGTGTTCGTAGGTCTTCTTCTTGAAGGTTGTGTTGTCAACCATGTGATAACATGTTGTTGTTGCTTAACATTAACATTGAATGCAAGACTTAATTTCAATTCTATTGGCTTGCTAGGCCTATCACAGATTTGGATTTTCTATTTGGGGTTTACTCCCCTAGCCACAAGGCAGTGGTGTCCTCTTCAAATAACACCTGAGAGGATGGGTTGCCTCATCCCCCATCTACACCATACCAAACAACTACTTCTCACGGCAGAGACCTTTTATTGTGTTTATGGGCCTTGAAGAGGCATATGACAGTGTCCCAAGAGAAGTTATCTGAGAGAGTATCAGGAAACTTAAAAGTGCATGATTTGCTCGTCAGCAAGATCCAAATGTTGTACATTACCTGTAAAAGCTGTGTCGACTGTATATTGGAGATGGCAACTCTGAATGGTTTGACGCCTCCAAGGGAGTGCAACAAGGAAGTGCCCTGTCACATCTGTCATTCATCACAGTTATGCATAACATATTGAAATATTTTCAAGTCTGTATATTGGCTGTCACGGCCCGTGAATTAAAACTCAACAATTTTTCTAGGTTTATGCCGTGTCTTATGTGGGGTTTCACCAAGGAACAACAAGCTGGCATATCTTCGGGCTCTTGGTGCTCCCCGCCCGGACCCCCACAGGAGTAGCGAACTGTGCGCTACTCCCTTCCGGGCGGGGAGCACCAAGAGCCCGAAGATAAGCCAGCTTGTTGTTCCTTGGTGAAACCCCACATAAGACAAGGCATAAACCTAGAAATAATGCTGTCTTTTGATTTAAAAGTCGTTCAAAATAGGGAAATACAGGCTTTGGTATTTGCAGATGATATTGCAATATGGGATGGAATGGAGAAGGGAGTACATGGCAAATTGAATATGTGGAAAAATAATACTTGTAAGTGTTGGGAACGTGAACCCAATGAATATTAGCAGGGTGCAACATTCACCGGCAAGTTGTTCACTGAGTAGCAAGTTGGCCAGGTTCAGTCTCGTGCGCGGGGACAACAAGTTTCCCAAAACACAATTCTCCCTGTATAAGTCATATCTCATTCCCATTCTTTGGAAACCTGTACACTAACATCAAAGGACCTCAGCAAAATTCAAGCTTGCGAGATGAATCATCTCAGAATGGCTCTCCAAAATACTCGACTTGATCATACAAAGAACAAAGTGATCCGAATCAACCAAGCATTAAGTGAACCTATAGAGGAAAGACATAGGTCATCCAGACTAAAATGGTTTGGGCACATTAACAATGGACACCCCTTAATCTGTCGCTGTATACTTGATCCCATCCTTCATTAACCCTTTCCTTCTCAAAGCGCCCGGATATGAAAGTCACAGCTCCCTGCTAAAGCGCCCGTGTATGTTGTGGCATTCTCCTGCTACCTCTCATATTGGTGTAGAATTAAAACTAATTGTGAACTAGAGGTAATATGTCAGGCAGGCATAGGACAGCATTTAGAAGGCATAGTGTTAGTTTTAGCGGTAACAATGAAGATTTGTTCCTTGAACTTTCTCCCAGCTGTTGAGAGGCAACATGGCTGGTCTCTCATATGTCTATGTCATAACAGAATTGAATAGAAGCGATGTTAGTGATTCGGAAAGCTCGTGTGGAAGTGATTTTCTGTGTGATTTAGATGTAAATGATCAGTTAAATGATAGTGACAGTGATATTGATGAGGATACAGTAAACCAGCGTAAATGCCGGTGGTGACGGTGGCCTACAACCAAGCATTCAACCTTCCCTGCCTTTTACTCCGCCAGATGATTTTACTGGCGATGGGAGTAGACATTGGGAACTAAGGACTCCTTGGAGAAGGCTACCGAGATGTATATATTAGCATTATTTAAATTAGGATTTAACATTTTTTTTAGTATGGGCCAATGTGACTAATCCTGGGAGAAATAAAAAGATTCCGAAGTGGTTCTGAACCAGGGACCTCAGGAAATAAAACTAAAAACAATGTAAATATGTGTACAGTTTGTGCAAATTCCATTACTGACACATTTTTTAAAACTTAGTTTCATAATTGTTTATGTGACCAGATCATATAGTTTTAAAATTATGACCTGATTATATGAGGGCAGACTTCAAACCAAGGACCCCAGGTGAGTATAATTTACTGTGGGTCATTGCAAGACTGTTGGTAATTCACGTGTAAAATGTCATTTTATTTAAATGTACTGTATTATATACAGTTCCAATATTATGTGCAAGAGTTTCTACCCATGTCCACAGTACTTCATATTCTGGGGATATGATACCTGGAAATGCAACAAGGAAAGGGTTAACGCCAGGACCAACCTCTGATCTCCGGACTTAACTGCAGCTCACTGTTTCTGTCGTGGTCGCTGCTTCACCTCAGGGTCTATAGTTTCTAATCTCCAATTACCATATTCATAATTTTCATCTACACATTTATCGGCTATCAGATCCGTATTTTGTTTTACTGAATGCTTTCTGTCTGTTCTGCGTTTGTCCAATTTGCATACATGCCTTAAAATGTTGGTGGTACCCGATTTAACGTTTAGTATCTTTCCACATTAATTACACGGAGGAAATGTTTTAGTTGCAATCACTCGAGAATTGTTCGCATACAAGACTACAGCCCTGTTTCTTTTATTCTCCTCTTTACAATTTCTCAACATCCTTGACAGTAGATTTTTCCATTATACTTGCTATTGCCCATGTAGGAAGAGAAAGACAAGGTTATGAGTGTTCTAGGACCAGAGGGTTGGGGCGGAAGAAATGAGGAAGGAAAGAGACTGTTGGACTTCTGCCAGAGGAACAGCCTGCTAGTTGGGAACTCCTGGTTTAAGAAGAGAGAGAGCCACACAATCACATTGTACAGTGATGACTTGACCAGGAAGTTGGTGGTCGTCTATATACTGTATGAGAAAGAACTAAATAAGAACATCACAGACATCAAGGTTATACCATCGATTGCTGGTAATGAACCTGAGAGGGTGTAAGGAGAAGAAAGGGACTGAGAACCAGGAAAGACGTATAAGGATATGGAAACTGAAAGAAGGGGATAGAAGGGTCGAGTACCTCAAAATGGTAATGGAAGGAATTCCAACAGATGAAGAAAGAGGGGTGGAAGAGGAATGGGCTAGATTTAAGAAGACACTAGTAGGTGCAGCAGAAGCAGTATGTGGGAGGACAAGTAGTAAGAAGAGGTGGAAGGAAACACCATGGTGGAATGAGAAGACAAAAGATATAGTAAGGGAAAAGAATAGAGCCTTTAGGAGGTGGTATCAAAATAGGACGGTAGAGACAAGGCAAGAGTACCAGGAAAGAAAGAAGGAGGCGAAGAGAGTAGTGGCTGAGGAGAGAAGAAAGTGGATGGAAGAGTGGACAAAGATGATGGAGGATAGTGAAGGTACAAAAAAGGTCCTGTATGGGATGGTAAAAAATAAAGAGGCGGAAGGATCCTACGGATTATGTTAGAATGGAGAACAAAAGGGGACAAGAGATTGAAAATAGGGAAGAACTGAAGAAAATGTGGAAAGAATATTTTGAAGAACTTCTGAACCCAAATAGAAAAGATGGTGAGGAAGAAGAAATCGAGGAAGATGAACTGCAAACAGAAAAGGACTTAACATGGAAAGAAGTGGAAGATGCAGTGAACAAGATGAAAGGAGGGAAGGCACCGGGTGTGGATGAGTTGAGTGTGGAGATGGTGAGAGCAGCAGGAGAGGTGGGGATACAGTGGTTGTACCGAGTGATGAGGACAGCATGGAAGGAAAGGAAGACCCCAGAGGACTGGAAAAAAAGGAATAATTGTCCCGATCTTCAAGAAAGGTAGTAGAACAGATTGCAGAAACTATCGGGGAATAACACTGATGAGTCGTTTTGCAAAGATATTCGATAAGTTTTGGAAAAGAGAATTAGGACAATGATAAAAGGAGGGATGAGGGAAGAACAACATGGCTTCAGAGCAGGAAGGTCCACAGTGGATTTGATTTTTGCTGCAAGGCAGTTACAAGAACAGCACTTTGAGTATGGAACAGATCTACTGATGGCCTTCCTGGACATTGAGAAAGCATATGACAGTGTATGCAGAAACAAAGTATGGAAGTCCCTGGAGAATAGAGGAGTAGAGAAATGGACTATAAAGAGGATAAAGGAGTTGTACAAGGGAAGCGTGAGCTTAGGAAAGTGGGAGGAGAGAGATCGGACTGGTTGGAACAGAGAAACGGCCTGAAACGAGGAAGTGCACCGTCACCGTTACTATTCATTGGGGTGATGGATGACATAATGACCCGAGCGGCACAAGTAATTGGGAAAGGAAAGATGAAAGCAATGGTGTTTGCAGATGATTTGATGAAATGAGGAGGAGGAGGTACAGGAACAGTTGGATGTGTGGGAAGGAATAATACAAGGATATGGGATGAAATTTAGCATAAATAAGAGTGAGATGGTGATCACAACAAGGAAGAAGGAAAGAACCACAACGGGAATAACAATTGGTGGGGAACAGCTGAAGAAAGTGGAGAGTTTCAAGTATCTGGGAAGCCTGATACTCCAAGATAATGGAAGAAACGATAGAGAAATAAATGAGCGGGGGAGACAGGCAGAAGCATTCTGGAGGAGTGTGAGAAGCATGCCATGGAGCAAGGATGTCCCTCAGAACAGCAAATATGGACATGTAAAACAAATGGAGGAGAAGAGGATACCCAGGAGCGTACACGAGACGAAGTGGGAAGAGACCGAGGGACAGGTGGCTGAAGGGGGTGGAAGAAAGCGTGAAGAAGAGAGGAGAAGACTGGACAAGGGTGGAGGCTGAGAGATGGTGGGAAGACAGAAGACGTTGGAGAGGCTTGTGTTCCAAACAGACCCGGCCAGTGGCTGGAAACTGTGCAAGATGATGATGACTTGCTATTGCACAACTTACTGAACTAACTGCCAAAATACAACACAATCAAGTGTGTTCATGACAGGTTTTGAGCCTCCAGGCAGGCAATTAACTGAACTAATGTTTGGGTTTGGACTCTAGCGGCAGGTTACAATGTGGCTTGTAGTGGAATATTCAGGTGATCAGGCAAAGAGAGATTCAATATGTACACCTCTGATAGCTGACCATATTTATATGGTTCTTTGTATTCCTGTCGGATAAGGGAGATAGGCTGAACTATTGCCACCAAACTATTTGAATGCGTAATGTGCACATCTTGACGAGTCTTTCAAATCACCAGAGCATTTATTTGACTGCAGACACTTCGTCTATCACAGCAATATCAAAGAGACCATCGAGATATGAAAGCATTAGGTTGTACATCTCTCCAACGTCTGGAAATTTGCAGTAAAAAGTCTAGAAGCTGAAAATGTCCCAGCTAGCCACAGGGCAGGTTGCCTACAAGCCATGAATAAGTCGACTGATGATGGCAAATCCTCTGCTGGAGGGGGCATTCTGGCGTGGTGGTCAGGCTGGCTGCCTCTCACGAAGGCACACCGGGTTTAATTCCAGGTCAATGCATGTGCGAAATATCACGTCCTGTGGTTCGGATTCCACATCAAAATGCAGGTTTCATGGTTCATGATCGCGAGATTAATGGTCACATAAATCCAAATTTCCTTCTGTTTCCTCTGCAGGATGCAGCAAAACAGCCCAAGACACTTCAGAATCCGTTCTGGCTGTAAAAATCTACGATACAAGATGGTTCACTTTTTATGCTAGTAAGTGCATAAATATAAAGGTCTTCTTCTTCTTCTTCTTCTTCTTCTTCTTCTGCTTTTACATCCTCATTGGACCACTTCAGTCAATCATTTCTCGGTCCTCTTCTTCAGTAAGTTTCCTTTCCGAGTCGCCCAGTAGCTTTTCATTCGCTCTGATCTTCTCAGGCGTTCCTCATCTGTAAATACCCTTTTTACTGTATTACGATTGTCTATTTTTGCTTGAAATCTTATTTTTATATCTCTGTTTTTTAATTTTTTTTTGTTTTGTTTTGCAAGTCATCCAAGGTTATTTCTAATTCTTTCTTATCTTCTCTAATTTCCAATCCATCCTACTTGTTGTTTCATATTCCAAAGTTTCACTACAATTTTTCTAGATAACCTGGTTTCTGGTGTCCTCATGATGTGACCAAAGAAAGAAAGCCGTTTCTTCCGAATAGTAACAGTGATGGGCTCCAGTTCTCTGTATACCACTTCATTTGGTACTATCCGCCACTGTCCATCTTTCTGATATTTTTTATTTATGCATGTTCTAGCTATTCTTCTTTCTACTTATAAAATTTTGTCGATTCTGTTTTTCTGAGTAACTTTAAAAAGAGTTTCACTTCCATATGTCACCTCTGGTTGAACCACCGTCTTGTAATGTTTTAATTTTGTTGCGATTGATAGACATTTTCTTTTATATGTATACCATGTTAATTTTTGGGCTTTTATCATTTTATTAGTTCTTTCTTGCCATGCAGGTTTCTCATCCAAGTTGTAAGTTATAATTTCTCCTAAGTATTTAAATTGCTTCACTATTTTAACTTTCTTGTTATTTACTGTTATGTGATTGATTACAAGTGGATTTGCTACCATTATCTCTGTTTTTTTCAAATGATATCTGAAGTCTATATGATCATTTAGTCTAACTTTATTAAATCAGGTAAGTTACTAAAAAGACAAAATACAGGCAACAATAGATCTTGACACACACATAATTAGTTAATAGTCACTCTATAAGTGGGGGACTGCTTGTTTCCATATCCCCTCTCTGACTTAGAGAAACATAGTTATAATCAATAATTTTAAATATTGGTAGGATTATTTAGAGATAGCTGTGAATGCACTTGGCATTGATTATTTAATTGACAGTAAACATAATACGAATTGGTTTTGAAATGACTTCCATTTGAATTGAATGCAATATTTTGATGGATATAAGCTAAAAACCTATTTTCCAGTGAATAATTCAACCAGAAACCTATGTTAACCGAAATATTGACCATTACTCAGTTTCCCCCTCCTCATTTCTTGCTGAGTAGTACCATTTCTTCTTTGGACTCTTCAGTGTTTATTCGGAATTCCTTTTACAACAGTTGCTAATCCGAGAGCATCTTTTTTTCTTTGTCATAGGTAGGCTGTCATAAATAGAAGACCCGGTTCTTTTCTGGTATTTGGTGAATTTCAGGAATACCTGAAAGAACAAAACATGTGTAAATCAATCTCCAATACACAATTCATACATTTTCTACACAGGGAACTTAGAAGCCAGTTTTCTTGTTTGTCTTTTAGATTCTATGTATATAAAAATAAAAAGAAAGAAAAAGAAAGATCTTCAATTGGTCAACTTGTATAGGGAACCTAAATACTTCCTTCCTCGGTGGTTGAGTGGTATTGTGTCCGCCTCCTGTTGGCTAGATCGTGGGTTCAATTTCCTGCTAAGGAGGTTGGATTTTTAATTGGTGGCAAAAATCCACGCTATTCCGAGTCGTACAATGTCTGCTCATACATGATCTCTCATATATTCAGCGAGTTCAAACTTATTTAAATGTTGAATGGCTCCAACTCTAAAAGATCTACACCATTGCAAATAGCTCGTAAAGATAATAGCGGAAAGTCCGCTGTAAAAGCATGTGCTTGCCAAGAGACAGCGAACACAGTGCCATCTCTTGGTACGAGTTGACACCATCACTCACCTTGCTGTGCATAGCTAGCATTTTTCAATGCGCACCAACCGAAATTGCTTCGTGATGTTAACATTTGTCATGGCGTGATATTTAGAGATTAAGTAGTTTAAAGATTATTTACACTTATTGATAAGTTACTCTCTGTAGTTTAACATTTAATATTGTAGTTTTCAGACGGTCAACACAAAAATCATTCCAATATTGTTATGGACTATTGAAGAAGAGATGAAGATGAAGATACCGTCCTGTAAATCTTAATCGCATGTAATTTATTTCAGGTTGTGTTTCATATATTCCAGTAATATTAATAAGGTAACAAAGCTATCTTAAACCTTATTGATAATTGATATTACTGATTACAATGAAATGTAATTGTGTTAACTGGTTGACAAGTTGTAGTATCAATTACCCAGTACCTATCATACAGAGCATTAGTCTTGTTCACAAAGGGGCCCATAACCTAGATGTTAGGCCCCTTAAAACAACAATTATCATCGTCATCATCTTGTTCACAAATGCCTTTATGAGGATTGTGTAATATTTGTTAGCTAACAACATAATGAATGCTCACATACTCCCTCCAGTGTGGCACATTCATTAGAAAGTACTGCAAGTTAACCATCTTGATTTCGACCCCATGCGGACTTTCAATCAAAAATCGATGAAAATGATATCTGAATATTTCTGACATTTTGTTTGACAGGTCTTGAGAAAATTAATTGGGAGAAAAGCATTCTGTTTGAGTCGTGCATTTTCATTTGTGTGTGAAAGTTACCTACATCATTCTGATAACTGTCACCGTTGGTCTTCTACAGTTAAAATGTGAACTAGCCCTAGTAAGAAATCTCCTTGTGACAGGGAGTACAAATGAAAACACTCAGTACGGCTAGTTTACACATTAGACACGGTACTGTGTATCTCAGTTGACAAAAATGGAACAACTACAATACAGCCTTCTCGTCCTTTTTTTGCTTATAGATCTTCTTTTGACCTTAATGGCTGACAACTGATAGAAGTTAAATTAAACAAAATAATACACACAAAACTGAAACCAAAATAAAAGAATTCAATCTAAATATTTCCTGGGTAGTTTGATGACTCTCCCTCGTTTTGTTACAATCATTTCACTTCTTGAGCCTGACTCTGAACTTTCTTGAGAAACATCATTGGGGCGTCCTACTTCAGCAGATCGCTCCATCAGCATCTCCCTTATACCAGTTGAACTATCGGCTCCTTCTTGAGCTTCAAGTAAAAGGTACAGTCTCTGCACTGGGCGTAAGAACTCTCCTGATGAGGTACGAAGTCGTACAAGTCTCACAACACCATCCTTTCCAAGCAATAACTCTGTCACCTTTCCTAAAGGCCAGTCCAACCTTTTATTCCTGTCATTGCCAACCAAGACTACATCACCAATTTGGATTCTTCGGCACAGCTTGTTGTTTCAGTTGTTCCAGATACACAAATCTAAAACGCTTCCTCAAATCTTCCCCTAGTTTTACTCTATATTTCACTTTTCTGTTCAAGCCAGTTGTCTTGATTACGTCACATTCAGGAATTCGTCCTTCCCTAACATCTTTAAAAAACATTTCAGGTATTATAGGAGTAGGCTCTAGATCTTTGTCAGACATAACAGTTAGTGGACGAGAATTTAGGATGCTTTCGCAGTCACAAAGGAGAGTTTCCATCTCAACATAGTTGAGTGAAGACTTCCAAGCACCTCCCTCAACCCACAATCCTCTCCCACCACGCAGCTTTGGGAGGGATGAATTTCCATGTGATCCTTCGAACTGTACTATATTCTACAACCTTCTGCCACTCCAACTCTGCTCCTATGAAATTAGATCCATTATCACTAAATATCATAACAGGTAGGCCTCTTCTTTCCACAAAACGCTGTAGAGCCTGTAGAAAATCATCTATGGATATCATCATCAACACCAATCATCTTGAATCGGCTCCAGTTTCCCGGGTGAGGTGAATGAACGTCCTCCATTTATTTCTCTTCAAGAATGTTTCCTCCTCCATAATTTGCTGTAAATCCAGACCTCTCCCAGCAAGATCATTCCTAACCTGGTCGATCCATCTCTTCCTGGGTCGACCTCCTGGCCTCTTGCCTTTCAGAACTAATTCAAGGTGAACTGCATTGACCTCGCCACATGTGAAGAGACAGATCCAGGCTTTTTTATGATTCTTGAGAAAAAGTGGACAAGCTAACTCAACTCCTGTGATATAAAATGCAGCCACATCTCTTACTCGTTCCACTGGTAGATGAATAGTAGGTGCTTCTGCTCTCTTTGCTTCCAGCCTCTTGCAAACTACACATTGGGATGTTACAGATCGAATAGTTCGTCTCACTCCTATAACCCAAAAGTGTTTATGCAAGATGGCGCGAATTCCCTGAACTCCCACATTGCATTGTTCCTCATGAACGCTTGTAATGAGTGGAAACACTACAGGATGATTCTTTGGTAACATAAAAGGAAATTGAAAATCCACACTATCAGGCCTATTGTATATCTTGTTGTTCAAGTTCATGACTCTATTGTGGTCCTTGAAGGGTTGCAAGCATGAAACATTCTTATCTGAGACTCCTGTCAAGGACTCCTGGTGGACATACTTCAAAACTGGAAGTTCAGCCTCTTTCACTTCATCAACAGATAAAGGAACCCTTTATTTTGCACTGGATTTCACGTTGGATGCTCTACCATTATGGATAAATCTGTACGTCCACCCAATCATTCTAATGATTTTGTTGTACCGTACTTGGAGAAATACTTGTAATACCAGTCCTTTGGGATGTATGCATCTCTTACAGAGATCATGGAAGTAAAAACTGTTTTCCTCCTTTCCTTGATTATATCTTCTTTATCATAATTTGAGACTGCAGAAGGCCAGTTAACCCGGGGTCCATACATCCACTCAGGTCCCTCCCACCATTTTGATAGAAGTAGTTGCCGTCCATAACAACTTCTAGATGGAAGGTCAACGAGATTCATAACTCCTGGTACATAATGCCATTGCTCAATCTCAATCAAGTTTCTTATCCCGTCCACTCTATTCCAGACAAACGTGCCCCATTGATCTTCCCTACATATCCATGTTAACATCGTACAAGAGTCTATCCAGAAATATGATTTACACTGAAAGTTGAACTCAATAACAGGTGCATACAGTCTAGAACCAATAGTTGCCGCCAACAAGTGAAGTCGAGGTATTGTCATTCTCTTGACAGGTGCACCCCTTGTTTCTGCCTGAATCAGCTGAACCGCTATGCTGTTCTCCCTTTCCACCCTTAGAAAAACAACAGCAGCATACGCCGACTCGCTAGCATCACAGAAGTTATGAGTACTCCATTTATCAGTACGATTAGCTGATCTAGACAACCTTCTGGGGACTTTGACGTCCAAAAGGTAAAACAATTCCTCAGTCCACAGTACGAATTTTGATCGAATATTTTGACCTACTTCTTTATCCATCACACTTTAGACTCCCAGGCTGCTCTCATAAGAAGTTTTGGATGTAGGGTAACATGACATGAAAACCCTATGGGATCGAAAACCTTATGCACACATGAAAGGATGATCCTTTTAGTGACTTTCCCATCAAAACATTTTACACAACTAGGATTTAGTTGAAGGGTATCATGCTTTCTATTCCAAACTAAACCAAGCATCTTAGTAACGGCAGGTTCCATTGCAAGAACATCAGGATCAGTTTTCTTCCAACCTCGTAAATCAAATTTGAAAGATTCACCAGCTCACTGATTCTCTAATAAACTTCTCAACTTCATCACTGTTGTTCAAACTTGTAATGAAGTTGTCTACATATAAACTGTTCAGGAGAAGTTCTATAGTTGACGAGGAAATTCTGGTATCGCAACTGCAAGAGATGGTGATCACCGCTCCTAATAGGAAGGGACTGCAAACAACTCCAAAGAGAATTCTTCGATCGCATATAGCAACCAAATTCATTGTCCTTATCTCTCCACAGAAATCATAAGAAATCTCTGACACTTGGGTCCAAACTTATCTGTAAAAATGCTCTTCTGATGTCGGAGAGAATGCCAATTCCTTTTAGACGAAACTACAACAAAAGTATAGGAACTGATTCTATTAAATTCGGCCCTTTAAGCAAACAATCGTTAAAGGAGGGTGCATTCTTCTCATGAGACGAAGCATCAAATACTGGTCTGGTTTTGGTACTACTGTATATGTCGATGAGGTAATTAAACAGTTACATCCATAGTAATAATGTGCATTGTAAGTACACATAACAGTGCCTACAAACTATCAGACCAGACCAGCAGACGGTCGGAAAAAGTAGCTGACAGGCGGGCAGTTTGAGAGTGTGTGGGCCTGTCTGCCGCCCAATTTGGTCTGCGCAGACTGTCTGGCGGTCTGGCTGGAAAACCTTCAGACCACCAGACTGCCACTCTCCCGTCTGGTCTTGTCTGCGTTGTGTGTAGCGCTGTCTGGCCGACTGGCGGACTCCGTCGCGATCTGCAACACTTTTAGTACTTTTCCGACTTGACAGCAGCTGGGGAGAAATTGCCAAACTTAACTTCAGGTCTTGATACGACATCCCCGTGGCTAGGTAACGCAGTGTCACAATTAGTCTTTGTTCAGCACTCACAGATTCCCGAAAACTAGTATTTTTCTTCTCGATGTATGGCTGGATCATTCAGAGTAATTCGGTAAAACACTGTTCATCCATTCATAGACGAGTGCGGAAATCATCTGATTCTAATTCCTTCATCAAGTTGGCATGAGTGAACCTGTCCCTTTCATTATACATCATACTCTTCTCTTCTTCCTAGTATCCTCATCACTGATCAATGCAATACACAATCATCATCATCATCATCATCATCTGGGTATCCTTCCAGCGGACCGGGTCGGATTTTTAGCCTACTTTTCACATTTTGCAAAAATGAGGAAAAAGTAGATCGGGCAAATGTCTGTCTGTCTGTCTGTCTGTCTGTCTGTCTGTCTGGCTGTGTGTGTGTCCCCCCTATCAACTCCTAAACGGCTGGAGCAATCGAAACAAAATTTGGTAGGAGTAAAGATCTATACCTGAATATCTCACGGCCATATTTGAAAATGATGTCAGTGCTACCAACTGCTAAAAAATCGCAATTGAAATTTGAGCTCCTTGCTGGATATCTTGGAAGGTATAAATGGGAGCTATTTCAAAATTGGCACACGTATAGATAATAATATTGCAATTTAATTTCCAGGAGGCCATACATGGCAGTGTTGCCAAAATGATTATAAGCCTGCTGATAGGTCCAATTTTTAAATGCATATAACTTCTACACTATCAATTGGAATTCAACCAAATTTCGTATGTTGTATGTGTACATAACCAGATATGACTGAGCGTATTCTTAAGACCCACCAGGGCTGCCAACTGTTAATAAATGCTCTCAATTTATTTTATCCAAATACCAATATATCAGAAAGTATGCAAGCCGACAGCTTTAAACTATGCACACGTATAGTACCTGACATTCTATATTAATTTGGAGTAACTTAAATACGTCAGTGCTACCAACATGATTCTAAGCCTGCTGAGAGGTCCAACTATAAATACATGTAATTTCTTTACTATCATTTGGATTTCAACCAAATTTTGTGTGTGCTATGTGTACCATAACAGATATGACTATGCCAATTCTTATGAGTAACCAGGGCTGCCAACTGTTAATAAATACTGTCTCTATTTTTGTTACCCTAATATCAATATATCAGAAAGTATGCAAGACAATAGCTCTAAACTTTGCACACATATAGTACCTGGCATTCTAGATTAATCTGGAGTAACTAATATATGCCTATGCCAGTGCTGCCAACATGATTCTAAGCCTGGATAGGTCCAATTTTAAAATGAATGTAACTTCTATACTAACTAATGGATTTCATTCAAAATTGACACAACAATAGATCATATTATTTCAGATTATTTCCGATCAATACATGTATGTCGTTGTTGCCAACATGATTTTACACGCCCTGTTAGATCCAATGTTTAACTGCATGTAACGTCCATGCTATCCATTGGACTTCAACCAAATTTTGTATTCTGTACCTTAAGAGATGGAACTAAAAATATATTCAGTCACCAGGGCTGCCAACTGTGGTTCTCTATTAGGCTACATTATGCCAGGTATACAGTATTTCGAACTAATTAGAAACTTCAATATTACTAACTTAATTTCGTCATTATTCTAGATAGATCCATATAGATTATTCATTGGCATGCATCTTAAATTTTAAGAAAAGTAGGCTCTTCAGTTCGTCACGGAACTTCTTGTTATGGACAAAATGCCTCCACGGGTTCCTGTCATTATAGAGTTCTTCTCATTCCTCATCCTGCAGTGTTGTTCCTTTCTCGATAAGGTCTGCATTTACATGGTCCAGTCACCTCCTTGGACGTCCAAAGGGTCTCCCTCCAGGTATTGCCATTTCCAAGTACTGTCTGGGGATTCTATTCTCCTCCATCCTCTGCACATGCCCAAACCATTTCAACCAACCGTGCAATGCGTAGTCTTTCTTCCATCGTACAGGTCACTTGCATGTCATTCCTAATGCACTCATTTTAATTCTGTCTCTTCTTGTTTTTGCATAGCATAATGATCGTCCTATTTTCTGTTGTTTTGAAACATGCGGCACCATCACAACACCGTACTTAATTACTCAACAAAATAACAATAACCATCTCTCTTATTACTGGGCGGCCGACTCAATACAATTACTGAGGTCTGGTGATCTGGTATGTTGGTGTGTATGTAAAGTCATCCCCCGACCTAGCGACATGCCCTCTCAGTCTGCTGATCTGGTCTGCTCTCGTCTGATAGTATGTAGGGTCTTTAACAGGATAAGTCTATAGATATGGCATCACATTGTAATTTCTCCAATAACAGCTGATTCTCAAGATACAACTAACGTTTGCATTTCAACTCTGATGCAAATATAACCTGCTTGACACAAGGTATTAGTTCGAGTGAATCTTCTAATACAGGGAATCATTCATATAACAACAATTAATGATAAAGTCCTTATGAAGTATATCAATATTTTGTGAAGCTATCCGAACAGCTACCACGAGATAAAGCCAGCAAATAAGGCTTTGAATTTGGCAGATGTCGAAGGTAAGAAATCTCAATTCCCTCGATCAATGTTTACAATAACACCACCATTCATCGCAACTCCAATGACACAGTGTAGAAACAACTTCTTTGAAATAAATATTTGGAACTTTTATTTAATCAAATTATTTTATGTTATTTTAGTAATGTTTAACACTTAAGATGATGTCAGTGAATATCGAAACATGTGCAACAATTGAATAGATGCTTTATAAAGAGTTATCTATTAATCAACATGGTAAATATCATACATTTTCGTAGCGTGGTTAATACCATTGCTTTTTATTGAATCGCTTACCAATGAGGTGCTTCTTCGTCACATTCGCACTGTATACCTTAACAAGTTTTCAATTAATTTCTAATGATGAGGCGCCATTTAGACGCAAGATGCAATTCCATGTTTGACTGTGTTGTCGTATTCAACTGGTTGTGATTGTGAGGCTACAAGTGCACTGACTCCTGTGAGAGACCTTGTTACCTTATGTTCTGAAGCTCACTGGTCGGCACAGTGGAACAGGTAGCAGCGACCATCAAGGTACACCGAATTACATCAGAGGATGCCAAATGTACAATAATACACCAGCTTTTCCACACCTACGAGAAAAAGCGCTGGGACACCAGCGAGCCTGGGCATTTAGCAACCTAGCTACCTGCAATCGATTGCCACAGACCAGCTGCCCAACTCCTGCCACCATACCGTGACGCCATCCTATGAGTCCTGCAAACACTCCGAGCTGGAGTGCTCCCTTAGAGCTGGACCATTAAAACGAATCCCTGGACAATGGTAGTCCAGCCCAACTAGGATATCCAAAAGGCCTTCTGGTTTTGGTAACTGCCCGGGTATGAAAGATGGATAAACCAACCAGGACATGGACGAGCTCAACATTGTGGATGTTTTCAGCATGGCTACACGAGACTTTATAACCTGCTGTATGTGACAGGATGTGGCTGGGGATGATGTACAACTTTGGGGCCATACGACACAGCAGTTCTCAAGGAGTCTTTGGTAGTCCCGCAACTGGAGTGATCTATATCTCCATCTCCAAGTTGCCAGATGACAGGAACTTTTGCCCTCAGAGACGAGGTAGATGTCAGCTATACTAATGTGTGTAGCAAATGGGATTCCTATCCAAAAACCAATTTTCTATGATCCAATCCAGAGGCTACTGTATTTGATTTCATTTCACTCGGGTCTGTTATATGTACAGTATTACATGGAATTCCAGAGCTGAGGTTTTGACGTTTCTCACTAAGGACCATCCAGATCATACCAAGGGAGAGTTTTTGATTGAACCAATAATGATTCATATTCTTGAATCTGACATGTATCATGTTGCAAGATTTAGATCTTCTGACTCCCTGCCACAATCGAGCAGGGCGTTAGCCATCACAGTGCCATGCATTTTCCTTGCCTTTCAACAATCAGACTTCATCGGAAAGAACTCCTAGAAGTGACCCACTGCTGGGTGACATTCCAACTTAATAAAGACTATAGGTACCGGTACCTTTGAAATTGCTCCACTTCCACTGTCTTTGGAATCAGAAGGCTGACACCCTACCACTGGACCACCTAAGCATCTACTGGCTGGCATTCCAACCCCTGATTTCTAGGTTTCATTCCCGGTACTGCCAAGATTTTGGAATTCAGGTCTGAGGATTATAACAGTGTATATTCAGACTCGTGAGAGAAAACTGAGAAGAGATGGGTTTGAATTCCCAGTTCAGCCATCCTACAAGTGATTCCCATGGGGCCACATCTACTCCAGTCTAATGCTAGGTTGGTTCTTCACTTAAGCTTGTGGCCACCACCTTATGAATCCTATCCTCAATCTCTCCCGTTATTAAAAAAATTGTGCTAGCACACACACACAGGTTATCAGGCAAATTATACACTCAGCCTAATACACGGGGCCAATGACTCTCTGAGGAAGCTGGTGGAGAGTGGAAGGCTCGCTACAGCTGGTAAAGGGTTAATGATGATGATGATGATGATAAGGAACTCACCTGCTCTAGGCTGGCTTGACCCAAAGCGTAATCTTCGATATTCAATGCCTTATTTAATTTAGCCCTCTCCATAACTCCAAACATTTTTGCCCATGTTAGATTAGGATTTTTAAGGTTGTAAGTGATGAGGCCTTCGTACGCTTCCACAAAAATGGCTCCTGGAATAAATAGACATATTACTAGACACCAAATAACTGGATAGACATAGACACAATAATTACCATTGGAACTGCCCTAATGTTGGAAGAATTTCTAACATCATAAAAACCATAATTACCATTGATCTGTCCCACTGTAGGGCGGCAAACTAACTTCAAAATACTATGGGTACGGTGCTATTAAAACTGAACAACTATTGGCTTGCATTCTAACTTTGTAAAGACTGTAGGTACCATTGTAACTGTCCCTCTGTTGGATGGCATTCTAACTTTAAAAAGACTATAGGTACAGTTGAAACTTCCCCGCTGTTAGATGACATTCTAATTAAGACTATAGGTACCGTTGAAACTGCCCCACTATTGGGTGACATTCTATTAAAGAATGAAGGTGTCGTTAAAAATTCCAGCTTTTGGGTGACCTTCCAACAGTAAAAAGTGTATACATACAAATGTAGCTCTTGGGAGATTTTCTATCAGTATAAAGTGTATAGAGACAAATGAAACCTCCCCACTGCTGGGAGACATTCTAACAGTATAAAGACTAGAGATACAAATGAAACTTTCCTACTGTTGGGAGACATTCAAACAGTATAAAGTCTATGGATACAAATGAAACCTCCCCACTGTAGGGAGAATTGTAACAGTATAAAGTCTATAGATACAAATGAAACCTCCCCACTGTTGGGAGTCATTCTAACAGTATAACGTCTATGGATACAAATGAAACCACCCTACTGTTGGGAGATCATTCTAACAGTATAAAATCTATATATACAAATGAAACCTCTCCACTGTCGGGAGACATTCTAACAGTATACAGTCTATGGATACAAATGAAACTGCCCCACTGTTGGGGGACATTCTAACAGTATAAAGTCTATGGATACAAATGAACTGCCCCACTGTTGGGAGACATTATGACAGTATAAAGTCTATGGATACTAATGAACTGCCCCACTGTTGGGAGTCATTCTAACAGTATAAAGTCCATAGATACAAATGTAAACACCCCACTGTTGGGAGACATTCTAACAGTATAAAGTCTATGGATACAAATGAAACATCCCCATTGTTGGGAGTCATTCTAACAGTATCAAGTCTATAGATACAAATGAAACATCCCCACTGTTGGCAGACATTCTTAACAGTATAAATACTATAGATACAGATGAAACATCCCCACTGTTGGGAGTCATATTAACAGCATAAAGTCTATGGATACAAATGAAACCACCCTACTGTTGGGAGACATTCTAACAGTATAAATTCTATAGATACAAATGAAACCTCTCCACTGTAGGGAGACATTCTAACAGTATAAAGTCTACAGATACAAATGAAACCACCCCACTGTTGGGAGACCTTCTAACAGTATAAAGTCTATAGATACAAATGAAACCACCCCACTGTTGGGAGACATTCTAACAGTATAAACTCTATAGATACAAAAGAAACCACCCCATGTTGGGAAACCTTCTAACAGTATAAAGTCCAGGGGTGAATGCTGGTCATGAAAGTCAGGCTTGCTCTTCCATTCATGAATGTTGGTGGGGGTGGAACATGCATAGTTCTGAATGAATGAAAATGAAAATCCACAGCCTGCGTCCAGTCTCCGACCGGGTCAGGAATGGAATGAATGAAGCCCCCATCTAGCGGCGAGGATATGAAATGTGCCGGCTGCCGAGGCCTGACGCACTCCTCTGGGGCAATGATTAAATGAATGACAGATTAAATGAAATGATAGTGGAGAGTGTTGCTGGAATGAAAATTTGACAGGGAAAACCGGAGTACCCGGAGAAAAACCTGTCTGCCTCCGTTTTGTCCAGCACAGATCTCACATGGAGTGACCGGGATTAGAACCACGGACCCAGCGGTGAGAGGCCGGCGTGCTGCCGCCTAAGCCACGGAGGCTTAGTTCTGAATGAATAAAATGTATAAATCCTTTAATCGCTAAATCACATGTTAATTTTAATTATCGGTTACATGAACATGCATTCAAACTGGTTGCGACGCACCTTGTGTTCAAGAAGGGCCAAAAAATAACAATTTTTCATAATTAGACACATTTTATAATTATTAACACATCAAGACAAACCAGTGATTATATAACGTTCTCATATACTGAACTTATTTCAGCTATTAAATCATTTTGGATTGCAGACGAGGCCCTTCTAAAAATGGCAGAGTCTTTCAGATGAGCTGTCAGAGAGGATCATATTCACTTATAATTTGTAGAATTGAATAGTCCTCCGAAAAAATGGATTTGATAACAAGCTGTCAATAATGCACGGTTCGGAACCCATTCCCGCACGTCAAATCATTCAGAATAGATGAGCGGTAACTTACAATATACTCGTCACTGTAGCTCTCAGACCAGAGCTTCCAACTGCACATTACAAACGTGACAGGTTGTAGCCGGCCCTGGAGAGAAGTGACCTGCGCGCGCATACATTTCTCGCTGTGTCGCCAGCTCCGCTGAAGCTCTGAAGACACGAACAAGCCTCGCTGTGCTCACCAAGATATATGAAACATGCGATTTGTATAACGCTCATCTATTACAGACACGGTGCATATAGTAATTGAACTCGCCTGTTTTAGAAGAATATTGCGCTTGCGCAGCAAGCGTAGCATGCTCGGAGAAATCGCCCCTGATAAAGTCTATAGATACAAATGAAACCACCCCACTGTTGGGAGACGTTCTAACAGTATAACGTCTATAGATAAAGATGAAACCTCCCCACTGTTGGGAGATATTCTAACAGTATCAAGTCTATGGATACAAATGAACTTACCCACTATTGGGAGATATTCTAACAGTATAAAGTCTATAGATAAAAATGAAATCTCCCCACTGTTGGGAGACATTCTAACAGTATAAAGTCTATAGATACAAATGAAACCACCCCACTGTTGGGAGACGTTCTAACAGTATAACGTCTATAGATAAAGATGAAACCTCCCCACTGTTGGGTGATATTCTAACAGTATAAAGTCTATGGATACAAATGAACTTCCCCACTATTGGGAGACATTCTAACAGTATAAAGTCTATAGATAAAAATGAAATCTCCCCACTGTTGGGAGACATTCTAACAGTATAAAGTCTATAGATAAAAATGAAACCTCCCCACTGTTGGGAGACATTCTAACAGTATAAAGTCTATGGATACAAACGAACTGCCCCACTGTTGGGAGACTTTCTAACAGTATACAATCTATAGATACAAATGAAACCACCCCACTGTTGGGAGACATTCTAACAGTATAAAGTTTATGGATACAAATGAAACTGTCCCACTGTTGGGAGTCATTCTAACAGTATAAAGTCTGTAGATACAAATGAAACTGCCCCATTGTTGGGAGTCATTCTAACAGTATAAAGACTATAGATACAAATGAAACCTCCCTACTGTTGGGATACATTCTAACAGTATAAAGACTATAGATACAAATGAAACCGTTCCACTGCTGGGAGACATTCTAACAGTATAAAGGCTATGGATACAAATCAGGGGCGGCTCCAGTCCCCAACAAGGGGTAGTACCAGGTAAAAATATGAAAATTTGGGTATTTTCATAACATTATATCAGAGCAGGGTTCGATTTCCGATGTATATATATAGGGCCTACACTAATCTTGATAGTCAACATTTTACATCGGAACTTACCGATAATAATACATAAAATATAAAAATATATAAAAGAAAAATTTTCAGCACTCAACCTTTCACTCACGAATAGCCTACAACACAAACTCAATGTTAGATTCTTTAACACCTTTACACTCACTAAAAATAACCACGAACCGTTAACAAGAACTGAAGATAGACTACATACAGGAATTCGCGCGATTTCATCCAGGCCTGGCAGTTCCAGATGGTTTATCAACCATAAAATTTAGCTACCGAGAGTAATCCATGTAGCCTACGGTAGTCATGATCGTATTTTTTTCTCTTTTATTCATTCGCTTAGTTATTCACTTTACCAAATAAGGAATTAATAAATACATATTATTTTCACTATTTATTAGGGCAAGTTTAAATTTCACTGTTGGACGCAGAGCCCCCTTTTAGAGAAATCTAGAATTAATGTTCTTTGTGTGAGAGCGATTGGTTGTCAGTTTGTGTCAACCAACGCCCCACCCCACCAATAACCAGGCCATTGGTCCACACCCTCTTCCCCTCCAACCTTTGTGACAGCGTGTGAGAGGCATGGGGCTGGCCCAGGACCTCATAATGACCGATATATAGCATTGCACTACACTTTCAGTAATGCCTTGAGCCAAACTCTATCCGGCACCGAGCCCTGCATATTTCCTCATGGCGAGTGACGAGAGAGGCTACGGAAAAGATCGTAAATTGGACTGCGCATGCGTCAACCGTGCCGTATAGACCGCGGCTCAAGATATCACTGGGGCGAAGATGGAATCAATGATCATACTCTACGGACGGAATATTTCAACTACGGTACTAAGTAATTTGAAACTAATAAGATACCGGTATTAAACGTAGGCGTTCGAAATTATTCTTCCAGGACTATGAATAATTTATTTTCTCTTAGAGGGCAGTGCCATGGCACGGTGGTACTACGCCTAGAACCGCCCCTGATACAAATGATAGATAGATAGATAGATAGATTTTATTAATTCCATTTGATCAAATACATGTATACAATACATTATTGATATAGGACACGTCAGAATTTACATCTATAAATTAAAAGTACTAATAGGTATTGTGCCCAACATAGTACCCCAGTTTTAGCACAGATTGGCAACCCTGCGTAAATCACAGCCCAAAGCACCACGTGTTATCGTCGTAGGCCCGACCACATGGTTGAGTGACGTCACGCATATCTGTATTCTATCTCCGGCAGAGCGCGCTGTCTCTGACCACGTGCTCAGCTCTGGCATCCGGCATCTGGTCACATCGAGAGGTGCTGACACATGCTTTCTGTGCGCGGACTGGACAGTACTCCGTCGTGCGGCAAGAGTGATTTTACATTCGATTGTGATCGTGGAGGACCGTGTGTGCTATGCCACCGCAGGTCTAAGTGTCGCCTTGTATCGGGTGTGATTTTATCGGAGTCCCGAGAGACCATATAATTACGAATCACTGCTGCTATACCGGGAGCGATTACTATATCAGACGGCCGAGTCTAGCGTGTATAATCCCGGTAGTACAAACGCATGTTGGCTTGATAACGAAAGAACTAGCCCATTGCAACTAGCTTTAGACGTGAGATACAATACGGAATAGTTTGTGCAGTAAACATTCAAGAATAGACGAGGCTCTTATCATCGATGGAGGACTTGTAGATGCAATTAAACAGCTGTGAATGCTATTAAATTATTGCTTATGTAAAGCCGGTGGCAATTTGCTGAGAGGAAGAATTGTGTCTACATTGTTCGAGGCGCAGGAACTTATGATTTCCAGAATGGAACGAGGACATTTTATAACCTGTGCTGTTGAAGTGTCAATGAAGAATTTTGAAATGGAACTAGTCAGTGAAAATATGTGCCACTAAGCGTATACGTGAGGGGACTGGACGGAGTGACATTTACATCAAGATGAGGCCATGATGTTGCCATGACATAACCACACCGTGGGAGTCGGAGGACGCAGCCACCATGAAACGTGAAGGTCTCAGTTTCGATTCTTGGAGGAGGCGAGGAAGAAGATGGAGGAAGATGGAATCCTGCTGGTTCTCGAATGGGAAGGAGATGGTCCTGAATGAAGTTTGGTTCCAGAGGTTCTGCATTCTATGAGCATGCTAGGCTTGTACCGTATTTTCTTATTTCGGCCAGTTGGTGAGCTAAAACATTACTTAAATTTGTAGTTGTGAGTAGTTTGTACTACTCAGTAGTACTAGATGCCGTGGAGTTGAACTAATTATTATTTATTTGTTGATTAATTATTTTATAATAATTATTATTATTAATGGCCACATTTTTTCTTCGTCTATTAGGTAAATATATGAGGAAGTGATTCACATTGTAGAGTTGTCATACGTGGCAAGGAACAATCCACCATGCTTGGCACCATGAACCAGTTAATATTTTCTTTTGGGAATTTTTGTAAATCCGTCACTACTTCGAATGACAAGATTATTTTTTTCTACGATGATAAGATTGGAAATACGACGCGGATACTCAACTGAATTCATGATGGAATAAATGAAGGTGGTAGACTAGCTGTCGAGAGCTAGGGTGGAGTTCATGTTTTGAAATTCTTTTTTTTTCTTTTCGATTTTGACTTCAGCGTTGGTGGATCTAATTATGTGAACTCTCAAGGATTATAACTTTAAATATTCCCATTTTTTTCTTCGTCCACATTCATTGATATAGAGAATTTAATTATTAAAAGAATGCTCGTCATTATGCTTCGACACCTACCCATTTGACATTGCTACAGGTCATGCCTGCATTAGATAATTTATGCACACTAGTTATGTGATGAAATGAAAGGTCATGGTAATTAAAATATAATAATGAGTTTATCTACAACAAAAAAGGAAGATTGATTGGTGTAGTTGTTTATAAAAAAAAGAGGGGAGAATTGAATGGAATGTAATAAAATAAATTTAGGATGATAGTTCACATATTCTGTGAACGTCTTTTGGCAATTTTCTGAGAATTAATCATGATGAAACCCTTTTTGAATAAAAATTAATAATGTAATAATAATTAGTAGTGTAATATCATTCTAAATAAGCATGACTATGCAAAATGTAGTCAGATGGTTGTGAATTAAGTATTCACAGGAGTAGGCAGGCGATAATCTAATCACTATGTAATGGATGGAGTGGATACACTGCAAGCATACCATCGAATTGGGAAAGATGGGAACTTTTAGTTGTGATATAATGATCAGCCATGACTTTGAACTTTGCATAAATGTAGGATAATGGGTGCACGTTTGCTTGAAATATTTTGAGTAATGAGACTCTGAAATAACGTTGTACGATAAATATAAATATTGATTGCAACTTTAATTGAGAGGTCAAGTAGGACCTATATTGTTACAGCAATTATTTTTAATTAATAAATTGGTGGATATAAGATTTGTTTTCCTCTCATTAGTTAGAACGGAGATCAATACTATTATTTTTTGGCAAGCTATTTATTTAACTTTCTTTCATTATAAACTCAAGTGAGTGAAAATATTACTAATCTAGGACACTACCTGATGGACATTTAGCGTGATTAGTTGATATTGACAGTCAAATGTGACTAAATCTATTTTTTATTTTATTTTATTTTATTTAATTTTCTTCGAGTATCTCCTAATTTTATTTGTGTCTAAGGATAGGACGAAGGAGATTCGTTGACCCTTTAAAACTTAATTATGTTTATTTGGATTCTAAATATTTTTCTTTTTCATCGGTCCACATCGAGCTTTCATTTAGATCCAATCTCCGAGGCAAGATAGGCTTTTTGGGGGTTTCCTATATTTGTATTGGTCAATGAGTTGCCAATAAATGGATGCCTATTTTTATCTTTTTAATTGTGCTTATCTTCTGATTTCTGTTGTGCTATTGCTTTGATTTAGGTTTGGGACTGGGTTGATTTAACCTGTTATACCTATATCCTGTTAACCACCCCTGAGACTACTCGAATTGAGAAATCGTACCACATGGTGGTGTAGCAATTATATGTTTTTAATGTAATTTGACAGCCAGTGTGGGTTGTTGTGTCGTTGGCACTTGCATTTGAGTGGCTCAAGTAAATTGGATTACCACATTTGAGGTACAGTGGAACTTGGCTATTTCGAACATCTATAATTCGAAATCTTCTTTAATTCGAATTTTTCTCTCGGTCCCTAGCATTTTATATACAAAAATACTAAAAAATCGTGGTTAATTCGAATTATATTTTGGATAATTCGAAGTTTTTACGTGTAAAAAGCCGATCGGAAGCCAAACAGTTGGGTCAGGAATTCCTGAAAAACGACATATCATTGGCATGCGGCCCCTACTCGATGGTTTTGCCTACATGACTAACAACACGCCTGCGACGCTCCTTCCAAGGTCAATGACCAACCCCTCCCCCTCCCATTGTTTTGCAACGCTCCACATCTCATAACTCATAACAGTGTCATCCCTATCACCTGTCTGGTAGTGCGTGCTGAGTGGTCTGATTAGATTTGTGGTTGTTGTTTAGAAGTTTGGTTTTGCCTGTGTTTTAAAGTGTGTGTACAAGATGTTGTCATCAAAGCCTCGGGTTCCATACAAAACTTTGACTTTGGCGGAGAAAATAGCGGTGATTAAAGAAGTGGAAAAGAGAATGAAGGAAAAAATCTGAAATTGTAAGGGATTTCGGGATTCTTCCAAACACGTTGTCTACATATCTAAAAAATAAAGACAAAATTCTCGGTTATGAAAATGAGAGTGGCAAAGGCCGAAAAAGGTTAAGGGAACCGAAAAATTGAATTTGAATATTCTCTCTACCCTTTTCAAAGAACATTCATAATTCGAATTTTTGGATAATTCGAATTTTTTACTGGTCCCTTGAGGTTCGAATTATCCAAGTTTCACTGTACTTGAATGGGAGGCTAATGATTTTTTCTCTTGGGAAGGTCTAATTACCTTTGGTAATGAGATCGTTCCTAGTTTCTATGACATAGGCAACAGAATCAGAAATTCTTTTTCTTTTGGATTGGTGCTTTTGATCTCCATTCGTTCTTCGTTTAATGTTCCAATTGCGTAGAATTAGATAAGGATCCATTTATGCAGCTCGTTGATATTAGTTCAATTCCATGGTATAGTAGTAGAAAGTATGGTACAATCTTGGTGTGGTCACTCTTGATGGTTCCCTTATGTTGTATTGTCTTATTGTACTAATTGACATATCTAATATGGAAGAGTTGAGGCAGCTGTTAGCTGATTTGAAAACTGATATAAAGAAGGGTCAGGAGGATTTAAGAGGCGACTTTAAGCAAGGTCAAATGGAGTTAGAGGGTAGACTTAATCAGAGTATCCAACAAAATCATGATGAATTGGACAAGAAATTTAATCAAAACCGAAATGAGGCAGCTAATCAGGCGTTAAAAACACAGGCAGATATAATCAAGTTAGGAGAGCGTATAACCAACAGTCAAAAGGAAACGGATAGCAGCATGGACGCAAAACTTGATGCATTGAAGGCCACTATGCAGGACAATTTAATAGAGGGCATACAGAAAATTCAGAAAGGTGTAGAGAAAGACATGGAAGCATTGAATACACACGTCAGGACCTTAGAAAAACGGTTAGATGAAAACATCAAAGGATTGGGATCTGATATAACCGCTCATGTAGACAAGCTTAAAGGGGAAACCAGTTCATCCTTGTTACTATGGACGTCTTCACGAAATATGTAATGTTCTTTCCCATACAGAAGGCTAAGTCACGCTATGTGATCAATAGGCTTGAGAAGGGTGTATTTCCTACTATGGGTAAGCCTACTTACATTCTTTCCGATCATGGAACCCAATTCACTTCTTCTGAATTTTATCAGGCCATGATCAGACTTGACGTCAAGCACATATTGAATTCCATACGCCATCCTGAGGGAAATCCATTGGAAAGGGTCATGGCGGAGATTGGGAAATTTTGCCGGTTGTATTGCCACCATAAACATGACCAGAGGATGGATGTTTTACCAATTTTGGAGTTTTGCATAAAAGCAACAGTGCATGAAAGCACACAACAGATTCCCAAAGTACTCCACTTCAATGTCAAACTAGTAAGACCCTGGGATCACATTGTCAAAACACCACCTGTTGTAGAACCCAACAAGGAGAGGAGAATCCAATTGGCTAGCGAAAGACTTCAGGCACAAGCGGAAAAGAGGAACAGAAGGACCGAAAAAGGGAAATACAGTCAACCTTCACGTGTCGGAGATCGAGTGTTAATACGCAGACATGTATCATCCAACCTACCATTGAAGGTATACGGCAAATTTGCAAGGCTGTTTTTTGGGCCATACCTAGTCCATGAGACTTATGGAAACAATTGCTATGACATCAGAGATATAAGATCTGGAGCAAGGATAGGAAAGTATAATGCTGCCAGCCTTAAGAGATACTACTGTTGAAGAACGAGCAGGATATGTTTGGCACATGATTGGCGACATAATTAAGAGAATACAAAAAAAACTTTTGTTAACTCGCTTATTTTCCGGGGAGAGGGGAGTATGTGCCCAACATAGTACCCCAGTTTTAGCACAGATTGGCAACCCTGCGTAAATCACAGCCCAAAGCAGCACGTGTTATCGTCGTAGGCCCGACCACATGGTTGAGTGACGTCACGCATATCTGTATTCTATCTCCGGCAGAGTGCGCTGTCTCTGACCACGTGCTCAGCTCTGGCATCCAGCATCTGGTCACATCGAGAGGCGCAGACACATGCTTTTTGTGCGCGGACTGGACAGTACTCCGTCGTGCGGCAAGAGTGATTTTACATTCGATTGTGATCTTGGAGGACCGTGTGTGCTATGCCACCGCAGGTCTAAGTGTCGCCTTGTATCGGGTGTGATTTTATCGGAGTCCCGAGAGACCATATAATTACGAATCACTGCTGCTATACCGGGAGCGATTACTATATCAGACGGCCGAGTCTAGCGTGTATAATCCCGGTAGTACAAACGCATGTTGGCTTGATAACGAAAGAACTAGCCCATTAATAATATATTTATTGCAGCTAAATAGCCATACACAAAGAAAATAAATAATACATTTATATACACTGTACTCGCGCGCTTGGGCCTTGGTTTGCATATTCTTTAATTGTTTTTGTTCTTTTGGTGCAGAGTTCTAGGTGGTAACGTTCACACATGTATCCACATAGTTCGCACTTACATGTCTCTGTCGGTTCATGGTATGAGGTGTTGTTACAAATTAGATGGTGGAAACCATGTACTGCCAGTCTTGTGAACACGTGCCTCATCTCGAAGCTGGATGTTGTCCATGTCCGGTCTATCATAGCTTCAGTTCCAAAGAATTCTGGTGGGGAGTCTTCTCTTTTTTTTGTTGAGTGTTGCTAGGAGATTTTCTGATGCTCTGGTGTTGGGCAGGTTCAGGTGTGTTCTGAAGTCTTCAATGAGGAAGGATTCTCGTGCTAGAAGGTAGACGAGTCTTGATCTTGTTGTCTTGGATACTCCGATCGCTCTCTTTATGTATAGGGCTTTTATTCTTTCTAGAGAGGATAGGTTCTTCTCTGTAAGGTACGGCCAAATGATTTCCATCCCATATGTTAGAATAGGCATGATTTTTGCTCTAAATAGTGCCATCGCCGTCTCTAGGCTAAGTGATCTAATGTAGTTGATTTCGTGCATCGCCCGTATTGCCTGTGTTGTTTTTTCTATTACATGCTTTGTAAAGCATTTGGCACTTGTTTGCAGAGTAATGCCAAGGTACTTGAAATCGTTTACTATGGCTACTTTCTGCCTCTTTATGAAGATTTCTGTCATTGCTGGGATCTTTCCTCCTTGCCTAAATACCATCATTTTTGTTTTTGATGTATTAATTTCGAATGTGTGTTTGTAGCACCATTCCTCCATTTATTTTATCACGTTTTGTAGCTTTGTGATGTCCTTTGATCCGATTACTATATCATCAGCGTAGGCGTACGATACTACGTCATCCTTATGGGTTATTCTCATTATTTCTTCTGCTGCCAGGATGAAAAGTAACGGGCTCATTGGGTCACCCTGTAATACTCCGTTTGAAGTATCGGTTCTGAGAGTGATATGTTGTCAGAGATTCTTATTTTGTTCCATTGTAGTATCGTTTTTATGGTTTCAGTCCACACATGGTTCCTGTTTAGGGTTTCTTCCAGCTTCTGTGTCACAAGTTCCCGGTTTATGAGGTCAAATGCTTTTGTGAAGTCTATAAACCCTACGTAGAACTTTTCTCTTCTTTCAAGGGCTTCCCTGATGTTATTGAGTAGTAATATTATAGCGGTTACAGCTGATCTTCCTTTCCGGAATCCGAATTGATTTTCTGGTAGATACTCGTCTATTTCTTCTCTGACTCTCCCCACGATTGTTTTTGTGAATATCTTGAACGGAATATTCTCCTGAGCGATGCCTCTGTATGTGTTTGTATCATATGGATCGCCATTGCCTTTATAGAGTACTTTTATAGTTGAATGTCTCCATCTCTCCGGTATTGAGGCCGTCTCAATGCATTTATTGTATAATTTTGTCCATGTAGGTAGTAGAAGGTGAGCAGTGTCTTTTATGTACTCACTGTAAATGTTGTCTGGTCCTGCGGCTTTGTTTTTCTTTGTGCTTGAGATGATGTTTTGGACTTCATTAGCTGTCAGCGGAGTCCATTCTGTTGGCGCTAGTGTATAGGTACTTTGATTATTTTCTGGGGGTGTTCGATATTCCTTCCTTGTTGAGTATATTGTTAAAGTGTGTCATCCATTTTTCCATGTTTATATAATGTGTCTGCGCTTGCTTCCTAGGACGTAGAGCGATATATGGGTCTTTCTTAGCCTCTTTTACGATTCTTTTACCTTCTTTCTCCCAGTATACACTTTTCTTCTCCCGCGTGAGCGTTTTATAGAGACTTCGTTTTCTGTTGTATACCTGATAGAGTGTAAGGTTCTTCTCGTTTATTTTTAGTTCATGCAGGGCCTTCAATACTTCTTTTCTTAGCAGGTAGCATTCCTGATCGAACCATTGTTTCGCCTTTCGTTCCTTTCTTGGGGTTGCGGCTTGTATTAGCAGTTCTTCAAGTGTTTGTGCCCATTGCAACTAGCTTTAGACGTGAGATACAATACGGAATAGTTTGTGCAGTAAACATTCGAGAATAGACGAGGCTCTTATCATCGATGGAGGACTTGTAGATGCAATTGAACAGCTGTGAATGCTATTAAATTATTGCTTATGTAAAGCCGGTGGCAATTTGCTGAGAGGAAGAATTGTGTCTACATTGTTCGAGGCGCAGGAACTTATGATTTCCAGAATGGAACGAGGACATTTTATAACCTGTGCTGTTGAAGTGTCAATGAAGAATTTTGAAATGGAACTAGTCAGTGAAAATATGTGCCACTAAGCGTATTCGTGAGGGGACTGGACGGAGTGACATTTACATCAAGATGAGGCTATGATGTTGCCATGACAACCACACCGTGGGAGTCGGAGGACGCAGCCACCATGAAACGTGAAGGTCTCAGTTTCGATTCCTGGAGGAGGCGAGGAAGAAGATGGAGGAAGATGGAATCCTGCTGGTTCTCGAATGGGAAGGAGATGGTCCTGAATGAAGTTTGGTTCCAGAGGTTCTGCATTCTATGAGCATGCTAGGGTTGTACCATATTTTCTTATTTCGGCCAGTTGGTGAGCTAAAACATTACTTAAATTTGTAGTTGTGAGTAGTTTGTACTACTCAGTAGTACTAGATGCCATGGAGTTGAACTAATTATTATTTATTTGTTGATTAATTATTTTATAATAATTATTATTATTAATGGCCACATTTTTTCTTCGTCTATTAGGTAAATATATGAGGAAGTGATTCACATTGTAGGGTTGTCATACGTGGCAAGGAACAATCCACCATGCTTGGCACCATGAACCAGTTAATATTTTCTTTTGGGAATTTTTGTAAATCCGTCACTACTTCGAATGACAAGATTATTATTTTTCTACGATGATAAGATTGGAAATACGACGCGGATACTCAACTGAATTCATGATGGCATAAATGAAGGTGGTAGACTAGCTGTTGAGAGCTAGGGTGGAGTTCATGTTTTGAAATTCTTTTTTTTTCCTTTTCGATTTTGACTACAGCGTTGGTGGATCTAATTATGTGAACTCTCAAGGATTATAACTTTAAATATTCCCATTTTTTTCTTCGTCCACATTCATTGATATAGAGAATTTAATTATTAAAAGAATGCTCGTCATTATGCTTCGACACCTACCCATTTGACATTGCTACAGGTCATGCCTGCATTAGATAATTTATGCACACTAGTTATGTGATGAAATGAAAGGTCATGGTAATTAAAATATAATAATGAGTTTATCTACAACAAAAAAGGAAGATTGATTGGTGTAGTTGTTTATAAAAAAAAAGAGGGGAGAATTGAATGGAATGTAATAAAATAAATTTAGGATGATAGTTCACATATTCTGTGAACGTCTTTTGGCAATTTTCTGAGAATTAATCATGATGAAACCCTTTTTGAATAAAAATTAATAATGTAATAATAATTAGTAGTGTAATATCATTCTAAATAAGCATGACTATGCAAAATGTAGTCAGATGGTGGTGAATTAAGTATTCACAGGAGTAGGCAGGCGATAATCTAATCACTATGTAATGGATGGAGTGGATACACTGCAAGCATACCATCGAATTGGGAAAGATGGGAACTTTTAGTTGTGATATAATGATCAGCCATGACATTGAACTTTGCATAAATGTAGGATAATGGGTGCACGTTTGCTTGAAATATTTTGAGTAATGAGACTCTGAAATAACGTTGTACGATAAATATAAATATTGATTGCAACTTTAATTGAGTGGTCAAGTAGGACCTATATTGTTACAAAAATTATTTTTAATTAATAATTGGTGGATATAAGATTTCTTTTCCTCTCATTAGCTAGAGCGGAGATCAATACTATTATTTTTTGGCAAGCTATTCATTTAACTTTCTTTCATTATAAACTCAAGTGAGTGAAAATATTACTAATCTAGGACACTACCTGAGGGGCATTTAGCGTGATTAATTGATATTGATAGTCAAATGTGACTAAATCTATTTTTATTTTATTTTATTTAATTTTCTTCGAGTATCTCCTAATTTTATTTGTGTCTAAGGATAGGACGAAGGAGATTCGTTGACCCTTTAAAACTTAATTATGTTTATTTGGACTCTAAATATTTTTCTTTTTCATCGGTCCACACCAAGCTTTCATTTAGATCGAATCTCCGAGGCAAGATAGACTTCTTGGGGGTTTCCTATATTTGTATTGGTCAATGAGTTGCCAATAAATGGATGCCTATTTTTATCTTTTTACTTGTGCTTATCTTCTGATTTCTGTTGTGCTATTGCTTTGATTTAGGTTTGGGACTGGGTTGATTTAACGTGTTATACCTATATCCTGTTAACCACCCCTGAGACTACTTGAGTTCTCGTACCCACCGGCATATATTTTTTTTTGATATTCGAACCCAGACCTCAATCATTTTTTTTGTTCTTTATCTGATATATATCTTGTGTTATCGGCATGAATTGCGATGTTTTCGCCGGGTCATCCAATTCGATGCCGGTTAACGGGGACAGTATATAATACTAATACTATAACTATTTATAACTTATTATAATAACAGATCTTAAGATATACAATCTTATTGGACAACTATTTACACCTAACTCTATTATCATAATATGAAAACTTAATTCGATAAATACAACAACTTACAGCTGTTGTTGTTTGAGTCTTCAGTCTTTTGACTGGTTTGATGCAGCGCTCCATTCCTCCCTGTCCTGAGCTAATCGTTTCATCTCTACATAGCTCCGACACCCTACATCCGAGGCAATCTGTTTAACATATTCTAACCTTGGTCTACCCCTACAGTTTTTGTCCTCGACCCTTCCTTCCATAACTAAGCTTGCTATTCCTGGGTGTCTTAGTATGTGTCCTACCAACCTATCTCTTCTCTTCATTAACAGTCGCCAGAAACATCTCTCCTCTCCCACTCGTCTTAATACCTCTTCGTTTGTAACCCTATCTACCCATCTGATCTTCATCATTCTCCTGTAACACCACATTTCAAATGCTTCAATTCTCCTCTTTTCTGCTGCACCAATAGTCCAAGTTTCACTTCCATAGAGCGCCACGCACCAGACAAAGGCTTTCAAAAATGACTTCCTAATACCTAAATCTATATCCGATGTCAGCAGATTCCCTTTTTGTAGAAATGCTTTCTTTGCCTGAGCCAACCTACTTTTTATATCCTCTTTGCTTCGTCCATCACTGGTTATTCTGCTTCCTAAGTAACAGAAGTCTCCTACTTCCTTCAGCTTTTCACCTGCCAATTTGATCTCCATAGAGGTTTCTGATTTATTTCGGCTGCATTCCAGTATTTTTGTTTTACATTTATTAATTTTCATCATGAATTCTTTCCGTAAGACGGAGTCCATACCATTCAAAAACTCATTCAAATCCTCAGGCTTGTCGGCCAAGATGACGATGTCATCAGCAAATCTCAGAGTTGAAATTATTTCTCCTTGAATCTTCACTCCCACTTTAAATTTTTCTCTAATTTCCTTCATTGCTTGTTCAATGTAAAGATTGAAAAGTATGGGTGATAAGTTGCAGCCTTGCCTTACACCTTTCTGAATACCAGCTTCTCTCTCATGTCCTTCAACTCGAATGACTGCTGTCTGGTTTCTGTACAGATTGTATATCACTCTCCTATCCCTGTACTTTATTCCAATCGATTTCAAAATGTCAAACAATTTAGTCCAATCAACATTATCAAAAGCCTTTTCTAAGTCTACAAAAGCCATGAACGTTCTCTTATCTTTCCTTATTCTACCTTCCAAAATCAGCCTAAGACTTAGTACAGCTTCCCTTGTTCCTACATTTCTCCTGAAACCAAACTGGTCTTCACCCAACTCCGTTTCTATCTGGCTTTCAATCCTCTTGTAAATTATTCTAGACAGGATCTTGGAAGCATGAGTAATCAAGCTGATTGTACGGTAATCTTCACATCTGTCAGCTCCCACTTTCTTTGATATAGGGATGATTACATTCTTCTTGAAATCAGGGGGTACCTCACCTGTCTCATAAATCCTACACACCAAGTGAAATAACCTGATCAGACCTTCATCTCCTATGCAGCGTAGCAACTCAATCGGTATATCATCTATGCCTGGTGCTTTGTTCCTGCTTAAGTCTTCCAAAGCTCTATCAAATTCTGATCTCAATATTAAATCTCCTTTCGCATCCTCATCAATTTCCTCCTCCCTTTCCATTACATGATTCTCAATCTCCATTCCCTTATACAAACTCTCGATGTAATCTTTCCATCTCTCAACCTTTTCTTCCCTTACAGCTAGGTATTACAATTAAAATAGAAAAGTAAAATATAATTATAGATTTCATCGCTCCTATACACTAAGATATTCAACTACAGAGTAAAAACAATGGCACTGCAGATAAGCTTTCAACATTAATGAATTTTGTAAAATGTGTGTATTAGTAACGATTTAATAAATAATAATAATAATAATAATAATAATAATTCTATCAAAGGTTTTTATTTTTGGGGCAAGTTTTATATACTGGGGTAGTTTATTGTAAAATTTAACTCCTGTGTGAAATGTTCCTTTTTGATATATGCTTGTGTGTGTGTGTGAAATATGAATGTTTTGATTTTGTCTTGTGTTATGCCTATGAACATCATTGTTTGTTTTAAGAAAAACATCCTTATTCATTAAATTCTTAAAAAAAAAAACAACATAATACTTTCAAAGATATATATGCAGGGCAGTGGGAGAATGTTTAAATTTTTAAACAGAGGTCTACATGATTCTCTAGTGTTTACATTTGCCATAATTCTAATCGTACTCTTTTGTATCCTAAACGTGCTTAGTACATCTGGTGACATACCCCAAAATATGACCCCTATATCTAAGTATGAATGGAAATAAGCAAAATAAGTATTTCTTATCAGTCTCTTATACATGATTTGTTCCACAATTTTTGCAATACAAGTTGGTAAAGTAATAGGACGATAGTTATCTAATTCATCTTTTGAACCGTTTTTGTGCACTGGAATTACTTTTGATAACTTCAAAATATCCGGGTAAGTTCCTGAGAGAATTGAACTGTTTATTAAGTGTGTAAGTGGATTTATTATATTTTCTGCTCATTTCCTTAAAATTCTATCAGAGATGCCATCAATGCCAGCACAGAATTTATTTTTTAGCTCTTTTATAAATATTCTTACCTCTTCACTTGTGACATGATTTATAAATAAAGAATCACTACATATATTTATTTTATTATTAGAATTTAGTGTATTTACCTGTGATTTATTTAATAATTTTTGTGGAATTTCCAGAAAATAATCATTAAAAGTGTTTGTTATTTCCTCTGGACTATTAATCACTTTATTATTTCTAGTCAGTGTAATGTTCCTTTGTATTTTAGCAGATTTTCCAGTTTATTTGTTTATCACGGACCACATAGCCCTGTTTTTATTAGATGATTGGGAAATAAAATTATAATTATGCATTTTCTTTGCTAGTCTTATTACCTTATTTAATATGCTAGTGTATTTTTTGTAGTATAAATTGAATTCAGGTGTCGTGTGGTATTGTTTATATAATTTGTGTAGACATTTCTTTCTTTGACATGAATTTCTAATCCCTGTTGTTATCCAATTGCTAGTTTTGTTATTTTGAACAGTTGTTTGTCTAAAGGGGAATGCTGTTTCAAAATAGTGTTTTAGGGTACTGTTAACTGCATGAAATTTATCATTTACATTTTCTAGTTTATAAATTTCTGACCATGTTTCCTTATTTAATAATGAAACCTCCCCACTGTAGGGAGTATTCTAAGAGTATAAAGTCTATGGATACAAATGAAACCTCCCCACTGTAGGGAGAATTGTAACAGTATAAAATCTATAAATACAAATGAACCCTCCCCACTGTTGGGAGTCATTCTAACAGTATAATGTCTTATCAAATGAAACTGCCTCACTGTTGGGAGATATCAAACGGTATCAAGACTACCATTGAATCTGCTACACTGTTAGAGGGCATTTTAACTTTATAAAGACTACCATTGGAACTTCTCCACTTTTAGTTGCCATTTTAACTTTATAAAGAGTACGATTGAAACTGCTCAACAATAGGTGACATTCGATAAGGAACCGCCTCAAGCCCTTCTGGCAATTGACAACTCTGACATTAAGCATTTGGTCCTGATTTACCCGTGTCTCACTCATCTAAAAACGGATATCTTGTTAGGAATTTCTAGTTCTAACTACAGTGGTGTGAATATGTAATGTACTGTATATAATTCTGACAACTGTATATACTGCAATGAAAAGAGCTACCGTACTACTCTTCCACATAAGTATAGTACTCTCCCTGGATTTTACACAGCCTGCGAGTCTCTATTCTGGGGCATGTGCATTGATACGTGAATTGGTAGTCGCACAGAGCTTGGCCGGATCATAATCATGAATAAACCATGAGTTGAGCGCAGCGTCTCCAGTTAGATGTCAATATACTAGCGCGAGCTCTCAAGAACAACTGCAGAAATTCGTTGCGTAAACCGTAGTGGGCAGTGACGAGAGAGAGCCTGAGCTACAGAACTGCATCTTATTTCCTGTCGGTACCCCAGCACGTGGATGTACCGGTACCCAACACGTGGTATAAATACTGATTACTGCATCGAAGTACATTGCCACGGTGGGTGAGTGGTTAGAGTGTCGGACTACCAACCCCCCAAGCGTGCAGGTTCGCTCCTGGCCATTGTAAGTGATTTTTGAAAGGCGACAAAAATCACGATACTCATGTCATACGTTGTTGGCATGTTAAAGAACCCATTTGAATTCAGTAGGCCGTGTTCATAATGGCAAAATTAATCTCGGGATTTTCCGCCAACACAAAGTTCCTCATTTCTCTACTAGAAAGCGGTATAGCGTCAAGGAGCTTAGATATCTAACCTCCTTGACATTCATAGCGCTCCAAGGAACATTAAATTTGACAAGCAAGCTGCCCTCTGTGTGTCAACTAACAAAGCTTGTACCCGGCATCCGAGGCCATACGATAATATTATTATTGCATCGAAGTACATAATACTGTATGTTTGTAGCAAGTCAAAACTTGTATACATGGCACTTTTTGTAAGAGACTTGAAAAACTTCTCTGAATCATAGCTGATGACTACATGTGAAATGAAGCACGAATAACGAAGAATCTGATCTCCAGGCGTGACCCTGTCAGCGATGTGTGTTTGGCCTATATCCTGCTTTATTTTGTCCAAAATAAATTCCTAAACTCAGTGGCTGATCCAGAATTTCCTCAAGGGTATTGTGCATGTATATACTGAAAGCACCATCAAGAACTAAAATTCAACCGTAGCCTAACGTTTAGCCTGTTTTACCATAGAGTGCCCGCAGTGGTACTACATCACAATTTTCGTTAATTTATGGAAGCATATCGTCTGTGATTAACATTTTTGTTTCTTTTTAAAGAATATAATGTCTGGGTTAGAGGCCAGTTATTTAGTCTATTTTCATTTATGAGAATGTGTGTGTGTGTGTCCCTAGTAAAATCTAAACGGCTGGAGCGATTTCAATGAAACTAGCTAAGGACATAGTACTACACACATCAAGAAAAGTTGTGTATATTGCTGGCCAAGGGTTGTAGTAGTCCCAAACCCATTAGTCGTGCGTGCGTGCGTGTATATCGGCTGTGTACACTGACCTGTGTCATTGAGGATAGATCTGTGCGAGTGTGGAGATGACCCGGAGAACGCATGCACGAACAATACCAACAGGGCAGGGCCGGAATTTAGAGTATGCCGCCTATAGGCTAAAGTCCATTTGCCGCACCCTCTATTGTTCATATTTGCTTAATACGTTTTTCTTATACAACAAAAGGATGGATTTCATTGGCGTTTTCATCTTTTTTAAACATTAAGTTCATTTAGTTTAGATTAAACTACAATTTTAATGTCTTACATAATAAATGTTATACTGAAATTAGCCACCTGCTTGTCTTTTTTTTACTTAATTCTTTTAAGATTCGTTAAAAAATAAATGGGTTTCGAACTTAATTAATTAATTTGTTCTTGGAGATTAGTGATCACTATTTTACACATATTTTTATATTTTATTGCTAATGACTATCTTTTGCGTAATTGAAGAACTGTGTTCAGTTTGAATTAAGTTGTCCTACATGGTGAAATGAAATTACACAAAATGTAGTTAATTACTGGTTTATTTGTTGAAAAATATACAAACATCTCTAAAACAACTCACCCCACGTAATCTTGATGTTCAAATTTACATAGTTTTCTTGCGAGATTTCTTAATGGCAAACTCGTTAATAATGTCCTCATATGAAAGTATTTTTGTTGTATTTGCCTCCTTGCAAAGTACCGTAATGAAAGTGAGTTTAACCGTATTTCATAAATACTAGTTCGCCGATAGTTCTTATCTCTTCTAAGGTAGGCAAAAATGTAGAAGGACTAAAACATAGTTTTAAGTAAGATGTATTCTTAAATTCGTACGGAAAATATTACTAACGTCTGAAATATTTCATTTTAGCTTTTGAACAAATTGAAAACTGCCGCCCATGAAAATTTGCCGCTCTAGGCTGTAGCCTACTTAGCCTATTTATAAATACGGCCCTGCAACAGCGAGGAGGTGGTGGCATCACGTATGGTCGCCGAACCCCTCGTGTACATCCCAGAGCATATGATCAGGCATGACGAGAGGGTCTGGTAAATGGGGCTGCAGCCCTGGAGCTCGGACTTGTCGAGGGGCTTGGGGCGGTAGAAGAGGCCAAATAGACAATTTCCTTAAACGTAATTTCTAAATTATTTTTGAATTATTCTGACAAGGCTATATTATTTAATGCAACGTCATAAAGAGAACATAAAATGAATTTTATGGTGACCATGATTTTTTAGCTTCTCCTCCAGGGAAATGGCAAAGTTTCGAGAGTATTTAATTTAATGTATGGCATGTTGAAATTAATGAGTTCCTATACGGTGAAAAATGTCTAAATCAATACAGTATTTGAAAAAATGATTTACTTAGCATGGTCCTGAAAAGCGTCTTGCTTGTCTTTATGGTGAGGATAAACGGTAATACTCAGCAAGAATGACTAAAATCCACATTGATCAAAATCAGGAAGTTAAATGGAACAATCAATGGGAGACAATAATAAAACTTTGAATAACAGAAGAGCAAGAAAACTCATATTTAATTAGATAGCCTATACTAAATTACAGAGTTTTTTGAGGGGAGGTTGATACTTCCAGGTTAATGTTATGGGACCAATAAAAATAAGGGGCCCGGAAATTCTAGTCCTGGGACCCGGCCCTGCGTATGACAGGCACCTGTAGTGAAAGGCTATGCTGACAATTTTGGCCCAAATTTCGTGGACGATAACGCTCGCCTGGACAGGATAATGGAATGGCCTACCTATGCTCCTGATCTCAATTGTGTAGCGCAGGCGTGGACACTGCTTAATAAATAAGTCCGTCCCCACTGTGCTCCATGGCAATATGCAAAACAATTTTTTGTTTTTATTTTGTCCGACCCAGTCCATGCCCTTCAAATTTTAATACGTCTCACCAATCCACCAAAATAGCTGTGCAAAATATTTCACCGGTATTCTATCTATATCTCCCAAACTATTACTGATATCACTCTGAAATTGTGTACGGTGATAGTGAATACTCAGTTAAGTTCAGCTATGTGATGCTTAAAACATGGTAGGTAAAAATCCAACATGGCGGCCAAGCGAAGTTAAAATATTTAAATGGCATTTTCTCGAGATTTAATAAACCGAGAGCAGTGAAACTTGGCAGCATAAATGTTTATACATGATTTAATCTACTGGCATCTGATTCAATCCAATTTTTCTCATAACGACAAGATGGCTGCTGTGCGAAATTTTAAAATTATTTGTTTATTATTTGATTCCTAATCGTGTGCTTGAAGTGAACGTTTAAATAATAAACCTATGTAATAGTCTTCATCTAATGGTACATAACTATATCTCTATGGCCTACATATACCAGGTGGCCCGTTTCCCCCGTGCAATCTAGTTTTAGATGTCCCGCATACACTAATGCTGTATGGGATGCCTAATAACTGATTTCCACAGGGGCCACAGTGCATGCTGGCCGATTACGTCAGAATACGAAGGAATAACAACCGGACAGCCGCTAGGTGCATGTTCCTCAGCTCTACACGTCTAATGTACCCCATTGCCTTTTCGACCCTCGCATTTGAGAGCGCAATATACTCATAAAATGTGGTAGAACGACACGACAGTTGCTGGCAACATATTGAAAATGGCTGGTGTACTCAGCATCGATGAGTACACGGACATTATACTAATATATGGAGAAGCTGGTCGTAATGCTGTTGAAGCTCGTAGACGGTATGCACTGGTGTTTCCAGATAGACGCCTGTCGTCTCGACAAGTATTTCGCCGAACAGAGCTGCAATTACGAACGAATGGAATGTTCCAGGTCTAGACCCGTCTGCGGTAATGCTGAAGTTGTACGGAATGGACAAGAGTACTTCGAAGGGAATCCTACACACGGTCAGTTACACTTCACCTTACTGAGCTACTGCTGATAATAGTAATAATAATAATAATAATAATAATAATAATTTTAATTTTGTATTAGAATGTATTTATTAATTACTATTGATAATAAATTTGTGATATGTCTCAGGAATCTGACGGCAAAATCAGTAGAGATTATCTGTGACACATTAATTATTTTTCACAGCATTATACGATTTGTATTAATTTTCAATACAAGAGTGCATACAATAATACGTTTATTTTATAAATTAATGTTTATTTAGGTAATCATTTTTTATGCGACGTATAGCTAGTTGTTTGCTGTTCATGCTGGACAATCGAGGTAGTAGTTCATTAAATAGTGCTGGTGCAAGATAATTTAGTCTCTTGAAACCATAATAATAATAATAATAATACGAACGATCTATGTTACAATGTGCACATATTTATTGTTGCTTAGAGCAAAGAGAAGCTGCAAGGAAGCTAGGAGTGCCACGAACTTCAATACAGAGGATCCTGAAGGAGCGAAAATGGCATCCGTATAAGCCGCACCTACACCAACAACTGTATGGAAATTATTTCGATCACAGGGTAGCATATTGCCGAAGAATGGCCGCTGCATTACAGCAAGATCCTCATTTCGCCAGGAATATTCTGTGGAGTGATGAATGCTATTTCGCCAATGATGCCAACGTCAATACTCACAATCTTCATTACTGGGCTCCAGTGAACCCCCACTGGGTTCGAGCACAGCATGTTCAGATCCACTGGGGAGTTAATGTGTGGTGTGGTATTCTGGGAGACTAAATAATTGGGCCTGATTTATAGCCCCCAGACTCACAGGTAGGAATTATCTTGAATTTCTACAAACCGACTTGACTCTGGAAAACCTTCTAGAAGATATTCCACTCCAGGTTGTATTACAACATTGGTACCAGCATGATGGTGCTCCACCTCACACCTTCCGAGCCGTTACGGAATATCTAAATGCACGATACCCAGAACGGTGGATAGGTCGTGGAGGCCCCTGGCAGTGGCCAGCACGATCGCCTGATCTAATCCCTCTGGACTTCTTTCTGTGGGGCTATATAAAATCAAAAGTCTACGAAACGGTGCCAGAATATATTGATCAATTAAAACAACGTATTGGTGAGGCCTGTGCTGCAGTGACACCTGAAATGTTACGACGTGTCCGTGCAGACATTGCGAGACGTGTTTAGCATTGTATTCGCCACCAGGGACATGTCTTAGAGCATATTCATTATGAATAGCTGTCCAAGTGTGATATTTTAATTTATTTTATTTTATTTTCAAAGCTTTTATGGAATAATATGTGAGTTTTTGTCCACATAGCAAGCAATGCTATTGTAGAGTGAAATTTTTGTAGCGTACATGTACAAATTAATATGTTATTAAACTTTCTTTTCTGCATCTTTGGCGTGTTTACAAACTAATCCTGTTTATTACAGAAATCGTTGTTTGCAAAGGAGCGTTACAACGTGGTATACAATATGTTGCATGTTGTGCAACTATTTAGCAGTAGTTTTACTACACAAGTACTGTAACAGGACTCCTATTATTATTATTATTATTATTATTATTATTATTATTATTATTATTATTATTATTATTATTGTAACTATGATGTCTGCACTAGACTGTAATAATAAAATTACAATAGTGACACAGATTATCAGACAAATTCTTCACACACTCAAGTACACGGGGCTACATGCCCACTATGTTGTAAAGCCCCTGAAATTCAACAACTCAACAACTCAACGGTGAAATTCAACGTACTGTGTGAAGGCTTCGATCACAATTACGATGTACAGTCTGCACGACATCAGAATTGTTGCAGACGGGTCTAGCCAGGCTGGCATGTGCTTCAATCCATTAGCACTTAAATACAGCTCTGTTCGGGGAAATTCATGTACAAAAGGCCGGCGTCTATTGATGTGCGAGCTTTGGTGGGATTGTGACCAGATTCTCCACAGATTAGAATTATGTGTGTGTGCGCTCGTTTTTGGTGAATACCTCAGCCATTGTCGATGTGTTGATAGCAACTTTAATACTGCTGTGCCACGTGCAAAGCTACTATTCTGCGCTCTCCAGCTAGACTTCATACCGCTTTGGGGCGTATTAGACGGGAGCACTGAGGAACATGCAGTGTGCGGCCGTCTGGTTGTTATCTCTTGGCATTCTGACGTAACCTGCTTGTATGCTAGGTTACCCCTTAGCAATTCAGTTATTAGACCTCCCGTTCAACACTAGTACATGCGGGACATTTATAAGTAGATTGCACGGCGCAGGTGGGCCACCTGGTATAACAGTCCAACATGGTGATAAACCATAATATGTCGACGGTTCTCAATATCTCCGAATCTATTACAGCAACCGAACTGAAATTGTGTACGTTGATAGAGGCTATCAACATAAGTTCACCTATGTGCTTTTCAATAACCTGTTGAACGGAAATCTATCATGGCGGCGATGCGAAACTTAAATATTTATATAGATGTTTCTGGGATAATCCTTGTAATAGGCTAGAGAATTTAAATGGAAAAGACCAATGGGATATATGAAAATAGGCTGCTTGGTTCTCCATGGAACTACTTGTTTTATACAAAAAACTTGCAAAGTTTTGATTAAATGCGTGACCTGAATGGTATGGTTTTCCCGTGAAGATTAGTCCTTCCTTGTGCAGGCGATAGTAAGACATATGGCTGTCTGAATCATATCACCTCGTTCCTCCTGTAAAGGTTTGCCAAAATAGACAACGTTCTCCAGTATTCAGAGCAGTGAATGTTTCAAGATGAACGGGAATCTCTGCAGGGGTGTCAGTCCTGGCCTGCAACGAACCCTGTGGCAGACTGTTACGGATTGAATGCTGTGCCCTTGTTCTGTGCTGATGGATCGCCAATGTTCACCAGTAGAAGGATGAATCTGACTGGCTGAAATCATACCCAATTGATATACTGTACAACAGCTAATTTGAACTAACCTGGAAAAGTTGCTTCCACAAAATTATGGATTGTTTCCAGATCATATCGATCATCATCATCCTCATTTTCTGTAGGCGGGTGTTTATCATCCACTGGTTTCTTCTTGGCATTAATGGAAAGTGTATAGCCTTTTGCAAACTTATTCTTCAGATGTTGTGCTGAGCCAAGGCACCTGAATGTGCCGTTCACCATGATTGCTATCCTAGTGCATAACGCTTCACATTCCTCCATACTGAAATAAATAAGACAAGAATAATGGTGTGCAATTAGAATGCAATGAATCCCTTTACGAAAGCTACTTGATGCTAATAATGACACATGCCCCAAAAAGTACAATACAGGCATGCAAAATGAAGTTCCAGCAGAATATGAAGAAAAACACATAATGAATACAGGTAAGAGAGAGGCAATAAAACAGTAGTACTGATAAAAGGTGTGAAGCAGAAGTTAGAAACAAGTGTATAACCGTTAAAAGTTGTGTAATCACAGATGCTAGTAAGATAATGTACCATTCATTCATTCATTCATTTCCGTGTCGGCCAACATTTCCAAAATATTGTTACTTGTTACTTCCTCTAAAATCATCTTCCATTGTGCATGGGTTGTCCAGGAGGGGGCAGATTAGTAGGTGGCTTGGGTCTTGTTCAGCTCCACATTAACAAGAGGTGTCTGCGTCTGCTGGAAGGATCCCCCATTTTTGCAGGTTGGTCTTGCATCGAGGGACACCCACTGTAATGGTTTTACTTAGGCTGGGATGACAAGTGAAACGGTATTTACTTTGCTCCACGTTGAGCGTACAATTGTAATGGTAATTAATTAGTTCCCCATGTTGGTAGCGACAAATGTAATGGCTTCTTTCGCCCTCACGTTGAGCGACAAATGTAGCAGTTTTGCTAGCCCACACTGTTGGGTGATAAATGTAACTGTTTACCTTTGCCTAAGCTATGTTGTTTTAATGGGCGCCAAGACCTCAATGCAATGTTGAAATCTAAATTTGTATTTAACAACGTCTAGCTCTGGCAGAACACATTCAAGACTCTATTCACTCAGATCGTGGTATGATTTGATCATTAACCCAACAAACAATTGTATCAGGAGAAGGAATTGGTCTATATCTAATGCTACCTACTGAAAGCAAAGATTGCATTGTAAAAGAAATGAATTTATTATATAAAACAAGTATAGCCAAATTAATAATAATAATAATTACAAAATTTAAATTGGAGCGTTGTGATTTGAATATTACCGATAGAAAATTACGTGAAAACGGAGTCTGATAAATTGATTTTACTCTTATTTCCAAGCTATGAAGTTACTGAAATATGAAATGTAAAACAAAGAAAAATGAGAGATTGCGTATTTCTGCGTCATTTGCGCTTACCATTGGAAATTGCCAAGGCATTTCCCTCGTACTTGCTGATGCTGTGAGCTTCCCACAGTCTCCTGGACGTCGTCATCTCCGTCGGAATTTGATGATATTCTGGTAGATTAGATAATTCTATGGTCCGTACCTCGGACCCAAACACTCGTACAACCGCACTGGTTAAGTTTTGCAAAAGTTAGTCTTCAACTCCACTGAACATCGGAGCGACACGCACTTCCAACCGTACTCCGCAAGTTCTACACAGATAGTCCACGTTCCACGGAACATCGGAGCGACTCCCGCGTATATCCACACTCGGCAAGAACTACACAGATTGTCACTAACTCCACTGAACATCGGAGCGACACGCACTTGCGACCGTACTCCGCAAGTTCTACACAGATAGTCCACGTTCCACGGAACATCGGAGCGACTCCCGCGTATATCCACACTCGGCAAGAACTACACAGATTGTCACTAACTCCACTGAACATCGGAGCGACACGCACTTGCGACCGTACTCCGCAAGTTCTACACAGATAGTCCTCGTTTCACGGCGCGTCGAACGATATATGCACCTGTTGGCTCCCCCACCATGGTACCGACATCTAGCTTACGTCGTCCTCCCTGATTGGCTGAGCACGCCGCCAGTTCCCCTCCTCTGCCTCATTACACTCGGCGCGCGAGAGGGAGAAGTCGTTTTCCGTCCCAACAATTCGCCTTTTCTAGACCTTGCGACCCAAGATTGCGTCATGCTTCTCGACAAGATTAAGCGTGTACTTGAAATCCCAGTGCGTCACGTCTCTCGATATACCCTAACTGACGAAAACTCCGTAAAATTCCGTAATCAGATAATTTTCTATGATATCGTCGTTCGTAATAATTTGCTGGATAGCGTTTTCTAAGACATAGAAAACCTATCTGAATGCTAATAATTTTTATAAAATGCTCCGAAAATACCTAAATAATAATTATAATAAATTAATAATAATAATAATAAATTAACATGAAAAATTCTCTTGGCTGAACAATTTGCCGCGTAAATAAATATAGAATGGCTTCCTACTGACTTATGCCAGTTGCATAAAACCCCTCGAAAAACACGTTACATATTCGCCTCGGATCATCGGATGATTTACCGTGACGACGGTCCATTATCCGATTATCCCAGACACGTTAATAATCCCCATCCAAAATACATATTACATAAATGAAATCACCCTAAATTACAGATATATACACATAATTTTTCTTCACGCACTTTGCGTCAAAGTTTGTTGTCACTATGGATTGCACTTTGCAACCAGTCCAATGTTTTACATATGGAATAGTGTTCCACGGATATTTCCGCCTCTCAAATTTCTCTATGTTGGAGAAATATACATAATTAATGTGTGAGCACTATGTATTTATGATGTCATATCACACGCATTGAAGGTGTTCTGATATATTTATATCACCATAGAACTTCCTAATTTCACTGGAGGTCCCCTCCTTATGGTGACATTTAATTCCACTTATCACTGAGCACACGATCACACTATTGTGGCAGCGCCTCGTGACCATAATACTTAATCTCTCTTTAAAGTAGATTATATTAATATTGACTTCTGAAAAAAAAAACAGTAAATGCGCATTACATATAACACCAAATATTTCTGTGCCGTAATCGCCCTGTCTTGTTAAGTTCCCGTTAACCATATTCTACTTAATACTAGTTCTCAACACAGACCATTTCTCCTCACACAAATAATACCATTGTACAAATTATCTTAAATTACACACTTACAAATCTTACATGGCGAGGCCGTAAACAGAAATCACGTGTGCTGATATGTATGAGTTTCATGAAGGACTGTCTCGCATTCTGATGGCCCATCTTTTGCCTCGTGGACGCCTTAAGCTAACAAGCCCTATACAAGCGCTCCCCCATCTCTTGGAGGCAAATGGGAATTCACCAGCGCTACCAAATTCTGGCCTTGGTGTATCGAGACATTTTAGTGCTCAAGAGCATCCGACAATCCCGTCATATTTCCCTGTACCTTAAAAACTCTCATTTACTTACATACTACCCCCCTGTGTGACTTCTGATACGCCTGCCTGGAAGACCATCTCCTCCCACGCACCAAATACCACACTTACTTATTTGATAGGCTGGCTCGCCAGCTAAACAAACTCACTTTATGACACATGTTTTCGTAGACTATGTATATTATACGTCCCGTATAATCTGTTTCCCTTACTATCCTCCAGCACATATGCTGTTTTTCCAATACGTTTGGAAACTATAAATGTTTCTGCGTCACCTGCTTCCAACCTTGCCAGTGGCTCCCTTAAATGAACGTCATCACCTAGCATATTTCTCAGTGTCTGTAACGATGCCCTGTTGCTACTGTCCACGCATGCTAACCCTACTTTCCTCTGGTGTTACACCTCTACTCGACACTCTATGACCTAAAAATGTCACTTCTGACTGACAGAATGACGACTTAGACAGCTTCAAAGTGAACCCTGCCTGATCTAACTTCTGAAAAACTATATTTAAATGACGTAGATGCTCCTCAAAACTGCGTGAACTAATTACCATATCATCAATGTAAATGGTTACAAACTCTCCTGTGTCATCCCCTAATGCGATGTTTAAAGCCCTAATTAAAGCTGCTGAACTACTCTTTAACCCATAAGGTGTTCTACAAAATTGATAAAGGTTATATTTATGACTAAAAGCTGTAAATGGTCTATCTTCGTACATAAGTGGCACTTGCCAAAAACTGGAACTCAAATCTACACAAGTGAAATACTTCTTCCCCTCAAATGTTTGCATTAATTCTTCTATTGACATAGATTTCAGCTGATCTGAACTAATTCTACTGTTAACCAAACGAGCGTCTAAGCAAATACGAACCGTGCCGTCGGTCTTGGGTACCGTTATCAAAGAATTAACATACGGACTGTTAGAGTGCTCAATAATCCCATCTTCAAGCATCTGATTAATTTGTGCCTCAACTGCACTCTGATAAGCGAAAGGTACAGGATATCTATGTCCTGTGAATACTGACCTATCAATAACGTTCAATGAATGGGTATAGCAATTGGCCATACCAATGCGATCCTCAAACACTCTCCTATTACACCATAACGCATCATAGAGCCGAACACACTGTTCATCCTCTATATTTCCCTGAAATGCAGCCTCACGTAACGAGTCCTCTAGACTTCCGTTCGTAATCACACTGCCCACAAAACATGGAGAACCCCGCTCTACGGCTGGCGATATCTCATTTAAAGTACAAATCACACCTACAATACTACTTCTCTGAATATAGTCATTGAACGCTACTTCTACTTCAGAATCTCCCCATTTAAATTTCAAACTCCCTACATCATAACATAAGTTACCCGACACTCTACTTAGCCACTCTGAACCCAAGATAACACTGAATACTAAATTTGGAATTACAAGACAAATCTGCTTCTCTACATGATTATTAATTTTAATGTCTACTAAAACTTGCTTAGAAATTACTTTAGACCTCTTCCCAACAGCTGTGATAACAAAAGTGCTTTTAATTGGCATCTCCTCAAAATTTACTCCAGTTCCTTTCATTTTATCATAAAATGCACTACTTATGCAACTCTTCATACAACCACTATCAATTAAAACATCTGTGTACGCCTCGGACACGTTAAATTTAACTATGGGGCTCTTACTAACCACTTCCTGAATAATACCTTCATCATTTAGTTCATGTAATAATTCATTTCTTACATTTAGGTCATAGGGTTCCTGTATAATTGTATGGACAGGGCATGCTACAGACTGAGATTCTGACCTTACTTCGCAGCCTGGTTCGCGTTTAAAGAACCGCTACAGCTGGCCGTAGTACTAGTTACTACTGCACTGGTCTGGTTGTTCTGAGTTGTGTTGTCATTGTTTGGCTGTATATTACTACCACTAGGCTGTCCTCTTCCTTGACCCCTATTCTGGTTGTAATTATGGTCATTATAATTTCTCCCTTGATTTCCCCTGAAATCATTGTTTCTCCCTTGATTTCCCCTGAAATTATTGTTCCTCCCTTGATACTGATTACCATAGCCATTTCCTCTGTTCTGATTTAGCTGATTATTATTATTTCTATTTTGAGCGTTGGCCCCTTCGCCACCGTTCCCTTGAACTTCTTGATGCCTGGCTTCATTAGGTCTATTATTATTATTACCCTGGTTCCGATTGAAATTGTCCTCATAACCCCCTCTCCCTAGTGCATCAAATGTGCTTAACAAATTTTCTACTTGTGATATAGTCTTTACATTCTGGATACAAGCAGCCTCCTTGATCCTATAGGGAAAGTGCCTAAGTAGCAACCTTACCACATCACTTTCCTCCTTCAAGCCATCCAGATATTTACACACTAATACCTGCCCTAAAAAGTATTCGGTCATGGTGGAGCTTCCTTTAGGGTTATATTTACCACACACTACTCCCTCACGATGCTGCGACTGAATAACCTCATTCCAGAACTTTTCACAGAATTTCATTTTAAAATCATTAATATCAGTAAACTTGTCTCTGTAGACAGCAAACCAATTCCTCGTTTCCCTCACAAACACTTGTTCTAAAATTTCAACTACCTGGCACCACTCAATACTACCATTTTCCAACCTCTCCCCGAATTTATTTTCTATAGTGTTCATGAACTCCATTGGGCACCCCTGTCGATTGCTGAACTTACCCAGTTCTACCTCCCTGTGTGTGCTATTCACAAAAACTGGCCTATTCTGACTATTTTCTTGCCTGATCCTAGCTTTTAATTTTAATTCTAATTCTGCGATTTTCTCCTCAGCCTTCCTCTCAATACTGTTTACTGTTAATTTAATGTTTCCTTCTGATTCTTCTACTTTATCATATAGCTTTGCTTGTTTCTCCTCAATCTTGCTAATGCTCTCTCTATTACTCTCTCTTAAATCATTTACTTCTGCAACTATTTGCGAGTGGACTTTCTCAATTCTACCCCCCAGCTGTTCCTTAACCTCTTTAGTTGCTACCTGAATTTTGTCCATTTCTCCCCCCAATTGCTTTTTGACCTGCTGTGTTTCCAGTTGCACTAGTTCTTTTAAATTTTCAGCCTGTGTACTGATTCTAATTTCTAACTCCTCCTGTACTTTTCCTAATTTCTTGTCTACATCTGCAATGATCTCTTTAACCTTCTCTTCCATTACTCCTCTGATTTCTCCTCTAATCTGCTCCATTTTCACACTAATTTCCTTGTTGTTCTTATCTAATTTTGCATTATTCTGTTCTAATTTTTTATTTAAAGCTTCTGTACTTTCTTTATTTTCCCTACTGTTTTGTTCTAATTTTGCATTTAAAGCTTCTGTACTTTCTTTATTTTCCCTACTGTTTTGTTCTAATTTTGCATTATTCTGTTCTAATTTTGCATTATTCTGTTCCAATTTTGCATTTAAGGCATCACTACTAACTTTGTTCTGATACATGAACTCGAGAAGTAAAGTTTTTAATTCTGGTTGGCCGCCTACACTCCCTGTTCCAGTATCGGGATTTACCTCCGCTACCCCGGTACTACCATCACTTGACATACTGCTCGTATCATCACTCTCCAGTTGATGACCACTACGTAACCTCATCTGTCTTTCTTTCTCATCCCCCATAATGATATACACTGATAAAGACAAATAACCCCCAAAATACAGGCACAGAAATATATACCCTTCTCCTTCCACAAATGTTATTAGGTTTTCATCCCCACGTTGGGCGCCAAATGTAATGGTTTTACTTAGGCTGGGATGACAAGTGAAACGGTATTTACTTTGCTCCACGTTGAGCGTACAATTGTAATGGTAATTAATTAGTGCCCCATGTTGGTAGCGACAAATGTAATGGCTTCTTTCGCCCTCACGTTGAGCGACAAATGTAGCAGTTTTGCTAGCCCACACTGTTGGGTGATAAATGTAACTGTTTACCTTTGCCTAAGCTATGTTGTTTTAATGGGCGCCAAGACCTCAATGCAATGTTGAAATCTAAATTTGTATTTAACAACGTGTAGCTCTGGCAGAACACATTCAAGACTCTATTCACTCAGATCGTGGTATGATTTGATCATTACCCCAACAAACAATTGTATCAGGAGAAGGAATTGGTCTATATCTAATGCTACCTACTGAAAGCAAAGATTGCATTGTAAAAGAAATGAATTTATTATATAAAACAAGTATAGCCAAATTAATAATAATAATAATTACAAAATTTAAATTGGAGCGTTGTGATTTGAATATTACCGATAGAAAATTACGTGAAAACGGAGTCTGATAAATTGATTTTACTCTTATTTCCAAGCTATGAAGTTACTGAAATATGAAATGTAAAACAAAGAAAAATGAGAGATTGCGTATTTCTGCGTCATTTGCGCTTACCATTGGAAATTGCCAAGGCATTTCCCTCGTACTTGCTGATGCTGTGAGCTTCCCACAGTCTCCTGGACGTCGTCATCTCCGTCGGAATTTGATGATATTCTGGTAGATTAGATAATTCTATGGTTCGTACCTCGGACCCAAACACTCGTACAACCGCACTGGTTAAGTTTTGCAAACGTTAGTCTTCAACTCCACTGAACATCGGAGCGACACGCACTTCCAACCGTACTCCGCAAGTTCTACACAGATAGTCCACGTTCCACGGAACATCGGAGCGACTCCCGCGTATATCCACACTCGGCAAGAACTACACAGATTGTCACTAACTCCACTGAACATCGGAGCGACACGCACTTGCGACCGTACTCCGCAAGTTCTACACAGATAGTCCACGTTCCACGGAACATCGGAGCGACTCCCGCGTATATCCACACTCGGCAAGAACTACACAGATTGTCACTAACTCCACTGAACATCGGAGCGACACGCACTTGCGACCGTACTCCGCAAGTTCTACACAGATAGTCCTCGTTTCACGGCGCGTCGAACGATATATGCACCTGTTGGCTCCCCCACCATGGTACCGACATCTAGCTTACGTCGTCCTCCCTGATTGGCTGAGCACACCGCCAGTTCCCCTCCTCTGCCTCATTAAACTCGGCGCGCGAGAGGGAGAAGTCGTTTTCCGTCCCAACAATTCGCCTTTTCTAGACCTTGCGACCCAAGATTGCGTCATGCTTCTCGACAAGATTAAGCGTGTACTTGAAATCCCAGTGAGTCACGTCTCTCGATATACCCTAACTGACGAAAACTCCGTAAAATTCCGTAATCAGATAATTTTCTATGATATCGTCGTTCGTAATAATTTGCTGGATAGCGTTTTCTAAGACATATAAAACCTATCTGAATGCTAATAATTTTTATAAAATGCTCCGAAAATACCTAAATAATAATTATAATAAATTAATAATAATAATAATAATAAATTAACATGAAAAATTCTCTTGGCTGAACAATTTGCCGCGTAAATAAATATAGAATGGCTTCCTACTGACTTATGCCAGTTGCATAAAACCCCTCGAAAAACACGTTACACCACTCTTAGGCGATACAGACATACTGTATGCAGCAAGTACATGGACAACAACAAAATGAGATGAAGTAGCTGGGAATAAGTTCCTTAGATAGGCTATATCGTAGGGAAGACTGGGAAAGAGAATCGGGAAGAGGATTGAGTTTCAAATTATAGGATATGATAAAAACAAACAAGCTGGACACATGCTGCGATTGGGAGAAAACGTACGGTATTTACAGAAAACCCAACTGGAAAGAGGTGGATGGACATTGTACAAGAGTGGGGCAAGGATAGAAGAAATAATGGTGCAGGGAAAGGTTGGTGGAGAGACAGGTAGTGAAGGAGGCCCCTGATTCGCAATTCAACCTGCGAAGGAACGGGACGAGCTGTGATTCATTAAGGTGCTTTTTAAAAAGAGGGGTAGATCAAGAAATATTGCAGTAATTAAATAAAATGTAATTCGCATTGGAGACACACCTCCATGTTTGAAGTAGTATGCAGGATGCCAGTCATCTGTTCAATACATCAAGTCAAGGAGTATTGCGAGAAAGACGAAACACTTCCCATAAAGGTTGAAGAAATGGAAATAGTTTTTCTGCTAGAGCTGAGAGAGCGCTACCAGTTGACAGAGCAGGGAGAGGTATTCAACTCTTGACTACGAATTAAATCAACACTATACCGTACCGATCCGGGTCACACATAGCGTATCGCAGATTCGAATTTACAAACCTCCAGGACAATCCGATGTAAGGACCGTCTGAACAGTAATTTAATCAACACAATACCGTACCGTTTCCAATAAAATATCACGGATTCGAAATTACAAACTTCCACCTCATTGGGATTCGAACCAGCGACCCTCCAGGACACTAAAGGTGACTTTTCGAAAATCCGGTGTAAGGAATGTCTGAATACTAATTTAATCAACACAATACCGTACCGATTCCGCTAACATATCGCGGTTTCGAATTTAAAAACTTCCACATCATTGGGATTCGAACCCGCGACCCTCCAGTACGCTAAAGGTGACTTTTCGAAAATCCGATGTATGAAACGTCTTAATATTAATTTAATCAACACAATACCGTACCGTTTCCGACAAAATATCGCAGATTCGAATTTACAAACTCTACCCCATTCAGATTCGAACCCTCGACCCTCCAGGACGCTTAAGGTAACTTTTCGAAAATCCGATGTAAGGACCGTCTGAATAGTAATTTAATCAACACAGTGCCGTACCGTTTCCGATAATATATCGTGGATTCGAATTTACGAACTTCCACCTCATTGGGATTCAAACCCGCGACCCGCAAGGGCGCTATAAGTGACTTTTCGATAAACCGATGTAAGGACCTTCTGATTACCAATTTAATCAACCCAATACCGTGCCGATTCCGATAACATATCGCGGATTCGAATTTACAAACTTCCACCTCATTGGGATTCAAACCCGCGACCCGCAAGGGCGCTATAAGTGACTTTTCGATAAACCGATGTAAGGACCTTCTGATTACCAATTTAATCAACCCAATACCGTGCCGATTCCGATAACATATCGCGGATTCGAATTTACAAACTTCCACCTCATTGGGATTCAAACCCGCGACCCGCAAGGGCGCTATAAGTGACTTTTCGATAAACCGATGTAAGGACCTTCTGATTACCAATTTAATCAACCCAATACCGTGCCGATTCCGATAACATATCGCGGATTCGAATTTACAAACTTCCACCTCATTGGGATTCAAACCCGCGACCCGCAAGGGCGCTATAAGTGACTTTTCGATAAACCGATGTAAGGACCTTCTGATTACCAATTTAATCAACCCAATACCGTGCCGATTCCGATAACATATCGCGGATTCGAATTTACAAACTTCCACCTCATTGGGATTCAAACCCGCGACCCGCAAGGGCGCTATAAGTGACTTTTCGATAAACCGATGTAAGGACCTTCTGATTACCAATTTAATCAACACAATACCGTCCCGTTTCCGATAATATATCGCGGATTCGAATTTACAAACTTCCACCTCATTGGGATTTCAATCCGCGACCCTTCAGGGCACTACAGGTCGTAGGTGCTCGCTAAGAACGGATTTCAAAAAAATCACTCGGGATCATGGTCGAACGGCGAGAACCGCGATTTCTACTATATATTTTCAAATACCACTCGCTCATTCATCACGAAATCTCAGGAACAACCGAACGGATTGGAATGAAATTTGGTATGCAGCTTCCTCACGGGCCGTAGGTGCTCGCTAAGAATGGTTTTCAAAAAATTCACTCGGGATCATGGTCAAACCACGAATCCGCGATTTCTACTATATATTTTTCAAATACCACTCACTCATTCATCACGAAATCTCAGAAACCACCGAACGGATTGGAAGGAAATTTGGTATGCAGCTTCCTCAAGGGCCGTAGGTGCTCGCTAAGAAAGGTTTACACAATTTTCACTCGGGATCATGGTCAAACCGCTAAAACCCCGAAAACCGCTATTGAAGTCTTTTTTTGCCAGGTAATGCGGGCTGCATCACGTCGCCCCTACCAGAGATCTGGCACTTTGAAGGCTTTGAGCTGTGTGGCAATGCTCAGTGTGTTATTTACTGTCATAACGTGCACGTCATTGTCGGCGCTCCAGACCTTTAACCACTCTCTCTGTTCAAACAGTAACTTACTTCTGTAATTTGTACTTTCACCATCACTTCATAATCATCATATTGGGATATTGCATTTCATTTCTGTTTGTACTTCGTACTTTCACCATCACTTTATAATCATCATATTGCATTATATATTAGCCTTTAGTTGAAGTAACTGTAGAGTTCCTTTGTTTGTTGGATTAGGTTCGGCGTTTTTCATAATTTTTTGGTAGTACATAGTTAGTTATAAAGAAAAGTAGATTTTGGTAAAAGAAAATTACCTCTTCCAACGTTAATTTTATTAAGTTAGGCTAGGTCTATTCCATTTATCAGTTTTTTTTAGTAGAGATTTGTTTTTTCGTTAGGTGTATTCCATTTTTTTTTATTACTCAAGGGAGGTTATTCTTCTTCTTAATTTTTTGTACTTACTCTTCATTGATTGTTTTCACGATGGCTGCAGTAAAAATGTTAGAGGTAGATGGCACCCAAGTTCCCCACCAAATCTATGAAATTCCCGGAGATGGCGCCTATATCTTCTCTGCTCTATCTTACGCAATGTATGGCAACATATTACATGCACGTACAGTGCGTGCTGATATCGTCAGACACGCCTCTAACAACTGGGAAAGACTACAGGTGTATTCTATGACACGAGATTGCCTTACACTTACGGTACATCATTCGAATTGCAAGTAGCGGCAGAGATTTATCCTTTCCAATTCCAGGTTTACTGTAATCGTGTACTCCGAACTGGAAATACGTATGGTTCTGCAGCTTCTGTTAGCAGGTTAAGGTTTACGGGCGATTTCACGCAGGGACATTTTGATGTTAAAGAGCAATTCACGCCTACTATTTTACAATGTGAATACCCGCTTCTCATTCAGCCTTCTCCATTAACATCTTCTCCTTCTACCTCGAAAATCCTCCTCGAGCCAGTGCCTCAAACCAAATCGAATTGAGGTTCAAAACGTTGAAAACAATTTACTAACAAAGTCCGTACAAAACAATTAAATAAAGCTGTAAACAAATACGCGAAAGAACATCCTGAAGTAAACCTTAGGGCAGTTAAGAAGTGTGTTGAAAGCAATAAGAAAGTCAATAGGGATGCAGTGGACAAATATACAAAGAGCCACCCAGAAGTAAATAGGAATGCAGTGGCCAAATATACAAAGAGCCAGCCAGAAGTAAATAGAAAGGCTGTTGTTACACATAATTTTATAAGAGCTCAAGTCAAGATTCTTCCATGGACAGTACTAAAAATGTCCGGCTTTCAATATAATCCACAAACTGATTATTCTGCGAACAAAAAATTGAATATTGTCTCTCAGGTGGTTTGTACATTTTGTAAAGCCAAGAAATGGAAGGACGAATCTCCTGGAATGTATTGTAGTAATAGAAAAATACAGCTTCCCCCGATCCAACAATATCCTGAACCCTTGCACAGCCTCCTTAACCATCAGCACCCAGAATCAGAACACTTCCTGTCTAATACACGTAAATATAATAGTTGTTTTTAAATGACATCTTTTGGTGCAAAGGAAGTAAAAGAAGGCAATTTCATGCCAACGTTTAAAGTGCAAGGGCAGGTATACCATCGAATCGGGAGCTTATTACCATCATCTGAACAACAGCCTCAATTTCTACAAATTTACTTTGTTGGAGATGAAGACATAGAAAAAAACATCCGATGCGGCATCTTCCCTGACGTTAAACCTCAGATAGTTCTCCAAATGCAGGATCTGTTACACAAGCATAATAGATACATTCAGGATTTTATATCAGCAATGGAATCAGTTCCTGATGGCAATCAAGACTTCCGGGTGGTTATCAAAGCTGACAAAAGACCTCTTGACGAGCACAAAGGCCGCTATAACGCCCCTAGCACTAAGGAAGTGGCGGTTTTAATTGTTGGTCAGGAGTTTGAGAAAATAGATATTGTACTCCACGGCAGAGATAGCAGGTTGCTTCGTATTAGTGAAACACATCGCGCGTATGATGCTCTGCAATATCCGCTTATGTTCTGCCGTGTAGAAGATGGCTACTGCATTAATATCCCTCAACGTCACATCAGCACTCAAGCACCTTTGAAGAAGACCGTGTCTGCCGCTAACTTTTACAGCTTCAGAATATTTGAGCGTGAGGGTGATAATTCTTATCTTTTGTTATTTCGCAATCTTCTCAATCAGTTTCTGGTTGATATGTATGCAAAGATTGAGACAGGGAGACTAATTTGGATTCGCATTAATCAGAAAAAGTTGAGAAGTGAGGAATATGTGCACCTTAAGGATGCAATGAGTAAAGCTGACAGCCGTTTGTCAGATATTGATAAAATGGTCGTGTTGCCGTCGACATTCGCTGGAGGCCCGTGCTATATGCATGAACGCACTCAGGATGCTATGACTTACGTGCGCCATTTTGAACGTCCTGATCTTTTTATAACATTCACCTGCAATCCAAAATGGTCCGAAGTAGTCGAGCACCTGAAACAAGGTCAACAACCTCAAGATAGGCATGATTTGGTAGCGCGGGTATTCCATTTGAAAGTTAAGCACATGATAAGACTTCTTACTAAGGGTTGTATCTTTGGTCCTTCAAGGTGTCACATGTATTCCATTGAATGGCAAAAGCGAGGATTACCTCACGTTCACATACTTCTGTGGCTGGACGAAAAGCTAAGACCTGAAGACATCGACAAGGTGATCAGTGCTGAGATTCCTGAGATTCCTGACCCAAATCTTGACCCTGCTCTCCATGAAATTGGCAAGGCAACCATGATTCATGGTCCATGTGGAGTTCTCAACAGGAGTTCGTCTTGCATGGAGGAAGGAGTATGCACCAAGAAGTACTCCCAGACCACTCATCAAGGGAACCCAAACCGGGGAAGATGGGTGTCCCAAATATCGCATGCTACCCACTTCGGAGGGTGGGGTTTCTATTACTAAAAAGGGAGTGGAAATTGACAATAGCTGGGTGGTACCCTATATCCCCGTCCTATCTCGCACCTTCTCAGCTCTTATCAATGTTGAGTACCGCAACTCTGTAAAGTCAATAAAATACATTTGCAAGTATGTTAACAAAGGTTCCGACCAAGCAACTTTTAGCATCGGAGAGTTTGAAGATGTTGCGAGATATGAATTAGGACGCTACATCAGTAGCTCAGAGGCGGCTTGGTGCATATTCTGCTTCCTCATACATGAACGCTATCCTTCGGTCATGCAACATGCCGTCCACCGCGAGAACGGCCAGCGGGTTTACTTTAATGAAGACGACGTTCGTGATCAGTTTAACAGCCCTCCAAACACAACTCTTCTTGCTTTCTTCGAACTATGCCGATCCGATAAATTTGCTTCAACACTTTTATATTGTGAAGTTCCATCCTATTTCGTTTGGAAAGGTAATAAGTTTTGTAGAAGGAAACAAGGAAAGCCAGTCCCAGGTTGTCCTGGTTTGAAATAAGATCAGACCCTTGGCAGAGTTTACATCGTTAAGCCTGGTAATGCCGAGTGCTATTACCTCCGCCTCTTCTTACATAAAATCCCTGGCCCTCAGTCTTTTACTGACCTCAAAACCGTGGCAGGGGTGGTTCAACCAACATTTCAAGCGGCATGTAAAGCACTTGGCTTGCTACAGGATGATGCGCACTGGGACCGCACACTAGAGGAAGCATCCTCCACCGACTCTCCCCACAAGATACGCGAGCTGTTTGCCATCTTACTGGTGTTTTGTCAAGTGAGTGATCCCATCATGCTCTGGAAAGACACAAAGACAGCCTCGCGGAACATGTGGTGAGAGAGGTTCAGAGGCAGTGTGCTGATGTCAACCTGACCATGGGCGTTATCTACAACAGGTGTCTGGTGCTTCTTGAGGATTTAGTACTAAAATTGTCTGGTCAACAACTAGAACGCTTTGGACTTCCGTCGCCTTCTAGAGAACAAGACTCCATCGTTGTACACCGAGAATATGTCAGTGAACTTATCTTGCGACACAATTAAGTTGTCCAAAGTGGTTGCTGATAATGTTCCAAAATTGAACAACGAGCAGAGATTGGCCTATGACGAAATAGTTCGAAGTGTTGTTTCTGAATGTGGTCAGCTCTTTTTTCTAGATGCACCAGGCGGAACTGGCAAAACCTTCCTGATTAATCTCCTGCTCAGTACATTTAGAAGTCGACAGAACATTGCCATCGCAGTCACCTCCTCGGGTATTGCAGCAACCCTACTGGATGGTGGAAGAACAGCTCATTCTGCTTTCAAGCTCCCTCTTAACCTCAGTCACGCTGCATCTGCCCTTTGTAACATTTCTAAGCAAAGTGGCACAGCTCGCGGGCTGAGAGAGACAAAACTCATTGTTTGGGATGAATGCATGATAGCGCACAAAGGAGGAGTCGAGGCATTGGACAGAACACTTAGGGACATTAGGGGTAACAAACAACTTATGGGTGGAGTCACAGTACTTCTTGTCGGTGACTTTAGACAGACCCTCCCTATTTTACCCCGTGGAACACGGGCTGACGAAGTAAATGCCTGTCTAAAATCGTCTTACATATGGCCCAAAGTCAGATCAATTCCCTTGACTGTCAACATGCGCGTACACCTCCATGGTGATTTTATGGCTGAGGAGTTTTCCTGTCTCCTTCTAAGCATTGGCGATGGAAAGTTGGAGGAAAATGACGGAAAAATAACTATTCCAGCTCAACTGTGTGAAGTTGTTGACAGTTTAGAGAATTTGATCGAAAAGATCTATCCCCAAGTGTTTGTAAATTCCAACCTTGATAATTCATGGATGGAAGAAAGAGCTATTCTTACCCCAACAAATGACTCTGCTGATTGTATAAATATCGCCATTCTTAAGAAGTTATCAACAACAAAAATGGTATACGAATCAGTAGACTCAGTTGTAGAGGTTGAAGTTGCAGTTCATTATCCTGTGGAGTTTTTAAAAACTCTTAACCCGCCCGGAATACCGCCTCATGTCCTGATCCTCAAGGTTGGTGCTCCTGTCATGTTATTGCGCAATCTAAACCCTTCTAAACTCTGCAATGGAACCAGGCTGCAGGTTAAAGCTCTGCATAAATTTGTGATTGAAGCCACCATATTTACAGGGGTTGGCCAAGGCGAAACTGTCTTCATACCCCGCATTCCTCTAATCTCATCAGGCCAGCAATTTCAATTCAAACGTCTGCAATTTCCTTTGAAAGTTTGCTACGCCATGACAATTAACAAGGCTCAGGGGCAGAGTTTAAAAGTAGCTGGTGTGGATCTGAGAAGTGATTGTTTCGTACATGGTCAACTGTACGTGGCATGCTCCAGAGTCAGTTCTTCTGGTGGCTTAGTCATTCAGCAGCCTGATAGAGAGACCAGAAATGTAGTTTACCGAGAAGTGCTTATGCGTTAAAAACACTCTCGATAAACATGGCAGTAGGCTAGGGGACCTGCCTTCAATCAAAGCTCCCCGTCGTATAGTGCACCCTATTTTCAATTTCAACGCTCCATGTTGCCGTGATTATCTTCCACTACAGGAAAAATCTATATAACTAATATTATAACGGGATTCCAAATGTTATTGCGGGCGAAGCCGCGGGTATCAGCTAGTATATATATATATAATATATATATATATATAAAGGAATGTCTGTTTGTTCGTATTTTATGCGTTCATAAACCATTCATCCGATTGCAATCAAATTTTGGTGAGTTGTTTTACACACTCCCGGGAGGTTTATAGGCATAGTTAATTCATTTCAAAATAGATAGCCCACGAGTAGTATAAACAAATGCGTAATGGCGATGCGTTCATATAGGCTACAATTCATCCGATTGCGATCAAATTTTGGTGAGTTGTTGTGCACAGTCCCGGAAAAGTTATTCTATTATATAAAACAAAGTGTCCTGACTGACTGACTCATCATCGCCCAGCCAAAGCTATTAAAGTTAGAAACATAAAATTTTGGGGATATGTTTGTTGTAAGTCAAAACCGTCCACTAAGGAAGGATTTTTGAATATTCAGGTTCGAAGGGGTCTTAAGCGGGTTAATCCTGAATTTCATTGACTAACAATATCTCACGAGTGGTTTCATGTAGGGATGTGATACTCGTCCTGGAGGGTCGCGGGTTCGAATCCCAATGAGGTGGAAGTTTGTAAATTCGAATCCGCGATATATTATCGATAACGGTACGGTATTGTGTTGATTAAATTAATATTCAGACGGTCCTTACTTCGAATTTTCAAAAAGTCACCTGTAGCGTCCTGGAGGGTTGCGGGTTCGAATCCCAATGAGGTGGAAGTTTGTAAATTCGAATCTGAGATATGTTATCGGAATCAGTACGGTATTGTGTTGATTAAATGAATATTTAGACGGTCCTTACTTCGGATTTTCGAAAAGTCACCTGTAGCGTCCTGGAGGGTCGTGGGTTCGAATCCCAATGAGGTGGAAGTTTGTAAATTCGAATCTGCGATATGTTATCGGAATCCGTTCGGTATTATGTTGATTAAATGAATATTCAGACGATCCTTACTTCGGATCTTCAAAAAGTCACCTTTAGCGTCCTGGAGGGTCGCGGGTTCGAATCCCAAAGAGGTGGAAGTTCGTAAATTCGAATCTGCGATATTTTATCGGAATCGGTACGGTATTGTGTTGATTAAATTACTATTCAGACGGTCCTTACATCTGATTTTCGAAAAGTTACCTTTTGCGCCCTGGAGGGTCGAGGGTTAGAATCTGAATGGGGTGGAAGTTTTTAAATTCGAATATGTGATATTTTATCGGAAACGGTAAGGTATTGTGTTGATTAAATTAGTATTAAGACGTTTCATACATCGGATTTTCGAAAAGTCACCTTTAGTGTCCTGGATGGTCGCGGGTTCGAATCCCAATGAGGTGGAAATTTGTAAATTCGAATCCGCGATATGTTATCGGAATCGGTACGGTATTATGTTGATTAAATTATTATTAAGACTTTTCATACATCGGATATTTGAAAAGTCACCTTTATCGTCCTGGAAGGTCTCGGGTTCGAATCCCAATGAGGAGGAATTTTGTAAATTCGAATCTGCGATATGTTATCGGAATCGGTGCGGTATTATGTTGATTAAGTTAGTATTAAGACGTTTCATACATCGGATTTTCGAAAAGTCACCTGTAGCGTCCTGGAGGTTCGCGGGTTCGAATCCCAATGATATGGAAGTTTGTACATTTGAATCTCCGATATGTTATCGGAATCGGTACGGTATTGTGTTGATTAAATTAGTATTCAGACGGTCCTTACAACGGATTTTCGAAAAGTCACCTTTAGCTTTCTCTAGGTTCGCGGGTTCGAATCCCAATGATGTGGAAGTTTGTACATTTGAATCTCCGATATGTTATCGGAATCGGTACGGTATTGTGTTGATTAAATTAATATTCAGACGATCCTTACATCGGATTTTCGAAACGTCACCTGTAGCGAATCTGCGATACGCTATGTGTGACCCGGATCGGTACGGTAGTGTTGATTTAATTAGTAGTCAAGAGTTGAATACCTCTCCCTGCTCTGTCAACTGGTAGCGCTCTCTCAGCGCTAGCAGAAAAACTATTTCCATTTCTTTAACCTTTATGGGAAGTGTTTCGTCTTTCTCGTAATGCTCCTTGACTTGATGTATTGAACAGATGACTGCCGTCCTGCGTACTACTTCAAACATGGAGGTGTGTCTCCAATGCGAATTTTAGGTGTTACATTTTATTTAATTACAGCAATATTTCTTATCTACCCCTTTTTTTTCGATTGTTTTCGCCTTAAATACATTTCTTCCTGGATATTCTGTCGAAAAGAAGTGCCGTAATCTTTATTTATTTATTTACATAGGTCCCAATGAGCCTGAGCTCGTGTTAGGGACAATCAAGTAACATAGTTACAGCATGGCATATATATAATTTTTGTAACATTATATTGTTTAGTTTGATAGTAACTTATATTAGATTGCTAGTGACTAACTTTACAGAGATGATTCGGTATGATACATTGCATTGCTTAAGGCTATTGGATATGGGCTATTCATTCCTTAATAGGAAGTCTTTTGTTTTCCTCTTAAATGTTTTTATAGAGAAACTTTCCCTTATGCCTAATGGTAGCGAGTTGTATTCTTTTATTATAGAGGACATAATTCCTTTAGTTCCAAATTTAATGGATTGGGAATGGCTGGGAATATTCGATTTACCCCTCTTGTTGCATAATGATGAATGTCATTTGCATGGGTAAAATGGATGTGAGTGTGTATCAATTTGTTTTCTAATTTGTAAACAAATACTGTAGCTGACATAGCTATTTGTTTTTGCAGTGGCATAATTTTAGTTCTTGAGTATAATTCATTTGAGGGTGTGAGCCAAGGAAATCCAAAGATAGATTTTATAGCACGTTTCTGGAGTATTTCAAGTTCTTTTATCAGCTCCTTCTTACAATATCCCCATATGAAATTCATGTACATTAGATGTGACTGTATCAGAGCAAAGTATATATTTTTCAATTGTTGGCTAGTAAGACAGCTATATCTTAATCTGAAAATAATACCTATTATAGGGCTGATTTAATGTTTTACATTTTCTACATGATTCTCCCAGGTTAGTGTACTATCTAGTGTGATACCTAAGTATTTTGCCGATTTAACCCTTTCTATTTCTGTGTTGGCTATGTTGACTACTGTATGTTTGTGGTCTCAATCTTGTATGATGGTTTATAGAAGAATACATATTTTGTTTTAGTGATATTGATAACCATTTTGTGTGCTCTCAATCAATCCACCAGCTTATTGAGATCATAATTAATATTTAGCATAATTTCCTGTTCAGATGTTCCCAGATAGAGTATAAAAATATCATCTGCAAATAGTTTAAGCTTGCCTTTCAATTTTTTTTTTTTTTAGCGTATGGCTTTTTTGCCGGGAGTGTCCGAGGACATGTTCGGCTCGCCAGTGTTTGTAGCTGCTTCGAGACGGACACCCAATGGGTGAGCTACAAGTACCGTTGGGGAGGGAAGGAAGGAAGTTGGAATGTAAGGACGAGGAGTTGGAAGGTAGCGGCTGTGGCCTATAGTTAGGGACCAACCCCGGCATTTGCCTGGAAGGAAGATGGGAAACCACAGAAGACCATCTTCAAGGTTGCCGGCGGGGGGATTCGAACCTCCTCGCCTCCCGGATGTGAGCGACTGCCATCAGTCATGCCGTAACCACCACGGCTAACTCACCCGGTTAATTCTAATAATACTATATCATTAATATAGGCCAAGAAAAGAATTGGTCCTAAGACAGAACCTTGAGGTACTCCTGTGTCAATTCTCATTTGAGATCCTTTTACATTATCGATTGCAACATATTGTTTTCTGTTTGTGAGGTAGTTCTTGAACCAATCATGTGCCACTCCTCTGATGCCTGCAAATTCTAGTTTATTAAGGAGAATCTTATGGTTAACCAGATCGAAGGCTTTTTGAAGGTCAATTAGTACACCAGCAGCTCGTTTGTTTTCTTCTAATGCCTTTTCTACATCAGTTACTACTTCAAATATAGCACTATCAGCTCCTCTATTTGGAATAAACCCATATTGGCAGTTTGCAAAGTAATCATTTTTCATGAAGGAATTCATAAGTCTTCGTTTAACAACGCTTTCTAGAATCTTGCTGATGGCATATATAATATTAATGGGTCTGTAATTTGATGGGTGGGTTTTGTCTCCATTTTTGTAGATCGGGACCACCCTAGAGACTTTACAGGCATCGGGGAATATACCAGTCATCAGTGAAAGATTTATTATTTTGACAAGATATGGTGTAAGGCCCTCAAGACACAATTGTAGCATGACATTAGTAGTGTTGTCCTCACTTATATTGTTTTTGTGTTTTAGGGAGTTTATAATTGATTGTATTTCATTAGCATCAGTAGGTAACATAAAGATTGTCTTAGTGCTAGTAGTATTTTTATAGCTTGTAATGTCCGAGGTAGAACCGTTTCCTTCATTTTCCCATATACTGTTAGCAATATTGACATAATATTTATTAATTTCCTCACATATATTTTCCTTTTTTTCGATATTTGTGCCGTCGACTATAAGTTTGACCTATTCTTTGGCCTATTTAACATCTCATTAACAACACTCCACACTTCCCTCTGATTATTTGCATTTTGAATTTTTTGGTCAAAGTAGTTTCTTTGTATGTTTCTCTTAAGTTTTGTAACTTGGTTGCTAATAATTTTATATTCTTCTAAAATTTCTGCAGATGTTTTTTAACTTTGGTTTTTGTATATATCTTATCTTTCCTGTGTATTAGTGCTAAAATATCTTGTGTGATCCAGGGTTTTATTGGTGGGGCACTTGGCTCCTTATTCGTATATTTCATAGTACAGGCTTCTATTCCTTTATTAATAAAATCACAGAATTTATTGTAGTAGTCATTGATGTTAGTTTCATTGCATACAAATTCTTGAGTTATTAAATATTTATTAAGTTTTTTTGTAGTTTATTTTATCCTTTTCTATTGGCCTATCATCACATATTGAGTTCCTGTTTATCCTTTTGTTTCTCATTTCACAGATTAGTAAATGGTGATCACTCAAATCATTATCAATATTATAGACATTACATATTTTGTCACAGTCGTTCACCAATACATGATCAATTAGAGTAGAGCTAGTTTGTGTTACACGAGTTGGATATTTTGTATTACATAAGACTAGACCGTATGATTTGACTAGGTTAATATAACTACTAGTATATCTGTCTCCAAATAGTAGATCGATATTCATATCACCTAGTATTATAACAGGATTCGTTGAGTAAGAACTAATAATTACTTCGAGATCAGTTAGAAAGTGTGGAATGTTGCCTTTATGAGGGTTATAAGCAGTGATTATATTGTATTCTTGATGGCCTTTTCTCACAGTAATGTGCAGTATGCTGTGGGTGGAATATATTTCCTTTACAAGGGTACTGCTACATTTGTTTGAAATATACAAAGAAACTCCCCCTCCAGTTTGCTTTCTAACTATGTGATAAGCAACATATTTCTTAATATTGAAAAACATTTTTGTTTGTTCTGTTAACCAATTTTCTGAGATTGCTAGGACATCTACCCCTTTGATTCTGTCTAAAATTATTTGGATATCATCGAACTAGTTTTTTATGCTATGTGCATTTATGTGTACGCATTTTAGTGTACTGGTATCGGTTATTATCTGTTTACTGTCCTTAATTTTATAATAATCGCTAAGTGTATTACAGTTACACTCGGTTAATTCTAGTGTATTATTATTTGCATTACCTAAAAAATTTAATTTCTGTAATTCTAGTTCCGTATGGGATAATTAGTAGATATCTTACTATTACATAGATTTTAGTTTGAGAGGGCGAGTTCATCCAATATTTCAGCACTTGATATAAGCTTTGAGGGTCCATTTTGATTTTTCCGAATGTATATTTTGCAGTCTCTGACCCAAGTTGCAAAGATTTTTCCCCGTTGTCTCAATTCACGGCACTTTTTGGCGATGGTTTCATTTCTTGGGGTCAGGTGTTCATTGATATAGCCTATATATATATTACCACCATCACTGTAACCAATTTCACTCGTCTTCAGGGACTTCTTTTGTCTTCTACTACTGAGAATCTCTTCCTTCTTCCACCTACTATTTCATTTCACAATTATCGGTTGAGGCCCAGGTTTTGTTGACGGGAGGCGGTGAGCTGCGTCTATGTTTGCCCTGGTGATTTCAACTCCTAACGCCTTGCCAATGTCCGAGATTTTGTGAAATACATCCTCCTCTCTTTCAGTGGGTATTCCATACACTATCAAGTTGTTCTTGCGCTGGTACTGTTTTAGTTCCTCCAATTCGTTGATAGCTCTAGATGCTGCCATTTCTGCGTCCTTGACGGTTTTTCTTTCTTTCTTTCTTCAGAGTTTCAATTTCCCGGTGGAGTTCATCATACTTTTCTGATAAGAAAGTTGCTAGTTTTTTTTTACCTCGGGGTTTTCTTCTCTCATAGCCGAAAGGGATTCCTCAAGTTTCTGGGAAAAAGATGACATAACCTCTTTGAGGTTAGGTTGCGGGAGGCAGTCTTCACGATTGCATGACCATTTGAAAGTATCATCTTTCCGGAATTGTTGGTACGTGTCTTTACTCATTTTCATGCATGTTACATGAAACCAGCGTCCACACTCACCATCACATCCTACAGCCTGCTGATTGTTCTTGATCTTTTTGCCGCATGGAGCACAGTTGACCGTCATGATATTAAATGTTATATGTCTTCTCTTTTAACAAGTTATGTATTGTATTTCTCTTACGTATTTTATCTACACTGTTCACACAATATTTAACACTTTAGTCACTCGCGTAATCCTTGGTAAACTTGCGTAGTTTCTTAATTTTGCTTACGTTTAGAATATGAACCTTTTACATATCCGCCATTTTAGCTCCCTTAGTGTACTTGCTTGTCCATAACCTTGAATTGTTTTTGACATATCGTTAAAAAACTTTGTGAACGTAGCAGTGGATCAAGATACTTGCTGTGTTATAGCCCGTTTAGACGTCCCGGTTGCGATCGCGATCAGGCGCCGATCCAGATTAAGTTGGGACGTCTAAACGCAACAGGATAACATTATCGCGATCAACTTTCCCTCCAACAGGATCAGCCCGATCCCGTTCCCACAACGAGATAATCGCGTTCGCGGCCATTGCGATTGTCGGTGTGTTCTATCCTCCTGCTATGTGAGTGAAGTAGGCAGTGGAAATGATGGCCATTTTGTATATCTTGTGTTTTGAAAGCGAGAAGTACGTAATGTTGGCCATGATGGTTGTATTTATGTTGGTTGATATCAGATATATGAAGATTGAGAGACACGAAATGATGGATGGAGACAAACATACCAGTGTTTAAACACTGAAAAAAAAAATAAAATATAGCGTTGGGGAAAGTCGATGAAGACGGTTAACAAAGACATACATTTTTTTTGTCATAGACATAGAAGTGATTGCGATAGGGCCAAATGACTCTGAACGAACAAAGAAGTATTTATGCAAAATAAATATCCTAGACCTGTGCATGAATATTTGAAATATTTTTATTTCCACACCAAGAGTAGGCCTTGCCTACATGACTCCTTTTAGGATTAGGCCTAGTATATATTTAAAAATATACATTAGCAGGTTGAATTATGTATACAGAATAACTGAAATACTTCAAAACTGCAGGAAACAAACTACCATAGCGTTTAGAAGAGAAAGTGTGCCGACTCCCGAGTTTGCCGTATCTTTAGTATGGGTAGTTGCTGCGCCCGCCGGTAGACTGCGCAGCGGTTGGTTGTGGCTGGCTAGAGACACTTTCTAAGCGCTCGCGAGTTTGAAAACATGGAAATGCTGCCGTGTTTAGTCCTTATTTCTTGGAGTTGAAAAGTGCATGCGATCAAGAAGCGATAGTGAAATAATACTTACGTTATGACACTGATGTGTTTAGTATTTGTAAGCCTTTACACTTATTTCTTTACGTTTGTGCTGTCGAGTGAATTATAACCTGGTAAGATTCGTCAAACAAAACTGTGTAAGTGAATATGCCGTGTTGTTTTGTTCCCGGGTGCCGATCTGGATACGACAAGTCATCTGCAACAGGTAGGCACTTTTTTAGACCTCCAAAAGCCGAAGATGATTTATTTAAATGGGCTAAGGCCATTCCGAGGAAAGACATTACATTGTCAAGTAAGTCATATGCAGGCTATGTGACAAACATTGCTCCGATAATTTCCTTATAAAAACGGACACTTTCATTATAGAAGGAAAGACAGTCGAAATGGCGAGAATGAGATGGAGTTTGAAGCCTGGTGCTGTCCCGCACTATCTAGCCGGGTATATTGTCAAGCAACTAAGGAAAGGGATCAGCTGTGTGAAGTGTGCAACAACCCTTCAAAGTGAAAAGGCCGTCGGACACAACAGCTGCAACTTTCACTAATATAAAGGACTTTGGCACAATAAATGCCCTTAGTTACCTAACTCAACCGTCTGACAGTGTCTTCAACATTCTTTTACAGGTCGAAGTAGTCGTTGAAATGGAATTATCTTCCCTTTCAAATTTGTGGGTTGATATATTTTATGAGTGTTAGGACAGCATTGATGAGATTGTTTTAGGGCCGTGATTTTTTGATGGTGTATGGAACATAAACTGGACCTTATTGGAAAACTCGTTTTTCATTTCATGAAGTGCGCTTTTTCTTTCGTACGAAAGAAATTAGGAAAGAGCAGTCAACTTCTAAGTCTGGAAAATCATCGCGTAAGCTGTCCAAAGCTTCGGACAACTGAGAGCTATAAGTTATATGGGTGAGTTTGTCATTATACTGTATTATATTATATTTACTTTATTTGTGCAGTAGTGAATGGTCTGTAGCTTTACGATTTTCACACATTCAGTTACATTTTGACCCCCGTCAGAATGTTTTATTTCCTTATTATATGAACCTATGACGCAATCTGATGTTTCATAATTAACACAACGGACGTTAGCGTTGTATATACTCAGTGCGGAGAATTTTATATTTGGATCATCTTGTCTAATACAACGTAGTGTAAACTGATAACATTCAGTTACTGAAAAGTAACATTCAACTGCTTGTATTGATACCGTCCTCACTCAGCGCTAGCCGACGCTAGAGCCACCTAGTGGCTGGACCATACAAACTCCACAAGTCGCGTCACTTTCTCTTCTATACGCTATGAAACTACTGTAAATTTCTGCTATAACACTTGGATTCAAAAGTTGGCAGACCTTAGCGATGTCATGCTGTTTTACGCGATTATCCCGTTGTTTCATGAAGGGACGTCTAAACACGTACCAATGACAAATGTCGTTGATCGCGATTGGTCATTATCCAGATCAGAGATAATCGGGATCGCGACTGAGACGTCTAAACGGGGTATTACACTTATGGAGTTTAGGTGGTACGGAATATTATACTTCTTTTAAAAGTTCGTAAACTTACCAACTGCGCAGGCGCGCGTTACGAACAAATTGAAATGCGGCTGACTACGCATGCGCACGTGGCAAACAAATGAATAGCGGCGCATGCGCGCGGTGCGTTGTTAACACAGATGCGGGATAGCAACACAATCTCACAGCACTCTCTTAGCTCTGCAGAAGTCATCTGTTCAACTCTGCGAAGACGAGTAAATCGAGGGTGCCCGATCATGAATCTACTATTAAATCCTCGTCCTCAAGGGCGTTAGGTGTGACTTTTCGCACAGCCGACGTAAGGAACGCCTCTATACTATTTATATTAACACAATACCGTAACTTTCCGGGTTACTCGCCGATGACCTGGGGCTTAGTAACTGGGATCTAATCCTCGTCCCCAAGTGCGTTAGGTGTGACTTTTCGCACAACCAACGTAAGGAACGTCTCCATACTATTTTTATTAAGCCAATACGTTAACTTTCCGGGTCACACGCCGCAAAATCGAATTTATGACTTAGTGCCTGGCGGGGGAATCGAACCCTCGTCCGCAAGGGCGTTAGATGTGCCTTTTTGCACAGCCAATGTAAGGAACGTCTCCATACTATTTTTATGAACACCATACCGTAATTTTCTGGGTGACACGCCACAAATTCCAATTTATGACCGGGGGCTTAGTAACTTATGGAGTTTTAAGTGATACGGATATTTTTTCTCGATATGAGACTTCTTTACATGAATTATGGGTAACTCGAAGGTGCTGATCACGAATATACTATTAGTTTTGCACCCGTATCAATAGTTCGGCTGTACTAGAGCACCGCACGACAAATTCGAATTTATGACTTAGTACCTGGGAGGGAATAGAACCCTCGTCCCCAAGGGCGTTAGGTGTGACTTTTCGCACAGCCAACGTAAGGAACGTCTCCATACTATTTTTATAAACACAATACCTTAACTTTCCTGCTTACACGCCGCAAAATAGTGCCTGGCAGGGGAATCAAACCCTAGTCCCCAAGGGCGTTAGGTGTGCCTTTTTGCACAGCCAATGTAAGGAACGTCTCCATACTATTTTTATGAGCACCATACCGTTACATTCTGTGTTACACACCGCAAATTCGAATTTATGACTCAGTACCTGGGAGGGAATCGAACCCTAGTCCCAAAGGGCATTAGGTGTGCCTTTTTGCACAGCCAATGTAAGGAACGGGCACCAGTCTCCAACTGTTAGTTTCCCGCATTCACATTTCAAAGGTGATATGCCCGTACGGCATGAGAGTAGTAGTGCAAGCTATTCAGCTTGACTTCTATGCCCAGGCTCTCTATATTAGAGACAGAGAGTGGGTCCAGCACACGATGACAAAGCCTAGACTTTATCAGGATGGCCACGCCACCGCGAGGGGGTATAATCTGTATAACGCTGACTTTTCGATACATTGCATTTTTTTAAATATCGAAAAGCGCGCATTCGAATCCAACCATGTCTCATTTAAGAGGCGGATATCAACATTGTAGGCGGAAAGAAAAGCTTCAAGCTTCTGTCTACTAATGCCTTCGCAGTTCCAAGCACTAACCGTAAGCACTCTGTACATTGTCGAATAAGATTACGGTTCTGAAAAATACTGCACGGCAGCATCTACCAGAACCATTAGCCTACCTTATCTATGGTATTCGAACAAGAGCGAATACGGGTAGCAGTTACTTTAAGGATCGGTATCAATTTGACAAAATTCAACTCCCTGACAAGGTCAAATATATCACTAAGTCCAGAGGAGGACTGGGGCCCAATGTTACCGTTTCCGGCGGGCGTTGCATTTTGTGTGGATGCGCCAGGAGGCGCGGCTACGGGCTACAAATTATTATTATCACCACAAAAAAATATTTAAGCATCATCAATGTCAAATGATTATTATCGCCCTATTCTTTTAAATAAATAAATATTTAAGTCTCATCTGAGAATTATTATTATCAACGTCTCCTATTAATTTTTATTTAATGCATTAATTATTTAATCACAATAAACAATTAACAAAATTTAATTTAATTCCTAATGTTCGGTATTATCACTCCCTAATTATTTATAACTTTAAATAGCGTTGTTATTATTTATAAATCTTATTAACTTATTCACTTCACACTTGATTATTCTTATTATATTATTATTAACTTATTCACTTCACACTCTTATTATTATTGTTATTAAATAAATCAAATTATTTAAACAATCCAAGCCTCAATTACTTCTGTTCTCATAATCAGAATTAACGAAAAATATTTATATCCCTTGGAATAATCGAAACATGAACTAATGCCTGTCCTAACAAAAATCGTAGATCGAAAAATAAATTGTCAGACAGCAGTTCCATTTGTCATCCAGACAAATACAATCGAAGATCTAGCTAATATCTAGCTATGGTGAAAAATGTGTGTTGATTTCTGATCGTGACTGTTCAAAAATATGGAATTCTCTAATACTACTGGTTAGTGGATAAGACATGAAATGGTTGTCTTACTTCATTCTTGATGTAGATGACGGGCGTGTCCTGCGGTGTACACTATTCCCACAGTGTCTTCCCATGGCCATCTGCCGTATCCAAATACCTCGTTCGTCTCCATGTCCTTCCAGTCCTACGAGTAGTTTTAGCGGCGCATGATGATGTTCGCAGTCATCCGTTCGAAATAACTCCCGTTATCACTAGTACCGTGTAACATGACAAAAAGTTGCTCAGTCATAGACTAGTACAGTACTCCTGTAGATTCGAGAATAAATCTCATGTTCCAATAATGCGGTTTCGTTTGCACGCTAAGATAGGAACACCTATTAGCTGCATAAACGAACAAAATGAAATAAACTTCTCCTGATGAATTCGAAGTGCCTGATGTATAGTCACCACAAGAAATACATCGTTCTGTAGGCTATCTTCTGTGAATGGTTTCGACACTACCATCACCTGACTATAGAATAAGTGACCTGAAAGTCAGTGAATATTCTAAGTCCATTCGCTGCCAAAAGTTAAGTTCGTTCACTTGAACAAAAACTAAGTCGTGCTGACCACTGGTACGGCTACTAAGTCCTCCAACCGTCGGAATCTCGGCGTGTATACTGTCACTTTCACGTAGCGTAGACCCGAACATGAGCAAATGCTCTGAAGATATGATGATGACTCTCTGCTCAGCAACGTGGCCTTTTATAGTTCAGCGAGAAATTGTTCGAGAACATTCCATCTCGTATCTCGGCTCCTACTGGACCGATTTTAATGCTTGATAGCTCAAAATCATCCTCTTGTTATAGCCAGAAAAGTGTGCTAATTTCCTAGCGTCCATCTCTTCTCCTTAAGGTAATTCTAAAAATTATTTCTCATGACGTATTCAGGCTTCAAGTCATAATCTCGCGTCACTTGCCCCTGCGATGTATGCTTCCCTCAGCACTCTTGAGTCTCCTCCGCGCGTTATTCAAATCATCCATTCCTTCAACCTCTTCAACTAACAACTCCTCTCTCCAAAATAAGAATGTCAACAATGTCACGGACGTGTGAACGATCCAGGTATAATACAATGCTCCAAATAGCATAATACTTTTCAATAATATTCCTACTTCACTTTTCGGAGTCTTAATATCGTCGCTGACTCTTTCTTAAATACAATTGCACGGTAATATCTCCATTGTTACATAAAATTATCGTGTAACATCTTTAAATACGCTTTATCGACCATTTCTTACTTCTCCATTTCATAAAACTTAATAACAATTCATAAAATATTAACCAAAGTTTCCTCGTGCTTCAAAATACCTTTCAAATATTGATTATATTCTTTATTCTTAATGCATTGTTTTCTCCATTGGTTTACTTTACAGCTACTATGCCTAACCATTATTTATCAATATGCAATAATAATAATAATAATAATAATTATATCACATCTTACTGATCATGCCAACAAATATGTTGCAAAAATGTTTAATTATTAATCTCAGTGTTCAACATATCAAGATTTAGTTAAAATTCTAGAAATTCTTCTAATCTGATAGAACTATCATGTCTATTCCTCTGAATGAATGTCTAAGCAAAGACTTGACTAGTCTTAAAAAGTAAAACTTTTTAATATAAGTTTCAAATACATTCAAAATTGAGTAATTATTTGCACTCATCCTGTCCTGTCTATACTTGTTTCAACAATAGTTCAAAATATTCTACTATCGTAAATGTTCTTCCAAGATCGTTGATCCAATCACGTAAATGAAATCATGATATCGATGTCCTACTCAAAACTCAAAAACTTCTTTGCCATCTCGCTAAAAATCTTCTTAATGAAAATTCCCATCGCAATTATCGCAAATCGAAAATGTTCTAAAAATATCCAAGAAACAATTAATTCGAAAATCAAAACATCGAAAATGCTTTCTTTAAAACACAAAAAATCCTAAATGACATCGAAAATGACTGATACTAAAATCAACTGATGGATTACTAAAATCCAAAAATCTAATTAAAATCCTAACAACGAATTAAATTAATAAAATTGGTGAAATGGTGTACCGTACTCTAAAATAATTTCAAACTACCAAAACTACATATAATAAAATTTCTTCTACCTTTCGCCGAATCTAAATGATTGTATTACGCATACCAGGATATACAGCGTTCTCCTGCCTGATGAGTATCCTCCTTCGATCCTCGCCCTGCCATTCAAACTGCCTCATCGGGTATCGAACTGTATTCTGGCTCTGGTTCCAGATTGGATTTGCTCTCGTACTGGAATACTGCTTTCCTTCATCGTCTTCTTAGCACGGTTCTAGAAGTTCTCTTCTTGTCTCTTAAATTTCACCTTCATGTATGCATGGTTTCATCTCAGTCTCTCCATAATTTTGAATGAAGTTGTAGGTTACTCTCAGCATTCTCTTTACTTTATATGTCGTGTCCCTTCTGCATTTTTACTCTTGCATCATAACTTCTATGATGGAATTATTAATCCTTCCTCTAAACTTCGAATAATTTGACATGGTGGAAATAATTTTGATATGGTATTACACTTCAATAACTGTTCTTGTAGACGATTTTATACTTGTTGACTGATCACGTTGCTCATATATGTTGGGTGATATCCTTGAAATGTTTGTAAGTCGTCAAATAAGATAGTTTTATCAAATTCCATATACCGGTAGCGACTTTGTTTTTGAGTAACCTTCGTAGATTCTCTTTTACGTAGATAAAGTTGCGTAGAATAATGTTCGTATTAATGCATTCAATATTTCAGTAACATTTATCACTCAAAGTTTAATTTGCACTGCGTGTTGTAACAAATTTTCTTACGAAAATACTAGAGTTCAATTGTTGTTCAAAATTCACGTTTTTAATAATGTTCATAACATATCTCCGCACTATATTAATATCATAAGAGACCACGCGAACGAAAATGTATGGCCAAAACTACAGTCGCGTTCTCCGTTTAAAACACTAGGTTCCGAAGACCCCACTCTGGTCTCGATCAAACACTTCTTTAACGTCCATCGTTCAACAATAGACGAAGCCACTTCTCTTCTCGTATTTCTTCCTCCTAGACTCTAACTTAGCGTCCTTTTGCAATCCGCGGGAATTTCTTAGCGAGTCATCACAAAAGCAACAATTGCTCGTCGTACTGCGTATTCAATTACCAAGTTGAAAATACGAAATATTCCATTTGAAAAACTGTATTTTCTCGTGTACAACAGTATCTACTCATTGTTTTAGATGCAATTATATTACTAAAACTATTACACCCTGAGATGTCCTTTCTCTGATTGGCTATAGCAAGTCACGTGATTAATCTCTCCCACTTTTCATTCTATTTGGCGCGTGTCACTAGGTGAGTTGGCGTGTGATTGAAACCGGCACCTAGCCTGACAAAGACAAACATCTCCCCCTTCCACTGTCGGAAAAGGTCTTTATCAACCGGTCTCGCTTGCTCTCTTACCTCTGCGGGTAGCTTCGCTCTGTCACGTGACTTCCTTCACAGACTAGTGTCAGAACAGGTTCTTGGTCGACTTCCAGCACAAGTTTTATATATGGTAAATTAGAACACAATAGAAGATCTTGAAATCACACTATACAGATCGCAAAATACAGGGTCAGTACCTTGATGACAATCTTCCTTGGCACTGGATAGGACGGAGATGTCCGATTGAGTTTCCACTGCGTTCTCTGGATCTAACTCCGTTAGGGAATTTTTAAGGATGTTGTATACTGTAGAGAACCAGCTACACTGGCAGCATTTCGGGAAAAAAATTGAAACGGCATGTGCTGAAATCGCTGAGGACACTTTCGCAATCGTCACTCCGGGTAGTTCAACGTACTGCGAAGCGTATCGACGCCGATTTTGAGAACCTGCTCGAACTGTTGTAATTGGAAAAGTCTAAGATGATTAGTGCTCATCATTTTCTCTTTGTGTGAATTCAGCGTTGTTATGTTAACGCAGTTCATCTTTGCTTGAAGTGTGTATACATTTTATTGTCACCCTCTGTATATATGCAATTCAATTTATTGTCTGAGCTCAAGCAATACCAGACATGAAATTGGATGTGCGTTGAAATAACACTACAGTTGAACTGACTTGAGTCTGGACACTTCTCTGGCTCTTTTAAAACCACTGTATTATGACAGTGGACAAACCACAAACTTCCTGTCTACTCAGGCTCTCTCTTCGTCAAAACCCACCTAAAATCTTCTGAGTCTGTCCAGGCAGATTTGATACCTACAAACTTAGTTATGAATCCATTCCAAAGAACTTTTACCCTTGGATAAGGAATTGGAGCATATAAGTACCGCGCCTTTTAGTTCCATGACTTCTCTAAATCGTTTAATTATTTCAACACTTTATCAACCTCATTTTGACTAATTGATGGTTTAACTCGAAGGGCATTTTCTTCAATGATCCACTGTAACTTGACTGCCTTCTCCTCAAAATACGTCACCTGCTGAGATACAGATTGTGTAAAGCTAAATTTGTAGGTTAGATTTGATTAACGCTCTATTAACTTCCAATGTTCGTCGCCAGGTGCCGGTTGCGGTGGCATATAGTTGCCAAGTTCACAGCTAGGTATCGTTGACGGTAATATTTGGTAGCAACATTAGGAACTACTTGAAATTGATCGTCAGCAGTCCTTATCTGAAATACAGATAACACACATTAATACAGCCATCACAATTAACACCGTTTATCAGACAGATTCTGGGGGCGTGGTGGTGCAGCGGTCAAGCTGTTGGCCTCTCACCAAGGTGGACTGGGTTGGATTCCCGGTCAGTGCATGTGAGATTTTCAAAGTGAAATGTAATGTCCTGTAGTTCGGATTCCACGTAATAAGGAGGTCCCGTGGCTCATAATCACAAGATTCACGGTCTCGTAAAACTACAATCTCCCTTCTTTTCTGACAGATTCTACACACATCCCAAGTACACGGGGCTACATGACCGCTAAACTGAGGAACCAACCAACCAATGGCCACGAAAGTCTACAATATTTTATTTGACATCATCATCATGTTACAGTTCCAGTTTCCCGGGTACTGTTTATAAGCCTCCTCCATTCCATTCTGTTTCATAAACACTTTGCTCTCCAAGATGTCTTCTAGTGTTCTTCCCTAAGTGTGATGTCCATCTTAAGTGTGCCCATCCAACGGGTTCTAGGTCGTCCCACCGGTCGCCTTCCTTCCAACTCCCTTTCCAAGTCAACTCGGGCTATTCTTGACGGTTCCATCCTTTCTACATGTCCAAACCACCGTAGTCTAGATGTTCTGATCCTGTGTAGAATTCCAGCCTCTCTCCTTACCTTCTCGTTTCCTATCTTGTCCAATTTGGTATTTTGGATAGTGGACCTAAGGAACTTCATCTCCAATGCCTGTATTCTTGACATGTCTCTTGCGGTGAGGGAACATGTTTCTATGCCATAGGTCAATATTGGTGAAATGTAACTATTGAAGAGTGTCAACTTTATCTTTCTTGGAACTTTTGTATCCCAGAGTAGCGTCCTCATCTGCTGGTAGGAAAGGGAACTCTTCTGTATTCTATTGGTGACATCATTATTAGCTAGGGCATCTTTGAGGACCACACTTTTTAGTTGCTGGTCTCCCAGTTTAATTGTAGCCGATACATTTCTCCCGGACACAGCCATTGCCACTGTCTTATTCAACTTACTTTGGCATAAAACATTATTATTGAGGTAATAGGGTTATTCATAGGTGCAGGGTGTATGATATCCCACTTCTTCTTCGTGGTCTTTAGCCCCTAGAAGAAGGGTGGTAGCCATCACCAACTTCAGCGACCACTGCTACCAACTGTGCTAAACTACATTACCGGTACTCTCACCAGTTACATCATTCATTTGGTAGGATCAGCTTCCCATCGAGAGCTTGGCTTAAGCCGACTGAGAAGTTGCAATATGGATTTGAGGGGAGGTCCATGAGCTGAGCTTTGCTCTGGATCAGCTTAAGCTGCTAGAATTTACTTCAGAGACCTATCAGCCGAATATAATAACTACTATTTCATTGGTATTACACAGTATTGCAGAGAAAAACAGAATATAAATATAGCCTAATAATGCTTGGCGTGTGTATGCTAAGATTTTCATTCTTCAAGTTCAAGATGTCCCTGGTAGTAACTACTGCTGTCACTACTTGAAGGAACTGGACTTCATTGAAATATAACTCGCATATGATAATAGAACCCAGTTGTACCCAATAATAGAATAGAGAATTTTAATAGGTAAGACAACCTAAAATGATAGAACCTGAAGTGATAGAAATGTTTTAGGGGCTGAATGGTTAACACAGAAATCATTCAGTCAATGCACATTGAGCAACCTTATTTTCTTAGTCTTTAATCAGTGAATTAAATTTAGCCAGAAAATATACACGCATTTAATGAATATAACGATTCATAATCAACATTGACCCGAGTACAGTTAAGGGCAGATGATCTCGCTGTTCCGCCCCTTAAAACAACAATAACTAACTAAGAAGTACAGCTATTCCTCACATCTCATTTCTCCTAAAGTAATGCATTTTGTATAATTAAGCATGTGCCAACTAAAAATATATTAAAATATTCATATAATTGAGAATTCATTTTTGATGCAGCACAAATTTCGGCATAAATACCTTCCATCATGCTGATAAGTTTAGTAAAGCTCTGACTGTTTAGTAACTGACTCAGCTAGCTTGGCTATTTTCAGACTTAGCAGATGAGTGAGTTCGAAACCCATCTTCTTTGAAGTATTTTTCTGTAGTTTCCCCCATTTTCAGCTCCAGGGAAATGCTGGGATGGTACCTTCAAATAGGCCTTCCATCTCCTTGTTGAATGCCATTCATCTTCATTCATTTCATCAAGAGGTTAACAACAGGAAGGGTATCCATCTGCCTCATCCCTGACTCTGCACAAGTGGCAATAATAAGGGGTAGAAATACTCTGTTTATTATGCTTTGTAGGCTTGGCAATTTGGAGATTTGTGGGAAGCATTCCTTATATAGGATAGCCAGATAAAAGTGTGTAGTCTACATCCCCAGGAAATGAGACAGGATAATAACCTATGTGAAGTGAGGACGATGGACGTGCCACTGTCTCGGACTCTGCAGATCACGTTCCACAGATGTCTTCTTGCTACCGGATCCATGCCTGTCGTTGGCTCATCTAGGTACACTATTGGAGGATCCCCCACCAGAGCAATTGCAGTGCTGAGCTTTCGTTTGTTGCCTCCACTGTGGATAGAAATAAAATGCATTAATATATCCGGCTTCACCTGGGTGAACAATCCCTATACACCCCCTCCCCACACCTTTGTTACATCATAGCAAGGCAAGAGAATTTATATTTTACAGAGATGAATGGCAAGAGAAAAGTGTGTGTTACTCCAGTGTCACTCGTGAGTGTGGTTATAGGGGCCCAATACTGTTTGACTGTGAGCTTTCAGCACCCCTAGTGGTAGATCGGCAGAGCAACGTAGCCTAGTCAGACCTGGCAAATTACAGCCAGGTGAGCTTGTGCATTGACAGCAACAATTGGCAAGCCATTTAAACAAAATATTCGTTAATTCCTCAGGCAAGAGCTAGATATCATGGAGCAACACGCACTTCTCATCAATATGTCCGAGATGCAATGGGGGATAAAGACATCTTAAAATTTCTATCTATTCAAATCCTACAACTGTTAGACTATACATTTTGCAGCATAAGCTGAGCATTTACAGGCAGTTTCAAAAATATACCTCAATATTCCAATCACGACAAATGGCAGCAACTGAACTTGACAATATTATAACAGTTAACGTATTGTACCCGTTCATCCTGAATGTTATCTGCCAGAATCCGAAGATGAAAATGGATCGCAGCAACTTGTGATCTTCGGATAGAAAAACTGTGAAGAAACTACTGACAGACAACACACGCTATTGTACTCTGGGACTATACTACTGGATTTTTGGGCATCTATCTACTGATGGAGAGTGAGAACCCTTAAAACACTCGGTGGTAATGGGTGGTACCGTATAACACAATATTTCTACCTAATTATCTGCAAATGATAACTCAATCGTACTATAAAACGTCAGATATTCGTAAAAATGTATCTGAATAATTTATTCAAAAAGGGAAAAATTACAATTAACTTTATTGAAATAAATGACTCTTGGGAAAAATGTAAAAATAACTCTCCTAGCTCTTCTTAACTAAATACAAATTAAATGGATGAAATAAAAGATACTCCTGGCATAAAAACTGCTGTGCCCTAGATTAAGGAGTAAAAATAAATATTAAATTACCTAATATCGTATGCAAGAAAACTACCGATGGCCTACGCTATCACACCATCAAAATGTAACTCTATACCGGTACACGCCTCCTTAATCCTAAGTAACCCTTATTCTATCTAAAATTCAAAAATATTATCTCTTAATTATTTACAAATGAAAACGATCATCGTCATTACGTTACTAATGATAACTAGACTTTCATTCTCCGCTAACTTGTGTCAGTATTCAGTTGATATGTCATATTCGGATACATAATCCGTGCACTAAAGCCTAGATTATAAAATCATGTCTTCATTGGTTCTTTCCATAAATAAACATATTAATAATGATAACTCTCTTACGTGCTGTTCCAATAATTAGCATTGTTGTGATTCCCTCACTTCCATTGAACCAAACAATCTTTCAGTAACGTGAAACTCGAGCCTTGATCAGCTGTTCACAGCCTCTACATAATCTTAGGCCTACGCATTTGCATGGCAAAATAGGCGACCTTTCACAAAATTCCAACTGAATTCTTTACACAAAAACTGCTCTATATGCATCGTATTTTAAAATGCATCCTCTATTACTTCTTCATAATATTTCCTCGTAGAATAACATTCACATAACTTCAATGGGACAATGTCAACGCGCACATTGCTCTTTTCATCCTACAAATATAACTCCAACGTAATAAACCGGAATACAATATCGTCAGCTTCTACTGTATTTCCTTGTTTGATCCTATTCTCCTTCAGTGCATAAAATCTCTGATTACAACTTCCAATGCTTAAAATTGCTCTTATAGCCTTTCCACTATTAATCCTGTTCAGTTACAAATTCAATATAAATCGACAACAATGTCTTCTCAATAAGTAATACTAAAATTGCTGTCTATGTTTTCTTGTTTAAAAATGCACAAACTGCATGTTACAATATTGAATGTTTATCAACCATTCATCCATAACCTACTTTCTTAAATCCACAGAATGGCCTGTGTGTCATTCTTGGGTTGCACGACGCAGGCTCCGCCCACGCCGCCGCGAGAGCCATCTCTGGGCAGAAGTCCGCAACAGCCTCACCGCCATCTTGGTGTGAAACATTTTGTAAACAAAGCGTTGTAGTGTGTGGTGTCGCATCTTTTTTTATCGGGAATTATGGCGTTTTGGATGATATTTCAAGAAATTGACTCAGTTTGATCGTGCCCGTTATGAGTTGATGATTCATGAGTGTGGGTTGGACCCGTACGAGCTTCGGTGGGAAGATATGGGTGAAAATATGGAGGTGTGGCCAAGGGACCGGACCGGATAGATTATCTTGTGACGAGGACCAATTTCGCCTCTAAGGCCGCTATGAAGAATTTTAAGCCATTGGAATCCCACAATTTCTTCACTAGTGACCTTTTTTTATGTGCCATGTGATGCAAGCTTACTGCAGTCGTGACATGCCTACTCACTCAAGGTCAAGCCAACCCCAGAGCTTACGATTACCCAGAATCCCAGTGTATTCTCATATTATACGGGACTTGACTGCTATCGACGATTCAGACGTTACACTTCCTCGTGGAATGTTTTAAACAATGCTGAATGAATGCTACGGAATGTAGGTCACAGCTGTATAGGTGTATTTGATAGGATGACGGCGAAGTCATGTTTTGAAAGTTTGATATTTGTAAGCGACTGTATTGAATGATAATTTCATGGTTTATGTAACTTTATGAGAGGTTTATCCCAGTTTATTTATTGACCAGTGGTGTATTCTTGGAATACACGGTACGAGATATTATAATTTTCAATGCTTTTGCATGTTCTTTCCTTCCTCTTTGTCAAACACCAACAGTGATCTTCTGTTTTCTCTTAGGTGTTCAGGTCGCTTATATCTTTTATGAGTCTGTTCTAGATATATATTCTCTGTGACTCACCTAGCGTCATCTAGCAGCGAATCTCTGAAGCTCTTCAACTTTTCCTGGTGCAAGAGGACTTACTTATCCATTTGGCCACCAGATCCTGTTACCATCGCCAGCTATTTTCCCCTTGAGCAAGAGGACTCTGTCTACTTTTTTACTCACCATGCTGCGCTAGTATCGCCTGTTATCAACTCTTTGAAGACCAGCTCATCAAGAGAAAATAATTTTTTGTTATAAAATTGGCAATGTTTATATGTTCTCCTTTTGTCTCCTATCCCCCACTCTTCTCCCCTTCCTTGGACCCTCCGTGCTCCGTTGAGCAAGTCTCACTTCTCAGTCGGCAGTTGACTCGATCAGTCAGGGCTCAACTAGGGCCAGTCTCCTCTAACCAAGAGACATTCTCTACGTTCTACGCCATGTTGGCGCATTAAGTATCGGTTAAGGGAACCTCACCTTCGCCATGCAACAAAGATAAGTACCTGCTTCAAGTTTTAACCTCATCTTCAGGATTTTACCGACCACATGCTTTTAACTATCTTTTATAGGCAGTGTGAAATTACTTATTTTGGGGCAAAATCATCCTCCGCGGGATTTTTCATGTTGAGCTTTTGTTTAATCAAGCTAATCTTAGTGAACAGCAGCATTTCTTATGCTTGCCAAATGAGAAATCTTCTCACTACGTGGGATATTATCTAATACCCGCTGTTTATAATTTACAAAGCAAGTTCCTCCGCTGGATTTACTTTGGCCCCATTTTTCTACTAAGATCGTTCTGGAACCTTCCAGATCTTGTACTCTATCTGCGAGTCTTGCCATCAGGTATTTTTCACTCACTTGTGAAAATAATATTTAAAATGAGGAATTTTCCTTACAAATTACTGCAATAGCTAACTTTCGTCCACCGTTGGAATGATCTATGGCGCATCTAATTGTAATTCCCAATTTTTTCAAGAAATAGACTCTCGCCTACCTAGTGCAACCGGTTCTTTTCAGCATTGTAATAACTTTCTTTCTCATGAACTTTCGTGTTTCTACAGTGAACTTTGCATCAATCTTTACAGACTATAGTGATAACCAGTGCTTGCTCCACTTTTCTACCGCGTCGCGATCGTCCGTTTATATTAAATACGGCCATGAACATTGATCCTATATCCCAATGATCTTTCCTCAACCTTCTACTAACAACCCATATTTAATAAAATTGTAACTTTTCTATAAGGTGTCACTCACGAAGTGCCCTTCCATTTTTCTTGTTTAACATTAATTAATTACTGTATAACTACGTGTTTCAAACACGATTTAAATTTACATTGTTTCTTCCCTATAATCAGGGAAAACAATTTTTTTCCACTCTTGAGTGAGTTATTTCTAGGTTTCACGAAATGGAAACTGCCCCATTTAGCTCGTGATTCCTAATTCAACGTGGGAAGTCTAGAACCTTCCTTTTGACTTTCTTCAGGTTTCATAGTAAGTGACCTGCCCTCTTGTATAATGGTCATAAAAGTAATGCAGTTTAAATATAGGAAGTTGTAGGAACTTCTATCTTATTTTTCATGTTTTCTTATTGTTATTTTAGAAGTTTTCACTCTTTCTAGAATATTCTCTCCGGAATTTCTTAAGGTACACTCTTTGTACTCCAATTAACGTTCAAACTTTAATTACTTCATTGGTTATTTGTTTAAATCTTATAAAGATTTTAGAAACATGTAAGGTTTTAAACCTTGTAAATTGTCAATTGCCTGGAGCAAACGTTTAATGTTGAGAGGTCTGTGACCCCATTTGTTAAAAAGGTCAAACGAACTATGTTTGTCAAAAATATATTACATACTTGTTAAATTCATTAACCTTCTTTGAATTGTTTAATAAATTAAATATTCGTTTTTGGATTCATCATTTCTCTGATACTACAGTTAGGCAAGATCCTGGCTTTCCTAGCTCTTCCTAGGTTCATGCCCTCGTTCATACTCAATAAAGCTGTTACTATCAGTCTTGCCAGACCATCACCCTTCCCTATAGTAGTTTTATACATGCTTGGGAGGAAATACACTAAAGCCTTTCTCTGGCAAACCGCCCAAGTCCTAGCTGCGGTTCCCGTTAGCTTCGACCAAGTTCGTACCTACTTTAGGTATCAGAGAGTTAATTTTCAGTGGCAACTGCCTCTAAAGGTATTTAAAGTTAAATTTACAACTTTTGTGGGACTCTCCTCCTATTTTTCTATCCTTTTTCTCCAATCCAAAACCTACTTCCTTTTCTTAATCATCTTCCCTTGGTGGGTGGGTTATTCCTCAGCCAATAATCTACCCAGAAAATTGGTACCAGAAACCCGGGAGAGTCCATTTTCTATTTCTATTCTTTGTCTAGTGTCATTTGACAATACCTTGCAAATTATTAATATCTGGTTTGAATTTTTCAGCTATAACTACATCATGCAAAGCCTGTGAACGGGAAAGAGGCCGCTCCTGTCTCCTTTGGTGTGTCCTGTTCTTTCTACTTAAACGCTGTTGCCAACTTGACAGCATCTCCAAGGTTCAACAGTTTCGTGAGTTACATTTCAATTTATTTATCTTGTCATGGCTCCTACTGAAAAAGATGAAACTCTCATTGCTAGACGTTCTTCCTATAAAGGGCAACTCACCAGATTCAGAAATTTCGTCAACAAATTAAATCCCGCCGAGTGTGATTTAGACATCCTAACACAACGCCTTAAGTTGTACGAACGGTCTTATGATTATTACGATCAAATTCAAACCGAGATTGAATCCGCTTGCCCAGAACTTCAATCGGATCGGGACGAGGTCGAACCCTTGTACTTTGAAGGGATTGCCAAGGCCCACCAATTGATTCGCAATATCTCAGAACCGGACACTAGGGTCATCAATCCGGCCCAGTTCGCACCCGCTTCAGTTCACAAAAACAAACCGAAACCGTTACTTCCAAAGATAAGCCTACCTCACTTCTCAGGCCAGGAAGGTGAATGGTATTCTTTTTACGAACTTTCCTGTTCACTCATTCATGAAAATACTGAAATTCCCGACGTTCATAAATTCTACTTCTTACGTACTTCTTTGGAAAGAGAGGCCTTAGCCTTAGAGGAGTCACTGCCTTTAAGCGCAGACAACTACCACATCGCCTTTAATCTCCTTAAAGAGAGATATGGCAATTTACGTTTGAGTGTCGCTCGTCATATCCGCTGTCTCTTCAACTTGCCAGCCGTCAAACCTAATGACGTCACCTCTTTAAGAGACCTCTTAGACTGTATGCAGTTAAATGTTAGAGCATTATACCAACTTAAGCAGCCTGTCCAAACATGGGACACCATACTTATTCATCTTGCTACATCCAAATTCGATTTTTCGACTTTAAAGGCTTGGGAGGTCGAACTTGCCCGCAAAGAGGAATTTTCGTTCGAACACTTAATCTCGTTTCTCAGCACCCGATGCCAAGTCCTTACTGCACTCGCATTTCAGTGCGAAAAGGTCGAAACGAATCATCAGTGTCAAATTTTTGAGAAAAACCTTGCTTTTTCAAAGGGTCATCAGCCCCCATCTGTCGAGAACAAGCAAACCCGTTCTGCTTCTTTTAATCATACAAGAGAACATATCAGGCCGCTCAACAAATCTTTAAAATGCACGCTCTGTAAAAAGCTTCACACATTGTATTTGTGCAAATCCTTTAAAGAATTGTCTGTCGAAGATCGAAGGAAGTTTGTCTTCAATAGCAAACATTGCTTCAATTGCTTGTCACCTAAGCATTCTTCTTCAAACTGCACGTCTTCCAATCTTTGTTTTCATTGTAAAAAACCGCACCATTCTTTATTGCACGTTCATGATAAATCGAGGTCATCAGTACCCGCTTCTTCAAGCTCCATGCAGAGCAGCTCCGAACAAACTAATGCTTCTTCCTGCATTTCTAACGCCGAAACTTCTCACAGTGCGCAAACCCTTTTGACCACTGTACAATTCGAAATCCAAGATAAATTTGGAAATTGGTTTAGAACCCGCGGTCTTCTTGATTCCGCTTCAACTCATAATTTTGTTTCGCGATCGTTAATTAAAAAACTAGGTCTTTCGTCATCGCCGACTTCTATCAATGTATCTGGCATTGACAATTTGAAAACTCAAGTCTTGCAGTCTTCAAAATTGAAAATCAGAGACGTTTGCCAAAGAAACACCAATCTTAATTTAAACTGTCTCATTCTTACCAGTATTGGCAAAGACACTCCTAGCAGCGCTATTAATACTTCCAGTTTAAAGATTCCTTCGCATTTAAGGTTAGCTGATCCTCAGTTTAATGCTCAAGGTCCCATTGATGTACTTCTCAGTGCCAATGTTTTTTGGAAGTGCCTTCGCAAACAAACACGTAAGTTATCTTCAACCGTGGTCGCCAGAGACACCGATTTTGGTTGGGTTATTACTGGTGAAATCCAACAACCCAGTCTTCAAACTAAAGCGCAATGTCATTTCGTTACAGCTGACATAAATCCCATTTCTAAAAAAGAGAACGCTCATGTTTTCGATCTCGATACTTTTGGAAAACACTTGCCGAAACAATGTCTTATCGTGAACAACTACGCCACCTTGGTAAGTTGTTTAAATGATTTTGCCTTATTTCCGCATAAGATGGCAAGTCAAGTTCGCCTTGCCTTGTGTTACTTCGTCTACCTTCTCATGTCATTTTTTTTATGGCAGGTGATTGCTTAAACTCTCTATTAAAAACTATCTTCCCCTTGTGTAAAACCATGGCTATCAGTCTCCATCACTTCGCTGTACGCTATGTTTCACTTCTTTCGCTATTTGGAAGGATGGCCACGGCCGGCTCCCTCCTCCTTCCTCACAATTGGAAGTCGCTTTTGAAACCGCTTGAAAATCTGAATTCTATAGCATCTAGAATAACTATTCTTATGCATAAACTCCTTCTCAATGTCCCGGCTTCCCTTCCTATTTCGGAAGAATCAAGCTTTTTCCTGTCGAAAATTGTCGGATTCCGTGATCCTCTCAATTATGCGAAATTGATTTCTTACTTTATTTCATATATCTTTAAATTGTTTTTTCACGTCCAAGTTACGATTGACTGCATGCCGTCCAACCTGAATAGCTGCTTTAAGTTACAGCTGATTCAACAAGTGTTGTTTGTGTACTTTGAACTGCGTGTTTGTCAAACTTGTTTGTATACAAGTTTGAGGAAGGCCAAGTTATCGTTTATTTCCTGTATGCCTGCCAAAGTTCAAAGCAAGTTTCTCTTATCTCAACTCTGGCTGATTGCCAACCATTGTCTAGTGAGTCGCTTCTGCAAGTACAGAAGCCGTTCAACTCATCACCAAAATAAACTTGTTCCGCTCAAAGACTCTTTCAGCTATTTATATGCCTTATCTCGTTGTACTATGTGGGTCAAGGCCGCGCTTGCTTTTGTCTTCCACTTACTCACGCTCGTATTCTACAATTGCTTCGATTCTAGTCTCGTAACATCGTCGCATATCCTTTACGCGCTTATGTATTGCACTCTGCTTACATATTTTGAAATCTTATTGTTCATTGATGAACAAACTGGTTTTTTCTCGTCGTCACATTCGATGTGTTTTTGCATTTATACTTGTCACGTCACGTTTCTCGCTGACTTAAGTATTTTTCTTATTAACCCCTTTGATACTTATTATGACTTAAGGTCATTGCTTATGGCTACTAGGTTGTTACCTATGGCGTTCTTGCTTTCTACTCGCATAGTTCCCTTGTTTATTTGGTATATTCTTATCCTGAATAGATGTACTTGTTTCTATAAGCTTTGTTTAAACTTGTTAATTCTCCTTTTGCATCGTATCGCCATCTTTACTAGTGCATTATTTCCCCCAGCTTCTAGCTATTTTGTGATTGAAAGTGTTGATAATTCTCGCCTTTTAACTCCGCTTTACAATGACCCTGATGACCTGCTTCCAGTCACCCCTGGTCACTTCCTTATCGGCACTTCTCTTTCTGCCCCTCCTCCTCTTCCCAATTCTTACAGGGATTCTAATCTACCTATCGCTTGGCGTAAATTTGAAGCCCTCCGTAATTCTTTTTGGAAGAGGTGGAACTTGGAATATTTAACTTCCTTGCAACGGAGACAGAAGTGGTTTCTTTCCAGTCCCGACATTAAAGTGGGAGACTTGGTCTTGATTAGGGAAGTTTTTCCCCCCTTAGTCTGGATCTCTGGTAGAGTGACCGAGTGTTATCCTGGAAGAGATGGGAGAGTCAGGGTGGTCAGAGTTTTGACCACTAATGGTCAGATCATAAGACCACTTCTCTTCAATTACTTTATTACTCTTAAATGTTTAATTGCTTATTTGTGCTCTGTTGGTGTTTTCCCCTCCCAGTATGGTGTATTCTTGGAATACACGGTACGAGAGATTATAATTTTCAATGCTTTTGCATGTTCTTTCCTTCCTCTTTGTCAAACACCAACAGTGATCTTCTGTTTTCTCTTAGGTGTTCAGGTCGCTTATATCTTTTATGAGTCTGTTCTAGATATATATTCTCTGTGACTCACCTAGCGTCATCTAGCAGCGAATCTCTGAAGCTCTTCAACTTTTCCTGGTGCAAGAGGACTTACTTATCCATTTGGCCACCAGATCCTGTTACCATCGCCAGCTATTTTCTCCTTGAGCAAGAGGACTCTGTCTACTTTTTTACTCACCATGCTGCGCTAGTATCGCCTGTTATCAACTCTTTGAAGACCAGCTCATCAAGAGAAAATAATTTTTTGTTATAAAGTTGGCAATGTTTATATGTTCTCCTTTTGTCTCCTATCCCCCACTCTTCTCCCCTTCCTTGGACCCTCCGTGCTCCGTTGAGCAAGTCTCACTTCTCAGTCGGCAGTTGACTCGATCAGTCAGGGCTCAACTAGGGCCAGTCTCCTCTAACCAAGAGACATTCTCTACGTTCTACGCCATGTTGGCGCATTAAGTATCGGTTAAGGGAACCTCACCTTCGCCATGCAACAAAGATAAGTACCTGCTTCAAGTTTTAACCTCATCTTCAGGATTTTACCGACCACATGCTTTTAACTATCTTTTATAGGCAGTGTGAAATTACTTATTTTGGGGCAAAATCATCCTCCGCGGGATTTTTCATGTTGAGCTTTTGTTTAATCAAGCTAATCTTAGTGAACAGCAGCATTTCTTATGCTTGCCAAATGAGAAATCTTCTCACTACGTGGGATATTATCTAATACCCGCTGTTTATAATTTACAAAGCAAGTTCCTCCGCTGGATTTACTTTGGCCCCATTTTTCTACTAAGATCGTTCTGGAACCTTCCAGATCTTGTACTCTATCTGCGAGTCTTGCCATCAGGTATTTTTCACTCACTTGTGAAAATAATATTTAAAATGAGGAATTTTCCTTACAAATTACTGCAATAGCTAACTTTCGTCCACCGTTGGAATGATCTATGGCGCATCTAATTGTAATTCCCAATTTTTTCAAGAAATAGACTCTCGCCTACCTAGTGCAACCGGTTCTTTTCAGCATTGTAATAACTTTCTTTCTCATGAACTTTCGTGTTTCTACAGTGAACTTTGCATCAATCTTTACAGACTATAGTGATAACCAGTGCTTGCTCCACTTTTCTACCGCGTCGCGATCGTCCGTTTATATTAAATACGGCTATGAACATTGATCCTATATCCCAATGATCTTTCCTCAACCTTCTACTAACAACCCATATTTAATAAAATTGTAACTTTTCTATAAGGTGTCACTCACGAAGTGCCCTTCCATTTTTCTTGTTTAACATTAATTAATTACTGTATAACTACGTGTTTCAAACACGATTTAAATTTACATTGTTTCTTCCCTATAATCAGGGAAAACAATTTTTTTCCACTCTTGAGTGAGTTATTTCTAGGTTTCACGAAATGGAAACTGCCCCATTTAGCTCGTGATTCCTAATTCAACGTGGTAAGTCTAGAACCTTCCTTTTGACTTTCTTCAGGTTTCATAGTAAGTGACCTGCCCTCTTGTATAATGGTCATAAAAGTAATGCAGTTTAAATATAGGAAGTTGTAGGAACTTCTATCTTATTTTTCATGTTTTCTTATTGTTATTTTAGAAGTTTTCACTCTTTCTAGAATATTCTCTCCGGAATTTCTTAAGGTACACTCTTTGTACTCCAATTAACGTTCAAACTTTAATTACTTCATTGGTTATTTGTTTAAATCTTATAAAGATTTTAGAAACATGTAAGGTTTTAAACCTTGTAAATTGTCAATTGCCTGGAGCAAACGTTTAATGTTGAGAGGTCTGTGACCCCATTTGTTAAAAAGGTCAAACGAACTATGTTTGTCAAAAATATATTACATACTTGTTAAATTCATTAACCTTCTTTGAATTGTTTAATAAATTAAATATTTGTTTTTGGATTCATCATTTCTCTGATACTACAGTTAGGCAAGATCCTGGCTTTCCTAGCTCTTCCTAGGTCCATGCCCTCGTTCATACTCAATAAAGCTGTTACTATCAGTCTTGCCAAACCATCACCCTTCCCTATAGTAGTTTTATACATGCTTGGGAGGAAATACACTAAAGCCTTTCTCTGGCAAACCGCCCAAGTCCTAGCTGCGGTTCCCGTTAGCTTCGACCAAGTTCGTACCTACTTTAGGTATCAGAGAGTTAATTTTCAGTGGCAACTGCCTCTAAAGGTATTTAAAGTTAAATTTACAACTTTTGTGGGACTCTCCTCCTATTTTTCTATCCTTTTTCTCCAATCCAAAACCTACTTCCTTTTCTTAATCATCTTCCCTTGGTGGGTGGGTTATTCCTCAGCCAATAATCTACCCAACCAGTCATCCATTGTATAAGGCTAGTTGTTCATGTTATTGTTGTGTTTGTGGAGACACATTGAAAGGTGGATGGATACCCTCAACCATTGTAATTCCGGCAGTATTGAGCCTTGTTGCCAGACTGAACCGATGTAATTTTTCGCGTGCCTGGAGTGCCACCGAGTGTTTGTTATTATTGGACATATTGTAAGCTCATGGTGTTATGGTGACTGCTAGAGTCACGTACTTTGTAAGCATCTCTTTGGTAGAGAATTATAGTTATTATTCAGCTTGTGTCATGATGGTCATCAACGAATCTACATAATAAACAACTAGGGAGCTAAACCGACGAATTAATCATGCATTACATCATAAAACCTAATTATTTTAAGCCTACGTCATTAATATGATTGATTGATAAATTATCAAATTAGATTTGGACCTATTTTTTGCTTGATCGCCGACGCACTGAGCTGAGCATTTTCTGATGGAAATAAACCTTAGAATAGCTGACACTATTTGGACCAACGAGAATCACTGGCACCAATAGTTCGTAACTGGTGGGCCGCTGTGATTCTATGTGATGTCTCTCACAGTTATCACTGCTCTATCGCCAACCTAATGCTTGATATGACGATTGAGAATTAGCGTATGCAGGTTCTGTAAATAATAAGATTTGTGTGTGTTATTTATTTGTGTGATATACCTGATTATCCTGTACCATGTGTGCAATTATTGGGTGTTTGTTTTATCAATTAGGATGGTTGCTATCCTAGACTTGTATTAATTGTTTGTTTACGGACGTTTCTCACCGTAATTTGTTGTAAATTTAGGATTTAGCTAGATGGTGTAAATATAAATGATTAAATACGGAAGTGTTACCAACATAACTTAGAGGTTATTGATTACTTGATTGTGCTGTTATATGTTTGTCCTCTTTATGATTAATCATCTTAACCTGTATTTGAGTAGGGATTTCTTTACGTACCATGTTCCAAGCTTTGTTCCTGTTGTTTAGATTTCTGTATGAAAGTCTTTCGAGAGGGCCAACTAAGCTTCAGATAGGATATGATCCTTTTATATATATTTTATTTTTATTAGCTTTGCGGACTCGCCAATTTCAAACCCCCTGAAGTAGGATAGGGGTTTGACTTCATTGATTAAATGTTTTACGGATTTTACTTAAGCCTGGATCTTGTTATTTGCTAGCTTGGTGTGTTGAGGGTGTACTTCTTCGGGCGTCTATGACCTTACCCAGAGTGGTCACTTTCGTGACATACGCTTTCTGTGTGTATGTTTTCTTCCTATATGTGACAGCCCTTTTGAAGTGTCCGTTTTCTTTTGTCTCCCGAAAACCTTCAAACAAGTGATAATTGCTTCATTGTATTATAATTAATCAATTTAAATAAGCTCCTTTGTACGGTTGTTCTAAGTTCTTACTTTGAGTGTTGCAGCATTCCTCACTCTCGGTACATTTTTCCACTACTAACGTGTTCAGCTCCTCGCAGCTTGCCGATGGCAAGTGACGTCATCGCGACCATCATGCAACAAATGGTAGGCCTTTATCTGGTCATGTGGTCTTCAGGTTCGAGAAATTTCTTGGCCACTATGTATAAGATGGTGCTCGCTGGCGTTCTGCACCGCACTTTCTGATCATCACTGCTGCATCTCATGGCACCATTGCTGCCACTCTTCTCAGTGCTACATCGCTAGCCACTACGCTACCTCGCAGTTACATCATGAGATCTTCACTTTGACGCATCGCTCCAGATGGCAGGAATAATTGCTGGCTGTCTTTCTCAGCAAGTCACATTTAGATGGTGTATTTTGATTCATTTTTCGAGGCAGTTGCAGTCTTCCCGACTGTCAACCAATTTCAAACTTCTTCTGAATTACCGCCTGGACACTACAGGTGTCACACCTTCACGAAAGAGAAAAGAAGAGTTGCACTTTTATATCTATGGCATACATATCTCGAGGCCATGAACGCCTGCTCCGAAGAAAATGTGAAGACTTCTCAAACACTATGCTAGCTGGTAATTTCAAAGAGGTGGCTCTAAGAAGATATCTCTTCAACTTTCTGAGAAGACAAGTTCAATTTTATGAAGAATTAAAATTTTACTATTATCATACATTTCTTCATTTATTTTTATGGTTCTTTTATTAAGGTGAATTTTATATTTCAAGCTGAACTTATCTCAAATCAAAGCAAGCTTTTTCATTGGTTTCTCTTTAATTAGGGTTCCTGTCATCAGACCCTCACAATTTGTTACATACAAAACTAGTAATTTCTGCTTTAAGCACTTATGTGCATTTTGTTCATGGTGTTATTAATTTGCAATTCAGCAATACATATTGTTATCTGTCTGGCGATGTACCTCCATGACCACTACCGCCCACCACTTAGTTTAATTGTTTATCCACAGTAGTCATTTTGACCAGGCTCACGCCTGATGCGTTCTCCCTTATGGGAAAGTTTTAGGGCAGATCTTTTCTCCATAATTTTTGTTGCCTCAACCCTGGGATTTTAACCATTTCAAATAATGCACACCAGAAATCAAAAAATAATATTAATGCTTAAACTATTTTATAATGTATTAATACATGTGTAATTTGCAGCCTAAACGTGGGTCGAGCAACGGCAGAGAAGAATTTGGAAAGGTGCCATTTCTCTCTCCGGTTGTGTCTACTTCAACTGACATAAGAAACGCAAGTTAAATAAAGGTGGTGAGTTTGCTCCAGTTTCCAATATGCCTGTTGATAATACAAGCATTAATACTCGTGCCTCATATAAGGGTAAATTAACCCGTTTTAAAACCTTCCTCTCAGAGCTTACAGAACAGGAATGTAACTTAGATATAATCTCTCAAAGATTTAAAAAAAATGAACAAGCCTTTGAAAAATACGATGAGATTCAATGCAGTATTGAAATTCAAAGCCCCGAGCAACAGAGTGATCGTAATGAAACTGAACGTCTTTACTACCAAGGCTATGCAGAAGCGAAAACTTTACTTAGAACTCTAACACTCGAGGCTAAGAAAGAAGATGTGTAAACCCTTTAGTTTCTACCTTCACACCTAACCGAGCAATCCTCCCTAAAATTGATTTACCCACATTTCGTGGCGATGAAAGTTTATGGGAACCGGAACCATTTTTTGAATTGTTCACTTCATTAATTCATGACAATGAAACCCTTGCGTTGATACTTAAGTTCTATTATTTGCGCTCAGCCTTTCACGGTCAGCTGCTTAAGCTTATTCAGACACTCGCCTTGACAAGTGACAATTGAGGTCACTTTAGAATTGCTCAAAGATCGTTATGGAAATTCAAGGCTTAGGATTGAAAGACACATACAAGCTTTGTTTAATCTTCCTTATGTTTAATCTGACAATGGTATATCCCATCGCAATTTAATTGACACAGCAGAGCTTCACACTCGTGCTTTGGTGAATCAAGGACAGACTGCAATTTTGGGATTTATTAATAATTCATCTTGTTTCTACCAAATTCGATTCTGCTACCCTAAAAGCCTGGGAGATGGAACTATCTCAGCATTCGCAATGCACTTACGAGGCCCTTGTCTACTATATATTTGTCAAATACCACTCACTCACTCACTCATTCATCACGAAATCTCAGAAACCACCGAACGGTTTGGAATGAAATTTGGTATGCAGCTTCCCCAAGGACCGTAGGTGCTCGCTAAGAAATGTTTTCAAAAAATTCACTTGGGATCATGGTCAAACCGAGAAAACCGCGATTATATGAAGCAATGTGGGCGCAATACGTCGCCCCTACCAGTCTTTGCAGGCATTGAGCTTACGGTCATAACGTGCACGTCATTGTTGTCTGCGCTCCCGACCTTTACGCACTCTCTCTGTTCAAACAGTACTTCTATGTAATTTCTGTTTGTATTTTATACTTTCACCATCACTTTATATTCATCATAATTGCATTATATATTAGCCTTTAGTTGAAGTAACCGTAGAGTTCCTTTGTTTGTTGGATTAGGTACGGCGTTTTTCTTCATTTCTTGGTAGTACATAGCTAGGGAGCAGAGTACAGGCAGCTGAGATGAGATTCCTGAGAAGTATTGTCCAGAAAACGAGGAGAGGCAGAGTGAGAAATAAGATATACGGAAAGAACTGGGAGTACAAATGATAAACTGGAGCAAAACGGATTGAGATGGTTTGGACATGTCAAACGGATGAATGAAGTTAGGTTACCAAGACGAGAACAGGAACGACGGATGACAGGGAAGAGAGGACGAAGAAGACCAAGAATGCGTTGGAAGGAGTTGGTGGAGAATAGCATTAGAAAACGGAACCTGGATTGGAACACCGTGTAGGAAGAGGAATGGTGGAACGACAGCACAAAGTGGAGAGGAACCATATTTGCCCACACCCAGTCTCAGCTGGAAAAGGGGAAATGAAGAAGAAGAAGAAGACATACTTATAATTAAAAGTAGACTTTGGTAAAAGAAAATTACATCTACCAATGTTAATTTTTTAAAGTTAGGCTAGGTCTATTCCATTTATCAGTTTTTTTTTTAAGTAGAGATTTGTTTTATTACGTTAGGAGAATATCCCTCAACGTCACAACAGCACTACCTTTGATGAAGACCGTGTCTGCCGCTAACTTTTACAGCTACAGAATATTTGAGCTTGAGGGTGATAATTCTTATCTTTGATTATTTCGCAATCTTCTCAATCAGTTTCAGGTTGATATGTATGCAAAGATTGAGACAGAGAGACTACTTTGGATTCGCATCAATCAGAAAAAGTTGAGAAGTGAGGAATACGTGCACCTGAAGGACGCAATGAGTAAAGCTGTCAGCCGTTTGTCAGATATTGGTATAATGGACGTCTTGCCGTCGACTTTCACTGGAGGCCCGCGCTATATGCATGAACGCATGCGCCATTTTGGACGCCCTGAATTTTTTAATAACATTCACCTGCAATCCAAAATATCCGAAGTAGTCGAGCACCTGAAACAAGGTCAACAACCTCAAGATAGGCATGATTTGGTAGCGCGGGTATTTCATTTGAAAGTCAAGCACTTGATAAGACTTCATAATAAGGGTTGTATCTTTGGTCCTTCAAGGTGTCACATGTATTACATTGAATGGCAAAAGCGAGGATTACCTCACGTTCAAATACTTCTGTGGCTAGAAGAAAAGCTAAGGCCTGAAGACATTGACAATTTGATCAGTGCTGAGATTCCTGACCCAAATCTTGACCCTGCTCTCCATGAGATTGTCAAGGCAACCATGATCCACGGTCCTTGTGGAGTTCTCAACAGGAGTTCGCCTTGCATGGTGGAAGGAGTATGCAACAAGAAGTACCCCAGACTACTCATCAAGGAAACCCAAACCAGGGAAGATGGGTATCCCAAATATCGCAGGCTGCCCACTTCGGAGGGTGGGGTTTCTACTGTATTATTAAAAAGGGAGTGGAAATTGACAATAGCTGGGTGGTACCCTATAACCCCGTCCTATCTCGCACCTTCTCAGCTTATATCAATGTTGAGTACTGCAACGCTGTAAAGTCAATACAATACATTTGCAAGTATGTTAACAAAGGTTCCGACCAAGCTACTTTTAACATAGGAGGGTTTGACGAAGTTGCGAGATATGAATCAGGACGTTACATCAGCAGCTCAGAGGCGCAAATTCTGCTTCCTCATGCATGAAAGCTATCCTTCGGTCATGCAACTTGCCCTTCACCTCGAGAACGGCCAGCGGGTTTACTTTAATGAAGACGACGTTCGTGACCAGTTTAACAGCCCTCCAAACACAACTCTTCTTGCTTTCTTCGAACTATGCCGATCCGATAAATTTCCTTCAACACTTCCTCTTTCGTCTGGAAAGGTAAAAAGTTCTGTCCCAGGCCATCTTGGTGTGAAAAAAGATCAGACCCTTGGCAGAGCTTACACCGTTCACCCTGGTAATGCCGAGTGCTACTACCTCTGCCTCCTTTTACACAAAATCCCTGGCCCTCAGTCTTTTACTGAGCTCAAAACCGTGGCAGGGGTGGTTCAACCAACATTTCAAGCGGCATGTAAAGCACTTGGCGTGCTAGAGGAAGATGCGCACTGGGACCGCACACTGGAGGAAGCGTCCTTCCCGTCTCTCCCCACAAGATACGCGAGCTGTTTGCCATCTTATTACTGGTGTTTTGACAAGTGAGTGATCCCATCATGCTCTGGAAAAAACACAAAGACAGCCTCGCGGAAGATGTGCTGAGAGAGGTTCAGAGGCAGTGTGCTGATGTCAACCTGGTCATGGGTTTTATCTACAACAGGTGTCTGGTGCTTCTTGAGGATTTAGTACTAAAAATGTCTGGTCAACAGCTGGAATACTTTGGACTTCCGTCGCCTTCTCGAGAACAAGAATCTGTCGTTGTTCACCGAGACTATGTCAGTGAACTATCTTACGACACAATTAAGTTGTCCAAAGTGGTTGCTGATAATGTTCGAAAATTGAACAACGAGCAGAGATTGGCCTATTACGAAATAGTTCGAAGTGTTGTTTCAGAATATGGCCAGCTCTTTTCTCTGGATGCACCAGGCGGAACTGGCAAAACCTTCCTGATTAATCTCCTGCTCAGTACATTTAGAAGTCGACAGAACATAGGCATCGCAGTCGACTCCTCGGGTATTGCAGCAACCCTACTGAAAGGTGGAAGAACAACGCATTCTACCTTCAAGCTCCCTCTTAACCTCAGTCACGCTGCATCTGCCCTTTGTAACATCTCTGCAGTTTCCTTTGAAAGTCTGCTACGCCACGACAATTAATAAGGCTCAGGGGCAGAGTTTAAAAGTAGCTGGCGTGGATCTGAGAAGTGACCGTTTCGCACATGGTCAACTGTACGTGGCATGCTCCAGAGTCAGTTCTTCTGGTGGCTTAGTCATTCTGCAGCCTGAGAAAAAGACCAGAAATGTAGTTTACCGAGAAGTGCTTAGGCGTTAAAAACACACTCGATAGACATGGCAGTAGGCTAGGGGACCTGCCTTAAATCAAAGCTCCCCGTCGTATATTGCACCCGATTTCCAATTTCAACGCTCCATGTTGTCGTCATTATCCTTCACTAAAGGAATAATTTATATAACTAATATTATAACGGGATTCCAAATGATATTGCGGGCGAAGCCGCGGGTAACAGCTAGTTAAGTTTATAAAGGCCAGGTGCCAAATTTTGTCCACTATAGCCTGCCAAAAAGTACTATTATTTCTGCTAAAATTCCTTCAAACCAAAACGTCATTAGTCATGATCAAAGAGTTTTGAGGTCTCTTTTGCCTTTGCCGCACATATTCAATCGCCTAATCAGATGCAAAGTTGGTTTTTATGTCAACAGTCTCATCACTTATATCAATGTTCCAATTTCAAAGCCTTGTCTGTGGACGAGAGACGCAAAATAATAGTTCAACATAAACATTGTTTCAATTGTCTTTCAAGAGCGCATTCTTTGAATAACTGTCGTTACGAACGCCTATGCTTTCATTGCAAAGCCAAGCATCATGATTTGTTACATAGACATGAGAAACCACGATCATCAGCCCCTAGCTGTTCTTCTCAAAATCCTAATTCTGAAATTCCTTCTACTAGAGCTCAGTCGTTTACTCAAAGTTCCACTTCCCTTAGTAAGGTTCAAGTATTGCTATCTACTGTGCAAGTCTTACTGAAGAATGCACGTGGGGAATGGATTACCGCTCGAGGGTTACTTGACAATGCTGCCACTAACAACTTCATAAGTGAGCATTTAATTCGTAAATTAGGTCTGCAAGAACATCCTACTTCAATTGAAGTAACTGGAATTAATCGTCCAAAGTCCAAATCTTTAAGTGTCGTCAAGGTCGACTTAAAGGATTCTCTTAATTTTGGCACTCGTTTTCAACTAGATTGCTTAGCGATTAATTCTATAGTCAATGAAACTCCTAGTTCCTTTTTCCCAATTCATAACTGGCGTATTCCGCATTTCATAAAATTTGCTTATCCACGTTTCAACGAAAGATTGCCTGTTGATATTCTTCTCAGTTCTAACATTTTCTGGCAATGTTTGCATTCTGAGAAAGTCAAGGTTGCTCCTAGCGTCGTTTTTCGCCAATCTAGCTTCGGATGGATTGCCACGGGACAAATACATCGCAATCCTGTTCATTCTGTCTCAACCTGTTATCATGTTCATGCCGATTTGGGCCATGACTTAATAAAATTTTGGGATATAGAAATTGTCCAAGCCGAAACACCTCCTTCCTCGAATAACGAGATTTGCGAAAAGCTTTTTCGTGAAAGTACTATTCGTACCCCTCAAGGTAGATTTATTGTAACTCTTCCTCGAATTTATGATTCCTCTGCCATTATTGATTCTTACCCTTGAGCGATAAAACTTTGTTCGCTGTCGAAAAACGCTTCAAGCAAGATAAAGCTATGAAAACTCAGTACACCTCTTTTGAGGAGAGTCTGCGTATCCTATAGAAGTGATTTCCAAAATTGAAGATGAAAATAATCCTTCTAAAAACATAGTTGATTTAAACCATCACGTTGTCTGGAAGAATCCTTCCACGCGAGAACAGATAAGAGTGGTATTTAATGGTTCTTCTCCTGATATCAATGGCATTTCGATCAATGACACTTTGCAGTCAGAACCCGCAATTCAGAATGATCTTACTTCTGTACTATTGAACTTTCATATTCACCCCATTGAAGTCTTAGCTGACATCAAACAGATGTATAGACAAATCTTGGTAAACCCCGAGCAGAAGGATTTGCAAGGACGGTTATGGCGAGACTAACATTCAAAACCCATTAAATAATTTTGATTTAAACCATAACTGATGGCTTAAAACCCTCTTCTTTTCTCACAATTCGCTCTCTGGATAAGCAGGCTATATTAGATGGTCATCAGTACCATCTTTAGCCTCTGAGATACTTAAACATTCTTTTTACGTGGATGATTTCCTCCATTCCTTTTCAAATTTAACGGATGCTTATCTTATTTGTGAAGATCTTTAATCTTTATTGTTTGGAGGGGGGGGGGGGTTCCACTCCATAAGTGGAACTCAAATTCAACTGAGTTTTTGTCAAAATTGTCATTTGACTCACCCACCACTAAGTTAGTTGAGCTGCCTACTGAGGAAGCTACCGTGAAAGCCCTAGGTATTTTCTGGGCCCCTTCTTCTGATTATTTTTCATATAAGATTCAGTAGTCGAATTTGAATCTTCAACCTAAAAGGGAAGTTTTATCAGAAATAGCCAAGATCTTCGACCCCCTTCAGTACCTAACCCCTGTTGTAATTATTGCAAAAATCTTTATGCAACGGCTCTGGTTATTTCTTCTGAATTACCGCCTGGACACCAAAGGTGTCATACCTTCACGAGAGAGGAAATAAAAGTTGGACTTTTATATCTATGGCATACATATCTCAAGGCCATGAACGCCTCCTTCCGAAGAAAACGTGAAGACCTCTCAAACACCATTTATGCTAGCTGGAACTTTTAAGGATATCTACAAGATATCTACAAAGATATCTCTTAAACTTTCTGAGAAGATAAGTTCAATTTTATAAAGAATTTAAATTTTACTAGTATCATACATTTCTTCATTCAGTTATATGGTTCTTTTATTAGGGTGTATTTTATACTTCAAGCTGAACTTCTCTCAAATCAAAGCACGCTTTTTCATTGGTCTCTTTTTATTTAGGGTTCCTGTCATCAGACCCTCACAATTTGTTTCATACAAAACTAGCCATTTCTGCTTTAAGCACTTATGTGCAATTTGTTCATTGTGTTATTAATTTGCAATTTAGCAAAAATATTGTTATCTGACTTTTTGATTTTCTGTTGACATACCTCCATGCCCACTACCCCGCACTGCGTCAGTTTAATTGTTTGTCCACAGTAGTCATTTTGACCAGGCTCACGCCTGATGCGTTCTCCCTTATGGGAAAGTTTTAGGGCAGATCTTTTCTCCACCGTGTAACAGCCCGATCCCCCGGGTGATTGATCTCGTGCCGGTGATAGCCTAAAAGAAATGCGTCTGATCCTCTCAGGTTGTGTGTTCGATGGATGGGGTTGTCGGGAATGCCATTTACGGTTGGTGGTAACCAGGCAATTTCCTCTAACGGGCACAATACACATGTAGGCAAATAACTGTCGAAGCTGATATGGCATTTGGAAGTAAGAGTTCTCTTCTAGACCACGTTGCCATTCAATATCGTCTAATATTAATTCCGTGCTGTGGCGGTTGTTTTGAAAGTATAGTACGTTACATTTTTATAAGTCCTCAAATCTTCAAAACAGGTGGCTCCTACCACAAGTAGCAATAATAAACGTAAATGATATAGCACTGAATCAGAAGGTGAAACATTGTACATTCGGCCTATACAGGGTCATCCGTTTGGGATGTCAGGAAAGTAAAACGCTATACACAAGCAACTATGCACATGCATTACTTGTTAACGGTGCATACGTGTTAAGGAGAGTCTGGAGTTTGTGTCACAGCAAATTAGCACTCAACATGTCCACCATCGCGTACACGGCACAAATGATACCTCGAATCCATGTTGCGCCACGTGGCACGCAGCATTTCTGGAGTGATTTGCTGAAAGGCAATCTTGTAGTAAATAGGTGATTGGACTGTCCAGGTTGACTTGATGAATACCAAATTGTTCTGTTCTCCAATTTGGAGTGTAGCCCTTGTCGAAAACAGACTTGAATTTGTTGACACGGACATGGTCACCGATTTTAAGGTGATGGCATCTAGGATCGGCAGTTTTGATGGAGTTAAACAGTTAATGAAGCCGCGGAATATTTATTGTGACCAGTCGTGGCTTTGTCCCAATAGTTCTGTGTTTGTTATCATTGTAACGTGACACTAGCCCTACTAAGCGTAACTTACAAGCTTCTGGAAAGACTGATTCTTAACAGGATAGCTCCTACGATTGATTGCCTCATTCCGATTGAGCAAGCTGGTTTTCGTCGTGGTCGTGACTGTAGCGATCAGTTGCTCGCTTTGACTTCCTATATAGAAAGTGGATTTGAGAGGAAGAAGAAAAGTGTCTCTGTGTTCCTCGATCTTACCGCTGCCTATGACACAGTCTGGAAAGAAGGTCTCCTCCTGAAACTCAGTAGAGCAATACCATGTCTCAAGATCTACACTCTGATAAAAAATATGTTGGGAAACAGATTTTTCCAGGTTCATACAGAACATGTCCGCAGTCGTTTTCACAAACTCAACAACGGTTTGCCACAGGGTTCAGTGCTGTCTCTAATTCTCTTCAATTTATACATACACGACCTTCCAGAAACCACATCTCGCAAGTTCATCTATGCAGATGACATCAACCTCACCTTACACAGAGCAGACTTCAGTGAAGCTGAAGAAATCCTATCCCAGGATCTTGAGAAGATGGACGATTATTTCACAAAGTGGCTATTGACACCTAGCCCTCTAAAAACAGAAGTAGCTACGTTTCACCTCAGTAACAGGAATGCAAACTACCAACCGACAGTCAGGTTCAGAAATCACACACTGCGATGTAATGCTACCCCCAAAAGCCTTGGCGTAACTTTAGATAGATCTCTAACCTATCGCAATCACCTTCAGAAACTGGCAGCTAAACTGAAAAGTCGTAACAACCTTCTGGGAAGACTAGCTGGAACATCATGGGGTGCAGATGCAAATTCACCGCGAACAACTGCTTTAGCACTAGTATATTCTTCAGCTGAATACTGTTCTGCGGTATGGCTGAATAGTTCCCATACTCGTCTGGTTGACGTCCAGCTACGCCACACAATGAGAATCATATATGGCACCCTGCACCCTACTCCTGTACAGTGGTTACCCGTACTGAGCCACATTCAACCTCCTCACATCAGACGACAAAATGCCCTTGCCAGATTATGGACTAAGGTGATGATGAACACCTCACTTCCCATCCACCAGGATACAGATGAAAACGACGTAGCAAGACTGAAATCCCGGAAACCTGCCTGGAAGACGGCCAGGAATCTAGCTGACATACCATTTAGACCTGACGAAGCATGGAAGCATGAATGGGCCAGATTACACCCACATGGTCTAATCAACATCGATGACCCAACAGCAAAACCTCCTGGGTTCAACCTCCCGCGCACCATCTGTACCAGACTAAACAGGATACGCTGCGGCGTTGGAAGAACTGCTTCTGTACTACACCAAAAGGGGGTGGTTGGAGTCTCCTTCCTGCAACTGTGGTGCTAAAGTGCAAACCATCAACCACATCGTGAAAGAATGTCCTCTACGAGCATTCACTGGGCCTATGGAGGAGCTACATCAAGTAACCCCTGCGGCACTCACTTGGTTGGAAGGACTAGACATCAGCTTGTGATGACATATCAGAATCTGCAGCAGTGTGTGTGTGTGAATGCGTGCATCCCAGTTAGTCTGTAATACTTTACATCCATGTATATAAATATGTATATATTAATTTTTATTTTTCTAATAGCAACTATATGTAATACATTTCAACGATCGTCAAATGAAGCATCATACGCTAAATAAAAAAATCCTCTCGGCACGCCGGAAGGCGGAGGTAGATTTCACCGGGCAAACTAGCGGATAGGCTATAATAGGCAAAATATGCAGGTTTTCGTAGGAGGATCAGACCTCATTTATTGCGAGAACGTATTTTACAATTGGAGGTTAGTTAACATTTTGTCGTCTTTCTATGCATATTTTTAACATTTTACTGTCTTATGGGGATGGTAACCTTCTTGTCATTTGGGGTTCATTTTTATTATACTTGTGATCACACTGTCCTTATGCAAGGTTTGGAACTAATGTGTAACTATCTAACAGTCTGTTACTTCTTCACGCAAAATTTTATCTCCCGCAGAGATGTTGGTTTGTTCCTCAGTTTAGGGGCTGCGACTAGGTGGTCATGTAACCCCGTGTACATTGGGTGTGTGTAGAATCTGTCTGATAAACTGTGTTATTTGTGATGACTGTATTAGTCTGTAATTCAGGTAAGGTCTGCAGACGGTCAATTTTAAGTAGTAGTACCTAATTTTGTACCAAATACTAACGTCAACGACACCTAGCTGTGAACTTGGCTGCTAGATGCCACCGCAACCAGGAACTTGCAACGAACGGTGTAACTTCCCCTCCGAAGGAAAGCATGCTGACGGATTTTTAGCGCTCTTATAAAATCCGGCGACTTTGGCCGGCTTTGAACCAGCGACCTTAGGCATAGAAGTTCAGCATGCTACGAGTTAGCCGCTTCCCTCATAGTCAGATGCAACAAGAAGTTCCGTGACGAACTAAAGATCCTACTTTTCTTAAAATTAAGATTCATGCCATAGATTAATCTACAGTATATGAACCTATCTAGAATAATGACGAAATTAAGTGGGTAATATCGAAATGTCTTAATTAGTTCGAAATAAGGTATACTAGGCATAATGTAGCCTAATAGAGCAATACAGTTGGCAGCTCTGGTGACTGAATATATTCTTACTTCCATCTCCTAAGGTACAGAATACAAAATGTGGTGGAAGTTCAAAGGACGTTACATGGATTTAGACATTGGATCTATTAGTACACGTAAAAGCATGTTGGCAACAATGTCATGCGAGTGCAGGTCAGAAATAATCTGAAATATTATATCTTTTTGTGCCAATTTTGGATGAAATCCATTTGTTGGTATAGAAGTTACATGTATTTAAAAATTGGTCCTATCAGCAGGCTTAGAATCATGTTGGTCGAACTGACGTATATAAGTTACTCCAAATTAATGTAAAATGTCAGGTAATTTACGTGTGCATAGTTTAAAGCTGTCGGCTTGCATACTTTCTGATATATTTGGATACAAAATAGAGAGCAATTATTAACAGTTGGCAGCCCTGGTGGCTCTTAAGAATACACTCAGTCATATCTGTTTATGTGCACATATAACATACAAAATTTGGTTGAAATCCAATTGATGGTGTAGAAGCTATATGCATTTAAAAATTGGACTTATCAGAAGGCTTAAAAATATTTTGACAACGCTGTCATGTATGGCCACCTGGAAATTAAACTGAAATAGTATTATCTACATGTGTGCCAATTTTAGAATAGCTCCCATGTATACCTTGCAAGATATCCAACATGGAGCTCAAATTTCTAGTGCGTTTTTTTTAGCAGTTGGTAGCACTGGTATCTTTTTCAAATATGGGCCTGAGATATTCCAGTATACAACTTTACTCATACTAAATTTGGTTTCGATTGCTGCAGCTGTTTAGGAGTTGATAGGGGGGGGGGCACACACACACAGCTAGACAGACAGACAGATAGACAGAAGGACAGACAGACAGATAGAAGGACAGACACATTTTCCGGGATCGATCTCATAAGTCTACTTCTTCCTCATTTTTGAAAAGTCTGAAAAGTAGGCTAAAAATGAATGTGATTTCGTCAATGGCGTTGTCTTGGCAACCTCTGATAGATCATCCCTTATCAATTTAAAAGCGTTGTTATGGTAACCTCTGATGGCACTTTGCATTTTTTTAAATTCCGAAATCATTTTTCTCATCCCTTGGCGTAATGGTGGGTCATATCAAAAATTCTTTCAGACAAAAGTTTTAGGTAATTATTAGGGGAATATTTTCCATTTTGTACGGTTTTGATATTGTGCCTATTAAGAGAGATATGATTAATGTTTCCCGAAAAACCCACTTTTTCCACCCCTTTGGTCAATGGTTGGTGCTATCAAAAAACTCATTTGACATATATTTTTGGCACTTATCCGACACATATTATGAACTTTGAATGGATTCGATGTTTCACGTATTAAGAGAGTTATAGAGAAATTTCACTTTTTCGAAAAAAAGCCCCCCATTTTCACCCCTTTCGACCGATTTTGCCCATTAACGAACTCGACCGAGATTTTATAGGGATACATATTATGTAAAAAATTCAAAGTGATTGGTACAAAATTACGGCAGTTATCGTGTCCACAAGAAACTGATATATATATATAGAGAGAGAGATAGATAGATACATATATACATAAATTATATATAAACTTTTGAACTGACGGTGGTTTTGGGGTCTGGGGGATGTGAAACGCGAAGATATGTCGAAATTTTCCGGAAGTCGAAACATGGTACCCATTGCAATAGTTAGCTTTCTAATGAAATCTACCTAAAAGCTCTGGTATTAAGACTATCCAGCGATAGGAACCGCGAGCTGTAAAATCTTTCCACATATTGGTTTTTAGTTTGCGATTAAACTGCTCAACGACACTTGCTTTGGGATTGCTGTATGTGAGGTAATGGTGAATATCCAATGATTTGAGAAAACAGGAGAAATCCTCGTTGAAAAATTCTTTTCCCTGGTCTGTTTGCAGAAGCTTGGGTTGACGTTTGGATTGTTAAATAATAGCCTACTATTGAATGCGCCTGGTCACTAGAGGACCTGACTTGCGACTCACAGGTTGAACAAAGGCCATTTTGGTATAATCATCGATGACGGTGAGCATATAGCGTACACCATCGTTAACGCTAGCATAGGAAATCATTTCCACTAAATTGGAAGCCCGTCCACACCAAGTGAAATAACCCTGAGTAACTGATAGTTACGTCTGGCAGGGCGACGCAACTCACGAGCTATTTTCACTTTGACGGGTGAAGGTTTGAACAAGAATCTTGGCATTTCAAAGATCTTGTTCAATTTCTACAATTTCCCAATCGTGACCGGTGTGCCCGGCTTGACGTGAAGCATGCAAGAGCTGTAGCCGCTAGACTAGCTTACTGGGATTGTGCCAGTAGGTAACATTTAATGGTTTAAATGTCACTCCCGAAGCTGACACTGTACGACCACTGAACAGTTTTGAAATGATGGTTTTATATTATATAGATCTATTTGCGTTAACGTCTTCACACTGTTTATATTCTCGCATATAACCACGGGTGCCCGTTAAAAAGGATTTATATTTGGTAAGGTCGTCGAGCATATAATCGCCCGAAGATGGTAAACGGGAAAAGCTTTAACAGACCTGGAGTTAATTTATAGTTTATTTTTTTTAATGGTGACACTAGACAATCATCTTCATATCGAACACCATAGTTAGTATAGGTTTTATTCGTAAATAGATCTTTCAGGTAGGGTAACAGCAGCGGTCCATAACTATTTTTTTTTTAAATTCAGGCTTATTTTCGGGCGTGGACAAGATTTCTGACAACGTAGACTGCCTGGAAGTTGAAGGTGTTTCAGCAATGACAGATGTTTTTAGAAACTCGGGAAGTTGTGGTGATATTGCTTGTGTAAACACTTGATCATCCTTATAATTACTAGAACTATCCAGTTCCTTTTGTTCCTTTTCCACAGGGACCTCTTGTAGAGTCTGCGTTGTTTTTGAAACTGTTGGTAGCTTTTGAGATGGCTTGGAAGATGGTTTAAACATGGCTTTTAGAGGAGGCGCTAAATGTTGTTGAATAAACAAAGCATTATCCGCACGTGATCGTTTCTATTGATGGAACATTTTGCGAATATTATTTTTTGCTCTAATAATATGCTTTTTCAATTGACTCTCTGCTAACGCCATGGTGTTTCGACAAATGACTTTAGAGGAAATGAGGCAGCCCCTTAAATATGAATAAAATTATCAAACCCTAAGCGATAACGTCCTTGATGAAGTTCACTTGGTCTGTCAATAATAATACAGGCATGGCGTTGAGTGTTCCAACACTTGGCACACAATTCATTAAAGGTTTGAAAGGTCATATCAGGATTGGCATGTTCGTTATAAATGTGGCGACTATTCCGCTCATCCTGGCGAAATAAACAATCACATTGGCATTGTAGTGAATAAGTTGTTTAGACCTTTTAGAATACGTTTGTCCAAGATTAAAGCAATCACGTTCATCATGTTTGTGACGACCCATGCTGAAATAGATCTGAATGATGGCTTGTCGTTCGGTGGATACATCATCGAAAATCATCAGCGAATCAGGCCTTACAGCATCCGGGGCAATAACATTTTCTTGCATGGAAAACGTAAAATAACCCGAATTCTCGATTCGCAATTCAGACATGACCTGATCCAGGAACACGTAGAGTGATTGGTAGAGGGATTTTTCAAAAATATAAATATTTTGAGAACGCAGATCATTTGGAGTTGTGATGAGCGTGAGCAAAAGATTGGTATTTCCACATCCTGAAGGTCCCACAATAATGCAAGCGAAGGGAAGACTGAAACAGTGAACCGTGGCGTTGTTGACGTGATGTAGGATATAGATGGGAAACCATGTCCCCCACGGGGAATGACTCTTGCTGCTTAAAAATCTGCATTTATCGGCTAATGGTAAACGAGGCTAGTAGGCTGTCTATATACATGGAACCAAGCCTTGTGACAGGAACAGTATGGCGATGGATGTCTTTGGACGTACATTAATGGCCAAGGCCAAGACTGTCCCATTAAATGATCCTAAACAAGAGACAGATCCTGCCAATAAACACCATATCGATAGTTCAGTGGTGCCACGCACTAAACAGGGAGATTATAACTTAAATGGAAAGCGGTTAACCTATGTACAACATCCTCAACTTTCTACTGATGCCACTAAAAAAAAGTATGTTGATAATGAGCCCGAATCCGCTCATGTCGTCAATATTTCTTTGAGAGCATGTATAATCTTTGTGCTCGCTTGTGTAGAACACACTCTGAAGCTCCCTCATGATTACAACACCCTTTTGACTTCGTAGAGGATAGCTTACTTTCTTCCTGGATATATTTTATCTACTATTTTGCAACTGCATATCTCAGGAACATATAATATGTGATTCTGTTTTATTTACAACTTTATTATGCCTTTGGAAATTGTAAATTACAATTATGGTAAAGGTATTTGCGCCACGGATATGCGGAGTTGATGAAAGTAAACAGTACACGACTTAGAAGATCTTTGGAACCCGGGGAGGAGTTCCTGAATCAGACACACCATTTTGATAGTCCGCTTAGGCTGAACGTGTTTTTCTGAAGTCCGTCACATATGACGAGACCACGTTTTGTGCTAAACGCACTGTGATATGTGTCGTAAATTTATCTACAGCCATCGAGCTGAGTGAACTGTTATATTCTACGAAATAGTACATTTTAAAGCCGTGTAAGGCTAGTGCGACATTATTTTCCAGGTAAATTTTGATTGGAGTGAAATCACCATTTTTCACATTTTCCACGTGGAGGACTTAAACTATTGACCACGCTGCTAAAAGCATGTCATCTTCCAGGCCCGACGAGAGGGGGGGACAGGCAGGGCTGGTGCCCCGGGGCCCGACCCTCCCAGGGGGGCCCGGCGTCCTAGGAGGCGGTGCAAAGCACTTATTTTTCAGGACGCGAAGAGATATTTTCCCTTGCGAATTAAGCCCTTTTGTGATACGCTTTAACGTGTCAGTACCGTTAAACATAACATTAATTGCTCTCTTTATCAACGACTTAGAAATAACTCCGGTTCCTGACGAAGCCGCGGCAGGAATGCAGGATTTGGCTTCCCGACTGCGGTGTTATTCGTAGTCTTATTCAACAGTTAATAAAAAGGCCTGTTTGTCGTTACAGATGTTAAGTCATTTAGAGGCTTGCAACATTCAACCCGTGTACCGTACTTGGTAGCTAGTAGGTCTAGTATCACTGGCCGGCAATGAACCATTGACACTAGGTTGGGGATGGTTTGCATCAAATAGTACTGTAGATATAATTCAGTATTTGCTGACGCGTTAGTTTTACGGTTTGTTCCTGAAGGCCTCCACGTTATTGAATGAAGTTGACTGTAAAGCAGTAGTTTTCACAAATATTAATGAAGCGAACAAAATTGGATACAAGAGATGTGCGAATTGTGTAGAATGAAGGGGAGGCTAGTGGTTGTTGTAAAATAAGTGAGGTGTATTGGCAACATTGTTGTAACTATTTGTCTTGGAGAGTAAAAACTTAGACCCTCTTAAAACCATCAAATGCTGGACGAAAAGCGGGGTATACACTGGGCTGTGCTATGGCCTCTGTGACATGATAAATCGCATGTCGTATTCTTAGTTGTCGACTGGGAATGCGTTGGCCATCGCGACTATTACTGTAATTATTAGGGTTAAGAGTAGGGTAGGTGTCCCTGGACTTGAAATAAGATACTGCCACAGCATTGGTCTGGAGGTAGTGTGTAAAACCAAACTCGGGATAGCCGCTGTTAGCGCCCGGATTCGAACCTCCGATCTGTAGACTTGCTGTAGGCCCCCATCACGGTCATTCGTGAGCTACACCGCGGGATCTTACTTGAAGATGTGAGAGCTTTTACTTGAATATAGGAGAGTCTTTTCTATAGCCACTAAATGTCAATGGTCACCAAATTTTTTACTCCAAAATATCCCAAAAATAATCACCCAAATGGCCTATCCTATAACTCAATAATTTGGACTTAATTTTTGCAAACTTTCCCGGAGGAGGGCCCCCAGACCCCACTCTGCGTCTGGTGATATTCCATACCCCATGGTCCCCGGTGTGTCCCCTCCCCCATAATCTTGGCTTAAATCCTCCCATGATGGTCACCAGTCATAGATAGGATTGAGGATGTTTAGGAAAACCTGGCTCTAGTTTTGCTTACTGCAAAGCAATATTAAATTATAAGAAATCCACTGACTGACAATTACAAAATATAGTTCAAATTCACATTTTCTTCTTTTCTGAAAACAATCACTGATCAGCTGCAATCTACTGATAGCACATAATAACTTGAGTAAAGTATGAGTACTGTAAATCACTGGTTAATTATGACAATATATTTTGCTTTGTTTAATGTACAAAGGTGTGTGATCGCCGTTCAACCAAAACACTTATCAGTGTTTAGGCTTAGACCCAAGGGAGTGACTCTACAAGGGCAGCAAATGTTAAGAATGTCAACATAAAAGCACTACAGTATATGTAAAACGTATTTTAAAATAAGTCTTGGCTTGGTGTAAAAATCACGTTTTCTTTATGAAAAGAGATTACGTCGTATGTCACAGAGGCCGTAGTACAGTATACCCTTTCCACCTCTTTCAACATGCAGTTCAGTAAGCTGAACTTCCTGTTGATCAATTTTTGGGTCTTATGACGTAGGGATAGAATTGAAGAGGAAATGAATGTACGGGTTAAAACGATGAATCATGGAAAATACGCATAGAATCACTGACGGTGGAATTCTAACCCACCTGTTTCCGAGTTCATGGACAACTGCTTTTTTCAATGTGAGTATTTTTCCAAAGTTAAATACTGTAAAAGTGATGCAATTACTGGTCCGGTAAATGCAACTTTTTTCAAATTTGTGTTCGACAAACGAGCATATTGATTTTATGAGTATCACTAAAATTCTAAAATTATTGATATCAAAGAGGATCTGCAGAACTTTAAATCTGAACACTGTGCATGCTTACAGCATTACCTCATCGAGACAAATTTAGATTAGTCAAATGCCAAAACAGTATAGTGAATTTAATGAAAATTATTACGGAACCTAGTTTTTGATGGCTTTAATCTGATATTAATTTTTGTTAATTGAATATGATGCATTAGTACGCGCTTGTCAGGTATAAACATTGAATTTGCAAATAATTTTGGATGCATTCTCCACTTTCAATGTTGTAAATTTTACATACCAGCATTAACTCATTCATATTGATAGTAATTCACGCTCTACTTATGATAATAAATATAGCCTGGATTTAGTGGAATATTCATTGAAATATTATTATCATATATGAATTGCAGTTAATTGTCATATTTACATTTCAATTGAACGCCCTTAGGCTCCCCAACAATTTCAATTTCAAGTAGTTCCAACTTTGGATACCAGACACCACTGTCACTGACACCCAGTGGGGAACGTTGGAACTTGATAGAGCGTTTCTAACCAAATGACCTCCACATTTTGGCTACATACTACCAATTGTAGCGGTAGGTTCTTTTACATGCCATAAATCCGAATAAAGGCATACTGAAGGATTTTAACGCTCTTAAAATCCAACGACTTCGGCCAGGTTTAAACCCGCGATCTTGGGCATTGCAGTTCAGCATGCTACAATTCTTGTTCTTCTTATTATTACTATTGCTTGCTTGCTTGCTGGCTCTTTATGTTCTTGTAATTAATTTCGTGATGAACATTTAGTGCAAATAAAAAAAAATGTGCAAAACCAGTTTGTGCAAATTTGCGAGGATTTTACAGAATTTGGTTTTATAGGGGGGCCCGGGAGATTCCAGCCCCAGGGCCCGTCGCCGCTCTCCACGGCCCTGCATCTTACCTGTGCAACAGGTCACGAAAATATTGAAACTACATTGGACTGTTATACTCATTATACTCATGAGCTCTGCTGTACCCATACAATTGACTATATTATTTAAAATAAAAGACAAATCAGAACCCTCATTGCATACAATTTAACCTCTTGATATTTGCCAATATAATAAATTTGGTTATTTATCATTGCTCCAACAAGGTAATTTCTCGTTACTGGTTATGAAGTTTATAAGTGACCTTCACCTACTCATTTCTCCCTTTGAAATTCACTAATTTTTCTCCTTATTTTTCTTTTTAGACGGATTAGAGGCCTATCTCTGCTGTGGCAAGTGTTGAAGTTATGCACTTCTTAAGATCTATATTAGGCAAGATATGATTTCAGTGCAGTGACTTCATTGATTTTATCATCTTTATATTGCTGGTGAAGTATTGAGTGTTAAGTGTTCCTACAGCTGATTCCAACAAAGGTGTTTCTGTACTGTTGCTGACGTACCGAAGCGGTACCATACATTTGTGTCTTCAATACCATCTTAAGTACCACCGTGAGGCTTCCTTTGAAAATGTTTATAGACCTACAGTAGTTCATAAGGCTTTTGACATACCGTAACTCATTTTAGGCATACATTTTTTCAATCATTCTTTATGGTGCACCATACAAGATTCATTTCTAAAGGAATTTTAAGTGCTACACTAAAACATATTCTTGTTTCGTTCTATCATAGCGGCTGATGAAGGGGCCAATAATAATATTTATGCCTCGAAACATATCCCATTAATGACCACCCAGTGATTTCTATTAATAAAGTATTGTCCAGGTGGAACTTTCATCCTGTTTAGACTAATTAGTATATCAATACGGAACCAGAATGAACCTGTTAAGTTCTGTTATACTCAGTCAAACGCTACTGCGAAAGTGATCACCGGCAATGTTTTACACCTCGTGTATATCTTCATGATTGCCGTGATTGTAAGTGATTTTTTGTGTTGTACCAGTAATAAATTCTGTGAGAAAGATACCACCCGTAGTATCATAGAGCCTGTGGCAGGTAAACCAGAGCCATTTTTGTTATAACCTGTACATGTGTAAATTCTGTGCACCATTTTGTACAGTTTAACATTTGTATAATCTGTGAAAATCGTCAATTTATTATCACCATGCTTTGTGATACCAACCACGTGTTCATCATACTTCACCTAGTGTACGTGATGTCCATCATGGAGTAAATTCCCATTATGAGGGAAACGCCAACGAAATAACTTCACCGTGAAGAGGAAGTCCAGCAGAATTTCCATGGAAAAGCCATGTGATGAGGACGAGGACGAGGAGAATAGGCCAGGGTCTTGGATCCTGATTTTGGAGCCTAGTAATCCCTCCATGGGAATGGAGATGAATTACCCCTCTTATCATAGAGATTGGGAGGTGAACAACGGAGTTATGTCACTGTGAGTCCTGTATCCTCATTAATGTACAAGATTTGTCCAGTTAGACGTAGTTTTGAGTAATTATATGAACCGAAACTGATAGCGACCACATAGGTAGGGCTAGAGTAGTATATGTCTTTCTTCTTGGAACTGGGACAATCTTTGTTAGTCTCCCTGTACCATATTTATACGGGGGTGCACATGTACAGCTTGTAATTTTCAGTGTATTCAAGTATTCAGTCATGTGGATAGCTGAATTTTTCATGTCAGATGACTGACAGCTTCACCATGAAAATGAGATCTTCTAGTTTTAGGGAACACCCTGTTTAAGACCCCTCTCTTTACATTGATTTCAATGTTATCATTTCAGTTGGTCAGTCGAGAGTTACTACCAAATTTTTGTATGTTTTAGTTAACCTTATTTGTGGACACATTTTACCACAGAATTTCCGATTGGGAACTAACACATGTCTTGTAAGTACGACATAACCTGGTCATGAGCTATGATAATATCGTATCATTTCGCACAACACAGAGGAAATAGGTGTTGTTTATTATTTTTGGAATGTGCTAAGTCATAAGTACGGAAACATGAACGTTTAGACCAAGTAGGGAGCTACTGGAATATCTCCCATATCAAAGCAGTTAAACTGGGTGTGTAATCTTCGATTGAAGTGTATTTGAAATGTTCATAAAGTTATATCATTATTCAGGACAGGTTGATGTCAAGGACACTCTTGTAGAATAAAGAACGATGTTTGACAAATCTACGGAATACTGTAGGACTTAAGTAGGTGATTTCCGTAAGATTAGAAGTGCACGATTTTGATACTGTTATATGTGGACAAGCCGCGCCTTAGTCCAGCGAACTGGTTATTTCTCCCAGCAGTCAAAGCGAGATTGACACTATTGATTATTTCTTTTGACTTATGACATCACAACATTTGTTTCATTTAGCAAATGTAATTAAGGTTTATAAACCAATATAGTACAATATATTACCTCTGCTGTATAATATATTGATTGACGGAAATATATTGTACTATATTGGTTTATAATCTCTTGTCAATACGGACCATGGCGGAATCTAAAGTAGAAGGGTTAAGGTTTATTCCACAATGTAAATTGACCCAGTAATTGTTTCAGGCTAGTTAACTCATGTATTTGTTGTGTTTTTGAACACTTATTTGTGAGGGTGGATGGAACGAATATCCCCTTGTTTTTGTTGTATTCCGGCGATATTGAGCCTAGAGCCAGATCGACCGATGATTGTTCACGCGTGCCAATTGTGTAAGCCGTGCCATGTGTTCTTGTACTCGAGCCATTCTTAGCTCAGAGTGTTATGTTGACTAATAAAGTCCTGTCATCTCTGAGGAGATTCACGCAGCTTGCGACTGGTGTCTAATATTTAAACCATCTTATGGAACTTAAACCTACTTCATAAACCTGGAAATAAATCATATTGTTTAGTTTGACATTTAAGATTTGTGTTACATTGTTTTTATATTCTATCAACCTTTGGATTGTTTCCTATGCTTCTTTTTGCTGTGCTTATGACTCGAAATAAATAAACTGAACTAAATCGACGTGCTACATAACTGATAATTTGAGCATCATAATCTTAGTACCCTTGTTTTGTTGTATTGACTTCGACACCATGTGCTGCTTCATTTCCTGATGGAAGTAAAACTTTAAATGAGCTGACACAACTTGTTATCGACGACTAGAATCGCTGGAACCAGTAGTTCGTAAGTCATGGTCCACGTGATTCTACGCGATGTAAGCCGTAATGCTGATTACGCTATTGCCAACCTAACTTACATTCTTGAGATGACGATTGGGGGCAAACAGCCTTTCCTAATCTGCGTAAATAGGCTTGTATGTGTGTGTATATTGACTTTATACCGAGTGCATAACCTGAAATGTATCCCTGTTAGTTGCACGAGTGTATTTCGGTCATCGTTTTTTATATAGACTGTGGTTTGCTATAATTAGCTTTGATTTAATATTTTGATTACGACGCATCTCGTCGTAATATTTTCATCCATGTCAGGAATTAGATATTAAATGTAACTGTAAATGTGTTCGTGGTACTGTACCCGTATATCCGGATGATCCACCAAAATCCCAGGCTGGAAATAATAATGGATTGTAGCAACTTGAAGTCCCGGCTAAAAACAAGATGGTGCTATTTGGCGAAAACACTCAGAATAAGGAACATGATTTTTTTAAACGGAATGTGCTATAGTAACTAACTACAGAACGGTAGGGTTTTCTATCTACTCAGGAAAAAACGAGAATCTATGAAAATCTCGGGCGTAAGGATGCGGATCAGGTCCCTCGGGAACTTCCACCCTACAGCACATTCCAATACCATTTAACTACAAAGATAATGCCAATTTCCTATAAAAGATCAGGGAATCGTAACAACGTGTCTGTCGTATTTATTCACTTAACAATTACACGTTTCCTAACACTAGCATTGATTATATGCATTAATAACTTGAAATAAGATCAAATGACCAAAGGTCATTGCTTCAAATACATGAAATACATGTTCGTTTCTTTTAGAAACCATAAAAAGTAATTTCAGACGCTTTTATAAGCTTTAATAAAATCATAACTTAAATAGCAGCAAACAACTGCTGTGCCCTAGGTAACGGGAGTTTTATAACAAGAAAAATGTTCATAATGTTGAATTTTGGGCTTATGCCGTGTTTATTATATTAAAATTCGACGCGTTTCGAAAGAAATATTAAATCAAAGCTAATTATAGCAAACCACAGTCTATATAAAAAAACGATGACAGAAATACACTCGTGCAACTAACAGGGATACATTTCAGGTTATGCACTCGGTATAAAGTCAATAAACACGGCATAAGCCCAAAATTCAACATTATGAATAATAACACGGGCCGTGAAAGTCTAAATAATAATATAAGAAAAATGTTATCAAGTTAAAAAAATATCCCCAAAAATAAATGAAGTTACCCCAGACGTAGATCTCCGTCATACAAAAACTATTCATTACTCTATACGATTTATCTCCCGTCTCCTATCACTTAAGTTCTTCTCATGGAAGCGATAAAAATCTCTACATACATTTAAATTACAAGTTAAAAATTTTAATGCGCGTAAATGTAACAATAAACCTTTCTTTATATTCTTAATTTAATTTATGTACAACACAAATATTAACGTTGTAGTTCAGCAACTACTCAATATAAAATAAAATATATACAACGGTCCAACCGCTTCCTTTACTGACAATATAGACTGAAATTGTCTTCCTATTTCTTTACTGCTTCTCAACGGTCTTTAGAAAATAATCATTCACCATACTATGTCTTATTCGTGATAGTGAGACAATTCGGGATTCTATAATCCATACAATTAAGTAGAGACATAGTTCATAGACCTCCTACAACTGGTCTGTCGACATAATAAAAATACTTAATAAAAATAAACTTCCACTGCGTTGAATAATTACCGTAAATTCAATATCTAATTAAGAACCATTTAAATAGATCTCAGTTTACTCTCAGTTTCATCAAAGATCCATAGATCCTATCATTTCTTTCAGATTCAACTTCATCTAGCATCCGCTGTCCTGTGAATGTCAAGGAGTTTCAACTCTGTGAGACTATTGTAATAACTTCCAATACTAATCATCATCTTCCTAGCGTTAGTCCCGATTTGGAGCAGGGTCCGCTACTTTACATGCCAATCTCCATTTCTGTCGGTCAAGGGCATCATGCCGACACAGATTAACTTGTCGCATGTCTTCTCTAAGGCGATCAAGCCACCTCTTCTTAGGTCGCCCACGAGGACGTTTGCCATCCGCGTTGAGGTACAAGGCAGTTTTAGGCACTGATTGTTCGTGAATGCGTATGATGTGGCCGTACCAGCGTAGACGAGCCTCCCGCATTTTATCCTGTATGGTCGCAACTCCCATCCTCCCTCGGACATCGCAATTCTTGATATGGTCAAGTCGCTTCAGACCAAGCACCGAACGAAGCATGCGCATCTCCATAACATGCAGGGCTTACTCGTATTTAACAGAGACCGGCCAGCATTCAGAACCGTAGAGGGCGACTGGGCGCACGACGGTTTTGTAAATCTTGGCCTTAAGATAGGAGGGTATCTTGCGGTCAAAGAGAACTCCAGTTACCTCCCTCCATTTGAACCAACTGGCACTCACACGAGCTCGGGCATCAGGGAGGGTGTCACCATCTGAACGAGTCAAGGAGCCAAGATACTTGAATTGGTCGACTCTTTGAAGATCTTGACCACCTACAAGGATGGTACCAGGCGTCGGTGACCCACACTCCATATACAAGGTTTTCTGGACATTCAGCTTCAGTCCATTCTCTGCCAGCCTTGTAAACTAATAAACATCAATAATACTGCATCTTCATAAAACATCCTATTTCAACCTCAAAATATGCGCAAGTCTCACTACAGACATTCTTTCAATAATTGACCAATGGCTTCACAATTGCCCAATGTCATTCAACAAATACCTCCGGATGCTACGGGAATAATAAAACTCCCTCTCAGAGATGCTTCGCAGTTTCTTCCAAACACATATACTTCTTAACTCACTCCTCATAGTTACAACAAACGTAATAATAATATTTAATAAACATACTGGTTCTATCAATGAATTAATTTAACAGGTAATGCGATAAAATACTAGTCTTCTAATAACAATCTTATTTCTTTGTATCACTCATAGTTCTATAAAAGCTTTCAATTAGCTGTGATATCTCTTTAAATCTTTCTTCACATTCTTATTACTTCAAAAATACGCTGTAATTCATATTTGTTAACTTGACATTGTATTCCTTTACATATTCTTCCTTTAATATATTTCTCACAATCTTTAATACTTTATAATTGTTAGTCACCAAATATTTATAACCAAATCTGTCTAATAAGTTATCAGATCGTGACTTTACATAGATCTCTATATAAGATCTTTAAGAATCGCATTCTCTAAAACATATCTGTACAACACTCTTGGAACAAATTTCCATTATTATTATCGTTGACAAAAACGATATCATACAATTCAAAAATTGACAAAATGTGATCTGAACACATTTAAACTTTACCATAACAATATTCTGAACTAAACTGTAAAATCTCCTCATTCAATTTCGAAAGTCGCAAAATTCCAAAAAATCCAAATAAAAATTCTAAATACTAAAAAACGACAAAAACGTGAATAAACATTCGTATGGCGTAGTTATGAAAATATAACGTCGAAAACTACAATAATATTCTTAAAAACGTAGAAAAATGACATCAATAAGTAGTGGTCGGATATTCTCAAATGTTCTACAATATTCTATAAATTGGGATATATCGTTGGTCCGTAGACTACCTTGTGTTGTGTTATAAATGACCAGAAGTGGGCTTTCTTCGCTATCCTTTAGAAATAGATTGTTTCCAATAGCGCGAGAATGCATGATGTCGTGCGGTCTTCTACGATCTCCTACAGAAGTTCCCATGCGGTCAGGTCCGGAATTCGAACTCTATCATCGTGTTGCCATTCCTTCTGCTGGTAAATCTTCTTATATGCGATGGGAAAGCCCTTTCTCTATTGATTGGCGCTGGGTCCACCCTAGACGCCCTCGTTCTGGAATTATTCTGTTTTCCTTCGCCAAAGTTCTGATATATATTGTCATTTTATTTGTTGAAATGACTTGTAGATGTAGAATTTTCTACATGGGAGAGACGAGATGTTAATCTCTCCCGCGAGATTGATGTTATGTCATTTCGAATATTCTTGCTGCCGGCAGAGTTCTGTCCCCATAACTTCTTAGTTGATCATCATAACTCCTGTAGATTCATTTGTAAATTCCTCCCTCAACTTCAGGAATTTCGAAATGGTTAATTATTATTATTATTAATCTTGATTGGTCACATTGGACCACTTGAGTCGTTCCACAATCACTTCTTCTTTGAAGGTAGTACTGCTTGGTTCTTGCGCTCTTTCCAGTACTTTTTCATTCTTTCAGATCGGGATTTTCTCAACTCATCTGAAATCTCCATAGGCTTTCTATGTGTAATTTCTGCAGAAAATTTGTGAGTTTTAAGAATGGTGTTAATTTTATTTTTCTCCTCGGCATCTGTTATCTTGAGTCCAACTACTTTGAGATCGTGTTGGATTTCTTGGATCCATTTTCCTCCAGTTTTCTTTCCTAGATTTCTCATCACCAGTTGGCGTACAATTCTGTTTTCTGGAAGCCGTAAGAAGTGAAAAAAAAATGAAATTATTTTCTTCTTCATTGTGCTGGTGATTGGATCAATCTCACGATAGACAGTTTCATTTGGGAGAATCCTCCAGACTCCCTCAACCTGATACTTTTTATTTATGCACGTTCTAATGATTCTTCTTTCCGTTTTGAGGAGCTGATCAGTTCTTTGTTCATTTTTAATTTGGAACAGTGTTTTACAAGCATAAGTGGCTTCTGGGAGAGTTACAGTTTTATAATGTTGGAACTTAGTAGCTATTGATAGGCATTTTTTATTATATGTTGACCAGGTTAGAGATTGTGCCTTTCTCATTTTATTTGTTCTATTTATCCAAGTTACTTTTTCGTTTAAGTTATGTGTTATAATTTCTCGAAGATACTTAAATTGAGGAACTAGGTTAATTTTATGATCATTTATATAGACTTCATTTATATCTAAGGGTTTCATAGGCATGATCTCAGTTTTTTCAAAGGATATCTGTAATCCTATCCCTTGAGCAATTTCTTGGAGACTAGTGATCTGAGTACAAACCTCTTCCTTGTCTAGTGCTAAAAGAGCCAAGTCATCTGCAAATCCTAAGCAGTTTATTTTTATTGATGGTTTTGTTCCAATTTTGATCTTAGGAGGGTTTTCCTTTTGCCAAACCTTACTGATATACAGTAATCAAGAGCCACATTGAAAAGCAGAGGGGATAATCCATCACCTTGTCTGAGACCAGTTTTTACTGTGAAAGCTGTTGATATTCCTCCCCTAAATTTAACTTTCGAATTTGTGTTTGTTAATGTTAATTGAATGATTTTTATCAATTTAGGATGGAGACCGTATGATCTGATGATTTTTAGCAGTGTCAGTCTATGAATACTATCATAGGCTTTCTTGAAATCTATAAAAGAGATAAAGAGTTGCTTATTTCTGTTTTTGTAATATTCCATTATTAATTTCAGGCTAAGGATTTGGTCTGGACAACTTCTGTAAGGGCGAAATCCTCCTTGATATTCTCCAAGATGTGGTTCCAGAATGTTTTTGATCCTGTTGTATATTATGCGAGAGAAAATTTTATATGTGCAGTCCAGAAGGGTAATTTCTCTGTAGTTATCTGGGTTCGTTTAGTCTCCTTTCTTAAGTAATGGATGGATTATTCCTATGGTCCAGTGTGCAGGAATTTCTTCAGTAATCCACATTTTAACTAGATGTTGATGAAGATTTATAATCGCTGGTTTACCAGCATTTTTCCAGATTTCAGCAAAGACTAAGTCTTAGCCACAAGTTTTGTAATTTTTTTGTTCTTTAATTGCGAGTTCTACTTCATTAATATTTGGAGGATTTATTAAATCAGGTGAAGGTAAAATAGGTGTATCAGTGTTTACTTGCAGGGTTTCCAGTGGATCATCACAATTTAACAGTTTATCGAATGCTTCTGCAAGGATCTCTGTATTTTCTTGGTTAGAATGTGCTAACTTTCCTGTTTAATTTTTCAACATTAATGTTGGAGCTTCAATTTTTTTTTAGATATTTACCAAATGTTTTGTAATAATCTCGAGATTGCTTTTTCTTGAAATCGTCTTCTATCTTTTCCAGTGTATTTTTAAGATGATTACGTTTCATTTGTCTGATGATTTTATGGGTTAATTTTGTTTGTATAGTTAGTTCTAAATTTGATTTTTCTGACTTTAGAGCTTGATGTTTTATCCATGCTTGGTGTCTTTTCTCTATTGTTTGATCACAATCTACATTCCACCATTCATGTTTTTTCCTTGGATTTATTGGTGCTAACTCCTCTGCTATTGATTTTAATTTAGTGATTAATTCGTCCAATGTTTTAGTGTTGAGAGATTCTTCTCCTGTTCTTTCACAGTACTTTATATTTTTTATTAAGGTAGATGGATCAAATTTTCTCCTATTGTTATTATTAGTTTTTTTCTTAGCCATTGGAGTTAATTTTATTTTTATCTTTACCACATAGTGATCTGATCCTGAATCAACTCCCCTTAGAACCTTGACATTGTGAATTTCGCGATGGTGAAATTTATCCATGCTGACATGGTCCAACTGCCATTCACCCTTTCTGAAGTCAGGATGTTTCCAAGTTTTCAATTTATGGGGCTGTCTTTTAAAACATGTTGATTTAGAGATTAATTTGTGGTTTCTACAAATTTCGACTAATCTTTGACCATTTTATTGGTTTGTTTATGTGCTGTCCATTTTCCAATGATATCTCTATATCTTCTTTCTTGTCCAAGTTGCGCATTGAAATCACCAAGGAGAATTTTGATGTTTGATGAAGGGATGTTTATTAAAGTTTGATCCAAAAGATCCCAGAATTTTTGTACTTCTTCTCTGTCCTTAATGGTGTTGTTTTTTGATTAGTAGGAGCATGTGCATTAATAATTGTATATGTTTTATTTGCCGATTTCAAAGTTAGGGTCATAAGTCTGGAGGATTGAGATTTAAATTCTGTTATCGTGTCAATGATTCTGAGATCTATTAAGAATCCGTTACCAAATTGTGGACAATTTTTCATAACTCGTTTTCCTGGAATTCCTTTATATAGTCTGTATCCTTGTGATTCCAGATGGTCTTGATCACTGTTTCTAATTTCCTGAAGGGCCATAATTAGAATTTTATGACCTCTCATGATATCGTGATGATCTTCAATTTTCCAGTTTGAACCAGAGAGTTAACATTATGTGTAGAAAAGAATGAGACTTGTTTAGGTTTGATTTTCCGTAGTATTTGTTTGATTGCTACTTGATGAATTTTCAGACGCTCCGATTCGTCATTATCTTCCGCATGACAGCCCACCGTATCCGAATGCTGTCTTTTCTGTAATCTATCATTACAGACGGCGGAATTATTCTTCAAATGACTTTTCATGGTCGACTATCTAAGGTTTCACCTTGAGGGGAGGATAAATCCTCGAATTACAATCCTGAATGTTATTCAGAAAGGTGAAAGAACTGAGAAAAGAATTCTCAGTTCCCCCCCCCCCCCCCCAACACTAGTCTGTTCACTGACCCAGTTTCCCGCTGGGATTGATAACCCAACCTTCCACTGGGTTGCTCAGCTTAGCAGGGAACACCACGTGCAGGTCAGTGTTGGGAGTTGGAGTGGAGAGGTTATGAGGATTCTCTTCTGCTGAAGCCTTGTATTACTGATTTTGTTGGTTAGTATCATCACATCACACTCCCTTTGTCCAGGTCTACATATTTATAGACCTCCCCAGGTTGATTCCTGGTTAATAATGTAGATTGGTTTCTATAACTTTTAAATTTCGTTGAATGTCGACTTTATATATATGCTTGCACAAACTAAGTGCCTTCGTTCGTGAATCTCTATTCGCTTTGTTGTATTGTTGAGTAACTTGTTGAGACGTCCTTCTCCGCTGAAGTCGTAAGTATTAAGAGCCTCGATTCTTCTCTCATTTCCCCCTCATCAAATTTCCAAGTCCGCGTCCTTTTCAGAACAAGGATCTGATTGGTCGCTCACTATCGATGATCGTAATAATCCTTAATTACATAAATAATTAGCCGCAAATTTAATAAATAGTTCTTATTTATTATTTAATATCTTTCATGATATTACGATGTGTTCAAATCATCCTGGTAATTAGCTATGCTCATTACATTGCTTGCTCTTGTTTAAGTAAGGCCGCTTCTCATTGGCTGCGTGCCACGCGCCGTGCCCGCGTCTTCCCCATCCACACTCCAGACACACTTACAACGCGTGCTGGGGTGGGCTCTCCTTTCGGGAGTCCTCGATTCTGCTCGTGCACGCTCGTCCCGTCTTTGTTCAAACGACGCAGTCTAGCTCCAAGTTCCCCACGTGTCTGGTAATATTCTCATTGGTCGGCTCGGTTAACTAGGTTACCTCTGCGATGTACAATCCAGTTTTGTGTCGACTTACAGAGTCTCTATATTTTATCATGGGACAATTTAGAAAACTTTTGAAGAGACGAATAATTTCCTGGCTCATATCCATATAAGAGCACAGTACCATCCTAAGGGATTGGTTTGCTTTGATGTTAAATGAAAATTTTACCGAGTCATTTGCTTGTAAAGTTGTTTTCGCGTTAGACTTTGCCATGTGCCACGCACCTAGACTTGTTGTTGCTTCTGCTTTCCATGGTAATACGGACTTTCGCGAGGGTTAGTTGGCTTCACTTAGTTTTTTTATGGACTCAAAATTGTAATTAGATTTTCGGATTAGCCAATTTTAAACCCTCCGAAGTAGGATAGGGGTTTCTTTGTTGAATAAAACATTCACGAAATTTTACTTAAGACTGGATCTTTTTATTTATAGCTTTGTGTTTTGAGGGTGTATTTCTTAGGGCTTATTTGACAATATCCGTGCAAATGGACCATATCTCTGGGACCAAGGCTCTCGTGCTACACAAGCCCTTAAAGAAAAGCATCCGATCCTCTCAGGTTGTGGGTCCGCAGGACGGGGTTATTCGATGTGCCATTCTTTCGGCGGATGGTACCCGGGTGATCTCCTCTAACGGGCTCAATAACAAGGCGAGAGGGTTATATGACAAAGTGCCCAACCTCTCTGTCGATGGCTATACGGCTAATTATAACCGCATTATTCATGTGGCCGACCCTGTGAACCCTCAAGATGTCTGTACCAAACAGATTTTAGCTTTGAAATGAAAAATAGATGTGAAGTTAAAGGGAAGAGTTTGCATATGAAGCGAAGACGACTAGCCAGCGTTTTAGACCCCATAGTGCCTCATGAGGTGGCAACCAAACAATTTGTGGAAGACTATGCATCCTCAATGATAAAACCACACCCTCAAGTATTTCCCATGACCATTACTTATCTAGGTATTGTAAAAGACACTCAAGACCTTACCTATGTCTTACCTTCAAGCTCAACGAGTTATCGTTTACAGTATGATGGACATATTCGTATTATGGACCATAGAGCAGATGTAAGACATTTATCGATACGATTAAACCATAGTGCCATGTGACTACTTGGTGATTATACAGTCAGCGTGGGCAATCAACTAAATTTCCATTTGGTTCTAACCTTAGAGGAAGAAGAAGCTGGAAACACCATAAATGATTTCCCGCTTTATGTAGAACTTGAATATACAGCCACGAAATAATAACCACAAGTTAGTTGTCACTCAAGAGTCCTATGACACCTCGAACAAGTCTCTAGCATTATTGGTTCGCGGGATATCGGGTTGCCTACCCCGCCGCGAGCTCACCACTAGTCACGTGCGCGCGGCAGGAGTAGTGGAAGGGGGGGGGGGGGGGGGGGTTCTAGCATAGGTAGTAGCCATCTACTAGCTATAATTGTCAATTCGTGATACCGGTACACAATATTTCTCCAGTAAACACTATATAGCCTCACTGCTCTGGTTTTTGCCAGACATTACGGTGATCCGTTAGGAATGATACTCGACAGAGCAATAAAGCGTAATGTACGTTATTCCGAACACAATTATACAGAACCAAAATAAAGTTTTTCTTTCAGAAATCTGCCATCTTCCATCCAATCCAAATCTCCCAATATCGAATCACACCTACTCTGGCATCGATGGACGCCCACACACTTGAAGGCTTCCTGTCCACCAATTCATTGAGGCGCCCTAGTCTCATTTTTCAATAACATTCCGAAGGGTGTCCACCAATGCATGTGGAGGATCTCTTTGGCCCTGTATAACCTGTTTCAACTGATCCCATGGTGTTAAATCGGATTCAGATCTGACGAACCTGTAGGGCCATTTGAGTGATCCTGACCTCCTGGAGGTAGTCATTTTCTAGGAATGCTCAGTGAACTCCTGCGAATTGGTCCTGTGTCCAACATGTTGATAGAAAAGCAGCACAGATGGTTCGAAGATGTTGTCCCGATATGTCTCTGCCCACAGATTGCGGCATCCAGCGGCCATACATGATTCCAGCCCAAATCATGGTGGATCCATCACTCTGGGGCAGGGTGTTGGAAGCGCTTGGTGTTTCCAGGCAGTTTCTAAACATGACTCCAATGCTTGTTGGGGGCGAGGACACTCCTACACTAAGAGGAGACATTGCCTCTCCCACCTGTATGCAGATGATTGCGGATGGATCGCACCCAGGGGTCTTGTGGGCCTGGCTGTCATTGACCGTGGCCATTAGGTACGAGGCGAATCATTGCTATAGCTCAGCAAGTCCAACTGAAGCCCTGATTGGGGCGCTGTTGTCACGGGGTAGAGGGGAGAGAGCACGGGGAAGCTTAGTAGTTGGCATATTTTCCGGGGCTTCAGATCAAGGAGTAATAAGGAGGCGTCCTTCAGATGAACTTGTCGCGCTATATGGCTCACCCCGATCATGTTGCTCACGTAGAGTGTTATCCAGGGGCGGATCTAGGGGAGGGCGAGGAGGGCGACCGCCCCGGGCCCCGCGGTCGAGGGGGCCCCGCGCCATGGATTGTTTTAAATTTAATTGATTAATTAATTATACTTTTCAAACTTTTCAGACTAATTTATAATTCCTATTCATTTTTCAGTACAGCTATGACCTCCCGTGACCGTTTAGCAAGTTTAGATTTCAGTGAAACAATAGAAGACTTCAGCCGGGAAAAAAGTCGCAAAGTAATATTTTAATATTTCATAGTTTACATAATCTTCTTCAAGAGGACTTAAAGGTTTCTTTCATATTGTTAAAAAAAATGTACTGTAGTGTATTCAAAATATTGTAACTATTCTTTATTTTATTATTATTATAAAACTATTTTTCATTTGATTTTATTTTTTTACATTTCCTATTGTTGTGGGCCCCACCTTATCATATCGCCCAGGGCCCCGCAAGGCCTGGATCCGCCACTGCTGTTATCATCCCATGGCGCTTCAAATATAATGGCAGGCCTACTGGTATCTCAGTAATTATTTGGTATAAGTTAAGAATATTGGTGGGTGTCTGGTAGCCTGAAATCCCACAATAATTACAGGTTACACATACATTCATTTCCCAAGTGCTATACTATATTTTAGATCGGGTTATTGCTCTAGTTTTTGTTGTAAAATTAAACGTTTTACGGCAGTTTACATAATTTTCGAGTACGACGAAAAGTAGGCCTATTGTGACAGCCTTACACTTCACGCTAGCCAGCATAGATCGACAAATATTCCTTGATTTCCATCGTCATATACCTTACAACTTCGTACCGGTACAAGGTTATACCTGCACACGAATCTTTTACTGGTAAGCATACTTAAATCCCACTAATAAATAAGTCGACAGTACCGTAGGCGCCATTTACCGCTGGAGCCGGGTAAGTACAGGGGCATGGTCAGTGCTTCAACTCTCCGCATGCTATAGCGCTGACAGGACGCTGTGCAACTTGGTTCAGAGGCCCCGGGTTCGATTCTGGTTCTGTTAGTATGAGGGCTGGTGCTTTCACTGTTGTATTATAGGGAATAGTGTTTTTGTTACAAGCGAGCAATGCTAATACTCTTTGTTCTATTATAGGGAGTTGTGTTTTTAGCCTATTTTCGATTTTTGCAAAAAATGAAAGTAGACTTATGAGATCACTACAGGGCGAAAAAAAAGTGTGTCTGTGTGTGTGTGTGTATGTGTGTGTGTGAGTCTGTGTGTGTGTGTGTGTGTGAGTGTGTGTACTCTGAATGTCTGTCCCCCCCTATCAATTCGAACACGGTGAGCGCAAATTGAACGAAATTAGGTACAAAGGTAGCACTAGCAAAGGACACCTCAGTGTCATGTTTTATATCGCCGCCATCTTGACGGAAACGTAATGGCGGCCACAAAAATGTTCAAAGCTTAAATCAAATTACGACTAACCTAATCATCCGATCTCTACCAAATTTTTCAACAACATACCTTTATGGGGGCAGCATCCTTTGACCGAACTAATAGGTCATCAGCCTAATAGTTTGCGGATGGCGGCCATCTTTGTGTGAAAATCGATTGCCACTATTAATTCGAACACGGTGAAACCGAATGGAACGAAATTTGGTACAGAGTTAGTACTAGCAAAGGGCACCCCAGTGTCATGTTTTATATCGCCGCCATCTTGACGGAAACGTAATGGTGGCCACCCAAATGATCAAAGCTTAAATCAAATTACGACTAACCTAATCATCCGATCTCTACCAAATTTTGCAACAACATACCTTAATGAAGGGAGCATCCTTTGACAAATCTAATAGGTCATTAGCCTAATAGTTTGCGGATGGCGGCCATCTTTGTGTCAAAATCGATTACCCCTATTAATTCGAACACGGTGAAACCGAATGGAATGAAATTTGGTACAGAGGTAGCACTAGCAAAGGGCACCTCAGTGTCATCTTTTCTATCACCGCCATCTTGACGGAAACGTAATGGCGGCCACACAAATGTTCAAAGCTTAAATCAAATTACGACTAACCTAATCATCCGATCTCTACCAAATTTTGCAACAACATACCTTTATGGAGGAAGCATCCTTTGACAAATCTAATAGGTCATTAGTCTAATATTTTGCGGATGGCGGCCATCTTTGTGTGAAAACCGATTCCCCCTATTAATTCGAACACGGTGAAACCAAATGGAACGAAATTTGGTACAGAGGTAGCACTAGAAAAGGCCACCTCAGTGTCATGTTTTATATCACCGCCATCTTGACGGAAACGTAATCGCGGCCACCCAAATGTTAAAGGCTAAAATGTAATTACGACCAACCTAATAATCTAGTCTCTACCAAATTTTGCAACAACAAATCTTTATGTGGGAAGCATATTCTGACCAAACTGCTAGATCATCAGCCCAATAGTTTGCAGATGGTGGCCAAGTATGTGTGCAAATCGATTCCCCCTATCAATTCAAACACGGTGAAACCGAATTGAACGAAATTTGGTACAGAGGTTGCACTAGCAAAAGGCACCTCAGTGTCATGTTTTATATCGCCGCCATCTTGACGGAAACGGAATGACGGCCACCCAAATGTTAAAAGCTTAAATGAAATTTCGACCATCCTAATAATTTGATCTCTACCGGATTTTGCAACAACATGCCTTTTTGTGGAAAGCATCTTATGACTGACTACAAGGTCATCAGCCCAATAGTTTGCAAATAGCGGCCATGTATGTGTGCAAATCCATTCCCCAGATCAATTCAAACACGGTGAAACCGAATTGAATGATTTTTTTTTACAGAGGTAGCACTAGCAAAGGGCACCTCTTATTCATGTTTAATATCCCTATAGCACGTTGTATTTCAACAAGCTACTACAACCAACATTCAATTATACTCCTTGAAAAGGACAAAGAGTTATAACAATACCCATGCATTTAGGAGAAAGTAGGCTATATGTTCTTTACTGAACATCTTGTTTTTATAAGCAATCAATGCTGGATGGTTCCTTGGTTTAGGGGCTACGACAACGGGGTCATGTAGCCTCGTGTACTTTGGGTGTGTTATGTTATTTTTGTTTTAAGGGGTGGAACTACGAGGTCATCTGCCCCTAAACTTTGGGTGTGTGTAGAATCTGTCTGATAACCGGTGTTAATTGTGATGACTGTATTAGTGTGTGTTATATATTTTTTTAAATTTAAGTACTGCAAGTTAGAATTTTTCAAATAGTTCCTACTTTTGCCGCCGAGCGCCACCGTCAACGACTACTAGGCCAAGTTCAGAACTTAGCTACTAGACGCCACCGCAGTCGGCTCTTGGCAACGAACGTAGAAACCTAAGAGCGTTGTTTACATTCTTAACCTATCCAATTTAGCTTCACACAAGTGTAATAGTGGAAGGTTCTCTTACATGCCATAAATCTATGACATGGGACCACCGGCTTTACTTCCCCTAGAAGGAAGGCATACTGAGAGATTTCTAACACTCTTAAAAAATCTGACGACTTCGGCCGGGTTTGAACCCACGACCTTGGGCATAGAAGCTCAGCATGCTACCAACTACGCCACCGAAAGCGAGCTACACTACTACTCTGTGTTCTATTATAGATACTTGAATTTTTGTTCCAAGAGAAGCTGCACAGTTAGCCATTTGTACTGATAGCTCAACAACGTTTTTAATAGCTTTGTTGAGTTTCATTATTTTTTTTATTAGCTTGCCACGGTGGGTGAGTGGTTATAGTGTCGGACTACCAACCCCAAGATTGCAGGTTCGCCCCTGGCCATGGTAAGTGATTTATGAAGGCGACAAAAATCACGATACTCATGTCATACTTTGTTGGCATGTTAAAGAACCCATTTGAATTCAGTAGGCCGTGTTCAATGGCAAAATTAATCACGGGATTTTCCACCAACACAAAGTTCCTCCATTCTCTACTTGAAAGCGCTGTAGTGTCAAGGAGTTTAGATATCTAACCTCCTTGACTTTCATAGCGTTCAAAGGAACGACGAAATTCGACATGCAAGCTACCCTCTGGGTGTCAATTAACAAAGCTTGCACCAGGCACCCGAGGCCATACGATATTATATATATATATATATATATATATATATATATATATATATTATTGTCAAAGTCTAAGGTCGATGGGATTAAAATCAGATTATGCTATAGAGATGCATCATCTCATGACTGCGTGAATACAAGTGTCCAGTGGGAAAACTTGTTAGCAAGTTGGCCAACCTACAGATAGAAAGCTTTTTAATGCTGTCATACCAACAGCTAAATGTTAGCTTACGGTTGGTGAACAGGAATATATAACTCTGTGCAATTGTTTAGTGTGTTACCTGTATTCCTTGACTTTCTTGTCTATATGCTTGGTAAAAAGTAACTCATCCGCCAGCCTTTTCACTTCGTAGGGACACTGCTTTTTTGGTACACCCCTCAGCATACAGAAAATATACAAAGTTTCTCGGCCTGTCAAGTAATCGAGGAGTGCATCAAACTGGGGGCAGTAGCCAAGTAATTGCTGGACCTAAACAGAGAGAACCACTGTTAATATGACAAGGTATTTCTCAACATTGGGGTTGACCAGACAATGGGGAATATCACTAATTGGCCCCGATATCCTTGGGTTTACCACTTAATAGTAAATCTGCCTTCAAAAGTAAATTTCAAATGTATTGACCATTGTTTTATGTTCATAGGTTGCCTAGACCTCAAAGAAGATGTGATGTCTTCCATCCGGCCTGCATTAATAAAGAGTGATTATTAGTTCATACCCGGGAACACTTTGCCATGTAACTTTAGACAGAAAATGGATGGCTTCATAACACACCTCTTCTTGGAGAATAACAGTTTGAGCATTTAACATTAAAAAAAAAAAAACAAGAAATTACAAGATTCTATCTAACATTTTACTGAATTCGAATTTTAGAATAGTGTTCAATACCACCAATTTAATTTCCTTACTGTAAATCAGGTTGTTCCAGCCGAGCAACTCGCCCGTGAGCAGCGGAGTACTCGCCGCCTTGCGTGAGTAAACCAGCAACATGCAATACAGCTCTGCTGTGGGGGGTTGCCGTCACTTCGCGGTGGATACATCAAAACTGCCAGGAAGCGCATAGACTTGTGCTATGACCTTCGCCCAGTGACGTATTGGCTATCACCTCCAGTCCCTCTCCAACCGTGCTCCGAGCATCACTGCTGAGTACTCGCGTGTACGCATACTCAAACTCGTGGATTTCGAACAGCCTGCTGTAAATGCTAAATGCATACAGATTTAAGAAGGGTGTGTTATTATATTGAAAAGTGTCCCGGAGAGGAACTTATTGACGTAAGGTAATATGAAATTCTGTTTCCACCTCATCGATACATTAGAGTTTACTTCATGTTTTAGGCAAATAACATGCAAGCCATTTTCGCTTACAGATTCTTCAGTACCACACTCAGCATGACCGCAAGTCCGCAAATCTAGCACTGTGGTTTCTCCCCTTACACTCCCTCCAGGCAAATGCTGAGATAGTACCTTATTTCAAGACCCGGGGCACACACCCCATTTCCGATCCTAATAATTAGAATTATACACACGTCTACAGTCACCACAGAAACACAGGTTATGAGACAAATTTAACACACAGCCAACTACACGAGGCTGATGATCAAGATGTCCCAAGCCCCTAATGTTAATGACAACAGAGTTGAATATGCACTTGCAAGATAACAGCAATACATTGAGAGAATATTTAAAAAGTATGGGTCAGTGATGTTACTTTCCTTGTCTATTTAAAAGTTGAATAAGGGCTGACATATTTGAGGAATTATTTGAAGTCAAATAAACAACAAATTAACAGCTGAACTAGATGTTCAACATGTTGGCAACATAACCAGAGCCCTGCGCGGATAAAAAAAAAACATTTTCCGCATCCGCCCCGCATCCGCACAACTGTTTCCGCACAAGTATTAAAGCAGCACATTTACATATTTGAAAGGCGCAGATCTTAGCAAAAATTAATTTCTACAAATAGTTCAATAGAAGCATTTCTTCATAAATATGTGTACACTCATTCAATAAAAAAAACTGAAAAATTCAACACCGTAGCATTTGGGGTTTCAGAGAAAAACATACCTACCTATATGGTGGAAAATTGATATTGAGAAAACAACATTTGAAAATTGGAACTGTATCGCAAACTCAGTTGGAAAAACAGGGTAAAAGACAGAAAAGGTCCTGAAGGAGAGAAATATTATTTTCAAATATTCCTGCATTGAGAAATAATTTTTTCGACTAAAAATCTGAATTTTTTATATGCCCCACAAGCCTTTTAAATTTATTAAAGGGGTCTTATTGTGGTTGGGGACTTTGTTCAACGATGGGGGTTCAGTTTTTATATGACCTGTATTGCTGTTTGCTTAGGAGGTTTGCAATTTTTCCCTGGTGAAGAAGGAGAAGTTAACGGAATTTAGCTTCAGAGCATCATTAAGTAGGTTCATCATATTGAAAGTGGTACTGTACTTGTTCCTGCGCGTTGTATATGTCCAGTGATATTCTGTGTGATCTGGTTCAGATTATAGAATGTTTTTGTCTCGTGGCCACAAGATTCTTGACTAGACTGATGGGCTATAAAATTCATCAATACGCTTAAGGGGGTCAAGGGGTGCCCTATAAATTTTCCACCTGATTTACTTGTGCAATATGCCTTTTCAATCCTTTCCTGATCATTTTTTGGAGGGAGTGTGTAATTAAAACTGTTCTGTTACCGTACTTACAATTAAGTAACTATGTCTCCTAAAATCCACCACAATCAAACCCCTGGTCTTCTTCATCATCTTCTTGTTCTGTTTGGAGGTATAAAGGACCTTCCGTACACCAGGATCAATTCCAGTTATCTTCAGGACTTCAATCCTACCCCTGTTTCCTTCATTAAAACACAGAAGAGCATCATGAACTGCTATATTCAATACGGTACTGAGCCCTAATTCACCTAAGCTCAAGTTATTGCCAGAGTCGAGGATCGAACCTATCTGTCATCATTTTGATCTATAATTTGGAAATTGGAGATAATAATTTATTTTTCTCAAGGATATATTTTGGGAAGTGAATTGCATCATTTAGAAATATTTTGGAGAATTTGGACTATTTTGAGATATTTGGATTTGGAAATTATGTAGTGAATGAAGATTTAGCCAAGGGAGTGTCTGATTATTAAGAGCTGGAAATCGTCAAAAGTTCCAAGTTAGCACTCTCAAGACCGGTTTTGGTTAGCCGAGTCGGCAACAACAAATCATGCACACGACCCTTCTACTGTATAAGAGGCTAGGACAGGGAGAGTTTTCAACAATAAACTCATAGCCAATCAAATTGGATCACAAAATGTGTGAGGGAAACGTTATTAAACCATATTTGCTTTTATTAAGAGAAATACGCTCTTCTACAGACCCACAACATTATTCGACACTTATTTGGAAATTTGGAATTATATGATTTTGGCTAATAGAAGAGAAAATAGCATAATTCTATTATAAGTGGTCCGGACGCGAGGCTACAACTGGATTTCTAGCGGCACGCGCCCGACCGCACGCCAGAGCGAGAGAGACTTCTTTTTTGACGCTTGACGAGCGAGGATCTGTTTTGTATAGTGCTCCGTCAAGCTACGATAACAATGGGAAGCGCGAGCGAGAGACTTTGATAATCTGCGGGAGACGCATCGATCGCGGAGGAAAGGAAGGAGACGGTCCGGCAAAAGTATTGGAGAGAAATATTGAGCATTTAAACCAGCATGTTCTATAACTACGGCAAACGAACAGAAATACTACAGCAGTATCATTATAAATTGTATTCAACAATTCTACGAATACTTCAATCATAGCAAGCCACTACATTTATGAAGCAAGTTACTACATTATTGAAGCATTACTATTCCATTATTTAAGCAAATATTATACTACAATTCAGCATGTCTGCAACCACAAGTCAGGGAGGATGTTTATGCTATGCATTCTCTAAGAAGACTTCGATGATTCACTAAAGAATGAATGGAGGATGATCTACACTATGGACTGGGAAGCTCAGAGATGATCACAGAGTGTTTGGATCGATGTTACCACGACTGCTTCACCGCACGCAGTTCGCTTATTTCCAACATCACTACTCATTCAACTAACAAGATCCAGAAGAGATATAAACCACGGACACTCATAACTACTTTGATGATGATGAAGAGAAGAAGAGAGAAGTAGATGGTATCCGGTGTTCAATGCTCCAGGTTCCTGTGTCTAGACTGCATACAGTCGGGAAGAGAGAAGAATGTTATGCGGACGGCCAGGAAACAGGTGGTTTCCAGACCAGCAGAGACGAGGCGGCCAGCTGTGGGTCCCGTTACCTGCACGATCCAAGCCAGAAGCAACTTCGGCACGAGCCGATGAGGGAGCGGAATATCGAGGCCATTCGACTGGGTATTTTCATCGCAGAACGTCATAAAGGTACAGGAATGACTGATCTATCTCTGTAGTTCTGAATGTAGTATTTGTTTGAAATTAGCAGGGTGACCAATTCATATTTTAGCTATTTTTCTCATAACTCATGTTATTACTTTGTCCATTTTGGAGATTTTCTAAGTTAAATTTTTATACACGTCACGTGTGTCGTTTTAGACGTGATTTTGATAGTTTTGATCTTAGAAAGTCGTTTAAAATTTTTATAGAAACGTTTTTAATACTCAATTTAAACGAAAACTGTTCTATACATGGGAATGCTCAGATTGAAATGATTCGATTTGAGTGTTTCGATAGAAATGTTTCGATAGGAAATGCTCTGATAAATATTTTGATAAATAATCCGTTTGTAAATATAAGGTTACGAATGATATGATAAATTTGTTTATGATATAAACAATATAAATGCGTTGTTATTACTAGAATACTTCTATATTCTAAACAAGATTTATTATAAAGGATCAGAATGTTGTTATTAACTATAAACAATGTTTTAACAATTTTTGCAACAATTTAAAGAGTTACAAACAATAACTTTGAACACGTAAAATTCCAATTAAGGAATATTAAGTTTATGTGACGTTAATCAAGTCATGGATAATTTCTGTAACTATATTATTGTCAGAAAGGATCACTATTATGACAATGGAAGTCAGGCGATGCCGATAAATAGCAACAATTATTTAACAACAATTTTGTTAACTCGAAATGAAGACCAGAAGACTTGTAGGTCTGTCTGAAGTCAAATATATGTAAATGAAGCTGTTAAATGAATATTGTATTCATAGATGTTTATAAGAAACGGAATGACGGTAGATATTGTTATTAACTTTGATCGACGAGCGGACTACAAGGTATTTTGAAACTTACACTCATGTTACATGGAATTGAAGCATAATGCTATGGTCTATTATGAAAGCATTATTTAAAAGGTACGTGGAATGTTAAACGAAGGTGTACTACAGCTGTGAACACGAGTATTATGAAAAGTTTAAGCACGATGATTTTAAATTTAGAGAAGGAGGATGTTAGGAGTGTTTCATGAAACATGTACACAGTAGTGTCATGTAGTAAGATCACTGATTCTTCTACAGGTGTGTAGTAAGATGGGTTTTATTTGATTGAGAAGGAATTCCGTGCAGTATGTTATGAAAAGTTAAGATGTTATGGAGAGGAAGGAAGTTGTGTCATTTTGGAAGCGCTTGAGACGCTATATTAGAGTATTGTTCACGTATTTGAAACGAAGCGAGCATTGCCGTGAGAGCAAGCTATTGCCACAGTGTGTTAAGAAAGTAACTGACATCTAGGAGCGTAATATGTGTTGTTCATGTCAGTAAGCGTTAATGTTATTTCCACAACGTCGTTTATTTAGGGTGTAGTTCCGTCTCGATCTTTATTATTGTAATTATTATGATTATTACTGAATTGAATTCTTAGAACTATAAATAAATTTATTGTTCGTTAATTTTAGTTTATTGATTGTGACATAATACCCAGTATTGAGAGAACTTATCGTTAATGTGAACCAGTGTTTGTTTATTTGTTATGTGGAAGGAAGGAACATTTTTGGAAGAGATAGCGCTAATAGTTTTGACATATCAGGTCAAAATTAGTTCAGGTTTTTTATACTGCGTTAGACGTAGGTATTTAATCCTTGTAAATATGTTATAAATATTATTATTATTATTTGAAGTAGAATTTTTAACTACGTTTGTCAACGATTCATGTATATATTAGGGTTATTTTATTGTAAAGTGTTTTAAAGCGAACAGCTGATTATATCAAGCTATAATATTCTACCAAGTCACTGGAAAACTAATTATTTAATTGTTCGAAATCTATATTCGAATTTTATTATGCCTGCAACGAAATTCTTACAGAATTTACTCATTGTGAAGTAGATATTTGATCTCCTAACGATGATATTTCTTATTATTGATATTTATATTGTTTATTTGGTGATAGGGATTTCTATCTTGTATATATTTTTGGGAATAAATCCCAGGCACCTTTGATGCCTGTTTGTTAGTTTTATAGAAACTGATCTACTTTTCATTACGCAATCACCGTGAGATAATACTATCAGTTAGCAACTAGAACTCACTTAGTCTCAACTTTCACCGTTCACGTCCGAGATCCGAGATTCTCGTACTACCATCTTATTATGGATTTAGATTTGTTTTGGTAAATGTGTTACTGATTGGTAGTGTTATTGCACATCTGTATGCGTCAAGGGTTTCCTAGTCATCCGCCCAGTAGGGAATTGTTGACGTGTCTAGCTGGGGATCGACGTCCTTACAATCCTTTACCATCTCAGCGGATTTGGGTGGTGGCTAATGTGAGATTCGGGCGCAGTACCTTCAGAGCACAAAATAATGCTTTTGGGCATCTCAACCAAACAAAATTATTAGAACTTTCATTATTGTTCTGAGTTTTGCCAGGGAAACAACGTTTTGGAAGTTCTGGAACCGCAAGAGACCTAAATATTGGCTTGATGGCCAACATCACAACTCTGGAAGGAAATGATTGTGCTTGTATCTGTTGTACTTGCACCACCTTCCTTTAGGACACAGATTGTTCACTGGATTATTGTCGGTGGATTTTATAGAAAAAAAAAGAAAGAAAAAAGTAGCCCAAACAGCAGTTTTCATAGCATCAACACTGGTGTTGATTTTTACTTTCCATAATAAACCTGAAAAGAGTCAATTTCCTTCTGGGTAAATCACCCTCTCCAAACAACGGGCTTTTCATCTTGATTTTTTTTTGTCTTTACTTTCCTTCAATAATCTACGCAGCTTGGTTACAACCCATTTCTAAAATAAAACATATCGGTACCTGTTAGCAGAACTGCAAGTCACATTCCAAAGAGAATCCATTTGTGGAGATGTTCCATAAACTAAGTGGTGTTTATGACCAGTGAATACAACCTATCTACTATATATTTGTCAAATACCACTCACTCATTCATCACGAAATCTCAGAAACCATCGAACGGATTGGAATGGAATTTGGTATGCAGCTTCCTCAAGGGCCGTAGGTGCTCGCTAAGAAAGGTTTTCAAAAAATTCACTCGGGATCATGGTCAAACCGCCAACACCGTGATTATATGAACAGCTTCAATAATGCCTAAAGGCCAGTCCACACTATGCCGCTGTATGCCATTTGGCAAGGCCAGTTGGCATAGCCGAAACTGATGTAGACGTGACCGTTGGCCGGTGCCAGTTGGCAAAATCGTGCCAAGTGGCATGCCAACAGGAATCGCTTGAGTGTCGGTCTCCTTCAAAGGAAGCCAACTGGCAAAGAGAGTGGGGACGCGCCAACTGGCCTCGCCACGCGGCTTCAGTTCTGATTCAGACTGTCTATGAGTTGTTTGCTTATTTCTTTCACTGTCGTTTGACGATCGAGTGGACAAACGAAAAAGTTATCAATTTAATTGATGCATACCTGGATCATCCTGTTTTGTGGGATTGCCGTTTAAAAGAATATAAAGACAGGAATAAAAGACTTGACGCGATATTGGAAATCGCGGTTAGTTTTGGAGTAGAAAATAGTAAATTGAAAGGAAAATTAAGAACTTGGTGTGCCGTTTATAGCGCGAATTAAAAAAAGAATGAGAAAGTACCAAGACCGGCACGGCAGCTGATGATATCTACAAGAGTAAATGGTTCTGTTACAACAGTAGGTATGCTGTTTCTCAAAGACAGGAATCGACCAAGGGGAATGACGGACTCGCCCTTGTGGGTAAGATACAGAAATGTTTGAAATATTTTATTTTAAATAATAATGAAAATAGCTTCATGATGTACAGCATTGTGAACATTGTAAATGCTTTAACAATTTCTACAAAACTACCTACTGTAACGTGTTTTTCGAGGGGTTTTTATGCAACTGGCATAAGTCAGTAGGAAGCCATTCTATATTTATTTACGCGGCAAATTGTTCAGCCAAGAGAATTTTTCATGTTAATTTATTATTATTATTAATTTATTATAATTATTATTAAGATATTTTCGGAGCATTTTATAAAAATTATAAGCATACAGATAGGTTTTCTATGTCTTAGAAAACGCTATCAAGCAAATTATTACGAACGACAATATCATAGAAAATTATATGATTACGGAATTTTACGGAGTTTTTGTCAGTTAGGGTATTTGAGAGAGATGACTCACTGGGAATTCAAATACAAGCTGATTCCTGTCGAGAAGAATTACGCAAGCGGGCTCGCATCGTCCAGGAAAGGCGAATTGTTGAAACGGAACCCTCCCGCCGAGTGTAATGACCCAGAGGAGGGGAAGATAGCGCGGCGTGCTCAGCCAATCAATGAGGACTACGTAAGCTAGTAGACGGCTCCGGAGTGGAGAGCCGACGGGTGAATATATCGTTCGACGCGCCGTCGAAGGAGAACAATCTGTGAAATACTTGAGGAGTATGGGTGCGCGTGCGTGTGGCTCCGATGTTCGGTGGAGTTAGGACAATCTGTGAAATACTTGACGAGTATGTTGTACGCGGGAATCGCTCCGATGTTCCGTGGATTGGAGGACTAACTTTTGTATAACTTAACCAGTGCGGTTGTACGAGGGTTTGGGTCCGAGGTACGGACCATAGAATTATCTAATCTACCAGGATCTCATCAAACATCGACGGAGATGACGACATCCAGGAGACTGTGGGAAGCTCACAGCATCATCCAGTACGAGGGAAAGGCTTCGGGCATTTCCAGTGGTAAGCGCCAATGACGCAGAAATACGCAATCTCTCATTTCTCTTGGTTTTATATTTCATATTTCAGTAACTTCATAGCTTGGAAATAAGAGTAAAATCAATTTATCAGACTCCGTTTTCACGTAATTTTCTATCGGTAATCTTGAAATCACAACGCTCCAATTTAAATTTTATACTTATTATTATTATTATTAATTTTGCTATTCTTGTTTTATATAATAAATTCATTTCTTTTACAATGCAACAATCTTTGCTTTCAGTAGGTAGCATTAGATATAGACCAATTCCTTCTCCTGATACAATTGTTTGTTGGGTTAATAATCAAATCATACCACGATCTGAGTGAATAGAGTCTTGAATGTGTTCTGCCAGAGCTAGACGTTGTTAAATACAAATTTAGATTTCAACATTGCGTTGAGGTCTTGGCGCCCATTAAAACAACATAGCTTAGGCAAAGGTAAACAGTTACATTTCTCACCCAACAGTTAGGGGCTAGCAAAACGTTTCATTTGTCGCCGACAACTTGGGGCTGAAAACCTAATAACATTTGTGGAAGGAGAAGGGTATATATTTCTGTGCCGGTATTTTGGGGGTTATTTGTCTGTATCACTGTATATCATTATGGGGGATGAGAAAGAAAGACAGATGAGGTTACGTAGTGGTCATCAACGGGAGAGTGATGATACGAGCAGTATGTCGAGTGATGGTAGTACCGGGGTAGCGGAGGTAAATCCCGATACTGAAACAGGGAGTGTAGGCGGCCAACCAGAATTAAAAACTTTACTTCTCGAGTTCATGTATCAGAACAAAGTTAGTAGTGATGCCTTAAATGCAAAATTAGAACAAAACAGTAGGGAAAATAAAGAAAGTACAGATGCCTTAAACGCCAAATTAGAACAAAACAGTAGGGAAAATAAAGAAAGTACAGACGCTTTAAACGCAAAACTGGAACAAAACAATGCTAAATTAGAACAAAACAGTAGGGAAAATAGAGAGAGTAAAGGAACTTTAAACGCCAGATTAGAACAAAACAGTAAGGAAAATAGAGAGAGTACTGAAACTTTAAATGCTAAATTAGAACAAAACAGTAGGGAAATGAGTGACAAATTCGAACTGATTAGAGGTGAAATCAGGGGGGTGATGGAAGAAAAGGCTAAAGAGATTATTGCAGATGTAGACAGAAAATTAGGAAAAGTACAGGAGGAGTTGGAAATTAGAATCAGTACACAGGCTGAAAATTTAAAAGAACTAGTGCAACTGGAAACACAGCAGGTCAAAAAGCAATTGGGGGGAGAAATTGACAAAATTCAGGTAGCTACTAAAGAGGTTAAGGAACAGCTGGGGGGTAGAATTGAGAAAGTCCACTCACAAATAGTTGCAGAAGTAAATGATTTAAGAGAGAGTAATAGAGAGAGCATTAGCAAGATTGAGGAGAAACAAGCAAAGCTATATGATAAAGTAGAAGAATCAGAAGGAAACATTAAATTAACAGTAAACAGTATTGAGAGGAAGGCTGAGGAGAAAATCGCAGAATTAGAGTTAAAATTAAAAGCTAGGATCAGGCAAGAAAATAGTCAGAATAGGCCAGTTTTTGTGAATAGCACACACAGGGAGGTAGAACTGGGTAAGTTCAGCAATCGACAGGGGTGCCCAATGGAGTTCATGAACACTATAGAAAATAAATTCGGGGAGAGGTTGGAAAATGGTAGTATTGAGTGGTGCCAGGTAGTTGAAATTTTAGAACAAGTGTTTGTGGGGGAAACGAGGAATTGGTTTGCTGTCTACAGAGACAAGTTCACTGATATTAATGACTTTAAAATGAAATTCTGTGAAAAGTTCTGGAATGAGGTTATTCAGTCGCAGCATCGTGAGGGAGTAGTGTGTGGTAAATATAACCCTAAAGGAAGCTCCACCATGACCGAATACTTTTTAGGGCAGGTATTAGTGTGTAAATATCTGGATGGCTTGAAGGAGGAAAGTGATGTGGTAAGGTTGCTACTTAGGCACTTTCCCTATAGAATCAAGGAGGCTGCTTGTATCCAGAATGTAAAGACAATATCACAAGTAGAAAATTTGTTAAGCACATTTGATGCACTAGGGAGAGGGGGTTATGGGGACAATTTCAATCGGAACCAGGGTAATAATAATAATAGACCTAATGAAGCCAGGCATCAGGACGTTCAAGGGAACGGTGGCGAAGGAGCCAACGCTCAAAATAGAAATAAAAATAATCAGCTAAATCAGAACAGAGGAAATGGCTATGGTAATCAGTATCAAGGGAGGAACAATGATTTCAGGGGAAATCAAGGGAGGAACAATGATTACAGGGGAAATCAAGGGAGAAACAATGATTTCAGGGGAAATCAAGGGAGAAATTATAATGACAATAATTACAACCAGAATAGGGGTCAAGGAAGAGGACAGCCTAGTGGTAGTAATATACAGCCAAACAATGACAACACAACTCAGAACAACCAGACCAGTGCAGTAGTAACTAGTACTACGGCCAGCTGTAGCGGTTCTTTAAACGCGAACCAGGCTGCGAAGTAAGGTCAGAATCTCAGTCTGTAGCATGCCCTGTCCATACAATTATACAGGAACCCTATGACCTAAATGTGAGAAATGAATTATTACATGAACTAAATGATGAAGGTATTATTCAGGAAGTGGTTAGTAAGAGCCCCATAGTTAAATTTAACGTGTCCGAGGCGTACACAGATGTTTTAATTGATAGTGGTTGTATGAAGAGTTGCATAAGTAGTGCATTTTATGATAAAATGAAAGGAACTGGAGTAAATTTTGAGGAGATGCCAATTAAAAGCACTTTTGTTATCACAGCTGTTGGGAAGAGGTCTAAAGTAATTTCTAAGCAAGTTTTAGTAGACATTAAAATTAATAATCATGTAGAGAAGCAGATTTGCCTTGTAATTCCAAATTTAGTATTCAGTGTTATCTTGGGTTCAGAGTGGCTAAGTAGAGTGTCTGGTAACTTATGTTATGATGTAGGGAGTTTGAAATTTAAATGGGGAGATTCTGAAGTAGAAGTAGCGTTCAATGACCATATTCAGAGGAGTAGTATTGTAGGTGTGATTTGTACTTTAAATGAGATATCGCCAGCCGTAGAGCGGGGTTCTCCATGTTTTGTGGGCAGTGTGATTACGAACGGAAGTCTAGAGGACTCGTTACGTGATGCTGCGTTTCAGGGAAATATAGAGGATGAACAGTGTGTTCGGCTCTATGATGTGTTATTGTGTAATAGGAGAGTTTTTGAGGATCGCATTGGTATGGCCAATTGCTATACACATTCATTGAACGTTATTGATAGGTCAGTATTCACAGGACATAGATATCCTGTACCTTTCGCTTATCAGAGTGCAGTTGAGGCACAAATTAATCAGATGCTTGAAGATGGGATTATTGAGCACTCTAACAGTCCGTATGTTAATTCTTTGATAACGGTACCCAAGACCGACGGCACTGTTCGTATTTGTTTAGACGCTCGTTTGGTTAACAGTAGAATTAGTTCAGATCAGCTGAAATCTATGTCAATAGAGGAATTAATGCAAACATTTGAGGGGAAGAAGTATTTCACTTGTGTAGATTTGAGTTCCAGTTTTTGGCAAGTGCCACTTATGTACGAAGATAGACCATTTACAGCTTTTAGTCATAAATATAACCTTTATCAATTTTGTAGAACACCTTATGGGTTAAAGAGTAGTTCAGCAGCTTTAATTAGGGCTTTAAACATCGCATTAGGGGATGACACAGGAGAGTTTGTAACCATTTACAAAGATGATATGGTAATTAGTTCACGCAGTTTTGAGGAGCATCTACGTCATTTAAATATAGTTTTTCAGAAGTTAGATCAGGCAGGGTTCACTTTGAAGCTGTCTAAGTCGTCATTCTGTCAGTCAGAAGTGACATTTTTAGGTCATAGAGTGTCGAGTAGAGGTGTGACACCATAGGAAGGTAGGGTTAGTATGTGTGGACAGTAGCAACAGGGCATCGTTACAGACACTGAGAAATAGGTAGGTAGAGCAACGTGAGGACGTTCATTTAAGGGAGCCACTGGCAAGGTTGGAAGCAGGTGACGCAGAAACATTTATAGTTTCCAAACGTATTGAGAAAACAGCATATGTGCTGGAGAATAGTGAGGGAAACAGATTATACGGAACGTATAATATTCATAGTCTACGAAAATATGTGTCATAAAGTGAGTGTGTTTAGCTGGCGAGCCAGCCTATCAAATGAGTAAGTGTGGTGTCTGGTGCGTGGAAGATCTGGTCTTCAAGGCAGGCGTATCAGAAGTCGCACAGGGGGGTAGTATGTAAGTAAATGAGAGTTTTTAAGGTACAGGGAAATATGACGGGATTGTCGGATGCTCTTGAGCACTAAAATGTCTCGATACACCAAGGCCAGAATTTGGTAGCGCTGGTGAATTCCCATTTGCCTCCAAGAGATGGGTGAGCGCTTGTACATGGTATTTTTGCTTAAGGCGTCCACGAGGCAAAAGATGGGCCATCAGAATGCGAGACAGTCCTTTATGAAACTCATACATATCAGCACACGTGATTTCTGTTTACGGCCTCGCCATGTAAGATTTGTAAGTGTGTAATTTAAGATAATTAGTACAGAGGTATTATTTGTGTGAGAAGAACTGATCTGTGTTGAGAACTAGTATTAAGTAGAATATGGTCTACGGGAACTGAACAAGACAGGGCGATTACGGCACAGAAATATTTGGTGTTATATGTAATGCACATTTACTGTTTTTTTTTTCAGAAGTCATTATTAATTTAATCATTTTTTAAAGAGAGATTAAGTATTATGGTCACGAGGCGCTGCCGCAATAGTGTGATCGTGTGCTCAGTGATAAGTGAGATTAAATTTCACCATAAGGAAGGGACCTCCAGTGAAATTAGGAAGTTCTATGGTGATATAAATATATCAGAACACCTTCAATGCGTGTGATATGACATCATAAATACATAGTGCTCACACATTAATTATGTCTATTTCTCCAACATAGAGGAATTTGAGAGGCGGAAATATCCGTGGAACACTATTTTATATGAGAAACATTGGACTAGTTGCAAAGTGCAATCCATAGTGACAACAAACTTTGACGCAAAGTGCGTGAAGAAAAATTATGAGTGTATATATATCTGTGATTTAGGGTGATTTCATTTATGTAATATGTATTTTGGATGGGGTTTATTAACGTGTCTGGGATAATCGGATAATGGACCGTCGTCACGGTAAATCATCCGATGATCCGAGGCGAATATGTAACGTGTTTTTCGAGGGTTTTTTATGCAACTGGCATAAGTCAGTAGGAAGCCATTCTATATTTATTTACGCGGCAAATTGTTCAGCCAAGAGAATTTTTCATGTTAATTTATTATTATTATTAATTTATTATAATTATTATTAAGATATTTTCGGAGCATTTTATAAAAATTATAAGCATACAGATAGGTTTTCTATGTCTTAGAAAACGCTATCAAGCAAATTATTACGAACGACAATATCATAGAAAATTATATGATTACGGAATTTTACGGAGTTTTTGTCAGTTAGGGTATTTGAGAGAGATGACTCACTGGGAATTCAAATACAAGCTGATTCCTGTCGAGAAGAATTACGCAAGCGGGCTCGCATCGTCCAGGAAAGGCGAATTGTTGAAACGGAACCCTCCCGCCGAGTGTAATGACCCAGAGGAGGGGAAGATAGCGCGGCGTGCTCAGCCAATCAATGAGGACTACGTAAGCTAGTAGACGGCTCCGGAGTGGGGAGCCGACGGGTGAATATATCGTTCGACGCGCCGTCGAAGGAGAACAATCTGTGAAATACTTGAGGAGTATGGGTGCGCGTGCGTGTGGCTCCGATGTTCGGTGGAGTTAGGACAATCTGTGAAATACTTGACGAGTATGTTGTACGCGGGAATCGCTCCGATGTTCCGTGGATTGGAGGACTAACTTTTGTATAACTTAACCAGTGCGGTTGTACGAGGGTTTGGGTCCGAGGTACGGACCATAGAATTATCTAATCTACCAGGATCTCATCAAACATCGACGGAGATGACGACATCCAGGAGACTGTGGGAAGCTCACAGCATCATCCAGTACGAGGGAAAGGCTTCGGGCATTTCCAGTGGTAAGCGCCAATGACGCAGAAATACGCAATCTCTCATTTCTCTTGGTTTTATATTTCATATTTCAGTAACTTCATAGCTTGGAAATAAGAGTAAAATCAATTTATCAGACTCCGTTTTCACGTAATTTTCTATCGGTAATCTTCATAGATGATATACCGATTGAGTTGCTACGCTGCATAGGAGAGGAAGGTCTGATCAGGTTATTTCACTTGGTGTGTAGGATTTATGAGACAGGTGAGGTACCCCCTGATTTCAAGAAGAATGTAATCATCCCTATACCAAAGAAAGTGGGAGCTGACAGATGTGAAGATTATCGTACAATCAGCTTGATTACTCATGCTTCAAAGATCCTGTCTAGAATAATTTATAAGAGGATTGAGAGCCAGATAGAAACGGAGTTGGGTGAAGACCAGTTTGGTTTCAGGAGAAATGTAGGAACAAGGGATGCTGTACTAAGTCTTAGGCTGATTTTGGAAGGTAGAATAAGGAAAGATAAGAGAACGTTCATGGCTTTTGTAGACTTAGAAAAGGCTTTTGATAACGTTGATTGGACTAAATTGTTGGACATTTTGAAATCGATTGGAATAAAGTACAGGGATAGGAGGGTGATATACAATCTATACAGAAACCAGACAGCAGTCATTCGAGTTGAAGGACATGAGAGAGAAGCTGGTATTCAGAAAGGTGTAAGTCAAGGCTGCAACTTATCACCCATACTTTTCAATCTTTACATTGAACAAGCAATGAAGGACATTAGAGAAAAATTTAAAGTGGGAGTAAAGATTCAAGGAGAAATAATTTCAACTCTGAGATTTGCTGATGACATCGTCATCTTGGCCAACAAGCCTGAGGATTTGAATGAGTTTTTGAATGGTATGGACTCCGTCTTACGGAAAGAATTCATGATGAAAATTAATAAATGTAAAACAAAAATACTGGAATGCAGCCGAAATAAATCAGAAACCTCTATGGAGATCAAATTGGCAGGTGAAAAGCTGAAGGAAGTAGGAGATTTCTGTTACTTAGGAAGCAGAATAACCAGTGATGGACGAAGCAAAGAGGATATAAAAAGTAGGTTGGCTCAGGCAAGAAAAGCATTTCTACAAAAAAGGAATCTGCTGACATCGAATATAGATTTAGGTATTAGGAAGTCATTTTTGAAAGCCTTTTTCTGGAGCGTGGCGCTCTATGGAAGTGAAACTTGGACTATTGGTGCAGCAGAAAAGAGGAGAATTGAAGCATTTGAAATGTGGTGCTACAGGAGAATGATGAAGATCAGATGGGTAGATAGGGTTACAAACAAAGAGGTATTAAGACGAGTGGGAGAGGAGGGATGTTTCTGGCGACTGCTAATGAAGAGAAGAGATAGGTTGGTAGGACACATACTAAGACACCCAGGAATAGCAAGCTTAGTTATGGAAGGAAGGGTCGAGGACAAGAACTGTAGGGGTAGACCAAGGTTAGAATATGTTAAACAGATTGCCTCGGATGTAGGGTGTGGTAGCTATGTAGAGATGAAACGATTAGCTCAGGACAGGGAGGCATGGAAAGCTGCATCAAACCAGTCAAAAGACTGAAGACTCAAACAACAACAACAATCTTCAAATCACAACGTTCCAATTTAAATTTTATACTTATTATTATTATTATTAATTTTGCTATTCTTGTTTTATATAATAAATTCATTTCTTTTACAATGCAATCTTTGCTTTCAGTAGGTAGCATTAGATATAGACCAATTCCTTCTCCTGATACAATTGTTTGTTGGGTTAATGATCAAATCATACCACGATCTGAGTGAATAGAGTCTTGAATGTGTTCTGCCAGAGCTAGACGTTGTTAAATACAAATTTAGATTTCAACATTGCGTTGAGGTCTTGGCGCCCATTAAAACAACATAGCTTAGGCAAAGGTAAACAGTTACATTTCTCACCCAACAGTTAGGGGCTAGCAAAACGTTTCACTACTTACAGTGAATGAATCATAATTTCCAATTCAAGCTGAAATAAATTGTTAGTTTCTTACTTGTCTTGTTGAAAATGTACCATTCCAACTGGAGAAGTAAAATACTCGGCGAATTCATTTCTAACTGCCTGTGAATCATTAGTACTCCTTCGTGAAGTTCTGGATATGTTAACCAATGATTTGAAGGCATTTGTCTCCAAAGTCCTGGGTTAATCTCACCTGTGACCGACGAGTCAGAATCCAATGTCCCTGGGGAGATTGTATATGGCCCTAGAATTGATTTTCCTCAAGAAAGTATGTAGATGAAGTATGCTAGAACTACTTTCGTAGCTCGTTGTGGTTCTAACAACATTGGCTTCCGTAATATGCGATACACACTGGATATTACCCCGAATGTGTTCTCAGAGACTCTACGTGCTCTGCTTAAGCGATAATTAAATATTCATTCACTTGAACCCTTTTTTTGGTGCTCCTGGAAAGGATTTCGTAATATTTCTGGAAAGAGGATTGCGACGAAAACAAACGGTGTGGCAATGTCTCTTCCGGGTAGTTCACAAGGGGGAGGGAGATGCATTTTATTTTCCTGAAGAGACTTTTGGAAATTCGTTTCACTAAATACACCCCCATCCGATATTCTTCCTTGGCAACCAACATTCACATAAATGAAATTATAGTTCGCATCTACAACAGCAAAGAGGACGATACTAAAGAAGCCTTTTTGAAATATTCTAACCCACTGTTAATTGGTGCTTGCAAACTAATATGCTTCCCGTCAAACGCGCCAACGCAGTTTGGGAAATTCCATTTATCATTGAACTCCTTTGCTACCGTTTTCCACTCAAATTCGTTTCGCGGCATCTGAAACAAAATAATGGCAGTATATAGAATTTTATTGGACGTGCCTATCACCAACTTCGTTTCTTGTCTTTCTAGGACCCGAAAATATCTGAGGATGTGGAGGTCACTCAGGAAGAGACCCAGAATGTCGTACAGGTCGTAGAGAGCCCCGAGAACAGTAGATCAACTCGCAAGACCGGTGAAAAACATAAATCACTCTGGTCACCGCATGCACAATCACGCTCGAAGAAATGCAAGAAGTCGGCCACAGAAGAAGCTCTTTCCATTATGAAAGAGATTAAAAATCGCAATAAATGCACATTGAAAGATCAATATACTGCTTTTGGGGAAGAAATAGGAATGCGTGTAAGGGACCTTCCATCGTCACATGCCAGAAATATAGTGAAACATGATCAGCACCACTTTATTTGAAGCAGAGAAGGGGAAATATGACCTAGCGAATCCATTCCCCACGACTAATTTACAGTCTCATTATCATTCACCCCAATTTCAACAGCCTTCGTATTCCAATTCACAATTTCAATAATCTTCAGTACCTGGATCCATTCCTAGTTACCCTCCACATACTCAACAGCCTTCGTATTCCATTTTACCCCACATTTCACTATATCAATTATCTTCAGTACCTGGATCCATTCCTAGTTTCCCTCCACATTCTCAACAGTCTTCCAGTCAAATATCAGCAACCAATCAACCCCAACAATCAGTGACAAGCCCGACGTCTACCAATGACAGTGATTCCATTGAAAGTATTTTGATGGAATTACATTGAGGTTTCCGAATCAAGGGTTTGCATTTTATACCTTTATACTTGTGTTTTATTATGCATATCTTGATGTGTACTGTGAGTTATTTTTCAGAATAAATGTATTTATTATTTTAATATAATGCTTTTAATTCTTGCCTTAATGTAATCTTGTAAAACGCTGATCACAAACATCGGGATGATTGTAGAAATTATTTGCTTCGAAATCTTGAACATGTAACTTAACGAATGGTAGGAATCCCCAGTTGCAAGGAATCGCAAAGTAACTGCTAGACGTTCATCGGCAGAAGTAGCTCTTCTAAACGATGTATCTTCCTTCGTTATTATTGGTGCAATCATTGTCAGAAGAACTTCAAAGTCACTTGTTTTCACACGAAAAAAGTTTTTAAAACCACATCCAGCTCTGATTTCGAGATTCAATTCGTCCATATCGTCCAATACTAAATCCTTCAATAGGTCCTTAGTTCCATAACGTGCTCTACTTTGAAGACTTGGACGTACCCAAAATAGTCGTTTGCTCCGTTCGCGACGTTTTTCTTCGCTGTCAATTATGATAACAGCACATTAAACGATTAGTAAATCCTCCTGGGGGAACATTTTTGTTCCACTTAATGCCAACACTGGTGTGGACAGGTGTACTACCACTGGCCTTGCCAAGTTGGATTTGCCAACTGGCCTTGCCAAATGGCATACAGCGGCATAGTGTGGACCGGCCTTAAGTCTCTTGTTGCCAGGCAACTGGTGCTTAGCAGGCAGTGAGCTGTGTGGGCGCGATGTAAACAACAATCCCTGTGCCACTGCCGTTCCCCCTCCCTCAACTCAAGCCCACAGATGGCAGTATGCACCCATTGTGTAGTCTGCTCAGTGTGTTCTTTACTGTCATAACGTGCACGTCATTGTTGTCTGCACTCCCGACCTTTACCCACTCTCTCTGTTCAAACAGTACTTCTCTGTAATTTCTGTTTGTACTTTGTACTTTAACCATCACTTCATAATCATCATATTGCATTATATATTAGCCTTTAGTTGAAGTAACTGTAGAATTCCTTTGTTTGTTGGATTAGGTTCGGCGTTTTTCATAATTTCTTGGTAGTACATAGTTTCTAATCGTGAGGTGTATTAAATTTTTTCTAGATTTAGGCTAATAGTAGATTTTGGTAAAAGAAAATTTCCTCTACCAACGTTAATTTTGTTAAGTTAGGCTAGGTCTATTCCATTTATCAGTTTTTTAAAGTAGAGATTTGTTTTACTACGTTAGGTGTATTCCATTTCTTTGCGTTGGGTTTATTCCATTTTTTTTCTAGATTTAATACTGTTTAAAGGAGATCGCAACACAAAAACACATATTTCGTTATTTATTGCTAAATATGCAACATGGAAATTTAATAACAATGCCGTTAAGCCGGTGCCTCTACGTCCAACCGTTCTCAAGTTATGTGCGAAACTAGTAACTGTTCGTGACGTCACTGCGCTCGAGTCTACATAGCAGCCTTGTTGCTGTGCATAAGCTTTTGCCGCACTCCATCTGCTGCTGCCGTGTTCTTCTGTTGCCATTGTTAGTGTTAGTCAAAAGACTTATAATGGATGTAAATAACATTCGTCCGTATCAGTTTGATATTTTTAACGGTTTACCCAGGGTAAGCTTAAAATGCGCACGGACGACAGGTTTATCTTCGACTCGATTCACTGAAATCGTTACTGCTCGGCTTCTTTGGTCATAAATGAATGTTCTTATACAGAAACCTTCCTCGAGAAATCCTTTACCGAATGGTGAGAACCGCATCAAAATCCATCCGGTGGTTCTCGAGATTACCTGTGACATCCAAGAATCGGGGACTTTGGTTTATACTATGTAGAGATTCCCGGGTATTATGGCCACTTACTTCAATTTCAAGACGGGTCAGGGAAGGGGTTTTGGAAGGAAATCGGCCGTGGACCTGTTGAATGAAACAGTCCCGGCATTTGCTCAGTTCCTGACGAGGAACCCCACAGTGTACTTTGTGAAGCGGCTTGCGTATGAATTAGCATTCCTGCATGAGAAGTATATCCATCTGTCGGCGCCGGACAACTTATTGAAGGTTCAATTCTGGACCTTGTAGCTTTTCCGCAGGCATCAACTTCATTTTCAAAAGTTGCGTTTCATCATAGTCTGTCTTTTTAAAGTGTATTGAACTCACAGTAGCCCCATTACCGGGAGAAAAATGTTTCCTCTTGCAAAATTGTACCCAACTGCTAAATCTACGTGGCGACTTGCTTCGATTTGGAAATCTATGGAAATGTACTCCTTTTTCTCTACAGTTTCGGTTTTTACTCGTTCTGTTGTTACAACCGTATACACTACACGAAGGCATTTTGCCAACTAGCTATCACACTCGATTATAATAAACAACAATAATCAATGGAAGAGTGGCAACGCGCGTGTTGTAACCTTCGACTGAATGGAGCGGATAGCTCACTCACCGCCTACAGCGCAGTGACGTCACTGCTACTCGTGTTTCCTTCGTTTACCGGCCTGCGGAGCGGCATAGAGCAAAAGCAAATATATAGTTGAACACTGTCTGATACATACTTTGATTTTGAGGCAAGTTGGTCTCCTTTAAGTTAGCAATTTATTACAACTCAAGTTGATTATTTTTCTTTCTGTACTCACAACTTAGTTTTTAGGCAAGAGTTTAGTGCTTTTCAGTCGGTCAACACGAATGTGTTGACCGACTGAAAAGCACTAAACTCTTGTTTACTAAGGCAACACTGAAAATATGGCTTCAAACACCACAATTAGTTTTTAGGCTTTAATTTATTTTTATTACTCAAGGGAGGTTCGTATTTTTTGTTTTTTCTACTTGCTGTTCATTGATTGTTTTTACGATGGCTGCATTAGAAATGTTAGAGGTAGATGGCACCCAAGTTCCCCACCAAGTCTATACATTTCCCGGAGATGCTGCCTGTCCCTTATCTGTCCTATCTTACGCAATGTTTGGCAACATATCACATGCACGTGCAGTGCTTGCTGACATTGTCAGACACGCCTCTAACAACTGGGAAATACTATGACACGAGATTGTCGGCCTTACCTAAACAAGGCTGAATATGTATCTGTTATGTCTATGCCTTACACATACGGTACATCTTTCGAATTGCAAGTAGCGGCAGAGATTTATCCTTTATCCTTTCCAATTCCAGGTCTACTGTAATCGTGTACTCCGAACTGGAAATAAGTTTGGTTCTGCAGCTTTTGTTAAAAGGTTTAGGTTTACGGGAGAGTTCACGCAGGGACATTTTGATGTTTACGAGCCATTCATACCTACAGTTTTACCATGTGAATACCCGCTTCTCATTCAGCCTTCTTCATTAACATCTTTCTTTCTGCCGCGAAAATCCTCCTCGAGTCAGTGCCTCAAACTAAATCAAATAGAGGTTCAAAACGTAGAAAACAATTTACTAACAACAACGGTAAAAATATTAATTAAAGCTGCAAACAAATACGCGAAGGAACTTTCTGAAGTAAACCGTAAGGCAGTTAAGTAGTATGTTGAAAGCAATCAGAAATTCAATATGGATACAGTGGCCAAATATACAAAGAGCCACCCAGAAGTAAATAGAAAGGCTGTTGTTACACATAATTTTAAAAGATCTCAAGTCAAGATTCTTCCATGGACAGTACTAAAAATGTCCGGCTTTCAATATAATCCACAAACTGATTATTCTGCGAACAAAACATTGAATATTGGCTCTCAGGTGATTTGTACATTTTGCAAAGCCAAGAAATGGAAGGATGAATCTCCTGGAATGTGTTGCACTAATGGAAAAATACAGCTTCCCCCTATCCAAAAATATCCTGAACCCTTGCACAGCCTCCATAACCATCAGCACCCAGAATCAGAACACTTCCTGTCTAGTACACGTAAATATAATAGTTGTTTTCAAATAACATCTTTTGGTCCAAAGGAAGTAAAAGAAGGCAATTTCATGCCAACTTCTAAAGAGCAAGGGCAAGTATACCATCGAATCGGGAGCTTATTACCATCATCTGAACAGCAGCCTCAATTTCTACAAATGTTCTTTGCTGAAGATGAAGACATATAAAAACATCCGATGTGGCATCTTCCCTGACGTTAAACCTCTGGTAGTTCTCCAATTGCAGGATCTGTCACACAAGCATAATATATGCATTCAGAATTTTATTACAGCAATGGAATCAGTTCCTAAAATCACATTAATATCCTGTGGACTAACTTTTTGAAAATTTTAAATAGCGCTATTGATAAATTTGTTCCATTTAAATTACTGAAACATAACCCAGATCCTGAGTATTACAAACAGGAAATCAGGAGTCTTAAACGGGAAATTAGGAAATTATACAATAAAAGACATGATAGTGACAAGACGTATATGTTGAAATTTAAGTCCTTATCAAGAGAGCTCGTCTTAGAAAAGAGGGCTGCTCATGACAATTATATGCAAGGTTTACTTGGTTCGGGAGGCGATGGGTGGAAAAAATGTACAGTTATGTTAGGACAGGGAGGCATGGAGAGCTGCATCAAACCAGTCAAAAGACTGAAGACTCAAACAACAACAGGAGAAGAAAGGGAAATTCAAATAATTTGTCGAAGATAATGTCCGGTGACGGTAAATTAATTACTGAGAAGCAGGCCATTGCTAATGAATTAAATGTCTTTTATGGTAGTGAAAATGAAAATCCACAGCCTGCTTCCAGTCTCCGACCGGGTCAGGAATGGAATGAATGAAGCCCCCCATCTAGCGGCGAGGATATGAACTGTGCCGGCTGCCGAGGCCTGACGCACTCCTCTGGGGCAATGATCAAATGAATGACAGATGAAATGAAATGATAGTGGAGAGTGTTGCTGGAATGAAATATTGACAGGGAAAACCAGAGTACCCGGAGTAAAACCTGTCTGCCTCCGTTTTGTCCAGCACAGATCTCACATGGAGTGACCGGGATTTGAACCACGGACCCAGCGGTGAGAGGCCGGCGTGCTGCCGCCTAAGCCACGGAGGCTTGTCTTTTATGGTAGTGTGTTCAATAAATCCAATAGCTGTGTGTTGGACCTTAACGGTGAATCAGGGGCTCCACTTCTCCAAATAAACCAGTCAGCAATTGTAAAGCTAATACAAAAATTACGTTACAATATATCGAAGGGTCCTGATAATATTGTTAGTGAAGTACTTAAACTAGCAGGTAGGGCCGTGGCACGATACTTAGAGGTGATGTTTAATGTGTCCATAAACAATGCGCAAATCCCAGATGACTGGAAAAGAGCTACGGTAGTACCAATATTTAAGGGAGGGAGCAGACTTGAATTGGCAACTACAGGCCGGTTAGTCTTACGTCCATCGTTTGTAAACAGATGGAGCATCTCATTTGCGACTACTTGAGGGAACGTGGGAAACAATATCATGGTTTAATGATAGGCAACATGGATTTCGGAAAGGTTACTCATGCGGGAGTCAGATGCTATCACTTTATCAAGATATTAGCGAATCGTTAGACGATGGAGTTTCAGTCAACGCCGTAGTTATAGATTTTGCGAAGGCATTTGATGTCGTGCCGCATGACATGCTACTCCATAAATTAGCTTCGACGAAGATTGATAGAAGAGTAATTTTATGGATCCAAGAATTTTTGACGGGTCGTTCCCAGAAAGTGAAAGTTGAAGGCCGATTCTCGGATGCAATTACCGTAACGTCGGGTATCCCTCAGGGCAGCGTAATCGGCAGATATTGCAGGTTGCTTCGTATTAGTGAAACACATCGCGCGTATGATGCTGTGCAATATCCGCTTATGTTCTGCCGTTCACAAGATGGCTACTGCATTAATATCCCTCAACGTCACAACAGCACTCAAGCACCTTTGGAGAAGACTGTGTCTGCCGCTAACTTTTACAGCTTCAGAATAGTTGAGCGTGAGAGTGATAATTCTTATCTTTTGTTATTTCGCAATATTCTCAATCAGTTTATGGTTGATATGTATGCAAAGACTGAGTCAGAGAGACTACTTTGGATTTTCATCAATCAGAAAAAGTTGAGAAGTGAGGAATATGTGCACCTGAAGGACGCAATGAGTAAAGCTGACAGTCGTTTGTCAGATATTGGTAAAATTGTCGTGTTGCCGTCGACTTTCACTGGAGGCCCGCGCTATATGCATGAACACTCTCAGGATGCTATGACTTACGTGCGCCATTTTGGACGTCCTGAACTTTTTATATCATTCACCTGTAATCCAAAATCGTCCGAAGTATTCGAGCACCTGAAACAAGGTCAACAACCTTAAGATAGGCATGATTTGGTAGCGCGGGTATTCCATTTGAAAGCCAAGCACATGATAAGACTTCTTACTAAGGGTTGTATCTTTGGTCCTTCAAGGTGTAACATGTATTCCATTGAATGGCAAAAGCTAGGATTACCTCACGTTCACATACTTCTGTGGCTGGAAGAAAAGCTAAGGCCTGAAGACATCGACAAGGTGATCAGTGCTGAGATTCCTGACCCAAATCTTGACCCTGTTCTCCATGAGATTGTCAAGGCAACCATGATCCACGGTCCATGAGCAGTTCTCAACAGGAGTTCGTCTTGCATGGAGGAAGGAGTATGCATCTAGAAGTACCCCAGACCACTCATCAAGGAAACTCAAACCGGGGAAGATGGGTATCCCAAATATCGCAGGCTGCCCACTTCGGAGGGTGGGGTTTCTATTATTAAAAAGGGAGTGGAAATTGACAATAGCTGGGTGGTACCCTATAACCCCGTCCTTCTCAGCACCTTCTCAGCTCATATCAATGTTGAGTACTGCAACTCTGTATAGTCAATAAAATAAATTTGCAAGTATGTAAACAAGGGTTACTACCAAGCTACTTTTAGCATCGGAGAGTTTTACGAAGTTGCGAGATATGAATCAGGACGCTACATCAGCAGCTCAGAGGCGGACTGGCGCATATTCTGCTTCCTCATACATGAACGCTATCCTTCGGTCATGCAACTTGCCATCCACATCGTGAACGGCCAGCTGGTTTACCTTAATGAAGACGACGATCGTGACCAGTTTAACAGCCCTCCAAACACAACTCTTCTTGCTTTCTTCGAACTATGCCGATCCGATAAATTTGCTTCAAGACTTTTATATTGTGAAGTTCCATCCTATTTCGTTTGGAAAGGTAAGAAGTTCTGTAGAAGTAAACAAGGAAAGCCAGTCCCAGGCCATCCTGGTGTGAAAAAAGAACAGACCCTTGGCAGAGTTTACACCGTTCAGCCCGGTAATGCCGAGTGCTACTAACTCCGCCTCCTTTAACATAAAATCCCTGGCCCTCAGTCTTTTACTGACCTAAAAACCGTGGCAGGGGTGGTTCAACCAACATTTCAGGCGGCATGTAAAGCACTTGGCTTGCTAGAGGATAATGCGCACTGGGACCGCACACTAGAGGAAGCGTCCTTCACCGACTCTCCCCACAAGATACGCGACCTGTTTGCCATCTTAATTGTGTTTTGTCAAGTAAGTGATCCCGTCATGCTCTGGAAAAAACACAAAGACAGCCTCGCGGGAGATGTGCTGAGAGAGGTTCAAAGGCAGTGTGCTGGTCATGGGCATTATCTACAACAGGTGTCTGGTGCTTCTTGTGGATTTAGTACTAAAATTGTCAGGTCAACAACTAGAACGCTTTGGACTTCCGTCGCCTTCTCGAGAACAAGACTCCGTCATTGTTCACCGAGAATATGTCAGTGAACTATCTTACGACACAATTAAGTTGTCCCAAGTGGTTGCTGTTAATGTTCCAAAATTGAACAACGAGCAGAGATTGGCCTATGACGAAATAGTTCGAAGTGTTTTTTTTCAGAATATGGTCAGCTCTTTTTTCTGGATATTCCAGGCAGAACTGGCAAAACCTTCCTGATTAATCTCCTACTCAGTACATTTAGAAGTCGACTGAACATTGCCATCGCAGTCGCCTTCTCGGGTATTGCAGCAACCCTACTGGATGTTGGAAGAACAGCACATTCGGCCTTCAAGCTCCCTCTTAACCTCAGTCACGTTGCATCTGCCCTTTGTAACATCTCTAAGCAAAGTGGCACAGCTCGCATGCTGAGAGAGACAAAACTCATTGTTTGGGATGAATGCACTATGGTGCACAAAGGAGGAGTTGAGGCATTGGACAGAACACTTAGGGGCATTAGAGGTAAAAACCAACTTATGAGTGGAGTCACAGTACTTATTGCCGGTGACTTCAGACAGACCCTCCCTGTTATACCCCGTGGAACACGGGCTGACCGAGTAAATGCCTGTCTAAAATCGTCTTATATACGGCCCAAAGTCAAATCAATTCCCTTGACTGTCAACATACGCTTACACCTCCATGGTGATTTTATGGCTGAGGAGTTTTCCCGTCTCCTTCTAAGCATTGGCTATGGAAAGTTGGAGGAAAATGACGGAAAAATAACTATTCCAGCTCAACTGTGCGAAGTTGTTGACAGTTTAGAGAATTTGATCGAAAATATCTATCCCCAAGTGTTTGTAAATTCCAACCTTGATAATTCATGGCTGGAAGAAAGAGCTATTCTTACCCCCAACAACTGACTCTGCTGATAGTATAAATATCGCCCTCCTTAAGAAGTTTATCAACAACAAAAATGGTATACGAATCAGTAGGCTCTGTTGTAGAGGTTGAAGATGCAGTTCACTAACCGGTGGAGTTTTTAAACACTCTTAACCCGCCCGGAATACAGCCTCATGTTCTGATCCTCTAGGTTGGTGCTCCTGTCATGTTATTGCGCAACCTAAACCCTCCTAAACTCTGCAATGGAACCAGGCAGGTTAAAGCACTGCATAAATTTGTGATTGAAGCCACCATATTTGCAGGTGTTGGCCAAGGCGAAACTGTCTTGATACCCCGCATTCCTCTAATCCCATCAGACCACCATTTTCAATTCAAACGTCTGCACTTTCCTTTGAAAGTCTGCTACGCCATGACAATTAACGAGGCTCAGGGGCAGAGTTTAAAAGTAGCTGGTGTTGATCTGAGAAATGCCTGTTTCGCACATGGTCAACTGTACGTGGCATGCTCCAGAGTCAGTTCTTCTGGTGGCTTAGTCATTCTGCAGCCTGAAAGAAAGACCAGAAATGTAGTTTACCGAGAAGTGCTTAGGCGTTAAAAACTCTCTTGATAGACATGGCAGTAGTCTAGGGGGCCTGCCTTAAATCAAAGTTCCCCGTCGTATATTGCACCCGATTTTCAATTCCAAAGCTCTATGTTGCCGTCATTATCTTCCACTAGAAAAATCTACATAACTGCCGTTATAACGGGATTCCAAATGTTATTGCGGGCGAAGCCGCGGGTAACAGCTAGTACTGTAATAAATGTAAGATTATTGAGAGGGAGAGAGAATGGCGCGAGGCTCTAGGCAAACATCATCACATATTAATTATTTAAAAAAATACTTCCAGTTGAGTTACGAGCTTGACATTTTTACACACTGTATAAATATACCGTAATACAATAAAAATACATATTTCAAAATTTTGATATTTTGACCCCTCATCGGTTACATCCCCCCCCCCCTGGTATAGGAGGGTATAGGCTATAGATTCGCGGCGAATGAAGCACGCGAATACAGGTGTAAAAGGTGTCTTTGTTGTGATAGGTTGTGTAAAATAAGTGCATCGATTAGTGTCAACAGTGTATTTGTGCGTATGTCATCGTGTTGTAAGATGACCCAGTTGAGTGACGATGGGCTAAGGGCCATACGCCAGGGTGTGGAAGCGGCAACCCAGCAGCCATCATGGGCCTGTCTACTCCAGGGACAAGTGATGAGTATTAAACTTTCTATATATGGGGACGTAATGTAGAAAGGGGACGATATATTTTTACAGTAGGTTAAGCTTTGTTTTGACTTTTGACGTCAATTATCCTTTTAGACGGGGGCGATTTGTTTTTTTATTCAGCATGCCAGTCCTTTTAATTTCGTTTTGTCCGTCAGTCCTTAAAGGCAATGCATGTTTGTTGGAGGATGACGGAGGTGCCTGTAATTTTTATTTGCCAAATACATCATAAGTTAAAATGCGATTAGGGTGGTTTTGTTGTGGCTATATATTCATGTGAGACGAGGTGTAAGTTAAGTTTACGACCTGATAACTTGAGAGGGTAAGACAATTTTTTCTGTGACATTTTGCAACGCCCAGCTAGGTTGGACCAATTTTGTCACCTTATGGATTGTAGTTCAGGATGTAGCATGCCACGGTGGGTGAGTGGATATCGTGTCGGTCGACTAACCCCAAGATTGAAGGTTCGCTCCTGGCCGTGGTAAGTGATTTTTGAAAGGCGGCAAAAATACGATACGCATGTCATACGATGTTGGCATGTCAAAGAACCCATTTGAATTCAGTAGGCCGAGTTCATAATGGCAAAATTAATCTCAGGAGTTTCCGCCAACACAAAGTTCCTCATTTCTCTATTAGAAAGCGCTATTGTGTTCAAGGAGATTAGATATCTAACATCTAACCTCCTTGACTTTCATAGTCAAGGAACAACGAAATTCAACATGCAAGCTACCCTCTGGGTGGCAAATAACAAAGCTTGCACCCGACACTCGAGGCCATACGATATTATTATTATAGTTCAGGATGTTAGCGACCCATGCCCATTTTTCTCTACCCAAACCGGTTGCGAGATAACCAGTGAGTTTCCAGAAGCAGCAGGCAGGGCGATGTCTGTCATAGATTTTTTTTAAATATGTGGGTGTGCTTTCATTTTTCCCGGCAAGGAGCCGTGAGATTATATACGAGTATGTGTGCATACCGGCTGTATTTTGAGCCCCATAAGTGTTTCCCACGGCCAAAGACAGGCCATGGCGCGTAAACCTAATCCTTTTGTGACGTAGGCAATGTAGTGCTTGATGGTGCTTGTACGTTTAAGTCGAGAGCAAATCATAAGCAGCAGAAATGCGATATTTTATATCAAACTTCTTGAAATGGACCCAGTTTAGATGTTCCGTGTGTTTTCAAGCACGACAAATTATACTGTATAGATTTACAAAACTACGCCAGCTATAGATAACCTATTTACATGTTGAAGTTACTCGTAACAAAAATCCAAGCGAACTAGGATTCAAGGATTTGTTGTGTCTTTAATAGCTGCAACGAGTACTGTAAGTTGAGTTGTAGAGCCTGTGACCTTCGTTGTGAGTAACTTATGTGGACATGAGCAGTGACATGAGTATAATTAGATCAAAGAAACTTGAAGTGAGAGTATTACTTAGTTATTGTTGTTTTAAGAGGCGGAACAGTAATTAATACGTTTATAGAAGAGATCTGCGGAATACACTCGCCACCGTCTAACGACTAATATCAATACCGTCTATGAATAAGCTACAAGTGGTAAATGAATACCAGCATTTATACAGACTCAATGATGAAGACAAGATGACTACCACACCGGCAATAAGACGAAGACCATAGAATATTATGTTCGTGAATACCTTTCTATTACAAAAACGTTTGATACATTTATGTATATCGTTCAACTATAAGAGTGATATATGCAAACATTGTCCGGCACTATTCATAGCTTTTCATAACCTTCCTGAACGCTTTGCACCCGTCAAGTAATTCCACATAATTAACAAGCAACCGCCAGGGAAAGATAACATACTCCTGAAAAGTATTACCGTACCTTGTGATCAACTACAATGATTAAAGATAAGTGATCTACTGATTCTACTTAGAGTAATGAACAAATAAGTAAATTGTGGCTAAGTATTGGACTTCATAAGATTGATCAGTGTAAGACTTGAGTTGTAATTACCATGTATGTTTTACCAGAAGCCATGGTTATGTTGGGTCAATGCTTTTTACAGCGTGTTTTCTGATATTATATGGGTTTAGTATTCTGTTAGTTAGTTAGTTATTGTTGTTTTAAGGGGCGGAACTACGAGGTCATCTGCCCCTCTTAACACAGATTAAAGAATACAAAATTTGAATTGAATTTAAAATTTTGAGGTGGACATCTAAATTTAAAAAGACCAAATATTAATAAAACAAAAACAAACAATTAAATAAAAAATAAAAATTATAAAAATAAACAAAAATTACGGAAAAAACAAAACATTATCATTCAAAAACGAACAAGTCGTTGAGTCAAAGTTCACTGGAAAATTTAGATTGCTGGCCCTAACCCACTCTCACTTATAAAGCGGATAACGCGATCAGCAGCCACCGCGTCATCGGCTAATATAAGTTTGAGTGTCGTCTGCAAACCAAGGTTTCTTCGTAGGTCAGCAAGATCCACACACTCGGTGAAAATGTGGGCCACGGTAAATACGGCTCTACAGGTACAAAGTGGGGGGTCTTCCCTTCTCATTAGGTACGAGTGGGTGGATCTTGTATGACCTATCCTTAGCCTACACAAAATGACGGACTCTCTCCGGGCCCGGAAGGAGCTCCGCCACACGCGAGTAGTTCCCTTGATCGCTCTCAGTTTACTGGGCAGTGGGTCAGCTAGCCACTGACTCTCCCAAAAAGCCAGAACTTGTAGGCGTAACTGAGAGCGAATATCTCTAGCGGGTACCTCCATTGGTCGAGGTGGTAGTGATACCGCCTCTTTTGCAGCTTGATCTGCTAACTCATTTCCCGCAATTCCCATGTGGCTTGGAAGCCACAGAAAGGTGATTCGAGTGTCAGTGTGGCACAGCCCGGCTAGTAGGTCGTGGATTCGCTGCACTAGGGGGTGTTGCGGGAAACATGTAGCAATTGACTGCAACGAACTCAAAGAGTCGGTACACACGAGAAAGTGGATTCGAGCATCCTGTAGTGCAAACTGCAGAGCTTCATAGATGGCAACAAGCTCTGCAGTAAACACACTACAGGCCTCAGGTAAAGAGGTCTTGGTATTTGCACCATCAATAACGTAAGCACAACCCACCTTCTCGTCCACCTTCGAACCATCCGTGTATAGAATGCCAGCGTCCGGAAATTGGTGAACTATGCTGTGGAACTGCCTCCGGTAAACGGAGGCATCCGTGTTCACCTTAGGACCTCGGTGCAGATCTAACCGAATTTCTGGACGCGGGACTTGCCACGGAGGCACCTCGCTAGATGTCCGGATCATACAGGGACCTACAGCCACTCCTATTTCAGTACACGAGCTATTAAGTCTAATACCAACCGGCCGAGTGGCACGAGGCCGGTTGGCGTACCCCTGGTGGTTTTGTGTACCGAAGAGAGCTTGATAGGTCGGATGTTGCGGCATTTGACGCACATTGGCAGCATATGCTAAAAGCATATGTTGGCGTCTATAATTTAAAGGTGGAACACCCGATTCGGCGAGTAGGCTGGGTATCGGGCTGGTCCGGAAGGCACCGGTAGCCAACCTAACGCCACTATGGTGGATACTGTCCAGCATTTTCAAGGTTGCCGGCCTTGCTGAACCGTATGCCGCAGAACCATAGTCTAGCCGGGACAGGACGAGGGCTTGGTAGAACCGTAGCAGAACCGCACGGTCAGCCCCCCACGTAGTGCCACTAAGAAACCTGAGCATGTTCAGTTTCCTGAGACATGTCATTTTCAATTGCCGTATATGGTGCTGCCACGTTAACTTGCTGTCAAAATGGAGCCCCAGGAAGCGATAAGTGTCAACCAACGGCAACGCAGCATCCCTGAGATGTAGTTCAGGGTGTAAATGTAGCCTCCGTAGCCGACAAAAATGGACGACGGAGGGTTTCGCTGCTGAAAAACGAAAACCCCGGTCGTGAGCCCACCTGTCGACCCGGTTGATAGCTAGCTGCAATTGCCGTTCCACGACTGCCATACTTCCAGAGCTGTAATGCAGAGCTAAATCGTCTACATACAGCGATGGAACTACCGCGGACCCGGCGGCGGCAACAATGCCATTAATGGCAATCGCGAACAAGGTGACACTCAGCACTGAACCCTGAGGAACTCCATTTTCTTGGGTATAGTATTGCGATAATGTCCTACCGACCCTTACACGGAAGAGTCGGACGGACATGAAATTCGCAATGAAAGTCGGTAAGTTACCACGGAGTCCCCACTTGTGAAGGGTGGAAAGGATCCCGTAGCGCCATGTGGTGTCGTAGGCTTTCTCGAGTTCAAAGAAAACCGTGACTAGGTGCTGCTTTCGGAAAAAAGCCTCCTGTATGGCGCTCTCAAGTCGCACCAGATGGTCAGTGGTGGACCTATGAGAGCGAAATCCACATTGGTACTCAGACAGGAGACCTTTATCCTCCAAGAACCACACCAGTCGACGGTTCACCATCTTTTCGAGCAGCTTACATAGGCCATTTGTCAATCAAATGGGCCTATAGCTGCTTACAAACTTGGGATCCTTTCCAGCCTTAGGAATCGGTATCACGATCCCCTCTCGCCATTGAGATGGAAACTCCCCTTCAATCCATATACGATTGAAGAGGATCAACAGTTCTTTCATACTGGATTCGCACAGATGTTTTAACATTTGATTATGTATGTTATCCGGTCCAGGAGCCGTATCCCTGCACAGTGCAAGCGCACTGCGCAGTTCCCATTCAGAGAATGGTACATTATAGGACTCCGAAGCAGCAGTGGCAAAGGACAAGGGGTGAGTCTCTGCCTCCCGCTTCAGAGTCAGAAATGTAGGATCGTAACTCCCGGAGCAGGATACATCGGAGAAGTGCGAGCCAATGCTGTTGGCAATGGCGAGATGGTCCGTGATGATGTCCCCATTGATGGACACTCCGGGTATCGATAGTGATGTCGGGAGTCCGGAGATCCGACGAAGCTTAGTCCACACTTGAGATGAAGGAGTATGCGCCGTCATGGACGACACATACTTTTCCCACGTCGTTTTCTTACTCTCCCGAATCAGATATCGGGCTCTAGCACGCATCCTTCTGAAGGTGATAAGGTTGGCCATAGTGTTTTGCCTCCGATAGCATTTGAAAGCACGTCGACGATCTTTAATGGCTGCTGCAATCTCGGCTGTCCACCAAGGGACAAGCTTCCGGCGTGAGTTGCCGGATGAGGAAGGTATTGTTTCCTCAGCAGCAGTCAAAATACCATTCGTTATGTGAATGGTATGATCGTCGACACTCTCAAAGGTATCTTCGGCAAACACCGCACGTGCCGTGAAAGTTGGCCAATCAGCCCGACGGAGAAGCCATCGACTTGGTAACTCGATGGCTCTCTGGTTCGGAAGAGTAACGATAATTGGAAAATGGTCACTATTACAAAGGTCATCGTGTACACCCCACTGTAGCAGGGGAACCAGCGCACGACTGCACAGGGTAATATCGATACTTGAATAAGTACCGTGTGCAATAGAGAAGTGCGTAGGCTCCCCTGTGTTCAACAGACACAGGTCCAGCCGCCTGATCAGCCTCTCAAAATCTCTCCCTTTACCGCTAGTGGTAGCGGAGCCCCAGATGGTGTTGTGGGCATTAACATCTCCCAGAAGGAGAAAAGGAGGGGGGAGCTGAGAGACTAGATCCACCAGCTGGTCGTAATCCGGCTGAGAATCAGGTGGGATGTACACGTTACATACTGTTGCCATTACTGGCAACGAAGTACGAACTGCAACTGCCTCTAGCTGAGTACGCAACGGCACCTCTTCACTAAAGAGGCTAGAGTGGACGAGAGTGCAGACGCCACCAGCGGCCACAGCTCCGTCCATCCGGTCTTTAGAGAAGAGTTTGAAGTGACGCATTGTTGTCTCATGTCCAGGACGAAACCTGGATTCCTGAAGACAGACAATGGTTGCCGAAAACGAAGATATTAATTGTCGTAACTCAGCGAGATGAACAGAATAGCTATTACAGTTCCATTGTAATAGTGCCATGGTGTGGACTTAAGTAGAAGTGGGTCTTCTACTTATGCTTGACCGTTTGCCACCCTTCCCCATCTCTAGTTGGAGATGATGGGGCAGGAGAGCACACCTCAATCTCCACATCTCCGTCCGAAGACGAAGAAAATGGAGCGGGCGCTCTCTTGGGTTGCGCACGGTCGTCGTCGGACCTCACGGGTCTCGCCCTTGGGGAAGAGAGAGAGCGGTGTCGAGGGACTTTCTCCCGGTCCGAAGACTGGGTGTCTGTCCCCGACACGCCCCGAAGAGACTTCTTCTTGGATCGGCGCCGACGTGTGTTTGGGGAAGTAGATGGTCCCTTCCCCACAGACGCCGGGTCCTTATAAAACAAGGTCGCTCCTGCTGGCACCGCTCCACTGGTAGTGGTGGGAGCGGGATGGCTAGCAGATACGTGAGCAGCCCTGCCTTTAGGAGAGGAAGAGAAACGGCGCTGAACCGCTCCCCTCTCCTCCGCCGATCTATTTTCTTTTCTATAGGGGAGTTCCTCCATACGGACGGGCTTGGCTTCAGCAGGCTTCGCTCCCTTGGTGGTAGTGGGAGCGGAAAGGCCAGCAGATACAGTAGCCACCCCGTCAGCAGGAGGGCGAGAGAGACGGCGACGAACCGTCCCCCTCTTCTCCACTATCTTTGTCTTATCAGATGGGCTGGATGACGATCCAGCCCCGCCAGCCCCGGTCGCAGAAGTCTTCTTTGCCTCGTTGGCAGGGGAAGACTTCTTCTCCGACCGTTTCGGAGAGGAAGATGACTTCTTCTCCGATTGCGCCGGTTTAGATGGTATAACCGGCGCTTTTTTCACAATGGCCGAAGAAGGTTGTTTAACCTTCTTCGGGCTGACAGGTCTCGCTTGGACAGCGAGGGGAGACTTTACGATCTCAGAGTAGTTCGTCGTCGAGGGTACAGCACGGGGAACGAAAGTGGCAGGGGTGATAGGTGGCGTCACCTTAGCCGCGAAAGATACCGGAAATTCGGGTGCAGTCATATCACGGTATCTCTTTCGAGCGTCGTGATATGAAAGCCGATCCAATGTTCTGATTTCTTGGATCTTTGCTTCCTTGCAGAACTCAGGGCACTGCTTCGACCGCGGAGAGTGACTTTCTTGGCAGTTAGGACACGTCGGGGGAGGCGTACACCCCACACCGTCATGTGTCCCCTTGCCACACTCTCTACACACCGCCTTGGCAGTGCACCTGGCAGAAACATGACCGAATTTCTGGCAATTGTAGCAGCGCATAGGTGGAGAGATGTACGGTCTAACGTCGCAATGGTACGACGTGACCTTCACCTGCCTAGGCACTACATCACCCTCAAAATGAAGAATGAAAGCGCCAGTATCGACGCTATCATTTCCAATTTTCCGGGTGATGCGCCTAATCCTGGTGACGCCTCGCTTCCTCAGATCCCGCATCAATTCCGCGTCGCTGTTTAAAATGAGGTTGCGATGGAATATAACTCCACGGACCTCATTTAGCGTATCGTGCTTCTCAACCTTAACGGGAATTTCGACGAAATGCGTGCATTCCAGCAACGCTTCGGTTTGCTGCCGGTCAACGGTATGCAGCAGGAGCTGCCCGTTCCGGAGCTTGGAAATCCCGATAAGGTCGCGATATTTCCCCTCGACTTCCTCTGAAAATAGGATCGATTTTACCTGTTTAAAATCTCCCCCGTCTGTCCTGGTAGCTACCAGGTAGCGAGGAGACCTGTCAACAGGGAACTTCTTATTAAATGCCTCATCCCAAGGCGTATACACCTTGGGATTCGGTCTACACTCCAGAGACGGCTTTTTAAGGGTGCCACCCTGTACAGGTGTCCGTGATCGTTTACTACGCATCCCGGACGAAATCCTCCCCGAATACTGCCCACTCCGAACAGGGGCTATCACTGTGGGCGCCACCCAGCCAAGGCAATACCTACCTGGCATAGCAGATATTGCCCGGGGTCCCAGTGCCTCGAACAGGCACTTCCCCCTCGGCATGCACAGGATTTATTCAGCTCCAGTATTCGGCCATGCAGGGACCTTCGTTGTAAGGCGGATACTACTGTAGGGTACATGGCGCACCCACCTGACGGGATGGGGCATACCGTCTAGGCTTTCTGGCCAGATGGCCAAGCTGGTGGCCCTTCCCCTAACAGCACGCATGTTTATTTCTATTGGTCAAACCAGAGCTGGGACCAGAAAACCAAAATTGACCTTTATAAGGCCCCCTCTAAGTCGCCTTTTACGACAGGCAGGGGATACCATGGATGAATTCTGCCCTCCCCATCCACAGGGGGTCTGAACAAATCAAAACTGGCAAGTTATTCGGCCATGTCGGCCCTATTAGTCGCCTCCTACGACAGGCAGGGCATACCGTGAGTGTATTCTAACCCGCACCCACACGGGGTTTAGTATTCTGTGATTTCAACATCTTGTAGACAATACGGTTTATGTTCCCGTCATACATAACCCTACCGGAAGTGGTGCAACAGCACTACATTGCTGACGTCACGAAAGCGCACCAGGGCCAGTATATCTCGTTGGCCGTGAGTGTTTCCGGATTGTATTTCCGATGTGAGAGTTTCCGGATTGTATTTCCAATGTAAGTGTTTCCGGATGGTATTCCAAGGTAAGTGTTTCCGGACAGCGTAGTGCGAAGTCATTAGTATGCTCACACAGTACGTTTGGTTCATCGTGTTTGTTTTGTGTGCTCACACACACGCGATGTGTATTTTTCCCACAGGATGAAGGAGTGCTAACGTCACCGGTTTCTCATGCGCAACCGTGGTCTGATGTAAAATTTATTTAACACCCTTCAAATGTCACAAATCGTAGCTTTGCCACCAAGGCGTTTTTCTTTGTAAAAGACCACAGCTGTTTTGCGGAAGCGTGCTCGCTACCCGCGGGGAATGTCACCCCGGCTGGATGGTCAAGGTCGTTTAGATTATCAGCACACGGAAGAATGAAGGTAGATTTCAGACAGGAGAGGGGTTTTTGTTTTTTGTAGTTAAGCATGCTGGCGTTTCCTCTGTTAATGTGAGCCTTTTTGTTGGGCTATTCTTAAGGTAAATTTCTGGTTCGATCCCAGAATGTTTTTCTGTTGTATTTTGTGTAGTTACGCCCCTGTTATTTTTTTATCTCGTTGCCCCGATATTTTCTATATTATTGTCTACCGGATAGGCAGAACGACCAAATGTCAGATGCCTATCAGAAAGGATACTCTCACACTACCTCCAAGTGTATTTTCAGATGTGTGTGCCAGTATGAGGAATCAGACCATTTTATTTAAATATTTTAAGGGCAACTGCATTTCGTTGGGACAATGGATTTGTCAAAGCAGTTGGCATACACCGTAGTATTTTTTGCCACCCCTGGCTGTCAGCTGGTAACGTAGTGGTGTAAATTTTTGCTTGCTCACAGCTGGATTAAATTAATTTATTTTATTTCGTTTTATTTTAAGCTGAATTTTTTATTTTTTATCTAATAGTTTACTTTTGTTTGAGTTTTTGGGGTTCAATTTGTAACGTACTGTAATTTGTTTTGCTGTTGCATTTATTTTTGTCCTTTTTTAGTTTATATTTTTCAGATCGGATTTTTGAGTTCAATAAATTTGATTTTTCCTATTAATTGTGTACGCCATTTCAGTAGTTTTAGCGAACCTGTTTCCTGTTGACCTAGGCCAATAGAGATCACATAACAAACGTACCGCACCCGAGATTATTATTATTATTTCTTTATATTTTTTTGGCCTAGAGACACCCAATCGGGTACAATATATAGAGAGATTTTTTTCAAATTTTCTTGCTAATATTTATTTAAAGATGTGTATATGAATAGCATTTTTATAATAAACGTAAAGAAAACGATTGTTGCAAATTACAGCAAGCAAGCAAAAAATAAACCATCAACATTATCCAGTCTACTTTTAGTGCGAAACTTGTTGTTTGTCTGTGATTAAAATATCAATATCAGGAGTAATGGAACTTAACTTCACTCAACACTTATTCTGTTTCTATGTCTATTTATGATGTAGAAATGTTCTGAAAATCCATTCTCACATAAATATCTTGTAACAAATGGCATAACAAATAGCAGAGTTTGCCAGAAGACACTTGGGTACTCGGTTTTACATCCGAATCAGAAGTTAATTAAGGATTTCTCTTTTAAAACTGCCTTACATAGAACTATCTTCTGTTATATCGATAAAACTTTCTTTTAATTTCAACTCATTTGGTGAGGTTCCCTAAAAGGGATTTCTGATCCAGTCAAATTTGGAATAATCTTCGGAGAAATATTTATTGAAACTTTCTTGAGGGGCATCCAGGTGAACAATGATATCAGCAACCACATCTGGCATTGGAGATAATTCTTTTTCTTCAAAAAAATATGATAGGGTAGGAAATGGAAATAAATTCTCCTCCTGTATTTGTGAACAAAATAGGACCAACTTTCTCATGAAGGAGTTACTTTTGTCATTGGCTATGAAGGCTGTTGTGTTTGGCCCCTGAAGTCCCATGTTCAGCGTGCTGAGTCTGTCAGAAATCTCAGCAACATATGCCAATCTTGACAACCTTTTTCATCACGAAACAAGTTTTTCACGTCATTATTTCTTTCACTTAGAAACATAAAAGTTCTCACCTCATTTCGAAGAGACGGGTCAAAATTTTCCCTCGAAATAACCATCACACTTCTGTATGTAGGGGTAGAGCCTTAAACTTGCCACCCATATCTTCAGACATCAAGGAGAATAATCTTGAGTTTAGAGCCCTAGCCTTCATGAAGTTAATAACTTTCACAGCATCTGATAAAACGGAAGTAGTGGTTTTGTAACAGCTTTAATGCCTCCTACGGCTTTCCTCCTACAAAATGGCGGCGGCGCGCAACCACTCACATGAATGGCGCGCTTTTCAAATAAAGCTGGTGAGCATGGCTTAAACTAGCATATCCTAGTCAAGCTAACCTAGCCTAGTTGACGTAATCAAAACCTATTTAACAAATGGCCTAACTACACTTTTGTTGATATATCCTGAACCCATGATGGGATTTTGACCTATGAGGTATTCTAGGATTTGGGATGACGCCCCCTTTTTGAATCTCTTTTTGAAATTTTGACGAAGGGCCTAACAACAATTTTATTAATATTTCGCGAACCAATAAGGCTAAGGACTTATATGAGGTATTGTAGGACTTGAGATGACGATGAGCACTTTGACTGGAAACATTTTTGCAATGATGGATGCATATTTTTAGATATATTGGCATTGACTTGTTGCGAGTGATCATACTGTCTTTTGTGGGCATGGGTGTCTAATAAAATGGATTTAAATTTCACAAGGTCCTGTTGTGTATAATCATGGGAAGAGGGGGTACGAGAGAATAGCAGCTTTAACAGACCTGGTGTTAATTGATTTTTTTAATGGCAGCACTAGTATGAGCATATTTAATGGATGAATCCCCAATTTTAAAACCATTATCTTCATAGCGAACACCATACGTGGTATCTGTCTTTCCATTAAATAGATTGGTGAGATAGGGTTCCAGTGTTGATCCATACTATTTTATTAAAAAGTGTTTTAATTGATCTTTATGTTGAGGGGTGGCCAAGGGTTGTGAAAACGGAGATTTTATGGAAGTGGAAGGTGTATCGGCTATGGCCGATGATTTCTTTTTTAAAAACTCTGTAAGGGGTGAGGATTTTTTTAAAGAGTAAACACTTGATCATGCTCATCCTCAACATCGCTAACACTAGTCAAATCTTCCTGCTCCTCTTCCTCTTCCACAGGGTCCTCGTGTAGCGTCTGCGTGGCTTGTGAAACAGTGGCTAGCGTGTCATATGGCTTGAAAGAGGGTTTAAACATGGCTTTTAGCGTAGGTGCTAAATGATGTTGAATAAACAAAGCATTGTCTGCACGTGATCGTTTCAATTGACGAAACTTTTGGCGAATAGTATTATTTGCTCTCATAATAGGTTTTTCAATTGACTCTCTGCTAACGCCATGGTGTCTTGACAAATGACTTGCGAGGAAATGAGACAGTGCCTTGAATAGTAATAAAATGATCAAACCCTAAGCGATAACGTCCTTGGTTGAGTTCGCTTTGTTTGTCAATTACCAAAGAGGCATGACTTTGAGTGTTCCAGCACTTGGCACACAACTCAGTAAACATTTGAAATATCTTATCAAGATTGACATGTTCATTATAAATGTGACGACTTTTCCGCTCATCCTGGCGAAATAAAACTTTGACATTGGCATTGACATGAAGCAACTGTTTGGACATTTTAGAATACGTTTGTCCAAATAGAAGCAATCGATATGTTTGTGACGACCCATGCTGAAATAACTTTGAATGATGCCTTTTCATTCAGTGAATACATCATCGAAAAACGTGAGTGAATCAGGCCTCACCTCATCTGGAGCAATAACATTTTCTTGCATGGAAAATGTGAAATAACCCAGATTCTCACTTTGTACTTCAGACATGACTTGATCCAGAAACATGTAGGGTTGTTGGTAGAGAGATTTTGCAAAAAATATAAATATTTTGAAAACGCAGACCATTGGGCGCTGTGATGAGCGTCAGCAAACGATTGGTCTTTCCACACCCGGAAGGCCCCACAATGATCCAGCGAATGGAAGATGGAAACAGTGAACCTTGGCGTTGTTCACGTGATGTGGGATACAAATGGGAAACCATATCCCCCACGGGGAATGACTCTTGCTGCTTAATAATCTTCATATCAACCAAGGCATAGAGAGGCTAGCAGACTGTCTATACACATGGAACCGAGCCTTGTCATAGAAAGAGTAGACCCCTACTTCAGGTTGACGATGGATGCGTTTGGACGTGCGTTAATGGCCAAAGCTAGGTCTGTCCCCATACATGATCCTAAACAAGAAACAGATCCTGCTAATAAACACTATGTGGATAGGTCTGTGGTGTCACGCACTAAACAGGTAGATTATGACTTTAAGGGAAAGCGGTTAACCCATGTGAAACATCCTCAAGTGTCTACGGAAGTCACTACAAAAAAGTATGTGGATAACAAGGTGCATGAGTTATATAACCAAGTGCCTCAGCTTACTGTGAAAGACTCTACAGCTAATCATAACCGCATTATTCACGTGGAAGATGATGATGTCTGCACCAAACGAAAAGACTTTATAAATGTTTCCCATCCATATTTTTAGAGTACCAAACGAATGAAAAACCTGTGAATGACAGATCCATTTACCACTAGTCCATGACCAGCACCTGACGTATGTGCTTGCTTCAGGTTTAAGACACTATCGATTGCACCATTTACATGAAACAATCCATGCCTGATGAAAACCATTTACATGTAGAGATAAACGGTCATAGGATGATGGTCCATAACCATCAAATGGTTAATGTAGGTGATGAATTATCATTTCATCTCATGCTCACATGGGAAGAAAAGCAAGCAGGAAAAACCATAAACGGTGTCCCACTTTATGTGGAACTTGAATATACAGCCATGAAATAACAACCTTACGTTAGTTGTCACTTAAACTTTCTTGTGAAAGGTTGTTCGTCATCATCATGGAGAAACAAGATATGCGGTGAAAAAGACTAAACAGAAGACCCTGTCATTGTCAAAGCATTGGGTTAAGGCATTGGTCGACAAGCCTTTGCGAATGAAAAAATAGTAATGTTTTAATGATAAAGAAAGCCCTTCGAGCAGCACAGAGACGTGTTATTTTAAAACGTCAGCGACAGGTTTCAAAACAAGGTCGAGTGATTTCTGTCGCCAAACGAGCTGGATTTTTACCTGCTTTATTCAGTGGTTTGGCTGCCTTGGGTACAATTTTGGGTGGTGCTAGTGCGGTGGCTAAAACCATTAAAGCTGTACAGCAGGGAAAGCAACAATTGAAAGAAAGTCAGTGACACAATGAAACGATGGAAGCCATTGCTATGGGTGCTATAAACGCCAATTTAAAGCCAGCATTTTATCAACAAAGACTTGGGATTTTCCCATCTCCAAAAAAAAAAAAAATAGCCACAGCCATAGCACGACATGCCCTAACCCATGAAGAAGTGAAAATCTATGCCAAACAACTAAAGCTTTCCCATTTTTGAGGTGTGTTTATGCGGAACCAATTACCTTCACGACCATGGAAACAGGAATGTGCCATTCTAAATCTAGATGATGACCGAGGGCCAGGAACCCCTTATGCAGCTTATGTAAAAGAGGGATCCATGATATGGTACTTTGACAGTTTTGGAAATCTCCCCCCACCCATGGAACTAGTGACCTATTTGGAAACAAAACCAAGATATATTATAATGTAAATCGTGAGCAAGCGTTTAACAGCCAAGAGTGTGGTCGTTTGTGTTTAATGTTTTTATATAAGACACAGCATAAGCAAAAACGTCAACAGTATGTCGGGTGAAAGTAAGACGTTTACACTGCATGGACGTGGACCTGAAGTCAGCCTAGACTTTTACCCGCCTATCGAATTGAGTGAAAGACCTTATGGTTTGGGACTTCTTTCTCTTGAAACGTACAATAGAATATACAACATACGTGAAAATGTGAACAACAAGTTTTACTATGATGATTCTGTGCTTATCCTGAACCCTGGTGGATATACGATGGACGATATTTATGAACACATTTATGTGGTGCTGATCAACGAATATAGTTTAAAGTCATTTCTTGATGGAACACTCAAGTTTGAACTTACAGGAAATAACAACACTCATCGCTGCAGTATTTTCTCCACGTTTAAGATTGACTTTGAAGCACAACCTGATTCCATTGGTCCTTGACTAGGATTTAAACCACAAGTGTTGGAGGCCAACAAAAACATGACTCAGACTATGAAGTGAAATTGATTGAGGATCATCATGTGTCGGTGACGTGTAATATTTATTTGCCAACTGTACACCAATCAAGAGCCATCGTCTTCGCTTTATGACTTTATTGTGACATCGCCCAATGGCAATATTATTCGTGAAAACCCTCCAGTAGTGCTCTTTCATTCTGTGGCTGTTCATCCTATTAATAATATAACTTTAAGACTGATCAATAGAGACCATCAACTCATTCAACTAGATTCTACCACACCAGTGACTTACAAGTTTTCTCTAAAGCCACTATGAAGCTGGTATATAAAGCAACAACACCGTCTAGGAATGGTGTTAGTTGTTTGCCACGTGAATACACGTTAACACCTAAGGACAAGCAGATTTTACAGCATCTGGGTTACCACGTCAACCTCCATAATGAATTCTATCCTAGAATTGGTGAACCGCATCGAGGAGCAAGAAGGGGTGGTAAGAATTGATCCCCAATCCTATCAAGCTCAAACACCTGAACTAAATAACAATGATGAAATTCAATTTGTTATCAACAACCAAGATATTTACACCCTACCACATGAAAATGTCATTCAAATTGAAGGTCGGCTCACTAAAGCCGATGGCTCTACACCAACGACTTCCAAGTTAGCCAACGATGCTTTTGCCTTCCTATGGTTTCTGAGGTGCGCTATGTGATTAACGATATTGTGGTGGATAGCACTCGAAATGTGGGTATTTCAAGTGTCATGAAACTATAACCCCCTTATAGTGAGGAAGAAGGTAAAACACTTTGCATGGCAGGTTGATCCCCTGACTCAACCAATGACTGGATGGTACACACGGATGGCACCATTATTGGATTTTTACCACTTAAACTCATTTTAGTCTTTGCTGAAGATCACCAGCGTATTGTGGTCAACGCTTTATCTGGTTTGAGACAGGAGTGATAATAATGCACTCAAGAGAACTGAAGATGGACCAATAGATTCAAAAATTCAACTACAACGAATGTTATGGAAAGTACCCCACGTAACCCTAACCGATAGCAAAACACGGGAAATGCTCAAGATTGTGGGAAGAGATATGCCCTTACCCATGGAATTTAGAAGCTGGGTGCTCCAAGAGTACCCCTTACTACCCACCACCAACACACACAGTTGGTCTGTAAAACAGCACGCTATACAGAAAGACCTCTTTACATTATCGTGGGTTTTCAAACCAATCGCAAATATCAACAAACCAAAGAAGCTACGCAATTTGATCACATGCAATTGTGAAATGCACGTCTTTTCCTCAACGGAGCTGTTTTTCCCTATGAAGGACTGGATTTTGATTTATAAAAAAATAAGTTTGGCCCCCTGTACGACTTGATTTCTAAATTTAGATGGCCGTATTATCAAAAAGAGAATTGCCCCATGTTGTCACCCCAAGCTTTTAAGACAAGGGTGCCACTGATTGTCTTTGACTGATCCTAATTGGAAGAGTCTGTCAAGCAATCCAATATTGACATTCGACTAGATTTTGAAACGCATGACAATGTACCAGCCAATACCACTGCCTACTGTTTGATCATTCATCACAAACAAGTCAACTATTATCCACTGTCCAACCAAGTGGCGAGTGTATAAATAACAGGCCAACCCACGTCAAGCAGCTCAGTCATGCATTGCTTTAAAGCCTCAAGAGGTGTCAAACCCATGAATTTAACATCTGAGGAACAACGTTTGCGACATGGCCTGTCACAGCTCAGTCATGCATTGCTTTAAGGGGGGACCAACACCTTCGACAGCAGCAAAATAGTGAATTTTTAACATTTATTTCTTTGCACTGATAAACTGTTCGGAGTTGTCACTTAACACAGTCTACATACAATACAATTTTTACACAGACCAACTATTAAATATTTAGAAAATTGCATCATCATGGATATATATGCACACAAAATGGCGGCTGTATATTATACACAAGAATGGGGTTTCCTTAGTAACTCTCGGAAATATTGTTACATTTTAATTATTGTTTTTTAATGTGGTCCTAGATCTCATGGCAACAAAATGTACTAGAATGATTGAAATATTTTAAGAATAAATATTATTTTGAGTTTTTTAAATAATGGGTCAAAAAATCTATAAAATTTTCATAATAAATACTTTATTATTAATAAACTATAATGGTTAGGGCAACCATTCTCGTACATTTTGTTGATAACTGTCGTAGTAATGTGACTACAAAACTTCACTGAAATATATTTGTAAGTTCATGAGTTATTAGGGAAACGGAATGGAAAATATGAACTTATGGGAAATGAGCGACGAAAGTTTCACATGGTTGGTATGTTCTAAAATTCCCCTGCCGCATAAACTGGTCCTCTCTCACCGGATTTATCAGTGTTTTCCTACAGTCATAGTCTCTTATTTGTTTTAAAACCATTTTTCTTTGCTAATGCTAACGAGGAGAAGACATAGGTTGGTAGGACACCCAGGAATAGCAAAGTTCGTTATGGAAGGAAGGGTCGACGATAAGAACTGAAGGGGTAAACCAGGTTAGAATATGTTAAACAGATTGCCTCGGATGTAGGGTGTGTCAGCTATGTACAGATGAAACGATTAGCTCAGGACAGGGAAGCATGGGGGGCTGCATCAAACCAGTCAAAAGGCTGAAGACTCAAACAACAACAACAACAACAACAACAACAACAACAATTAGACCAAAATATTCCAGCTATATTTTGTGCAAATTTTATAATGCCAGTGCTATCAACATAATTCGATAGATAAAGTGAATATTCTAAAAGGGTCAATTTTGAGGAATGGAGATTGCTCATTAAAATGGGCGTTGACAGAAAATTTAATTTTCACTGGGAGATGTCAGTCATATCGTACTTTTACTATAACTTCCGATCTATTCGAGATATTAAACAAATTCTTTCACTGAATGAAAGAGAAATTGTTGTTCTATTCTAATATGATATTTTTGAAAAATGTCATTTTTTGGAGCTTAAAGGTGTTGGTCCCCCCTTAAAGCCTCAAGAGGTGTCACCCCCATGAATTTAAAATCTGAGGAACAACGTTTCAAGACCTTTGCGACATGGCCTGTCCTTTCATAAACACTCAAGCCTTGGCGGCCGCTGGTTTCTATTATTTAAAAACAAGAGGTCAAGTGAAATGTGTGTTTTGCTCCATTACCATAGACCAATGGGAAGAGAGTGATGAACCTATGCAAAAACATCAGCACTGGTCTCCAGCTTGCCCCTACCTGTGAAGAATGGATGTGGGTAATATTCCCTGCCATTCAAGCTGCCCCTCACTAGTGCCTCTAGGTAAAAATAAAAGTTGTGATACTTGTGGACCTTATGGCGTCAACGGTGCTTCGGTGAGCAGCTCACAGTCAAAAACACCCAGTTTAGAGACATTGGGATATTATCGGTTTTATGGGCGCTATAAACACAAAAGAATGTATTGTAAGAGTTGGTACTGCACCAGTAGGTAATATAAGCCGAAGCTGGGGCAGGGGCTAATGGGCAAGACGGCTGCCGCGCGCAACCAGCCCTATGTTATTCTTATCGAGGGGACAGTCATAGCTGGGGCAGGGGCTAGTGGGTAACATGGCCTCCGCGGATGGTGGTCAGAGACAATGCAGAGTAGTTAAATTAGCGAGAGAGTAGCTGAGTGCAAGTATCTTAAGTCGGTCAACCAAAAACGATGGTTCCTTTTAACAGGTCCCTTTTGACTAATCCCCTTGGAATGACCCATTTTTACTGATCCCTTTTGATTGGTTGCTTTCAACTGACCCCTTTCAACTGATCCCTTTCGATTGGTTGCTTTTGACTGACCCCCCTTTCGATTGGCCCCTTTGACTGACCCCTTTCGACTGATTCCTTTTTACTGGCCCGTTAAGACTGGCCCCTTTGGACTGGTCCGTGCTCAAAAGACTTAACAGTATGGGGGGTTCTTTTTTTTCTACCCGACAATAATTTGCTTTTTTTTTTGTCACGGGACTATAGGGGAAAGCTGTCTTTACAGTGAATGGATTATTTATTTTTGATTTATTTAATATTTAATTTATTATTTTTTAGCACAGGGCTAATATATAAAATGGTCACTGAACACAACCACTTACACATTTGGCATGCTAACCTAACCTAACCTAACTTAACTTTACCTAACCTAACCTAACCTAACCTAACCTAACCTAACTTTACCTAACCTAACCTAACCAAACCTAGCCAAACATACCCTAACCTAACCTAACCTACCCTAACCTAACTTAACAAACATCATTTAACCTAACCTAACCCACAGAAACCTCATTTAACGATTTAAATTAAATTAAATAGGTTTTGATTAAGTCAACTAGGCTAGGTTAGCTTGACTAGGATAGGCTAGGTTAAGCCATGCTCACCAGCTTTATTTGAAAAAACAAAAACAAAAAACGCGCCATTCATGTGAGTGGTTGCGCGCCGCCGCCATCTTGTAGGAGGAAAGCCGTAGGAGGCATTACAACTGTTACAAAACCGCTACTAACGGAGTTTAGATTTTCAGGCATACCTATAGCAGCTAATGCTTCTCGGTGGATGACACAATGTTGTACTTCGGCATTCAGGAGCAACTTTCTTTATTTTTGCTGCTAGCCCTGTCAATTTTCCTGACATAGCTTTTGCCCCATCTGTACACAAACCAATACACCTGGACCAGGGAATGCCAACTTTGAGCACATACTCATCAATGATGTTAAAAATGAGTTCCGCTGTAGTGATTGATTCAAGTGGTTTGCAGAATATAAACTCTTCCATCACCTCTCCCTGATAATCAAATCGTACGAATACAAGTAGCTGTGCCATGTTTGTGACATCGGTGCTTTTGTCTACTTGAAGTGCAAACTAAGGTCTATACTGTAGTAAATGTTCATGCTCCCTTCAATGAGGACTAAGCGTAACCCTGAAAATACTGACAAGTGTTGGAGTTGTAAAGACAGTTGTTCTTCAATATTGGAAGACATATCGACAATTCTCCTCTTTACTGTGTTATTTGAAAATGGTATTTTTTGAATTTCATTAGCTGCCTTTTCTCCTAACACGTCTTGGACCATATCCATAGTGGCCGGCATTAAAAGTTGTGTGAGGCTTTCCATCTTATGCAATTCTATAACTATAGGGGTACCAGGTAGAAAAGACTGTTAGAGGCGGGGCTCGCATTACGTAGCTGCTGAAGAGCTTCCCCCTCCATACACGACTTCGGAAGGTCCAGCGACAAGGACAACGAAGCAAGTAGCAGCGAGAAAGAGAGAGAGACACTTCCCCTACCTGACGCACATGCGCAGAAGAAAGACTAGCAGTTGAGAGGCTAGGGAGCTGGAAACACTCTCCCCTACTTTGGTGCGCTTGCGCATTGAAACATTCTTTTCTACCTGGTCACTCTATAGCAAGGTATGGCGCCTTTATCAAGTTAGTTTCAGTATTGACAAACGTTGTCTTACTATCTAAAGAAAGTAGATTTTCTCTGAAAAACATCAATGGGCCTACCAACCAAATCAGAGTGCTTAGTATTTTGGTGACGCATCAGTAAAGAAGGTTCAAAAGTGTTTCGAAACATACAACATATTGGGGAATGGCATTGCCACTGATTTTTGTGCAGGGCTTGACTATAAAACCGTACTGTAAGTATCATTCATCGTATTTACGATTGGCTTGTGGTTTAAGTTTTTTAACACCATCCTTTAAAGTACTAGGGTTCATCAAAAATCGTTTCATAGTTTAGTTTGTTTGCACAAAGGCACTATTTCAACACACAGAACAGTTATTTGCAGATGCACAACACAACATATAAATATTGCACAATCACCGTTCACACGCTGATGTAACCGCGGTGGGGCTCATGTTCACACTGATGCAAAGTGTGGAGAGGAGGAATGTAGGGGACAGCTAGCGCCTGGCAGACGGGCAGCAGAGTAAAGTTTGCGTGCTCACGCACACAGAGGCCCGTACTGCACGAGTATTTGTTTGGTTCTTTGAGGACTGGGAATCCCCCACATCTGTCCTCATCGTCCGCGATCCACATTCCTCTCAGGTTCACAGAGCTTCGATTCGAGCAGTACTAGCCTATCGCTCAATCACCCATGCTTCCCACCGGAATCGTTTCCGCCTACCACCGGTTGGGAACCCCTGAACTAGAGAATGAAATTAGAGGTACTCTTGAGTGGACTGATGGACTGTATGTCCAACATCCTGAATAGACTGAAGATCGCATTGAGGTGAACTATTGGTTGGACTAATGGCGGGAATGCCCACTGTCCTCAATATATTGGAGGTCGATGCGAGGTGAACCATTGACTGGACTGTTGACCGGAATGCCTACTATCCTCGATAGACTGGAGATCGATACGAGATGAACCATTGCCTGGACTGATGGCATGTTTGCCCACCATTACCTCTGGCTTAGGAGATTATCCTTGCCTGTCATTGTATTTCGTTACTCCTTTGACTGTATTTGAATTTTAACACTCACCTTCTTCATTTCCTTTGCAAGACTCAACCCATTAAGATAGCCATCTCCTTGAGATATCCTTATATCCCCAGTGAGCATTTTGAAAGTCGTAGTCTTGCCTGCACCGTTGCTACCAAGAAGACCAAAACATTCCCCTTTCGTCACTCCAACATTGAGTCGGTCAACGGCCAAGAAGTCACCATAATGTTTAGTGAGGTCCCTGCAAGAACACAACTTATCTCATTACACAATTCTCACAAAGTACTCTATCTCAACCAGGTGTGCTTCTCGGAGCACTTCCTCTCCCCATGGCTGTGACATTTATCAAACGAACTGTTCTCTCTGTGTAATACACATCTCTGTGATTTTCTCTACCAGATCATAAGAATAGCAAACTTCTGCCCTTAATGAGGCTAAATTATTTAATAGAAATGTCTCCTCACAGTTTTGAACTAGAAAGTGTAATCCTAGACCACCTCGTTGTGTTGTTGTTTCTCTTCTGTGTGTTTTGCTAATCCTATTTAAAAGCAATTTTGTAAAAATAAAAATGGAGCCATTTCGATCTCATCGAAACGTAAAAAAAAAAGAGTACAGACAAGCACTATTAGCGGCTTCGGTGGCGTAGTTGGTAGCATGCTGAGCTTCTATGCCCAAGATCGCAGGTTCAAACCCGGCCGAAGTCGTCGGATTTTTAAGAGCGTTAAAATCCCTCAGTATGCCTTCCTTCGGAGGGGAAGTAAAGCCGGCGGTCCCATGTCATAGATTTATGGCATGTTAAAGAACCTTCCACTAATTACAGCTGTGTGAAGCTAAATTGGATAGGTTAAGAATGTAAACAACGCTCTTAGGTTTCTACGTTCGTTGCCAAGAGCCAACTGCGGTGGCGTTTAGTAGCTAAGTTCTGAACTAGGCCTAGTAGTCGTTGACGGTGGCGTTTGGTGGCAAAAGTAGGAACTATTTGAAAAATTCTAATTTGCAGTCTGAACTTAAATTGAAAAACAGATACACACACACTAATACAGCCATCAGAATTAACACCGGTTATCAGACAAAATTCTACACACACCCAAAGTACACGGGTTTACATGACCGCGTTGTCGCAGCCCCTAAACTGAGGAACCAACCAACCAACAACTAACTTCTACCAAGTGCGCACCATTTATGAACTAGCCTCACGACTGAATGTAACGTGATATTGAGCTACCCTGATAGCCTACGTTATATCTTGGGAATCGCGTGCCAGAATTAGACCATGCTTAGTGGAGACATTCTTGCCAGGAGTTATTATTATCATCCTGCCCTGTAAAATCAACCCGAACATATTAGTGCCAATCAGGATAAGTAGACATTCTAGAAACTGAGGGCAACGTTATCAGAATGCCGTGTGTGCATTCGTGGAATAGTTGGAAACGACCCCATAAGATGGTGACGTCACTGCCCCAATGTTCGATCATCACTAGCGGCTAGAGCGACGCTATGTGAGGGGAACAATGCCAGGATTGCCAGATGGGGAACAAGAGCAATGCCGTTAGAGGCATATTTTTGCGGACGAGGACGAAGAGTGAGGCGAACGCTGGGATATATCCATTTCTTAGCGTGCAGCCTTCATGGGTCCGTGGTGCCAGGGTTCGATCCGCACCGAGGGATGTCCAACCGCCACAGAACACCTGAGTTAGAAGACTTCCGACTAATGTAGACATTTTTCTGAGCCATGAATATCCATTATTTCCGATAAACCTATTCACTTTCCTATTAGTTAATAATCTTCGTTATAATCATAGTTGGTTGCATACTTCTAGGCGTATATTTCTTTTAGTCGCTTGGACTTGTAGATGAGGTGAATCCTCAATATTTTTCACTCTTAATTATAATAAATAATATGGGATGTCCTACCCCATTTATATAAATGCAGTAGATTTATGACACGTTAGATGCATTCACATTATTTTTCTGTAGACCAGAAAATATTTTCTAAAAGATGATGATAATAAAAATCTCTATAAATTCATAATACGTGAACACTGAATTTTGATTAAAAAAAACCAGTTAAAGTAATATTTCTTGAGGATCATAAATATAAATGATTATGATAAATATGTTTAATTATGGTTACAAACAATTGGTTGATTGTGTAAAATCTGAGATCTCACGATCTTCAATATTATTGGATATTTTGAAATGCAACTTAATGATGTTATTTTGTGCCAATGCACGTTTAGAAAGTTAGTTTAGATTGAGGTGTTGATCCTCGAATGAGTGGATGTTTGCGGAAGTGATAACCTGATCCACATAATGTTGCTTGCTTTGAAAATAAAATGGGAACTTGCGGGAGTGATATCCTGTCCCATAGTAATGACAGTGTTTCAAATGGTATTCCAATTCCTAAGTAATCCCGTGAAATACACTAATATTATATCACTGATTTATTATAAATGTAATGACGTCACGTCTAACCTCATGCCGATTTTTCACGACGGCTAATATTAAATTCATGTTCAGTACTGTAGATCCCTTCATTAAATAATATAATCCTGAAATTAGAAAGAGATATCCGAGGCTACTTTTGAAGCCAATGATTATTATTATTATTATTATTGCTAATTTTGCCTTGAGATTAATAACCAATGTAATGCAAGTGGACAGGCCGAGCTAAGGAGTGTCATTATAAAGGGTGTGTGTTTTCATCGTAGTAATGAAGCGCGGATGTGAAACAACCTCAAGATGTTGTATATAATCCATGTAAATATGTGAATAGGACTCTAATATACACTGAAACCAAAGAGGGTAGATTTGAATATTTCTTTTCGTGTCGTGAGGAATTATGCAATCTCGCATGTATAGAGTAAAAGAGCAACGTGTGGTTTTTCAAACATAGTCAAACCAACGGACATTCAAGAAGAGACTATGATTTATTTTCCTAGATGCATATTCAATATAGGACGTGATAATTATTTTTGCTATTGCCAACAGGCAATATTTAGTGAATAAATTATTGGTGAATTGGTTTTATCTCAACATGTGTCTTTACTTTATGTTCTGTGTTGTGACGTCTTTCCTTTTCCTTTACGGGGAGCATGGACGCAGTGTGCAGTAATATATAGCCCAGCCCAGAACGCCCTGAGATAGATCTCGTGCTGACACTGCGTCCATGCTGCTTCGCATTTGGTCACCTCTCCATCCCAGGTGGACAGACGGGCACAGTATTCTCTACTTTTAAAACATATTGTTGTTTTATAACTTGTGAGTGTTTTGCCTGAGGGGTTGATGCTATTTGTTTGCCTATTTGATTATTCATGTTTAAAATAATAATAATAATAATAATAATAATAATAATAATAATAATAATAATGATAATAATAATAAACCTTGATAAGGGAGTGGCGAAAGGAGCTAACTAGTCAGGGGGTACCAAGTGGTATCACTTTGGGACACTAGTGCAATGGGCTCAGTGTTGATTGCCTGGCATTTGCCGACGACCTGGCACTTCTATCTCATTCAATAAAAACGTCTGTGAAACAACTTAATGTTCTCATGCAACAAGCAGCTAAGGTAGGACTATATGTGTCACTTGAAAAAACACAGTACATCACAAACATCAGTGAATCTCCTTGTACACTGCATTTGGACCAGGGAGAGATCAAGAAAACTGACAGATATACAATAAGTACCTAGGAGAATGGCTTGAACCGAATCTCTCGGAAGTAAGGGCATTATCAACTCGAGTTAACAAGTTAGAAATGGCTTATCAACTAACCAAGAACACATATAATAAGAAATGTCTCTCCCGAAAGACTAAAATGAGACACTACCAGACAGTTATACGTCCTGAAGCCTTATATGCATCAGAATGTTTAGTATTCAACCGGAAGGGACTCACGGACAAACTCGAAGTACAGGAGAGAAAGATAATGAGGAAGATATTGGGACCTGTTAAGTTAGGTAATGAATACAGAAGGCGTCCTAATCAAGAGCTCTACACGTACTGTGAAAGAATCACGGATGTTGTTAGAAAACGACGTCTAGCATTTTATGGACACGTCTACAGGATGCATCCTACCAGGTTGACCAATCAGCTCCTCGGTTACTGGCAAAAGCGGAAGACCAAGTCACCATGGTTGTGGGAAGTGAGCAAAGATCTGCAAGAACTTGGAGGGACGGAAAGAGTCTTAAAAGACCGGACATCTCTCAGGAAGATGCTTCAGCAATTGAGGTTCCAGGACAAACCGCCAAGAAAGAAAACAGGTGCCCTCTGGACCCAGGAGAGGAGGGAACAACACAGCCAGAGGATGCGTAACTACTGGGCAAACATCAAAGCCCACTCCAAATGTAACAGTTGAACGTCGTGGTCCATAGATGGCCTATTCGAAACAAGAAGAAGAAACCTTGCCATAGGTATCAAAGGCAATACCCAGGCAATACCTGGCTGAAGGTATAAAAAGCACACAGGAAAGGCAATAATAGTAATTTGCTTTAAGAAATGTCACTGCCTGTGATACGGCAGGTTACCTTTAGAACCACCGCTAGAGGTAACAATACCCAAACCGGTGGCAGTGGGATGACAAGCTGCTGTCCACCCACCAGTAGACCCGAAGAAGCTCCAGCAGCTCAAGACGATATTGGCGGTACACAAAATCTCGAGTCTCGCACCACACCTGACGGCAGTGCCTTTGTAATAAATACAACCACTCTCTCAGGTAAGCCCAGAAAACGCATGAAATGGGAAACTCATATGAATGAATATATCAAGCGGGCATATTATCGAATAACTCGTCTTGAAACAGATATTACAAACTACCGCCAAGCACTGCATGCGGCTTTCAAGCAGCAGTATCCTCTGTTTAGCATCACTGAGCAACGAGTCGCGGATCAAAGAAGAGCAATTGTAAAGAATCATTTAGTTCCCGACCCTGTTCTGGATCGAATCAGACAGGAGATATCTCATGAACTATATCCCTCAGCTGCAAGTGGTGAAACTAGCCAAATAAATTCTGATAATGAGGTCTCCATGAATGAATCGACTCATGTAAATGAACCCCATAATGGGGAAACAAGCCATAATTCCAAGATCCAAGACGAATTTAATTCAGCTCTGCTTGAATATGCAGGTACTGACCCTACCCAACGTCCAATACTTCCGAGGCAGCAGTCTTCCCGCAAGTTTACCATGGTATTGAAAGAACTGAACGAAACCGTACTTCCCAACTATTTAGAAGAGCACCAATCTTTCATGGAGGTTCATACTGCTATCTATTGTGCAGCACTAGCTGCAGTACGAATTAATGGGTGTAGGCCACGCCCTCCAAACCAACAGTTTGCTGCAAGAAAACCCAGCGATCCACCATGGGCATAACGTTTAAAACAACGCATTGAACAACTACGCCAGAATGTGAACAGACTGCAACAGTATAAGAATGGAGTGAGAAGCAGACGTCTGAACAACCGCATACGAAGGATCATGATGGACTCCTCACTAGAAGAATTTCAGGTCCCCGAGGACGCAGTGATAACAGAAGTACTTGATACTTATAAACAAAAACTTGCAGCCCTCTCTAAGCGTCTTAAGAGATACCAGAACACTACCGAACGGAAGAAACAGAACAATGACTTCAAGAGAAATGAGAGAAAGTTCTATGAAGACCTGAAAAAGGCACCTCAAGTTCAGGATGATTCTCCAGAAGGACCCAGTGCGGAGAGTGTTGCCGACTACTGGTCATCAATATGGTCTAGGCCGGAAGATCACAACAATGAAGCTCCGTGGTTTAAGGAAATAGAGAATGCTACCAGACGAATAAATCAAATGGCACATACAGACGTTGATGTTGAGTAACTACGCCAGGTCATCAGCAGCCTACAGAATTGGAAAGCACCTGGAATTGACCGAATCCATAATTACTACTATCAAAGGCTCACATGTACCCACCGTTTACTGGCTATTCACATACCATGTTTTTTGGAAAATCCTACTGCATTTCCAGTTTTCCTAGCCAGAGGGTTAACCTATCTCAAGCCAAAGGGCTCTAAAATCACAAACCCATCTAAATATCGCCCCATCACCTGCTTGTCGAACTTTTATAAGATCATTACATGCATTATTGCAAATCGAATTCGTGCGCATTGTGAGGTAAACGCCATTCTCGCAGAGGAGCAAAAGGGTTGCAGAAGGAATTCCCAAGGATGTAAGGAACAGCTCACTATTGATGCCGTGGCATTAGAGCAGGCCTGCCGTAGATCACGAAATCTTTATGCCTGCTTTATTGATTACCAAAAAGCTTTCGATTCCGTGCCTCATACATGGCTTATACAGAGCTTGTAGATTTACAAGGTCAACTCTATTATAGTGAACTTCCTGAAGTGCGCAATGATTTCATGGAGCACTGCCCATCAACTTACAGTGGGTGGCACTCGTTTAACATCTTCATTAATACCGATTCACCAAGGAATTTTCCAAGGAGACTCGCTAAGCCCACTCTGGTTTTGTCTGGCATTGAATCCTCCCTCGCAAATCCTTAACAGTAGCAACTACGGATTTAGTAATAAGGGTAATCATGGTGAAGCGTACAAGATGAACCATCTTCTTTACATGGATGACATTAAACTGTATGCTTCAACTAAAGTGCACCTACAATATCTCATCTCTATCACTCAGAGCTTTTCTTCAGATATCCATATGCAATTTGGTTTTGATAAGTGCAGAACACAGACTGTTATTAGAGGCTCGCACTCTGCACAAGGAATACCTGTTGGAGAGGGACAGAGAAGTATTCAGCCGTTGGAGGAAGGCGCATTGTACAAATATCTTGGGTTCGCCCAGAGTACCCGTCTCAGACTTGGTGATATCAAGAAGAACATAACTGAGCAGTATACTTCACGACTTCGCAGTGTTCTCTCTTCAAAACTTAGCGCTAAACGTATCATTAAGGCAGTTAACACATTTGCAATGCCCGTAGTTACTCCTTTGGTATAATCAGGTGGACTCAAACTGAACTGGACGATCTGCAACGAAAAACATCGGTGCTTTTATCACGCCATCGTATGCACCATCCGAAATCAGCAACAGAGCGCCTGACTCTACCTCGGTCTGAAGGTGGTTGAGGACTGATAGACATACAAAACAAGTGACAACTCTGCGTGCATTTTTCCACAACAAAGGAGAAACATCCCCTCTCCATCACACTGTATCTTCAGCTGATGATAATTACACACCGCTCCATCTGTCATCTTTAGATCCACCAGTTTTTTTTTATTTTATTTTTTTTATTTTTAGCGTATGGCTTTTAGTGCCGGGAGTGTCCGAGGACATGTTCGGCTCGCCAGTTTTTGTAGCTGCTTCGAGACGGACACCCAATGGGTGAGCTACAAGTACCGTTGGGGTGGGAAGGAGGGAAGTTGGAATGTAAGGACGAGGAGTTGGAAGGTAGCGGCTGTGGCCTATAGTTAGGGACCAACCCCGGTATTTGCCTGGAAGGAAGATGGGAAACCACAGAAGACCATCTTCAAGGTTGCCGGCGGGGGGATTCGAACCTCCTCGCCTCCCGGATGTGAGCGACTGCCATCAGTCATGCCGTAACCACCACGGCTAACTCACCCGGTAGATCCACCAGTAAAAGAAATGAACACTACTGAATACAAGATCGGGAATTGGAAACAGAAGGCGCTTCATGGGAAGTTTCCACATGAGTTGGACCAGCCTCACATCGACAAGTTAGCGTCGCACGCATGGCTGACCCACTCGGTCCTCTTTCCGGAAACAGAGGGATTTGTTGTAGCTATCCAAGACCAAGTTGTTGCTACTCGAAGCTATCGGAAATTTATCATAAAAGATCCAACAACAGAGAGTGGGAAGTGTCGCCGCTGTGGCAAATGTAGTGAGACTATTCAACACGTTATATCAGGTTGTTCCCACCTTGCCAACACTGACTACAAACATCGACACGATCAAGTTGCCAACATTATCCACCAGAAACTGGCCTTGAAGTACAAACTTCTTCAAAGCTCCGTCCCCTATTGGAAATACACACCATCTGCAGTACTCGAAAATGCCACACACAAGCTCTATTGGGACAGAGGAGTTGTGACAGATGTCGCAGTCAGTAACAACCGGTCAGATATCATTGTCATCAATAAAGTACACAAAGAGGCATTACTGATAGATATCGCATGTCCCAAAACTCAAAACATCCAAACAACAGCTGCTACTAAAATATCTATGTACACAGAGCTGGCAATTGAGATAAAGCAGATGTGGAAACTTGAATCGGTGACTACGATTCCAATAATTGTATCGTGTACTGGTGTTATACCGAAAACTCTCCACTGTAGTCTATCAATATTGAATCTGCACCCGCAGATATATATTGAACTTCAGAAGGCAGTTCTGTTAAACACATGCCATATTGTTAGGAAGTTCCTTGGTGACAATGCCCTGGCCGAATACTCAGCAAAGCTCGATGATCCAGATGGGAATTTAGCTCATCCTACAAATGAAGGAGACTCGTGAAGACTGCGGGCATGACATGGATGTGAAGTCTCTGAACAGTGTAATCGTAATTATCTCAGTACAGATGGTTCCTTGCTAAGGCCGAACCAGGCTGTAAAAGAAAATGTAGCCGGTATTTGCCGTGATAATGTTGTCAAACAATAAACTATAATAATAATATCGTATGGCCTCGCGTGCCGGGTGCAAGCTTTGTTATTTGACACCCAAAGGGTAGCTTGCATGTCAAATTTTCGTTGTTCCTTGAAGCACTATGAAAGTCAAGGAGGTAGATATCTAAGCTCCTTGAAAACTATAGCGCTTTCTGGTAGAGAAATGAGGAACTTTGTGTATAATAATACAAAATAATTTGTGACTGTCTGTCTCTCCATGTTATACACCGTACTGTTTATGCAATTCTATGAATAATAATGAAATAAAACCACCTACAGACTCTTTTTTTTTTCAAATCATAACAGTGATGCTATGCATTTTTATTTTTGTTTAAAAAAACTTAATGCTAAAGTCCATACTTGGATATAAGTGATTTGCCCTTCATTGCACCAATAACCATGAATGCCGCCATCTGTTCTGATACACTTGCATCAGAAGCTGTTATTCGTTGCTTGGCAATGCTTAACAATGCTTTGTCAGCCACACGTCTAAAGGTCTGCGCACACCGGTGCGGGATGCGGGAACGGGAGCGGGAGCGGGAATGTCGCGAACATTTGCGCACTTGGCGGGATATGCATCCACTCAGACAGCTGCGTCACGGCGGGATTGCTGCGTTACTGCAGGAGTATTAATGTCGGATCACTGTTATGATAAGCCATGTCATGATTACAGCATACTTGATCCAAATCGTTGATTCCCATATCCCCTCCCCTCAGACGTTCTTCAAGGCGAGTTCCGGGCCCACAAAAGCGGTAACCAGGTAGGTGTATTTCCAAAGGTAAGTATTGAATGATGTTATCAATAATTCCATGGCCAATACAGCTCCGACATGGGGTTTCACTCGATGAAAGACACTTTTCTTGTTGTTGTGTAGGAAGTTTTTGCCATGACAACCATAGAATGATGAAACAAAGTCTTTACACAGACTGTTATTACTATGATACAATTTTATGAGTTGACACGTTGCACACTGACGTATGGATGGTAACTTTGCCATAGTCAATTGCGAAAAATGGTTGCATGGTTGCAAATCACGCAATACAGGGTCTCTTGTCCACTCGCAAGGTGCCTTGTCCCAAATTTTTTTCACTGCGTTGGCTGCTACATTAAAAATAAAAGACTTGGGAAGCGCCAATAATTCATGTTGAGTAAAACTGGTCAGTTTTTTCTTGCACACAAAAAAATTTACTCATCGCCTTATCGATCGCAGTGGTATCCATCTTATAACAATGTTGATGTTTTCACCTCACGTGTACAACTCTCACTGGTGTCATTTGCCAGTAAACCTTGAGTTTTAATTTTATTTAACAACTCCCAACAGGCATTAGTCGTTAACCAATGATATAACTGCCACGCATGCCCCAAGGCTTTATTTTTAATATTGCCACAAGGACAGGTGTCCATCAATGTTTGCAGCGAGGGATATCCTAAGTCCATGAGATCGATACATTGACAGTAAGGAGCTAAAAACTGTTGCAACCATTCACGTCTTTCCGCCCCTTTTACAAATACCACATTGGTAAAGAACAAATGTGCTTTCATGACTATATCAAGGTATTTATAAGAAATAGTACCCTCTTTTCACACCAGTTGCAAATGATTTTCAATCCATTCACTTTGTTTTTATCTTTCTCACACAACAACTCAAAATCAAAGGTCTGTTTAAATACCAGATGGACGGGTTGTGAGACCCAAAATGTAGAACAATCAATAATAGCGACCTCTTTAAATATAAATTTGTTATCAGCAATTTTAAACCCTTGACAATCCACAATAAGTGTACAAAACATGGTTTCCTTATTTTGTTTTATTTTTAACTTGTTACCTTGTCCCCGTCCAACCAACAACTAACCCATCTACTGGTTATCCAACCATATGCTTATCCGTAGTTTAACTAAAATAGTAAAGGAATAGGAAAAGGAATGATTTGAACAACAACAACAACAGTATTTTTTACATCAGCACACTGGTTTTATTGATTTAATCATTAAACTCATACATATTGAACCCATGTACCATTGGTTCAAGGGGTCGAATCCATCCTTTATTGGTAAAAGAAGGAGGAAAGATACAATCTTCAGTGGAACATAGAAAGATTTTATACAAGAGGACTGGTTTAATGTTGTGCAATAATAATAGCCCAGGTGGCTCCAGGAAATGATATCACGCGTGACGCACCGATAAGGAGCGATCATGGCTATATTTAGAACGAGAAGAACTTTCCGTTCAGAGTGAGTGAGAGAAGGTTTCGGAAATTGAGCTTATGTTGCAGTAAAATGGCATCCTCGCAGTTGTGCTCGAGGAAGAATAATTAGATTTAAGCCATTTGCGAACATAAAAGTAACAAAAGAAATACATCATTGTGAATCATTTCGGAATAGAGATTTTTGTGTGGGAAAAGATGTTATAATAATTGCCCAGGAAAAAGTGCAAATGCGGCATTACGTAATTAAAAGTTCCCCGAGACCCGAGGAGATGGGGATTAAAAATCAACTGTAACACCCACGTATCTGAAGGCCAAATTTTATTTAATATCTCAGAATGGTACGATCGATTTTCATGTGCAAAGAAGTCAGTTTACGTTTAGAAAACGAACTTTCCAGAGATATAATTTTTAAAAGTGTGCGACTATTGCTTCAAAAGTTAGTTATGAAAAAGACGTGGAATTTATCTTTTTTCGCCGATTAGTATAAAAGTCCGGGCAGAGCCAGACCAATCATGCAGTATCAGTCAGCCCAGGGGGGCGTGACGTTGGAGCATCGTATATGCAGTTTACAGCAGCCCTTGTGGGGAGGTGCTGCATCACAGTGTCCGAGTCAGAGTACGAGAAGTATCATCATAGTATCGCCGTGTGAAGACTTAGGAAAATCCTAGTACAGGATTTAGTTCAGCAAGCGTCGTCTTTATAGTGAAAAGTTCAGTATTACAGTCAAAGTAGGCTGCGAACTTAAAGAACAGGCGATAGGTCTTCAAATAACAGTTCAGTTAAACGACCAAAAGTATCGTAACGTTTTGAAGTACCATAATAGTGAAACAAACATTTCTAGCAAAGTTAAGGAACCCGATCAGGGTCGGACGAAGTAAATAATGCCTAGTGTATCGATAAGATAGGGACTAGAGCGAAGAAAATAAGAAGGGAAAAGTTAATCCAAGACATTGTCCAACAGGAGACAAACAAACAGTAAAAGCATTAAGCTACGAAACCAAGGAATAGCAGTAAATGCTAGAGAATCATAGGTCACCGATAAAGTATTCGAGGTGCCATAAACAAGATAGACTTTGGTTGGTTGGTTCTTAAGTTTAGGGGCTGCGACAACGCGGTCATGTAGCCCCGTGTACTTTGGGTGTGTGTAGAATCTATCTGATAACCGGTGTTAATTGTGATGACTGTATTAGTGTGTGTATCTGTTTTTTAATTTTAAGTACTGCAACTTATAATTTTTCAAATAGTTCCTACTTTTGCCGCCAAGCGCCACCGTCAACGACTACTAGGTCTAATTCAGAACTTAGCTACTAGACGCCACCGCAGTCAGCGCTTGGCAACGAACGTAGAAACCTAAGAGCGTTGTTTACATTCTTAACCTATCCAATTTAGCTTCACACAGGTGCAATTAGTGGAAGGATCTTTAACATGCCATAAATCTATGACATGGGACCGCCGGCTTTACTTCCCCTCCGAAGGAAGGCATACTGAGGGATTTTTAACGCTCTTAAAAAATCCGACGGCTTCGGCCGGGTTTGAACCCGCTATCTTGGGCATAGAAGCTCAGCATGCTACCAACTACGCCACCGAAGCCGCTAAAAAGATAGACTTTATCTAGACAAATTAAATAGTGTCTAGAAAGAAACGACTTCGAGCTAGTAAAAATAGAAGCCAAATAGTCAGGAAACCAGATTTGAAGAATAGCCGTTCCAGGGAGGGTTAAATTGATCGAGACTTTCAACTTCTAGCCAGATAGGGAGCCGACATCTAAGAGTTTCACCCTTGGAAACGGGAAGAAAAAAATCACGTGTGTATGGCCAAATCAAAGCCTCAGTGATTAAAAGCAGTGTAATGTAAATATAGAAAATTTGTGTTAGTGTAATAATTTTTAGTGAATTTATTTGTGTATTATAAAAGAATACAAAATTGTATTCAAAATGTTACCAGTGTTTAAGGTAAATTATGTGCATGTGTATCAAGAAATGTCATTGTGTGAAATGGTATTAATGAAGATGGCTTAATTACCGTAAGGGGCCGAAAATGAAACATCGCTGGAAAACATGGTCGGGGACCGTCACCTCATGTGAGTAACCATTTCATTATGTTATGTGTTGGGGAATATTTGTGTACAATCCACCTGAGAATGAGAAAATAGGGATGTTTTTGAATAACAAATAACAGAATAATAGCGCGATCTGAACGATTAAAATTGATAAAGTATAAAATAATTTTGTGAAATGAATAAATCCCTTAGGGGAAATGTATGAAATAAAATATCAGTGTATTTGATTAATGATTTAATTATATGAAAGCAAGCGTAATAATAATAATAATAATAATAATAATAATAATAATAATAATAACAATGATATAAATGAATAAATATTATGATGAATTACTGGAAAGTAGTAGCTTTTGAGCTCCTTTAAAAGAATAAATACATGTTGTGAACAAATGTTCTTAAAATAAAGCGATTATTGCACGGGAGAGGATTAATATAAATTTGAGATGTAGATCAAATGTTGATGTTGAATTATCAGTTCTTTGGAAGGCAACTTGGCTAAATAAAATGTATAGCGCGGGTAAGCGCATTAAAGAATTTTGTCACGCTAGGAATGCGTTAAATATACTTGGTAAATTAATTATGAGGGGCAGTTGGTCGTGGTAATTGAGCTATAGTAAGTCCTCCAAATAGTGATGTGATCACGAGGCCGTTGTGTGTGTTGTATTATAAAGGGTGCGAAATAATTGAATTATGAGCGCGAGTGTAAGGCAAAGGCCTGCTATAAGTCGCAAATGTATAAGTCCTCCAGTATGGGATATGGTTCCCGAGGCAGTTGAAAGAAACGAACCCAGATTCGTTTATGTGAAGCCCCTAAGTATTTGTTGTTGTATTGAATTATTCTTACCCACCAATGAGGACACTTCATAATTAATAAATGCCAAGGTAAAAGAATGGGTCTAGTGAACCTAAATATGTGGTTAAAAATAAGTAGAATGAAGCCTTGTTTGTTCAAAGAACTATATTTAAGAAACAGCTGTATGAAAGCGGAGGGTAGCTCGCCTCTTGCGAGTCTGACCGTAATGTTCCGGCTCCCCAACAATAAATCACGCCAAGTGGCCACGGCCAGACCTTACCATTAACGGAAGTGCAGTAGGTCTGTGAGCCATCTGTTTTGAAGTTATAGTACAACAGAGGGTTTAGAGTTTGTTTAACGACCCGGGCTTCGAACCGAGGTTCTTGTAGATGAAAATTACCGCTTGCAAGTTCAGATCGTTGCTTTCTATTGATATGATGGTCTTCCAAGACAGATAATAATAAATCCCTAATGTAATGTTATATAATGTAGGAATTCACGAGTTCAGTGAAGACAATTAGATTCCGGGAGTGATCTTAATTTTTGACATGTTCAAGTAGTCTTCAGTAGCTCGGGAGTACGCAAATGTTTTCCCAATCACTGTAGTGAATTGTTGATTTGAGAGAGGTGGTAACATGAGAACATTGTGAAAGCCCAAAGTTTAAGTAAATGGGTAACAGTACTTTAATAAGAATTATATATTGTTTTAATTATGAAATACTCATATAATAAGAAGTGATGTGTAAAAAAAGGATAACACAGTTTATATTGAAAAGTATCGAGCCTATTAGAGCTCTTGATTATTTGAATTTTAAAAGGACACTATATGGAAGTGAAAAGAAATATAAGTTTGTTGGTTTATGAAAACCATTTATTATGATTTAATTGTTTTATTATGTATTCCTTGTTCACTCTGAACAAGTTAGAATTGGGTCAGTATTTTATTTGTTTAATTTGTTGTAGCGCCATATATTTGGTTAATTAAATGTTTTATAGTAGGAGTTGATTTTGTTTATTTATTTTGGAAGTGTATCCTCTATTTAATCCAAAATGTGTAAGCCACAGAGTGGGAGAACATACCATAACCCGAAAATCCCAATTTGAGCATTGCTGGCATACTGTGATTTGCATATTTCATGCTAAAAGGGCACAATATATGTTACAAAGTTTCTTTTTTAAATCTGGAACAACATGAACCGTTTGCACATACGGTCTGGAGGTATCTCCTGTTTTTGTGGGATCTGGTACAATGATACGGTAATTCAAACTCCACGGAATATTGCCCACATCATAGCGATTCAGGTAAGGACAAGATGGGCTCCAACGTTGATGGTCACTAAACGGTCGATCACCCATCTCCCAATGGCCAATTTCAATGTAAAAAAACAAACAAACACTAGACCACATCGCTTCGGTTCAAATAATAAAACCTTGCTGCAGCCAATTCTCCAGAATCCATAAAGGGGACTAGCCATGTTTGAAATATTTTAGTCTCTTAAATTCACATTTTAAATTCCATGGGTTTTCCCTTATGTTGTTGTTGTTGCTTATTGAGGGGCACATGACGTTTGTAGTTGGAGTGTGCATGGTGCCTGAGCGCAACAGCAACTGTCATCAAAGGCACTGATGATGGTGACGAATAATAATAATAATAATAATAATAATAATAATAATAATAATAATAATAATAATAATAATAATAATATGTTAAATCGTGCTTTTTTTTCGCCTCACCGCAGGATGTTACATGTGGATTACACGCTGGTGACATAGTTTGACAGAGAATGATACTTGACTTCTCTGGCATGAATAATCAAACAGTAGGCACTCGTATTGGATGGTACATTTTCGTGTGTTTCAAAATCTACTCTCAAATCAATGGTCGTGATTTTCATAGATTCTTCTAAATACGAACAGTCAAAAACCACCAATGGTGCCTTTGCTTTAAACGCTTGCGGCGTAAAAATCGGGCAATCCTCTTTTTCATAATAATAATAATAATAATAATAATAATAATAATAATAATAATAATAATAATAATAATAATAATAATAATAATAAGAGGATTGACATATAGCAAACATTTTTATAGAGGGGACCAAACATATTTTTTAAAATTCAGTTCCAAACCCTCATACGGAAAGCAAACATTATTTAAAAACAGACGTATATTTCTCAAGTTAATGTGATCAAACATGGTCATAGCTTTGCTTTGTCGATATATTCGATTGGTTGGGAACCCAATAATAATAATAATACATAGGGGTCGCTCGGTAGAGCGAGCCGATTTAACACTCCAACTGTGCGTGTCGGTGGTAGATAGCAAAGGGTACTCATGTAGGCTCCAACTTCGAAATGTTATAGGCAACGCTTTATCTTTTTACACCAAGTTTAACATGGTTAGCTTTTTACGATCAGACAGAGTGACGAGGGGGACATTCCATATTAAACGAAGCAGTTGAATTTTTGAGTGTACAACATCATTAGGGGCTCCCTTCAGTTCATTATAATCACTTTTATCTCTCACCAGATACAAACTTTGTCTTTCATTTAAAATAATATGCTTATGATCTTCCGCGAAGCCAAGCAGTAATTTTAAGGGTAGAAACCCTGTAAAGGTGCCATCCCTATGAACTAACCAGTCATTGTTGCTGTTGGGACACCATCCTGCCATAGAAAGCGTTTTGCATTCTTCCTCACTATAGGAAGCATATAATTTCATAAGACTGGTCATACCCACATTTCGACTCATATCTACCACAATATCATTAATCACATATCGCACTTCAGAAAACAGAAAAGCCAGACCATGATTAGCCAACGCGGAAGAGGTGGGCGTGCTGCCATCGGTTTTCATCAATTTACACTCAATTTGAATAACACTTTCATGGGGTAAGGTAAAAATCTCTTCATTGTAGATAACAAATTGAATTTCGTCATTTTTATTTAGTCGTGGAGCTTGGGGTCGATAGGAATGTATGTCAATTCTTACTACTCCATCTTCCACTTGTATGGGATTTAACACATGCTACATGTCCTTGTTCGTGATGGTTGTTTAACGTATAACAAAGGTTTTGTAATCGTTGTTGGTTCACTTGTGTTAACGTCCGCGTACACGGCGGACAATTAACCATCCTCGTAGACGGTGTTGTTGCTTTATAGATACATTTCATATCGCCTTTAAAACCAACTTGTAGGTGACTGGCGTGTTGGCATACAGAGCAATCGGTAGTTGCTTTTTATTCACTAACCGTAAGATAATATTACTAATATCACTCGCACTCACAGGGTGATAAAGAACCACTGAAGGGTTTTCACGAATAATGTAGCCACAAGGTGAAGTCACTATAAAATCATAGAGGGAATGACTTCGTTGTTCATTCATAAACACGTCTCTAATAATATTACATGTGACAGGCACATGACGATCGTCAATGAATTTTACTTGATGTTGTCAATCATGGGGTTTGTTAGGTTCCAACAGTTGTGATTCAAATCCTAGTTAAGGACCGATAGAATCGGGTTGTGATTCAAAGTCAATTTTAAACGAGGAGAAAATACGAGAGCGATGGTTAATGGTATTTCCTGTACGTTCAAATTTGTATGTCCCATCCGCAAATGGCTTCACACCAAATTGTTTTATCATCTCCACACTAATGGCTTCATGAACATCGTCTATGATATAACCTCCAGATAGTAGCGTTAACATATAATTGTCAAAATAAAACTTGTTATTGATATCTTGTTTTATATTATAAATTCTATTGTAACTTTCCCAAGAGATTAATCCCAGCACATAGGATTCGTGGGAGTGCAATTAAATAGGGGGAAAGAAATCGAGGGATACTAGAGGCCCGTTCCCGTGGACGGTAAAGGTCTTCGCGTTCACATTCATGATGATGAGACTGATCGTTTAACGTGGCAACTTATATTAAAAAAAAACATAAACCACACTCTTGACAGTCAAACGTTTGTTGACGATTTAAATTATAGTATAGGGTAACCTGTTCTCCCAAATAACGCACCAACTCGATAGGAGGCGGTAAATTTCCATAACTGTCAAGGTACCATACCGTGGAACCTTGTTTGACATAGGATACAAAATGCGTTCCTGGTCCTGTACCCTGATCTAAATTTATCATGGCTCGTTCTTGTTTCCATGGCGTTTTGGGTAATTCATTTCGCATAACCACACCCGAAAATGAGAAATCTTGAGTTGTTTGGCATAGCTTTCGACTTGTTGATGGGTCATGGCATGTTGATGCAGTTGCCTTGCGAGTTTATTTATTAATGGCTTTTCCATTTCTTTGCCGACATGGCCAGGCCAAGTCCTTGTTTATAAAAGACTGGCTTTAAAGGATTGCCGTTTTAGGCCATATGGCAATGGCTTCCATAGTTTGATTATGTCGCTGACTTTCTTTCAATTGTTGTTTGCCTTGACTACCGCTTTTATGTTTTTTTTCGACGGCGCTAGCACCGCCCAAAAGTGTACCCAGGGCGCCAGACCCACGAAAAGGGCTGGTAAAAACCCACCGCACTTAAGGGTAGGAATCACTCGCCCACTTTTTTTTCACTGCATCATGGAGGGATTTCGGGTCAGTAGACATTCGCACTGCCTTTAATGCTTTTTCAATAGCAACCATTTTTTAAAATTATTTTTTGGTTTTAACCCGTGGTGTGTCACAGACAAACCTCGTTTCCGGGCTGGCTTTTTTCTTTTGTCTATTTTTATGTTATTTTCACAGCGTATCTTTGTTTTCCCATGGTAATAATTATGAACCTTTCACAGTTGAGGAACTTCAGATGCTATCTGATACTCGTGATCTGAGGAACTTCTCTGCAGGGATTAAAGAGATATATGGCCCACTTCGTTCTTCATCTGGTACACTTAAAAGCGCTGACAACTCTGCCACTCTTACTGACAGCCATGATATCTTAGAGCGTTGGAAGGAACATTTCTCCATCCTTCTAAATCGTCCTTCAACAGCTGCTGAAGACTTCCTTCGTGATGTGCCGAAATATCCTGAACAACCATGGTTGGCTGTACCTCCTTCTTACACGGAATTCAGTGTAGCTCTCAATCAACTGAAACCAAGAAAGGCACCTGGCCCAGATAATATCCCACTGGAGTTAATTCAAGCTGGAGGTCAGTCCCTCAAAACGCGTATTTTCACTCTTATTCTCAAAATTTGGGAATTAGGAGAAGTACCTGGTGACATAAAGAACGCCACTATCATCACGGTCTACAAGAAAGGTGATCGTATTGTTTGTGGTAACTATCGCGGTATATCGCTCCTATCTACTGTAACCGCCCTCAGGTTATCTCAGAAAAGATCCACCCCAAGTCCCAGTGCGGATTTCGATCATCCAGAAGCACAATTGACTTGATTTTCTGCGTAAGACAGCTACAAGAAAAATGTAGTGAGCAACAGAATCCACTCTTCTTAGTCTTTTATGATCTGGAAAATGCCTTTGACTCGGTTCCAAGATCTCCTATGTGGGCGGTGCTACAACGCTTTGGCTCTCCTCGACGCTTTGTTGATCTAATCCAAGCTCTCCATGATGGCATGACCGGTCAGGTTTGTCATCAAAAAAAGATCTCTGACGAATTTCCTATCGCTCATGGAATGAAACGAGGCTGCGTACTTGCTCCAACACTGTTTGCATTGTATTTGGCTGCAATGCTCTATAAATCGCCCACAAACATCCCAGGTGTAGAGGTCAGGTATCGTTTTGATGGAGGGCTCTTCAACCTAGCTCGATTTCGCTCCAAGAAGCTAACTCAGTGTCCTGGCCCCAGCCCTTTAGGAAAGGACTGTGCCTATAAATACATAAAATATAATAAGAGATAACTACGTAAAAGACGACATGGCAACGCGACTACGGAGTAGACCGTAGGTCATAGACCTAGCTCCAATAGCAAGCACTTGGACAGGACACAGAGGACATTACACTCCCAACATACCGCTGACTGGACTGACATCGCACCTTTTACTTATAAATAGAGGTACGAACACGCGTCGCGGTCTCTTAGGAACGTGGATTCTTCTGAACCTGCAGTGACAGTCCTACACTCTATAGGAGTTGTGCTACGTCGGACCGATATGGGGGATGGCCCCATATCGAGTCCCAACGCCACCATCATCATGGAAGACCGGTATTAACGGTGGGGTGAGTGACATCGTGCCTGCTTAATTCCTTTTTCCCCCTAGTTTATTATTTCCATCCTCCCCTATTGCAATTGCCACTATTTCTTAATAAACCCCCTTTCTGAACAGTCTATTGACTACCTTTTTATTTCGTTTAGGTTAAGAAGCCCTTCCCTTTAGATTAGTACCTAGTTTTAAGATCTACATTGAACGCTGACATGCAGGAGGCGCTGCACCGCCAGCGTGCGGCCTAGAGGTGAGCTAGGTGAGTATTCATCCCTCCCGCCAATTCCCCTGTATGTAAATTGCTCTCTAAACGTGTCCGCAGTTCTTCCTAAAACAATCCCAACCTCTTACAAATTCGCCAAGCTACAACCCCAATTTAGATTAATTTCATCCCCTAGATTTAGTATTTGTATTGGCATCCCTCTCAGATACAATACAAATGGTGGGAGGCGCGGGTTAGTCAAACCAACAACACCCTTAACATAACAGATACAATACAAATGGTGGGAGGCGCGGGTTAGTCAAACCAACAACACCCTTAACATAACAGATACAATACAAATGGAGGAGGCCCGGGGTATCGTGACGTTGTCGTCAGACAACGCCTACAGGAGTTCAGACAACGAATTTCTACGATACAGGTCCCTAAAAACCCTCTTATGCAGCCAAGCAGAATTTACCCAAAATTAAGGAAAATTTTTTGAAGTACGGGTCAAATATTATTTTTGGTACCCACCCACACCCACCCCAGTAACTAATACATATGTAAACGCCCCCTATACTCATTACATTAGCCAAGCGAGTGAGACAATTTAAATCCCCCCCCCCCCCCCGAACAGAATTTTTTTAGTAGATTAAGTTAGAGAATATTTTTATTACACAATAATTATAATCCCCCCACCCCCACCCTGTTAAGATTTCGCGATAGACACCTCTTACGCCAAGAGATTTGAATATTAACAACCCCTATCTAATAAGTCACTAGGAATATTAACGGAAGCCTAGTAGGAAGAGATATTGATAACTACCCTACCATATTCAGAAAATTGCTCCTTATTTCAGATTAAACCCCCCACAATGAAGCTCTATTAGGAATAAGATTGTGATATCCCATAGAATAAGTTGGAATGAATAAATAACTTTGTATTTTTTTACAGCAGTGCAACTATACATTGTATATGATTGTAGGCTAAAATATTTTCTTCTGAATCCATTTTAGTATAACTTAGCGGAAGGTGGTATTGGCTACATGCTTTCATAGAGTTAGGAGACCTTGCAATCACATTTCTGCAAGGTGCCGCATTAATTAGTTTGTAAACGCATTCAGTCAAGACGTACTACAGTTTCTCTTTTGTTATGAAAACCGACCACAGAGGAAATGCTTATTTGTCCATTGTAACACAATCCAATATGCCATATGACTGACACGTGCTGAGCACACCGTCCGCCGCGAGGACATTACACCCGACACTATCTCGCTAGCTCAGCGTGCAGACGCACTCGAGCGGAAGCCAGACACCTTGAGTTCAATTCCTGGCACTATTCACTCACACGCCAGATGACTTTGCATAAGTTTGCCTATATTCTTTTTGTTTTCCATACATTTATTCACGTATTGCGAAGCGTGCGATAGTAGAAAAACGCACTAATGTTTTTAAAATGTAAGCGTAGAATACACTCTTAAGGTAGAATTCTTTTTCCAGCAGTACATTTCAAACAGGACATTCAGTTAGCAAAGAAAACACCATTCCCTCACGAAGTAACATAGGTGAGAAAGGAATCCAGTAGGAATTTATGAAAAACGCCGACAAATGCACGGCGATATCAGTATAGCATACAGGCGTAAGCACGGACTTGGGCACAGCAGGGCAACATCGCAACGTACGACAATTGTTATCAAGAGTATCATCGTTAGTATATTAGTAATAAGTATTAAGTAATTTAAGTGAAGTTGAAGTGAAGTTGAAGGAATATTGATATCTTGCAGCAGGTCCAAAGGTGAGCATTGCTTTGAGATAAGGGAAATATTAAGTGAAGTTGATAGATATCTTGAGCTGGCACAATGGTTAGCACAGCCTCAAGAACACGACGTTATTGATATCTTGCAGCAGGTCCATGGGTGCACCTCGCTTTGAGATAAGGGAAGTATTAAGTGAAGTTGAAGAAATATATTATAGATATCTTGAGCTGGCACAATAGTTCGCACAGCCTCAAGAACACGACGTTATTGATATCATGCAGCAGGTCCCAGGGAGGACATCGCTTTGAGATAAGGGTAGTATGGAGGAGATTAAGGAGATATTAACACACCTACGTTGATAACAAATGCCATTAATAAATAAGATTAGTGTCCACACCGTGGCCCCAAAGTCCACAATTTACGCAAGCCAAATGCTTAAAAGTCGAAACGTCACACCCAGAGGGAATTAATTAGCTACAGGTATATTGGTCAATATAATAATGACAACCGGCGACCGAGGACTATCATTTCAGATTCAGGGACCTAGCCAACCCGCTGAACACGTAAGAAGTAGTCCAGATATTAGAACGCTACTGAACTTTGAAAGGACATAGCCAACCCTTTCGCCTAGATGACGTTCGTTTTAATACTTTCAGGGAATTAAACCCTCCACGTTATACATCTTGTGGCGGTCAATTCAAACTTAATACATAATAAATTTAACGGCCGCTGGGACGCGTTCTGTATCGAAGTACGGACAGCCTGCCAACAGCCGATATCTTTATAGTATTCTGATAAAATATTAGGAAATATGTATATTAAAATAAACTTAATACACAATGAACTTAACGGCCACTGGGATGCGTTCTGTATCGAAGTACGAACAGTCTGCCAACAGCCGATAACTTTATAGTATTCTGGTAAGATGTTAGGAGATATTTATATTAAAATAAACCCAATACAGCATGGATTTAACGTCCGATGGAATGCGTCCTGTATCGAAGTACGGACAGTCTACCAACAGACGATATATCTTTGGTATTATGTTTAACATGAGGAAATAGTGACACGTTTTATGATATTGTAGCATAGTAGGTAAACTGAAACCTACACCGCTGGACACATTTGCTGATTTTTTATATAAAGAGTTAAAAGTCATAATCACATGCATCCGTATTTTCTATGACAAGAAGGCAAAAGGATATGTAAAAGATATAAAACTATGCAACTCAGGCATAATATTAGGCATTCCATATAGAGCAACCGCATTATATTCTTACGGAGCAAAGGTAGGCATTTAATTGAAGATACAGCCCCCATTAACTTTATTAAAGAGCAAAAGTAGCTATTTCAGTGAAGTTACAGCCCCATTATTTTTCTTACGGAGCAAAGATATGCATTTCAGTGAAGACACAGCCCTATTATTTTATTAAGGAGCAAGGTAGCCACCTCATTGAAGGCACACTTTAGAAAATTTTCATGGCTGCGGATACAATATAGAGAGAGCTTAAATATTTAAGAAATACCTTTAATATATATCGCCCCCCCCCCCTTCAAGAGATTTTTTCACCCCTGTCCAGGCACGTTATTCCACTTTACCCCATGTATATAGCATAGTTAGCTAAGAAAAGATAGTATTATTAGGTTTAGCATTAAGAATTAAGTTAGATAGTAAATCACCCCCCCCCCCCCCTATATAACGTGGCAAGTTTTACAAAAGGGTCTTACATACCATGTCGTTAACAGTGTTATTTTTTACAGGCAATTATCACATGTCAATAATAAATGTCATTTTTTTCAGATAATATTTTTTCAGATAGTATTATCTTGTTAATTTATATTTCCTGAAGTTCTATACAGTGCACAGAATTTCCAAGTTAGCCCGGAGAGGCAACAAATAATTTCTAATTTCAATAACTTCCCGACGAAACAGTCGCCATTTTAACAATACTCTATTTAAACTCAATGATCGAGTGTACACGTAGTGCGAGTATCCTTACATAATGTCTGCATATCTATAGATTAAGAAGCGAATACGTCGCTTAATTCACGCTGAGAAAGTGTAAATGTAAAACTTAAGGATTAATTCTCAGCTATAGCAAAGATATACGTCGATATATAAGAAAGTTTTTTACAAATATAAAGGATTCAAGTTCTACGAAATATAAGAGGATATACGCAGCTAAATGCTCAAGGAAGCATGTTGCAGTTTTACAACGACGCATATAAGACGGGGTATAGTGTATGACCACAATGGCCAATATGTCAATGAATACATATTGCACGTTAGTTTATAAGGATATTAGTATATTATGTCATAATGCAGACATTAAGTAACGAGATTACCGCGTACGACGTAACGAACTTCAGTGAAAAAAAAAAAAACGGTACCAGGGTAAACCAATCCCTCTGTACAAAACGTTAAGAGAGATTTCTGATTTCAGACTAATTATACGGTGTACAATCCTGTTATCCCCCAGTAGGACATACATGCAGGATGCCCCCAGGATGAACGTGACGCAAGACCAAAGTTACAACACGCATGGCAGCAACAGCAGTCAAAACCTACAAACCATACTAGAATGTCAGCCGATTTAGGCAGGAGCCTTCAGCTATTTATTAACAATACTTCAATGCTAATTTTTTCTCTTAATAACTTAACTACATGTTTTTTTACGCACTTCATCAAGTAACTTTGACGGAATTTCACGTTTTCTAGGATATTTTTACAATTTTATTTCATCATCCCCCACGTTGTAAGGAGGTTATTCATAGTAGCGCACCCTCATAGCTACACTTGGCCTAGAGTACAATACACTACATTTTTTCTTTCCCTTTTTTACACACGCTACGAAGGGCGCGTGCTAGTTCATAAGGGATCGCCATTATTTAAGCTCCTTACAGCATCATTTTCCATCGTAGGAAAATTACAGTATGCATGCATCCTCGCGGCAGGGCTCGACTTGACGGCGTCGTACGCAAGTCACGCACTAGTCCGAGTACGGTGCTAATAATGTAAATTTCCTATGCGCTTTCATTCAAGATATATCTTTCAGCTTCATTTCTTTCAATTTATATTTCCGCTGAAATTCCATTTATTAGTTTTCTTCAATTTTAACAAAACAATGTCAACACTTTTATGAAAATTTTAACTCTGCCAAATGGGCAATACAGATTATGTAAAACATACAATATGGGATATAGACAGATACAGAGAACTATCTGCCATGAAATGACTGTAAAACAAACCACCCCAACACTCTTGCCACGCCTTCCAACCCTTGGCACGGTACAATTTCGCTCATCCCCCCACCCACGAAGAAGACCAGAAGCGACGAAGGACGATACGACGAATCGAAAACAAATTCACATCGACGAAAGAAAGAAAAAAAGAAGAAGAAGAAAAGAAGAAGAAGGAGAAGAAGAAGAAGAAAGAAGAAAATAAAAGTTTCCGCCCCCACGTCTAGTCCAATAATCGAGGACGATTATTAAAACAGGAAGAAGACTTGTCCTGGCCCCAGCCCTTTAGGAAAGGACTGTGCCTATAAATACATAAAATATAATAAGAGATAACTACGTAAAAGACGACATGGCAACGCGACTACGGAGTAGACCGTAGGTCATAGACCTAGCTCCAATAGCAAGCACTTGGACAGGACACAGAGGACATTACACTCCCAACATACCGCTGACTGGACTGACATCGCACCTTTTACTTATAAATAGAGGTACGAACACGCGTCGCGGTCTCTTAGGAACGTGGATTCTTCTGAACCTGCAGTGACAGTCCTACACTCTATAGGAGTTGTGCTACGTCGGACCGATATGGGGGATGGCCCCATATCGAGTCCCAACGCCACCATCATCATGGAAGACCGGTATTAACGGTGGGGTGAGTGACATCGTGCCTGCTTAATTCCTTTTTCCCCCTAGTTTATTATTTCCATCCTCCCCTATTGCAATTGCCACTATTTCTTAATAAACCCCCTTTCTGAACAGTCTATTGACTACCTTTTTATTTCGTTTAGGTTAAGAAGCCCTTCCCTTTAGATTAGTACCTAGTTTTAAGATCTACATTGAACGCTGACATGCAGGAGGCGCTGCACCGCCAGCGTGCGGCCTAGAGGTGAGCTAGGTGAGTATTCATCCCTCCCGCCAATTCCCCTGTATGTAAATTGCTCTCTAAACGTGTCCGCAGTTCTTCCTAAAACAATCCCAACCTCTTACAAATTCGCCAAGCTACAACCCCAATTTAGATTAATTTCATCCCCTAGATTTAGTATTTGTATTGGCATCCCTCTCAGATACAATACAAATGGTGGGAGGCGCGGGTTAGTCAAACCAACAACACCCTTAACATAACAGATACAATACAAATGGTGGGAGGCGCGGGTTAGTCAAACCAACAACACCCTTAACATAACAGATACAATACATCAGGTTACAAAGATAACCAATATGTTGTATGCTGATGATGCAGCATCGCCTACACTCACGCCAGTGGAGTTGCAACAGACTGTTAATTGCTACAAGAATGCATTTGATCGTTTTGGTCTCACCATTACTGTTCTGAAGACCAAGGTTCTGGCACAACCTTCACCAGGCACTTCCCTTCCGCACATCAACATTTCTATCTCAGATACTCCATTGGAGCAGGTTGACCCCTTCTCGTATCTGGGCAGTCTGCTATCTGTACACGGCAATTGTGGGCAGGATGTTGAGAAGAGAATCGGTTCTGTCCATGCGGCATTTGGGCGACTATCGCACCGGGTCTTCTTGAATAAAGATCTAACCGTGAAGACGAAGCTCATGGGGTACCAAGCTGTTGTCATCTCAACATTGTTGTATGGCTGTGAAACCTGGACCCTTTATCGACATGACTTCCGAAAGCTTGAGCGCTTCCATCAACGGAAACTTCGATCCATCCTTAAGATAAAGTGGGAAGACCACATCACCAATCTTGATGTTCTTGAGAAAGCGCATGCTAATAGTATAGAATCATCCATCATTGGTCATCAACTTAGATGGATTGGACATGTCCATCGGATGGATGATACGAGACTACCACGCCAGGTTCTGTATGCTGAACTCACCTCCGCGAACATACCTCATGGAGCCCCTAAGAGACGTTACAAGGACCAATTTAAACAGAATATGAAGTTGACAGGTCACAATCCACAAACCTGGGACCAGATTGCTAAAGACCGTTCAACTTGGTGCCAGACCATCCCAGCTGTTGTCAAAATGTTTGAAGAAGAACGTCGTAGACTTGTTAAGGCCAAGAGCCAAGCACGAAAGCTCCGTGCAGCACAGCCACGCCCTCCACCAACAGCTCTGTGTGGACGTTTGTTTCATGCACGCATTGGGGTGTTCAGTCACCGCAAACATGCCCACGGACCTCAACCTTAGATTATTTTTGACTGTTTTGGAAGGAGATCTATACTCGGAAACGAGTTAAAGCCGACCACGACGACGATTTACTCCTCATATTTTACTACATCTTAAAATCTCGCCCAACCCCGGCATTAAAATCGCCCAGCAGTAACAGCTTATCACTAGATGGTGATGGTAGTGGCTAACTGATATTTGATTTCACCAGCAGTATCTCAGGCAGGGGCATCAGAGGATATAAGGGTGAAAAGTGATAACGTTATCTCTGGGTAGTGGTGAATAGAAAGTCATAAGTCTCTTACCAATTAGGCATTCACAGCAAATCCTACGCCATGAATGTGGCACTATTCCTCCTCTTTCCTTTTCTAAAATATGGTGCAGCCAGAACCAAGCTCAATTAACATGTTCTGCCCTAGAAAGAACTGGTTTCACTTAAGGCAACTACATCGAAGTTCAGTGTAGCAAGTTTGTGGGTTATGAGTACAGTTCGTCACCCACGCCTTTCATTATCCTTTACATCAATGAATGTTCTCATGTTCCAATGATTAATATCTCTTACTTCTTAATTTTTAACCGCTAATTGGGTGGCATGCTGGGTACGCCCGCCTTGCCACTATAAAAATGTAAGCCCACATTTTCTAGGGCTTTCCTCATGTGGTCTGGACAGCGTACATTCTATATAGGCCTGTTCAAGCAAGGCCTGTTGCCTGAGTAGCCGCAAGGTCTCACTGCCAACTTTCAGGTCCAGACTAGGACGTCCCAAATACAAGTGACAGAAGTGCTGCCTTATTCTAGAGAAAGTTTTCCAGTCGGTCAACACAAATTGTGCCCAATTACATTAGGCATTTATATACACTAACCTGAAGAAATGAAAGACAATTTATTATTACAAACTAACACGCTTTTATGTACACAATGGGGTGGGTACCTACTTAATTGAATTACATGTTTCGATCGTAAAGCGTTCGTCTTCGGATCTTGTTCACTTAGGCTTAATTCGAATAAGTTGTTTATGAAATACACTTAAACACAAATATAGGCTATATATATTTTGTGCCCTGATGAGACGGAGCGAAGAGGCTGGCGTGACACGAAATTTGAATCAAGCGCTCTGAGGTGAGACGAGTGTCGCTACAAGTTGTCCCTCTGCCATGTTTGAAGTTAGCGCGTGGCACGAGAGTCCGCCAGGAAATGTTTGAACATAATACACTTGTTTTGACGAATATATGGAAGTTGAAGGCATCAGCATCTATGGATAATATTTTAAGTTAATATTCTATTTATTTTGTGAAGGTGTATTGCATAGAAGACACATTATGGAACCTTCCACCGCGGGAGCCAATAGTAAGAAGAGTATCGCATTATGTAATGTGACTGCGAGAACCTTGGAGGTGTATATAAGTGAGCGCTTAGAGAGCCAAGGCATGCTGTTCAAGTGCAGGCTAAGCCTCTGTTATAATTTTCAAAAGTGAAAACACCACGTTGCCCGACTGTCTAAAGACTTATTCTGCGGCAAATTTATCTTTTGTACTAGTGCGTGTAAAAGTGAATAAGAACAAGCGATATTCTGTAGTACAGTGATACCATGCTTCGCAAAGTATTAATCAATGTGACAGTTAAAATCTGCATATTACGTGAACAGCGGAAATTTAATGATATGTGGACATGGACTTGTTCTATACTAGCTGACTGATTATTTGACCGTCTATAAGCTTCACCCAAACACTTGATATTTGTGGACTGGAAATATGTTGAACTATGAAGTTATTATGAGTGACCATGATGTAAAGGACTTGTGAGATGTCACGATTCACTAGTTATGAACTCAGTGCTTGAAATACGCCAGGCATATCTGGAAATACCGTATTACACGGATATTTGGTACATTATACTTAGCAGTGATATAATTCACCAATTATACTCGGGACAGTCAGACAAATAATTTACTTAAAGACTGTGGACTACACCATTACAATGCCGGACATGCATGATCATTATGTGGACGAGTCAAGGACGATCAGATACGAGTGTGATGTCACGGCCCAGCTGTTTGAACGTGATGTCCAGCTAAGGAGGCTAATGGCGAGGCTAGCGATACCAAGATCGCAGGATGGAGTACTGGAAGCGATGCCTATCCCAGACATGTTGCTGTGGACGAGGAGACGGCATTAGGCGAATGCTGGGATGTTACCCTTCCCTACGATGGAACCATTACGGAATCGTGGTGCATGGTCTTATTCCGCTTCAGAACATCTTTAAGGTAGAAACCTTCCGACGTATTATGTGAATCTTATTTTTGTGCCATGAATTTCCTAATACTCCGTATAATTTGTTAATACTCCGTATTTATTTATTTATTTATTTATTTATTTATTTATTTATTTATTTATTTATCGTATGGCGTTTAGTGCCGGGAGTGTCCGAGGACATGTTCGACTCGCCTGAGTCTGTAGCTGCTTTCAGCGGACACCATTAGGGTGAACTACAAGCTACGTTCAATTTCAAGTAGTTCCAACTTTCGCCACCAGATATCAATGATACCTAGTGGTGAACGTTGGAACTTTGATAGCGCGTTCCGACTAAATCTAACCTAACAATTTAGCTGCACACAAGTTTAGTCTGTGGAAGGATCTTTTACATGCCATAAATGTGTGACATGGGACCGCCGGCTTTACTTCCCCTCCGAAGGAAGGCATACTGAAGGATTTTTAACTCTCTTAAAAATCGGACGACTTTGGCCGGGTTTGAACCCGCTATAATATTCCGTAAACTTGCATCTATTATGCCATGCGAACACTTTGAGGTAGTTATTTCGTCGCATGAAGTTTTACGCTCGTAGATGTAGGTGAGGTGGCTCCTCAAATAATTCTTTTGATCTAATTTCATAGTATGGGATGTTTTACCCCATATTATTAAGAGGCAGCAGGACTAGTGACACCTTAAAAGCATTGACACTATTTAGAACACGCCTTGAATAATAATAATAATAAAATATTTTTGTCTAATAATAAGAATAAGAATAATTCTACTTATTTTGTTGTTTGAACACTGAATTTCGATGGACAGTAACTATTTTTGATGTGACATGGTGAAATGATAAATGATCTATGGTAAACAATAATGATATTGATTGAGAGTGAGGGATCTGACGATCCTTAAGCTAGTATTGGATATGCGATAAATTGAAGTATTATTGTTCAACTTATGAGTAGAAGGTGTTGGTATTGGGATGTGTGTGTAATCCCCGATTCATTAATGTTATTTATTGAGTATTGCTCAGGTGATTTAAGGGTTAATCCTCTGATAAATGGGGCTTGTTGCGGGAGTAACAATCTTGTCCCATAATTGTATTAAGTGCTTGGAATATTTAAAATGTCAGTCCAATAACATTGACTTCCACATGAAATGAACTTTATAATGATCATAGAATTTATTTAGAAAGTGTAATGACGTAACGTCAAAATGTATTACAAATTCTTGTGACGGCTTGTTAATGATCAGTGTTCTACTCTCGGCGCAGAAATTATGTGCACCCGAGTTTGGAGATAAATAGCAAAGCAACCGAAAGGCCTACAGAAAAACAAGTAACATCACCTTTTTCCTTGTTTATTTCTGCGTTGATTGATGACATAGGTATTTTTAGACACTTATTTTAACATCCTATATGGTAGGTATAGCGTAAAAAGTACCGGTTTTTGCGGGGTTCTTGCGAAGTGTCGACTTTAGAGATTCACAACTATTAAATCAGTTGTGCTACAGCACCCAAATGTGGATATGTGTTAGTCAGATACGGTTTCTGTCTATATGTGAAGTTTCAAAATTTGTCCTCTAACGCTATCAACGAAACAATCATTTATGTGAAAGGCTCGTATTTTGTAATCCACATATAATAAGCGTTTGGTGACTGTTGTTGGCAAGCGAGGTCCGTGTTGCCGCTTTAGCTTGCTCTGACCCGTCCGAGAATGTCACTGACTGTTGAGCACTTTGTTCACTCTGCTTCGTCATGCAGTAAATCTTTTGGAATGTCGTACAGTCCCATCTATAGGACGTTTTGTGAAATGGTGTCTGGCAGTATACCTTTTCCGTTGGTCTTTGTGTTCCGTGGATTTTTGGTACATTAATTACTATTAAGTTGAATCTCAGCGGTAATAAAATACAAGGAAAACAGAGAAAGCCAGTCCAAGGAATATGATGTGACGATCAATCAATAAATAAATACATTAATTAATAAATACATAAATAAACAAAATTATTGATAATAATACAATTAAGAATTATTAATTAATTCAACAGTTTCCCCAGGCAAATACTGGGACGGTACCTTCTGACAGGCCACGGCCGATTCTTTCCGCATCCTTGCCGAGTTACATTCATCTTCATTCATGTCAGCTCTCATTAACTCCTCTGATGAGTTTGGCGTCAGGAAGGGCATCCGGCCGTAAGAACATCCGCCACATATAATTCCCTTGCATCTCATCCCCGACCCCGGTGGAAACGGGAATAATAAGGGTAGACATTCATACACTAATTCACAAGTTCGTAACAAATTGAATGGAAATGATATGTTATTATATTGTTGCATGCCTGTTCATAACACAATTACTTTATTAGTGTTTAGCAAAGGAAGCAATTTTATTCAATTCAAACAAACTCTGAATATTTAGCTAGTACAAAATTAAACAATAAAAATAAATACATTATAGCTAAGATTTATTTTTTCGTCCTTGGATGAGTGGCGTTGAATAACGAAAGGATCGCATTCCTCGCCATTGTTAACAGCCACTGTTAAACTCTGTCCTTAAGATGTGTCAAAGGAAGTATTTTATACACATCAGTGAGTCACTGTTTATCTTAGTATCTCTGGAATCGTCTTAATGTGTAGTTTCCAGTTTCACTCAGGATATTGTGGAATAAATACCTTCACAATGCCTCCTAGAACCTCGTTTACGGAGTGCGAGATTACTATGGTTTAGGGTGCTATTTGTTTCTTCAAGTTAGAGGGCGAGAAAATTGGCGATAAGCGATATCCGGTGCTTCAGCGAGTCACTGATTGTCTTGGAGTGTCCCTTCGCTCGGTTAACAAGAAGTTCCGTGACGAACTAAAGTGCCTACTTTTCTTAAAATTTAAGATTCATGCCAATGAATAATCTATACGGATCTATCTAGAATAATGACGAAATTAAGTAGGTAATATCGAAATTTCTAATTAGTTCGAAATACTGTATACCTGGCATAATGTAGCCTAATAGAGAACTACAGTTGGCAGCCCTGGTGACTGAATATATTCTTAGTTCCATCTCTTAAGGTACAGAATACAAAATTTGGTTGAAGTCCAATGGATAGCATGGACGTTACATGCAGTTAAACATTGGATCTAACAGCGCGCGTAAAATCATGTTGGCAACAATGAAATACATGTATTGGTCAGAAATAATCTGAAATAATATGTTCTATTGTTGTGTCAATTTTGAATGAAATCCATTAGTTAGTATAGACCTCGTGCGCATGGCGATATTTTACCTGCTGGCGCTCCTAGCGGCAACTCGCTCAGAACATCCATGTGGCGAGTGTGTGTACTGGCTTGTGCGGGAGAATCAAGTGTGATAGTGAAGAAAGCAATTTAAAGCTGAAATGTCGTGGGCCATAGAGGTTCACGTGGGCTTTCAGAAGATTCGGTGGGATACGTCGTATTTTAGAGCTCTACGCTAAAGAAAGGCAAACAGCTCAATGAAAGTAATCACATATTTCAGGTGAAGGAACGATTGGGAGAAGAAATATCCAGCTTCTGTTTCAGAGAAACGAGCATTAATCAACCGCCTTATGCTGTTAAACTTAGGTAATATTTACCTTTCTTTTTGGTCCACAAATCATATGTACAGTATATTTATTACCCTATTAATGCAGTCAATGGCCATGTACTTTTCTTTTCAGGACAGGTCAGGGAAGGGATATTGGAAGGAAATCGGCCGTGGACCTATAGAAAGGAACCGTCCCGGCATTTGCCTGGTGGTGGAAATGGGAAACCACGAAAACCATTTTAAGGATTCAAACCCACGCTCTCTCGATGCCAGCGAGGCACGAGGTAGCGCATTTGCACTCTCGGCCACCGCGGCCGGTGAGATACGGAAGAGATAATGAGCAGGGGACACTTCAGGATTTCTGTTTATGGTCCCAATGTATATTTAGACTATTCATTTTAAACATAACTTTATTATATACTAGCTGAAGTACCCGTGCTTCGCTACGCGTCATAAATAAATTAAAATGTGAAGGTGACAGTTAAAACAGGGGATAGGCGAGGTGCTGCGCAGAGGGAGATTAAGGATGGAACATTTTGTCCAACTACACCGCTCGGCGTTGACCGTGTTTTATAGCACAAATTTAGGTTTTACTCGCTAACCGTTGGAGATACCTTTCAGATAGAAAATGTAATTTTAAACCTCGTATATGCCATCAAAAGTTTGCTATTTCTTAGCGTTCTCTTTTTATTTGAAATGGAAATATGAAAGTTGAAACCAAAGGGTGTATTGACGTGACTAAAATGGTCGCCATCTTTAAATAGTGCAAAGTATTGAAATCAAAAGTAACCTATAAGTTAACCAGGTAAATCAGCTACTTCCATGTACAATGCATGTAAATCGGACCTGTGGTACTTGCGTGATTGAGTAATACACAGACACACACCATCTCATTTTTAGCCTCGCATCGCTCGCGTCATAGTCGTGTCATATTGTTATTCAATGAAATGCATGTTTAACCCCGTTAACACCCCTTTATAACCTGAATATCGAAAAATCCCTCCTTAGTAGACGTTTTCGACACACAACAAACATATCCCCAAAATATCATTCTTCTAACTTTAATAGTTTTGGTTGGTCGATGAGAGTGAACATTCAAAATTCCTTCCTTAGTGGACGTTTTTCTTCCAGAATTTCACCCCTGCCCATAGGCCCCTTAAATTGCATTTATGAAAAAACTGTCGAACGCCTATTTATTTTATTTTATTTATTTATTTATTTATTTATTTATTTATAAGCTGATTGATTTCCTCCGAGTTTCAAACTCATCGTCTATGACGTTTAAGAGGTACACGCTCCGTTAGGAATCTTTCAACCCCCACTTTTCATCCCTTTCACCTCATAATATACACTATATCGAAAAACCATTTGACATGTGTCAGCTTATTTTTAATGATTAGTATATATGCCAAGTATCACATCCCCAAATGAAACCACTCGTGAAATATTGTTATTCAATGAAATGCACGTTTACCCCCTTAACACCTCTTTAGAACCTGAATATCCAAAACTCTTTCCTTAGTGGTTGTTTTCGACATACAACGAACATATCCCCAAAATTTCATAATTTTGGCTGGGCGATGATGAGTGAGTGAGTCAGTCCGGACATTTTCTTTCATTTATTTTTGATAGTTTCACCCCTCCCCATGAACCCCTTAAATTGGATTTAAGAAACAAACGGTCAAACACCTATTTACTTATTTAAAGTTGCTTTCCCCCTGAGTTTGATGAGTGAGTGAGTCAATCAGCTAGGACACTTTCTTTCCTGTTTTTCCACCCAGAATTTCACCCCTCTCCAAGGGTCATTAAATTGGATTTATGGAAAAACGGTCGAACACTTATTTACTTGTATTTTAAGCTGTTTTTTCCCTCCGAATTTCAAACTTCTCGCCGATGTCGTTTCAGAGATACACGCTCCGTTAAGAATCCCTCAACCCCCAATTTTCACCCCTTTCACTTCATAATATACACCACATTGATAAAACCTTAGACAAATATCTGATTATTTTTAATGATTAGTTTATATACCGAATATCACATCCCCAAACAAACAACTCATGAGATATCGTTATTCAATGAAATGCACGTTTACCCCCCTTAACACCTCTTTAAAACCCGAATAAACAAAAATCATTCTTTAGTTGACGATTTCGACATACAGCGAACATATTCCCAAAATTCCATGTTTCCAACTTTAATAGTTTTCGCTGGGCGTGATGAGTGAGTGAATCAGACAGGACATTTTCTTTCAATTATTTTTACCAGAATTTCATCCCTCCCCATGGGCCCCTTAAATTGGATTGATGAAAAAACGCTTGAACACCTATTAACTTATTTTTAAGCTGTCTTTTTCCCCTGACTTTGATGAGTGAGTTAGTCAGTCAGTTAGGACACTTTCTCTCCTTTCCCCCCCCCCATAATTTCACCCCACTCCATTGGCCCCTTAAATTAATTTATGAAAAAACGGTCGAACACCGATTTACTTACTTTTTAAGCTGATTTTTTCCGCTGAGTTTCAAATTTCTCGCCTATGTCGTTTAAGAGATAGGCCTACACGCTCCGTTTGGAATCCTTCAACCCCCCCCCCCCCACTTTTCACCCCTTTCACCTAATAATAATAAAACATATAGAAAAACCCTTAGACACATATCTGCTTATTTTTAATGATTAGTTTATATGTTGAGTATCACATCCACAAATGAAACCACTCGTGAGATATTGTTATTCCATGAAATGCAGGTTTAACCCCCTTAAGACCCCTTTAGAACCTGAATATCCAAAAATCCTCCCTTAGTGTACGGTTTTGACATACAACGAACATATCCCCGAAATGCCATGTTTCCAACTTCAAAATTTTTGGCTGGGCGATGATGAGTGAGTGAATGAGTCAGGACATTTTCTTTCAATTTTTTTTTCTTCAGAATTTTACCCCTCCCGATGAACCCCTTGAATTTGATTTATGAAAAAAACTGTCGAACAGTTATTTACTTACTTAAAAGCAGTTTTTTTTCCTGAGTTTGATGAGTGAGTGAGTCAGTCAATCAGTTAGGACACTTTCTTTCCTGTTTTATTTTCCCCAGAATTTCACTCCTCCCCATGGGCCCCTTAAATTGGATTTATGAAAAAAAAAAATGGTCAAACACATATTTACTTCTTTTTTATGTTGATTTTTTTTCGCTGAGTTACAAACTCATCGCCTATGTCGTTTAAGAGATACACGCTCCGTTAGGAATCTTTCAATCCCCACTTTTCACCCCTTTCACCTCATAATATACACCACATCGAAAAACCCTCAGACACGTGTCTTCTTATTTTTAATGATGAGTTTATATGCCGAGTATCACATCCTCCAATGAAACCAATCGGGAGATATTGCTATTCAATGAAATGCAGGCCTGCCCCCTTAACACCCCTTAAGAACTTGAATATCCACAAATCCTCTCATAGTGGGCATTTGCGGCCCTTGAGGAAGCTGCATGCCAAATTTCATTCCAATCCGTTCGGTGGTTTCTGAGATTTCGCGATGAATGAATGAGTGAGTGAGAGAGTGGTATTTGACAGATATATTATAGATAGTGTCAAGTCTTTCTTAAGCTAAACTCGGTTGACAGTGCTGTGTGAGCAATTGAGTAACTAACGGGAGTAGTGGGATGAGGGGGGAGCTGCTTACCTTTTTATTGAGCCACCCTCGTAGCGGCCCCGAACCTGATATCTCGCTAACCAATGGTCGGATTTGAACATACAGGGTGTCCTAGCACTGCTAGTAATGCCCCCTACTTTCCTATAGCCTCTTTATTTAATGAAAATACAAAAACTAAAAGATCATTCGCGAGTAGTGGGGTAGTGTTGGTTTCCTCAAGTCGCGCTCGTGCTTGAATATGTATGGCTATGTTGGGAAAGGGTTAGGTGGTGGGAAAGGAGTAGGGTCGAGTGAGGGGTCGTTTAGATGGTATTTTTTCCTCTCTAGGTGATGGTGAGGTTATTTTTTAAAATGGATGGAATTGGGAAAGGCCATTTGGGGTAAACATGTTGTTTTGACATTTTGGCGATGAATATTTTTTTATACGCATGCGCACTTGAGGGGTTTTGTAAGAGGGCGGGCTTTTTAAATGATTATTTATAAATGAGTTTTTTAATATGTATTGAAATAAACCCCAAAAAACTAATAGGTCATCGGCTTTTTACTATCTCGCTACCAATAATCGGATTTAAACCTATGAGGTGTCGTAGGACTCGTGGTGAACTCTCCTTTTCTATGGACGGGATATATCCACCCCAAAATAAGAACTACCCTTACTCCGGGGGATGAAATAGTAATTTATTTTTTGTATGCCTGCGCACTTAAGGGGTTTTGTAAGAGAGCGGGCTTTATAAATGATTATTTATAAATGAGTGTTTTTTAATATGTATTTAAATAAACCAAAAAAAACTAAAAGGTCATCGGCCTTTTACTATCTCGCTAACCAATAATCGGATTTAAACCTATGAGGTGTCCTAGGACTCGTGGTGAACTCCCCTTTTCTATGGACGGGGTATATCCACTCTAAAATAAAAACTACCCTTACCCGGGGGGTGAAATAGTTTTTTTTATGTGCGCACACGGACGGCTTTTGTCAAAAGGACCTAACTATACGTTTGTTAATATTTTCTGAACCCCTGATGGGATTTTGCCATAGGCAGTATCCTAACCCTGGGGGTGACGCCCCGTTTTTGAATGTATGATTCATTTTTGTCGAAAGGGCCTAACTACACTTTTGTTCATATCTCGCGAACCAATCATGCTAGGGACTTGTATGAAGGGTCCTAGCACTTGGGGTGACGTCCCCCTTTGCGGGGTGAAACTACCCCCCAAAATTGAAAAAGTTTTACCTGTCAAGACTCAGTATACCCTGTTGCAGCCTTTAGAAAAAAAATCGAACCGGGGCCTCTGTGGTGACAGTGGACTTATATTCATGATGCTTTTTAAACAAACATACGCTTGCCTACTACCGCTGGCTTGAATCTGCACAGAGACTCTGGCTTTGGTTTGTCTAGTGTGCCTTGACGATAACAGCACAGCGACCTTGTCAGCAAGTTTCATATTACTCGTCTGTGTGATAGCGGACGTGCTCTGCACCGTGTTATCATACAGGGCATGACTAGATCGTTGTTAGGTTTGACAAAAGCTTATTGTAATCTTGAAATGAATGTCATGGTATAGTCGGGGTTGGAAGCCACGACCTTAGGGTTGCCAACCAAGTAGGTTAACCACTACACGGTGAGATGGTCAAATAATAATGTAACAGAACATATAGAAACGTTTTCTATAGTTTAACGAATTGACTAAGAGCCATACCATGAGAGGTGTAGGTAATGAAAATTAAATCTAAGCTATAACTAAAACTAACTACACGCTTATATACTAGAAGAAGAAATGGAAAACAAAAGGGCAATAGGCCAAATAAAGAACAGAAGGAATAAAAAAATGGCCCTCAACCCTCAAGCATAAGGATTGAGGGAGTTGGAAGGAAGGAGAGCCATGAAAGGCAGATAAAAAGTATATTAGGAGTGGCTTTGCCCCAGAGATAATGGATAAAGGGGAGGAAAACTGGACTCAGCTCAGAAATCCCTTGGGGTCGCCAACTTCCAAACTGATCAGCCCTTGAGGGTGTAGCCATATGCAGAGTGCACCGCAAGTGGTGGGGCTTCTTGAGGGGGCTTGGGCAAAAGACAGGGAATAACATGAAAATAAAAAAGCAAGGCTGCCTCCTCAGGATATCAGAAAAAATAAATAAACCAGGGCCAATGAAGTTGCAAAAGGAAGAGACTCCCTAGGGCTCGGATACCCTAATCATGTTGAGGTCGGTAGAGAACAAGAGTTGAGCAAGTGTGGTCGACAGGAAATAAGACAGAGAGGAGCCTAGCACAAGTTAGTGGAAGCAATGACGGTCTCAGCTGGGACTCCGTGATCGTTAACCTACATGACACTAGATATAACGCCCAGGGGTGGAATTAAAGACCTCTATTGTTTTATATCACATGGCATGCCTTATAATGCAATACTGGTCCTAGGGTGTGCAAAATTGTATTAGAAACTCAGCTAATAATAGTGTGCTTGCCCATGATTATTTTCCCAAGGACTGATAACCATGATTTCCAAGCCCCTAAGTAAGACAAAAAACAAATGATTTTCATTTTCCAATGAGTTGGGGTGAGGTGAGGTGAGTTTTCTATACACCAAACTGATGTGGTTTCCCACTTCTACTCCAGGCAAATGCACATTTGATGTTAAGAATAGTCAAATGGTTTGCAACTGCCCAATGCTAGGACCTGATTAGTGGCTTTTAAAAAATGGAATGGAATGGAGTACACTTCCCCCAAAACCAACAAGAGGAGTGTTCGATCCCCCACAACAACCATCCATAAAGTCAATATAAATGACTATGCACTTCAGCTCATGACGGTCTCCTCTCTCCAATCCTACCCCTTGGTGGTGAAAGGCACACTCTAATACAACCATCATAGTGACAGGTTATCTGTTAAATACCTAACTATCCCCAGATTTACCTTAAATTTTCCTAAAATCCACTACATTTTCCGAAAATTGACCAAATGACACAACATTCCAGCAAAATTCAACAAATGACTATCAGATTTATTGAAATTCCATTGATTTCCCTAAGCATGGTTTAAACCATCTCAAATTCATATAAAATTAGACGAATATAGATGAAAATTCACTAAAATTTACCGAATTTAGCCAAGTGGTGTACAAACCATGAAATTTATCCAATATTTATTAAAATTGACTACATGTACTCGAAAATTCCATAATATTCCCTTTACATGTATGCTTTTATTGTTGTTGTTTCGTTTACCACACTCCCTGCAGACAAATACCTCAACATGACTTTCTCCTAGAATAGGAGATCCACATTCGACATGATAGCTGAGTTTCATTTCCCATAAACTTTTCTCTGAGGTGGGTGTCAGGAAAAGGCATCCAGCTGTAAAAACCACATCCTCACGTAGACTTTCATAACCTCTTACGTTGAGGTTTCTTACACTAACGACATTAAATGATTGAACGGTTTCCTTTTCACAATTCCTGTCTATACTTTCCTCTTTAAGGTTGCAAGATGTTTGCAAGATTCCTAAAATGCAATTAAATGTAATAAATACCTTAAGATGGTTTCATTTGTTTAATGATATGGTGTTGATGATGGATATATACGTTAAGACTAATTTTTGTTAGGTCTTGACTGGCCTTGCAATTAGAAATTGACAAACCAAACATGGGTTATCTACCAGGGGAACACTTTGACCACTATGTTGGTTATTGACCAGTAAGTACAGTTCTAGTAATGAAACAGAAATCCAACACAAACAATGAGCGCACAATGCGGCGGAGATTGGTACCACGATGTACTGTTGGTTATGTAGCTTTGTGGAATGTACATCACATATGGTTTACTTGAAGGTTTGGAGATTCTATTAAAGATATTTCTACAATAAACCATTTTCAAATGGTCATTCGTTGGTGTGAAAATATTTATTATATGGTATTTTATGAAAACAATTATGATTTATAAAAAATTTATACGTTTACTGTATTCTTATTTAATGTAAGCACTGGAGGCACTATCGACCAAAATACAGCACTATCTGGAATGTATATTGCATACTTGAAGGTTTGGTGATCCCATTAAAGGTATTCCTACAATAAATGATTTTTAAGTTGTCGTTCTATGGCGTGAAAATATTTAATATATGATATTTGCTAAAAGGATTTACCACTGCAATTATTTTACAAGTAGTTATTTTAATGACCAACAGAGTTCACTGTTAAGAAGGTAGAGCCCTATGTGGAATGTAGGATAACATGTTATGCATGATACGTGACAACTGTAAGGCTTGTGATTTTTAAGATGCCTTTATCCCTATATTAATCACCCAGTTTGCAATACTGATAACTGCAATGTTTCTGAAAAAAAAAAAAAAATTGAAACAAAACAAAAATCAGCATTGAAAAACCAAAAAGTGGTTGAGCATATATATAGTGGGGAAAAGAAAAGTTTTGTAAACACTAATGTCCAACAAGACTAATTAAATCAGTAACTGTCAGGGTGGCCGAGTGGTTAAGGCGTTTGACTTAAGATCAAATTTCCAAATATATAAGGAAGCAAGGGTTCGAATCCCTTCCCTGACATAACTATTGCTTGAACATGCAAGAAAACAAGAAATATACACAAACTATGTTTATCAATTTAATCAATTTTTTTTACAAGAGATAGACACACAGAATACAGCTCGTTTTTGTTTATCAGTTCTTTTAAACATAACACTTGTTGAAAATTATTTTTTTAGGGGATGGGGGTGTTGCTACATTGACCCATCACACAATAATAGCAGCTTTACGAAGTTCATTTTCTATATTTAATAGCTCTTTCTCATAACCAATATGACCAAGCTGTTTACAGGCATGCAAGAGCTGTAGACGTTCGACTAATATATTAGGATCGTTCCATTTGCTATTTTTTATGAATGGTTTCAGAATCTCGGGAAGCAGTTCATCATTATCACCATTAATATGATTATCATCCTCATTATTATAATCATTTTCATAATGATGATCATTGTCATCGTTATCATTTCCATGATAATTTCCACCTGTGTCCACAGTCTGTTCAATGGTTTGAGTTGTCTTTGATAGTGTTGGAAGCTTTTTTTTAGATGTGCGAGAATGCTTTAACATTGTTATGTTATTATTACCACTATTACCTTTCCTCACTAACTTTTTGATGGGGTATATTGTCTCTGATAGGGTTGAGGGCTTTTGAGATGTGGGTGCATGTCTGAACATGGGTTTCACAGGAGGTGTTAAAGGTTTCTCATTAAACAACTCGCTAACAGCATGAGTGCGTTGTAGTGTATTAAACTTGAGGTTAATATTATCTTGAGCAGTACTATCTTTCTCTTGGACTTGGTTTCTTGCTTTGGTTTGGGTTTTCCTTACATTTAGACTAGCGTGATTATTAAGTTTACATTCATGATTGTTTGAAGAAAGTACGTCCAATTCTTTTGTTTTAAGCATTCCTCGACACTGTTTCGATCGTTGCTTTGAACAGCGCCAAATAACAGTTCCATTTTTATTGCTTCGTTTCACAATATATGAATATCCTTTATAGTATGCATAAGGCTTACCATACCTAGTCACTGATACTTCCATATCAACTGTCAAGCACAAACTAATCTCTAGTAAAGACAACTTGGTAATAACAACAATAGTTTAATGTGGGAGCATATATACATGCAAAAAGTGGGAGCAAAGGTTGGGGGGTAAAAAGTGGGAGCAAAAGTGGTAGCAAATGTGGGAGAAAAAAATAACTGTGAGCAAAAAGTGGGAGCAAATATGGGATCAAATGTGGGAGCAAAGCAAATATAAAAAAAAGTGGGAGCAAATATGCTAACAAATATGTCAACAAATATACCAGCAAAAGTAAATACACAAGTCAAGATAGATTAAAGTGCAAAGAAAATATGGAAGCAAATATGAGAGCAAAAATGGTGTTTTTTCTAAAACAACTAGACATAACAAACTTAGTCATAACCTAACCTCACCTAACCTCACCTAACCTAACCTAACCTAACCTCACCTCACCTAACTTCACCTAACCTAACCTAACCTAACTTAACTTCACCTAATCTAACTTGACTGAACTTTACCTAACCTAACCCAACATAACTTCACCTAACCTAACTTTACCTCATCTAACTTCACCTAACCTAACTTTCAACTCACAGATCAAAATTAAATTCTAGGCATAGTTGAGTTGGAACCCAAGACTTCAGGGATAACACACAAGTATACTAGCCACTACACCGCAAAATGGGCAAATTATCATGCAACAAAACATAAAGTAAAAGTTTCCTGTAGTGTAACTCATTGGCTGTCAACCATAGTTTGGGAATTCAAACCCAAGACCTCTGGACTTTTGTTTTGAACATTATCAGAAATATTATTCCATTTACATTTTGCTGCTGCTGCTTATAGTTATAAGAGTTGGCATTAATATGGAAAGCAAAAAAAAAAAAAAAAAAAATGTGGGAGCAAAAAGTGGGAGGAAAACGTGTAAGCAGAAGTGGGAGCAAATATGGGAGCAGAAAGTGGGAGCAAATGTGAAAGCAAAAGTGGGAGCAAAAAGAGCAAGCAAAAGTGAGTGCACAAAGTATGAGCAAAATGTGTGAGTAAAAAGTGGGGGGCAAATGTGGTGTTTTACTAAAACAATCTCCCCTAACCTAACCTAAACTAACTTCACCCAACCTAATTTCACCTAACCTAACTTCACCTAACCTAACCTTCCAACTCTCAGATCAAAAATTAAATTCTGGCCATAGTCGAGTTGGAACCCAAAACCTCTGGGATAACACTCAAGTATACTAGCCACTACATCGCGAAATGGGCAAATTATCATGCAACACATCACAAAAATAAAAAGTTTTCTGTAGTGTAACTCATTGGCTGACAATCATAGTTGAGAATTCAAACCCAAGACCTCAGGACTTTTGTTTTGAACATTATCAGAAATATTATTCCATTTACATTTTGCTGTTGCTTATAGTTATAAGAGTTGGCATTAATATGGGAGCAAAAGTAAAAGCAAAAAGTGGGTGCAAGCATGGCTGGTTGTAGAGACTTTCATATCAACAAATACACATAAATTAAATTTTAGTAAAGTGACTTGGCTAATAATAATAATAATATTAACAGTTTAAAAAAAATTCAAGGGGATTGATGTTTTTCAGGATGTAATTTCCAAAGTACTGTCAAGAATAATAATTACATGAACAGATTCCAAGAACTCTAGAGTGCTTTTAAGGTTAATGATTGGCTAGGAGTGAGATAGAGCTAGCTAACCTAAGTTAACCTCAGCTCAGTAAACCTAACCTTGTCACATGGCATGTTCTACAAGTATAGACTTGCTTTGAGACTGGCTATGACGTCACAGATGAATGGCGGTGGGAGGCTGGACGTGACTTTTTATTACCCAAAAACATTTTCCTTTCTGCCAGCCTCCCATCGCCATTCATCTGTGACGTCATAGCCAGTCTCAAAGCAAGTCTATACTTGTAGAACATGCCATGTGACAAGGTTAGGTTTACTGAGCTGAGGTTAACTTAGGTTAGCTAGCTCTATCTCACTCCTAGCCAATCATTAACCTTAAAAGCACTCTAGAGTTCTTGGAATCTGTTCATGTAATTATTATTCTTGACAGTACTTTGGAAATTACATCCTGAAAAACATCAATCCCCTTGAATTTTTTTTAAACTGTTAATATTATTATTATTATTAGCCAAGTCACTTTACTAAAATTTAATTTATGTGTATTTGTTGATATGAAAGTCTCTACAACCAGCCATGCTTGCACCCACTTTTTGCTTTTACTTTTGCTCCCATATTAATGCCAACTCTTATAACTATAAGCAACAGAAAAATGTAAATGGAATAATATTTCTGATAATGTTCAAAACAAAAGTCCTGAGGTCTTGGGTTTGAATTCTCAACTATGATTGTCAGCCAATGAGTTACACTACAGAAAACTTTTTATTTTTGTGATGTGTTGCATGATAATTTGCCCATTTCGCGATGTAGTGGCTAGTATACTTGAGTGTTATCCCAGAGGTTTTGGGTTCCAACTCGACTATGGCCAGAATTTAATTTTTGATCTGAGAGTTGGAAGGTTAGGTTAGGTGAAGTTAGGTTAGGTGAAATTAGTTTGGGTGAAGTTAGTTTAGGTTAGGTTAGGGGAGATTGTTTTAGTAAAACACCACATTTGCCCCCCACTTTTTACTCACACATTTTGCTCATACTTTGTGCACTCACTTTTGCTTGCTCTTTTTGCTCCCACTTTTGCTTTCACATTTGCTCCCACTTTCTGCTCCCATATTTGCTCCCACTTCTGCTTACACGTTTTCCTCCCACTTTTTGCTCCCACATTTTTTATTTTTTTTTTGCTTTCCATATTAATGCCAACTCTTATAACTATAAGCAGCAGCAGCAAAATGTAAATGGAATAATATTTCTGATAATGTTCAAAACAAAAGTCCTGAGGTCTTGGGTTTGAATTCCCAAACTATGGTTGACAGCCAATGAGTTACACTACAGGAAACTTTTACTTTATGTTGTGTTGCATGATAATTTGCCCATTTTGCGGTGTAGTGGCTAGTATACTTGTGTGTTATCCCTGAAGTCTTGGGTTCCAACTCAACTATGCCTAGAATTTAATTTTGATCTGTGAGTTGAAAGTTAGGTTAGGTGAAGTTAGATTAGGTAAAGTTAGGTTAGGTGAAGGTATGATGGGTTAGGTTAGGTAAAGTTCAGTCAAGTTAGATTAGGTGAAGTTAAGTTAGGTTAGGTTAGGTTAGGTGAAGTTAGGTGAGGTGAGGTTAGGTTAGGTTAGGTTAGGTGAGGTTAGGTGAGGTTAGGTTATGACTAAGTTTGTTATGTCTAGTTGTTTTAGAAAAAACACCATTTTTGCTCTCATATTTGCTTCCATATTTTCTTTGCACTTTAATCTATCTTGACTTGTGTATTTACTTTTGCTGGTATATTTGTTGACATATTTGTTAGCATATTTGCTCCCACTTTTTTATATTTGCTTTGCTCCCACATTTGATCCCATATTTGCTCCCACTTTTTGCTCACAGTTATTTTTTCTCCCACATTTGCTACCACTTTTGCTCCCACTTTTTACCCCCCAACCTTTGCTCCCACTTTTTGCATGTATATATGCTCCCACATTAAACTATTGTTGTTATTACCAAGTTGTCTTTACTAGAGATTAGTTTGTGCTTGACAGTTGATATGGAAGTATCAGTGACTAGGTATGGTAAGCCTTATGCATACTATAAAGGATATTCATATATTGTGAAACGAAGCAATAAAAATGGAACTGTTATTTGGCGCTGTTCAAAGCAACGATCGAAACAGTGTCGAGGAATGCTTAAAACAAAAGAATTGGACGTACTTTCTTCAAACAATCATGAATGTAAACTTAATAATCACGCTAGTCTAAATGTAAGGAAAACCCAAACCAAAGCAAGAAACCAAGTCCAAGAGAAAGATAGTACTGCTCAAGATAATATTAACCTCAAGTTTAATACACTACAACGCACTCATGCTGTTAGCGAGTTGTTTAATGAGAAACCTTTAACACCTCCTGTGAAACCCATGTTCAGACATGCACCCACATCTCAAAAGCCCTCAACCCTATCAGAGACAATATACCCCATCAAAAAGTTAGTGAGGAAAGGTAATAGTGGTAATAATAACATAACAATGTTAAAGCATTCTCGCACATCTAAAAAAAAGCTTTCAACACTATCAAAGACAACTCAAACCATTGAACAGACTGTGGACACAGGTGGAAATTATCATGGAAATGATAACGATGATAATGATCATCATTATGAAAATGATTATAATAATGAGGATGATAATCATATTAATGGTGATAATGATGAACTGCTTCCCGAGATTCTGAAACCATTCATAAAAAATAGCAAATGGAACGATCCTAATATATTAGTCGAACGTCTACAGCTCTTGCATGCCTGTAAACAGCTTGGTCATATTGGTTATGAGAAAGAGCTATTAAATATAGAAAATGAACTTCGTAAAGCTGCTATTATTGTGTGATGGGTCAACGTAGCAACACCCCCATCCCCTAAAAAAATAATTTTCAACAAGTGTTATGTTTAAAAGAACTGATAAACAAAAACGAGCTGTATTCTGTGTGTCTATCTCTTGTAAAAAAAAAAAAAAATGATTAAATTGATAAACATAGTTTGTGTATATTTCTTGTTTTCTTGCATGTTCAAGCAATAGTTATGTCAGGGAAGGGATTCGAACCCTTGCTTCCTTATATATTTGGAAATTTGATCTTAAGTCAAACGCCTTAACCACTCGGCCACCCTGACAGTTACTGATTTAATTAGTCTTGTTGGACATTAGTGTTTACAAAACTTTTCTTTTCCCCACTATATATATGCTCAACCACTTTTTGGTTTTTCAATGCTGATTTTTGTTTTGTTTCAATTTTTTTTCAGAAACATTGCAGTTATCAGTATTGCAAACTGGGTGATTAATATAGGGATAAAGGCATCTTAAAAAATCACAAGCCTTACAGTTGTCACGTATCATGCATAACATGTTATCCTACATTCCACATAGGGCTCTACCTTCTTAACAGTGAACTCTGTTGGTCATTAAAATAACTACTTGTAAAATAATTGCAGTGGTAAATCCTTTTAGCACATATCATATATTAAATATTTGCACGCCATAGAACGACAACTTAAAAATCATTTATTGTAGGAATACCTTTAATGGGATCACCAAACCTTCAAGTATGCAATATACATTCCAGATAGTGCTGTATTTTGGTCAATAGTGCCTCCAGTGCTTACATTAAATAAGAATACAGTAAACGTATAAATTTTTTTATAAATCATAATTGTTTTCATAAAATACCATATAATAAATATTTTCACACCAACGAATGACCATTTGAAAATGGTTTATTGTAGAAATATCTTTAATGGAATCTCCAAACCTTCAAGTAAACCATATGTGATGTACATTCCACATAGCTACATAACCAACAGTACATCGTGGTACCAATCTCCGCCGCATTGTGCGCTTATTGTTTGTGTTGGATTTCTGTTTCATTACTAGAACTGTACTTACTGGTCAATAACCAACATAGTGGTCAAAGTGTTCCCCTGGTAGATAACCCATGTTTGGTTTGTCAATTTCTAATTGCAAGGCCAGTCAAGACCTAACAAAAATTAGTCTTAACGTATATATCCATCAACAACACCATATCATTAAACAAATGAAACCATCTTAAGGTATTTATTACATTTAATTGCATTTTAGGAATCTTGCAAACATCTTGCAACCTTAAAGAGGAAAGTATAGACAGGAATTGTGAAAAGGAAACCGTTCAATCATTTAATGTCGTTAGTGTAAGAAACCTCAACGTAAGAGGTTATGAAAGTCTACGTGAGGATGTGGTTTTTACAGTTGGATGCCTTTTCCTGACACCCACCTCAGAGACAAGTTTATGGGAAATGAAACTCAGCTATCATGTCGAATGTGGATCTCCTATTCTAGGAGAAAGTCATGTTGAGGTATTTGTCTGCAGGGAGTGTGGTAAACGAAACAACAACAATAAAAGCATACATGTAAAGGGAATATTATGGAATTTTCGAGTACATGTAGTCAATTTTAATAAAAATTGGATAAATTTCATGGTTTGTACACCACTTGGCTAAATTCGGTAAATTTTAGTGAATTTTCATCTATATTCGTCTAATTTTATATGAATTTGAGATGGTTTAAACCATGCTTAGGGAAATCAATAGAATTTCAATAAATCTGATAGTCATTTGTTGAATTTTGCTGGAATGTTGTGTCATTTGGTCAATTTTCGGAAAATGTAGTGGATTTTAGGAAAATTTAAGGTAAATCTGGGGATAGTTAGGTATTTAACAGATAACCTGTCACTATGATGGTTGTATTAGAGTGTGCCTTTCACCATCAAGGGGTAGGATTGGAGAGAGGAGACCGTCATGAGCTGAAGTGCATAGTCATTTATATTGACTTTATGGATGGTTGTTGTGGGGGATCGAACACTCCTCTTGTTGGTTTTGGGGGAAGTGTACTCCATTTCATTCAATTTTTTAAAAGCCACTAATCAGGTCCTAGCATTGGGCAGTTGCAAACCATTTGACTATTCTTAACATCAAATGTGCATTTGCCTGGAGTAGAAGTGGGAAACCACATCAGTTTGGTGTATAGAAAACTCACCTCACCTCACCCCAACTCATTGGAAAATGAAAATCATTTGTTTTTTGTCTTACTTAGGGGCTTGGAAATCATGGTTATCAGTCCTTGGGAAAATAATCATGGGCAAGCACACTATTATTAGCTGAGTTTCTAATACAATTTTGCACACCCTAGGACCAGTATTGCATTATAAGGCATTCCATGTGATATAAAACAATAGAGGTCTTTAATTCCACCCCTGGGCGTTATATCTAGTGTCATGTAGGTTGACGATCACGGAGTCCCAGCTGAGACCGTCATTGCTTCCACTAACTTGTGCTAGGCTCCTCTCTGTCTTATTTCCTGTCGACCACACTTGCTCAACTCTTGTTCTCTACCGACCTCAACATGATTAGGGTATCCGAGCCCTAGGGAGTCTCTTCCTTTTGCAACTTCATTGGCCCTGGTTTATTTATTTTTTCTGATATCCTGAGGAGGCAGCCTTGCTTTTTTATTTTCATGTTATTCCCTGTCTTTTGCCCAAGCCCCCTCAAGAAGCCCCACCACTTGCGGTGCACTCTGCATATGGCTACACCCTCAAGGGCTGATCAGTTTGGAAGTTGGCGACCCCAAGGGATTTCTGAGCTGAGTCCAGTTTTCCTCCTCTTTATCCATTATCTCTGGGGCAAAGCCACTCCTAGTATACTTTTTATCTGCCTTTCATGGCTCTCCTTCCTTCCAACTCCCTCAATCCTTATGCTTGAGGGTTGAGGGCCATTTTTTAATTCCTTCTGTCCTTTATTTGGCCTATTGCCCTTTTGTTTTCCATTTCTTCTTCTAGTATATAAGCGTGTAGTTAGTTTTAGTTATAGCTTAGATTTAATTTTCATTACCTACACCTCTCATGGTATGGCTCTTAGTCAATTCGTTAAACTATAGAAAACGTTCCTATATGTTCTGTTACATTATTATTTGACCATCTCACCGTGTAGTGGTTAACCTACTTGGTTGGCAACCCTAAGGTCGTGGCTTCCAACCCCGACTATACCATGACATTCATTTCAAGATTACAATAAGCTTTTGTCAAACCTAACAACGATCTAGTCATGCCCTGTATGATAACACGGTGCAGAGCACGTCCGCTATCACACAGACGAGTAATATGAAACTTGCTGACAAGGTCGCTGTGCTGTTATCGTCAAGGCACACTAGACAAACCAAAGCCAGAGTCTCTGTGCAGATTCAAGCCAGCGGTAGTAGGCAAGCGTATGTTTGTTTAAAAAGCATCATGAATATAAGTCCACTGTCACCACAGAGGCCCCGGTTCGATTTTTTTTCTAAAGGCTGCAACAGGGTATACTGAGTCTTGACAGGTAAAACTTTTTGGGGTCCATTCGTGAACCATGGCAAAGGGTTGGCCATCCTGACTTCTTCAACACCTCCAACCAATGTTTACTGATACTAGTGAGTTACCTTTCTTTCTTCTTCTTTTTTCTTTCTTCGGCTTTTCCCTATTATTTTAAGTCGCCGGAGCCAACCAGGCTCATTTTGGTTTTGGCCGGGGATTTAAGGCCGAATGCCCTTCCTGACGCCACGTGATTTTTCAGGTGAAAATTCCAACCCCCGCTGGCACCGGGATTTGAACCCCAGCCGTCCGGGTAAGGACGAGCAGCTAAGCACCTGCGCCATCACGCTCCCCACAGGTTAGTTATCTATACACACATTAATCCATAATTACCTAATAATAATAATAATAATAACAATCATCCTCCATACACATGTCCATTAAAGCATGGTTTCACAAAGATGCTTATGCTTTTAGGTGTATAACACATTTTTTTTCATAACATGACTATTTACTGTTTTAGGGGTGAAATGACCTATCCAGGTAAAAGCGTATATCATGACCTTATTTTTAAGCCATTACACCTAATTTTAGGCTTCTTCGTTTCCTAGGTATGGATTTTTCAATTTGGGGGTTGTTTGCATCCCCCTGCTATTTTTCATCAAAAACAAAAGATCTTAGGTTCATTTATCATTTTTAGGTGTTTAACACGTTTTTTTCCCATAACATGACTATTTACTGTTTTAGGGGTGAAATGATCAATCGAGGTAAAAGCCCTAATCATCCCCTATTTTTAAGCTATCACACCTAATTTTAGGCTTCTTCGTTTCCGAGATAGGGATTTTTCAATTTTGGGGGGTAGTTTCACCCCCCTGCTATTTTTCATCAAAAACAAAAGATCATAGGTTCATTTATCATTTTTAGGTGTTTAACACGTTTTTTTTCATAACATGACTATTTACTGTTTTTAGGGGTGAAATGATCAATCGAGGTAAAAGCCTATATCATCCCCTATTTTTTTTAAGCTATCACACCTAATTTTAGGGTTCATCGTTTCCGAGATATGGATTTTTCAATTTTGGGGGTGGTTTCCACCCCTCTGCTATTTTTCATCAAAAACAAAAGATCTTAGGTTCAATTATCATTTTTACCCGTTTAACACCTTTTTCCCCCCATAACATGACTATTTACTGATTTAGGGGTGAAATGACCAATCGAGGTAAAAGCCCTAATCATCCCCTATTTTTAAGCTATCACACCTAATTTTAGGGTTATTCGTTTCCGAGATATGGATTTTTCAATTTTGGGGGTGGTTTCCACCCCCCTGCTATTTTTCATCAAAAACAAAAGATCTTAGGTTCATTTATCATTTATAGGTGTTTCACACGTTTTTTGTCCATAGCATGACTATTTACTGTTTTAGGGGTGAAATGACCAATCGAGGTAAAAGCCCATATCATCCCCTATTTTTTAAGCTATCACACCGAATTTTAGGATTCTTCGTTTCCAAGATATGGATTTTTCAATTTTGGGGGGTAGTTTCACCCCGCAAAGGGGGACGTCACCCCAAGTGCTAGGACCCTTCATACAAGTCCCTAGCATGATTGGTTCGCGAGATATGAACAAAAGTGTAGTTAGGCCCTTTCGACAAAAATGAATCATACATTCAAAAACGGGGCGTCACCCCCAGGGTTAGGATACTGCCTATGGCAAAATCCCATCAGGGGTTCAGAAAATATTAACAAACGTATAGTTAGGTCCTTTTGACAAAAGCCGTCCGTGTGCGCACATAAAAAAAACTATTTCACCCCCCGGGTAAGGGTAGTTTTTATTTTAGAGTGGATATACCCCGTCCATAGAAAAGGGGAGTTCACCACGAGTCCTAGGACACCTCATAGGTTTAAATCCGATTATTGGTTAGCGAGATAGTAAAAGGCCGATGACCTTTTAGTTTTTTTGGTTTATTTAAATACATATTAAAAAACTCATTTATAAATAATCATTTAAAAAGCCCGCCCTCTTACAAAACCCCTCAAGTGCGCATGCGTATAAAAAAACATTCATCGCCAAAATGTCAAAACAACATGTTTACCCCAAATGGCCTTTCCCAATTCCATCCATTTTAAAAAATAACCCCACCATCACCTAGAGAGGAAAAAATACCATCTAAACGACCCCTCACTCGACCCTACTCCTTTCCCACCACCTAACCCTTTCCCAACATAGCCATACATATTCAAGCACGAGCGCGACTTGAGGAAACCAACACTACCCCACTACTCGCGAATGATCTTTTAGTTTTTGTATTTACATTAAATAAAGAGGCTATAGGAAAGTAGGGGCCATTACTAGCAGTGCTAGGACACCCTGTATGTTCAAATCCGACCATTGGTTAGCGAGATATCAGGTTCGGGGCCGCTACGAGGGTGGCTCAATAAAAAGGTAAGCAGCTCCCCCCTCATCCCACTACTAACGGGATTTCAAGTAAAGATCCTCATTTTCTATACCGGTAGTGCAGAGCGCAACTTGTATCCAGTCGGCCGTGTCTCGACTTGAGCTATGTTGCCATGGAAACTATCTGCCTTGCCATTCCTTCATGAGTATATTTTATGATTTGATTAGCCTGTGCTTGAGTACAAAAGGGCCGAAATCAGAAGAATGAGAAAGACTATCGAAAATTCATGTAGCCAGCGGTTCCTTCTGGGTCCTAAACTATGTGTATGCAAAATTTGGTTGAGATTGGTGGAACGGTGTAGATTTGTATACGGAACCAACCCACCCACCCACCCACCCACATACATACTTACATACAGACTTTCACTTTTATATATAAGATATTTCCCGTATCCATTGCCGTTGTTAATTATTCTTTTATTAATTAATGCTAGTCTTTTTTTTTAAATATTTAACAGATCAATTGCAACAGGAACATTTAGTCAGCCGAGTGTGAATGCAAAGCAGGCCTTTCCAAATGCTGCAAGCCCATTGCTGCGCTTTGCACCTATGTTAATACCGAGAGAGATTCTTCGAAGTCTTCCTTCCTGCTACAATGGGAGAAACCTAAGAATATTATCTTGGAATATTCTAAAGGTGAACATTTAGGAGAAATGCTCAAGGTTAGATTAAATAAGCGGACAGTTTGTAGTGTGTCGGAAAGTGTGGGATTAGAAACATTCACCAAAACTGAACTATACGAGAAAATTAAAAATATAGACTGTGCTTTTACAAGAGTTTTGAAGGCCGAGTGTGAAGGTGAATCCATAATTATCTCCACTTCTATTGTTGAAGCTATCGTGGATGATGCTGTAGAACAGAGCGAATTAAGACTTTTACTTCAGTGTCTTCAGCAATTAGACCATCAAAACGTTAATAAACTGTTTAGATGCTATGGAATAAATTACTTGCCAAAGTGGCAAAAAATTATGAGTCCATGTTGCCAAGTGACGTCCTGAATTTTTATTTTGACAACGTGAAAGTCACAAAATCGCAGAAGGATGCTATTGCGATTGAGACTAGGGCTCAATCTAAGAATCCTGCTATATACGGTCACAATATCCGTCTATGTGCTCGCGTCACTGAATGAACCATACTCCATCACACTTCCTTCACCCCCGTCATTTTCAAGCCTCATTTTTCACCTCTTGTATCTCGCAGTTACTCTACTGCCCTCTCGTTGCTGGTGATGATCCGATAAATGTGGCTTCATGTAGAGCCTCGGCATGTAACCGGGACTGTCAAGGTCTCTTGTCGATGTTCCGTTTATAAAATGCCGACTACAAACACGTGAATTATTTGTAGGATGCCATGGTTTACCATCACTTGTGTCCCGTTTTATTTAAAGTCACAGTCCAAGCGTTCCTTCCAGCTGTTTATTGGCTTGGGTATACGAAGAACTTCGTCCCAGGCGGACAATTTCTGTAGGAGTAGTTACATCCAACCACAGAATAATTTGTTTTAGTCTTTGGGGAACTTTCTTCCATCTCGAACTTTAATTCGCACCTCAACAAACGCAGCCTGGTAATCACGTTGCTTCACTTCACTGACAAGCGCCACATGGACTATTCGAACGACTTGCCGCCAGAGCGCAGCAACATCCATGCGCACGAGGTCTATAGAAGTTACATGCATTTTAAAATTGGACCTATCAGCAGGATTACAATCATGTTGGCAGCACTGACGTATATAAGTTACTCCAAATTAATATAGAATGTCAGGTACTATACGTGTGCATAGTTTAAAGCTGTCGGCTTGCATACTTTCTGATATATTGGCATTTGGATAAAATAAATTGAGAGCATTTATTAACAGTTTGCAGCCCTAGTGGATCTTAAGAATACGTTCAGTCATATCTGTTTATGTACACAAAGCACATACGAAATTTGGTTGAAATCCAATTGATAGTGTAGAAGTTATATGCATTTAAAATTTGGACGTATCAGCAGGCTTATAATCATTTTGACAACACTGCGATGTATGGCCTTCTGGAAATTGAACTGCAATATTATTATCTATACGTGTGCCAATTTTGAAATAGCTCCCATTCATACCTTACATGATATCCAACATGGAGCTCAAATTTCAATTGCGATTTTTCAGCAGTTGGTAGCACTGACATCATTTTCAAATATGGCCGTGAGATATTCAAATTTTGTTTCGATTGCTGCAGCCGTTTAGGAGTTGATAGGAGGGGACACACATACACAGCCAGACAGACAGACAGACAGACAGAAGGACAGAGAGACAGAAGGACTGACAGACATTTGGCCGATCTCATAAGTCTACTTTTTCCTCATTTTTGCAAAATGTGAAAAGTAGGCTGAAAAGGTGAATGCTGAGAATGTGAGGGATGAAAATCCAGGACCAGCCAAGAGGAAAAGACGAAATACATTTAACTTGAACATGCTTGGTGCCGAGGCAGCGCTAACCAGGCAGTGAATGCGGCAACAGCGCACGAACTTTCCTGCGGACCTTGCTTGCCAACAACAGTCACCAAAAGCATAATAAATATCAATACATATAAACTAAACCCATTTATTTACATCACGGATAGTTACATATCGCAAACGCTTATTATATGTGGATTACAACGCACCCAAGAACGGACTTCTGGGGGAAATCAGTTTCGAAATTCGAGCCTTTCACATAATTGATTGTTTCGTTTTTTATGTTAGAGATCAAATTTTGAAACTTTCCTCATACACAGAGAACAAGTCTGGATAACACATATCCAAAGTTGGGTGCTATAACACAACTGAGGTAGGAGTTGTGAAACTCTCAATTCGACACTTGGCTCGCACCCCGAAAAAAAAACCGGTACTCTTTGCATTATACCTGCCAAAAACGATATTAAAATAAGTTTCTAAAAACTACTTTTATCATGAATCAACGCAGAAATAAACAAGGAAAAAGGTGATGTTACTTGCTTTTCTGTAGGCATTTCGGTTGTTTTGCTATTTATCTCCTAACTCAGGTGCACATAATTTCTGCGCCGACAGTCGTGCTATTTATCCACAGCCATCAGTTACAAGTTACATTATGAAATGTATAGACATTTATTATTATTAATATCATTATTTCACTTTCGTCGAAAACTGTGTGTGTTAACCCATTGGTAGAGTCAAGTGTCAGGTCAATGAATTTGAATATGCTGCATCAATAAGTGCCATTCTTTAAGAAATCTATTGATTTTTCTAATTTAATTTGGAACTAAAAACACAAAACTATTACGTCACAAACACATTGGCTCGTGTGTGAAATGACTTCGAAATCATATTAATAGTGTACATATTAGGATATAGGACAGCGATAGGCAGCAATCCTTAGTTCAGTGCTCTATTTTTTGTTTGATAGATGATTGTGCAGTCTCCAATGTTTAGAGTAACATAATTAATTGTAATGCATCAGTCATAGTCGAAACCAATGAACTCTATTTATAATAGACTGTGTTATCTTTTTTATAGATGAGATGCGCCAATCATAAGCCCGATTGCTGTCACCGCCCGTCATTTATTCATTTGCGCAGGGAAGTGATGATTATTATTATTATTATTATTATTATTATTATTATTTTCGCTTGTTGCTGTCAAGCAGTTCTTTTTTGGACTATATTTGATGAATTGATTTCATTTTACGGGTGTGTTCTCACTTCCTTTACGGGGAGCAGGAGGGTAGTACGCAGCAAAACCCAGGACGTCCTGAGGCCTGATCTCGGGCTCACACTGAGCTCATGTTGCCTCGCATGTGATCCCAGGTGGACAGACGGGCACAATATATATATACAATGTTTATATTACATAAGTTTGTAGAAACTTGTGTAACGCGTTAAGCTTACTTAGAGAGTATAGTTCACTTCTATGGTTGTTGCGTTCTTCTTCTTATTATTATTAACGTGTTTTAAGCATGTAGCCTGTGAATTATTGAATTGTTATTGTGGTGAATGACTTCAGTAGTGATGTTGTCTACACTATTTTGTTATTATGTTCTAAATAAACCGTTCCTATTTAAACTAGTGGCCTAATTGTATTGTAATATATCGTGTGGCCAATATACAAATGATACACTGCACTAAATGGAGTTAAAATTATGCCAACTTCTCTGCTTTTAGAAACCGATCCTTGTAGAGTCGTTCCCAGATGCACGCGTTCACCGGACTGACGCTCCGGGAATATGTTAGACTTAAGTTTATCGCCAGTGCAGTGGTGCACTCTGGTTGCTATTTTTGAGTACTAGTGATTAATGTTACGTCTAATTGCTCCCCTGCGCTTTCTGTCGTTGCAACTTAAAACCATTGTTAGTATGTTTCATTACATTATTTAAATGACTCATGGTGGTTCCGTATTGATATGCTAGAATAGTTATTAACAAGAAAAGTACGGTACATCCGCCTGAATCAATACTACAAAGAAAAAAATAATTATTTAACTTTTTTCCAGTACATGTTTCGAGGATTAATTACATTTTATCACCTTCATCAGCTATTGAAAAAAAAGCGCAGCACAGTAATTCGATACGTATTTAAACCTAATATGGTGCACCATAAAATTTAGGTTATAAGAACAGAATAAAATGAAATGAAATAGAAGGTGACGGTGATCAGCTTGCAGGTGCTTATGACAAATAGTAGTTCCTTATTGAAGCTTGAAATGGTAGATATGGAACACCAATACTTCACCAATCCGTGTAGGTCTATAATAAATGAAGAGCCTGTATACTTAAAGATCAAATTTTAGCCTTTTCAAAACAAAGCGGCTTCAAGAAACCCGATTTCATGCAATGTGATCTCTTGGTAATGTACCCAATTGTCATCATGTGGAACATGTGTTCGTATCCCAGCTAACTCACGGTCTTTCGAGGTATGGGACGTTCCTGCCCACCATACGACCACATGCTCAGGATTTGAGTCTACCAGGTATCTACTCTACATGAAAGAAACAACATATTCCTAAATAAAACATTTACTGATCTAAAGTCATGGCTATACAACAAAATACAAACAAAGGATAATTTACATTTAATTCCCACAATGAAAATGAAGGTTATTTTGTGAGTCTCTTCTTAATTAGTGCTTCACTGCACTCAAATCTATTTCTAGCATCCTATCACTGATACTTTCAGACATCCACGAGTCTCCATAGTGTTCTTTATGTGACACAATTTTACATAACTGGAGTATCACAACACAAAATCACATATCACATTAAATGACATTAATTCTGTAATAATTAAACATTAATCCGTTTCCCACGGACATTTACTTTCATTAACATAGATTCATTATCTTATGCTTTAATTAACAAATGTTGTTGTGTCGTGTGAATCATCTTCCTCCTTCCCATCAATATGAAACGCTAAAAAGTGGTACGTTTCCCTTCCAAAATACACATTGATAGAAATGTTTATAGTTTCACCATACAACGATTTTCTGGGTCTGGTCGGAATTATTATCGTTACAAACGTGTCATGTTCTTAGAAATCACATACCCGTCTGCATAAATTAGTGTGAACTGGGCAAAAATGCACTTTAAAAAGATGCCTACATTTATTTGGTTCAGCGTTCCTCCTCAGAGAATAACTGGGCCAAATATTATCCGATTTCAATGACCCGACAATGTATGTGTGTTGAAACACATCATTTAATTCAATTGGCATCATCATAACAATCATCTCTTAATTACATTTCGAAATACCGAGATTCTTCAGTGTCCCACTCTGCTTTAAAAATAAAGGGACTGGGTCTCCAAACCTCCCCTTCCAAGCAGGCAATAAAATTAGTTCCAGCTGGCCGAGCAAGATGGCCGTCGCCCTAGTGGTCTACTACCACTCCCCTCTTGACTGCAAGCAAGGTCAACTTTGTTTACAATTGCAGCACAATGGAGTTACGCTAAGTGTTGTCTCAAGTAATTGAGTCATTCTGATTATTTACCACCTATATTTATAGTGCATTGGGCTCAACTCGGCTCCTTAATTAACATTCATGGCTGGGGATGGACTCTGTAATAGCCTTGCCGTTCTGTGGCGATTCTAGTGACTTTGGGCGCGCATCATAATGAGAATACAAGATTGCTCATCAGCAGCTGCCTAAATATTAAGGAAATCTGCGTTTCCTATACGACGAACTTTGATTCTTACCTCTCAAGGCAGATCATATAATACATGTGCTCACGGGGTCTCGAAGAGCATCCCTCGTGGCAATTATTCCTGTAAGCGATGGATACAGACAGGCTCTGTCCAATTCGCTGCGAATAATATAAGTACGCTCCACGGCGGTACTAACTCGTAGATTAGCCAACTTTTCACCTAACGTGCAAGCTATGTTAGCTTGGTCCCCGCAACTTTATTTACGTAAATCACTGGATTCTACGTTACTTTGCTCGCTCAATGCGGTTCAAACAATACTTCTCATAGATGACTCAATTATTAAGGCACCCGCGTCCTCTCTGCAATTACACTTAAGCCAAAGCTTTAAATAGCTCCTAAAAACAAGTATAAATTTACTGGCTTACATTACTTTAATGGTTCTCAAAAACAATCCTAAGAAATGACCATATTAAATATTCATTCAACACTTCATTGACACTGAAAAATTCTCGTATCTCGCTATATTTCACGTTACTTTCTTACTGTTTACCAAAATACAGTATCTTTATATTAGACATGACAAACTTCGAAAGTTCTTTAGGCCAGAAATGCCTGTTACTTTACTTTACTGTTACCGACCCCAGATATTATTATTATTATTATCATTTGACGTTACCGTTACATTCATCACTATCTTAGGCCTGAATGGCCCTAAACAAATCACCTTCCAAGCCATATTCTACCAAATACGAGCGGTGAAAGCTCGTACATAAGTGACTGATACATCTTAGTCTCAAAGTGATGCATCGTTGTATGGTGAACTATCTAGTTAGAATAACATTGTAAATTTGTACTCACTTTTTCATTTTCGCTGGGTTATTCCAGCACGCCAGCCAGGGACCTACCATGACGCTTAATTTAAGCGATCATGCTATATCTCACACGATACTTGATATCACATATTTCCCACATGATAACCATATTCTTATCAGTGGCTTTTCTCACTTTTACACAATACATATTAATTCACAGTACACATAAACACTTTTGAAATCACTATAATAAAATTTATATACACTTTTTCACTATTTCACAGGTTGATCCTTAATCGGACTCCTCCTAACGCCTGACCTCAGAGATGCGATGAAGCTACGACAACCGCTGGTCTCCGTGAAAGTCTATCTGCGTATACGTGCGTTCGATTCTCGTTCCCTTCAATACTGTTCATTTCACCGTCATGATTACTTGTGATGCCTCTCGGCTCCCATAACTGTAATGATCCTGACGATACTTCGTCATTTATAAGTGTGACAATACCTCCTGGTATTCAGTGTCCAAAACCATCCTAAATTATTCCTACGCTGAAGCGAATTACACTTGCGTATAATAATGGATAAATATCTGATGTAGATTAAATCTTACGCGATTCATGATTACTATTAAGAAGCTGTATGATGCGCTTCCATTGTTCTTCAAATATACTCTAACATTTCGCGCACTTACTGGCAGCGTTTAGTTTACGTGTAGACTGCAGATGAACTGACGATGAACTGAAGACGAACTGGCTTGGTCTGTGCTGTTTCCCCTATATAAAGGTTTCTCGTAAAATGTAGTCCACAGGACACACGAGAGCGACTCCCTTCTTGAAATAATGCATTTCCATTCAAAATGACGTATACACCTCGTTCATCTAGGTGTGGAAGTCCCATAATCACTCTCGTGCTAGCGATCGCTTCGGCCAATTAATTACAATTAATTGCCTTCTTCCGTGGCGTCATGACGCCACCATGGTGAATCCCCTCTTGCTGGTCACCAAATCACTCCTCTCGAGCGTAAGCTCGGTGTTAACAGGCTTATTTAGAGATATAGGCTTTAATTTAGGTGTAAGACCACTCCTAAATTATCTCTCCTAGAATATATTCACCTGGGTGTACTTTTTATTCCATTTCGATGCTCCAATTGGCTGCAATCAATTAATTTCCGTGGACAATTACCCCCACTACGGTCTCGAGTGTTGTCCATCGGGGACTCCCAGGGTCATTAATTTCGAGCTGTCTCCTCGGTCCAGACGAAATAAGTTCCTTCGGCGCCTTGAATCTCCTCCCCTCTGCTGGCTGTAATTAGTAAAGTGTCAAGCTGGCCTTCTTTCACGTTTCTATACTTCGAAAACGTACATATGACTGCATTTTCTGACAACTATTCCCTTAAACAGCTATGATATTCACATTCTAGCCGTGAAATCATGCTATATTATTATATGTCATTATACAACTCATTGCTCTTCGGGTTCCCTGTAGCTGTTCCCCCTCAGAGATCAATGGTTCGACTCTAGGCATAATCATGGGCCTGGTCTTCTCTGATAAGACCTGAGTTCGATGCCAGTCTGCCGTGTCCGATTGGGCACATCTTTCCCTCGCTATGCTCGGAAAATTCATTTCACAAGTGAATTTTTCGCGCCTTCAGATGGCATTGACTCATGCTCTATTTACTTTAAGCGGTCAGTGCTCTCGGCAATGAGATGTCTCGCTCCCCCATTCCACTCTGTCTGCCGTCTCGAGTTCTCTTGTTTTGTTCTCTTAGTCGTTCATTCATTTCTTGGAGTTCTGTAGCAGCCTCGCACAACCGGTCGTAAAATTCTTCCAGCCGACAGCTGCATTCACCCCTCGTGTCCCTTGGGTCTGCGAGCAGTTCGTTTCGCTTTCTTCCTTCCTGGGCCTGCAAGCTTTTCTCAGGAGTCTCTGCTTGCATACATAATGACTCCCCGTCCATTTGGGTGTACATTGCATGCTCCTCTCTTGTTTCATATTCCTCTGGCGGACTATATAACTTTAAATTCGCTGCATTTACAACAACTTCTCTACCTGTCTCTTCGTCTTTGATTCGGTATGCATTATTTTGCAAGTCCCTTATAATCAGGTAGGGTCCGTGATAGCTATGTTGAAATTTTTATATTTCCTGCTCTCTGGATCTGAACTGCCTGTTTTTTTCAACAAGACGTACTCCCCCACGAGTAGTGGTCTATGGTAGCGTTTCCTCCTGTTTCTCCACTGCCGTCTGTCTGCTTGTTTCTTGAGATACTCGAATGTTCTCTGGATCCTCAACTCACGTCCAGACTGTGCATCGACGGGTGTCCGAATGACATTATTCCATGGCCTCTCTGGTCTTCTATCAAGATGTAGGCTCACTGGCACTTCTCCTGTCGCTTCATGCACGGTATTGTTGATACAATACTCAATAATCTCTAGTACATCGATCCATTTCCAATTTTCCGTAGAGCAGTATATCTTCATGTACTTTTGCAGTTCCCTCATCACTCTCTCAGCGGAATTCGACTCTGGGTGTCGAACTGTGGACAAAATCTGTCTTATACCCAGATTTTCCAATTCCCTGCGAAATTCTACGCTGGTAAAACAGCTCCCATGATCAGATAATATGTTCTCCGGCTTCCCTAGTATAGGAATGATTCTTTTCTTCAGCCTCTTAAGTACCTGTTTTGTACTGGTTTTCTGAATTGGACAGAGGACTAACATTTTAGAAAACACGTCTAGTGCAACTAGGATGTGTCTATTTCCTCTTCTAGCTCTCGGAAGCGGCCCAAAATTGTCCAATGCCAGAAGCTGACATGGCTTCTCTGGTAAGAGTGGTATAGTTTTTTGCCTCATTAAATACGAGTTAGGCTTTACTCGTTGGCAAATATCACATGTCCTGATTGTATTCCTGACTGTATCTCTAAGTTTTGGCCAAATAAATGCTTCTTTAAGCAGGGCAACAGTTTTGTCTGTGTGCTAACCATACTAGCCTTCTTTGCAATGCTGGTGGTACAACAATCATGGGTTCTGGTCAAACCATAGATACTCCGTTGATAGCGCTTCGGCTTCCACATACATTGGGGTTCCTCTGACAAGCTTTCCCTCGAAGTAATTAATCATCAACCGTATCCAGGGATCTTCACGTTGAAAAACGGTGATGTTCCTTAGATCATCTAAGGTCTTCTGGTCTCTATCTTCTATGTCGATAGCTAGAGCTTCCTCTTCATCAGCTGTCGGGTATCTGCTTAGCAAGTCAGGTATAATATTGTCCTTCCCCGGGCAATACTCGATTTCCACTTGAAATTGCTGTATATACAGGGACCACCTCGTCAGTCTTTGACTCGACAAGTCAGTTTTCAACAGGAATGTTAGGGCTTTATGGTCCGTTCTTAATAAAATTCTAAACCCATAAATTAGCTTTCTCCAATACTGTAAGGCATACAGTATTGCGAATAATTCGATCTCCTTGACCGTATAATTCTTTTCATTAGGTTTCAACCTTCTACTTATGAATGCAATATAAGTTTTCTCCTCTGGCCTGTCCACATTTTCCTGGTATAGCATCGCCCCAACGCCTATAAATGATGCGTCAGTCTGGATAATAAATTTCTGAGTGTAGTCTGGATATCCCAATTTAACATAATCTAAAAGCATCTGTTTAGATTTCACAAAGGCTTCCTCGCATTTTTCCGTCCAACGCCACCTTCCTCCTTTCTTCAGTAAGTCTTGGAGTGGTGCTACGGTCTCGGTATACTTCGGGCAATGGCTTGAAAAGAATCCAATAACGCCTAGATATTGCCTGACGTTCTTTACCTTCGTTGGTCTCGGGAAATGTTTAATGACCTCCAATTTTCCCGGATTAGGCCTAACTCCTTGTGCATCTATTACATGGCCTAGGAATTTAACTTATCTCTGACCAAAGTTAGATTTCTTTATATTGACCTTAAAGTTAGCCTGACTTAGGTCATTCAACAGCTTGCGTAGGTCTCTGATGTGTTCTTCGACTGTTTCAGACGTCAGTAGTATATCATATACATAGCATATGGTTGTTGCTTTTACTTCTTCAGACGGGTTCCGATCAAGCGCTCGTATCAACGCTGAACCTGCTGTTTTCTGAGCAAATGGTAGGCGAACGTATGAATATGTATGCTGGTCGAATAAAAACCCAGTTAATAAGCTTGTTTTCTCCTCCAGAGCAAGATGGTGAAAACTTGCTGTCAGGTCAAGATTTGAGAAAACAGTCTTTCCTTTGAACCTCCTGAGGACCTCCTTAATGGGCGGCACTTGGTCAAATTCTGGTATGACCTTGGAATTCAAATTCCGTAGGTCCAGGCATATCCTTACACTTCCGTCCTGTTTAGGTACAACTACCAGTGGGCTGACATACGGTGTGGCCGTCTTCACAATGACGCCTGCCTCTAGCATCTCCTGTATTGCTTCCTTGACCTTTAAATAATGTTTCTCGGCTACAGGATACGGCTTCTGTCTGAATGGTGTCCAGTCACTGACTTGGAACGCATATTGGAAATTCTTGATCCGGCCAGGTCTCGAATCGAAGACTCCTTTGTACTCAAATAGCAGTTCCCTTAGCATTTGCTTATGCTCTGGACCAATTTTAGCTTCCTCTATCTTTTCTTCCAGGCATTCTTCGAATTTTGGTTCGAGGTCCTTTTCAATGTCTGCTGCCAGTGTTGCCAACTCTTCCTCGATGTCTTCTGTTGTCAATACTGCATCCCCAGTCATATCTCCGTATGTATGCCATACGTACTCTTCTGGTCTCGTTTCATTGTACTTTAAAGAGAGCTCTAAATCTTCCTTTCCCTCACTTGCGCGAAACATAACAATGTCTTGCGAGAGATCTATTATGACCTTATATTCTCTTATGAAATCCATGCCAACAATAATGTTAAAAGGCAGCTTATTCACAAGTAGGAAGCTCTGTGAGAATGTAGAGTTCCCTATCTGCAAATCTAAAAATACTTGGTATCTGCATATCATAACTTTATCTGGTATCACGGCTTTTATCTTCACGCTTGAAATAGGTATTTTCAATACGTGGATTTTACTTTGGATTTCATTATATAATGCCTGGGTTAAAACATACCGTTGGGCCTGTATCTAATAGACTTCTTATCTTCATGCCTGCGATGTTTACAATAATAATGGGTAGTTCCCTTCTCATATTGACCGTCCCTTCATCCAGGTCTTCAATAAGTTCCTCAGGTTTGGCAATCCAGTTAACCACATTCACTGTATTCCATCCTGTATTTATCTCTATTTGGTCATTTAATTTTGGTGTTTTTTTCCATTGCTCCATTCTTTGTGGAGTTCTTCTGTCTGTCTTCGTACTGCTGAAGTTCCAGACTCTTGGCATCGTCATCATTTTTATAGATGTCGGGTGACCTTCGATTCTTAATCGCTTCATCCCAATGAACTTGCGATTGTCTATGGTCGTCTCCACGCTCTTCCATGTATCCTAAAGATGCGTGATAGCGTTCTTCCGCTTCTTCATCGAACCCGCGACTCTGTTCTTGGGATCTCCATCCTTGGTTGTCCCCATTTCGGCCGTAATTCCCTCTGTTATCAGCCTGCTGGTCTCTTGTGCCGCGCTGATTCCAGGCTTTCCTTCCTCGGTATCCACGGTTCGATCCTCCTCGATATGCTGGCCTCCAATTCTGGTTTTCCCGTCCTTCGCGTTGCCAGTCTGATTTCTCCGTTTCGGTGCTCGTAGACTTACTTTTTGTCTGCACCTTAGTCGATTCAGTCGGTGTAGTCGTCATGTTGACTTGTTCCATGTTCCGACTTTGCCTTGGGTGCTGCGCTGTGGTGAGATCGAGTTGTCTCAGCACCTCCTTCATATCGATCGCTGTCTTGGCGTTTGCTGAGATTAATAGACGTTGTACTTCATACGGTAGCTGCTTGGCTATCGCTATACACAAATCTGACTCTCTAATTCCTTCATCAAGTTCGCCTAAACGGCACAATTGTGCCACAAAAAACTCTGCGTAATTCGTCGGGTTATTAGTACTATAACGCCTGGAGTACAAGTCCAATCTGAGGGTCTGTTGTATACTTGCGTTCCAGTACCTGCTTAAAAATGCCTGGCGAAATTCGTCAACGGTGTCGAACGTGTACCGAAAACTCCTAAACCATAAGGCACACTCGCCTTCAGTCAGTTTTTTCAATAGCTCTCAACCTTCGCTCTGGCGGTACCTTCGCGTCATTCAAGTACTCGGAAACTTCTTTGAGCCAGTACTTGGGTGTCATGTTAGAATTACTCCCAGAATATTTCTTCGGTTTATCGTCACTAGCCCTCACAACAGTGACTATTTGATTTTGAACAGCATTTTCATGCGGTGTGGACATAGCAATTGGTATACCAGGCGTGGTATACGGGCTGTCACTTGGCATGGCTGCATTCTTTGGAGTAGGCTGTATCTCTATATCTGCCCATTTATTTCTCCTATTCTCATCTATGCTTCCTTCGCCAGATCTAGGATTCCGCGACATGGATTGCTCCTGTGCGATCATTCTAGTTTCTATTTGGCTGTGCCTATTTTCTGCCCTTTCCAAAGGAGCTAATACCTCACGTTCTATTTTTTCTAAGCGATCTCGGTTTTTCTCTGCCATAGAAACTACTTTTTCCTTGTCATCCTTAAGGTTTTCTTTCATGTGGGTAATTTCCCCCGCTAGACTTTCTCTTACCTCGGCAAGAGTTTTATCGCTGGCTTCAGTCTTCAAGCCTTCTCGAAGTTCTAATTCTTCTCGTAAGCCTGTAACTTCTTTTTGTATATGACCATGCATATGAGAGATTTCAGTCCTTATCTTCGTCATTTCTCCCTGGTCCTCATCCTGCCTTTTATGAATAACTGCTAGGTCGTTCTGAGTTTGTTCTAACTCTTTTTGAACCTTTCCGACCTGCCTCTTCATATTGGACATTATTTCCTTATTCTCTTGATCAGAAGTTTTTATTTCATTGATCTCCTTGCATTGGTCAAGGATATTCTGATCCTGCTTCCTTAAGGCTTCGTCTACCGCCTTTGCGTAGCCTGCCATCCGCGTATTCCATTTTCCGTCGCTGTCTTCGAGCCTTTGATCCACGGTCTGAGTGAACGTATTAAATTGCTCTTGCTGACGTTTAGTATTCGCTTCATTCTGACTTTGAATGTCTTTAAGCTCCATGGACATACTGCTTAAACTATCATTAAGCCCACGCTGTGATTCTCTGCACGCTTGCAGATTATTCTCTAGTTTTAGCTCGATTGACTCAAAGCGTTTATCGTTATCAGCTTGCATCTCTGAGACCACGCTAACAATATTATTAGTTACTTCTTGCTTAATGGACTCTTTAACGTCATCCATTTTTTTACTGACCTCTAACTGATTAGCCTCTAATCTTGTGCTCACTTCAGCTTGATTATTCTCTAACTGAATATTTACTGTAGCCAGCATCCGGCTTACCTCAGTTTGACTAGCCTCTAATCTAGTGTTTATTTCAGTTTTGTTAGCCTCTAATCTAGTGTTCACTTCAGCTTGATTATTCTCTAACTGAATATTTACTGTAGCCAATCTACCTGCTATTTCATCTTTAAATGCTTTAGCCTCTTCCTTACTCTTAGCATTAGTATCATCAAAATGTTCTCTTAACTCCGCGATACACCTGAGTATCTCCTCAGTTCCAGCCATCCTGTATTTCTTAATTTGAGATTCAGGTAGGCCGCAGCTGGGCATGCTGGCGCGTTCTATTGAAAAAAAGGAATTCCGATCCCGCGACAACAACACAACATATTACACAGTTCTGTAACCACCTATGGAATGGGTTTAGACCCTCGTACCCGTCTGACAACAGTGTCTAATGTCTGAGTATCATCTATAAAGACTCACAATCGCTCAAACACAGTTTGAGGAAAAAAATACTATTATGGTTTTCCCCATGAAAACCATGCTATTATTATGGGGTTTTCTGAATCCCATAAGCCTTCCACGTCTCTGGGCGCCATGATAATGAAAAGAGGAGTAGACACACTTTATGGTGACCTGTATTTTAAACTGGCCCCACGTATCAGCGTCATGATAATGAAAAGGATAAGGGTATCAGTCCAGGGTGACATGATAAACATAAGGTGATGTGTGATATGCTAAATATAAAGTAAGCCGTGGCCAGGTTGCGCAATGCCAAGATCGCTTATATTGCACTGATGCAGGCGGTTCCATAATGAATTAATACCGCCCCATGTCGCCTGGGCCATGATAATTAAAAGAGTAATAATGCTAAGGTGGTTGACCTGTTACATTTACACTTAAGCATGTCTTATGGAGGATTATCAACATTTATTTTGACGTGAAGGCTTATTAACAAATGGGACGCGGCCTTTTCCTAATATATCCTAATTTCTCTGCTGTACTTGCTTCTAGCATTAATATCTTGGCCGACTTTTAGTAGTACCTGTGACTCAATCCTAGTACAGTGACATCTCCTCCATGTACCCAATTGTCATCATGTGGAACATGTGTTCGTATCCCAGCTAACTCACGGTCTTTCGAGGTATGGGACGTTCCTGCCCACCATACGACCACATGCTCAGGATTTGAGTCTACCAGGTATCTACTCTACATGAAAGAAACAACATATTCCTAAATAAAACATTTACTGATCTAAAGTCATGGCTATACAACAAAATACAAACAAAGGATAATTTACATTTAATTCCCACAATGAAAATGAAGGTTATTTTGTGAGTCTCTTCTTAATTAGTGCTTCACTGCACTCAAATCTATTTCTAGCATCCTATCACTGATACTTTCAGACATCCACGAGTCTCCATAGTGTTCTTTATGTGACACAATTTTACATAACTGGAGTATCACAACACAAAATCACATATCACATTAAATGACATTAATTCTGTAATAATTAAACATTAATCCGTTTCCCACGGGCATTTACTTTCATTAACATAGATTCATTATCTTATGCTTTAATTAACAAATGTTGTTGTGTCGTGTGAATCATCTTCCTCCTTCCCATCAATATGAAACGCTAAAAAGTGGTACGTTTCCCTTCCAAAATACACATTGATAGAAATGTTTATAGTTTCACCATACAACGATTTTCTGGGTCTGGTCGGAATTATTATCGTTACAAACGTGTCATGTTCTTAGAAATCACATACCCGTCTGCATAAATTAGTGTGAACTGGGCAAAAATGCACTTTAAAAAGATGCCTACATTTATTTGGTTCAGCGTTCCTCCTCAGAGAATAACTGGGCCAAATATTATCCGATTTCAATGACCCGACAATGTATGTGTGTTGAAACACATCATTTAATTCAATTGGCATCATCATAACAATCATCTCTTAATTACATTTCGAAATACCGAGATTCTTCAGTGTCCCACTCTGCTTTAAAAATAAAGGGACTGGGTCTCCAAACCTCCCCTTCCAAGCAGGCAATAAAATTAGTTCCAGCTGGCCGAGCAAGATGGCCGTCGCCCTAGTGGTCTACTACCACTCCCCTCTTGACTGCAAGCAAGGTCATCTTTGTTTACAATTGCAGCACAATGGAGTTACGCTAAGTGTTGTCTCAAGTAATTGAGTCATTCTGATTATTTACCACCTATATTTATAGTGCATTGGGCTCAACTCGGCTCCTTAATTAACATTCATGGCTGGGGATGGACTCTGTAATAGCCTTGCCGTTCTGTGGCGATTCTAGTGACTTTGGGCGCGCATCATAATGAGAATACAAGATTGCTCATCAGCAGCTGCCTAAATATTAAGGAAATCTGCGTTTCCTATACGACGAACTTTGATTCTTACCTCTCAAGGCAGATCATATAATACATGTGCTCACGGGGTCTCGAAGAGCATCCCTCGTGGCAATTATTCCTGTAAGCGATGGATACAGACAGGCTCTGTCCAATTCGCTGCGAATAATATAAGTACGCTCCACGGCGGTACTAACTCGTAGATTAGCCAACTTTTCACCTAACGTGCAAGCTATGTTAGCTTGGTCCCCGCAACTTTATTTACGTAAATCACTGGATTCTACGTTACTTTGCTCGCTCAATGCGGTTCAAACAATACTTCTCATAGATGACTCAATTATTAAGGCACCCGCGTCCTCTCTGCAATTACACTTAAGCCAAAGCTTTAAATAGCTCCTAAAAACAAGTATAAATTTACTGGCTTACATTACTTTAATGGTTCTCAAAAACAATCCTAAGAAATGACCATATTAAATATTCATTCAACACTTCATTGACACTGAAAAATTCTCGTATCTCGCTATATTTCACGTTACTTTCTTACTGTTTACCAAAATACAGTATCTTTATATTAGACATGACAAACTTCGAAAGTTCTTTAGGCCAGAAATGCCTGTTACTTTACTTTACTGTTACCGACCCCAGATATTATTATTATTATTATCATTTGACGTTACCGTTACATTCATCACTATCTTAGGCCTGAATGGCCCTAAACAAATCACCTTCCAAGCCATATTCTACCAAATACGAGCGGTGAAAGCTCGTACATAAGTGACTGATACATCTTAGTCTCAAAGTGATGCATCGTTGTATGGTGAACTATCTAGTTAGAATAACATTGTAAATTTGTACTCACTTTTTCATTTTCGCTGGGTTATTCCAGCACGCCAGCCAGGGACCTACCATGACGCTTAATTTAAGCAATCATGCTATATCTCACACGATACTTGATATCACATATTTCCCACATGATAACCATATTCTTATCAGTGGCTTTTCTCACTTTTACACAATACATATTAATTCACAGTACACATAAACACTTTTGAAATCACTATAATAAAATTTATATACACTTTTTCACTATTTCACAGGTTGATCCTTAATCGGACTCCTCCTAACGCCTGATCTCAGAGATGCGATGAAGCTACGACAACCGCTGGTCTCCGTGAAAGTCTATCTGCGTATACGTGCGTTCGATTCTCGTTCCCTTCAATACTGTTCATTTCACCGTCATGATTACTTGTGATGCCTCTCGGCTCCCATAACTGTAATGATCCTGACGATACTTCGTCATTTATAAGTGTGACAATACCTCCTGGTATTCAGTGTCCAAAACCATCCTAAATTATTCCTACGCTGAAGCGAATTACACTTGCGTATAATAATGGATAAATATCTGATGTAGATTAAATCTTACGCGATTCATGATTACTATTAAGAAGCTGTATGATGCGCTTCCATTGTTCTTCAAATATACTCTAACATTTCGCGCACTTACTGGCAGCGTTTAGTTTACGTGTAGACTGCAGATGAACTGACGATGAACTGAAGACGAACTGGCTTGGTCTGTGCTGTTTCCCCTATATAAAGGTTTCTCGTAAAATGTAGTCCACAGGACACACGAGAGCGACTCCCTTCTTGAAATAATGCATTTCCATTCAAAATGACGTTATACACCTCGTTCATCTAGGTGTGGAAGTCCCATAATCACTCTCGTGCTAGCGATCGCTTCGGCCAATTAATTACAATTAATTGCCTTCTTCCGTGGCGTCATGACGCCACCATGGTGAATCCCCTCTTGCTGGTCACCAAATCACTCCTCTCGAGCGTAAGCTCGGTGTTAACAGGCTTATTTAGAGATATAGGCTTTAATTTAGGTGTAAGACCACTCCTAAATTATCTCTCCTAGAATATATTCACCTGGGTGTACTTTTTATTCCATTTCGATGCTCCAATTGGCTGCAATCAATTAATTTCCGTGGACAATTACCCCCACTACGGTCTCGAGTGTTGTCCATCGGGGACTCCCAGGGTCATTAATTTCGAGCTGTCTCCTCGGTCCAGACGAAATAAGTTCCTTCGGCGCCTTGAATCTCCTCCCCTCTGCTGGCTGTAATTAGTAAAGTGTCAAGCTGGCCTTCTTTCACGTTTCTATACTTCGAAAACGTACATATGACTGCATTTTCTGACAACTATTTCCTTAAACAGCTATGATATTCACATTCTAGCCGTGAAATCATGCTATATTATTATATGTCATTATACAACTCATTGCTCTTCGGGTTCCCTGTAGCTGTTCCCCCTCAGAGATCAATGGTTCGACTCTAGGCATAATCATGGGCCTGGTCTTCTCTGATAAGACCCGAGTTCGTTGCCAGTCTGCCGTGTCCGATTGGGCACAGTAAAGAGAGGTTTTTCAAAGCATATGGTGTATGAGGTTAGGACAATGTTGCATTTAGGAAAGGATTTGTCTATTGTTTCTTCGAGGGCTCAGAATGACAAGGTTCTATTTGACTTTTCATAAATTTTACAGGAGAGCATTTTTAAAGTTTGACTGCTTATCAAGTTCACATTAATTAAGGGATTCTTCAGTAGTGAGGCTTGAGTTTTTGACTAGTCTATCCTTTATCTATTTAAGTAATATAAGCACTTATTAGAAGTATTTTGCAGGTGGGTGATGTGAATTAGGAAATCATGTCAGCAAATGGAACCATGTCATTCCAAATGGTAGGTAGTATGCCTTCCTTCGGAGAGGAAGTAATGCCGGCGGTCCCATGTCATAGATATATGGCATGTTGAAGAACCTTCCACTATTTACACCTGTGTGAAGCTAAATTGAATAGGTTAAGAATGTAAACAACGCTCTTAGGTTTCTGTGTTCGTTGCCAAGAGCTGACTGCGGTGGCGTCTAGTAGCTAAGTTCTGAACTAGGCCTAGTAGTCGTTTTCGGTGGCGTTTGGCGGCAAAAGTAGGAACTATTTGAAAAATTCTAAGTTGCAATCCTTTCTTAAATTAAAAAACAGATACACACACTAATCCAGCCATCAGAATTAACACCGGTTATCAGACAGATTCTACACACACCCAAAGTACACGGGGCTACATGACCGTGTTGTCGCAGCCCCTAAACTGAGGAATCAATCAACCAAATGGTAGGTAAAGTATGGTTGATTTGAGAAGTGTAGGAATGATATAAAAAGATGTTTTACTGTGGTTTAATATTTGAAATAACCCTTTATAGGGCAAAAGACTGGGGGTATAAAATATTAGTTTTTTGCACATGTTTAATTGGGGGTGATAGATGAGTAGGAATAAGCAACAATTTTATGTGTGTGGATTCTATTTTATGAAATATGGGGTGGGAAATTATTATCCCACTTCCCACACCCGACAGTATATTTTCTTAAATGAGCAATGCGGTAATAATCCCCCACCTCCAAATTATGATGATACTGTCTTTATCACTCAATAATGAGGTTTGTTTAACAAGATAAAATATATAAAAACACCCATCACGCTCTATAATTTTTCAAAAACCGTAACTCCCACGCAACACAGGGTCAGTGACCTATATCATCTTTGCCGAAAACTGCACTAAAAATATAAAAGTGATTTTGAAATGTTAAAAGTTAGTATTTTCGAATATATTTCAATAATTTCAAAATAGTATTTACTAAAACCACAGAAAATTAATTTTAAAAATCTTCTATTCTATGGCAAACACCCTGAGCAGGATACTTATTTCCATTCGAGCTGAAATATATTTACTCAAGTGACCAAAACATTATTAACATTGTATTTCAGTTATACACTAACGTTTACCAATCTCTTATCTTCAATAAAAACACCTTCTTCTGTAAAACAATGCATTTCTTTCACTCAACACAACCGAACTGGCGAGCACGTGCACTGTGGAGACAACTGGGATATATGCTTCCCACCTTTGGTTTCTGATGACAGTATATATCAAATTGATGGGTTTTCAAAATTTTTTCTTCATCTAGCATGTGGATGCATGTGGAACTGCTTGAAATGAAAGGGGTGGGAAGATTCTCTCCCTAAGACCGCTCTATAAATACATGGGGGGAAGATAGTATACCAAGGACCTATAAAGGGATAATAAGGAATACATAAAACAGACTGTACATGGCCAGTAAATTATATATTGTATTTCAAATGAACCATATTAAATTAATTAGCATTACTTGCACATTTTTACATAAGAACGGTTGAATTTATTTTGCTCACAAAACGATCCCCCTACATTTGAACTCAGAGTGATAATATGCTGTCCATTCTGACATCCTTCGTTAAAATACTATAAAGATAAAAAATAGTTCGCTTTCAACGCTTTAGTAACCATGTAGGTAAAACAAACTCTCTGAAGTTCATGAAAACACACTAACATCCCAAGCACTGTAACTTTAAAAACCTAGCGTTCCTTTAACAAAACTGAAATTACGGTCTTTCTGCCCGTTTAAAAAAACTGTTTCGTAAAAATACAATTAAATCAGATTCTGCCCAAGTTCACTAAAATACAAATGATGTCTTCATTCTAGATGGAACGGTGGAGCTCTGCAGAGAATGTTACATTGGAATGATCATGAATATTTTAAATAAGAACTGAAGAGTCATTTAAAGTTTTTGACTAGGAAACATTATGCTTAAAAATAGACACATAGTTTTATCCAGGAGTGGCATCCACTTGTACATTGACCGGATATCACACATTTTCTCTTTACTCAGCTTTCGCTGAATAATGGCCTGTGAAATCGGCAAATTAAATTCATTACAAAATATATGCCTGTACATGGATATTTTAACTGGTCCCAATCATTATGTCTCACACTCTTTTAAGTACAATTTATACATTTCTTTGTTAATTTAGATTAGTATCAAGGTACAATTTGTTACTATTAGCTCTACTGTAGTGCGATTCACATGTGGAAAATATTATATATGATTCCAAACTTTATCCTCCCTTTTTTAAGACTTTATCCCTGGTACACTTGCCTGTTTCATCAGACTTTGGTGTTCCTGCACTACTTTTGCACTTATGGGCATTATACACAGGTTTCCGGCTTACTGCTCGAGTGCCCAAAAAGAAAGACTTACAGACACGTATTGTACAATCATTTTTTGTAAAATGATGTTTGTATGCCTTAGTGCGCTTTGAACTTTTTACACTTCTCTCAGTGTCAATACTGAGTTCTGTATTAAAAAATAATGTTTCTCTTCCTGGCTTAACTCATAATACTACGAATTGAAGATATCAAGTCTTTCATCTTCTGTAAAGTTGGAAGCACAATGGAACTTACAAGCATTTGCACAGTCTTTTAGTGTTAACACCGATTTCTCTTTCACCAGCTTACCTCTTCTGTATATATACTCCTTTTCATGTTGATGACAGTCTTTCCTTACCATACTTTTCTACTGAGACGGGTGACGTTGCCTAGTCCTGGTTCGACGTTTCTTAATATGTGTTTTCTCACTTTCTGATTCACCAGATGAATCTGAATATGGAACTAGCCGTAAAGGTTCTCGCAGTTTTTCCACTTTTTTGTTGATTGGAACTCTCGATATTTTTACTGTTATTGTCCTCAGTGCCGGGAAGGTTGCACCCAAAACCATTTTGATTTGGAAAGAGTCTGCAACAATATACTAATCCTTTAAACGGTGACGATTGAAAGATTTAAATAATAATTTGTGCTAACAACCTTAAAGTAATTTATGAATAAACTACAGTTTGGAAATAAACCTAAATTAAAACTAGTTTCCTCATTGCTGTTAAAAAGTAACAAGTGTACTTACTTCCTTTTACAACTCTTCTCAATCGGGAAATTTTCCATAATTGCAGTACCGGTACATACAGTAAACAGAATGATACACTCTTCAGTTTCCAAAGAATGATGAATATGCAATACAGACAAAACACTGCCTAGCAGGCCAGCCAACCCCAAGAATATTACTTAACCACAATTTTCTTTCTTCTGAATTAATGACGACGCACTGAATTACTGTTTTACTTCCAAATTGTTGTAAATTAACGTAAATGCAATTGGATTTAATGAAATGCTATACTGAAATTCTATATCTAAAAGTATTGTATAACAAGTTATTTGTTTATGTTGGCAAAACTAAAAACAGTTGGAATATTCAATTAGAACCTTGACATTCTCAAGGAGTAGCACAATATGCAATTAGAACTTCGTCAAAATGACCTTACTGCCCACAACAATTATAATATCCGTATAAAACCAATAGTACATAAAGATCTTGCAGTGTTCCACCCTCTGAAATAAAAATCTCTTAAAAAAAAGTCAAATAGAACCTTGTCATTCTGAGCCCTCGAAATGTAACATTGTCCTAACCTCATACACCATATGCTTTGAACTAACCTCTCTTTACCAAGAGATCACATTCCATCACGTCGGGTTTCTTGAAGCCGCTTTGTTTTGAAAAGGCTAAAATTGGATCTTTAAGCACACAGGCTCTTCATTTATTATAGACCTACACAGATTGGTGAAGTATTGGTGTTCCATATCTACCATTTCAAGCTTCAATACGGAACTACAATTTGCCATAACCACCTGCAAGCTGATCACCGTCACCTTCTATTTAATTTCATTTTATTCTGTTCTTATAACCTAAAATTATGGTGCACCATATTAGGTTTAAATACGTATCTTATTACTGTGCTACGCTTTGTTTTGTTCTTTTCAATAGCTGATGAAAGGGATAAAATGTAATTAATCCTCGAAACTTGTACTGAGAACAAGTTACATAATTATTTTTTTCTTTATAGTATTGATTCAGGCGGATGTACCGTACTTTTCTTGTTAATAACTAGTTTGTTTCATGGCCGGCAATGACCAATCTGTATGAATGTATGCAAAATTGAGAAGAACAATCCCCGCTATTAAGGACCAATCTCTTTCCCGCCTCGCATAAACTAATGAGTCATATAAGCGCTGCAGAAGGGAAAACATCAACCCACCTAAAGGGGCTCATCAGCCGCCGGACACTTGGCGTTGTTTCGCTTGCTGTATGACCTACTCCTGGACTGCAGCTTAACTCTCATTATAGTACTTAAATGCTTACCCATGAAGGGAGGCAATAGCCACACTTACCTGATCACGAGAGTGTATTTCTTGGTCAATACGTTCAGCTCTTCATCGCGAATCCTCGCTGCTTCCTGTCTCACATCAGAATCCACCGAGTCAACTACAAGAAAAAGATAAAATTCAAATAGTTATTATTCATGGTTATTTGTATTTATTAATGTCATGTCATTTTTTCAGGATTAGCGAATAACCCATCTCTTTTGGGACAAACTCATGTTGACCGACTGAAACTTTCGTTATTTGATAAGATTAAATTCACCTACGGAAATTAAAATGTATAGCCTACTGTATACTGTAACTGTACAGCAGATGTAAAGTGCACTATGACACATAAACTAAACTATTGATGCTCAACATAATTTGTTATGAAAGATCTGAGGATCAGTTAGGGTAAAATTATATGAGAATGAAATAATGAATGGGATAATCCATATGGAAGAATAACAATAACTGCGTCAATAATGCTCTTACAAATGGCCACAATTGTAGTTCTTAGAACTGAGGTAACCGCACATCGGAGAGAGTACCCAGAATGCTGAAGTAGGGAACTGGGCTTTCATTAAGTAAAACCTGGACCCTCTACAGAGTTGCGCTCTGGGATGAGAGGAAGGTGTTCTTCTTCTCCGTCTCATTATTGATGGTGTGCGTCTGCATTGCTATTGTTTGCCATGGGTAGTTCAATGCGTAGAACTTACTTACACTTCTGTCGTCTTGAGGCAAATGACCTAGATGTTACACCCCTTAAAACAACAGTCTCCATTACCACCACCCCCTGTTTAACAATCACTAGGAATACATTAACAAGACAACTATACTGTAGATATTTTGGAATTTGGGTTGTGGTAAACAGAAACTAGCTGGGAACATCAGTCGGAACTTTCTTTGTAGATTTTTAACTTTATTTTAACAGGAAATAATTAAGAAGTATCCCTTATTTAAAAAGAAAATAATGTCATTTTAATTTTCAGTGAGTTTAAACTCATCCCACATTGAGGGTAGTCTGGCCATTATGAAACACACTACGGGAGAGCTCATTTAACACAAAACTTTCATTGACTTTCAACACTCAATTCTCAAAGTATTTTCATTATTAGTGCCTTTCTTATGTCGATGATGAGGAGCACTGCCTGAGGGAAAGCTCTGAGCGCAAGGCCATGAATGAGAGGGGAAGGGAGGGGGGACCCGTATTTTCGGCCATCTTTGAAATGGTTTTCTGTGACTTCCCAATTTCAATGCCCGGCAAATGCTGGAACGGTACCTTCCACAGCCACTTCCAAATCTCTGTTCAGTTTCATTCACTTCATTCAAATCTCATTAACTCTTCTAGTTAGTTAGTTAGTTAGTTATTGTTGTTTTAAGGGGCGGAACAAGGAGGTCATATGTCCCTCTTAACACAGATTAAAGTGTACAAATATGGAATAGAATTTAAAATTTAGAGGTGGACACCTAAATTTGAAAAGACCGAAAATTAATAAAACAAAAAGAAGAATAAAACTAATAATTATAATATAAACAAAAATTACGGAAAAACAAAAATTCATCATACATAAAAGAACCAGTCTTTGAGTCAATGTACAATGTAAAATTTAGATTACTGGCCCTAATCCACTCTCACTTATAAAGCGGGTGACGAGATCAGCAGCCATAACGTCATCGGCTAATATAAGTTTGAGTGTCATCTGCAAACAAAGGTTTCTTCCTAAGTCAGCAAGATCCACACACTCGATTAAAATGTGAACCACGGTGAAAACGGCTCCACAGGTACAAAGTGGGGGTCTTCCCTTCTCATTAGGTGCGAGTGGGTGGATCTTGTATGACCTATCCTTAGCGTACACAAAATGACGGACTCTATCCATGACTGGAAAGAGCTCCGCCACACGCGAGTAGTTCCCTTCATCGCTCTTAGTTTACTGGGCATTGGGTCAGCTAGCCACTGACTCTCACAAAATGCTAGTACTTGTCGGCGTAACTGGGAGCGAATATCTCTAGCGGGTACTGTCCCCGTATATTCTGGAGGCGGTCTATTGGATATCCGAAGCAACAGCTGGATTCGTAGACCCTGACTGCTCCGGCGCAAAATACTAGTCAAGGATCTACTTCCAACTAGACCCTCGCGAATATACGTGGCGGTAATTACGACACAACTGTGAATTACATGAAAAATGCACTTAGATCGAAGTAGAACACCTACCTTTATTCTCGGGGATCTCGTGGTCAGCCTCTGGATCTATAATGGGTTTCACAGTTGCATCTCCTTATATTTAAAATAAATCATGACGACACGACTTCTAATAAAACTAAACGATTTAATAACAAAAAGGTGTAAACTATGGTTAAACATTCATACAATAAAATAAAAACACTCTCTCATCTTTACATCACGCCAGTGATAGAACTGCGTTTTATGAACGCTATGATAAAATTTTGGGTTGCTTGTGTCAATACATCAAGCTGTACAACAATTACACACCCCTGTGTATTTACATTCCTCTGGCGCGTTCCAATAAACATCTGGGCGCTCAGAGCGCGTGACCTTCGCCACGCGTCCGATGACATAACATTCACCGTTATATTCCCAGCACTAGCTGGTTTAAAAAGGTGCAAGCCGTGCGGTTCGCAACAACTCTCTCCATTTGTGCGACCCAGCCGTGGCCTTGGCTGGAAACGAGTTTTAAAGAAGCCCTCGCTATTCCCGCCTAGCTGACAAATACACCTCTCCATAACAATAACAGCTGTGTTAAAATAAAACAGATTCACGTCAGACAAATACGTGAACTGTACGCACATCCTACACGCTATCAACATAAATCTTCTATACACACTTCCATTCATACTCTCACATTCTGACGTCCCAATGGAGTTCATTTCATTCACACTGAACAAGAAACAAACCACATCCAGTCACATACTCATTCACACTCTAACCACAACGTTAAAATAATCCATAAACTTCCTACACCTAACATGTTATACACTCGATTGGCAAATAATGAAAGTTAACTTTAAATGAATTTACAATGACCCTTATAGCGTCAGCTATAGTCCTTTCAAATGAGCAGTGTCTATAAACACTTTGAGCCTGAGCTCTGATCTAACAGCTATGTCAAATACACTAACTGAGATCCTTAAAATCTTCTACATCTCCAGAAATAACCACCACCAGTCTCTCCTCTCTGATCTGGTGTTTAATACATAGTATAAATACATTCGACCACTCAAGGTCGTTACATACTCGGGTTTAATAATCTCGATAAGAGTATAACATAACAGATGTCATTATCTATTTCCCGTTTCAATTTCAACCGTGACCCTACATGTCCTCTCTAATCCAAAGTCGTGTATACAAAATAAGGAGTACTCTCTACTCACACCTTATGCCTTGCCAAACTTAATCATGCCCACGCAATGACTATACTATAAAATGCGGAAAACACCTTCGCAAAACCCTCGTATGTCAACTACATACGGAAATACATACACATAAAAAACCACTATCGAAGGGTTATCACCTTCACTTCTTTCAAACTGGCATTCTTTAAAAAGGGCATAATTCCTCAGCGTTGTCACAACAATCGCTGGTCCAATGAACAATAACAACAATTGCTAAATCATGAATTTATACGTCTTAACGACCTTTGGACTTTACGATACTAACCACCTCACTTATTACTCTTGAAACGTTACTCTGATAAGAATAAACTGTCGTGCATACATTTAATAAAAATACTGCATCTCAACTTCATACTTCTGGGTTCGACTTTTATCGATGAAGGAATATTATGTCTACAACGTGACATGATATTACTCCTCGTAAATATTTAATCAAAACATTATATCTGTGTGTGTCCAACAAGAATCGATCACGACGAGGATATCAAACAATAATTACCCTAACGTCGGATGATAATAAATCTTCCAAGAAGATTCTAGCTTCAAATAAATTTTAAATGACTGAAAGTTCATAGCTTTCTTCAATAAAACATACAATTAGTCATATTCGTGTTATCTCCATTCTGAACGAATGTCTATGAGTTCTGACGATAATAATCGTGTCCACGTTAAATGTTTCATTTCCACAAGATGTCATGATATTTCACAATATATCACTACCAAGATCTTCTTCTCTTGACGTTTCTTCTCGACGGATAAAATGCCCAAATTAAACTAATAACAATTAATTTAATGGGTAACATAGACGAAAATGTCTATCACCTGCATTCAGAATGAATTCATAAATAAACCGACAGTAGTGGCTCAGCTGGCTAAAGCGCAGTATTAGGTCATGGGACCAAGCTCTCTGCTGACTCGGTAGACGCGTGGGTTCGAGCCCCACCGTCGGCCGTCCTTGAAATGGTTTTCCGTGGTTTCCCATTTTCAACACCAGGCAAATGCTGGGACGGTACCTTCTGATAGGCCACGGCCGATTCCTTCCACATCCTTGCCCAGTTTCATTCATTCACCTTCCTCCACTCCATCTCTCATTCCGACGCGCAGGTCGCCCACGGGCGTCGAATAGAAAGACCTGCACTCGGCCTCTGAGGAGGCCACACGACAAAAAAAAAAAAAAACGTCGAAAATAAATTACTGTTCCTTAAAGGAAATGACAAAAGCTTGTTCCACGAACAAGTAAAATAATCTCAGTTCAGAAACTGGATTCCTAAGAAACGAAACTAAAAGCGTCGCAAGACGATCACTACAATAAATTTCGAAGAATAAAAAGACTATACATGGAGTACATAAATTCTGCATCGAAATATGGATAAAGGATTTGCTCAGAAAATGTCACTACAATCTCTAACTACAAGGTTAGTGAACACTGCTACCTGGTCTCGAAGTCTAGAAGATCAAGATAGAGTATTATAAAATACTCGGATGTTACATCTCCCAAAGATCTGGGCTGGATCCTAGCTCGTCTCCAAGAAGTCGTGATCTCAGGAAAGGAACGAATTCCCCCACTGGAAAACAGCAAGCTCCGACCGGGATCGAACTGCGGGCCTCCAATCATCATCTTCTTTGTGACCGGGATAACCCTGGACCTCTTGATAATCTTGATGTTTCTTCTTTCTCCGTCACAGCACAGATTCATCATAATAGCGAGTAGCGTCGAAAGTTCGGCTTTCCACTTCGAAAGGCATTCGAAAAGAAAGTCTTGGACCTCACTCGCATAGCGAACATTCATGTAGATGGAATATGAACATCGTTCTGTAGTCGCTGATGTTAATGTTGAGCTCATGTTTGACAAGAATGCACTAGAATAGAGTTGTACATCAAGTCTCATGATCGCTCACTAAGTAGACATTCATGAACAGTCTCCTCTAACAAAGCTCCATCGTTGACTATATTGCTGCTATCTGCTTATACTCCTGGCGCTCATATTAATTTAGTCCATAATAATCTTCATAATAGTAGACTGAATATTGTTCTCCACTATGGAATACATCTCCATCCTATGTGTTGTAATACAGTTCCACACAAGCAATGCTAACATACACTGGAACTCACTTGCGGCTGGTGCATGCGCTGTAGTCGCTCGAACAAATGTGTTTTATCGCGCTGGAAAGAAACACTTTTCTTGCGCTTCACAAAACTGCTTATAATTGCTGAAATACTTCTCCCAAACTTCTGAAAGTTCGTAATATACAATATCTGATGACAAGCTACAATCTGTAGTTGAAATACTGTCTCTGAAGCCGATCAGACCGAAGTGATTGCGGCATATAAGTTCATCACAACTTCACTTAGTTTCAAGGCGCGGTAATCTCCTAACTCTACCCTCGCTTAGGCCTGGTCTCCACGAGTCACCTTCTACAAGCTCGGTGAAACACTCGGAACTCATCTCTCTTCCTGTAACACACGTCTGACCTCTCGGACATTCAGATACTTAAGAGCCTCGATGCTTGGCATCTCCCCTCCAAGCCTACCGATTCTGGCCGCCTTTTTGAGTTCCCTCTCAAATTCGCGCGGGCTATAGCAATATATAAATTCACTCTCTAGGGGCTTAAATAATTTAAATATCCATAAGAATTTAGTTGCTGGAACTCCCGTCTTCTCTAAAACTTCTTCTTATTGGCTGTAAGCTCGTATCCAATGGGATAATTTATAACAATATTTAAACAATTCCTGGGAATATTCGCTGTTGCTAGGTCGATTCTAAGCTTCTGGACACTTCCATTGCGCAATACAATCACGTGACGGAATTTCCCTCCTGTTCAACGTCGCCTCTCGACTGGTTTCTGCCAAGTTCCAGCCATCATATTCCTTGGTTAAATTTTATCATGGGCTTCGACAAAAAATGTATTATTCCCATTTTCATCCCTTATAATTCATTTTACGGGGGCAGTACCTCCATTGGTCGAGGTGGTAGTGATACCGCCTCTTTGCAGCTTGATCCGCTAACTCGTTTACCGCAATTCCCACATAGCCTGGAAGCCACAGAAAGGTGATTCGAGTGTCAGCGCAGCGCAACTCGGCTAGTAGGTCATGGATTTGCTGCACTAGGAGGTGGTGCGGGAAACATGCAGCAATCGACTGCAACGAACTTAAAGAGTCGGTACACACGAGAAAATGGATACGTGCATCCTGTAGTGCAAACTGCAGAGCTTCATAGATGGCTATGAGCTCCGCAGTAAACACACTACAGGCCTCAGGCAAAGAGATTTCGGTATCTGCACCATCAATAACGTAAGCACAACCCACCTTATCGCCCACCTTCGAACCATCCGTGTAGAAAATACCAGTGTCCGGAAATTAGCGAACTATGCTGTGGAACTGCCTCCGATAAACGGAGGCATCCGTGTTCACCTTAGGACCTCGGTGTAGATCTAACCGAATTTCCGGACGCGGGACTTGCCACGGAGGCACCTCGCTAGGTGTCCGGATCATACAGGGACCTACATCCACTCCTATTTCATAACACGAGCTATCGAGTCTAATACCAACCGGCCGAGTGGCGTGAGTCTGGTTGGCGTACCTCTGGTGGTATTGGGTACTGAAGAGGGCTCGATAGCTCCAATGTTGCGGTATTGGACGCACATTGGCAGCATATGCTATGCTGGCGTCTAAAATTTAGAGGTAGAACACCTGATTCGGCGAGTAGGCAGGGTATCGGGGTGGTCCGGAAGGCACCGGTAGCCAGCCTAACGCCACTATGGTGGATACTGTCTGTCATTTTCACGGTTGCCGGCCTTGCTGAACCATATTCCGCAGAAAAATAGTCTATCAGGGACAGGATGAGGGCTTGGTAGAACCGTAGCAGCACCACACGGTAACACCCCCACGTAGTGCCACTAAGAAACTTGACCATGTCCAGTTTCCTGAGACACGCCGTTTTTAGTTGCCGTATATAGTGCTGCCACGTCAATTTGCTGTCAAAATGGGACCCCAGGGACCGATATGTGTCAACCACCGGCAACGCAGCCTCCCTGAGGTGTTGTACAAGGTGTAAATGTAGCCTCCGAAGCCAACAAAAATGGACGACGGAGGATTTCGCTGCTCAAAAACGAAAACCTCGCTTCTGAGCCCAAGTGACGACCCGGTTATTAGCTAGCTGCAATTGCTGTTCCACGATTGCCATTCTTCCAGAGCTGTTATGTAGAGATAAATCGTCCACATAGAGCGATAGAACTACCGTGGGCCCGGCGGCGGCAACAATGCTGTTTATGGCATTCGCGAACAAGGTGGCACTCAGCACAGAACCCTGAGGTAGGCTTACTCCATTTTCCTGGATGTATATTTGCGATAATGTCCTACCGACCCTTAACACGGAAGAGTCGGACGGACATGAAGTCCGCAATAAATTTCGGTAGATTACCACGGAATCCACACTCGTGAAGGGTGGAAAGGTTCCCGTAGCGCCATGTGGTGTTATAGGCTTTCTCGATGTCAAAAGAAACCGTGACTATTTTTTTAGTGGGTGCTGCTTTTGGAGAAATGCCTCCTGTATGGGGCTCTCAAGTCGCACCAGGTAGTCAGTGTTGGACGTATGAGAGAGGGAACCACACTGGTACTCAGACAAGAGGCCTCTCTCCTCCAAAAATCACGCCAGACGATGGTTAACCATTTTCTCTAGCTGCTTACACAGACCATTTGTGAGACAAATGGGCCTATAGCTGCTGACAAGCGTGGGATCATTTTCAGCCTTGGGAATCGGTATCATGATCCCCTCTCGCCATTGAAATGGAAACTCCCTTTCAATCCATATATGATTGAAGAGGATCAACAGTTGGATTATACTGGATTCTCACAGATGTTTCAGCATTTGATTATGGACGTTATCCGGTCCGGAAGCCGTATCCCTGCACAGTGCAAGCACACTGCGCAGTTCCCATTCAGAGAATGGTACATTGTAGGACTCCGAAGCAGCAGTGGCAAAGGACAAGGAGTGAGCCTCTGCCTCCCACTTCTGAACCACAAATTTTGGATCGTAACTCCAAGAGCAGTATACATCAGAGAAGTGCGACCAAATACTGATGGCAATGGCGAGATAGTCCGTGATGGTGTCTCCGTTGATGGAGACTCCGGGTATCGACAATGATGTCGGGAGTCCGGAGATCCGACAAAGCTTAATCCACTCTTGAGATGGAGGAGTATGTGCCGTCATGGACGACACTTTTTCCATGTCATTTTCTTACTCTCCCGAATCAGGTATCGGGCTCTAGCACGCATCCGTTTGAAGGTGATAACCATAAGTTTGGGCATGGTGTTTTGCCTCCGATAGCATTTGAAAGCACGTAGACGATCTTTTATGGCTGCTGCAATCTCGGCTGTCCACCAAGGGATATGCTTCTGGCGGGAGGTACCGGATGAGGAAGGTATTGTTTCCTCTGCCGCAGCCAAAATACCATTCATTATGTGAATGGTATGATCAGCGACACTCTCAAAGTTATCTTCAGCATAAACCGCACGTGCTGTGAAATTTTGCCAATCAGCCCGACGAAGGAGCCATCGACTTTGAAACTCGATGGATTTCTGGTTTGGAAGAGTAACGATAATCGGGAAATGGTCACTATTACAAATGTCGTCATGCACACTCCACTGTGACATGGGAACCAGAGCACGACTGCACAAGGTGATGTCGACACTTGAATAAGTGACCAGACATTGGGCTCACGTTATATAAAAATATAGAGTAGTCCTTATGACTCGCTATGTTAACAGTTAGCGCTGCGATGTATTTAGCTTTTACACTTCTCGCTTTAAGATTGTTCTAACCACTACACCATAGATTTACCTCTGCCTTTCTCACCCTTTACAGTTAAAGTCATTAACCTCTTAGGTAATTTCCCTTGTACTATTTTCTTTACATGAGTCGGCTCTCACGAACAGCTTTATCTAGTGTAGGCATTTACAACTTAGCCTTTCTTTCTTAATTACAGCTAGCCTCTTAGCACTGTTCAAACTTATTTGTTCCAGCTACTCACATATTAGGTACCCTAACTGTAATTATTAGATATTCTAAATATGCACAGCTCTTACTACCATACTGTAAGATTAGCATAAATACAGAGTGATGTGGAGAGTTTCCTTTTGTATAATACTGTACAGCAGGACTTCAATATCATTTATCTAACTAAGAATTCCCTAAACTATTTTAATTTTTCTTTAAATTCACAAATATTACCTGTATTTATCCAATGTTTTTGTAGATTTACCCAAAATTGTATTAAAATATATACGATCCCATATATTAACCCAAATTCAGTAAATTTACTTTCCTTTATTGCTGAACACGCTTGGTCAACTCTTCCAACCCCGACGGTATTAGTGTATCCGAGTTCTAACGGGTCTTTTTAATTGTTATTGCTACTTACAACACTAGATAATGACTGAAATATAGTAGCCGAGTTCTAATGAAAACAGATGGTAGTATGAGGGTTGGGGAACAAACAAATTTTAGTATCCACTTACTGGTATTCACCTATCCACTACTTATATTGCTAGCTATATATCAATCTTGTCGAATAAAGTGTGGAAGTGTAAGAGATTGAGACACCCTGTTTTCCTGAATAATTTTTCTTGGCCATCGACACCATCTAGTTGGGTGTATGTAATTCACCAATTTCCCAGCGTAGGTTACTTAAGGATAGGATAGGTTAACTTAGGTTAAGGGGACCCGGAATGCCCTATCCTTACAATGCTAAATTATGAATGTTTGATGTACCTTTTTCCATAAACTACCCATGGCAGACGTATTAAATTTTTATATGTTTAAGGTGTACTGCACCAGTTCATCCGGGTATGCGATGACCCATCTGCTATAACATCGCATACCTGGCATCCCAGGCTAGAGTGGAGTGAAATAAACATAAAATAAAATAAGGAGTGTGTCGGAGATTCAGTTGAAATGTAAATACAAAAACAGATTGGGTGACACGAGACAAAGTATCTCTGGGTCGTTACGGGCTTAAATTTAATCGAATAGCAAATAAAAAAGGGCGCCATCAATTGAATTCCTAGCAAACCACATCCTTCCTGGATAAGCCTTACTCATGACACAGGAAAGGATTGGGAAAATACATCATCATTAGATCACACAACTTAAAATCAAACAAGGTTTATTTAAACTTGAATGGCAAGACAACTAAAATGATATTCCTGCCTAGGAGTATGGTAGAGTATAACTGTTAGGATGTCAATGTTTTTTCAAGTCATACCAACTCCGCACTACATCAATGAAATTTTTATTCACGTGCAAAAGAAAATTAATTAAAGTTCTCTTGTGCTCTCAGGGTCACCGTAGCACTATGTCATACGTCACTGACTTCTTTGTGGGCCCTGAGACCTATCTTTGTTTAAGATAACATCAGGCACGTGAATGCAGTTAAGTTTTAAACTGTTCTATCACACAACAACGATTATATTCACTTTTAACACATATTATACATTCATAATAGACCTAAATGTCATTATTCCAAATATTGGATTCATAACTATCACTTCTTAAACTAACAATAAATTTGTACAAGCTATTTTCATCATCCTATCGAATTGTCATCTTTAAATCAGGAATTTGTTATAATTATCTTTCATCATCATTATCTTCCATAGAAAAATTCATTAATTATTCATCTATAATTCGAAAATTCAATAATCAGTTATCTGTCTATCCAAATTATTATTATTAATTCATCCTCATCAGCTTATTTAATTAATAATTATATTCATCATGTCATTTAAATTATCAGCATATCATCATCTCATTTATTTAATTTAATTTATCAGCTCATTTAAATTATTATTATAGTTAACAGCTCATTTAATTAACTATTATTAGCTCATTCAATTTATTATTATAGTTATCAGCTCATTTAATTTATTATAGTTATCAACATCTCATTTAATTCATTATTATTATCATCATCAGGTCAGATCATCAGTATATTTAAATATCATATTATAATTCCATGAATTATTATTATTATTATTAGAGAAACTTTGATCATAAAACTTCCAGAAATTGTTTAAGATCGGTTACCGAACGTTGCCATAAAAAACTATCACTTCAGTGAAATAATATTGCCAGATGTAATCACACATGTTACATGTCATACACTTAATACATTCTATTGCCATGCCAAAAATACGTTGCCTCCACTATATCACATTGGATTTCATCATCCATAAATTTACCATATGAATTTATCTCACATCAAATCTCACATTTGAACACTACTATTTTTCCATCACATCACAATTATTCAGCGCACAGCATGAATCTTCAAAATACACAAGACTGGGTTCGACGACCTCTAGTCTTCCTCATTATTCTCACAGTGGCACTATCACAAAGTTGGCAAATAACAAAAACGTTTGGCAAAAAAACTCAACTTAACATATTTCGTAATCCACAAATAATTGTAGAACTGGCTTTAGATATTCAATATTTAGACCTACATGAACTGTAGTCACTATTGTCATGTTTAGACAACTTCTTAAACAACAAGAAACAATTCTAAGGTGATTGCAATTTAATCCAAGTTTTAATTTAATCCAGAGTATAAAATCTCTGTAAAGATGATTGAAATTCATCTCAAAAGAACACCAACTGTGTTATATTTAACAATATCCATCATATCTGTTCATCGTCAGCCTGTGATAAATTCCTAATAATAAAGAACTCGTCTTGAATGACTCAATCTCTTAAAATCCTTATCAAAGGTTCAAATCCACTCACAAAAAATATTATTATTAAACATTAAATGACTGTACTCTCAAAAGAGTAATACAACAAAACTATTGGATTTGCAATACAAGAATTACGAAGTGTAACTCTGCTGACATTTATTTTTTAAATTATTTAATAAAGATCAATTAATAACTGACTGATAAATTATTGTTTGATTCTCTTACGATCACATTGCACTCGGATGATAATATGGTACTTCCTAGGCGACAAGTTAAGTATTAAACACCACACAGCTACGTAAAGTAACAGGCCCCATCTTCGTAGACTAAGATGATTAATTCCTATTTGACAGGTTAGGTGTTCAACACCACACAGTTACGTAAAGTAACAGGCCCCATCTTCGTAGACTAATGAGTGAGTGTACATGACTGGAATTAAAAATTATTCTACTGTCAGATGAAAGTGATACTGATTCGCTAGAGCGAATTAAATTCCATAGCTCAAAAATAATCCAATAAGAAAAAAATCCCTGATGATAAATCCCACACACTCGCTAGTATCTGTTAAGCTGTCAAAATTTAAACCATCTGACTGCAGGTCTTGAGTATCGAAGTACTCGATAAAAACGACCATAATCAAAATATACTATCACTCAAGAAAAGAAAATCCAAATCCTGCCTAATAAAGTCGGTAAAATCTCAAAAATTGGACAAAATATGTCTGCCCTCTCATATGGTAACACCATATATTAGCAAATTCTTCACGATGAAGTATGAAAATATTAGATATTCTAAATATACACTGCTTTTACTACCATACTGTAAGGTTTCTCTTTGTATAATACTGTACATCAGGACTTAAATATCATTTATCCAACTAAGAATTCCCCAAACTATTTTTAAATATTTTAAAATTCACAATAATTACCTGTATTTATGCAATGTTTTTGTAGAAATACCAAAAATTATTAAAAAAATATAAGATCCCATAAATTAACCCAAATTCAGTAAATTTACTTTCCCTTATTGCTGAATATTGGTGAGCGCTGATGCGCGTCACGCTGGATCAATCAATATTATTCAGTCTACCATCAACGCCGGAGAGCGTCGTGCTGTCTCACATCATTCAGTCATAGTGTTCCTCTGAGGAGGAAACGTTGAATCGAAATCGATATTCAGTCTTGAGCGACCACAGGGTGCGGATCGTCCTGTTTCACCACTCCATTCAGTCTACAGCGGACCTGTGTGGAGGCGTTGCTGCCAAGTATTCATAACTCAGTCTACGTATGCGCCAAGAGGTCGTTATACTGTTCGACACTACCAAGTATTCGTGAACACCAAGGGTGTTATACTGTTTAAATCAGTGCGTTCAAAGAACAAGTAAGTCACAACGTAAATTTCGATAATCTAAACTTGCCCGTGCATGGGAAGTTTAAGATACAATTGACAGTCCACGGGACATTAGTTCGAAACAGTTCAAGTCAACTATAGCAGTAACTGTTTGAAACTAGTTAAGTTTCAGAACATTTAAAGTGATACCATCCTAGTAAGGAGTTCTAGCGAAGAACATTGAAAATGTGGAAATAGAGTGGAGAACCACATAAAGCGGAGTGAAAGTTAGAAACTAGACTGCGACTCTAACAAACGTTAATTAATCAAGAAACACGGCCGAGTACATAAGTGTAGCAGCACCGAAAAATATCGCGCCCGGACAAGAAGTCAGTGCCGATAGGATAACCAGATATAGACAGTGCAGATAGGTCTTGCAGAGGTGAAGAGGGAACCACGGGTACCGTCAGAGACTTTCAATCATTCAAGCAGATGTTAGGATCAGCTGAAATAGTACCCCGATACCTGCATTTCTAGGATAGGAGGATTGGAGGACGTGTAACACGAGTGGATTAGGGAATATAATCACATTGTGTGTGAAAAGGCATTATTCCATGCCAAAAGTGGAAATATTTGTATGTAGTTTTCAAGTGTTACAAACATTTTTAAGTGTTTTATAAATATTTTTTGTGATAAAGTGCTAAATGAAATCGTGAGTTTATTTCCTCAGTGTATGTAAAATGTATAAAATTAAGGAAGGATCAGGTGTGTATAACGTGTGTGTGCTATGAAGGCTTAAGCCCAAATATGTGGGTGAAAAAGTCGATTCACTGGGATCCCGGGGCAAGCAGCTCTGGAAGTCATGTAAGTAACATATTTTGATTATGTGTTGTTTCTTGGGAGAATTCGTGCAACAAAAATAAGGAGAAAGTATTCTCATTTAAAACAGGGATATGTGAAATACAGTGTGTATTATGAAATATAGGGGTTTCTGAACGATAGCTTAGTTATGAAATTAACCAGATAATTGTGTTAAATAAATACACAGTGGAGTTGTATTCGTTTAGAATAACATTAAATGTAAATGTCAAATACTATAAAAGCAAGAATAGAAGGTAAAAATTCATGATTTAATTAATTGTAAAATTAATATTCAGTAATAATGAAATATGGAAGCCGTTATGTCCCTTGAATAAAAAAATGATTGCTGAACTATATTGTTCTAGTTATAGAAATACCAAGGATTCATTAATTGTCAGTGCAAGGCACATTATGAAGGCAAATATGTTAAGAGACGGAGATTAAAAAGACAGTGGAGAAATATCTTACTCGAAAGGCATCATGCAAGTAATAATTGTAACTAACGCTGGTATAGCGTATATATAATATTCACACTAGTATTGCTGTGATCCTATGCCAGGACGAAATTGATTGTGGGGTGTAGTTGCGCGCGGTACAGAAGAAATGTGTGTATTTGCTTATGCAAAATTTGGAAAGGATGCTGAATTTATATTGTGTTACGCGCACGGGACCGTGCTGTATGCCGCCCGGAAGTCGCTAATTAAGGAGGATTGGCATTAAGTGCCCTCGCTCCATCATAAGGGTCCTAAGTCCTCCCAAAATGGAATTGCCTAGGAGGCCGGCCAGATATGAAATCAGGTTCAGTTACTTCGAAAGCCCCATTTTTATTGTTGTACTAATCTCATAGCCGCCAACGTGGATACTTCGCAATTATTGTTCTTACATGAGCCAATATGAGCGGATGATATAGCCGCATAATTTAGTGAAAGAAACTATTGTGTTGCTTTTCGAGTCTAAGGAAGGAATATACTTGTAGCCAGTCGCCTTTGTAAGAGAATTCCGTCAGAGTTGAGGAGACCGCATGGCTCCCCTCATAAATAAACTTGAGTGCCTTGACAAGAGAGAAGGGTCGCTTCTAATGATTGTGGTAGGTCAGGAATAGCCCCATGTGTTCATGCGGTCTGCAGAGGTGTATAATCATTTGAGATGATCCGGTAATTAGCGCCGAGATCCATTTATATTAACTATTCTTGCTAAGTATCGTTTACGACCGTACCAATAACGATATAATCGTAACGGAAATTATAGTAAAAATCCCTTTTGTTTGATAATCAACATAAATATTGTTCCCGAGTTATGGAAATCTTAAGACAACCTGGGGAGTTTGTCTTAATTTGATATAGTCAGTAGTTTCCAAAACTCCAGGGGTGCACGAATTCTTCACAGGCAATGCAAAATTAGTGGAATTGTATGGAGTGAGATGATAACTTAAAGCTCATGTGGACCCAATGAAATGTTGTTGTTTGAGTCTTCAGTCTTTTGACTGGTTTGATGCAGCTTTCCATGCCTCCTTGTCTTGAGCTAATCGTTTCATCTCTACATAGCTACCACACCCTACATCCGAAGCAATCTGTTTACATATTCTAACCTTGGTCTACCCCTACAGTTCTTGTCCTCAACCCTTCATTCCATAACTAAGCTTGCTATTCCTGGGTGTCTTAGTATGTGTCCTACTAACCTATCTCTTCTCTTCATTAGCAGTCGCCAGAAACATCTCTCCTCTCCCACTCGTCTTAATGCCTCTTCGTTTGTCACCCTATCTACCCATCTGATCTTCATCATTCTCCTGTAACACCACATTTCAAATGCTTCGATTCTCCTCTTTTCTGCTGCACCAATAGTCCAAGTTTCACTTCCATAGAGTGCGAATCTCCAGCCGAAGGCTTTCAAAAATGACTTCCTAATACCTAAATCTATATTCGATGTCAACAGAGTCCTTTTTTGTAGATAGGCTGTCCTTGCCTGAGCCAACCTACTTTTTATATCCTCTTTGCTTCGTCCTTCACTGATTATTTTGCTTCCTAAGTAACAGAAGTCTCTTACTTCCTTCAGCTTTTCACCTGCCAATTTTATGTCCATAGAGGTTTCTGATTTATTTCGGTTGCATTCCGGTATTTTTGTTTTACATTTATTAAATTTCATCATGTATTCATTCCGTAATACGGAGTCCATACCATTCAAAAACTCATTCAAATCCTCAGGCGTTTCGGCCAAGATGACGATGTCATCAGCAAATCTCAGAGTTGAAATTATTTCTCCTTGAATCTTCACTCCCACTTTAAATTTTTCTCCAATTTCCTTCATTGCTTGTTCAATGTAAAGATTGAAAAGTATGGGTGATAAGTTGCAGCCTTGCCTTACACGTTTCTGAACACCAGCTTCTCTCTCAGGTCCTTCAGCTCGAATGACTGCTGTCTGATTTATGTATATATTGTATATCGCCCTCCTATCCCTGTACTTTATTCCAATAGATTTCAAAATGTCAAACAATTTAGTCCAATCAACGTTATCAAAAGCCTTTTCTAAGTCTACAAATTCACTTATTTTTCCTTATTCTACCTTCCAAAATCAGCCTAAGACTTAGTACAGCTTCCCTTGTTCCTACATTTCTCCTGAAACCAAACTGGTCTTCACCCAATTCCGTTTCTATCTGGCTTTCCATCCTCGTGTAAATTATTCTAGACAGGATTTTCGAAGCATGAGTAATCAAGCTAATTGTACGGTAATCTTCACATCTGTCAGCTCCAACTTTCTTTGGTATAGGAATAATAAATAACATTCTTCTTGAAATCAGGGGGTACCTCACCTGTCTCATAAATCCTACACACCAAGTGAAATAACCTGATCAGACCTTCATCTCCTATGCAGCGTAGCAACTCAATCGGTATATCATCTATGCCTGGTGCTTTGTTCCTGCTTAAGTCTTCCAATGCTCTATCAAATTCTGATCTCAATATTAAATCTCCTTTTGCATCCTCATCAATTTCATCCTCCCTTTCCATTACTTGATTCTCAATCTCCTTTCCCTTATATAAGCTATATAAACTATATAAGCTTTCCATCTCTCAACCTTTTCTTCCCTATCTGTTAGAGGCTTTCCATTTGTGTCCTTAATATTGTCTTCTTTTCCCCAAAAGTAATCTTAATCCTTCGATATGGCTGTATCTCCTTTTCCTGATTTCAGACAATTTTTAATACCCGCACAGTTCTTTTTCAGCCATTCTTCTTTCGCTTCCTTGCACTTCGTGTTAACCTCATTTCTCAGACGTCTGTATTCTGCTTTCCCCTTTTCATCTCTTACATTCTTGGTTTTCCGCCTTTCATCCATCGATTCTCATATATCCTGAGTGATCTACGGTTTTTTACCTATTCTTTCTTTCCTACCAATGTTTTCATCTGCGGATTTTGTTATTTCATTCTTCAAAAGTGCCCATTCGTCTGCAATTGAAGTTTGTTTAGGGTTTTTCATTAGTCCTTCCTTCATACTCTTCTTGAATCTTTCGTTTACATCCTTCACTTTCAGTCTGTCTATTGCCCACCTTTTTGGCTTTTGACTTTTCTTCAGTTTCTTCAACTTTAATATGCATTTCATAACAACCAGATTGTGGTCAGAGTTTATGTCAGCACCAGGATATGTTTTTCAATCCAAAATCTGGTTTCGAAACCTCTGCTTGACCATAATGAAGTGGATTTGGTAACGCCCTGTATCTCCTGGTCTCATCTATGTGTATATTCTTCTGTTGTGGATATTGAATAAGGTGTTAGCTATAGCCAACTCATGCTCGGTGCAGAATTCCATCAGCCTGCTTCCTCGATCATTCCTTTCACCTAATCCGAAATCTCCGACTATCTTCCCTTCTCTGCCTTTTCCTACCACAGCATTCCAATCTCCCATTATTATAACATTTTCACCACCCTTGATATACCTCAGAATTTCATCCATTTCTTCGTAGACCATTTCAACATCTTCATCATCAGCTTGACTGGTAGGCATATAGACTTGTACCACTGTGGTGCACGTAGGTTTAGTATTGATTTTTGCTACAATAATCCTTTCACTATATTGCTCATAATACTCCACCCGCTGTCCAAGTTTTCTACTCAATATGAGACCAACCCCTGCTTGGCCATTGTTTGATTTAGTGCTAATGACCCTATAGTCACCTGACCAAAAGTCCTGTTCTTCCTGCCAGCGCATTTCACTAATCCCAACCAAATCCAACCTCAACCTATCCATTTCCCTTTCTAAGTTTTCTGACATTCCATCTCCTAGCAGACTCCAATGAAATGGTAATTGTTATTATCATTATAAATAATTAGCACAGTAAAGTAATACTCCGATAAGGGAGCATAGAGTGTCCTCGACAATGTATAATTTTGTAAAAATAAACACATAGCCATGAGTAGCTCGTATGTGCAGTTTATGGGAAGAGCTTTATGGAAGTGAGTGTTATTTTGAATTTTTGTCAGGTTTGATGGAACCTTAACCATTGAATTTTAAGTGTAATTTCTAATGATTCCTTGCTCATTTAGGGGCAAGTGTGAAATATAACCTTATAAATTTTTATGTTTTGTAGCGCCTAATTTGAATTATATTAAATAGCTTTTATATTTTGATGTTCATTCTAAGTGTTATCCTTATGCTTTGATTCATAGAGTGAATCATAGAGTGGGAGAATGTACAATGCCCCGAAAAAACAATGAGCTAACGGACGATGATCACGTATTTATTGCGTGCAAGGGCACAGGGATTCGCAATCCCTATACTATACTCTACTCAAGAAAATGGAGTTCCTCAGGGTTCTGTGCTGAGTGTCACCTTGTTCGCGATTGCCATAAACGGCATTGTTGCCGCCGCCGGGTCCGCGTTAGTTCCATCGCTGTATGTAGACGATTTAGCTCAGCATTACAGCGCTGGAAGTATGGCAGTCGGGGAACGGCAATTGCAGCTAGCTATCAACCGGGTCGACAGGTGGGCTCACGACTGGAAAGTTTGAGGAGTGGCCTCTACGTGATATGAAACGACACAAGGCTGCTATGAATGCACTGGTGGATAGAACTGACACTAGTTCAAGATGTAAAGCCTTTGTTGCTAAACAAACAAATAATGCTATGTATGATTTGGACTTCGTCTTGCTGCGCTTATTCCCAGTTTGTGTTAGAATAGGGCTGGCATAATCCAGACCTACATTCGTAAATGGGCGAGCAGATGTAACACGTTCTTTGGGGAAATTACCCATGAGCTGTTGAGCGGCTGCCGCACTTACTTTCTTGCAGCTGAGGCATGAGTGAATGCATTTCGTAACAACTTGTCTTATTGTTGGGATCCAAAAGCGTTGACGTAGTGACGTTATTAGGAGATGAGGACCAGCATGTAAGAGACATTTGTGCTCACTCATCATTATGAGTTTGGTCAGGTGTTGATGAACAGACCATACGATTTTATGTTTAGCTCCATAAGATAATGGAGGGAGCATTCAGAAGTCTTCCTCCTACGCGAATACAACCATCACGATCAAGTATAGGATTCAAATTCTTTATGTTACTTGAGGAACTTAATTCGTTGTGTTTCCTTAACTCTGATATTTCCTTGGCATAAGATAGTGCCTGAGTTATCTTGATTCATTTTTTCAAAGCTGAGTCAATTTCCTCAGCTGACAATGGATTATAATTGCGTTCTGACGACTTCTTACGGCAGTTTGATATGAATCGCATGCAGTACCCAATTGCAAGTTGTAGTTTGAGTAGTTTCGAAAATCTTATAATAAAATTATCTTCATGGACGATGATTGCAAGTGTTGTACGCACTCTTTGCTCAGGCAAGTTCTTAACCATTGTAGCACCTGCCTTCTGCGGCCTTGAAGTGGGTTCTTGTGTTAACCCGAGTGGTCCATGCCACCAGAATTTAGTATCTTGATGAGAGATGTTGGTTCTTGCCCTCGCGAAACTAGATCAGCGGGATTCGATTGAGAGGGTATATGATGCCACAGTCTTGCAGGAGTAGCTTCCTGTATCTCTGCAACTCGGTTTGGTACGAAGGTTTTCCATCTGGTTGGGAAGGACGATAGCCAGGCTAAGACTACCATGGAGTCTGTCCACATGTAGATATTTGTGATGTTCAATGAAATGCTGCCAATAGCCTTTTATGAGCCGTGTTAAGGTCACAGCTCCACAGAGTTCCAAGCGAGGCAGTGTGACTTGCTTTAGAGGTGCTACCCTTGATTTTGCACAGAATAGCATAACAGCTTTCTCCTCCTTTTCATTGGTGGATCTGATATAGACACAAGCGCCATATGCCCTTTCTGATGCATCGCAGAACCCATGAACTTGAATGTTCTTTACGGTGCTGTCAATTAGAACTAAACGTGGTCTTTTTTTTATCTCTTTGATAAGTTGAAACTGACTAGAAAGAATCTTCCATTCTTGTGCAAGTGGCATGGTCAGTGGAACATCCCAGCCTGTCCCTTCTTGACAAAGACGTTGCATGAAAATCTTGCAAAGAATTGTAATTGGAGCTAACAGACCTATGGGGTCAAAGAGTGTTGCTATTTTGGAGAGAATTAATCTTTTGGCGACAATATTCATCAATTGACGTGGAATGGGATAGCTTACGACTTGGAATGCATCTGTGGAAGGTTGCCGCATGAGACCTATACTTTCACCATGTCACTGTTATCATCAGTAAGAGCATGTTGAATTTCCTGGAGATGACATGGGATAGAGTTCAACAGGTCTTGATTGTTGAAGCACCACTTACGAAGGATGAATCCTCCACATTTCAGGAGATTTTGAAGTTCAGTTTGTATTATTTGAGCATCTTCAATTGAGTCTGCGCCAGACCTGCAGTCATCCACATAAAAATCTTGTCTGAGGATAGCAGTTGCTCCGGGAAACCATTCCGCTTCGTCGATGGAGAGTTGCTGAAGGCATCTCGTTGCCAGAAATGGAGCTGATGAAGTTGCATACGTAACTGTCGTGAGGGTATATGTCTTAAATGATTCTTGTGGATTTTATCGCCACAGTATGCGTTGAAGTTGTTGATCTTGAGGAGCGATTTTTGTTTGCCTGTACATCTTTTCAATATCTGCAGTGAAGGCTAAAGGTTTTGTGCGGAATCCTAAAATTATAGAACAGAGGTCATCTTGTATTGTGAGGCCTACAAGGAGGAGTTCGTTCAGGCTAGACCCATTGTCGGTTTTGGCTGATGCATCAAATAGAGCACGAATTTTTGTTGTCGTACTGGTTAACTTTAGCACAGAATGGTGTGGCATGTAATAACTGCCTTCATCTTCTTCAATAGTCATCTGATCAATCTTCTGCATGTGACCAAGCTTTTCGTATTTCCGCATAAAGTAGACATATCTCTCACGTAAGTCATCGTCGTTTTAAAGTCGTCTTTCTAATAGGTAAAAGCGTTGAGTAGCCATTTCCTTTGATTTCCCAAGTTGCTGGTGATCCTTTTTCAGAGGAAGGCTTACTATATATCTTCCAGACTCGTCTCTTTTGATGTGTTCCTGGAAATGATGTTCTCAGTCTTTTCCTTGGGAAGAGTAAACAATTTGGTTTATTTCCTCGAGATGCCAGAACTTATGAATTTGAACTTCCAAGGTGAGGTCATTGCGAAGAGGAAACGTTTGATTTTGCCGCAATTCCCCTCGGGGCGTTGGTTGAATGTAACTGCCACTGAGAATCCAGCTGAATTGTGTGTTTTTCAACACTGGGTAACCACCTGAACGTTTCTTCTGTTCCATCTTCAAAAGCTGCAAGAAAACAGATGCTCCAATAAGCAGGTATGTTCTTTGTGGTATGTAAAAGCTTGGATCTGCTAAGGAGATGTCTTTAGGTAAGTTCCAACCTTCATGAGGAATGTATGAGGCCGGTAGGTTTCCTGTTATTTTCGGGAGCACAATGCAGTCAAAGCTGATGCAGTAGGCATTTACTGTAGAATAGACTTCTAGGCTCACTGTAGAATCAGAATCGGAAGAAAGATTTCAGTATTGTGTGGTGTTTTTCTCTTTTCAAGTGAAGTTGCTGAACAATCTTTTCCGAGACGAAGTTGCTCTGAGAACCATTATTGAGGATAGCTCGAACTGTATGAAATCTTCCTTTAGAGTCTTTGACCTTGACAAGGGCCGTACTTAACAACACTTGAGTTTTGGGTTGAAGTTTCATCGAATGGTAACTAGATTGTGGATAGATTGTTTCTTGGGGTTGGGCTTTTGATAACATACTAGCTTGTGGTTTAGGAAACTTCTCGTATCATCATGCAACAAGGTATGATGTCGCTTACTGCATTGTTTGCGCGTTGTCTTGGATGGGCATGCGTTCCATTTGTGTGATGAACTAAGGCAATTGCTACATATGTTATCTCTTGTAATTTTAAACCTGTCATGGATGCCTTTCTGTAGAAATTCTGGGCAAGCATAGAGTTTATCTGCGCCTCTATACATAAAACACTGACTACTGGTAGATACATAAGATTGATGTTGTAGAGTTAATCGTGGATTCGGCCTGGGATGATTGCTAAGATTGGTGCTAGGTGCTCCAGTACCGGTAATAGTGTAAAGCTGCAATGTTTGACAACGCATTTCTAAAAAGCTGATGAGTTCGTTGAATTCCACTGAATCTGAATGAGCGTGTTCGGTTTCAAATTCTAACCTTAGTTTTTTAATCTAGTCGTGAGAGCAGTAAATCGTTAAGCAGCAGATTTAAAATGCTTGCTTGAGGATTTAGGGTTTTGAGGGCGTTTCCACTTACTTGGAATGTACTGATCAGCTGGCGTACTTCACTCTCAGTCAAGCTTGGTTTGGTAGATGAATCAATAATTTGCCTGATGTGTTCAGCGGCGATTAACTTTGGTCAATGAGAGCGATTGACTAGAATTTTGTAGGCTACTGGGAAATTAGCGTCCGAAATACTTATATTTTTGATGCAATCCTTTGCTTCGTCCTTCAAGGAAGAAAGCAGGTAATGGTATTTTTCTATGTTGGATAGGTCATTGTTATTGACTACTAAACCTTCGAATGTGTGCTTAAAATGTAACCAGCTGGTCAGGATCCCGCTAAAAGTAGGGAGACTGATTTTAGGGAGTTTTATATTCCTTGACATACCGTGCGATGATTGAGAGAGCATTTCTTCATAAACGTGTATGGTTTGTCGACTGTATGCCTTCCTCAAATTAGCTTCCAGAAGGTCAATAAGGTCTTCGAGCTCTTCTCGGTATGAGGCGTGAGCTTCACCGTTTTCAACGTCATGCAATTCCAACTCGAATTCAATTTGTTTGAAGTCTTCGCTGATGGTGGATCAGTCTATTAAGTTTTATTTGAATGAGATAAACTCTGACCACAATCTGGTTGTAATGAATTGCAGATTAAAGTTGAAGAAACTTAAGAAAAGTCAAAAGCCAAACAGGTGGGCAATAGACAGACTGAAAGAGAAGGATGTAAACGAAAGATTCAAGAAGAGTATAAAGGAAGGACTAATGAAAAACCCTAAACAAACTTCAATTGCAGACGAATGGGCACTTTTGAAGAATGAAATAACAAAATCCGCAGAAGAAAACATTGGTAGGAAAGAAAGAATAGGGAGAAAACCGTGGATCACTCAGGATATACTAGAATTGATGGATGAAAGGCGGAAACACAAGAATGTAAGAGATGAAGAGGGGAAAGCAGAATACAGACGTCTGAGAAATGAGGTTAACAAGAAGTGCAAGGAAGCGAAAGAAGAATAGTTGAAAGAGAAATGTGCAGGTATAGAAAATTGTCTGAAATTAGGAAAAGTAGACACAGCTTATCGAAGGATTAAGAATACTTTTGGGGAAAAGAAGACTAAGTGCTGTAATATTAAGGACACAAATGGAAAGCCTCTAACAGATAGGGAAGAAAAGGTTGAGAGATGGAAAGAATACATCGAGAGTTTGTATAGGGGAAAGGAGATTGAGAATCATGTAATGGAAAGGGCGGAGGAAATTGATGAGGATGCAAAAGGAGATTTAATATTGAGATCAGAATTTGATAGAGCTTTGGAAGACTTAAGCAGGAACAAAGCACCAGGCATAGATGATATACCGATTGAGTTGCTACGCTGCATAGGAGATGAAGGTCTGATCACGTTATTTCACTTGGTGTGTAGGATTTATGAGACAGGTGAGGTACTCCCTGATTTCAAGAAGAATGTAATCATCCCTATACCAAAGAAAGTGGGAGCTGACAGATGTGAAGATTACCGTACAATCAGCTTGATTACTCATGCTTCAAAGATCCTGTCTAGAATAATTTACAAGAGGATTGAAAGCCAGATAGAAACGGAGTTGGGTGAAGACCAGTTTGGTTTCAGGAGAAATGTAGGAACAAGGGAAGCTGTACTAAGTCTTAGGCTGATTTTGGAAGGTAGAATAAGGAAAGATAAGAGAACGTTCATGGCTTTTGTAGACTTAGAAAAGGCTTTTGATAATGTTGATTGGGCTAAATTGTTTGACATTTTGAAATCGATTGGAATAAAGTACAGGGATAGGAGGGTGATATACAATCTGTACAGAAACCAGACAGCAGTCATTCGAGCTGAAGGACATGAGAGAGAAGCTGGTATTCAGAAACGTGTAAGGCAAGGCTGCAACTTATCACCCATACTTTTCAATCTTTACATTGAACAAGCAATGAAGGAAATTAGAGAAAAATTTAAAGTGGGAGTGAAGATTCAAGGAGAAATAATTTCAACTTTGAGATTTGCTGATGACATCGTCATCTTGGCCGACAAGCCTGAGGATTTGAATGAGTTTTTGAATGGTATGGACTCCGTCTTACGGAAAGAATTCATGATGAAAATCAATAAATGTAAAACAAAAATACTGGAATGCAGCCGAAATAAATCAGAAACCTCTATGGAGATCAAATTGGCAGGTGAAAAGCTGAAGGAAGTAGGAGACTTCTGTTACTTAGGAAGCAGAATAACCAGTGATGGACGAAGCAAAGAGGATATAAAAAGTAGGTTGGCTCAGGCAAAGAAAGCATTTCTACAAAAAAGGAATCTGCTGACATCGAATATAGATTTAGGTATTAGGAAGTCATTTTTGAAAGCCTTTGTCTGGAGGGTGGCGCTCTATGGAAGTGAAACTTGGACTATTGGTGCAGCAGAAAAGAGGAGAATTGAAGCATTTGAAATGTGGTGTTACAGGAGAATGACGAAGATCAGATGGGTAGGTAGGGTTACAAACAAAGAGGTATTAAGACGAGTGGGAGAGGAGAGATGTTTCTGGCAACTGTTAATGAAGAGAAGAGATAGGTTGGTAGGACACATACTAAGACACCCAGGAATAGCAAGCTTAGTTATGGAAGGAAGGGTCGAGGACAAAAACTGTAGGGGTAGACCAAGGTTAGAATATGTTAAACAGATTGCCTCGGATGTAGGGTGTCGGTGCTATGTAGAGATGAAACGATTCGCTCAGGACAGGGAGGCATGGAGGGCTGCATCAAACCAGTCAAAAGACTGGACTCAAACAACAACGAGATTGGCGTCCACAGAATTTATTTCGTTGTTCACAAAGTTTTGTATACGGGTCACCCTAGCCCTTAAAATGGCTCGCTTCTTAATTAATATTCGTCTGTTGGTATCCTCCATGTTTATGTGTTGCTGTGGTCCCGTAAGGGAAGCTAGAATAGACTATAGTTACTTCTAACGGCTCGATCACGGATAATTGTTATTCTGAGCTAGTTCGTAATTTATTTGATACATCAAGAAGGCTTAGGAAATTTTACGAGATTTTGAGATAGTTCGTTACTTCGTAAACAGATGGCGTTAGTTGTTGCTTAGTCTTTGTCTTGTTTTACTAGGGTTGGGATGATCGCTAGGTTATGTTGTTTATGTACTTACTATTTGTACGACATCGAGCAGACTTATACGTAAGTGACTGCAATCTAAAGCGTATTTACAACTTACGTTAGGAAACCGGGTTTCATGGTAAATCCATCCAGGCCGAGGGGACCAATAAATATAATGATGATCAATGAACTGTATGCGTATTTTATTTATTGTGGACTGTCGCTTGTTTGTTATGTAGGTTGTCAAGGACGAAGCCAAAGAAGATCTAAGTACAGTACATAGATTTAAAATAATAGTATGTAATACATTAGTTACAATAGTTGCCAACGTCATCCTTACGAATAATGTTATCATTGAGAGTACCAATGAATTCACTCAAAACATTTGTGTTTGTCACATGAACTGGTAAAGTAAATTTGCTTCCCAAATTATGTAGGACATTACTTTCAACATGAGCAGTTACTATAAGTTACCGAGCCGAAAATGTAGGCTACTCGGACACTCCCGGCACTAAACGCCATACGCTAAAAAACTATAATTGATCATTGATCCTTAGGAAAATTCGGGCTAAGAGTTAATTCTCGGAAGACAAAATTAATGGTGGTTGATAAAAAGAAACAATCAATTTTAGCTAATATAATGTTAAATGATTGTGCCATTGAACAAGTAACGGAATTTCGCTATTTGGGAAGTATGATTAATTATGACAACAGATGCATCTCAGAAATTAAGAAAAGAATAGTGTTGGCGAAGAAAGCCTTTCAAAATAAGAAGAATTTGCTGCTCAATGAGCACCTCAACTTAAAGATAAGGAAGTCATTTCTCAAGACCTTTGTTTGGAGTGTGTTGACCTATGGTTGTGAAACATGGACACTGGGGGAAAAGAGAAGAATCAAAACTTGAGGCAGCTGAAATGTGGTTTTGGAGACGAATGATCCGAACAAGCTGGGTGGAAAGAAAGAGAAATGAGCTTGTTCTGAACCAAATTCAGGAGAATCGATGCCTGTTGAACACCATCAAGAAAAGGAAATCAAAATTCATGGGACACGTACTCAGACATGACACTCTCCTCCAGGTCATTTTTGAAGGAAAATTTTTGGGGCAGAAACCAAGGGGACGACCAAGACAATCATATCTCAAGAACATTGTCAAGGAAATGGAATGTGAATCGTATGTCAATATGAAGAGAACTGCTGAAGACCGTAAGAAATGGCTGCAACGACAAGGCTTTTAGCCTTTAGAAGCTGATGATGATGATCATCAACATATACAGAGGATTTTAATATTGGCACAAGGTCGTCAGTTATGTTCAGAAGGAGAAAAGATGTATCTTTATTAATTACATACCAGTTACTTGGAAGAGATATATATTGTATTCGAGCGCTAAGCTCTTCTGAGGAGAAAAAATTACTCTTACATTCATGTTCAGTTTTTTCATTGAGGCGCTGTTCTATGGCCTTATCCAAATGATTTTGTTCCTTCCTTTCTCTTTCAAGAATAGAAATGTATCATTAAACCTAAAATATATATTTCCATCGGGGGGGGGGGGGGGGCAGTATATTGACCTTAAGTTCCTTGCTCTAGTTTTCCTTCAACTTGAGTTGGCTGTGTTGGGTAATATTTTATATTTTTACTGCAACAAATTCATTTCTGGTTGCTGGGGTTACATATAAGACCTGCGGGCAGTCGTGGAGAACATTGAGGTATGGACAACAGTAAACTCCATGGAAATAAACAGTGCCAAGACAAAGGCAATGAAATTCATAAGGGGAGGCAGGCTATCTAAGGCTATCTAAGAAACCATAGAAATTGTACCAATCTTCAAATACCTAGGTGTTAAACTACAAAAAACTGGAACCACCTTCGCTCTACATACACAAGAGAGAGGGACGGCTGAAACGAAAGCCACTTACGACATCCCTAAGCCCCAGAAGCTATCCCTGCCAACCGGGATCGCGCTGTTCAAACTCAAAGTTGCTCCCACTGCAACGTACTGCGCTCGAAATTTGGATTATTTATTTATTTATTTATCGTGTCAGAAGTACAAAGTAAACATAGAAAAATGAAACAATAGAAATATTAAACACTGGTTGACCAATAATTTGCCACGACGAGTGCATTTGAAGTTGCTCCCATTAAGTCTTTAATGGTGCAAGTGTCTGGAGAAGAAGGACACAGTAGAAGATGATCATTGTTCTGCTCAGTACCACACTCGCAGTAAACTGATTCCACAGGAAGGCCCCATTTCTGCTGGTTAGTCTTGCATCTCGTGGTACTGGAGCGTAGCCGATTAAGAGCCTTCCATGTTGTCCACTTTTCTGAATGTCCAGAGGGAAGCTCTTCCTTTGGGACCATCCATTCTCTTAAATATTGGCATTTTCCCCGCCACATTGAGATTCTTGCTTGCTGTGATGTTCCTTTAAGAGCTTCAGTGGTTTTCAAGAAGCTCTTTCTTGATTTCAGCCTAGGATGTGCTGGCTGACAAGCATACAATTGGTGAGTTTCCATAGTCATAGCCTTGCTTTTCTCATATCTAGCAGCAACCTCGCGTCGGATTTCAAGTGGTGCAATACCAGCGAGACGGTGAAGTTTATCTATGGGTGTAGGTCTTAAACAGCCCGTGATAATACGGCAGGTGTCATTTAATGCCACATCTATGTTTCTAGTATGGCTGGACTTGTGCCACACCGAGCATCCATATTCAGCAGTGGAGTAACACAGTGCTAGCGCGCTTGTTCTCAGAGTACATGGATGAGCTCCCCAGGTGTTGCCTCTCAGTTTCCGCACTATGTTGTTTCTGGCAGACACTTTTTGCTTCACGTTTAGACAGTGCTTCTTAAAAGTGAGCGTACGATCCAGAGTTACTCCCAGATATTTTGGAGTCGGACAATGCTGAAGAGGGATTCCTTCCCAAGTGATTTGCAGGGTTTTAGCTGCTTTTTTTTTGTTATTGAGGTGAAATACACAACTCTGAGTTTTGGTAGGATTTGGCTTCAGGTGATTGTCACTGTAGTAGCTAGTAAATTCTTTCAGGGCCTTAGTCAAAGTCTGTTCTACATTTACAAAGCAGTTGGCCTGAGCAGTGACTGCACAGTCATCAGCATAGACAAAACTCTGGGTACCTTCAGGTAAAGGCTGATCATTGGTATAGATGTTGAATAATAGTGGTGCGATTACACTGCCTTGCGGTAACCCATTCTTCTGTGTTCTCCATCTGCTTCTTTGTCCCTGGAATTCCACAAAAAATCTACGGTTTTGGAGAATATTTCTAATGTTGCACACTAGGTGGAAGTCTTTGGTGATGTCATACAATTTTGCTAGAAGAAGCCGATGATTGATTGTGTCGTAAGCTGCAGAGAGATCAATGAAAACAGCGCCTGTAATGAGCCGCTTTTCGAATCCATCCTCAATGTACTGTGTCAAGTTTAATACCTGTGATGCGCAACTTTTCCCTTCTCGAAATCCAGCTTGCTGTGGTATAAGAAATGCCTCCACTTTTCCAATAAGTCTCTGAAGGATGAGCCTCTCTAGGACCTTGTACAGGTGACAGAGCAAGGAGATAGGCCTATAGCTTTTGGGATCCAACCTATCTGTGCCCGGTTTAGGGATAGCAATGACTCGAGCCTTTCGCCAGATTTTGGGAATTTTGCATTCTTGGATACAATTGTTCATTAATTCCAATAGCCATCGCCTCGTTACAGGACCAAAATTCTTGATCTGCTCAACTCGAATATCGTCTAGTCCAGCTGCTTTTCCCAATTTGCACTTCCTTAGTGCTAATTCCAGTTCGGCTTCAGTAAATGATGAAGATAGGATGTTGCTCTCTTGGTTGTACTGCTGTGCTATTGGTTTCTTATCTAGCTTTCTAGATCGGGTTAGTTTACCATTAACTAGCAACTGGTGGGCAATTTGATCTGCCTTTATATTAGCAAATGTGCTGGCTTGAGTGTTATCATTACTGAGACGTCGTAATAGTCTCCATGCCTTTTGGCTACTCTTGCTCATGTCACAGTCTGCCATTAGTTGTATCCACTCATCCCTTTTCGCCATTGATACTGAGGAAAGAACGCTTTGGGCAATGATTGATGTTTCTTCGCTAAAAGGATCATGTTCATACTTCTTATAATATTCCTCAAGCAGAGTGGCCGTTTCAGGTTTAATGCCTTTGATAAAATTTATTCTGCAGCCTCTTGGAATTGATGCCCTTGAGGAGGTTTGGACAATGTCTACAAACTTGTCGTACTCTTCAGGGACAGGAGCTATGTTCAGAATGTTCTCATCCAAAATGTTTGAAAATCTTGTCCAGTCAGCCTTCTTAAAGTTGTATCTTCGCCTAAATCTAACTTCTTGAGGTCTTATTGATGGCAAAATTTGGCACATGATGGGCCTGTGCTGTGTGTTAGGTATTGGTGCACACACAGCTTTGGTACATGTATGCACAATGCTTTCACTAACAAAGAGGAGGTCTGGATTATAGCCTCGTCCCCATCTTCGACTATTAAAAGAAGAAGGAAGTTTGCTATCATGGATGAGGGCGAGTTGAAAATGTTCAGCCCACGAAAGCACTGCCTCACCATTTTTGTCCTCATGTGCGTAACCCCATACATGACTGTGGCTGTTGAAATCACCTATAACAATGGAGGCTCTACTTTTATCAAAATTTTGGGGTGGAATGAAGGAAAATTCTGCTGCAGGTGGTTTATAAACTGAGGTGATTATACAGTTACTTAGCTCCACGGTGATAATTTCAATATTGTTTTCATCTGACTGGCAGACACTTTTGACTTCCAAATTCGGCTTAGCAAAAATGGCACTTCCATATAGAGCGTGTGATCTTTCAGCAATCAGTTTCATGCCAGGAACAGATGGGCGTTTCTGCATCATATCTCTGTGTGTTTCCTGAACACATAGAACATCACACTGCTTGTCGTGACAAAGTTCATCCAAAAGTTGTTCTTTACAAGATGATATTCCTTCAATGTTAACAGAAATGACTGTTAAAGTTGGTTCTGAAAAGAACCGTTTGTTAGAAGTCATTTTAAATAACTCTGTTACTTCTGGTGTGAGAGAATCAGCCGTCTAGGAAGAGTCCTAGTCCGTTGTCCAGGAGACACCCGGATGTATATAAATATCGCATGCAAATACACCCTACTGGGATGTTATTATACGAGCCCATGATAAAATTTAACATTGGAAAATAAATCTTGGAAGTTGGCTCAAGACGAGTTTTGTTAGCGAACGCAAGCTATGGGAGAAACCCATCACGTGATCAGAGACGCCCAGAATATTCTAAATCTTTGGAAAGTGCATAGCAACAAGGAAATTGCGCGAAATATTACCAGTTAATTGTTTAAAAAAATATATAATTGGATATATGCTTTCAGCCAATGAGAGGAGGGTTTATGGAAGCAGACATGGATTTTTACCTAGTTAATGTGATTAACTATGACATTAAAGCCCTATGAAACAATTTTACTCCATTCAAAACATGAAGAAAATTAAAAGAAGATATTACTACTACTTTGAATGACGTTAAACGGAAGAATTTCACAGTAATAAGGATTATTACAAGTGCGCGCCACTAATTGCGCGGGATTAACAATGGCGCGAATTTCAGACGAGTTGAAGGAGAGACGACAGCCAAGAGCGTTCTTCTCTCGACTGACTTCATAGCGACAAGACGTATCGTCCGGAGGTAATTCATTCCCGTAGACGTGATACAGAGTGAGGTCCTACGTGACACAAGAGGCAGCGGTGTTTCAGGCCAACATTTTCTAGAGCCCCGCATCAAACTAGGTGAAGTTGAGCGGCGGATAATTTGCTTAATAGCGGACAAGTGTTCGACTTTGTCGAGATAGAAGTGTTTTCATTTTACTTATCCAGTGATAAGGCTCCACCACAAGAAGATTCATTAAAATCCATCGAGTATTTTAAGAGATATTTGAGACTCTGTGTTGTCAGACAAAGTTACTCAACTCCGAGCGGAGAATATCATTTTAGTGCAGTGCGACTTCAACCCAAGTAAGTCCACGTTCCAGAACGAAGTAAATACACTGATATTGTATGAACATTGTGACTTTATTGTGTATGAACATTATGATGGCTACAGACAATTATGAAGTGGAATTGGTTTATGACTTTTTAAGTGTGTGTGATTATGTATTAAACTATTACGCATACGGGAAATATCAAGGCAGAGTTGTGATAGCAACAATGGAACTACGTTAAGAAACAATGAGAAGATCTATAACATCTAGATAAATAGAATGCCGAGACAACATGATGCATTCTGTACACTTCCATCCAGTGCATTTAATGTAGTTTCATGTACATTCATTCTCGACTATGAGCAGATATAATCTTTCATTGACCAACTAAATGAACTTTACCATCTACGATAGTGAATCGACATTCAACTTACGAATTTATTTTGTAACGATGATGCTATCCAGAATATATTGCTCAATGATGATGGAGGAACTTCTAGAGATGTCAGTGATTGAAGAAGCATCAACGGACGACAGAAGAAATCAGCCCGATGATGGTTCCAGATGGAACTCAAGTCCGAGGAACGAGGTTCGATACCAGGAGGAAACGAAAATGCCGAGAAGGAATCCTTTCCATTCTTGAGGAAGCAGCTCGTATCCGATGGATTGGACTAGGTTTGATTTCAAAAAATCATGCCTGGATGACGATCCAGTTGGGCATTTTCTGATACCCGACAATGAACTTCAATTTTCTACAAGACCAAGGTAGAGATGGTTTCCATTATTATTTTGTTTGAGTGTGTTTAATGGTATTTGGAAACAACAATTCTCCATATTTGTTTTATGTATTATCACTTCGATGTTTAGTAAATTTTATTCTTCGAGTGTGTATAAGATGAAAGTCAGTTATCATCTATACTTGTTAAATATTTTATGATTCAGTTTCTGAACTGAAGTCATTTGTTTGAGAAATTTAATTTCCATTGGGAAAATCTTTAAGGAAGTCATTATTCTACGATTTCGATTTTTATTCAAGACTTCAGACATTTAGTCTAGGACATTCACGAAATTGGGTGTTCTTTCTGTAAGAAGAAATATATATTTAGGAGAAGTTAGTTATTGTTGTTTTAAGGGGCGGAACTACGAGGTCAACTTCCCCTATTTATGAGAAGAAATCGACGAGTGATATAATGTGAAATATCGCCCAATATTAGAAACAATTCGACGATCTAAGCAAGCTACATTCGTTATGAATACGACGTGAAAGTGAATAGTTATGAACATTCTTTGTGTAGAATGAAGATACATTCTGTTAATGACAAAGTTATATTGAATTGAAAGGAAGGCATTGATCTTCGTTAATTATAAATGATTAAAGACATATCTTTTGAAAGATAATTTATTCGATCTTAGGAAAGTTTAGTTAATACTTTTTCCGGTTGTGATCGATCCTTGTTGAGCGATAAGATAACACGAGGTGTTATCAAGGCACATGTGTAACACTACGTTATGTGTCAACGTAGTATTACAACCGTGCACTTTTTATAAATGACCAGTAGGAGGAAACATGTATATTTTTGTTATATATTTGGAGACATGGTGTTTTATGTCTGAGTAATTTTGTTTAGTAAACCTTGAAAGATCTATAAATACCATCTTTTAAGAACGATCAATGGAATTCTAGAACAGATATCGCTGTTCATTAATATGTTGTATTATTGGGACAACAATAAGATCTAAGCTAGGAGAGAGCTATGCCAGTACAGTGGAACCATTGTTGAGAACAAGAGTGTTAATGACATGAGAGTTTTATAGGAGAGTTATGGAGGATTATGCCATTAATAGCTGTTTGTAATACGAAGGGGATTGCCGTATTCTTTGTCATGAAGTACTGAGGATTGTATAAATGTAGCATTGTTGTATTTTTAAAGAAAGTCAGTGAAGACTTCTCATGTGGTCAGATCTGCGACACGAATGTCGTTTATTGGCGGAACTTCATTAGGAAAAGATTTAATGTCCCTGTTCTCCAAATTGTTATTAACTGTTTAAAACTGGAGTTGTAAAAACAATGAACTCATCTTGAATGATCTGTCATTGAGATACTGATAAGGTCTTTTAACTTTGATATGACAAGAAAGTGGTCAGGCATCGTGTAAATAGAAGGCTATAGTAAATTAATACTATGAGAAATGAGCGTTGCTAATGAAACTAACGCGGTCGTATCGCACAATAATAAGTCTTAGAAGCGGTAGACACTTGTATATAGTATATAAATATTTTATTTTGTTAATATAAAGGGTTGTTAATTTTGATAATAATAATAATGTTTAAATATTTTTGACTTAGGTTATGGCCAGAAGGAGTGAATGTTTTTCAAATGAGTGTTTGATTTTCATTGTTAATACAGTGTGTATGCTAGCATCGTTGGTCATGAACAACGATCGAAATTGTAAGAATGATTATTTCAAGTATGAATGAGTTTCAACTAGAATTAGCTGAGATATGACAGTTTTTGTAAAGTTTTATTTTATGAAACGCGAAGACTGCGTTTTCGTGTTCATTTGATAGCATTGTGAGTCTAATGTCGACCACAACGGCTGAGAAGCAAGCAGATCCCGTTTCTGGTTAGTTAGTTATTGTTGTTTTAAGGGGCGGAACTACGAGGCCCGTTTCTGGCAGGGTAAGGCAAACAAATGAATGGAATTCTCGCACCTGTGGTGTGGAGGACTGACAAGAAGGATATAAAATAACCAGTCCAGTTGTTCACGGACACGTGACTGAAAATGCCAAGAATTTTAAATGGAATGCTCGCTTTGAAGGAGCAGCAGTATAAAATGTAGAGGTTCATTTTTAACACTTGCAGACGGCAGAGCGTCTTTGAATTCCAACAGTGTATGCATGTATAAATGTAGGGAGTTTTTATTTGAGTGTCAGTGGCGTAAATGTATATTTAAATTTAGGGTGTTATATAGATTTTGAGTTGTTATTTAGTTCTATTAATAAATTTATATTTTTCTACACGTTTGTTCGGTGTTCCTTTATTACTCTATAAATAGAGACATGTTATGGAACAGCCTAAAATAGATAGGATGTTTTTTCCCCTTCGTCAATGCCCCGAGAAAAGCAGGTAAGTTTGCACACTTACGTATTAAAGCTAGTTTGTTATATCCATAACATGTTTGAAGCTTGCTGTGTATAATCTTGGAGAACTCACTGGCGGGACTGTGATATGATCTTAAGCCAGGACTTTCACTTTTCAAAAATCCAGCTTCGCTTTGGATGACCAGCGAGTACCTCCTTGATTTTTACGGGTACAGTACGGAATCCAAATAACATGGCCATACCTGACAGCAAAGAACCTTAGGAAAATATAAAGCATTAAAGCCAAATTCCTAAAAAAAAGCCCTCTCGATCTCTAAATTCACAAGGAACTGCTACGCGTATACATTAGCAGCGTAGTCATTCTTCATAGAGGACATGAAACTCTGCTTCGGATTACCGGAAACTCAAGCATACAAAACAGTTATGAAGGAAAGACAGAACAAAGCCAGCGAGTTCCCGGAGCAAATAATGGACACATAAGCGATGAAAACAGAAGCCTGGAAGTGACCGAAATATGAGCTTGGCCATCTGTACACAAAGATTCGCCGCCCACGCGTTCCATGGGAAGATATGTCGGAACAAGTATCACTTGCTGAAATGTGTAAACAGACCCAGCGCTAAACACGCTAACGAATGACTGGTGAAAAACAGAAGTAAATATGTAAACATACATATCTATTGTCATTTAGACTTTCACGGCCCGTGTTACTATTCATAATGTTATGCATAAGCCCAAAATTCAACATTATGAATATATATCTATTGTTGATGGTTTGATTTAATTATTTAGAAAGGTATCAAGAAATAACTGAATTCTGATTACCGGTACTTGAGTTAACATTTGATCTCTATTCCAGTTGCAAGCTATAATATACTGACGAATAGAAAGATTTAATATTTTTTTGAGAGTGAAGAGATATTTATTACTGTTCCTGAACATTATAATACAGTTATTGCTGATAATTAAAAAATTAAAATTAATTAATTGTATCATTATTAAGATGGTCCGGTGTCAAATCGATAATTCTTTACGTTCTGAATTGCATTCATTTTTGTGATATAGCAGTAAAATCCTAATGAATGACTGAATGAACCCTACCACTCAACAAGACTGCATTCAATCATTGCAGTCATTAGAAGCAACGTAAATAAATTACTTCCAACAGAGGTCAAGTTTAGAAGGAATACTGTTACACATTAGAACTGACTAGCAATGGTTAATAAAATTATTAAATCTCGTCCAGTGACCTATCGATTTAGTGAAATCTGGAAGAATCATTTTACATTACTGCACTATGCACGCTTTGATAAAAATAATCTTTAAAAATATTGTCACTGTATGACATGTCTTTGAGTCTTCTGTAGGTCTTATTGTGGCAGAAAGCTATTATTAAGTGGTTTGTCATAAATTCCCAGATCCAACCGCTTCGAAACTATTAAAGTAACAGATGTGAGATTTTATCAGGAAAGGAATTGAATACTACGTATATATCATTAAATTATACTATGCCATTAAGTAACAGATCAACTATTGTATATTTATACAAATCTACTGGGTAGTAAAACATTGTAAATGCAAACTATTCCTTCTTTTAAAAACCCCATTCACCTTGTGTTACCTTCCAATTTGGAATTTTCAATGAATATTGTACATTGGTGTTAGTTATAAATATCAATTAACATGTGAGAAATTAATGTGTAGCCTATACATTCAGGAAATACTAATAACACATACAGAATTTATTTGACTTGGTAGTAAATTATAATTTTTACCCTTCTGCTAGATTAATATGTTTTAATTTGTATCTCTTTAGTAACTGCTACTCTTCGGTAAGTAAGTTACATTAATATCTACATTTTATCATATTATTTATGTTCGACCCTGACTATTATATGTCAGAAAACTGTACTATAATTAGGCTCATTATAACACTATTTTTCATTATGAAACAGTTTCTCCCACCAAGCAGAGCTCAAGAAACAGTTGTTTGACCAATTAGATTCTTAGTTGCGCTGAGTTCCACGGCCTTCTAATTTAAATTTCACTGCCTCGCCTAGTGTCATAGTAGGGTAATTGAGGTGGCCATGGTCAAATACTAGACATTCTCTGCGTCTCATGCACTCTGTTCAGTACATAAAACTGGCGAAATCTCGACAGATATTTATGAATATTTTTATTCAAACATAAAATAGATATAATAATTATCGTCTAACATAAACAGTCGTATGCAACTCGCCTATAATGGTAATTAAGACACTCGTATGGACATTATAAAACTCGCATACGCTCGTTTTATAAACATACTCGTGTCTTAATTATTGCCATTAAAGGCTCGTTGCATAATGTACTATTCTATATTGCATTAAGTTACCTAATGACAAATTCCTATATTTTTGCTGAAATTTTCTCAGGATATGTATATTGCTGAAGTTGGTATGCTGGTGCATGTTCTAGGAGTAAATTTTGTTAATTATTAAAAATAAAAATGACACTCAAACTAAATATTTGTACCGTATCATGAAATCATCATCATCATCCGTGTCCAACTCCAGTCAACCGGGTGTTGTAAACTAGCCTCTTCCACTGCTGTCCATCCTTCCCACTTCTCCTGCTCCATTACTTCTGCCACATCCAGTCCAATGTTACATATGTCTTGTCGGATTTGGTCCATCCATCTCTTTATCGGCCTTCCAACCAATCTATTACCGTCGAGGTTCCTCACCGTCTCCATCTTTGCAGCTCTGACCATTTCCATCCTTTGCACATGGCCAACCCATCTTAATCTCGACCTTTGTATTCGCTGAAGTAATGGTTCCGTTATATATAATACTTGCCTAATTTTCGAGTTTCGGATTTTCTCTCTTCTTGTCTTCTGGAGAGATGTTACATTAGTGAAATGTGGAGAATAATCCCCATTCACTTCATCCCAAACTAAAAATGCTGCATCATGATGAATTTTCAATATTTTAACCCCGGCTTTTCGCACTCAGTTTAGGATGTCGACTGGGTGAAGATTAAATGGCCATATCTCCAATTACTCATGTTAGTAAAATTAATTCACAAACACAGATTAAACTCCAATTCACAGGGTTCGTTTCATGGTATGTACAACGAGTTAATGAGTAAGTATTTGCCCACCTTGTTCAATCCTGTGCCATGTAGCAAGTGAGAAATGCAAGACGTCCTAGATTTATTAATTATTTATTAATGTCCTGAATGCAGTACAAGCCTTCTCGTGCTAATGATGGGAGGTATTTTGTATTGTACCCGCCTATAGACGGAGAATGTTTGGTCATAACCCAGACTAAACTCACAGAATTCGGGGGTGTTACGTTCATCCCACCGTATGACTGTACATTCGGATATGGAAGCACTCTTAGGTCAACAAGACTACACAAAATACTCACATCTTATGTTAACATGAAATTATTATCTGTAGGGAAGCACCAAAAAACAAAATACAATCAAAAATTGAACAAAACTTACTTGGAATCACTCCAAACAATCAATCAATCAATCAAATAAAATCAAGTTACTTCGACAAAGCTTAAAAATCATTTCAAAATTATCTTGCTTAAATTCCCTCTCTTTAAATCGTTAATATTCCTTTAACTGGAAATTACTACTCATTTAGACATCGAGCATGTCTATCACACTTTCAAATTTCATCTAAGGCTTGTAGAACATTTCCTACACTTTGATTCCCTTCAGGGCTTTGCTTCACTTATTTTCATTTATTTTACACTTTATTTAGTTTCTTTAAACTGAACGACTTTCCTTCCAATCATGCCTTAGGTATTCCTTCCTTATAATACAATACTTAAAATTGCACATGTCATGGGTCGAACCCAACTCCCATCACTTCTGTCTCTCATGCCACAAGGTTGTTTATTATGCTGTATCACGCACTATTGTTCATTACTTCTTAGTGGATTTATTATCATCTAAGTCCAAATTCAATATATTCATTTACCCGTTTTGTTCTCTTTATCTTGTGGGGTAGAAATCGATTATTTTATCAACAATATTACTTTGACCATTCCGTCAAATATTATAGAATTTATTCAAATTTTAGCTGGGGACACTCGTCTAAAACACAGCAATATTAATATCTAGGTTATATTACTATAGCCTAGGGGTGTAAGGGGTAGGCTTTCTACTCAAATGTCAACCTCACCTGCACGTGGTGCACCTTGCTTTAGACTAACGAGGCTCTGACGACCGAGTGACTCCCGGGATAAGGAGTCCCCCACTATCATGCCACCGGCTCCCCAGAGAGGCGAATGAGCTGGTACTGGTTAGGGCACTCTCTTGCCCTTGGGACAGGAAACTTTCCCTTAAGGCGGATGAACCACCTGTGGTCAACGGCATAGAAAGTCCTCAACTGCGGACCAGGCATAAGGGCAATGAGTCCCTCCTTGGCTGGAATGGCGGATGAAGGCTGCAGTGACTAGGATTTATTCAATCGTCTTGCATTTGCTTGCCATTGAACATCTTTCCTAAGTCATCAAGGAATGTGCGTTTGTTGATGTGCAGCAACATTTTCACGTTAAAAGATTTCACGCACAGCAGTCTTCCAACAACATTTGACTTTCTTCAAAGTCCTGCGGCGATCAAGAAGTTGCGACGGGGGCAGGATTGTGATGTCTGGGAGCCTCTAGTGATAACTTGGCACGTAGGCGGTAGATGTGTGATAGGTCGTCTTGCTTAGGGTTGTGGCTGTAGAGCAATTCGGCCGCTGCAACTACGACTGAGCAGTCCTATTTAGGGTCCACTCTGCTCACCCCACATGGGGAAGGGGCTAGAAAAGGTGCCCTAATCATAGTCAGCCCCTTATACTACCGATTGGATAGCCGCGTCCAAAGGTGTCACCTCCATGCGGTCGAAAATGTATAAGTAACAAATTTTATTTTGCAACCTGGAATGTAAGAACACTCACTGATGACCCCGCAAATGAGAGACCTGAAAGGAGAGCAGCTATTGTGGGTAGAGAGCTACGGAGATATGACATTGACATAGCAGCACTTCAGGAGACCCGTCTTGCTGAGGAAGGTCAGTTGAATGAGCAACGTGCAGGGTACAGCTTCTTTTGGAAGGGTAAACGTGAGGACGAACACAGAATACATGGAGTTGGATTTGCCATTAAGAGCAAGCTTCTCAAGGATCTGTCAGAGCTTCAAACTGGGTATAATGAACGCCTCATAACATTAAGACTTCGGTTATATAACAACCAGCATGCCACGGTGATCAGCGCATACGCCCCCACACTAGATGCTGATGATGACATTAAGGAAAGGTTCTATTCAGATCTTGATACCGTCCTATCAAACATCAACCGTGAAGATAGGATCATCTTACTCGGAGATTTTAACGCTAGAGTGGGCAGGGACTACAATGTTTGGAATTGTGTCATTGGTAAGGAGGGAGTTGGGAGTGAAAACTCCAATGGTATCAGACTGCTCTCCAAATGCACTGAACATGAATTGGTAATCACCAATACTATCTTTCGCCAAAAGAATCGCTTTAAAACATCATGGCAGCACCCTAGATCGGAGCACTGGCATCTTATTGACTATGTGATTGTACGCAAGAAAGATTTACGAGATGTTCTTATCACCAAAGCAATGACAGGAGCCGATGACTGTTGGACAGATCACCGGCTTATCAGATCAGTTATGCGTATACCATTATCCACACAGAGTAGGAAGCAACAGAAAAGCTGTAGGCATATTTTTGATACCGAGAAGTTTGGTAAGTCAGAGCATATCTCCCAATATAAAGAGTTGCTTAGCCAGACACTGCCACAGGAATACCATCCAGATGTAACACTGCACTGGGAGAGTCTGAAGACCGCTATTCAGAATGCTTGCAAGGAAACGCTGGGATATAAGACCAGGAAATATCAAGACTGGTTTGATGAAAATGATGAAGAAATTGAAGCATTAATCTCAGAAAAGAGAAATGCCTTGCAAACTTGGAGAAAAGGTATGAACACCCGTACTAAGAAAGAAGCATTTTGTCTTGCGAAGGCAAATGTCCAAAGAGAAACTCGTGCGCTCAAAAATGCATGGTGGTCATCCAAAGCTAAAGAGCTGCAATATCTAGCAGACCAAGATTCGCGACAGTTCTTCCAAGCCACAAAAGCGATTTATGGTCCCTCCACGTTTGGTAGAAATCCACTTTGGTCCAGTGACAAAAGTACACTTCTAAAAGATCAATACTCCATCATGAATAGGTGGAAGGAGCATTTTGAAGACCTCTTGAACCAGGACTCAGTTATTGATGAGCAGGTGTATGATATATTAGAACAAGCACCCATCAAGGAAGAACTCGGTACCCTACCAACACTAGATGAGGTTCAGTGTGCTATTAACCAAGCAAAGCGACACAAAGCCACTGGATGTGATGGAATACCAGCGGAAGCTCTCAAAGAAGGAGGTGAGGAACTCATAAGCCACATACATGATCTTATCATTAAAATTTGGAGAACTGAAAAAATGCCTGCTGATTTCAGAGATAGTCTGATAGTTCCCATATTTAAGAAAGGTGATCGTGCAGACTGCAACAACTATCGTGGTATATCTTTGTTATCATGCCTTGGAAAGCTTATTGCTCGTATTTTGGCGAATCGTATTCTATCCCTGGTGGAGAAAATACTTCCAGAGAGCCAATGTGGTTTCAGACCTTCTAGAGGAACTGCAGATATGATATTCACTGTTCGTCAGCTTCAGGAGAAATGTAGAGAGCAAAATAGACCTCTTTATATTGCCTTTATAGACCTCAGTAAGGCATTTGACTCGGTAAACCGTGAAGCATTGTGGAAGATTTTAGCATTGTATGGTTTTCCACTGAAATTTATTACCATCTTAAGACTACTCCACACTGATATGAAGGCAAATGTCATTGGTAACGACTCTATTGGAGAACCATTTCATATAAATACCGGCGTTAAACAAGGCTGTGTGATTGCCCCTACATTGTTTTCTCTGTACGTTGCCACTGTCATGCAGTTAGTCAAAGATGATCTTCCTACAGGCATACAGATAACTTACAGGATGGATGGGAAGATCTTTAATTTGAGCCGTCTAAAGGCAAGGACTCGAACATCTCCTGCTGCATTGGTTGAGTTACAGTACACTGATGATAATGCAGTAGTAGCTCAATCAGAGGACGAACTTAGGAAAATCCTGAATGCTTTTTCTTCAGCATACAAAAAGATTGGGCTGAAACTTAACACCAGTAAAACCCAAGTCCTCTACCAACCAGCCCCTGGACAAGGACAAAGAAACATCAATGTCACCATCGACGGAGCGAAGCTTCAAGAAGTTAGCACCTTTTCTTATCTTGGCAGCACCCTGTCATCAAGTGCAAATATAGATTCCGAAATCCAATACAGGGTTAACCGTGCTGGGGCACAGGGCCGGATTTACACAAAGTTACACTATAGGCACCTCTCCATTGAGCGCCCCCCTCATTTGAGCCCCCCCCCCCCAATTTTTATGATAAGGCATAGCCACTCGCATGAGGTAAGGTTCAGAAAAAAGGAATAAACAGATATATGGCTGACAGCATAAGTTTATGCTTGAATTTTTACGCAGGGAAAACATAGTCAATTCAATAAAAATAACAGCTTGGAGTAAAACTACATGAAACAGTTTAACTTTTATTCAACCAAAACACTTTATGAATACCCTTTCCAAAAATAATGTCTAGCCTTAATTCACACAACAAAAGAGAAGAGTAGCTTCAAAAATAAAAATATTATTTACTGCTGTAACTGAATGAACTGCGGTAGCACGAAATATAGTAAAACGAAAAGTAGCACACACACTAATTTTAAAACGCATTAAGAGCAGTGGTACGAACGACATTTTAAATTGAACAAAGCGCCTCTAAATTACAAATAAGGCCAACTGCATATCTTCCTGCAATATGTTTTAGAGAAATTAAAGTGAAGATTAAAAACATGAATGAAGACATAACGGGGCCTGCCTCAAGCACAACGAGAACTACTTCAAAAGTTTCCTTCTTGCCTCTTTTCGACAAATTCATTAATTATGGCATCGCAGTTCAAGTTTTTCGTCTATCTTTTTCAATCGCTACGAGTGCAATAGAGTTTAACCTTTCTTCTTTAATGACTGACCGCAAATAGTTCTTGGCGCGATTCAGTACCGAAAATGATCGTTCTTCCAGAACAATCGGTCACTGGTATGGTGAGAAGTATCCGTAAAACAATGTTTATGTTCGGGTGCATATCTTGTAAATCTTTTTCATGAAGGAAAGTGCTGAGCAATTTTTAAATGTTCCTTTGAATGCAAACACTCGTCAGCCAGTGCACTTTCTATGTCATCCACATACATTTTTGCGAGATCGTCAGCGAATTATTTTATAATTGGTCCATCTAGGTCTAACAGGTTTTCTAGTAAATAAAATCTCTTATGGAGGACTTTGTACGCGTCACTTCGCCTCTTAAGCTCAGCACTACATCCAGAATTACATAAAATACATTGACGCGAAAGTTTTCTAAGCATTCTGACGGTACATATTCTCCTTGCTTTGTCTCATCATTCCTAGTCCTTCGTTCCGGTCTTCCCTTTAGGTCGTAGGAATATTGAGCTATACTGCTTAATTCTTTGGCTTCTTTCTCATAGATTTCGCAATTATCTCTTAAACTTTGCACAAATTCCGCTAACAAAGCGTAACGCTCTACCACAGTGCTCAAATTAGTGCTAACGTTTTGGAGCTTCTGGCTGACATTATTAAATCTTTTTAAAATGGTACTCCAGAACAACTAGGAAAGCAGTTTCTAATTGTAGGATATTGCTTAAGATGCCTTTGGCTTCCTTCGAGTGTTTGCCTTTTGAATTCTGCTATACTCTCAAGAGCTGCCACGATGCCACACCAGGCTTCCCACAGAGCTTGAAAAGCGTTATATCGTGCCGATCACCGAGTCACTGACAGGCTTTTTTAGTACGCGCGCAATAAAGTTCTTTAAAATTTCGATAACAGGCCTCGAAACCAGTCTGAGTTTTTACATATGTCAAGGAATCGCCTATTGGGAAAGGCCTACTTTGCGTAAAGTAATTCGTGTACGGTAGCTTACCTCAAATTGCTGAACACCATCGCAGTCAATGTCGTGAACCGCAGAGCAAGAATTGTTATTGTTATCCGAATTTGTCGTTGGAGGTGTAGGATTCACACGCGCACTAAACATCTCATTTATTTTCCGACATTTTGACAGGGTAATCTCGGCTTTCTTATCCTCTTCAGCTTGCGGACACGGTTTTGGTAACCAGGCAACTTTTTTCTGCCCATAGTTTAAAACATTTACTTGCAGATCACATCACAACACAACGCAAGCTCGAACTTGCAAACAGGACAGGCAAGGGGGGTGGGGCGCGGGGCACTTCGATGCTACTACAATGCAAGCAAACCCAGCTACCGCAACAACACGAAAACAGCTCCGCTCGCCCGCCTCCCCTACCCTCTCACACTTGTCGGGATGAAAGGGCGTCGAGCGGCATAACGAAGAGCGAAGCGGAAGGGCATGGGCGGGCATGCGACAAAGACACGATATTATTTCTTAATGTCTTTGCTCATTTCTCAATATTTATTTTAGCATGTATACTGCTATAATCCTAACTTAGCACATTTAAAGCCCTAGAAAAGAGGGCTCTTGACGGCGGTGCCCTTCGGGGCGCCTCCAGTACAGATAATTGCCGGTTGCCTAACCGAAGGGGCGCCTTGCGGCACCCCTTGGATTGCGGCGCCCCTAGGCACGTGCCTATTTTGCCTTACGGTAAATCCGGCCCTGCTGGGGCATCCTTTGCAAGATTGAGGTCTAGAGTTTTTGACAACCATGATATCAATGCTGCAACGAAGATCCTTGTGTACAACTCGGTTGTAGTTCCCACCTTACTTTACGGATCTGAATCCTGGACATGCTACAGACGTCATTTTAAAGAGCTGGAGCAATATCACCAGCGTTGTTTGAGGAGAATTCTTCGTGTCACATGGCAAGATAAACGCACAAACTCCAGCATTCTCGAAGAAGCACAGACTACGTCAGCTGCGATGGACAGGACACGTAATCCGCATGCCCAATAATCGCATTCCCAAGCAAGTGTTTTGCTCTGAACTAACTGAGGGCAAGCACTGTGTGGGAGGTCCGAGGAAGCGATTCAAAGACGTACAAAAGGCTAATATGCAAATGTGCCATATTGATATCAACAACTGGGAGACCTTAGCTCTTGATCGCTCATCCTGGAGATCAATTGTTCATCGTGGTGCGATACTTTTTGAAGAAAACCGCCGACGTATGATAGAAGATCGGAGGCAGCGCAGAAAGAACAGAGTGTTCATTAGAAGACAGGGAATGAATGCGGATATCTCACCTGGACCTGATACTACCTGTCATCACTGCGGGAAACTGTGTCTCTCCCGCATTGGGCTTTTTAGTCACCTCCGGACTCATCGATGAAGAGTCATTCAGCATTGGAAGGCCAACCTACTCGAGACGAGTGTTTGCTATCATCATCATTACTATAGCACTGTTCAATCAAAAATATATCTTTGCAGCTCATAATTACTAATACGTGCCTGATCCTTCAAAAGTCTATTCACAAAGCACTCATTGTGCGGCTTCCCTCGAGCCCCTTACTACATACGGTACACGGTCGGTCATTTACCTCCCCTACTCTTCAACCTGTTAGTTTAAAATTTAAGACCCAACAAACCTCTGTCTAGACCAGGGGTCTCCAAACTACGGCCCGGGGGCCACATCCGGCCCGCGGACAGATTTTGTCCGGCCCGCGGAGAGCTAGCATACGTGAAAACTCCTTTTAGAGAACATATTTTTTATAGCAAATTAAATTTAGTTTACTGAAGTATTCTAATTTTATGTTGAATAATTATTAATATGACATCTACATTGATATGGTCATGGGCTAACTACTCATAACATTGTTGTAGGCTTATTGTTATTGTTTTTGTGATAAGTTGGATAAAGAAACAAAGAATTGTAATGAGTAAAGACATGTATAACATGCAGACATATGAAATACTATTGAGATTTATGTAATTGAGATTTTCCACTAACAATAGTTTGTAGTTGTGGACTAATTTTACTTGTACCAATTATTAAAAGAGATTTAAGATGCTCATCAGTTAATTTAGATCTGTAAACATTTTTTGTGTACTTCATTTTGGAGAAGGTCTTCTCACACAAATAAGTAGTACCAAAAACAGAAAACAGCCCACGAGCAAATTTATGCAAATTATCAAATTGTGTCAGTGGAAGACTCTTATAAAATTCCAACAAAGATGAGTTTTGATATTTGTTCTTAATTATATCACTGCACTGTAGTTCAATCATTTCCATTTGAAGTTCCGGGGCTAGGGTTTCAATGTCAGTATCAAAAGGATCCTGAAAAATCTTAATTTGATTAGCAAAGGCATCGAAGTCCGAGAAACGAGTATCAAAATTTATTTTCAAAGCACTCAAAGTTTCGATTGCAAAATCGATAGGAAACTCAGTCTCAGTGGTGTGGCTGAATATTTCACGTGTTTTAAAATGTGAAAAACATTTACTTCGTAGTTGTGATTGAAACAGTATCAATTTCTTCCGGAATGATTTGATATTAGTGTATAAATCAGGAAGATGCTGGTTTTCTCCTTGCAATCTCAAATTCAATTCGTTCACATGTTTTGTCAAATCAACATAGAATGCTAACTTCCACAGCCATGCGTTGTTTTGTAATTCAGTAAGAGGGCGATGCTTTTCATTCAAAAAAATTTCGATCACTGCTCGAAGTTCAAAAAATCGCTGAAGGACTTTCCCACAACTAAGCCAACGTACGGCAGTATGATAAGGTAAGTCATTTTCTCCAATCTCTTCAATAAATTGTCGGAATTGTCGGTGATTCAGCCCAAAAGATCTCATAAAATTAACAGTTGATATGACTGGTTTCAGAACTTCAGACATATCCAAACTTTTTTCGCACAAAGACTGTTGATGAATGATACAATGTAAGACTAATGGTTTTGAACCACCGTCATTTTCTACAGCCTTTGACACAAGAGCGACCACTCCTTTATCTTTCCCACTCATGTTTTTGCCTCCATCAGTTGTAATACATTTCAAGTTTTTCCATCGAAGGTTCTTCTGATTAATGGCCATTTCAACTCCTTTAAAAATATCTGTACCAGTAGTTGTGCCATGAATACTATACATATCAAGAAGTTCTTCATGCACTTCATAGCTTTTATCTACTCCTCGAATATAAATCAACACCTGAGCAATATCTGACACATCCATTGACTCATCCAAGGCCAAAGAAAACCACTCAACATCTCCATTTTTGTCGAACAGTTGAGAGGATATATTTTCAGCGATGTTTCCTACCCTTCGAGCCACAGTGTTTGCTGACATACTGACAGTTTTTTTAAATAAAATTACCTTTTCAGGGCACATTTCTTCGGCTGCTGCAATTATGCATTCTTTGATCATTTCTCCATCGGTGAATGGTTTTCCACGTTCTGCAATTTCAAGAGCCACACGAAAGCTGGCACGAGTTGCAGCCTCTTGTTCGGTTTTGAGTTTTGTAAATGAAGATTGCTGCGATTTCAATCCGCGCTTCATAGCTTCGAATTTTTCTGTCCGCAAACTTCCTGTATATTTTGAGTAATTTTGAAAATGTTTTGTTTCATAATGACTTTTAATGTTATATTCCTAGAGAACGGCTATGCTTTCATTGCAAATCAAACATAGCGCCTTGTTACTGGATTCAATTACGAAATACTGAATGTTCCACTCATCTTTGAATTTTCTGCATTCACTATCAATTATTCGCTTCTTTTCCATACTACTAAATCACACACAAAAGCAACCATTCAAATCAAAATACTGTTACAAAGATGTCTTAAACTTAAACACGCACAAACACGTTTTAAGGAGGTACGCACTATTTTATTTCACAACAGTGTCATAGGAACTGACTTGTGGCTGCGCAACTAGCCTTCTTATATATTCCAATTACTGCCATCTAGAAGTGAGTGGAAGACACCAGAACTCTCTAGAACCAACGAGATTACTCTCTACGTGCTATTAGCGCCATCTGTTAGCGATAGAAGGTACTACCTATTTCCGCTTGTGTCCACCAGATGTCGTGTCACGTTAATCCTCATGGCTCGTACTCTACGACTAATCGAGAAATTACAGATAATGACAGGAAAATTAATAATATGCAGTGTTGCCGTTTTGCGGACTTTAGTCCGATTTGCAGCCTTTTTTCAACGTTGCGTACTTTTTCGGACTTTTTTTTCCATCAGTGGACTATTTCACTTTTTACCACCGGCAACAATGATAATATGGTTTTGGCCCTCGGAACTTACTGGAGTAATCAGTATGGCCCTAAGGCTGGAAAGTTTGGAGACCCCTGGTCTAGACCATTCATTTACTCGCACCCTCGCGACTACTACTTTTTACATCTCTCCCCTTTCTCTATGGACATCCAAGCTTTAATCACTGCAAATTACACTGCTTCCTCATTTGATCATAACATTATTACGTGTTTCCATATAACTGTGCATTTAATTCGGAGATGACAACGACGCACATACAATACTGGCAATGCGGGTATGGAGATTCACAATTGCACCCATCCCGTCTTACACTGCGATTTCAACAACTCAGTCGGAGATAGGCAATGCTCACTTGGGATTGACCATACGCGACTCGGCTCGGACACGGCACTTCCGTCTTCCCTGTTGCCCGTATATCGTAAGTAGTGGGATGATGGGGAAGCTACGGCACTTCATTTTGAACCCTCCTCGTATCGGCCCCGAACCTGATATCTCGCTATCCAAACATGGGATTAGAACATACAGGGTGTCCTAGAACTCGTAGTGACGCCCCCTACTTTCCTATAGCCTCTTTATTTAATTAAAAGACCAAAACTAAAAGGTCATTCGCGAGTAGTGGGGTAGTGTTGGTTTTCTCAAGTCGCGCTCGTGCTTGAATATGTATGCCTATGTTGGGTAAGGGTTTGGTGGTGGGGGAGGAGTAGGGTCGAGTGAGGGGTCGTTTAGATGGTATTTTTTCCGCTCTATGTGATGGTGAGGTTATTTTTTAAAATGGGTGGAATTTGGAAACGCCATTTGGGGTAAACGTGTTTTTTTTGACATTATAGCGATGAATGTTTTTTTTGTACGCCTGCGCACTTGAGAGGTTTTGTAAGAGAGCGGGCTTTTTAAATGATTATTTATAAATGAGTTATTTTTAAATATTTATAAAGAACCATAAAAACTAATAGGTCATCGGCTTTTTAGTATCTCGCTAACCAATAGTGCGATTTAAACATAGGGGGTGTCGTAGGACTCGTGGTGAACTCCCCTTTTCTAAGGACGGGGTGTATTCACCCCAAAATAAAAACTACCCTTACCCGGGGGATGAAATAGTAATTTATTTTTGTATGCCTACGAACTTGGCGGTTTTTGTAAGAGAGCGGGCTTTTTAAATGATTATTTAAAGATGAGTGTTTTTTTAAATATTTATTGAAATAAACCATAAAAACTAATAGGTCATCGGCTTTTTACTATCTCGCTAACCAATAATCGGATTTAAACATATGAGGTGTCGTAGGACTCGTGGTGAACTCCCCTTTCCTATGGACGAGGTATGTCCACCCCAAAATAAAAACTACCCTTACCCGGGGGGGGGGGAGTAAATAATATTATTTGTAAGTACGCACACGGACGGCTTTTGTCAAAAGGATCTAACTACACGTTTGTTAATATTTTCTTAACCCCTAATGGGATTTTGCCATAGGCAGTATCCTAGCCCTTGGGGTGACGCCCCGTTTTTGAATGTATGATTCGTTTTTTGTCAAAAGGGCCTAACTACACTTTTGTTCATATCTCGCAAACCAATCATGCTAGGGACTTGTATGAGGGGTCCTAGCACTTGGGGCGACATCCCCCTTTGGGGGTTGAAACTATCCCCCAAATTTTAAAAAATCCATATCTTGGAAACTAAGAAGCCTAAAATTAGGTGTGATAGCTTCAAAAATAGGTGAAGATATAGGCTTTTACCTCAATTAATCATTTCACCCCTAAAACACCAAATAGTCATGTTATGAAAAAAACGTGTTAAACACCTAAAAATGATAAATGAACCTAAGATCTTTTGTTTTTCATGCAAAATAGCAGGGGGTGAAAACAACCCCCCCCCAAATTGAAAAAATCAATATCTTGGAAACGAAGAACCCTAAAATTAGGCGTGATAGCTTCAAAAATAGGTGATGATATTGGCTTTTACCTGGATAGGTCATTTCACCCCTAAAACTGTAAATAGTGATTTTACAGGGGGTAAAATGAGTTAAACGGATAAAATGATAATTGAACCCAAGATCTTTTGTTTTTGATGAAAAATAAAAAGGGGGTGAAAACTACCCCCCAAATTGAAAAATCAATATCTTGGAAACGAAGAACCCTAAAATTAGGTGTGATAGCTTAAAAAATAGGTCATGACATATGCTTTTACATGGATAGGTCATTTCACCCCTAAAACAGTAAATAGTGATTTTACAGGGGGTAAAATGTGTTAAACGGGAAAAATGATAATTGGACCTAAGATTTTTGTATTTGATGAAAAATAATAGGGGGTGAAAACTACCCCCCAAATTGAAGAATCAATATCTTGGAAACGAAGAACCCTAAAAATTAGGTGTGATAGCTTAAAAAATAGGTCATGACATATGCTCTTACATGGATAGGTCATTTCACCCCCAAAACAGTAAATAGTGATTTTACAGGGGGTAAAAATGGGTTAAACGGGAAAAAATGATAATTGAACCTAAGATCTTTTGTTTTTGATGAAATATCGTAGGGGTGTGTAAACAACCCCCAAATTGAAAAAAATCGATATCTTGCAAACTTAAGAACCCTAAAAATTAGGTGTGATCGTTTAAAAATAGGTGATGACATACGCTTTTACCTCGATAGATTATTTCACTCTTAAAAGAGGGAATAGTAATGTTACAGGGAAAAAGGTATCAAACACCTAAATGCATAAGCGTTTTGTGAAACCATGCTTTAATGGACATGTGTATGGTGGATGATTGTTATTATTATTATTAGGTAATTATGGATTAATGTGTGTGTAGATAACTAACCAGTGGGGAGCGTGATGGCGCAGGTGCTTAGCTGCTCGTCTTAATCCGGACGGCTGGGGTTCAAATCCCGGTGACAGCGGGGTGGAATTTTCACCTGAAAAATCACGTGGCTTATGGAAGGGCATTCGGCCTTAAATCCCCGGCCCAAACCAAAATGAGCCTGGTTGGCTCCTGCGACTCAAAATAATTGGGAAAAGCCGAAGAAAGAGAAAGAAGAAAAATGGTAACTAACCAGTAATAGTAAACATTTGTTTGAGGTGTTGAAGAAGTCAGGATGGCCAACCCTTTGCCATGGTTCACGAATGGACCCCAAAAAGTTTTACCTGTCAAGACTCAGTGTACCCTGTCGCGGCCTTTAGAAAAAAAATCGAACCGGAGCCTCTGTGGTGACACTGGACTTATATTCATGATGCTTTTTAAACAAACATACGCTTGCATACTACCGCTGGGTTGAATCTGCACAGAGACACTGGCTTTGTTTTGTGTAGTGTGCCTTGGTGATAACAGCACGGCGATCTTGTCAGCAAGTTTCATATTACTCGTCTGCTTGATAGTGGACGTGCTCTGCACCGTGTTATCATACAGGACATGACTAGATAGTGGTTAGGTAAAGGTTTGACAAAGGCTTAGTGAACCTTATTGCAACCTTGAAATGAATGTCTCGGTATAGTCGGGGTTGGAAGCCAAGACCTTAGGGTTGACAACCAAGTAGGTTAACCACTACACGGTGAGATGGTCAAATAATAATGTAACAGAACATATAGAAACGTTTTCTATAGTTTAACGAATTGACTAAGAGCCATACCATGAGAGGTGTAGGTAATGGAAATTGAATCCTTAGCTGATGACTATACTACTTGTAATCTATAGCAATGCCCACGTATAAGCTATCATGTTAGAAAAAGAATTGTATGGCTTGTTTTAAACGGAGAATAATTGTGTTTACTGTGAAACACAAATCTGAATTTAAAATTAGTTTATGTCCTACATGATGATTGAACTCTTTTTTTAAATTTTTATTTTAGACAAACGCTAACATAGTTGTAATTCAGAAGTCATGGCCGCCTCTTTTCCAATCCTACACCGTACGCTGAAGTTAAAATGAATAATGATCACGTTAGAGACAGCCAGTTTCAAAGCCATGAGAACTAAGTGAACAAAGTATAAAATTCATGAGCCAGTGAGGAATTCAACATGCTGTCCTTTGAACAAAAAGAGAAGCGTTCTATAAACTTAACCACCAAGCTGTCCTATCTACCCCCAATGGTTTGGGTCATCGTAAAGATGAAAATTAAATCTAAGCTATAACTAAAATTAACTACACACTTATATACTAGAAGAAGAAATGGAAAACAAAAAGGACAAAAGGCCAAATAAAGGACAAAATGAATAAAAAATGCCCGCCAACCCTCAAGAATGTGGATTGAGGGAGTTGGAAGGAAGGAGAGCCATGAAAGACAGATAGAAAAGTAAAATAGGAGCTGCACTGCCCCAGAGGTAATGGATAAAGAGGAGGAAAACTGGACTCAGCTCAGAAATCCCTTGGGGTCGCCAAATTCCAAACTGATCAGCCGTAAGCCCCTTGAGGGTGTACCATATGCAGGGTGCACCACAAGTGGTGGGGCTATATACACCCTACCTTATTGAGGGGCTTGAGCAAAAGACAGTAAAAAACATCAAAATAAAAATAAGGCTGCCTCCTCACACAAGTAGAATATCAGAAAAAATAAATAAACAAGGGTCAATTAAGTGACAAAAGGAAGAGACTCCCTAGGCTCGGATACTCTAATCATGTCGGGGTCGGTAGAGAACGAGAGTTGAGCAAGTGTGGTCGACAGGAAAGAAGATAGAGAGGAGCATAGCACAAGTTAGTGGAAGCAATGACGGACTCAACTGGGACTCCGTGATCGTCAACCTACATGACACTAGATATGACTCCCAGTGGTGGAATTAAAGACCTCTTTTGTTTTATATTACTGGCTTTAAGGACGGTAACACATGTCATGCCATGCCTTTATAATGCGATACTGGTCCTAGGGTATGCAAAATTGTATTAGATGCTCAGATAATAATAGTGTTCATGACCCTTATTATTTTCCCTAAGTTCAGTACATGGGACTAATGACCATGATTTCGAAGCCTCTAAGTAAGACAAAAAAAAATTATTTTCTTTTTCCAATGAGTTGGGGTGAGGTGAGCTGAGTTTTTTATACACCAAACTCCAGGCAAATGCACATTTGATGTTAAGAATAGTGAAATGGTTTGCAACTGTCCAATGCTAGGACCTGATTAGTGGCTTTTAAAAATGGAATGGAATGGAGTACACTTCCCTCAAAACCAACAAGAGGAGTGTTCGATCCCCCACAACAGCCATTCTTAAAGCCAATATAAATGACTATGCACTTCAGGTTATGACGGTCTTCTATCCAATCCTACCCCTTGGTGGTGAAAGGCACACTCTAATACAACCATCATTGTGACAGGTTATCTGTTAAATACCTGACTATCCCCAGATTTACCTTGAATTTTCCTAAAATCCACTACATTATCTGCATATTAACCAAATGACACAACATTCCAGCAAAATTCAACAAATGACTACCAGATTTATTGAAATTCCATTGATTTACCTAAGAATGGTTTAAACTACCTCAAATTCATATTAAATTAGACGAATATAGATGAAAATTCACTAATATTTATCAAACTTACCCAAAGTGGGCTACAATCCATGAAATTTAACCTATTTTTATTAAAATTGACTACATGTACTCGAAAATTCCATAACATTCCCTTTACATGTATGCTTTATTGTTGTTGTTGCTGTTTCGTTTACCACACTCACTGCAGACAAATACCTCAACAAGACTTTCTGTTAGGCTAGGACCTCTACATTGGACGTGATAGTTGGGTTTCATCTTACATAAACTCGTATCTGAGGTGGGTGTCAGAAAAGGCATTCAGCTGTAAAAATCACACCCTGACATAGACTTTCATAACCTCTTACGTTGAGGTTTATAACACTAACGACATTGAATGATTGAACGGGTTTCTTTTCACAAATTCCTCCCTATACTTTCCTCTTCAAGATTGCAAGATGCTTGCAAAGTTCCTAAAATGCAATTAAATTTAATAAATACCTTAAGATGGTTTGATTTGTTTAATGATAATGGTGTTGATGACGGATATATATATGTTAAGACTAACTTTTTTAGGTCTTGACTGGCCTTGCAATAAAAAAATTGACTAACCAAACATGAGATACCTATGAGGGAATCATTTTTGCCCACTATGTTGGTTATTGACCTGTCAGTACAGTTCTAGTCATAAGACAGAAATTCAACACAAACAATGAGCGCTCGCGGTGGCTGTGATTGATACGTACCGTCGGTTATGTAGCTATGTGGAATGTATATGACATATGGTTTACTTCTAGGTTTGGAGATCCCATTAAAGATATTCCTACAATAAATGACCTTGAAATGGTCATTCTTTGGTGTGAAAATATTTATTACATGATATTTAATGAAAACAATTATGATTTATTAAATGTTTATACGTTTACTGTATTGTTATTTAATGTAAGCACTCGAGGCACTATTGACCAAAATACAGCACTAGGCCTATGTGGAATGTATAATGCATACGGTACTTGAAGGTTTGGTGGTCCCATTAAAGGTATTCCTACAATAAATGATTTTCAAGTCGTCGTTCTATGGTGTGAAAATATTTAATATATGATATTTGCTAACAGGATTTGCCAATTGAATTATTTTACAAGTAGTTATTTTAATGACCAACAGAGTTCACTGTTAAGAAGGTAGATCCCTATGTGGGAATGTAGAATAACATGTAACATGTTATACATGATATATGACAACTGTAAGGCTTGTGATATTTAAGATGCTTTTATCCCTATATTAATCACCCAGTTTACAAGACTCTTAACTGTAATGTTCCGAATAAATTGAAACAAAACAAAAATCAACATTGAAAAACCAAAAAGTGGTTGAGCAAATATATACTGGGAAAAAAAATTGTAAACACAAATGTCCAACAAGACTAATTAAATCAGTAACTGTCAGGGTGGCCGAGTGGTTAAGGCGTTTGACTTAAGATCAAATTTCCAAATATATAAGGAAGCAAGGGTTCGAATCCCTTCCCTGACATAACTATTGCTTGAACATGCAAGAAAACACGAAATATACACTAACTATGTTTATTAATTTAATCAAAATATCTTTTTACAAGAGATAGACACATTGAACACTACTCTTTTTGTTCATCATTTCTTTTAAACATAACACTTGTTGAAAATTATTTTTTAGGGGATGGGGGTGTTGCTACGTTGACCCATCACACAATAATAGCAGATTTACGAAGTTCATTTTCTATATTTAATAGCTCTTTCTCATAACCAATATGACCAACCTGTTTACAGGCATGCAAGAGCTGTAGACGTTCGACTAATATATTAGGATCGTTCCATTTGCTATTTTTTATGAATAATTTCAAAAACTCGGGAAGCAGTTCATCATTATCGCTATTATCATGATTAACATCCTCATTATTATAATCATTTTCATAATGATGATCATCATCATTAATATCATTACCATTATAATTTCCGCCTATGTCCACAGTCTGTTCACTGGTTTGAGTTGCCTTTGATAGTGTTGAAAGCTTTTTTTAGATGTGCTAGAATGCTATAACATTGTTATGTTATTATTATCACTATTATCTTTCCCCACTAACTTTTTGATGGGGTATATTGTCTCTGATAGGGTTGAGGACTTTTGAGATGTGGGTGCGTGTCTGAACATGGGTTTCACAGGAGGTGTTAAATGTTTCTCATTAAACTACTCGCTAACAGCATGTGTGCGTTGTAGTGTATTAAACTTGAGATTAATATTATCTTGAGCAGCACTATCTTTTTCTTGGACGTGGTTTCTTGCTTTGTTTTGGGTTTTCCTTACATTTAGACTAGCGTGATTATTAAGTTTACATTCATGATTGTTTGAAGAAAGTATGTCCAATTCTTTTGTTTTAAGCATTCCTCGACACTGTTTCGATCGTTGCTTTGAACAGCGCCAAATAACAGTTCCATTTTTATTGCTTCGTCTCACAATATAGGAATATCCTTTATAGTATGCATAAGGCTTACCATACCTAGTCACTGATACTTCCATATCAACTGTCAAACACAAACTAATCTCTAGTAAAGACAACTTGGTAATAACAACAGTAGTTTAATGTGGGAGCATATATACATGCAAAAAGTGGGAGCAAAGGTGGGGGGGGGGGGTAAAAAGTGGGAGCAAAAATAGCAGCAAAAGTGGCAGAAAATGTGGGAGAAAAAAAACTGTGAGCAAAAAGTGGGAGCAAATATGGCATCAAATGTGGGAGCAAAGCAAATATAAAAAGTGGGAGCAAATATGCTAACAAATATGTCAACAAATATGCCAGCAAAAGTAAATAAACAAGTCAAGATAGTTTAAAGTGCAAAGAAAATATGTAAGCAACTATGAGAGCAAAAATAGTGTTTTTCTAAAACAACTAGACATAACAAACTTAGTCATAACCTAACCTAACCTAACCTAACCAAACCTAACCTAACCTCACCTAACCTCACCTCACCTAACCTAACCTAAAATAACCTCACCTAACCTAACCTCACCTCTCCTAACTTCACCTAACCTAACCTAACTTCACCTAACCTAACTTGACTGAACTTTACCTAACCTAACCTATCATAACTTCACCTAACCTAACTTTCAACTCTCAGATCAAAATTAAATTCTGGGCATAGTTGAGTTGGAACCCAAGACTTCAGGGATAACACCCAAGTATACTTGCACACCGCGAGATGGGCAAATTATCATGCAACACAACATAAAAATAAAAGTTTCCTGTAGTGTAACTCATTGGCTGACAACCATAGTTTGGGAATTCACACCCAAGACCTCAGGACTTTTGTTTTGAACATTATCAGAAATATTATTCCATTTACATTTTGCTGCTGCTTATAGTTATAATAGTTGACATTAATATGGGGAGCAACAAAACGTGGGAGCAAATGTGGGAGCCAATATGGGAGCCAATATGGGAGCAAAAGTGGGAGCAAATATGGGAGCAAATGTGGGAGCCAATATGGGGGCAAAAGTGGGAGCAAATAAGGGAGCAAATGTGGGAGCCAATATGGGTGTCAATATGGAGGCAAATATGGGAGCAAATGTGTGAGCAAATGTGTGAGCAAATCATTTCACCACGGATATCACCAGTGAGTACTCATATCCACCGCTAGGTAGCGGAAACATACTTTGTGTGTTGTATGTAACTATCTTACAAAGTTAGACTGCATGCAAAACGTCCTTGTATAAGCTGTGCATATAATTTTAATATACAATTAAGACTAAGTGTTCAGAACTAACACGTATAGCCTTGTCTAGGGAATATAGAGGATCCTTAGCAATAAAGACTGACTAACCCAGGAGTGTAAAGCCTTGCCATATGAGGTAAGCATCTGTTGGCAGAAAATGGTACATAATAATAACGGACTTAATGAATATGAAACGTGTTTTGAGTGTCGTCTTAAATCCTATTTTATACGTTGTGATACGTGTAAGGATTTAAGACGACACAAACGTCTTTTGGCCAGTCAAGATCTAAAAAAAGTTAGTCTTAACATATATATATATCCATCATCAACACCATTATCATTAAACAAATCAAACCATCTTAAGGTATTTATTAAATTTAATTGCATTTTAGGAACTTTGCAAGCATCTTGCAATCTTGAAGAGGAAAGTATAGAGAGGAATTTGTGATAAGAAACCCGTTCAATCATTCAATGTCGTTAGTGTTATAAACCTCAACGTAAGAGGTTATGAAAGTCTATGCCAGGGTGTGGTTTTTACAGCTGAATGCCTTTTCTGGCACCCACCTCAGAGACGAGTTTATGTAAGATGAAACTCAACTATCACGTCCAATGTAGAGGTCCTCGCCTAACAGAAAGTCATGTTGAGGTATTTGTCAGCAGTGAGTGTGGTAAACGAAACAGCAACAACAACAATAAAGCAAACATGCAAAGGGAATATTATGGAATTTTCGAGTACATGTAGTCAATTTTAATAAAAATAGGTTAAATTTCATGGATTGTAGCCCACTTTGGGTAAGTTTGATAAATATTAGTGAATTTTCATCTATATTCGTCTAATTTAATATGAATTTGAGGTAGTTTAAACCATTCTTAGGTAAATCAATGGAATTTCAATAAATCTGGTAGTCATTTGTTGAATTTTGCTGGAATGTTGTGTCATTTGGTTAATATGCAGATAATGTAGTGGATTTTAGGAAAATTCAAGGTAAATCTGGGGATAGTCAGGTATTTAACAGATAACCTGTCACAATGATGGTTGTATTAGAGTGTGCCTTTCACCACCAAGGGGTAGGATTGGATAGAAGACCGTCATAACCTGAAGTGCATAGTCATTTATATTGGCTTTAAGAATGGCTGTTGTGGGGGATCGAACACTCCTCTTGTTGGTTTTGAGGGAAGTGTACTCCATTCCATTTCATTTTTAAAAGCCACTAATCAGGTCCTAGCATTGGACAGTTGCAAACCATTTCACTATTCTTAACATCAAATGTGCATTTGCCTGGAGTTTGGTGTATAAAAAACTCAGCTCACCTCACCCCAACTCATTGGAAAAAGAAAATAATTTGTTTTTTTTGTCTTACTTAGAGGCTTCGAAATCATGGTCATTAGTCCCATGTACTGAACTTAGGGAAAATAATAAGGGTCATGCACACTATTATTAGCTGAGCATCTAATACAATTTTGCATACCCTAGGACCAGTATCGCATTATAAAGGCATGGCATGACATGTGTTACCGTCCTTAAAGCCAGTAATATAAAACAAAAGAGGTCTTTAATTCCACCCCTGGGAGTCATATCTAGTGTCATGTAGGTTGACGATCACGGAGTCCCAGTTGAGTCCGCCATTGCTTCCACTAACTTGTGCAATGCTCCTCTCTATCTTCTTTCCTGTCGACCACACTTGCTCAACTCTTGTTCTCTACCGACCCCGACATGATTAGGGTATCCTAGGCCTAGGGAGTCTCTTCCTTTTGTCACTTAATTGACCCTTGTTTATTTATTTTTTCTGATATTCTACTTGTGTGAGGAGGCAGCCTTATTTTTATTTTGATGTTTTTCACTGTCTTTTGCTCAAGCCCCTCAATAAGGTAGGGTGTATATAGCCCCACCACTTGTGGTGCACCCTGCATATGGTACACCCTCAAGGGGCTTACGGCTGATCAGTTTGGAATTTGGCGACCCCAAGGGATTTCTGAGCTGAGTCCAGTTTTCCTCCTCTTTATCCATTACCTCTGGGGCAGTGCAGCTCCTATTTTACTTTTCTATCTGCCTTTCATGGCTCTCCTTCCTTCCAACTCCCTCAATCCACATTCTTGAGGGTTGGCGGACATTTTTTATTCCTTTTGTCCTTTATTTGTCCTTTTGTCCTTTTTGTTTTCCATTTCTTCTTCTAGTATATAAGTGTGTAGTTAATTTTAGTTATAGCTTAGCTTTAATTTTCATCTTTACGATGACCCAAACCATTGGGGGTCGATAGGACAGCTTGGTGGTTAAGTTTATAGAACGCTTCTCTTTTTGTTCAAAGGACATCATGTTGAATTCCTCACTGGCACATGAATTTTATACTTTGTTCACTTAGTTCTCATGGCTTTGAAACTGGCTCTCTCTAACGTGATCATTATTCATTTTAACTTCAGCGTACGGTGTAGGATTGGAAAAGAGGCGGCCATGACTTCTGAATTACAACTATGTTAGCGTTTGTCTAAAGTATAAATTAAAAAAAGAGTTCAATCATCATGTAGGACATAAACTAATTTTAAATTCAGATTTGTGTTTCACAGTAAACACAATTATTCTCCGTTTAAAACAAGCCATACAATTCTTTTTCTAACATGATAGCTTATACGTGGGCATTGCTATAGATTACAAGTAGTATAGTCATCAGCTAAGGATTCAATTTCCATTACCTACACCTCTCATGGTATGGCTCTTAGTCAATTCGTTAAACTATAGAAAACGTTTCTATATGTTCTGTTACATTATTATTTGACCATCTCACCGTGTAGTGGTTAACCTACTTGGTTGTCAACCCTAAGGTCTTGGCTTCCAACCCCGACTATACCGAAACATTCATTTCAAGGTTGCAATAAGGTTCACTAAGCCTTTGTCAAACCTTTACCTAACCACTATCTAGTCATGTCCTGTATGATAACACGGTGCAGAGCACGTCCACTATCAAGCAGACGAGTAATATGAAACTTGCTGACAAGATCGCCGTGCTGTTATCACAAAGGCACTCTACACAAAACAAAGCCTGTGTCTCTGTGCAGATTCAACCCAGCGGTAGTATGCAAGCGTATGTTTGTTTAAAAGGCATCATGAATATAAGTCCACTGTCACCACAGAGGCTCCGGTTCGATTTTTTCTAAAGGCTGGGACAGGGTACACTGAGTCTTGACAGGTAAAACGTTTTGGGGTCCATTCGTGAACAATGGCAAAGTGTTGGCCATCCTGAATCCTTCAACACCTCAAACAAATGTTTACTATTACTGGTTAGTTACCATTTTTCTTCTTTTTCTTTCTTCGGCTGTTCCCAATTATTTTGAGTCGCCGGAGCCAACCAGGCTCATTTTGGTTTTGGCCTGGGATTTAAGGCCGAATGCCCTTCCTGAAGCCAGGTGATTTTTCAGGTGAAAATTCCACCCCGCTGTCACCGGGATTTGAATCCCAGCCGTCCGGATTAAGACGAGCAGCTAAGCACCTGCGCCATCACGCTCCCCACTGGTTAGTTATCTACACACACATTAATCCATAATTACCTAATAATAATAATAACAATCATCCACCATACACATGTCCATTAAAGCATGGTTTCACAAAACGCTTATGCATTTAGGTGTTTGATACCTTTTTCCCCTGTAACATTACTATTCCCTCTTTTAAGAGTGAAATAATCTATCGAGGTAAAAGCGTATGTCATCACCTATTTTTAAACGATCACACCTAATTTTTAGGGTTCTTAAGTTTGCAAGATATCGATTTTTTTTTCAATTTGGGGGTTGTTTACACACCCCTACGATATTTCATCAAAAACAAAAGATCTTAGGTTCAATTATCATTTTTTCCCGTTTAACCCATTTTTACCCCCTGTAAAATCACTATTTACTGTTTTGGGGGTGAAATGACCTATCCATGTAAGAGCATATGTCATGACCTTTTTTTTAAGCTATCACACCTAATTTTAGGGTTCTTCGTTTCCAAGATATTGATTTTTCAATTTGGGGGGTAGTTTTCAACCCCATTTATTTTTCATCAAAAACAAAAATCTTAGGTTCAATTATCATTTTTACCCGTTTAACTCCTTTTTACCCCCTGTAAAGTCATTATTTACTGTTTTAGGGGTGAAATGACCTATCCAGGTAGAAGCCTATATCATCACCTATTTTTGAAGCTATCACGCCTAATTTTAGGGGTCTTCGTTTCCATGATATTGATTTTTTCAATTTGGGGGGTAGTTTTCACCCCCCTTTTTTTCATCAAAAACAAAAGATCTTAGGTTCATTTCTCATTTTTAGGAGTTTAACACGTTTTTTCCCATAACATGACTATTTGGCGTTTTAGGGGTGAAATGATCGATCGAGGTAAAAGCGTATATCGTCACCTATTTTTGAAGCTATCGCACCTAATTTTAGGATTCTTCGTTTCCAAGATATTGTTTTTTTCAATTTAAGGGGTAGTTTCCACCCCGTGCTATTTTTCATCAAAAACAAAAGATCTTAGGGTAATTTATCATTTTTAAGTGTTTAACAGGTTTTTTTCTCGTAAAATGACTATTTACTATTTAGGGGTGAAATGATCAGTCGAGGTAAAAGCCCATATCATTCCATATTTTTTAAGCTATCACACCTAATTTTAGGCTTCTCAGTTTCCAAGATAGGGATTTTTCAATTTTGGGGGGTAGTGTCAACCCCCAAAGGGGGGCGTCGCCCCAAGTGATAGGACCCCTCATACAAGTCCCTAGCATGATTGGTTTGTGAGATATTAACAAAAGTGTAGTTAGGCCTTTTGACAAAAAACTAATCACACATTCAAAAACGGGGCGTCACCCCAAGGGCTAGGATACTGCCTATGGCAAAATCCCATTATGGGTTCAGAAAATATTAACAAACGTGTAGTTAGATCCTTTTGACAAAAGCCGTCCGTGTGCGTACATACGAATAATATAATTTATCCCCCCCCCGGGTAGGGTAGTTTTTATTTTGGGGTTGACATACCTCGTCCATAGGAAAGGGGGGTTCACCACGAGTCCTACGACACCTCATATGTTTAAATCCGATTATTGGTTAGCGAGATAGTAAAATGCCTATGACCTATTAGTTTTTATGGTTTATTTCAATAAATATTTAAAAAAACACTCATCTATAAATAATCATTTAAAAAGCCCGCTCTCTTACAAAAACCGCCAAGTTCGTAGGTATACAAAAATAAATTACTATTTCATCCCCCGGGTAAGGGTAGTTTTTATTTTGGGGTGAATATACCCCGTCTTTAGAAAAGGGGAGTTTACCACGAGTCCTACGACACCCCCTATGTTTAAATCGCACTATTGGTTAGCGAGATACTAAAAAGCCGATGACCTATTAGTTTCTATGGTTCTTAATAAATATTTAAAAATAACTCATTTATAAATAATCATTTAAAAAGCCCGCTCTCTTACAAAACCTTTCAAGTGCGTAGGCGTACAAAAAAACCATTACTCACCATAATGTCAAAAAACACATGTTTACCCCAAATGGCGTTTCCAAATTCCACCCATTTAAAAAAATAACCTCACCAACACATAGAGCGGAAAAATACCATCTAAACGACCCCTCACTCGACCCTACTCCTCCCCCACCACCTAACCCTTACCCAACGTAGGCATACATATTCAAGCACGAGCGTGACTTGAGAAAACCAACACTACCCCACTACTCGCGAATGACCTTTTAGTTTTGGTCTTTTAATTAAATAAAGAGGCTATAGGAAAGTAGGGGGCGTCACTACGAGTTCTAGGACACCCTGTATGTTCTAATCCCATGTTTGGTTAGCGAGATATCAGGTTCGGGGCCGATACGAGGAGGGTTCAAAAAGAAGTGCCGTAGCTTCCCCATCATCCCACTATTATCGTAGAAACCATTGTACTACCCCAGACTTACATGTCAAACTTGGCAACGCCACCCTGGAGATCTTATTCCTTCCTAGTCGTCTTACAATTCAATTACAACAATACACACACATATACCATAAGCTATTTGGGCGAGACCCTTGCCTCCCAATGGGTGCTACCCAAATACAACACGATGATCTGACTTATTGCTTCAAATGTCCCGAACAATGCAGGTTATAGAACACGTATACATTCCTAGCTTGATGCTAACTTCATTAACCTCATTACCCATTAGGCCCATTTATGGCAATACTATATTTACTTGGACACCCATCACACATTTAATTATCCTAAACTGTCAACTTTACTTTACATCGCGGTTTGTTTACTGGTCCTCCTATCTTCATTTTCCCTTCATCATGGCATAACAGCCTATTAATCTCACAATTACATTACCAAGGTGTTCAAATCACCATTTACTTTAATCACTTCAACATTTAGGGTCTACAACAACCATTACCACTTTCATCAACTATTTAAGGTATACAAAAACCATTCAATTAATGAATCCTTCTAATTATTGCTCATTCTTCTTCTTCTCCTTCTTTTCGATTAGGCCTGCTAGGGACCACGTGCCAATTTCAATTCTTCACACTTTGTTGTTTTCTCTTCCGTTCCCTCCAGTACTCCTTCATCCGTTCACTATGCTGTTTCTTTCTGTCCTCGGACCACTTTGCACCAGGTTTCTTTGGCAATCTTCCTTGGAATCCTATCATACTTAATACTCTTTTTCTGAAGATCTCTCTGTTCACTGTTTCTTCTTCACTTATATTATTTCTTTCTAAATCTTTCTTTACTTCTTGAATCCAGCTAGTTGTTGCCCTTTTCTCCCAAAGGTACTTGAATATCCTTTTTGTTAATCTGGAATCATCCATTGTGTAAATATGTCCAAAAATTGCAATCTCCTTTTTCTTATCGTTTCTGTTATATTTTCTATGTTCCTGTATATTTCATAATTAGATCTTAATTTCCATACTTCTGCTGTTTTCACTGGGCCTAAAATTTTCCTCATGATTCTCCTTTCTAGTACTTCAAGTTTATCTAATCTATAGTTTAGTACCAGACATTCACTTGCGTATAGGCATTCCGGTTTCACCACTGTAGTGTAGTGCCTTATTTTAAGATTTTTAGATAAGCACTTTTTGTTATAAAAATTCTTAGTGATACCATATGCTCTTTCCATCTTGTGTACCCTTTCTTCTACCGAAGATTTTTCTAAACCATTTTCTTGAATTATTTCTCCCAGATATTTGAATTTCTTTACTTTTTCCACTGGGCCAATATCTGTTGCCAAATATTTTGAAGCGTTCTTGATGTTTGTAATAAATTTAGTTTTTTTCTACGGAGATTCTCAAACCTGTTTTGTTGGCTATTTCTTCCAAGAGATTGATTTGCGTTTTTGCACTTGTTAGGTTTTCTGACAATATAGCAAAATCGTCTGCAAATGCTAGGCAACTTATTTCAATGCCTTTGTTTCTTCTCCCCAAAGTTACTGGCGAAATGTTATGTTCATTTAGCTTTAAATTCCAAATTCTAACAATTTTCTCTAAAACGCAGTTGAACAGAAGGGGTGATAAACCATCACCCTGCCGTACACCTGTATTTATCTTAATAGATTTTGATATCTCACCCATAAATTTTACTTTTGAAATCGTGTCAGTAAGGGTTTCACGTATTAGGTTTGCCAATTTGGTTTTCACTCCAAATTCACGAATTGTTTTATCTATGGTTTCTCTATCAACCGAGTCAAAGGCCTTTTTAAAATCTACAAAAGTCACAACTATGTCCTTTGAATTCAGTATCCTATGGCGAATTATGGATTTTAAGTTAAATATTTGTTCTGAACAAGATCTACCTTTTCGAAATCCAGCTTGATACTCGCCCAGTTGCTTGTCAAGTGATGTTTCTACTCTATTCAGCAATATTTTTGAAAATACCTTGTATGCAATTTGAAGAAGAGATTATTTAAATTATTATTCATCATTATGGAGTGCGACGACTCATTATCTAATCATTTCTGGAGTATAAAAACTCAGCAATTATTTTTATTATTACATTAATTCTGCTGCTAATTTCACCGCTCCTTTAATCATTTACTTGGCAAACACACCTGCCAGTGGTGCAATTATATTCGATTTCTCCTCTCAGATCTCATCAATTATCCATCATTTATCATTACGGGTTGCAATTACTTGACTTTTGCACAATGCATTATATCTTTCAGAACTAACAAAACTATATTCCTGGTTAACATTACCATACATTTGAATCATTACTGAATTCATTAATTACTGCCTGATACAACATAAAAGTAATGCATTTTCATCACTTACCCATGTGCTGGCTTGGCCGATGAACGTAATTATGAATGGGTTCGCCCATCTTAATTTTTGTTCTAATAACACATATTGACACTATTTCCTATAATCTGCATGTTCTTAACACTTAACTTACACTGATATAATTCTAATAACATTTTTCACTTTATCTAAAACACATACAAAATGATCCCATATTTCACTGGGATATACACTGATATATCTATTTACACATTCACTTTTTCTCACAAGTATCGTATCTCAGCTTCTGGCGACAGTTTTCTCGACCACTGACTATTTCCCTGATGCTACTCCCGTTTCCCTGCTTCAAACGTGTGTCCTACTCCTTCAAAGTCTCCCCCACTTCTCAAAAACTCTCGGTTTTTAGTCTCTGTTGTATTGTTCATTTTACACGTAGCTATGATCAACTCTTCTGCTTAATTAGGCGAAAAATTGTCTGTTAACTTCGCCGTCACTCGATCCTTCTATCGCTCTCTATCGCACCTTGTATTCTCTATAATCTTGGCCTCCATTCGAGGTCCTTAGACTGTCTATAGTTTTGTTTCCTCGACGAATACTTCCTTGAGTACGTTTACTTTGGTTTCGAACCAACACTCTCCTACGTCTATCATGTTAGAATTCTCTTGCTAGTCTAACGCAATAAATGTTCGTGTGATCCCTCTTGGATCTATTGTCTATGAATCGTCTTTACTTGACGTGGCGTAACTTTTTTTGTGTGTCCCTATGACTTCTATAACTTGGCCTCGAACTAGTGTTTCTCTTAACTTAAAGTTCACTGATAACTGTAGTAACTGAAATTATCGTAGCGTGATTATTTCTCAAGTCCGTAGATGAACTGGTATTATAACTTAACATAACTCCTCTGAGTCTCAAGATCGAACTGATGACTGTTAGCGTGGCGTGTCATAGCGTAACGTGATGTGACGTGCCTGCACCGAGGCGCTTCAAGATGAACTCTGTTGTGTAGCGTGACCTCCCCTTCGAGGTTCGAGATGAACTGACTTTGGCTTTGCTTGGAGCCATTATATTTAATTTGGGACAAAACGTAGTCCGTTAATGACTTCTTGACCTCGATTTTTGATTCCATGCTCCAGTTACCTTCCAAAATTATTTATAGGTGAGAAATATCCTAAATGTTTGATCCCTCCTTGGCGGATTAAAATTCATTCGTCCGTTGATTTTTAATTAATTAAAACGTTTTATTCTCATTCAGGGGCCGGTTAGTTTGCTTCATTCCTCCATGGATCGGTCCGCGGGCTTCACAATTGTGTCATCTACATCAGCAGTTTTTATCCCTGTATATATTATAGACTTTAAACACACAGGAAATTCCCGTTTCCCTGGAAAACTATGGTTCTGGCTTCATAATCTCGTGTTTTTGGCTAGCAAAATTGTTCTCAATTATTTCCTGACTCTAAGACAGGGGATTCCCCTTTCTCTGTCTTTGATTAAATGCGGGATTGCACTATCTGGGAACACCCTCAAGAGGTGTAATTATCATTAATTTTAAGGAAGAGTCCCCTCAGGATGTGGCACTTCACTGGCCATCAATCCTTCCAAAGATGCTGTGTCTGATTTATTCATCAGCAGCCCTCGTTAATAGCTGCCCGTGTTTACGTTATATTATAAACTGTCAAAGTTAATGGGAATGTATAGTTCCTGTTGGCTTTTAATACACCATCTGCTCTTTCTTAGCTTGGCTCCAGAGTTCACTCTCTGTACAAATTCTTTCTTGGCTAGCTATGACTTCCTTCCTCTTTACCGAATAATCATGTGTTCGACTTGTACCTATCTCTGATTGGGTACTAATCCCTCCTTCTAAAATAAATAAAATGTCGAAATCTTGAGGAAATTTATTTATCAACATTTCTATGTTTCCTTAAAATTTCAACACTTCTCTCTCACTTCATACAAAGTCATCATAAGGGTTAGGTCTATCCTTACCCAAGTCAATCAATCCATTACTCTTTATTCTTCTTCACTATTTCGTCCATTCTTCCACTATAAAAATCATTCTACCATATGGGTTAGGCTTGCTCCTACCCGTTTCACTCCAAATTTGCCATTTCCTTAATATTTCTTAGCCTGTCATTCTCTTTCCTCATCTCACTATTTTCTCGTTCAATGTGTCTGGCTAGTTCCTTTAGTTCCTGATAAAATCCTTCAGACCTCTTTCACACTCTAATTTCTGCCATCTCTTTTTCCTTCCGTCTTCAACTTCATTTTCAACCTGAATTTCTAGAGGTTGAGTATCCCTTTCATACTCTTCTGAAGGATGATAAATCTTTAAATTTGCCGCATTCATGATCATCTTGTGTTCTGTTACCGTATGCTGTACTTTATACGCATTGTTTTTGAGATCCTTAATTATTCGATAAGGCCCATGATAATTCTTCCGGAACTTCTTATATATGCGATTTTCAGTATCTGATATCGCTGGTCGTTTCTCTAACACTAGTTCCCCCTTCGACTAGTGGTCAGTGATATCGTTTGTGACGATTTCTCTTTTGCCTTTTATCAGCTTGGGCTTTCAAATGCTCATATGTTCTTCTGATTCTTAGCTCTCTTTCTACCTGGGCGTCTGTAAACGAGGATATTATCTGATCCCATGGCTTTTCTGGTTTCTTGTCTTGATGTAGCCTAACAGGTACATCTCCTGTTGCTTCGTGGATCATGTTATTAATACAAAATTCCATTGTGGGCAAAATGTCAATCCTCTTCCAGTTCTCTTCTGAACAATACATTTTACAATATTTCTGCACTTCTTTCATTACTCGTTCAATTGGATTTGCCTCAGGATGTCTAATGCTCAATAAAATCCGTTTAATTTTCAAATTTTCAAATTCTCTAATTCTCTGCGTAATTGTGAAACAACTTCCATGATCTGAAAGTACGTTTTCCGGTTTCCCTAGGAATGGAATTACTCGTTCTTTCAATCTTTTCACAATTTGCTTGGTCGATGTCTTTTGAATAGGACATAGTACGACCATCTTTGTAAACACTTGCATTGACACCATAATGTGTTTTTTACCCCTTTGTACCCCTCTGGACCTACATTATCTACTGATAAAATTTGACAAGGTCTTTCCGGCAAAATTGGTATAGGTTTCTACCTCATCAGGAAAAAAATCGGCTTTATCCTTTGGCATGTGCCACACGTATTTATGGTATATTTTACCGTATCCCTCAATTTGGGCCTTACCAATGCCTCTTGTAACATGCTGACTGTTTTATCCACTCCCATATGTCCAAAGGTTAGGTGTAGTAACCAGACTAACTTTCTCTGCATTTCTGCTGGAACAATAATTCTTAACCGGGTATAGTCTGCATCTGCGAATTTACGTAGAAGTCTGTTAATGTAGTCGTATTCAGTTGCTATCTTCTCCGCCTCAATGAATGCGGGTGATGTTCTATCAAGTTTTCCCTTGAAGTAGTCTATCAACATCCTCATCCATGGGTCTTGCCGTTGATTCTCTCCAATTCTTCTTAATTCTTCTACTGTTTCCTGATCTTTGTCGTCTATCTGAATTGCAAGTACCTCTTCAGTTGTTCCTGAATTTCGACTCAGAAAGTCCGGAACAATGTTCTCTTTTCCGGGACAGTATTCGATTTCTACGTCATACTGTTGGATATACAATGCCCATCGCTTCAATCGTTGACTGGATAAGTCAGTTTTCATTAAGAATGTCAATGCTTTATGATCAGTTCTTAACACGATTGGAAATCCGTAGACTATCTTGCGCCAACACTCTAGTGCATACAATATCGCAAAAAGTTCAATTTCGCTGATGGTATGGTTCTTTTCCTGAGGCTTTAATCTTCTGGATGCAAATGCTAAGTAATTTCTTCCACCTGGCTGTTCCTTAGTCTCTTGGAATAACAAGGCTCCTATGCCTATCTGAGAAGCGTCAGTTTGAATAATGAATTATTCATTATAATCGGGGTATCCCAATTTTACAAAATTTAACAGCATGTGTTTTGCCTTTATGAATGCCTCCTCACATTCACCTGTCCACTTCCATTTTCCCCCCCTTCTTGAGTAGATCTTGCAAGGGTGAAACGGTACTCGTGTACCCTGGACAATGACTGTTAATGAACCCTACAATTCCTAAAAATGTTCTAACATTTTTGACTTTGATTGGTCTAGGGAATTTCTTAATAGGCTCCAACTTGCATGGGTTAGGTTTAACTCCGTGTTGATCTGTTACGTGACCCAAAAATGGCACTGCCTTTGGCAAAAATTTGATTTCTTGAGGTTGATTTTGAAGTTGGCTTGTTCCAAATCTGTTAATAATTTCTTTAAGTTTTCCTAATGTTCTTGTATTGTTTACGACGTTAGCAAAATATCGTCCACATATCTAATAGTACAGGCTTTCACTTCCTTCGAAAGGTTCCTGTCTAATGCCCTTATGAGCGCTGATCCGGCTGTTTTAAAACCGAATGGCAACCTTCGGAAACATATTGTATGTTGATCAAACTGAAATCCTGTCAGCAAACTAGTTTTCTCTTCCAACTCTAAGTGATGGTAAGAACTTGTTAAATCTATGTTTGTGAATTACTTCGTTAGTTTAAATTTTCTTAAAATTACCCTAATTGGAGGTGCCGAGTCATTTTCCGGAATTATCCTCTGGTTTAAATTCCTGGCATCTAGACATACTCTCAATGATCCATCTGGTTTATTTCATACCACCAACGGACCCACATATGGTGTAGCAACCTTTTCGATTACTCCATCTTCCATCATTTTCTGTAGAGCTTCCTTTGACCGTTTGTAATGTTTTTCCGCTACCGTATACGGTTTTTGACGCAACGTGGTCCAATCAATCACCTGGAAGGCATACTTAAAATTTTTGATTCTCCCTGGTTTCTAGTCAAATACGTTTCTTTGCTTCATGATGATTTCTTAAAATTTCCTTATTTTCCAGTGATATCTTTGCTTCTTGAGCTTTTCCTGTAACATTTCTCAAATTCGACTTCTGCTTCCTTCTCTAGATCTGCAGCAAATGTACTCAGTTCTTTTTCTAAGAATAACACTTCCTCTTTCATTATAATCTGACAAGTCTCCTCTTCCATGTGCCATATATGTTCGCCCTTTTCATGTTCTATCTTCTGCGAAGAAATATCTATTTCTGAACCATGATCTTCGTTTCTAAATTTAATGCAGTTCTGGGATAGATCTATAACAACTTTGTGTTCTCTTATTAAGTCTATGCCCAATATTATATAATTTGGCAGTTTACTCACTAGCAAAAAGCTTGGGGATAACATCAGGTTTCCTATTTGCAATTCCAAAAGTACTTGATATCTGCAGGCCAAACTCTTCTCCGGAATAATTCCTTTTCTTGACTGCTGATATGGGGATTTTCAATACTCGCCCCTTTTTAGCCTATTTGCATTTTATGAAAAAAAAAACAGGCTTATGAGATCACCTTTTGTCCGTGTGTGTGTGTGTGTGTGTGTGTGTGCGTGTGTGGTGTGTTTGTCCCCCTAATAACTTCTAAACGGCTGGAGCGATTACAATGAAACTCGGTGAGATCATAGCAGTATTCTGGCCGACCACGACCGAGCCCTTCAAATTTTAGTGTCTCACCAAGCCAACATGGCAGCTGTGCGAAATATTTCACCAGCATTCAGTATCTCCGAAACTATTACCTATATCGCCCTGAAATTGTGTACGGTGATAAAGGGCACTACTAGAAGTTCACCTATGAGACTTTCAGAAACCTGGTGACTACAAGAACAGCGGTGATAAAGGGTGCTGATAAAAGTTTATCTATGTAACTTTCATAAACCTGCAAGGAACAAAACGAACATGGCGGCCAAGCGAAGTTGAAACATTTTAATAGACTTTTTTCGTGATTTAACTCTCTTAGCGCAGCGAAATGTGGTACAGTATATGATATTACATATTGTAATGCACTGGCGTCTAATTTAGTGCAATTGTTCACATAACGTCAAGATGGCGGCTGTACAAAATTTTCAAATTTAGTTTTTATTCCTTGCGTCTTAATCATGCGATCGAAGTGAAAGAATAATGAACCTAGGCAATAATTGTCCTTGAATGGTACATAACTCTATGGCCTATACGTATAAAATCCAAGATGGCGAGCATCCGAAATATTTAGACAGCTCTCAATATCTATGAATCTTTTACAGCAATCAAACTGTTTTTTTAATGTTCATAGAGGCTATGAACATAGGTTCACCTATAGGACTTTCAGTAACCTGGTGAGCACAAATCCAACATGGCGGCAACGCGAATTATAAATATTTAAATGGACGTTTCTCGCGAATTATTTATCCGAGTGCAGTCAAACGTTGCACGTTAAATGCTAATACAAATTTTAATCCACTGGCATCTAATTTATTTCAATTGTTTGCATAATCACAAGATGGCAGCTGTGTGAGATTTTAAAATCTCGTTTTTACTTCTTGTGTTCTAATCATGCGATTGAAGTTTGAATACCACACGTACACAATAATCTTAATGTAATAGTACAAAAATAAAAATCCAACCTGGCGACTATTTGAAATATTTAGACGGTTCTCAATATCTATGAATCTATCACAACCTTCAAACTGAAATTTTGTATGTTGATAGAGGCAATTAATATGAGTAGGATATATGAAAATAGGCTGTATAGTTCTTCACGGAACTACTTGTTTCTAACTCATTTACCAATGCTTGCGTCATTAAACAAACGGTTGACCCAGTATCCAATAAGCTTCTGACTAAAGTTCCTTCTATTCTTGTCAATATGATGGCTAATTCTCTTTTTACAGCGACCGGTCCTTCTATTATTTCTTCAATCAGTTCCTCTGGCCTCGGGATCCAATTCACTACTTGTCAGTGTTCCATCCTCCAATTTCTTCCTCCTTTAGCCCTTCAAATTTTGACGTTTTTAAAAATCCTGATCCTCTCGTTCGGATCTCCTGTTATGCTCCTGTATCTCTAGGCTCTGTGCGCCTCCTTCATTGTGTATGTCATGCGATGTTCTTTTATCAATGGCATCTCCCCATCTGACTTTAGGTTGTCATTCGTATCCCTCTCCTCTTTCATCATAATACCGTTGTGTTATCACCCGACGTTCCTCTATCTCAGCCTGATAGTAAATGTCCTGATCCCTTGGTTGATTATTCCTTTGATCATTCCGATCCCATCTTCTCACTTGATATGGCCTTCCGCCGGGTGATCCTCTTTGATTTGACCCCCTTTGATTCCACGGTCTCAATATGTGATTTCTTGGTTAGCGTTTACTTGGTTATAATTCCTTCTGTTTTCGTTTCCTCTGTAACCTCCTTCGTAACTTCCTCTAAAGTTTCCCATGTTATTCCCTCGGTATGGTGTGCTCCATTCCCGGGATCCATTTCTTGGGATGTTTCGCCTTGTTCTTACTTCTTCAGTGCTAGTTGCCTTATCAGTACTCGACTCTCCGACAATCTCTGTTTGCATCTTAGTTACGTGGGCATGTTCTACCGTTCTACTGTGCCTTGGTGATATGTGCGCTGTCGTGCTATCCAACTGGCGTAAGACTCTTTGTACTTCAATGGCTGTTTTCGCATTCGATGAAATCAGAAACCTCTGAATTTCATATGGCAGCTGCTTTATGATGGCTAGGCATAAGTCATTCTCTGATGGTGCACAGTCTAGTTCTCGGAACTTACACAACTGAGCTGTAAAATATTCCGAATAACGCGTTGGCGTGTTCGTGCTGTAACTTCTTCGAATACAAGTCCAGTCTCAGGTTTTGCTGGATGTCTGCGCCCAGTATCCTTTTAAAAGCGCTTCTTTAAATTCGCCTACCGTGTCGAAGGTGTATCTAAAGCTTCTGAACCACAATAGGCAATCGCCGTCCATGAGCTTTTCGATTGAACGCAGCTGGCGTTTGGGCGCGACTCTAGTATCATTGAGATACTCAAACACTTCCTTGAGCCATTATTTTGGGGTCATAGAAGATATATTTCCCGAAAACTTCTTGGGTTTGTCTGACTCATGTCTAATAATTGTGATTACCTGGTTCTGTAGCGCATTGTTGTTATTATACGGAGTGGATGTGAATAAAGGTGGCCGTGGTACTTTGTACTGGCTTCCCCTTCTTGAAAATTCTTGACATACTCTGGGTCTACGATTCTCCCCAGTTGTTCCTCAAGTCCTCCGTACTCCCCTTATTTGCCCTACTACTTCTTGTATGGCAATCATTCGGGTCTCGCTCTGGTTTACTCGTCCCTCAATTCTTTCGGGTCTGGCGAAGGATTCTTACTCGATTTTCTCGATCCGATCCGCATTATCCTCCGTTCGCTTGTTTACTTCCTCCTGATGCCTTTTCAAGCTTTCTTTAAAATGCCCCATTATTTCATTCATCTCTTTCTTGGTGTCGAGGATTATTTGTTCCTTAACCTAAATTTTCACTTTCAGATCTGCTTCTACCTCTTCCTTAAGGTTTTTTGTGTCTTTACTGAGACCTTTCCTAATTTCCTTGACCTCCCGTTTCAACGATTTCACGTCCCCTTGATTTTCCTCTTGCATCTTTTTCATACGTGTCAGATCTCCTTGAGTGTGGTCTATTTTCTTATTGGTTTCTCCTATGCTGACTTTCAAAGGAGTTATACTTTCTTTGATGCTTTCAATTTAGGACTTTTGTTCCTCAATTTGTTCACCCTGTTTGATAACCAGTTTACCCTGCACTTTTACTTCAAAATCTATGGGGTTTATACGTTCCTTTATCTCACCTTCCCACGCTTAATTCTCTTCTAGCCTCTGGTGTACCTGTAGGGTAATGTTTACTATCTGGGTCATAATTTGAGCTACATCGGTCTGTCTAGACCATTCATTTACCCACTCCCTCGCGACTACTACTTTTTACATCTCTCCCCTTTTTCAATGGACATCCAAGCTTTTGCCACTGCAAATTATACTGCTTCCTCATTTGATCATAACATTATTACGTGTTTCCATATAACTGTGCATTTAATTCGGAGATGACAACGACGCACATACAATACTGGCAATGCGGGTATGGAGATTCACAATCGTACCCATCCGAACATACACTGCGATTACAACAACTCAATTATTTGTCGGAGATAAGCAATGCTGGCACTTGGGATTGACCATACGTGGCTCGGCTCGGACACGGCACTTCCGTCTCCCCTGTTGCCCGTATATCGTAGAAACCACTGTACTCCCCCAGACTTACATGCCAAACTTGGCAAAGCCACCCTGGAGATCTTATTCCTTCCCAGTCGGTCTTACAATGCAATTACAGCAATACACACACATATACCATAAACTTGCCTTCCAATGAGTGCTACCCGAATACAACACGATGATCCGACTTATTACTTCCAATCTCCCGAATAATGCAGTTTATAGAACACGTATACATTCCTAGCTTGATGCTAACTTCATTATCCTCATTACTCATTAGGCCCATTCATGGCAATACTATATTTGCTTGGATTCCCATCACACATTTAATTATCCTCAACTGTCAACTTAACTTTACATCGCGGTTTGTTTACTGGTCCTCCTATCGTCATTTTCCCTTCGTCATGGCATAACAGCCTATTAATCTCACAATTACATTACCAAGGTGCTCAAATCACCATTTACTTTAATCACTTCAACATTTAGGGTCTACAAAAACCATTATCACTTTCATCAACTACTTAAGGTATACAAAAACCATTCAATTAATGAATCCTTCTAATTATTGCTCATTATTATTATTATTATTATTATTATTTCAATTATTATTCACCCTTATGGAGTGCGACGACTCAATATCTAATCATTTCTGGAGTATAAAAACTCAGCAATTATTATTATTATTATTATTATTATTATTACATTTATTCTGGTGCTAAATTCACCGCTGGTTTAATAATTTACTTGGCAAACACACCCGCCAGTGGTGCAATTATATTTGATTTCTCCTCTCAGATCCCATTAATTATCCATCATTTATCATTACAGTTTCCAATTACTTGACTTTAGCACAATGGCACAAAACTATATTCCTGGTTAACATTACCATACATTTGAATAATTACTCAATTCATTAATTAGTGCCTGATACAACATAAATATAATGAATTTTCATCACTTACCGCATGTGCTGGCTTGGCCGATGACCGTATTTATGAATGGGTTCGCCCATCTTGATTTTTGTTCTAACAACACATGTTGACATTATTTCCTATAATCTTCATGTTCTTAACACTTAACTTACACTGATACATTTCTAATAGCATTTTTCACTTTATCTAAAATCACATACAAAATGATGCCTTATTTCACTGGGATATACACTGATATATCTATTTACACATTCACTTTTTCTCACAAGTATCGTATCTCAGCTTCTGGCGACAGTTTTCTCGACCGCTGACGATTTCCCTGATGCTACTCTCGTCTCCCTGCATCAAACGTGTGTCCTACTCCTTCAAAGTCTCCCCCACTTCTCAAGAACTCTCAGTTTTTAGTCTCTGCTGTAATGTACATTTTACACGTAGCTATGATCAACTCTTCTGCTTAATTAGGCGATAAATTGTCTGTTTACTTCGCCGTCACTCTCTTCTTCTATCGCTGTCTATCGCACCTTGTATTCTCTATAAGCTTGGCCTCCATTCGAGGTCCTTAGACTGTCTATCGTTTTGTTTCCTCGACGAATTCTTCCTTGAGTACGTTTACTTTGCTTTCGAACCAACACTCTCCTACGTTCTATCTTGGTAGAATTCTCTTACTAAGCTAACGCAATAAATGTTCGTGTGATCCCTCTTGGATCTATTGTCTATGAATCGTCTTTACTAGACGGTGCGTAGCTTTTTATTTGAGTTCCTATGACTTCTATAACTTGGTCTCAAACTAGTATTTCTCTTAACTTAAAGTTCACTGATAACTGTAGTAACTGAACTTATCGTAGCGTGATTATTTCTCAAGTCCGTGGATGAACTGGTATTATAACTTAACATGACTCCTCTGAGTCTCAATATTAAACTGATGACTGTATGCGTGGCGTGTCGTAGCTTAATGAGACGTGACGTGCCTGCACCGAGGCGCTTCAAGATGAACTCTGTTGTGTAGCGTGACCTCCCCTTCGAGGTTCGAGATGAACTGACTTTGGCTTTGCTTGGAGCCATTATATTTAATTTGGGACAAAACGTGGTCCGTTAATGACTTGTTGAGCTCGATTTTTGATTCCATGCTCCTATTACCTTCCAAAATTATTTAAAGGCCAGAAATATCCTAAATGTTCGATCCCTCCTCGGCGGATTAAAATTCGTTCGTCCATTGATATTTAATTAATTAAAAACCTTTTTATTCTCATTCAGGGGCCGGTTAGTTTGCTTCATTCCTCCACGGATCGGTCCGTGGGCTTCACAATGTTGTCATCTACATCAGCAGTTTTTATCCCTGCATATATTTCAGACTTTAATCACACAGGAAAATCTCGTTTCCCTGGAAACGTATGGTTTTGGCTTCATAATCTTGTGTTTTGGCGAGCAAAATTGTTCTCAGTGAATTCCTGACTCTAAGACGGGGGATTCCCCTTTCTCTGTCTTTGAATAAATGCGGGATTGCACTATCTGGGGACACCCTCAAGAGGTGTAATTATCATTAATTTTAAGAAATAGTCCCCTCAGGATGTGGCACTACACTGGCTATCAATCCTTCCAAAAATGCTGTGTCTGATTTCTTCATCTGCAGCCCTCGTTAATAGCTCCTCGTGTTTACGTTATATTATAAACTGTCAAAGTTAATGGGAATGTATAGTTCCTGTTGGATTTTAACACACCATCTGCTCTTTCTTAGCTTGGCTCCAGAGTTCACTCTCTGTACAAATTCTTTCTTGGCTAGCTATGACTTCCTTCCGTTTTACCGAATAATCATGTGTTCGACTTGTACCTATCTCTCATTGGGTACAGTATCGAGGTCTGTTATATCATCAGCCGTCTATTAGCCATCCCCTTTCCATGTTGAAGTAATCTTTTCTTTTATATTTTTAGATAACTTCTATTAGACTCTATTAGATTGTATTGTTCGATTGAATAAAACGAACATGCACTTATTTTTCACGTAACAACTTTACCGCAGTGTAGATTTTTTTTTAACAAAAGAGCAGCGGGTTGCCAACTTCCATAGATATCAAAATGACATTTTAGCCAACCTCAACAAACCCCCTGATAAACCTACATATTAGGCACAAAATAATGGTAAATAAAGTCAATAAAGTAATATACAAAGTAGCAGTCTTGATGTTTCTTGCTTTACATGACAAGCTGATCTCGGAATTGTTGATATTTCACCCTGTTGAGGGCCTTGGTAAAGATATCTGCTTGTTGATTTTCTGTGTAGACATGCTTTATCTTGAACCATCCCTTGCTCAACTCATCACTGACAAAATTATATTTTATGTCAATGTGATTGCTGTTTAGAGTGAGCTGCCCAGACTTGATCATATTTATGGCACTCATATTGTCCATGAACAGAGTCACTGCTGGCTTTCTGTTGAGCAGCTCATGAACAAATGTGGTGATGTGCTTCAGCTGTGCTACACATTTTGCTGCTGCCACGTACTCAGCTTCAGCCGATGATAGTGCCACTGTAGTCTGTTTCTTGGAGCACCAGGCTATAGGTCCATTTGCATATTTTATTACAAATCCTGTTGTGCTCTTTTTATCTTGATTTCCTCCCAGGTCAGAGTCGGAGAATGCTTCAATTTTCAGTAGATCTGCTTCTTTTGCAACATACTTAATCCCTTTTGTGGCAGTGCCTTTTAAGTATCTTATTGTTCTTTTTACATTTATGACATCTTCTTGAGAAGGATCAGTGGTATGCCTACTTGCATGATTGACAGCAAAACTGATGTCAGGTCTAGTCTTGGTAGACAGATACAGTAAGCTGCTAACGGCCTCTCTATAAGCAAACTCTTCTTTTAAAGCAGATTTTGTCTTTTTCTTCACTATTGGTGTTGACTTGGGTTTGGATTTTCCTAGCTTGAAGCGTTCTATTATCTGTTCAGAGTAGCTCTTCTGAGACAGTGAGATTCCATCTTGCTGAATCTCTATGTTCATGCTTAAATATTGTTTTGGACGGTCACACACCACAGTTTCAAAAGTTTCCTTCAGTCTTTTCAGCAGTTTTTCCACCTCTTCTTCTGTTTGGCCCATAATCAATCCGTCGTCCACATGAAGGGCAATGAATAGGGTCTTCTTCTTGTTAGTAAATACACATCTGTCAGATTTTGTTTGTTCCAGATGTTCAGTCTTTAGGAAATCACTTAGTTTTCTGTACCACTGACGGGGCGCTTGTCTCAGTCCATAAAGTGCTTTGTTGAGTGCACACACCATGCCCGGATGATTAAACCCCTGTGGCGGTCTCATGAATATTTCTTCTTTGAGATCTCCATACAGGAAAGCTGACTTTATGTCAAATGTCTTGATCACATATTTTCTTATTGCTGCTATACCGAGTAGAACTCTGAGGGACTGAATTCTCACAACTGATGAATATGTGTCACTAAAGTCTAGATAATTCTTTTTTTGCTGACATCCCTTAGCTACAACTCTAGCACTATATCTTCCATCTTCTTTTAGTTTAAATACCCATCGGCTAGTTATTATTTTGTTGCCTTTGTCATATTTTTCTGGAACCATTGTCCAGGTATTATTCTTTTTAAGACATTCTTTCTCTTCTTGGATGGCTTTTTCCCACTGTTTCTTTTCAGCGCTTTCCATGCAGTCTTCATACGTTAGTAGAGCTTCATTTTCTTCATCTTCAGAGCCCATATAATAATCCTTGTGCCAGGCAGGATTTTTTCTCTCTCTTCTTGGTCTTCCTTGTTCTTCATCCACTCTTTGGTTTTCGTGACGTACATTTTATCTTTGGTTTTGTTCATTTTCTTGGCGTGGTTGTTGATCCTCTTGTTCTTCATCCCCATCTTCTTCTTCTTCTTCACTACTAGAATCTTCACTTTCTTCTGATTCGTTGTCTTCTTGTTCTTGATTATTTATTTCATCTTCCTTTTCATCCTCATCAAAATCTTTCACAGTGACAACTGATGCTGGGGCTATTCTCTTCTCAGGCTCATAGACAGATATTATGTCATGGGAAGTGTGGATCTTCTTGGTTGTATTGCTGAATATCTTATAACCATTTGTTGTGTATCCCACAAATATTCCTTTGTTGCTTCTACTGTTTAGTTTCTTGTTCTTTCGTATTACTTTTGAGTACACTTCTTGCCCGAAGGTGAACATTCTTGACAAGACTAGTTTCTTGCCATACCATAGTTCTGCTGGTGTCTTCTCACAGGTGGAGGATGGACTCCTGTTGAGGAGATATGCTGCTGATTGGACGGCATGCCCCCACATGTCATTTTCTAGTTGGGCATCAAGTAGCATAGCTCTGAGTTTATTAAGCAGGGTCCTGTTCATGCGCTCCGCTTTCCCGTTCAGTTCTGGAGTATGAGGAACAGTGTCATCCAGAACTGTTCCATTTTTCTTGCACCAATGTTTGAAGAAATCACTGTTGTACTCGCCACCATTGTCAATCCTCAGTTTGTGCACTTTCATGTTGAATTTAGCTTGAGCTGTAGTGACGTATTCCTGCAGATATTCTTCAGCTTCATCCTTTGTCTCTAGAAGGTACACTTCCAGAAAATGGGTGTAGTCATCTAGCACTGTCATGAAATAATGTTTGCCATTGTATGTTGGTGGATCAAGCTTTCCACATACATCGCTATGTATTATCTCCAATGGGCGTGTAGCTCTAGCTCTCACTGTATTGAAAGGAACTCTTACTTGTTTAGCTTCTGTGCACACATCACACTTGATTTCTTCACATTTTGACAGGCTGCTTGGTAGTCCTTGGCTGAGTTCTGGCAGTTTCCTCAGATATCTTGTACTGATATGGCCCATCTTCCGATGCCACATCATGGCGGTATTTGTTTCTTCTTTCTTTGCCGCGTGAGCTTCCAAGTTGTTTTGCATGTCTATCACGAACAGACCTACTTCATTTTAACTGCCTGTCACTAAGACATTTTCATTCTTGTCAAATATTTTAACTTGGTTGCCTTTAAACAGAACTGTTCCACCTCCATTTGTGACACAGTTCACTGACAGTAGATTTCTACTCAGCTCAGGCACATATGAGACATTCTGAAATATGATATCTTTGGTTTCAATGTCTCTTTCAAGTTCAGTGACCATAGTCCCACCTTTCTTTGCAATTTTTATATTTTGAGGCTCAGTTGTTCTCCTGTTGGTGAGCAGCGCATCTTGTTTGGTCATATGGCTCGTGCATGCACTATCCACAACAAACTCTTCAAGAAATTCTTCTCCAGATTTTTCTTCTGTTGTATGGCATTGTTTTTCAACCACGTATAGCTCCTTTTCACTATTTTGAACCTGTTTTCAGCGCATCCTCTCTCTGTGGCAATTCCAATCTGGATGATTGTCTAACCCACAATATTTGCATGGTTCAAAAGTTTTCCTGCATAGCAGTCAGAGGTTTCGTGTCCACCTTTATTACATTTTTTACACTGTAGATCACTTTTTCCAGAAGCTTGCTGCTGGTGCTTCTGTTTTGGTCTTCCCTGGTCTTGCCTGTTAGGAGGGCAGTTGTTAGCTTTATGTCCCATCTTGTTGCACTTGTTGCATTTCACTTGACTTGGCTTGTTGGATTTCTTTTCAGTCTTGAAAGCTACTTTGAGTTCTACAGTTGTATTTGGTTCTTCTTGTATCATAAGTCTTGAAATGAGATTTTCCAGGGTTCTCTCAGCAGCGGGTGTGGCCTCCCACACTGTATTAAAATATCTGTATTGGCCTGGCAGAGTGGTAATTATTTTGGTGATTACCATCTGTTCACTAATGTCTTCTTTTAGACTCCTGAGTCTTGCCACTAGATTTCTTACTTCAGATATATTTTGCATGAGGGTTTTGTAGTTATCATACTTGTATCCGCAGAAAGATGACAATAGCTGATACTTCTGTTGTTCGGTGTCTCTCTTGTATATTTTTGTTAGGAGATCGAACATAGATTTTGACGTTTCACAAGTTAGCACTAGAGGTTTCAAAGAGTAATCTATTGTCTTGAGAATGTAGTACCTAACTTTGGCATCCTTGGCCTCCCATTGTTCCAACTCCTTTGCCTTATCCGTATTTGGTTTTGTAGCAGTTCCTTTCAGAAAAGATAGGAGATACGTGGATTGGAGCAGCGTTGTTAAATCTAGCTCCCATAAAATATAGTTTTCTGCATTTTTAGAATGGTAAAACCTTTAAGCTCACCCACACTATCTTCTTCAGTCATCGTTTGCTGGGATGCTGGTCTTGCTAATTCTTATTTCTTGATTTTCACGATCCTCTTAGCTCAATGAGCGTGTCTGAAGCCCATGACCTGTTGAAGTAATCTTTTCTTTTATATTTTTAGATAACTTCTATTAGACTCTATTAGATTGTATTGTTCGATTGAATAAAACGAACATGCACTTATTTTTCACGTAACAACTTTACCGCAGTGTAGATTTTTTTATTATTTTAAAACAAAGAGCAGCGGGTTGCCAACTTCCATAGATAACAAAATGACATTTTTAGCCAACCTCAACATTCCATTCATGGAATATTCATTTAATTCTTAATTAGAATAGAAATGAAGTGCCACATCCTTGTAGCTGATGGTATTAATCAAATGGAGTTGGACAAAAAGACGTAAGTACAAGTTTTTATTTTTCCCCTGGCACCTCCTCAGTTACCAAATTTTTAAATTTTGTTTCATGATTTCTTTTTGTATTACATTGTATCCCCGCCTAGTCCAAACTTGTGTTGACCGACTGAAGAGTTACTACATATTGTATTGGCAACATTGAAAAAGGCTTCAAAACTTTACATTTCCTTAGGTATTGCATTCCTGCTCTCAAGACATAATATATTAGGTCTGTAGTGGTTAGCACTAATAACACCAATATCACAAGTAACTCACTGATTTAAATACATGTCCACGAGCCATTAAAAATACACAAAAACGAAAAGAATTAACAACTTTATTGTCTTTAAGTTTATCTCCGACTTCTATCAAGCTGTGAAGAATAATTATACTCCAATTGCTCTTTTGATAAAATAAGTAAATGGTAATACAAGCAGACCTATTCTACAGTTAGACTTATTATCTTCGTAAGTTACTACTAGAAATACCGGTACTATAATATGTCACAAATATGTATCTATAATGAGGCTTAGTGAATGATCTCTATAAACGTTAATGTTTCAGACAGTTGTAAACGCTGTACAATTACTCTTTCAATTAATAGTTGTTCAAGATTTTACCGAATAGCACGGTAGTACGTTTGTGTCAAGCGGAGAGACGGTCTTTGAGTTCGGATGACGGTGAAGAACGAATCTACGTCATAGCGGACCACTATGGTCTTCTCTATCGGTGGTCACGGTAGTGGTCGCATCATGAGCTGAGGTGCCACGGGGTTTGGTTTGGGTTGCAAACTCACAACAGAAACGTCCAAACTCTCTGATCCTTTGGTGCCTAACAAGAAATCAAAAGGTTGTGAATTTGAGTAGAGAGGGAATCAAACGTTTATTAGGAAAATAGATTGAGGAAAGCTTCACAGTCATGATGATCCAAGCATATTGGCCGAACTGAAATATTTAATCAATGCTTGTATAAACACATGTTCAAGATTTGACGGTGTTAACTATGAAAACGTGCTTTGTTTTGGAAGACCTGTACAACATCCTCATCTTCTCATTGTAGGTCATCGTTCTTGTGTCGATGCGTTTTTGAGTTTCAAATTATTTGCTGTCGATTTTTTGGGTGTGAACTTTTGTGAGTTGATCTTTTGTCTATATGTAGTCTGTGCGTTTGCCAATGGGTCAATTTTAACTTCTGTGATATCTCTTTGAGTGTGTAGTAGCCAGTGTACTTTGGTTTGTTAGGTTCCAATGATGACGAGGAAGATTTTCTTGGTCAATAGCGAGTTGTCCATTCGTCCTTTTCCGTGCAATTGAAGTGAATCCTCTTGTTAGAGAATATACTTCTTTCGGGCTTGGATCTCGGGTCTGAATATCTTCCTCAGTATTAGCCAATATATTGTTTTTATGTTTATGGTAAATGATGATGTCTCAAATGATGTGTGGTTTTGGAGTGTTTTGAACTGGATGTTGATGAGTATCAAACTTGATATTTTGAATTATTGCAGTGTTTTCATAGTTTTCCAATACTTAGACCCAGCAGTCTATTTGACTGGCTTTGCGGTAGGCCTAGTCAGTGTGTGATTCTAGGGCTAACCCCTAACTACTCTGCATCAAGTTAAATGATTATTAAAAGTGATTGTGGACTCACCCAGAGAAGAACGTCGTCTGTCTCCAGGCACAACCAGACCTTCAACACCTCTTGTTGGCGGCTTTTTTTTCCTACTACACCGAGAATTGTGGAACACCCTATACTCAATAAGCAGCAGCAATGGGAGGAAGCAGCAGCCTCCTACTGCAAGGGAAGTTAAGTAGCGTCCTAACCCATGCTGTTCATATCCAAAGAAGTCCTCGGAGTATTCCAAACATCTTTTAAGTACTCCACAGGTATCTGGGTAAAAAGAAAATAATAAATTTGAGAATATCCTAATTTATTGTGAAGTTACTTGATTTTTAAGATTTAAGAAACTATTTTGGAAGCTATCACATTACTTACAACTACATTTATTTAGCATTTGGTTTTATTGCCAGGAGCGTCCGAGGACATGTTCGGCTCGCCAGAGTCTGTAGCTGCTTCAAGCGGAAACTCATAGGGTGAGCTACAAGTTCCGTTAGATTTCAAGTAGTTCCAACTGGGGAAGCCGCAATGGTTGTATAGGCATAACAACCTTATTGTTATTACTATTTAGTCATTTTGATCCTCTTGCATATCAAGAGCAGATAACCTAGTTGTTCCACTATTTAAAACGACAACAACAACACTACCTCTTGCATAGTTTGTGATGTTGATGGCTCTTGCGACGTGGAAAATGGATTAAACATAACTTTTAGAACAGGGGTTAAACGTTGCTCATTAAACAATCCACTATTTTGTGTAGCAATATGGTTTTCTTGATTTTTTGTCGACGGCAACTGTGTTTCATGCAGTACACTACATTGATGATCACTGACACTTAAAACCTCACTATTTTTACTTTTTAGGTCACCACGACAATGTTTGGAACGTTGCTTTGAACAACGCCAAATAACAGTTCCATTTTTATTGGTTCGTTTCACAATATATGAATATCCTTTATAGTATGCGTAAGGCTTACCATACCTAGTCACTGATACTTCCATGTCAACTGTCAAGCATAGACTACGCTCTAGTAAAGTCAACTTGGTAATAAGAATAATAGTTTAATGTGAGAGGAAATATGGATCCAAAGTGTTCAGGTAAAAGTCGAAGCATATAAGCAAATATAAGAACCAAGAGTGGGGGTAAAAGTGGTCGCAAAGTGGTAGACCCATTACACAATAATTTCAGCACGACGAAGCTCTTGTTCAATTTCTTTGATTTCCCAATCGTGACCGGTATGCCCAGCTTGTTGTAAAGCATGCAAGTGTCGAAGCCGTTGAATTAGCTTACTGGGTTTGTTCCAGTATACAAATTTAACAAATGAATTTTTAGGTGTAAACAAAGCATTATCATCATCATCATCATCATCATCATCATCATCATCATCATCATCATCATCATCATCATCATCATCATCATTATCATCATTATCATTATCATGATCATTATTATCATTATCATCACGACAATTATCACTATTACTATATAGTCCTTTTTGATCCTCTTGCAATACCACTTTATTTATAGTCTGTGTCGACTTTGATAGTGTTGAAGGTTTCTTGTACGTTGACAACTGTCCTAACATGACTTTATGAGGACATGATAAGTCCTTTTGAACAAACACTGCATTATCTTTAGCCGCAATATCGTTTTCTTGAACTTGCTTTATAGCATTTTGAAAATTGTTTGTAAACAGCAACCGTGGTTCGTTTAGAGCACCACATTGATGAACACTCACACTTAAAACCTTTCCATTTTTACTTTTCAGATTGCCTCGACATTTTGTTAACCTCTGTTTTGAGCATCGCCAGATTATTATTCCATTCACATTCTGGCGATTATAGTTATAAGAGTAGCCTTGATAGAGTGCACGTTGCCTACTTTTGTTGGTTGTAATAAGTTCCATAGTAGTAACTGACCTGTCAGTACGATGTTCACACTACAAAGGTTACAACTGTTTTGCTGATGGAGTGACCTACCATAAGCTTATATATTGGCTTATGTGTTGGGTTTTTGTGTTGGCTTTTTGTGTTAGATTTTTGTTGGCTTTCGTGTTGGCTTTTTGTGTTGGCTTTTTTGTGTTGTCTTTCCGTGTTGGCTTTTTGTGTTAAGGTTAAGTCTTTAAATATTCCCTCTCTTTCAACTACTTTCCAACACCAAGAAAAAAAATCCACTAAATACATTGACACAAAGAACTTGTCAAATAAGCCAATACAAAAACCCAAAACTAAAGCCAACACAAAAAGCCAACACGGAAAGCCAACACAAAAAGCCTACACAAAATGCCAACACGAAAAGCCAACACAAAAAGCCAACACAAAAAGCCAACACGGAAAGCCAACACAAAAAGCCAACACGGAAAGCCAACACGGAAAAAATCAAGTAAACCATATTGCTACTCAAAATAGTGGATTGTTTAATGAGCAACGTTTAACCCCTGTTCTAAAAGTTATGTTTAATTCATTTTCAACATCGCAAGAGCCATCAACATCACAAACTATGCAAGAGGTAGTGTTGTTGTTGTCGTTTTAAATAGTGGAACAACTAGGTCATCTGCTCTTGATATGCAAGAGGATAAAAATGACTAAATAGTAATAACAATAAGGTTTTTATGCCTATGCAACCATTGCGGCTTCCCCAGTTTTCGAAAACAACAGTGAATGGACATTGCTATAAAATGATCTACAACAAGCCTTGTGTTTAAAACTATAACAGACTGTTGTAAAGAGGGAAAGGCTTGTATTCAGTGTGCATCTATTGCCATAATTAGGGCTCGGATCGATATGCTCGATAACATCTCCAGATATGCTCGAAAACCCTGTGTTTTATGCTCGATAGATATGCTCGAAAAACCCATTATATGCTCGAAAAAACCATTATATGCTCGAAAAACCCATTATAAACCCATTATATGCTCGATAGATATGCTCGAAACCCCCATTATATGCGGTTAAATATGCAGAATATGCTCGAAAAACACCGTTAAAAACTATAGAAAGGAAAGTGAAACGAAAAAAACAATAACATACCTTTAAATACGAGCTTTATTTTCTAATTGTATGTGTGATACACTGCAATATACTCACATTCAAGTTTTACAAGTATATATAAGAGAAGTGCTCTTATAAAAGATACAGTTTAAAAGTTCATTTACAAAATATTCAGAATTAGGCGAGTCAATGAAGTAGATCTGCATTGGTCTGTACAACAAGAAATTTTCTATGTTTTCAGTTTTGAATGATTTTCTTAAATCAGTCAATAAATGTTTCAACGACGAGAACGACCTCACAAAAGATTAAAAGCCTGCGGTTCTATCATTCGCACCAGATAGGCTTTTCAATAATTATTTCTGTTTTCGAACCTTAAGGATTGTCAGGGCCCGAATTCGGGGGAGAATTCGAAGACAAACAAACTATTTAGAAGAAAACCACAAGAATATGCATTTATATGCTTCTATTCTGAAAACCACGGTTTTATGCATTTATATGCTCGATAAATTTCAATTCTGTTGGTCCCAGAGAGGTGAAAATACCACCGAAAGGCTTCTTTCTATGTGTACTATTCAGGAAAAAAATATGCAAATATGCTCGAATCCGAGCCCTAGTCATAATCATGTATACTCTGCAATGTTAAATATACTAACTTTGTATAGAGTAAAACAGCATTGTAACATCATTTTGCATTTATTTACAAACGTTATATACATGTTTTTGGTTTCATGATAATTTTTAAGACAATACTAAAAACTAAAACATTATTATTCTATACACATATTTTCTTTCTGTCCATTGTCATTACTTATATCTTCCATTATTATTATTTGACACTTATTTTTTATTTAATTAAAACGAACCATGCACCTATTGTTTTTAAAACCTTCATAAATTAAGTGTACAGGTTGCACAGCATTATTGACTTCATTAAAAACACTCTCCGACATATCATTAAACCGTATAGGCAGAAATGTCTCAAAGTTTTCACATACACAAAGTACACGATCACCATATGCTGTTTTCAATTTCCGAATCTTGATAATGCGGAATGGAATATGCGTTGGCAATTCGCTGAGCTTCTTTGTCTCTAAGCCACATGATTGTCCCACAGCATTCAAAACATTCATTGTAGTAGTCTATAAACAAAACAAAAGCATATCTATTACACTCTAAAACAGCTTTAATAATATTGTGCAATTAGGGATTTTGCACTATGCATGGCGAATAAATTATACTAGTTATGCAAGAAATGCCCTAACTGTAGCAGATACTACTTTTCTGCATATAGCACAAGTGTTAAGTTCTAATGCACACTTGACACATGCTATCATGTGTCCACAAGGCAAAAATACAACACCTAGTTCATTTTCATAACAAATTTTACATAATTGTTGGTCACACTTTTGTATCTGTTCGTATGACAAGTCTGTTTTTTTCAGCCTCATGTATTTGCTCCGCGTGTTCTAACTCTAAAGGCACTTTTATGTCATGTGCTGCAATCACGTTTTCTTTACGAATAGTGCTCACAAATCCCTGACCTTTAAGCAACACCATGTATTTACAGTTTGGTAACCAACGAGCGTGTTGCACAAAAGGGTCATCAGTCATTTGCCAATCCTTTAAAGCAAATCCACAATAAAACATATTGTTTTATCCCCTTCACCAGTATAAAAAATCCAGCTTCACTTAGCTGTTTTGTAAGGTGTTTTAATATTAATGGCCGAACATTTTTATAAGATTCTAAACGTTTTTCAACAGAGCTGTACTCTGGGTGTGCTAGTGCTTTAGTCTTGCAAACTCCCAATTTTTCAAAAGCACATGCCGATTCAACACTGTCTATGGCATATGGACCCCATATATCGACACTACCGTTGTTGTCTGGCAATACATCATTATTATTATTAGTCATTTGTGATTCAGCAACGTAAGTAGTAGCCAATGGCCTTGTGGTTCGGTAAAATGGATACACTGGTAGGTTACCCACTTGTTTTCCAAGCATGTAAGGACAACATGGAGACCATCGCAAATGGTCTCTAAAGGGATCATCCCCTTCTTCCCAGTGTGAAAGTTCAATACGACAAAACACACAGCGCACCACATCTTCTCGGTTCAAGTAAAAAAAAAAATCGGCTTTTGCAAGTTTATGTGTCGACAAAAAGCCTACAGGCCAGGATTCCAATGTTAACCAACGATCATGTTCTGATTTTAAATTTAACCCACGTGGTAAACCAACTTGCTCACTTGTCGTATTTGATACTAACGCCATGTGTTATAATAAAACTTTTTTCTTATTGTAAGTTATTAACGTTGCACAAGAGCACAGAGTACTTTAAAACATAATGCATGCCTGTGCACTGTCTGTTCACTACGTTAATGGCGCATGACGACACCTAAAAACAAACAAAATAACCCATCTCTCAATCAATCAATCAATCAATCAATCAATCAATCAATCAATCAATCAATCAATCAATCAATCAATACTTGTAAATAAAACGTTAACGTTAATTGGCATTAATATATCAAAACACCTTTAAAAATAAACTGTATGTTGGCACTAACAGTAACCCATATACTTATTTTCTTTTTATAAAGCTACAGTCATTTACATCCCCCCTTTGTTGTTTGAGTCTTCAGTCTTTTGACTGGTTTGATGCAGCTCTCCATGCCTCCCTGTCCTGAGCTAATCGTTTCATCTCTACATAACTACCACACCCTACATCTGAGGCAATCTGTTTAACATATTCTAACCTTGGTCTACCCCTACAGTTCTTGTCCTCGACCCTTCCTTCCATAACTAAGCTTGTTATTCCTGGGTGTCTTAGTATGTGTCCTACCAACCTATCTCTTCTCTTCATTAGCAGTCGCCAGAAACATCTCACCTCTCCCACTCGTCTTAATACCTCTATGTTTGTAACCCTATATACCCATCTGATCTTCTTCATTCTCCTGTAACACCACATTTCAAATGCTTCTATTCTCCTCTTTTCTGCTACACCAATAGTCCAAGTTTCACTTCCATAGAGCGCCACGCTCCAGACAAAGGCTTTCAAAAATGACTTTCAAATGATGATGAGGATGTTGAAAAGGTCTACGAAGAAATAGATGATATTCTGAGGTATATCGAAGGTGATGAAAATGTTATAGTAATGGGAGATTGGAATGCTGTGGTAGGAAAAGGGAGAGAAGGGAAGATAGTAGGAGATTTCGGATTAGGTGAAAGGAATGATCGAGGAAGCAGGCTGATGGAATTCTGCACCGAACATGAGTTGGTCATAGCTAACACCTTATTCTATAACCACAATAGAAGAATATACACATGGATGAGACCAGGAGATACAGGGCATTACCAAATCGACTTCATTATGGTCAAGCAGAGGTTTCGAAACCAGATTTTGGATTGTAAAGCATATCCTGGTGCTGACATAAACTCTGACCACAATCTGGTTGTAATGAAATGCAGATTAAAGTTGAAGAAACTGAAGAAAAGTCAAAAGCCAAAATGGTGGGCAATAGACGGACTGAAAGTAAAGGATGTAAACGAAAGATTCAAGAAGAGTATAACGGAAGGACTAATGAAAAATCCTAAACGGACTTCAATTGCAGATGAATGGGCACTTTTGAAGAATGAAATAACAAAATCCGCAGAAGAAAACATTGGTAGGAAAGAAAGAATAGGTAGAAAACCGTGGATCACTCAGGATATACTAGAATTGATGGATGAAAGGCGGAAACACAAGAATCTAAGAGATCAAAAGGGGAAAGCAGAATACAGACGTCTGAAAAATGAGGTTAACAAGAAGTGCAAGGAAGCGAAAGAAGAATGGTTGAAAGAGAAATGTGCAGGTATAGAAAATTGTCTGAAATTAGGAAAAGTAGACACAGCTTATCGAAGGATTAAGAATACTTTTGGGGAAAAGAAGACTAAGTGCTGCAATATTAAGGACACAAATGGAAAGCCTCTAACAGATAGGTAAGAAAAGGTTGAGAGATGGAAAGCTTACATAGAGTGCTTGTATAAGGGAAAGGAGATTGAGAATCATGTAATGGAAAGGGAGGAGGAAATTGATGAGGATGCAAAAGGAGATTTAATATTGAGATCAGAATTTGACAGAGCATTAGAGGACTTAGGCAGGAACAAAGCACCAGGCATAGATGATATACCGATTGATTTGCTACGCTGCATAGGAGATGAAGGTCTGATCAGGTTATTTCACTTGGTGTGTAGGATTTATGAGACAGGTGAGGTACCCTCTGATTTCAAGAAGAATGTTATCATCCCTATACCAAAGAAAGTGGGAGCTGATAGATGTGAAGATTACCGTACAATCAGCTTGATTACTCATGCTTCAAAGATCCCGTCTAGAATAATTTACAAGAGGATTGAAAGTCAGATAGAAACGGAGTTGGGTGAAGACCAGTTCGGTTTCAGGAGAAATGTAGGAACAAGGGAAGCTGTACTAAGTCTTAGGCTGATTTTGGAAGGTAGAATAAGGATAGGTAAGAGAACGTTCATGGCATTTTTAGACTTAGAAAAGGCTTTTGATAACGTTGATTGGACTAAAGTGTTTGACATTTTGAAATCTATTGGAATAAAGTACAGGGATAGGAGGGTGATATACAATCTATACAGAAACCAGACAGCAGTCATTCGAGCTGAAGGACATGAGAGGGAAGCTGGTATTCAGAAAGGTGTATGGCAAGGCTGCAACTTATCACCCATACTTTTCAATCTTTACATTGAACAAGCAATGAAGGAAATTGGAGAAAAATTTAAATTGAGAGTGAAGATTCAAAGAGAAATAATTTGAACTCTGAGATTTGCTGATGACATCGTCATCTTGGCCGACACGCCTGAGGATTTGAATCAGTTTTTGAATGGTATGGACTCCGTCTTACAGAATGAATACATGATGAAAATTAATAAATGTAAAACAAAAATACTGGAATGCAGCCGAATGCAGCTTCTTCCATCACTGGTTATTCTACTTCCTAAGTAAGAGAAGTCTTCTACTTCCTTCAGCTTTTCACCTGTCAATTTGAACTCCATAGAGGTTTCTCATTTATTTCGGCTGCATTCCAGTATTTTTGTTTTACATTTATTAATTTTCATCATGTATTCTTTCTGTAAGACGGAGTCCATACCATTCAAAAACTCATTCAAATCCTCAGGCTTGTCGGCCAGGATGACTATGTCATCAGCAAATCTCAGAGTTGAAATTATTTCTCCTTGAATCTTCACTCCCACTTTAAATTTTTCTCTAATTTCCTTTATTGCTTGTTCAATGTAAAGATTGAAAAGTATGGGTGATAAGTTGCAGCCTTGCCTTACATCTTTCTGAATACCAGCTTCTCTCTCATGTCCTTCAACTCGAATGACTGCTGTCTGGTTTCTGTATAGATTGTATATCACCCTTCTATCCCTGTACTTTATTCCAATCGATTTCAAAATGTCAAACAATTTAGTCCAATCAACGTTATCAAAAGCCTTTTCTAAGTCTACAAAAGCCATGAACGTTCTCTTATCTTTCCTTATTCTACCTTCCAAAATCAGCCTAAGACTTAGTACAGCTTCCCTTGTTCCTACATTTCTCCTGAAACCAAACTGGTCTTCACCCAACTCCGTTTCTATCTGGCTTTCAATCCTCTTGTAAATTATCCTAGACAGGATCTTTGAAGCATGAGTAATCAAGCTGATTGTACGGTAATCTTCACATCTGTCAGCTCCCACTTTCTTTGGTATAGGGATGATTACATTCTTCTTGAAATCAGGGGGTACCTCACCTGTCTCATAAATCCTACACACCAAGTGAAATAACCTGATCAGACCTTCATCTCCTATGCAGCGTAGCAACTCAATCGTTATATCATCTATGCCTGGTGCTTTGTTCCGGCTTAAGTCTTCCAAAGCTCTATCAAATTCTGATCTCAATATTAAATCTCCCTTCGCATCCTCATCAATTTCCTCCTCCCTTTCCATTACATGATTCTCAATCTCCTTTCCCTTATACAAACTCTGTATGTAAGCTTTCCATCTCTCAACCTTTTCTTCCCTATCTGTTAGAGGCTTTCCATTTGTGTCCTTAATATTACAGCACTTAGTCTCCTTTTCCCCAAAAGTATTCTTAATCCTTCGATAAGCTGTGTCTACTTTACCTAATTTCAGACAATTTTCTATACCTGCACATTTCTCTTTCAACCATTCTTCTTTCGCTTCCTTGCACTTCTTGTTAACCTCATTTCTCAGACGTCTGTATTCTGCTTTCCCCTTCTCATCTCTTACATTCTTGTGTTTCCGCCTTTCATCCATCAATTCTAGTATATCCTGAGTGATCCACGGTTTTCTACCTATTCTTTCTTTCCTACCAATGTTTTCTTCTGCGGATTTTGTTATTTCATTCTTCAAAAGTGCCCATTCGTCTGCAATTGAAGTTTGTTTAGGGTTTTTCATTAGTCCTTCCTTTATACTCTTCTTGAATCTTTCGTTTACATCCTTCTCTTTCAGTCTGTCTATTGCCCACCTTTTTGGCTTTGGACTTTTCTTCAGTTTCTTCAACTTTAATCTGCATTTCATTACGACCAGATTGTGGTCAGAGTTTATGTCAGCACCAGGATATGCTTTACAATCCAAAATCTGGTTTCGAAACCTCTGCTTGACCATAATGAAGTCGATTTGGTATCGCCCTGTATCTCCTGGTCTCATCCATGTGTATATTCTTCTATTGTGGTTATTGAATAAGGTGTTAGCTATGACCAACTCATGCTCGGTGCAGAATTCTACCAGCCTGGTTCCTCGATCATTCCTTTCACCTAATCCGAAATCTCCTACTATTTTCCCTTCTCTCCCTTTTCCTACCACAGCATTCCAATCTCCCATTACTATAACATTTTCATCACCCTTGATATACCTCAGAATTTCGTCTATTTCTTCGTAGACCTTTTCAACATCCTCATCATCAGCTTGACTGGTAGGCATATAGACTTGTACCACTGTGGTGCAGGTAGGTTTAGTATTGATTTATGCTACAATAATCCGTTCACTATATTGTTCATAATATTCCACCCGCTGTCCAAGTTTCCTCCTCAATATGAGGCCAACCCCTGCTTGGCCATTGTTTGATTTAGTGCTAATGACCCTATAGTCTCCTGACCAAAAGTCCTGTTCTTCCTGCCAGCGCATTTCACTAATCCCAACCAAATCCAACCTCAACCTATCCATTTCCCTTTCTAAGTTTTCTAACCTTCCACATCCTAGCAGACTTCTAACATTCCACGCTCCGATCCGTAGAATATCAGATTTCCTCTTTGTCACTTCTGTGATGTTAACCCCCTCTCGAGTAGTCCCCACCCGGAGATCCGAACGGAGGACTAGTTTACCTCCGGATTGAAATTTTACAAGGGAGGAGGCCATCATCACATGTAATTATGCATAGAGAGGTGCATATCCTCAGGAATAGCATACGGCTGTAGTTTCCCGTTGCTTTCAGCCGTGCAGCAGGACGCAGTGTAACCAATATTTGGCTTATATTAGCAATATCTCAACCGTCTATAAGACTAGTAAAGAATTGATTTATTCTGAAAGGCTGCTACTCCCGTTCAGAATAAGTAAAGAGCAATTCTACTAAACAAAAATACTAAACTTCTACCGTACTAACAATTAAATACCAAAATTCTACTAACGAAAAAAATACTAAAGTTCCACCAACAACAAATACTACCACTAAAACAGTCTGTCACCAGGCACACTCACATGCACCCTCACACATCACAGTCTACTGAAACAATGAACTAGAACTAATAAACAATGCAACTGCTACCAGACACACTCACACACCACAGTCTAATAGAACAATGACATATATCTAATAGACAAACTAACTACCTACTTACAACTAAAACTAACTACATACGTACTGTACTGTTATTTGAATTAACAATATTTACAGTAATAATAATAATACTATTATTACATTTTTATTAAACCCAAATTTATGTAATTAAGTACAGTTCACCTTAATCAGTCGACTGTACTATACCGATAATGTAATGAGACCTATATTAGACGAGGTGTTTGCAGTATATTAAAACTACAGAACGTTAAAGGATGGTTATGTGAAAAACCAGTGTACAGTACAACCTGTCACATCCGGACCTGTGATATCCGAACCCTCCCATATCCGGACACATCTCCGAATGAATTCTTAAGTCGTAGTTGAAAGCGAGGATACATTAGTTCGAAAATCCGACCCCCCCCGTCCCAGTTAGTACGATCTGACATTGTTCTAGCTGCAATAATTAGGTTAAGGATACATGCAACATAAATACGACATTTTGTGGTTCTCACTATAAACACGAGGTGAACTATTCGATCTTTCGGAACCGTCATTTGATCCTGCCACCTATCGGCAAACTAAAATCAACTATCCACTGTCACTAAATAAACGCTATTTTGCACGTCACGTTTGCTGAGACTCTACACGATGTCATGGAGTATTATTAATTTGTTAATTTATTAATTTGTCTATTAACCAATATATAAACAAAAATGAATGTCATGTCATTTTGTTCACATTATCATGTTCAAACCTGTGGATATTCGTTGAGTCCATAGGGAACCACCCATAAATTAAATTTAAATTTTTGTTTTTAGAAAATCCCACATGGCCTTGTACTTTTCCCAGTAAACAACAACATAGCCATTAATCAAGAAAGCAATCATTGTCCCAGTCTTGTACAGGTAATGATATTTTTTTGTGTAAGAGTTTTTTTCAGTAGCGGTAAAATGCAATAGCATTTTAAGTTAGGCTTACCTGAGTTTTCAATAGTTCACTGCCTGGAAACAATGGTTTCGCTCTACTGCGTCTCGGGTTTTCAACAACTGCTACAGCGGTAAGGCTTTTCTTTCCAAGTTTCTAAAAATAAATAAAATAAAATGCTATAAATACCTAAATGTAGGTTAATACATGCATTTCATAAAATAAAATATGAAACAAAAAATGAAACAAGTTAGTTTCTAAAAATAATCTCACCTTCACTTGCAGTGGCTTGTTGCTGTTTCCTTCTAGTGGGCTCACAAGTGCAATGGTTTCTTCTCTCTCAGACATGTAAGGTATACCGGTTATCTGCAAACAAATAAATAAATAAAATCATTAATTACCTAATCAATAAATAATTGCGTGTAAATATACATATATATATAAATCAATAAAGGTATAAATGAATAAATATATAAATAAATACCTACCCCACAACAAGGTTAAATATTTTCCACCAACACCAAAACTGTTAAACAAGACAAGGGGTTTCACGCAACGCAATGTGTTCAAAGGTAGTCACATTAGTGAGAGTGGAAATGATAACGACATGTCTTTATATATATTACGTTGCATGTATAATAATTTTTCCCACGCTTTGAACATTCTGTTATCGGTCACGTGGACAGCTAACGTCCCAGGTGAACACCTGTGCCAAGTCAAATTTCACATGAGCTTGCATTTTGTCACGTACGAAGCAAACAGGAAGTAACTTGTTTAGCGTATATGTCATCTCACACGTGTTCACATGCATTTCGCTCTTCCCTGCCACCACGATTGTCAGATTATTTAACCTTCAAGTGTCCTCTGCGTCTTTGTCATTTTCCATTGCACCTGTTGTCAAGTCAGATCAGCGCATTCCAATAAGCTCAAATGACATTCGCCTCCTGCTCGTCTGCTCCTCTACAAGTTTGTTTTCTTTATCCGCTTCGACCAACATAGAACCAAGTTTTCATCACCGTTTACACATTAAAGATCCCCTTCGAGGATAAAATATCAGAAAAAACGCACCCTCGCTCTGTCATAAACCGACCCGTCGAAATATCGATTGTTCTATTAAGCATGGTCATTGTGGTTAGTGACAGGTTCGTTGAAACACACACCCAGCAGTATCGTCTCTCTCAACAACCACGCTTCATGAACATTGTAATTAGGTAAAGATTTTTTTTTCAACAAAAGTGTCGTTAGGCCCTTTGTCAAAATTTCAAACATAGTTTCGAAAAGGGGGCGTTAGCCCGAGTCCTATAACACCTCGTACACGTCTCTAGCGTTATGGGTTTGCGAGATAGAGAAAAAAGTCTAAAATCACGGTTTTACCTCAAAATGGTTTTCATTCCTGCTCAACGCGAACATCCTCGGCAAGAGGGCAACGCGAAGAAAAAAATGACACCTCGTACACGTCTCTAAGCTTATTGGTTCGTGAATTATCAGGAAAAATCACAAAAAACACTTGTTTACCCCAAAATCGAGTTTCCAATTTTTTAAAAATATAACGAGTGGTTCATAGCAAAGAAGACGTCACTCCGAGTCCTTGGACCCCTCGTACACGCCTCTAGCATGATTGTTTTGCGAGATTTTAAAAAGCCAATGACCTATTTGTTTTCAATCTTTTGGTTGAATAAAAAAAAACTCATCCATAAATAATTATTAAAAAAGCCCGCTTTCTTACAAAATCCCCAAGTGCGCATGCGTAAAAAACAAAAACAAAAATGCTAATTCATAGCAGCATTCAGCAAAACGCATGCGCTTTATGAGCAACAACATTTTAGTTCATTTTAGCAGCGCACCTTATACATGTCGCATTTGAAAAGAGACTTTCACTATAAAATTAAAATTTCACCCCCTAGTAGGGGTAGGGGTAGGTTTTATTTTAGTGGTCCATAGCAAAGCCCCCGTCAGCTCGAGTCCAACGACACATTATTTGTCAAAATCGGACCTTGGGTTGGCCAGATATTAATTATTTAATATGAACGCCGGGTGGCCTAGAAGCACCATCACTCCCCTACTGTAATCGAATGTATTATCGCTCCAATGAATTATTCCAATCATTTTAAATCATCTCACATAATTGTTTAAATTATCTTCAATTAATTTTTCTCTTATTATTTCAATGTTATACAATTATTTCAAATCTTTCAAATCGTAGCTTTCCACTGAATCATATGTCACTATTAGCAATCCATTTCAGATAAATTGTTACAATGCAAGAATAATGTTTTAAATGTTGGATTCATAAATCTACTATCTTTCTAGTAACTCTATTCGTGACTGTAATTCACGTTCAATAATACCTTATTAACTCAATCGGCAATAGCTCACCAGCTTATTTAATACTGAAAATTCGTAAAAATTACGATAATACTTCACACGTGAAATTCCTATTATTCACCTTCAAAACTGAACATCCATTGATCTCAAATATATGATTCAAAATACTTCAATTCACGCAATTATTAATTACTCTACACGTGCATTAGCTCTCAATGGCTCTCAATAATTTCCAAACATTTTCAAAATCCATAAGCTTTTATACAATTATCGTAAAATACCATGTTTCATAATAGACAAAAAGGTTGAAGTGTTGTGGGCTACTTCTATCAAAACTGTGTTAATAATGTTGTATTTACATGCTCGAATAATAGTAATCGTAATTCTTCAAAACTGTCATTTTGTTTTACGACGAAAATATTTCGTACATACGTTTGCTTTTCTTTCAACAATACTTCATTTCATTGTACTCTCATATTTCACAAATGTATCTTTCAAAGAATTATAGATTTATTACTATAAAAGAAACAATTCAGTCTTCGCCTAAATAAAATTCGAAATTGGGTTCTGCTTAAGGAAGTTCGCATGAAACTACACCATGAAAAAGAACCTATCTTCATAAGGTACAAATTATCCATTAGAATCATACGTTGATCCGAATAGGAGTATTCCAAAAAGAATAGAGAAAGTTGAAAACTGAATGAACTAGAAAAGTGTCTATAATCATCAAGAAATTCAAAAATGTAGACTGCAAAATCCTAATCCAAAAACCGCAATTGTTCACACCAAAAATTACTATATTTCCATACCTATAATAAACTCGACGTAAAAAAGACAGTCATATTAATCAAATAATGTTTCATGGAATGTCCAAAATATTCTGTTTCGTTGCTCATATTATCACAGAATTTATTCCGAATGATGTTCAAGTGTAAGTGGTATATCGGTCATCTTCTTCCTAGCTATTATTCTTATACAATGTTACCGTAATTTTGGCTCTATTTCTTCTTGTATTATGTATCTTCACAACTAATTATAATGCTCAATTTATCGCCAAATATAATTTAGAATAAGGAAAGTAATGCTCTAAAAATAACATCACATAAAAATTAATTACTGAGTAAAATACATGCTTGGACAGAAATGATGAAAGCATCAGATCTAGCCCTAGAATGCATTTTCTATCTACTGAATAAAAATTGGTGAAAGAAGGACATTTTAAAATATGACTAATTCATACTGTCTACTGATATGAAAAGGTTTCCAGCTGCCTTGTCCGTATTCATCTCGATGAGTATGTAAAGAATGTTGGAACACACATTCTTTGTAGGTACTGAACCCTTATCCACTGCGCTGGGTAGTTCACGTACCGACTGGAACTGCATGAAGTCGAACCCCGCTCCCATCCTGCTCGAAAACAGCTGTTCGCATCGCAATGTTCCTCACACAGACACGTCCCAGGTTTGCTCGATAGCTTAGATATAAATGCCACCTTTCTTCTTCTTCCTTGGAAGTGTATATTTGTAGAAGTATAAATCACAGTGTCAGTAATACAAGAGTGACTAATTTCTGTAGTGTATTGGTATGCAATTCCACTCATAGTATTCTCAATATTCATGTTGCAGTATGTATTGACCACTGTATATTTTCAAAGTCTCTTGTGATGGCAGTAAAATTATAACAAGTCTATGCGAAAAGCTAAGTTCACTTTCTTCACATTCATCGTGCACAAAATTAGCACACTGGGTTATCCATCCGTCCCATGTGTATATCTCGCCCGTGTCTTGCTATAACCAGCTAAGACGTACCGTCTCGTTCCGGACTTTTCCACACTTCGCACTAGTTAAAGTCACTCGTAAAAGCTTACTTTTGGACATGCCAACGAACACGTTCCACAACGGATTCTGAAGAAGAAGTAAGAAAGTGATGTCTCACTCCCTAGCGAGTTACAACCAACTGACTTGCCGCTCTACCCATAATACCTTGGGCTCAAACGATATGATAATCGAAGTCGACACAGTATGATTGCGATAACCATCTGATATCATAATAAGCATATTTATAATCCCAAAATTGTTCTCAAGTCGTTTCTACCTGTAATACAATGCAATTCCCAGTTGTCGATCCCCTCTGTGATCTCAGTAGTGCTTTATAATAGCGTATATCGGTGTCACGTTTCCACGGCATCCATCTTGTTGAAATAACTGTACCTTGGCTGGCCACAGGGTCAAGATCAGTGGCGGTTTCTGGGTATTCGCCCTGGAGCCAGTGCACACCCATTCTTGCAATATCAGCCTTGCTTTGCATTTTAGTTTTATAAATATGTAAATAACAACATGATTTTATGGTATTATTACGCGTCAACAAATGTCCTGTACACCGCGTGTGCTACTCCTCGCTGTATGTTGGCTCGGGTATCGCCCAGTGATCGCCGTTCGCCACTTGCCGCTTTGTCGCCAGACCGAGCCAGACTTTAGGCTATACGGCGGCAGGGGGGCAAGAGGGATAGTGTGTTAACAATGACAGCAACGGAGCCACTTCCTTCCCCGGCGAAAAGAACTGCGCATGCTCAGTTTATCCCATCTCTTTCACAACTAATGACAAGTGACAGACTCAGACACGAGCTTCGATAACAACTACCGCACTATCTGTTGGAGAATTAGTGTACCAAGTAGCAGTTTGAAAGGTTGTGTCTTTTCTCCGCGTGTAGCGCCCTTGTCATTTGATTTTCATTGTACATTTAAGAATCACAGAACAGCCAACAGAATGGAAATTATATAAGCTATAGTTATAAAAGTTAACACAGTTTCATAACATTCCTTTATAATTTACAGATTTTTAAGGCCCATTATAATTGTATTTGGATGTACCGTATCAGAGGATTAACATGACCTATGGTAGAAAATAAATTTATTCCTTTCGAGAAGTTGGCTATCTTGGCCGTGGCAAGTACTTTGTCAGATGTGTGTTTTTTAAAGTTGTGGATATTTGAGTGTGTGTTTATTATTAACGCATTTATTATTATGAATACTGTTCAGGAGTTAAAAACCATTACCTTTTCCCAACTTACTCTGCAATAAAAGGTAGCCATAAAAGAAAAGGGAAAGCCTATCCCAATCCTAAATTTAGTTCAAACGACTCAGTGCAAAGGCAAGGCTAGGACTCGTTTATTCCATAATGACGAGTATGGCAAATATGAGTGGGCTTGTGGCTGTGAACTAACCAACAGGATGTATTGTTTCCCGTGCTTAATGTTTTCAAGTAACAAAGACAAAAGCAGTGATACCTGGACCAAAACAGGGTTTTCTGACCTAGGACATTTGAAACAGAAAATGGACAAACATGAGGAAACAAAAACACACACGAATGCCGAATTAGGATTTCAAGTTCTAGGGAAATACGAGATCAGACAGCAGCTTGATTGTACATTCAGGAGGAACATAGAAAAGCAAAATATCGAGGTATCGAAGAACCGACACGTTCTGTCACAGATCATTGAATGCATCAAGTTTTGTGGAATTTTCGAGCTGGTATTGAGAGGGCTCAATGAGAAAGAAGATTCTGTAAACCCTGGTATTTTTAGAGGACTAATAGATTTCACATCCGAATTAGATACGCTTCTGAAGGATCCTCTAAAAAGTGCAACAGTGTTTAGAGGAACATCTAAAGAAATTCAGAATGACTTATTACAGTGTATGCTTGACGTATGCCAAGATGAAATTAAAACTGAAATCCAAGAAGCTGACTTCATCTCCGTAATGGCTGACGAGACGTCGGATGTTTCATCACAATACCAAATGGTCATAGTGTTTCGCTACCTGCTGCCAAATGGCAAGCCTGTTGAAAGGTTCTGGGCTTTCAAGAACCCTAGCGGTCATGACGCACAGGCTTTGGCTATATGTGTTAAAGGCGCTTTAGAGGATGTGGTGTCAGAAAAGACCAAAGTCGTATCACAAAGCTAGGATGGAGCTAATGTGATGAGTGGAACGCACTCCGGTGTACAGGAGATTGTAAGAAGAGAATATCCGTACGCTTATTACATACATTGTTACGCCCACAAACTTAATCTAATAATGGCTCAAGCTAGTAGCCAAAATACACAAGAGCGTGTATTTTTTGCACATCTCAATGAAATTCCTCAGTTCTTTTCGAACTCATCTCAAAGAGTTAATGTGTTAGATGAAGTGGTTGGTAGAAGAATTCCTTCAGGTTCAAACGTTCAAATCTCGAACGGTACAAACGGTGTATGAACATAGAGAATCTTTGATGGAATGTTTTGAGAAAATTGAAAATTCAAGTAAACAAATAAACACCATCACACAGGCAAGAGGTTTACGTTTGAAAATAGAGCAGCCTGTGTTCTTATTCTGGCTTGAATTTTTTCACCACATAATGCCACATGTGGATATTTTATATCAACAGCTCCAAAAGAGGACAATAGACACTGTTACAGTGAGAAAAGCAATAAAATCATTTGAATCTGCAGTGGAATGTGTTCGGGATACAGTGGATAACATTTCAGAAGAAACCTCTTCAGCAAACTGAAGACGTGAGGAGACTCCAACTTCAAGAAAAATTGCAGCTAAAGAAGTGTGTGATGTTATTTCTATGCAAGCTAAAGAACGTTTCTCCTTCACGGGTCATCTTATGGCTTCAATTTTTTTTTCTTTGGAAAATTTCAAGTCGTTCGATAAGAAATTTCCAGAAGAAAGTCTTTTCCAAGCTTGCCATGCCTATCCTTTTGTTGACAGATCCAAATTGAGAACAGAATTAGAAGTTATGTACATGCGTGAAGACTTCCGGAATGTCACCTGTGCAATTGACTTGATTGAATTCATTATTGAGAATAATTTGGGGAAAATATTCAGTGAAACGCTCAAAATTCTCAAAGTCTTGACTACCACACCTATGACCACGAGTGAAGCAGAGAGGTGTTTTTCTACACTAAAAAGAATAAAAACATTTCTCCGAAGCACAATGTTACAAGATAGACTGACGGCATTAGCAATGTTGTCGATTGAAAATCAACTCGTGAGGTCAATTCCAAATTTCAATGACAAAGTTATCGATAAATTTGCCCAGAAGGAGAGAAGAATGAACTTTATTCACAGAAAAGTGATTCAAACGTAATTTAAGGTTTTAAAATTGTGTATTCATTGTTGTTATACTTTATTCAAGCCATATAGGCTATTTTATAATTAATCTGTGCATTTCACAAATGTTCTTGTAAAAAGACTCTAGGTTAGTGAACTTGGGGAATATAATGTGAGTGACTTCGTCAGAGTAAATATCACAAAATTTCAGACTGTCGAGCCAGCATAGGATTCATGTCTGTAATAAGAAGGATTGGCACGGTAAATTATACATTTTGTACATTTCTATATCAGATATAATTGTTTAAAATTAATTTCTTGAACTGTAAATACAATAATGTTAAAGTAAAAATTTGCCTTGACCAGTTTTCGCAGTAAAATACTTCGTTTAAAAATATTTAATATTTTGTTCATAAGCAATAAGTTATTAAAATCGTGAAATCGTAATGAAGCTGTTATTTTGTATGGTTAGGTTTGCTTTCATTTATATAAAATTTAGAGAATCTTTTAAAACAGTGCACACCCATGATTTCAAACCACCAGCCGCCACTGGTCAAGATGTAATGCAGGTTGCTAGTACAACCCCTAAGCGCGCGTCAACGAGTCATCGCTCTCGACTGCAGTTGTAACATTGCCATAAAAATACCAGCTGTGTTCTTCTAACATGACCAGGTTCCAATCCAATGCAAAATACTGGCTCAGTACTGCGCACGAAATTTTAATGCTACATGATGAAAATTATTAAATTTTTCGAGCCCCATGATACAGTTTAACATTGAAATATAAATCCTGGAAATTGGCTCAGGCGAGCTTTGTTAGCGAACGCAGGCACTGGGAGAAACCAGTCACGTGATTTGAGACGCTCCAGAATATACTAGAACATGGAAAAGTGCCTAGCAACAAGGCAATACCGCGAAATATTAGCAATTAATTGTTATAAAATATATAATTGGATATACGCCCACAGCCAATGAGAGAAGGGTTTATGGAAGCAGATATGGATTTTACCTAGTTAATGGGATTAACTATTCCATTTAATCCATATGTAACAATTTTATTCCATTGTAATTATCATGAAAATTAAGAGAAGGTATTAGTAATACTTTAAATGTCGCAAAAGGGAAGAAATTAACTGTAATAAGCATTATTACAAGTGCGCCCCATTAACTGCGCGGGACCAACAATGTTGTCGGCATTAAGGTGAGCTGGAGTGGGGACGGCTTGAAGAAGCGTTATTATTCTGGATGACTTCGAAGATACAAGACGTGTGATCCTGGACAGTTCATTCCTGTAGACTTCAACCGAGTACGGTCAGACTCTACTCGAGAGAGAGCGCCGATCACGGCTAGCTTATAGTAGAAGCTTCGCTAACCTAACTAAGTGAAGTTGAGCGAAGGCAATAATAGTCTATAGCGAACAAGTGTTCGATTTTAGAGAAAGGAAATTGTATCCAGTATATACATTTAGATACATAGCAACGGTGTATGAAGATTTGAAGTGAATAAATTGACTAATTAGACAGTTTTAGGACGAGTTATATCTGCCAGAGAAAGTTGCGTATCTCAGTAAGAAGAAACACTTTTTAGTGCGGCGAGAATACAGCATAGTCAAATCCACGTTACGGAAATAAATGAGTAATACAGTGATACTTAACATTGACACTTTGTATTATTTGAACATTATGATGGCTACAAACATTTATCAAGAGGAATTGTTATATAACACTTTGATTATGAGTGAGATGATGGACTAAGACTTTTGTGCGATTGGGGTATGCCGATACAGAGTTGTGATTGACAACATGGAACAACGTTAATTAACAACGTAAATATGTATAACATCTAGGATGTCTACAATGCCGAGACAACATGAAACATTATGTACATTTCCATCCAGTACATTTAATGTACTTTCATATACATTTATTCTCGACTATGAGCAAGTACAATCGTTCATTGACCAACCAAATGGACATTAACATCTGTGATAGTGATTCGACGTACAACTTACAAATTTTATTTGTAACAAAGACACTATATCGGATACAGTGCTCGATAATGATGGGGAACTTTCGAAAGATGTCAGCAAATGAAAAGTCGCCGTTGGGAAGACAGAAGATACCAGGCCCGGTGATTGTTCGAGATAGGGAGTCCATGTTCGAGGAACGAGGTTCGATGTCCGGAGGAGACGAGTGTTTACCGGGGAGGAAATCTTTCTATCCCCGAGGTCGCTGTGTGTTCACTGGCGTTGAACGGATTTGGTTTCAACAATTCATACCTGGGAGATGAAACAGCTAGGTATTTTTGAATAGCTGATATGAACTTCAATTGTCTACAAGTCAAGGTAGAAATGTTTTACATTATTTTATAGACAGCATTTGTGAACAACAATTCCCCATATTTAATTCATGTATTTTCACTTCGATGTTTATCAAGTTTATTCTACAATATCGTATAGGATGATGGTCTTTAGTCATCTATACTTGAAAATTCTAAATGATTCAGTTTCTGAACTGAAGTCAATTTGTTTGAGAATTTATTTTCTATTTGGGAAAATTTTTAAGAAGTTATTATTCGACAATTTTCGATTTTTAATTTTAGTTCGGAGAAGAGATCAACGCGTAATATATTGGGAAATATTACCCAATACTATGAACAATTCGTCGATCTAGCAAGTTATATTCGTTATGATTACGACATGAAGTCAAGTACTTATGAACATTCTTTGTATAGAATGAAGATACTTTCGGTCGTTGACAAACCAACATTGAGTTGAAGGAAGGCTTTGCCCTTCATTAAATGTAAATTGTATGAGACGTTTCTTCTTGAAAGATAATTCATCCGACATTAGGGAAAGTTATATAGAATCTCATCCAGTCGTGATTGATACTTATTGGACACTGAAATAACACAAGATGTTATAAATACACAAATGTAACACTACGTTATTTGTCAATGCAGTCGTGTAATTTTGTAGTAATGACCAGTATGGAGAAACATGTATTTATATTTTTATTAAATGTATAGAGACTTGGCATTGTTATCAGAGTAACAACGTTTAGTAAACCTCTAAGATCTTTCAGTATAATCGTTTTGAAAACGACAAATGTGTCATTAGAACAGATATTGCTGTTAACAATTAAACAGTGGATTGGAACAACGATAAAATAAATGCTAGAAGGAAGTAATGCAAGTACTATTGAACAATTGTTGGGAACAATTGAGGTGATGTCATTGAAGTTGTATATTGGATATACCAGCGATTCATGCCGTATATAGATGATTATGGAATCTGCGAGTTCAGATTGTAAGTAGAAATACGAGGGTAATGCCGTATTAACGTATTGAAGTACTGTTGTAAGAAGAAGCAAAAGCATTGTTGTGTATTAGTAGAGTTGTTGAGAACTCCTGAGTGTGAATAGATCTACGACATAAAAGTCGGAAGTAGGCGGAACGACGTTGGGAAACGTTATGTAATCCTTGTCCACTAAACAATTATTAATCTATATTAAACCTGGAATTGTAATAATAATATGAACTCATCTTTGTTAATCGGTCATATCAAACCGGAGATGACTACTAACCAATTTTGACTTTGATGATATAGCATTGTAAATATTTTAAAGTATAGAAGAGGGAAACATTGAACCAGAGATAGTATTAATAATCTTTCTATCTGAGCAATATCGTTATGAGAGTAAACTTTGGAAAGATAGATGTGTGTAGATATTGTATATAAACTTTTCATTATTATTTAATTAAGTGTTTTTATTATTTTTAATAATTATTATTTACTGCATATTTTTAATACCGTATTGTCTCTTGTTAGTAGGAGTAAATGTTTTTGAAGCGAGTATTTACGATAGCGATGCATGAGGCGTGTGTGGAAACTTCATCAGTCGCGAATGTTTTAAGTGGATGTTAGAAAGTGTGTATTAAATTGTGTGTTTATTTGTCATAAGAATGATTGTTTGATGAGGAGTTTTGTAACGTTCAAATGATGGAGAATAAGATGTGATTTCACTGGGTCCAGTCTACGCGTTTCATATGTTACAACGGACTGGAAACTTTAACAGGTGCAATTCAAGCAGGCCCCGTTAATCTGCCAAGGTCAGATTGTTATATAAGCGAGGGGAGTACAGCTGCTGTGTGTATTATGAAAGAATGAGTCTGAGGACCGTGTCATAGCTTTACGAGACGACAAGACAGTCATATGAGAGCACGTGTCCGGAATGTTAAACGTTTTTAGATGGAATGCAAGACTCATTAGATTTCAAATAGACTTTTTTATTATTTTATGATTTCGTAAATGGCCGAGTCTTTACATATTGTAATTAGGAATGTTAGTGTGTATGTGTGGATTCATGAGAACATCAGTGGCGTGAATGAGAAAGAATATTTAGGTGTTATTATTTATTGTTAATTAGTTTTATTAATAAATTTATATTTTGTACGTCTTGTTTCGTGTGCTTTATTTTATACTGTAAGCAGAGAAGTGTTATGGAACAGCTTAAAATAGTTAGAATGTCTTTATTTATCCTACAAAGCCCCGAGATTAAGGTAAGTTTCACACGCTAACAATTAAAGCTAATTTGTTTTATCCAAAACACGCTCGTAGACTACTGTATATAATCCCGAAGAGCTAGTTGGCGTGATACTGATTGTTCATTTAGCCGGGAATTTTCATTATTCTACAATCCAGCGTCGCTTAGGATGATCAACAAGTAACTTCTCGATTTTTACGGGTACAGTACTGTACCGTTATTTCATCGTCCTCGGTGTGGTATATTTTCAGCGCGACATTTTAACTCGGCGAGAAGCGTGATAGCCAGTCTCATATTATGTAACCAGCAGCTGATTCCGTGCCTAGCGTGACCACCGAAACCTGCCGAACGCCCAAGGTTCATCCTCCGAGCATGCACTAAGCAAGGTGCACTTGAAAGCATGCAATTTGCAATCGATAAGCATGACACATTTATCGAACCGCCCACCTGAGACAAGTTTATTCTTAATATAAGAGATTGAGGACTCTATATGCTGTTTACCATGCATAAGATGTTACCTTACTATAGCATGGTGTTAATGCAAGTATATTTCCGTGGACATAAACACTGCAGAAGAACTTAATTTTATTAATTATTGTACCAGTGCGATTGACATCGATGTATGCCACGCTGGAGTGGGAGGAACAGAGGTTTCCTGTAATCTGCTGTCAGGGCAAAGTAGATTTCAGATGTTAGTGAATATTCATGCATCACATCGTGGCAGGACTTTGATTATTTCAACTCAATATCACATTACGATTGCACACAGAAACATTGACATTGCGATATTGTTCACGCGGAGTGATATTTACGAGAAGCAAAGTTTATACATGCTACAATTTAAAGAACTTGTGATTACATATTTCACGATTACAATACCTACTGTGATTGCATTATTAAGCACAGTGTTGTCGAACGAACTTATACATTATAAATTCCTCATTTTTTCACGGCATATTCAATGCCAGGACGTCGGGAGGAATGCTTACTATGAATTTGGACTGATAACCATGGTGGGTTAAGGCATTAACATGAATACTACTTGCTAAGCATAGCAACGCACACATCGTAAGGAATCACCACTGCCGCCTATGTGTTTTAGTAGCGCTCGCGAAGCTGCTGATAATCATGTCGGACATGAAACTTCGCTTTCTCCCAACCACGGTGATGATGGACATATTTCGGGATTTCGTTCGAGTGTCGCGGCGCTATTGCGAGATGAATAACTTCTTACGGGCAAGATGGAGCGTACATGAGGATGAAGGAGACTATTTCTGCTGCGGTGGAGTGATCCAGTTAGCAGTTCGGAGCCGCTAGAACGAGAGATGGTGTTCCCTAGTTCGAGTACCGGATACCTGGATAAACCATAGTGTACCACAGTATGCGATGGGATCTGATGCCAGGGCATGTAAATGCCCTATTTGCCGTCTTCTAGATTCAACAAAGGTAGAAAGAAGCCAATATTACTAGCAGTAGCAAGGTTGAGACATTCTAACGTGACCATAATTGAAATTTTTATTTTCGAGTAGCATGATTGAAATGTGTGCAGGTATGATGTCTCTTTCATGACTGGCCTCTATATGTTCGTAGAGCTCGAAGTTATGTCGCCTACGAAATTCTTCATCTACCTTTACAGGACCGACGATCTTACGAAGAATTCTCCTCTCTGTAATTTCAATCTCCGTCAGACCACTCCGGTTTAAAGAAAGACATACCATGGCATATGAGGCTTCTGGCCTTATGACTGACTTAGTTTATTAAATTAAATTAGTTTTCTGGGAATATCTCAGAAACTGCTGGTTTTTGTGTCTCTTTAGGGACTCCAGAGTTTTCTTTCTCACATTCAGGGGCTGCAAATGAGATTTGTCTCGTCCTTCTACGCCTATTTCAGAATGTCTCTTCGGGGTTAGGCACCCTTTTATGAAAGGTACGGAGAAGACTTACATCAATGGTTGGTATCGTGCCTCTGATAGACATCCGTACGAAATTTTAAGTTGATCCACCCAGCCGTTCTCGAGTGATGCGCGTACAAAATTGTACACAGACAGACAAACTTTCATAAAGGCCATAAAATGTGGTTTTCGGGGACTCCAGAGTTTTGTTTCTCACATTGAGGGTCAGACAGACAGGCAAACATTTTGTTTTTGCGCGCAACCGTCATAATACAGTCTGAAACTCATTAATAACTCTAATTTCCATGGAAATTCTGAAAAAATAACGACAAACTTTCATTTTTATATATAGGGATATAGGGATATAATAGAACTTCCGTACCACACCCGCACGTGTAAATCACGTGGAAAATTTATTTAATTTATTAAATACGTATTGATGAATTTTACAGCCTAGTTGTCTCCGTGATAACCTTATAGCTGTTTGCAAGCTTTCACAGAAATGTAATTCAAATGTAATGGAATTGCGTCTTACTGAAATAGATAGGAAGTTGGATGTCACGTTTTGAGATTTTGTTGCTATGGTTACGGGCTTGCATTCCTTCTTTCTTTCTTTCTTTCTTTCTTTCTTTCTTTATCTTGTAGGCCTATTTAGGACCACGGGGCTCGTATCTACTCTTCGGTAAAGTTGTTGCTTTCCTCTTATTCCAATAGTTCCTCATTTTCTGGCTATGAGTCAGTCTTCTTTCTTCTGTCCACTTAGCTCCTGTAGTCTTCTTACTTGTAAGGGACGTTGGGTAAACGCCCTGTCGGAAGACCCGACGAACATCAGACGGTCACGAGCTTGTTCCAGAGGGATATCTCTATCATTAGTTTATTAAATGAAATTAGTTCTTTGGGAATATCTCAAAACCTGTTTGTTTTAGGGCCTTACAAATTGGTTCACGCGTGCCCTTTAGAGCCCTCGAATATTGTTTCTCACATTGATGGGCTGGTAATGAGCTTTCTCTAGTCCTTCTACGCCTATTTCAGCATGCATTTTAAAGGGGTAGGCTCCCTTTCATGATATGTACGAGAAAGAGTACATCAATGATTGGTGTCGTGCCTCTGATGGAAATCGGTACTAAATTTTACATTGATCCACCCATAACCCGGTCAAGTTAGACATGCAAGGTTACCAAAATTCGTATAGAGCTGAAAATTTGTACTAATGGTCGAAACACCATTATAAATGAAATGTGAAAAGTCCCCATCGGTCCGACAACGGCAAAAAATTTATTCAAGTTCAAAGTTCGCAAATATGGGTTTTTCGCGTTTCTCAGCAAAACGGTAAGTTTTATAATAAATATAGGTGAGACTAAAATTGTATAGCTAGCAATTACCTATACAAATAGTCCCAACACTTTTTCTCCTAAGAGTCACCATTTTTGAGATATAACGATTCAAAAAGTTGAAAAAGATGTATTCTTCATAATTAAAAATTAATTAACCGCCATACCATCCAAGTTCCGACTACGCCCGATGTTGCTTAACTGCGGAGTTCTCATGGGATCCGGTGTTTCAACACAGCTAGGCCGTTGGCCCTATACTTCATAATATGTACACGTTTTCACGCCACCTGTGAGGTAGTGTACTTGGCGCGTTTTCTTAACGTGTTTTCCTGGTAGGCCTATTCCACTATCTATTGTGATCCTGTTTAATTCAATAATATTTAATAATAAAAATTGTACCATTGGAAATGATGAAAGCGGTGTGGATTTTAAGATTTTTTTAATTTTTTATTTAGTCAATTTACCCTCTAGGTTGGTGGTTCCCACGGACTCAGCGAGGGAACTCACCACTACCGCCTCGATGGGCAGTGTCCTGGAGCTTGGAACATCAGGTCAGAAAGGATACTACTGAGGAGGTGTGATCAGTACTTCGCCCAGGCGGCCCCACCTGCAAAGCGAACAGGGGCCTCATGAGGGATGGGAAGGGATGGACGACTGGGATGGATAGGCTAGGAAGAGGGAAGGAGGCGGCCGTGGCCTTAAAGAAGGTACTGTCCCCGATAATCCGGATAGTAGGCTGTCAGAAATCCGCCCCCTCAATCGGATTGCCAATAATCAATCGCACCGGCACAGCTACATCAATGAAGATGGCACTGACAGATACTACCGAGATTAGAACACAGTAGTTAACATGAAATTATTGTGGAACACACCAAAATATACGGGGGTTCATACTTACCTTTACTTACCTATTCAATTTAATCTCGGGTCTGGGTTTTCAACTGGATCACTTAATAGTATGCCCTCACAATAACCTCCACCACGATATTTAAAATGAACCAAGTCGGAAACAAGAAAATTTAAACTGCACAATAATTTATTTCACATAAAGAAAAAAAATAACTTAACAAAATTTAACAACAAAATATACGTGGCAATCAGAAGCCATTGTCAATGCAACCATGTCCTCCTGTAGGACTTGTAGACTTCACATACAAAATTTCAGCTTTCTCTAGCTCAAAAGAACGTAATAATAACAACAATACACATTGGAATGGATAAGGGAGCTGGGACGAGACATAAAGCATTTGTTTCCTTGTTCATGAACTTCACATTTTATTTATAACCGCAAGGCTGCTATGTAGATGACTTTGGCCTCTATTATTCAGTTATCTGGCCACCTGCAATACACCCTGCACCGTGTCGCATGCTTGCTTCGTCAAATGGACGCACCTGTTCAAGCAATGTTAGCATATGCTAGTTACCTCAGAGCCTAGCTCCTTTTCAAAACACTTTAAATGTTCACATCTCAACTCAAATATTATCACGCAAATCTTTTAAATGCTCCGTTCAAATATCAACGGATTACTCTAATAATCCCAAATCTTGTTTAATTGTATATTCCAATTGTTTAACTAGCGTTGTTTAGAGTATAATAAGGAAAACGCTTAATGTTTATAACAAAATGTTCATTAATTATTTATAACATTTTAAATTGTTTATAACATTGTCAAACGACAATTGAAAAATTTATACACGCCTCTATTAATCCCGTTCGTTTCAAATTATTATTAAAGATATTTACATAGTTATTTACATTATTTATATTATTTATATTAGAAATACATTAAACCACACGTTTATCCGGTTGATAATTACTTAAATCGTGGTGATATAATCGACCAATGAAGGTTAGTTATATTTAAATTTTAGATTCAGGTTTAATAAGATTTAATAATTATTATTATTTGTGACGGTAACCTCCATTCAAAATCGTTATCTCAAATTATTTAAACACTCTTGTTAATTTTAACAGTAACTTCACATGAATAATTTTCAATGGACCTGAACAATACACTCAGCGGAAAAATACCTCGCTCAAAACGCACAAAATTGCACCAAAATTGGCCCATAATTCATCATATATCTCATTATATATGGCATCAAAATCTTCCACAATACACACAAAAAAACCTCCACTTATAAATTCATCATCATCATCAATATTACTGTGGGAACCTCCTTCACTTATTAAAGGGCATTATTCATCAGCGACTTTTACACGTCCACTGAACTAACGATTATACATCCATAGTTCCTCTTTAAAAATTCTTATATTCATCAATTGTATCGAAAACTGTTATAATATTTAACCTTCGTGGGTTTCATTCATGAATCGATATGAAGTAAAAATTTGCCAGTCACAAATAAATTTAATAGCAAATACGATTAGACACGCCTCCCTGGTCTATCAAAATTGAGATTAATATCATCAAAGTATCGCAGTATAAAAATACTATCTTCAATCAAAGTTCATCTAAACTGCATAAATAGTCGAATAGAATACAATTAGACTGTGGACTGTAAACATTATTGTTCCAATCTACAATTGAGAAAAACTCCTATCAAATGTTCATTACTATAGTGTACTCAATAAATCGTAATCAAAGTTCATATTTCATAAAATTGTCTATAATGCAATGGTATTTCAGAATTGACGATAAATGTCTATGCTGCAATCATGTTCATAAAACGACTAGTATTTCTAAGATAGTCGATAAAGTAGTAGATTTTAACGCTCTAAAATCTTTTAATCATTCTTCTTTCTTGAGGATGACAGAAAATTGGTCAAAGTAATTTACTGAATAGAATTACTTTAATAAAATGACACGCTGTCTGAATTCAAACTTGCCATAGAAAATCGTTAACTTTACAGTCAAATCGTGACTACAAAAATATGCAAATTACTGAAAGAATATATATTATCAGTCTCAACTGATCCAAAATTATATTAATATGCCAATGATATAATAATGTCTCAATAAATCGTAGAAAAAGGCATAAATCAGCAAAGTGTACAGAGTACAGAAATATCAAGCAAGAATATGGGGCAAAATATATGGGACAGAAAATATGGGAAAAATGGTTGCTCAGATATCGCTAAATGGCTCAAATAAATCAAGAAACGTTCACGACTACCTTATCGGTTGATTGAAGTTCTAGAGGAAAATTTCCAAAGAAGACTGCTGTTGGTTCCATTTCACCACCGTAAAGATGTACTCCGACCTCGAACCTGGAACCTGCGCCCTTGGAGAATAGAACAGTTTCCTCCTCCGGAAAACGCACTGCTCCGTGTAGACGATAGACATCCTTCTGGCAAAACTCTTCTGTGTGAGCCGGGTCCACCCTGGCCTCTCTTGAAAGTTCCCTGAAGTTCTGGTAGAAATTCGCCATGAAGTTTATTGCAATTATTTCCGCAGAAATGTTCATAATTGTTGAGTATGAAGATATTTCCACTACCATTTGATGTAATTCAGCGATGGATTACGATGCATGAGTGTAGTTGGATGTTCACTACATGCTCGCTTTTTTGTAGAATGACGATTAACGAAGCTCCATGTTGCTACTTCACTCCATTGATATATGTCCCAATTGCATTAAAGTTTTAGTCTTCCATCTCCACTTCCGTTTTAATAATAGTCGAAAGTACTGCCAGATTATATAGTTCCATTGTAGAATGTAGCGTTGTATCACCAAATGTAATCTTCAGTATCACGGTTGCAATACATGTGTCAGCCGTAGCGTAGAATGTGGTATTATAAAAGTGCTTCTCAGGTGTCGAGAAAATCACTTTTGTCTGCAGTCTTAAAATGCGAATATCTTCCAAAGTATAATAGTGAAAAAGTTCAACTTTCGTACACGCCTCAATATTGTAATGCACAATTGAATTAGCATAAATGCAGTAGCTAACTCTTGATAGATAATCTTGTAGACTCGTTTATATGTGCGCTTCAACTTCGTCTAGTTTTAGTAACCGTAAAATTGCACTGCTGCACGCTCAATGCTTGTTCGATGCTGTGGGCTCTACCACACTTGCTAATGACGACTTGCTTCACTGAATAATATATACTTGTTCTATCGGAATTAAGAACTCGAAGTCTGACAATCTGAGAATGAGAAAATGATCCATGAGGCCTGAGACATGAGAACTTCCTCTCTGCTGTGCAAGGCCTTTTATCAACTTCTTAAGGGGCGTATCCATCCCTACCATAGCGTGTTCCTCCGTCATTGCTAGAAGTTCTAACTTTGGCTATACTTGACGGATTTTCAAATTTCAAAAACTCATAATTAATTTCTTCAAAATTCCAAATCAATGCCATAACTGAAAATAGTTTTCCACAATTCTGCATGCCAAAAGTAATTAAATATGGTAGTTTCAGTAATCTCCGTCTCCCTCCAAACTATCATTCATTGGTTCGAGCCTCTCCTCCAATAGCGTAACTTCTTCCTCAGCACAATTCCTTGCTTCCCTGCGACTGCGTCGTAAATCTCAGATCCTTCTCGAACAAAATCATGACGTCACCAAGAATCTCAGCTCATCCAGCCTACTTGCATGAAGTCTGCGTCATCCGTGCCTACGTCATGAATATACACGTCACAACTATGACAGCCATAACTTTATTCACATATGCCAATACAGCCACCGTGGTCTCAGTATAATTCAATTTACGGGGGCAGTACCATCCCGGCATTTGCCCGAAGACGAAGTGGGAAACCATGGAAAACCACTTCGAGGATGGCTGAGGTGGGAATCGAACCCCCCCTACTCAGTTGGACCACCCGAGGCTGAGTAGACCCCGTTCCAGTCCTCATACCACTTTTCATATTTCGTGGCAGAGCCAGGAATCGAACCCATGACCTCCGGGTGGCAGCTAACCATGCTGACCGCTACGCTACGGAGGCGACTTTGGATTTTAAGAAATTGGGGGAAATTATTCGGATTCACCTAATATTTCTGCATCCTCATGTTCTTGCTCTTCTTTTTCTTCTTGTTCCTCTTTTTCTTGTTCTTCTTCTTCTTCTTGTCCTTCTTCTTGTTCCTCCTCTTCTTGCTGGGTGCAGAAAATTGTCCCAACAGAGATGAATCAGATGTCTCCTCGCTGATATCGTATGAACACTCTTCTGATGGCAAATCAACATTGGAGCATGACTGACCTTGACAACTGGTACATGCTAATGAACAAAATAATCCAACTTTTTGCAGCCACATTTAGCATTACATCCCTTTTTACAGTTGCAAAAAACTGTGTTGAGGAGTTTTTCCGGTGCAGGTGGGAGTAAAGTCTGGATTGGTTCAAATGTATTATCGATTAACTTCCAACCCCACTCTTCTGGGTCTAGTTGATCACCAAACCACACTTGAACTTGATAATATACCCGAAATAGATGTTGATGAGCAGAAGCAGAGGTTGGAGGAAGACAAGCTAATTGCACATGTCTTTTGATCCGACTGATGCTTAGCTTTCCCGGGTTTTAAAAAATAAATAATTTCTTCGGTTGGAGTTCGAGCAGCAAACAATATCAGGAAGTCAACGTCTTCACCAACAAAAATAGTTGTACTGTACAGTATTTGTCAAGTTGAACTGTTCTATTGATCTTTCAATTATCAGTACATCAGCAAATTGTAAAAAGGGATGTAATGCTAAATGAGGCTGCAAAAATGTTGGATTATTTTGTTCATTAGCATGAACCAGTTGTCAAGGCCAGTCGTGCTCCAATGTTGATTTGCCATCAGAAGAGTGTCCATACGATATCAGCGAGGAGACATCAGATTCATCGCTGTTAGGACAATTTACCTGCACCCAGCAGGAAGAAGAAGAGCAAGAAGAGGAGGAACAAGAAGATGAAGAAGAGGAACAAGAAGAAAAATGAGAACAAGGAAATGAGGAAGCAGAAATATTGGACGAATCCGAATAATTTCCCCCAATTGCTTAAAATTCACACTGTTATCATCATTTCCAATACTTCCATTGTTTATAATTAAATACTATTGAATTAAACACGATCACATTAGATAGTGGAATAGGCCTACCGGGGAAACCACGTTAAAAAATGCGCCAAGTTCACTACCTCAGGTGGCGTGGAAACGTGTGCATATTATGAAGAATACAAATTTTTCAACTTTTCGAATCGCTATATCTCAAAAAACGGTGATTCATAGGAGAAAAAGCGTTGAGACAATTTTTATAGATAATTGCATGATATACAATTGTAGTATGTTCTATTTTTATGATTAAATTTACCATTTGGCTGACAAAAGAAAAAAAAAAGAAGAAATACGAACTTTGTCCTTTTGCAGTTGTCCGATGGGGACATTTCAAATTTCATTTACAATGGCGTTTCGACCATTAGTACAAATTTTCAGCTCTATGCGAATTTTGGTAACCTTACCCCTATTTTTTGGGCTAACTTGACCGGGCTACCAGCTTTTCACGAGTGATGCACGTACAAAGTTGTACACAGACAGACAGACAGACAGACAGACAGTGATAGACTGACAAATATTCTGTTTTTGCGCACAACCGTCATAAAACAGTCTAAAACGCGTTAATAACTCAAATTTCCGTGAAAAAATCAGAAAAATCAGACAAACTTTCATTTTTACATCCTGCTTTCATGTTAGGCACAGCAGTAGATTCATCTTTTTATATTGAAGTCTTGGCTTTACTTATTTATGAATAATTGCCATGTTGTCTGTACAAAAGTTGCGCTTCTCCTAAGTCAACAACTACTAATAATTTGTAAACTAATCATTGGCCAAGGGATACTCCCACCTGCTTGCTTATACGCTTTTAGCTTTTCAAATGTTTTCACCATAATTAATAATAATAATAAAAATAATAATATTATTATACCATAATTAATGCAATACGTGTTACCATATTGAGCCCGTTAGAGGAGGTGTTCCGGCTACCATCCGCCGAAAAAATGGTACTTCGAAAGACCCCGTCCTTCGAACCCAAACTTCTGAAATGTACATTTCTTTGTAGGCTTGATCAGCACAAGGGGCTTGATCCATGGGATCTGGGTTATTTAGCACGGAAACAGTCACAGACGCCCAAAGAAATTACTGATTTTCGGTCCCGGAGATCCAATGTCGTCGATACAAGTAGTGTCAGCTCATTTAAAGTAATCTCCCACATGGAAATGGATTGAAGTCACGGTGTCGATAAACAAGAAGCAAATGGTTGCCAAGTTATAGCTGTATTATTTAACAATAAATTAATCCGTTGGTTTAGGATAATTATGCTCTTGATTTATCAGAAGGTTTAAATGTTATTCAGTTAGTTCTATTAATGACACCGGTCGTAGGCCGCAATATGTGATCTCACTGGAGATTCACTCAAATAATCTGATTTTAACAAGTCAACAATAACACAGGTTGGCGCGTCTTACACCAATTGCGCGCGGTGCATCGGTCGTCTTATCCGAAGCTCAAGAACGCCGGAATAAACCAATAGTAAGGCGGACATTCATTCCGTCCTGCCAAATACCAAATAATGTGTTCACGGACACAACAATTACACTGGCTAGCGTAATTTATCCAAAGCTGGGTCAATTAACATTATATTGTTTAAACCTTTCTACAACACACCAGATGAAGCAAAGTCATCGGCTCAAACATTTAAGTAATTCACATAAGCGAGCGTTCCCTCACTCTTACAAGTGGTTTTAGTAAACAGCAGGTGTTGACAGCTCCAAAAGCTGCTTTCACAGCAAGGTTATTAATACATGTGTCCTTCAAAATTCCTAGGCTTGTGACATAATTTAGCACACAAGATGGTCAATAAAGTCGTCTCTCTCTTGTTTCTCGGTAAAACGGTTATCAGCTGGTGCGCGCAAGCAACCCTCACTGCTTCGCGTGCAGCTTCTTAGCATAGCAAAAGTTTGTGTTTTGAAATGATCATTATAATCTTGTAGTAGCACGAATTAAAGTCCTGAAGTGCTCTACAGATTATCTAAAAATGTCTCATCACTTCCCTAATAGTGTTTCTTGGATCACATTCCCTTCAAAAAGATATAACTGTAGAACTACACTCAAAGAGTAGAAATAGTAAGATATCACACTTGTGCCTCTCACTGCACTGACATTGAAAGATATGTCACTCGTTCATTATACATGTAGGATTTGACAGGTGTGGTTTGGCATTCTCCACAACAAAAATTAAACTTCTCACCTCTGCTGTTATCTTTGAAATGATACGAAGTTGGTTAGCCTATCGGTCTAACAGAATATGGGTTCGTTCCTCTCGAACTTCATGTGGTAAAAAGTACTCACGAAAATGTCAAATAAAGAGTACAAAAACGTTTCAGTAACGGTCGACTGAAAAATGATACGAGAATAAGCTCTCAAATTAAATAAGGGACCTCACTATAGGGTGTCCCCTAACATTCTTAGAAGTCTACATCTCTTGTAGTTAAGATGTCCTTTGCATGACATAAAATATGCTGAAATACATGTGAATTCGCACCTGCCGTATAGTACACGGACTTGTGGTGTCTAACTGAAATATTGTCCCAGTGCCAAAGAAATAAAATATACACATTTCCTACCTAAGTGGTCAAATATCGTTGCGTTTCAGCTCAAATATATGCATTCTACTACTACCTCAACCTGGACAAACTTTGTACAATAAGCTTACAAGACTCACGGTTACTTAATACAGTACATCACCTTCCAGAACTTCCATTGGAAGGGGTTATATGCTTCCAAGCTTCCAAGCATTATCATCGGCGAGGCTATGGATTTAAGCCTGTCCTCGTGGTCCTCTCTTAGCAAACCATACATGGTTTGTACGTAGTAGTGTCGACTGGACAATTCCATGGTGCTGGTGTATTTCGTTGGTGTTTCCCTCACTTGATGAGTTACGCCATCATGATGCTTTTACAATAAGGTCGTAGAAGTATGAGCACGTGGTGCATTATGGTAAGCATTGTGGTTGACAAAATTCACTTATTCTAATAAAGAATAGGATTGTGAAATGCACACTGACTCTAGTATTTGCAGGTGATTAAAGTGCTCTGCTTTACCTGCCCAGATTCTACTGTTACCAACACGTGGTAAATGCTCACAGATTTTACTGAGTAGAAATCACTAAGAATCGCGACAATCACTGTCGCGTACGTGCGATAATTAGATTTATCAACAATCATTTTTATATTGGCACTCACTGGGCTATATGACGTCGTCGTAAGATGAATATTTCACGGCTTTTGAAAAATGTTGCACTCGTCTGCCTTCAGACGGTCCTCGTGGTTAGTGAAAAATGGTGAAATTCTCACAATTGAATTATTACTTTCTCTATCACGTAGCACTGGCCTTACAGGGCATAAACCAATACTGTGCGTAGACTGAATTACGTAAATCAGCTCGATGGCTGTAGATTACAGTCCTCCCAGATTATGGGGTATACTTGCCTACAATGGCCTTCGTCTATTCGACGGACAAATCGACACAAGCGTCCAGCCTCAGCGGACTATCAAAACGGTGTGGTGCGTGCGTAGCACGGCTTCCTGACTCGAAGGAAGTAGTCTAGTCAAAACAGTGACTACCTTCATAATCCTCCGCGTGTCTGCGGTGAAAAATACCTTTACCTTAAATTGATTTATCATTTCCAAAAGGCGTGGAAGATGGCAAATTAAACAGAATTAATTATTTCAAGCTCCTGAGATATGTGGCATAAAATGGTGAGTAATATATCTCTAGGAGGAAAATAAGCTGTCCTCTCCGAAGTCAAAATAGTGGATTATTCATGAGGAAGCTTTAGGATGTGTTCTGTAGAACTGAGCATGGAAAGTAAATATGCTCTCAAAGAAATATTTGATACATGAGTCTGAGCGGGCTCATATATCCCTCCATTGTTTTAAATAAAAAATGTGGGATTAGCATTTTTATTTACCATCAAGCTATTCTAGTGATCATAATATTTATTTGCATCAGTATCCTCCTGTTCCAATACAGGGTTTAAATTCTTCCTCATCAGTGAGTCGTTCGTCGTTCGTCAGTCGTCGAAGAAAAATATTCAGCACTCTCATTGGGCTTTAATGTTCCTCGAACAAGTCGCCAAATCCTTCTCAATCCGGATCTTGGAGTCGACGTTCCTTTCGTCGTGTTCGGGTCATACCATCTCGGAATCTGTCCCACTCATCCTCTGCGCTGGTTATCTACAATCCAACGTCAGCCGTAGGACTTTCCTTACGTTGCTCCTTGGTTTTTGATTTTTCCTTTCGCTCCCTCGAAGCTTGATCTTGCTCTTCAGTTCTGTCAGTTTGTAATTGTCGGATATATTCGCGACTTTCGCGAGCGCGACCTCTCCTGTCTCGATCTGGTTGTCTACTGGGATCGCGATCTGCGCGGTAACCACCATCGTACCGGTAATCGCGGCGAATGTTGCCGGATAGCCTGTTACGTGTGTTATCATTGCGATCTCTGTTTTCCCTCCGATCGTTGTTGTTACTGTCGCGATTTTCTAATCGTCGTCCCCAGTATCCTCGATCGTTCTGTTGTCGTGACCTATCATAGGGTCGGCGTTTCCACGTTCGCCTATCGGGTCCTGTTTCATTCCTCCGATAAGGTTCTGAAATGATTTGAGCTGGTTTAGCTGTCTGCGATACCTTGTCAATTGTTGTGACATTGACCTGACGATTTTCTCCCCTCGATCTGCGGTTCGAGAATTGATCGTTCGTACTGTCGATCCTACGGAGAATCAAGTCGCATTCGATGAATGTAGTAGGGTTCACAGCTATTAACGTACGCTGGACATCAGCTGGGTATTGCTTAGTTATCGTCTGATTTAATTCAGGCTCAGATAACGGTGGTTGAAGCCATCTCAATTTGGATAATTGAGTCGCGGAGTAGTTAGCGTACTTCGACGGTTGGTTAGTACTATAACGCTTCGTGTACATGTCTGCACGGATACACTGTTGTACATCTTCGCTCCAGTATGTTCGAAGTAAAGCCTCCTTGAAGTCCTGGTACCCACTAAAGCGTACCTAAAGGCACGGAACCAAGTACTAGCTTGACCTGTCAGTAATAGCTCGATTACTCGCAATTCTCTCTCAGGAGTTACCATAGTATCACGAAGGTATGATTCAACATTCTGCAGGAACTCGACCGGAGTCACACTGCTTCCAGTTTCAGAGAACTGAGCTGGTTGCTCATCCTTTTGCCCAATGATCATTACATTAGCCCCTCGGTTAAGTTGTCTCATGGGTGTGAAAGTAGGTGCATTGAAATTCAATGGGGCAGATGGGTTGGTCTGCATCCCTTCGCTGTGTATGACAGTCGGTTGCACTTGAGCGGTTGCGTGCGGTGAGTTCGCACTTACCCTCGAAATGTTAATGTTAGACAAGTTCTGATCCAGATTAGCAGTATGGGGAGTGCTCTGCTGCTGAGCCCCCACCATAGCTTTAAGTCGCTCTTCCACTTCTTGAATAGCGGGTGCATCTAGTGCTTGCAGTGTCAAGTCACTGATTTCCTCTTGAAGCCTGTCTATTTCGCCTCGTAGTGTGGTGTCTATGTCGCGAACTCGTAGCCTCACATTGTTACTGAGCTTAATGTGCTCTGTAATGACAACCTTCTCTAATCTGTGTCGCAGGAAGTCTACGTCATCCTTCACATCCTTCACGATGACATCAAAATGAGTCTTCTGCTCTTTCGCTTCCCTGTGTACGGTGGCGATGTCTATCGCTATCTCTACCCTTAAGGTAGCTACATCTCCAGTCATGGTTTGTACGGTCGTATCTAGTAAATCTAACCGGTCTTGTACCTCCGTACGGTTTGTCGCAAGGTCGGTAGTTAAAGTGTTGATTTGTTCGTTAATCTCCTTATGGTGTCTCACCATATCTAGCGGCTTCGGTGGCGTAGTCGGTAGCATGCTGAACTGCTATGCCCAAGATTGCGGGTTCAAACCCGGCCGAAGTCGTCGGATTTTTAAGAGCGTTAAAAATCCTTCAGTATGCCTTCCTTCGGAGGGGAAGTAAAGCCGGCGGTCCCATGTCATTGATTTATGGCATGTAAAAGATCCTTTCACAGACTAAACTTGTGTAAAGCAAAACTTGTTTGGTTAGATTTCGTCAGAACGCTCTATCTAAGTTCCAACGTTCACCACTAGGTATCATTGATATCTGGTGGCGAAAGTTGGAACTACTTGAAATTGAACGGAACATGTAGCCCACCCTTTAGGGTGTCCGCTGGAAGCAGCTACAGACTCAGTCGAGCTGAACATGTCCTCGGACACTCCCGGCACTAAAAGCCATACGATAAATAAATAAATAAATAAATAAATAAATAAATACACGAACTGAAACTAAGCCTGCTAGTAAGTTAGCATTTGACTCGGCCCTTTGAGTCTCCATATCAGCCCTAACTTGTGTGAGCACTTTGTTAAGATTAGTGCGTGTTGTAGTGTTAGTTTCAACATCACGCCTAACGGCTACTAAAGAGACTGTGTTAGCACCGACATTTAGCCTAATGCGGTCTATGTCCTCACGTACCTCATTCAGTGTCTCAGTGTTTGCTATTAAATTGACATTGGTTTGGTTGAGAGTTTCGACAGTGTTGCCTAGCTCTCCCCTGACATCATTTATATCACCTCTGACTTGATCTAGGGCAGCTGTGTTTGTGCCTAGATCTACCCTGACTTCTCCTAGGTCTTCCCTAACTGTGCCTAGGTCACCTCTTACTGTTCCTAGATCCTCCCTTACTTGATGCAGGGACGCAGTGTTATTACCTAGGTCATTTCGAACTGTGCCTAGGTCATCTCTTATTTGGGCAAATGAGGCATTAATATTAGCCATCATCCCATCCAGGACTCGTCTTAACGACTCCTCATCAACCATAAATACACTTGAGAAAAAGAGAGGGAATTACCGCCGAAATACAACCACTACACCAATACAGGAAAACTTTGTCCAAGCCGAAAGCCTTCCTGTGAATAAACACCACGAACTACTGCTGGACTCAACGCAGAAACACAAGTTACATTAAACGGTAAAAATACCAACAAGCAAAAACATAAGTTACATTTACTAAGGATAGAGCATTATCAAGTCAAATACCTAATGAATTTTAACTACAATATACTCTACCCCCCTGGTCTGATATCAAAGAATGCCAGGTGGCTATCGAAACAGCTGTACGACTTCTCCATTCGTACCAGTCCAGTTCAGCTGCCTATAAACATGACATTACTGATCCTCACAAAAACGAGAAACTAAAGATTTCCGTAAAAACATCGGCCCACCAGGTTGGTGCGACATTTAAAGACGAAGTGTATGACCCCGTTAGAGGAGGTGTTCCGGGTACCATCTGCCGAAAAAATGGTACTTCGAAAGACCCCGTCCTTCGAACCCAAACTTCTGAGGATGGGGCGCATTTCTTTGTAGGCTTGCTCAGCACGAGGGGCTTGATCCAGGGGATCTGGGTCATTTAGCACGGAAACAGTCATAGACGGCCAAAGAAATACATCCGAAAAAACCAAAGCTAGCAATAAAAAGAGATCCAGTCTTAAGTTAGTTTCGTGCATGATTTATCCCTAGGTTAGGATGGTACCACGTCCACATTTAATGTTACATTTAATTTCTATCTAATCTAATTCCGGGGGTTGAAATCGGCTAATCCCCTAATCTAATTAAAATAATGAGTTGTCCCTAATTTGATGTTAAGGACCCCCACGTAATCCTAGTTACATGAAAGAAATAGCAAAGCAAACTAGGCGCGTGGTACATGAATAATTAACGCGTAGCAAACTTACAAATAAATGACTCGGTATAATTTACATTTAACAGCTAGCAAACCAATCCCTAGGTTAGGATGGTACCACGTCCACATTTAATGTTACATTTAATTTCTATCTAATGCCTATGTGAACGAAAGTATTACGATGAGATGCGTCGTAAACAAATGCTTATTACCAAATCTAATGATAGTTTGACCACTGACTATCAAAAAGACCACAATACATAACACTCCTATGTCTAATAGGAACAATGGGATAAATACACTAGGGAATAAAGAAGTAAACACTCTTGTGCTAGCCTACCTTCGCGAATTGACGTACTGTTTGTAGTCAATCGTCATCTCAAGCATGTAAGTTATGTTGGAAAGCGCAATTACATTTGCGTCTTACAAGATTTAGATCACGTGGGCCAAAGTTACTGATTTTCGGTCCCGGAGATCCAATGTCGTCGATACAAGTAGTGTCAGCTCATTTAAAGTCATCTCCCACATGGAAATGGATTGAAGTCACGGTGTCGATAACAACAAGCAAATGGTTGCAAAGTTATAGCTGTAAATATTTACCAATAAATTAATCCGTTGGTTTAAGATAATTATGCTCTTGGTTTATCAGAAGGTTTAAATGTTGTTCAGTTAGTTCTATTAATGACACCAGTCGTAGGCCGCAATATGTGATCTCACTGGAGATTCACTCAAATAACCTGACTTTAACAAGTCAACAATAACACAGGTTGGCGCGTCTTACACCAATTGCGCGCGGTGCATCGCTCGTCTTCGCCGCAGCTCAAGAACGCTGGAATAAACCAATAGTAAGGCGGACATTCATTCCGTCCTGCCAAATACCAAATAATATGTTCACGGAAACAACAATTACACTGGCTAGCGTAATTTATCCAAAGCTGGGTCAATTAACATTATATTGTTTAAACCTTTCTACAACACGCCAGATGAAGCAAAGTCATCGGCTCAAACATTCAAGAAATTCGCATAAGCGAGCGTTTCCTCACTCTTACAAGTGGTAATAGTAAACAACAGGTGTTGACAGCTCCAAAAGCTGCTCTCAAATCAAGGTTATTAATACCTGTGACCTTCAAAATTCCTAGGTTTGTGACATAATTTAGCACACAAGAAAATCAATAAAGTCGTCTCTCTCTTGTTTCTCGGGTAAACCGGTTATCAGCTGGTCGCGCAAGCAACCCTCACTGCTTCGCGTGCAGCTTCTTAGCATAGCAAAAGTTTGTGTTTTGAAATGATCATTATAATCTTGTAGTAGCACGAATTAAAGTCCTGAAGTGCTCTACAGATTATCTAAATATGTCTCATCACTTCCCTAATAGTGTTTCTTGGGATCACATTCCCTTCAAAAAGATATGACTGTAGAACTACACTCAAAGAGTAGAAATAGTAAGATATCACACTTGTGTCCCTCACTGCACTGGCATTGAAAGATATGTCACTCGTTCATTATACATGTAGGATTTGATAGGTCTGGTTTGGCATTCTCCACAACAAAAATTAAACATCTCACCTCCGCTGTGATGTTTGAAATGATACGAAGTTAGTTAGCCTATCGGTCTAACAGAATATGGGTTCGTTTCTCTCGAACTTCATGTGGTAAAAGGTATTCAAGAAAATGTCAAATAAAGAGTACAAAAACGTTTCAGTAACGGTCGACTGAAAAATGATACGAGAATAAGCTCTCAAATTAAATAAGGGACCTGACTATAGGGTGTCCCCTAACATTCTTAGAAGTCTACATCTCTTGTAGTTAAGATGTCCTTTACATGACATAACATATGCTGAAATACATGTGAATTCGCACCTACCGTATAGTACACGGACTTGTGGTGTCTAACTGAAATATTGTCCCAGTGCCAAAGAAAGAAAATATACACATTTCCTACCTAAGTGGTCAAATATCATTGCGTTTCGGCTCAAAAATATGCATTCTATTACTACCTCAACCTGGACAAACTTTGTACAATAAGCTTACAAGACTCACGGTTACTTAATACAGTAGATCACCTTCCAGAACTTACATTGGAAGGGGTTATATGCTTCCAAGCATTATCATCGGTGGGGCTATGGATTTAAGCCTGTCCTCGTGGTCCTCTGTTAGCAAACCGTACATGGTTTGTACGTAGTAGTGTCGACTGGACAATTCCATGGTGCTGGCGTATTTCGTTGGTGTTACCCTCACATGATGAGTTACGCCATCATGATGCTTTTACAATAAGGTCGTAGAAGTATGAGCACGTGGTGCATTATGGTAAGCATTGAGGTTGAAAAAATTCACTGATTCTAATAAAGAATTCGATTGTGAAATGCACACGGACTCTATTATTTGCAGATGATCAAAGTGCTCTGCTTTACCTGCCACAGATTCTACTGTTACCAACACGTGGTAAATGCTCACATATTTTACTGAGTAGAAATCACTAAGAATCGGGACAATCACTGTCGCGTACGTGCGATAATTAGATTTATCATCAATAACTTTTATATTGGCACTCACTGGACCATAAGACGTCGTAAGATGAATATTTAACGTCTTTAGAAAAATGTTGCACTCGTCTGCCTTCAGACGGTCCTCGTGATTAGCGAAAAATGGTGAAATTCTCACAATTGGCCTTACAGGGCCTAAAACAATACTGTGCGTATACTGAATTACGTAAATCAGCTCGATGGCTGCAGATTACAATCCTCCCAGATTATGGGGTATACTTGCCTACAATGGCCTTCGTCTATTCGACGGACAAATCGACACAAGCGTCCAGCCTCAGCGGACTATCAAAACGGTGTGGTGCGTGCGTAGCACGGCTTCCTGACTCGAAGGAAGTAGTCTAGTCAAAACAGTGACTACCTTCATAATCCTCCGCGTGTCTGGGGTGGAAAATACCTCTACCTTAAATTGATTTACCATTTCCAAAAGACGTGGAAGATGGCAAATTAAACAGAATTAATTATTTCAAGCTCCTGAGATATGTGGAATAAAAATGGTGAGTAATATATCTCTAGGAGGAAAATAAGCTGTCCTCTCCGAAGTCAAAATAGTGGATTATTCATGAGGAAGCTTTAGGGTGTGTTCTGTAGAACTGAGCATGGAAGGTAATTGTGCTCTCAAAGAAATATTTTATACATGAGCCTGGGCGGGCTCAATATTCATAGACACTTTGTTTTATAATTATCAGCTGTTTATGCTGATTTGTGTGTTATCAAATAAATTGTTTGGTTCCGTCCTTCTTACCCACAATTTCTGATTTCTCACAATTGGCCTTACAGGGCCTAAAACAATACTGTGCGTAGACTGAATTACGTATTTCACCTTTCCTACTTCATCTTCCCTCAGGGAATGATTGGGCTTCACCCTATTGCTGCAGTAAAGTATAACTGCATATAAATAATTGATGAGAGATTCCAATGAGTAGAAGGTAAGGAATTATTGCAGGACATAGAACCTGAGTGGACAGGACACAGGGATACAGTACTGGAAGTAGCCAAGACATGTCTTAGGATACCACTAAGTACGACTTCTAAGAATGCAGACGTGAAAGGCGATTAGAGAATTTGGGTAAATTTGAAGAATTGGAGAATTTTGTGAGTTTGAGGTAATTTGAAGAAATCTGGGAAATGTTAGGGAATTCGGAGAATTTTAGGGAAATCTGGGACATTTGGTGAATTTCAGGGAATTTGGGGATAAATCTGGGGTATTTTAGGGAATTATTGGGGGGAATTTTGGGAGAGATTGCTCGGCTACTCAAGAAAATAGAATGCCAGGTAGGGTGAACTACATTGGAGCAGGTGGAACATTTTGAACTCTTGGGCTGTGTTTTCTCTCAGGTTGATAGAATGGTGAACAAGAGAGAAGTTGTAGCAACAAAACCCTCCCTACATCGCTCAGCATTTAGACTAACTTTGCTTTATGGAAGTGAGGGATGGGTAGATTTAGGATATTTGGGGGATGAAAGATTACCTAAGGGGTTAACGAGTTCAGCTGTAGAGGGTAAGAGATGGAGAGGTAGACCTGGGAGGTGATAGAATCAGATTTACCGATCTCAAGGAGAGAGGTTTTCTTTGAGGAATTCTAGGGACTTAGGGTAAGTTTGGGGAAGTTTAAGGAATTTTGAGGTAAATCTGGGGTATTTGGGTGTGTATGATAACCTGTGTTATTGTGGTTTCTATACTAGTGTGCCTATTTGTAATCGAGGTAGGATTTGGTTAGGAGGCGGCCGTGTCCTTAATTGGAACACAATGTAAAACTACTTCCTGGAGGCTGAGGAGGGAATCGAACCCTATTCTTCTTAGTTTTGGTTAGTGTACTCCGTTACAGCCTAGAGCCCAGGCATTCTTCACAACGAAAGGCCATGGCTTGGTATTGCAACTCCGTGTTAGTAAACAGGCATCATACTCGTGCTAACACAGCGCCTGTGTCAGCAGGTGGATTGTAGCTGGACGCGTGTCGCTCTCCCCACTGAAGTGATTATAACCTAAAAAATGTTTGGGATATCTTAGTCATCACTCTCTCTGAAATATGGGGGGGGGGGGGATTTTTACGAATTTCAGGTAAATCTGGGGAATCTGAGGATTTAAGGAATCTTGGGGGATTTTACGGGAAATCTGGGGATGTGGAATTTTAGGTACGCTTTTGAGAAATGAGGGGGAAATCTGGGGTATCTGGAGAATCTTGGCTAAAAATAAGGGGATTTAGGAAGGGGTGGGGAATCTGGGAATTTGGGGTAAATCTGCAGAATTTTAAGGATTTTAGGGAATTTTTGGAATTTTAGGAACCTCGCAGGCACCATGTGATGGCTGTAGAGTAAAGGTTCACCACCCTACATCCCGCTTGTCGTGAGCCCCTGGGGAATTATTGGGACCTTTAGAGGAAATCTGGGGGTGGGGGTAGTGGGGGTTTTGGTATGGGTGTAGGCGGGCCGCCATCATGAAAGAGCCACACGTGCGCAGAGGTGTTTAGGTATTTTAGGGCATTTGAGGAAATTTGGGGAATTGTAGGGGAATTCTGGTAGTGGGGAGGTGTTCGTGGAGGTGGAGGTGGAGGTGTTGGAGGGGGATATCTACCACGTCTTTTGAAAAGCCCGCCAATTTGGAAGAGCCACTAGTGCGCATGCGTTCTAAAATAAACACTATTTTCACTGTGGTAGGGGTAGTTTTTATTGTAGGATGGAGAAGACTTGTTCTATGGATAAAGGGGGTGGAGACCTCTCTATTATGAGCCTTCATATGCATTTTTACGATTTACGATTTATATAGCCTACTTTCCGAAAAGTGAGTTTGGTCTGACACTGGTCCTCTACTTGTGCACATAACAGATCTGGCCTACAATGTCACTACAACTTACTTGGGCAGCACAAATGTGGATAGTCCTCGTCGGCGCAATCATAGACTTCTTCTTTACAGAATAGCATGATTTCATGATTGGCAAACAAGTTATAAAAACATCTGGTGATTGAGTAGTGAGGCAGTATTACAAACATCCAGTCCAAAGGAGTCGCTATGTCTTCTCTTTGAATGTGACGAAGCATTATAACCAGTAGAAACGCCGAAGGACCTGCATCACAAGCAAAGTCAACTTTTTTACTTTCATCCTGTTTGCTATATCCAGTCGGTCAACACGAGTACAGTGCAATCCCAAATTATTGTGAAATGTGATACAACCTGAAATAAATAACATGTGACACATCACTCGTGCTGACCAACTGAAAAGTTACAATAACAATTGTTAATATGGCAACACTGAAAAATGGTGCAATAGCTTTCTATAGCCAGTGTATTTATACGGGGTGTCGGGAAATAAATTGTAAAAAATCGACAAAAGAAAGGGAAGTTCAATCGTGAGTAACTTTTGCATCATCCTGGACATCATGGGGTTGGCTGTCCTGTCCTTCATGATAACCTTGGGTGGCGTGCTTACCAACTCCGCTTCATATGCAAACAATATTGATATCGTACGGTCCTCAGTCCGCGGTCTCTTCACTAGTAAAAGCTGTGATCATTTCTGCATACCCAATGCATTTTCCATAGAAATTTTGAATGCTAATATTAGCACTTTTCACTAGCCTACTGTTGTTTTGTTGCGAATTCAATTTATTACGTCTCAGGACATAACAAATATGAAGCAGTTACCACAGGCATTAACGAAACGGATTAGGAAAGAACGGATGACGTCACATGATTATTTATTGGAAATATTATGCCCATACATTTTTCGTAACGTATTTTCAGATTCCCTATATAAATACACTGTACTGCAAAAATGATAAGGAGACGATTGTTTCATTTTGTAAGCAATATTTAACAAGTAGTTCCATGAAGAACTAAGGCCTATTTTCATATATCCTACTTATGTTAATTGCCTTTATCAACATACAAAATTTCAATTTGATTGCTGCAATTGATTCGTAGATAACGAGAACCGACTAAATATTTCGGATGGTCGGCATGTTGGATTTTAATATAAATTATGTAGGTCTTGGAGTTATGTACATTTACATGAAGATTATTGTGCACGTGTAGTATTCAAACTTCAATCGCATGATTAGAACACTGTAACCGGTTTTACGGAAGGTATTTACGCCACTGACATAAGTAAGATGGGATCTAATTAATGTATGATTGAACGCGACAAATTATTAAGCGAAGTGAATTTAATTTAGAATTATTATTATTATCATTAATTTTATATTTCTCTTTCGAGCTTTTAAATTTTAAACCAATACAGATAGGTTTTCTATCTAATAGAAAACGCTATCAATCGGATTATTCCGATAACCATTATACAAGTAAATTATTTGATTACGGAGAGTATGGATTTTATATTCAGTTAGGGCCTAGTTGAGAGATTTGCGTCATCGGGAAGTACAAGTCCAGGAATAGCCGATGAGAACAACAACTATATTTCGCAACCAGAGGGAACTTCTTCAACCAAGAAAATGTGAAGTGTTTTGTAAAACGGAAAGTGTACAGGGAGGCGTTATAGCTAGTGCAATGAACTCTAAGGCGGGAAGGAGCACATGGGGAGTCTCAGCCATTTAGATGGAGAACGGCCGATATCCAGCAGTGCCGAGTAGCATGAAGACGCACAGTGATTGGTCTTCAGGCTAGGCGGGAGACCGGCTTGGTGGACGATGGAAGGGGAGCGTGCTCAGTGTATATAGTTAGCGCGCGGCGTGAAGCGAGGACTGACTTATAACTTTTGTTCCGTGAAGGACTGACCATTAACTTTGATTCCGTGATATCGAGTGAACATTATAATCTACGCACTAGTCTTCGGACTTGTTTTAGATTGTGTTCCATGGTGAACAATATCTAACTGGGATATTCCACTGACCTATTCGTCATGGATGTCATACGCTCTGTTGTGTATAGGCAGATCGTATAAGTGGCTCTTGGGCTTAGATCCAGCATTAACAGTATACAAACTTTCAATATTAATTCGCTACGCCGTCAAGAAAAGAAGAAGATGACGCAGAACGAGAAGCTACAGCAATCTCTGCTGAAGGGAGAAGTACGAGGGAGAAAGAATCTCCAGTGGTGAGCCGAAATGATGCATATCTATGCAATCTCTCTCTTTCTCATTATTTTATCGTCATAAATTCAGTAAATTCATAGCTTGGTAATAATCATAAATTCATGCGACCTCCAATTTCCCGTAATTTTCATGTGGTAATGGTAAATTATTTTAAAGCTCCTTTTATTAATATTAAACTTACCACATCATTGTTTTTGACTATTAAACTACTTTTATTAGACATGCAATCTTTAATTTCAGTAGTTAGCTTTATATATATATATATATATGTATAAGACAAAACCCTCTCGGGGGAACCTGTAACCTCTAGAGAGCGCGTCCCCAGGTGGCGGATAGGGGGCCCCTACAGTTTGTAGGGTTGGTTCAAATACCCCCCAATAGAACCCGCGGACCAACAGGTAGCCCAACTCCTGGGGGCTTTATAATGCTGGGACACCCTCTCTCCAGGGGTTACAAATATGGAGGGCCCAAGCTCAGGGTTAGTAGTGAAGACCTCAACGGCGAATACGGTGGAGAAGATGGACTTCAGTACAGCGTATGAGGCGGAGGAGGCACCCCAGTGCTCGGGGTTGATAAGAGTAAAAGGTATATGGATGTCCATATATCCAACTCACTAGTGTCTGTTCTGGCATCCAGCGGCTAGTGAGCAGCGTCTGTTCACCTAGTTGGTGCGGCTGTTCGAAGTACGGCTTAATCTCAACAATTAAGTCTTAAAATCTTGTGATCTCCATCGGAGATCACCACAAACAATCTTCAACTTGAAGCAACCATGGCAGAACGACAGGAAAAGATTCCACTACCCCAGGCCCCAGTCAATAGATTGGATCCCTGTTCTGGTCATAGGATTCTGGGGGACCAGACATGTCATGTAGAGAAGGATCGGAGCTTCTCAAAACCTCTTCGACCTAAACGAAAGTGTTTCATAGGTACACTTAATGTGAACACTTTGCTTAAGCCTGGGAAACTCAAACATCTAACGAACACGCTTGATAAATTCAGCATCAAAATTTTGGCATTGCAGGAAACACGATTTACAGATGAAAATCACTTTGATTCTGAGAATTACAGGCTCTATAAAGGAAAACCTGCAGTGCAGATCAACACAGGACCAAGACAATTTGGCACAGGTTTTGCGGTTAGCAAGTCCGTTACAGATTCAGTAATTGATTTTACTTCACCATCAGAAAGACTCTCAACACTCTCAATAAAATCGGGAAACAAGGTATACACACTGATTAACGTGCATGCACCAACGAATGACTACAACAGGAAAGACCCTCAGGTAATAGAAGACTTCTGGGAACTTCTGGAGGAAATCACGAACAAAATTCCCAAACATCATGTCAAGATTCTACTGGGGGATTTTAATGGTCAGTTAGGAAAAGAAAAGAAATATAGGAGAATTACAGGACCATACACTGCTCATAGCAGAACCAATAAAAATGGTGAACACCTTATAAGCTTCTGTCAAAATTTCAATCTCCAAATTATGTCAACACAATTCCAGAAGCCTACGCGTAAATTAACAACATGGATATCCCCCAATGAAACACTTGGAGAATTCCAGATTGACCACGTTGCTATCTCTAGAAGGAACGCTAAAGAAGTCCTTAATGTGAAAACCAGGAGAGGATTCTTTGACTCAGATCATCATTTACTACAAATCAAGGTAAAATTTCAACCCAACAGACAAAGGATAAGGGGAACCCAGCTTTTCCGAACTGATCCAGAATACCTTGAATTCAACAAGATGAACATCATTGAAGAAATCCGTCAAATGGATACCACGAGCTGGTCTGAACTTGCAGAGAAAATGAAACAAGCAATAATATTCGGTCAACCTCCGAGAAAGAGAAAACATAGGTGGTGGAACATCACATGTGATCATGCTATTGAATATAGGTTTAAAGCATGGAATAATTTCAATAGCCATAAAACAACAGAAAAATGGCAAGAATTTGTGCAGGTTCGGAAAAACACTTCTAAAATTATTCGCCGAGAAAAGCGCAATTATGATAATAATAGGCTAAATGAAATAGAACAGGACTTCACTAAGAACAACACCAGAAATTTTTACAAGACCTTTAGAGAAAATATAGCAGGCTTTCAACCCCCTAGTTTATGCTTCCAACGACCTGATGGATCTCTGGAAACAAATACGAGCAATAATTGTGAAATTCTAGCTAAATATTTCAGTACACTCCTTAATTGCGAAGCACCTTCTGAACAACTTCAATTTGCAAAACCAGTGCCCAACCTTGATTCACTTCCACCATCACATGAAGAAATAGTGGACATAATCAAGTCATTAAAAAACAATAGAGCCCCTGGTGAAGATGGACTTATTGCAGAAGTTTGGAAATTGGATCATGAACACATAACACCAAAAATTCACAGAATAATATCAGATGTCTGGAAAACAGAGAAAATCCCAAAAGAATGGAAGAGTGCTTTGATACACCCACTCCATAAGAAGGGAAGCAAAACTGATCCGAATAATTATAGAGGAATTTCGCTTCTTCCAGTCGCTTATAAAATTCTCGCTAAAGCTTTGCTGAATCGACTCGAGCCACAGGTGGACCACCATATTGGAGAATATCAGGCAGGTTTCAGGAAGGGAAGGTCCTGTATTGAGCAGATCTGGAACCTCAAGACCATACTGCACATCCGACGATGCAGGAACACTACAGTCACATTTGTGGATTTCAAAAAGGCTTACGATTCGGTTGACAGACAAACCTTGTTTAACAGACTAGAAGAATTAGGAGTTGACAGGAAGACGAGGGCCATCATCCAGGAAACATTATTGGGAACTACCTCAAAGGTGAAATTCATGGGAGAAATCTCTAACTCTTTTGCAATACATACTGGAGTTCGACAAGGGGATGGTTTATCACCACTCTTGTTCAACATCGTACTGGACAAAATCATCACAGAATGGGAAAAGCATGTGAAAGGTATCCAAATTGGAAAGGAGAAAGGGAAAAGAGTCACTGTGAAATGCTTGGCCTTTGCAGATGATCTGGCCATCTTAACAAACAACAAGGATGAAGCCATATTAGCGCTAGAGAAACTACATGAAATCTCCAGTAAAACGGGACTTGATATTTCCTATGAAAAAACACAGTATATGGATACCAAATCAACAGGAAACATCACCTTGCGAACGCAATATGGAAAAATCTCGCAGGTCACTCACTTCAAATATTTAGGAGAAGCCATCCAACCCACAGGATTGAACACAATTTCTAATGCAGATAGAATAGTAAAATTGCAGAAGGCGTACAAGCTGACATGGAATCATTATAACAAAAGAGCAGTATCTCGCAATGCAAAATTGCGCCATTATAACACAGTTGTCTTGCCTGAAGCCTTGTACGCGGCAGAAACAACCGTCATTAGAGGAATGACAAGAATTCATGATATTGAGAAACAGGAACGAAAAATTCTTAGGAAAATCCATGGCGCTGTTTTCCGTAATGGAATTTGGGTCAGGAGACCAACAAAGGAACTTTATGAAAATACAGACACCATTGTAGATAAATTTAGGAAGAGACGTCTGCAGTTCTATGGACACATATATAGGATGGATGAGAACAGACTCACTAAGAAGATTTTCAATATCGTGAATGCAAGTAAATTAAAGACCAGTTGGATTAAAGAAGTACATGAAGACATGGAATTACTTAAAATCTCTGAAGACGACATTAAGAACAGAGAACAATTTAGAAATAAAATCAGAAACACGAAAATTGTACAAGTTTCAAGGAAAGATACATCAGGGAAAAAATGGACAGAGGAAAGGAAGAAAAAGCACAGTGAACTAATGAAGAGGTTTTGGGAAGAAAAGAAGAGAGGAAAAGGAAGTGAAGCTGTGATTGGCTCAAGTTCTCACGCTCTCCTGAAGGGGAATAATCGGAAATAATAATAAGACAAAACCTTCTCCAAATGCAAATGTTATTACGGTTAATGATGGAATTATACCCCGGCCTGATTTCAAAAAGTATCTCAAGTGTTCTACGCAAGCTAGTGGTAGATATAAATATAAATATTAGGATTCAACTTGATGTTGGCTTTTTGGCGCCCAATTATCAAATCAATCTCATACGTAGAAGTTAAAGTACATTTGTCATCCTTTAGTGTGAACAGTCACAGAAAAACCGTTACACTCAACTAAATATTTCGGCACGTTGGGTTTTAATATAATTATGTAGGAGTTATGTACTGTTACGTGGAGATTATTGTGCACGTGTAGTATTCAAACTTCAATCGCATGATTAGGACACAAGAAGTAAAAACGAGTTTTTAAAATTTCGCATAGCTGCCATCTTGTGGTTATGGAAACAATTGAAATAAATTAGATGCCAGTGGATTAACATTTCTATAAGGATTTACTGTACCACGTTTCACTACACTCGGATGATTAAATTGCGAGAAACGTCCATGTGAATATTTATACTTCGCGTCGCCGCGATGTTGGATTTGTGATCGCCAGGTTTTTGAACGTCCTAGAGGTGAACTTATGTTCATAGCCCCTATGAAAATAAAAAAAATCAGTTTGATTACTGTAATCGATTCGGAGATATTGAAAACCGTCTAAATATTTCGGATGGTCGTTATATTGGATTGTTATATGTGTAAGCCATAGAGTCATGTACCATTAAAAGAAAATTATTGCGTAGGTTCATCGTTCAAACTTTCACTTCGATCGCATGGTTACGACACAAGAAATAAGAACATAATTTTAAAATTCGCACAGCCGCCATCTTTGGGTTATGTAAACAATTGGACTTAATTAGATACAAGTGGATTATAATGTGTATAAACATTTCTTGTACAAAGTTGCATTGCGTTTGGATCATTAAATCGCGAGAAAAGTCTATTTAAAACTCCCAAATTCGCTTGGCCACCATGTTCGTTTTGTAGTTAACCAGTCTTTGAAAGTCTCATAGATGAACTGCCAGTAGTGCCCACTATCTCCGTACAAAATTTCAGGGTGATACCGGTAATAGTTTCAGAGATATAGAATGCCGGTGAAATATTTCGCACAGCCGCCATCTTTAGGTTATATAAACAATTGAACGACGTTAGATGTCGGTACATTACAATGTGTATAAACATATACTGTACGAAGTTTCATTGCGTTTGTTTGGTTAAATCGCGAGAAACGTCTATTTAAATGTCGCAACTTCGCTTGGCCACCATGTTGGTTTTGTTGGTACCAGATTTTCAAAAGGCATATAGGTGAACTTCTAGTAGTTCCTTTTATCACTGTAAGAAATTCCAGGGTGATGACGGTAATAGTTTCGGAGATATTGAATGCTAGTTAAATATTTCTCACAGCCACCATGTTGGATCGGTGAGACGTATCAAAATTTGAAGGGCACGGTCGGGGTCGTCCGGAATAGTGCTATGAACTTACCGAATTTCATGGAAATCGCTCCAGCCGTTTATATTTTATTAGGGGGGGGGGGGAATCACACACGAATCTCACACGCACACACTCACAGACAGACACACGGACAAAAGGTGATCTCATAAGCTTTTTTTTTCATAACTCAAAATAGGCTAAAAAATAACAAGATAATTTATTAGCCATAAGAATATAACTCTTGGCCAACTGATATCATTCTTCACTGTGCGGTTATCCTGGTAATTAATGTGGAAGTTGAGCCATTTTTATGAGAACCATGAGTTACTCCATTGTTCTATTTTATTTTTAAGAGACGAGACCACGCCTTTTTAGCGTGAGAATCCTTTATCTGTGACCCTTTTTATATATCTGTATTTATCCTATCCTTATATGGTAACATCTGTTTCTTTTTCCCTTGATTGGCCAGTGATTTATGTATGGAAGGGTTGTGTCCAATCGGATTGCACCACTCAAGTTACCTTTTTGTTTCAAGATAGCGTCTGCACACCTTTGCCTGGGGACATTGCCCTTTTACAGCCAAGAGAGCAGGACGTAGACTGTGTCTGTTCCCATTTTGCTAGGAGAGTGCCCGGGTTCATAACAAAGTATTAGCATAACGAATAGAATATAAAGTGTGATCTCTTCTCCCTCAATAGCATGTAATGAATACGGATCGGGTTGGCACTCGCCGCTACGCAGCGCTACAGTCGACTTAAGATTGTTGATTTCCACATATGTTTATGTGTTTATGTGCGATATATTAAGTACTTAATCGGTCGGAGTGTTTTGGTGGTGTTCTTTGCAGACGTTTATTGATATACAAGTGCTTACACTATTACTTCATAGTATTAATACCTGAAATGCTATTGTAGGAAGCATTAACTGAAATGGAATTTAATTTCTTCTCGTGTGTTGACGTTATCTTCGTGTGCTAATTTTATTGTTATTTAATGTAAGTAACCAGCAGTTTAGCCCTTATATTTTCATGAGTGCTTAATGTGATTAGTGAAGATGCCTTGCTATTTTGTACTGTACCCGATACCTAGTTGAGGCTATCGGTTACGCCAGCAGACATTAAGCCGTAGTTGAGATTATAGGAAGAGTTATGAAAAGATAGCACTCAGATCGAGTCAAGAGGAATGTCAGGATGACGTAGAAGGTCTAGGATTAAGAAGGCTCTGACAGCAGTCAAGCGGATGGAATTATGGATGGAAATATGAAGCTTTATTAAGATCTATATGGAACATGGTATTTAAACATCTCAGAAGAGAAGATATAACAAGTATTATATATGGTAATAATTTGAAGGAAGTCAGATAACCCTTAAGTTATTTTATAACTTAATAGCCGAGATGATCGGGGTTCGAGATTATATTTGTGACGCAAGACCACAGAAGTGGGGAGAACGTCACGTGACTGCGCCAGGGAGGTTCAGGTCAATGCAGTCCAGAGACAGTCAGTTGAGCTCTGTAAGCAGAGGAGTCAAGTACAGTTAGCACGGCAGTCGAATTCAGAGAGCGAGCCGAGTGGGACATGCGCCGAGCGTATGGTAAAAGTCGCGCGGTGAGCAGCATTTGTCACGGAAAGTGAAAGCGACAGTTTTGACTTCACCAAGCAGTGAACGAAAAGTAGGTCAGTGAGCCGGGCGGACACCCGCAGTAGGCAGCGTGAAGACCGGTTACAGAACCAGCTGTAAGGGTCAAGCAAGCATGAGAAGGCCGGGGTTTAGAACAGCGCTGTAAAACGAGTTGGAGAACTCATTTCAAGCTGCAATTTGGAAACGCAGAACAGCATAGCAGAGCGGCATGGCGAGGCCAGCTTTAGGCGGAGATTATTCTAGCATTGCAGTAGGGACGAGCGGGTTATTTCCAATCTTATACGCAAGCATTATGACAGAAGCTGAACTTCATTACAACATTGAGTTGGAACGTTTATTCAGCATTTGAATTGTACAGGCAGATAGTTACGAGATACTGCAACTGTGAACTTCAACTGAACATAGTTTTTCAATGACATTACGACTATGCATTTCATAACGCATTCCAAATAACATTAACGATTTTAGGCAAATGAAATGTTTCAAGCAAATGCACTTATGAAATTTGGCTCGTGCATTAATGCAATTCTTTCTTATAAAGTGTTATAAATTACCGAGTACGAACACAGCTACAGGGTGTTTCATAAACTTAGACACTCTCATATAAAATTTTATTTTATGAAAGTGAGACTTAGCAGTTATTGGAGATTGAACTTTCAACACTCAAACCGAACATTGTATGGAACAGTGGCTTAACGTAGAAGAGGAATAGGGGGTCCGCTGTTTCTATGAACTTTTTCGTGAAGATTTGGACAGTATCCGCTATGGATAACCAGCAGTTTATCATGTCGGAGTAAACGCAGACAGGGACGCGATGGCACCACAGAGCGATGGATTCGATTCCTGACGAGGAGGAGGTCCACCAGCTGATTCACTTGGGATTCGAAGGCAATCGTCATTGCGTAGGTGGAATGATATTCACGCCGATCTTTCGAGAAATTCATTACATAAGGAAAATCGACGATCTTTGAAATTTATTAACAGCTGATTATGAGAAGGTACTGTAAGAGTTATAAATTCCTGCTACGATTATTTTCATGAATACTGGGCACACATGTATATTTTTCTAATAGGAGTGATACGATCATTTAGACATGGCTTTGACTTTATATGCTTCGAATTTTTGCTAGAATATGGCGTGAACATATGATATTGCAGGCATCATTAATCGAAATTCTCACCATTGGTTGGCTTTATTAAGCAGATGTTTGGTCTTTTAGACATTTTTCCAGCAAGGATAGTTTTCATGAATAGTTTTTTTTGTAACGAGTATTTCGAACTCGTGATCTGCAATTGATTATCTAAAATTACTTCGTCAGTTCATTGCATACTAGCGAGTGTGTATTATTCATCAGTAGGGATTTTTTCCATTGGATTGTTTGGAGATATAAAGATGTTATTCACTTTAGTGAATGAATATCGCTTTTATATGACAACTAGAGACTTGTTGATTCCTATCTGGTACATTCACTCATTTAGTCTTCGAGATGGGGTCTTTCGTATTTATACTCATCTTACCCATCGTTCAGGGCACTATCATGTTAGTCGACGGGGCGAGGTCTTTCGTATTTATACGATTGTACGGTGGTTACTCATCTTACTTGCCATTGAGGGACTCATTTTTATCATCCGAGTGTACTTGAGATTGTAAGAGGATCAAACAAGGAACTACTAGTCACATATCAGTCGAAATTTTGTTAAATATATTAAAATACATGTCAGCAGGGTTACATTTGTAATTCTTGTTTGCCAATCCAATATTTTGTTGCTATACTCTTTTGAGAGTACTTTCAGTTTAACAGCTGGTACAGCTGATGCTTTTGATGATTTTTATAATTGTGTTTGATACCTTTGAGAAGGATTTAAAGTAATTGAATCTTGTAAGATGAATCATTAATGGTCAGATTTATTTTAAGGCAGATCAGTATTGCAGATTTTGATATGAGAGATTATAGCACATTGGTGTTTTTCTGTGATGTGAATTATGAGAATTGTAAGAGAATTTATGCTATTTGAAAGCAGATCTTGAATTACTAAGGTAATATTTTTTCTAATTGTTTAAGAAGTTGTCTAGATGTGATCAGTGTAATTACAGTTATTGGAGATTGTGTGCGTTGATAATTTGAAGCCAGTTATATATTTTTTGTAGATCATGCAACATGGTTAAGTGAAGTTTGTGATAGGCATTTTGTGGAAGTTGCCAAGTGATAGTTGCAATATTGGTAATGTATTTTGAGGCAGACATGAGGTTGTCGAACCCAGTCTAGCGTAATTGTTGAGATTCATGCTGTGTATGCTGAATGTTTATGGAGTTTTGTGGAATAATTGTGGTATTCAAATGTGATATTTGAAGAAGTGAGGAGATATAATGTCGTTGTGGATAGTCAGATCCAACGTGATGTCGTGAAGGCAATAATATTTTTGGGCATGAAAATTAAATACGAAATATAACTTGGAAGTGATAAAACTGTAAGACAACGTTCTATAACCCATATTAAACAATTTGTTTGGAAATTAAACAAATAAATAAAGTTGATAATACAAGATTTTCTGATGATAATAATTAATGAAATAATAATCTGAAGTTTGAGCATATTAATGATCTGACCTAATGAAATAAAAATCAGAAAGACTAGATGAAATAATAAAAATCTAAATAACCAGAAGAATAAAATTTAAATAAATTAATAAATTAAATTTTGGAATAAATCAATGAATTAAATAGATGGATGAATTAAAGATTGGATAAATAAACTGATTTAAATAAATTAATAGATGATTGGATAGATGATGAATAACTGAATTAGAAGGTGATAATTAATTAAAGATGCTGATGATTAATGAATTTATATGGAATTAAATAAATTTAATTGAGATATAATTTGAGGAATTGCAACTTGAGTTGAGGAATTAAACAATTTGTATTGATGATTTAAGATGATTTAATCTGAAGTAGATGATAAAATAAGAGTGTGTGAATAATTAGAAAGTATAATGAAGTAATGATAATAATTTTCATTTAAATGATTTAATGGTGATGAGTTAATGATTCTGACAGGAATATGTTGAATTTTGAGATGAGAATTAATGTGAGATATATTTAACTTTGATGATGATGATGATGACGATGACCAATTAGCAGTGGATTTTCTGTAATTCACAAACAAGCAATTATTAATGACAATGTAAATAGTGTAAATTAATTATTCGAGGTTTAGGAGCATTTTACTAACGTATTCAACATTTAAATTATGCCATGCAAGCCATAAATTGCGTGATATTTAAAATATGTGATTATAATGTGTATGTTTAGACAGATTAATATTTTTTTCAAATCCACATTTATGATGTTAAATTAAAGAGAAATTAGGTCTCAGGTATCACGAATGTCAGTGACGAAAGACATAGTGCTACAATGATCCTGAGAACCCAAGAGAACTTTAGAGATTTTTCACGTTTTATGTGGATTAAATATTTTTGATTAGAAAAGAGATGGTTCGATTTTTGCACAATGACAATTTAACGTTGGCATTCGACCATACTCTCAGATAGGATGAATATTTAAAATGTCTGTCTGACTATCAAAGTGAAATAAATTTGTTTTTATCTTAGTTGTGATCTGATGATGGTGTGATTTTCCTTTTCTTTCCTTGTCTTGATTAAGGCTTAACCGAAAAGGATGTGGTTTGCTAGGAATTCAGTTGATGGCGCCCATTTATATTTGCATTTTTTTATTAAACTTAAGCCCGTAACGACCCTAGAGATACTTTGTCACGTGTTACCCACTGCTTTTTCGATAACTCAGCTGAATTTCCGACACATTCCTTATTTGACTAGAGGTTCATTTAACTCCGCTCTGTCCTGGAACTCCAGGAATGCGATGTAATAGCAGTTGGGTCATCGCATCCCCAGGACGAACGGGTACAGAGAGAGAGGGAGAATTGGCTTTACCCACCTGTGGGGCTTCGATTTTGTTTATTCTATGGAATCACATCAGATTTAGATTACTGAGAGATTGATCTCAAGTTCATTTAATTGTGTTATAAAATTTATTAAACATAGTCAGACAATATACTTGTGTGCCCATTCCAGTGTTCATGTTAATCGTATTAGTATTATATCATGTTAGTTATAAGACATTTTTCCTATACCCAAGTGAATGCAGGAATTGAGACATTGTGATGTGTTGTTGTCTAACGTCTCTGAATAAACGTCTATTAAAAATATAATTATGTTGCCGGAAGATTTAGCTAAGGTGTTAGGAGAGTTACAGAGTGGTATGTCTGGTATTGCAGAAACTATTTCTAAAATGGAAACGGAAGTTAAAGAACAGATAAATAGTTCAGAAGCTAGGTTAAAAGCTAGATGTAAAGAAAATGTGCAAGCATTACAGGCTAGTAACGAAGGCAATCTGAACGACAGTTTAAAGTCATTAGAGACCAGATTACAGTCCAGTAGTAGGGATGAGTTGAAATCATTACAGATTAGTAACGAAGCTAATATAAAATTATTACAGTCAACTAGTGAGGATAATTTTAAATCATCAGAAGAAAAATTACAAGCTCGTAGTGAAGAAACCAACACAGAGTTAGAAAACAAGTTAACTAGGTTAGAGAATAGATTAACTTTAAAGAATAATGAAATGCTTAAGACTTTACAATTAGATATAATTGCAGTAAATATGAAAGGAGAGGAAAATGTTCAAATATTAAGAAAGAATATTATTGAACTAGAAAGTAGAGGAGAAGAAAACATTCTTACTTTAAGAACAGACGTTATGTCTATACAGAAAGACATTAAATTGGATGTATCGAAGTTGAGATTCGACATCGATGGTTTAGTGGCAGATGTAGGCAAAATTCAAGAGTGGTCTACCGAAGTATCTTTCGAAACTAAAATCAAAGGTCTAGAGATGAATCTAGGTAATGAGATCAAAGATTTAAAGTCAGTAATTGGGACCATTAAAGAGGAAGTCTTAGGAGAGGTTAATTCTAATTTTAAATCATTAGAGAATCAATTGCAGAAAGATATTAGGAAAATGGATGATGATATAGAGCAAAAGGTTAATGAAAACTTAGCTTTATTCAAAAATAGAGTCGGTGCAATCGTGGAAGAACGGTATAGTGAGGTCGATGCCGAAGCAAAAGAAAAACGTGCAGGATTAGATGAGAAATTAATCGCAGGTATGGCGAACTTAGAAGCGAGATTTACGGAGAACAAGGAAGCGATGAAGATAGATTCAACTATATTTAGGACAGATGTTGATCTGTTAATGGAACAAGTCGCGTCAGTAAAGAATACAAGCGAAGACAAGATAGATAAGTTGAAAAACGATTTAGACGAGAGTAACAAAACGCAGAATGTTACGTCGTTGGATGAGTTGAAGACTCAGGTCAAGACCGCAGAGAAACTGGCAGAAGATAGGATAACTAAACTAGAATCTATGATTAATAGTTTCTCAAGTCAAAATATTACATCAGGGGAAATATCGATAAATCAGACACCGATAGACCGCAGTATGAGTAATCAAGAGTTTAGCATGGGAGAAGACCGTCAAACGCAACCGAATGTGACATTCGAAAGGGCAAGTTCAACCCCTCAGTATAATCCGAGTTCGAATAGGAGTACGTTGGGTACAAGTGAACGATACTCAGGTCCAGTTACCATTATCAGAAATCTGGATGACAAGTCGAGGAAGTTTTCGGGAAACACAGGAGTCACACCAGTCGAATTTCTGCGAGATATTCGCGACTACATGGCGGAACATAGAGTAGCCAAGGAAAGAGAACTAAGGATAGTCGAACGCGCCTTAGACGGGCCTGCGTTAACTTGGTTTAGGGCATTCAGAAGCAATTTTGCGAATATGGAGCAATTTGCAATAGCATTCTTAAGGAGATTTTGGAGTGCAGAGGATCAGCTGAACGTAAGAGCAGAAATGTACTCGAAGCGTTATTCTACGTCACATCCGACGCATTATGCCAATTATTTTACTTCACAATTGGCTAAATTACAGTTTCTGATTCCTCCATTGCCAGAAGAAGAGCTTTTGCAAGCTATAGCGAGACAGTTACCGATTGAGGTACAGCGATCACTCATAGCGTCGGGAGCAAACACACTTGAGCACTATGACGACATTTTACGGCGATTAGACTATACAAGCGCTCAAGTTACGCCTAGAAATGCAAGAAATGACAATCGGAACACGCAAGAGGTGAATGCGGTAGTCGTTGATAACACAGCTCAGACGGACAGAAGAGATTCCTGGGAAAACAGAAGGAACGAAGGAAATCGAGGAAACATCCGTAACGTTCGTGGAAATGATCGATATAGAGGACCATATGAGAGGCCATACGATCAGGACGCAAGAGACAGCAGATACAGAAATTATAATCAGAATTCCAGATACCAAGATAGGAATCGATACAAGAATAGATATCGTGGTAGAAACAACTGGAGCCAAGGTCAACAGTATAATCGGAACGACAGGCAGGAGGGCCGAAGAAATGAGCCAAATGAAAGACGGGATAATCGTGAATATGAGAGATCGAGGCAAGAATGTAGACAGCCTAGTACACCACCCGAGGAGACAGTCAGAGATTTCAATCGAGCAAGCATGAGTAATGAAGGAAGAAATAGACATCAAAGTAATACAGAATCAAGATGCTAATCATTGGAAGTCAATCATCATTGTTGAGAGTCAGAAAGTACCATCATGCTGATTAAGAGGATTGTAGAGCTATCGTGTACATGTGTTATATATAGAATGCCTGAGAGTGTATTTTTTTTCCTCAATCCTGATAAAAAAGGAGATGTACGGGAGAGATGTACCCGATACCTAGTTGAGGCTATCGGCTACGCCAGCAGACATTAAGCCGTAGTTGAGATTATAGGAAGAGTTATGAAAAGATAGCGCTCAGATCGAGTCAAGAGGAATGTCAGGATGACGTAGAAGGTCTAGGATTAAGAAGGCTCTGACAGCAGTCAAGCGGATGGAATTATGGATGGAAATATGAAGCTTTATTAAGATCTATATGGAACATGGTATTTAAACATCTCAGAAGAGAAGATATAACAAGTATTATATATGGTAATAATTTGAAGGAAGTCAGATAACCCTTAAGTTATTTTATAACTTAATAGCCGAGATGATCGGGGTTCGAGATTATATTTGTGACGCAAGACCACAGAGGTGGGGAGAACGTCACGTGACTGCGCCAGGGAGATTCAGGTCAATGCAGTCCAGAGACAGTCAGTTGAGCTCTGTAAGCAGAGGAGTCAAGTACAGTTAGCACGGCAGTCGAATTCAGAGAGCGAGCCGAGTGGGACATGCGACGAGCGTATGGTAAAAGTCGCGCGGTGAGCAGCATTTGTCACGGAAAGTGAAAGCGACTGTTTTGACTTCACCAAGCAGTGAACGAAAAGTAGGTCAGTGAGCCGGGCGGACACCCGCAGTAGGCGGCGTGAAGACCGGTTACAGAACCAGCTGTAAGGGTCAAGCAAGCATGAGAAGGCCGGGGTTTAGAACAGCGCTGTAAAACGAGTTGGAGAACTCATTTCAAGCTGCAATTTGGAAACGCAGAACAGCATAGCAGAGCGGCATGGCGAGGCCAGCTTTAGGCGGAGATTATTCTAGCATTGCAGTAGGGACGAGCGGGTTATTTCCAATCTTATACGCAAGCATTATGACAGAAGCTGAACTTCATTACAACATTGAGTTGGAACGTTTATTCAGCATTTGAATTGTACAGGCAGATAGTTACGAGATACTGCAACTGTGAACTTCAACTGAACATAGTTTTTCAATGACATTACGACTATGCATTTCATAACGCATTCCAAATAACATTAACGATTTTAGGCAAATGAAATGTTTCAAGCAAATGCACTTATGAAATTTGGCTCGTGCATTAATGCAATTCTTTCTTATAAAGTGTTATAAATTACCGAGTACGAACACAGCTACAGGGTGTTTCATAAACTTAGACACTCTCATATAAAATTTTATTTTATGAAAGTGAGACTTAGCAGTTATTGGAGACTGAACTTTCAACACTCAAACAGAACATTGTATGGAACAGTGGCGTAACGTAGAAGAGGAATAGGGGGTCCGCTGTTTCTATGAACTTTTTCGTGAAGATTTGGACAGTATCCGCTATGGATAACCAGCAGTTTATCATGTCGGAGTAAACGCAGACAGAGACGCGATGGCACCACAGAGCGATGGATTCGATTCCTGACGAGGAGGAGGTCCACCAGCTGATTCACTTGGGATTCGAAGGCAATCGTCATTGCGTAGGTGGAATGATATTCACGCCGATCTTTCGAGAAATTCATTACATAAGGAAAATCGACGATTTTGAAATTTAATAACAGCTGATTATGAGAAGGTACTGTAAGAGTTATAACTTCCTGATACGATTATTTTCATGAATACTGGGCACACATGTATATTTTTCTAATAGGAGTGATACGATTATTTAGACATGGCTTTGACTTTATATGCTTCGAATTTTTGCTAGAATATGGCGTGAACATATGATATGGCAGGCATCATTATACGAAATACTCATCATTGGTTGGCTTTATTAAGCAGATGTTTGGTCTTTTAGACATTTTTCCAGCAAGGATAGTTTTCATGAATAGTTTTTTTTGTGTAACGAGTATTTCGAACTCGTGATCTGCAATTGATTATCTAAAATTACTTCGTCAGTTCATTGCATACTAGCGAGTGTGTATTATTCATCAGTAGGGATTTTTTCCATTGGATTGTTTGGAGATATTAAGATGTTATTCACTTTAGTGAATGAATATCGCTTTTATATGACAACTAAAGACTTGTTGATTCCTATCTGGTACATTCACTCATTTAGTCTTCGAGATGGGGTCTTTCGTATTTATACGATTGTATGGTGGTTACTCATCTTACCCATCGTTCAGGGCACTATCATGTTAGTTGACGGGGCGAGGTCTTTCGTATTTATACGATTGTACGGTGGTTACTCATCTTACTTGCCATTGAGGGACTCATTTTTATCATCCGAGTGTACTTGAGATTGTAAGAGGATCAAACAAGGAACTACTAGTCACATATCAGTCGAAATTTTGTTAAATATATTAAAAATACATGTCAGCAGGGTTACATTTGTAATTCTTGTTTGCCAATCCAATATTTTGTTGCTATACACTTTTGAGAGTACTTTCAGTTTAACAGCTGGTACAGCTGATGCTTTTGATGATTTTTATAATTGTGTTTGATACCTTTGAGAAGGATTTAAAGTAATTGAATCTTGTAAGATGAATCATTAATGGTCAGATTTATTTTAAGGCAGATCAGTATTGCAGATTTTGATATGAGAGATTATAGCACATTGGTGTTTTTCTGTGATGTGAATTATGAGAATTGTAAGAGAATTTATGCTATTTGAAAGCAGATCTTGAATTACTAAGGTAATATTTTTTCTAATTCTTTAAGAAGTTGTCTAAATGTGATCAGAGTAATTACAGTTATTGGAGATTGTGTGCGTTGATAATTTGAAGCCAGTTATATATTTTTTGTAGATCATGCAACATGGTTAAGTGAAGTTTGTGATAGGCATTTTTTGGAAGTTGCCAAGTGATAGTTGCAATATGGCTAATGTATTTTGAGGCAGACATGAGGTTGTCGAACCCAGTCTAGCGTAATTGTTGAGATTCATGCTGTGTATGCTGAATGTTTATGGAGTTTTGTGGAATAATTGTGGTATTCAAATGTGATATTTGAAGAAGTGAGGAGATATAATGTCGTTGTGGATAGTCAGATCCAACGTGATGTCGTGAAGGCAATAATATTTTTGGGCATGAAAATTAAATACGAAATATAACTTGGAAGTGATAAAACTGTAAGACAACGTTCTATAACCCATATTAAACAATTTGTTTGGAAATTAAACAAATAAATAAAGTTGATAATACAAGATTTTCTGATGATAATAATTAATGAAATAATAATCTGAAGTTTGAGCATATTAATGATCTGACCTAATGAAATAAAAATCAGAATGACTAGATGAAATAATAAAAATCTAAATAACCAGAAGAATAAAATTTAAATAAATTAATAAATTAAAATTTGGAATAAATCAATGAATTAAATAGATGGATGAATTAAAGATTGGATAAATAAACTGATTTAAATAAATTAATAGATGATTGGATAGATGATGAATAACTGAATTAGAAGGTGATAATTAATTAAAGAAGCTGATGATTAATGAATTTATATGGAATTAAATAAATTTAATTGAGATATAATTTGAGGAATTGCAACTTGAGTTGAGGAATTAAACAATTTGTATTGATGATTTAAGATGATTTAATCTGAAGTAGATGATAAAATAAGAGTGTGTGAATAATTAGAAAGTATAATGAAGTAATGATAATAATTTTCATTTAAATGATTTAATGGTGATGAGTTAATGATTCTGACAGGAATATGTTGAATTTTGAGATGATAATTAATGTGAGAAATATTTAACTTTGATGATGATGATGATGATGATGATGATGATGACCAATTAGCAGTGGATTTTCTGTAATTCACAAACAAGCAATTATTAATGACAATGTAAATAGTGTAAATTAATTATTCGAGGTTTAGGAGCATTTTACTAACGTATTCAACATTTAAATTATGCCATGCAAGCCATAAATTGCGTGATATTTAAAATATGTGATTATAATGTGTATGTTTAGACAGATTAAAAAATTTTTCAAATCCACATTTATGATGTTAAATTAAAGAGAAATTATGTCTCAGGTATCACGAATGTCAGTGACGAAAGACATAGTGCTACAGTGATCCTGAGAACCCAAGAGAACTTTAGAGATTTTTCACGTTTTATGTGGATTAAATAGTTTTGATTAGAAAAGAGATGGTTCGATTTTTGGACAATGACAATTTAACGTTGGCATTCGACCATACTCTCAGGTAGGATAGTAGTGGAGTAATGACAGTTCCAAGCCACTCTAGAACCCTCCTCTTACCACTACTAAGCCTCAGCCATGTTAAATATCTCTCGAACGCGTGGTCCGATTTTGACAAATGAGGTATTGTTGGACTCGGGCTGACGTCCTCTTTGCTATGGACTACTTGTTATATTTTTGAATTTTTTTTTGAAAATTTTTGTTTTCGAAAGTTGGTGATAGTTTGAAAACCAAACATGGTAGAACGTTGTTCCATGGCTCAAACGAATGGTCTTTATGACCTTTATTTTCTATAATAAAACTTTTTTATTTTTTATGTTTTTTTGAAAAAACTCGAATTTTGAAAATTCTATATTTTGGAAACTAGGAACTCTACAAAAAAAATTGTTTGACGTAAATCAATGGTCCCTACCCCCTCTACTCCCAAAATAAATTTCAAGTCTCTAGAGAAAAAAATTGTGTGTAGTAGTGGGATGGTGGGGGAGCTGCTTCTAAAAGCAAGTGGTGAGCCCCTGCGACCTTGGAATGGAAGGAGCCATGCTAGGAGGGCGTGCTTGGATTCGTTTTTTTCGTCTCGTTGTGCTCTTTACGGGAATGTAGGTGTCGAAAAGGTGAAAATCTGGAAACACGGTCTTTTTGGGGTAAAAACGTGATTTTAGACTTTTTGCTATATCTCGCGAACCAAGTATGCTAGAGACATGAACGAGGGGTCCAAGGACTCGGAGTGACGTCCTCTTTGCTATGGACCACTCGTTATATTTTTAAAAAAATTTGGAAACGCGATTTTGGGGTAAACACGTGTTTTTTGTGATTTTTGCCGATATCTCACGAACCAATAACGCTAGAGACGTGTAGGAGGTGTCCTAGGACTCGGGGTAACGCCCCCTTTCGAGTGTGGTAGATATTTTTTTTTTTTCAAAAAATAATTCACAAAGGGCCTAACGCCATACATGTTGAAAAAACGTTTTCTTTTTCTTTACCTGTTTATAATGTCCATGAAGCGTGGTGGTTGAGAGAGACGATACGGCTGGGTGTGTGTGTGTTTCAACGAACCTGTCGCTGACCACGGTGGCTGTGCTCAATAGATCAATTGCTATTTCGGCGGGTCGGTGTATGACAGAGCGAGGGTGCGTTTTCTGATATTTTACCTTTATCGTGTAAACGGTGATGAGAACTAGGTTCTATGTTGGTCGAAGCGAGTAGAGAAAATAAACTTGCCGACGAGCAGGAGGTGAAGGTCATTTGAGATTATTGGAAGGCGTTGATCTGACTTGACAACAGGTGACGCTTGAAGGTGAAATAATCTGACCATCGTGGTTGCAGGGGAGTGTGAAAGGCATGCACACACACATTTGTGAAACCACATGTAGGCTAAACCAGTGACATCCTGTTTTGCTTCGTACGTGACAAAATGCAAGTTGACGTGAAATTTGATCTACCGCAGGTGTTCGCTTGGGACGTTATCTATTTACATGCGCGATAACTGTTAACAAGTTACATCCTGTCTTGCTTCGTACGTGACAAAATGCAAGTTGACGTGAAATTTGATCCGGCACAGGTGTTCGCTTGGGTGTTAGCTGTCCACGTGCTCGATAACTGTTAACAAGTTACATCCTGTCTTGCTTCGTACGTGACAAAATGCAAGTTCAGGTGAAATTTGATCCGGCACAGGTGTTCGCTTGGGTGTTATCTGTCCACGTGCACGATAAGAGAATGTTCAAAGCGTGGGAATCGCTGAATCAGTAAAAAGTATAATGCAACTTGTGGGAATCATGTCACAACCAATAGATAGGCAAGAGCTGCAAACAGCAGTGGTGGGAGGTGAAGGGAGGGAGAGGGGAGGGGGTGATGTATGAGAGAACACAGGAGGAAAGGGAAAGACAAACATGTATGAACATGCATGAAGTTCGGAGCGCTGTATACATAGAGCTATAGGTGGTGTACAACATGTGTGAATAAATAAAAAGTACACAGGTTCACACAACATGTAGTTTATTGATCCAAGAATTAAACGTAGAGTTAAACCCTAACCATTTGACGTAGAGTTTATTTCCTTTTTGTTTCAACACTTTTTCCACAAGATAATGCTGAGGAAATGCTGTTTTCTGAAGTTCATGGAGATAAAATCTACCTTTTATGGGTTGATGGTTGAGGTCCTCGAGTAAATAGGTGACTGGACTGTCCAAGTAGACTCGACGAATTCGAAATAGTTCAGTCCCCCACTGAGGCGTGTAGCCCTTATTGAAGGCAGACTTAAATTTGCTCACACGAACAAAATCCCCAATGTTCAGTCGGTGACGTTTAGGATCGGCTGCTTTTATGGGGTTAAACAGTTTATCCAATCGCTGAATATTTTTAGTCACGAGGCGTGGCTTGGTCCCAATCGTTCTATGTTTGGTGTCATTGTAACGTGACACTAGCTCAGGTAACATGTCCAACCAGCGATAACTGCCCTGAGCGGTAAACGCTTTCCACATATGGGTTTTCAATGTTCGGTTGAACCGCTCGACCACACTGGCTTTCAGATTGCTGTACGTGGTGTAATGGTGAATATCCTTAGATTTGAGAAAACTGGAGAAATCCTTGTTGAAAAATTCTTTCCCCTGGTCGGTTTGTAGCAACTGAGGTTGACGTTTGGAGTGTTGAATAATATGTTGAAAGGCCTTGGTAACTAGTGGACCAGACTTGCGACGCACAGGTTCAACAAAGGCCATTTTGGAATAGACATCAATGACGGTCAACATATAGCGTACACCGTCGTTAACGCCAGCATAGGGTATCATTTCAACCAAGTCAGCCTGCCAAAGTTCATCCACACCTCGTGAAATCACCTTGAGTCGCGGATAGTGACGCCTAGCTGGGCGATGCAACTCGTGAGCAATACCCATTTTATTGGGTGAGGGCTTAAACAATAATTTTGGCATTTCGAAGTTCTTGTTCAATTTCTTGAATTTCCCAATCGTGACCGGTGTGGCCAGCTTGACGTGAGGCATGCAACAATTGTAGCCGCTGGACGAGCTTATTGGGATTGTGCCAGTAGGTAACATCCACAAGGGGTTTTAATGGTTTAAATGTCACTCCCGAAGCGGACACTTTACGACGAATACTTTGACTAGTGGGAAACATTTTTGCAATGATGGTTTTATATTTTTGAGATATATTGGCATTCACTTGTTGCGTGGGATCATACTGTCTTTTGTGAGCATGGGTATCCAATAAAATGGATTTATATTTTTCAAGATCCTCTGACGTATAATCATGGGAAGAGGGGGTCCGAGAAAAGAGCAGCTTTAACAGTCCTGGCGTTAATTTATAGTTGATGTTTTTAATGACAGCTTTAGTACGAGCAAATTTAATGGATGAATCGCCAATTTTAAAACTATCATCCTCATAGCGAACACCATACGTGGTATCTGTGTTCCCAATAAATAGATTGGTGAAATAGGGTTCCAATGTTGATCCATAATATTTTATTAAAATGGTTTTCAGTTGAGCTTTATGTTGAGGGGTGGCCAAGAGTTGTGAAAACGGAGACGCCCTGGAAGGGCAAGGTGTTTCGACCATGGCCAAGGATTTCTTTTTTCTCAAAAACTCTGCAAGGGGTGCGGCCTTATTTTGAGGCGTAAACACTTGTTCCTCCTCATCCTCAACTTCACTAACACTAGTCAAATCTTCCTGATCCTCTTCCTCAGGGTCCTCGTGCAGCGTCTGCGTGGCTTGTGAAACGGTGGGTAGCGTTTCAGATGGCTTGAAAGAGGGTTTCAACATGGCTTTTAGTGGAGGTGCTAAATGTTGCTGAATAAACAAAGCATGATTGGCACGTGATTGTTTCAATTGACGAAACTTTTGGCGAATAGTATTTTTTGCTCTAATAATATGCTTTTTCAATTGACTCTCTGCTAACGCCATGGTGTCTTGGCAAATGACTTGCCGGGGAATGAGACAAGGCCTTAAATAGCAATAAAATGATCAAACCCTAAGCGATACCGTCCTTGGTTGAGTTCACTTTGTTTGTCAATCACTAAACAGGCATGACGTTGACTGTTCCAGCACTTGGCACACAATTCTGTAAACATTTGAAAGGTCATATCCGGATTCACATGTTCATTATAAATGTGACGACTGTTCCTCTCGTCCTGACGAAATAAAACAATGACATTGGCATTGTCACGAATCAACTGTTTGGACATTTTTGAATACGTTTGTCCAAGATAGAAGCAATCGATATGTTTGTGACGACCCATGCTGAAATAGCTTTGAATGATGCCTTGACGTTCAGTGGATACATCATCGAAAATCATGAGTGAATCAGGCTTTACCTCATCCGGTGAAATCACATTTTCTTGCATGGAAAATGTAAAATAACCCATATTCTCTTTTTGTAATCCAGACATGACTTGATCCAGAAACACGTAGAGGGGTTGGTAGAGAGATTTTGCAAAAATATAAATATTTTGAAAACGCAGACCATTGGGCGCTGTAATGAGCGTTAGCAAAAGATTTGTCTTTCCACAGACGGAAGGCCCCACAATGATGCAGCGAATGGAAGATGGAAACAGTGAACCATGGCGTTGTTCACGTGATGTGGGACAGAGATGGGAAACCATGTCCCCCACGGGGAATGACTCTTGCTGCTTAATAATCTTCATGTCAACTAAGGCTTAGACAGGCTAGCCGGCTGTCTATATACAGAACACCGAGCCTTGTCATAAAAACAGTAGACTGCTACTACAGGTTGACGATGGATGTCTTTGGACGTGCGTTGATGGCCAAAGCTAGGCCTGTCCTCATACATGATCCTAAACAGGAAACAGATCCTGCTAATAAACACAATGTGGATAGGTCAGTAGTGCCACGCACAAAACAGGGAGATTATGACTTTAAGGGAAAGCGGTTAACCCATGTAAAACATCCTCAAGTGTCTACAGACGTTACTACGAAAAAGTATGTGGATAACAAAGTGTATGAGTTTTATGACAAAGTGCCCCAGCTTATGGTGAATGGCTATAGCGCTAATCACCATCGGATTATTCACGTGGAAGACCCACAAGACGAAGACGATGTTTGTACCAAGCGTTACGTGACCCATGAAATGAAAAGGCTTTATAAATTTATCCCATGTGTATTTTTAGTGTATCTGACAAATGAAAAACCTTTGAATGAGAGAAACCATTTACCGCTAGTCCATGATCAGCACTCGACCTATGTGCTTGCTTCGGGTTTAAGCCACTATCGATTACACTATAATGGAACCATTCACATCAAATATGCCATACCTGATGAGAACCATTTACAAATAAAGATAAATGGTCATAGGATGTTGATCCATAACCATGAAATGGTCAATGCAGGGGATGAATTATCTTTTCATCTCATGTTGACATGGGATGAAAAGCAAGCGGGAAAAACCATAAACGATTTCCCACTTTATGTGGAATTGGAATATACAGCCATGAAATAACCATCTGACGTTAGTTGTGATTTAAACTTTCTTGTGAAAGGTTGTTGGTCATTATCATCATGGTGAAACAAAGGTATGCAGTGAGAAAGACTAAAAAAAGGACTTTGTCCTTGGCAAAGCCTGGGCTTACAACATTCGAGGACAAGCCCTTGCGAAAGAAAAAAAGAAAAAATAATGTATTGACCATAAGGAAAGCCCTTCGAGCAGCACAGAGACAGGTTATTCCAAAACGTCGGCGACAGGTTTCAAACCAAGGGCGAGTGATTCCCGTCCCAAAACGAGCTGGATTTTTACCTGCATTATTTGCCGGTTTGGCTGCTCTGCGTTCACTTTTGGGCGGTGCCAGTGCAGTGGCGAAAACCATTAAAGCCGCGCAGCAGGGCAAGCAACAACTCAAAGAAAGTCAGCGACACAATGAAACGATGGAAGCGATTGCTATGGGGGCTAGAAATGCCAATTTAAAGCCAGCCTTTTATCAACAAGGATTTGGGATTTCACCATTTCGAAATATTAAAAAAAAAAAAAATTAACCTCTGCCATAGCGAGACATGCCCTGACGCATCAACAAGTGGAAAGCTATGCTAAACAACTAAAGCTTTCTCATTTTCGAGGTGTGTTTATGCGAAACCAATTACCCCCACGACCCTGGAAAAAGGAATGTGCTGTTGTCAATTTGGATGATCACCGAGGACCAGGAACGCATTATGTAGCTTATGTCAAAGAGGGATCCATGGTATGGTACTTTGACAGTTTTGGGAATTTGCCCCCGCCCATGGAACTAGTGACCTATTTTGGAAACAGGATCAAGCTATATTATAATGTGAAACGAGAGCAAACGTTTAACAGCCAACAGTGTGGACGTTTGTGTTTAATTTTTTTATATAAGACGCAGCATAAGCAAAAACGCCACCAGTATGTCGGCAGAAAGTAAAACGTTTACAGTGCATGGACGTGGACCTGAAGTCAGCCTAGACTTTTACCCGCCTATCGAATTGAGTGAAAAACCCTATGGTTTAGGACTTGTTTCTCTTGAAACGTACAATCGAATTTACAACATACGTGAAAATGTGAACAACAAGTTTTACTATGATGATTCTGTGCTCACCTTGAACTCTGGTGGATACACGATCGATGATATTTATGAACACATTTATGTGGTGTTGATCAATCAATATGGTTTAAAGTCATTTCTCGACGGAACGCACAAGTTTGAACTTGTAGGAAATACCAACACTCATCGCTGCAGTATTTTCTCCTCATTCAACATTGACTTTAAAACACACCCCGATTCCATTGGCCCATTACTAGGATTTAAACCACGTGTGTTGGAGCCCAACAAAAAACATGAATCAGACCATGAAGTGAAATTCATTGAAGACCATCATGTGTCGGTGACGTGTAATATTATTAGCCAAGTGTACACCAATCAAGAACCATCGCATTCACTTTATGACTTTATTGTGACATCGCCCAATGGCTATATTATTCGTGAAAACCCTCCAGTGGTGCTTTTTCATTCTGTGGCTGTTGATAGTATTAGTAATATAACATTAAGACTGATCAATAGAGATCAACAACTCATTGATCTAGATTCTACCACACCAGTGACTTACAAGTTAGTGCTAAAGCCACTATGAAGTTTGTGTATAAAACAACAACACCGTCTAGGAATGGTGTTAGTTGTTTGCCACGTGAATACACGTTAACATCTCAGAACAAGCAGATTTTACAGCATTTGGGTTACCACGTCAACCCTCATAATGAATTCTATCCTAGAGATAGCGAACCACATCGAAGAGCAACCAGGAGTGGTAAGAATTGATCTCCATTCCTATCAAGCTCAAACACCTGGACTCAATAACAATGATGAAATTCAATTTGTTATCAACAACCAAGATATTTACACCCTACCGCATGAAAGTGTCATTCAAATTGAAGGTCGGCTCACCAAAGCCGATGGCTCTACACCTACCACATCCAAGTTGGCCAACCATGGTTTAGCCTTTCTGTTTTCTGAAGTGCGGTATGTCATTAACGATATCGTGGTGGATAGCACTCGAAATGTGGGCATTTCCAGTGTCATGAAACTATACCCCTCTTATAGTGAGGAAGAAGGTAAAACACTTTGCATGGCAGGTTGGTGTCCTGACTCGACCAATGACTGGATGGTACACACCGATGGGACCTTTACTGGATATTTACCTCTTAAACTGATTTTAGGCTTTGCTGAAGATCACCAACGCATTGTGGTCAACGCAAGGCAAGTGCTTTATCTGGTGAGAGACAGGAGTGATAATAATGCACTCAAGGGAGCCGACAATGCCCCCATCGATTCAAAAGTTCAACTACAACGCTTGCTATGGAAAGTGCCTCATGTGACCCTTAACGATAGCAAAAAACTGGACATACTCAAGATGGTAAAGAGAGATATGCCTCTACCCATGGAATTTAGAAGCTGGGCACTCCATGAGTATCCGCTATTGCCCACCACCAACACACACAGTTGGTCTGTAAAAACAGCTCGCTATACAGAGAGACCTCTCTACCTGATCGTGGGTTTTCAAACGAATCGCAAGTATCAACAAACCAAAGATGCCTCGCAATTTGATCACCTGCAATTTAGAAATGCACGTCTTTTCCTCAACGGAGCTGTGTTTCCCTATGAAGGACTGGATTTGGATTTTTCAAAAAATAAGTTTGGGCCCCTGTACGACTTGTTTTCTAAATTTCGATGGTCGTATTATCAAAAAGAGAACGGCCCCATGCTACTACCCCAAGCGTTTAAGGCAAGAGCACCACTGATTGTCTTTGACTGTTCTTACCTGGAAGAGTCTGTCAAGCCATCCAATATCGACATTCGACTAGATTTTGAAACGCATGACAATGTACCAGCCAATACGACGGCCTACTGTCTGATTATTCATCACAAACAAGTCAACTATTATCCACTGTTCAACCAAGTGACGAGTGTATAAATAACAGGTCATTCCACGTCAAGCCGCTCAGTCATGTCTTGCTTTAAAGCCTCAAGAGACGTTACATCCATGAATTTAAACTCTGAGGAACAACGTTTTAAGACGTTTGCCACATGGCCAGTGCCTTTCATAAACCCTCAAGCCTTGGCGGCTGCTGGATTCTACTATTTAAAAACAAGAGATGAAGTGAAATGTGCCTTTTGTCCCATCATCATAGACCAATGGCAGGAGGGCGATGAACCCATGCAGGAACATCAGCGCTGGTCACCCACCTGCCCCTACCTGTGCAGAATGAAAGTGGGAAATATACCCTGTCATTCAAGCTATCCCTCGCTTGTGTCTTTGGGTGATGAAAAAAATACAAGTTACTATACGTGTGGACCGTATGGTATCCATGGTGCTTCGGTGAGCAGCTCACCATCAAAAACGCCTAGTTTAGAGACATTGGAACATCATCGGTGTTATGGACGTTACAAACACAAGAGACTATATTGTTGTATCAGTTGCTATCGTCCTTATCCTAAAATGAGAAAAGCCTGTAAGACGGGTTATGATAATAAAATGATGTAATTCTTAAATTCTTATTTTTTTGCATGTCCCCCTGTCCTACCCTAACCTCAATTTTGAAACTAGCATGGCAGGTAAGTCCATGTCATGATCACACCTGATCCTCCGTCAGTCGTCAGTTGAACTTGGTCCAGGCAAGCGTCAACATGTTGCGCACACTCATTGTGGATTGCCAAGGGTTTAAAATTGGTGACAACAAATTTATATTTAAACAAGTGGCCATAATCGATTGTACCACGTTTTGGATATCGCAAGCTACGCATTTGCTATTTAAACCACCCCATGCTTTTGATTTGTTGTGTGAAAAAGACCGTAAACAAACCCAGTGGATTGAAAATCATAGGCAACTAGACTGGAATCAGGGAACCATTTCCTATAAATATTTGGACGTGGTCATGAAAGCACACTTGTCCTCGGCCAATGTGGTATTTGTGAAAGGTAATGAAAAACGTCAATGGTTGCAACCATTTTTGGCGTCTTACTGTCAATGTATCGACCTCATGGAGTTGGGCTGCCCCTCCCTGAAAACGCTCATGGATACTTGTTCCTGTGGCAACATTACCCATACAGCCCTATCACATGCGTGGCATCTCTTTCATTGGTTAACCACTCATGCCTGCTGGGAGTTGTTGAACAAAATTATAACTCAAGATTTACCTGTGAATGACGTCAGTGAGATTTCTACAAGCGACGTGTAAACATCTACAGCACGTGATACCATGGAGAAAGGCGATGCTACGGACAAAGCCATCGGCAAGTTCTTTGTGTGCAAAAAGAAACTAGACAGTTTTACCAAAGAGGAACTCTTGGCGCTGCCCAAGTCGTTCATTTATTATGTGGCCGCCAACGCAGTGAAAGAAATCTGGCAACATGTACCAAAATCATGGACTCAAGACCCTGTGTTGAGTGAATTGCAACCCTGTACGGATTACGATCACCATAAGCAAGTGGCCATGGCAAAAATACCGTCTATGCGTCAGTGTGCGACTTGCCAGCTAGTGAAACTGTATCACGGTCATAAGAGTCCATGTAAAGACTTTGTTGAATCATTCCACGGGTGTCATGGCGAGAAAAAGCAACAACAACAACAAACACAAACATCGTCCACAGAGGAGGAGGAAGACCAAACCTTTTTACCATCGATGGAAAAGGATATGCCAGACCTGTACTGGCAATGGCGTCATTGACAAAGTGATTCAATACCTACCTTTCGAAATCCATCTTCCAGGTTATCGTTTTTGCGGCCCTGGAACTCGTCTCGAAAAACGTTTACAACGTGGTGATGTACCCATTAATCTTTTGGATCAAGCATGCAAGGAACATGACCTTTCTTATCGCCATAGTCATCCTGGTTTAAGACATGTGGCAGATAAATTGTTATTGAAGAAAGCTAAACAACGTTTCACATCCAGTGATGCCTCAGTGGGTGAAAGGATGGCAGCCCTAATTGTCATGAGTGCTATGAAAGGAAAGTTGATGATGCATGGACATAAACATTGAGGAGTGAGGAATTGGGATTTGTTTGTATTCTATTTTTCTTTTGTCAATTCACTATGACTATGAAATAAAAACAAAGGTTTACCAGAGCACAATGATTTGTTATTTTTAATTTTAAGAAATCGTGATGTTGATGGCTGATTTTTTCATTTTACACATTTCACACATAATGAATTCCACACACTGTCATTTGCCAATTTGCAATTTACAGTTTTTGAAAACGTTCGTTTCAAGTCTAACGTTTTTGATGAGATGGATTTTTTCCAGTTTGTTGATGACACTTTTTAAACAATGTCCGTTTGAAGTTTTTGAATTTTCAAATTTCACACATGGCCATTTCCAGTTTTTTTAAAATGTCCGTTTTAAGTTTTGCGTTTTTGGTGATATGGAAACATGGATTTTCCATTTTGCTGTTTTCACATTTTTCCATTTGGTGTATGTCGAAAGTTGAGATTTGACAATCATGTTGATGCAAGTGCTTGACCTTGATAATACTGCAATGTGCTAATGCGTGTTTGGAGAAACGTCGAGGTCTACAACTACTGCAGGTAAGACTGTTTTTACAAAAATAATGTCTTTTGACTGCCACATTTCAATGAAAAAACGAAACTATTTAAAACAAAATGAGTATAAAAGTGACCATTTACCCCCCTCCCCACCCACCCACCCACCCTACCTCACCGTGTTTGCTCTGGTCAATCATACACACCAGTTTTCTCTCTCCAGTCATACATTCACACCTGTCTTTGGGAACAAACACAACCACCTTATTTATTCCCAAAAGCACATTCTCGACATGCTCACTCATCCCAAAAAAAACATTTTAGTTTATCATTTACATTACGAAAAATAATTAAATACTAGTTATTAAAGTTACTAAAAATCTTACTTATTTCATATTTACAAAAAACTCAATTTTGTACAGCGTTAAAAGAATCAAACTATTTACCAATCAAAAAATTTAAAAAATAAGGTTGCATAGAACTTTTTAAAGAGCAAAAGGTCCAAGTGGGTTGTCACTATTTACAAAATCTACTATTTACAATGACAGAAACCAATATTTACGAAATTCTAAATCTACAAGTTACAAAAAGCCATGTCCCATAAACGATTAAACAGTGAAATCACACCTCCTCCTCGTTGCGATCATAACCCCAGGGCAGGCTAGTGAGCAGGTCATCAGCCCACACACGCTTGTTATCCATGGAGGCGAGGGTGCGTTTTCTCTGTTCCACAAGATACAAATGATGGTTGCTGGATTGTATCCTGCACTGTGTATGAGACATAGCTTTGCCAGTGCGTAAAACCGCTAGGTAATCGTCTACACGTAGCGATTTTACCACTGCTCTACCTACACCTTTTGCTCTTTTGGCTTCCTTACAGTCGAGTGTGCGGTAAGCATACATTTTTGAGGCCAAACCTATGAATTCCGTCATAATGGAATCACCGCATTCATCTTTTAAAACGCCCATTTCCTTCTTGTTTTTTATGGGCAGCTGAAACACATTGTCAGCGCTATAGCAAGAGGTGTCGAACCAGTCACTATGTTGCCTCATGACGTCATAGGGGTTGCAGTGGCGAATGTGGTAAATGAATGAGTCCGTGTCCATATACAAAAGAGAGACGTCCTCAAAATGGCGTTTGGCAAACTCATAGTGGAATCGATACATAACCGATTTAGAAAAGTCTAAAATGACTTGACCCAAGTAAATGGGCTTATCCATGGTCACGCTGGTCTTACTCATTTCAATAGTAGCCAAATCCTCATCGATAATTTTGATCGATTTGAAATTTGGCTTGGCAATGTACCGCCGGGCACCCCACCGCCCCTCCCAGACATTCACCAATTTAATGTCACGGTATTTACGGACATTCTCCATGGACTTGCCATAGATGCAGTTGTTCATTAATTTAAAAAAAAAATCAAACTGCTGTGTTGCCATTTGTCGATGCTCTGTGTTGAGTCGCATGTATGGCTCAAGCCATGCTTTTTGAGCAAAAGAAATACCCCTGTGGATTTTCTTCAACACCAAGCCTTGGGCGAGGCATTGCACCAACATTTGGATATGTAGCACATACCGATTTTTGTTGTAAAGTGTGCCCATGAGTTTTTCAATCTTCACTTTACTGTTAGGGGGAACCATTTGCTCAAGACAGAATGGGAAATCGGCATGTTCATCATACAAGGATGAGGGATATTCAATATCCACTTCTAGCACATATCCACAGCCTGTTTCTTGGCTAGCCTTCATTACATCAAATTCTGACACTTGTTTCTCTGTCAGCCAAGCAAACTTCCCATAGGGCAAAGGCTGACTCATGGCGTAACCATACAAATTATTCACGTCATAGTACATTAAGTACGATTCTGGTTTGTCTAGTGAATAATCAGGCATGTAGACATTGTTCGCTTCGGCATGGCGTTGGTTAAGTGACACAAAGCCGCCACGAATGCCCTTTTCAAAAAATAGAACCATGTCTACGTCAGTGAGTAAATCCAATTCCACTTGAGTGTATTTCAAAGCGGCATCAAACGAGAGTCCAGGACTCGTATAATAGTGAGCCGGGTCAAGACCGTAAATGTGTTGACACAACTCACGGAATTTTTCAAACACATCAGTGAGCAGCAATACATCCAGTTTTAGGTAATGCAAAGCATATTCACTTAGCGTGTTCATGCCAAACACTCGCCAAACTTGACATGCATGTGCATAGTCTTCATCGGAAACGGTACTGCGTGTTAGTTTCGAGTAAAATTTCTCTTGTGGTGGGAGTTTTCTTTGCTTTAACACGTCCCAGCTATTGCAGAAATCATACGGGAATATACCTTTCCGAATGCACAATTGAAATTGCTCAGGATCATTAAAATGCATTCTAGTATTTTTTAATTCCTCCTCATTCAAGCCATTCACAAGGCTGTCTAGCGAGGATGCCATAAACTTAAAGGAATCCAAAAATCGAATGCTAAAGTCGCCCAACCACCATGTCAGGGCTGTAAAACGCTCATGGTTTTGGGGAATAATGGTAAACGAGCCCTTGTTGACATGACCCAATTCACGAATCAAAAACTGAATGTCATAATTTGCCAGATTATGGAAAAAGACACTGATGAAACGAGGAGTCAGAAAGTTCAAATTGCATTTACTATGCGCAGCTCCACGAAACTCCCCTGTAAAGTGTGAGTGGTCTCTGACTTTTTTCTCTCCACTTAAAATAGGCTTTTCGCAAATATGGCATGTCGTGGCATGCTCATACTGCTGCTGCTGTTCTGGAGATAGGTTCATGGGTACTGGGTGGTCCAGTAATTCCTGTACATGGTCGGCCAACTTGACAAGTTCATCCAAGAACCATTTGGCACAATCTGGCCCCTCACGGTATTTGTACACGAATTGTGTGGGGTCATAGGCACACACCACATTAAATCCTATGGCAAAAGGTTCATGTTTTTGAATGGGTGTGGTTGAGCTCATGGAGGGATCTGGTTCACATCCCGCCATGGGTGTAGTGAGAGCTTCAAAATCTGCATATACCACATAGGGAACAGTGTCATGCTTGTGAATGTCCTTATACTTTAACACAGCCTTGTCCCCTTGTGGCAATATCAGTCTCACCGCTTCCTGAGAAACACAATCTACCCTATGACGTTCTAAGAGCATGGGGGTTGTAAAATATTGCAAGCAACGATCACAAATATGTTTTTTACCATCATGTTTGGACATTTGACTGCTTAGCAATCTACTCAAGCTTTTAATGAGGCAATAGTGATTCACCTCTCCTACAGATAAATATAAAAGATGAATGTGGTGTCGTTTCGGTTCTTTTGTAGCATAAAGAGGACCCACAATCTCATTACCATCAAGGCCATAGACCATGAACGAAAAGTCCTGGTTATCTTGTTCAAACCTGTGGATCTCGGTTAAGTCCATAGGGAACGATACTCGAGTTAAATTTAAAGTATGTTTCAATTCATTAAACTTGGCCTTGTACTTTCCCGGTCTGTAACAATGCTGTTGTACTGGCTGCAAATACGCAGCCACAGACCACAGAAAGCAATCATTGTCACGATTCTTTATATTGACCACAGCATTTTTCGAAGCTATGGCTGGTGGTGTTTTAATGTAGCTAGACCCAGCGTTCAACGGGTTGAATTGACAAATGTTGATTTGCAAATGATGAATTTTGTCTAAGGCTAGACCACTCGGTCCTTGTTGCAGTTTATCAAATTTTGATAGCAAGACATTCACCACGTGGGTTTCATACCACTGTTCCAAATTATGGGCTATGAACAGCTCTTGCATTTTACTGCAAATATAAAATGTCTCTTTATGCTCTGCGTCCTTCTTTTTATATATGAAATCGCACACCAGTTCTGTATTCACCTTTAAAGCCGTATGCAACCTTTGCGCTGTACAAATTTCAATTTTAAAAATTTCAAAACAAGATTGTAAAAATTCTTTGGGAATCAAACTTTTTCTAACATTGACCACACGACCAGAGCACACACGTGATTTGAAACAACTGTTTAGGGGTTCCCAAATTAACGTATCGGTAGCAGTGGCAAAAGACATTATTTTGAAAGAACACTCTCACCTGAGTTTTCAGCTGTAGACTGCTTGACAAGGATTCCACTCTAAAGCCACTTGGTTTTCAACTGTATTTGCTATAGCAGTGAACCCTTTTTTTTTCTCCAAATATCTAAAAAGAAATAAAATAAACCACCATAAGTATATCCATTCCATATCGTTTATGCATTTCATAAACAAAAACAAAATCAAACAGGTTATATTATATAATAAAACAGATCTCACCTTGACGTATAATGCTTTGCTATATTCCCGTCTCACGGACTAGTGTGGAAATGGTTTCCTTCTCTAGCTGTCTGTCTTTCTCTCTTTCTTTAATATCGTTCACACACACACACACGACAAGTAGGCTATACCGGTTATCTGCAAACAAATAAATAAATAAAATCATTAATTACCTAATCAATAAATAATTGCATGTATTTATATATAAATCAATAAATGTATAAATGAATAAATATATACCTACCTCACAACAAGAATAAGTATTTTCCACCAACACCAAAACTGTTAAACAAGGCCAAGTGTTTCACACAACGCTGTAGCGTGTTCAAAGGTAGTCACATAAGTGCGAGTGGAAATGTCAGCGACGTGTCTTTATATATCACATTGCATGTATAATCTTTTTTTTTTTTTCCACGCTTTGAACATTCTCTTATCGTGCACGTGGACAGATAACACCCAAGCGAACACTTGTGCCGGATCAAATTTCACGTCAACTTGCATTTTGTCACGTACGAAGCAAGACAGGATGTAACTTGTTAACAGTTATCGCGCATGTAGATAGATAACGTCCCAAGCGAACACCTGCGGTAGATCAAATTTCACGTCAACTTGCATTTTGTCACGTACGAAGCAAGACAGGATGTAACTTGTTAACAGTTATCGCGCATGTAGATAGATAACGTCCCAAGCGAACACCTGCGGTAGATCAAATTTCACGTCAACTTGCATTTTGTCACGTACGAAGCAAAACAGGATGTCACTGGTTTAGCCTACATGTGGTTTCACAAATGTGTGTGCATGCCTTTCACACTCCCCTGCAACCACGATGGTCAGATTATTTCACCTTCAAGCGTCACCTGTTGTCAAGTCAGATCAACGCCTTCCAATAATCTCAAATGACCTTCACCTCCTGCTCGTTTGTTTTCGGTACTCGCTTCGACCAACATAGAACCTAGTTCTCATCACCGTTTACACGTCAAAGGTAAAATATCAGAAAACGCACCCTCGCTCTGTCATACACCGACCCGTCGAAATAGCGATTGATCTATTGAACACAGCCACCGTGGTCAGCGACAGGTTCGTTGAAACACACACACCCAGTCGTATCGTCTCTCTCAACCACCACGCTTTATAAACATTATAAACAGGTAACGGTAATTATTTTTTTTTCAACATGTATGGCGTTAGGCCCTTTGTGAATTATTTTTTTGGAAAAAAATATCTACCACGTTTGAAAGGGGGCGTTAGCCCGAGTCCTAGGACACCTCGTACACGTCTCGAGCGTTATTGGTTCGTGACATATCGACAAAAATCACAAAAAACACGTGTTTACCCCAAAATCGCGTTTCCCAATTTTTTAAAAATTACAATGAGTAGTCCATAGCAAAGAGGACGTCTTCCCGAATCCTTGGACCCATCGTACATGCCTCTAGCGTTATTGCTTCGTGAGATATCGGCAAAATCACAAAAAACATGTGTTTACCCCAAAATCGAGTTTCCAATTTTATTAAAAATTATAACGAGTGGTCCATAGGAGAGAGGACGTTACCCCGAGTCCTTGGACCTGTCGAACACGCCTCTAGCGTTATTGGTTCGTGAAATATAGCAAAAAGTCTAAAATCACGTTTTTACCCCAAAAAGACTGTGTTTCCAGATTTTCACATTTTCGACACCGACATTCCCGTAAAGAGCACGACGAGACGAAAAAAACGAATCCAAGCACGCCCTCCTAGCATGGCTCGTTCCATTCCAAGGTCGCAGGGGCTCACCACTTGCTTTTGGAAGCAGCTCCCCCACCATCCCACTACTACACACAATTTTTTTCTCTAGAGACTTGAAATTTATTTTGGGAGTAGAGGGGGTAGGGACCATTGATTTACGTCAAACAATTTTTTTTGTAGAGTTCCTAGTTTCCAAAATATAGAATTTTCAAAATTCGAGTTTTTTCAAAAAAACATAAAAAATAAAAAAGTTTTATTATAGAAAATAAAGGTCATAAAGACCATTCGTTTGAGCCATGGAACAACGTTCTACCATGTTTGGTTTTCAAACTATCACCAACTTTCGAAAACAAAAATTTTCAAAAAAAAATTCAAAAATATAACAAGTAGTCCATAGCAAAGAGGACGTCAGCCCGAGTCCAACAATACCTCATTTGTCAAAATCGGACCACGCGTTCGAGAGATATTTAACATGGCTGAGGCTTAGTAGTGGTAAGAGGAGGGTTCTAGAGTGGCTTGGAACTGTCATTACTCCACTACTTAGGATGAATATTTAAAATGTCTGTCTGACTATCAAAGTGAAATAAATTTGTTTTTATCTTAGTTGTGATCTGATGATGGTGTGATTTTCCTTTTCTTTCCTTGTCTTGATTAAGGCTTAACCGGAAAGGATGTGGTTTGCTAGGAATTCAGTTGATGGCGCCCATTTATATTTGCATTTTTTTATTAAACTTAAGCCCGTTACGACCCTAGAGATACTTTGTCTCGTGTTACCCACTGCTTTTTCGATAACTCAGCTGAATTTCCGACACATTCCTTAATTGACTAGAGGTTCATTTAACTCCGCTCTGTCCTGGAACTCCAGGAATGAGATGTAATAGCAGTTGGGTCATCGCATCCCCAGGACGAACGGGTACAGTACCAGGATGCAGATCTAGCTATGGGGACTGTAAAGAGGTCAGACGGTTTTTCAAACCTCCTAAAGATTAGGAACGTTTTATCAAGTGCAAAGGGGCCATACCAGGGAAGGATAGGGAACTTACTGAAAAGTCCTACATCTGTGATGCTCACTTTTCAGAAGATTCAATTGTTAAATTTGACAAATTTGTGATAGACGGGAAGGAAGTATTACTTCTCCCAAGAACCAACTGGCGATTGAAAGACTATTCTGTTCCACATATATTTCCTAATTTGCCTAAGTATTTGTCCAGTATGGTGTAAATAAAAATGCTCTTGATGCCATTAAAGACTACTTCTGTGAAGAAAGGGATGAGCATAAAAAGACAATGAGTTAAAAAAACATAAATAAGTACCGTAATGTTGAAGGAGGCGTGATCAGTTTAAGACAATAGCCTACTCTATGAAGGGGTCATGACTATGCCTTCTATGTCTGTTTAATGTTAAGTTCTTCTGAAATGATGGTAGTTTATTGATTTTGGTGTTTGTGGAGTGAAATTTATGGTTATTATTGAATTTTATAGTTATCTACGGTAAAGTTGAAAGTTGCGTTCTTACGGCTTTTTTTTTCTGTGTTGCAAGTCTGTTAAGGGAATGTAAAATGTGTAACAATGTGAAGAAATCCTTTCTGATAGCGAGGTTAATTGTTCCGTTCTTTTTTTTAATTTACCGATACCTGGCAAAACTAATTGCATTTTGAACTGGCTCCCTGTCTTCGCTTATTGTCGAAACTGGACTTTTACAGGAGACGACTTATTAAATTATAATTGGGCACTGTAAAGTAAGTGGAGATGTCGAACTTCTTAGCGCCAATGAGGATATCTTGCGGTGTTTTAACATGTAAAACAGGTCGCAAGGTTTTAAAAGTCTCGTAAGCGCCAATGCTAACTTACATCACAGATCGGAGGCAGCGCTGCGGCGGACCAGGCGTACTAGGCCAGTGATATCACTTCTTATTCTATTCGTTATGGTATTAGTATGTCGTAAATTATTCGTTGCTTTATTTCATTTTCATATTTCGGTAATTCAAAATGTTTAAACTGCGTAATGTTAATTTCCTTTGGCGTTTTCTTGTACTCTCTCCCGATATCGTTTCCTTCCTTTATCTACGTGCAGTTGATGGTGAGTCTGTCTTTGTATGGTAGTATCATCCATTTTTTATTCTTAAATGGTTGAAAGTTATATGTAATTTTTTTTGTGGGCTATTTCTTCGTCTTTACTTCGGCGCTTGCCTACATTGTAGAGTGCACAATTAGCTCTGTCGTTCCGGGAGTATCTTACCTTATGTACACATTCACGAGATTGCAGTTGTCTTTCTTCCTTCCCGTTAATGTTTTAGTTTCTTATGAGTACACAAAAGGGGGTTTCGCCATTGCTATTTGCTAGAGACCTAACCTGTGATACTCTTGTACCTATGCGTGCCAATTTTGTGCGCCACATATTCCCGTCGTCTTTGATGTGTCCTTTTCTTCTACACATACTTTCAACTTTGAACGTATACTTTCGTGTTGCTGATAGTAATTTTCCTTTTGTTTGAGTTTCCATTTTTCTTAACTCACTTGGTCTTGCCTGTGCCAATTAACCTTTCCCCTAACATTCCCCCTCTTTGTTATCCCCCCTTACACCTCCCCCTCCCTCACTCTTCCTCCCCCTTTTATGAGCATTGTCATTCCTCATGACACGCTTTTTCAATTTTTTTGGATAACTTACCTTGACTTCGTCGAGTGTAGTCGTTTGTTGCTTATTTATTTATTTATTTATTTAACGTATGGCTTATAAGACAATATCGGTAATATATATGTACATATTTACAGACGAGAAACAAAGTCATTTGTGCTTCACAATTGAATGTCTAAGTTTTCAATCCAGCGTACAGCATCTGGAGTTGCCAGCAGGAAGTCCACTTCACCACCGTGATAGGCTCGAATCTTACATTCTTTGACAATGTGGTGAATAGACTGGTGTGGAGCACCGCAGTCGCAGCCTGGATTAGGTACCTTTTTCCACTTGTGGAGGGCGTCTCTGCACCGGCCATGGCCTGTTCTGATTCTGTTCAGGGCGGTCCAGGTCTTGCGTGGTAGATGGAATCCACTTGGAAGTCTGGGACCTGAGAAGATAGTATGCAGGTGCACATCTGTTGCTACTTCCCACCGACCTTTCCACTGTTCAAGAGAATTAAAAACTTTAGCATCCATGTCAGCAGCATCACGCAGAGTTGGATGGCGTGATTTTAGTCTTTTAAGATTCAAAAGTGGCAGGTCACTATGCACGGGTAGACTAGGATTCCTGGAGATCTTGTGAAATTCCCTCATAAGGGCATTAGATCGACGTAAATCAGATGGCATTATACCGGTTAGCAGCGGAAGCCAATGAACTGGGGTAGATATGATTGCGCCAGATATGATGCGCATTGTGGTATTAAGCTGGGTATCGACAAGCCTTGTATGATGACTGTTCAACCAAACAGGTGCACAATACTCAGCACTTGAGTACACCAAACCCAAGGCTGAAGATCGCAAGGTGATTACTGAAGATCCCCAGGTAGTTCCACACAGCTTATGGAGGATGTTGTTTCGAGTCCTCAGCTTTTTTACCAAGTTCAGTAGGTGTTGCTTGAAGGATAGTGTACGATCCAAGATGACTCCAAGGTATTTTGGGTTCCAATTGTTGCTTTTTTGTCTTTTTAACTAATAACGACATACTCGCAATTAGTTATCGGTATTATATTACCTTGAACGCGTTACCTTAATTTATTTTATTTTAATTTAGCTTATTTTCAACTTTACTTTTGATTTTTACTTGTGCTAAAGTGGTGGTTCATTTGTTGGACATTGAACCATATCAACTTTTCATTTTACAATCACTTGGATCCTTGTTCATTGTGTAGTTAATTAATACATTTTATTTTGCGCAAGTAACTTTTCTTTTGCATCATATCTCATTAAAAATTTTAAGTAACCCTTCCCACCTTCTTTGAGGATTGTCTGGCTATTGCTATGTTTTAATTTGTCGGTCTTATTAGCGCACTTGCTGCATCGGCACAAAGTAGGGGATTGCCTTTAGGGGTGAAGTACAGTGGGGACATTGGGCGCCTTGGGACCTCTACGGTAGCTGTGAAGACCCTATTGGAACCCCGAAAAGTGACGGCTGTTCGCTTTTGCGAAGGCTACTAAAGCCGGTAATTTATTAATTTTTGCTTGTCGTAATTTTTCGGGAGAAAAAAAGAATAAAATGTCAGCTGTTGTTTAACCTAACTAATTTGACATGTAGTCACGCGTTTCCTATGTAATTTCATTTCGGTCTAGATTGACCATTTTGTTAAATGTTTACGATCTTTTTCACTTACTTGTTCTGAATGTATGCCTGCTTGGTTTTAAGACATTTTCTTTAGGCCTGTTACAGTTAAAATTTTCCTTACATTCTTCATTAGTGCACCGACTCAAATGACAGCCATCTCGCTGCCACACCTTTCCTTTCTATTTCAACGCTTCTCATTGGTTGCTGCGTCCAGCCGACCAATCACGTCTCCCGATTCATCGAAGTTTCCAGATACTTCTCGTCCGAGCTCCTATATAAACGCCAGCCGTCTGAACATTCAACACACACGTCGTTATCAGACATGTTGTCAACTTAGACACTTGCTGTCTAACACACTCACCGTCTACAGGACTCTTGCTGTCATCATGTCGAAGCTATCGTCAATTCAGCACGCTTTTCTTCGTCTACATATTTGAAATCTTCGAACTTGTCCTCATTTAGACACGAGCTTGCTCTCTAATCATAACTTCCTACGCCATGGGGCTCTAACAAATTCATCACCTCTACAAGCTTCCGCTGATCTGCCATTAGGCCTTGGTTTCTTCGAAGTTCTACAAGTCTAATCATTACTTTGACCATGCCTAAATTGTGCTAAAGTGTGTTACTTCAAGGCAGCGTGTATTTTAGCAAAGCTTCACTAAATTTTAAACTGCTCCTCCTGGAGAGGTAGTGTTGTTAATGACCGGCTAGGTCCCAGTGTTTTTCAGCAGTTTACTGCTTGTGTTTCAAATGCCTTGCACAACCATCGCAGCAAGAAACAACAGATAAGTAAAAATGTTCCCTTCCAATACGTTCACCAAGATCCTCACTTGAAACTAGCTTTCAATCGTTCTATTGGACTCGGTTCGCTGACCACACTTACTTTTGCTACAGGCTTTTCATCCTTCTAATTCCGCTAAGTTTTTTCGTAATTTTAAGGCTTTGAGATTGCCTTATGAAGTTGCATGAATAATTCAACTAATTACTTGGTCGTTGAAAGGCACTTTCTTGCCATTCACTTGTTGTTTAATCAATGCTCTCTTGTTTGCATTCAATGATCTAACCTCCAATGCACACACGTAGCAATTACTTCTTTGTTTGGAACTTTGTTCATCCTTGTTACAAAAAATGCATGTTAAATTTAATTGTTAATCAAATACTGAGTTCAGTTTCATGTGATAACCCCTTATTGTCATATGTTTATTGGGCTTTGCCCTTTTGTTGGATTCATATTTATGCAAGACTAGCAGAAGTACCCGCTCTTCGAACGGTCTTCCGTATTAATAACCAGACGTTATCAATTGAGCTACTGTTGCAATGGTTAAGGGCTTGTCATTCCTTCATAAGGTTATCAGAACGAAGTTAGTTTTCTGGGTATATCACATACACTGTTAATTTAAGGGCCTTAAAATGTGGTTTTCGGAGACCCTTTATCGACTCCCTAGTTTTGTGTCACACATTGAGAAGCGCAACATATGCTTTGGTTGTCTTTCTAGGATAATTTTTATTTTTCGCCTATTTTACCATGTATTTTGAAAAGTTTTCCCCAATACCCACCCTTCTATGAGCAGTACGTTGAAGAGTTTTATAAATGATTGGTGAATTGACTCATGGTTACAATACCTTAGTTTACGGTGCTCCAAGCACCCGAACACGAGTTATAGGCATACAAAAAACATAAGGTTATATCACACAGTGTCAAACAAAATCATCTTTACGATGAACCCCATTGTCGACAAAAATATGATGTGCTCTCAAGCTAAATTCACCTAACGTGTACTTCCTGACGTGAAAATATTATTGTAAACCTTGTTGACGAAACGCAATATATGTCAAATAAAAACTACCCTCACCGTTGTGGAAAGAACCCAACCCAGGAAGACCCCTTTAATAAGTTATAAAGGCTTGTGGTGCACGAAAATTCAGGATTCTTAGCCTCCAATGGCCCAAATTTCCAAAAGCCCTAAAAAACATTATTTCAATTCAGGAAATTTTGAAAATAATGTTGCTGTTTGGAGATATAATAGACCTTCTGTAAAACATATTGCACGTGTAAGTCGCGTTTAAACACTCTAGGGTACCCCTTGACCCCCTTAAGCGCATTGATGAATTATACAGTCTATGTTTGTTTCCTTGATAACCTATTATCCATTTGCAAACTTTCGTAGAAATGTAATAAATACTGTGTCATTGCTTCTTACAGAAATAGATGGAAAGTTGGATGTCACCTGTTGAGGTACTGTTGTCATGGTTACCGGCTTGCGTTACTTCATTAGTTTCTTCCTATTCTTCCCCTTTCGGATGGGCCAGGTAAGGACCACGACGTTCAACTTTTCAGCTTGGCGAGGGACTTGATGTTTGCCCAATATACGCGAATTCTCTGACTATGTTTCTCCTTTCTCTCTCTTGTCCAGACGATGCCGGTTTTCTTACAGGGTGGTCTGTCTTGAAAACTCTTCGGTTTAAGCATATTTCTGAGATGTGATCGGCTTCTAATATAACTTTCCATTATCTTCAGTTCATGGATGTCCTTGTTAACTTCTGTAAGCCACGGTGACACGCTCTTTCTATTCACCCAGTAGTTGAGAAGCCGGATGGTGAGTCTTGTTGGATTCAACCTTGAGACATGTCCGTAGAAAGACAGACGTCTCTTCCTGGCCGCATCTGTAATTTTCTCAGTATATCTATATAACTCCTGATTTGGTGTTCTTCTGTACTCGTCATCTATTTATTAGTTTATTAAATGAAATTAGTTATCTGGGAATATCTCAGAAACGTGGTTTTAAAGCCTTAAACGTAGTAGCCTCCGAGCCACCGAGGGGCTAAAAATGAGTTTTGTCTCGTCCTTGTACGCCATAATATAATAATAACCATAATCAGACAATTCTTACTCCTAGGTGATGTAACCGGATGTGCGTCTGTCTTAGAAGTAACTTCGTAAAAGGGTGATTACCATCAAGAAGGAGTGGGTGCTTCTGTTCCAAGGTCAGCTCGGCAAATTGGAGGCGGCCACCTATCCGTATTAGGTCGTCTTTTAGGAAGGGATTGTAACCTGCTATCTTTGATTTCGTGTAAAAGTCAGTTTTCTTCTTGAGGGCGTCGTATTCTGCAGGAAAACTATCCCTCTGAGCCACGCTGATCCAACGAAGACGTGCTGCTGCCAGTTCATGGACTGTCAGATCCCCTTTGAATTTTTCATTGTATCTCAGATTATTTATGAAGCGTAGAATCCATGCCATTATGTGCAGAATCTTCCAATATGAGCTGAATTTCGCTGCATCTATAGGAAGTTCCCAAGTGTTGACAGACAAGACTTTCTGGGGTGCCTTTAGAGCTTCTGGAAGTGAGACATTGGAGGCGGTGTTGTCAGGCCAAGTATCCGGATGATCACGCAGCCAAGTAGGTGTGCCTTTAGAGCTTCTGGAAGTGAGACATTGGAGGCGGTGATGTCAGGCCAAGTATCCGGATGATCACGTAGCCAAGTAGGTGTGCCTTTTGAGCTTCTGGAAGTGAGACATTAGAGGCGGTGTTGTCAGGCCAAGTATCCAGATGATCACGTAGTCAAGTAGGTCCGTGCCACCACACTGCATAAGACTGAAGTTCTGTAGTGAGCCGTCCACGCGATATGAGGTCTGCTGGATTTTCCGTACTAGGGCAATGTCTCCATTGAGCCGGAGTAGAGCTCTCATGAATTTCTGTCACGCGGTTAGAAATGAAAGTTTTCCAGCGATTAGGATCACTGCGTATCCAACCTAGAGCTACCATTGAGTCACTCCATAGGGTTGTTCTCGCAATGTCATGTCCCGTAGAGTGGCAGAAATACTTGAGAAGGCGCGAACCAGTTAGGGCGGCCAACAATTCAAGTCGTGGGAGAGTTACCCTTTTGATAGGAGCAAGCCTACCTTTGCTGCAAACAAGTTGAACCGAGGCTTTGGATTCAACCACGGTTCTAACATACAGGTTAGTTCCATAAGCTCCTTCTGACATGTCGCAGAAAACGTGGACTTGCGAAGTCTCTGGAGTCCAGCTTACGAATCCTATCCATCTAGGAATTCTTATCGTGTATAATTGCTCGAGGTTTGAGATCCAATTTTGCCATTTTAGGGCGATATCTAGTGGCAAAATCTCATCCCACTGGATGCCCCTGCACCAGGGGCCTGTTCCACGAATAAACTTTGCAACTTTTCACTTTTCACTTTGCACTTTTCAATTCTTGCAAAGTGCAAAGTCTTTCTGTTCCACCATGATCTATGTATTACTTTTCAATTTCTTTGCAAAGTGAAAAGTCTTTGCATAGGAATGATCCGATCATGTTTATTCCATGTACAAACTGTATATTTATTCCATGATTTAATGCTTTATTTTTAATGGTGAAACATGTCCCACTAATGACCACACAGTGATCTTAATTAATAAAAGTATTGATCAGGTGGGACTTTTAACCTGTCTATACTAAAGTGAGGTTATGAAAATTCATCTTGTCTTTGTACGTCATCTTGTTAGATTCTTCATCACTATCCTCACTTGATGATTAAAAAAAGCTCCTGCGTAACATATTTATAACACTAAACCAAATTCAGCGCCGAGAAACTAGTGTAGAGACTTGTTCATTAACAGCTGAAAAGGGAATCGTCTCTTTGCAAAGATTTCTGAAAACTTTTCAATCATTCCTTTGCACTTTGCATTTCTGCACCAATGGAGGAACATAACAGTCTTCTAAAGTGAAAAGATTCCTAACTTTTCACTTTTCACTTTGCAAGACAAATCTGAAAAGTGATGGTGGAACAAAATCTGAACTGAAAAGTGCAAAGTGCAAAGTGAAAAGTTGCAAAGTTCATTCGTGGAACAGGCCCCAGATGTTTTGGAAAATCATTTTTCCTACTATTGACACGGGTGACAGCATGCCAAGAGGGTCATCGAATTTCGCAACTGTTTAGAGTATCCGTCGTTTGTTGGCGGGGTTGGTGATATCCATGATGTCGCGATGATCGAACTGAAATTCATCTACTTCTGTATTCCAGATGACACCGAGGTTACTAGTGATCTGTTTGATCTCACGACCTTCAGCTTTCCATATATTCTTCAGTGATTCACAGTTAGTTGCCCACTTTGCCAGTGGTAGACGTATCTGTTTCAGCAAGCTCGTCAGTTCGTAATATGTCGTTATGGCCTTACTATCCTCTTCACAGCTGTAGGCGAAGTCGTCCATGAACACACTCTTGTTTAAGATTCTTGCAGCTGTTAAATACCTGTCATTGAATCTTCCAGGTATTGATCAGGTGGGACTTTTAACCTGTCTATACTAAAGTGAGGTTATGAAAATTCATCTTGGCGGGTAGTTGATATGAGAAAAGGGCTGCAGGTAAGGCCAAACGGCAAACGCGTGAATCTGTAGGTGATGATGTCCTTTGTGGTCTGTAAGCGTCCATCGTCATCCTCCTCTACTAGGAACCAGAAAAATCTTCTTAGGTCCCTATCTTTCTCATTTAAATAGATTTGCAGGAACGCTTGAGTCCCATCTGCGATTAACGCTTGCTGGTTCATCCGAAAGCGAAGTAATATGGATAATACTTCAGGTAATAGGTTAGGTCCTGGTTGTAAGGCGTCGTTAAGGGATGGTGAGTTCTTCTCATGGGACGAAGCATCGAAGACGATTCTCCATTTTGGTACATTCTGTCTTTCTTTCTTTCTTTCTTTCTTTCTTTCTTTCTTTCTTTCTTTCTTTCTTGACTGCATGATGAGGCAGATAAAATACGACATTAGTTGATTCCTCAAAAGGTATTGTTTCGACGTGTCCATTCTTAATATAATTCATCATTTCGGAATAGTACATACCGCGAAATTCATGATTTCCCTTGAATTTCTTCTGTAAGGAACTGAAGCGGTTTTCTGCGTTGATACGATTTGAGAGTATGAGAACACCCTCTCTTCTGGGTAGACACACCACCCTTCGACCATTTTCCATTCGGAATGAGTCGTGAAATTTCTTCATTATTGCAGTGTCCTTGACAGTTAAAGTTCGTTCCTGATGATCTAGAATCCCAAGCGTGATATGCTCTCGCTGACTTTTTTGTAGAACTTTTCATGCTGACCAATTCTTACGCTCATAGTATATTGATATTTTTAACGGTTTGCCCAGCGTAAGCTTAAGAAGCGCACGGACGCCAAGTTTGTTTTAAGTCCCAAAATCGTCGCATTTCATCGTTCAGAGGCGACAATTCATCAATGTCGTGGATGTGATTTACAGAAATATGATTGACTGATATGCCAGATTTGTTCCCAGTGAGTATCCAACCCAACTTTGAAGGAATAAGCACCTGCGTGTCTGAGAGACGAATCAGTGGACCATCTTCAACTATTTTCCAATATTGATCACCACCAATCAATATCTCTATCGGTAGATCACGTCCGTCGTCGGTAGGATCTGCTACCTGGAATTTTCGCAATCGCAACAACGTCGGGTGTTGGTGTAGGATGTGGCAAGTACTTGTTGGTACTTTCTAAGGCTGATATTGGTATAGTGATTGTTCCATTACTAATTTTGAACTGAATTAGTCTACGAGTTCTGGACCCTGGAGTGATGCGATTCAGATCCTGAAACAACTAAATCTCTTTGTCCGATAACCTTCAGCTTAAGTTGTTTCACGAGATCTGCGCTAACAAAGCTTTATTGGCTACCGGCATCTAGTATGCAACGCGTCAGTTTATTCTCACCAGTGGGACCAATAATGGTAGCGCAGGCAGTTTGAAGATGGGTGAACCCTCGTGTTCCTACGTCGATCTTGCCCACTGATAAAGGTTCCTCTCGTCTGTTGCAGATTGAAATATGGTGAAACTGTTTGCATTTAGTACAGGAGACCCTAGTCTTCTTGGAACAATCTTTAGTAATGTGTCCTTTGTTAAGACACAGGAAGCATCGATTGGTGGCCTTAAGCATTTCAATGCGTTCTTTCGTACTAGACACCTTCGAGCAATCCTGCGCCCAATGACCGCGTAATTCGCAGAACACACAGAATTCCGATGATGATTTCCACTTTCGTTTATTTGATCCACCTGATTTCGTGCTTACTTGGAAGCTAGCAGTTGGGTAATATGAGTTGGAGATGGAGTTGTTTCCTTTGATTTTCTGCGTCGTCATTGCGCCTTCCAGTTCTTCATTGAGAAATTCCATAAGCCTCGTTATGTGCGCTTCACAAATCATCTCTTCCTTCGCGTAGATGATCCACCTTCTACAGATGTCATCCGGAAATGCACGTAACAGTTTGGGGGATAGCATTCTCCCATAGTGGTCGACGTTTTCCCCTAATGCCCTTAAAGCCTCTATTCGTTTATTAAAGCCTGTATACGTTTATTAAATTCTATATACAATTGTGGGCGTTGCGCGTAGCATCGAGAGCTGGTTTCACGGACTCCAAGTAATCCAGATGCGCCTGGATGATGCGGTTCTTATCGCCATATCGTCCAATAAGAATTCTCTTGATTTCCTCGTATGCGTCGGCAGTCACCGCTATACCATCGACCAGATCTTTCGGTTCTCCCTCCAGGTATCCACGAAGGAAGACGTGCTTGTCGATCGCGTTGATGGGTGGATTGTTGTCTACCGCCGTCTGGAATTGCTCCTAGAAACGGGACCATTTTTCTACATCTCCTGCGAATGGTTCTAGTTTGATCGTGGGTAATTTTACAGAGAGCGTGACGGATAAGGTTGATGGCACTGGTACTGCGGATGAAGGTCTGGAAGGGTCAAGATTAGAGATGGGCAGCAGTCGACTGAAAACAGTCGAATTAGTCGATAGTTAAAACAATCGACTTATTCGACTGCTTTTAAAAAACAGTCGAATGAGTTCAACGACTACTCACCGTATCATAAACAAGTCGTTTGCAAACGACTGATCCCAAAACTATCGTTGGAAATCATTCGAATGAAACAAGTCGATGGCAAACGACTACTTCCAAGCGAATGGAATCATTCGAATAAAAGTAGTCGTTGTAAACGACTGATCCCAAAGCAATCGTTGGAAATCATTCGAATGAAACAAGTCGTTGGCAAACGACTACTTCCAAGCGAATGGAATCATTCGAATAAAAGTAGTCGTTGTAAACGACTGATCCCAAAGAAATCGTTGGAAATCATTCGAATGAAACAAGTCGTTGGCAAACGACTACTTCCAAGCGAATGGAATCATTCGAATAAAAGTAGTCGTTGTAAACGACTGATCCCAAAGAAATCGTTAGAAATCATTCGAATGAAACAAGTCGTTGGCAAACGACTAATTCCAAGCGAATGGAATCATTCGAATTTAAGTAGTCGTTCTAATCAAACGACTTCTTCAGGATAACTTCATGTTAAAATTCATTGTGCTGTATGTTTATTGTAGAGCTTTAATTAATAAGTTAAGTATACCTGTAGGTGCCTATAGTTTTATACAGTTCGTTGATTCTTTCAATGAAATAGCCTAAATCCAATTGTCCAAGTTATTGGACAATTCAATATTTAGGTTATGTTTGAACTCCAGATACCGGTTTTGTGGCACATCATCCCAGGCAAGCCGGTAAATACCTTTGCCTCCCAGTCAGATGGATCATTTAGCCGTAATTTTGAATTAGAGTAAGGTTGTAGTATGCGTGGTCAGATTTAGACAATAGCCTACTCCATGAAGGGGTCATGGCTACGCCTTCTATGTTTGTTTAATGAATAGAGTAACTGAAATGAGGGATGTATACTGATTTTAAGATTTGTGGAATGAGTTTATGATTTTTTAAATAGAATTTAATGAAGTCTTCAGTAAAGTTGAAGGAGACATGATCGTGTTTAGACAATAGCCTACTCCATGAAGGGGTCATGACTATGCCTTCTATGTCTATTTAAGGTGTAGTGTGGCTGAAATGAGGGAGGTTTACTGATTTTGGTGTTTGTGGAGTAGTCTTTTCGTTTATAATTTAGGTTTTTGAGAAGCTTGTTGCGGAGTGGTTTTATGGATTTTATTGCTCTGCAAATGAAGTGTATTAGGGGTTTCTGGGTTTGGTTTAGCTGTAGTTTACAGGGTTATGGCTGAGAGTTGTTGTAGCAGGCCTAGCAGTGGCGTGCTGTTTGGGAGGGGGGGGGGGGGAAGGGGTTAGTGGCAAAGACATGAGGGCAGGGATGGAAGAGTTGTAGCGTTGTCTGTGGTTAAACTGCCGTTGCCTTATGGCTGATTTTATGTACTGACATCTATCATAAGATAGAGTGGTGATGTGAATCTCAACATCTATTGCAGCGGGTACTGTGAGGACAGCTTGACCGTACGCACAAATTGATTCTGGTCGTCAATTGTTTGGAGATGGGCAGCACCGCAGCAGTCGACTGAAAAATGTTAAATCCATCGACTTGTTTGACTGCTTTTAAAAAACAGTCGAATGAATTCAACGACTACTCACCGTAACATAAACAAGTCGTTTGCAAACGACATATCCCAATTGTGTTTTAACTTTTAACATGTAGAACGCGCTCGGATAGTTTTACGTTCTGGTCGTCAATTGTTTCAGCACATGGATAGCGCGCGCATTAAAAAAAACTTAGTATTTACATTGTTGCCAACATCTCCACTGAAAGTTCGCCCTCGTTGCTGTTCTAAAGTGTTCTATTTTCGTGTGTATTTACTATGAAGTGTGATTATTTCAATGTTGGCTATGGAATTGTTCCCGGTACTTAAGAACTCCCTCTCAGTAATAGTGATTTAATTTACTCTTAGGTTAATTAAGTATTGGTCTATTACTTCACTCATCCACAGTACATACAGGTAATGTGCCCTGTATCAATACCGGTATCGGGGAACATTTACTCACACATTTTGCATTAAATGAAATGTGCAACATTGCAAATAATGACTGCACTCTACACGACGTAAACCACCATTTCGAAGCACAGTAAAAATAAATAAATAACTTTGACCATTTGCATATTGCCGAGCGTCGAGTAGTCCAAACTAACGTCTGAAAAAATAGGTGGGTTAAGGAGAAGTTTGATTTTCATCTGTTGGTACGACTCAACTCAGCCGATAATGGCTTGCAGTGCTTTGAACGCTGCCTAGAAGCGACTACTTTCAGTCGAATACATGAAACAACACGCTTAGGAGGTATGCGAATTCAGGTAACCATTCGACTGAAAGTAGTCGACTATCTAGTCGATAGTTTCTTCCAATGAATGACTAGTCAGTCGATGGTTAAAAGTAGTCGATAGTCCCATCTCTAGTCAAGATTCATATTCCCGAACGATTCAGATAGTTTGTCATGAATAAGGCGCGTCGAATTATATATCGTACGCTTCGCGACCTCAATATATTTCTCACACTCTATGACGTCAGCGTCATATTCGTCATCTGATAGAAGTTCGTGAATGTCATTATCAAGGAGAATGAGTAGATCCAAGGCCTCTTGCAATCTCATCCGGTTATATTCGTGATCTATTTCTGCGTCTGGCGCTGTCTTTATAATGTCATTACTAATTTGGTTATGTTCGCTCGCACTGTCTTTCGTTTTCTCTTCAACAACATTAACGCTTTGTTTCCGTTCTCGTCTGCGATGCTCGTGAAACATTTCTTTAAACAGACTGCTTAGATGTAAGTTGGTTCTAATTCTTAATAAATAATATTCCGTTGCTTCTTGTTTGTGACTGCAGTGGGGAGGTATTTTCTATTACGTTGCTACAGTAATCCGCTAGATATCAGCACTAGTCACATATACCAAGACCAACTACAACACTCAGACCTTAATGCAGGTATCGAAAGTGTGAAAATGGCGTATGCGGAAGCCCGAGATATTGTTTGTTTACATTCGTTGCTGGGATACAATATTAGCCTCGATTAGCTTCGTTTGATGAAAGTTGGGATAAACTATCGCTCATCTGTAATTTTTAGTGTCTCCAGTATGTCTGTCAAGTCCAGTTCGCGTTAATGTACTGCAATCGGGTGTAAATATGTGATAATACGCTTATTATGGAGTGGTTCGATTGTGTGATGATTGTTCAGTTGACCGATGGCATTGTGTCATTTACTGCAGATGTTGAAGTACCTAAGACTAAAGCATTAATAGAAATGTCTCATGAATATACACAGCAATTATTTGCTAGTTAGTGACAATTTAATGATAGCTTAGTACAGTTCAGTAATGCCGAACTAAAGTACGTAAAGGGAAAACGCAATGAGCATCTACGCTTAGACCAAACCGTTGACGTTGAACGTTGAACGCTTAGCAACATGTGTCTCCGTAAATACTTACCAATCTGGCAGATAATCTACACTGCCTTGTATACACGCCAAATAATACAGTGAACTTTTTATCGGTTAAGGAAGATATTTCCTCTGTGCCAAACAGTGAACTCATTGTGTTCCGACATTGTTCATACTTTTGTGATTCTTACAGCTTGCAAGTTATTTTTAATTATGATGTGTGTAATAAAGTGTTGTGGGTAACTTGCCAATTATGTACTTATATTGCGAGATTGTGTGCCGCGATAATTCCGTAAGAGGAAGATAGTGCTTTCCTACCTACATTACTTTACTAAATCAAATATTTCCTGCGTACAACTATTCCAAACGGTAACAGCGAATGTTTGATAGGTTAGTTGGTAACATATTATCGTGTCCTTTGTGCGTGGTAATCTCCATAATTATGCTCAGATATCCACACGACGACTTCTTTGCATATTTCAATCCACTAATTCGGTGTGATGTTTTACCCGACATTTTAGACAATTCCACGAGAGGTCTTAATTGAATTGTATCTCTATAGCGTTGGTTCGATTATTTCAGGCAACTATTCTCATTCCGATTGTGTACACAAATACTCTGTATGTGCTGGGACAGCACTTCAGTAACCAGGTACTTTCTTCTCTCCTACTTCAGAATCTGTTTGAATCTATGCTAATAATATTAATATATAATTACTGAACTTAAATACAAACCGTGATAACTCGCCAAAAAGCTTCTTATTCAACCACAGAAACAGTGTGATTATTGTAGCTGCCCCTTGGGTGAAGACGAAGAAACCTATAATTCGAGGCCCCACACTATTGAGATAAATTAATTCAGGCAAGTCTAAATTATTGAAGCATATTTCTTCGGAACCTAGTCTCGTCTTGTGATATCTTTTATGCTCTTAGGTGAGTAAAAATAATAATTTACACGAACTTTGACAAGTCCGATGACATGATCTTAGCTATTGGTAGGCAACCATCGCCGCCATGTTTTTTCTACATTCAGGTCTGAGGATTGTAGTTGGTCTTGCATATACGTTCTTAGATTCCTGTTGCGCTCATTGCATCTATGAAAACAAGATGGATGCTCCCTTCTTCCAATAAATTACTGGCCACACTCTCAACTAAAGAATCTAGCACTTAGCTACAACCTAAAATTAATTCACAACTGGCTATCGTTCAATTAATTATACTCCCGTATAAGTAGGCAATTTGGATACTTATCAGCGTTCTCCAAATATCGTGCGTACCATGTGATTATGACATGCAGCGTGTCCAATACAAGAAGTGTCGACAGCTACGATCACTTACGTCAATTCTGAGGTCAAGTTTTAAAGTTTTCAAACTTGTCGTCTCGTGTTGGTGTATCTTCGTAATTCGTTCCTATTTCCCGTGTTTTTCGGCACCATAAAATGTGGATTACACCAACAAATAAACCGTGACATAACCAGCCATAATATATATTTGTTGCCTATACAAAGCGAATCGAAAAAGATAAAAAACATTCAAGGAGCAAAGAGAGGCACATATAAAGAACTCGCTACATCAATTCTCCACAACCTATGCATATTTCGAGGGTTAGTGCACAGCTTATTTCGGCATGTATGAAAATTCCAAGAACCACGAAAATAAGAGTTTTTGTACATCCCTTGATAATTGCCTATTTTCTGTGCACCCCTTACTAGTTGTTAAGTTCGACTCTCTGTGTAACGGCACTTTACTTTAAAGCTGGTAGCTTAGATGGGAATAGACGTGCTGGACTATCGCTACCACTGCAAATAATAATCTCCGAGTGTTGATCAAGGCAGAAGTATGTTCAGTGCACAGTGTTTTATTCTATCTTAATTGTCTGAATCTTATTTTTGATAGTGTTTGTTTCTGAAAAGCAACGAAGAGAGCGGCAGAAGATATTTACTAAATAAGTGGGTCCCGGGTAATAGTGACTATTCAACAGATGCTGATATCGCTTACTGCCAAATTTGATCAAAGCAAGTAAAATGTTAAATGAAATTTCAACTTGAACAACATTAAATAACAACTGCACACACAAAAACAAAGGAGGAGAGGAACAGCACACAACAACAACTACTTCTAAAGCAGGTAAAGCCCAAATCCTATGGTAATACATTTTCAGATGATCTTTGCAGAGCTTCAATATGCAGCAACCTTCCATGAAATAATACATTAAACATTCCTGGACATATATTGTGTAAATATAAAAATCTACCTTCTCTATAAGAATCTACATCGAAATTGATCCGTTCTGACATCGGAGGGAACTGTGTCTGGATATCGGTGTATGAGACAACGGATTCAAGTGGCCGATACGCAACAAATTTCGCGATTGGTAAGCAAATTCCAGACGAATTGCTTGCAACTTACTAGAGAAATCCAACCATAGCACAATAACAAGATTTGTAAATGATTCTCTGCGACTATTGTGGCCATCTAAAATTGAGAATAACTATTGTAAGGGTCATGTATTGCTCACAGATGCTGCTTCGTATATGTTGAAAGCACAAAAGGCCCTCCAAGTACTTTATCCACTAGGCTACTCATACCCGTAATCAGTTTCGAACACGGATCATACCACATTGCAGACGATATACGCGCACAGTTTCCGGCAGTTACTAATTTAATTAAACGCGAATTTTATTCCTACATGTTTTCCTCCGAAAACCATTGAGAGCTTAGAGTCTTCCTTCATGACTCAGTTGATCTCGTTCAGAAAGCTGCTTCTTCATTGAATTCCGCTCCAGGCAAAAATTAGAGAGATGTGACAGTTAGAAAAGGTTTAGAATTGGAACCCAGGACTAAAGAATGTTAATTAGTCAGCACTTGACTAAAACTAGAGAATACTGTATGTATTGTTCCCGTTTGACCGAAGTCGCCCGAACACACATGCATGCATTTTGAAATCAGCGTATATCATGAGATGTCGGTCTCATGGTCTATCTGGGCAAACAAAAATATTAACTGACTAGCCGGCTGATTCCAAAATTCAAGTATCAGTAGGGAAGAAGAGGAAAGAAAGAAATGTCACAAATAATACAGTTTAAAATTATATTTACAATTTATTTTTCCTTCTCGGACACCCTAACTAAAATAAATTCCTCCTAGGAGGAAAACGGAACTAAAGCACAACCCTGTAAGAAAGCACACCCTATCTCCCTAGGTTCCTATCTATCATACCCTATCATATAAAACATTTATGCGAAAACCCTATTAAAATTTAAAAATATATCTACGCTAGCACTGATGTTAAGTAAACAGAAATTAATAGTCCATCTGTCACTTAACCATTAATATAATATTTATCAGAGATTATATTAGATGCCATGTTTAATTCCAGTCCTAATTCGACATCTTTGTAATAATTCACGTTTAGAAATAGTTCAAACACTGTCCTTCAATTCCTACCAACCAATTCCAAAATTTTATCCAATGCATATGGTTAAGTTACTGTAATATACCTCTCGAAATAGTCCGTATAATCTAAGTTCAATATTTTAGATATGTGGAAATATTTCAAGTCTGTCTGCCACAAATGCATTATCCATCCCCTTAATGCATGGGCTTTTCAAATCCTTTCATGGGTGACAACTAGAAAGTGGGCCTCATGGGGTCCATTAAGTGGTTCTGATTTAACAATAACAATGTCACTTGGCATTTGTTCATTCGAATATTTCGTCTATTAGAAACAATCTCATAAGGATGAAGTAAAGTTATTTATCAAAATTAATAAGCAGTCTGAATCGTCATGTTCATTTATCCTCCAGCATGAGATTTATATAAGGCTATCAGAACAAATAGGATGTTATGAAACTCCTGTTTGGTTTACTCTGAGCGTCACAAGTAGTATATGAAAAACTGAGCCTTGAATTAAGAAATATACGGATGACAAGATTGGTTTATAAATGGGGCAATCAACTATCCCTTCTATTCTGCATAATTACATAATTAAACCTGCACACATCTGGAATGGGGCAATCAACGTTAACCCTTCTTTTACTTCCATAGGTTATAGAGATCCTAAGCATTCCCTTAACATTCACAATTTGCACAAATTTATATAACTCACAATAGTATTATCTTCAACTACTGAGCCATGTCGTCGCATGCTCCTCAATCTTACATTCATTTTATTCATTTAAACCATCTATCCCATTTTTATTCTATTATTATTATTATTATTATTATTAGCCTCCGTGGCTGAGGCGGCAGCACGCCGGCCTCTCACCGCTGAGTCCGTGGTTCAAATCCCGGTCACTCCATGTGAGATCTGTGCTGGACAGAACGGAGGCAGACAGATTTTTCTCCGGGTACTCCGGTTTTCCCTGTCAAAATTTCATTCCAGCAACACTCTCCACTATCATTTCATTTCATCTATCATTCATTTAATCATTGCCCCAGAGGAGTGCGTCAGGCCTCGGCAGCCGGCACAGTTCATATCCTCGCCGCTAGATAGGGGCTTCATTCATTCCATTCCTGACCCGGTCGGAGACTGGAAGCAGGCTGTGGATTTTCATTTCATTATTATTATTATTATTATTATTATTATTATTATTATTATTATTCATCGTTTTGGCCTACTTAGGACCACGGGGCTCGTATCTACTCTTCGGTAAAGTTGTTGCTTTCTTCTGCTTCCAACAGTCCCTCATTTTTTGTCACACTTTTGCAACCTTGGTTAGGACGGAAATGTCCCCGAATTCGTATTAAGACATGCCAGGAACAGATATGAAAGGCAACCATAGAAAAGGGATCATTTAATTAAAATTTGAAATTGTATATCGGAACAGGTCCGTAACACAAAATTTATAGTCATGAATAGGGCCCGGATAGTTATGTGCTTAACTTTTCAGAAATATATATTTATTTATGTGCTTAAAAGTGGGAAAATATGTGATTAAGTTTCCAAAATATGTTCTTAAATTTGTACCATATGTATGTCCCCCAGTTACTCTAAAATAGTTGAAACGTCCACAGTATTAATATTCCCGCTTAACAGGCCGGGTCTTGCCTCAATTTCCAAATCCTACAATACTTCCTGCAGATGCGTGGTACGAAATCATATATGTGCTGTTTTCGAATTTCATTATAAAGAATGGAAGAAAAAGTCACTTAAGAAACTTTCTTAGCACTAATTGTACTGTCTTATACTGATATTTGAGTGCGAAAATCTGCTCGATTGACGTGAAAAGTAAATTAAATGTCGCCCCCGGCACAGCTATACAAACACGCAGTTAGACAGTAAACACAGCAACACCAATAACAATAGACCTCAGATGAACTAAAATTCACTAATTGGTTTCCATCGGCAAGTACAACAGTATTCTAAAGTGCAAGACACTTAAACATATACACACAATAATAAACAGAATTTTATAATTTCCAAGTTGTAACATAAACCGGTACGCAAAGAACTCTCCAGTTATTCTATCGGCTGACTGTCAATGTCTAGAACAAAATAATATAGATGATAATCACTCGACTTATGCCACTCGAAGTCATGGGCTACACGAAACTACTTTATTGGAACGTGACATACACATACACACAGAAATAACAAATTGTTTTGATTTTACGAATTTCTAAATAAAATAGAAGAAAACACTACACGGGTCGAGGCTTCGTACTAGGCTTTAGCATTGCAATGCACAACAAGCAGCATTTTCAAGTTTTCAAAAAGGAAGCTCTGCCTATTTGTAGCTAATACACTCTTGTATCGCGAAAAGTTTCTTTCCACATCGCACGATGTTACTGGTGCATATTTAAAACGTGCAATGTCTGACACTGAAAAATCTTCTTCGTTGGGCTCCAGATCTCCGTTGCCACTAAGGACACGACTTATTTGCACAAGTTTATTGTACCCCGGATTCTTTGATAAGACGTTTCTTAATTTGCCCTTAACTTGTTTTTCGGGCTCCCCGGGAGAATTCTCAAGCTTTTCACAGACTTGAAGAATGTCCTGCAGAGCTGACGAAAGTGGTATGTCTTTCTTCTCAAGTTTCAAGATTGTGGAACTTAAAAAAGCGAAGTTAGATTTAATGTACACCAAGTCACCTTGAACTCCCTTTGCACACATAGCTCCTAAAGACTCACTGATACATGCAGCATCATCCTTGTTTAGTTTTTCGAGGACTGATTTTGTAACCTCAAATTGTCCGCATAATAACACGCCGCTTCCAGCCAAGTACCCCACCTGGTGCAAACTGGTTGTGGAGGTAGCGGCAAATCAGGGGCACATTGTTTGAATAAACTCACTCGACTGGGTGCTTTAATAAACACTTTCTTCACGGATGCTATTACTCTGTTCACATTTGGAAAAAATACTCCTTACTGTTTCAGCAACACGGTGCATGCCGTGCGCTAAACATGTTAAATGAATCATCTTGCTGTACAGAATTTTCAACCCCTGGGATGTTTTAACCATGTAAGGTGCAGCGTCTGTAATTAATAGAAGCACTTTAACATATTGGATGCCATCAGGCTACAGAAGCACCATAGCATCATTGAAAGCTTTAGCTATTGTGTAACTGTTGGTTTTCTCAAAATGAACAGCTGTCAGTAAAAATGACTGTGATCGCTCGCATTTTAACGCACCAACTATGATGTTGGCTACGTAACGGCCAGTATCGTCGGTCATCTCGTCCATTGTAATCCACACAGCTTTGTCGCCAATTTCACTACGAAATCTGTGCACTGCCTCAGAGTAAAGTTTAGGTAAATAGTTCTTACGCAGTGTTGACTCGTCAGGGAGACGAAATATGACGTACTTTTCTAACGTGCCACGTAGCACTGGATTCTGCAGTTTGTTCAATGGTATATCCGCAGCAAGAAATGCATGACAAATGTCTTGTGAGAACTGGCAGTTTGATGGACCAGATCTCACATCCTGCATTTAGGGAAGCAAACGTTGTGTCGACTTCTTTAAAGATGCACATTTCACGTGTTTCGCTGTCACAACATGTTGCGTAACTTGTGAATGCATGTCTGCCGCTATGGTTTTCTCACAAATATTGCAAAATAAAACAGTTCCATCAGTTCTAAAAATGTCTCCGAACTCCCGCACTAAACGATTCAAAGTAACACATTTTGCACTTTTGGGACGCATCGTATTCGTTGAAACGAGAACGCCACTGTCAGTATACTTACAAGCTTCGCAGACCACTGTGATTTCAACTAAAAATTCCCGTCTAGGTAAGAACTAGTGGTGGCTAAATGAGCCTGTTAACTCCAGCCCCCTTCTGTACTTAATGACCGGGAAATCCCTGTCTTGAAATATGCTACAGTATGGAGACAATGGAGCACTGACGAAATACAGAAGCCAATTACTGGAATTTCAAGGAGTCGAAAACGTGGGTAGCAGTCATCCAAGAAGTACAACATACGACCAAATATAGGAAATATGTGCTTATGAATAAACATGCCAGAATATGTATTTATTTATAAAAACCGTAAAAATATGTAAATAAATAGAAAATATTTAATTAAATAAAAAATATTTAAACACATAACTATCCGGGCCTTAGTCATGAAGTAGTGTCCAACAAGAAGCTTGTTAGCTGGAAGTAATCACCTCCTAGTAAGGGCGGATCTGATTGGATCATCCTACGAGATAGACCACAGGCAGTACTTGAGGAGAGATTGGAAGATCGAATGGGCGACCTTAGAAATGGAATATTTTATTTTGGCAAGTATGCTATTTAATGCATTTGGAAGTATTGAAGATTGGAAATAAATCGAAGAAATTATTTAAGACATTATTAGGAAATGTTTCCCTTGGATAATGAAGGCCCGAAGTCAGTATAAGGATATTCATGTCCGAGCCTTGCATTATGGGACCTTGAGAAAGAGGGCGCGGTTGTTCTGGAAGCATGCGGAAGGATGAGACGGCCATTGTGTGAGGTAATGCGACATGGGTCTTTGAACAGGACGGATGTCCGCCGTGAGTTCCGAAAACGTGATACGGGAGTGTGTACAAGTGCTTCAGTGAAGGAAAGAGCAATACGAATATGTGTAACCTTGTTGTATCACGGTGCTAATATGGTGCGAAGCACGTAAGTCCGTATATGCATTTGAGTGTGTAATGGAATACTTATGGTAGAGACTGGTGTCGTGGTCTGACAATGAATTATCAGTCTGCATTAAGTGACGCGTTTGTAGAGAAGGAGGAATTATGAATATACATCGTGAAGGACACTGAAAGTACATATTTGGAAGGAAACATTTTGAAAGGGACACGTTATTTTGGGAACGATATGTTCGATTGTGAAATGGTGTGCAATAAAATGGTGACGAACATCATGGACACATGGTTGGAAGGAACATTTGATTTGTCAGAGGGAGCCATGATAAATTGCTAAATTATGCTGTGGGAAATGTGGTCTACATCATGGGTGTAAGAATTCCTTCGAGTGGAGTCACATAAAAATCAAATGCAGGAAAAGCAATGATCACACAGCTACTTGATGGAATGCACAATCTAATGAAGATCATCATGGACTATAACCAGTCTAAGGATGGACAGAGGCTACAAAATTGTCCGGAGGAACGAGACGAAGAGCAAGGTCGAAGGGAAGACTGAGAACCGAACGAGTGGACTGTCAGGGGGCGGACCGAACGCCGAGGCTATCTGGGTCCCATTACGAACTATGGAGCCGTGGGCCGGCTACGTGCAATTTCGCTGCGATCAAGAAAAGGTGAAGTGAGACTTGGAGGGAGGCTAGATACCCACCAGCTGCTTGAAGTTGGAAGCAGTTTCCCGAACCTGTGTGTATATGGGATTACACGTGTTTCAACGCCACCCCTGTTTAAAGTAAGACAAGCTCTTCATTCATATAGCCCTGTATTTAGAGTGGTATTCTAGAAGCATGCCTGGTGTGATCATTTATTTCAGTAGTCGTTTGTTCTGTATAAAGTTATAGCTCTGGTAATCTGTGATTTACTTCTTCGAAGCAAGTTCTTTTCGCATTTTGTATGCTGGTTAGCTTTAGTTCCAGCTATGTTTGGGATCATTGCAGGCGAGTTAACTTCGTGTTAACCGCGTCTGGTTTAGTGGAGTCCACGCTTCGGTGATTACCGGTTGCATTTAAGCATTTTTATGTTGATACAGATTTCGATTTCGACCTTTTTGGGTTTTTGAAATTCATTATTTTCGATTCGAGTGAGTTTCCAGATGAACAGATTCCTACGCACTTTTACTTCCTCGCATTCCATATTTTTGCGCAGTTGCCACTTCGCAGTGAAGAGAATTTTCAGTTTTTGAAAATTTGCTTTCGCAAATTAAATTTTCTTAGATATTCTTTTTTTTTGGATTTAGCTATTTTGATTTTCGATGATTCTTTTCATATTGTGATTTTGCACAATTATCCGACTTTACCATTTGAATTATATTTCTCGATTTTGGATTTTCATATTTCGGTGAATTTTGAATTTAGTATTTTGAAATTTTCACTTTGAAAATTTATTCTTTTTTTGATATTGCCATTTAATTTTTTTCGGATTTGTAGAAAATCCTGATTAATTTCTTTTTTCTTGGATTTCGATTAATTTGGGACTTCAATTCTGTCTTGATATTGTCCAAATTTATGTTTTATTATTCCTTTGGAAGTGTAAATTAATTTTCAGTTTTGACTTTTAGTAAATTTCTCGTTAATTGGAAGTTGGTCGCTACACTGATCGTTCTGACGAAGAATTCTTTTGAAAAACAATTTTGAAATATAAAATGTAAGGATAATTCGAGCGATGTTCACGACTATTGTTATAGAGTGACACAATGTATATACACAGTGGCGTACCGACGGGGGGGGGGGGGTAGGGTTTAACCCCCCCCCCCCCCTCCCAGAGACATTAGTTTACATGACTCCTTATATTGTCCCATCTATCACCTGGAAAATGTTCTGAATTGCTGCCAGTGATGCTTCTTTAAGCTACTCCTTTGTAATATATTTTGAATGTGAACACGTTCTTCACGTGGTAAATGACCTCCACTCAACTCGCAACGAGACTTCTCCAGCTTTGGCGCTAGCTACTGGTTATGGCCTGGGGTAAACACCCTTAAACTACATGTTAAACGGAGCAAGAGGGGTAGATGACCTCGCTGTTCTTCCACTTAAAGCAATAATAACTAACTACACTAGGCGAAATATCAAAATTGTCGTTTTACTGTTAAAGTGTGCGATAGGTAACTATCGTAACGCAGCTTCGTGCTGCTTTAAACGTGCATATCTGTGAACTGCCAGATCGTGAGTCGCACTTTTTTTCCGAGTTTATTTGTAATGCGTAATGGATCGATTTATTCGTAAAAACCAAGAGTAGATGTTACATGCAACACTGCCATTGCAAGTAGTTCATCTTTAAGAATTGAAAATGAACTTGAAGAATTATCGGCTACTACCAAGCCGGCTACCGACCAAATACATCGAACAGACTTAGGAGGTTATGCTGGCCAACAGGTGTGTTTACAATATGATTCATGATAATCGCTATTTCTGTAACTGATTTGCATTTCGATGCTTTACCTATTATGTTATACCGGTATTTGTATGGCCTTGGCCTACGTATGTGTCGGTACATGTTAATTATTTCAATGTTGTGATTTACTTTTTTCTTTAGATTGATGATTATCTGAAAAATGAACTGTTGGAAAATGCCTGGACACCTGGAAGCAATTTTAATTTCCCTTTATCGGGTCCAAGGAATCTGAAATTTCAGTTGAACTGGTTATCAGAGTGGAAATGGCTGGTTTATTCTCCTTCAAAGAACGGAGCCTTTTGTAAATATTGTTCGTTGTTTTGCACCGTTGTTGGGAAACAATCCTCATCGCAAGGTAAATTAGTAAAATTTCCTTACATGAACTGGAAAAATGCGAAGGAGGATTTCAAAAAACACCAAGAAACCAAGTATCATATGGCATGTACGGAAAAGGCTGCGAACTTTCTCGCCATATACAAAGGTACAAAACCTGCTGTTGACGTAAGCTTGGATAGGGGTATTCAATCCGACATATTATGCAACAGGGAAAAACTCATACCAATAATTAAATCTGTGATTTTCCTTGCTCGAATGGGCATTGCTTTTCGTGGTCACAGGGATTCGGGACCTTTAAATTTAGATGAGCCTCTCAAGAAAGGGGAGGGAAATTTCAGGTCACTTCTCAAGTTTCGAGCAGAAGCTGGTGATACAATACTAAAGGAACATTTCATGGTAGCATCCTTAAATGCCCACGGATTCAGAATGAAATTATTTCATCTTTGAATGATATTATATTGAAAAGGTTAGTCGATCAGGTAAAAAAGCTAAATATTTTTCTGTTCTTGCTGACGAGACCACAGACATCAGCGGTGTGCAGCAAATGTCACTATGTGTCCGTTTCGTTCAAGATAATTCCGTACATGAGGAGTTTCTGCAATTTATTGCTATCAATGATGCTTCTGGGTTAGGCCTTGCGAATAGCATATTGTCTGGTTTGAAAAGTGTGGGACTGGATGCAGAATATCTCGTAGGCCAAGGTTATGATGGAGCTAGTGCCACGAGTGGATCCTACAGAGGTGCTCAGGCCATTGTACGAAAACAATTTCCCAAAGCCCGGTATGTTCACTGTAGTGCTCACTGTTTAAACCTGGCCATTTCTGAAGAGTGTAGTGTTGCAGAGATTTGGAACTGTATGGGTACAATTGAAAGAGCTTATGCCTTTTTTAGTACTTCACCAAAGAGGCAGGCTGTGTTGACAAATGAAGTTGAAAGTATGGAAGAGAAACCCCGAGTGAGTAAACTCAAGACGTTATGTGCAACGAGATGGATTGAAAAGCACGAGTCTGTTCGTTTATTCATTGAACTTCTGAAACCGTTATTGTTGGCATTAGAAAAAATAGCAGCATGGATTGATAAGAAGGCAGCTACAGATGCGCAACTTCTTCTGTGCGCTATCAGCAAATTTGAGTGTTAAGAGGTCTCTTGAAGAAATGAGGGCAGATGCAGACGCAAGGTTTTTGTGTGCATATAATTCGGTTTTAGAGTTCTGCAAAGAATTCGGAGTGCCTGTAGTTCAGCCTCGAACTGTTGTTCGACTAACGATGAGGAGCAACGTTTCATCTAACGATCCGGAAGAATATTACAGGCGGGTTATTTTCATCCCATTTCTTGAAGAAACTATTTCATCACTTGATGATAAATTTGTCTCTCATAAAGAAACTCTTCAGCCATTGCAAACGCTAGTTACCATAACTGAAGACGAACTATCCAACCAAAGCATAGCTGAAGTAGAAAATGTAGCTGAATTTTATGGACTTCCCCTTAATATTAGAGGCGAGCTACTTCTCTGGAAACAAACTCTGAAATCTATTGAAAAGAAGCCCAAGAGTGCTATAGATGCTTTGTCAATATGCAATAAGAACATGTTTCCAGTTGTGTATAACCTGCTTGTCATCATGGCTACCTTACCTGTCACAACCTGCTCGTGTGAAAGATCGTTTTGGTCCTTAAAATTCTTGAAGAACTATTTAAGGAATTCAACTAGTGAAGAACGCTTAAATGGATTAGCTTTGATGTTCATTCATGATACTGTTAATGTTTCAATTGAGGAAGTACTGAATGACTTGTCTGTCAAACCTAGAAGGCTTGATATTCGATTGAAGTAGACTTGTCTAAGTCCTTCAAAAAATTCCAGGGCAAATATCTACTTAAACAGATTCTTTGGTTTAGCCCGATTGACAATTTAGACATGTCTTTTTGTCCGTTTGTATCTAGTGCAATATCTATATTGGGCTAAACTCTTTTCCGTATTTTTATTAATCTTTTATGTTTTCAATTGTGTTTGCAATATTGTTTAAAGTGCTGAAAAATATAGTTAAAATAGTTTTCATGCAAAGAGAATCATCATATATATATTCTTTCATTAGTATAGATCCCTCCTGTGGCGCTCACAAGCGACCGATCGTGCCAAATGAGCATTCAAATGAAAGAGAATAGACATTAGCGGTGACGAATTGCACTCTAATTTCATAAATATCAATAATTTCTAAAGAAAATGACAGTAGTGTGTTTTGGATGGTTCAGATGCCACTGCCACCGCTCCACCGCTGGAATACTAAAATGGCAATATCTCGCGAACCAATTAGGCTAGAGACTTGTACGAGGAGTCATTGAACTCGGGCTAACACCCCCTTTCCAATGGACAACATATTTCCACCACTAAAATAAAACCTACCCCTACTAGAGGGTGAAATTGTAATTTTTTAGAGAATCTCTCTTTCCATTTGCAACATGTGAGAGTTTGAATGTCAATATGGAATGAAACGTTGTTCTACATAAAGTGCATGTGTTCAGTGGGTAGCCACTATGAATTAACATGCTTGTTTTTTGTTTTTTACGCATGCCCACTCATAGCTTTTATAAGAGAGCGGGCTTTTTAAAGATGGCGGCTGTAGTGTAACCTAACTTAACCCTACCTAACGGGTCCTTGTGGACAGGTCATTGTTTATGGGTCCTTGTGGACGAGCCCTTGTTGACAGGTCCTTGTGGACGAGTCCTTGCGGACAAGTCCGTGTGGACAGGTCCTTGTGGACAAGTCCTTGTTGACAGGTCCTTGTTGGCAGGTCCTTATGGACAAGTCCTTGTGGACAAGTGCTTGTGGACAGGTCCTTGTGGACGAGTCCTTATGGACAAGTCCTTGTGGACGAGTCCTTGTGGATGAGCCCCTTTGGACTGGTCCCTACGGACTAGCCCATGAATTTATTTAAATTATGTCAAAGGGTCTAACTACATTTGGGTGTAAAGCAATGTGTTGAACTGACGTTGTTCACTAATCCCCCACTACTATAATGGGATAACGATATGAAAGGAAAGTGACGAAATACATGTGAACACGTGTGAGATGACCTTATTACCGTCCTCCTTGTGAAACAAGTCACATCCTGTTTTGGTTCGTGTAAGTGTAAAACTTGATAGATAGAGGACATGTCATGGGGTAAGTGCAAAACTTGTTGGATGAATGTGTTCTAGTGCTAGGGTTAATGAACACACACCCTAGTACACGGGCCACATGTAATTTGTGGACAGGCCAAGAGACCTAACTTAGTGGATGGATGTGTCATTTGTTGTTGAAAGAGAATAATGCACATTCTTAAGATGTTAAAACTAAGGAAATGGTACATGCCGTAAGACGTCTTATTATTTCCTGTGTCATATTACAGACATGGCAGAGAGCGCACAGATCTGTTGCTATGACTAACGCTGCAGAAATTTGAAACCATAAGTGTTCATTAAGACAATGGGTGATGATCATGCAAAGTTAGCAGTTAATGGATATTACACAGGTGTTCCTTCCGGTGTCATGTTGCTGACATGGCAGAGAGCGCACACTGCTGTTGCTATGACTGACGCTGCAGTAATTTGAAACCCCAGGTTTTCATTAAGACAATGGGTGATGATCATGCAGAGTTAGCAGTCATTGGATACCACACAGGTGTTCCGAGTGTACTTTGGACTCTCAGCTGTATTGGGAAAGGAATTGCAATGATCTGCAAAAAATTGCTGACACGAGCGATGAGAGTTTATATAAGAGAGGTATCATATATTACCCTACTGTCAATCATTATTACTCGCTTTGAGTGAACAGTGCTCTATTACTGCTCAAGAGTTGTAAAAAAGCCTTTTTGGTAGAAAATCATTAAATTATTTTGCAAGGTAAGTACTTATTATTAATGGATTGTAGTCTTTTTATTACTAATTAATGTTGAAGTTATTGATTGGAATGTATTTATTGATTGATTGATTTGTTTACAGATAATTGGGTACCTGTAGGTTACCAGATTCTTAAAATCTGTTCATTCAGTGGCAGCAGTTGATAAATTATAAAAATTAAGTGCCCCTCTAACAACTTTTTAACAGTTAGAGTGATATTTTCCAATGTTCACCACTACATGCCAGTGAAAATGGTATATTTGGCAGTCAAAAGTTGGAACTACATGACCATGGTGTTTTAAAGCTAATTTTGTAGGTTAGATTTTGATTACCGCTCTATTAAGTTTGAATGTTCATTGCTAGGTGTAAGTGACTGAGGGAATATTTAAAGACTTAACTTCAGTTCACCTAACATAACCTAACTTAACCTTGTCACGTGACATGTTTTACAAGTTTAGACTTGCTTTATGATTGACTATGACGTCACACTTAGCTCACTTGACTGGTGGCTGCTGGTTTCTATTACGTGACATGTTCTACAAGTTTAGACTTGTTTTAAGACTGGCTATGACGTTACACTTAGCTCACTTAACTGGCGATCGCTGGTTTCTATCACGTAACATGTTTTACAAGTTTAGACTTGCTTTATGACTGACTATGGCGTCACACTTAGCTCACTTAACTGGTGGCTGCTGGTTTCTATCACGTGACATGTTCTACAAGTTTAGACTTGCTTTAGGACTGGCTATGACGTCATACTTAGGTCACTTAACTGGCGGCCACTAGTTTCTAACACACGACACGTTTTACAAGTTTCGGCTTGCTTTATAACTAACTATGGTGTCACACTTAGCTCACTTAACTGGTGGCTGCTGGTTTCTATCGCGTGACATGTTCTACAAGTTTAGACTTGTTTTAAGACTGGCTATGACGTCACACTTAGCTCACTTAACTGGCAATCACTAGTTTCTATCACGTGACATGTTCTGCAAATTCAGACTTGCTTTAAGACTAGCTATAACGTCACACTTAGCTCACTTAACTGGTGACCGCTGGTTTCTACCACTCTATCAAGTTCCAATATTCAATATTCAGTGTCAGTGACAGAGGTATGTAGTAACCCTCAGTTAGAACTACATGAAGTTAGACTTGCTAGGAGTTCACAGATGATCGATTTAAATACCCTGCTATAACCATTGACTGGAATATAATTAAACTATTTAAATTGTACTTTTGTTTATCATTTATTAACATTTATGATTTCTTTCTTTTAAAGGTAATTTCGAAAGTAATCAACATGTTCAAGTGTGATGACTGTAAGAAACAGTTCTCAAGACCTGACAGCCTTCAACGGCACGCAAATGTTAAACATGACAATAAAATGTTTGTGTGCAGTCATTGTGCTACCACATTTAACAGACAGGATAGTCTTGGACGGCATGTAAATCTAAAGCATGTCAGTTCAGCACCATTTTCGTGTTCAGTTTGTGATCTTGGATTTTCTGCTGTAAAGCGAAATAAATCCCACATGGTTGAAGTGCATGGAGAACAACAAGAATTAAAAACTGTAAAACCATCAACTAGCACGGAACCTTTAAACGAATGTAATGCTCAAAAGCGTAAACGTTCTCAAGATTGTGAAAATAGTTGTGCAACAAAAAGAAAGAAGAATGGTGAACCTTCGATAACACATTGTTATGTATGTAATATTGATATACCTTCTTCAATCATTCATGGACATTTACGCAGTATTCAACATAAAAATAACGCTTGCCATGAAAGAAATTCTGAAAATATTCAGAAAATTGGCAGTGCATTTAAAAGTCGAATTGCTAGTTATAGACTTTATAGTAAAGAAAAAACTCAAAGTATTGAATCATTTTTAAAAAAATGTTCAAACTACTGTGTTTGACTTGGTAGAAAATGTTTTATTAGAGCATAAAACAATTAAAATGAATTTTGAACTTTTTGGACTCTATGTAAAAACTGGGAGCGAAGGTGAAATTACAGATATCAAATCTTTTAATACAAAAAACATAATTGTTAGCGAATCAACTAATATTAGTGATATATACCAAAATATTTCAAGTGCTATCATTGTGAAGAGTGAAGAGTTCCAGGAAAGGGAGTCAGGCTGGGCGTTGGTTGAAGTACTTTATTTAGAAACCAACATGAATAAATATAATCCCCTTCGAGCATCATCATACATTGATTTGCCAGGATGGATCAAACGTAAGCATGCTTGTGTAAACGTTATGAATAATGATGACGCATGCTTTGCATGGGCTGTAACCTCAGCTCTCCATCCAGCAGTGAGGGACACGATGAGAACATCATCATATCCTCACTCTTCTTCAGTGTTAGATTTAGAAGAAATGGAATTTCCTATGGCGATAAAAGACATTCAACGTTTTGAAGAGATGAACAATGTAAGTATTAATGTTTATGGAATTGAAAATAAGAGAATAGTAGGTCCTCTATATTATACTCAGGAAAAAAAGGATATTCATGTAAATTTACTATACATAACCGAAGGTGAAAATGCCCACTATTGTTGGATAAAACATTTAAGTAGACTTGTCGGTAGTCAGATATCAAAAAGAGAAAATAAGAAGTGGTTGTGTGATGGTTGTTTACTATATTTCAGAAAAGAGGACCAACTAATTCAACACCAAAAATGGGGATGTAATCATGTGTGTACGGTATTACCGACTCCTAAAAATAACATTCTAAAATTTAAGGATTATGTGAAACAGCTTCGAGTACCATTTGTTATATATGCTGACTTCGAGGATTTGCTAAAACCATTTAATACATGTTCATCGAATCCAGCCCAACCTTTCACCAACACTACTCACATTCATGAACCTTTTAGCTTTGCATATTATATTAAATGTAGTTACGATGATTCTTTAAATACGTTTGAGCTGTATAGAGTACCTGATGCACCTAAAGTTTTTATGGAAATGCTTGAGAAAGATGCCATCCGTATATCCTCTATTTTAAATACGATCATTCCAATGGAGTCACTAACTTCATCAGAGCAAATGAATTTTGAAACTGAAACTAATTGTTTTATATGTGGTGAATGTTTATGTACAGACAGCGTTCGCGATCATGATCATTTAACAGGAAAATATCGTGGTGCTGCTCACCAAGAATGTAATTTAAATTATAGAGTAAGTAAATTCATTCCGGTCATTCTCCACAACGGTAGCAAATACGATAACCACTTTATCGTTAAAGAATTTTGAGCTTCAGATGTGAACATTGATGTGATTGCAAATAATAAGGAACAATACATATCGTTCCCAAAATACATCAAAACTGACAATAAGAAAACGATAAACTGCGATTTTGAGATTCATTCCGCTTTATGCCGAGTAGTCTTGATAAGCTTGCTAGTAATTTAAAATCAGATCAGTTTCATGAAATTCAACGTGTCTTTCCTAAAGAAGATGATTTTAATTTGATTCGTCAAAAGGGTATATTCCCTTACGAATATATTAACTGTGTGGAACGTCTTGAGGAGTGTTGTTTACCACCGAAAGATGCATTTTACAGTTCCTTAAACACAAGTCATATCAGTGATCAGGAATATTTACATGCACAACGTGTATGGGCACAGTTTGACATTCAAACTTTAGGAGAATTTTCAGACATATATTTGAAGACAGATGTGTTGTTATTAGCAGATGTTTTTGAAAATTTTCGGAATGTTTGTATGAAAATTTATGACCTTCATCCTTGTCAGTATTTCACTGCTCCTGGGTTAAGTTTCAGTTCAATGTTGAAAAAAACGAAAGTAAATTTAGAATTAATGACTGATATAGACATGATCAATTTTATAAAATCATCAATTCGAGGTGGATTAAGCCAATGTAGTGGACGGTACTCTAAAGCGAATAATAAATACATGCCTAGCTACAACACTTGTGAAGAGTCAAAGTATATTGTCTACCTCGATGCAAATAACCAATATGGTTGGGCTATGAGTCAATATGTACCACTGAAAGATTTTCGCTGGCTTACACAACCTGAAATTGATGTCTTACATGTTGATACTCTTAATGATAACGATGATAAAGGATATATTTTAGAGGTAAATCTTGAGTACCCTAAAGAGTTACATGATGATCATAATGATTTACCATTTTGTCCTGAAAATATGAAATCTCCATACATCACATCACGAACAAAAATGTTAATTGCTAATGTAAATGATAAATGTAAATATGTAATACATTATCAGAACTTGAAACAGTGTCTACAGCATGGATTGAAATTAACTAAAATTCATCGCGTATTGCAATTTCATCAGTCAGCATGGCTCAAACCGTATATTGATCTAAACAATAATTTAAGAACACAGTCAACAAACGCGTTTGTAAAAGATTTTTATAAACTCATGAATAATAGTGTTTTTTGGAAAGACTATGGAGAATGTTGATAAACGATTTGATGTAAAGCTGACAACAAAGTGGGAGAATAATGGTAAAAGGTATGGTGCGAGCAACTTAATAAGCAAGCCTAACTATCATAGCTGTTCAATTATTCATGAGAATTTAGTTGTAATACAAATGAATCGTCTTAAAGTAACTTAAACAAACCCATATATGTGGGTTACACCATTCTGGAATTGTCAAAAACACTTATGTATGAATTTCACTATGATTATGTAAAGAAAAACTATCTTGATAATGCTAAATTACTCTACACAGACACAGATTCTTTTATTTATGAGTTTAAAACTGATGATTTTTATGAGGATATCAAAACTGAGCTAAATAGGTTTGATACACGTGACTACCCCGAGGATAATATTTACCATTTACATCTAGTAAACAAAAAGGTTCTTGGGAAATTTAAGGATGAATGTGCTGGTGTTATTATAGATACCTTTCTAGGCACAAAATCTAAATCATACAGCTATATGACAATTAATGATGTAGTAGTAAAAAAATTAAAAGGAGTGAAAAAGAATGTTGTTAGTAAAGAGTTAGATATAAGTGATTATAAAAACTGTATAGTTAGTAACCCACCTGTATTATATAAGAAAATGTGTGTATTTAGAAGTAAAAATCATCAGCTACATACCAATTTGTTGAACAAAGTTGCTTTAAGTAATGAAGACAACAAACGATTCATTATACCCAAAACATATGATACTCTTGCTTGGGGAAACAGTCGCATTGACGACTGTTACTTTACTTAAGTCTAATGATCACTGTATTGTAATATTTTTAGTGTGTTTTATATTGTAATATTTTTTGTAAAAACTGCAAGAAGAATGTATAATGTTAGGCTACAGTAGTTTAGTAAAAATAAGATAAGTAATACATTTTAGTGTAAAATGTTTTGTTTTTGTATATTACGAAAAATATTTTTAAAAATTTACAGAATGTGTGAACTAAACAAGGGGAATGTAAAAAAATGTAAAGTGGAAATTGTAAATATCCATGTGTGAAAAAGTGAAATGGCCATCACCATTTTAAAATTAAAAAGACATTGTGATCCGGTAAACCTTGTTTTTTATTTCACAACGACAAAAATGTACAGAATGTGTAAACTAAACAAGGGAATGTAAAAAAATGAAAAGTGGAAATTGTAAATATTCATGTGTGAAAAAAAATGAAATGGCTATCACCATTTTAAAAATTAAAAGATATTGTGATTTGGTGAACCTTATTTATATTTCACCAAAGAAAATGTACAGAATGTGTGAACTAAACAAGGGGAATGTAAAAAATGTAAAGTGGAAATTGTAAATATTCATGTGTGAAAAAATGAAAATGAAGAAATGGCTATCACCATTTTTAGAATTAAAAGATATAGTGGTCTAGTGAACCTTATTTTTATTTCACAACAACAAAAAATGTATAGAATGTGTGAACTAAACAAGGGGAATGTAAAAAAGGGAAAGTGGAAAATGTAAATATTCATGTAAGAAAAAATGAAAATGAAGAAATGGCTATCACCATTTTTAAAATTAAAAGACATTGTGATCTTGTAAACCATGTTTTTATTTCACAACAAATAGAGATTACAAAAATAGAATTCAAAGAAATACCAATTCCTCAATTCATTTCAATGTTCATGTCCACTCACCATTCACTTTCCTTATATAGCACTAATCACAGTGAGGGCTGCCAACCTCTCTCCCACTGAGACATCACAGGATGTCAAACATTGTTTAGCTTTTCAACGATACTTTATCCGCTACACATCTTAATGCAGGGTGACTGTGGTGATAAGAAAGGTGCATGCTCGATCCAAAGAATTAATAGGTATATCAACACGCTGCAAAGGTTCTCCAAGATAAGTTCCGGGACCACACAAATAATAACCAGGTAGGTAGATTTCGAAAGTCAAGTATTGAATTACTTTGTCAATGACGCCATTGCCAGTACAGGTCTGGCATATCCTTTTCCATCGATGGTAAAAAGGTTTGATCTTCCTCCTCCTCTGTGGATGATGTTTGTTGTTGCTGCTTTTTTTCTTAATTACACACGTGGTATGAGGAAACAAAGTCTTTACACTGACTTTTATGACCGTGATACAGTTTGACCAGCTGACAAGTAGCACACTGCCGCATAGAGGGTATTTTTTCCATAGTCACTTGCTTATGGTGATCGTAATCCGTACATGGTTGCAATTCACTTAACACAGGGTCTTGAGTCCATGATTTTGGTACATGTTGCCAGATTTCCTTCACTGCATTTGCTGCGACGTAATAAATGAATGATTTTGGAAGAGCCAATAATTCTTCTTTGGTAAAACTGTCTAGTTTCTTTTTGCACACGAAGAACTTTCCAATCGCTTTATCGGTAGCATCCGCTTTCTCCATGGTATCACGTTGATGTTTACACGTCGCTTGTAGAAATCTCACTGGTGGCATTCACAGGTAAACCTTCAGCTTTAATTTTATTTAACAGCTCCCAGCAGGCATTGGTGGTTAGCCAATGAAACAATTGCCACACCTGTGCCAGAGCTTTATAGGTAATGTTGTCACAGGGGTAGCGGTCCATGAGTGTTTGAAGCGAGGGACAGCCCATGTCCATTAAATCAATACATTGACAGTAAGACGCCAAAAATGGTTGTAGCCAATGACGTTTTTCACTACCTTTCAAAAATACTACATGAGCGGAAGACAAGTGGGCTTTCATGACCATGTCCAGGTGCTTATATGAAATGGTTCCTTGCTTCCAGTCTAATTGCATATGAGTTTCAATCCACTGGGTTTGTTTACGGTCTTTATCACACAACAAATCAAACGCATAAGGTGGTTTAAACACCAAATGGATAGCTTGCGAGATCCAAAAAGTGGAACAATCAATAATGGCCACTTCTTTAAATATACATTTTTTATCTCCAATTTTAAACCCTTGACAGTCGACAATCAGTGTACGCAACATGTTCACTCTTGTCTGGATCAGGTCCAACTGACCACAGACTGACAATTGTTTAGTAAGGTGTACCCATGTCATTTACTTACATACCATTCTAGTAAAAGAAAAGAAAAACATCGAGTAGTCACTATAGAGGTTAGGATATGACAGGGGGCATAAGAAATAATATAACAACAACAGCCAATTTTGTATTACATTATTTTATTAGCATAACAAGTTTTACATTCCTTTTTCATTCTAGGATAGAGGCGGTACCATCTCATACAACAAAAAAGTCTTTTGTGTTTATAGTGTCCATAACACCGATGATATCCCAATGTATCTAAACTGGATGTTTTTAACTGTGAGCTGCTCACAGAAGCACTGTTGACACCATAAAGTCCACACGTATCATAACTTTTTTCATCACTTAGAGGCACGAGTGAGGGGTAACTTGAATGACAGGGTATATTACCCACCTCCATTCTGCATAGGTAGGGACAGGCAGGTGACCAGCGCTGATGTTCCTGCATGGGTTCATCGCTCTCTTGCCATTGGTCTAAGATGATGGGATAAAACACACATTTCACTTCATCTCTTCTTTTTAAATAGTAGAATCCAGCGGCTGCTAAGGCTTGAGGGTTTATAAAAGGCACCGGCCACGTCGCAAAGGTCTTGAAACGTTGTTCCTCAGATTTTAAATTCATGGATGTAACTTCTCTTGAGGCTTGAAAGCAAGACATGACTGAGCGGTTTGATGTGTGTTGACCTGCTATTTATACACTTGTCACTTGGTTGGACAGTGGATAATAGTTGACTTGTTTGTGATGAATAATCAAACAGTAGGCCGTGGTATTGGCTGGAACATTGTCACGCGTTTCAAAATCTAGTCGAATGTCAATATTGGATGGTTTGACAGACTCTTCCAAGTAGGAACAGTCAAAGACAATCAGTGGCGCCCTTGTCTTAAAAGCTTGGGGTGACAACATTGGACAATTCTCTTTTTGATAATACGACCATCTAAATTTAGAAAACAAGTCGTACAGGGGGCCAAACTTATTTTTTGAAAAATCTAAATCCAGCCCTTCATAGGGAAACACAGCACCGTTGAGGAAAAGACTTGCATTTCTCAATTGTAGATGATCAAATTGCGTGACATCTTTGGTTAGTTGATACTTGCGATTCGTTTGAAAACCCACAATCATGTAGAGAGGTCTCTCTGTATAGCGAGCTGTTTTTATAGACCAACGGTGTGTGTTGGTGGTAGGCAATAGCGGGTACTCATGGAGTGCCCAGCTTCTAAATTCCATGGGTAGAGGTATATCTCTCTTTACCATTTTGAGTATGTCCAGTTTTTTGCTATCGTTAAGGGTCACATGAGGCACTTTCCATAGCAAGCGTTGTAGTTGAATTTTTTAATCAATGGGGGCATTGTCGGCTCCCTTGAGAGCATTATTATCACTTCTGTCTCTCACCAGATAAAGCACTTGCCTTGCGTTGACCACAATGCGCTGGTGATCTTCAGCAAAGCCTAAAATCAGTTTAAGAGGTAAATATCCAGTAAAGGTGCCATTGGTGTGTACCACCCAGTCATTGATCGCGTCAGGGCACCAACCCGCCATGCAAAGTGTTTTAGCTTCTTCCTCACTATCAGAGGGATATAGTTTCATAACACTGGAAATACCCACATTTCGAGTGCTATCCACCACGATATCGTTAATCACATAACGCGCTTCAGAAAACAGGAAGGCGAAAGCATGGTTGGCTAACTTGGATGTAGTGGGTTTAGAGCCATCGGCTTAGGTGAGCCGACCTTCAATCTGAATAACACTTTCATGCGGTAGAGTGTAAATATCTTGGTTGTTGATAACAAATTGAATTTCATCATTGTTATTGAGTCCAGGTGTTTGAGCTTGATAAGAATGGAGATCAATTCTTACCACTCCTGGTTGCTCCTCGATGTGGTTCGCTACCTCTAGGATAGAATTCATCGCGGGGGTTGACGTGGTAACCCAAATGCTGTAAAATCTGCTTGTTCTGAGATGTTAACGTGTATTCACTCGGTAAACAACTAACACCATTCCCAGACGGTGCTGTTGCTTTATATACAAACTTCATAGTGGTTTTAGCACCAACTTGTAAGTCACTGGTGTGGTAGAATCTAGATCAATGAGTTGTTGCTCTCTATTGATCAGTCTTAATGTTATATTACTAATACCACCGACAGCCACAGAATGAAAAAGCACCACTGGATGGTTTTCACGAATAATATAACCATTGGGCGATGTTACAATAAAGTCATAAAGCGAATGCGATGGTTCTTGATTGGTGTACACTTGACTAATAATATTACACGTCACCGACACATGATGGTCCTCAATGAATTTCACTTCATGGTCTGATTCATGTTTTTTGTTGGGCTCCAACACGCGTGGTTTAAATCCTAGTAATGGACCAATGGAATCGGGGTGTGTTTTAAAGTCAATTTTGAATGTAGAAAAAATACTGTAGCGATGAGTGTTGGTATTTCCTACAAGTTCAAACTTGCGCGTTCCATCGAGAAATGACTTTAAACCATATTCATTGATCAACACCACATAAATGTGCTCATAAATGTCATCTATCGTGTATCCACCAGAGTTCAGGGTGAGCACAGAATCATCATAGTAAAACTTGTTGTTCACATTTTCACGTATGTTGTATATTCTATTGTACGTTTCAAGTGAAACAAGTCCTAAACCATAGGGTTTTTCATTCAATTCGATAGGTGGGTAAAAGTCTAGGCTCACTTCAGGTCCACGTCCATGCAGTGTAAACGTCTTACTTTCCACCGACATACTGTTGACGTTTTTGCTTATGCTGCGTCTTATATAAAAAAAATAAACATAAACGTCCACACTGTTGGCTGTTAAACGTTTGCTCACGTTTCACATTATAATATATCTTGATCCTGTTTCCAAAATAGACCACTAGTTCCATGGGCGGGGGCAAATTCCCAAAACTGCCAAAGTACCATACAGTGGATCCCTCTTTGACATAAGCTACATAATGTGTTCCAGGTCCTCGGTGATCATCCAAATTGACAACAGCACATTCATGTTTCCAGGGTCGTGAGGGTAATTGGTTTCGCATAAACACACCTCGAAAATGAGAAAGCTTCAGTTGTTTAGCATAGCTTTCCACTTGTTGATGTGTCAGGGCATGTCTTGCTATGGCTGAGGTTAAAGATGTTTTATTTCATTTCGAAAAGGTGAAATTCCAAATCCTTGTTGATAAAAGGCTGGCTTCAAATTGACATTTCTAGCCCCCATAGCAATGGCTTCCATTGTTTCATTGTGTCGCTGACTTTCTTTGAGTTGTTGCTTGCCCTGTTGCGCGGCTTTAATAGTTTTTGCCACTGCACTGGCGCCGCCTAAAAGTGAACCTAGAGCAGCCAGACCAGCGAATAATGCAGGTAAAAATCCCGCTCGTTTGGGGACGGGGATCACTCGCCCTTGTTTTGAACCCTGTCGCTGACGTTTTGGAATAACATGTCTCTGTGTTGCTCGAAGAGCTTTCCTTGTGGTCAACACATTATTTTTTCTTTTTTTCTTTCGCAAGGGCTTGCCCACGAATGTCTTAAGCCTAGGCTTTGCTAAGGACAGGGTCATATTTTTAGTCTTTCTCACCACATATCTTTGTTTCACCATGATGATGATGACTAACAACCTTTCACAAGAAAGTTTATGTCACAACTAACGTCAGATTGTTATTTCATGGCTGTATATTCCAATTCTACATAACGTGGGAAATCGTTTAGGGTTTTTCCAGCTTGCTTTTCATTCCATGTCAACATGAGATGAAAGGATAATTCGTCTCCTGCATTGACCATTTCATGGTTATGGACCAACATCCTATGACTATTTATCTCTATTTGTAAATGGTTCTCATCAGGTATGGCATATTTGATGTGAATGGTTCCATCATAGTGTAGTCGATAGCGGCTTAAACCCGAAGCAAGCACATAGGTCAAGTGCTGGTCATGAACTAGCGGTATATGGTTTCTCTCATTCACAGGTTTTTGATTTATCAGATGCACTAAAAATACAGATGGGATAAATTTATAAAGCCTTTTCATTTCATAGGTCACGTATCGCTTGGTACAGACATCATCATCTTCTTTTGGGTCTTCCACGTGAATAATGCGGTGATGATTAGCGCTATAGCCATCCACCGTAAGCTGAGGCACATTATCATAAAACTCATACACCTTGTTATACACATAATTTTTTGTAGTAACGTCTGTAAACACTTGAGGATGTTTTACATGGGTTAACCGCTTTCCTTTAAAGTCATAATCTCCTTGTTTTGTGCGTGGCACTACTGACCTATCCACATCGTGTTTATTAGCAGGATCTGTTTCTTGTTTAGGATCGTGTATGGGAACAGACCTAGCTTTGACTATCAACGCACGTCCAAAGACATCCATCGTCAACCTGTAGTACGAGTCTACTGTTTCTATGACAAGGCTCGGTGCGATGTACTGTATATAGACAGCCTGCTAGCCTCTCTAAGCCTTAGTTGAAATGAAGCTAATTAAGCAGCAAGAGTCATTCCCCGTGAGGGACATGGTTTCCCATCTCTGCCCCACATCACGTGAACAACGCCATGGTTCACTGTTTCCATCCTCCATTCGCTGCATCATTGTGGGACCTTCCTGCTGTGGAAAGACCAATCTTTTGCTGACACTTATTACAGCGCCCAATGGTCTGTGTTTTCAAAATATTTATATTTTCGCAAAATCTCTCTACCAACCCCTCTACGTGTTTCTGGATCAAGTCATGTCTGGATTACAAAATGAGAATATGGGGTATTTTACATTTTCCACGCAAGAAAATGTTATTTCACCGGATGAGGTAAAGCCTGATTCACTCATGATTTTCGATGATGTATCCACTGAACGACAAGGCATCATTCAAAGCTATTTCAGCATGGGTCGACACGAACATATCGATTGCTTCTATCTTGGACAAACGTATTCTAAAATGTCCAAACAGTTGATTCGTGACAATGCCAATGTCATTGTTTTATTTCGTCAGGACGAGAGGAACAGTCGTCACAATTATAATGAACATGTGAATCCTGATATGACCTTTCAAATGTTTACAGAATTGTGTGCCAAGTGCTGGAACACTCAACGTCATGCCTGTTTAGTGATTGACAAACAAAGTGAACTCAACCAAGGGCGGTATCGCTTAGGGTTTGATCATTTTATTACTATTTAAGGCACTGTATCATTCCCTCTCAAGTCATTTGTCACGACATCATGGCGTTAGCAGGGAGACAATTGAAAAAGCATATTATTAGAGCAAAAAATACTATTCGCCAAAAGTTCCGTCAATTGAAACGATCACGTGCGGATCATGCTTTGTTTATTCAACAACATTTAGCCCCTCCGCTAAAAGCTATGTTGAAACCCTCTTTCAAGCCATCTGAAACGCTACCCTTCGTTTCACAAGCCACTCAAACGCACCACGAGGTCCCTGAGGAAGAGGAAGAGGAACAGGAAGATTTAACTAGTGTTAGCGAAGTTGAGGGTAATGAGGAATAAATGTTTACGCCTCAAAAAAAGGCATCACCCCTTAAAGAGTTAAAAAAAAAAAGAAATCCCTGGCCATGGTCGAAACACCTTGCCCTTCCAGATCGTCTCCATTTTCACAACTCTTGGCCACCCCTCAACATAAAGCTCAACTGAAATACATTTTAATGAAATATTATGGATCAACACTGGGACCCTATTTCACCAATCTATTTATTGGAAACACAGATACCACGTATGGTGTTCGCTATGAGGATGATAGTTTTAAAATTGGTGATTCATCGATTAAATTTGCTCGTACTAAAGCTGTCATTAAAAAGATCAACTATAAATTAACACCAGGACTGTTAAAGCTACTATTCTCTCGTACTCCCTCATCCCATGATTATACGTCAGAGGACCTTGATAAATATAAATCCATTTTATTGGATACCCATGCTCACAAAAGACAGTATGATCCCACTCAACAAGTGAATGCCAATATATCTCAAAAATATAAAACCATCATTGCAAAAATGTTCCCCACTAATCAAAGTGGTCGTCGTAATGTGCCCGCTTCGGGAGTGACATTTAAACCATTAAAACCCCTTGTGGATGTTACCTACTGGCACAATCCCAATAAACTCGTCCAGCGACTACAGCTGTTGCATGCTTCACGTCAAGCCGGCCATACTGGTCACGATTGGGAAATTCAAGAAATTGAGGAAGAACTTCGAAATGCCAAAATTATTGTTTAAGCCCTCACCCATTAAAATGGGTATTGCTCACGAGTTGCATCGTCCAGCTAGACGTCATTATCAGCGACTCAAGGTGATTTCACAGGGTGTGGATGAACTTTGGCAAGCAGACTTGGTTGAAATGATTCCCTATGCTAGCGTTAACGATGGTGTACGCTATATGTTTACGGTCATTGATGTTTATTCCAAAATGGCGTTTGTTGAACCTATGCGTCGCAAGTCTGGTCCACTTGTTACCAAGACCTTTCAACATATTATTCAACACTCCAAACGTCAACCTCAGCTGCTACAAACTGACCAGGGAAAATAATTTTTCAACAAGGATTTCTCCAGTTTTCTCAAATCTAAGGATATTCACCATTACACCACGTTCAGCAATCTCAAAGCCAGCGTGGTCGAGCGGTTCAACCGAACATTGAAAACCCATATGTGGAAAGCGTTTACCGCTCAGGGCACTTATCGCTGGTTGGACTTGTTACCTGAGCTAGTGTCACGTTACAATGACACCAAACACAGAACCATTGGGACCAAGCCACGCCTCGTGACCAAAAATATTCAGCGATTGGATAAACTGTTTAACCCCATAAAAACAGCAGACCCTAAACGTCATCGCCTTAACATTGGGGACCATGTTCGTGTGAGCAAATTCAAGTCCGTCTTCGACAAGGGCTACACACCAAATTGGGGGACTGAACTATTTCGAATTCGTCAAGTCAACCTGAACAGTCCAGTCACCTATTTACTCAAGGACCTCAACCATCAACCCATAAAAGGCAGGTTTTATCTTCAAGAACTCCAAAAGACAGCGTTTCCTAAACATTACCTTATGGAAAAAGTGTTGAAACAAAAAGGAAATCAACTATATGTAAAATGGTTGGGATTTAGCTCAGCCTTTAATTCTTGGATTAATAAATTACATGTTGTGTGAACCTGTGTGCCTTGTATTTATTTATTCACTCATGTTGTACTTAACCTACAGTCCTTTGTACAGTCCTCAGCTCTACATGAATTATGCGCAATACATATTTATTTCTCTCTTCACCTGTGTTTTCTCTTACACCAACTCTCCCCCTCTCCTCCCCTTCACCTCCTACCACTGTCAAAACAGGTTGTGACTTGTTAGCTCTTATCGTGCGCGTGTACAGGTGAACACCTGTGTGTTAGATCATATTACACATGAACTCGCATTTTCTCACGTATGAACCAAAACAGGATGTGACTTGTTTCACTAGGAGGACGGTAATAAGGTCATCTCACACGTGTTCACATGTATTTCGTCACTTTACTTTCATATCGTTATCCCATTATAGTAGTGGGGGATTAGTGAACAACGTCAGTTCAACACATTGCTTTACACGCGAATGTAGTTAGACTCTTTGACATAATTTAAATAAATTCATGGGCTAGTCCGTAGGGACCTGTCCAAAGGGGCTCATCCACAAGGACTCGTCCACAAGGACTTGTCCATAAGGACTCGTCCATAAGGACTCGTCCACAAGGACCTGTCCACAAGCACTTGTCCACAAGGACTTGTCCATAAGGACCTGTCAACAAGGACCTGTCCACACGGACTTGTCCACAAGGACTCGTCCACAAGGACCTGTCAACAAGGGCTCGTCCACGAGGACCCATCAACAATGACCTGTCCACAAGGACCCGTTAGGTTGGGTTAAGTTAGGTTACACTAAAGCCGCCATCTTTAGAAAGCCCACCCTCTTATAAAAGCTATGAGTGGGCATGCGTAAAAAACAAAAAAACAAGCATGTTTATTCATAGTGGCTACCCACCGAACACATGCACTTTATGTAGAACAACGTTTCATTCCATATTGACATTCAAACTCTCACATGTTGCAGATGGAAAGAGAGATTCTCTAAAAATTACAATTTCACCCTCTAGTAGGGGTAGGTTTTATTTTAGTGGTGGAAATATGTTGTCCATTGGAAAGGGGGTGTTAGCCCGAGTTCAATGACAGCTCGTACAAGTCTCTAGCCTAATTGGTTCGCGAGATATTGCCATTTTAGTATTCCAGCGGTGGAGCGGTGGCGGTGGCATCTGAACCATCCAATATACACTACTAATGACTTTTAAAAAAATGTACGAAGTGTGAGATTTGTAGATACTGTTGTTGTAGGAAAATATGCTCCGTAATTGCTGTCCACTTCACATTTTGGACGCCTGTTTCGTGTCATTTTAACATTATGAAGTCATTCCTTTATCATTTTGCATGGATTTCAGAAACAGTAAGTCAAAGGAATGCGTACACAAATCGTATAATTTCAAAAATATCGAATAACTGGTGAGTGTTACAGCTAAGATAAATCAATGCACTCAGCACACAAATGACATTAGCAGTGACGAATTCCATTCTATTTCATAAATATCAATTTTTGTTAGAAGTGTGCGATTTACAAATACTGGAGCTCTAACATGCTGCAATTAATTCTCTCGTTATAAACCTATCTGGGAAGGGTGGTTTATGAACATGCGAGATTTCTCTCTTGGGTCCGGTAGTGTTTATTTAACTGAGTTGTTGCTTTTTATGAATTATATTTGAATTATCATTTTTATTGTAGGACATTACTATGAATGAACCCCCCCCCCCCCAGAAGGAAATCCTGCGTACGCCACTGTATATACATAATCAAATATTTCAATGTTTAATGAATATAGTTCACGCCTAAGTGACCAATGTTTTTGAGTTGACACTCACAATCAATGTAATTTGAAACGGATAATAGTTAGAAATGTTACGTGCTTAGTTAACACGCACTAGGAAAGAGTCATTCGATCTGTAACTGCTATTGCTTTTAAAGCATATTTAAAATTAGTATCAACGTCATTGAATTACTTATAACTTGAGGGAGAGATGTTCATTTTTGGTATTGTTGTGTTTACATTGAAGAGGTGTGCGATAATACCAATTGTTTCTTTGGTATTTCGAAGGTCGACCCCTGTAAGGGATGTTATGTCCTAGGAACCTTTCCTCTGTCAATGGTTGTTGTTGTTGTAGTTAGTTTGCTACTTTAGTGTATGATTAGGATTGCAGTCTAGTTAGTCAGCTTTGAGCTGTTGTTGCCGTTCGTTGAAACGTTGAGTTATTGGGTTGTGGAGTTTATTTCGACTGCTGATAGATTATTTTACTGTGTTTGATGACAGTATTTTCATTCGTATTGTAGGACTAGCAGAAGTACCCACTCTTCGAACGGTCTTCAGTATTAATAACCAGACGTTATCAATTGAGCTACTGTTGCAATTGTTAGGGCCTTGGAACCTGTTTGTAGACAAAGAAAAATGATTAGTTAAAATGTTCTCTCAAACTAAATTTACCTAACGTGTTCTTCCTGACGTGAAAATTAAATTGAAAACCTCGTAGACGAATCGCAATACACGTCACAAAACAACTGACCCTCACCGTTGTGTCAGTCCCCAACCACAGGAAGACCCCTTTAAAAAATTATAAAGGCTTGTGGTGCATGGAAATTCAAGTTCTTTAGCCTCCAATGACCCAAATTCCTAAAAGCAGCAAAAAATACTATTTCAAATCAGGAGTTTTTGAAAATAATGTTGCTGTTTGGAGATATAATAGACCTTCTGTACGGCATATCGCACGTGTAAGTCGTGTGAAAAAAATCTCGGGTACTCCTTGAACCCCTTTAGTGCATTGATGAATTTTACAGTTTTAGTTGGTTCCGTGATAACCTTCTAGCCATTTGCAAACTTTCACAGAAATGTAATAAATGGAGTGGCATTACTTCTTGCAGAAATACATGGAAAGTTGGATGTCGCCTTTTGAGATACTGTTGTCATGGTTACTGGCTTGCATTCCTTCATTAGTTTATAAAATGAAATTAATTTTTTGGGAATAATTAAGAAACTGTTGGTTTTAGAGTCTTAAAATGTAGTTTTCTGGGAACCTTTATGGCTCTTTAGGGGCCCCGAAGTTTGTTTCTGACACCAAGGCGTAACTTTGTCTCGTCGTTGTACGCCATAATATGTTAATACTACTAATAATTATTATAATAGGTCAATAATATAACAATATAGGGATAGGGATATAATAGACCTTCTGTACCATACCCGCACGTGTAAATCACGTGAAAAAATTCTAGAGTACCCCTTGACCCCCGTAAGCGCATTATATGTATTGATAAATTTTACAACTGGATTTGGATCCGTTATAACCTTATAGCCGTTTGCAAACCTTCACAGTGATATAATAAATGGAATTGGATTGCGTCTGAGATTGTGTTGCCATGGTTACCGGCTTGCATTATTTCAGTAGCTTAATAAATGAAATTTGTTTTCTGGGAATATCTCAAAAACTGTTGGTTTTAGGGCCTTAAAATGTGGTAAAGGGCCCCCGAGTTTCGTTTCTCACATTGAGGGGCTGAAAATGAGCTTTGTCTCACCCTTCTACGCCTATTTCAGCATGTATTTTAAGGGGTAGGCCCCCCTTTTTGAGAGGTATGGAGAAGAGTTACATCAATGATTAGTGTCGTGCCTCTGATGGATATCTGTATCAAATTTTACGTTGATTCACCCAGCCGTTCTCGAGTTATAAGGACACGAATTTGTCCATAGACAAACAAACAGACATACAGACAGAGAGATAGACAGACAGACAAAAATTTTATTTTTGCGCGCATCCGTCATAAAACAGTCTGAAACGCCCAAATATCGCACATTTCCGTGGAAATTCAGAAAAAACAGACAAACTTCATTTATATATATATAGAGATCACCTTGGTGGTGTTCGATGTTGATCTGATAGGTTGTCGTGTTCATGCAGATCAGCTGGGATGTCGATAACGTGTGCTCCAAAAGTTTAGTATTCAGGACGTTGATATTAATTCAGTTTATTAGTATTGTAATTGTTTTCGAATATTGGATCAGAACAGGGGTCCATTGGATAACACTCTCATCTTTATTGATCGGAATACTAAGCCATATTTTGACCGATAACCTCGATATTGATCACTGTCATTTAGTGTTAATAAATCCTATGTCTATAAAGATTAGTGGAGGAACATTGGGGTAGATAATGTTCTAAGATGACATGTATATAGATAGTATTCGGTATTTCTTAAAATTGATTTGAATTAAAATGTATTTCGGTAATTAAGTAAAGAATAAAACTCAGGAGCTGTGTATAGATTAAAATATTGATATTGTAAATAGTGAGAGGCCGTCACTATTTAAATTCAGTAAGGTTTTTTCTTTTTCTTTATAAATATATATTTTTTGTTGATCCTGATAGCAAAGGCATAGCGATATGTTGCCAATTTATTAGTTGTTGATTTTAAGTCGTAATTGTTGTGATTTAGTTGGCGTAATGTCAGAGAGTGTGTCATAAGTCATTAATGATAATAACATTTAGTTATGGATTTTCGGTTTGTTTATAACCATCTATGCGTTGTTTACTTTTTGAATAAATTTGGGCACGCATTTGCGTTTGCTTATACCATTTTCACAATACTCTTGCGTTGTGATTTATAGATAGCGGGAGGTTAGGAAAATGCTATAGTAATTTTAGCGGCTTGAACCATTTTATCCATTTCCCTGTCCCTGTTACGTCCGTGTGAATGAGAGTCTCGCGCTCTGGTGTGTGTTGTCGCTGATCCTGTGGAGGATTTACCATTGTATTTTGGTGATATCGCCTGATTTGTGTCCACGATTTGCAGAGTGTGTGATGCCTGATATGTCGGTAAGTATTATTAGCCGGGGTACTGCCGTTGGTATCGATCCGCTGTTATCTTGGATTTTGGCATTCACGCCTCTGCTGAAATCGGGTACAGTAGGAAGTTGTACTCTTTTCTATGATGCCATTCTGTTCTAAGTTTTGGATTATATCTTTGGCTTGTGTCCTATACTTTCCTGCAATTGGGTACAGCTTATTGTGATATGGAGTATCACCACAGGCTTGAATACGATTCTCAAAATTTTTGATCTCTCCTGGCTTGGTATCAGAAATGTCGCTATAATCATCCAAAAGCTTCACTAATTCTATTGATGGTTTGGATTCCACTGCCTTTTCTTCATCTACCTCTAAGCTTTCAAAAATCTGAGCCCACTGGACGTCTCCCTCGGTGATATTCTCTTCCTCTTCAAGATGCATGTTTTCAGTACGGTGAACTTGATGGTATCGGTTTCCATATCTATGATTGCCTCGTATTTCTTAATGAAATCGGATCCCAAAATTAGATCATGCACTATATTCCTCATTACAAGCAATATATGCTCAAATGGACATTCCCCGATGTAAATCGTTAAGTATAGCTGGACTTTACAAGTGGTTATCTTGTTAGGGATGATCCCTTGGATCTTTATTCCGGCTTCTGGAATTTCTTCCTAGTTCTCTGTTAACTTCCAGTATGCATACAATTTCTCGCTTACTAGGCACAGGATAGCTCCAGTATCGATCAGAGCGTAAACAGGATTCCCCAAAACATCGCATAAAATAATAGGCAATCGAGTGCTGGGTCTATCTCCTGTTCTATCTTCTCCACGAATTAAGTCGTCATCCTCCACCTGCTAATGGATAATTTTGTAAATGTGTGTGATTACTGATGATTTTGCTGTTTGTGCTGGTCCAAAATTGGCGGTATATTTTCTCCTCCGGTTGTCTATATGTCCCCTACATCCCCGACGTACTTGGTTGCTCTCTATCGGCACGTAACCCCTTTATGTATCTCTTACTCTCCTCAGGTTTTGTTCTAAATTTTGTCTATTTTGTTTACAAAACTCTTCAGTGTTCTGTCTCTGATATGGTTTATTTTGGAATTGTTGTCTTCCATACCCTGGCCTTGTTCATGTTTTCCATAGGTTATTGAACCTCCCCGATCTGATATATTGTCTCCCTTGGTTCTGATTACTCCAATTACGTCTATTTCTGTCATCCCGCGGTGATTTTTCTTCTCGACCTCTTTCGGGTGTCGTCTGACATTGACGATCAGCAACTACAGCTTATACTGCTTGATTTTCAGGGTTCGAAGTCCTTAGGTGAAATAACTGTGCGTTGGCATGATCCAACCGCTGAAATACTTCATCAAACTGCTCCATACTCCCGAGGTCTATACTATCAGCGTTTGCTGTACCTTTAGTAGAAAAATAACGTATCAGGGCAGAAATGAGTTCATAATCTGGCATAGGCGGATCTAAAAATTGCAATTTCGCTAACCGTCTTGCAAAATAATTAGAGTATTATGTAGGTTGAGATGTCGAATATCTTTTAGCATAAATCTCCGCTCTTACATGTTGTGTTTCGGGCGACCAAAATTTTCGCAACAATGCTTGAGCAAATTCGACGTAACTCCTGAGATTAGATCTAAAAGATCAAAACCAGACAAGTGCAGGGCCGTCCAAAAACGACTAATTATACGTATCTCTCTCTATTTTGAAACCTAAACATCCTTCAGATAATCATTAATTTCTCTAAGAAACTCTACAGTTTAAACAACCCCTGTCCCGGTAAATTTATTAGGTTTATCTTCTGTATGCTTCAAGATGGTTATCGGAGTAGAAGTAAATATGTTAGGAGTTTCAAGAGTCCTTCCTAATGTTGATATACCTTCCTGGTTTAGAAGTAATTCAGTTCCATTAGCTTCTTTAGACTGGGATTTAAATGATGAGGATTTTGATTCCAGATCCTCAATCGTCTTTCGAATATCCTCAGTATCCATATTTGATGTTACCCCTTCCTATCTATTCCTATCTTCCTTTAATTCTCCAATATCAAGTTCCTGTTTCTTGACCTAGCTCAACACCTTTTCTAAATCAAGTTCCTGTTTCTTGACCTGGCTCAATATCATTTCTACATTCTCCCTGACTTCCTTTAAATCATTGGTTACAACCTCATCTTCAGATGCGAGAGTCTTCTTCACCTCATTTGCTTCCTCTTGGGTTTCTTGAACTATCCTCTCTTTGACTTGTGTTATCACCGTTCCCTGATTCCTTCCTGTATTTCTTTTATAGCTCCATCCTTTACTTCTCCCACTAAAACTTCATGAAAATCCTGCGTCCCTTTCTGTAACACCTAACTAGCATTCAAGTCGTTATCCTTGATGGCTCGGATTTCCAATGATGCCATATCATCCATGACATTCCTCATGTTATAATCTATTTTGGATTCCAACTGCTGTAATATCCAATGAGATTCCTGTTTGTGTTTCTCTAACGCATCCTGCACACCCTTCTTATTCTCGTCTAGACTTCCTTGCATCCGTACATGATACTGACCAAGCTCTCCTTTAGGCTTTTACTACTGTCAATTAATCGAGCTTCGATTCCCAAAAAGTTCCCGTGAGCTTTTCTAGCACACCCTTTAATCTTCTTCTCTAAGACTACAATCCTATATTCTATCTTAGCATCTATCGTTTCTGACAAGCATTGCTCTAACGCTTTAATGTTGTCTGCTACCTTATTATCTATCGCTTCTAATCTTTTGGTCATTTCCAGTTTTATAGACTTCGAATTTTCCATGAGTTTATTTTCTAACTTTTGGGTGTTATCAGCCATTTGAGTTTCTCATGTTTCTAATGTTTTAGAATTTTCAGCCATTTTAGTTTTTAATGTCCCAATTGTTTTAGAATTTTCAGCTATTTAATTTCTAATATTTTAGAATTTTCAGCTATGTGAGTATATAATGTCTTAGCTTTTTCATCAAGTTTAGTCTCCATTGCCTTAGCATTCGTAATCAAAAATGTCAAATTAATCTCCATCCGCTTGAGAATATCTTCCATCCCCACAATATATTCACAAATAGGATAAGATGTCAGTCAACATCCAGTAGCTTAAATCTAAACACTTGTCATGACTTTGCTAATTCAACAAAAAATTGTAGTATCTTCAACTCAAAAATGAAATTACAACAACCACAAGAACAAAATCAATTACCAAATAGTCAAGAGCAAATAAAACTGTGTATTTGTCCATTTCAAAAACAACTAAAAACCTCCTTCTCCTGTACTGAATTGATAAAACAAAACTCGAGCATCACAAAGACCAAACAAACTCGATCACCACATTGGGTGCCATTTTCCTTTGTATCTACTTTATGTGCCCGTTTGACCGACGTCGCCTGCACACACATGCATGAATTTTGAAATCAGCATATATCATGAGATCTGGGTCTCAGGGTCTATCTGGGCAAACAAAAATATTAACTGACTAGCTGGCTGATTCCAAAATTCAAGCATCAGTAGGGAAGAAGAGGAAATAAAGAAATGACACAAATAACACTTTTTAAAATGATATTAACAAATTATTTTTTCTTCTCAGACATACTAACTAAAACAAATTCCTCCTAGGAGGAAAACGGAACTAAAGCACAACCCTGTAAGAAAGCACACCCTATCTCCCTAGGTTCCTATCTATCATACCCTATCATATAAAATCATTGAGGCGAAAACCCTACTAAAAATTTAAAAATATATCTACGCCAGCACTGATGTTAAGTGAACAGAAATTAATAGTCCATCTCTCACTTAACCATTAATATAATATTTATCAGAGATTATATTAGATGCCATGTTTAATTCCAGTCCTAATTTGACATCTTTGTAATAATTCACGTTTAGAAATAGTTCAAACACTGTCCTTCAATTCCTACCAACCAATTTCAAAATTGTATCCAATGAATATGGTTAAGTTACTGTAATATACCTCTCGAAATAGTCCGTATAATCTAAGTTCAATATTTTGGATATATGGAAATATTTTAAGCCTGTCTGTCACAAATGCATTATCCATCCCCTTAATGCATGGGTTTTCAAATCCTTTCATGGGTGACAACTAGAAAGTGGGCCTCATGGGGTCCATTAAGTGGTTCTGATTTAACAATAACAATGTCACTTAGCATTTGTTCATTCGAATATTTCGTCTATTAGAAACAATCTCATAAGGATGAAGTAAAGTTATTTATCAAAATTCATAAGCAGTCTGAATCGTCATGTTCATTTATCCTCCAGCATGAGATTTATATAAGGCTATCAGAACAAATAGGATGTTATGAAACTCCTGTTTGGTTTACTCTGAGCGTCACAAGTAGTATATGAAAAACTGAGCCTTGAATTAAGAAATATACGGATGACAAGATTGGTTTATAAATGGGGCAATCAACTATCCCTTCTATTCTACATAATTACATAATTAAACCTGCACACATCTGGAATGGGGCAATCAACGTTAACCCTTCTTTTACTTTCATAGGTTATAGAGATCCTAAGCATTCCCTTAACACTCACAATTTGCACATATTTATATAACTCACAAGAGTATTATTATCTTCAACTACTGGGCCATGTCGTCGCATGCTCCTCAATGTTACATTCATTTTATTCATTTAAACCATCTGTCCCATTTTTATTCTAGTATTATTATTATTGCTTCTCTCAATATTACGGCTCATTACTGGTCATCTGCTCATAAATTCTCACTCCAATTATACAAAACATGTATCACAACAGGATTTGCCTTCCACTTATTTCATGTGTTTCATGAACATGACGCCATTAATTCAGATTATTATAAACAAATATACTGATTATTATTATTTTCCAAGATCATTGTAATCCATAAATAGTGACGTTATTTACTAGTTATTTGAAATAATACATTCCTCATCTTAAACAAAAATCATTAAACATTTTATTAATATTATATTATTATTTCGTTTCATCACCAATTACCACACACTTCATAGATCTATTTTGTTTTATACATTTGAAACTTCAATAAATAAACGCCATTAATCAGCATTCTTAAGTTATTTTCGTAAATTCTAATTAATTACAATTAATCACAATTAATCATGGCTAACCATCATTGATCACCTTCAAGTCTCCATAGACCTATAATTACCATCACCACTAAATGATGTTTACCTCATGAAGAAGTAACGATTTAATTCCATTCATCTTCGATTAAGGTTAATCATAGATAATATATTTTAATGATTCTCAAATTTTCGTGCAAAGTCTATTATTTTATATCACATTAAATATTTATTTATTAGACCTATCATCCTAATCATGGCAAATTATTATTATTATTATTTACAGTCATCATTATTCCTCAGCTTATTATTATTATTATTATTTTTCAAAATGATAATAATTCAGGAAGTTACTATTTTTATTTTTGGTATGCTGATTTACAATTATTATTATGATTATTCCAAAATTGATAATTACCAAAATTATTATTGTGATTATCATAGAAAAATCGGATTCGACAAACCTGGATAATTGTTACAATTATTAATCTAAATTTCAAATATTCATTAAACAATTAACTCAAATGCCACCATAACCAGTGTTGAATGGTCCAAAATCCATAACATAACAAATGTAGCGACTCTATAAAAGCGTCATTCATTACAAAAGCAGCAGCTGTCATATCTCTCGTAAGTCACACAGGGACTAGAATATGTTGTCCTCCACCATAATTAATACAATTTAACCGTCAAATTTCTTCATAAACTGTAGTCGACAAAATAGTGGATTCTGTTCCTAATTTATGTAATTACGTTGGCTGATGGCACGTTCATAAAACGTGTATTGAAAAGTGCGGAGAAAAATTGTGCCGAGAAGGGGTTGAATGTAAGTTCATGACAAAAAGAAAGATTAATGTAATGATCTAGCTTATATTTTCATATGACGGTGTCCGGTTGATGTGGCGGCGAATCCATTTCCATGCGGATGGTATAAGCACTCCTGAATAGCGATAATATGCACCCGGATAGGCACACGCCCATGAGCACCGCTCCACGCCCCTACCGGTCCGGTCCAGCACTACATAACATCGGCTCCCATCCTCCCCTTCACGTTTAATGCTCAATCAGGCGATTCATATTGTTCTTCGTGGATTGAATATCTTGACGATTAACAGATATGTCCATAATGACGAATTTCGAACACGTCACACTCATGGCTTTTGCCATTCGTGGTCCCGACAACGAACTTTCCGCGTTTTCACAACAGTCACTCAGGTTTCCAAAGTGAAACAAAATAGTTCATCAATTTTACTGTGTTTTAGCATGTATTGCAGATGATAGGCACACACACTTGAGCAGCGATATCATCTTTCATGAGCATTTCCTGTTCTGCTATCCACTGACCTATCGTCACCGTGGCCTACTGTGGATAATGTGTATTGCTCTGATGTCATTAGAAAATGGCGAGAAAGTGCACCATCAATATAAGCGATTTGCAGCTAATGTACGAGTAACTGCACCAATTACTCAAACTAAATGCCATCTGTCTTTATGAAAACCAAATATCACGCTTAGCCTGTCAGGTACTTCAGACGCACTTGGTCTGAGTTGGTCATCACTCGGAATGTCACTGAGTTTGACTCATACTTCACGACTTGAGCTTGCACTGACCTCGGCTCAACTTTACCATACTTCCTTATCGCGTGTGATTTACTACACAACCAAAGCTGGATTCAGCACAACTGACACCTCTCTCCGCAGTCACTGCCCTTCTTATCGCCCTGGTCGGCCTTGAGCGTTGCGTCACGGACATGCGCATCATATATAAAATCGCATATTTTCCAAATACATGTACTTCTTCTAATTCCAAAATGATATTCTACAGAGATCATAGGAAAATATAAGCTTCATTCTCGTGTTGTTCTAGATGTTCTATTCTGACTATTCTTCGTTAATATTATTCAAAATATAATGCAGTGTCTTGCCACTAGCGCTCCATTCTTCGCTCATACTGTCACCTATAACACGGTCGCCTAACACGGCAAGCGCGTGTTTCAAAATAGTGGATCGGCGCGGCCTTAAAAAATCGCGAACGGCTCTCGCGGACAAAATCACATAATCCACATCGTGAATTGGATACAGTATAGACACTGTCAGATGATGTAGAACGATCATTTTCTGCCTATAAACACGTGTTGCCGGATAATGGACGTAGATTGACTACAGAGAACATAGAAAGACTACTACATTTACCTACTGTCATGCTTCTTTTTGCAATAACTGATACATGTAAATAGTTAATTGTGTGAAATTGAATTTTTAAGTGAACATTTCTTTATTTTCCTTGAATATTTTACTCATTTTAGTGCATGATTACATGAATGTTTGAACCATTTTTAGTGCATAAAGATTCGAGCCCTAGTGAATATATGCTCGCTGAGGTGAATGATCGATTTGAGTTCAGAAATCATCTTTCATGAGCCAAATTGTTCCCGCTTAAAATCTAAGAAGACTGCAGGAGACGGCTGCCTGTTGATGATGTAGACCGATTTAGTGATGCTTTCCAGTGATTGACCGAGATGGTTTTATACATGAATTGGGTGTTTTCTACTCACTGGCAGAATTCTCCCCATGTGGCAACATATCCGGGTTTTTAAAAACTCTCAATTTCCTTATTTCATTTGGACCAGGAGGCCTCCGTGGCTTAGGCGGCAGCACGCTGGCCTCTCACCGCTGGGTCCGTGGTTCAAATCCCGGTCACTCCATGTGAGATCTGTGCTGGACAAATCGGAGGCAGACAGGTTTTTCTCCGGGTACTCCGGTTTTCCCTGTCACAATTTCATTCCAGCAACACTCTCCACTATCATTTCATTTCATCTGTCATTCATTTAATCATTGCCCCAGAGGAGTGCGTCAGGCCTCGGCAGCCGGCACAGTTCATATCCTCGCCGCTAGATGGGGGCTTCATTCATTCCATTCCTGACCCGGTCGGAGACTGGAAGCAGGCTGTGGATTTTCATTCATTTGGACCAGACACAAAAAGAAATAACAAAGGCATTGACATATTAGTGACAATGCCAGTGACAACTTGTGGAACTCAATGAAGTTTTTCGATTCTCAAGTTGATAAATTTATATCTACGGCATTCTATGGGGGAGAACAGGTTAACATAATTAGAGATGTTGTCAATTGAAAAAGAAATGTTGAAAGGAATTCCAAACTTCAAACCTAAAGTGATAGAGACGTTTATTAGTGACACTAACAGGTCCAGTAGAATGGAGTTTCACTACAAATGAGTGATCTGATGAGCTAAATAAAATGATATAGAAATTTGTTTATTTTATGTGAGCGAGCCCCACTCGGTAAAAATCACGAGCTGCCTCTGGGCAAGTCTTTTCAAATATTATAATTCTCCTTTCAGAGATTATTATGGAACTGGATTCATTTTGAATGTTCATTTATTTGTGTCGGAATGAAAGAAATTGTTATTCATGAACACTATTGAGCTTAAAATACAATAACTGGAAGAAGAGAACAGGTAACAATAAAGTACCTGACCCAACTGTCATACTAACTTGATGAGTATAAAATGATTTTTGAGTAAGACTTGAATCCGCTTTTCTCCGGGCAATTGCGTCTAGCCCCTTACACATCAAAAAGACTTGAATCTGCTGCTGTCGGAGGAGTTGCGCCTAGCCACTTACATCTCTAAACGACTTGAATCTGGTGCTGTCGGAGTTGCGCCTAGCCACTTACATCTCTAAACGACTTGACTCTGGTGCTGTCGGAGGAGTTGCGCCTAGCCACTTACATCTCTAAACGACTTGACTCTGGTGCTGTCGGAGGAGTTGCGCCTAGCCACTTACAGCTCAAAACGACTTGAATCTGCTGCTGTCGGATGATTTGCGTCTAGCCACTTACAGCTCAAAACGACTTGAATCTGCTGCAGTCGGAGGACTTGCGTCTAGCCACTTACAGCTCAAATCGACTTGAATCTGGTGCTGTCGGAGGAGTTGCGCCTAGCCACTTACATCTCTAAACGACTTGAATCTGCTGCTGTCGGAGGACTTGCGTCTAACCACTTACAGCTCAAAACGACTTGAATCTGGTGCTGTCGGAGGACTTGCGTCTAGCCACTTACAGCTCAAAACGACTTGAATCTGCTGCTGTCGGAGGACTTGCGTCTAGCCACTTACAGCTCAAAACGACTTGACTCTGGTGCTGTCGGAGGAGTTGCGCCTAGCCAGTTACACTTCAAAAAGCGCCATTGTATGCTATGTGAGTAGAAACCCAAGGCAGAGTATACAATGGTTGTTTAAATTTACTTAAAAAATTGAATCTCGGTATCTGGTTGGTTTTAAGGTGATTTTTGCATTTAGTATATCTGTAACCCAGCAATTGTTGCCTACTGTGGGGTTGCACCACGTCTGGCTCATCTGCGGGCAATATTTCACCTTTAGATACATCTCTAGGGAAGGGATATATTGTGGGAGCTCCTCACATGCATGGTTCTCTACCTCAGCAGCGGTCAGGGTGGGGAGTACCACTGATGAGTCTGACTTGGTGCACATGGACGAAACCCTGCAAAAGGCACGGATTGTTGGATTATAATTGTAACGGTACTAACTCCCCATCTACTGTAAGTACCCTGTATTAGACATTATTTTCGAACTTGGCGCTCGTCATGTGGCAGATAGTACATTGGTAGTCCGCCAGAGTGGAGCAGCGTGCAGATACTACTTTAACTATGAATGTTTCGCTAAGTGACAGCTAGGATCAGAAAAAGACTGGTAAATAAATGGAGTTTTCTTTTGTCAGGAATGTCGGGACCATGGAAACCAGTGTAGTGTTTTTCGATTCATTAATTATTGTGGATTAGACTCTGATCGGAACAAGATTCAATAGCCCATTGCTGGGAGATTTCCTTCGGGAACCCGGTAGCTTTGGCTACTTGGGTTTATATCCAAACTTCGTAGTACATCGTCGAAGGCTTACGTATCATAAGACAGTGTGGTTTATGGAATAGCCGTTTTACTTAATTAATTATCATTGTAAATGGCATTTAGGAGTTATACTTCTCGTGTACGCTTTGGGGGTGTAATGAATGATTTGTGCTGCGTTAGGAATGGACACCAAACATGTGGATATCGACAAGAAATGTGGATCTTCTTGGTATTAAAATATAATATGTTGTTTTAGACAACTTGAAAAGAAATGCGAAAATGATGTTGGTATCAATTGTGGCCAAGTATGGTATGTCGTGCATTTGTAAGTATTTGGTGAAAGGTGCAAGGTCCTGAAATGAAGTAAGTGAATCGTTTCCTATTTGAGTGCACGAGTAAGACATGCCTTGTTGTTTTTAACTTAATTCGTCGCCCCGTGATTAGCTAACGATGTAGGCTGACTATCAATTAGCAGTGTGGATTAATGTTTAGATATAATTCAATTGTAATTATTTAAAGTTTTCCCCATTTATCCACAGTATTCGTTAGGAATCTGTATTAATGTTTTATCTCTCTCTGACTAACGTGGTTAGACCTCGTTCTATATGCATGTCGTGACATAACAACTATTAGCCTTAAGCATGGTTTCGTATTTGTTTCCACATTCTATTTATTTTAGAGCTGTTGTTGTTTTTTTTTTGACTTAGAAATGAGACACAAAAAATTACTCTTGATAAATGTGTAACTGTGTCATTTTAATATGTTTTTAATACATGTCAATTTATTGGTTTCATGTATAAAACTATAACCTTGATGGATGAACGAGTTCTGCCTGTATTATGATATTTGACTAAAGGGGAACTAGACTATGAGATATTTATCCGTGGAAGTACTCCTCATGGTCATCGAAATTTGGATCTTATCTTGCTCAGGTCATTGAAATCTGTTCCTGTTATTCTTCCTGCACCTGATAATGCTTATTGGACACTTGGAAGGTCGACCATTACTACCTCTGTTTCAAGTTTATTACATTTGAGCTCTTCGTTTGAATTGGTTGCAAATCCTTCTGCATACCAGATTAACAGAATCAAGTGTCGTGCATTACATTGGCTACAGTGGTTGTCAGATTTGATTTGCATCTGGTCGAAAAATGGTATTGTGTTTTCTTCCGAATTACTTGATCTACGTGTAGGTTAAACGAGATTTGTAATCGACTGTTTTCTGGTCCTAATGGTGAAAATAGGGATGAATCTGTTGTGCAGGCAGACTGTGTTTGTTCTGAGGGTAGTAATCCGTGTGAATTTGAGGATGATAATGATTTAATTGAAGATTTGGGATCAGTGTCGTTAATAAATGAGATACCGGTACCTAACTTGAATAATTTAAAACTTAGTAATTCTGCAGATGCAAATAGTCAGATAGGGTCATCTATCGATCAACCGAGTGCTATGTCGTGTCCTATTAGACCTAATGTTATTGACCAGGGCATTTCTAGTGAAAGATGTACCATTTCTCCAACGTCTTTGCCAAATGAAAATGCTGAGAGTGCATGTCCTAACCTAAGATCTAATTTGTCTTTATGTATTAAGTCTGTGCAGACCAGTGAAAGTCATAGCAATGAAAATAATGCAGTCGAGGGGATTTTTATGATTCCTAATTTGAATTCTAATGCCTCTCCTCAGGTGTTGGTACCTAGTAAGGTTATGTCTGACAGAGAGATTAGTGTTTCAATGTTACCTAATCATTTACATTCTATTTTAAGGGATTTTAATTCTTGATGGATCTGACACTGAATTATTAGTACGATTTTTAAGAAAGTTTATCGAATTGAAAGACAGTCCTATTGTATTCGGTATTTCAGTACTACAGGTATTCAGGATAGTGTTTCAATGCACAGCTGGCATGCTTCGTGAAATGCCGATAGATAGCATGAGTGCTGGTAAATCATTAATTTCTTTTCAAATGGATGTCTTGAACTATTTTATCACTCCTCATACATTATCTGATTTTCATCATAGTTATTTGTTAAGAGATCAAAGGATAGACGAGACTTTAAATGATTATGGATATCAAATACTATGCGAAAGTATTTGCAGTTCAACTTTCTGAAGAACAAATTGTGGCATCATTAGTAGAGGGAATTCATCCCATATACAGGCCTCGTTTATCTATGAATGCCAAGCCTCGAATCTATAGAGAATTAAATGAAATCATCCTAGTGGCTGAGAAGGTTATGAAGACTGACATAATGCGCATGGGTAATCCATACCTACCATGTACCCCTGTTCTTGCTTCCAAGGGTAATGTTTTTTCTCCAGGTGGTTTCCAGCGGACGAGAGCTGTTCATCCTAGCAGCATGCTTCGTGATTTTGGTAATAATAGTAATTATTTTCAGGGAAATGTTTCTCAGGAGTTAGTTCCTGCTACCACTCAATGCAATGTATTTCAGGGGCGTACATTGCAGGGTCCAGTGGGGGTAGGCCCAAGTCAGGTAAGAGGTGTGACTTGTGCGGGTCTTACAACCACATTAGGCGCTGGTGTGATACAGGGTTAAATGGTAACTACTGAAGGTACTGTTGTTGTTGTATTTTCAAAATTGTGTTTGACAAACAGTATGCATGAAGTATAATTGTGTTTGGTGTGAATGTGGCAATTTTGAATTTTCAAAATTGTGTGTGACGAACTGTATATGTGAGGTGTGAGTGAGTTTCGGTGTAATTGTGGTAATTTAGCTTTGTTCTTGTAATTGGGTGGTTTGCTGTTGCTTTTGGTGTAAAATAAGGTTAGGGTTTAATTCTATTTTTTGGTTTAAAGTATTTTTCATGAATATCCGAGTACAGTATATAAATTGGGATTTCGTTAGGATATCTTTGTTCATTTTACGACCCTAATATATATCGAGGTATGGGACTTGATTAGGTGACATAAGGTGTTTATATGTGGAACGGTAAGTTGTTACAAACCTCTTCCTGATGATTCTCCAGGTAAGTGACTTTGGTTCTCTTTATATTTACTTGCTAAATCTGGAAGGTAAAAACTTACGGTGAGTTATGTGTTGTGGTGTTAAGATTGGTAATTGTTGTTGTGTCGTTGAAATGAATATGTTGAGATTCATTGTCCAAGACAGCATATTGGTAAGTGTTTATTTAAGGGTATTGTGTTGGGTGTCGATGTTCTAACGTGAGTTTATTTATATTCTGATAGTAATTTTGGGTATATTTTGAGGGTGGTAATTTGCAATTATTTTAATATGGGATTTTGAGGTTATGTATAATGGTATGAAAGTTTTTCTGTGAATCGGTTTGTCTGCACCTGCGATCTGATGTTGCTTCACTTGTAGGGTCTTCTAACTGTTGTTTCATGGGTTTTCTTGAGTATTTTTCTTCATTTTGGATTGGTTTGCTGAGTTTTGTCATAATAGTTCTTCGAAATAACTTGAAACGGATGTTCGACGGGGACATATACCAGTGTTCATTAAGGGGTTCTGTTCTTTAAGGGGTTATGTTCCTTAAGGGGGTCTATTTTTAAGGGGTTCTGTTCATTAAGGGGTTCTGTCCTTTAAGGCGTTCTGTTCTTTAGGGATTCTGTTCATTTAGGAGTTCTGTTTTTTGAGGCAAGTGAACTCATTTACTATTTGGGAATTATAGTTTTCACTAGAAATATTGAGCATTTGGATGTTTATTGTACAATTTTCGTGTTCATCTTGGGGTAACCCAATCTAAAATGTAATGATTTCTTCTGATGTTTGTAAAATTAATATTTTATTGTTAAGATTTGGAAACTAGCTTAGATAGGATTTGCGTGAAACTTCTGATGCCATATTTTCTTATAAATGTAACTGTTATGCTCTGTTAATTTTTTATCATTGTTAATTATATGCCATTCCATGAGCTGATACTTTTCCAATTGAAATTGGTTTCAGCTTATTCATTGATGACTTTGTTCTGCATAGAAGATTTCTGGGCGAACGTGAAGATACTCTGCGCCCGGACGTTGGAATTTTCGTCCTGAATACTGAACGGATCAGATCCAGTCCTCGAATATTCCATGACCTCTGTACAATATGCTTGTAACATTGTATTATAGAAACTTCTCGATGTTGACCAGATTTAAAAAATATGCATGAATATCAATTGTAACAACTGACTGAAGTCAGTAATCAGTTCGACTAGGATGTGTTCAGAATTATTATGGAAAGTGAAAGGAACTTTATTACTGAAGTATTTCATCTTCTAAAACTACATTGCATGCATGTATTAAAAAAACTTTAATTTGTGTTTGAAGATTTGCATATTCTGAATGTACTTTTGCAGTTTCGTCGCCTACATTTGACTTGTCTTGGTTCTTAACCGACGACAATGGTAAGGGGAGGGAGTTCTGTAACGGTACTAACTCCCCATCTACTGTAAGTACCCTGTATTAGACATTGTTTTCGAACTTGGCGCTCGTCATGTGGCAGATAGTACATTGGTAGTCCACCAGAGAGAAGCAGAGTGCAGATAATACTTTAACTATGAATGGTTCGCCAAGTGGCAGCTAGGATCGGACAAAGACTGGTAAACAAATGGAGTTTTCTTTTGTCAGGAATGTCGGGACCATGGATACCAGTGTAGTGTTTTTCTTCTCACTAATTATTGTGGATTACACTCTGATCGGAACAAGATGTAATAACCCATAACTGGGAGATTTCCTTAGGGAACCCGGCAGCTTTGGCTACTTGGGTTTATATCCAAACTTCGTAGTACATCGTCGAAGGCTTACGTATCATAAGACAGTGTGGTTTATGGAATTGCCGTTTTATTTAATTAATTATCATTGTAAATGGCGTTTGGGATTTATACTTCTCGTGTACGCTTTGGATGTGTAATGATCAGTGGCGGCGCGTGGATAACACATCTGGGGGTTCACTACTTTGAAAAATAACGTGGCCAAATTTAATGTTAATTGATGTTTACATAGACGTAAAATAGTGACATTGCATGACTAGAAAGATGACTTTCCTTTGAAGACACACGATTGCAACTCGAAGAAGTTACCAAAACTATGAGAAATGAAAAACAGAGAATATAAGGTGTAATTACCTTAAGCTGATCCAGTTTCGTCTGATGTTGAAGACGTTGCTGGCGTTGGTATAACAGCTGTCGTGTTTGTGTACAGGAAATCCATCCTCCTTTCCTTCCTGGCGGAGAATAAGTCAATTTCTCTCTCATTAAAATCGACTAATTTATGAGTCATCTCCTTCTCGATGGACGACATAGCGAGAGCAGACAGTCTATCTTCATGCATTGTACTCCTCAGGAATGTCATAATCCGCTTTCAAGTGGAAAAACATCTTTCTGCTTCTGAAGTAGGCATGGGGACAGTAATAATTAATTTCAAAAGTTTCATCACTTCTCCGAAAGGTTCCTTGAGATTGTTCTCTATCAAAAAAGCAAGGAAGTCAGTTACATCTTTCATTTCTTTAAAGTCACTTCTTGAATAAATCACCTGCAGTTCGGTTCAGTTTATTTATTTTTATCAAGAAAAGGATAGGATTCTATAACATACGTAAGATTCTCCTCTGGAAAATTATTTTGGAAGGATGGGAAGAATTGGTTGTCAAAGATGGTGGAGGCCAGTAAGTGGTTGGAGAAGTTGAATCTCTCTTCGCTGTGATTTATTATCACGTCACAGACCTCCTTCGCCGCAATGTTCCTCGAGTAATCACTATTTTCCTATCTTCTTTACCCTATGTTGTCTTCTACATTTTCCTCCACAACGATGCTGTCAGCATTGTCCCTTATATTCATAATTGCAGTTTCGAAGGAGCTCACTGCACTTCGCACTGATACAGGGTTAGCAGAACGCTTTTGTAATTGGTTGTATATAATGTTCACGTGAGGCATAACACTGTAAAAGAACTCTAACCAAAAAGTAAACGTTGGCTGTTGTATTTTCAGACGCAGTCCATGTGCTTGGTTCATAGTAGCTGTTTGTCAGCTCGTGTTTTCGATTTTCTCCAAGCATTCCAGTATTGCATCTTTATGCTCGTGCAATGTAAGAACACATCTTGGTTTTAAGTTCCATCTCGTAGCTGAGCCCTGCGGAACTCTTCTGCCCACAACCTCATCAAGAATGCCCACTCTCTGAGGCAAATGAGAAAAAAATGCTGGAATCTCTCCAATGGTGGCAAAGAACAATCGCACTTCTTTGTTGTGGCTAGCAGCCTGAGCCGGAATTAAATTCAATTGATGGGCGTAACAATGCACAAAGTAAGCAAATGGGTAGTCTTGTCTTACAATTGTTTGTACTCCGGAGTGTCGGCCACTCATAACATTGGCACCATCATTACTTTTGGAATCTTCTGAATACGCCTGGATAGTTTGAATCGAGTGTTTCGTCATGACCTCTCAAAGCAAGTTCAAATTCACCACAGAATTTTACGCAGTCAATAATCTTTGGGAGCACGTACCTATTCTTTCTGACCTATTCATTATGACTCTCAATATTCCTTCTGAAAGCGCTACTTAGCTGCTACCTAATATCTGATTTCCCCAGAACTCATAGATCTAAACATGCACTCTTATGTGTAATAGATGCTTCGTGCTTATTGATCTTTTGTGTTAAATGGCTGAGATCTGATACCCCTTTTTTGTCCAATTCGTGTCCTTACCCTTAGCAAAAAGCAAGCACGGGAAACAGAAAAGCCAATTAATGGTATCGCAACCACATAGCCAAGTATTCCACTCGTAAATCTGTGGCTTAAATGTTCTACAAAAATCCTTACCTCTACTAGTTTGCTTCTGTAATGTTCAGGGAGGGAAGAGGCCTGCCACGCTGCTTTATTTTGCACTTCTCTTCCATACTAAGTGTTGGAAAGGTATTCTCTAGAAGAAACCGAACGGTATTAATTTTCACACGGATGAATACACGACACACGCATCAAGACACCGCCACACACCGTGATAACGAACGCCAGATACAATAGAGCACTTCGATAAACGCAGACTTGAGAAGATATTCGCTAAGGTACTGTTCCGGAGGTGGTTGAACTGACGGATCGGAAATAAACACTGCTTCAAGAATGTCTTAGGCAGACTGTTATTCATGTTCTTATCTTGACGTATTTTGCCTTTATGAACACTTCTAAATAAGAAAACACTTAAGTTAATTACACGCCAAATCAATACTAACAAAAACACACTTAAATGTCTACAATTTATAGACTATTTGAAGTGTACATGTTTCGAAACAACAATGGTTTCTTCTTCAGCTCAATTAAGAGAAAAATACTTCAGCACAATTAAGAGAAAAATACTTATTCTAAGGGAAAAAATACTTAAATGAAAAATGGATATCCTTACAATACGTTTTTAAAATAATAATTTGGAAAAAAACCATTTATAAATCCTTAAAATTATCTATGAAAATTTAGGCAATTATATTTTTAATCTTCTGAAAAATATATCTATGAAAAAATATTGTAAATATTCCTCTTCTGAAAAAAAAATATGGTTCGCTGAACATAAACAATATCTTAAAATAAACTAGTAAAGCTTTAAAGTGCTATACCACGGAGTTGAAATAACACATGTAGTCATATCTATGGAACTGATACAATCTTAGACCCTACTAAGAGCATCAAGTCTACATTTCGATGTTAATTCAGTTCTTATATGCCTTCTGTTCCGCATGCCAACCATTTCAATACGTGGTGATATCTCAATCTAGGAAATTCAAACAAAATTTTAGTTGTTTAATAGTGTTGGAGTTTGAAAAAAAAAATTAAAACCATCCTAAACCTCACATGGCATTCTCCTCTCCCTCCTTGTTGATACTTCTAAATAATCAAAAGTTTACATTAATTACATAAACATAGGCTACGTACGCCTATTGATGTTATACAAATCGTAGTTACCAAAATATTCTGGTTCATTGCCATTAATTATATCTAAAACGCAAATCGTGAAATTAAAATTAAAGGAAGGACTAATGAAAAACCCTAAACAAACTTCAATTGCAGACGAATGGGCACTTTTGAAGAATGAAATAACAAAATCCGCAGAAGAAAACATAGGTAGGAAAGAAAGAATAGGTAGAAAACCGTGGATCACTCAGGATATACTAGAATTGATGGATGAAAGGCGGAAACACAAGAATGTAAGAGATGAAAAGGGGAAAGCAGAATACAGACGTCTGAGAAATGAGGTTAACAAGAAGTGCAATGAAGCAAAAGAAGAATGGTTGAAAGAGAAATGTGCAGGTATAGAAAATTGTCTGAAATTAGGAAAAGTAGACACAGCTTATCGATGGATTAAGAATACTTTTGGGGAAAAGAAGACTAAGTGCTGTAATATTAAGGACAAAAATGGAAAGCCTCTAACAGATAGGGAAGAAAAGGTTGAGAGATGGAAAGCTTACATAGAGAGTTTGTATAAGGGAAAGGAGATTGAGAATCATGTAATGGAAAGGGAGGAGGAAATTGATGAGGATGCGAAAGGAGATTTAATATTGAGATCAGAATTTGATAGAGCTTTGGAAGACTTAAGCAGGAACAAAGCACCAGGCATAGATGATATACCGATTGAGTTGCTACGCTGCATAGGAGATGAAGGTCTGATCAGGTTATTTCACTTGGTGTGTAGGATTTATGAGACAGGTGAGGTACCCCCTGATTTCAAGAAGAATGTTATCATCCCTATACAAAAGAAAGTGGGAGCTGACAGATGTGAAGATTACCGTACAATCAGCTTGATTACTCATGCTTCAAAGATCCTGTCTAGAATAATTTACAAGAGGATTGAAAGCCAGATAGAAACGGAGTTGGGCGAAGACCAATTTGGTTTCAGGAGAAATGTAGGAACAAGGGAAGCTGTACTAAGTCTTAGGCTGATTTTGGAAGGTAGAATAAGGAAAGATAAGAGAACGTTCATGGCTTTTGTAGACTTAGAAAAGGCTTTTGATAACGTTGATTGGACTAAATTGTTTGACATTTTGAAATCGATTGGAATAAAGTACAGGGATAGGAGGGTGATATACAATCTATACAGAAACCAGATAGCAGTCATTCGAGTTGAAGGACATGAGAGAGAAGCTGGTATTCAGAAAGGTGTAAGGCAAGGCTGCAACTTATCACCCATACTTTTCAATCTTTACATTGAACAAGCAATGAAGGAAATTAGAGAAAAATTTAAAGTGGGAGTGAAGATTCAAGGAGAAATAATTTCAACTCTGAGATTTGCTGATGACATCGTCATCTTGGCCGACAAGCCTGAGGATTTGAATGATTTTTTGAATGGTATGGACTCCGTCTTACGGAAAGAATTCATGATGAAAATTAATAAATGTAAAACAAAAATACTGGAATGCAGCCGAAATAAATCAGAAACCTCTATGGAGATCAAATTGGCAGGTGAAAAGCTGAAGGAAGTAGGAGACTTCTGTTACTTAGGAAGCATAATAACCAGTGATGGACGAAGCAAAGAGGATATAAAAAGTAGGTTGGCTCAGGCAAAGAAAGCATTTCTACAAAAAAGGAATCTGCTGACATCGAATATAGATTTAGGTATTAGGAAGTCATTTTTGAAAGCCTTTGTCTGGAGTGTGGCGCTCTATGGAAGTGAAACTTGGACTATTGGTGCAGCAGAAAAGAGGAGAATTGAAGCATTTGAAATGTGGTGTTACAGGAGAATGATGAAGATCAGATGGGTAGATAGGGTTACAAACGAAGAGGTATTAAGACGAGTGGGAGAGGACAGATGTTTCTGGCGACTGCTAATGAAGAGAAGAGATAGGTTGGTAGGACACATACTAAGACACCCAGGAATAGCAAGCTTAGTTATGGAAGGAAGGGTCGGGGACAAGAACTGTAGGGGTAGACCAAGGTTAGAATATGTTAAACAGATTGCCTCGGATGTAGGGTGTGGTAGCTATGTAGAGATGAAACGTTTAGCTCAGGACAGGGAGGCATGGAGAGCTGCATCAAACCAGTCAAAAGACTGAAGACTCAAACAACAAAATCCCTTCAAAACGTACCATAACAGGCAAATTTTAAACCGCACGCTTAGAGACAATATATCGGCCAGGGCTGCATCGGCTAACTTCGGGGTGGTTCGAGGTAGATCGTGTCTAGCGCTGGCTTGAGCTGGTCCTTTCACCAGCGATAGTTAAGCTTTGTTCTCGGCTTACACCCCTTGCCTCACACGACCCCGCGCCCATCGCTCCCTCCTTACGTCCCACCGCCGAGCGCCAGCGATCCAGAAATTGAACCTTTCGCGCGCCAGCGATCCATAAATTGAACATTTTCGCTGGTTCCGGAGAGCAACCGAGTGTTGATGTCAAAATTATCCCTCCGAACGCAAATTTACATGTGTAATTAAAGAAATACGCACTTGATTTACCATTTTACTAAGAGTTATATATTTCTAGGGGATTCACTGAACCACTGAACATATAGAACGCGCCGGCACTGGTAATGATTTGTGCTGCGTTACGAATGGACACCAAACCTGTGGATATCGACAAGAAATATGGATCTTCTTGGTATTAAAATATAATATGTTGTTTCAGACAACTTGAAAAGAAATGCGAAAATGATGTTGGTATCAATTGTGGCCAAGTATTGTACGTCGTGCATTTGTAAGTATTTGGTGAAAGGTGCAAGGCCCTGCAATGAAGTAAGTCCGGATCTGGAAACTGTTAATAGTGGTGATGAAAAGTCCCACTGGTAACGACAGGACTAGCTGACAGTGGCTCTAGTCCAGTGGCGGATCCAGAGGGGGGCACCAGGGGCAAGTGCCCTCCCCCCCCCCCCCCCCCGAAAAACCAATTGTCTGCCAGATTGATATTGCCGATAAAAATGATTAATTCGGCAAACGGTACTGCAAGTAAAATCTTTGCTGTATTGCCTGCATTCATGAATGTGGTCACTGTTTGTTATCATATAGTATGTAATGGCAACACTGTTAAAATAATCGCTACAATGACATACAATTTTTTATGTTTAGGACAGGTAGAATTAGAAATATATTGCATAATCCTTTGTGCCATCGAGCGCCTTCCAATACTACCTGACTATTTGACTGGCCGTGGCCAGTACTTTTAGCCAATTTTCATTTATGAAAAGAATAGGCTTATGAGATCACATTTTGTCCGTGTGTCTGTCTGTGTGTGTGTGATGGTGTATGCCCCCCTAATAACATCTAAACGACTGGACCGATTTCAATGAAACTCGGTACGTTCATAGCACTATGCCTGACGACCCCTCCAAATTTTGTTACGTCTCACCAATCCTACATGGCGGCTGTGCGAAATATTTCACCAGCATTCAATATCTCCGAAACTATTACCGATATCACCCTGGAATATTGTACGGAGATAAAGGGATCTACTAGAAGTTCACCTTTGTGACGTTTGAAAACCTGGTAACTACAAAACCAACATGGCGGCCAAGCGAAGTTGCGACTTTTAAATAGACGTTTCACGATTTAACCAACCAAGCGCAATAAAACTTGGTACAGTATATGTTTATATACATTGTAATGCACCGACATCTAACTTCGTTCAATTGTTTAGATAACCTCAAGATGGCGGCTGTGCGAAATATTTCACCGGCATTCTATATCTCTGAAACTATTAGTGGTATCACCCTGAAATTTTGTACGGAGATAAAGGGCACTTCAGAAAGTTCATCTATAAGTCTTAAAAAAAACGGTTAACTACAAAACGAAAATCGCGGCCAACCGAAGTTGAAAATTTAAAATAGACCTTTCTCGCGATTTAATGATCCAAACGCAATGAAACTTGGTACAGCAAATGTTTATACACATTGCAATGCAATGGTATCTAATTTAGTTCTATTGTTTACATAATTTCAAGATGGCGGATGTGAAAAATTTTAAAATTATGTTTTTATTTCTTGTGTCGTAATCATGCGATGGAAGTGAATGTTTGAATATTGAACCTGCGCAATAATTTTCCTTTAATGGTACATGACTATATGCCCTATATATATAACAATCCAACATGGCGACCATCCGAAATATTTAGACGGTTCTCAATATCTACGAATCTATTACAGCAATCAAACTGAATTCCTTAATATTCACAGGGGCTATGAACATAAGTTCACCTATAGGACTTTCAATAACCTGGGGATCACAAATCCAACATGGCGACGACGCGAAATATAAATATTTACATGGTAGTTTCTCGCAATTTAACTATCCGAGTGCAGTGTCACTTGGTGCAGTAAATCCTTATACAAATGTTAATCCACTGGCATCTAATTTTTTTCAATTGTTTCCATAACCACAAGATGGCAGCTATACGAAATTTTAAAATCTCGTTTTTACTTCTTGTGTCCTAACCATGCGATTGAAGTTTGAATACTACACGTACACAATTATCTTCATGTAACAGTACATAACTCTAAGACCTACATATATAAAAATCCAACATGGCAACCACCCGCAATATTTAGTCGGTTCTCGATATCTACGAATCTATTACAGCAATCAAACTGATATTTTGTATGTTGATAGAGGCAATTAACATAAGTAGGATATATGAAAATAGGCTGTATAGTTCTTCACGGAACTACTTGTTATTTATGTGACTAGCTGTGACTCGTGACTGACAATGTTGGCACTATGTAGGCCTACATATTTTGTAACATTTGTGCAGTAGACTTGTATATTGTCTTCATAGTCTCTATGATTGCATATGTTTTAATACACATTAGACTGTGTATTGTGCATTAAAATGTGGAAATGTACATATTCTGTAGAATTAAAAAGGGTTATTTTACATAATGACAATGACTTGTGTAATTGAAACTGAAACCAATAAACAATTTTAATATAATGAATTTCTTGTAGAATTATAAAATCTGTAGGTTCAATGTTATGTGTAGTGTGTGTAGATTAAATACAAATTTAGTAATTTTATTACATAATTTCTCTAGCTACTCAAATCCTGGTGTGCCCCCTCCGAGGTGAACCTCTGGATCCGCCACTGCCCTAGTCTACGTGTCAGCTTTGCCATTTCTTTCCATGTCCGAGATGTTACCGTTGTACATTCGAGGTGGTAGTTTCTTCTCCATATATAATTCCCATCCTCTGGACATCTGTCGCAACCTATTTTCTCCCTTTCTTTTAATTTTTCCAGAGCACTAAACCACACATCTACTTCCTCCGAGCAATCTACATACAACATTATTAATAATAATAATAATAATAATAATTATTATTATTATTATTATTATTTGTTAGGGGAGGAATTATCTTCCAAAGTAAGAGTGCCTCTTTGCCAGTGAATGTCTCTCGATGAACTATAGCCTCGAAAAGCTAGAAGTCATGGAAAGGAGAATTCTTAGAAAAATCATGGGTGCAGTTCAGACTGAAGATGGATGGAGACTGAGAAGCAACGGAGAAGTCTACCAGAACGTGGAAAGAATCTCCGCGTCTATGCGGAAGAGAAGGCTGACATTCCTCGGACATCTCTATAGAATGAACGACCATAGATTAACTAAACAAATATTCGACTATCTCTGGAAGAAAAAGACCACCACAACATGGATTAAGGAAGTTAGGAAAGATTTAGAAAAGTTAAACATCACAGAATCTCAAATGCTAGAAAGAAATGTATTTAAGAGCAAAGTGAACAATCTGGAAGGGTTTCAAGATGAAGGAAGACCTAAGAGAAGTGGACGAACTTGGACAGAAGACCAAAGAAAAAATGCCAGTGAACGCATGAAGGAATATTGGAGACAGAGGAAACTCCAGGCAAAGAATAAGAAAAAGAAATATAGTTGTTGCGTGATCCTAAGTGGTCAATTCGCTTGAAAAAAAAAATATTATTATTATTATTAATCTTGATTGGTCACATTGGACCACTTGAGTCGTTCCACAATCACTTCTTCTTTGAAGGTAGTACTGCTTGGTTCTTGCGCTCTTTCCAGTACTTTTTCATTCTTTCAGATCGGGATTTTCTCAACTCATCTGAAATCTCCATAGGCTTTCTATGAGTAATTTCTGCAGAAAATGTGTGAGTTTTAATAATAATAATAATAATAATAATAATAATAATAATAATAATAATCAAGGAGGCAGTGGCTCAGTCTAGTCGAATTGAGGCTCCTGATATTTGTATAGTTTTTAGTTCCTTCACGTTTAATTGTTTATTTTATGATTTATACGATGATTTTAGGTGATTTACTATTGGTATTTAGTTTTTTATGGTGTTGTGAGAGCTCTTATAGCGATATTTGATAAATTTGTTACGCGTGATCTTTGTTGACTCAGTTGCTTAGGAATAACTTGAACCAGGTTAGGTTATACATCTTCATATATGGTAATATTCCTTTGAATAGTTAAATTGAGACTTTGTGTTGTGTATTGATACGCCGTTAATCTATATACTGTCCAATAGGGTGGAACGAAAAAATATTGTTTTCAATTTCAATACGTAATAGTGATAAGAAGTTGCCTTTTGCTATTATTAAACCAATTGTAAAGTTTGAACATGATTGGAGTAGGGTAAGAGGTGCCGCAAAGGGTTAGAAATTGTGATTTTTTACTGACATTTAAGAAAATTCAATACATTTGGATCGGCAAAAAATATTGTTGTATTTATCAATTTCTGCTTAAAAATGGCAGTTTTAGGTGACTAAAATGCACTAGCTAACAGCTGATCAATGTGATCATAGTTGGTGACATAGTATGTACGGTTAGAGTGGAGGGAGAAGCGTGTTACTGCTTGTCTGCAGCAAGTAGGTGGGAGGAGGAGCGACTTGTCTCTCTATGCCTCCGAGTTCAGTCCAGTCTAAGAGTTGGAGTGAGACACAAGTAGTTGTTGTGAAGTGCAAGTTGCGAATGATTAATTTTGATCGTGTTGGTAGTGTCAGTAAATAATTTGTTAATGGACCTTTAGTGTATTTGCATAATACTTACAAGTTTTTTGTTAATGAGATGGCAGAAATGTTGTCAAAGTGAGTTCACACTAGACTTCAGTGGGAATGTCCCATTTTCGGTCATCCTAAAGTTTGAGTGATACTTATTTACCAACCTATGATGATGTCATGATGAATTACCTTTATATTCGAAATGAGTTGAAACGAGATATATCAACGAAAGAGCCAACGGTGAGTGAGATATTAGATATTCTAACGGAGAAAGTTGAAAGTGTTTGGGTTAAAGCATCAATTCCTACAGTGTCTCGTACCCGTATGTTGCAAATGGGAAAAGCATATCATGACAAGTATAGAAATATATTGATATCAAAGGGAAGAATATGCACAGAAAATTATGATTTAGCAGTAGACAAATTTTAAAATGAAAATAAGCGTCGTTTTGATATAGCATCTTGCAAGTGCAAGTTGCTCTCAGAGTGTAAGTGTACAAAAGACAAAAAAGTACCCGAGCTTGAACAAAAGTTTTCAATAGATCAAAGAACTGATAGGAAAATGTGTATCTGCATACTTGATAAGTCGGTTACTAAGATTTTGAGCCAGAGAGAGGATCGAAAGTTAAAGGTGATTCGACAAGAGCTTAAATACAAACAACATTTGGAAGCTGAGGCAGCTAATACAACACAAACTGACGTGGTGCTTCAATCTGATGATTCAGATGACGAGTTGCCGGTAGAATCGGCCAATATGACTGGAATTGATGTGCTTCAATCTGAAGATTATGACACAGTAGATGAGTTTCTGACTGAATCAAACACTTATGGAGACTGATTTCGTTTTCACGTTACCTTTGCAACGAACATCTCCAAGTAATCGACCCGGTTATTCGAAGAAATGGCTACTATGCTCACCCTGAATACATGCTTGTCTGTATGTTAAGTGATGAGAGAAAACACATAAGAGAGTTAGGCCTCCGACGACTTTTGAAGGCAAGGTCAGAACAGAAGAATGAGGTACGGAAGTGTGTGAGACCTAAACTAAACTTCAAAGCTGAAGATTATATCGACATGATCAATTGGGCTGAAGTAAAAATCACAGAACCACCGATGACAAAGCACGTAACTGATGAGGAACTAGCCAAGTACATAAGTGAAGCAAGAGAAAATTGCATGATGCATTCTATTGATTTTCCACGTTTTATCTGTCATACACAAGCAGTGGAAAGAGTAATCAAACTTCTAACAGAATCATCATTCTGTGTTTGAGGTCTAGAAGAAAGAAATGGATTTGTCAAAGCCAGAATTGCCTCACACAATATGATGCCAAAATTTGATACAGAGAAACACTTTGCCTAAAATGTATTTGAGAACATTGAATATCCTTTAGCTTTGTTATAGTATTTTATTTGTCTATTATTTGCATTTTATGAATAAATGTGTGTTCTTATCTCAATGGTTATGACTTTATTGCTTAGATTAAGTACATTTTCTACTCTCTGATTTGGTTCAATATAATCACTGTATTATAAAAATGAAAGGAGACATTCTAAGTACCTTAAATAAGACTTAGTCAAAGAAAAATCATTACAATATCATTTCTATCCCTATCTTACTAAGACAAAACCAAAAAAGTACACTATTAAAGAAAAACCTTTATTTATTCATGTTTTAATATCTACTAAGTGGACCTATAAAATGATGATGGACAACAAATTTAAATTTTTTGCATTATTTTAGGCGTAGTTTTAATGAAATTGAAATAATAAACATAAAACACCATCAATAAAATAAAAAATAAAATTCTAGAAAATTCGAAAATTTAAAGACAACAAATTATGTTCAAGGCTTTTGCGGCACCTCAAGATGTGGTTCTATCACAATTAAACTTTGTAGAATATCTTCTCACATAAAAAGACAAATTTTAATCACTATTAGAATGGCTGATACAGAAAACTATGTTTTGGCCTATACCAACGTTCCACCCTACTGTCCAATTGCATCATCTGTCCGACAAATTAATGTGAAACGTTGTTCTGATTCATACGGCACGCAGGTTAGGGTTATGTGAGAAGATAATTATCAACTAAACGGAGCTACTGATTCTTGAATTGTGTCCGTCCTTCAGTTACAATAGTGTATCCTGTTTCCATATCTCCTGTCACTGTGAGTACTTATGATTTCATATAGTGCATGCTTATGCAATGTCCAACTTTGGTGAACTATTCGAATTACGTCGATCATAGCACGAAGTTCTTCATAATTTTTCTCTGACAATTCATATGATCTAACAATGTTGGCTAGGGGCCGTTCGTTTCATTTCTTTTCCGTGAGTAGACTGAATTGGCAACTCCAGCTATCTGATATGACATCTAGCGGTAAAAATGAGAAACTTACCAAGTAGGGTACATTTGTCACGTGGTGATTGTTGGTATATGGTTTCTTGTATTCGTAAGCAGATCGAGGTAAAATCTTCGTGTCTTTATACATAAGTAATAAGTTTTACTCGTTGATGGAGTGTAAAATTAGTAAAAGCAAAGTATATTGCTCAGTTTACGGCTGTAAGTCGATGCATAAGAGGGCTGTGGATATAAGTTTTCATCACTTTCCAAAAGATGTAAATAGCAATAGCCGAAAGGTGACGATACCAAATAAATACGGGCAACAGGAGCGGGTAGGACCGCTCACCACTACACTCACTGACGACAGGACGGGTTGTTCACTGCTTACGCCGAGCCAAGCCGCACCAAGACAGTCAAGCTTCACGAGTCAGGTATCCTTCCCCCTCCCTAGTTCATTTCCAATTACCCTACCAACCGCCATCACCTCGCTCTGCGATATCCGAGCCATTGCACTACGAGTGATATAGGCCTAATTTGACTTCGCAGGGTAAATATCAACTCTGCGAGACACTGCTACCAGTCCGATATTCAACACCAAACCCACCAGCTAACCATCCAAATCAAGCAATTCCTGTGTCCCCCGAGCTTTAATACAAGTTAAACTCATCCCTTCGCCCTACCAAGCAGCAAATAATTTCTACAGTCTACGGTACAGTGAGCAAACTCAAATATAGCTTTTAGGCCTAAACGTAACAGCGCCATGACCCGAACTGCTCAAAAACAAATACCAGCAGACAACTGATGCTTGATAATATGCAATTGACACATAAAATAAAGTGGAACACTCAAATTAGATCACGTGTATCGCACAGTTATACATATATACAATCAAAAATAACCCTGTCATTATTTTAGGGTCCACATTTACTGATTATAACCGAAAAATATTAAAATGTTCCAAATCAAACGCGTGTTATTGAGTATTTTTACCCTACTTATCCAGACCGACCGCAGCGCCCCAAGTGTTAGTTTGAGTTGCCAATAGCCCTATAATTTAACGTAAAATGAGTAGGAGGAGGAAGAATTTGCAAGAGGAGAACTCTGGACTTGGTCCTGGGATGAGGTTCCCATCGAATCGTGAGAGGCCGAGAACGGATATATCTCCGATCGGTCGAGCTCATACTGAAAACTGTTCTCCGTTAATAACTATAAGCAGCACCCAAGATCTCCCAGCTGCGTCCTCAGTAGATGTTTTGTCGTCATCAGAGACTTCAACCACTGTTGCAGGACTACCGAGAAGACGCATTCAATAGTCAAATGACATGAGCAAGGAAGTTATGCGTCTCTATTATTCCGTTAAGAAACTAGAAACTGATATGACTATGTACAGGCACCCTTTGTGGCAAACATTTATTGAGAAATACCCTGGCTAGTCTCAGCGCCTCACAGAACAAAATTTAGCGGATAGAAGAAGAGCTATTGTCGGAAAAAAGTTGTTGTCAACTTTGGAAATCAATGAAATAATATGCGAAATCGTAGAACAACTCCAAATCAGAGACTCCGAAGATCTCATACTGCAATTACGGGAATAACAGGTTGCTTTGGAAGAAAAAGATGAACATCAGTTGGAAAGAGAATCTCAGTCACAAACTCGTCTGCATCAAGATATACAATACGCTGGTTTTGTGTGAACAAGCAGTCCCCTATTTCCAACAAGCAATGGAGAAGTACTATGGGACTAACCCATGTAGTCGTCTCAAGATCCTGAAGGTAAACACCTCTGTAAAGTTTAGCATAATCGTGAGCCATCTTAACAACACAGTTGTATCTAAAGCTCTAGATGGCGTGGATGATATAGAGTACGTCCAACTGGTGATTTATTGTGGTGCGTTAGTTGCCGTACAAGCGATTGGTATTAAAATTGTGCCACACTATGCAAGGGTCCGTGCGAGCTCATTGATGCCTCCCCCATGGCAAAAGTGCCTGCAGAAGAAGATTGAGGAGCTTCGTAGAGAACTTGGTCAACTGACACAATTCAAAAGAGGAAATCGGTCCTTTAGACAAATCAGGAATGTAGTGCGCATAATACAGCCAAGTCGTTTAGATGAGCTGGATCAAGACAAGCTGCGGAAATAATAGACACGCGCATTCAGAGATTGGCTGTCTATAGTAAACGGCTACGCAGGTACAAAGAAAGTCAAAAGAGGAAGGATCAGAATAGAGCATTTGCATTGAACCAGAAACAATTCTACAACAGATTGCAAAACTCTCATTCAGAACGTCAGAATAATACACCTTCAATCGAAGAGGCTACTAATTTCAGGGCTAATATTTGGGAAGAGCCCAAAGACCACAATGTTCGTGCCAACTGGATGATAGAAGAAGAGGAGAAGTTTCCTGATGCGATTAATGAAATGAATAGCCCTGACATGGAGCATGAGGTGAAGGCAGCGACTCTACGAACACAGGACTGGAAAGCGCCTGGGCCAGATTTTATACACAACTACTGGTATAAGAAGTTCACAGGTGCCCATGAAGCAATAGCCAAAACCTTCACGCGAATTTTACGATTTCCTGAGGAAGCTCCGGAATTTCTGTTAATGGGAGTTACCTTCTTGATAACAAAAGGTGAAGAATCAAGAGATCCGTCGAACTACATGCCCATCACTTGCCTGTCGGTGCTTTAAAAGCTATTTATGGCTATAACTGCGGAACGTGTGTATAGGCATTGCGAGGCGAATGGGATACTCGCCGAAGAGCAGAAAGGGTGCCGACGGAAAACGCAAGGCTGCAAGGATCAAGTTATAATAGATTCAGTTATCGTAAATTTGGCTATGAAAGGACAAAGAAACTTGTGTATGGCCTACATTGATTACAAGAAAGCCTATGACTCCGTACCTCATTCATATTTGATCGAAATATTAAAAATCTACAAGTGCGATCTCATCATTGTCCAATGCCTACAATCTATCATGTCTAGATGGAATGTGAAACTTCATCTAAAAGACAGATGCCAAGTCACTCAATCCCGTGCAATTGGAATCAACCGTGGAATATTTCAGGGAGATTCGTTCAGTCCTCTATGGTTCTGTCTGTGCTTAAACCCGCTCAGTGGGCAGTTAAATAGGAGTGGAATGGGATTTGAGATGCGAGCTGGTGAGGTGAAGCAGAAGGTTTCACATAGACTGTACATGGAGGACATAAAAATCTATGCAAGTACACGGCGTCAACTGCAAAGGCTCTTAGATATTACGCAAACGTTCAGCGACGATATAGCGATGGAATTCGGACTTTAAAAAATCCAAGGCGATCATACTGGCAAGAGGGAAACTTGATAGAGCAGAGGGCTTCGATGTTGGTCTAGATGTGCTAATCGAGTGTTTGGATGAGGGCGAGACCTACAAATAATTGGGCTTTCTTCAGCTTCGAGGGATCCGACTCACACAAATTAAAGCCAATTTACAGAAGAAGTTCTTTAATCGAGTGGATATGGTTTTGAAATCATACTTGGATACAGGCAAGAAGGTCAAAGCCCTTAACACCTGGGCAGTACCTGTGCTTACGTATTCGTTCGTTAAGTGGTCTAAGACAGATTTGGAGCAGATAGAGTGTCAGTGACATAATATCTGCTTCATCATCCAAAGGCAGCGATCAAGCGTATCACACTACCACGGAGCGAAGGCGTTCGAGGGGTCATTGATCTCACCATCGCCCAAAGTAGGCAAGTGGAACGTCTGCGACAGTACTTCTTTGGCGCAAGAAATACTCCTCTCTATGAAGTCATTGTTGAATGTGATAAGAGATTCACACCACTACAACTTGCAGACATGCAATATGACATAAAAGAGCACGTTACTTCGTTTGAACAGCGCCAGATGGCATGGTTACGAAAAGAACTGCATGGTGTACACATGTGTACACCCTCACATTCTCAGCCAACATCATGTTGACCGATTATTGTCGATCTTATGGTTGAAGCATGATTCGCTCTTCAGTGAAACTGAGGGCTTTGTAATTGCGATACAGGACCGTGTCGTTGCAACAAAAATTTATAGAAATCACATCCTTAAAAAGAATGTAGCAGATGATCGATGTCGTAGATGCACCTCAGCGCTGGAAACCATCGATCATATCATCGGTGGCTGTTCTACGCTGGCTGGTATAGAATATACCATGAGGCACAATGATGTTGCTAAGATCTTACATCAAGAGCTAGCTATAAAATCTGGACTTCTGGATACGAGCATGGTGTACTGCAATTACCAGCCAGCCAACGTGCTTGAAATTGAGGATTATAAGATGTATTGGGATAGACCTATTTTAACCGACCAGAAAATCTTGGCCAATCGACCTGATATTGTCTATCTCAATAAAAGAAACCAAAAGGCCTACTTGTTAGACGTTGCTGTCCCACTTAGCCAAAATATGCAAACTACCCAAGCTAAAAAGATCAACAAGTACGCACCGTTGGCGGAAGAAGTACGAAAACTATGGGGCCTAAAATGCGCGAGAATTTTGCCAGTGGTGATCTCTTCCACGGGAGTTGTTCCAAAGACGTTGGCAATGGCTTTGGAGGAAGTGCAAATGAAGCACCTGATTGCCAGAATACAGAAGGCACTGCTGCTGGATACGTGCCATATTTTTAGGTTATTTTTATCCCAGTAATAAGTTTACAGGATACTTGATTCCAAATCCGTATATTGTAAACTGATTTGTACCATATGCTAATTATGAGAAATTAAAGATAATAATAATAATAATAATAATAAAACAATAAAACAAAGAGTCCAACAAGGAAGTTCACTGTCTCCATTAATATTCATCACAGTGATGGACATAATCCTGAAGAGAATAAAAGAAGAACAGGGTAATGAAACAAATGCCCTTGTCTTTGCAGATGACGTCATGATTTGGGGAGAAAGTGCCAGAGAGGTACAAGAAAAACTGGATTCAGGGGATAAGCTGTTCAAGGAGTATGGGTTGAAAATAAGCCAAAGTAAGACAGTAGTGATGACAACAGTACTGTCTAATGCAACCATTTACCTGAATAATCAGCCTCTACAAATTGTTGATCAATTTAAATATCTTGGTAGCACAGTGTGTAAGGATAACAACAACAACAGTGAAGTAGTAATGCAGCCACCTTCTATGCACAAGATAGAACACTACTGTGGGATAATAAGGTGCCCAGGAAGTGTAAACATATACTGTACTGTTTAAGACATACTACATCCCAATTCTAACTTACGGAGTAGAAACATGCACCTTGTTCAGAAGAGAAGAAAGTAAGATTCAGGCATCCGAAAAGACGTTTATAAGAACAATGCTTCAAAGGACAAGGAGAGACAAAGTAAGGAACGAAACAAACAGGACAGAGGCTGGCATAGATATCAGTGCTACAAAATATTTGCAGAAGCAACGACTAGGATGGTATGGGCATCTTCAAAGAATGGGAGATGAGAGGACACCAAAAGCTTATTTCAACAAGATTATCCCAGGAAAAAGACCAGTAGGAAGACCAAAGAAGAAATGGTTGGACCAAATCAAGGATGATCTTGAAGACAAAGGGCTAGACTGGAGAAGGACCCATGAAGACCAACTATTCTTGGACAGGAAAAGGTGGCGAAGGCTCGTTAACAGCACCCGGGCGACTGGAGCTGGAATTTGATGATGATGATGATGATGAATAATGAAATAAGAGATGGCCTATGCAAGTTTACAGAAAATTATACTTTCTGGTGTATTCCTTGGAATACACGTTTAGTTAGAGTTAGCAGTCGCTGCTCTTTGCTTTTTTTCTTTTTCATTAGTTCCTTTATTTCCTTTCTCGCAGACATCAACAGCGACCTTTCTGTGTTCCCGTTTTGTTGAATATGTGCTTATTTTGTGTTAAAATCTGTTTCAGTTGTGTACTCCCTGCAACCCACCAACAGCTCACCACGCGGTAACCTGTCGAAGCTTTTTAATTCAGCAACTTCAAGAATGGTTCCAACCCACGCAAGCAGATGTCGTCGTTGTCGTTATCTGCAATTTCCATGAAGCCTTTATTTGATGTATCAAAACTTCTTAGTGCCTATTTTTTTATATTATTATGTTTCCACTCTGTATTCATTCCTTTGTCTCCCCCCCCCCCCCTCCCCTTCGTCGCTCTGACTTTTCGAGTGCCTGTAACCCTCGCTGACTTTTTTGTCTGTGCTACGATGAGATAGTCATTCTTCTCAGGAAAAGCTACTGCCTTCACCATGTGTTTAACTTTTAAAACAGACGCCATGTCTTAAAATTTGGTGTAACGGCTGGCCGGAAAACCATCATCCAATCTACAATGAAAAGTTCAGTAACTACCTTCAAGTGATTTTCACCACATTTTAAAGGGATTTTTATTCTAATCAAGAAATCTTTAATGAATTTTATAGTCAGTGTTTGAATTTTGGTAGGTTAATACTGAGTGTCAGCACTACCTGAGGGAAGATGATGAGAAAAAATGAAGTAGGTTTAGGAGTAGGAACAATTTTTTTGGCAAAGAGGAAGAGAATCCAACACTAAACCGAAAGCGAATGAAGATTTAGAATTACAGCACAAGGCCTGTGAAGTACTGGTACTTAAAATGTGCGGGGACCTGTGTAAATATAACTGGGAGTGCAGCGTGAGCTGAGGTCACCTGCAAGACAGCGCTGTGTGCTCTTTCCCTCCCGAACAGGTATTTGGGTACTATGGGGATAGGTAGTACGCTAGCAAGCAAGGATATATGAAAGGAAGTGGATTTATGTGTTCTCCCTTCAAAAGGGTTAGATTTTACTAAGCATTCTGAAACGCTAGGAAGACTTAAATTGGTCGAAATAATTATATTTTCCACCGCTGAAGGATCTCCGACAGAACGGCCAAATGCCCCCAGAGTGGGCAGAGATAAAGCAACTCTAGTGCTTTTAGCAATGTTTTTATTATTGTTAGTGAAAATTGTGAAAGAGTACCAATTGTTGTATCTAAAGCAGGTAAACTCTTACCCAGCAGAGTGCCGACTGAAAGTTTAGAACAAAGGAAAAACCTTAAACCTAACTTAAACAAAACCAAAATTTTGAACAGTAAAACACAAGTCAGAGAGAAAAACTCTACAAGTAGGAAGCTGGCGTAGCAAGCTATACTTGCCTTAATGATTTACCAGAATTTGCTGTAATAGCTAAGAGAAACTTTGCAAATGTTGTTATTGGAGGTTTTGTTTTAAACGCAACAAGTGATAACGTTTTAATAATTCAGTGATTGCCTTTTTATTTTGAAATAGGAAGCAATTTTGGGAGAAGAATCAGGGAAGAGAAGGTCCTGCCTAACCGTTATTCTAGCAAGAGAGATAGAAACAAAATAATAAATAATTTATTTAACAATTGATAGAATTTAGAACAATTAACAATTCTTTAGATTTAGAATATTATTTTGAGTTAAGAATAAATTTTTTAGTTTACAAATTTTGAGGTCTTGGACCTAATAATAAGAGGTTTACAATTAATAAATTATGTTCAACAATGTTCAGGTTTCGAACCAGTTACTAGCACTAAAACCTTAAAAGGGTTTTAAAAGTGTGCATACAACTAGGAAGTTTTAAGCATGTAATGATGATAGTAAATGAATTACAATTTGGATTAATGTTTCTTTGTATTTGTAATTTAGGATATCGGATACTAGTAAACGCTCCTTTTTTTTTAGCGAAAAGTCTATGGATTCCTGAGCAAACAGGATAAGAAGAAAGAGATTAATAAGAGGCTTCTATAACCTCTGTTAATTAAACAGAATTGAATATATGATACATTTAAATGGGGCAGGTCACCTTTTGTGAAGCCTGGATTAAACAAATTAGATATACATTTAACAATTAGAAAACTAGGGGTTCCTGATTACAACAGAAAAAATTACATATTAAAACGTAGAATATAACTACGGTTCCACGAACCTACTACGTTGTCGTAGGATGGCGGAGAGGTGATACTCCGACGTGGCGCGTCCCAGGTGGCGGATAGGGGGGTCCTCACCAGTTTTGCTGGCGGACTTGAGCGAAATAAAATAGCTCTCGCGGACCAAACACACTCCCATTTCTCATCAATCATATTCCATTCATCACCTTTCCAGATCACATCTGGAATTGTAATCCCTGACTACGGTCAGATCATGGGTCCTAGACCAGACAATCAACTCAAGTATGAACAGTCTTCTAATGAACTCTTCCACCGCAAGGCACCATTTGGATATGGTGGGGTGACGCGTAGAAGAGTCAGGTGAGTCGGAGCGCCTGGAAATCCGAAAGTCCAAATACAAACTCAAAATTAACAAACATGGGGAATTTTCATTCTTTGCAACATTAAACATAAATTCGTTAATTAAAATTGGAAAACTTAAGCATTTAACCGATATATTGGACCAACACAAGATCTTAATAACAGCACTTCAAGAACTTAGAAACACAGATCAAGACCCCATTGAATCTGGAGGATACCGTCTCTACAAGGGACCTCCAGGACCACGAGTTATGAAAAATGTCCCCCAATTTGGTATGGGATTTTTAGTACATACCAGTATTATTGATTCAGTGGAAGACTTTTCGTCGAACTCATCAAGGTTAGCAACTTCAACAATTAGGACAGGAAAAAAATATACTCTTTGGTAAACGTTCATGCCCCAACTAATGATAAGAATGTCAAAAAATTTCGAGATGAAACGGACAATTTTTGGGAAGAACTTGCCTTACTAATATCAAACATTCCAGACACTCATGTTAAAATCTTGCTTGGGGATTTTAATGCAAAAATTGGCCAAGAAAGAAAATATCGTCCAATAGTAGGTAAGTGACCAGCTCACAAATTCACTAACAAGAATGGTCAAAGATTAATCACCCTTTGTGAAGAACATGGCCTACGTCTCGAAACTACTAGATTTAAGCGAAGACCACACAAACTTATGACCTGGAAATGCCCTAACAGTGCACTAGGGGAAATCCAGATAGACCATGTTGCAATGGATAAAAAGTTCTACAAAGAAATATATAACGTGAAGGTACTACGTGGGGTCGATGTTGACTCTGATCATTATGTATCCAAGATAAAGATCAAGTTAACTCCACGACGTAAACAAAAATCGTCAAACTCGACCATGCAAAGGCAATATGACCCTAGTTATTTAATAAATAATGTGTCCTATAAGGAAAAGTCTAAAACTCTCTTAAGTGACAAGCTAGAAACGATGGTTGACACACTGAAAACCGTTGCTGTCGAAATTGCCCCTATTAGGAAAAGGAAAAAGCATGCATGGTGGAATGCGGAATGTGATGCTGCAATTCGGAAAAGACACACAGCATGGCTCAATGATCAGCAAAAGAGGACCGCACAATCGGGAGAAGAATTAACCATTGTTCGAAGGGAAACTGCCAAAGAAATTAGGAGAATTAAAAGAGAAAATCAAAGAAAAGTCCATACAAATTATTGATGATTCCTTTAAGCAACACAAAACAAGGGACTATTACAGGACATTTCGTCAATATCATTCTAAATACAGCCCTCCTACACTATTAATGAAATATAAATCAGGTAAACTAGCCCACAATGATACTGATAATGCTAAAATTCTAGCAGATTATTTTAGAGAACTACTAAATGCTGATGAACCTAAGGAATATCTTGATTTTGAGCCTAATCCAAAAAATAAAACAAATTTACAGAACATTATTCCTCCTGACTTGACTGAAGTATGTGCAGCGATTAATTGGCTCAAAAATTATAGAGCAGCAGGAGAGAATTCATTGGTAGCAGAACTATGGAAATATGCAAATGAACAAACCATCTCTAACCTCCATAAACGCCTCATCGATGTATGGAATTCGGAACAAATACCAGAGGAATGGAGAATGGCTGTAATCCACCCAATTCATAAAAAGGGTGATAGATCAGACCCGAACAACTACCGTGGGATTTCTTTGCTTGATGTAACATACAAGATTCTATCTAGAATTATCTTGACAAGAATTCAACAACAACTCGATCAAGAACTAGGAGAATATCAAGGAGGGTTCCGACCAGGTCGCAGCTGTCCGGATCAGATCATCAGTCTGAAATGGATAATGAAATATCATAGAATGAGACAAAAGGATTTGGTTATTACTTTTGTGGATTTTAAGAAAGCTTATGACAGTATCCATCGAGGGTCATTACTTAATATCCTTAGGGAATTTGGGTTACATCAAAAGCTTATCAACCTCATCGGCGTTACTTTGAAAGATACTAAATCAAAGGTTAAATTTCGAGGCACCTTGTCTGAACCATTTGATATCCGGACTGGACTTCGACAGGGAGATGGTCTATCACCGTTATTATTTAATTGTGTTCTTGAAAAGATCATGCGTGAGTGGAACAAAACTTGTCCTCCAAATGTAAAGATTGGTACTAATATAAAACTGAATTGCTTGGCCTTTGCGGATGACCTTGCACTGCTTGCAACCAGTATAGATGAGGCTAAACACCAAATTGAAGAACTTGGGTCTATTGCAGCAAAAGTAGGACTTCAAATTTCATTTGAAAATACTGAAATCATGGCATCCTTTGATGTGGAAACACAAGCTATTACATTGATCAACAATAAAGAAATTAAAGTTGTACATAAATTTAAATATTTAGGGGAGATTATAACATGGAATTTGAATGAGAAAGCGTCAATCGAAAATAGAACAACAAAGTTAAGACAAGCGCAATATATTACTTGGTCTAGTTACAAAAAAAAAATCACTCTCCATAAATGCCAAATTACGACATTACGAATCAGTTATTAAACCGGAAGCAATATATGCTTGTGAAACACTTTTCAAGTTAAACACTCGATCAGTTACTGACACATTACAGAAGATTGATAGAAGAATTCTCAGGACTATAATTAATAAAAAACATCAGGTGGATGGTCAATGGCGTCTATTACCAAATGAAGTGGTTTATAAAGAAACAGAGTCTGTAGTCGATACTATGCGAAAAAGGCGAATTGCCTTTTTTTTGTCATATCTCACGCCTGCCGGATACCAGACAATTAAAAATATTATTTAATTATTTTTTCAAAAGTAAAACAAAGAACTCTTGGTTTATGGAAATTCAAAATGATCTGAATGAACTCGGCTTGAGAATGTCCCAAATTGCTAACAAAGATGAGAAGAATATCTTGAAAAACAAGAACATCCGACTTCCCTTAAAAACCTTTACCCGCAAAACTTACACTATAAGCGATGCAGAGAGAGCGGCAAGGTCAACTAGAATGAAAATGTTTTGGGAAAAGAAGAAAAATAAGAAGCTGAATCTCTAATATTGTTTTTGAGATATGTATATACTTGTTTTGGTTAAGTGCTCCAATGCGGGCGTAACATATTTAAATAAATAAATAAATATAACTGCGGTTATTTAAGCAGAATGAATAAGTTGAACATGGAGAAAAAATGGGAGGGCGCCTATATTTGGGCGAGGCCTTGTTGTGTAGTAACTAGTTTAAATTATACAAATTTTGTAAGTAAGGGGGATAAGGAGTGTAGGAAACATGGGATTTGAGTCCTGGCCAGTTTTATTAATACGAACGAATCGTGACGCGGTAGATCGTTGAACGGACACTGTTTTGCACTAAAGTTTGTTGATAGATTGGAAGATTTCACTATTGCAGTAAGATGGGTTCATCATATTACACTTTGGCGGCGTATAGCAGTATGTATTCTTGATATTGCAGTTTATGACTTCATTGAGTTTGACTCGAATAGGTTTATTGCGTTAGAACGTTTTTGGATAACAGTTAATAGTTCGGTTTCACTTAAAGTGTTGGTAATTTAGACAATGTGGAGTGTAGTTCACACGGTTGATAGTTTAATTTGAATGGAAAGTTCCAGAAATGTAGTGACAGTTAAATGGAGCGGTAATAATCCCTCGAAGGCAAGTTAAGTTTTAGAAAGTTATTAATTGGCATAAATCCCTCGTTGCGGGAAAGAATTCCCTCACTTGGTATAGAAAATGCTGGATTTCATGACTAGTTGAAAGCGTTGTTGGCTAAGAAAAGCGGTTCCCACGAGGGGCAGATGTTGCTCAATTTTGTGAAATCCCAACACTGCCTATAACTTTTAGTAAAAGCATTCCAAATGTTGATTAAAAACTCCTTTTAAAATGTTTTACAAGTTCAATGTAGGTGGTTACTTAACTTGCATGATGCTTGAAGTTGGAGCATCCGCATCCTTTGACACGAAGAAACCAGACATGGCGCCGATTTTTAAACTTTCCTCGTTTGAAGATGAGGATAGCCTCTGACGGAGGACTTAACTGTTCACTTGACGTCCGAACTAGAAGTGGGCGAGTAGAAAGGCACACGAGAGAGGCCAAAAAACGAAGAAGTGGGGGAAGGCAACATAAGAGTCTAAACAGTGTAGGAAACATAGGAAAGAATTCAAAATTCAACACTATGACAATGGAGTACATCAAATAAATCTTCATGGAGATGATAGGTGACGACAGAGGCGAAGCCTGTTGGAGTGGTATTTAAGTCTTCTGGAGCTCGAGGAGTCTGAAGAACTTCGGCGGGTTGAGCCAGTGAAGTTTTCACGGAATAAACAACTAAAACAAACTCAAGAACACAATAAATGCCTGATCGAAGGAATAAGGAGATACAAAGGGATCACTGTTGGTGTCTGCGGGAAAGAAAGAAAGAAAGAAAGAAAGAAAGAAAGAAAGAAAGAAAGAAAGAAAGAATCAATGAAAGAAAGAAAGCAAAGAGCAGCAATTGCTAGCTCTAACTAGACGTGTTTTCCAAGGAATACACAAAATTTCGCAATATTGTGCAACATTGTGCAAATGTTGTAACTGCCCGTCGTGGGAATTGTCATGCTTAATGTAACCCCCCTTTACTACATAAATAATTAGTGTGTGTGGAGCCACTGAGCTTTTGCAAACCATACCCGAGGAATTATCTTTGGAAATGTCATTGAGAACCAGTACTCAGAAATGATACACTTATATTAATTACGTCACCATCTATTCTGACAAACATATTTACAATAATTAAAACACATGCACTTAACCTAATTAACATGCACATAAATAACTTAAGGTGTGAAACTCAAACTTACATATATTACTGGAGTACCATTCTGCATCGTCAAAATCCCAACATACCATCCTTTAAATAAATCAAAACCCTGATTAATGCTCAATTCCTCGACGAATCCAACAAGCAATAGTTAAAATCTTCATCACGTCCATCCTCATGCAATTTGGCAGAACTATAACCAAGAACTACTTCAAACGTCCCAACTAATATTCATAAAACGACGTCGTACAATCATATATCCTAATTTAAGGCGATCAGCATCCCATTTACAGATTGAAGACAAGTATCTCGTAGCATACATAAGAGTTTCGGTCCGTACATATTATTAAAAAATATCAAGAAGTCGACTTATTATGAATTCCCAAACAACGTCCCGCGACTTCGACATCATCAATATAGGCTTCATAATCAAATATCTATCGTCGACTAACATCAAATACGGACCACTCCAGAAAATACGTCTATCCAGTCTTAATGGTTCCCAAAATCTCTCAAATTAAAAACATCTGATCTCCAACCATAGTTGGACAATAATCATCTCCGCCCATCACATCAGACAAAACAGAAATGGAAATATCAAAGATCTCGTAACCAGGCCAACGAGAAGAGGAAATAGAATATAAAGGAATAACAGGTCAAGGAGACACACTACATACGCAGTTTAAAGGGGGGGGGGGGGAAGTTACATTTAAATTAAATAAAATAAACTTTAAACTGCGTAAAACAAATTGAGATGTCTAACCTCAGTGAAGAACATTCACGAGGCGACAAGTAAACAAAGAAAAACTAAGGGGAACAGCAGATCCGAGATGCTCGTAACTAGTACCAGATATTTCATAAATTTCCCCAAATAGACAAACAGAAAATACAAACTTACCCGTACGGCTACAAACAAACAAACAAACAACAACTTACAGCAACGACAAAACAGAATAAATAAATGCAAAAGATAGATATTCTCGGCATGCTCAACATCAGGGAAACCATGATTGATCTGCGACCAATCAGGACATCTCGTATCTCACTATAGCACTGATGCCATACACAAAAAACTAAAATACTATTAAGTGAATCCCAGATTAAATGTTGACGTTACTAGATAATCTTACGTAAGTGCAGACATAAGGAAGGAGAACGCAAAAGAACACAAATACGTTCAATCATTTCCTACATCTCAGTGCAATACAATAATATAGTCCGCACAAATGTTTCCTTTCAGTTGGCAATCACGATTCGTACCCACAACTCTACACAAAGACAGTTGAGGAACGCAGCGCGCTAATTACAGGGCGACGACAAATATCTTCTGTCTCTCTCAGAACTGTGCTACCCTCTTGTGAGCATTCGTACAAATACATCTTTTCACACTGAATGGAGCTGCCACCAAGTGAGTATTGACATAACTTCAACTCCAACTGTCATCACTCGAGTCGAAATGCGTACTTCGAGAATACAGAGTACAGTGCGCCTAAAAGAAACGGCACACTTAAGCCAACTAGCTCGTTACTAAAGTAATGAAATCTAGCTTTTCTTGTACGAAATAAAGGGGATACCTTCCCTGCATCGAGGGATTTCTGCCAAATTCATAGCTGTCTAATACACAACTTTTCTTCCTACGAGGGATCTCAGCTTGCCCCTTAAAACTGTAACTACAATTCTGGATTTTTCCATTTGCAATATACTCAACTGTGAAGAACTATACTCCACACCGTCAAATTACTGCTACTCAATTTTCAATTGAACTATATTAACTGCAACATTAAAACTCTATAACGCCAGAAACCTATTAAAGTTCAGCTCAGTGCATCTCCATAAACTGCAATAGAAACATTTCTCTCATGTTCTACAAACTTGTCAGTGCTTCGAAAAAGTGTATGTGTGGCTTCTTTCGCGTCGCGTTCGTTCGAACCTGTAAAATCAGCCAGGGCTTTAATTCCCCATGTCCTATACTCCCAATTTCCTTTACTCACAATTTAGGTTAATTTAAACTAGTTTCTGGTATCTCCCTCCCACTTTTGTCAGGCATTACATTTATTCACTCTGCTTAATTAGTCAATGTGGTTATAAACCCACATTTTAATACGCACTACATTTTCCTACTGCGTTCAGAAAGTTATAATTTCCTAATTGTTAAACTTTTGTATCTAATCTTGTGTAATCCAGGCTTCACTAAATGTGGCCTGCCCCTTTTGAATTTAGCATCTTTCAATTTCTGTATAAATATCCTAGTGGTCATAAATCCACATCTTAATCCCTTTTTTTATTCTGTTGCAGTGCCCAGGAATTTTAAATTACTTATTCAAAATTATCTTTTTCCCTTTGCTATAAAAGCATTTAACTAAATAATTCGTATCTTGTGCAACCAATCTAAGAAAACTTTATATATTTCTAAAAGAAATACTCACCCAATTTGTAAAGGTTTTATTACTGCTATTGTGGGTCTAAGACCTCTTAATCGCATACATTTTCTAAACCCTTCGTTACGGTCTCTAGCATTTTGTCATATGTCTAAGACCTTTAAATTGTCCAGAAACTTCCTTCTTTAGCCCAAAATAGATCTGAGATCTGAATTATTATTGTTGTTTAACTTCCTCACTTTGTTAAATAAAAATTTAGTATTTGTTTTTTCTACTTCTATTGCTCGAAGAGCTGTCAGGCAGGACCTATCCTTCCCTATATTATCTCTCGAATTAATTCTACCTTCAAAGAAACAATCAAAAATTTCTGAATGCTAAAGTTACCACGAACTCAATCACTTGTTGCGTTTTGAGCAAAACGTCTATTAATATCGCTCAAAAGGCTTATTTTAGCTATTTCTAGAAAATCATTTAAGGCAAGTATTGCTGGCTCAGCAAGCTTCCTACTTAAAGCGGTTCTCGCTTTCTCCTGTGATATACTGTTTAGAATTTTGATTTTGTTCAAGTTATCTTGAGCTGTTAGTTCTCGCTGTGAAGAGGCGCAGGTGCGCTTTATATAAAGGGAGGTAGCGTGCAGTTCGCTACTCCAGTGGGGGTCCGGGCGGGGCAACCAAGAGCCCGCTGATGAGCCAGCTTGGTGTCCTAGGTGAAACCCCACACAAGACACGGCACAAACCTAGAAGAATTGCTGAGTTTTAATTCACTGGCCGTGAAAGCCAATATACCATCTATTTAGAAACCTTCATAGGGGGGTTATGGCTGCTTGAGCTTTTAGTTCTCGTAGTGAAGAGGCGCAGGTGCGCTTTATATAAAGGGAGGTAGCGTGCAGTTCGCTACTCCAGTGGGGGTCCGGGCGGGGCAACCAAGAACCCGCTGATGAGCCAGCTTGGTGTCCTAGGTGAAACCCCACACAAGACACGGCACAAAACCTAGAAGAATTGCTGAGTTTTAATTCACTGGCCGTGAAAGCCAATATACCATCTATTTAGGAACCTTCATAGGGGGGTTATGGCTGCTTGAGCTTTTAGTTCTCGCAGTGAAGAGGCGCAGGTGAGCTTTATAGAAAGGGAGGTAGCGCGCAGTTCGCTACTCCAGTGGGGGTCTGAGCGGGAAAACCAAGAGCCCGCTGATGAGCCAGCTTGGTGTCCTAGGTGAAACCCCACACAAGACACGGCACAAATGAAATATGTATGTGGGGCTTGCCCTTTTTCACTAGGCCTTCCATACTTCGTGTACGATTTATGGTAAATAAATAAATAAAATAATAATAAACCTAGAAGATTTGCTGGCCGTGGAAGCCAATATATCGATTAATACTTTTTTCATTAAAAATACTTTAATATTTTAATGAATGAGGAAATTTTAATATAATTTTGACAGCCAATATAATATCTTGCGTGTTAATACTTTAGTATTTAGAATTATTCTATAAAATAGGCTCCATGTACCATCAGTTTCTTCCAACAAGCATGGCTTCACACATCACAAGTCGGAGAAGTCAGCCTTAAACAAGTTCAAAGAACACTTATTATGAGTGCAGTTATTCACGAAACGATTCCCACGTTGTCTTGTTTAAAACAGTGATAGCACTGCGTGGTTGGATATCAAAATAAAATTATTATAAAAAATGGGGCCGATGGATCCGCTATTTGCGTTTTTAGTAGAAGCTCAATCAGCCGATATATCGGGCTCTGGCACTATAAGGGTTAAAACTGTAATACGTTCTGAATAAGAGAGGTAGGGCGTACCTTCAAGAAGATACACCATTGCCATTCTTGTATATCCTGAGGCCGGCAGCGAGAAGAAGTATGAGCATAGGTATGTAAGAGGAAGTATGGTCCAGCCAAAACAGATCAGAGATAAAAACGTCATACCTGAAAAATAACCAAAAAATGTCAAGTTATACCTGAACAAAGGGGAGCATCATTATCAAATAGTGCGTCAAATTGTTCTCACAGGGGTAAAAGTATTTCTTTATTGCCACTTTGCCTCAAAACCTTCAGATTACAGGAGATAGCTGGACTAAGTTGTAAGCAGTTGATTATTGATTGATTAAATCGTTACAACTATACACATTTTACAAAATTCAGAAAAACTGTACTCATTTTATGAATTTCATTACAATTCCTACTCATTGTGTAACCCGTAAATTTGCAATTATTAAATTATATTGTTACAATTTGGTAAACACAGGTCAAAATAGGATATCAAATTCATACAGAGCAGGAAGAGATATCACATATGCCACTAAAAGGTGCAACCTTGTGTGTGGCATGCATATCATTGATTACTATTTCTAAAAATTGTATAATGGCTTAGTAGAATAACACGTTCTCTGCGAATGATGTATGCAAAAAAAAAAAAAAAAAAAAAAAGAAGGAAGATTGAATTCGCGTTTGTATGAATTTGTTGGCTCAACTTATTATATTTTCAATTTTAATTTGGTTTACTCTGAGAAAATGTTTTATATGCATCATCAGGTTTGCATGATTACCTTTAAATTATTTTCATTTAATAGGGTGAATGTTATATAATTTTGGCGAGAAATACAGAAAGTTACATTTAGCTATACTTAACTTAGGTTGATATAAAATAGAGTGATTCTCTGTAATGCTCCCAGTTTCATACACGTGACTTACAACTTGAATTCTATTTCTATCTTTAAAAATGTATCTAAGTTATATATTTATTTATTTATTTATTTACATATGTTACGCCCGCATTGGAGCACTTAACCAAAACAAGTATATACATATCTCAAAAACAATATTAGAGATTCAGCTTCTTATTTTTCTTCTTTTCCCAGAACATTTTCATTCTAGTTGACCTTGCCGCTCTCTCTGCATCGCTTATAGTGTAAGTTTTGCGGGTAAAAGTTTTTAAGGTAAGTCGGATGTTCTTGTTTTTCAAGATATTCTTCTCATCTTTGTTAGCAATTTGGGACATTCTCAAGCCGAGTTCATCCAGATCATTTTGAATTTCCATAAACCAAGAGTTCTTTGTTTTACTTTTGAAAAAATAATTAAATAATACTTTTAATTGTCTGGTATCCGGCAGGCGTGAGATATGACAAAAAAAAAGGCAATTCGCCTTTTTCGCATAGTATCGACTACAGACTCTGTTTCTTTATAAACCACTTCATTTGTTAATAGACGCCATTGACCATCCACCTGATGTTTTTTATTAATTATAGTCCTGAGAATTCTTCTATCAATCTTCTGTAATGTGTCAGTAACTGATCGAGTGTTTAACTTGAAAAGTGTTTCACAAGCATATATTGCTTCCGGTTTAATAACTGATTCGTAATGTCGTAATTTGGCATTTATGGAGAGTGATTTTTTTTGTAACTAGGCCAAGTAATATATTGCGCTTGTCTTAACTTTGTTGTTCTATTTTCGATTGACGCTTTCTCATTCAAATTCCATGTTATAATCTCCCCTAAATATTTAAATTTATGTACAACTTTAATTTCCTTATTGTTGATCAATGTAATAGCTTGTGTTTCCACATCAAAGGATGCCATTATTTCAGTCTTTTCAAATGAAATTTGAAGTCCTACTTTTGCTGCAATAGACCCAAGTTCTTCAATTTGGTGTTTAGCCTCATCTATACTGGTTGCAAGCAGTGCAAGGTCATCCGCAAAGGCCAAGCAATTCAGTTTTATATTAGTACCAATCTTTACATTTGGAGGACAAGTTTTGTTCCACTCACGCATGATCTTTTCAAGAACACAATTAAATAATAACGGTGATAGACCATCTCCCTGTCGAAGTCCAGTCCGGATATCAAATGGTTCAGACAAGGTGCCTCGAAATTTAACCTTTGGTTTAGTATCTTTCAAAGTAACGCTGATGAGGTTGATAAGCTTTTGATGTAACCCAAATTCCCTAAGGATATTAAGTAATGACCCTCGATGGATACTGTCATAAGCTTTCTTAAAATCCACAGAAGTAATGACCAAATCCTTTTGTATCATTCTATGATATTTCATTATCCATTTCAGACTGATGATCTGATCCGGACAGCTGCGACCTGGTCGGAACCCTCCTTGATATTCTCCTAGTTCTTGATCGAGTTGTTGTTGAATTCTTGTCAAGATAATTCTAGATAGAATCTTGTATGTTACATCAAGCAAAGAAATCCCACGGTAGTTGTTCGGGTCTGATCTATCACCCTTTTTATGAATTGGGTGGATTACAGCCATTCTCCATTCCTCTGGTATTTGTTCCGAATTCCATACATCGATGAGGCGTTTATGGAGATTGGAGATGGTTTGTTCATTTAAAGTTATATATTACAAAAGCATACAATTGTTTAATGCTGAAGACCTTTGTCTCAGCATAGAGTCCCATAGTCGGAAATAATCTATCTTTCTTTAACATTAATCGCAGTATGGGATTCTGCACTTTCTGAACTCTTTTTAGTACATATTCATAGGCAAGAATATCATACTGTATGCAAGAACTGACTTGACTAGGGCATGGTAGATGTCTCTCATTAATCTGTAATTGACAATATGTTTTAAGTTGTGATTTTTTTGTAAGGTGTTTGCATTGGCTTTTCAATTTCATGTCACTATCTATAAATAATCACAGATATTTAACTGTAGCCTATCCACTTGAGCTATTTTAGGACAGTCACAGTTCTGATTGCAGTTCAAAGTTTGTATATTTAGTTAATTAAAATCATCTTCAACTGCTTTAAAGCTGAATCTTACGAACATTGATTTATTTATATTAGGAAATAGTTCGTTACCCTCTCGCCATATCTTTAACACTTTCAATTAAGCAGTTGCAATTTGTTTTACATTTCCCTTTGTTTTACTCTCAACACAAACTACCGTATCATCTGCGTATGATATGACATTAACATTTTCAATTCCATGTATAGACGATTCAATATAGTTGATAGAAATCAAAAATAATAATGGACCCAGTATAGTGATAGTGGTATTGTACCCGTATCCACGAGGTCATACCTGTTGATATCCGAAAAAGAACTGGATCGTAGATTCTGGAAGAACCCGGCTGAAATGCCCCCAAAATTACACCAATTGGGATAAACCTGGGATATGGATATTCAATATAAAAGAATGCGATGAGAAAATGCCAGTGGCAAACTAACAAAAATAAAAAACAGCTCAAAATGAGCTCGAAAACTCATAAAATAAATCTCAGGTATTAGGCTAAGCATTCACAAAAGTAGTGGTTTTTGAGGGGTTCAAAACCCTCCTCCTCCCCACTCTCCTCACGAGATGGCGGCGGTGTGATATCTCGCGAACCCATGGTCGGATTTTAACAAATTAGGTGTCGTAGGACTCGGGCTGACGCCCCCTATCCCCTGAACAACTTATTTCCACCCCAATATAAAACCTACCCCCACTACGGGGTAAAATTGTAATTTTTAAGAAAATCTCGTTTCCAAGTGTGACATGAAGGTGTCTGATTGCTAATATGAAATTAAACGTTGTTCCACACAAGAGACATGTGTACGGAGGAAAGCCAATATGAATTAGCCATTTTGTTTTTTGTTTTTACGCATGCCCACTCATGGCTTTTGTAAGAGGGCGGGCTTTTTTTAAAGATGGCGGCTGTAGTGTAACCTAACCTAACCCACGTGGGGTGATCAAAATTTATTCCAAGCGGCGCTTGTCGAGAGGCAAACCAATAATCAAAGAGGGCATGCCAGGCCTTGAGGCGAGAGCCCCTGTTGACAAGTCCCTGTGGACGGGTCCTTGTTGACGGGTCCCTTTTGACTGATCCCTTTGGACTGGTCCCTGTGGACTGGCCCATGAATTTATCCAAATTCTGCTAAAGGAATTAACTAATTTTTGTTGTTGTTAATATCTCACGGACCTATAAGGCTAGGAACTTGTATGAGGTATTGTAGGACTTGATATGAAGCCCCCTTTTAGAATGTATTTTTGAAATTTTGACAAAGGGCCTAACTACACTTTTGTTAATTTCTCGCGAACCAATCATGCTAGTGACTCGTATGAGGGGTCCTAGCAATTGGGGCGATGTCCCCCTATGGTGGATGACACTATCCCCCACCCCCAAATTGAAAAATCGATATCTTGGAAACTAAGAACCCTAAAATTATGTGTGATAACTTTAAAAATAGGTCATAAGATACGCTTTTACCACGATGGCTCATTTCACCCCTAAAATAGTAAATAGCAATGTTACAGGGAAAAAGGTGTTAAACACTTAAAAACGATAAATGAAACTAAGACCATTTGTTTTTTGATGAAAAATTAGTAGGAGGGTTAAAACTAGCCCGATAATTAAAAAATCGATATCTTGGAAACTAAGAACCCTAAAATTAAGTGTGATAGCTTTAAAAATAGGTCATGACATACGCTTATACCACGATAGGTCATTTCACCACTAAAACAGTGAATAGTGATTTTACAGGGAAAAAGGGTGATAAACACCTAAAAATTATAAATGAACCTAAGATCTTTTGTTTTGATGAAAAATAGTAGGGGGGTGAAAACTACCTAAACATCGAAAAATCGATATCTTGGAAACTAAGAACCCTATAATTAGGTGTGATAGCTCAAAAAACTGGTCATTAAATACTCTTTTACCACCATCGGTCATTTTACCCCTAAAACAATGAATGTAGATTTTACAGGGAAAAAGGGGGAAGCAACAATCAGATTTGGACACATGAGGTGTTATAAGACTTAGGGTGACAATCCCTTCTTGAATTTATTATTAATTTTTTAAAATTTTGAAAAGGACCTAACCACACATTTTGAAAATTTAGATTTTTAACTCTTGTATTTATATTAATATTTTTTTTAGTAGAGAGAGACAGTACCGGCTGTGTTTAAATGAGCATGTCGCTGACCACGGTGGCCATGTCCAATGGATGAATCGATATTTTGTGAAGCATTGATTGAAGAGGGTCATGCGACGACTTGTTTTAAGAATATGTTTTATGATTTTTCCTATGATGCATGCATTAATTTAAATATCCCAAAACGGCAAGGTTACCGATTTGAGATTTTATAAAATAATAATGGGATTTGGACACATAAGGTGTCCTCGAACTTGACATGCCGCTTTCCTTTTATGGCTTATGAATTTTCCCAAAAGATTGAAAACAACAAGGTCTTGGTCTTTTGTTTCTCTTAATATATTGCAAACCCATAATGTTGGATGTTTAAGGTGAGTGATGAAACATAGCTAGGTAGAGAAAGAATTATTGTAGGCTACACGTATGGTGACTGACAAGTCTTTGACCATTGAAACTTGTTTTTAAACCTGGCCGCAGTACATAGGGAGTATAGGTTTCAGGCATGACATGACAAATGGTGTGTACAAAATCCAATTTATCGATTTAAGAATTAAGAGTAGACTATCTATAATTGATTGGTTAAAAAGGGTAGCTAAGAAGACAAGATGGTGACTACACTGAACCAAATCGAACCAATACAATCCCTTTTGGATATCTAATGTTACTTGTTAACCGTTTTGTGCTGCAGTGGCAAGCACTTTTGGCTCTTGCACTAGAGGTCTTAACTCGATTTTTAGCTTTAAGGCTTAGAACGAACCAAACTAAGAAATACGGTTATGGTGGTGAAGTGGTTTAGCTGTTAGCCTTTGACTAAGGTAGACCAGGGTTTGATTTTAGGGTAATACGCATGTCAAAAACACATAAAAAAGCAGGGATAATATTTTAAGACAGATAACGCTTGTATTTTTTCAAATTATTACTTGGATTACAAATACAAAGGTGGACTGGGTTCAATATACAGTTAATGCAAGTAAGATTTTTGATTTGTTTTTGATTTTAGACTTTAGATTTTAGAATTTACATTTTAGATTTTAGATTTTACGAAAAGACCAAACCATAATGTCATGACTTTAAATTTTCGGTAACTAATTATTAAATAAAAACATATAAGGATTTGTATGACTTGGAATTATGTTTTCTATACTATAATTTTTTTGTTTTTAGATTTTAGAAATTTGATATTGGATTTTAGATTTTAGGTAAAGATCAAACTAATATTGACTATTCATTAGACAATGGTATGTAGATAGAAAGATGATTAGACTATATGTTAAGGTGAATTTTTAGGTGTTGACTGGCCTTGCAATAAGAATTGACTAACCAATGAAATTACCAATGAAACACTTTGGCGACTATGCTTGTTATTGACCAGTGAGTAGGGTTTTAGAAAAACTGTTTGCTATTTTGGTTTATATACAACAAATGCATAGACCTACTGAGCGACTATTTTTGCTAATCAGGCAAGGAAAGCATTTCTACAGAATTTGTTGACATTGAATACAGATTTAGGTATTAGGAAATTATTTTTGAAGACCTTTGTCTGGAGCGTGACACTCTATGAAAGTGAAACTTGGACTATTGGTGTAGCAGAAAAGTGGAGAGTTGAAGTGTTTGAAATGTGGTGTTACAGGAGAATGATGAAGATTAGATGGGTAAATAGGATTACAAACAAAGTGGTATTAAGACAAGTGGGAGAGGAGAGATGTTTCTGGCGACTGTTAATGAAGTAAAGCGATAGGTTGGTAGGACACATACTAAGACACCCAGGAATAGCAAGCATAGTTATGGAAGAAAGGGCTGAGGACAAGAACTGTATGGGTAGACCAATGTTAGAATATGTTAAACTGATAGGCTCGGATGTAGAGTGTGGTAGCTATATAGAGATGAAACGATTATCTCAGGACAGGTAGTCATGAAGAGCTGTATTAAACCAGTCAAAAGGCTGAAGACTCAAACAACATGTAGAGCTTACCAAAATATTGTTGTGTAATGGTAAATGCTAGTCAACAAATAGTAATGCTTTACTAAAACCCGTGACACGATACCTCAGAGCTTTTCTAAAATTATAAGATGCCTTTAACCCTATATTAAACATCCAGTTCTCAAGGCTCATAACTACAATGTTATGGAAAAAACAAAACAAAAACTACATTTAATAATGAGCCAATGGTTGAGTCAATGTACACTGGAAAATTTTGTAAACACTCAAGTGCACAAAACAAATTACATTATTAACTGTCAGGTTGGCCGAGTGATTAAGGCGTTTGACTTATGTTCACATTTTCAATAAAAGAAAGCAAGGATTTGAACCCCTTACCTGACATAACTATTGCTTTAACATAGCTTAGCCATACAGTATTATTATGATACTCGATACACAAACCACAGATAGAGTGTATTGTTTAAGTCCACTCTCTCTTTCTAAACATAGCTAGAGACTGTCGATGGTTAACAATAAATTGCATTAATAGTGGGATGATGTAGTGATAGTAATTAAGAAAAAGCAGACAATAACCATAAAATATTTTTATTAAATTCATTTGATAATTGATACACACAGAATACCACTCTCTCTATTTACCATTGTTTGATATGGATTTTTTAAACACAACGCTTGTTATAGATCCTTTTATAACTCTCTTCAGGTACTCTTGTTCTTAAAAACTGGGGAAGTCGCAACGGTTTTATAGACATAAAACCCTCATCCTCGTCTTTTGATCATCATCATCATCAATATCATTATTATGAATATTATCATCAAAATTATGATAGTCATTGTCACCATCATTATCATCATCATCATCATCATCATCCTCAACATCACTAGAACTATCCAATTCCTCTTGTTCCTTTTCACAGGGACCTCATGTAAAGTCTGCGATGCTTTTGATAGTGTTAAGGGTTTCTTAGACATTGACAACTGTCGTAACATGACTTTTTGAGGATATGATAAGTGATTTTGAACAAACACTGCACTATCTTGAGCAACAATATTTTTTTTCTTGGACTTACTTTTTTTTTACCTTGGTTAGAGTATTTTGTCCATTTAAATGTGTATTAATTTGAGATTCACTATAATGCTCGTTTGAAGTAAGTACGTTGGAGCCTTTTGTTTTAATCATTCCTCGACACTTTTTAGATCGTTGTTTTGAACATCGCCAAATAACAGTTCCATCTTTATTGGTTATTTTTTACAATATGTATATCCTTTATAGTAGACACATGGCTTACCATGGCTGGTTGTTGAGACATCCATATTAAGTAATACACATGAATAAAATTTTAGTAAAGTCACTTTAGTAATAATAACAGTAAAATAAGTGAAGTGGATTTATATTTTTTAAAGGTGGAATTTTCAAAGTACTGTCAAGAATAATAATTACATGAACACTTTTTAGACTACAAGTGATTTACACACACATTGCTCAATGTCAAGATTTATGCAGAACACAATTTATAGTGGTTATGATTTTTATTGACTGTAATTGATAGCAGCCATGGTTAATAAGAGCAATGTATACTAGGTGCGTTTCATAGCACGCTCAATTTATAGTAGGTACGATTAGTAGACGCGTTTGATACTGGGCGCGTTTTATACTGATTACGAATTATACTGAGCGCGATTTTTACTAGAAGCGATTTTTACCAGGTGTAATTGATAGCAGGCGCTATTAATACTCAACGCAATTGATAGTAGGCGTAATTGATAGTTGGCGCAATTGGTAGTAAGCACAATTGATAGTAGGCAGAATTAATAGTAGGCGCGATTGGTAGTAGGCGCAATTGACAGAAGGCGCTATTGATAGTAGGCGCAAATGACAGTAGGCGCGATTGATAGTAGGCGCGATTAGTAGTAGGCGCGATTGGTAATAGGCGCAATTAATAGTAGGCGTGATTGGTAGTAGGCGCAATTGGTAGTAGGCACAATTGATAGTAGGCGCTATTCTTAGTAGGCGCAATTGGTAGTAGGCGCAATTGATATTATGCGCAATTGATAGTATGCGCAATTGGTAGTAGGCGCCAATAATCGTACGCTCAATTGACAGTAGGCGCAATTGGTAGTAGGCGCAATTGACAGTAGGCGCTATTGATAGTAGGCGCAAATGACAGTAGGCGCGAATGATAGTAGGCGCGATTAGTAGTAGGCGCGATTGGTAATAGGCGCAATTAATAGTAGGCGTGATTGGTAGTAGGCGCAATTGGTAGTAGGCACAATTGATAGTAGGCGCTATTCTTAGTAGGCGCAATTGGTAGTATGCGCAATTGATAGTATGCGCAATTGGTAGTAGGCGCCAATAATCGTACGCTCAATTGACAGTAGGCGCAATTGGTAGTAGGCGCAATTGACAGTAGGCGGGATTGGTTGTAGGAGTAATTGATAGTAGGCCTTATTTATAGTAGGCGTAATTGACAGAAGGCGCAATTGGTAGTAGGCGTGATTGGTAGCTGGTGAAATTGATAGTAGGCGCAATTGGTAGTAGACGCTATTGATAGTAGGCGCAATTGGTAATAGGCGCAATTGATAGTTGGCGCGATTGATAGTAGGCGCGATTGGTAGTAGGCGTAATTGATTGTAGGCGCAATTGATAGTAGACGCGATTGGTAGTAGACGTAATTGATAGTAGGCACAATTGATAAAGCGAAGTGGTTTTGTGACAGTTCTATATCTTTCTACGGCTTTTCTCTTTTGTTTTTATAACCTCATCAATTAGATATAGAGAATGTACACCACGATTTACATTCTCGAACACACTTTCTGACATATCATTAAACCTTGCATGAAGAAATGTCAGAAAATTTTCACTAACACATAGTACACGTTCACCAGACATTGTGTCCACTTATTGAATGTTGAAAATGCGGAAAGGGTAATTCACTCAGCTTTTTCCTTTCTAATCCGCAGGCATGTCCCATAGCATTGAGCATATTTATTGTAGTAGCCTATAAACAAACAAATAAATCATGTCTATTACACTCCAGCTTATAAGTTACTAGAACCACTATACCATTTTTAAGTTTATAAAGAGCTTTCCATAATGATAAGAAAAACAGCTTACCATAATGAGGGATTGTGTAAGTAAACGTCTTTTGCTGTTTGATGCCACTACTAAAGTTTCATAATAATACAGTATCGCTAAGCTATGTTAAAGCAATAGTTATGCCAGGTAAGGGGTTCAAATCCTCGCTTTCTTGTATTGAAAATGTGAACATAAGTCAAACGCCTTAACCACTCGGCCAACCTGACAGTTAATAATGTAATTTGTTTTGTGCACTTGAGTGTTTACAAAATTTTCCAGTGTACATTGACTCAACCACTGGATCATTATTAAACGTACTTTTTTTCACAACATTGTAGTTATGAGCCTTGAGAACTGGATGTTTAATATAGGGTTAAAGGCATCTTAAAATAATTTTAGAAAAGCTCTGAGGTATCGTGTCACGGGTTTTAGTAAAGCATTACTATTTGTTGACTAGCATTTACCATTACACAACATTATTTTGGTAAGCTCTACATGTTGTTTGAGTCTTCAGCCTTTTGACTGGTTTAATACAGCTCTTCATGACTACCTGTCCTGAGATAATCGTTTCATCTCTATATAGCTACCACACTCTACATCCAAGGCTATCAGTTTAACGTATTCTAACCTTGGTCTACCCATACAGTTCTCGTCGTCAACCCTTTCTTCCATAACAGAGCTTGCCATTCCTGGGTGTCTTAGTATGTGTCCTACCAACCTATCGCTTTACTTCATTAACAGTCGCCAGAAACATCTCTCCTCTCCCACTTGTCTTAATACCTCTTTGTTTGTAATCCTATTTACGCATCTAATCTTCATCATTCTCCTGTAACACCACATTTCAAACACTTCAACTCTCCACTTTTCTGCTACACCAATAGTCCAAGTTTCACTTTCATAGGGTGTCACGCTCCAGACAAAGGTCTTCAAAAATGATTTCCTAATACCTAAATCTATATTCAATGTCAACAAATTCTGAAGAAATGCTTTCCTTGCCTGATTAGCAAACATAGTCGCTCAGTAGGTCTATGCATTTGTTGTATATAAACCAAAATAGCAAACAGTTTTTCTAAAACCCTACTCACTGGTCAATAACAAGCATAGTAGCTAAAGTGTTTCATTGGTAATTTCATTGATTAGTCAATTCTTATTGCAAGGCCAGCCAACACCTAAAAATTCATCTTAGCATATAGTCTAATCATCTTTCTATCTACATACCAGTGTCTAATGAACAGTCAATATTAGTTTGGTCGTAACCTAAAATCTAAAATCCAATATCAAATTTCTAAAATCTAAAACCAAAAAAATTATAGTATAGAAAACATAATTCCAAGTCATACAAATCCTTATATGTTTTTCTTTAATAATTACTTACCGAAAATTTAAAGTCATGACATTATGGTTTGGTCTTTTTTAAAACTAAAATCTAAAATGTAAATTCTAAAATCTAAAGTCTAAAATCAAAAACTAATCAAAACTCTTACTTGCATTAACTGTATATTGAACCCAGTCCACCTTTGTATTTGTAATCCAAGTAATAATTTGAAAAAATACAAGTGTAGTCAGTCTTATAATATTATCTCTGCTTTTTATATGTTTTTGACATGCGTATTAACGTAAAATCAAACCCTGGTCTAACTTAGTCAAAGGCTAACAGCATAACCACTGCACCACCATAACCGTCTTTCTTCGTTTGGTTCGTTCTAAGCGTTAAAGCTAAACATCGAGTTGAGACCTCTAGTGCAAGAGCCAAAAGTGCTTGCCACTGCAGCACAAAACGGTTAACAAGTAACATTAGACATCCAGAAAGGATTTTATTGGTTCGGTTTGGTTCAGTGTAGTCACCATCTTGTTTTCTTAGCTACCCTCTTTAACCAATCAATTAAAGATAGTCTACTCTAATTCTTGAATCGTTGAATTGTATTTTGTACATTTGTCATGTCTTGCCAGAAACATATACTCCCTATGTACTGCGGTCAGGTTTAAAAACAAGTTTCAATGATCAAAGACTTGTCAGTCACCATACGTGTAGCCTACAATAATTCTTTCTCTACCTAGCTATGTTTCATCACTCACCTTAAACATCTAACATTATGGGTTTGCAAAATATTAAGAGAAACAAAAGTCCATGACCTTGATGTTTTCAATCTTTTGGGGAAAATTCATAAGCTATAAAAAGAAAGGGTCATATCAAGTTCTAGGACACCTTATGTGTCAAAATCCCATTATTAAATTATAAAATCTAAAATCAGTAACCTTGCCGTTTTGGGATATTTAAATAAATGCATGCATCATAGGAAAAATCATAAAACATATTCTTAAAACAAGTCGTCGCATGACCCTCTTCAATCAATTCTTCGATTCATCCATTGGACATGGCCACCGTGGTCGGCGACATGCTCATTTAAACACAACCGGTACTGTCTCACTCTACTAAAAATATTAAAATAAATTCAAAGTGTCCAAATCTGATTGTTGGTTCCCCTTTTTTCCTGTAAAATCTACATTCAATATTTTAGGGGTAAAATGACCGATTGTGGTAAAAGAGTATTTAATGACCAATTTTTTGAGCTATCACACCTAATTTTAGGGTTCTTAGTTTCCAAGATATAGATTTTTCAATTTTGGAGTAGTTTTCACCCCCCTACTATTTTTCATCAAAATCAAAAAATCTTATGTTTATTTATCATTATTAGGTGTTAAACAACTTTTTTCCCTGTATAATCACTATTCACTAATTTAGTGGTGAAATGACCTATCGTGGTATAAGCGTATGTCATGACCTATTTTTAAAGCAATCACACTTAATTTTAGGGTTCTTAGTTTCCAAGATATAGATTTTAAAATTTTGGGGCTAGTTTTAACCCTCCTACTATTTTTTCATCAAAAACAAAAGATCTTAGTTTCATTTATCGTTTTAAGTGTTTAACACCTTTTTCCCTGTAACATTACTATTTACTATTTTAGGGGTGAAATGACCTATCGTGGTAAAAGCGTATCTTATGACCTATTTTTAAAGTTATCACACATAATTTCAGGGTTCTTAGTTTCCAAGATATCGATTTTTCAATTTGGGGGTGGGGGATAGTTTCACCCCTCACCCCCAAAGAGGGGATCGCCCCAATTGCTAGGGCCCTTCATACAAGTCACTAGCATGATTGATTCGCTAGATATTAACAAAAGTGTAGTTAGGCCCTTTGTCAAAATTTCAAAAATATATTCTAAAAGGGGGCTTCATCCCAAGTCCTACAATACCTCATACAAGTTCCTAGCCTTATTGGTCCGTGAAATATTAACAACAACAAAAATTAGTTAAGACCTCTGGCACAATTTGGATCAATTCATGGGCTAGTCCATAGGGACCAGTCCAAAGGGACCGGTCCAAAGGGATCAGTCAAAAGGGACTCGTCAACAAGGACTCGTCAACAGGGACCCGTCAACAGGGACCTGTCAACAAGGACCGGTTCACAGGGACTTGTCAACAATAACCCGTCAACAGGGACCCGTCAATAGGGACCTGTCAATAGCGACCCGTCCACAGGGACTCGTCAACAGGGGCTCTCGCCTCAAGGCCTGACATGTCCTCTTTGATTATTGGTTTGCCTATCGACAAGCGCCGCTTGGGATTCTTTTTGATCACCCCTCGTGGGTTGGGTTAGGTTAGGTTACTCTACAGCCGCCATCTTTAAAAAAGCCCACCCTGTTACGAAAGCCATGAGTGGGCATGCGTAAAAACAAAAAACAAAAATGTTAATTCATATTGGCTTTCCACCGTACACGTCTCTTGTGTGGAACAACGTTTATTTTCATATTAGCATTCAAACTCCCACATGTCGCACTTGGAAAGCGAGATTTCCTAAAAATTACAACTTCACCCCCTAGTAGGGGTAGGTTTTATATTGGGGTGGAAATAAGTTGTTCAGAGGAAAGGGAGCGTCAGCCCGAGTCCTACGACACCTCATTGGTTAGAATCCGACCATGGGTTCACGAGATATCACACCACCGCCATCTCGTGAGGAGTGTGAGGAGGAGGAGGGTTTTGAACCCCTCAAAGACCACTACTCACAAAAACTGCCCACTGGTCCTCCTAGCACATTCTGTTTCTAATATAAATCACCAAATCATTTATAAAATTTAAAATTAAATGACCAGTTTATTAACTGAAGAATGTAGCAGTGTGGATCTATATCCACCGAAAAGAAGTATAAGGTGCGTTCAAAAATTAACGAGCCGGATGCTGGAATGCGCAAACCGGTGACGATATCGGCTAAATGTGGCGTGTGTAACGAGGTCGGGTTCTGACCAGAGCGTGGAAGGTCACAGCCCGTCGCTAGAGGGCACGCGTGCACGTCACGTGACTATACAAAGCGAGGAGCAGCATGCATCAATCGTCCAACGCTGCCAATCGTATTGCAAACAGTGACATGGAGGCGTCAAACGAAAAGCAAAGATTTATTGTTCGGTTTCTGAGAGCGGAAGGAGTAGGGGGAACGGACATTCGTCGCCGAATGTCATAAGTGTATGGCGAACTCTGCATGTCCCTTGCAAGGGTCAAGGCGTGACACAAGCGCTTCAGGGAAGGACGGGTGTCGTTTGCCGATGATGCCCGGTCTGGGGCACCCCCCTGCATTACCGATGACAACGTCCAGCTGGTTGATGCACTCCTTACTCAGGACCGTCGAGTGACAGTGAACGCCATAGCCACCATGGTCGGATTGAGCGTCGGAAGTGTGCACATCATCATGAAGGAACGACTGCACTTGTGCATAATGTATGCCCAATGGGTGCCCCACAGTCTTCAAACACACCAGGAAGCATGTCGAATGGCCCACTGTCTTGGTCATCTGCAGCGCTATGCGAGGGAAGGGAATGGGTTCCTGGCACGAGTGGTGGCTGGAGAGGAGTCATGGTGTCATCACTTCGAATCAGAATTCAAACGACAAAGCTTCCAGTAGAAGCATCCAGGGTCACCCCCACCCAAGAAAGGCAAGGCCATCCACACGAGTGCAGGAAAGGTATCCTCCGGCTCGTTACTTTTTGAACGCCCCTTATTGATAATCATCAATTGTAGCAAACGATAAATAAATATTCAAGTTGCCTGAAATCTGGCTGAAATGTACTGCATGAAATTGCAGTAATTAGTAAAGTTCAAATCGTGAACGTTCTTATACAGCATTCATCATTTTACAATTTATTATACAGAAATACCCTGGCAATATTATCATATTAACATATTTACAGAAATTTACAGTTAATTTCTTGTATCGAATTACGCCAATATTATCTATTCTTCCACTGACATTATGTTTCAAATCTGTTCATACACATAATCGGTTATATTCGACAATCAGTAAAGTTAATTGATAGTATCTTAATTAATATTTCAATCAACATCTGAGTTGTTTCAAATTCATACTTCAATTATATCCAATTAATATTTCACGTATTACTTCAACGTCATACAAATTATTTAATGTTTTTCATATTATATACTGCTCAAAAAAATTAAAGCACCACTTTTTTCAAAGGCCACCAAATTTTGAAAATTTGACCTACAAGCTCGAAATCTCAGTATGACGTTTGTCCTGACGCCTACCAAGCATATGCTTCAGCACAACTCCCCAACTTGAGTAGTTTCGGGGTAGCTCCCCGAAAACCAGCCCATTTTCGAAAACCGCAAATTGAAGTTTGCGAAAAACTCTGCAGGACTTGTCGCAGGTTGCCAAAGCAGTCGAAAATGAATGAGTCTTGCTCTTAAAGGTTCCACAAACACGTTGAAATCTTTACATTTGACGTTTGGGCATTTTCAACCCCCTTCATCATCCTCTAAACATGGACTACCATTGGGGGCGTCTGAGAAGGTACCGGGTGTGTTTAACCACCTGAAAACCTGTACACCGTCCTCAGTTGCTGATTGCAGTAAGTTCTTAAGGCCTCCGGCAATGTCCACACCCCCTAACACCCTCAACTGGCATGGGACCAAACCACCCCTTCTCGATTCACCCCTAAGGAAGGTTTTAATCGAGATGTTTATCAGTGCTGCTAATGGGGGGGGGTGTCTTCCCCTAACGTTTCAAAACAGGAACTGTGCCTTTGTCACCACCCCTTCCCCTGCAACCCCCGTTTGTATGATTTTTCGAATCAGGCCCTTTTTAAGGGCTGAAACGACGTCTTAATCGCTGAAAGGGCTGTAAAGGTCCTTAGAAGTAGTGGTGACACGATATCAACCCCTTCCGATCGATGATTGACATTCCGTCCCCCAAATTCAAAATTTTTGCACCCCCAACCCTCCCTGTCTGGACGCGTAATGCGTTTCCCACCCTACCGATGAATTTCCATCCAACCTGCTGTTTTGGGCTCCATTTCAGGCCATAAGCTTCATTTTGATCCAACTCTGAAAACTCTGCCATGACGCGTTACGCGTCCAGACAGGGAGGGTTGAGGGTGCAAAAATGTCAACTTTGGGGGATGGAATGTCAATCAAACATCGGAAGGGGTTGATTTCGTATCACCACTACTTCTAAGGACCTTTACAGCCCTTTCAGCGATTAAGACCTCATTTCAGCCCTTAAAAAGGGCCTGATTCGAAAAATCATACAAAAGGGGGTAGCAAGGGAAGGGGTGGTAACACAGGCGCAGGTCCTCTTTTGAAACGTTAGGTGAAGACCCCCCATTAGCAGCACTGATAAAAATCTCGATTTAAACCTTCCTTAGGGGTGAATCAAGACGGGGTGGTTTGGTCACTTGCCAGTTGAGGGTATTAGGAGGGGTGAACATTGCCGGAGGCCTTAAGAACTTACTGCAATCAGCAACTGAGGACGGTGTGCAGGTTTTCAGGTGGTTAAACACATCCGGTACCTTCTCAGGCGCCCCCAATGGTAGTCCATGTTTAGGGGATGATGAAGGGGGTTGAAAATGCCCAAACGTCAAATGTAACGATTTCAACGTGTTCGTGGAACCTTAAGAGCAAGACTCATTCATTTTCGACTGCTTTGGCATCCTGCGACAAGTCCTACAGCGTTTTTCGCAAACTTCAATTTACGGTTTTCAAAAATGGGCTGGTTTTGGGGGCGCTATCCCGAAACTACACAAGTTGGGGAGTTGTGCTGAAGCATGTGCTTGGTAGGCGTCGGGGCAAACGTCATACTGAGATTTCGACCTTGTGCAGTCAACTTTCCAAATTTGGTGGCCTTTGAAAAAAGTGGTGCTTTAATTTTTTTGAGCAGTATAGCTTTACACCGAAAATATGTGTAATTATTAACAATCAATTTTAGATAAATTGTCTTAAGCGGATATGATATTTTGAATGGTGGTTTTATTTAATTACTAGCCTTCTAGTAACGATATTCGAACTGTAATTCACGTTTAATTATACCTCATCCTCATTAACATAATCAGCGATAGCTCAATAGCTTGAATAATACTGAAAATTCGTAACAAATACGACAATCTTTCTCCATGTGAGATTCCTAAAATTCACCTTAATTTATTCCTGATCATCCATCGATGTCAGAAATATGCTTCAAAAATACTTCATTAACACAATTGTTAAATTATCCAATACGAAGTGTAGCTCTCTATAGCTGTTAATAATATTTCACACATTATCAAAAACTCATAAACGTTTATACAAATATCTTCAAATACCATGCTTCATAATAGACACAAATGTCGAAGTGTTATAGTCTACTTCCATAAAAACTGTCATAATAATGTTACATGCTCGAATAATTGCATCCATAAATTCTCAAAATGTCATTCTGTTTATTACGATTTTTGTATACCTACGTGAGCTTCATATCACAATTATACTTCATTTCCTTATAATTGCATTGTCCACAAATATATCTCACAAGATAATATAAATGTATTACTATTAAAGAATTAATTCAGTTTCGCATAAACAAATCCAAAATTGGGTCCTCCTCTTAAGAAAGTCGCATGAAACTACACCATGGAAAAGGGCCTAGTATGAGTAGAGTACAAATAATCCATTAGAATCACACGTGATCAAAACAGGAGTATTCCAAAAAGAATTATTAAAGTCGAAAACTGAACGAAAAATATCCCAATAGAAATGTCTATCCTCAAAAAGCAATGCAAAAATGTTGGCTGTAATTGCGTAATCCAAAAATCGCAATTGTCCACATCAAATTATGTTACTATAATTCCATGTCTATAATAAACTCGACGAAAAATAGACAGTCATTTCAAAATGAAAATGCCGAATGAACTGTCGAAAATATTCTGTTTCGTTTCTCAGTGTATTCCAGGAGTATTCCAAAAAGAATTATGAAAGTCGAAAACTGAACGAAAAATATCCCAATAGAAATGTCTATCCTCAAAAAGCAATGCAAAAATGTTGGCTGTAATTGCGTAATCCAAAAATCGCTATTGTCCACATCAAATAATGTTACTATACTTCCATGTCTATAATAAACTCGACGAAAAATATACACTCATTTCAAAATGAAAATACTGAATGGACTGTCGAAAATATTCTGTTTCGTTGCTCAGTGTATAACAGAATTTATGCAGAAAAATGTTCATGTATTCGTGATAAGGCATCTTCTTCCTAACCATTATACTTATACAATGATATCGTAGTCTTGGTCCTAAATCTTCTTGTAATAGTTTCTTCTCAACTAATTATAATGCTCAGTTTTATTGCCAAAAATTATAAAAGTAATGTTGTAAAAATAACATCACATTGAAAATTTAACTACAGAAATTACTATGTAGGTGCATCCTTATTAGGATCAAAACCTAAAATAAATTCTCGGACAGAAATGACAAAACTATCAGATCTAATCCTCGAATCCATTTTCTATCTAGTGAATAAAAATTGGTGAAAGAAGTACATTCTAAAGATATAACATGATTCATACTGTCTACAGATATATAAAAAGATTTCCAGCTACCTTGTCCGTAGTCGTCTTGATGAACGTATAATGAATGTTGGAACATACATCCCTGGTCGAGATCGAACCCTCATCCATTGCGCTGAGTAGTTAAAGTACTTGCCAAGACTGCACGAAGTCGAACCCCACTCTCCTCGGCTCGAAAACAGCTGTCTGCACTGCAATGTCCATCATATCGAAACAGACTAGGTTTGCTTGATATCGAAGAGAAATTGATGCCACCTACTTGGAAATCCGTATTTGTAGAAGTAATTATCTCAGTGTCAATAAGTAAAGATTGCCTTCAATCTTCTCTTAAATAGCCTTCTGCTAGTGAAATCCATTATTCAGTTTAGATCTTTTCTAAATGTTCAATTCTGCTAGTGTGCCGCATTCCTACTCAATATTTAGCACTTCATTGCCATTCTTGTCGTAACCTGGTACATTATTCCTTCTACTGTCGTATTCATATTGTAGTGTCGATTGACCACTGGATATTTTATGAATCTTTCCGTGATGGCAGTAGTATTACCGAATCATCTATGCGAAATGCCAAGTTCACTGTCTTCACCTTTATGTAGCACCAAGTCCACACGATGGGTTAACGGTTCGCCCCATGGGTATATCGCCCGTGTCTTGCTGGAAAAGCCAAGACGAACTGTACCGTAACGGACTTAACACACCGCACTAAGTACAAATGGCACTCAGAATGCTTGATTTTGGTCAAGCCAACGAGCAAGTTCCACAGCGGGTTCATCAAGAAGACGAAGTGTCTCTCACCGGACCGAGTTACAAGCAGCTGGACATGATCTACCCGGAATACCTCTGTGTCTAATTGATGTGAGATTCGAAGTCGTCGCAGCATAATTACTATATACTTCTTATACCAAAATATGTGTATTTATAATTCCATAAATATCTTCAAATCATTTCTGCTTGAGTTACTATGTAATTCCCAGTTGTCGATCCCCTCAGTAATCTCAGTAATGTTTTATAACAGTGTATATCAATGTCATGCTTCCACGGCAGCCATCATGTCGAGTAACTGTACATCTCCCAGTCACATGTTTTCGAGATGCGTTGAAGGCTGCTGAATCAATCTCCTAAGCGCTCGTCCTCGTGACATCCCTCTGTACTGCAAGTTGAAATGTTGTCATAAAAATGCCAAATTTGTTTCTCAAACACGTCAGGGTTCCAATACTATACAAAATACTGGCACTTCCCTCTCCCAACTCAGCAAATAAAAGTGTGTCAATACTTTTATTTCATCAATCTAGATATTCACTAAATGTACATTATTTTGTCTTTATTCAACCTTCCTGAAGTATTTTCTGAGGTTCTTTGCGTTGTATCGACCTACTTCTTCGTTATAACAGGGGGGATGACCGTTGCTCACGTCCGCAGGAGTTACCTATAAATTGCCCTGCACGTGTCCCCTGGGTGGTGCTAAGCGAGCAACAACGACATACGGTGAAACTGAACAAATTACAATGTCTCAAACTCTTCGTTATAACGGTTCTTTTCAGAACCACCAAGCCATAGACATTAGACCTTCCGTCCGCATTCTCCAACTAAATATTGAAGGCATAAGTTCTGCCAAGTGTGACTACCTCCACAAACAGCTTAATAGCCTCAACATTGATATAGTCAACATTCAGGAGACACACACAAAAGATGAACAGGACCTTGCTAGAAGAGGACAAATACCGGGCTATACATTAGTTGAAGCCATCCATCACCAACAGTATGGAATTGCCACTTACGCCAAATCTGTCCTGACTGGAGTACAAGTTGTTGAATCGAGTGACAAAGATCTTATCTTCTCTATAGTAGTAAAAATTAATGACCTAATCGTCGTTAATGTGTACAAGCCTCCTTGCATCAGATGGACTTCGAAAGTTTTGCCCACCTTCAACCATCCCTGCATCTATACTGGGGATTTTAATAGCCACCACACAAACTGGCGGTATGACACAGTAGATGATGATGGCGAGGTACTAACTCAATGGGCAGGAATATCCGATCTGCACCTAGTTTTTGACGCGAAAGACAAAGGCTCCTTCCATTCTGCTCGTTGGGGAAGAGACTACAATCCCGACCAAACATTTGTGTCCAAGGATTGTCTTGATCAGCCTCTTAACACTGCACGTGAAATACTGTCTAACTTCCCAAACAGCCAACACCGACCAGTTCTTCTGGAAACTGGCACGAAGATACCCCTGGTGAACTCAGTACCTCTACCCAGGTGGAATTTCAACCGTGCAAATTGGGACAAATTCTCTGAAGATCTTGATCGGAAGCTATTTGATTCAAAACTAGAGCCAATTGCCAATAACTATGATGACTTCGTTAACCTAGTAATTTCAGCTGCTAAATTAAACATCCCTAGAGGTTTCAGAAAAGACTATGTGCCAGGCTGGAACCCTGAAAGCCAGGCGCTATACGAAGAATATCTAACAACAGGCAATCATGAAGTTGGTTCGAAGCTGCTACAATCACTAGAGAAAAATAGGAAACAAAAGTGGGAAGAAACAGTGAAAAACATGGACTTCGCGAAATCGAGCAGAAAGGCTTGGAGAGTCTTAAATCGTCTTACTGGAAAACATGTCTCCAAAAAGCAGTATACTAACTTGAGCCCAGATGCCATTGCAAATAGAATGGTGGACATTACACGATCCAAAAGAGATAAATGTCACACGAAAACAGTGAAACAAAAGCTCACCGAACTCAAACGTAGAACTCAGAAGAATGAGAAACTGTCTAGGCCATTTTTTGTTCAGGAAGTTGAAACCGCTATCAAGATGTTGAAAACTGGTAAAGCTGCTGGTCCAGATGGCATCTATAATGAATTCCTACGAAACATGGGTCCACATAGCATCAGCTGGTTTACTTCACTTTTTACTTTCATCCTTCAGACTAACAACCTACCAAAGCAGTTTAAACGGTCAAAGGTGATCGCCCTTCTTAAACCTGGCAAGTCGGAGCAGAGACCTGAAAACTACCGTCCAATAGCACTTCTTAGCTGCATTTATAAACTTTTAGAACGAGTCCTTCTTGCCAGGATAGCACCACTGATTGAAGCTGTAACCCCACCAGAACAAGCTGGATTCAGGAAAAACCGAAGCTGTACTGATCAAGTCTTGGCCCTCACCACTCACATTGAAGCAGGGTTTCAAAAGAAGCTAAAATCAACAGCTGTCTTTATCGACCTGACTAGCGCATATGATACTGTCTGGCGACATGGACTGATCCTCAAAGTGCTGGAAGCTATCCCCTGTTTGGAAATTGCAAATCTTATCTCTAACATGCTTTGTGAAAGAGAGTTCGTAGTATTTCTAGATGATGCTAAAAGTCGCAAAAGGAAACTAAATAATGGTCTACTCCAAGGATCAGTTTTGGCCCCAGTTCTATTCAATCTGTACATTCATGACTTGCCACCAACAACAGCTACTAAGTATATTTACGCAGATGACATTGCAATGGTAGCTCAAAGCAGAACTTTTGAAGATGCAGAAGGCACTCTTACAACCGATCTGGAGAAAATGTCAACGTTCTTCAAGTCCTGGCGACTGATCCCAAGTATGTCTAAGACAGAGGTTTCATGCTTCCATCTTGCCAACCGACTAGCAAACTATAAGCCAAATGTTGTATTTCGTGGTGAAAAACTGAAATACAACCCATTCCCGAAATACCTAGGTGTCACGCTGGACCGAACTCTGAGCTACAAAGAACACCTCACCAAGCTCTCTCACAAATATTCCACCAGAAATAACATCCTGCACAAGCTTTGCGGTAGTTCATGGGGAGCCACGGCGGACTACTTAAGATTAACGGGTATCAGTCTAGTCTATTCTGCAGCGGAATACTGTGCTCCAGTATGGTTGGAAAGTGCACATGTGCATAAAGTGGATACCAAGCTGAATGACACTATGCGTTGCATAACCGGCACCATAAAATCAACCCCTCGCCACTGGCTACCAGTACTCAGCCACATTCCACCACCTCACCTGAGGAGGAAGGAAGCTCTGATCAGAGAAGCAAAGAAGATCTATGCTTCTCCCTCATTACCAATACACCAGGAATTCTGCCACCCACCACCGAAGCGACTTCATTCGAGGAGACCAACCAGTTTATTGGCCGACCAATTTCTGGCAAATCGATTCAACCTAAACCAATGCTGGCAGGACGAATGGTCAAACTCAACGTCTGGAACTAGTGCCCAGGAGATCAACCCAACGGTGAAAATACAAGGATTTGACCTTCCTAGAAAATTATGGTGTCGCCTCAATAGACTGAGAACCAGGCACGGCCGTTGCAATTACCTATGCCATAAGTGGGGTTGGATAGATTCCCCATTGTGTCAATGCAATGAGGAGGAACAGACCATGGACCATATCATCCAGCGCTGCCCTCTACACGCCTACTCCGGGAGCCCTAGTGATCTGTTTCATCTTCGAGAATGTACTGTGGAATGGCTCCAAAACTTGAACTTGGATTTGTGATTTGTTTTTATGTAATTCACCATACGATTAAATAAATAAATTATAACAGGTCCTCATCTGTTACTTCATAGACGTCTTGTATTACAATGTCAAATGGAAATGGATAGTATTTTAATTCTGGCGAGAATTAAAAATCGGCGTTTTTCCCCCTTGGGAACCCTTCCCTGGTTACCAGTTTGCTGGCTAGTCCCTGGTTCAGGTTCGCTATCTGTGTCACGTCTCTTATTATTTCTTTCTTCTCGCCTCTCTCTGTCTTTCTTAGACTGTTCCCTTTCTTCCTGAGTCTGGTAATTCCTGTCTCGGTAATTTTTATATAGAGAGAATCCCTGCTGGTTTCTCTCTTACCTTTGTAAATTGCCTTGTCTATCTCTATTGTCATAGGATCTGTTGTTTGCATTATAACTTCGGTAATTGTTATTCCTTTACTGGTACCGTTCCCTATCTTGATTCCTGTTTCTGAAACTATCATTGTTGTCCCTGTCCTGATAAGGCCTATATCTTTCTTGGTCTCGGTTGGACTGATAAGACCTATCTTGTTCTTTATGATAGCGGGATTGATAATGCATATAAGGTTCTCGGTTGTCCCTTGGATTGTATCTCTGGTCGTTATGCCTATTGTTTCTCATAGGACCTACCCATTTCGACTCAGTTTGGTTGGACCTCTCTGTATGTTGTGTCCGATCCATCACCACAGCATTCACGGTTTTACTCTCCGTTATTCCGCTCTTAATGATAGTGGGTGAAATGGACGTATGGTCTAACCTACGCAGCAGATCATCCATGGTAGCTAAATCTGCTACCCCAGACGAAATTATGTTGCGCCTGACCTCAAATGGCAGTTGCCGGGATATAGGTTATAGGATTTCTTCCTGGGTTAACGGAGGCTGAAGAAAACGTAGGCGAGCTGACTGTGATGTAAAAATCTCCGAATAGCTCGTAGGACCATTACTTCTGTACTTCCTTGAGTAAATATCGGCTCTTACGGCGTGTTGGATTTCGATAGACCAAAACCTCTTTATAAAAGCTTCAAAAAACTTCTCAAAGTTGTCGAAGGTGTAGCGGAAAAATAATTCCCTTCCTTAGGGTATTTTTCACAGCCTCTCTGAATAATAGGTTTGTTCCGTCCGACTGGAAGAAAGCTATTGTACTTCAAATCTATAAAGGAGGGAACAGAACCATGCCGGGTAACTATAGACCAGTGAGTCAGACGGCAGTAGTTTGTAAACAAATGGAACAAATAATTGCAGAATTTATAAAGGAATTTTGGGACAAAAACAACTGGTTGTATGATAGAAAGGAAAGGATATTCTTGTGAATCACAGGTGGTGGGGTTCTGTCAAGATATAGCAGAAGTCATGGACACCGGAGGCCAGGTGGACAGTGTAATCATTGACTTAGCTAAGGCTTTTGACATGGTTCCACATGACCTCCTGTTACATATGCTTGCAAATTTGGGTCTAGATGAAAGAGTGGTATTCTGAATCCGGGACTTTCTCCAAAACAGAACCCAAACAGTCAAAGTTGGGGGAGTGTTTTCGAAAGAGACGAAAGTCACCTCTTGAACCCCACAAGGAAGTGTAGTTGGGCCATTTTTGTTTCTTCTATATATATATATATATAAACGACCTGGCAGAATATGTTAAATTGGACGTCAGACTATTCGCTGACGACTGTGTATTATATAGAAAAGTCAATAATCAAGTTGACAATACGTTCCTCCAACGGGGCATGGAACGTATAGAATGCTGGGATATCCGAAATAACATGAGGATAAGTGCAGAAAAAAGTAAATGCCTGTCTTTTACTAACAGCAGAAAAGGGACAATAGCTGATTATAAATTAGGAAACAAAATTATTCCTCGAGTGGAGTCATGCAGCTATCTCGGGATTGCCATAAATAAAAGGTTACACTGGGGTGAGCACGTTGAGAGCGTTGCTTATAAGGCGCAAAAGTCATTATACTTCGTTATGAGAAACATGAAGGGTAGCAGTATTCAGGCCAATGAATTGGCTTACAAATGTCTTGTGAGACCAATTTTGGAATACGCGACGAGTGTGTGGGAGCCCTACCAATCAACTCTAACGAACAAATTGGAGAATGTGCAAAGGAAAGCTGCAAGATTCGTACTTTGCAAATTCTCCCAAACTGACAGTGTTTCTGACATGTTCAAGTCATTGGGTTGGGAATCCCTACTCAGCTGAAACATAAAAGAAGACTCCATGAGATGTATAAGTACGAAGCATACACAGGGGAGCCGGCCTAGAATGAGTTGCGAAACAGAATGCATGAGCCAGAATATATGGGTAGGAGAGATCACGAATACAAAATTAGGCCCATCATTCAAAAAACAAATTTAGCTAAGTATTCTTTTATAAACTGGGGTATTCAAACATGGAATGAGTTGCCTGAAGAAGTCTTAGAACCTTTTCCTAACAGTTTAAAAGTTTTCAAGAAGAAATTAAATTTTGCATTCAGGGAACACTGATACATTATGGAGAGAAATTGATATATACAGCATGTAAATATCTTGTTACCTCCAGGTTTTGCCTAACTGTATCAGTACCTATTAATAAATAAATAAAAAACACAGATAGAGTGCATTATTTAAGGCCATTCTTTCTGAACATAGCCAGAGACTGTTGATGGTTAACAATTGCATTAATAGTGGGACATGGGGATAGCAATTAAGAAAAACAGACAATACCCATATTTTTTTCAATATATACTGTATATAAAATACATACATAATACGACTATTTTGCCATTGCTTGTTATAGTTTTAATAACATTGATATTCATTTTTTAGCTTTTAATTTAAATTGTTTAATCTCATAGGTCTATTTTTTAATCATTAATTTCATTTAAACAGGGGGCCCATATTCTTGAATGGTGATATTTACACACAGAATACAGCTCTTTCCTTATTTTTGCTTGGTGTATATTAATAACATCCAGCTTAATTTTTAGCCGATATTTTAAATCTTCATCCAAATTTTTTAACTCATTTACCAGCCAGTAAATGGATACAAACAAAGACTTGATATTCTTAATTTCTAAAACATATCTAACATTTTGTCCATAAACAATCGGCTTTATTCCCTTAATAATTAGTTCTGTTCCTATTTCCAGACTTTCTAACCGAGAGCACTCTCGGATTTTTATTTGGCCTTTGATTTCCTGCATAGTAACGTTAGTAAGTAGATCCACATCCTCTTGCGCATAACTTGTTGACTCTTTTCCTTAGACTGTTAGAGTATTTATGTAAAATTTAAAATTCTCGATTTTAGTAAACGAATGACCATTTAATGTAGTCATTCCGTTGGCGTTGAACTCTGCAAAAAGTATTTAGATGAACAATATCCAATCCACTACATGGAGTTGCAGTAAACACATAATTTTTAACCAACTCTAAATTAGCATGTTTCTTTACAAATAAATATATATATATTAAGTATGCTCTTAAGTAGGACACACGTTTACATTTTTTACTTTCTACAAGCACCCCAACGCGTGGATAAGTTCTGCTGTTATTAACAGGAAATGCAGTGAGTTTGTATTTCCCACTCATATCTAGATTTTGCCAGGGACTTTGTTTAAAGTAAACAGTAAACCTGTTTCTTGAAGCTACAATTGCCTGCTCTTTCTGCAACACCACTTTGTACTCTTTGTTTAGGGCAGTAGTCATTACAACAGACTCTACTTTCCTTTTCTTGATTTCAATGTCCTCTAACTCTAATTTTCGTTTCCTTACACATAGCACATTAAATGTACTTAATGGGGGTGATTTCCTTTAGCAATCACTCTTCATTCGCGAGAACAGCACTTGACGTCAGTCCAGAAGGCCGACGACCACGAGGGCGACCGAGAAAGCGCTGGCTGGATACTATGCGGGAGGACATGCAACCAGTGAATGCCACAACTAGAGATGCTCAAGATCGATCAGTATGGAAGAAAAAGTGCAGAAAAGCAGACCCTGCAATAAAGCGCGATTAATGCTAGGAAGATGATGATGAATGGGATGATTTCCTTAAGAGGGTATGATTTAAGGCAGCTACTTTTATTAGTTATTTTTCTTAACACCTGGTTCATCGGATTTTTAAGAGCGTTAAAAATCCCTCAGTATGCCTTCCTTCGTAGGGGAAGTAGAGCCGGCGGTCCCATGTCATAGATTTATGGCATGTTAAAGATCCTTCCACTAATTACACCTGTATGAAGCTAAATTGTATCGGTTAAGAATGTAAACAACGCTCTTAGGTTCCTACGTTCGTTGCCAAGAGCCGACTACGGTGGCGTCTGGTAGCTAAGTTCTGAACTAGTAGTCGTTGACGGTGGCGTTTGGCAGCAAAAGTCTTCAGTCCTTACTTGAATTAAAAAAACAAATAACACACACTAATACAGTCATCACAATTAACACCGGTTATCAGACAGATTCTACACACACCCAAAGTACTCGGGGCTACATGACCGCGTTGTCGCAGCCCCTAAACTTAAGAACCAACCAACCAACCTTAACACCTGGGGAGGAATATTATTTTTAGGAATCAATCCAAATCCGCTAATGTTTATATTTGCCGGTATCGTTGAAAACAAAGTCTTGGAATGAGAAAAGAACGTTTCCCCAGCTTAAATGTAGCATTTCTGTATAATGCGAACATTGTTTTTTCCTGGATCATCGTTAACAATTTCTACAAAATTTACGGGTATGTAATTAAAACTATAGGCAGAGAGAGCATAGTTTATAAACTTCTCCCGATTTTGTCCAACACGCAGTTCGATTTGAACACCTGTCAATTTCTCCAATAGACTAACTGCAACACACTGTTAAATACCACAATGCAACTATTTTGTATGTTACCCGCTAGTTTGGTCCACATGGAAGTGATCGGCACCGAGTACAGGGGTGAATTCGACATATACATTTGTTATATATCGTTATTCTATAGAGCATCCGGCGTTGAGAAAAGACTATGGGCCTTAAAGGCTTTTACTTTTAACGGAAAACCCCCTACACTGGTTTTGTTACCTCACCTTTTGTCATGGAGGAACTCTCAACATATATAATTTTCGTCATAATAGCCTCTACAATTATCTGCCAATTGATTACCTTTGTTATTGCATATAAGTATCGTTTCTTCTTATTATTATTATTCTTCGCCTTCTGAGACCACATAGGATCACTTAAACCAACCATTAGTTCATCTTCTTGAAGGAACTCTACGAGCCTTGCGGTCCTCCCAGTACTTCTTCATGCGTATTGATCGTCTTGCCCTTTCTTGGGCGGAAAATATTCTTTTAGGAATTTTCTTTTTTGTGAATGGAAAATGAAACGTCATATTTTTAAGCGCTGTAGTTAAACTTTTCTTATTTGCAGCATCTTCTGTTTTTAGGACAATTTCTTTTAAGTCCTCCCTGATTTCTTTTAACCATCGGCATCCAGTTTTTTTTTGAAGCAAGATTGTACTGTACTAGTTGTTATAGAAGACGTGAATCTGGTATTCCCATGACGTGCCCAAAGAATCCTAGTCTTTTCTTTCGCATGGTATCAGTAATGGGCTCTAGGTGTTGGTTTTTAACACTCGGTGGTCAATTGCATTGAGTCTATATACTGCGCCCGATGACGCATGTTTCCATTGCTAAGGGATCACAAGATCATTAGAGGAGTTGCTGTGACACTGAAGAGCATTGAACACACCCTACAGGAAGCGGGAAGAATTTTGAGCAAAATTTATTTATCATCAACTTTTATACATTTTGGATACCCTGTAAATCTTCAAGAATTTATTTGAAGTCATTCAGCATATTTAAATTACGGTCCACAGCGCAGAAAAGCGAAACCGTGAATTCGCGCGGCATACTCAAGCATGGAAATAACGCCTCGCTGGAGAAACACCACTTCTATTCGAACGTACGTGTGGGACAGTCGTGTTAGTGACGTATTAGAATCAAACACGTGATACCAGTTACGAGTGATGAAAGACGCTAGTGATATGGAGAAATCCATGATTATATTTAACATTAACAACCATCCCTGTTAAATATGCAGAGGAAGTTATTGTAAACGTGAAATAATATTTAACCAGTGGAATATGTTTTACCGGATTTGACGAACTGTGAAAGCATGGAGAGCAAACTGTCAGGCCGCATGCCGATATGCACACGCGTGCTGTAAAACTGTGATTTTGCAAAAACTGTGTTAATCATAAACTATGTCATATTATGTCGAAGTGCTGAAATTTCTTTTGTTAAACTGTAAATAATTATTTTTCGACCACCTGCAAAAGTATTGCGATTGAGCGTTGCAGAAGCAATGGTAAGCTCAGTGGCGGAGTGAATGGGCAATTTGTTATACCGCTCCTGTAGAGTCAGTGAGTTTAATAACGCCAGTAGAAAGTTTAACATCAGTGAAAACCCTACCCCTACTTACAACATGGAACAACCAACCATCTACATCACATGAATAAAAACGACCACGCTTTGAAGTCGAGGATGGATTACTAGACCATATGCGTGGGGAGCTAGCAATGGAAGGTCGCTGAAACAAAGGCAAGATGATTTAAGACCATTACGGAGACCACTAAATCATCTCACGGCGGGTCTCGAAGTCTTGACGCTGTACTCTGTAAGTCAGAATATGTTTCAGTAGCTGTATTTATTGGGTTGGAACAGTAAATTAGTCATAAAATGGTTTCACTAAGTGCACAACATAGGTAGTTTTAACATGTGTGGAAAGATTTTTTTAAATCAATTTCTTTAACACCAGGAAGGCAAAGTTTTAATGATCATTTCGTATCATTTCAAGAACAGCAACAGACTATTTTTGCTTTTCATGCTCATGACATAATAAACAAGTTCTTAACAGGTGACAAATGAAGGCATAGGTCGCATGTGTGCAAGAGCGCTACTCATAGCACGGCTCTCTGAACCTCAGTCAGTGCATACAATAATTTAGAAGGCAGTGAAATTCCTAACATTATATAATATGAATACGGGATCCGTTATCCACGTGTTTGACAAATGAGCTTCTGGAGCAAAGCATTATTTTGTTACGACAAGCTAGAATAACATTGTAAATGAACTGTATTTCGCAGCGAGAGATCGCAGGTTCGACGTTATTTAAAGGAAGAGGCTAGATGTAAAATACACAATCTCACACGTTAGTTTTGAATCAGAACACTTTATGCTATACCAGAGCATTCTCAGCTGTGTTTCACCACACTTAGACTTTATAATTTGTGTTTAAAATGTGTATAATTGAGGAATCCACACTAATTGTTAACTAATGTTATTATTGTCCTATTTGAGTACATGTTTATGGTAATTTATCCCAACTGTAATGAACTATTGAAGTCGTACCAAACCGATGAAGTAAGGATTGATGAATCCATGGCTTAAGAAAGGCACAGGATGTCTAATAATAAGAGTAACGGTGGAGTCACAAGGTGTCTGTTTTAAAGTTATTCCTGAGTGGAATATTATGAAATTATTAAATATTACATGAATTCACAGATCATACCTGACTACACTAAACGCAATTCAAGGTCCATAAAACTGAACAAGTACACTGTGAGGCATAAATAGTTGTGTAACAACTTTAATAATCAAAGAAAGGCTTTTTCTGAAACGAAACAAATCTTATAATTCCCCCTTGAGCCTAAATAGTAAATAAACACTAAGAATAAAATATTTGGAAGGACCAACATTGGACTTTAGTTTGTTGATTTATTTTGATACATTTTGATACACTTTGACACCATTATTCAACAACCAATTGATGATGTGAAAACTAAAGCACACACATCAGATTGGCAGCAATATGGGTCAATATTATTGTTTAATTATGTATTATCGCATTTGCAGGCTTTCCTTTATTCTAATTTTTCCTTTACACATCTGGATACTATGACCATTTGTTACAAAGAGTGACAAATCGGGTAAGCAGGCAGTACCAATTGCACAACAATATGAGTGCTGGATTAATTTACATATTTGTGTTGAATTAGTTTAATCCTTTCTTATTCAGCAACGTTGAGCACATATTTAGAATCTTTTCTTTGTAATAAACGCGTCTCGTTTATTCATTAATGTTAGTTAGGACTAGATAAACACGTAAATTTAAAAGATAAATGTTGGAGATGGCACCTTCATAGCTTAGGACAATTTTCCCCTTTGTTGTTAAATGTAAATATTCTTAGTATTTGTAAACAAGTAAATGTCTTGCTTTGCAGTAAATTCTTTTGATGTTTGATGCTCCTGTAGTCATTTTCGATGTAATTGCTTAGGGTTGATCTTACGTGCCATACTCTTAGCTTGTTTGTTTTCGTTTTAAATGTGTATTAGGATCATGAGAGTAACTTAGATTTTGCATTGGACTTTTTTATATTTTCTTTCAGGGCAGATTAGTATTGGACCAGCCGTTTGCACTCTCATGGTAGGTTACGGATCTATTCTGAATAAAATTTATTCATGATTTTATCATAAGACTGACCTCTCTTTTTTGATTAGTTTTGTTATCTATGCATTGCTGTGAGCTGGTTAAGAATCGAACCTCACCAATTCCCGATATCCCCGAGTGCAGACTTTCGTGCGAAACCAGCCTATGAATGTGTCGTTTCCAATACTTGTGTGTTAGCTGGAAGAGGGCCTCGGAAGGGTCATTTGAAACCGATGGCTCCCCGAGACCTTCGGCCAGAGGGCACAATACGGAGCTCACACTTGACTCACACAAGCACGTCCTGCACCCGTCAAACTTCGCGAGATAGTCCTATGGAATGCACAAGGTAAGTTATCCACTACCTAGTGGTGGATATGAGCACTCACTGAATTTACCTGAACACTCGCCAATAATGGGCGTAATTGTTCTTAGCACTAACACCTCCCCCTACAATAAGCCCCACTTTCACTTTGGTTTAGATAAACCCAGTTGTTCGCGGTGATGAGCTGTCCCCTTCCCTGTCAATGTCTTCGTCAAGATGTCGGCCAAGTTGTCGGTGGATGGAACATAAATCAGGGATATAGTCCTCCTTCAATCTTCTCCCTGATGAAGAACTGTCGAAGTTCTATATGCTTCCTCCTCTGCGATGTCGCATGGTTGTTCGCTAGTGCGATTGCCCCTTGATTGTCGGCCAGCAATGTCCTTGGCGCAAGTTCACCCACTCCGATTTCCGTCAGGAACTGTTACAACGACACGACCTCTTTGGTTGCCTCACACATTGCCATGTATTCGGCATCCACTGTGGAGGGGGCGGTTGTTCTCTGCTTTATTGCACACCATGAGACTGCACCTCCAGGAAGCATCATGACGTACCCTCTGAATGATCGTCTGTCTGTCCTGTCACTTGCCGAGTCAGCATCACAGAAGGTTGTCACTCGTTCTCCTGTTTTCTTAAATGTCAGCCCAATGTCTTTAGTGTGCTTTACATAACGCAGGAGGTGACGAACTCCTGTCCAGTGTTCTGCTGTTGGCCGCCCGTTGAACTGACTGTGGCATGTCGTCGCAAAGGATAAGTCCGGTCTGATGGCTCCAGCGAGATACAGCAAACCCCCAAATGCTTGTCGATGTTCGGTGCCCTGACTTTTGTCTGCCTCCCCGGTCGCCTTTTCAAACTACATCCCACGATCAAGAAGCGTCGATGCTCCCTTAGCATTTTTATGCCAAAAAGTTGCCAAGAGCTCATCGGCATAAGCTGCTTGGCTTAGGGTGAGCGATCCATCATCTGCCTGATCTACCTTCATCGATAAGATGTGGTTCACCGGTCCCAAGTCCTTCACTTCAAACACTCCAGAGATGTCCTTATTGAACTTCTCGACACGTTCGTCGTCCTTTCCAGCATTAGCAGGTCATCTACTGAGCCCATATTCACATCTGCGATGTGACATCCATGTCTCATGATGAGTGAAACTTCTCTGAAGGAACCGAGGACTTCCAAGGAGAAAGTATGAGTGACTCTCATTTGATGAACTACAGACTGTAGTGGCTACGCTGGCTAAAGCGCAGCAAAGGCCATGGGGACGAGCTCTCTGCTGACTCGGTAGACGCGTGGTTTCGAGCCCCACCGTCGGCCGTCCTTGAAATGGTTTTCCGTGGTTTCCGATTTTCAACATCAGGCAAATGCTGGGACGGTATTAGTCATGTCATGATGTCATGTGGTCAGTAGCTCCACTGTTAAGATACCAAACAGATGAAACATGATGTTCACCCACTTTCGCACACATTGGCCTTTGGAATACTGTCTTTGCTTGTAGTTTCGGATGCTGGCTCTTCGATTCTTCATTATTTTCAGGGCAGCTCCTTGCAATGTGACCAAGCTTTTCACAACAGAAGCACTTCACAGGTCGTCGTCGGCTGTCGTTAACTTTAATTGGGTCTGCCCTTTTCCTGTCATGTTTGGGAACTCCATCATGCTCAGGTGGCCTCGCAATGTTGTGCTTCCAGCTAGGTTTATCACCCTGCTTCGTGATCAGTGCCTTTGGTTCATCATCACCACTTCCTCTTTCTTCATCACGACGGATCTTTCGCTTTTCTTCAACAAGCAACCTTGATTTGACTCTTTTCATCGTGAGGTCCTCTTCATCTTGTTCGAGGTTGAGGATTAGTGGGACATATGTTTCAGGAAGATCCATCAGCATCACCAACGCAACTTTTGCCACTGAATCAATGGCCTGCACTTGTTGGTCTCCTGTGGATGTCCATTAGCCTCCCAAGGTAGCTCTTCAACTCCTCACCTTTCTTCATAGTAATGTTGAAAAAGTCCCTCATCTGCTGAATTGTGTACAGTAGACCGTACTTGGAGATCATTCCCTTAACGTTTCCCATGCCTCCTGTGCTCTGGTACACATGCCAACATCAACTTGGTAGTTGTCATCAACCACAAGAAACAGAAACGATAGTGCCTTGTTTTTGCCCTTGTTCTGCTCATTTGTAAAAGCAGCTGTGCCAAATCCAGGGTCAACGGCTTCCCAGCATAACTTCTGCACCAGTGTTGCCCTCGCACGAATTGACCACACGTGGTAATTGTCTGGTGATAATTTAGGGATTTTATATTCGCCGGACATTGCCATGGTGCCTCACGGTCAGAAAATCAAAATAGTCATTTGGAAGTTCCGGGTCTTCTAAAGACCGTGTCACTCGATATATCGTGGTCGTGAGCGTAGTCTAGCAGAATCGATTCCTGATCGATATATCGTAGTTGCGAGCGTCGTCTAGTAGAATCGATTTCTGTTCGATGTATCAAGCGTCACTTTCGATTATCGAATTAATGGTCACCTAAATGGCGCGCAAGTCGTCTGCTATAATCGATTAGATATAACGGTTGCGTCGTTAGCGTGGATTTGAATATGAAATATGCATGCATTTAATTTAGATCTGCACGGCGTCTCGTACTTCACCAATCTCTTGCAGGTTGATGTACGTCGTCTATCAACAACCAACAAATTCACATAACAGTCTTCCCACACTCGATTTGTACATAACCTTGTTCCTGGCGTAGGCTACCGCGTAGCTTGTTAGGCTTGCCATTTTACCTCTCATTTAACCAAGGATGCGATTCGAAGTCGTCTTCTTTCGCTTGCAGTGTTTATACGTCAACTGGGCACATACCGTCTATATACGGAGCTCACACTTGGCTCACACAAGCACGTCCTGCACGCGGTCAAACTTCACGAGATAGTCCCGTGGAACGCACAAGGTAAGTTATCCGCTACCTAGCGGTGGATATGAGCACTCACTGAATTTATCTGAACACTCGCCAATAATGGGCCCAATTGTTCTTAGCACTAACACTTGGTTGTTATAGACCATATTGTTAGGTATTATTCGCCATTGCCCATATTTTTATATCCTTTATTGATACAAGTTCTTTCAATTCGCCTTTCGATCACTTGTAATCTGTCGGTTTTAGAATGTTCATTTAGATGGAATAATGTTCCTGCTGCATATATGGCTTCCGGTTTTATGACTGTATTGTAATGTTTAACTTTTGCATTATTTGATAAGCATTTTTGTAATTTTCCCATGTTAATTCTTGTGCGCTAGATAACTTGTTGGTTCTTATTTGAATTGATGCTTTCTCATTTAAGTCGTTTGTTATTAGCACTCCTAGATATTTGAATTTTGTTACAATTTTAATTTTTGTGTTATTAATTTGTATTTCCTTTAATGGTGTTGGTTTGTGTGACATGATTTCTGATTTTTCAAATGATATCTTGAGGCCAATTTTATTTGCAATGGTCTGAAGCTCTGATATCTGTGTTTTGGCTTCCTCTAAATCTTTCGCCAATAATGCCATGTCGTCTGTAAAACCAAGACAGTTTGTTTGAATTTTTCTCCCTATTTTTATATTTGGAGGGCATTTCTAAGACCATCCTCGCATTACCATTTGCAAATGCAAATTAAATAGTAATGGTGATAAGCCATCACCCTGTCGTAAACCGGTTGTGACCTCAAATGGGTCAGAGAATTCACTTCTGAATTTAACTTTTGAATTGGTGCCTCTAAGAGTTAGTTTTATGAGATTTGTCAATTTGGGGTTTAATCGCATGTGTCTTAGAATTGTTAATAAAGATTCTCTATGAATAGAATCATATGCTTTTTTGAAGTCGATAAATGTTATCACCATATCTCTTCCTTTTTCTCTTACAATCCATTATCAGTTTTAGGCTCAGGATTTGATCTGGGCAAATTCTCCAGGGTCTGAAACCTCCTTGATATTCTCCTAATTCATTTTCAAGTTGTACTTTAATTCTATTGAGAAGAATTCGAGAACAAATGTATAGGTAACATCCAGGAGTGAAATTCCTCGGTAATTGTTAGGGTCTGTCTTATCCCCTTTTTTAAGTAGTGGATGGATAATAGCTGATGTACAATGTTCAAGGAATTTTCCTGTAATCCAGATGTTGACTAGTTGTTGGTCAAGAGCGATTTTAGCCGAATTTCCAGCACACTTCCAAATCTCCGCAAATGTTTGGCCTTCTCCAGGGGCTTTGAAATTCCTCATCTCATTCAGTGCTATGTAAACGTCTTCTAGTGTGGGCGGGTTAATGTTCTCTGGTGGTGGTGTTATTGGAGTGTCAACATCCAATTGAAGAAATTCTTTGGATTCTTCACAGTTTAGGAGTGTCTAAAAATATTTAACCATAATTTGCGCATTATCCTGGTTGTTGTGGGCCAATTTACCATTTTCATCTTTTAACAATAAGGTAGGTGCTTCATATTTTTTCAGATGTTGTTTAAAGATTTTGTAATAATTCCGCGATTGTGAAATTTTGAATTCATCTTCAATCGATTGTACGCTGTCAGTATGATATTGCCGTTTTATTCTTCTTAAAGTTTTAGTTGTTTCTTTTCGTTGTGTAACTAAAATTTGAAAAGATGTTTCAGATTTTTGGGATTGGTGTAACAACCACGCTCGGTGTCGTTTTTCAATCATCTCATCACATTCATTATTACACCATTGATGTTTTTTTGGCGGTTTAATTGGAGCCAGGTCTTCGGCTATTTGTTGTAGGTTGTGAACCAAGTTTTCGAGTTTATAAGTTATTTTATTTTTTCCAGTTGCTTTTTGGTACTGTTCACTGTTGATTAACTGGATAGGATCTATTGTTCGTTTAGTTTTGGGCTTTTTCCTTTGTTGTCTCTTCTGGGGCGTGAGTTTAATTTTAATTTTGACTACGTACCAGTAATGATCAGAACCTGTGTCAATTCCGCGGAGGACTTTGACGTTATAGATCTCTTAATGGTAGTGTTTATCCACGCACACGTGGTCCAGTTGCTATTCTCCCTTAGTGTAATCAGGATGTTTCCATGTTTTAGTTTATGAAGTTTTCGTTAAAAACATGTAGATTTTGAGATTAAGTTGTGGTTTCGACACAGGTCCACAAGTCGCTCTCCATTTTTATTTGTTCTATTGTGTGCTGGCCATTTTCCGATGATGTCATGGTATTTTCTTTCTCTACCTAGCTGAGCGTTAAAGTCGCCAATTAATAATTTTACATGGTGTTTGGGGATGTTAGCTATGGTTTGATCCAATAGGTCCCAACATTCTTCTGTTTCTTCACGGTCTTTGGGGAAAGTGTTTTTATCATTAGTTGGAGCATGGGCAATTGTGATAATATAAATCTTATTAGATGTGTTAAAGGTGAGCCTTGAGATTCGAGGAGATGGTCTTGGTAGTTTAAAATATTTTGAGGTTAACACGCTGGAAAGAAGAGCCTCATCCTGTGCTGGATGCTCGCCCGGAGTAGAGCACGTGCTCAGTTCCGCCGGCAATATAAGTTCTGAAGCACTATCCGTCATTGGTGTTACTGTTGTGTGTCTGTTTTATTTTCTGTTCGATCACATCAGGGCTGCCGACATAGGGGTTCGAACCCACTATCTCCCGAAGGCAGGCTCACAGCGTCGCGCCCCTAACCGCATGGATAACTTGCTACAATATTACAAATATTAATCTAAACAAAACAAAAACAAGAATAAAATTGAAATAAACTAAATTACAGCCTAACTAACCACAAAAAAGGTGATGATCAACAGAAGACTATTGCAGAAGTAAACATTGTTAACATCGTCAGCACAAATACGGGAAGGAGGGAAGGGTTGTGCTCTCGACATCTGTCAATCAGTAATGCGTCATATCACAACGAAATGAATGTCGTTATAGGTTCTCTTCACGTATCCTTAATACTGATTCAATCCGTTAACACCTGAAAAACTACCCCTTCCTGGGTGCGTTCTGTTTGAGGTAGCTGCTGGGGTTGTGTTGTGTCGCTAACTTATAAAAGGGCAGTACTCGAAACAGGTGACGTCAGCGCTACCTCTGACTAAAATTAGCAACACTGTCGCCATAAGGCTCCACAGTCTTTTCTCAACGCTGGATGTTCTATAGAATTCTTGTTCATCCATGTCAAACAGTCTTTGCCGACAGTTTTATCGTTATTCACAATAAAATTGCTTTTTTTAATTAAAAAATATAATACTTTTGACTAGGCGTGGGATAGAGGTAAGAGTAAGAGATGGAATTCAATCATTAAGCTTTAAGTACTCTAGAATTCTTAGAATCTTGGTGTGTTTTTGTTGTTGCTTACAAACAAGGCGGTAAGCATTATGCTGCCATTAAAAGGACTGAGATACATTCCAAGACCAAGAGAATAAGCCACTAAATACATTGACAAAAATAAATCGTCAAATAAGCCAATACATTAGCCTACACACATAAGTCAATATATAAGCAAACACATAAGTCAACATGATAGTCAATACACATGCCTACACACATAAGTCATTATATAAGCAAACACATAAGTCAACATGATAGTCAATACATAAGCCTACACACATAAGTCAATACATAAGCCTACACACATAAGTCAATACATAAGCCTACACACATAAGTCAATACATAAGTCAACATGATAGTCAATACATAAGCCAACATATAAGCCAATATATATAAGCCAATAAAAGCCAATACATAAGCCAACATATAAGCCAATACATAAGCCATTAAAGCCAATATAATGTATATAAGCCAATATATAAGGCAACACATAACACAATATATAAGCCAACGCATAAGCCATTTTATATAAGCCAATATTGTTGTTGTTGTTGTTGTTGTTTCCTATGGCTAGCCCGGATTACAATCCATCAGCCTTCTTGCGTTCCAATAGAGTTGTGTGAGGTTTCCAGAAGTTCTAGCAGTCACATCAAGTTTGTTGCAATGTAGCAGGTGCCCCTTATCCATTTTACTTCCAGGTTCGTGACAAAGTGTGCATTCTTCAGATCTCAGGATGTTGATTCGTTTCAGATGAGCTGCAAGGCAGACATGGCCAGTGCTAAGTCTGAAGAAGGCTACAGCGTCTCTTCTTGGTGTTAATTTATATTGATCCCTTTTAGCATCAATGTCTTTCCATAATTTGGTTTCTGCTGTTTTCTTTGCCATTTCTTCATACCTGTTTTTGATAGTATTTTTCAAGATCCTTTTTGCTGACATAAAATCAGTCTGACTGACAGGTTGTTGTAGTGTGGTACCTATTTTTGCTAATCTGTCTGCCTCTTCATTTCCTGCTATTCCAACATGAGAAGGGATCCACTGAAATGAGATCTGTTTGTGGAGTCTTTGAAGGGTTTTTATCATACAAAAAATTTCTTTCAGTTCTTTATTTTGGGGCTTATAATTTGACGAGATGGCTGCTTTTGAATCTGTAATGATAACACATTTTTGATAATCAATGTTTCTGCCTAATAACTGATGGAGTTCATGTGAAATTGCTCTTATCTCAGCATCAAAGTTTGTTTTGTTTTGGCCTACTGGGAAGTAGAGTGAGAAGAGAGATGAATGTATTTCTGCTCCAGTTCTATTTTCTTTGTCTTGTGAGCCTTCTGTAAATATTTTTAGGCATTGATTAGATGGATATCTTTCTTCTATTGTACAGAGGGCCAGTTGTTTTAGATCTTGTGGTGAAGAGTCCTTCTTGCAGACCTCTTCGAGCAAAGTAAGATGTGTAGTCACCTGTATATATTCAATGTGGTTGACTGGCATACAGAGTGGTTCAAGTTTTATTCGCAGATTGCTCTTATTGATATATTCTTTGGCGAGACTTAAGGGTTCTTTTTGTGTTTTAAGATTGGGGCTAGAAACTGGTTTTTTGATCCATGTCATTTGAGGTAGTCTTTGTATACTGATATATGCATTGGCTGTTTGATGTTTCAATATATAAGTCAATACATAAGCCAACACATAAGCCAATGCATAAGCCAATAAAGCCAATATACAGTATATAAGCCAATATATATAAGCCAACACATAAGCCATCATTATAAGTCTACACAAAAGCCAACATAATAAGCCAGCACATAAGCCAATATAAAAGCTTATGGTAAGTCACTCCATGACCAGAACAGTCGTAACATTTGTAGTGTGCAAATCATACTGACAGGTCAGTTACTACTATTGAACTTACTACAACCAACAATGGTAAACAACGTGCACGCCATCAAGGCTACTCTTATAACAATAATCGACAGCATATGGATGGAATAATATTCTGGTGATGCTCAAAAGGGAGGTCAAAAATGGCGAGGCAATCTGAAAAGTAAAAAATGGTGAGGTTTTTAAGTGTGAGTGTTAATCAATGTAGTGCTCCAAACGAACCGCGGTTGCTGTTAACAAAAAACAACAAACTGCTTAAAAGCAAGTTCGAGAAAACGATATTGCTGCTGAAGATAGTGCAGTGTTTGTTCAAAAGCACTTATCATATCCTCAAAAAGTCATGTTAGAACAGTTGTCAACGTCCAAGAAACCCTCAACACTATCAAAGTCAACACGTACTATGGAGAGGTGGCATTGCAAGAAGACCAAAAGGACTATATAGTAATAGTGATCATGATGATTTCGATGATGATTATAATGATTGTGATAATGATGATGATGATGATGATGATAATGATGATGATAGTGATAATGATGAAAAAAAGAGGATGACGTTTTTATGCCTATTGTTCGCCGTGGATAGGAGATCTGCAACAAGCGTTGTGTTTAAAAAACTATAACAAGCATTGGTAAAGAGATTGAGAGTTGTATTCCAATTTGTATTCAATTCCTCGAAATTTTATTTTCAGTTTTCCCTCGATTGAATCACTTCTTCATCTGGCGTGATACATTTTCAACTTTGCTGCATAAAGATCGGTGTGTGAAAAGATCCTCCGAGCCCCTATTTCAATCGTTCATACAATGCTGTGTATTTTCCTTTTCTTTCAAAATTTTGATCTGTCTCTTCTGCCTCTTGAGAAGTTCCAGGTTTGGGCTCTTCCTTATTGTTTTTCTTATGGAGCTATTTAAATATCTCTGGCTTTCACGATGTCTCTTCTCCAGGTGTTGACGATTGTCTTGATTTCTTAATTCTCGATTTTCTTGATTTTGGAATCCTCGGCTATTATTCCAGTCATCTGGGTTTCTCCAACTTTGGTAATTTCTTATCTAGTGGAATGGTCTCCCTCGGCGATATCTCCCTCTTCGTTCATAAGGGAAATCTTGTCCAGAATATTGTCCATAGAATTGTTCCAGACGTGGTTTGACATCACGACGATCACGTGGTTGAGAACTCTCGTCAGCAGTGTTATTTGGGTAAGTTTGGAAATGTCGATCGGTCATTACCGTATTGATGGTTCGAGGTTACGATTTGACTTTCCTTTCTCGAAAATGTTGAGTATTTGTGTGGTCCAACCTCTGTAGAACTTCATCTAAATCTTCTAAACTTTCCACTCCAGCAGCTGTCGCGAACTGACTAGCGAAATAACTAACGCATTCAGTAGGCTGTGAGTTTGGAGATTTCTTTGAATATAACTCTGAACGAATGTCTTGTTGCATCCCCGGGGACCAAACTTTTTTCTAAAGAGCTTTTGAAAATTCCTCAAAGTCGATCATAGTGTATCTGAACCCGCGATACCACATTAGTGCCGGACCCTCTAGCAGTCTGCCTACGACTTTCACTTCTCTATCAGGTGAAATTTCCATCTCCGTTAGATAATCCTGAACCTCCCTAACGACCTCAACTGGGGTGACAGTATCTTCACCACTGTACTAGGCTGGATTCTCATCCATACTCTTTATAATGGTCATAACTGTACTTGATATCAGAGGAATACTATAAGAAACAGGTGTTTTATGGGAGTGAAAATAAGGCATTCTTTCACTTGTCATATGCTTTCCACGGTGGGTGAGTGGTTAACGTGTCTGTCTACCAGGGGCGGCTCCTGACTTAAATTTTAGGGTGGGCCCCGATGATATTATTGTTGTTTCATGTTAAATGTTGTTGTATATTTAACAATCGTTGTTGCCAATATTCCCATCATCATCATTCCACACCACACAGCATTTGAAACGAGTTTGAATAAAAAGTTCACGTATTACAAACTGTGCTCACATGGCTCCTTATCTGTAAATATATTCTCCTCTCCTGGGCTTGGATGAAGTAAATTTATCAATCACCTTAGTTGATGAGGTCCATATTTTTAATTTCTAACTTTGTGTTCAGAAGAAGAAAATAGATTATGTGTTAATAATACAAATTCCACGTTCATATTCCTATGTCGCACACAATCAGCATATTAATTAACTACGTACTTCCACAAAAGTTACACACATTAATTTATAGAAATTAACTTCATCCACAGGCTCACAAAGACATTTGTACTGTACTTAGAGCACCAGACAGCTGGAAATGTTTAAATATTTTTTGTCTATTGTCAGCAAGCTACAAACAATGGCTGAATACCTGTTTAAGGGTGTGGGGTGGGGTGGAGCCTTCTGCCGTAATGCGGTTTGACAGAGACAGAAGCAGGCAGTGAAATGGAGACAACTTCTATTTAGCTTCAAAGGAATGCTATGGGCCCATTCTGCTGTCCTTGAAGAGAGAGAAAAATTCCTTCATAGCACAGAGCAATTCCCGTGCAAGACAGTGCTATATCTATTGGTTGCTCACCCGGCCCATCAAGTCATATACTTTACATGAGACTTTCTGTAAAGTGGCCCTCGCAATGACAATACACCGTACGAGACAGTCAGAATATTGAGCTAGGGATGAGTTATGCATATTGAATTCGTTTTAGAGGTTCTAGATGGGAAAACAACTTATTTTAAGTAGAATATCTGAAATTTAAAGTAATTTTTAAAGACTTCATTAAACAAATGTTGAGCAATAGACTAGGCATAACGGTCCTGGGTGGGCACGGCCGTTTTGGCTCTTAAAGACCCACCGCCCCTGCGGTCTATTAACCCCAAGCTTGCAGATTTTTGAATGGCGGCGAAAATTACGACACGTATGCCATACGCTGTTGGCATATTAAAGAACCCATTTGAATTCAGTAGGCCGTGTTCGTAATGGCAAAATTAATCTCGGGAATGTCCACCAACCCAAAGTTCGTCATTTATCTACTAGAAAGCGCTATAGTGTTCAAGGAGCTTAGATATCTAACCTCCTTGACTGTCATAGTGCTTCAAGGAACAACGAAATTCGACAAGCAAGCTATCCTCTGGGTGTCAAATAACAAAGCTTGCACCCGGCAATCAAGGCCATACGATATTTTATTATTATATATATATAATTCGTTGAGGCCATCTAGGACCACGTTAAGTCTTGCTACACTTGGCAATTTGTTTCGCCTTCCTCTGAGCCCAGAATTCCCTCATTCTCTGTGAGTGGGCCATCTTGCGCTCCGCTGTCCAAGTGGTACCTTGTCTTCTTTTCGGGTTCGATGTCTCGTCTCGGGTTAGCCCATTAGTCAGTATATTTTTGCGGAAGAGATCTCTATTGAAGGCGTCGTCGGGTTTTAGATGCAGCATTTTGAGGTCGTCTTTGGTATTCATAAACCAGGGCATTGTGGTTTTGGGTTTGGAGTCAAAGAAATGAAAAATCTGTTTAGTCAGCCTGTTTCCGTCCATTCGTTTGAGATGACCGTAATACCGTGCCCGCCTTTTACGGATCGATTCTGAAATTATCTCTATTTCACTGTAGACTTCTTTGTTGGATTTTTTATAGTGGATACCATTCTTGTAATTTGATCCCATTATACCTCTGACGATTTTGCGCTCTTTTTTCTCCAGTTCTTCAAGGATTCCTTTATTAGCGTTTAGGGATAGGGTTTCGGCTGCATACATAACTACTGGTTTCAGAACAGTTTCATAATGACGTAGTTTAGTATTTTTGGACAGGCATTTTTTGTTGTATATTGAGCGCGATGTTTGATAGGCTATTTCGAGTTTGCGTACTCGTTCCTTGAGTGCTTCTTTGTCCAGTCCACTTTTCATGATGATCTCTCCCAAGTACTTAAATTTTTCCACTCTGTTGATTTTCCCGTATTTTGTCTGCAGTTTTGCTGGGGCGTCTTTGATGTTGGTCATTACTTCTGTTTTTTCGAATGATATCTGCAAGCCAGTTTGTTCAGCGATTTCTTTTAAAAGGTTGATTTGCATCTTAGCAGTTTCTACGTCGTTCGACAGAATGGCGATGTCATCAGCGAATGCTAAACAGTCGACTATGATCCCCTTGGATTTTGCTCCCATTCTCAGAGGGCTATACTCAGTTTCTAATAATTTTGTTCGCCAGGTCCGAATGACTTTTTCGAGGACGCAGTTGAAAAGCATTGGAGAGAGCCCGTCACCTTGTCTGACTCCCGTTTTGACCTCAAAGGAATCCGACAGACATCCCAGGAACTTTACTTTGGATTTTGTTTCAGTTAGGGTGGCTCTAATTAATGCCAGCAGTTTCAGGTCAACCCCGAATTCGTTGAGGATGTTCAACAGAACTTCGCGGTCTATCGAATCGTAAGCCTTCTTAAAGTCCACAAAGACTGATACGTACGATTTGGACCTGAGATTGCAATATCTAATGATTGTTTTGAGGTTGTGGATCTGTTCGGCAGTTGAACGACCCTTTCTGAATCCCCCTTGGTATTCTCCTATTTGATGCTCGACTTCGGCTTCTAATCGCTCCAGGATAGCAAGTGAGAGAATTTTGTATGTTACCGGTAGGAGGGATATTCCTCTGTAGTTGTTGACGTTTTTATTATTATTATTATTATTATTATTATTATTATTATTATTATTATTGTGCCGTTACTTTGGCACTAATCTCTGATCGAACGTACTATTTTTACTTTGGCATAAACTTTTGAATCGAGCGGCGGAGTTAGTTGTGGCTGGCCTCGATAGGTAGCATATCTTGTCGGTGCTGTCTTGGACTGTGATTGTAGTTTCTCCCTCTGTCCGATAGGAAGAGCTATGTTCTAGCGACAAGTATTTCTCTATCTCGATGTTGACTTTAATGGTTTTGGAAGGCTGGGATTTTCGAGACATGTATGATTCTCGTAATGAGCTTGTTAGGCCAGTCATCATGGATCTACGTGGTTTTATAAATACATAAGAAGTATACTGAAGTTCTACTGTATGTGAAAATGTTGAATGATATTATCCCTCTTCGTCAAGTTATTGACTGGTTACCTATTGTAACCTTACTGGAGATAAACGTCTGGATATGCTTCGTATATTATGGAATTAAGGTAGGCTATTTTGTCATCGTAAGTACTTGTGACTGTATCGTCTGGCAAGGTAAATGTATTTATTTTGTATTTTCCTACGTTGCATGACAGGGCCTTTCAAGGTTATACATTCAAACTTAATGTCATCCTCGGGTATTCACTCTGGTAGGCTAACTGACACTCATATTTTCTTTGCGTAATTAATGATTTGTTTTCTGTTTTCTGTTAATTGTAAAATGCATTTTAATTACAAGTAGTATGCCTTATGGTCTGTGGAAAATTTATTAATGTAGGATTTATTTTGATGTCGATAGCCCTAGTACGGTGATCGTTTTTCTTCTGTTTTTCATGATGGCTACTGTCGTATTGTTTTTAACTATGTGTGATCATCTGTTGTTAATAAAAAAGAGATTTCTGATAGTCATTGAGGTGAAAACACGTAAATTGGATTAGCTCCGTATATTTTGTGTTTTGAAGACATTAATTCTTCAGTTTTAGGCAACGTATTACATTGGATATTATAACAAGCGTAGGCCTAACTTTGTGACATGTACTGTCTCGAGAATTAATTAATTATATATTTGTGTGGAAATGCATGAAATACTGTATGATGCATTATGCAGGTGCATTATGAAACTATTGAATATTTAATTCGTCATCCTCTTAATTATTTGGCTTGGATTCTCATAATGACAACAGATGATAGTTTGAAAGCAACACTTATTTACTTCATCATAACAACTTGGCTGGATTGCTAAAATATGTATTACAGTCAACTGGAAGGAACAAATATTTGATGTCAGAATCCACATCTTGATTAGTAAGTGTTTTGTTAATTTGTATGCATGTTTATTGTGAATATATTATGATTTTACCCGATCACCTTAGTATTATTTCTGGGTTCCGGGGTTCGAAGATGGTCTCAGACAATTGCCCTCTGAGTATGAATTCACTATGGTCCAGTACCTTCCCTCCCAAGGCCTTTACTTTAGTAGGGGGTTAAATGTGGTAGCAGTAGCGTGGTTAGATTTGTACCACTTTCAGTAGTTGTTTGGGGCTAGTCTTTGGATCTTGGGGCTTGGAAGTATGATTGGGCCTGAAGTGTGATATTTTAATGTTTGTTGTTATTGTTTTATCTTTGTATAATTTTCTTGTTATTTTTGTTTCATGTGATAATATACTGAATGGACGAGAACATTTTAAAAGCTGTACAATATTTATCCAAAAAGGAACTGGCTTATGAAATACAAATAAGGAATGGCAACCCTAATTTTCATCGTGAACTGGATATTATTCTTCTCAAATCCTTAAAGTCAGCTTCTGTTGTTAGTCTGACTGATCAACATTCTTATGGGACAAAAGGTAGGTCTGATGTTGTGATATCTGTTTCGAACCTATTAGTGTCCTGTGATGAGTTAAAGCAAGTTGCCAAACCTTCGGCATATCGTGTGAACAAATTAAAATTTCGTTCGATACACTGGATTAATCGTTTAGTGAGCTTAATTGAATATTGGTCCAAGTGTGATATTGTTTTTTCAACCAAGTTAGTTGGGCTTCGCGACAAGCTGATAGATATTAACAAATTCACAAAGAAATTTGATACAATGGTCCGGCTAGCTCAAAACAGTTGCCAGCGTTTCGCCCCAGTGTACCAATGGGCTCTTCAGTTGGTTATGGTACACCTCACCAAGACGCGTGGCTAGTACATACTGTGAAGGCCGCTGCAAGGCACAAATGTTGCCACGAGCAGCGCCAACGTACTATGGAAGTCAAAACTTCCTTTCAAAAAATAATGTTAGCTTACCTAGCTAATCCATATTGGAAATATCTGTTCCTGCAGGAAACAGGATGTAAAATTGTCCGATTGAGCTATGTACATTAACAAATTCACAAAGAAATTTGATACAATGGTCCGGCTAGCTCAAAACAGTTGCCAGCGTTTCGCCCCAGTGTACCAATGGGCTCTTCAGTTGGTTATGGTACACCTCACCAAGACGCGTGGCTAGTACATACTGTGAAGGCCGCTGCAAGGCACAAATGTTGCCACGAGCAGCGCCAACGTACTATGGAAGTCAAAACTTCCTTTCAAAAAATAATGTTAGCTTACCTAGCTAATCCATATTGGAAATATCTGTTCCTGCAGGAAACAGGATGTAAAATTGTCCGATTGAGCTATGTACATTAACAAATTCACAAAGAAATTTGATACAATGGTCCGGCTAGCTCAAAACAGTTGCCAGCGTTTCGCCCCAGTGTACCAATGGGCTCTTCAGTTGGTTATGGTACACCTCACCAAGACGCGTGGCTAGTACATACTGTGAAGGCCGCTGCAAGGCACAAATGTTGCCACGAGCAGCGCCAACGTACTATGGAAGTCAAAACTTCCTTTCAAAAAATAATGTTAGCTTACCTAGCTAATCCATATTGGAAATATCTGTTCCTGCAGGAAACAGGATGTAAAATTGTCCGATTGAGCTATGTACATTAACAAATTCACAAAGAAATTTGATACAATGGTCCGGCTAGCTCAAAACAGTTGCCAGCGTTTCGCCCCAGTGTACCAATGGGCTCTTCAGTTGGTTATGGTACACCTCACCAAGACGCGTGGCTAGTACATACTGTGAAGGCCGCTGCAAGGCACAAATGTTGCCACGAGCAGCGCCAACGTACTATGGAAGTCAAAACTTCCTTTCAAAAAATAATGTTAGCTTACCTAGCTAATCCATATTGGAAATATCTGTTCCTGCAGGAAACAGGATGTAAAATTGTCCGATTGAGCTATGTACATTAACAAATTCACAAAGAAATTTGATACAATGGTCCGGCTAGCTCAAAACAGTTGCCAGCGTTTCGCCCCAGTGTACCAATGGGCTCTTCAGTTGGTTATGGTACACCTCACCAAGACGCGTGGCTAGTACATACTGTGAAGGCCGCTGCAAGGCACAAATGTTGCCACGAGCAGCGCCAACGTACTATGGAAGTCAAAACTTCCTTTCAAAAAATAATGTTAGCTTACCTAGCTAATCCATATTGGAAATATCTGTTCCTGCAGGAAACAGGATGTAAAATTGTCCGATTGAGCTATGTACATTAACAAATTCACAAAGAAATTTGATACAATGGTCCGGCTAGCTCAAAACAGTTGCCAGCGTTTCGCCCCAGTGTACCAATGGGCTCTTCAGTTGGTTATGGTACACCTCACCAAGACGCGTGGCTAGTACATACTGTGAAGGCCGCTGCAAGGCACAAATGTTGCCACGAGCAGCGCCAACGTACTATGGAAGTCAAAACTTCCTTTCAAAAAATAATGTTAGCTTACCTAGCTAATCCATATTGGAAATATCTGTTCCTGCAGGAAACAGGATGTAAAATTGTCCGATTGAGCTATGTACATTAACAAATTCACAAAGAAATTTGATACAATGGTCCGGCTAGCTCAAAACAGTTGCCAGCGTTTCGCCCCAGTGTACCAATGGGCTCTTCAGTTGGTTATGGTACACCTCACCAAGACGCGTGGCTAGTACATACTGTGAAGGCCGCTGCAAGGCACAAATGTTGCCACGAGCAGCGCCAACGTACTATGGAAGTCAAAACTTCCTTTCAAAAAATAATGTTAGCTTACCTAGCTAATCCATATTGGAAATATCTGTTCCTGCAGGAAACAGGATGTAAAATTGTCCGATTGAGCTATGTACATTAACAAATTCACAAAGAAATTTGATACAATGGTCCGGCTAGCTCAAAACAGTTGCCAGCGTTTCGCCCCAGTGTACCAATGGGCTCTTCAGTTGGTTATGGTACACCTCACCAAGACGCGTGGCTAGTACATACTGTGAAGGCCGCTGCAAGGCACAAATGTTGCCACGAGCAGCGCCAACGTACTATGGAAGTCAAAACTTCCTTTCAAAAAATAATGTTAGCTTACCTAGCTAATCCATATTGGAAATATCTGTTCCTGCAGGAAACAGGATGTAAAATTGTCCGATTGAGCTATGTACATTAACAAATTCACAAAGAAATTTGATACAATGGTCCGGCTAGCTCAAAACAGTTGCCAGCGTTTCGCCCCAGTGTACCAATGGGCTCTTCAGTTGGTTATGGTACACCTCACCAAGACGCGTGGCTAGTACATACTGTGAAGGCCGCTGCAAGGCACAAATGTTGCCACGAGCAGCGCCAACGTACTATGGAAGTCAAAACTTCCTTTCAAAAAATAATGTTAGCTTACCTAGCTAATCCATATTGGAAATATCTGTTCCTGCAGGAAACAGGATGTAAAATTGTCCGATTGAGCTATGTACATTAACAAATTCACAAAGAAATTTGATACAATGGTCCGGCTAGCTCAAAACAGTTGCCAGCGTTTCGCCCCAGTGTACCAATGGGCTCTTCAGTTGGTTATGGTACACCTCACCAAGACGCGTGGCTAGTACATACTGTGAAGGCCGCTGCAAGGCACAAATGTTGCCACGAGCAGCGCCAACGTACTATGGAAGTCAAAACTTCCTTTCAAAAAATAATGTTAGCTTACCTAGCTAATCCATATTGGAAATATCTGTTCCTGCAGGAAACAGGATGTAAAATTGTCCGATTGAGCTATGTACATTAACAAATTCACAAAGAAATTTGATACAATGGTCCGGCTAGCTCAAAACAGTTGCCAGCGTTTCGCCCCAGTGTACCAATGGGCTCTTCAGTTGGTTATGGTACACCTCACCAAGACGCGTGGCTAGTACATACTGTGAAGGCCGCTGCAAGGCACAAATGTTGCCACGAGCAGCGCCAACGTACTATGGAAGTCAAAACTTCCTTTCAAAAAATAATGTTAGCTTACCTAGCTAATCCATATTGGAAATATCTGTTCCTGCAGGAAACAGGATGTAAAATTGTCCGATTGAGCTATGTACATTAACAAATTCACAAAGAAATTTGATACAATGGTCCGGCTAGCTCAAAACAGTTGCCAGCGTTTCGCCCCAGTGTACCAATGGGCTCTTCAGTTGGTTATGGTACACCTCACCAAGACGCGTGGCTAGTACATACTGTGAAGGCCGCTGCAAGGCACAAATGTTGCCACGAGCAGCGCCAACGTACTATGGAAGTCAAAACTTCCTTTCAAAAAATAATGTTAGCTTACCTAGCTAATCCATATTGGAAATATCTGTTCCTGCAGGAAACAGGATGTAAAATTGTCCGATTGAGCTATGTACATTAACAAATTCACAAAGAAATTTGATACAATGGTCCGGCTAGCTCAAAACAGTTGCCAGCGTTTCGCCCCAGTGTACCAATGGGCTCTTCAGTTGGTTATGGTACACCTCACCAAGACGCGTGGCTAGTACATACTGTGAAGGCCGCTGCAAGGCACAAATGTTGCCACGAGCAGCGCCAACGTACTATGGAAGTCAAAACTTCCTTTCAAAAAATAATGTTAGCTTACCTAGCTAATCCATATTGGAAATATCTGTTCCTGCAGGAAACAGGATGTAAAATTGTCCGATTGAGCTATGTACATTAACAAATTCACAAAGAAATTTGATACAATGGTCCGGCTAGCTCAAAACAGTTGCCAGCGTTTCGCCCCAGTGTACCAATGGGCTCTTCAGTTGGTTATGGTACACCTCACCAAGACGCGTGGCTAGTACATACTGTGAAGGCCGCTGCAAGGCACAAATGTTGCCACGAGCAGCGCCAACGTACTATGGAAGTCAAAACTTCCTTTCAAAAAATAATGTTAGCTTACCTAGCTAATCCATATTGGAAATATCTGTTCCTGCAGGAAACAGGATGTAAAATTGTCCGATTGAGCTATGTACATTAACAAATTCACAAAGAAATTTGATACAATGGTCCGGCTAGCTCAAAACAGTTGCCAGCGTTTCGCCCCAGTGTACCAATGGGCTCTTCAGTTGGTTATGGTACACCTCACCAAGACGCGTGGCTAGTACATACTGTGAAGGCCGCTGCAAGGCACAAATGTTGCCACGAGCAGCGCCAACGTACTATGGAAGTCAAAACTTCCTTTCAAAAAATAATGTTAGCTTACCTAGCTAATCCATATTGGAAATATCTGTTCCTGCAGGAAACAGGATGTAAAATTGTCCGATTGAGCTATGTACATTAACAAATTCACAAAGAAATTTGATACAATGGTCCGGCTAGCTCAAAACAGTTGCCAGCGTTTCGCCCCAGTGTACCAATGGGCTCTTCAGTTGGTTATGGTACACCTCACCAAGACGCGTGGCTAGTACATACTGTGAAGGCCGCTGCAAGGCACAAATGTTGCCACGAGCAGCGCCAACGTACTATGGAAGTCAAAACTTCCTTTCAAAAAATAATGTTAGCTTACCTAGCTAATCCATATTGGAAATATCTGTTCCTGCAGGAAACAGGATGTAAAATTGTCCGATTGAGCTATGTACATTAACAAATTCACAAAGAAATTTGATACAATGGTCCGGCTAGCTCAAAACAGTTGCCAGCGTTTCGCCCCAGTGTACCAATGGGCTCTTCAGTTGGTTATGGTACACCTCACCAAGACGCGTGGCTAGTACATACTGTGAAGGCCGCTGCAAGGCACAAATGTTGCCACGAGCAGCGCCAACGTACTATGGAAGTCAAAACTTCCTTTCAAAAAATAATGTTAGCTTACCTAGCTAATCCATATTGGAAATATCTGTTCCTGCAGGAAACAGGATGTAAAATTGTCCGATTGAGCTATGTACATTAACAAATTCACAAAGAAATTTGATACAATGGTCCGGCTAGCTCAAAACAGTTGCCAGCGTTTCGCCCCAGTGTACCAATGGGCTCTTCAGTTGGTTATGGTACACCTCACCAAGACGCGTGGCTAGTACATACTGTGAAGGCCGCTGCAAGGCACAAATGTTGCCACGAGCAGCGCCAACGTACTATGGAAGTCAAAACTTCCTTTCAAAAAATAATGTTAGCTTACCTAGCTAATCCATATTGGAAATATCTGTTCCTGCAGGAAACAGGATGTAAAATTGTCCGATTGAGCTATGTACATTAACAAATTCACAAAGAAATTTGATACAATGGTCCGGCTAGCTCAAAACAGTTGCCAGCGTTTCGCCCCAGTGTACCAATGGGCTCTTCAGTTGGTTATGGTACACCTCACCAAGACGCGTGGCTAGTACATACTGTGAAGGCCGCTGCAAGGCACAAATGTTGCCACGAGCAGCGCCAACGTACTATGGAAGTCAAAACTTCCTTTCAAAAAATAATGTTAGCTTACCTAGCTAATCCATATTGGAAATATCTGTTCCTGCAGGAAACAGGATGTAAAATTGTCCGATTGAGCTATGTACATTAACAAATTCACAAAGAAATTTGATACAATGGTCCGGCTAGCTCAAAACAGTTGCCAGCGTTTCGCCCCAGTGTACCAATGGGCTCTTCAGTTGGTTATGGTACACCTCACCAAGACGCGTGGCTAGTACATACTGTGAAGGCCGCTGCAAGGCACAAATGTTGCCACGAGCAGCGCCAACGTACTATGGAAGTCAAAACTTCCTTTCAAAAAATAATGTTAGCTTACCTAGCTAATCCATATTGGAAATATCTGTTCCTGCAGGAAACAGGATGTAAAATTGTCCGATTGAGCTATGTACATTAACAAATTCACAAAGAAATTTGATACAATGGTCCGGCTAGCTCAAAACAGTTGCCAGCGTTTCGCGTCTTGGTGAGGTGTACCATAACCAACTGAAGAGCCCATTGGTACACTGGGGCGAAACGCTGGCAACTGTTTTGAGCTAGCCGGACCATTGTATCAAATTTCTTTGTGAATTTGTTAATGTACATAGCTCAATCGGACAATTTTACATCCTGTTTCCTGCAGGAACAGATATTTCCAATATGGATTAGCTAGGTAAGCTAACATTATTTTTTGAAAGGAAGTTTTGACTTCCATAGTACGTTGGCGCTGCTCGTGGCAACATTTGTGCCTTGCAGCGGCCTTCACAGTATGTACTAGCCACGCGTCTTGGTGAGGTGTACCATAACCAACTGAAGAGCCCATTGGTACACTGGGGCGAAACGCTGGCAACTGTTTTGAGCTAGCCGGACCATTGTATCAAATTTCTTTGTGAATTTGTTAATGTACATAGCTCAATCGGACAATTTTACATCCTGTTTCCTGCAGGAACAGATATTTCCAATATGGATTAGCTAGGTAAGCTAACATTATTTTTTGAAAGGAAGTTTTGACTTCCATAGTACGTTGGCGCTGCTCGTGGCAACATTTGTGCCTTGCAGCGGCCTTCACAGTATGTACTAGCCACGCGTCTTGGTGAGGTGTACCATAACCAACTGAAGAGCCCATTGGTACACTGGGGCGAAACGCTGGCAACTGTTTTGAGCTAGCCGGACCATTGTATCAAATTTCTTTGTGAATTTGTTAATGTACATAGCTCAATCGGACAATTTTACATCCTGTTTCCTGCAGGAACAGATATTTCCAATATGGATTAGCTAGGTAAGCTAACATTATTTTTTGAAAGGAAGTTTTGACTTCCATAGTACGTTGGCGCTGCTCGTGGCAACATTTGTGCCTTGCAGCGGCCTTCACAGTATGTACTAGCCACGCGTCTTGGTGAGGTGTACCATAACCAACTGAAGAGCCCATTGGTACACTGGGGCGAAACGCTGGCAACTGTTTTGAGCTAGCCGGACCATTGTATCAAATTTCTTTGTGAATTTGTTAATGTACATAGCTCAATCGGACAATTTTACATCCTGTTTCCTGCAGGAACAGATATTTCCAATATGGATTAGCTAGGTAAGCTAACATTATTTTTTGAAAGGAAGTTTTGACTTCCATAGTACGTTGGCGCTGCTCGTGGCAACATTTGTGCCTTGCAGCGGCCTTCACAGTATGTACTAGCCACGCGTCTTGGTGAGGTGTACCATAACCAACTGAAGAGCCCATTGGTACACTGGGGCGAAACGCTGGCAACTGTTTTGAGCTAGCCGGACCATTGTATCAAATTTCTTTGTGAATTTGTTAATGTACATAGCTCAATCGGACAATTTTACATCCTGTTTCCTGCAGGAACAGATATTTCCAATATGGATTAGCTAGGTAAGCTAACATTATTTTTTGAAAGGAAGTTTTGACTTCCATAGTACGTTGGCGCTGCTCGTGGCAACATTTGTGCCTTGCAGCGGCCTTCACAGTATGTACTAGCCACGCGTCTTGGTGAGGTGTACCATAACCAACTGAAGAGCCCATTGGTACACTGGGGCGAAACGCTGGCAACTGTTTTGAGCTAGCCGGACCATTGTATCAAATTTCTTTGTGAATTTGTTAATGTACATAGCTCAATCGGACAATTTTACATCCTGTTTCCTGCAGGAACAGATATTTCCAATATGGATTAGCTAGGTAAGCTAACATTATTTTTTGAAAGGAAGTTTTGACTTCCATAGTACGTTGGCGCTGCTCGTGGCAACATTTGTGCCTTGCAGCGGCCTTCACAGTATGTACTAGCCACGCGTCTTGGTGAGGTGTACCATAACCAACTGAAGAGCCCATTGGTACACTGGGGCGAAACGCTGGCAACTGTTTTGAGCTAGCCGGACCATTGTATCAAATTTCTTTGTGAATTTGTTAATGTACATAGCTCAATCGGACAATTTTACATCCTGTTTCCTGCAGGAACAGATATTTCCAATATGGATTAGCTAGGTAAGCTAACATTATTTTTTGAAAGGAAGTTTTGACTTCCATAGTACGTTGGCGCTGCTCGTGGCAACATTTGTGCCTTGCAGCGGCCTTCACAGTATGTACTAGCCACGCGTCTTGGTGAGGTGTACCATAACCAACTGAAGAGCCCATTGGTACACTGGGGCGAAACGCTGGCAACTGTTTTGAGCTAGCCGGACCATTGTATCAAATTTCTTTGTGAATTTGTTAATGTACATAGCTCAATCGGACAATTTTACATCCTGTTTCCTGCAGGAACAGATATTTCCAATATGGATTAGCTAGGTAAGCTAACATTATTTTTTGAAAGGAAGTTTTGACTTCCATAGTACGTTGGCGCTGCTCGTGGCAACATTTGTGCCTTGCAGCGGCCTTCACAGTATGTACTAGCCACGCGTCTTGGTGAGGTGTACCATAACCAACTGAAGAGCCCATTGGTACACTGGGGCGAAACGCTGGCAACTGTTTTGAGCTAGCCGGACCATTGTATCAAATTTCTTTGTGAATTTGTTAATGTACATAGCTCAATCGGACAATTTTACATCCTGTTTCCTGCAGGAACAGATATTTCCAATATGGATTAGCTAGGTAAGCTAACATTATTTTTTGAAAGGAAGTTTTGACTTCCATAGTACGTTGGCGCTGCTCGTGGCAACATTTGTGCCTTGCAGCGGCCTTCACAGTATGTACTAGCCACGCGTCTTGGTGAGGTGTACCATAACCAACTGAAGAGCCCATTGGTACACTGGGGCGAAACGCTGGCAACTGTTTTGAGCTAGCCGGACCATTGTATCAAATTTCTTTGTGAATTTGTTAATGTACATAGCTCAATCGGACAATTTTACATCCTGTTTCCTGCAGGAACAGATATTTCCAATATGGATTAGCTAGGTAAGCTAACATTATTTTTTGAAAGGAAGTTTTGACTTCCATAGTACGTTGGCGCTGCTCGTGGCAACATTTGTGCCTTGCAGCGGCCTTCACAGTATGTACTAGCCACGCGTCTTGGTGAGGTGTACCATAACCAACTGAAGAGCCCATTGGTACACTGGGGCGAAACGCTGGCAACTGTTTTGAGCTAGCCGGACCATTGTATCAAATTTCTTTGTGAATTTGTTAATGTACATAGCTCAATCGGACAATTTTACATCCTGTTTCCTGCAGGAACAGATATTTCCAATATGGATTAGCTAGGTAAGCTAACATTATTTTTTGAAAGGAAGTTTTGACTTCCATAGTACGTTGGCGCTGCTCGTGGCAACATTTGTGCCTTGCAGCGGCCTTCACAGTATGTACTAGCCACGCGTCTTGGTGAGGTGTACCATAACCAACTGAAGAGCCCATTGGTACACTGGGGCGAAACGCTGGCAACTGTTTTGAGCTAGCCGGACCATTGTATCAAATTTCTTTGTGAATTTGTTAATGTACATAGCTCAATCGGACAATTTTACATCCTGTTTCCTGCAGGAACAGATATTTCCAATATGGATTAGCTAGGTAAGCTAACATTATTTTTTGAAAGGAAGTTTTGACTTCCATAGTACGTTGGCGCTGCTCGTGGCAACATTTGTGCCTTGCAGCGGCCTTCACAGTATGTACTAGCCACGCGTCTTGGTGAGGTGTACCATAACCAACTGAAGAGCCCATTGGTACACTGGGGCGAAACGCTGGCAACTGTTTTGAGCTAGCCGGACCATTGTATCAAATTTCTTTGTGAATTTGTTAATGTACATAGCTCAATCGGACAATTTTACATCCTGTTTCCTGCAGGAACAGATATTTCCAATATGGATTAGCTAGGTAAGCTAACATTATTTTTTGAAAGGAAGTTTTGACTTCCATAGTACGTTGGCGCTGCTCGTGGCAACATTTGTGCCTTGCAGCGGCCTTCACAGTATGTACTAGCCACGCGTCTTGGTGAGGTGTACCATAACCAACTGAAGAGCCCATTGGTACACTGGGGCGAAACGCTGGCAACTGTTTTGAGCTAGCCGGACCATTGTATCAAATTTCTTTGTGAATTTGTTAATGTACATAGCTCAATCGGACAATTTTACATCCTGTTTCCTGCAGGAACAGATATTTCCAATATGGATTAGCTAGGTAAGCTAACATTATTTTTTGAAAGGAAGTTTTGACTTCCATAGTACGTTGGCGCTGCTCGTGGCAACATTTGTGCCTTGCAGCGGCCTTCACAGTATGTACTAGCCACGCGTCTTGGTGAGGTGTACCATAACCAACTGAAGAGCCCATTGGTACACTGGGGCGAAACGCTGGCAACTGTTTTGAGCTAGCCGGACCATTGTATCAAATTTCTTTGTGAATTTGTTAATGTACATAGCTCAATCGGACAATTTTACATCCTGTTTCCTGCAGGAACAGATATTTCCAATATGGATTAGCTAGGTAAGCTAACATTATTTTTTGAAAGGAAGTTTTGACTTCCATAGTACGTTGGCGCTGCTCGTGGCAACATTTGTGCCTTGCAGCGGCCTTCACAGTATGTACTAGCCACGCGTCTTGGTGAGGTGTACCATAACCAACTGAAGAGCCCATTGGTACACTGGGGCGAAACGCTGGCAACTGTTTTGAGCTAGCCGGACCATTGTATCAAATTTCTTTGTGAATTTGTTAATGTACATAGCTCAATCGGACAATTTTACATCCTGTTTCCTGCAGGAACAGATATTTCCAATATGGATTAGCTAGGTAAGCTAACATTATTTTTTGAAAGGAAGTTTTGACTTCCATAGTACGTTGGCGCTGCTCGTGGCAACATTTGTGCCTTGCAGCGGCCTTCACAGTATGTACTAGCCACGCGTCTTGGTGAGGTGTACCATAACCAACTGAAGAGCCCATTGGTACACTGGGGCGAAACGCTGGCAACTGTTTTGAGCTAGCCGGACCATTGTATCAAATTTCTTTGTGAATTTGTTAATGTACATAGCTCAATCGGACAATTTTACATCCTGTTTCCTGCAGGAACAGATATTTCCAATATGGATTAGCTAGGTAAGCTAACATTATTTTTTGAAAGGAAGTTTTGACTTCCATAGTACGTTGGCGCTGCTCGTGGCAACATTTGTGCCTTGCAGCGGCCTTCACAGTATGTACTAGCCACGCGTCTTGGTGAGGTGTACCATAACCAACTGAAGAGCCCATTGGTACACTGGGGCGAAACGCTGGCAACTGTTTTGAGCTAGCCGGACCATTGTATCAAATTTCTTTGTGAATTTGTTAATGTACATAGCTCAATCGGACAATTTTACATCCTGTTTCCTGCAGGAACAGATATTTCCAATATGGATTAGCTAGGTAAGCTAACATTATTTTTTGAAAGGAAGTTTTGACTTCCATAGTACGTTGGCGCTGCTCGTGGCAACATTTGTGCCTTGCAGCGGCCTTCACAGTATGTACTAGCCACGCGTCTTGGTGAGGTGTACCATAACCAACTGAAGAGCCCATTGGTACACTGGGGCGAAACGCTGGCAACTGTTTTGAGCTAGCCGGACCATTGTATCAAATTTCTTTGTGAATTTGTTAATGTACATAGCTCAATCGGACAATTTTACATCCTGTTTCCTGCAGGAACAGATATTTCCAATATGGATTAGCTAGGTAAGCTAACATTATTTTTTGAAAGGAAGTTTTGACTTCCATAGTACGTTGGCGCTGCTCGTGGCAACATTTGTGCCTTGCAGCGGCCTTCACAGTATGTACTAGCCACGCGTCTTGGTGAGGTGTACCATAACCAACTGAAGAGCCCATTGGTACACTGGGGCGAAACGCTGGCAACTGTTTTGAGCTAGCCGGACCATTGTATCAAATTTCTTTGTGAATTTGTTAATGTACATAGCTCAATCGGACAATTTTACATCCTGTTTCCTGCAGGAACAGATATTTCCAAGCTGATAGATAGTTTTAATCGGTTGTCCTCGAGTGATATTTCTGAGAATATTAGTGGACCTGTTGTGTGTTCTGAAAGCGTTTGTTCATATGTTAGTGATTCTTGTGATGGCGTTGTGAATAATAGTAATTATATTGGTAATTTGGAATCAGTATCGATGGAGAATAATGAAAATATGGTAGGCGCTTTACAAACTAATAATTCTACTGAGGTAGATAAACAAATAGGCTCGTCAAGAAATACACCAGAGGTCATGTCGAGTTCTAGTAATTTGAATGCTGTTGGTAATTCATGTTCTGATAAGAGATATAACGATTTTTCTAGTTCAGTTTCTTGCCATGACGTTGGTAGTGCTGGGAATAGGTTAGGATCTCACCGTACTTGTACTGATAAGGAAGTACAAACTGTTGATAGCTTATTTGGTGAATGTGACGTGATAGATAGAGTAAATAGGCTTAATCTTTCTGATAATCGAGCCTCGACTAACGTTGTTTCTCTAAATAAACTTATGACTGATGGTCAGGTTAATTTTGCTTCCCTTCCTAACCCATTAACTCTAATTTTGAAAGATTTTCATGTGTGCTATGGCACTGATATTAATTTATTTGTGAAATTTTTGAAGAAATTAGTGGAATTAAGAGATAGTGCTGGCATATTTGGTCTGTCAGATTTTCAAATTTTGAAAATCATCTTTCCATGCACTGAAGGAATGTTGCGAGGAAAACTGTTTGAGAGTATGAGTGCTGGCCATTCTTTGGATGTTTTCCATAGAGAGGTTTTGAAATATTTTATCACTCCACGTATCTTGGCAGATTTGAGTAGAGATTATGTATTTCGCGTTCAGCGTATGAGTGAAACGTTAAATGAGTACTTCATTGATATTAGGACTTATGCAAAGGTTTTGGCAGTTGAGTTGACTGAAGAGCAGGTTGTCAATTCGTTAGTCGAAGGTATGAATCCCATTTATCGTTCATTCTTGTCCATGCATGCTAAGCCCAAGAATTTCACTGATTTTAATGAAATTATTTTATCTGCGGAGAAGATTAAGAATGCTAATCTGTTGCGGGTAGATGATTCTCCCTTTCCTAGTAATTATCTTCAAGGTTGTTCAGGTTATATGCCTTCTATAAATAATTTTCAGCCACGTGGAGAGATGCAGCTTGTGGATAATTATAGTAGTCTTGTTCCTTATAAGAATTTACAGGGAAGGCGTGAGTTCATGCCTACTAATGTTCAAGGTCATGTATTTCAGAGGCGTGCTGAACAGAGGTTTAATGGGAGTAGAGTTAGCAAAGGCAAGAGATGTGATTTTTGTGGCTCGTATGACCACATTAGTCGATGGTGCGATGCAGATTTTGATAATTTAAGTTGATATTTGTTGTGGTGTATGTATTGTCAAAATTGTGTAGATGAATTCTGGTCATTAGGACGTGCATGTGTTTTTAATGTGTGTATTTGTCTACACGTGTGGTGCACATTCTGCTAGATAGTGCAAATCCAAAAGGTTCTTCTTGTTTGTTATTGTCAAAATTGTGTAGATGAATTCTGGTCATTAGTACATGCATGTGTTTTTAATGTGTGTATTTGTCTACACGTGTGGTGCACATTCTGCTAGATAGTGCAAATCCATAAGGTTCTTCTTGTATGTTATTGTCAAAATTGTGTAGATGAATTCTGGTCATCAGTACATGCATGTGTTTTTAATGTGTGTATTTGTCTACACGTGTGGTGCACATTCTGCTAGATAGTGCAAATCCAAAAGGTTCTTCTTGTTTGTTATTGTCAAAATTGTGTAGATGAATTCTGGTCATCAGTACATGCATGTGTTTTTAATGTGTGTATTTGTCTACACGTGTGGTGCACATTCTGCTAGATAGTGCAAATCCAAAAGGTTCTTCTTGTTTGTTATTGTCAAAATTGTGTAGATGAATTCTGGTCATTAGTACATGCATGTGTTTTTAATGTGTGTATTTGTCTACACGTGTGGTGCACATTCTGCTAGATAGTGCAAATCCATAAGGTTCTTCTTGTATGTTATTGTCAAAATTGTGTAGACGAATTCTGGTCATCAGTACATGCATGTGTTATGTGTGTTATTGATGTGTTTATTTGTCTACACGTGTGGTGCACATTCTGCTAGATAGTGCAAATCCATAAGGTTCTTCTTGTATGTTATTGTCAAAATTGTGTAGATGAATTCTGGTCATCGGGACATGTATGTATTGTGGATGTTATTGATGCTTGTATTTGTCTACACGTGTGGTGCTCATTCTGCTTGATTGTGCAAATCTATAATGGTTCTTCTTGTTTGTAATTGTCTAAATTGTGTTAGGTCTGAAGTGACAAACTTGTGTAAATGTATTTGAGTGCATGAGTGGGGGTGATTGTTATTAGTTTTGTTTTGTAATCGGGTGGGTCTCTTGGTTGTTTCTTAAGGTGAATTAAGGTTAGGGTTTCTTTTTGCTTAATTTATAATTGAATTTAATTAAATACGCCGTACGTATAAAATGATACTATGTTGGGATATCATAGGTAAGTAATTACAAACCTCTTCTGTTCTCCGAGTGATGACTTAGTCATTTATCTGCTTGTTGATTTATGAAGGTAACTACTTGCCGAAATGTGTTTTGGTGATGGAAAATCATGCTATGCCAGGGTAAAATGCGGCTAGTATGACATGTTGATTTCAGTGTGTTTTATTTAAGGGTTATTATTTATTTTGTGTATGTTGATGTCCTAACGGTGTGTCAATTTATATTCTGGAAAAATTATGGGGATTTTGTGGGTAGTAAATGGTTTTATTAATTTTGGGAGTTTGTAAGGTCGTGTGATTTCAATGAATGTTTGGGTACGTTTGTAGCTTGGTGATCTGCACGAGTAGTCTGTTGATCTTCTTTCATTTAGGGTCTTCTGTTGGTCATTTATTGAGGGATTTCTGTCGAGTTTGTTCTTGTTTTGATCTTGTTCGCTATACTGTTTACTTAGTTTGATATACTAGGCTATGTCAAGAGTGAATAATTGTATTGTTTATGTTATTGTCTAAATTGTGCATTTCCAAAGTTGGACATTCAGAAAGTATAAATGTGGTGTGATTTGTTTTATTTTGGTAATTGGGTTAGTTTTCTTGTTGTTGTTTTGTGGTTGTCCAGATATGTGTGGATGTATATTAATTTAAGGGGTAAAAGGTCATTGTATGTTACTTTGGGATCGTGGATGTAAATTAGCATTTTGTTGACGCATCTGTCAACTTAAGTCTACCAGATGAATGTTATGGGGGTTCATTTGCTTAGATTTGAGTTGAATATGTTGGTAAGTATTTATAAACAATTCTCCTAAGTCTTCAGTTGATTGAGTGGGCTCAATTTTTTTTTGCTGTCTGACTGAGAAATAAATACTTTAGGTTAAGTAATGTGATGTGATATGATGAATTGATTTGTGATATTTGGTCAATATACGGCGACTCACTATAGGCCTCATGAAATACGTGCTTCGTCTCGTTTCCTAGTTTCTGTTTGGTCTGGGTCTGTATATGATAGGGTATTTATGTATTTGTGTTTTGTGTGGATGTGTTGACAAGTGCTAATTCATATTCTGGTTGTTGTTTATTAATTATTTGATGGTTGTAATTGTAATTTTTTCTGGGGATTTTAAGGTTATGTGTCATGGTGTAAGGTTGTGGTGTGATTCTGCTTTGGTATGCACGTGTGTCCTGTTTTTGCTTGATAATTGGGTCTTTCTATTGTTCTTCTTGGAATTTTCTTGTGTTTTCCTACTTTGGGTGTTTCTTTGGGCATTTTCTCTTTCTGTATTTTGGACAAATGGGTTGAACAGATATGCAATGTGAGACAATTGCCTTCATCTTTTGGGATAATAAGGTTTTTTATTTGTAAATATGAGAGCTCAAGTGCCATTCAGCATTATTATTGAAACTTATTTTTGGAAAATACTGTTATTATTGTAATATTTTCGGGATATTGTAATTTTCTAAAACATGCATGCAATTTTCTGTGTTAATTGAGGGTCATTGTTAAACATTTCACCTGTAAAGATGTGGATTCTTGATAGTACTGGGTTATTGTTGTAAAATCTGATGCCATCATGTAATATTTTATTGTAATTTGTTCTTTGTAAATGAGTGTCAACGTTAGATATTAAGCTTTCCTTTACACATTACTGTCGCAGTCGAAATTTGATTTCAGCTAATTTCTTCGAGGTCTTATTCTGCGTTTGGAGTGTTATGCAGTGCGAGAAGATGTCTCTGGCCAGGATATTGGACCAATCTATGTAACCTTCGGATGAAACTGTTCCTGCCATCGTTTATTCAAGATGCCATTTGTAATAATGTTGTGGAAATTGTACAAAGAAAACCCACTCGATGTATTCTACACTTAAGTATTTGTTTATGTTCTTGGCATGACATATTTTGGTGGTTATGGTGCTGATGAAAACTGAAATGAACTTTTAATTAAGTATTTCACATTCGGAAGCTACTGTGTTTGTGATAATTGGCAAAAACTTTTCTATGCTTTAAGATTTGCTTGATTATGCATGTTGATACACTTGTACCATTTACGTCGTCTCTGTTCTGCGAACCATCGACAAGTTTGGGGCCCGGGAGTCTGTGCCGTTACTTTGGCACTAATCTCTGATCGAACGTACTATTTTTACTTTGGCATAAACTTTTGAATCGAGCGGCGGAGTTAGTTGTGGCTGGCCTCGATAGGTAGCATATCTTGTCGGTGCTGTCTTGGACTGTGATTGTAGTTTCTCCCTCTGTCCGATAGGAAGAGCTATGTTCTAGCGACAAGTATTTCTCTATCTCGATGTTGACTTTAATGGTTTTGGAAGGCTGGGATTTTCGAGACATGTATGATTCTCGTAATGAGCTTGTTAGGCCAGTCATCATGGATCTACGTGGTTTTATAAATACATAAGAAGTATACTGAAGTTCTACTGTATGTGAAAATGTTGAATGATATTATCCCTCTTCGTCAAGTTATTGACTGGTTACCTATTGTAACCTTACTGGAGATAAACGTCTGGATATGCTTCGTATATTATGGAATTAAGGTAGGCTATTTTGTCATCGTAAGTACTTGTGACTGTATCGTCTGGCAAGGTAAATGTATTTATTTTGTATTTTCCTACGTTGCATGACAGGGCCTTTCAAGGTTATACATTCAAACTTAATGTCATCCTCGGGTATTCACTCTGGTAGGCTAACTGACACTCATATTTTCTTTGCGTAATTAATGATTTGTTTTCTGTTTTCTGTTAATTGTAAAATGCATTTTAATTACAAGTAGTATGCCTTATGGTCTGTGGAAAATTTATTAATGTAGGATTTATTTTGATGTCGATAGCCCTAGTACGGTGATCGTTTTTCTTCTGTTTTTCATGATGGCTACTGTCGTATTGTTTTTAACTATGTGTGATCATCTGTTGTTAATAAAAAAGAGATTTCTGATAGTCATTGAGGTGAAAACACGTAAATTGGATTAGCTCCGTATATTTTGTGTTTTGAAGACATTAATTCTTCAGTTTTAGGCAACGTATTACATTGGATATTATAACAAGCGTAGGCCTAACTTTGTGACATGTACTGTCTCGAGAATTAATTAATTATATATTTGTGTGGAAATGCATGAAATACTGTATGATGCATTATGCAGGTGCATTATGAAACTATTGAATATTTAATTCGTCATCCTCTTAATTATTTGGCTTGGATTCTCATAATGACAACAGATGATAGTTTGAAAGCAACACTTATTTACTTCATCATAACAACTTGGCTGGATTGCTAAAATATGTATTACAGTCAACTGGAAGGAACAAATATTTGATGTCAGAATCCACATCTTGATTAGTAAGTGTTTTGTTAATTTGTATGCATGTTTATTGTGAATATATTATGATTTTACCCGATCACCTTAGTATTATTTCTGGGTTCCGGGGTTCGAAGATGGTCTCAGACAATTGCCCTCTGAGTATGAATTCACTATGGTCCAGTACCTTCCCTCCCAAGGCCTTTACTTTAGTAGGGGGTTAATTATTATTATTATTATTACTCGTCATATTCGAATCCTTGGGTTCTACTCTTGAATTAAAGAATGTTTCTAAAGAATTAATTTAGCCTTCCAAAACTAAATCAGCTGCCTGTACTCCTCCTTGTTGTGTTTTCGAGATTTCTGTTTTTATCTGTTCTAAAAGCTCGGACCTCAATTGTTCCTGTTGTGTTTTCGAGACTCCTGTCTTTATCTGTTCTAAGAATTCAGACCTGATTTGTTCCTGGGCAATCTGTAATTCTGATATGGTGATCGATTCTGCTGTCTTCAATTGTTCTAATAACTCCGTCTTCATTTGTTCTCGGGCAACATGTAGTTCCGCGGTGGTAACCGTTTCTGTTCTTTTTAAATTGTTCTAAAAATTCAGTCTTTAATTGTCCTTTGGCAAATTGTTATTCCGCCGTGGTAACTCTTTCTGTTTCTACATTTTTCTTTACTTTCTGAAAATCATCATGCAATCCCTGGTTGTAATGTTTTATGTGAAATGACATTTTTCTGAGTCCGAGAATTTTTTGTTTAGATCCTTTGTGACCATTTTATTAATTATCACCGTATCTTTCTGAACAACAACCATTTCTTTCCGAAAATGAGAATCGCAATTTCGAATAGCTTTATGAACAATCTTTAAATCCTCTTCTACCTCCTTAGCAACGCGAGCAACAACTTGTTTTTGCATGTTGTTAAATATGGTATTTTTAAATTCAACAGTGAATTGAGAAGTAAAATTTTCCTGCATTTCTGTTTTGAGACTATCCATGACCTTATTTAAGTTGAGATTACATTACTTTTTAATCCTGACCTCTAAAGCGTCCATTCTTGTTTGGCGTTCCTGCATGTTTGAATCAGTCCTAGCTTCTAATGCGAGAGCGTACTGTTCCCGTTAAGTTATGGACAATTAGATTATCGGAGCATGTGTGGGGAGCGTCCGAGTACATCACCTCATTTGGACAGACCGAATTTCGCTGAAGGATGATTGAAGGCACGACATTACATTTCTGTTGACTGCTATGTTTATATTGTTTTGGGGGAAATTGTTTTGAGCTATTTATTTATTTATTTTGGCCTTTATTCTTTTATATTCCATGAATATCTGCCTGATGAAGCGATATGTGCACAACGTGGAATATTTCAGAGGCGGAAGTGAATTTTAGAACGCACTCAGAATACGCAAGTGGGTCTGGATTACTCTAGAAGCGAACACATGAGGTATGCGTCACGGAGGTGATGTGACACGTGGTGGTCAGTTGGGTCGAGGAGGCGTATTGAAGCGGAGAGCTGTGAAGTTGAACGCATGTAAGCCCATCGTGCATAACGGGATGGCTCGTTCTGTAGTTGGCCGAACTACTCGCTCGTGTAAGTGGTATGTGCGCAAGGTATCCGGTAAATCGCCCAGTCATTGCAAGTGCACGCAAATTACGAAACTGTACCAGTAGCAATATCAGATGGTTAAATTTTGCATTGAAAATACTGTGTTTAAAGTTATCGGGAGAGCACGCAAATTGCGAAACTGTACCGCTAGCGGTATTGAATGGTTGAATTGTGCATTGAAAATACTGCGTTTAAAATCATCGCAAGTGCCTACAAATTACACGCACTGTAGATGCACCATTATTACATAATCAAGTTGGTAGCTGAAAGTGCCGGGCTGGCTAGACGTGACGTCAAACATGGACAGATACTGGTCGAATTACACATGGGATATTGCTACTAACATAATGTGCGGAGAAAAATTTAAGGTACCTCATGGTGGTCTACAAGTAAGATTTTGTGTCAGGTAATTCTTCATATGGGTGCTTGTGGTTATCGTGTTGTTCGTTTAAATTCATCGCTTTTCTGGTCAATTGGTTCTCATAGGTTAACATTTAGTTTAGATCTGCTCACATAAGACGGTTCCAAATTCGTTGTAAGGAAGACATTTGTTTCCAAATGTCCGTACAGGCTAATTTCTATCTTATGACAGGCATTTGACGACACCATCTTTCGTAATGATTCTTTGAATCGGTTGGTCGTAATATTGACATGATGGGACAGCCTATGATTTGTTTTTCATAATTGTAAAATGGGCATGACGTCAGGGGAAGATAAATTTGTCAGGCACAGGAGTGTTTTGCCTGAAGCGCCATTGTAGTATGATGCATATTATGAGGTGTTGTTTACGTTTTCGTGAGCGGTAGTTGCCACGGCAGATGTTATTGTGAGCCATAATTGCCATAATTGTTAATGCTTATATTTCGTGAGCCATGGTTGCCACGATATATGAGATGTCGTTTGCATTTATTGTGAGCAGGTAATAGCCACAACGTGGATGGCTGTGTATACATTGTCAATTATGCACGTATTTGTGTATTGTAGCTTTCCCCATGTAAATGCTTTCTCTCTGCGCCAACGAAATGTTGTGTGGGACGTCACGCCACATAATATAACATCATATTTTCTGGACAGGCTGTTCCATCCTATGAAAATAATAAATTTCGGCAACACTAATAAAATCTATGACCTGCCACATTTATAAAGCATTCGTTACATACTTTAGCAACATTCCTCATGTGGATAATTTATTATAAACAATTTGCCACATATTATTGAAATATTTATAAAGCACTTGTTACATGCTTTAGCAACATTCCTCATGTTGATAATTTATTATAAGCAATTTTCCACATGTAGATTAAGGCTTACAGGGTCCGGATTTCCAACTTTGGCTACCAGTTACCTCTGTCACTGACACCTAGCAGTGAACGGTGAAACTTGATAGAGTGTTTATAACCAACCAAGTATAATTAAAAATAAAAACCCACTTACCAGAATATTGTTCTACTTTTGTGTAGAACTACCCCCCCCCCCCCCCCCCGAGTCTCTTACATTTGTTCTACTTTTAGGTAGAGCTTCCTCCGCGCCACCCCGTATGTTCTACTTCTATGTAGAGCATGTGTTGTGAGTGTCTGGCCTACTTTTATGTAGAACCGTTGTGTGCAAAGGGGCTGGTCGGCATTTCCAGTGTTTACTAAGTTTTGCTGAGCGCCTATACCAGGTGTAAAACAATGGGGTGTGAGGAAAGAAAATTTTGTGTTTGGTGTTTTATGAAGTACTGCGGACACGTCTAGAGAGCAATTAACGTGAGGGGAACTGGAGGGAGGAATACTCACCCTGCTTATCTTAATGTGACTTACTAGGCCGCACGCTTGCTGTGCACCGCCTCCTGCTGGGCAGCGTTCGGTGAAGATAAACTAGATTCTAATCTAAAGGGATGGGCTTCTTAATCTAAGTGAAATAACGAGATAAGCATTGGACTGTACGAAAGGGGGTTTATTGTTTACTAGTGGCGATGAAAAGAGGGGAGGAGTGAAATAATAATTAGGGGGAAAAGGAGTTTAGTAGACACGTGTTCACTCACCCTACCGTTGGTCCCAGGTGTCCTCGATGAGGTGTTCTCGATTTCGTGTTGGAACCACCCCCAGGGCAGCGCCCTGAGGGGTTCTTTAGCGTAGCACTGCTCAAAGGAGCGTAATGGACTCGTCCGTCAAAGAAGAGAGCGGCGCGTGCGGTAAGCAAGAGAGCGCCGTCGGTAAGTCAGAGAGGGCGGCGCGTGCTCGCACCTCCTATTTATAGGGAAATTGTGCGGTGTCAGTCTACTCAGCGGTATTTGAAAGTGTAATGTCCGCTGTGTCCTGTTTACCTGCTAGCTGGTGGACTTTAGGGCTATGACTTGCTGCTTCCCTTGCAGTCGTGTTGCCATGCCGTTGTTCCCGTCTAAGTAGCTTGTATGTAGGTTCAGGCGCAGCCCTTGTATAAGGGCTGGGGCTGTAACAATATTAATGTTTTTGAAGTCCTCTTCCACCACTATGATCACAAGTGAGCTGTAGATATAGCGTGCTGTTAACTGTCGTTCACGTGATTAAACTATAAAGTGAGAAATGGTCTTCCTCCTCCCTGGATTTTTGTACCATGAACAAACCTGTATACCATCAATATCTGTTGATGTAACGTTTCACGGTCGTTAATAAACACCTGCATTACGAGACGTCATACGCTGCAAGATTCAGCATATCTCTGCAATAATCATGTTTCGTACGCTTACTTCCTGTAATGCTACACCTTGATTCCGGTTGCGAAACCTGCATCGCAAGCGTCATGCACTACAATATTCAGCTTGTTTGTGCAAGAATCATTTTCGGCACGCTTGCTTCCTCTAACGCTACACCTTGCAACCGGTTGAGTCAGCTTGTTTTGTTTTATTCCACTCTTCTTCAATATGATCGCACATCGCAGACCCTTTTCACTTTAGACCAGGTGACAGACGATGGTGAAAATGCATTCATCATCCCTGTACTTGCATAAAGCAACCTAGAAAAAAATGCTTCTAATATTACTCTATCCTAACCACCTCCCTCCCTAACCACCAACGTAACTGTTACTATCTTTGGCCGAGCAATTAAAGACTGCCCGCTCACCTACCATCACTGCCCCTCCTAGCCGCCACCATCTTTGCTCCACCGATTAAAGATACTCCATGCTCGGCTACCCTGACAAATAAATAATAACTAATACAATAATAATAATAATAATAATAATAATACCCTCACCGTCTCCTTCCTAGCCGTCACCATTTTTGTTCGACCGATTAAAGATACAGTATCTCAGTTGAACACCACTTTTGATCACACCTCGTAGGTTAGGTTAGGTTAACATAGGTTATCTTAGGTTAGGTTTGGTTAGGTTAGCTTTGGCAAGGTTAGGTTAAATTATGCTTTTGATAACCATTATAAAACTGTTTGATCACACCTTGTAGGTTAGGTTAGGTTAAGTTGAGCTATGGCCAACATCTTGTTAGGTTAGGCTAGGTTAAGTTAAGCTACGGCCGCTATCTTGTTAGGTTAGGCTAGGTTAATTTAAGCTATGGCCGTCATATTGTGTGGAGGAATGTGGAGGTGGAGGCTGTAGAACATACTGAAAACCACTACTATCACTTAAGATAATTGAAAGCCAACTTGCATATATGTATTCGAAACTGTTAATGTTTCACGAATAAAGACACAAACGCACATGTAGTCTGCAAGAGCGCTGAGTTACACCACTCAGTACCGTGCCCACGTAGCGTTCCTACTGTACCAATCGTTAATGTGGAACTAAATAATTCTGTTGCAACTACAGTTTAGTTGCATTCCTCGTTACGTTAAGCAACATGTCCCTGTACTTCTGACACAATTGAATTTAACATATTAATTTCGGTTTAACAGATAAAATAACAAAGTGTTTGGAGATTGCCTGGAGACGAATGTTACATTTCATACTTGAATGAGTATACACTATTGAATTTCAAATATAAGTTTTAGCCACTCCTCACCTAATTCTGTTGAGGTGGAGAAACCAGGTACTTGAAAAACTGCCATAGTAATGATGATTCCAATCGCACAGACAAGGAATGTGATACCATCCCAAGCCAGTGTGACGAGCCAGAATGATAATACTCCCACTCCAGATACGAACTGGAGATGCTTGGAATTGGACGCCCTTTCTTTCACGGGGAATAATATAAAATATGCTGCCACAAATGCCATGCTGAATCCAATAAGGAATGCTATTTGGAAGCCCACTCCCTGCTCATCCTCACGTAGAATTGCCTGGAAAGATATACAAGATTCATGAGTGTTATTATTCAGTAATGTAATTTAAAGGATGGAAAATAAGTATCTACAGAAAACGAAGGAGAGAAACACAATGCCTTTGAGGTAATAGTATTTTAGTGAGAAACCTTTAAAGGCATTTCCCAGAATGTTGTGCTTTTTTACGCCAAGGAACGTAATAATTATTTCTCTATTCTGGAACGTTTTTGCCAAAATTGTTACTCGTTTAGCACCACCCAGGGGACACGCACAGCTTAAGGTATGCTGCGGACGTGAGTAACTTCATCCCCCAGGGATGAAGAAATAGCAAAGAAAGCAGCAGAAACCAAATTATGGTAGGACATTGATGCTAAATGGGATCAATATAAATTAACACCAAGAAGAGAAGCTGTAGCCTTCTTCAGACTTAACACTGACCACGACTGCCTTGCAGCTCATCTGAAACGAATCAACATCCTGAGATCTGAAGAATGCACACTTTGTCACGAACCTGGAAGTAAAACGGATGAGGGTCACCTGCTACATTGCAACAAACTTGATGTGACTGCTAGAACTTCTGGAAACCTCACACAATTCCATTGGAACGCAAGAAAGCTGATGGATTGGAATCCGGGCTAGCCATAGGAAACAACAACAACAACAACAACAACGTAATAATTATTTCATATTCTAATCGGATGATTCATTTAACATTTGGCAAAATACTGTGGTAGTATGGATTCTAACCACTGATCTCTATACATGGATCGCTGATGGCAGCTCTCCGCTGCACGAGAAAGTACGCCAGGTTGAGCGCGCGGTCCGCCATGTTGGTGTGCCCATTCTCGAGCCATCCTTATGGGGAAGCAATGATAATCTAGTCAATTTTAAATCGTAATTAATGGTGCTTTGGAACAAATAAAAATATAGAGATATGTTCACTCATAGCATAAGGGCATTGGGATCACTGACACGTCATTCCGAGGTCAGTAAATCTCCGGAATAGCAATAAAAATGTATGTATAATAACGGCTGACAAATATCAACTTAGGTGCTGAGTACACGCAATTAGCGATCAGTAACAGAGTAACGAGTGAAAAACAATTTCTGGAAACTTTCTTGTAAATTGTATAAATATATATGCCACGAAATTATGCATTTTTCAAATGATGTACCTATAAACGTAGCTCACTATACACTCGACATATCGTAATCGGTTCTTGGTAATGAATTTCTGTTTCCATGAAATAACGCGCAGTTTAATTTATAAAATGAAAATATCATTTAAGCAAATTGTACGTATTTATGAAACCAGAAAATATTCAGACCTTGTCAATATATCACATAACCAGCAGCTTAATTGCCACAGTAAAAATTACACAAAAATAAATATACCGGTAGCCTATATAATTATCAGGGTGCGAAATCGGAAAGACATGGTGGAGGGGGGGGGGAGGGGAGAAGGATTACAGGGCTTAATTACTAATCCCAGCACTCTACATCAAATACTACAGCTTTTAATCACGCTTGCAGCACAATAAACTTAATAATAAAGGGAAGTAGATCTAGGCCAAACTGCACTTGAAGCCAAACCAATTTCACTCCTCATCTCCACATAAAAGTTAACAGAGAACAGCTGTTTTCGAAGGCTCCCAATTCTCCCGCCTGATACTCCTAATCCATGATCTTAGAAGTTCGGGTCTCGAGAAAGGAAACCTACAAAAATGAATTGCCATTTTCCTCCCAGAATATGCGAAATATAAATAAATGTAATAAAACTCAAAACACTACCCTCGAAATATTAATTTTTATTATAGTATGAAACTCACCGATGAAACGATTTCTCTTTCTGCTGTTCGGTTCTGTTTGTACATCCATATGCTGAACACTGCGGCATGTTGAAACCTCATTCAGAATTCACATGAACACATAGTACACATTGAAATTGAATCTTGTAATTTACAAGTATACTGCTATACATCGAACCTAAATTCGCAAAATACACTACTACTTCTTTTGCATTAACACAACACAGAACACTCGTGGAACTACAATCAAGAGGCCTAGCCACTGGGCATGGCGTCACCGAATAAGACAACAGCGCTCTACGAACCACGTGGTCTACGAGCAATATTGCACCATGCGCTCGCTGCCATCTTGCTATACCTCCTGTCATCGTCTATTCGGCTTACTGCTGCCTTAGCTACCAGCCATCCATGTATAGAGATCAGTGATTCTAACTGAACAACTGGCAAAAATCCCACAAAGAAAATAATCTGTACTGTGGAAGCTATGTACGTTGAGATGTCGGTTCACAGAGGTGTTCACCGAGACTACCCTGCATGCAGTGTTCTAACCTCGTTTAGACGTGCGTTCACCATCCCGATCAGGCCCAGATCCAGATTAAGTTTGGACGCGTGAAAACAAGGGGATTTCATGATCTAGAAAAGCTGTTCTCCAAACAAGATCAGCCCGAACCTGTTCCCTCATCTAGATAATCTCATTCATGGCCATTGCGATATATACTCCTGAATTATGTGAGTGAAGTAGGCGGTGCAATTGCTGGCCATTGTGATAATCGGTGTCTTCTATCCTCTTGCATTGTGAGAGTGAAGAAGGCAGTGCAATTGCTGGCCATTGTGATCATCGGTGTCTTCTATCCTCTTGCATTGTGAGAGTGAAGTAGGCAGTGCAATTGCTGGCCATTGTGATAATCGGTGTCTTCTATCCTCTTGCATTGTGAGAGTGAACTAGGCAGTGCAATTGCTGGCCATTGTGATAATCGGTGTCTTCTATCCTCTTGCATTGTGAGAGTGAAGTAGGCAGTGCAATTGCTGGCCATTGTGATAATCGGTGTCTTCTATCCTCTTGCATTGTGAGAGTGAAGCAGTGCAAATGCTGGCCATTGTGATCCTCGGTGTCTTCTATCCTCTTGCATTGTGAGAGAGGAGTAGGCACTGCAATTATTGGCTATTGTGATCATCGGTATCTTCTATCCTCTCGCATTGTGAGAGAGGAGTAGGCAGTGCAATTATTGGCCATTGTGATAATCGGTGTCTTTATCCTCTTGCATTGTGAGAGTGAAGTAAGCAGTGCAAATGCTGGCCATTGTGATCATCGGTGTCTTCTATCCTCTTGTGAGAGTGAAGTAGGCAGTGCAATTGCTTGCCATTGCGATCCTCGGTGTCTTCTATCCTCTTGCATTGTGAGAGAGGAGTAGGCACTGCAAATGCTGGCCATTTTGAATTCTCTTGGGTTTTTGAAAGCGTCAAGTAGCCTATGTATTGTTGGCCATGACGGTTGTATTTATGTTGGTTGATATCAAATATAAAAGTTGATGTTGTTGTTGTTAATTGATTTAGAGGATTTGCGTCATCGGTGGTCATGTAGCCCCGTGTGCTTGGGTGTGTGTTGAATTTGTCTGATAACCTGTGTTATTGTAATGGCTGTGTTTGACATATATCAAGACAAAGATGTGAACAGAAGGGAAAAGAATAAGCATACTAGTTTTTAAACAAGGAGACATTCCTAGGATTGGGGGAAGTTGTTATAATAAAGTCATATGTTTATTGTCTTAGACACAGAAGGAATTCAGGCTGTGCAGTCAAAATTTTTAATACAGTCGCAGTGGAAAGGTCGACTGGGTGTCTCTCCTCTCTAACCCTCCGTCGGGCGCACCTAATCTGTGAGATTAAGAGGAAATACTTTTTCCCTCCCAGGCTTGGGTTTTTCCATGAACGGTGCGCGCGTCACAATAGCTTCCGCTCCCCCACCAGTTGCGTGAGGGTGCTCTCGTCCTTGTTCCAGTGTCCTTCGCTACACCGTGGAGAGCTGATTCATTCAGTGCGCCCGATTGCGTAAGTTCTGTTGTTTACGCATGAGAATTTATTTTTCAAATATCGATGAAATCATTCTTTCATTTTAGTTAATTCAATCTGTGGATTGTTTAAATCTCAGTTTAGAAGCTTGAGTGTAATATGATTGCAGAATTTGAGTCTGTTCATTACATGTGATTAGTTTTTTGATTTTAGTAAAAATTGAGAATTTTATAATTTTTATAATTTCAACTGGGTATTTCCCTATCGTCACGTGACTCCGAGTCCTGGAACTGGAACATAGATGCTGAATGCCGCAGCCTTCGAAATGACGTGTTATCGAAGGATGCTACGAATATCATAGGTAGCAAGTAGAACAATTGAATCTGTTCGGAAAGATCTAAGGATTGCTCCTAAGGCACGCTTACTCCCAAACATCCGAAGGGAAATTTTGAAACTTTTTGGCCATGTCATCCGGCGAGACGGCATTGAGAAGTGTATCATCCAGGGTAAAGTTGACGGCAAACGGCTTAGGGGACGCGCCCCGAACCGGTACCTTGACCACATAAAGAGTGACTAATCTGCCACTTCAGAAATTAATGCACACAGCAGAAGTCCGCGGTGCATGGCGGGGTATTGTTAACAGAATTGCGTGAACGGTCACGACGTTCGGAAACGAACTACGACCAAGTAGAAAAAGAGGAAGGAGAAGAATTTGCAAATACAACAAATGAGGTGCCATATTCTAGTTGCCTACTGTTTCTAGGCGATATAATGTAATAAACCCAGGCCGAAGCCGTCGGAATTTTTAAGAGCGTTAAAAATCCCTCAGTATGCCTTCCTTCGGAGGGGAAGTGAAGCCGGCGGTCCCATGTCATAGATTTATGGCATGTTAAAGAACCTTGTGCACCTGTGTGAAGCTAAATTGGATAGGTTAAGAATGTAAACGACGCTCTTAGGTTTCTACGTTCGTTGCCAAGAGCCGACTGCGGTGGTATCTAGTAGCTAAGTTCTGAACTTGGTCTAGTAGTCGTTGATGGTGTCGCTTGGTGGCAAAAGTAGGAACTATTTGAAAAATTCTAAGTTGCAGTACTTAAATTAAAAAACAGATAACATACACTAATACAGTCATCACAATTAACACCGGTTGTCAGACAGATTCTACACATACCCAAAGTACACGGGGCAACATGACCGCGTTGTCCCAGCCCCTAAACTTAAGAACCAACCAACCAATGCAATAAACATATATTTCAAAAAGATGGTATTTTGGCTTTCACGGCCAGTGAATTAAACCTCAGCAATTCTTCTAGGTTTGTGCTGTGAAAGCCAATATACCAACTTTTTGGAAGCCTTCATAGGGAGGTTATGGCTGCTTGAGCTTTTAGTTCTCGTAGTAAAGAGGCGCAGGCGCACGTCATAAAAGGGAGGTAGCGCACAGTTCACTACTCCTGTGGGGTCCGGGCTGGAACACCAAGAGCCCGCTGATGAGCCAGCTTGGTATCCTAGACGAAACCCAACACAAGACACGGCGCAATCCTAGAAGAATTGCTGAGTTTTAATTTACTGGCCGTGGAAGCCAATATACCATCTTTTTGGAAACCTTCATAGGGAGGTTATGGCTGCTTGAGGTTTTCGTTCTCGCAGTAAAGAAGCGCAGGTACGCTTCATAAAAAGGGAGGTAGCGCGCAGTTCGCTACTCCTGTTAGGGTCCAGGCGGGGACACCAAGAGCCCGCTGATGAGCCAGCTTGGTGTCCTAGGCGAAACCCCACACAAGACACGGCACTAACCTAGAAGAATTGCTGAATTTTTAATTCTTTTGTCGTGAAAGCCAATATACAATATACACGTAAGTTTGATCTAAGAAGTAGCATTAGTATTATTGAATTTATCAAAGATTTGACACGGTTTTACCAGAATTAACTTCATTGTTTGTTTAATGGTTATTTTATTATGATACGGAGAAACCAGAGTTTAGAGATGAGTAACATGTTTTAAGAAATATTTATGAGAATCATATCGCGTGAGAATATCACCAGAAAGGAGCGGTGACGAATGCTGCCTTAACATGTAAATACTGTAAATAGAAATGAACACTTGATAAGACGAGTGATAGATATGGTTGAATATACGATTGAGTCATAGGATAGGAATATAATATAGGAAAAAGAGTGTCCTGTATAAAGTTACAGAAGTATTATAAATGGAGAAGGTAAGGAATAATAATTTATTTAATTAATTTTGAAATTAGCAGACCGAATTTCAATATTTTAATTTTTAGAGGAGAAGGAGAAATCTCCAAGTAGGTTTTATTTTGAAAACTCCTTAATTTATTTTGAATTTTGTAGAATTATTTAAATAGAAGATTTGCGATTTTTTTTTTTTTACATTCGAATTGAGCCACTATGGACTACGGAGTAACAATCAAAATCAATGTTTCGTTCTAGATCGTCTGCCAGCTTTGATGTCCTGCCAGTGTCTCTTGAGCCCATCACTCAGCGCCTTCTTCCGATCTTCTGAAAGAGGTCCCCTCCGTCTTTTGGGTTCAACCCCTACCTTAAATCCCTGGTAATTTTTGATTATGTGTCTGAATTCGCACCTGTTCATAATTTTGCAGTCCGGAATACCAATTTCTAGAAGGTCTTTGTTACATTTTTCAAACCATGCCAATTTTTTCCTCTTTGGTTTCACGAAATTCCAATTTTTCTTTGTTAGACGATCGTTGGACATTCTGAAAATGTGTCCATAGAACAACAACCTTTTCCTTTTTATTGTTGACGTGACTGGTTCTATCTTTGTATATAACTCTTCGTTCGACTTCAAACGTATGTGCCCGTCAACCCATCTGTTGCCGAAAATTTTTCTCAATACCCTGCGTTCTCTTTTGACCAACTGGTCGACTAGACCCCGCCTGTTCATAGTCAAAGTCTCCGAACAACCGTGCTGTAGTGTCTTAATTTGGCTCCAATTCTTATTATAGAGATTTTTCGTCAGGTGATAGGCTCGGTCTAATTTCCAGATTCTAAGATTAATTGCTTCCTGTTCTAGGCCATTTTGTTGGATTACCTCACCCAGGTATTTAAGTTTCTTTACACGTTTAATCTTTCCTTGGTTTGTTTTCATCCATTCTGGTCCATCACTGATGTTTGTCATGTACTTTGTCTTCTCAAAGGAAATCTGTAAACCTACTTTCTTAGCCATCTCTGACAACCGATTAATCTTTACAATGGCTGATTTAATATTGTTGGCAAAAATAGCTAGGTCATCTGCAAAAGCCAAACAATCAACGTGCACCCCTTTCAGTTTGGGCCCTAGCCTGAATCGTTCTTCATTCCCTTCTTCCCGGCTCAGTGTCTTCCTCCATTCACGAATGACCTTTTCTACTACACAGTTGAAAAGGATTGGAGATAATCCATCACCTTGTCTGACACCAGTTTTGATTACAAAGGGATCTTAGATCTCGCCAATGAATTTTACTTTTGACACTGTGTCGGTCAAAGTCTGTTTAATCAGATTTCGAGACGTGTCATCCACTCCAAATTCTTCCAGAATATTCAGTAGCGACTCGCGGTCAATTGAGTCATACACTTTCTTAAAATCAATGAATACGACCACATAGTCATACCTGCCTATCGTCTTATACCTAATGATGTTTGTCAGGTTAAAAATCTGTTCCGGACAAGAACGTCCCTTTCTGAAACCGGCCTGGTACTCACCAATCTGATTATCAAGATGTTCTTCAATTCTGTTCAGGAGTGCTTTGGATAGAATCTTGTAGGGAACAGATACAATTGATATACCCCTGTAATTATTAACGTCCTTCTTATCCCCCTTTTTGTGGAGAGGGTGGATTAATGCAGACTGCCACTCTGTGGGTATCCTACCAGTTCTCCGTATCTCCGCAAAGAGCTCAGCTAATATATTCAGAGTATCTTCATTTGCCAGTTTTAGAAGCTCTGCCACGATGGAATCCTCTCCCGCTTCTCTATTATTCTTTAGACCATCGATAATCATTTTAATTTCTGTCTTAGAAGGTGGATGCGAGTTGGCCATTACTTGAGTAGGACGGCCTATGAGTAGCCTATGTTTTGGTTCACCACAATTGAGTAATTTCTTGAAGTAGTCAGCCAAGATACGACAGTTCTCCTTGTTGTTCAGACCTAACTTTCCATTTTCATCTCTGAAGCACAAGCTCGGTGCTTGATACCCTTTCAGATTAGACTTGAAAGTTTGATAGAAGTCCCTGACATTATTCTTCCTGAAATCTTGATCAATCTGTTCCATCTGTTGTTTTTCATATGATCGCCTTGCAATTCGGAAAACCCGGGCTGCATCTTTCCGACTGTCACAAAACGAGTTATAATCTTCTTGTCTCTTCGTTGAGTTCCATTTCTTCCAGGCATCTGTTCTTTTTACACATGCACTATCACAGGTCTCGTTCCACCATCTGTGTTTACGCTTCTGTGCTGTCAAGACTGAAACATTGGCTGCTTGTTGGATTTTGGAGGCAATGTCAGTCCAATTCTTGGATTTAAATGATAATTGCTGGTGGTATTGCTCCAATACTTCTTGATCAACCTTAAGTTTTGTCACATCATATCTGTGAAGTTTATTTCCAGCTTTCGGAGCCTTTCTAAAAGGAATGAAATTCATTTTAATCTTGGTGAGATAATGATCTGAATCAAATTTGGCCCCTCTCTGTACTTTAACATTCATAATCTCCTTCATTGCTGTCTTGGATATTGCCACGTGATCAATTTGTTTCTCTCCGTTCAAATTGCCAGGTGAACGCCATGTCTTCTGTTTACTTGGTTTGTGTTTATAGAAAGTTGACATTATCTGAAGATCAAACGTTCTACATAGTTCGACAAACCTTGTTCCATTTTTGTTGATCATTCTGTGAGCAGGATATTTTCCTACTGTCGATCTATATCTTGCTTCTATTCCCAGTTGAGCGTTGAAGTCGCCCAATAAAACCTAGATGTTCTTTATAGGTATTTTCTCCATCTCCTCCTCTATAAGGCCCCAAAATTGTTCAACTTTCTCGGGATTACGCCTGTTGTCTTCATTAATTGGTGCATGTGCATTGATCAGGGTATAGCCTTTGTTACCACAGCGTAGAGTTAGGAGTGATAGTCTTTCTGATGGGCTAGAGAAGTCGACAACTGCACTGATTACTTTCTTATTTACAGCAAAAGCTGTTCCAAACATTGGCATATTCTTGCCTATCTTCACTGCTCTCTGTCCTTTATAGACCCTATAGCCCTCAATGTCCATTACATCTTCGTCCTGATACCGTGTTTCCTGTAAGGCCAGGATTGAGATGTTATGTTCGTCCATCATATTTGTCAGTTCCTTGTGTTTACCAACTTTGAGTAATGAGTTGACATTTAACGTTCCAAAATAATATTTCTGTTTCGTCTTCAATTTAGTATTCTTTAAGCTTCTACTTTCAAGCTCCCCAGAATCCAAAGGCTTGCGTGCACTTCTAGGAGCGGTGGATTCCCTTAAACAGTTATTACCTGGGGTAGTGTCTTCCTTTTGACGACTTTCCGTGATGCTTGATTGTTAAGAAATATGTGGGTCGGATTGCTCCTTCCCGTTAGTAGAACCAAGGTTGTAAGCCCCGGAGCTTGAAGATAGTTCCTCCGCTTTATCCGCCGTTGGGACGCGAGGTCCTCTTCCGCCTTCTAAACCGTTGTCTATCTTCACCTGTAACCCTGTCAGGGACCCATACAAGGTACTACCAGCCGGGCCAGCTGGACCAAGGATTTTTATTATTATTAATGTATTTTTCTTTTATTTGTGTTTTGATATGAGGTTTTATTATTAATTGTATTTGTTGTCCTTTAGCAATAAATCTTGCAGGTGCTTGTTAGTTTGCCTGTGCCATTTTTCTAGTAGGCTACTTCAAACATTTTATTTCGGTAATGTAGCAGTGAGTGTACTATCATAGGCACCCAATCCTTATTACCATACCCGTCACACCCTGAGTTCCTTAGAATCTCACTCTCCATTGTAGTTTGTTGCGGCCCTAATGCAACCAGTTGATAGTACAATCGCTATTTTCTATTGATATGTTCCGTTGTACCACCCACTAGCAAAGATTTTTTGATTGTTCTAGGTGGGGATCAATGACCTCTGAGATCCTTACCATCTGCGGATATGGGCAGGTGATCAGTGCGTAAACGTCGGGTACAATACAAAGCAACAAGAATTACAGTATTGCCGATACTCTTTCTATAAACACATGCCTCATTATGGCTGTTTTTGTAGCCTAAAGCAGCCAGATCTGTATAAGCCTGTCTGTTCCACACATGTGCAGCATCTTTAGTCCTTAAATGGCCCTTTTGAGCAAACAAACCTGGCCTTCCTTTCCCTTCACCTGGAAGCCCTCTGGCTGAGACAAATATTTAATCCTGTATTTCTCAATTGAGAACAGCAGTCTCAATGTCTAGATAATCAATCTGTAAGTTTACTTCAACCGCTAAAGCATACAACATTCTGAGTGTGCCATGCCGCACAATTGGTAAGAATATCTCAATAACATCAATGCAAAACGTGATGTGTAAAGCCCTTTACAACCAACCTTGCTTTATATTTTACAACATCACCATTTGTATTACGCTTAGCTTTGAACACCCACTTATTCTGTAGAATGTATTATTCTGGCTTAGGAACTAAAACCCTGGCCTTATTAACCATCATGGAATCCATTTCGCACTTCATGGCTTTATGCCATTCCTTAGCGTAAGGTGATGACAAGGCGTCACTTACTGTACTTGGTTCATTTGGAACAGAACAATGAGTTTAATAACTTACAGAATGTACTCAGGATATTGTCTTGGTCTTCTTTCTCGCCGGGGGTAGCGACGCGCTTCCTCATTGTTCTGTGATGGATTGTCTTGATGATCAGGTTCAACTTCCACTGGTTCATTACGCTGTGGAGCTGGATTTGAAACATCCCTATCACACGCAGTCAATAATGGCTTACTGACATCAGTGGTTGGGGTATTATTGTGTTTTCTTGTAACACTGGAAGTCTGTTAGAGCAGAGAAAGACATCTCATCCGAGTGTCCAACAAATACCGTTCTCTCAGTTTTCAAGTTTTCTACTCAGCCGATCTGGAACACGAACGTAGGCATTAAAACCAAACACTTTTAAGTGCTTCAGGTCTACTTTCTCTCCAGTCCACATTTCTTCTGGAGTTGAATTTGGTGTTTTCTGTGCAGGTGACCTGTTAACAATATATGCAGCTGTATTGACAGCTTCTGCCCACATCCGTTTGTCACAAACTGCACCTTGCATCATGGAGAGTGCTCGCTCATTCAGAGTCCTGTTCAGGCGTTCTGCATTTCCGTTTATCTCTGGTGTGTACCTTACTGTCAGTTGATAGCCTACTTGATGCCACGCTGTTTGAAAAACTCATCCATAGCCTTATTATAATACTCCCCACCATTGTCAGAGCGTATGACCATGAGTTTCCTTTCACACTCAATTTCAAGAGAAGTAGAAAATTGTTCAACGATTTCTCTTACCTCACTTTTCCTTTTTAGAAAAAAGACAAAATCCTTCCTCGTATGGTCATCGATGAAGGAGAGAAAATATGTGGCTCCTCCCTAGGATTCTGCAGGCATCGGTCCACACAGGTCACTGTGCAGCAGGTCCAGTCGGTTCTTGGCACAATACTTGGTGGTCTTGACAGGCTGTCGAGCTTGTTTCCCTTCTATAGGCACCGTGCATGCACGCTGGATATGCACTAGTGGTGCTGCACGGCGCTTGCTCGGCAAATTAATTGTGGACCTCGAAGCGTTATTGAAAGACAGGCATCGAATGTGCCATTTTTTTTCTTCAATAAAGCGGTACTAGATTTTCTCTTTCAACGATGGGTGGGTTGCACGAGTCGGGGGTGGGGCGGGCCGATGCGAGAGCCATCTATTGCCTCTCCCGAGAAACAAAGCATCCGCCATATTTTTGTAAAAGCCGGAGTAAATACGTATGGTGAGAAGCGTGGGAGCATCAATTTTAGTGATAAAAATGCCTTTTGTGGAGAAGTATTTGTCAAACCTGACTCTACCCCTCAAGCATCCGACCAAGAGGTTGGATTTTTGTTCACTGCATGAGATTATATATTGAGCTGACACTGTTCGAACGAGGTATGGTGGTCGGTGCCCGACGAATGTGAAGTGCGATTTCGGCAATGGTGCAGGAATTCGGCTTCACACAGTCAACAATGTCCAGGGCGTATGGTGAATGGTTGAATGTGGGTGTCACTGGCCATCCAGCTACCCTTGATGACCGTGACTGGCGACATCTGAGACGGATTGTCAATAGTGACAGAAGAGCAACAGTGCAACAAATCACGGCTCAATTCAACACAGGCCGTGCTAGACGCGTCTCTCAGTGGACTATCCATAGGAACATGGGCTCCATGGGGTATGGGAGTTAGCGCCGCACACGGGTGCCACCCTTAACCCAATGTCATGGACACAATGACGCGCATTTGTCGCCAATCACCAGGGGTGGACACTGGAACAATGACGTAACGTGATATGGTCGGACGAACCATGATTTCAATTGCACCATACCGATGGGAGGAACCGTGCGTGGCGCAGACCCACTGATCTCTATACATGGATCACTGATGGCAGCTCTCCGCTGCACGAGAAAGTACGCCAGGTTGAGCGCGCGGTCAGCCATGTTGGCGTACCCATTCTCGAGCTCTCCTTATGGAGAAGCAATGATAATCTAGTCAATTTCAAATCGTAATTAATGGTGCTTATGGAACAAATAAAAATATAGAGTGTGCCCGATAATCTGGCTTTGGATTGGGTGGCCCGACACACACTTCAACCCTCACCCAGAATTCGGTACAACTCGAAAGGAAAAAAAAAAATCTTGAATGTCCGAATCAATTTTGGCCTTAAAAAAACAGTGTCGGGAACGAGATTCAAGCAATCCCGGGGTCTTTATAATGATGGGTACAACTGGGGTAAAATCTCAAAATTGATCCGGTGGACACACAAGTATGACATCGAACAAGAATGACAAAAAACTCCGCTGTTAAGATAAAACTCATCCACCATTTATTACAGAACCACACCACTAAATACATAGAATCACACACAGAAGCCTACCTTCGCTCGGAGACTTCTCAAAATTACTCTTGATGTGCAAATAAATAAATGACGCAGAAGCAAAATTCAAATTAATGAGGAAAAAAATCTCCGGGCGTCCTAATCTTTGGATACAAAATAACTTACGGAGATCAGAGCTATATCATTCTAGTACTACAACCATTACTTCAAAATGCTATGTCACCTCTCCGCTAATAGTCCATAAATGAGCAGGTGCATAAATCTGAAAAGATATTCAAAGAGAAAAAAAAATTGTTGCCTCATTCGATCTCCTTCTAACTAAATGTAATCACCAAAATAGGAAAAAGAATATTTTTATGTATGGATGTCACTGGCGTTAAAGACTTTATTTTCAGACCTTTTATTCATGTATTAAATACTTTCATTATTATTTTCACTGGTTTTCGTTCAGCTGTGCCTCACTCAGAAAAATGACTGGTTGTTGGCTTTTACATTTATCACATTACATTGTAACATCTTTATGATCCCAGATATTTATTTTTTATTAATTAATCACTGCATGCTCTTCACATATTTATAACTACACCATAAACATTTAAGTAGATGGCCTCTGCCTATCTGTATTATTTTTCAACTGACAATTGCCTCAAAATTTCATATACTTGAACCTATCACGTAACATTAATTATAATCATTTATTTTATTCACCTCGCTATATCGAGAACCTTTAGTTTCATCATAACTTCGTATTATACAACCCTGCTATTTTATCAATGCAGTATCATTATTTACACAACCTTGTATCAGTCACCTACCAAACGCATCTCTTCATGTTAGCATGTAAAGGGAAACCTCAGTGACGTGTGAGTGTTTAGCATAAATATGATGTGCGCACAAAAAGTGGCCCATTAAGTGTAAATGAATCCCTTGTAATTTAAGCCTGTTCAAACCATAAATTGTCATCCAGGTTGCACCAATTCAAAGAACACAGCGACTTAACACGCTGAAAGATCCCTGTACTCAAATTATATTTTAAAGCATCCATATATTTATTTTTAAACCCTAAATATGACTGCCTTAATCTCTCAAAAGAAAACTTAAATTTACTATCCTATTAATCATGTCATTATATCGCATTTTATCCTTATTGATTAACTTCTATTTCGATTTTTGCCCAACTGTCCAAATCTTAGTAACCACTACCCATTAACCACTACTTAAGAATTAACATGGTTTTCAGTACCTTTCGGCCACCTCAGTCTTGGTTCCGCTGACACGTTTCCTGGGGGTTTAGGTCCACGTTCTTCCCATTGAACATCCTCCCCTCTCGTCCTGGATCCAGCTCGCGACCCTCGGGGTGTCCATGGTCCTGGCTCGCCTTCGTTTCCACGTCATCGTAACAGCTTCCACATACTAAACTTAGCTTGCCATCTCTTCGCTCGTAAAGTTCTTGACACAAAACTCGCACTGGTCTGTACTGATAGCCTTTATGTCCGTCCAATACATCGCTGCAATCTTCATGTCGAATATGCCAAGTAATATCAACTCATGGCCGTGAAAATACCTCTATAACGGCACAGGTTATATCGTATGCGTCTACACAAGCCTGTACTCATAAGAGATTACGTCCGTCCTTGACCTAGAACGTCGCTCTATATTTGGACTACACTCAGTTTATCTCTCATAGTTCACTGACTCTGGATACTCATTTGTCTGGTCGTCAAACAAAAGCACATCGCTTCGTTCATATCTTCTGGGCGTCAGTTATATAGCGCACGGCCCATACAGTCCCGTACTTGGTAAAAGCTTGAGACACCACGTGTGTCTGCTCGCACTTCATTGTACAAATGACTAGTTTCCCACAACATAATGCATTATGATCTGCGTTATAATATCACCTCGCCACATTCAGCTTTAGTATTCGTTAACACAGAGCTGTCCACGCAAGAAATAATACTGAGCCTTTCAGCTATGTCCCAAAAACTGTCGGAATACCACACTGATTCCAAGCGGCCACGGTACGACTGCTACTACACACTTGTTAGGAACTTCAGCGTGCGGCGACACAAAAATAAAGATGAACTTCGGCGTACGGCGACACAAAAGAAAGTGAACTTCGTTGGACGGCGATGCAAAATAAAGTGACCCGCTTCTCCGGTGTGACCTTTCCACCTCAACTTTTCCTGGAGCTCATCAGCGCCCTCTACCTTCTGGAACCTTCGCCTAGTCATGCTGTCGACTATGTCCATGACGTAAAAACATCAACCTCAGGTTACTTCCGCTTGCATCCTTCCTCCTGCTATGCGACGTTGCCAGAGCTCTCAAAACCATGCGATATCGGTCACAAGAGATATGTTCATCCATAGCATAAGGGCATTGGGATCACTGACATGTCATTCCGATGTCAGTAAATCTCCGGAATAGCAATAAAAATGAATGTATAATAACGGCTGACAAATATCAACTTAGGTGCTGAGTACACGAAATTAGCGATCAGTAACAGAGTAACGAGTGAAAAACAATTTCTGGAAACATTCTTGTAAATTGTATATCTACTATATAAAGCTCAAATACCACTGACTGACTGATTCATTCATCACGAAATCTCAGAAACCACCGAACGGATTGGAATGAAATTTGGTATGCAGCTTCCTCAAGGGCCGCAAACGCCCACTAAGAAAGGATTTTAGGATATTCAGGTTCTAAAGGGGTGTTAAGGGGGTACGCCTGCATTTCATTGAATAGCAATATTTCCCGATTGGTTTCATTGGGGGATGTGAAACTCGGCATATAAAGTCATCATTAAAAATAAGAAGACATGTGTCTGAGGGTTTTTCGATGTGGTGTATATTATAAGGTGAAAGGGGTGAAAAGTGGGGGTTGAAGGATTCCTAACGGAGCGTGTATCCCTTAAACGACATAGGCCAGGAGATTGGAACTCGGCGGGAAAAAATCAGCATAAAAAATAAGTAAATAGGTGTTTGACCGTTTTTTCATAAATCCAATTTAAGGGGCCCATGGGGAGGGGTGAAATTATGGGGGGAGGGACGTAATATGTCTGAGTGTAAAATTATACATGGCCCATGTTGTAGACAATAACAAATTACATCTTTTTTTGTCTCTTGCTATTTCATCATACGACGAATACTTACGGAGTTATTAATGATTTTGTACTTTTTGGCCGGAATTTTCCAAGTCCCAGGAATGACATAAAAATTGATTCGAATGAAATTTAAAAAAAGATTTTTTTAATACTTTTATTATATTTTTCACGTCTTTTAGGGTCCGAAACCAACATGATATTTTGATGTTTTTTTTCGTCCCATGCATTTTTGGTTTCAGGTGATAGAATTATTTTCCACTAGGACCGATGCTTATCTACTATATAAAGCTCAAATACCACTCACTCACTGACTCATTCATTCATCACGAAATCACAGAAACCACCAAACGGATTGGAATGAAATTTGGTATCCAGCTTTCTCAAGGGCCGCAAACGCCCACTAAGAAAGGATTCTAGGATAATCAGGTTCTAAAGGGGTGTTAAGGGGGTACACCTGCATTTCATTGAATAGCAATATTTCCCGATTGGTTTCATTGGGGGATGTGAAACTCGGCATATAAAGTCATCATTAAAAATAAGAAGACACGTGTCTGAGGGTTTTTCGATGTGGTGTATATTATGAGGTGAAAGGGGTGAAAAGTGGGGGTTGAAGGATTCCTAACGGAGCGTGTATCCCTTAAACGACATAGGCCAGGAGTTTGGAACTCAGCGGGAAAAAATCAGCATAAAAAATAAGTAAATAGGTGTTTGACCGTTTTTTCATAAATCCAATTTAAGGGGCCCATGGGGAGGGGTGAAATTATGGGGGGAGAGACGTAATATGTCTGAGTGTAAAATTATACATGGCCCATGTTGTAGACAATAACAAATTACATCTTTTTTGCCTCTTGCTATTTCATCATACGACGAATACTTACGGAGTTATTAATGATTTTGTACTTTTTGGCCGGAATTTTCCAAGTCCCAGGAATGACATAAAAATTGATTCGAATGAAATTTCAAAAAAGATTTTTTTTAATACTTTTATTATATTTTTCACGTCTTTTAGGGTCCGAAACCAACATGATATTTTGATGTTTTTTTTCGTCCCATGCATTTTTCGTTTCAGGTGATAGAATTATTTTCCACTAGGAAACTAATGTTATAACGGGATTCCAAATGTTATTGCGGGCGAAGCCGCGGGTAACAGCTAGTACTGTATATATATATGCCACGAAATTATGCATTCTTCAAATAATGTAGGCAACCTATAAACGTAGCTCACTATACAGGCCTAGATTCGATATATCGTAATTGGTGCTTGGTAATGAATTCCTGTTTCCATGAAATAACGCTCTGTTTAATTTATAAACAACAACAGCAACAACTCCATAAACCCATCCCCTCACTTCTCTCCCTCTTACCAACACTTCCCCCAAGTAATCCCAGCACTGTACCTCAAATACTACAGCTTTTAATCACGCTAGCAGCACAATAAACTTAATAATAACGGGAAGTAGACATAGGCCAAATCTGCACTTTAAGCCAAACCAATTTCACTCCTCAGCTCCACATAAAACTTAACACAACTAAAATCCTACTCAAAATATACTCTCCCCGCAGTTTTACAACTATTAAGCGAACTATTCGCACCCAGAACCGAAAAACCCTGAAATGGGATCAAATTTAAAAACGCAATAGCCTAGCCCAGTCACGTCTGCTTCAGCACCACCGCATATTTATAATTAACTTCACAATAACTTCAAAATTACGGCTAAGTGACCTATCTGCCTGAGAAGTAAAGGTATTACCGGCTTGCCTGGGATGTTGGATCACCGAACAGGTACCGGTACTTAAAACTAAGATTTTGCGCTTTAAATAACCAAATTCAGCCCATTTTTCAACTAGAAGAAACTCAAAATATTACTGCCAGTATAAATACATGTATAATATCAAACTACCATTAACCAATCACAGAGCCCGATTCGCTCTTCTAACAAATCACAGCGCTTTATTTCCCTACAAGCATATTTAACTACTAAATCCAGCTACAAACTACTAAAAAAACCAATTTCATTCCTCCCTGGAGCAATTGAGGCTTATTTCCACTATTCTTATGTATTACGTAAGTAATGACAACCAACTACATGTCTTTAACTTACTTCAAACTACCAAAATCAACCCACTAGTGGTCATTCTATCTACAATCAAGAGGCCTGGCGTCACTGAACAAGGCAAGAGCGCTCCACGGACCACGTGGTCTACAAGCAATATTGCACCATGCGCTCGCTGCCATCTTGCTATACCTGTCATCGTCTATTCGGCTTAACTGCTGCCTTAGCTACCAGCCATCCATGTATAGAGATCAGTGCGCAGACCACATGAATCGCTGGATCCCGCCTGCCTTGAAGGTGTGGTCAAGGGAAGTGGTGTCTCTGTTATGGTATGGAATGGGCCCCCTGGCTGTTCTGGAAGAGACTTTGATGTGCTGGGATATGTTGAGCTGCCGGAGACCCCACATGCTATTAGGTGACTATCCCATGACATTTCCTAAGTCAGTGTAATAGCTAACGCGGCAAAAATCATTGATTCGGATCAAGATTATTGATGAGTAGTACCGGTACCGTATGCGCGGGGTTGGCAATATTGTATTTGTCCCATAATTCACGTGTATTACGGCGGACACAACTGGAATTTTACTATATAAGTCGTGATCTAAAAAGGGGATGGTGGGTGGATTATAGACAAAGGAGGCGAAGATCTCTATTACCATAGCATTTCTTAAATATTATTATCCGTAAAAAGGCATTTCGGTTAATTTAAGTAGTTTTGTAGAATGTTCACCACTTCTGAACTGTTACCAATTTTAGTATGGCCCTCGGGTGCTCGATTAGTCTTCATGCCAGTTAACACACACTATAGAATAATATTTTCACTCATAGAATGACTTATAACACCTCCTCAGAATTACACTTTGCCGCGATTTCCTACAGCGTCCCGATAAGAAAGAAGAACTCGTGTTCCCGTCGACCGTCCTGCAATACCAAAACAGGTCACCTCGCGTTCCGACCTACTACTGCCTCAAAAATACCACACGAGTCATACCTAGGCCAATATATTTGACCTTGTGCTGGATTGGTCAACATCCCTCGGAGGCAAGTTTGAAAGCTGGAGCGTAGCGCTTTCTCGCGTCTTTGCTGTTGTTGTTGTTGCATAAGGGATGTGACATCGTGGTCATTTGGGTGTGTGCGTGTGGAATTTGTGTGATAACCTGTGTTATTGTGATGGCTGTATTAGTGCCTGTATCTGTAAATTGGGAATAGGATCAGGAAGGAGGTGGGCGTGGCCTTAAGTTAGGAATCATCCCAGCATTTTCCTGGAGTAGAAGTGGGGAAACCACGGAAAACCACTTCCAGGAATGCTGAGGAGGGAATCTACCTGCACATTACTGCAGTTACCACAGTGACACATTTTATCAGACTAATTCAACATACACCCAAATACATGGGGCTGATGACCACGATCTTTCAGGTCTTACCGATTTATGCGAGAAAGCCACAGTGCTCGGCGTCTCTCGCTTCGTTTCTTCGTGATTTCGCATTGGTTCTTTATCACTGACGGTATGCTGAAGAAACGTACACCCTCCTTGTGATCCTTGTTGGTCCTCGTGTGACGAGCAACAATTGCACAGCAAACCATCTCGAATCCAACGATGAAAAGGGCTACTTTCTACGTTTTATCACCCAAAATGCGAGTACCTCCCTATTGTTTACCAACTGGCCTTTACAACAAGATGGCGGACAGGCTGTTTCTGAGCACGGCTCATAGATGGCGTTAGTTTCGCATGAGTAAAAGTAGGCAACCCACAAGGCTCGTGCAACCTACTGATAGCCAATTCTCTAGAATTAGAACGTTTTAAACAAACATTTTCAGCAGCACTTAAACAAGACACTGCTGATGCATTTGTACTTACAGAGCCTGAGTTATGTAAGACCTAATGTCCATTTTAATCTTCAATCAGCAATTGCACATCATCTGTATCTTGACAGTGATTGTCTTAAAACACGTATGCAACCTTCTTCATCAAAAACAATAACATGACCCTTTTTAACAATGCTGTTCACAGAGAGCATGTTTGCTGTAAGTTTGGGTACTGTCAGCGATATTGTATGGCGCCAAGAGATCTGGCAACGCTGCAGGGTAGAGGGATAAGAAAGACGATGTAAGGAGAGGAAATAAGCGGCGAGAAAATATGAGGAAGGCATTCATGTAAGCTAAGATATAGGAATTTATTGGGTTTTTAAGTAATCCAGTTTCAATCAGCGCCAACCTAGAGGAACTATTATACTTGCGTTTGACCGCCAGTCACTAACTTGCTCCTCTAACTAAGTTATATATAAATGTACTCTTTTGTTTATTCCCTGTAATGGCGGACATGCCAAATCTATATCCAAATATACAATTAATAAAACTATCCTTTTGTATTAATCTCTGCTGAAACACAAAAGGTTATGTGCCCAGAGTACAAAGGAAGTTGTTGTTGTTGTTTGAGTCTTCAGTCTTTTGACTGGTTTGATGCAGCGCTCCATGCCTCCCTGTCCTGAGCTAATCGTTTCATCTCTACATAGCTACCACACCCTACATCCGAGGCAATCTGTTTAACATATTCTAACCTTGGTCTACCCCTACAGTTCTTGTCCTCGACCCTTCCTTCCGTAACTAAGCTTGCTATTCCTGGGTGTCTTAGTATGTGTCCTACCAACCTATCTCTTCTCTTCATTAGCAGTCGCCAGAAACATCTCTCCTCTCCCACTCGTCTTAATACCTCTTTGTTTGTAACCCTATCTACCCATCTGATCTTCATCATTCTCCTGTAGCACCACATTTCAAATGCTTCAATTCTCCTCTTTTCTGCTGCACCAATAGTCCAAGTTTCACTTCCATAGAGCGCCACGCTCCAGACAAAGGCTTTCAAAAATGACTTCCTAATACCTAAATCTATATTAGATGTCAGCAGATTCCTTTTTTGTAGAAATGCTTTTCTTGCCTGAGCCAACCTACTTTTTATATCCTCTTTGCTTCGTCCATCACTGGTTATTCTGCTTCCTAAGTAACAGAAATCTCCTACTTCCTTCAGCTTTTCACCTGCCAATTTGATCTCCATAGAGGTTTCTGATTTATTTCGGCTGCATTCCAGTATTTTTGTTTTACATTTATTAATTTTCATCATGAATTCTTTCCGTAAGACGGAGTCCATACCATTCAAAAACTCATTCAAATCCTCAGGCTTGTTGGCCAAGATGACGATGTCATCAGCAAATCTCAGAGTTGAAATTATTTCTCCTTGAATCTTCACTCCCACTTTAAATTTTTCTCTAATTTCCTTCATTGCTTGTTCAATGTAAAGATTGAAAAGTATGGGTGATAAGTTGCAGCCTTGCCTTACACCTTTCCGAATACCTGCTTCTCTCTCATGTCCTTCAACTCGAATGACTGCTGTCTGGTTTCTGTATAGATTGTATATCACCCTCCTATCCCTGTACTTTATTCCAATCGATTTCAAAATGTCAAACAATTTAGTCCAATCAACGTTATCAAAAGCCTTTTCTAAGTCTACAAAAGCCATGAACGTTCTCTTATCTTTCCTTATTCTACCTTCCAAAATCAGCCTAAGACTTAGTACAGCTTCCCTTGTTCCTACATTTCTCCTGAAACCAAACTGGTCTTCACCCAACTCCGTTTCTATCTGGCTTTCAATCCTCTTGTAAATTATTCTAGACAGGATATTTGAAGCATGAGTAATCAAGCTGATTGTACGGTAATCTTCATATCTGTCAGCTCCCACTTTCTTTGGTATAGGGATGATTACATTCTTCTTGAAATCAGGGGGTACCTCACCTGTCTCATACATCCTACACACCAAGTGAAATAACCTGATCAGACCTTCCTCTCCTATGCAGCGTAGCAACTCAATCGGTATATCATCTATGCCTGGTGCTTTGTTCCTGCTTAAGTCTTCCAAAGCTCTATCAAATTCTGATCTCAATATTAAATCTCCTTTCGCATCCTCATCAATTTCCTCCTCCCTTTCCATTACATGATTCTCAATCTCCTTTCCCTTATACAAACTCTCTATGTAAGCTTTCCATCTCTCAACCTTTTCTTCCCTATCTGTTAGAGGCTTTCCATTTGTGTCCTTAATATTACAGCACTTAGTCTTCTTTTCCCCAAAAATATTCTTAATCCTTCGATAAGCTGTGTCTACTTTTCCTAATTTCAGACAATTTTCTATACCAGCACATTTCTCTTTCAACCATTCTTCTTTCGCTTCCTTGCACTTCTTGTTAACCTCATTTCTCAGACGTCTGTATTCTGCTTTCCCCTTTTCATCTCTTACATTCTTGTGCTTCCGCCTTTCATCCATCAATTCGAGTATATCCTGAGTGATCCACGGTTTTCTACCTATTCTCTCTTTCCTACCAATGTTTTCTTCTGCGGATTTTGTTATTTCATTCCTCAAAAGTGCCCATTCGTCTGCAATTGAAGTTTGTTTAGGGTTTTTCATTAGTCCTTCCTTTATACTCTTCTTGAATCTTTCGTTTACATCCTTCTCTTTCAGTCTGTCTATTGCCCACCTTTTTGGCTTTTGACTTTTCTTCAGTTTCTTCAACTTTAATCTGCATTTCATTACAACCAGATTGTGGTCAGAGTTTATGTCAGCACCAGGATATGTTTTACAATCCAAAATCTGGTTTCGAAACCTCTGCTTGACCATAATGAAGTCGATTTGGTAACGCCCTGTATCTCCTGGTCTCATCCATGTGTATATTCTTCTATTGTGGTTATTGAATAAGGTGTTAGCTATGACCAACTCATGCTCAGTGCAGAATTCTACCAGCCTGCTTCCTCGATCATTCCTTTCACCTAATCCGAAATCTCCTACTATCTTCCCTTCTCTCCCTTTTCCTACCACAGCATTCCGATCTCCCATTACTATAACATTTTCATCACCCTTGATATACCTCAGAATTTCGTCTATTTCTTCGTAGACCTTTTCAACATCCTCATCATCAGCTTGACTGGTAGGCATATAGACTTGTACCACTGTGGTGCACGTAGGTTTAGTATTGATTTTTGCTACAATAATCCGTTCACTATATTGCTCATAATATTCCACCCGCTGTCCAAGTTTCCTACTCAATATGAGGCCAACCCCTGCTTGGCCATTGTTTGATTTAGTGCTAATGACCCTATAGTCTCCTGACCAAAAATCCTGTTTTTCCTGCCAGCGCATTTCACTAATCCCAACCAAATCCAACCTCAACCTATCCATTTCCCTTTCTAAGTTTTCTAACCTTCCATTTCCTAGCAGACTTCTAACATTCCACGCTCCGATCCGTAGAATGTCAGAGTTCCTCTTTGTCACTTCTGTGATGTTAACCCCCTCTCGAGTAGTCCCCACCCGGAGATCCGAACGGGGGACTAGTTTACCTCCGGATTGAAATTTTACAAGGGAGGAGGCCATCATCACATGTATTTATGCATAGAGAGGTGCATATCCTCGGGAATAGCAAACGGCTGTAGTTTCCCCTTGCTTTCAGCCGTGCAGCAGGACGCAGTGTAGCCATTATTTGGCTTATATTATCAATATCTTAACCGTCTATAAGACTAGTAAAGAATTGATTTATTCTGAAAGGCTGCTACTCCCTTTCAGAATAAGTAAAGAGCAATTCTACTAACTAAAATACTAACCTTCTACTGTACTAACAATTAAGTACCAAAATTCTACTAACGAAAAAATACTAAAGTTCCACCAACAACAAATACTACCACTAAAACAGTCTGTCACCAGACACACTCACATGCAATCACACATCACAGTCTACAAAGGAAGTGGACGGACATATTACTGTAAGTTTTGAACTTTTATTTATTTAAAAATTGTTCAATGGCCGGTAATGGCGGATTTGGCAATTCGTTGCCGCAAATCGAAAAATTGCATGGAGGCGCAAATTATGAGACATGGGCGATGGATATGGAGATGTATCTTTTGCATGAGGATTTGTCGATATATGTGGAGTTTAACCTTGCATCGACTGCGTCGGAAGAGCAAAAGAAGCAGGCCCAACGTACTAGAGCCAAGATTTATATGCTATTAGATAATGGACCTAAAATGGAAATTGCTAACATTAAAACCCCAAAAGCGATATGGGACCACTTAAAAACAACCTACGAGAATAAAAGCGTTAATCGACATATTGCTCTCATAGACCAATTATTTGATATTAGTTTTGCGAATTCAAAGGATATGGAGGCCTATGTTCAGCGAATTACCGAAATAAGTGCAAAACTGAGAAGTATGGAGAAGGAAGTTGACGATGAATTTTTTTGCCGTACTCATGTTGAGAGGATTAACAGAAGATTATAAACCTTTTAGAATGGCAATTGAAAACACAGCTACTGGAAAACTGAATACCGAAACTGTCAAGCAAAAGCTACTTCAAGAAGGTTATCGAAGTTCGTTGGAAGTCAAGGAGACTGCGGTGGCATTTAATACTAAACACAAAGTCAAACCTAATAATCCAACATCCTCTAATCCTTCAAATCATGGTGGCAAACGTAAGAATAATACATTTGATATTAATAAAGTTAAATGTTTTAGGTGCAATAATTACGGACATCTAGCACGGGATTGTTCTCAAAATAATAAAGTTGCGCAAGTTTCTAGAGGAGATGACTCCAGTAAGAGAGCCTACGGCAAAAATAAAGGAAGGGCAAATGCGTGGCTCATGGCCATGGCATCTAATGTTCAACCAGAAAAATGGTACGTAGATTCTTGTTCTTCAGCTCATATGACAAATGATATTGATTTATTAAATTACTTTAGTTCTAACTCGAAAGATAATCTTGAGGTAACTGTTGCAAATAATGAAAAGATTGGCACAGCAGGAAAAGGCAGTGCAACTATTAGCTTAGTTCAGGGCAACGATCAGGAGCTTAAAAATGTTTATTATGTACCGAAGCTTTCGTCTAATTTACTCTCAGTGAGTTGTATGACTAGAAACGGTGCTTGTGTAATATTTAAAGAAAAGAGCTGCCAGATATTTGACGCAGCAAATTTAAAGATTACAGGGGAACTAATTGCTACTGGTTCCGAAGAAGGTGGAGTTTATACGTTGGATGCGAAAAGTATTGTAGTCAACCGGAAAGAAGAAAGTAGTGAAGCTAGGGCGATGTCTAGTTTAATGGAGGAAAAGAATGGCCAAATATTATGGCACAAAAGGTTAGGTCACCTAGGACACAAAAATATTGCTTTGTTAGAAACTAGGGCTACTGGTATGAAACTGGATAGAACAACGCCGTTTCAACCATGTATCGCTTGCGTTGAAGGTAAACAATGCAGGGAACCTTTCCAAACAAAAAATCCTCGACATGAGAAAACTACCCGCAAATTGGAAATAGTGCACTCTGATTTGTGTGGGCCAATGACACCACCCTCAGTTAATGGAGAAAAATATTTTTTAACGTTTACAGATGATTTCTCAAGAAAAACGTTCATTTATTTTCTTAAGAGCAAAGATCAAGTGTATGAGTATTTTAAAATATTTAAGGCAAAAGTTGAAAATGAAACAGGGTGTAAGATTCAATGCCTACGTACTGACAATGGAACAGAATATGTCAATTCTAAAATGAAACGAGAAATTGAAAACTGTGGTATTAGGCACGAAACTAGTATCCCTTACACTCCAGAGCAAAATGGACTTGCAGAGAGAGTCAACCGTACAATAGTTGAGAAAGCAAGACCTATGCTTCTAGAAGCAAACCTATCTAAAAAGTTGTGGGTAGAAGCTTGCAGGACTTCTGTATACCTTAAAAACAGATCTCCAACTAAAGCGCTAAAAAATGAAGTACCGGAAGAGAAATGGTCCGGAAAGCAAGAAGATTTAGGGAATTTACGAGTGTTTGGCTGTGTGGCCTATGCACATATTCCAAAAGAACATAGAACCAAGTTTGATTCTAAATCCAAGAAATGTGTATTTGTGGGTTATTGCGAGGAATCAAAGGGTTATCTACTAGCGGATCCAGAAAAGGGATATAAGCAATTAAAATCTAGAGATGTTTTTTTTTTGAAAACAATTTCATCTCCAGAGAGTCTGAAACCAGTGAGGGTGACAAAACAGATTTTCGAACGTCGTTACCAAAAGTCGATTTTGCGGTTACAATCGAAGAAAATAGTGAGGCCAAAGATGATAACGCAAATACGGAAAGAGGGATCCAAATAAATTTAGAGCAAAACATTGAAGTTAACGATAAAAATGCAAACGTTACATAGTGATAGTCAGGGTCATGCAAGTTTAGAAGAAGACTTGATTATTTGTAATGAGACTTCTGAGAATAATGAGTCTGATATGAGTGAGACAGTAGAGACTGTGCAAGATGAATCAATCAGACGGTATCCTATTAGATCAAGGGTTCCTAAGATATTTCCAGATCACGTTACTTATTTAACGTCAATGAGTGGAAACTTTTGTGACTGCTTACCCGCTCATAATGATCCACAAACAGTGCAAGAAGCCTTAGGGTCGGAAAATAAAATTCAATGGAAAGAGGCAATGAATTTAGAGTGGAAAAATTTAAAGGACAAAGGAGTTTTTGAACTGGTAAATTTGCCAGATGGAAAGATTCCTATAAAATTTAAATGGGTTTTTAAACAAAAGATTGATGCTGCAGGAAAATTGGAGCGTTTTAAAGCAAGAATAGTTGCTAAGGGATATTCACAAAGATATGGTGTGGATTATCAGGAAACCTTTTCTCCAGTTATAAGTTATTCGGCATTACGAATGCTGATAGCACTATCAGTTGAGATTGGGTTAAATATTTATCATTTGGATGTCACAGCTGCGTTCCTGAATGGAGATTTGACAGAGACTCTTTTTATGGAACAGCCAGAAGGTTTTACAGAGCTGGGCTCTGAAAACAAAGTTTGCTTATTAAAGAAAGCCATCTATGGTCTTAAACAGGCTTCCAAATCATAGTATGATAAATGTAGAAATGTCCTAATGACATTAGGATTCAAAAGAGTTTCAACTAAACCATGTATTTATGTTCAGGGAAGCAGAAATTTACTTTGCGTAATAGCTGTGTACGTGGATGATTTCCTTGTGTTTTGTAAGAATGAAACAATTATTACCAGTCTAGAAAAGTCACTTAAGAAAAATTTTGAAATTAAAAACTTCGGGGAAGCTAAACGTGTTTTAGGTATGAGAGTGCAGAGATCAGAAAAGGGAATCACGTTAGATCAGGAACAGTACATTAAAACAATTTTGTCTCGTTTTGATATGCTAGATTGCGAAATAGCGGATACTCCTATGGAACCTAAGTTAGATCTGCCCAAAGGAGATCCAAGTAAATGTCCTGATGTACCATATCAAGCGTTACTGGGCAGTTTAATGTATGCAGCGGTCTGTAATAGACCAGACATTGCCTATGCTGTTGGAAAACTAAGTCGTTATAACACATGTTACACTAGGGAACACTGGGAATATGCAAAACGGGTGTTACGTTATTTGAAGGGTACGATTGATTTCAAAATAGTTTACAGCAAATCGGGCAGCTCTTTAATAGGATATGCAGATGCAGATTTTGCTAGCGAAAAAGCTGATAGAATTTCATGTACTGGGTACATTTTGTTTCTTGCTAATGGCCCCGTCACTTGGGAAAGTAAGAAGCAGGATATTGTTGCTCTATCAACAACGGAAGCGGAGTATGTCAGTTTAGCAACATGTACAAGAAAGGCAGTAATTCTAAATAGAATATTAAAGGAAATTTTAAAGGGAAACGATTACAAACTTATTTTTAAAAACAGTAAAGTTTTATTGTTTAGTGACAATCAGTCAGCTGTTAAAAATGCCAAATGTAGCGAAATACAAGAAAGGTCTAAACACATAGACGTAAAATATCATTTTGTCAAAAATGCATTTGAAAAACAAGAAGTATCGGTTGATTTTAAAGGTACTAGTAAAATGATTGCAGATGTTCTGACAAAAAGCTTAGTTAAATCGAAACATTTCAATTTTTGCAAATTGATGAATTTATTATTGCCGATCGAATCCGATTGATAAAATGACAACTGGATTAAGTGAGGGTATTGGGTTTTTAAGTAATCCAGTTTCAATCAGCGCCAACCTAGAGGAACTATTATACTTGCGTTTGACCGCCAGTCACTAACTTGCTCCTCTATCTAAGTTATATATAAATGTACTCTTTTGTTTTTCCCTGTAATGGCGGACATGCCAAATCTATATCCAAATATACAATTAATTAAAACTATCCTTTTGTATTAATCTCTGCTGAAACACAACAGAATTTACTATTTTGAGTTTTCTGTATGTTGGAAATCCTTTTATATAATCTAACGGAAGTGAGTGGCAAGCGAGCCGACGTTGTCGTGAACTTGACCACGTTATGAAAGAAGTCGCTCTTTTGACGCAAGAAATAGTTCCGGAATAGCAAGAGATATAGAGGGCTCCAGTTAACCCCGAGCGAAAACTACTTGGGAAGGACAAGACTGAAAGTGAGGTCACTCGAGTGTTTTACTCCACGGAAGAATCACTTCGACACAGCGCGAAGCGACGCATAATATATTGTTAAAGCAGTATATCGCAAGTAAACTGTGCAAGACCGACGTGTCAGGGCAACCTGAAACCCGTGTGCGGTATTCAGATAAGCTTTTACGAAGTGCGGAACAGTCTTACATTAACGGACATTAGAACCAAGTGTGGCAAGACGATATTATAACGTCTTTTGTAATGCAATATGGCGTGAAATCATAATCATTAATACGAGGTATGAGCAAAAACACGTGGGGATTGTAAGGTTTTGCGGAGTACGGGAATGTTTGAGCCGAGTGCGAAATAACTTACGCTAAGAACAGATGAATGTAGCGATATGCTTTTGTTCGACTGGCAGACAATCGCAGGGTCAGCGAACTCTGAGTATAGAACTGGATGTAGGTCATGGCCATATAATAATGGTGTGACATTCCAAGCCAAGGATGAACGCAGTTTCTTACGAGTGCTAGCGAATGTAAATACGTACAACAAGTTGATGTGATGCTATATATCACTTGGCACTTGGCACTTTTAATATGAACATTGCAGCGATATATTAAACGGACAATATGGCTATCATTGCACACCAGTGCGAGTTTCGAGACAGGAACTTCCTTAACGGAGAAATGACCGGCTAAATCTAGGAACGTGGAGGCTATTATGAGGATGTGACGATGACCAAGACGGTGTAAATCGACGATGGACGAGGGAGATCCAAGGACCGTGAGCTTCATCGTGGACGGAAGAAGAGGACGGTCCATATGGAAATATGGGGCCAATATCTGAAGGAAATACCTAGTCGGAAATACGGCCAATACGATAAGCAAGGTACAGAACATTTTATATTAATTAGAATGTAGATCTGAGTAGGTCGTGGAATTACGGAAATTTGGCAGATGGACGTAAATCGGAATTTATAGCGACATTTCATTTAGTTATTAGGGACGTAAATTGAGTATTCTTGCGATGGTTATTTAATTAATAATATGTGATTGTCTTAAAATATGTGGAGGATGAATATAAATGGATCAGAAATGCAATGTAAAAAAATCACAGTCAGTCTGAAAGACTAGACGTTGTATCATTTCAAATGACGCATGCTACAAATGCTACACATGTTAGAAAGGCTCAGGAGGGCTTCTCGCTTTGCTCGAAGCCTCAGGACTCTTTCAACAGACTGCATTACCCATTAACGTAGGCTGCCCGCGCGGGCACCTCTTTAAGGGTCACGGGAAGAAATGTGTTTCTTGTACTTGTATTAGAGATGTGTTTGGTTGAATAAAGCGTAAATTGTGTACTTTTTGATAGCGGTTTTGTGGGCCATCATCCCAGGCAAGCCGGCGGAAACCTTTGCCTCCCTGTCAGAAGGATCATCTGGCCGTAAATTTGAATTAGTGTAAGGATGTAGTATGAGTGTCCAGATTTAGACAATAGCCTACTCCATGAAGGGGTCATGACTATGCCATTTTTGTTTGTTTAATGAATAGTGTATCTGAAATAAGGGAAGAATACTGATTTACAGATTTGTGGAGTGAGTTTCTGATTTTTAAAAGGTCGCCTCTTTCAACAGACTCCAATAATCATTAGCGTCTGGATCTCGCTCCCCGCGTGAGCATGACGTCACGTTCCTCCGCAGCTGCATGACGTCACTTCCCGCGCGGCTGCAAGACGTCACGTCCGTCACCGTGTCCGTGTCCGTAATGCATAACGATGGACCCCAACCATAACGACGAAGTCGACAAGATCATTTGAAATGATAAAAATCTTGTGGAGGAGTATAGATTCACGAGAGTTGGCGGGTTACATTACAGCTTTCTACTTAAATGATTTAATTAAGTTGCATGTACACTATTGAGCATACCGAACTTGTAGGAAGAAACACTTACCCTTAGGGGTTATAATTTCCACATATATGAGATAATATTATACAATCTCGCACCACACAAAGGTTTTTGATTTATGATTTACATGAGCAGATGCGATTTATGGCCGAGTTGAACATAGAAATGTAAAATACGAGATTCAAAGGTTGTGTAGAAATGAAACAGTGGGTGTGTGAGAAGGATTTGTGTTTGAGAAAGAATTATAATAAAGTTGGATGTCGATACTATGCGAAAAAGGCGAATTGCCTTTTTTTTTGTCATATCTCACGCCTGCCGGATACCAGACAATTAAAAGTATTATTTAATTATTTTTTCAAAAGTAAAACAAAGAACTCTTGGTTTATGGAAATTCAAAATGATCTGGATGAACTCGGCTTGACAATGTCCCAAATTGCTAACAAAGATGAGAAGAATATCTTGAAAAACAAGACCATCCGACTTCCCTTAAAAACCTTTACCCGCAAAACTTACACTATAAGCGATGCAGAGAGAGCGGCAAGGTCAACTAGAATGAAAATGTTTTGGGAAAAGATGAAAAATAAGAAGCTGAATCTCTAATAATATTTTTGAGATATGCATATACTTGTTTTGGTTAAGTGCTCCAATGCGGGCGTAACATATGTAAATAAATAAATAAATAAATAAATAAATAAAGTTGGATGTTGTCGCTATGACGAAGTCGATAAAGTGGGGGTAATTGTAATGAATGTGACGTAGTTGTTGAATGATAATGATAATTCGAGGTCACTGTAAATTTAAAGAATGTAATTAGGCTTATGAAATATGTAAAGATCACACGGTGATTGATCAAAACCTGAGATTGAGTAAAATAAGAGATGGTGGACTATACAATTTAATGAAGTGAGAAATTATTGTATTACCCTTTTTGTTCTGTTTCATGAATACTTTAACTGAATCAGAATGTAATGAAAGTAAGAAGTGTTCACAGTAATGAGGCATAATCGAATAGATATAAATTGATGTGATAAGAAAGACATTAGATCCACGATTTAATAATATGATTTTGTAAATAAAATTGTATGACGTGAGAGACTCTTACACGAAGTTTGTGGAGAGGAGAAAGACATCCATATTTCTTTAAATTTGGAATTAGAAGGAGTGATATGGTTTTTCTTCGACTTTATTTTTTTTAGTAATTGTGCACATACTCACATAATTATGGACTATATAATGGAGAGGTGACTTTGATAATTGTTGTGAACTAATGTATAATAACGGAATTTAACGCAGATCTCCGTAACATTTTTGTATCGAACGATAGGACACCGGGAGATTTTTGTCCCTGATAAAATATTTTGCCTATTCTTTTTTTTGCACCTCAAGACTAAAATCGAAGGATCTCCGAGTGCAGGTAGATTTTATTGATTTATTTTTTGTATTTTGTGTGGTTTTAAATAAATTAGTGGATGTGTCTTATCTTAGCTCAGCTGAATTCTATATCATCATTTTTGTCGCTATACTTGAATGTTCATCGAATTCGAGACAAGTCCAGTTGAACCCAATCCTAACTAAGGCCCTGGGATTATTTGAATCTGATGCCTGGGCTTTTTTATTTTCTTTTATCCGAAATTGACTCGAACATTCAAGGATTTTCTTTAATTCGTGTTGTACCGTATTCTGGACGAGGATTGGCGTGTTGAGTCGGGGCACCCAATCTAAGGCTGGATTATCGGGCACAGTACATACATAACATCGCACACCTTTGTAAGAACATTTGAGTGTACTGGGACATCACCTATGCCCCCAGTATACAGTTTACAATCATTTGCTACGGTGACTTCAATCCAACCTCTCTTTTATCATCAAATTCGACATCCAATCTACTCTACCAGTTATGTGTTTGGAGGCTGCGGAGTCCATGTACCAGCTGTCTGCTGAGTGGGTATCAACTCCAAGTGCTGTGAGCAGAGCCCAACCCTTCTTATTTTCTTCTTTTTTCTCAAGTGGCTTGGCATCTGCTTGATGTGCTGCTGTCTTGTTTTGGTTTTTGCAATCTTCCAGTGGCCAGGTTTGCGGCAGTTCCAACAGAACGATTCCTTGGGTTTATTATCTTGAATCCACTCCTGTTAGAGTAGAGTGCTGTTTCTTTGCTGGAGCTGCTTTTCTCTTCATGTAGCAGTTTACAAAGTCACTAGTCAACTCTGCACCTGAATGTTCTAATGCCATGATCATACGTTCAGAGTCATCAGGTAGTCCCAGCAAGAGCAAGGCACCTAGAAATTCATCATCTACTCCTGCTAGCCGCTAGATTAGTCACAAAACTGTGCTGACATATTCTTCTATAGTCTTGAATTGTTCAAGCTTGGTGGAACACAGTGTCTGTCGGCACCTTTATCTTCATAACTCATCTCGAGCGAATTCTATGCTGCTTTCACCTTTTTTTTGCTTCCATGACGTACTAAACAACACTCTTTTCCACCATAAGGTTAATCTTGCACAAGACACGTTCGTCGTGCCGTATCTTAACATGTGCGCACATTTTGTCATCTTCTGCATAACCCGATATGCACTTCCAATGATTATCGTACATAAGATAATTCTTCATCTGAAAACGCCAGTCAATGTAGTTTTCTCTCTTCTTCAGTTTCTCGAAGTTATAAAGAGAACCATTGCAGGATTCCACCATGATGCAAACACTTATTGGATACGATCACAGTTTTGTCCTTTCAATTAGAATCACACTGGTCAGAAAACTATACACTTGTCAATGATCCTGGGGCCATAACCTGTTAGAGTAAATGGCCGGAGAATGACGACTGGGCGTGAATGCAGTATAATCTTTTAATACGAACCAACTTACTAGGTCACATACAGGCGTAATATAACAACGAAGGCAAAAGAATCAACAAGAACAATATAGTTACTAAAACCGCCACCAAGGACGTCGTGCTTCTTGGCGCTTAATTCAAACCAAAGGAGATCAGTTGTAGGGTTACATACTTCTAACAAATCTGACAGATTAGTTGCGCCCGATGGTGTTATTATTTAGGTTGCGCCTGACAGAGGGTTCAATAGGATAAATTCAAATATATGAAATCACGATCTCGTTTTATTTACCGCTGGGAAAAGTTTTGAATTTCGCTTGGGCCGCTCATTTTCTCACAAACATGAACTTTGTCTTATTCACGTTCATTTTTAGCCCACAGTTGGTGCATGCAGTGTTGACTTAACGAAGAGTATTAGCATATCCTTAGTGTGAAAAGTCATGTTGACAGTCTAATCATAAGTTATATATTATTTCAGTAGTATGCATCCCTCCTGCGGCGCTCACAAGCGACCGATCGTGACAAATGAGCAGTCAAATGAAAGAGAATAGACATTAGCAGTGACTTATTGCACTATAATTTCATAAATATCTATAATTTCTTTAAAAAATGACTTGAAAAAATTGTACGAAATGTGCGATTTGCAAACACCGTTGATGTAGGAAAATACGCTCCATAATTGCTGACCACGGGCCGCTGTGACGCCTGTTTCATGTCATATTAACATTCTGAGGTCTTTCCTTTATCCTGAAATGTAATAGTGTTCTATAATCATTTGGTTGGAATAAAAACGTAACCTTTCTCCTTAAGCGTCTCATTATAAACCTATTGGGGAAAGTGTGGTTTATGAACATGCGAGATATCTCGCACGGGTCCGCTAGTTATTTATTTATTTAGCGTATGGCAATAACAAAACTGAATTACAACATAATAAATATACAAAATTAATTTAACTACCGTAAGTCATTAGATTTATAATTTACGGTAATATCTAAAAGCTCTATCCATTGAAGGGCTGCCTCTGTCACTTCATAGAAATCGTTAAGATTTCCAGGGTACGCTCGACGGCTGCAACTTGATATGTGTTGGATGGTCTGATGTTCACTGCCACAATCACATTGGGGAGATGGGACTTTTCCCCAGTGGTGAAGACTCTCTGCGCAGATGTCATGGCCTGTTCGAATCCTGTTAATTGTCTTCCATGCATGTCGCGGGAGTTCCATGCCTGGTGGCTTTGTGGTGGTTCTTATTAGAGTCTGATGTTCGACGTTATTATTTCTACTCCACATTTCCGACCACTTCTTGTTCATGTTAAAGCCCATTTCTTGTAACGATTCTGCCAGTATTATGGATGGCCGTCTGGATTTTAATCTACTCCTTTTAAGCATAGGAACGTCAGAGTGAATTGGGAGCTGTGGATTTTTAATCAATTTTTCATACTCCTTGAGAAGGGCATTCTGTCTACGCAAATCTGGTGGAGCAATATGACTTATAGGTGGTAGCCATTGTAGAGGAGTAGATCTAATGCATCCTGTTATTGTCCTCATTGCGCTATGTAGTTGAACATCAATTTTCCTCACACGAGGGCTATTAAGCCATACTGGGGCGAGATATTCAGCAGCAGAGTAGACAAGACCTAAGGAAGAGCATCTTAAAGTTGTAGCTGTTGCACCCCATGAACTTCCACTCAACATCTGTGTGTTGTTATTACGTGAGCTCAACTTTGCAGCGATGTTTTCTATGTGTTTCTTGTAGGACAAAGTTCTAATGAACTCAATACACTACGGTATTTCTCATAAGTGGATCAATTATTACTATTTTGTGTTTGTCAAACGTAAGAATGGGGAATGGTTTACTTCCCGGCGTTGATAAGGACGATTTTTGAGAATAAAGAGTCAATTCTGCTGTGCTTTAAGGAACAATCCAAGGCGTCACACCGCCGATACAGGCCTCAAGCTGCTGGATGAATGATGATACCGGTACTTTCCTATGCTGGTTGGATTTCTTCAGTAACGTGATGCCTCATGTAGACATTTTCTACGCTCAGTTGCAAAAGATCGAAACAGACGTTACAAGCACCGCATTGCTTAGGGACTAATTCGTTGAATATTGGACACAGTTTGCCGAGTTCAATTCAGAAGTAGAGCCACTACCAAGAAGGCGATATGGAAGGTCTGCACAAGATTTAAATGCATCCGCAAGAGAAATATGTGCTTAGACGCTCGCTGAGGTGAAAGATCCATTTGCGTTCATAAATCATATTTCAGGAGCCAAATTGCTCCTGCTTGAAAACTATGAAAACTGCAGGGGACGGCTGCCTAGTAAACCATTTATGTGATGCTTTTCCAATGATTGACAGAGATGATTTTAAACCTGAATTGGGTGTTTTCTACTCACTGGCAGAATTCTCTCCAAGTGGCAACATCATATCCAGGTGTTTATAAACCCTCGATTTCCATATTTCATTTGCACTAGACACAAAAATAAATAACAAAGGCATTCAAATATTTGTGACAATGCTAGTGACAACATGTGAAACTAAAATATATTTTTCAACTCTTAAGATGATATTATGTGTTTATTTATTTATTTATTTATTTATTTATTTATTATCGTATGGCTTTGAGTGCCGGGAGTGTCCGAGGACATGTTCGGCTCGTCAGAGGCTGTACCTGTTCCAAGCGGACACCACAAGGGTTAGCTACAAGTTCCGTTAAATTTCAAGTAGTTCCAACTTTCGCTACCAGATATCAATGATATCATGACGCCCTCATGATAGCGTGTCGGTCTACTAACCCCAAGATTGCAGGTTCGCTACTGGCCGCGGTAAGTGATTTTTGAAAGGCGGCAAAAATACGATACGCATGTCATACGATGTTGACATGTCAAAGAACCCACTTGAATTCAGTAGGCCGTGTTCATAGTGGAAAAATTAATCTCGGGAGTTTCCGCCAACACAAAGTTCCTCTTTTCTCTACTAGAAAGCGCTATAGTGTACAGGGAGCTTAGATATCTTACCCCCTTGACTTTTATAGTGATTCAAGGAACAACGAAATTCGACATGCAAGCTACCCTCTGGGTGTCAAATTACAAAGTTGCACCCGATACCGAGGCCATACGATATTATTTATTAATGATATCTAGTGGTGAACGTTGGAACTTTGATAGAGCGTTACAACGAAATCTAACCTAGAAATTTAGCTCCACACAAGTTTAGTCTGTGGAAGGATCTTTTACATGCCATACATCTATGACATGGGACCGCCGCGTTTACTTCCCCTCCGAAGGAAGGCATACTGAAGGATTTTAACTCTCCCAAAAAATCCGACGACTTCGGCCGGGTTTGAACCCGCTATCTTGGGCACAGCAGTTCAGCATGCTACCAACTACGCCACCGAAGATGATAAATTTTTATCTACGGAATTCTATGAGGGAGGACAGGTTAACATCATTAGAGATGTTGTCAATCGAGAATAAAATGGTGAAAGTAATTCCAAACTTCAAAAATAAAGGCTAGTAGAATAGACTTCCACTACAAATGAGTGATCTGGTGAGCTTGGCCTGAATAAAATTATATTGAAATTTGTATATTTTATATGGGGGAGGACATTAGGCTTCCAGCGAAGGAAGTACTGACTGCTGCCTGACGCCCTCATGAGAGTAGGTCAAAACGAGCTATTTGCAACTAGAGCATTGAAGAGAACACCCTTGATGTGCCCGACTGTGGAGATTGCATTTGGTTGGTTCTTACGTTTAGGGGCTGCGACAACGCGGTCATGTAGCCCCGTGTACTTTGGGTGTGTGTAGAATCTGTCTGATAACCAGTGTTAATATTGTGATGACTGTATTAGTGTGTGTATCTGTTTTAATTCAAGTAAGGACTTCAGACGATCAATTTTCAAGTAGTTCCCACTTTTGCCGCCAAACGCCACGTTCAGAACTTAGCTACCAGACGTCACCGCAGTCGGCTCTTGGCAACGAACGTAGGAACCTAAGAGAGTTGTCTACATTCTTAACCTATACAATTTAGCTTCACACAGGTGTAATTAGTGGAACACGCCATAAATCTATTACATGGGACCGCCGGCTTTACTTCCCCTCTGAATTCCATGTGTTTACTCCATTAATTTCCCCATCCGTCCGCACCTGCCTGACATTCTATCCTTCTTCTCGAGTCTAATCACTGTTCGTATTTCCCTCATTCTAAGGAATGTTACTGTTATATTTCCCTATACAGGGTGTCCCTAAAGTCCGGTAACACTTTTCTTAATTTATTGCACAAAATCTGCTAATGATACAGCTTTTCTATATATGTCATATTAAAGGGGAACTCAAATGGTTTTGCTTTCATAGTTTGATTACACACTGACACTTTTCTTAACACATTTATTAACCTTTTACACAAAAACTACAAATTATACAGAATTCATATACAGTATTCGTGATATTAAAAGAGGAACTCAAATGGTTTTCTTTTCATTGTTTGATTTCGCATATACTCAATATGGGCACCACGTGCAACTCGGCAAATATCTACACGGTAATCGAACTCTTGCCACTCTTTTTGGAGCATATCAGCCGATAAGTGGTGGCAGCGTCTTGAATCCTGCGCTTGAGTTCCTCGAAATTTTGTGGTGAAGGTGGCACATACACACAGTCATTGATATACCCCCATAATAATAAATCACAGGGAGTGAGATCTGGAGATCTGGGAGTCCACTTGTCGAAACAATTATCATTATTCCCTGCTCGTCCAATCCAGCGCTGAGGTAACCTGTTGTTCATAAAATCACGGACATTAGAATGGTAATGGGGTGGGGCCCCATCTTGCTGGAACAGGAAATTGTCGGAATGTTCCTGCAATTGTGGGAACAACCACTGCTGTATCATATCCAGGTATGAGTGCCCATTTACAGTGTTTTCGGCGAAGAAGAATGGTCCGTAAAATTTCCGCGGTGACATTGCACAGAAAACGTTCACTTTAGGTGAATCACGCTGATGTTCGAGGAATTCATGGGGATTTGCGGTCCCCCTCACACGACAGTTATGCCTGCTGACTTTACCATTCGTAGGGAAAGTCGCTTCGTCACTAAAAATTATGCGATTTAGGAAGTCGTCATCGTCTGCCGTCCATTGTCTGCACTCTGATACAAAGCTCATAACGCTGTTGTTTGTCTTTCCATTTCAATTGTTGCAAGAGCTGTAATTGTACGGCTTCATGCAGTCTCCTACGTAGTGTCTTCCAAACTGTCGTACATGGTATTTGCAGCTCGCTGCATGCTATACGAACAGATTCTTTCGGACTTCTTACGAATGCCTCATTCACACGGTTAACGGTCTCTGCACTCACAGTTGGTCGGCCATTACGTTTCATAACACACAAGCAACCAGAACGCACAAACCTGTCATACCAGGCGTAAATAGACTTCCTGCTTGGTGCCTCTTTACGGTACTCAGTCCTAAACTTCCGTTGCACATCAGTAGCACTCTTATTCGTGTGGAATCTCAACACACAGAAAGCCTGCTCTCCGCCAGAAGTCGCCATCTTTACAAATGTGGCCAATAGCGCTAACTGCGGCGAATGTGGGAACTACGAACATTGGCGGTAATATCTAACAAAACCATTTGAGTTCCTCTTTAATATGCCATATATAGGAAAGCTGTATCAGTTGTAGTTTGTGAGTAATAAATTAAGAAAAGTGTTACCGGACTTGAGGGACACGCTGTATAAATGACGTTGTCTAGTTAGTGTTATACTTCTTCAATACTTATCTTCCGCTAAAACCACATTATTGTTCTGCTCATTTCAAATTAAATAATTTTACTACTTTCTGTGCGATATATTTCTCGTTGTTATTGAACTTAATTAATGGTAAAATACACCATCCTAGATTGCTCTTCAGTGGGTCAACACGATTGTGTTCAATATACAGTATTATGCTGGGAGTACAAGTATTTAAACACCGTGACCTGAAATAATTATTGCATGAAGTATGTATCACTTAATTAACACGCATTTTATAAATCTACGTATAAAAATTAATATGTCATGTACGGTAATATTTATTTCAGGTTAGGGTGTTTGTACTCCCCGCCTATACAATTGGGCACAATCCTGTTGACCGACTGAAAAGCATTCTATGAAACTGTAGATACTGACTAATGCCTTCAATGATAAAATACAGTGCTTTCTTGCAAATCATTCAGTGCAGGGATTCTGCCAAAAGTAATATATTTCCATAGGCAGTAGGTGACCTTTCCTATTATTCCTTCAAGTCTTTTCCAAGAATTACTTATACAGGGTGTCATTTATGTACTTGAGTACCCTTAAGGGGCGTGTAGGGGAAGGGTATAGGATCAATTTGTGATACAGAACCTGGGGTCGGAATGGCCTCCTAACCCCAGTAAACAGGTTTGTGGCCCTCCGCCCCTGTAAAGAAGGGAAGCGTGCCATGTGTTACTCTGAGGTCGGGCACTCTTTCGCTGTCAACGGTCTTGGCGCGACTACAGCTCAACGCTGCGTTAGCCGAGAGGATAGTGGTGAGGCGTGGTGCCACGGTGGTCCCGGGTTCGTTCCTGCTGGGGTGCCATGTCTTAATTTTTTTCTTTTTCTTTATTATTTAGCGGGGAAGGAGGGGGCGTAGTCACAGTGCGTGTTTATTCAGTGTAAATTAATTGCCTTTTGATTTTTAGTATCAACGAGTTACGTGTGTTTCTGCGGTAGTTAAAGACGACGGAACTATCAATTGGCAAGAGGAATGCAGCTCTCGGCTAACGCAGCGTTGAGCAGTAGTCGCGCAAAGACTGTTGACAGCGAAAGAGTGTCTGACCTCAGAGTAACACATGGCACGCTTCCCTACTTTACTAGGGCGGAGGGCCTGAAACAAACCTGTTTTCTGGGGTTAGGAGGCCATTCCGACCCCAGGTTCCCTATCTCAAATTGATCCTATACCCATCCCCTACACGCCCCTTAAGGGTACTCAAGTACATAATTGACACCCTATATAGTCAACAATAATAGCGGATTGAAACAGAAAGGCCCCTGTATCTCTTTGACATGTGATACGTAAATGATTTACCTGTGTTTGGGTGGTGAATGGGAGAGGATGATTGATCACTGAGATGCTAGAAATGCCATTGTCAGAAGCTTGAAGCAGAGCGTTTATCGCCAGATTTAGGGCCACTGGAGCACTGTGAAATGCCTGGCCATTGTACCAGGCTATGATTTTCCCATTATTCACTGAAGCTCCGATAATATAGTTTTGTGAAGTTTCGCTCGGTTCAGTTTTAGTCTGAAATAAGAAAACAATATTTATTTTAATTCTTTAACTAAAACAGACTATAATTCAATTTCAGTCAACTGAGGAATATTTACCATGATATTACCTTATTTATGATGAATTCTTGTATCGTCCCCGCAGCATTTGCGACAATTCCCAGATCAAGTATACTTCTGTCAGCAACTTCCTTCAATGAATTGTATAGTATCTCGCTTGCAGGCCCACTGGATTCCTTTGCAGCAATCAATGTTTGAGGATTCTTGTAGCCCTGAAAATGAACAGAGGATTTGCCTCAAAATTAGCCACACAATAAGCGTTGTTATGCCAGTTACCAGGCACAGAATTCACAGAAACATCCTATCGGGTGGAGTGATACTAAACGCGGTAGATCATTTTCGGTACCTACCTTGGAAGAGGACAATTGAAGCATTTGAAATGTGGTGTTACAGGGGAATGATGAAGATCAGATGAGTAGATAGGGTTACAAACGAAGAGGTATTAAGACTAGTGGGAGAGGAGAGATGTTTCTGGCGACTGCTAATAAAGGAAGGGTCGAGGACAAGAACTGTAGGGGTAGACCAAGGTTAGAATATGTTAAACAGATTGCCTCAGATGTACGGTTTGTAAGCTATGTAGAGATGGAACGATTAGCTCAGGACAGGGAGGCGTGGAGTGCTGCATCAAACCAGTCAAAAGACTGAAGACTCAAACAACAACAACAACAACCTTGGAAGATATGTAACCCAAGAAAACCGATCCTGCAGTGAAATTACCATCAGGATTCAGAAGAGATCTCAGTTTCATCACCATTACAAATATCAATTGGGACAACCAAATTAAGTGTTGTACAGAAAATGTTATAAGATATAAAGTTCGGCTGTAAATAAGATTTATTTTTGCTTTCCATCATCCATACTCAAGATTAATGGAGTTTACAGTATCTGCACCAAGTCAGTAGAAATGTTGAGTGTCTGGGCCTTAGCGCAGAGGTGTCCATGAAGCATGCCGGAAATGGACGAAGAAATCTTGCAAGCATAAATGCATTTAAGAAGTTAGTATGCCTAATGATCTCGCATTTTCCTATCTTGCCATTTGTTCAATAAGATATAAATCGAAATTTGCCAAACCGTTGGCGCCCTGTGCACACCCCTAAGACCGGCCCTGCATATTCGGTGACCCGTGGTTAGTATGAGGCTTGTGTGGATTGGGACGTGTTTTGTCAGTGGGGTTGAAGACGTCTTCCCGATTCCTTGTTGCTTTGTGACGCAGATCTACTTTCCTCGGTAAGTATGCCCGATGAATGATCCAGTAGATATTTTTGAAGTTCTTGACAATGTTATCAGCAAGACCGAAGATTCAAGCTGCTCCACTTATTAATCACTTGTGCCTATTGTCGTGTACATTTATGCTTCGCAAATTCTTTATTCAGACCCATATACATGTTCATTCATGGTAAACACCCCATAAACCAAATGCTGCTAGGTCCTACCGATTCAAAAACAGTTCTAAAAGCCTTCAGAGCGTCGTGGAGTTTAGTCACTTCCCTGTCTCACTGTCCCCTTCGTCTTATTGTGGTTCATCAGCCTAACGTAAAACGGTTGTGGTGCGGTATTGCTAACTTGACATTGTTTGATCTCGGGGATACGTATTGTAACGTTTGACTATGGCTAGCGCTGAAAAGAAAAGGAAGAGAGGAAGTGTGACGACTTTTTAGAAAGAGTGGGAACAATCTCGCAGAACGGAAACGCGATGTGTGTAATATGCCAATGCTTCGTCGTTTCAGATCTGCATGCTTCCCTATCTTGAGCTAATCGTTTCATCTCTACATAGCTACCACACCCTACACCCGAAGTAATCTGTTTAACATATTCTAACCTTGGTCTACCCCTACAGTTCGTATCCTTGACTCTTCCTTCTATAACTAAGTTTGCTATTCCTGGGTGTCTTAGTATGTGTCCTACCAACCTATATCGCCAGAAATATCTCTCCTCTCCTACTCGTCTTAGTACCCCTTCATTCGAAGCCCTATCTACCCATCTGATGTTCATCATTCTCCTGTAACACCACATTTCAAGCGCTTCAATTCCTATCTTTTCTGCTGCTCCAACCGTCCAAGTTTCACTTCCGTAGAGCGTCACGCTCCAGACAAACGTCTATACCTATACCTATACCTATACCTATACCTATACCTATACCTATACCTAAATCTACATTCGATGTCAACAGATTCTGTAGAAATGCTTTCCTTGCCTGTGCTAACCTACTTTTTACATCCGAAGTCTAAGCTTCAGAAAATGAGAAAAGATAAGAGCCAAGATGAAAAACAAATGCCCATCAAGAGGTCCAAGTGAAACTACGGCAAGGACAGGTTAAGATAATGGATAAAAAAGAGCAGCAAGAGAATGTCTCAGAAAGAGTCTGGCAGGGAAGATAGCTTGAGGCTGGCCGAGGAGAAGATGAATTGATCAAATAAAGCAAGACCTCAATGGCAAAAGAATCGGTTAATTTCTAAAGGCCGTAAGTCCTATGATACCTGCTTTGAGATATTCAAAGATGGAAACCACATTTTATATGGCGGAGAATGTGAACTGCCGTAAAACGTAAAAGTAGAAGGCAGAGGAGGCAGTCCAGTACTCAGGATTAATGGCGTAAGAGGTATCTGCACCAAGTCAGAGGCATGTACTGCTCCCGAAAAATGAATTATTTGGGACTAAAATGAGAATATTTTTCGATAAGTTCGGTTGGGTTTACTAATCTACTCTACCACAAAAAGAATCGTTCAAAGAGAAGGAACAGACTCACTGAATTCAGGCATCTTCACCTCGTTTTTTCCAACGAACTCAGGGGTACAATTTATCCTCTGGTTTCCGGACAAGGGTTGTCCAAACTAGGCCTCCATTATAGGCGTTATACATGACCAGGGTCATGATGCGTCCTCATCGTTGACGTAATGATGTCGTCTGCTTCTCTCCCATTGTGGTAGTGGTCATTCTTCTTGTTCCGGCACGTGCATCTACTTTTCGTGCGGTAATCCTAGATCTTCCGTCATGTTGTAGTTCCTTAGAACGGCTCCTTCACATCATGGGGGTCCTTATCTCATCATACCCATCGAAGATAAGTAGATAATCACTTTGTACACGTGGTCATTAGAATGATGCATTGTAGATGATTATTTTCACTTGAAAATATGCAATTGTGACACTGAAGCTAATATTTTTGATAGTAATAAATTCACAGATTCTACACAGCGCAGAAGTTATCAAAATGCCCATGACTATCTGATTTTCACTTCACAGATTTTACTATCACTGAATCTCGTGGCATCTAAGTAATCCACGGTTGAAATTGCTCGCATTAGCGGCTGTAATATTTTTCACTATTTGTGGCGTTCACACAAAACACTTGAACGATTATTTGTTCACAGATTCTAATATATTTCGTGTCCCTCGTGGACATACAATTTTATAGAGCCCGTGGTTAAAATCTGGTATTCCACGGCGTAAAGATTTTCACTGTTTTTCACAAATTCACTGACATCATTTAAACACATTGCTTTAAATTCCACTCGATGGCACACAATAAATGCATAAAGATACAACGATGAACGTTGATTATATTCTTCGCCTACTGCCGGACTGTTTCCTCGTCTTAGCAAGACGGACTATACAACACGTCCTATATGGACGGCAAACCATACTCGAGTGCAAGGTGTGGCGTTCCTCGTTGCTGGATCTAGTGAATACTTTAGTCATTCAGCAACTAATACCTTCCGGTTCGCATGTCTGCGAAGATAATAACTTACCGTAAAATAAAACACATTCGTCAGAATGTTTAGAATATGCAGAATGACGAAATGAGATGATCTGAGCCTTGTAGAAAGTTGAGACATGTTAATAAGGACTCAGATAAAAATATAGTAGATTTCTGCAAAGTCAAAAGTACAACCATAATCATTTCCAGGCATGTCAGCGGCATGGCTGGTCTTCGGGTGCGTTCAAGGATGATGCATCCCATTAACAAAATGCGTTGCAATGAAAAATATCACTGAGCATGAGCTCAGCGGGCTCAATATATATAGTACTACTACTAATAATAATATCGTATGGCCTCGGGTGCCGGGTGCAAGCTTTTTAATTTGACACCCAGAGGGTAGCTTGCATGTCGAATTTCGTTGTTCCTTGAATCACTATGAAAGTCAAGTAGGTTAGATATCTAAGCTCCTTGAACACTATGGCGCTTTCTGGTAGAGAAATGAGGGACTTTGTGTTGGCGGAAACTCCAGAGTTTATGAACACGGCCTACTGAATTCAAATGGGTTCTTTGACATGCCAACATCGTATGACATGCGTGTAGTATTTTTGCCGCCTTAAAAAAAATCCCTTACCACGGCCAGGAGCGAACCTGCAATCTTGGGGTTAGTAGACCGACACGTAAACCTCTCACCCACCGTGGTAAGCTGTATAGTACATAACGTATTCCATTATTCTACGAAATTTAAGCGTCACAAACAGAATACTTTCCAAGATATTAACTTTTTAGAAGTGTATAACAAAAGTGACGGACGCAGAGCTGTAAAGTATTATTAGTTGGAACAGGATTGCAGCGAACAAAGTCCAAGTGAGTAACATTGGAGCAGCATACTAACATTATTTCTTTATGACTGCTAATGTTCATCGAGAATTATTATTCGATATTTGTCATATATTTGAGATGATGAACTAAGGACTATATGCGCCAGAGACATATTTGAAGCAGAGATATAGATGCAACATGGAGCTTCGTTAACCAGAATACTTCTGAATGTAGACGTTATGTACAATTACATCTCGTGCATTAACGTCGTTTCACGAACATTAATATAACATCTACGAGCTATAGAATTACTTCATAAACCATCTATATGAATATTTCTACAATATTACTCGACAATGACATTAAACTATATCTACGATGGAGAATGAAGATTCATCATAAGAAGATTTGTCAATATGCCAGGGTGGACTCGGCAACAAAGAAGACATATGAACGGGAGGTTGCTGTTCGATTCCAGACGGAGATTGGTGATTACCGGAGAGGAAATTCCTTCCTTCTCCGAGGTCGCTGGTTCGAGGAAACGGACAAGGGTCCAACTCAGTATCTTGGATTGAGGAAACATCTAAGTATTTTCCAAATACTTAACCAGATCATCTAGATATCGTCTGATAAAGTAGAAATGTTATTTTCCTATGTAGTTAGAGCTTTCTAAGGATATTCAGAGCAAACATTTTACTCCATATTTTCTGTATTTCCATGTTTCGATATATATTTATACTTCATGTGAGTAGCAAGATTTTATTCTACAAGATCATGTGAGATGATCGTCTTTCATCATTTTCACATTTACATTCTACGATTCAGTTTCTGAACTGACATGTTTATTTGTTTAAGGAATCAGTATTCCTTATTTAAGACCAGTCATTTTAACTTTCGACGCCTTTCAATTTTATTTTGAATTAAGGATGCAGACATTTAGTCGTGGATACCAATTAAATTCCTTTTAGTAATTTAATTTGGGCATCTTTTTGTAGAAGCAGAGGTTGATCTAGGCTGCGATGACTAGATTTAGTGATGAACAATTTCAAAATGTGAGGTGTAGAAGCTGAGGAGGCCGCGGTGCTAACTGATAATAGGGATTATAGAGGTGACCTGTTTGGAAACAGAGACTTGCAGATCACACTGGACGCTGGAATGCAAATCAGTTTGAAATGTATAAGTACTTGAATGCTAGGTAATCCCTCGTTCAAAGAGTTCAGAGCAAGTTATTGTTTATTAATACTTCCGTGTTCTTTGGTGTGTGGAATCTGTCAGATAACGTGTGTCATTATGTAAAGGTGTGTACTGGCAATTGAAGCTAGGATTTGGAAGTAGGTGACCATGGCCTTCAGTTAGGAACCATCCCAGGAATTGACTGAAGTAGAAGTGGTAAACCACGGAAATACCCTTTAGGGCAGCTGAGGTGGGAAACGAACCCATCTATTCTCATTTTACATCAAGAGGCTGAATGTACCTCATTACAACCTTGAAATCAGAATTAAATTTCTTAGCAGAGCCGAGAATCGAACTCTGGATCTCTGGATCCGGAGGCTCAATACTCGCATTGTATTTACATTAGGATTCTTTGCTTTCTAAAAGGTTCGTTCATAGTAATTACATAATTCTGTTGATTCTGTGTTACAGTTAAGTGGTTTGATACAAATTCCTTCTTTTGTGAGAAAACAAAATACATATACAACAATACTGTTTGGTGCTGCCTGCCAGGCAAGTGTATTGCGACACAGAAAAATTAGTGTGCTTTTTCTTTTATGCCCTTATATTTAGTTGTTAAATTCGGTATTTGAAGAAATAGTGTTCCATGTTTTTATTAACAAATCATCTCTAATACACTAACATGCAATCCCCCATGTCCTATTGTTGCTGCCACAGCTCAGTACCGTTGTGTACGTTAGTCTCTAGCCGGGAACACATTTTTCGTACAGTTTATCCACTGTCAGACACGATACTGAAAACTGTCAACAAACCACTTACACGATAACACCAGCAACACGTAAAATTACAATAGTTAACTTGAAAATATGTCTTTAATGTATTTTATCAAAAGTTCAATTTTCCCCCTGCATGGCGAGTCATGGATATGTTCTCAACTTTATGAGTTTTTGGCTTCTTTGAAACGCTTTGTTATTTTTATAGGTGGGCCATTTTCATATTTTTGTCCGATTCCATGTCCTCAGGTTTCTAAACTACATTTCACCCAGAAGAAAAGCATTTATTTGTGTACGGTATCAATTTTTCCTGGCCAAGTCAGGTTGCTGAAGAGCATTTAACATACTTCGGAGCTTATTTTGGTGAAGAACTCAATTTTTTACGATTTTTCAAAATTGGCACAACCTCATGAGTGACACTGTCCCCACCCATATGTTGAACATTTGAACACCTATATTTATTAACAAGGTTATAGAAAATAGAAATCTAAAACGCTCCATTCATTCAGCACAATATCTAGATTATGTTTTTTTTTATTATTATTATTTATTTAACAATTATTAGATACAACCATGAAAAGGTCATTTTACACTAATAATTTAACAATTTCAAATAATAATAACAAAAACAACAACAACAACAACAATAACAGGTAACAATTGGCAGTGACGGCAGAAAGGATAAATCTCGGGAAGGACGCAGGGAGTGATTGGGGTAGTGAGTGATTAGGAGGGCGAGGGGTTAGGAAAAGAGGGTGAAAGGGATCTTCTAATGTTATGTTTGAATGTTCGATAGGGAGAGAATATGTCAATGTTTGGAAGGGAGTTGCTAAGGGTAGGTAGACGGTGGAAAATAGAGCGCTTCTGTACTTCAAGACGTGGGCGAGGTATGTGGTGTAAATGGTTCTGGCGTGTTGAACGGGAGGGAACATGAAGTGGGAAGTAGCTTAAGAGCATGTTACATTTTGTGTAACCATTCATAATTTTATGTAAGAAACACAGGTCATTTGCTAGATTCTTAAACATACTTTTTAAAAGGATTGTGTTGAAAATTAATTTGTCACCCAGATTTCACAAAAACATCCTCAAGAGTGGCATTGTGTTTGAGTGGCAGCACTGCACTTATTTGTTTTGGGGAGTTCAAGATTTTGAGTCATTGAAGGGGGAGCTTGCTCTTCAGTGTTTTCAATTTCACCTTCGTGGAAGGACATGTGCTGTGTGGGCCTCGCTCTTCAAAACATGGGGATGGGTGGCGTAGTCGGTAGCATGCTGAGCTTCTATGACCAAGGTCGCTGGTTCAAATCCGAAAGAAGTCGTCGGATTTTTAAGAGCGTTAAAAATCCCTCAGTATGCCTTCCTTCGGAAGGGAAGTAAAGCCGGCGGTCCCATGTCATGTAAACAACCTTTCACTAATTACACCTGTATGAAGCTAAATTGTATAAGTTATGAATGTAAACAACGCTCTTAGGTGCCTACGTTCGTTGCCAAGAGCCGACTGCGGTGGCGTCTGGTAGCTAAGTTCTGAACTAGTAGTCGTTGACGGTGGCGTTTGGTGGCAAAAGTAGGAACTATTTGAAAAATTCAAAAGTCGGGAGTCCTTACTTGAATCAAAGAACTGATAACACACACTAATACAGTCATCACAATTAACACCGGTTATCAGACAGATTCTACACACACCCAAAGTACACGGGGCTACATGACCGCGTTGTCGCAGCCCCTAAACATAAGAAGCAACCATCAAAACATGGTAATGGTTTTCTAAGGTTCTCATGAGTGACATGGATATTTTAAACAATATCAATTTATTTCTAAAATTCTTATATATCACGTTTTGTAGCCTACTTCACATTGGCATAACATATTATTCAGTAGACCTAATTAATGTAGGCTTACTTTTAGTAACTCACGAGTGGCATGGCTAATGAGTGATACTTTCGAGGAGAATTCCGGATGTGTCACTCATGTGCTACTCTGTTACTCATGAGTATATTTTCTTCTTTAATTAATAAAATATCTACTCATAACATTTTTCATGCATTAAGCCATATCTAATGCAGAGAGATGTAAAAGACACGGGGAGAAGAGGAAAGAAGACTTACAATGGGAAAGATAATACAAAGTAATGCATTTTCGAAGGTAGGTACACCTACCAAAACACTTATTTTATAGTTTCATAAGCCTACGCACAATATACATTCTTTTTTTTGTTTTATTTTACTTATTTTATCCGATATTTAGGAATTCCGAACGACGAAAGAACTCAGACATGAGTACAGGGGCGTATATAAGGGGGGGGGGCGCCCCCCCCCCCGGAAATTTTTGTCACATATAATATTTGTTTAAGAATGCAAACATTAAAAACCAATATAATCAGGTACTATTGTTACTAAGTGACGAATGGCAACGTTGCAAAGCAAGGTACTATTGTTACTAAGTGACGAATGGCAACGTTGCAAAGCAAGGCGAAGGTAGAGCGATGTAAACAGTGTGACAATCAGTTTGCTCTGATCTTATGTGTAAAAACATAACCTCTTTTTTTTTGCATATTAAAGGTCGATTCACACTATACGTTACGTAACCTTTCCGTTTCCTTTCCATACCCGTTGCGTTAAAAGTTGTTGTATTCGCACCATACTGTACCGTTCCTTGTCACGACGATATGTTTACGGAAGGTATGCGGACACTTATTGACAGAGTGCACTAGCAACCATTTCCATTCCGTGTCTAGAAAGCGTGTTTTTGCGTTCCCTTTGGTTTTAACCTGGGTTAGGTTTGGTTATAGTTTGCGGTAACCGCAAAATCGCCAAAACGAAACAGGTTATAATAAAAGTTAGCAATTTCAGGACTTAGGGACAGAATGTGGTCCAGAAAAAAATTAGTTCTATGTGCTATTATTATTTTAGACGAGGAGGAGCGTAGTACAAGAAAGAGGTAACGAAGAAAATGGGTTCATGATATGTTAAAAGAGCGAAATACAGAAAATCATACAACGCTGGATATTTTCTTACATGCTCAATCAATTTTTCGTCCATGATGCTGGAATATAAGACGCGGTATGGCGTATGGTATACTTTGGTTAATTCAAAAGCTAACCAGACCGTTTTGGCGAGCTTTGATGTTAACCCGGGTATAGTCTGGTGGTGAAATTACTAACCAAGCTACTACTTTGGTTACTGAAATTTTAACCACATTAGAAGCGCCAATTCAAACATAATCTGAAACTACTATTGAAAGTACGGATATCAAATCATGTTTGAACTTGAACCAATCAGCACTCAACATATGAAATCATATAGGCTAATATCAAATTATTTGTGGTTTTTGTAATTTTATATTCCACGATTGCAATTCAGGTTGAGAATACTCGTAAAATGCAACTCAGATCGAAAAGACTTACAAAATGCAACGTAGATTGAAAATACCCCTCAAAATGGAGTGTAGATGTGAAAAAAAAACGCCAAAGGGAAATGTAGATACTCGGGGAGCCAATTAACAAAGACAGTGCGGGATCAGGAAAGATGAGACAAGGGCCAATTAAGGCGGGAAAGGCTTCGGATACCCTAATACCGTTGGGGTCGGAAAAGAACAAGAGTTGACCAAAGGAGGTCGATTGGAAAGAAGACGGAGAGGAGCCCGGCACAAGTAAGTGGAAGCAATGCCGGACCCAGCTGGGGTCCCGTGGTCGCCAACCCACGTCCCACTAGATGTGAGCCCCTGGGGGGAAATACTGTTCTCTGGAAGCATTCAGAGCCATTGCGATATTTTTAAAAATAGTTTCGCCCTCCATATATTGTAGGAAACACAATCATATGGTCGACATCATCATTATTTATTCACCATATCAATTCCAATACCATTATTTATTCACCATATCAATTCCAATACATCTTTCGTCGCCATATTGCTAACTTTTCTTAAGTTATAACCTATTTCGTTTTGGCGAGTGTAGCCGCAAACTTTAACCAAACCTAACCCATGTTAATGCCAGTGAATAAACACAGAGTGCCAAAACACGCCTTCTAGACACGGAATGGAAATGGTTGCTAGTGCACACTGTCAATAAGTGACCGCATACGTTCCGTAAACATTGCTGCCAAACAATCCTGTCGGGAAACGGAAGGGTCACGGAAGGTGTATGTAACCTGCAGTGTGCATGTACTCATTTAAAATACAGTAAACTTTCATGCACGGTGATGTGATGGAAAGGAAACGGAAAGGTTACGTAACGTATAGTGTGAATCGACCTTAAGGCTTTCACGGCCCGGATTATTATATAAATAATTCATGCTTTTGGGCTAATGCCGTGTGTATTTTTAATTTAAACCATACGTTTCGGAGAAACCTTGCCTCCTTTTTCAATGGAAATAAACAATGTGGCCAAAGAAAGTATATCAATGAGATTACAAAAAATATAGATAAATTCCTCTGTTCGTCACCAGAGAGCAGCTGCCAGAAATAACTGTATGGACCATGGTGGAACGGCGGACACAGTAGTAAGTAACAAGAAGGTAAAGGGGGCGGTGTGAAAATATAGAAACACCTCGAAGAATGAGGAGGGGGGGGGGGGGAGGTGGGAGGGTTAGATGGATATAAGGAAACATAGACAAAAGGGAATACTAGCTGAACGATACCTAACGTCATACAGTCAACGGCGAAAAAACAGATGGAAACTCCTCCAGTGACGAACAAAGGAGATCAAATCCAGGCTCTGAGCCCTAGAGGGAAAATGTACAATTTTAAATATGTGAAGAACAGAGAGACTGAGAGGAACTATCTCCCTAGATCCTTAATAACTGGTAGCCAAGTGTCACTTAGCTGATAACCAGTGTCTCTGTTAAAATTATTGGGATTTTTACGAATTTCAACTGCCTCCCTTATAATTCTAGACCAGTTGTGCTTAACAAGGGCAAGCGCATGAGCATCCTTGAAACATACATCGTGCCCTGAAGACAGGGCATGTTCAGCTATAGCTGATTTGTCAGGTTGGTTTAGACGGATGTTCCTTTGATGCTCTTTGATGCGAGTGGCAATGGATCGTTTTGTTTGTCTCTCTGTAGCTACCGGTACTGCCGAACGGAGTTTGAGTTGGTTGAAAACATACTTAAGAAATTCTACCTCTGAAAACTCGCATCAAAGAGCATCAAAGGAACATCCGCCTAAACCAACCTGACAAATCAGCTATAGCTGAACATGCCCTGTCTTCAGGGCACGATGTATGTTTCAAGGATGCTCATGCGCTTGCCCTTGTTAAGCACAACTGGTCTTGAATTATAAGGGAAGCAGTTGAAATTCGTAAAAATCCCAATAATTTTAACAGAGACACTGGTTATCAGCTAAGTGACACTTGGCTACCAGTTATTAAGGATCTAGGGAGATAGTTCCTCTCAGTCTCTCTGTTCTTCACATATTTAAAATTGTACATTTTCCCTCTAGGGCTCAGAGCCTGGATTTGATCTCCTTTGTTCGTCACTGGAGGAGTTTCCATCTGTTTTTTCGCCGTTGACTGTATGACGTTAGGTATCGTTCAGCTAGTATTCCCTTTTGTCTATGTTTCCTTATATCCATCTAACCCTCCCACCTCCCCCCCCCCCTCCTCATTCTTCGAGGTGTTTCTATATTTTCACACCGCCCCCTTTACCTTCTTGTTACTTACTACTGTGTCCGCCGTTCCACCATGGTCCATACAGTTATTTCTGGCAGCTGCTCTCTGGTGACGAACAGAGGAATTTATCTATATTTTTGTAATCTCATTGATATACTTTCTTTGGCCACATTGTTTATTTCCATTGAAAAAGGAGGCAAGGTTTCTCCGAAACGTATGGTTTAAATTAAAAATACACACGGCATTAGCCCAAAAGCATGAATTATTTATATAACATATCCTCTTATTACTCTCCAGTGCCTTCGCTCTTATGAACGAATTTTTTCCCCCTAAATTGTATACCCTTATCAAACTTTTGGCAAATTTGCCTCTCTCTGTAGCTACCGGTACTGCCGAACGGAGTTTGAGTTGGTTGAAAACATACTTAAGAAATTCTACTTCTGAAAACAGACTCAATGGTCTAGTATTGTCTTCTATTCACAGAGACATACATCTCACTGACGATGAAGTTATGAACCGATTTGGCAATGCTTCAAGAAACCTTGACTTTATATTATAGTTTGAGTTGTAAATCAAAACAGTAACATTAATTCTTTCGATGTATATACTATCAAGTGATGGTTGGTTCCTTAGTTTAGGGGCTGCGACAACTATCAAAGCAAGATGATTGTAATAATAAAAAGTATCATAAAATGGTCTTAGTTGTATTTGACATTAACCAACCATAAAACATCACAACAAATTGGTTGAAAAAGTGATGTCAGATAGCGTTAAAACTCATCATTTTGCACCAAATTATTCAAATGTTTCCCGGGGAGAACCCCAGACCCCCTACTTTTGGGCCTATACAATGCCCCGTAACCCCCCGTTGGGCACCCCCCCGAAATAAAATTCTATATACGCCCCTGCGATGAGTCCAACGAAACAAAGAAAAGTGCGGAGAAATTGGGAACTGCGGGATAACAATAGGAGGAACAAAACACACCCCAGAGCCATCCCTAGTCCATCAACTTCTCGGGATTTGAGACTGCCCTGCACTGAGGTTCCAGCGACGCTAATCAGACACAATGCCGGCCAAAAAACCAAAATTTACCAGGGATGCACCGATCAGACCTATCGGAGGTGACCAGTCAGAACCAGCAGTCCAATGTTCCAGTTTTGGTTGATTAGACTGAGATTCCAGGCAACAAAAATGCTGTCAACTTGCTTACACCACTCACATCAAAAACGGAGCATACTAAAGCAAGTACGACGGAACATAAAGAGAACCAAGTTGGAAATTGGCGCACTCAAAATAAAGATACAGGTACTTGAGCATGAAAACCAAGCTATAAGACGACAATGTTGTTAATCAAAAGAAACAATTTTAGAGGCAAAAAAAATCTAGCAATGACACGTGAATTATCTTAGACAACCAATCAAAACAACTTCTGGCTCCCAGTAGGAAAGCAAAAGTAAAATTTAAGTTGAAAGATTTGAAGACTTTTCATTGTGCAACCTAAGTTGAGAATAAAAGTTTTGAGTTTGTTGAGACTGCAATCATAAAATGAAATATGTTAACTTTTATAAAATTCTATAAAAAAAACATATTTTGAAAAAATACAGTTTTTTGTCTACCTACATACAACCTCATGAGTGACACTGTTATAAAACCCATTTATTTGTACAACCAAAATTTCAAAACTAACGCCCAGTAGTATATTTGGAAATGGTGAAGCGTGAGCAATATCCTGCAATTATAAATAACTTAAGTTGTAAGTGTACGCCATAAAGACAACACGATGATATTAGATTCTATGTCACTCATGAGAAACAATATGGTAGGATCAAATATGTTTGGTGGCACAGCATGAAAACTCAAGTTTAATGTTGCAGTAGTTCATTATTAACAAGAATGAGTGAAAAAATTGCGTTAAACTGAGGAAAAATAAAAAGAATTACTATTGTGTCACTCATGAGTTATATTACATTTTACTGCATTACAGCAATCAACATTTATTTTCCTGTCTGACCATCAACGTCTTGATGCGCAGGAGAATATTGCAAAACTTTTGAGCCCCCTTCCAAGCAAATACGACAACATTACATTTTTGACAATCTTGTTAATTTTGGTGTGATGAAATCGGCAAAGAAAATGGCCCAGGTACTGCCTTTTACTTCCGTATGGTGATCGCGCACGCTTCACTGAGTGGGGACTGAGCGTACTTGTTGCCATGGTAACTAAGTGTCGGAGATTGTTAGTTACTTATTGTCGTTTTAATGTGAGGAACAACGAGGTAATCTGCCCCAGATGTCGGAGATTTGTCGGCGCTAATCACAGATAGACCTCAGCCAGTTAAATGACGGCATCCCCACCACTCCCATTGTAGCCGGCACACTGTGGACACTACTCACTTTGTAGTTTGTTAATAAATATCAGTGTACTAGCAGTAGTGCCCGGCTTCGCCCGGTGGATTTATTTGTTTTATGGATGATAATGAATACTACTACAGAACTGGCCCATGATACTTAAACTAACAGAAACCAATATTTTAAAAATATATCTCTTTGTGGTGGTGGTGGAGGTGGTGGTGGTTGTAGTGGGGGTGATAAGTAGTGCAGTAGGCCTATAATGGACGTAACATTCAGGTCAATTTCCCGTAATGATAATTATGAATAGGGAAACAGCTATTTACTAACTGCAGCACTGACACATGTAATTTACAAACAAATTTACAAATAAAAATAAAAATAGAAAGAGCAGTAAGTGAAACAAAAGACACAGCCTAGGGCCTATATCTCATTGGCTGTTAGAAATGTAGAGACCAATAGAGTCGTCTTTTGTCGCATAGCGCCGTAGGAAAATAATCAGAACTCTTTGGCAAACTTCGGCTGTCCCGAGCTACTGAGGTAGCAATAGTATCATTTATCGCCACATAGCGCTCAACGATAAGTTTCAGAATAAGTGAAGGTAAATTTGAAAGCACCAACGCTTATTGCAGCTGATAACCTTAATGTACTGCACCAACACCATTGCACTTATACAGAGGCATAATATTTTCATGATGATAACTGTTTAAAGGGGCCTAAGAAATCTTTTTGCGATAATTACCCTCCGTGACTGCAATTTATAAACAGCGCAGGATTTAACTATTTTCGAAATTCTGCACCAGAACGCTGGTAGGGAGACGTGATGCAGCCCGAACTGCCCGTAAACAATACACTTATTAAAATAGGTACTCTTACAGTTACACTACTACGGATATGAATGGTTCTAGGGCAATACGTGGTTTTCAAGTTCATTTTGTCTGTTATTCTAAATGTAGGGAATGGGGAGCGTTGTCCAAAATATCAAGTGAACAGTGTTACCAGCAGCGTTTTAAAGTGTATGTAAAATTTGGTGCAATTAAGTGAAACGGTGTAGATTTGTGATGAAGGGCCTAAATGCAGGGAATGGACAGATCTGTCCAAAATTTCATGCAGACAGTGTTACTCGCAGGGTTCCATAGGGTAAGTATACAAATTGCCGTTCAGTTCGGTGAAACGGTGTAGATGTGTGCCAAAGGGCCTAAATGCAGGGAATGGAGTGGTCTGTCCGAAATTTAATGTAAACAGTCCAGGGTTCCAAAGGGTAAGTATACAACTTTTGGTTCAGATTGGTGAAAGGGTGTAGATTTGTGCCAAAGGGCCTAATTGCAGGGAATGGACTGGTCTGTCATAAATTTCATGTAGGCAGTGTTACTCGCAGGGTTTCAAAGGGTATGTATACAAATTTTGGTTCAGATCGGTGAAACGGTATAGATTTGTGCCAAAGGGCCTAAATGCAGGGAATGGAGTGCAAACTGTGTTACTCGCAGGTTTCCAAAGGGTAAGTATTCAAATTTTGGTTCTGATCGGTGAAACGGTGTAGATTTGTGCCAAAGGGCCTAAATGCAAGGAATGGAGTGGTCTGTCCGAAATTTAATGTAAACAGAGTTATTCGCAGGGTTCCAAAGGGCAAGTAACTTATACAAATAGTGGTTCAGATCGGGGAAAAGGTGAAGATTTGAACCAAAGGGCCTAAATGCAGGGAATGGACTGGTCTGTCATAAATTTCACGTAGACAGTGTTACCATCAGGGTTCCAAAGGGTAAGTATACAAATTTTGGTTCAGGTAGGTGAAACGGTGTACGTATCACTAACCATAACGCCAGCGCATGTGGAGAGAGCTGTTCGGGAGCACTTGTCCTACCGACTTACTGAACAAGAATCAATCTTGAAGGTTACCTGAGATGTATAGCCTAATGCTACATAGCCTAAACTATTCCTCTTGAATCAGGCTATCATATAAAAGAAGAATTTTTCGAATCGGACTGGTAGTTCTAGAGATTAGCGCGTTTAAACACATAAACACACAAACACACAAACTCTTCTGCTTTATTATATTAGTATAGATAATGAAGCGTGCAGTCAGTCAACACAAATGCGCCAGAAACGTAGCCTACACAGTCACAACGTGACCACTGTCAGTGCAGTGTTGCACTTCTACGTGAAAAATCCTCACTTGATTCATTATTATTTGCATATATTAGGGGTGTTACAAGAATGACATGTTTCGTTCCTCAACGTCAGATCCAGGCCAATAAATGAAATATATTTATACTGTGCATGGCAACAAATAGCAGTAGATCTACAACACTCATCCGTGAATGTGGGACAAAATTTGTAAGCAGTGTGAATAGTAATGTTGTGACATACTGTACTGTAACTATAAGCCCCTGAACTACTTATTTTAGAATACACAAGATAACAAGGTTGCAAGAAAACCACATCACCACCCATGGTAAACAGGGCTCTAAAGACAACACAAATTATAACAACAACAAAAAACGAAAATTATATAAAACGAATTACCAAAAACAAAAATTGAGAGTCAAAAATGAGTAGACCAAATTTTGTTAAAACAAAAGAAAAATTCATCCTTGTAAACAATAGCATTTACAAAATAACTATTATCAAGAAACAAGGACTCTAATTTACATTAAAAATAATACTCTAAATAGGCGCTTACATAAGAATAACAACATAAAAAACAGATAACACACACTAATACAGTCATCACAATTAACACCGGTTATCAGACAGATTTTACACACACCCAAAGTACACGGGGCTACATAACCGCGTTGTTGTAGCCCATAAACTAAGGAACCAACAAAAATAAATTTGGTACTTATGGGACAAGAACGTACGAAGGGATGAGGATAGGATGTGCAGAAGGGTAATGTTTGTTTTCTTGATAACAGTCGTGCTTTTGATAAGGTATGGCTTAGTAGTGTGCTATACAAACTTAAGCACAAAGGAATCCCAGCTTACTTGCTCAGAAAATATAATTCGTATCTTAGGAACCTTCAATTCTAGATCAAAGTGGAGGACGCCCAAACCTCTCTGAGGAGAATCAAAGCCGGAATACCGCATGGCAGGGCTATCTCCCTCACCTCTTCAATTATTACGTCTCTGACATACTAGTCCAGTCAAATTAGACATAAAAAGGGGCCCAACCTTGCAAAAGGTCATGGAGTTCTAATTTTTCTATATGTTGTTTGGAGCTCTGCCAATAGTAAAAAAAACAAATTTGCAACTTCGAAAGTCCTGTGCTAGCTGCGTAATAGCCTAAAACAGCCAGATATTTGCACTTTTTTGAGGGTTTGCACAATACCGTCTAAACTATGCGTCTGGGAGAAACCATTGTGATTACCTGTTTACAAGTATATTAAGTTGTCTAAAATATAAGTCGTAAGCGAGCTCTGCAGGTTTAATATTTCCCAAGATACAGTTATGTCAAGATTGGATGTTTTTTCAAAGAATGGACAAAATGTTGGTATTGATCTCCTAATTAGACAAATATTGTCAAAGATTCTCACCCTATGATAAATGTCATTGATAATGAACTCTAAGTTCACTTCATTATCTTTAATTTGAGCTTCGACGGGTATCTGTAGGCCTAGTGCTTCTCCCAAAAGTGGAATGTAACATAAAACCTTGAAAAATAGAAAGCGGGTGAAATCAATTAAAACACGTTTTGAGCGTATCAGACATCACGTACAGGTCGTGTACTGATTAAATCGGAGTTAATATTATGATAAGTATACGTAGCAATGGTTTCATAACTATGCGAATGATTTCGTGTTAATTATTATTTACTGAAATGATGTGTTAGATACCGGTACTGAGCCCGTTGACGCATGATTGCACAGCTAACAGAGACCAAGATCCATGCTGAAAAGTAACTGAACATACTCTGCGAGCGGCGGGAAGAAGCCGAAGCAATATCGCTTATAATTAAATTTTTGTGCACTTTAGACATTCCATAAATCCACAATTATTTAATCAACGTAATTCTCCTTATTTAAAATAGGGTATACATCTCTTATGAGTGAAACCGTCAATTTACGCGGCTAACTCATGTCCAGAGTGAACGCCATATTTTGTGAAGCCAGTACTTACTCATCGTTCGCTGAAGCAACATCTATGTGAATGTGAAGCACAAATAAGGACACGTTCCGTGAATGGAATCCATGTGCTATGGATAAATCCGAGTATATTTGTCAAATTGACAGCCATCAGGGCATAAACTGATAATCGAATAATTGTGTACAATTAATAACATTTAATCTGAGAAATATTTAGATTCACGGAGTGAAAATTATGGAAGCGTGCAACGCAAACTCTAAGACCACATGGTCGCATCCAAGTGTATTATAAACTGTGAATTGATAAACTGTGTAATTCTACAGGAATATTTTTATGTTTTGCCGGATGGGCAGTGGTTATGATTTTTATTTTGTAATTCGTGAAAGTAACGAGTGAGCGTCGCACAAGCGATAACTTAACGCCAATGGCGGAGTGAAAATGGGCAATTTATCACCGCACCTTAGCATCAGTGAGCTTGCCACGGTGGGTGAGTGGATAGCGTGTCGGTCTACTAACCCCAAGATTGCAGGTTCGCCCCTGACCGTGGTAAGTGATTTTTGAAAGGCGGCAAAAATACGATACGCATGTCATACGATGTTGGCATGTCAAAGAACCCATTTGAATTCAGTAGGCCGAGTTCATAATGGCAAAATTAATCTCGGGAGTTTCCGCCACAAAGTTCCTCATTTCTCTACTAGAAAGCGCTATTGTGTTCAAGGAGATTAGATATCTAACATCTAACCTCCTTGACTTTCATAGTCAAGGAACTACGAAATTCGACATACAAGCTACCCTCTGGGTGTCAAATAGCAAAGCTTGCACCAGGCACCCGAGGCCATACGATATTATTATTAGCATCAGTGAGTGCAAGTTTTCTTTAAACATGTGTAATATTATCACCAACGCAACATTATAATCCTACTGAAACGTCAAATCTTGGAATATAACCCCTACCACGCAATGGAAATGGATAGCTAAATCATGCGTGGGGAATTGGCAGCGGAAGGTGACCGGAAACAATGAGGAAATGATTTAAAACCGTAGAGGAGACCGCTTACAACATCTCATGGCGGGTCTCGAACCGACGACGCTGCATCTGTAAGTCAGATCTTGTATCAGTAGCGTTTATAGTAATGAGTTGGAAACAGTAGATTTAATTTTAGTTTGGTTTCATTTTCGGTGCACAATGCAGGTAGCTATTATAAGAACACGTGTGGAAAGTTACAATTTTGTTAAAAACTTATAAACGCCAGGAGGGCTGTATTTTCAAGGTCCATTTCGTATCGTTTCAAAACAGTTATTATCAACTTTTATTTTGTCAAGCTGATGAAAAAGAAACTAGTTTTGGCAGGTGTTAGAACAAGGCCAAGGTTACATGTATAAGCCAAACCACTACACAGCACACTCGATTTTAGGCAGTGCATCATTATTTATTTAGAAGGCTGTGAAATTCTTAGCACTATTATAAGCGGAATGCAGAGTTCCGTTATTCACATTTGTTGGCCAGATCAATACTTGAAAACAGGTTTATTTCTTTACGAGAAGCCAGACAAGCAATGAATGCAACAGTATTTTGTAACTAGAGAACATAGGTTCGACCTCATTCAGGGAAGAGGCAATTTAATAAACGCACAATCTCACACTTTAGTTTGTATCAGAAGCCTTCATGTTAATTCATAGCGTTGTTAGAGTGTGTTTTCTGCACACATAATCTTTATGACCAGTATTTAAAACGTGTATAACTTAGGAATCCACACTTATTGTAATTAACATTATTAGAGTATTATTGATATGAGTCGTGATGGTAGATTAATACCTCTGACATGTTATTGTGGTTATACCGGTGGTAACGAACTACTGCAGTCGTACCTAACCGAAGGGCGCAAGGATTGATGAATCCGTAATAGTAAGAGTGAGACACAGGGTGTCTAATAATGATGAAGTATTGCTGGAGACACTGGGAGTCTATTAAGTTACTAAGTTACTATTCATTAGTCGGATACACTTGAGTACACTGAACGCTATTTAAAGGTCCATAAACTGAACAACTATACTGTGAGGAATAAATAATCCTGTGAAGTTTTAATAATCAAAGATAGGATTTTGTAAAACTAAACAAATCTCATAATTCCCCCTGAGCCTAAATAAAGATAATAAATATTAAAAATAAAACATTTTATGGACCAAATGTTGACACTTAGTTATTGCTAAGTTAATTTAGATACATTTTGATATATTTTCACATGAACAGTCGACACACATCAGATTGGTAGCAATATGAGTCGATGTTTAATTACCATCGCATTTGCAGGCTTTCCTATTCTTCTACTTTCCTAACACTTAGAAACTATGACCGTTTGTTACAAACAGTAACAAATCGAGTACGCAGGAAGTGCCAATTGCACAACCACAGGAGTGCTGAATTATTGTATGCATTTGTGTTGTATTAGCATAGCTCTTTTTTTATTCAGCAACATTGTGCACATAGCTTGATTATCCTTGTAATAAACGCGTCTCGTTTATTAATTAATGATATTTAAGACTAGCTTAAATCTAAAGATAAATGTTAGAGATGGCACCTTCATAGAATAGGACAAATTTTCCCCTTGCTACTAAATGTAAATGTTTCTAGTATTTGTAAACAAGTAAATGTCTTGCTTTGCTGTAGATTCTTTTGATGTTTGACCCTCCCGTAGTCATTTTCGATGTGATTGCTTAGGGCTGATCTTACGTGCCATTCTCTTAGCTTGTTCGCTCAGTCGAATTTTGTATTAGGACCATGAGAGTAATTTAGATCTTGATTAGGACTTTTTATATTTTTCTTTCAAGGCAGAATAGTATCGGGCTAGCCGTTTGCAACTCTCATGCTAGGCTAGGGATCTATTCTGAATAAAATTTATTTGTGATTTTAGCATAAGACTGACCTCTCTTTTCTTGTTTAGTTTTGTTATCGGTGCATTCCTCTGAGCTGGTTAAAGATCGAACCTCATTAATTCCCGATACCCCTGAGTGCAGACTTTGTGCTACACCAGCCTATGAATGTGTCGTCCCCTATACTTGTGTGTTAACTGGAAGAGGGTCTCGGAAATGTCATTTGAAACCGGTGGCTCCCCGAAACCTTCAGCCAGCGGGCACAGTACGAATAATATTACTTGTAGTTATTTGCGATCATTTGCTGTGTTATTTTGGTTTCAATATTTTTGTGTGAATATAGCGTCGATATGCTTCAACTCTGCTAGTACTGGCTGGCATTATTACGGATGATGTAGAAATGACTGAGGAGGAAAGAACTGCAACTGAAATGATGCTACGTGAAAGTGAGCGGTCTCTCATCATGTTTGTAAAGGAAAACGAGACTTACCAAACCCTAAGAGCCAAATTCAAAACTGCATTGGATAAGCTGTGGGTCCAATATTTTCGCATGTGTACTCTCATAAAATATTCATTCAGGCAGAGCGTGCTGGTGATTGGAACCTTCACCTGTATTCTGTCCATAAAATGCTACCTTTTTTCATTCTGCTGGTCACTATTTCTACGCAAAGAGTGCTAACCTAGATCTGCAAGATATGATGGCTCTAGAAGATCGGATGGATCATACTGAGTTTAAAATGTTTACAGAAGGAGGTTTTACTATCCACCGATCTGAAAAGTTTTGGTCTGGCCTGTGGTCAGACTTAACAATTGAGCAAAAACGGATGCGGTCTATGAAAAGCTATGGTGGATTGACACAGGGGCATGGAATCTCCAGCAGTTTGCTAGTCCGGTGGACCGTAGGAACGGTGTTCATGGTAAACGTTTGCGAGGAACTGGAACGTTTCTGCCACATCTCCTATCCTACTGGTGAACATCATGTTGTTATGAGTCCTTCTCGAATCATTCGAGATAATGGTGATGCAGAAAAACTAAAGAACTGGTTTGTTCTCCACCCTCCATTTACCATCACTGATAAATTGGTATCCATCAGTAGTGGAATAGTTGGTGGCCCTAACATAAATTACCACTTGGCCTAACAACTGGGAACTGAAGGTGTTAAGAAAATCATTTGGAATTCGTTTGATAAAGTAATCTTTAAACGTAAGGACAAAGTAGACACATTGTCATCCATCACCACCTCTGTTAAAGTGGGGAACAAGAGAGTACTTGTCGATCCACTTACTATTTTCCAAAGGGTGTGCATAACCATAAATCGGACGAAGAACTGGAAGGACATTTTAAACATGAATTAGCCCCATTCCCAATGTCTTTGTTTAATGAACAGGGGATGCGAAAGGGGAGAAAGTCCAGTCTCTTCTCTGCCTTCACCTCACTATCCAGTCACACACCAGCTGACTCCAATACTTACGTTGTTTTGGATCTGGGCTGTCTTTTACACGAGGTTGTCTGGCAGCGCAATACATCTGTGACAGCCATTGTTTCAGGTTACATCAGCTACATTAAAAACAACTTTGGCAGCAAGGTCTCGGTTGTTTTTGACGGTTATCCTGAAGAGGCCGCTAACGAAAACACAAAAAGTGCTGAACAACTCCGACGCTGTGCTACTCACTTCTGCAATGCCATCATCTAACTACCTCAGAAGAAAGTATTGGCCATTTAGAGCAGCATAAAAGTAAAAGTAGCCGAAGAAGATGCTGATCGGGACATCATTGCCATGGCACTATCCAAAAGTCCAACATTCGACCGTGTGATCGTAGTAGGAGAAGATGTTGACCTCCTCGTACTCCTCAATGGTTTAGGCTCAGGTGCAACTAACACCTACCTTCAGAAGAGTAGCAATAGTTAAGCCAGCTGTGTCCATTATTCAAGCTCCTCTTTCACACATCGACCTGCTCAACACTCACCAGGTACAGTGCGTTTTATCCATGCGTTCAGTGGGTGTGACACCACTTCAGTCCCTTAGGGCATGGTAAAACCAAGTTAGCTAATATATATAAAAAATCCCAACTTGTAGAACTGGCAGAACTGCTGTCAGATTCCAGTAACCAAACCATAGCAAAAGCTGGGAAGAAGTGCTTTGTGTGTTTGTACGGGGATGATTTTCCTTCACTACCAACTGTTTTTTACATCTGCAGCCAACATCAAAATCAATCTTGCTCGCTTGCCCCTAACAGTGGATGCAGCATGCCACCATGCTTACAGAACTTACCACCAAGTTCAAAAGTGGTTGGGGGTCAACAAAATTCCTAGAGATTGGAGATGGAAGCTTGGTGATCACTACAACTATGGATCCTGCACCTCAGCTCTTGCTGCGCATGATTTCCTGCAATTGCAGAAAAGGTTGCAGCGGCGGTTGCAGTAGCCACAAAGCTGGGCTGAAATTCTCAGTCCTTTGTCGAGTTTGCAGTGGCAAAATATGTCGGAATGTGCAATCCCTTTGGCTGGAAGATTCTGACGATGAGGACGACATCCCTACTCCTACATTGCTAGAACTGCAAAATGAGCCTGTGCCTGCTTTTCAATTCAAAAATTCCTCCAATAAACCTGCACCATCGTTAGAGGAAGATTTTTCGAGACCCAGGCCATCACAAGTGCAATTACGATGAGACCTGTTGCTTCATAGTTGTAAAATAATTTTAGATGTAACGGTTGTATTTTGTAATAAAACAAAATAGTACCTATGTGAACTCTCTGGTTGGTTGGTTCTTAAGTTTAGGAGCTGCGACAACGCGGTCATGTAGCCCCGTGTACTTTGGGTGTGTGTAGAATCTGTCTGATAATCGGTGTTAATTTTGATGACTGTGTTAGTGTGTGTTATCTGTTTTTTAAATTTAAGAACAAACTGCAACTTAGAATTTTTCAAATAGTTCCTACTTTTTCCGCCAAGCGCCACCGTCAACGGCTACTAGGCCAAGTTCAGAACCTAGCTACTAGACGCCACCGCAGTTGGCTCTTGGCAACGAACGTAGAAACCTAAGAGCGTTGTTTACATTCTTAACCTATCCAATTTAGCTTCACACTGGTGTATAGTGGAAGGTTCTTTAACATGCCATATATCTATGACATGGGACTGCCGGCTTTACTTCCCCTCCGAAGGAAGGCATACTGAGGGATTTTTAACGCCCTTAAAAATCCGACGGCTTCGGCCGGGTTTGAACCCGCTATCTTGGGCATGTGAACTCTCTACTTTCATTTTTCTGAAATTCAATTTTTCTAAGTTTTCAGTTACATGCCACATTTGAGAGGAAGCACTGGGCCAACAGGTACCCGTTAATTCTCACATTAAAGGTAAACCAATAAACTTCAAGATCATTATCAATGACATTTCTTATAGGATAAGTATTTTGGACAATATTTGTCAAATTAGGAGACCAAAACCAACAATTTTTACTTTTTTGAAAAATCATCCAATCTCTGAATGACTGTATCTCGGGAACTACTAAACGTATAGAGCTCGCTTACGACTTAAATGGTAGACAATGTAATATATTTGTAAACAGGTAATCACAATGTTTTCTCTCAGATGCATAGTTTAGACGAGATTGAGCAAAATCTAAAAAAAAAAAAAAAAACAAAAAAAAAAAAAATTGGCAGTTGTTTGGCTACTACACAGCTAGCACAGGACTTTCGAAGTTGCAGTTTGGTTTACTATTGGCAGAGGTCCAAACAACATATAAAAATGAGAACTACATGACCTTTTGAAAGGTCGGATGTACCATTTGACTAGACCACACCCCGCTTCGATAATGTCAACCTCCAATTATATGTGTATGATATCGCCATATCCACTACTTCCTGGAGAGGAAATATAGTTGAATGAAATCTACAAAGCGCTCTTAACTTATTTGAACCTTGACTGGAAAAATGGCGCATGAAAATGAACGTAGCTAAATGCTCTGCCACATTGTTCACCATGAAAGTTAAATGTACAGCAGTTCATGGTCTTCACTCTTTATGGTGAGGTGATCATGGCAGCCAACAACAAAATATCAGGGAATTTCGCTAGATCTAGATCGCAAACTCCCAGGAAGTCATTATGCGCGCCAATGTAATGAAAGTGACACCGCTGCTCAGCCATTTGGCCTGCAGATATTGGGGTGACGCGTGGTCAGCGCATCGGGTCCCTTCGGCCGTTAATCTTGGTTTTCGTTACCGGGGCACTGCCTTATTGTCAGACAGCTACTCAATTGTCCTCTCGAGGCTGAGTGAACCCCGTTCCAGCCCTTACATCAGTTTCTAAAATCCCTGACGGAGCCGGTAATAGAACCCGGTGCCTCCGGGTGAAATGCAGGTGCGCTATCCCCAACACCACGGGGCAGGATTGTACTAAAACAACGGAAATACATAGTGTAGAATAGGGTAGTAGAATGAGAATTTGATGAAATTAAAATCAGAATGAAAGGATAGTCGAAGGAATTGAATTTCGAAAGTGAAGTAAATGTGTACTATAGTAGCATTTGGTTAGAAGAGTTACTCAATAATAAAACGAGGGCGCGTGCGGGGGGTGGCTGTTCCGTAGAGTTTGATTGCCTGCTTGTGTGTTCTCTGACGGATGGTCGAGAGATTATAATCATTGTGTAGTCTGGCATTCCGTGCGTACTAGGGAGCTCCTGACATCATACGCAACGCCCGATTCTGGAAAACCTGCTTCCGTTTCCACAGAGAATCTTCCAGAAAAATCAGGGTATTCGAGTTTGACCAACATATTCTTAGCCGACAGAATAGCTTTGTCGCACTTGTCCCACTTCCATCGATTTTCTTTCCTAAGCAAATCCTGCAGAGATGCCATTACTTCAGTGTATCCGAGACAAAGGGCGGAAAAGAACTGACACATTCCTAGAAACTGTCTTACTTTCTTGATTTTCCTTGGGGTTGGGAATTCTGATATGGCTACTATTTTCTTTGGATCGGGCCTGTATCCATCTTCATCGATCCTGTGACCTAGAAATTCGATCTCCCCATAAAAGAACTGACATTTGTCGAAATTCACCTTGAAATTCGTTCTCCTGAGATCTTCCTAAAGCATTCTGAGGTGTCTGGATATGCTCCTCAGCTGTCTAGGATGCTATGATCAGGTCGTCTATGTAGCTAATGACGTGTCCCTTAACTAGATCCGACAGATTACGATCTAGTGCCCGGATCATTACTGGACCACTATTCTTTACTCCAAAAGAAAATCTATTAAAGACGTAGGTCTTACGATCAAAGTGGAATCCGGTATATTGTTCACAATCCTCCGCTAGTTCTATGTGGTAATATGAACTTGTCAGATCGATAGTGGAAAAGAAACTCTTCCCTTTGAATCTGCGAAGCAATTCTCACATAATGGGTGGTCTATCATGCTCCGGAAGAATTCTTTCATTGAGGACCCTGGCATCTAGACATATGCTCAATTTGCTATTAAGTTCCTTGACGACCAATGGATTAAAATGAGCAGTTGGCATCTTTTTGATAATTGATCCTCAGGCATTCAATTGCATTTAACATTTCATGTACACGATTGGATTCCAACTATTCTTGTCTCCTAAGCGGAATGATACTTTCTTATGCTAGCTGCGTTAAACGTTCCCATGATGAGGAACAGACGGAATTATCCCTGTGCTTTCATGTACTGTGGAATTCAGACATTGAATAATGATGGGAATGACCTCCATCCATCGGTAATGCTGTTCCGACACGTATAATCTGCACATCTTACTAATCTCAGGCATAATTCTCTCTGACGGATTTCCCTCTGGATAACGGACAGAATTAAACATATGTTTTATCTCCAGTCGCTCCATAGCAGCTGAAAATTCCATACTGGTAAACTGTGATCCATGGTCACTTAACAAAAACTCAGATTTACCCATAATTGGAATTACAGTTTTCTCAATTCTATTAATGACATATCTAGACGTTGCCTCTGGATAGGGCACTACGATACATATTTGGAGAAGACGTCAACTGTGTGTATCTCGTATTTATCGCGATTTAATTTATGTCCCGTACCTTTTCCTTTACGTAGCCCATTTCAGTAGTTCATTTAATGCGATATGGTTCCGACCTATTTAGTCTTTAGTTTCAGTATGTCTATTTGTGGCTATTTTGCCTTATTGTGATATGTACCTCTCCCCCCCCCCCCACACCGATACGTAATTCACGTAATTTAGCCAACCGTAACGTCATGTTTGTCTGTCCTTTAGAGTTTTGCATCGCACGTCTAGTGTACTCATATCCCAACGTTCAGCTTTTCATGCGACTATATGTCAGCCCATATTTAATTGCAGTACTTCGGTACTGTTCAGCTAGAAATACTCAACAGAACACAGAAAGAGTAACATTTTTACAGTCAAGTGAGAAACCTACTATGGGACAGCAACATACCCCTGAAAGCAAAATTAACCATGCTCAATACTTACTTTGTACCAATTCTGGTCTATGGACTGGAGACATGTACTTTACTGGATAAAGACCTTAACAAAATCCAAGCAACAGAAATGACATTCATTAGAACCATGAATAAAAAGACCAGAAAAGACTAGATCAGAAACGAAACAAATAGGAAAGAAGCTGGTATAAAGGAAACTGTTGCAAATGTTATAGGGAAGCGTAGACTCCAGAGGTATGGACATATAATGCGAATGAATAACACTAGAACAGCAAGGGACTACTTCACTAGAGAACTGAAAGGAAAAAGACCGAGAGGAAGACCCAGAAAACGATGGATTGAGACCGTGAGTTCAGAAGAGGAGAAAAAAGGGCTGAAATGGGAAGAAGTTGTAGAACTAAAGTTGTACAAAGACAGAAAGCAGTGGCGACCGCTTGTCTATTACACCCGGGAAACTGGAGATGTAATAGGATGATGATGATGGTGATGACTTCGGTACTTATTTACAATTTCTGTATCTGTGTAATTCTGTCTGTTGTGTCGAACGCAGTATCCCACTCCGCATTTAGTATGTGCACTTTCCTATACGCTTTGTTTCATTTGAACTTTAACTTAATACATGTAGGCTATATCCTCTCGGCATCATGGAGTTCGATATACTCTCGGCGTGGTTTTCATATTTCTTTGATTTATTTGTAGAGTAGCCTACCAGGACCTTCTATAATACCGGACCTGACACTAGCGGCGGGACAGATGAAAGATGGCTGTCGCTGTTGGTGATTACATGCTTTGTTTATAAGTTGAGTCGTTTTGTTTACGATGTTATAGTGGTATGAATTTCGGTTAGCAATCGTCTCCTTTGATTATCTGTGCTTATTGATTATTGCTTAATGATATTACACGTTCGTGTAAGTAAATGTCTGCATTAGTGCTTCATAAATACGAGATACCGGTGACTTCTGTTACGCTTGTGATACCATCACTATTGCCAATCAGAGGGTAAGTTTGGCCTATATATTATTCTATTTAGGGTTTATAAATTATTAGTAATGGTAATTCATTATGAGCAAGCATAGTAATAATTAACGTATTCCAATTTAAGGTCTAAGAAGATCTGAAAATTGATTACCGTACGTATGAACATAACCTACTTTTTAAATTGTCTGCAGTGTTCTCTCATCCAATTATACGCCTGTTAGTTCAAGGATATCAATCTTATCACGTACTTGGTGTGGATCCCGTTTTAATAAACTACCAGTAGGCTTACTCATGCATAGGCTATGCTAAAATTGTGGTAATATGCCTTGAAACTGTTGTGTGACCGGATGCAAATCCAATTATTATAAAGATAAGCCATTAGTGCCTATTTTCTAATTTCCTATCAGGGGAATTCAACCCACACCCAACTTCACGGAGCTGATGACCAAGAAGTCACAAGCCCATAAAATGAATTAACAGCAGACAAAATCACGTCATGATGTTATTTTTTGTGTTGGGTTGGATTCTGACACACGTCATGCGTTTGACAGAGTGCCATTTAATCTCATGAATAGGAATGAATGAATACGACTAGCCTACTTGTTGACGGATTTACAGAAGGCAGTCGTGACCTTATGATAGGAATTACCTAGGCATTTATCTTTAGTATGTGTGGGACCCCTTGGTAAACCACTTGCTGGGTGGCTACGCGGAGAATCGAACCCAACATTTACCGGTTTACCTCAAAGGCTGTGTGTACCCCGTTCTTACCCTTAGACTAGAATTAAGATTTTTTGACAGTCAGGAATCAAACTTGGACCCCAGAAGTGATAACCAAGAACTACACCACCTGGTTGGTCACATTTATTTTTAAGGATAATATGTCTGTCTGTTAGGTAGTCAGCCCGAAGGCTGGTTGGATCCTCAAAAGGCACTGCCGTTAGGTTATGTGGGTAGATACCCACAAAAACCCAAGGCAGAGCTATATCGAGGCGTACTAAGCAAGAAGAGGAGTGAGGTAGATTATCATTGCTTTCCTCATTGAGTCAGTACAGCAGTACTAACCCTATGAGTAGAACCTTTCACAGCATCCACAGGCACTTACTGTGCCCTGAATGTCATTGCTAAGCACCACCCATACCTCAGTAGCTTCCATATAATCACAGCCAAGAGTGAGACTGAGACATCGGTGATACTCTAGCCTGTGCCAACACACACTGACTGTGCCCTGAAAGTCATTACTAAGCTCCACCCATACCTCAGTAGCTTCCATACAATCACAGCCATGAGTGAGACTGAGACATTAGTGATACTCTAGCCTGTGCCAACAGACACTGACTGTGCCCTGAATGTCATTACTAAGCACCACCCATACCTCAGTAGCTTCCATATAATCACAGCCAAGAGTGAGACTGAGACATCGGTGATACTCTAGCCTGTGCCAACACACACTGACTGTGCCCTGAAAGTCATTACTAAGCACCACCCATACCTCAGTAGCTTCCATACAATCACAGCCATGAGTGAGACTGAGACATTAGTGATACTCTAGCCTGTGCCAACAGACACTGACTGTGCCCTGAATGTCATTACTAAGCACCACCCATACCTCAGTAGCTTCCATATAATCACAGCCAAGAGTGAGACTGAGACATCGGTGATACTCTAGCCTGTGCCAACACACACTGACTGTGCCCTGAAAGTCATTACTAAGCACCACCCATATCTCAGTAGCTTCCATACAATCACAGCCATGAGTGAGACTGAGACATTGGTGATACTCTAGCCTGTGCCAACAGACACTGACTGTGCCCTGAATGTCATTACTAAGTACCACCTATACCTCAGTAGTTTCCATATAATCACAGTCAAGAGTGAGACTGAGACATCGGTGAAAAGCCTCATTTTACTCTAGCCTGTGCCAATAGAAAAATGCAAATGTACTGCATTCATCAAGAGATGGCAAACAGGCCCCGAATAATAGGTAACTTACTAAAAAGAGATTGAAATTCCTACAGGAACATATACAACTCCCCCCAGGGGCTCACATCTAGTGGGACATGGGTTGGCGACCACGGGGCCCCAGCTGAGTCCGGCATTGCTTCCACTTACTTTTGCCGGGCTCCTCTCCGTCTTCTTTCCTGTCGACTTCACTTGGTCAACTCTTGCTCTCTCCCGACCCCGACGGTATTAGGGTATCCGAGGCCTAGGGAGTCTATTCCTTTCCCGCCTTAATTGGCCCTTGTCTCATCTTTTCTGATACCCTCCTTCTGTGAGGGGTCAGCCTTCTTTTTCTTTTCCTGTTATCTCCTGCCTTCTGCTCAAGGCCCTCAAGGAGGTAGGGTGTATGTAGCCCCACCACTTCTGGTGCACCCTAGATATTGCTACACCCTCAGGGGCTCACGGCTGGTGAGTTCGAGAGTTGGTGACCCCGAGGGATTCCTGAGCTGGGTCCTGTTTTCCCTCTTTTATCCATTACCTGTGGGGCGGACCCTCTCCTCTTTCACTTTCCTATCTGCCTTTTATGGCTCTCCTTCCTTCCAAGTCCCTCAATCCGCATTCCTCGAGGGTCGAGGGCATTTCTTTTCCTCCTGTCCTTTATTTGCCTTGTTCTCCTTTTGTTTTCCATTTCTTCTTCTAGTACAGTATATAAGTTAGTAGTTAGTTTTAGTTATAGTTTACATTTCATTATCAGCTTCACCATCACCCAAACCATTAGGGGCCGATAACCTAACTGTTAGGCCCCTTAAGACAACAAGTATCATCAACATCATCATTTACAACTTTCCCTGTTCACTCAGCCAAGATATTCTACAGATCTCTCCTGTGGGCCTCAACATTATTTTATTTTATTCCTTTCCTGATGGAACTCCGGTAGTACCTTATTTTAACTCCCGGGGCACCTCCCCATGCCTGTCCCTTACACAGCTACACACACTACTACAATAATCACGTAATTGGCGGAATTCAACCCAAACCCAACTGCACGGGGCTGATGACCAAGATGTCCCAAGCCCATAAAATGGATTAACAGCAGACAAAATCACGTCATGATGTTATTTTGTGTTGTGTTGGATTCTGACCCACGTCATGCGTTTAATGTCCGACCACCAACTACGGCGGCCATCTTGGAATGCAGTGTCAGGTCCGGTAGTATAGAAGGTCCTGAGCCTACCTTACCGGTTTTATTATAGACCGACAGATAGCGCAAGTTGCATTGGGGATTTGGTGCACTTATTTCCTAGTGAAATACGTGCGTCTGCACCTCTGGGATGTCAGTTTGTCATCTTCTAGGCCTAGCACTTAACTTCCACTGCTTATAACATTTTATGCTCTGCGAGAAGATCGAAGCTGTTCATCCATTTAGGGTAAGTATTCCCACTCTCTCTCAGCAATCTAGGTGAAGCAAATGGGCAAATGACGTCATTAAAATTCGACGAGGGGAGTTGGCTCGAACAATTTCCACTTCTAACAATTGAAAACATGCGAATAATATTAGCGTATTAATGGTAGAAGTGTTACACTGCTGCATTTTCCAAACCTGTACCGTGTTTATCGTTTTTAAGACCCAAAACTAGATCACGGGGAAAATATTAAATTTGTTTCTACTATATCTTTGATTTAGTTTTTCCCTGCGCTTGAGAAGCATTTCATGCGTAAGAGCAGAATATTGTCGTAGTCTTTCTTCACTATACTGTAACAAGGTAGTGTTTTGTCAGACTAGAAAGTTAATTATTTTAATTGGAGCAAAGAAACATGATCTAATTTGGTTTCCGTTGTTGTCATTAATATTGTATGAAAGAGGTCTCAACAAGGTTGAGTGATAATACCTAAAGAATATTGCTAACGTTAAAGGATAAATAAATAATATTAATAATAAATTGTGATCTTGTATCAAAGTGACCGCCTTCAGGAGTTGTCAATTCAATCGTGTGTGAACATATGTCGGATATTACTCCTGTATTGAAGTGCTAAATGTTATTATGCGAGTACAAGTTACAAAAACTTGAAATACCACTTTACCATTTTGCAGCTTGTTTTAAAATTCCTTATTTGGTCTGCGGTGAAACAGAAGAATGTATTATCCATGTTAAATAGATTTAAAGATTTACCAATTTCCAGTTCAAAGTAGAATATCTCGTAAACTAGAACACGTCGATACATAGGCTGCATTACAATTAAGATCCAAACTAATCTCAGGCTCGAGAGATAATCAGAGGGAAGAAAAATACATCGATAACATACATCAAGATTAAGAAGCATGGCAGGCATCTCATCACCTAGTTTCGAGGTTGCAGAGACAATTAGAGGAACGAGTAGAAGGACGATTGGGAATATTATGTGTAAGAGTATCAGCATCCATTCTCTCACTGAGTTCAGGGATCTCTTGATAAACATCGCATGCAGCTGGTTCACACTTAAGGTAGCCCCTGACAGCAGTTCTATTTTCTTCTCGTTCTCTGGAAAAATAAAACAAGTTATACAACTCAAATTAGTTTATCTTCAATAATATTTAAGTGATTGGGTCAATTCTGGTGGATACAGCTTTAGGTCTAAACAAAACTACTTAAATTGATATTTTTGGTAAAAATTTATTGCAGTTATTTTCTTAATTATTTTATCAATATTTGAATTTTTTATGTTTTTCTTTAGCCTGGTCAGAGGGAGGGTAAACACCAAAATCAACAATAATTGATTAAATCAATGAACATCTCCTTTAAATAAATCTAAGAAGAAATAAAATATTCATGAAATGACCTTACCAAACTTTGTGAATGCCATCCATTCAAGATCATGAGATGACTGAACCTTCATATTTAACAGTGATAAGAAGTGTTATAAATGGCGTGTGGTATATTCTATTGAATATACGACTTGTTAGAGTTAGCAGTCACTGCACTTTGCTTTTCATTCTTTTCATTCACGTTCATTTTTAGCCTTTTTTCATTTTATGAAAAAATTGGCTTATGAGATCAGCCTTTGTCCGTGTGTCTGTGTGTGCGTGTGTGATTCGTGTGTATGTGTGTCCCCCTAATAACTTCTAAACGGATGGAGCGATTTCAATGAAACTCGGTAAGATCATAGCACCATTCTGGCCGACCCTGACAGTGCCCTTCAAATTTTATTGTGTCGCACCAATCCAACATGGCGGCTGTGCGAAATATTTCACCAGCATTTAGCATCTCCAAACCTATTACAGAAATATTGTACGGTGATAAAGGCACTACCAGAAGTTCACTTATGAGACTTTCAAAAACCTGGTAGCTACAAAACCAATATGGCTGCCAAGCGAAGTTGAGATTTTAATAGACTTTTCTCACGATTTAACCATCCAAACGTAATGAAACTTGGTACAGCAAATGTTTATGCACATTGTAATGCACTGGCGTCTAATTTAGTTCAATTGTTTACATAACCTCAAAATGGTGGCTGTGCGAAATATTTCACTGGCATTCTATATCTCCGAAACTATTACAGATATCACCGTGAAATTTTGTACGGTGATAAAGGGCACTGCTACAAGTTTATCTATGTAACTTTCAAACACCTGTAAAGTACAAAACGAACATGGCGGCCAAGCGAAGTTGAAATATTTTAATAGATTTTCTCGTTATTTAACCATCTGAGCGCAGTGAAATGTGGTACAGTAAATGATTATACTTATTGTAATGCACTGGTATCTGATTTAGTTCAATTGTTTACATAACCTCAAGATGGAGGTTGTGCGAAATTTTAAAATTAAGTCTTTATTTCTTGAGTCGTAATCATGCGATCGAAGTGAAAGTTTTAATAATGATGCTACGCAATAATTTTCCTTTAATGGTACATATAACAATCCAAAATGGGGAGCATCCGAAATATTTTGACGGTTCTCAATATCTACGAATCTTTTACAGCAATCAAACTGATATTTTTTATGTTCATAGAGGCTTGAACATAAGTTCACCTATAGGACTTTTAGAAACCTGGTGAGCAGAAATCCAACATGGTGGCGACGCGAATTATAAATATTTAAATGGACGTTTCTCGCGATGTAACCATCCGAGTGCAGTGAAACTTTGCACGTTAAAAGCTTATACAAATGTTAATCCATTGGCATCTAATTTATTTCAATTGTTTTCATAACTACAAGTTGGCAGCTGTGCGACATTTTAAAATCTCGTTTTTACTTCTTGTGTCCTAATCATGCGATTGAAGTTTGAATACCACACGTACACAATAATCTTCATGTGATAATAAGTAAATAAAAATCCAACCTGGTGACCATCTGAAATATTTAGACGGTTCTCAATATCTACGAATCTATCACAACAATCAAACTGAAATTTTGTATGTTGATAGAGGCAATTAACATGAGTAGGATATATGAAAATAGGCTGTATAGTTCTTCACAGAAGTACTTGATTACCCTTCTCGTAGACACCAACAGGGAGGACTTTCCATATATTTCTGTTTCTCTGTGCACATTCTTATATTTTTGAAAGTTTGTTGCAGATGTATACATTCCCTGTACGATTTCTCTACAGCTCCCCATGCGGTAACCTGTGGAAGCATTGGACCCAGTAGTTCCAAGAATTGATTCATTCCATGCAAGCAGATGGCACCGTCGTCAAACTCTACAATCGCCATGAAGACTTCAACTTCTCTTTATTTAATGCTTATCTTGTACAATTTGCTTTTTGTATGTTGCCCACTCTGTATATCTTCTTTTGTCCCCCCCCCCCCCACCCTCCACCTTTCCCCTCTCTTCTCCGGCTCCCTGAGCGTTCGAAGTTTCTCGATCACTTCTCTGCTTGTGCTTCGATGTGACAGTTCAGTCCTCTTTTTAAGAGGCACTCACCTCTTTTACCAATGTGGTAATTTGAAATCTACGCCATGTTTTAACAGAATTTCATTGGTTGGCCGTGATCTACAGTGAACATCAATTATCTACAATGAAAAGATAAGTAATCTACTAAGTGATTTTATCCTCACATTTTATGGGGCTTTTGGAAATCTAATTCCAAATGTTCTACGAACACTTTCTTCTAAACATGAAATTTCATATACTTATGCAATCTAATAACGGTCCTTTGTGGGACGTAGCCTTGCCTCGCTAAAGCTTCTTCAAGCTATCAAATATTTCTGTGTAAAACAAAGAGGGATACTTTCTCTCCATCGAGGGAATTCGGCTAAACTCATAGCTGTCTGAAAACATAACATTGGTTCCATTGTGGCATTTCTCTACTTGCCCTAATCAACTCGAACTACAACTCTAGAAACTTCCATTTGCAATAGACATTAAAAAAACTATAAGCTACAACGTCAAAAACCTGCTAAATGTCTACTCTATACAAATCACATCAACTGAAATAGTTACAATTGATAAAAGCCCAACAAAACCTTAAGTGCTATAAAACTGTGTCCGTTTAACGATCTACTGCGACGCGTAACGTGATGAAAGCAATAAAATTGGCCTGACTTTAAACCTCATATTTCCTCCATCACCATTTTCTTTTACTAACAATAAAACAATTACAGTAATCTATGTATATTTTTTTATTAATTGAGGCTTCACTAATGTGACCTCTCCAATTTGCGTGTATCACATCTTGTAATTACTGTATCACTAATCTAAGTGGTTGTAAATCCACTTTTAGTCTTCGCTCCTATTTTCCTGCTTTGCTCAGGAATTCTCAATGTAATTTATTATTGTGCGAATGGGTCTCCTAGGACCACGCGGAATCAACACGTATTGGCCTTGATGTTTGCCCAATAACTCTTCATGCGCAACGATTGAGCGAGTCTTTGTTGCTACGACCTGATGTGTCTGGTAGGTCTTCTCTCTTCTGCCTCAAAACCCGTGTATGAGTAATTTTCCTAATTTCCTCTCGATCCTTGAGATTGGGGAAACCTAATTCAGCCAAGTCGATTTCCGCCTTTTTTTTTTTTTGCCAATTAGACCTTGTTGCCTTTTTCTGCAAAAACGTATAGATTTTATTTGTTAACCTAGTTGGGTCCTTTCTGTTCAAATGTCCCATTAATTGGATCCTTCTCATACGGATTTTGTCTGTGATTTTAGTAATTTTTAAATAGATGTCAGCATTAGGTTTCGGAAGGTGAACCATCTTTGATTCTTGGTCCCAAAATTGTGCGCATGATTTTGCGTTCCTTAATGTCCAATTGATTTCTCAGGGTTTTATGTTGTAGATTAAGTGTCTCGGCTGCATAAAGGGCTGCAGGCAAGGCTAATGTTTTATAATGTTGAATTTTACAATTCCAAGAGGGGCATTTTTTGTTATAAATTTGTTTTGTCAAATGGAAAGCAGTTTCCATTTTCTTTAGTCTTGCTTCTATAGATTTTCTTTCGTTGCCAGTTTAATTGATCCATTCACCTAAATACTTGGAGTCTTTCACTCGGGAGACCTTACAATAACCGGAGTGTATTTGGAGCAGTGTTAATATCCGTCATAAATTTTGTATTGTCAAAAGAAATACGAAGGCGGATTTTTACTGCTTGTTCTTGGAGTAATTCAAGTTGTTTCTAGGCATCAGAAATGTTTGGATCAATTAACGCCATGTCATCCGCAAATACCAAACAGTCGAGTGTTATTCCTTGTTTTGGTCCTAGTCTATGGTATGGTGCACCAGCTAGTCTCCATTCTCGGACAACTTTTTCAAGCGCACAGTTCAACAACAATGGAGATAATAATCTGCGCTCAGTCCTCCCATAAATTTAACCTTGTATTCAAGAGGGTATCTTTGATGGTTGATGTTGTCTTGCGATTTAATCCAAATTCTGAGAGTACAGCAGCAAGGATTCACGGTCAATGCTGTCATAAGCCTTTGCAAAGTCAAAAAAAGTAATGACATAATTTTTGTTCGACATTTCACGGAAGTAAGACATTGAGTTTTAGAAAATTGATAATTTGCTCTGATTACCTTTTCATCTATCGAGTGACATTTAGGTTAACAATAATGGTAACAGGTTTTCTGAACATTTTCTAAGAACTTCGGTTGGTTGGTTCTTCAGTTTAGGGGCTGGGACAACGCGGTCATGTAGCCCCGGGTACTTTGGTTGGGTGTAGAATTTGTCTGAAAACCAGTGTTAATTGTGATGGCTGTATTAGTGTGTGTTAACTGTTTTTAATTCAAATAAGGACTTCAGGTTAATGTTGTCTAGAGGAGCAGTGGTTGATAGAACTGCAGCCCTCATTCAAAATGTTCCCAAAGTCTGCGACTTTAAAAAGAGTGATAATTCCTCTTTGTTATTTTAAGCATAATTTGGGAGAGGGCACTAGTCCTATAATATAGCGAGCACGGAGTTGGCGACCCCGAGGGTTTCCTGAGCTGGGTCCGTTCTTTCTCCTTCTCCCATTGCCTATGGGGCAGTCCCTCTCCTATTTACCTTTCGTTTCTGTCTTTTCTGGCTCTCCTTTCTTCCGGGTCCCTTAATTCTCGTTCTTTGAGGTTTGAGGGCATTTCATTTTCCCCTGTCTATTGTTTCCCTTACTCTGTTTTCCATTTCCTCTTCTAGAATGTGGGTGTGTGGTTGGTTTTAGATGTGAGTATGTAGTTAACCTAGTTTGTTTATTAGATATAGTTCATTGTTCCATTAGACTGTGGTGTGTGTGTGTATGGTGGCAGTTGCATTGTTTATTAGATATGCCGGTAGCTCATTGCTTCATTAGACTGTGATGTGTGAGGATACATGTGAGTATTCCTGATGACAGACTGTTTTAGTGGTATTATTTTGTAGCTGGTGGAACTTGAGTATTTTTTCGTTAGTAGAACTTTGCTATTTAATTGTTAGTTGAAGATTAGTATTTTTGTTAGTAAAATTGTTCTATTACTTATTCTAAAAGAGAGTAGCAGCCTTTCAGAATAAATCAATTCTTTACTTTTCTTATAGACGGTTAAGATATTGATAATATACGCCAACAAATGGCTACACTGCGTATTGCTGCACGGCTGGAAGCAACGGGAAACTACAGCCGTAATGCTATTCCCGAGGATATGCACCTCTCTATTGAGCCCGTTAGAGGAGGTGATCCGGGTACCATCCGCCGAAAAATGGTACTTCGAAAGACCCCGTCCTTCGAAACCAAACTTCTGAGGATGGGGTGCATTTCTTTGTAGGCTTGCTCAGCACGAGGGGCTTGATCCAGGGATCTGGGTCATTTAGCACGGAAACAGTCATAGACACCCAAAGAAATACATCCGAAAAAAAACAAAGCTAGGAATAAAAAGAGATCCAGTCTTAAGTTAGATTCGTGCATGATTTATTCAAATAAGACCCCTAATCTATTTCCGGGGGTCGAACTCGGCTAATCCGCTAATCTAATTACAATAATGAGTCGTGGCCCTAGTTCGATGTTAAGGACCCCGCGAAATCCTAGTTACATGAAAGACATAGCAAAGCAAACTAGGCGCGTAGTACATGATTAATTAACGCGTAGCAAATTTACAAATACTGTAAATGACTCGGTACAATTTACATTTAACAGCTAGCAAACCAATCCCTAGGTTAGGATGGTACCACGTCCACATTTAACGTTACATTTAGTTTCTATCTAATGCCTATGTGAACGAAAGTATTACGACGAGATGCGTCGTAAACAAATGCTTATTACCAAATCTAATGATAGTTTGACCACTGACTATCAAAAAAGAAACAATTACATAACACTCTTATATCTAATAGGAGCAAAGGGATAAATTCACTCGGGAATAAAGAAGTAAACACTCTTATGCTAGCCTACCTTCGCGAATTGACGTACTGTTTTTAGTCAATCGTCATCTCAAGCATGTAAGTTATGTTGGCAAGGCGCAATTACAATTGCGTGTTACAAGCTGTAGATCACGTGGGTCAAAGTTTCTGATTATCGGTCCCGGAGATCGAATGTCGACGATACAAGTAGTGTCAGCTCATTTAAAGTCATCTCCCACACGGCAATGGATTGAAGTCACGGTGTCGTCAAACAACAAGAAAATGGTTGCAAAGTTATAGCTGTAATTATTCAACAATAAATTAATCCGTTGGTTTAGGATAATTATGCTCTTGATTTATCAGAAGGTTTGAATGTTATTTAGCTAGTTCTGTTAATAACATCAGTCATAGGCTGCGATATGTGATCTCACTTGAGATTCACTCAAATAACCTGACTTTAACAAGTCAACAATAACACAGGTTGGCGCGTCTTACACCAATTGCGCGCGGTGCATCGGTCGTCTTAGCCGCAGCTCAAGAACGCCGGAATAAACCAATATTAAGGCGAACATTCATTCCGACCTGTCAAATACCAAATAATGTGTTCACGGACACAACAATTACACTGGCTAGCCTAATTTATACAAAGCTGGGTCAATTAACATTATATTGTTTAAACCTTTCTACAACACGCCAGATGAAGCAAAGTCATCGGCTCAAACGTTTAAGGAATTCGCATAAGCGAGCATTCCCCCACTTTTACAAGTGGTAATAATAAACAACAGGTGTTGACAGCTCCCAAAGCTGATCTCAAAGCAAGGTTATTTATACCTGTGACCTTCCAAATTCCTAGGCTTGTGACATAAGTTAGCACACAAAAAGTCAATAAAGTCGTCTCTCTCTTGTTTCTCGGGTAAACCGGTTATCAGCTGGCGCGCGCAAAAAAGTCTCACTGCTTCGCGAGCAGCTTCTTAGCATAGCAAAAGTTTGTGTTTTGAAATGATCAATATAATCTTTTAGTAGCACGAATTAAAGTCCTGTAGTGCTCTACAGATTATCTAAAAATGCCTCATCACTTCCCTCATAGTGTTTCTTGGGATCACATCCCCTTCATAAAGATACAATTGTAGAATAAACTTCAAAGTGTAGAAATATTAAGATATCACACTTGTTCATCTAACTGCACTGACATTGATAGATATGTCACTCGTTCATTATACATGTAGGATTTGATAGGTGTGGTTTGGCATTCTCCACAACAAAAAATAAACATCTCACCTCCGCTGTGATGTTTGAAATGATACGTAGTTAGCCTATCGGTCTAACAGAATATAGGTTCGTTCCTCTCGAACTTCACGTGGTAAAAGGTACTCAAGAAAATGTCAGATAAATAGTACAAAAACGTTTCAGTATCGATCGACTGAAAAATGATACGAGAATAAGCTCTCAAATTAAATAAGGGACCTCACTATAGGGTGTCCCCTAACATTCGTAGATGTATACATCTCTTGTAGTTAAGATGTCCTTTACATGACATAAAATATGCTGAAATACTTGTGAATTCGCACTTGCCGTATAGTAACGGACTTGTGGTGTCTAACTGAAATTTTGTCCCAGTGCCAAAGAAAGAAAATATACACATTTCCTACCTAAGTGGTCAAATATAGTTGCGTTTCGGCTCAAAAATATGCATTCAACTACTACCTCAACCTGGACAAACTTTGTACAATAAGCTTACGAGACTCACGGTTACTTTATACAGTAGATCACCTCCCAGAACTTCCATTGGAAGGGGTTATATGCTTCCAAGGTTCCAAGCATTATTATCGGTGAGGCTATGGATTTAAGCCTGTCCTCGTGGTCCTCTGTTAGCAAACCGTACATGGTTTGTACGTAGTAGTGTCGACTGGACAATTCCATGGTGCTGGCGTATTTCGTTGGTGTTACCCTCACATGATGAGTTACACCATCACGATGCTTTTACAATAAAGTCGTAGAATTAATAGCACGTGGTGCATTATGGTAAGCATTGTGGTTAAATAGATTCACTGATTCTAATAAAGAATAGGATTGTGAAATGCACACTTACTCTAGTATTTGCAGGTGATCAAAGTGCTCTGCTTTACCTGCCACAGATTCAACTGATACCAACACGTGGTAAATGCTCACAGATTTTACTAAGTAGAAATCACTAAGAATCTGGACAATCACTGTCGCGTACGTGCGATAATTACTTTTATAATAGTTAAATTTTATATTGGCACTCACTGGGCTATAAGACGTCGTCGTAAGATGAATATTTCACGTCTTTAGAAAAATGTTGCACTCGTCTGCCTTCAGACGGTCCTCGTGGTTAGTGAAAAATTGTGAAATTATGACAATCAAATTATTACTTTCACTAGCACGTAGCACTGGCCTTACACGGCCTAAAATAATACTGTGCGTAGACTGAATTGCGTAAATCAGCTCGATGGCTGCAGATTACAGTCCTCCCAAACTATGGGGTATACTTCCCTACAATGCCCTTCGTCTATTCGACGGACAAATCCACACAAGCGTCCACCCTCAGCGGACTATCAAAACGGTGTGGTGCGTGCGTAGCACGGCTTCCTGACTCGAAGGAAGTAGTCTAGTCAAAACAGTGACTAACTTCATAATCCTCCGCGTGTCTGCGGTGAAGAATATATTTACCTTAAATTGATTTACCATTTCCAAAAGGCGTGGAAGGTGGCAAATTAAACAGAATTAATTATTTCAACCACCTGAGATATGTGGCATAAACATAGCGAGTAATATATATCTAGGAGGAAAATAAGCTGTCCTCTCCGAAGTCAAAATTGTGGATTATTCATGAGGTAGCTTTAGGGTGTGTTCTATAGAACTGAGCATGGAAAGTAAGTATGCACTTAAAGAAATGTTTGATACATGAGCCTGGCGGGCTCACTATGCATAATTACATGTGATGATGGCCTCCTCCCTTGTATAATTCCAATCCGGAGGTAAACTAGTCCCCCGTTTGGATCTCCCGGTGGGTACTACTCGAGTGGGGGTCAACATCACAGAAGTGACAAAGAGGAAATCCGACATTCTACTGACCGGAGCGTGGAATGTTAGAAGTCAGCTGAGAAGCGGAAGGAACTTAGAAAGGGAAATGGATAGGTTGAGGTTGGATTTGGTTGGGATTAGTGAAATGCGCAGGCAGGAAGAACAGGACTTTTGGTCAGGAGACTATAGGATCATTAGCACTAAATCAAACAATGGGCAAGCAGGGATTGATCTCATATTGAACATTGGACAGCGGGTGGAATATTATGAGCAATATAGTGAACGGATTATTGTAGCAAAAATCAATACAAAACCTCCGTGCACGTAGTCTATATGCCTACCAGTTAAGCTGATGATGAAGATGTTGGAAAGGTCTACGAAGAAATAGATGAAATTCTGAGGTATATCAAGGGTGATGAAAATGTTATAGTAATGGGAGATTGGAATGTTGTGGTAGGAAAAGGAAGAGAAGGGAAGATAGTAGGAGATTTCGGATTAGGTGAAAGGAATGTTCGTGGAAGCAGCTCATGGAATTCTGCACCGAGCATGAGTTGGTCATAGTTAACACCTTATTCAATAACCACAATAGAAGAATATACACATGGATGAGACCAGGAGACACAGGGCGTTACCAAATCGACTTCATTATGGTCAAGCAGAGGTTTCGAAACCAGATTTTAGATTGTAAAACATATCCCGGTGCTGACATAAACTCTGACCACAATCTGGTTGTTATGAAATGCAGATTAAAGTTAAAGAAACTGAAGAAAAGTTCAAAGCCAAGAAGATGGGCAATAGACACACTGAAAGAGAAGTATGTAAACGAAAGATTCAAGAAGAGTATAAAGGAAGGACTAATAAAAAAACCTAAACAAACTTCAATTGCAGACGAATGGGCACTTTTGAAGAACGAAACAACAAAGTCCGCAGAAGAAAACATTGGTAGGAAAGAAAGAATAGGTCGAAAACCGTGGATCACTCAGGATATACTAGAATCGATGGATGAAAGGCGGAAACACAAGAATGTAAGAGATGTAAAGGGGTTAGCAGAATACAGACGTCTGAGAAATGAGGTTAACAAGAAGTGCAAGGAAGTGAAAGAAGAATAGTTGAAAGAGAAATGTGCAGGTATAGAAAATTTTCTGAAATTAGGAAAAGTAGACTCAGCTTATCGAAGGATTAAGAATACTTTTGGGGAAAAGTACACCAAGTGCTGTAATATTAAGGACACAAATGGAAAGCCTCTAACAGATAGGGAAGAAAAGGTTGAGAGATAGAAAGCTTACTCAGAGAGTTTGTATAAGGGAAAGGATATTGAGAATCATGTAATGGAAAGGGAGGAGAAAATTGATGAGGATCAGAATTTGACAGAGCATTGGAAGACTTAGTCGAGAACACAGCACCAGGCATAGATGATATACCGATTGAGTTGCTACGCTGCATAGGAGATGAAGGGCTGATAGGTTATTTCACTTTGTGTGTAGGATTCATGAGACAGCTGAGGTACCCTCTGATTTCAAGAAGAATATTATCATTCCTATACCGAAGAAAGTGGGAGCTGACAGATGTGAAGATTACCGTACAATCAGCTTGATTACTCATGCTTCAAAGATCCTGTCAAGAGAATGGAACGCCAGACAGAAACGGAGTTGAGTGAAGACCAGTTTGGTTTGAGAAGAAATGTAGGAACAAGGAAAGCTGTACTAAATATTAGGATGATTTTGGAAGTTAGAATAAGGAAACATAAGAAAACGATCATGGCATTTGTAGACTTAGAAAAGGCTCTTGATAACGGTGATTGGACTAAATTGTTTGACATTTTGAAAACGATTGGAATAAAGTACAGGGATAGGAGGGTGATCTACAATCCATACAGAAACCAGACAGCAGTCATTCGAGCTGACGGTCATGAGAGAGAAGCTGGTATTCTGAAAGGTGTAAGGCAAGGCTGCAACTTATCACCCATACTTTTCAATCTTTACATTGAACAAGCAATGAAGGAAATTGGAGATAAATTTAAAGTGGGAGTGAAGATTCAAGGAGAAATAATTTAAACTCTGAGATTTGCCGATGACATAGTCATCTTGGCCGACAAGCGTGAGGATTTGAATGCGTTTTTGAATGGTATGGACTCTGTCTTGAGGAAAGAACTCATCATGAAAATTAATAAATGTAAAACAAAAATATTGGAATGCAGCCGAAATAAATTAGAATCCTCTATGGACATCAAATTGGTAGGTGAAGAACTAAAGGAAGTATGAGACTTCTGTTACTTAGGAAGGAAAATAACCAGTGATGGACGAAGCAAAGAGGATATAAAAAGTAGATTAGCTCAGGCAAGGAAAGATTTTCTACAGAAAAGGAATCTGTTGACATCGAATATAGATTTAGGTATTAGGAAGTCATTTTTGAAGGCTTTTGGCTGGAGCTTGGCACTCTCTGGAAGTGAAACTTGGACTATTGGTGCAGCAGAGAAGAGGAGAATTGAAGCGTTTGAAATGTGATGTTACAGGAGAATGATGAAGATCAGATGGGTAAATAGGGTTACAAACGACGTGGTATTGAGACTAGTGGGAGAGGAGAGATATTTCTGGAGACTGCTAATGAAGAGAAGAGATAGGTTGGTAGGACGCATACGAAGACACCCAGGAATAGCAAGCTTAGTTTTGCAAGGAAGTGTCAAGGACAAGAATTGTAGGGGTAGACCAAGGTTAGAATATGTTAAACAGATTGCCTCGGACGTAGGGTGTGGTTGCCTTGTAGGGATGATACGATTAGCTCAGGACAGGGAGGGATGGAGGGCTACATCAAACCAGTCAAAAGACTGAAGACTCAAACAACAATTTGCTCTGTATATGATCGGCCTTTCCGGAACCCACCTTGGTATTCACCAATCTGCGGATCCAGTGGTAGATAGGCACGGTTCAAAAGGGCTTTAGACAACATTTTGTAAGTTACCGAGAGTAATGAGATCCCTCGGTAATTGCTTGGGTTCGTTTTGGTACCTTTCTTGTATACTGGATGGATGATCGCCATCTTCCAATCTGGAGTATTTTTTTCAGTTGGCAGATTTCATCAATAATTTCTTGAGTTTGATGATGAGGTTTTCACCTACATTTTTCCATAGTTCTGCAACGATCTGGTCCTCTCCCGACGCTTTGCTGTTTTTCATGGATTTGATTATTTCCCGAACTTCCTGTAGGTCCGGTGGTTCCTAGTCAGGATTCCGTCGAGTATGACAAAATTGAAATGTTTCCTGGGGTTTCTCACAACTGAGTAGTTTACCAAAATAATATGCAAGAAGTGCACAATTTTCAGAGTTGGAGTGGGCGATGTTCCCAAGGTCGTTTTGAATCTGGAGAGAAGGTGGGGAATATTTAGTTAATTTCTGCTTGAATGTTCTATAGTAATCTCTAGAATGAAGTATTTAACATATACGTATTTCTGCTTCAATAATCCAACTGGTTATAAATCCACCTTTTAATCTTTTTTCTTCTCCTTCTGTGACTAGGAATTTAAAATCATTTGTTTAAAGCTCCTATCGCTTTGCTATAAAAGAATTCCAATAAAGAATTGGTGCACTACTTAACCAATCTAACTAAATATCTATACATTTTGTAAGGTTCTTGTTAATCTTGTTACGCTTTATACTGACCACTCTAGTCAAAAGGGTCCTTCTTTAAACAAAGAAATAGGCCTGAGATCTGAATTCTTGTTCTTTAAATGCTTCACTCAATTGAATAAAAATTGTTGTTATTGTTCTCTCTACTTCTTTTGCTCGAAGAGGTGTTAAGCATGGCCTTCATTTCCCCATCTTGTCTTGAATTACTTCCTTTATTCAAAGAAATAATCACGAGTACTGAATGCTAAGTTTAATACAAAATTTAATCATTTGTTGTGTTTATGGCAAAACTCTTGCTAACACTGCAAAGCGGCTTCGGTGGCGTAGTTGGTAGCATGCTGAGCTTCTATGCCCAATATAGCGGGTTCAAACCCGGCCGAAGCCGTCGGATTTTTTAAGAGCGTTAAAAATCCCTCAGTATGCCTTCCTTCTGAGGGGAAGTAAAGCCGGCGGGCCCATGTCATAGATTTATGGCATGTTAAAGATCTTTCCACTAATTACACCTGTGTGAAACTAAATTGGATAGGTTAAGAATGTAAACAACGCTCTTAGGTTGCTACGTTCGTTGCCAAGAGCCGACTGCGGTGGCGTCTAGTAGCTAGTTCTGAACTAGGCCTAGTAGTCGTTGACGGTGGCGTTTGGCGGCAAAAGTAGGAACTATTTGAAAATTCAAAGTTGCAGTCCCTACTTGAATTTAAAAAAACAGATACACACACTAATACAGTCATCACAATTAACACCGGTTATCAGACAGATTCTACACACACCCAAAGTACACGGGGCTACATGACCGCGTTGTCGCAGCCCCTAAACTAAGGAACCAACCAACCTAACACTGCAAATAAAGATTACTTTGGTTATCTCTTGTAAATTATTAAAGGCGAGTATACTGTAGGTTGCTCAGCCAGCTTCCTACTTGAGTCGAATTTGCCCGGTCCTATAATTTACTTATGAATTGTAGTTTTGCCTAAAGTTAGGTTTGTTTTTCTCACCCGTTCTAAAGTTTTAATCGGCACTCTGCTGGATAAAGGTTTAGCCTACTTTAAACGCAACAAGCGATTTCTACTAATTCTAATATTCTTACTAAAAGCTTTGAAAGCGTGCTATCTCTGTCCACTCTAGAGACTATTGATCTCTCGCCTAGGGATCCATTCTTGGTGAGGAATAAAACTATCCCTAGCATTTTCAACATCCTTAGTATTGTAGAATGCTATGTAAAACATTTCTATTTTGCTTGGAAAAGAAGTAATACTATTGCTCCTTAGCTGCATTTTGTATCAGCGTACTGTGTCCCTACATAATACCCGTTTTTCCACTCGGGAGGGACAGTGCACTTAGCGACCGCCTGCCGGCAATCTCAGCCAGCGATGCTCGCACCATTACACTTGCTTATAAGTATTTGGTTATACACTCTCTTGGTTGCTGTATGCGTAAGCAAGACTGTGTTCTCTTTATTAGTTTCATTCTTCAAGTTTTTGGTAATTTTTTGATAGTAAATCCTTGAAAAAATGCCATATTAATTATTCAATTTTCGAGACTAGTATTTGCCTTCTCGCCTTGCATTCACAAGCCTTAATCCACCCCGAACTATTTACTTTCTTTTTATTATCTAAACCATTTTTTTCCTTTCTTTCTTTCTTTCTTTCTTTCTTTCTTTCTTTCTTTCTTTCTTTGGATTCGTTCCTTTCTGTCCAAAGTTCGTTTCAACTCCCAAACTTTTCCCTTTTCTCATATCATGTTCCCTCCGGTAGTGTTTAAGCCTAGGCTTGACCTACCATAAGTTGGTGCCGAAACCCGGGAATCTAATTTGTCAATATTTTTCAAAGTACTGTGCCCGTTTGGACCGAGATCCAACGACCACATTTTGTAAAATACCGACATCAGGTTAGCACGAGAAAATATATCCGTGGGTCTATCTAGGTGAATACTTGGGTCTAATCTGGCATCCCTGATCCCGGTAATTCACAAGTAAGGTAAGGTGAGAAATTATTTTGGATTAGCACATTCCTTAAAATCTCAATTTATTTATAGATAAAAATATGATTTGAATGGCAAAAACCTCAACAAAGATAAAACAAATCACACATGAGAAATCAACAGTCCCTAAAATTATTACTAGAATGTCGCAGATATGATAATCAGAAAATTAATTAGTCCATTCTGATATCAAAAAGAATTCAAAAAAATATTTACACTGGTAATCACTGTTCAAAAAAGAGTTCTGAGTGATCCCTAATATTTACATGTTCGTAGTTCACTTTTCGAAAGATTGCATTTGATTGTTCAAATATTCGTAGCAAAACATTTTCCAAAAAAAAAATCATTTGATTCATTCGGTGTTATTCCAAAATTAGACTTATTTGGAAAAATTATCATATCACTGATTCGTTGTTTCATAACAATATCAATACTCGACTGACATAAAGTCGAATGTTAATAATATAATAATAATATCGTATGGCCTCGGGTGCCTGGTGCAAGCTTTGCTAATTGACACCCAGAGGGTAGCTTGCATGTCGAATTTCGTCGTTCCTTTGAACGCTATGAAAGTCAAGGAGGTTAGATATCTAAACTCCTTGACACTACAGCGCTTTCAAGTAGAGAATGGTGGAACTTTGTCGAATGTTATTAATTGTTCATAAAGATTTTCAATTTCAAAAAAACAAAATTTGTTCAAAAAAACTTTTCATAATATTTTGAAAAATTAACTTTCTTCTTTTCTCACTTTCATTTGTTTAAATGTCACAAAATGTTTTAAATCATTTTCATATGTTATTAAAATTACAAAAAATTGTTGTAAACAATATAAATTGTTGCTATCCACCATCAGCGGATTAAATCATTAACTCTTCACCAAACTTTTATATCATCAAAATTTTCTATCACCAAAACATTCATATAATCTAAAAAAAAAAAATATCAAAAAGATTTATTATTATTATTAATTAATAAATTTCAAAATTTCCCTTCACTTTATTTATAACAAGTTTTCTCAACCTCTCACATGATGAATATTTTATTTGCTCATTTCCACTGTTATTATTATTATTATTCCAAAAATAAAAATTCATAAATTATTTATTTTAATTCATTTGCACTTTTCATCTTATTTTTTTTCTCGTTCAGGTTCAACAAATCTAAATTCATGTTCTTCAATTATTTATTTAGGCAAACCATCGGAACTTCGAGTTGATCCAGAAAAATAATATTATTTAATATTTGGATTGACAGAATAGTGAAATCTGAAAAGATTATGGGGCGGTCCACATTGCCTAACCCTTCTTTTACAATTTAGCCCACATGCTCTTTCAAAAACATACGCACATCCTTGTGTGCCCACAACTATGGGAACAAAAGCCCTCTTGGATGACCCCCAAGGTCTCCACAACTTGAAGTGTCGCCAAACGCACACTAAAATCACCACCAAAATATTCTGCACACAACATCCTATTATTCTTTTTTTTTAATCATATTTTTCTTCTTGTAATATTCTGTCAATTACTAGACTGTGTTCTTCAGTGTTATTTTACCAATAAAATAAATTCTGGTCAATCTCTCCTTGCCTCCCATTTACATAAATTCTCCCCGATTTGATACATTAAATACCTGACGTTTCCTTTCTTTTAATCTGAATATATATTTTTTAAGTGCTTTTGGAAAAAATAATTCTGAGGTCAAAAATCTTATTACTTCATTCTCTTCATCCATAAACTCATTTAAATTTATTTAAACTTCCAAACTTTTATTCAAAAATAAACAAAGTTATTTAATTTAAGTCCTTCCAACTAATTAAATTCATCCACAAATTATTATTATTATTATTATTATTATTATTATTATTATTATTATTATTACAAAAATATATTTAGGCATCATCAATGTCATAAATGATTATTATCGCCCTATTTCTTTAATAAATACATATTTAAATCTCATCTGTAAGTGATTATTAATAACATCTCCTATTTTTATTTAATGCACTAATTATTTAATCATAATAAACAATTAACAATTAATTTAATTTAGTTCCTAATGTTCGGTATTATTACTCCCTAATTATTTATAACTTTAAATAGCATCGTTATTATTTATAATATTATTAACTTATTCACTTCACACTTGATTATTATTATTAAATAAATCAAATTATTTAAATAATCCAAGTCGCAATTACTTCTGCTCTCATAATAAGAATTAAAGGAAAATACTCCTATCCCTTGTAATAATCGAAATATTTCATGTCGAAATATGAACTAATGCCTATCCTGACAAATCGTAGATCGAAAAATAAATTGTCAGACAGCAGTTCCATTTGTCATCCAGACAAATACAATCGAAAATCTAGCTACGGTGAAAAATGTGTGTTGATTTCTGATAGTGACTGTTCAAAAATATGGAATTCTCGAATACTACAGGTTAGTGGATAGTACATGACTAGTTGTCTTACTTCATTCTTGATGTGTAGGAAGAGCGTGTCCTGCGGTGGACACTATTCCAACAGTGTCTTCCCATGGCCATCTGCTGTATCCGTATACCTCGTTTGTCTCCATGTCCTACCAATCCTACGAGTAGTTTAACGGCGCATGTTGATATCAGCAGTCACTCGTTCTAAATAACTCCCGCTATCACCAGTACCGTGTAACATGACGAAAAGTTGCTCAGTCATAGACTGGTACAGTACTCTTGTAGATTTGAGAATAAATCTCATATTCAAGTAATGCGGTTTCGTTTGCACGCTAAGATAGGAACACCTATTAGCTGCATAAACGAACTGATGAAATAAATAACTTCTCCTGATGAAATTCGAAGTGCCTGATGTATAGTCCCCACAAGAAATACATCGTTCTGTAGGCTAACTTCTGTGAATGGTTTCGACACTACCATCACCTGACTGTAGAATATGTGACCTGAAAGTCAGTGGATATTCTAAGTCCATTCGCTGCCAAAAGTTCTGTTAGTTCACTCGAACAAAAACTAAGTCTTGCTGACCACTGGTACAGCGAGTAAGTCCTTCGACTGTCAGAATCTCGGTGTGTATACTGTCACTTCACGTTACGTAGTTCCGCACATGAGGAAATGCTCCGTTGTAATGATGTAACTATCTTGAGAATCGTGCCCTTCATATAGTCCAGCGAGCAAATGTTCCAGAAACTTCCATCTCGTATCTCAGCTTCTACTGGACCGATTTTAACGCTTAATAGCTCAAATTCCTTCTCTTGTAATTGCCAGTAAAGTGTGCTAATCTCCTAGCGTCCATATCTTCTCCTAAAAGTAATTCCAGAAAAAAATCTCGTGACGTATGCGGGCTCCACGTCACATACTCACGTCACTCGCCCCTGCGCTGCATGCTTCCCTCAGCACTCTTGAGTCTCCTCCGCGCGCTATTCAAACCATCCATTCCCTCAATTTCTTCAATTAATAACTCTTCTTTCCAAAATAATAATGTCAACAATGTCACGGACGTGTGAGCGATCCGGGTATATCCACCCCTCACGCCAATAAAAAAATATGTGACACATCATATTTTTTTCCTCATTGTTGTCTGGCTCTTGAATGATAAATCTTCAAACTTGCCGCGTTGAATTTTCCCACGGTGTTACCAGATTATTCTTCAACGTCTCTTCACGATCAGGCATTACAGCTAGTCGAAGCCCTTCCTTTAATTACCGATAATTACCCCATTGCTTTCAATCTGCTCAAAGAAAGATATGGTAATGTACGGGGTCAAGCGTTGCTTCACATCCGTAGGTTCAACCTTAAAGTACCCTACACGTGTACCCCGGGTGGTGCTAAGTAAGCAACAGTGATTAAGATGCCGCCGTACTGCCCTTCTGAGCCTCACGGCCACAACATGATGAAAACACTAAATAGTCCTTCTAAGGACGTACAGTTCCAAACACGGACAATAGGCCCACAACTATCTTTATGCCAATTGAACATTGAGGGCATAAGCAGGGCCATGAGTGATTATCTTGCTAAGATTATAGAGAAATATGAAGTCGACGTTGTTGTATTGCAAGAAACTCATACTAAAAGCGACGAACAACTGTTAGCTCGAGGTAGAATTCCTGGATATAAAATACTGGCAACTCGTCACCATCCTCAGTATGGAATTGCCACAAATATTAAGAATGATTTATGCCAGTGCAGTGTAATTCCATACACAGAATATGAGTTTTTCTTTTCTACATCTGTAAAAGTAGACAATACTGTGATTACAAATATCTACAAACCTCCTTTCTCATCTTGGCTTGATCATATAGATGTTGTACTTACCAATGAAAATATTATAATGGGAGATTTCAAAAGTCATCATACTTCATGGGGCTACTGTCAGAATGATGCTAACTGGATTACGCTGGTAGAATGGGCTGAAGTAAACAACCTCACCCAAGTATATGATCCTAAAGATATGGGTACTTTTCAGTCTGCTAGATGGAAACAAGATTACACACCTGGTTTATGCTTCGTCTCACCTGGCTTTGTAACACCAGTCCCTCGGGTGCGTAGACAAGTGCTTCAAGATTTTCCTCATTGTCAGCATAGACCAGTTATACACAAAATTGGATTTCAAATACCATTATGCATCCCACACCTAGACCTCGTTGGAATTTCCAAAAGGAAGATTGGGAGTCTTATGCCAAGTACTCTGATGCTAACATCCGGTGGATTCAACCGATACCTGATAATCACTCAAGGTTTGTAGGATTAATAAAAGCAGCAGCCAAAATATCTATCCCAAGAGGAGTCCAATAGGTTAAGAAAGCTACTGAACTGTTGCGATCACTTGACAAAGCTAGAAGAGAGAGGTGGATAGATTCTGTTGAGAGTTTAAATTTCAACCATTCCAGTAGGAATGTATGGTCACTGACACGGAAACTTGATTCTTCTTCCACCCCATCGAAGAAGCCCATATCTGTTAATGTTGATGCAATAGCTAACCATCTTGTTACTACCTCTAGGATGCCATCGGACAAGAAGTTCACCAAACTGGTAAAATCCCAACTCAGGCAAGCCATACAGACAGCGCAACCTCTTGACACATATTCAAGACCTTTCTCCGTACCAGAAGTTGAACAATGTTTACTTTCACTTCAGAATGGAAAGGCAGCAGGTTTAGATGGTATTCACCCAGAACTATTAAAGAAGTGTGGCCGGCTACGAATCAATGGTTAGCACTGTTTTTCAGCAGAATACTGGAAACAGGAAAGTTACCCTCAATATTTAAGAAGACTAAAATCATTGCACTCTTAAAGCCAGAAAAAGATCCCAAATTACCTCAAAGTTATCGGCCAATAGCCTTGCTCTCTGTTACATACAAACTTCTAGAAAGATTGATCCTGAATAGAATAGTTCCAACAATAGAAGCTACACTTCCAGTCGAACAAGCGGGATTCCGTCCTGGCCGTGACCAAGTCCTTTGCCATTCCACCTTTGTGGAAGTTGGTTTCGAGAAGAGGTTGAAGAGCGTCTCTGTGTTTCTAGATCTCACTGCAGCATACTACACTGTGTGGAAGGAAGGTCTTTTACTAAAACTGATCAAGGCTGTTCCATGTCTGAAGATCATAAAGTTGATAGATAATATGCTAAGTTTACTCTGAGAACAACAGAAGTCGTTTCCGCAAACTGAACCATGGTTTGCCACAAGGTTCGGTTCTCCAGTTCTGTTTAATTTGTACATTCATGATCTGCCTAAAACAGTGTCTCGCAAATTCATATATGCAGATGATATCAACCTCACAGTTCAGCGCACCAATTTTGCAGATGCTGAGAAAATTCCAACTCAAGATCTTATAGTTCTGGATGACTACTTTAGGAAATGGCGCTTACAACCCAAACCTCGCAAAAGTGAAGTAACTGCTTTTCACCTGGACAATAGACACGCAAATTATCTGCCCTGAATCTATTTTAGAGGAAAAGCACTACCGTACAATGATACCCCTACATATTTGGAAATGACTGTAGATAGAACCCTAACATACAGAGCCCACTTACGTAAATCTGCTGCGAAACTGAAGAGCCGAAATAACCTTCTTCAGCGCCTAGCTGGAACATCATGGGGGGCTGATGCCAACACACTACGTACAACTGCTTTAGCACTGGTCTATTCTTCAGCAGAGTAATGCTCTTCAGTATGGATTAACAGCCACCACACTCATCTGGAGTATGTTCATCTCCGTCACAGTATGTGTATAGTTACTGGAACATTGCTTTCCACTCCAGTTCGGTGGCTCCCAGTGTTGAGCAACTACCACCCCCTCACATCAGAAGACAAAAACATCTTGTCCATCTGCGGTCAGGAATGCTCAAGAACACAACAGTCCAAATTCATGAGGATGTGGGTCAACTAGGATCATCAAGGCTGAAGTCCCACAAACCTGCATGTAAAACTGCTTTGGAACTGATAACCCCACCACATGGCATTATAAAAATCGCAAATCCAACTTTGAAACTAAATGGTGTCACTTTGCCAAGGAATTTTGGTGTAGACTTAATCGCATCAGGTGTGGCTTGGGAAGAACGGCTTCGGTTCTTTATAAATGGGGTTGGATAGATTCTCCACACTGTGATAGTGCTGACATCCCACAATCAATGAAACACATAGTGGTGGATTGTCCTCTCCGTGCCTTCCCTGGTAGTTTGGAGGACCTTCACTCAGCTACTCCAGAGGCAGTGTGTTGGCTCAATGGATTAGATGTAAAAATGTAACTTTCAGTGTGAGCATACAGTATCTGTTGTTGTTGTTTCTGCATTCTGTATTTTTTCTTGTGTTGTGTAGCATCATACGCCAAATAAATAAATAAGTAATTATAATGTACGACTGTGCGTCCAGCGTCATAAGAAATCTTTATTTGGCCTGCCCTTTCATGTCACAATGACGTCAATAGTCTGCGTACTCTCGTTGACACAACCTAACTCCACGTGAAGGCGTTATCCCAATTGGAACAACCTACAGAACAATGGGACACAGTTTTAATACATTTAGTAACTTCAAAATTTGATGCAGCCACTCTAAAAGCATGGGAGATTGAACTTGCCCATGACGATGATTATTCCTTTGAGCATCTAGTCACCTTTATAAACAGCAAATGACTGCTTTTAAATGCCTTAGCAAATCAAAGTGAACACGCCTCTTCTAACTCTAAACGTGAAAACGCATCTACCAATTCTAGACACAAGCATGTATCTACTAGCACTAAAAAACCTGAGTCTAGCTCTTCTAAACCTAACACATAGGTCACTGGTTGCAAAACTAGGTCTACTGAACACCGTACGACTAGTTCTCTCGCATTAAACACCACAGCTTAACCTCGCAAAAGTATTAATAATCCTGTGAAATGCTTACTTTGTGAAGATCTTCATGCTCTATACTTTTGTAATTCCTTCAAAGAGCTATCAATTGATCACAGAAGGAAATTAGTATCTCAAAATAGATTCTGCTTCAATTGCCTTTCAGCTAAACATTCCGCCTCTAACTGTAAATATGCTAGACTTTGCTATCATTGCAAAAGAACACATCAAACACTATTTCACCGTCATGATCAACCGAGGTCATCAGCAGCTTCTACTTCCAAACAAAGTGACGATACTAGCAAACCTAATGTGTCATCACACATTCAAAACGCCACGTCTTGGCGTAGTGCCCAAGTATTACTGTCTACAGTTCAAGTGGAGGTTCAGGATCGGTCAGGTAACTGGATTCGTGCTAGAGGTCTTTTAGATTCGTCCGCCAGCCATGATTTTGTTTCAAATTCGTTAATTAAAAAACTTGGTCTTCCCGTAACACCCACTTCAATCAATGTATCAGGCATCAATAGTTCCAAAACGCAGGCATTAAAGTTCTCCAAATTACAAATTGAAGACACTTGTCAAAGAAACAACTCGCTTAAATTAAACTGTCTTATTCTTGATAGTATAGGAGAAGACACTCCGAGTCACTCTGTCGATACTACTTGTCTTACCATCCCCGCTAACTTGAGGCTTGCTGATCCCATCTTTAACATTCAGGGTCCGATTGATATGCTCTTTAGCGCAAATGGCTCCTGGAATTGTCTATGCAAGCAAATCCGGCACTTATCTTCTAACATTTTTGCTAGAGACACAAATTTTGGATGGATTATTACAGGCCAACTTACGCATTACACCATTCAGCCTACTTTGCAATGTCATTTCGTGAGCACCGATTTGGAACAGTTCTTGAAACTTGTAAATATTGATTCCGCTAGTTTAAACTCATCAGAAAACACAGAAAACGAATTTTTCGAGCAACTCTTTACCTCTACAACTACTCGCACACCCGAGGGTAGATTCACCGTTCAAATGCCAAGCCTACTCAATCCTCCAAAACTAAGTAATTCTCAACCCAAAACGAGAAAAGCTCTCTTCGCCATTGAGAGTAAATTCAAAAAGGAACCCCTTGTAAAAGAACAATACACAGAATTCATGGAAGAGTATGAAAGTCTAGTTCACATGGAAGTTGTTAATAAATCTGATGACGAATCACATCTTTCAGTCGAAACCGTATTTTTGAATGACCATCCAGTTTGGAAAAACCTTTTGTCAAAGATAAAATCTGTGTTGTATTTAATGGGTCATCACCCGATGCCAATGGCAATAGTCTTAACGATAGTCTTTATTCTGGTCCCGCTATTCAATCAGATTTGTCCACAATTGTTTTGAATTATCGTTTATTTCCTACAGCCATTATCGCCGATATAAAACAAATGTACCGCCAGGTTTTGATTTACTCTGAACAACAGGATCTTCAGCGAATTTTATGGCGTGACGAAATAAGTAAGCACATAATAATATTCCGGCTAAAAAATGTTACCTATGGTCTCAAACCTTCCGCTTTCCTAGCTATCCGATCCCTAATTATGTTAGTAGCTCAAGATGGTCATTAGTTTCATGCTAAAGCTTCAAAAGCCTTAACAACATCCTTTTATGTTGACGATTTTGTAGATTTGGTTATGGAGCGACTCTATGATTACTCTTTCATGGATCGGCAATACCCCAACTCACTGGCAAACTTTTGTCGCCAATAGAGTTTCTATAATACAAACCCTTTCGTCAGGATGTCAATGGAGACATGTTCCCAGCGCTGATAACCCCGCTGATATTATTTCCCGCGGTTGTTAACCGTAACTCAACTGTACTGGCACGGTCCCTCGTGGTTAGTCGAAGACTCTTCTTGATGGCCTTCCAAACCTCCAGCTCCAATATCTAACTTGCCCGATGCCAAAATAGTTAAAGCTACTGCCTCTTGTCTCGTTTCCAGCGTTTCGTTCTCTTTATTGTCTCGTTATTCATCCTTTTATAAACTCATCCGGATATTTGCTTATCTCCTCAAGTGGAAATATCTTGTTATTGACCAACCCGTTGTTCCTAAATCGCATTCAACTAACCATGAATTAACTCTCGCCACCACTAAGGTTTTGCAGCTCACCCAGCAGGAAGCTTTTCCCACCGAATTGTCTTTGCTTCAGCAAAGAAGGAACTTTCTAAATCCAGTCGTCTTTGCTCCCTCTCTCTCTCTTTCTTGATGAAAAAGGGTTACTAAGAGTAGGCGGGAGGATTTCTCACTCTTCCCTTTCTGAAGATTAAAAAACATCCTGTCATTTTGCCTCCTAAACATCACGCAACTTCTTTAATCATACGTGAATTTCACTATCGCAATTTACACGTTGGTACTCGCAAACTTCCGTGTCTACTAAGGGAAATGTACTGGATAATAAATGGCGTTCTTGAAGTCTCATCAGTCATACATAAATGCATCCCCTGTTTCAAAGTGAAAACCAAGGTTAGCACCCAGATTATGGGCGATTTACCATCTTTCCGCTCTTCCCCTAGCCGGCCTTTCGCTTTAACTGACGTTGATTATATGGGCCCCTTCCAATATCAGCGTAATTCCCCTGAAACTGAACGTAAACTATTTGGAAAACTCTATGTTTCTCTCTTCGTCTGCATGGTTACTGGTGCGATCCACCTGGAACCAGTAATAAATGCTTCTACTTCGTATTTCCTTGTAGCTGTCTCTAGTTTTACTGCTCGGCCTGGAGTTTCTTCCGAAATATTCTCTGACAATGCCTCCACCTTTCAAGGTGCAGCTTCCTTGTGGAAGAAAGCTCTTACATCTTCGCATGTAATGGAACAAATTTCTAATTTTTCCTATGCCAAAGGTTTCAAATGGCGATTTATACCCCCTTACGCCCCTCATCAGGGTGGAAGGTGGAAATCCTGTGTTAAGCTAACCAAACGTCATTTAAAAAAGATTTCGGGTATCGTATCCTAAACTATGAAGAATTTAACTCGCTATCCATCCAACTAGGTGTTGTTAATTCTCGCCCTTTGACTTTTAATGATCCTGATGATTTACTTCCCTTAACTCCCGGCCATTCCTCATTGGTAGTTCTCTTTCTGCCCCTTGCTTAATTTTCATAGAGATTCACGCTTGCCGATTTTTTGGCCTAAAATTGAGGCCCTGCGTAACTAATTTTGAAACAGGTGGAAGTTGGAGTACCTAACTTCGCTCCAAAGGAGACAGAATTGGCTTCTCTCTAATCCTGATATCAAGGTGGGAAACCTAGTCCTCATTAAAGATGCTTCAACCCCCCCACCCCCTCGTATGGATCTCGTGTAGGGTGGCCGATTGCTACCCCGGACGAGACGGGAGAATTCGATGGTTGGTTGGTTCCTCGGTTTAGGGGGCTGCGACAACGCGGTTATGTAGCCCCGTGTACTTTGGGTGCGTGTAGAATCTGTCTGATAACCGGTGTTAATTGTGATGGCTGTATTATTGTGTGTATCTGTTTTTTAATTTAAGTACCGACTGCAACTTAGAATTTTTCAAATAGTTCCTACTTTTGCCTCCTAACGCCACCGTCAACGACTACTAGGCCTAGTTCAGAACTTAGCTACTAGACGCCACCGCAGTCGGCTCTTCGCAAGGAACGTAGAAACCTAAGAGCGTTGTTTACGTTCTTGACCTATCCAATTTAGCTTCACACAGGTATAATTAGTGGAAGGTTCTTTAACATGCCATTAATCTATGACATGGGACCGCCGGCTTTACTTCCCCTCCGAAGGAAGGCATACTGAGGGATTTTAACGCTCTTAAAAATCCGGCTGTGATTGCCACTTGAGTCATAAAACTGATTTTGCTCCTCTCTGTTGGTGTCTCGGTCCCAGCATGGTATATTCTATGGAATATACGTCTTGTTAGAGGTAGCAGTCACTGCTCTTTCCTTTTATTTTCATTCACGTTCCTTTTTTTTCCTTCTCGTAGACACCAACAGGGACCTTCCATGTATTTCTGTTTCTCTGTGCATATTCTTATATTTTTGAAAGCTCATTGCAGATGTTTACATTCCTTGTAAGATTTACAGACAGCCCTCTATGCGGTAACCTGTTGAAGCATTCGACCCACTATTTCCATGAATTGATTCATTCCATGCAAGCAGATGGCACCGTCGTGAAACTCTACAATCTCCATGAAGACTTCAACTTCTCTTTATTTAATGCTTATCTTGTATAATTCGTTTTTTGTATGTTGCCCACTCTGTATATCTTATTTTGCCGCCCCCCCCCCCCCCCCTCCACCTTTACCCTCTCTTCTCCGGCTCCCTGAGCGTTCGAAGTTTCTCGATCACTTCTCTGCTTGTGCTTCGATGTGACAGTTCAGTCCTCTTTCTAGGAGGCACTCACCTTTTTACCCATGTGATAATTTTAAATCTACGCCATGTTTTAACTGAATGTTATCGGCTGGCCGTGATCTACAGTGAACATCAATCATCTACAATGAAAAGATAAGTAATCTACTAAGTGATTTTATCCTCACATTTTATGGGGCTTTTGGAAATCTAATTCCAAATATTTTAACGAACACTTTCTTCTAAACATGACATTTCATATACTTATGTAATCCAATAACGGCCCTTCGTGGGACATTGCCTTGCCTCGCTAAAGCTTCTTGAAGCTCCCCATTAAATGGAAGAAAGCTTTCAAATATTTCTGTGTAAAACAAAGAGGGATACTTTCTCTCCATCCAGGGAATTCGGCTAAACTCATAGCTGTCTGAAAACACAACTTTGCTTCCATTGTGGGATTTTTTACTTGCCCTATTGAACTCTAACTACAACTCGAGAGACTTCCATTTGCAATATGTATTTATTTATTTATTTATTTAATTATTGGTGCCTTTATTGTGGCGAAGTTAGTGCTCTAGGCCCTCTCTAACACTTAACCACACACAGTGCAACTTACATGAATACTCAAATATGACATACTTAACCTACCAAACTTAAATAGTAGGAAATCTTAAATACTAGAATTATTTTAAATTAAATTTGCAACTGCGTGATATTAACTAAGCTATACAATTTAAATGACATGAATATTTCAGAATTATACTATTGTCATTCACTCACACATTCATACACCAATTGTTCTAGTTGGCCTACGAACTCAAGAGGAAATCTTTACATGCACGTTTGAAAGTTGTTAGGGATGTACAATTTCTAGCGTCACGAGGACAATTATTCCAAATTCTAGTTCCCGACACGAGGAAAGAATTACTGAAGGCAGATGAATGATGTAGAGGAATTGCAATTATAGATCCCGATCGCGAGTGACGATCATGAAAGGAAGGAAGAAAACGAAAATTACAGGAAAGATAGTGAGGTGTACTTCCATTGAGAAGTCAATAGATGAGGGTACATATGTGCAGGTTTCTTTGTTGTTCTTCTTTTAACCAGGAAAGTAGATCATAAAAAGGAGACACGTGAGAAGAAAATTTTAAGGAGAAAATAATCCTAATGCAGGAATTTAAAGCTCTCTGAATTTTTTTGTTTTGTTCTCCGGTAGCATCTACTAATACAAAGATAGTTATTATAAAGATAGTTGTGGGCCTATTGTCCGTGTTTGGAACTGTCCGTCCTTAGAAGGACTATTTAGTGTTTTCATCATGTTGTGGCCGTGAGGCTCAGAAGGGCAGTACGGCGGCATCTTAATCAGTTGTTAAATATAGGGAGTATCAAGGTTTGGACGAGTTTTATTTTCAAGTTACGGGGTAGAACCGACTGGTGAATCTTAAGTGGATGAAGTGACGAGTAAACTTTCCTGCATGTATTAGTAACGTGCCCATCCCAATTCAATGTTTCATTTAGTGTGACTCCAAGTCTTTTTACCGATTTAGAGAACGGGATAGCAACACCATTAAGTTGAATTAAGGAAAGCGGTCTACTGTGTAAATGGAAAAGCAATTTATTCTGCCCTATCACGATAGCTTGGGGTTTAATTGGGTTGATGGCAAGAGAATTTTCAGTTGCATAGCGGCTGATCCTCTTTAGATTTAGATTCATATTTTCAATTGCTGCATCTGTGTTATTTATTTTTGTGTGGCAATATATATGAAGGTCGTCTGCATATAGATGGTAGTTGCAGTTTTCCAGTTTCGATGAGATGTCGTTCAGATATAGAATACATATAAGGGGGCCGAGAATTGAACCTTGAAGTACTCCATTTATTTTGAACTTCCACTCAATTCTGTTTTCATACGGAGTACACGTTGTCTTCGGTTATGAAGATAGGAGGCGAATAATTTCACGAAAAACACAACCGGTAGGCACCTACTAAATAGTAATCTAAATAAACATAACCCGTATTCAAAGTCAGGGATATATTCTATAACGTGCCAAGACACCGGTTGTCAAGCTAATTACATCGTACAGAGTGGAAGACGAGTAGAAACACGTTATAATGAACATAGGAATGCGATAAGACACGGAACACAATCAGCCGTATGCGAACATATGTGTGACGCGGGGCACAGCTTTACTAACATAAAGACGGACTTTAAAATATTCCATCACGAATCGAAAGGCACAGCTCTTGACATAAAGGAAGCAATCGAGATACACCTAGCCAAACGAAACAATCCCAACAATCTAAATGAACACACGTTCATTGAGAGCTCACCCCTCTTCACGCTACTAAAAACACACCCTGTCGGAAACACAACTTAGCGATACACTCAAGCTAGATAAAAGGGGGGGGGGGGGATTAGGGGGTTATAATAGGTAAATGTATCTGGATCAGGTGTACGACGTACTTTTCTTTTGCAATAAACCAAGGCCCGTATTCGCGGCAGTATTAAAGGTGCCGGGACGTCCTCATAAGACCGGGCAGCGCTTAGTTTGAATGGCTTATGGTCCACGCGTGGCGGGGGCTGTTCAACGGTCTTTGATAGTTGTAGACCCACCTCATTCAATAACATACATCTAATCTAGATTGGCAACACCCCACATAAACACATCGCACTGAATCCGCAGAGCACATATGAACAGGGGGGGGGGGGGGGAAGGGAAAAACCAGTGTCGTTGAGATAACAGCCTACCTCAGTCGACCACACCTGGAGTTACAGTGATCACAAAAACTGCGCGTGGTTATAGCAAGGAAGACAATCAGATAAGTAGTTAGCCTGTAACATTACAGTTTAACCATAGTTGATTTTTACAACCATATAATCACTCCATATTACAAATTCCGGATATCTATCATCATTTAACATTTCACCTACCATCATATATACTGCACTTAGCAAACACCGACACATGCAGTACCAATACTGCAACTAAATAATTGTACATATTGTAAATATTTTCACCTGTATTTTCAAACATAGATTTTATAGCCTAAGTGTAATAGATCTAATGATGATCGCTTGACGATCGAAACTGCTCATCCTGGTGTATTTATTAATCTCATGTAACTTATTTTGTGATTAGGGCATAACCCAGTTATCTCGCCGTCCGAGATGCTCAATCTCATTAAGAAGCTGAAAACCCACAAGGCTCCCGGCCCAGATGAATTATCAGCTTCCTATCTCAAGAACTTAAGGAAGAATGCCGTAACTTGTTTAACTAAAATTTTTAACGCCATTTATCGATTCGGGTACTTCCCTACAGCCTGGAATGTAGCTAAAGTTATTATGATCAACAAGCCTAACACAGACGGCACTTTTTCCCAAAACCATAGGCCAATAAGCTTACTTTCGGTCATCTCCAAGCTCTTCGAAATGGCCCTACTTTCCAGGCTTAATTCCTACATTTCTGACAGCATTAATGATGAGCAGTTCGGTTTCCGCAGAGGCCACTCCACGGTGCAACAACTTCTTATTAGGCTCATAGAGATTATCACGCGCGCCTTTAAGACAGGAGTCTGGTACTTAGACATCAGTCGTAATTTTGATGAAGTTTGGCACAGCAGTTTGCTGTACAAAATGAAGAACAAGGGATTCCCTGATCACTTACTTAAGGTTACCAATTCCTACCTTAGGAAAAGGAAATTCTATGTCCAAGTGTTTGCCGCCCAATCCTCACTTAGGAAAATCAAAGCCGGTGTACCGCAAGGTAGTGTCATAGCTCCCGCCCTCTTCAATGTCTACATTTCTGATATCCCCAAAACTGATGCTACCAGTCTCCACTTACATGCAGATAATACTGCTATCTCAACCACCTCCTTGAGAGGACATAGAATTGAAGCCAACCTCCAAGTCACTTTAGACACCTTAGAGCCCTGGATAAGGGATTGGAGAATCAAAATTAACGTCAGTAAATGTTCTGCCACGCTGTTTACCAAAAGACGCAAGTATACCGAAGTCCAGGACCTAAACGTCTTTGGCGAAGTAATCAGATGGCAGTCAGCTACAAAGTATCTGGGAATCACGCTTGATCGAGGACTTACTGTCGTACAGGAGGTCACTCAGCGCGCAAACCTAGCGAAGTTCTGGCCCTTACTTAAGACCCAGAGCGCACTAGATGACACTAGCAGACTCCTTACATACCGTACAGTACAATTGTGCGTCCTGTTATGGAATATGCCAGCCCTGTTTGGGGCTACGCCGCTCCCTCTACTATCAATAAACATCAGGTCGTTCAGAATCGGCCGCTGCGCACGATATCAGGCGCCCCCTGTTACGTGCGCAATGCTCAACTACACACTGAATATAATCTCCCTACTATTAGTCAGAGAATTCATAAACAGGCAGTAAAACTATACCAAACAGCCACACTTAGTACAAACCCACTCATTAACAGATTGGGTGATTACCGAGCCAGGGAGAGCCGTCACAAGCGCCCCCGCATTATTATTGAATAATTTTCCTCTTCACAACAAACTTGCTACTATAGCACAACTTTTCTTCTCTTAAGAACTTTCACCTTTCGATTTCACTTTTAATTTTGACTTCTTTCAGAACTTCTTGTTGATGTTATCCAATAACTTTCTTCTTCTGTAACATTTCATGTTACAATGTTGGTGTTCTGTGTTACTCGTGTGCCTTTGGTGTTCAAAATAGTGTCCGTTAATAATGGCTACCTAATGTAGGCTATATTGCAGTTTGTTCATAAACAACTTCTTATTCAGAGTATTTCAAGTGTCATCTGGTGATTTAACTAGGGACATCAATACTTCTCATCTTTACTATCTGTTCTATATTCTGTATTTACTGCACCTAGGTCATATTCTGACCAATTAGACTTCATGGTAATCAACCAATCACCCTCACACTATTGCAGTTGGTCGAAATTCCCTTCAACTTAGGACTCAAGGCCCTCGGGCTGACAGGTTAAAATAATCTACATCGAAGCCGTCGGAAACACATAGCACTCGCTATTAAATAGACGCTCATCACACCTCCAATAATAACACTGTGACATAGTCATTACTCATTAGTATTCAACTCTGGTAATCATTCGGTTATTTATTATTATTTTGGAAAAAATTGGCAATCTAACAGTGTTGGCGTGTACCCTTGTTTCCACTGGCTATTCGCAAGTATTCCCCATTCTCCGTGAGTGCTAGTATTATTGGCACAAGGGTAGCGAAACGCGAGCCTTTGTAATAAGGCTCTTTTTACTGGATTCTACTCTCTTAGACAAGTATACCCCATTCTGCGTGATTGTTGTTAGTATAATCCAAGTACCGGTACAAAAGTCAAACCTAATGAAACTATAACTGACAACACGGCTGTTCCCTTTTTTTAAATTTATTGAGCGTAATCATTATTACATCGAGCAAAACAAGAAAATATATGCATACGCTTTTTAGTATTAGGATATACCCGTGCATTGTTCAAGCAATCGCGTGTGCTATATAGACCTAGTCTTTGTCACTACAACACTGTATAATTCACCTGTTTTCTTGATCACTGAAGTCCGTTATATTAAATATGTACAATCTTCATCATATCGTAACTTTAGTCTATTTCCGATTATTATCTAAGTGAAAATTCAAATCCTTTGTGTAGACCGTAACAGTTTTTCTAGGAGTAACACATGAAAGGAGGATGATGATCTAAGTAAACGTATTAGTCTTAAAATGTACATTCTTAGATCTTTGTGATGAATATCAAATAAATTCAGCCGAATAAGGGAAGAATACAAGTAAGCTATACGACGTAAGGCAAGGCCTTGTGGGTGGCATATTATGTCTACTTACCTAATTATAACGTTAAATGCTCATGTAAAAATATGTTACATATACTGTATATATTAAAATAAGCGCTGTGAAATAGCTAAGTAGCAATGGTAATGCTAATTTATATTATAGATTAAGCTACTTTAATATATCTTTAATGATATTTTTATTCTCTCGAACAAATATCATTGCGTTACGTATAAACTTTGTAGATTTATGTAACTGCTATTTTAAGCCTTTAGGAATGATATTGTATAATTTAGGATTAAAGCATTGAAAATTACGCTTTGAAATAGTTAGATTTGGTTTGAAGAGAACAGCCAAATCACCAAGTTTTGCATTACTTGAGCTTTTCTTACAATAGTTTGATAAGCTTCTCCCTATGCATTTATTCCATACGTCAGAGTAGATTGAATAAGTGCAAAGTAGATATCTCTCAGTAGTTTAATATTGACAATGTGTTTCAGACAATGAAATACTTAAACTGTCCTTATTTTCTTTGTGATGAAATTAATGTGCGATCTCCACTTCATGTCTTCATCAAAATAAATCCCTAGGTATTTTATATTTTGTGTGCGGTTGATTTTTATGCAGTTGCAGCTTGTGTTACAGTTTTCCCGATGTACTTTAAGCTCGTTGAAGCAATTTTGATTGCTTTTAGTGTGAAAATAATAAATGTTTACATAAATATTTACATTCAGAAACAATTCATTATTATCCAGCCATAATTTAATCCCTTTGAAAGCTTCGGTTGTTCCCATGTAATCCCTTCAACAAATATAGCGGTGTCATCTGCATAAGTGATTGATAATTGCATATGCAATTACTGTTATATAGTTCACGTGCCAGATTCTCAGTCTGCCTGCTTACTGCTGACATCTCACGGTGAATACAGTAGTACACACTTTTAAACTAGATTGATAGTGATCCCGGATTGTGCTGTCATTTAGTGGTGTATATTACACATTACAGTCACGAGGAGCATTAGTGTACTTATTACACCCCTTAAAATAATATTGGTAACATCATCATCATGCATAACTGTAGGACTCATCTGTTAACTAAATATTGGCCACTGTATAAATGCTATCGTGTTGTGGCAGACCATTGAGGCTATCAGCTTCAAGTGTTGGTGCTTTCAAATTATCTTTGTCGTACTCGATTATTTTCCTAAAGCGCTATGTGGCAAAACATTATACTATTGCTCCGTCAGTAGCTCGGGACAGCCGTAGTTTTCCGAAGTGCCCCGATCATTTTCCTACAGCGCTATGTGGAAAATACACTATTGCTCCCCACTTTTCTAACAGCCAATGGGATATGGGCAGCGACTTTTATTTCCGTATTCCTTTTTCTTAACATTTTTTATTCGTTGGTAAATTAAATATGCCAGTAGTCATTTCCATTTTCATTATTATTGTTATCATTAGAGGCAGATGACCAGGATGTTAGGTCCATTACACTACATAAAGTCTTCCTCGACTGTTGTTTTGAGTCTTCAGTCTTTTGACTGGTTTTGATGCAGCCTTCCATGCTTCCCTGTCCTTAGCTAACCATTTCATCTAGCTTGCCACGGTGGGTGAGTGGTTATAGTGTCGGACTACCAACCCCAAGATTGCAGGTTCGCACCTGACCATGGTAAGTGATTTTTGAAGGCGACAAAAATCACGATACTCATGTCATACGTTGTTGGCATGTTAAAGAACCCATTTGAATTCAGTAGGCCGTGTTCAATGGCAAAATTAATCTCGGGATTTTCCGCCAACACAAAGTTCCTCCATTCTCTACTTGAAAGCGCTGTAGTGTCAAGGAGTTTAGATATCTAACCTCCTTGACTTTCATAGCGTTCAAAGGAACGACGAAATTCGACATGCAAGCTACCCTCTGGGTGTCAATTAACAAAGCTTGCACAGGAGGCCATACGATATTATTATTATTATTATTATTATTATTATTATTATTATTATTATTATTACCATTTCATCTCTACATAGCTGCCACACCCTACATATGAGGGAATCTGTTTAACAGATTCAAACCTAGGTGTACCCCTACAGTTCTTATCCTCGACCCTTCCTTCTATAACTAAGTTTACTATTCCTGGGTGCCTAAGTATGTGTCCTACCAACCTATCTCTTCTCTCTATTAGCAGTGGCCAGAAACATCTCTCCTCTCTCCTAATCGTATTAATACCTCTTTATTTGTACCCATATTTATTTATTTATTTACTTGTTTTTGTTGTGAACATTACAGGAAGCCCCAATTACATTGCTCACTACTAGAATTTGATATTATACAACAATATATAAATAGAAATACGAAAGATACATAAATAAAAAGATACGAGCCTTACAGTAGTCGCATATGATGTGTAACATGTTATCCTACTAGGAAATTGAGATGAAATGTATGTTAAGTCATCTGACATGTTATCCTACTCGTATACTACACAGCTTGGACATTCTTAAAATGTTAATTTACGCTCCGTTTTCATACTGGTACAATGATGAATGTATAGATTGAATTGGAGATATGCTACTGTCACACTTGTTTGAACAAACATCACACATTATATTGTAAATTAAGAGGAGGAATGGGTCGCCTCCGTAGCGTAGCGGTCAGCATGGTTAGCTGCCGCCCCGGAGGTCCTGGGTTCGATTCCCGGCTCTGCCACGAAATTTGAAAAGTGGTATGAGGAATGCAACGGGGTCTACTCAGCCTCGGGTGGTCCAAATGAGTAGAGGGGGTTCGATTCCCACCTCAGCCATCCTCGAAGTGGTTTTCCGTGGTTTACCACTTCGTCTTCGGGCAAATGCCGGGATGGTACCTACTGTAAGGCCACGTCCGCCTCCTTCCCTCTTCCTAGCCTATCCATCCTTATCTTCCATCCCTTCCCCTCCCTCATGAGGCCCCTGTTCGCTTTGCAGGTGAGGCCGCCTGGGCGAAGTGCTGATCACACCTCCCCAGTTGTATCCATCACGACCAGATGTTCCAAGCTTCAGGACACTTCCCATAGAGGCGGTAGTGGTGAGTTCCCTCGCTGAGTCCGTGGGAACCACCAACCTAGAGGGTAAATTGACTAAATAAAATTAAAAAAAAGAGGAGGAATGAAACCATAGTCTCTAGCCTATCTATAGATTACTGGAAATAATGTGCAATACAATCAAATTTCCCAACTCCTGCTTGGTGTAAATTATTATACGTACTGTAATTAAAATTAGATAAATCGTAATTTCAAGTAGATTCAGTTAAAATGATGCATAATGTTATGATAGATATCCTTTAAATCGATAATGCGGAACCAAAAATAATTGCCGGGACTGGGGTTCGAACCTGTGACCTCATGATTCACATACCAAGATTAGATCCACGCAGCCATTACAACCACAGAAAAACTAGAGTACAAGACAGTTACTCATTTTCACGGCCGGTAATAATATGGAAGTATCTTTATGCTCCATTAATATTTAACTTTTTTATCGATAATGTTCCTGCGTGGAATTGAGTTTTAAATCAGTTATGAATACGCCTACTTGACAGTAAAGGGAATTCCTATAGTGGTCCATGGAACTGAAAGGCTAGCCCAGTTTCCGCATAAAAACATCGATATATATTACATTGATCACTGCATTACCGCAATATGGGTTAATATCTGAATAACCATTGTGTAAAAACATAATACTGGCTTTGCCGACCAGTTACAATGTTTTATATTGAAGCATATCAGAGTTCGCATGAGCGTTTACCGTTCAGTATGAAAGTGTTGAGCAATGTTACTCGGGGAGTGGATGCTCATCACTTTTATCCATAGATTGAAAAACAGACTCTTAATAAACCATAATTGTTTTCAGCAAATATGATATAATGAATATTTGTACACCAAAGAACGATAACTTGAGGATGATTTATTGTAGAAATATCTGTAATGGTGCCTCCAAACCTTGAAGTAATCCATATGTGATATACATTCCACATGGTACCACTGCCAGCTGGATCGCATCGCTCCTGGCTGCTCCGTCCCATTTTTCAAAATCACTCCTACAAAAATATCCAGCAACAGTGTACAAACACAAATTTGGAAATGTCGAAACCTGAAATCCATCGTACTGTCCTCAGAACTCTTTCACTGTATGATTGCGAATGATTACTTTACGACTTAGTCCGTTTGTCCACTTGTTTGCACAACATTTTCATTGGCTCTATAACGGGTATTACCACCTCTAGCCACAGTTATACTGAGGTTTGATCAGGCATGCTCAGGATGGAATCACGAATGTTCTCTTGTGGTATGAGCTCCTATTCTTCCTAGAGATAAGCTCGAAGTCAGGAGAACGACTCCTAGCACGTCTCCCAAGCATATCCCAGACATGCTCTAACGGGTTTAGGCCGGAACTACAAGAAGGCCACACACCATGCGCTCAATTCCGTCTTCATCCAGGTACGGCAACGTGTGGGCGAGCGTTGTCATTCTTCAGGATAAAGTTCTCTCCAATGACAGGTGAAAAGAGGCACGACGTGATGTCCTAACATCTCCTTGATGTACCGGTGGGCTGTCAGGCTCCTATTGTTAACGAACATATGCTCCATTCGCGTATCCGTGGTAACCCCGTCCAGACATTCACAGAGCCTCCATTGAACGGTGTCCTTGCTGATAAGATACAGGGTGAATAACGTTCCCCGGGCCTTCTCCATACTCTCTCCCTCCCATCCGGTGCCCTCAAACAGAATCGGGATTCATCCGTAAACAGCACTGAGCTCCTCTGCTCCACAGTCCAGTTTCGATGGACGTTGGCGAATTGCATACGAGCGGCATGGTGCTCACGTCTAAGGAGAGCTCCTGTGGCGGGCCTCTTGGACTGTAAATCCACTTCATACAACCTCCTTCTTACTGTCCTTTCACTGATGTTCGTGCCCCGTACTTTCTGCAAGCGATTTCTGGCCTCCACATCTGTTGAGGGTCGATCATGAAGAACTTGCATTGCGAGAAAGCGACCATCGCGCTCAGTAGTGCTTCTCCTACGACCAGAACTGGGCCTTCAGGTGTAGATATTGCCCTCTCTGTACCTTTTTACAGTCCTGAACACGTTATAACAAGACGTACTTATTACGTTTTCCACATAGCGCATACTGCGCCCATCCTCCACTAATGCCACTGCCCTCCCTGCGTTTTCAGGAGAAAGAGCCATTATGATCTGACCTAGGAGCGAGAATAATTATTGCAGACTAGGCGTAATGTCCACAAAAATACGCGGCACGAGAATTCAAGGCAATAAACCTTAAGACAGCCGTCTGTGGTTATTCTTGTCCAATGGCGGGAAACGCTAATATTGGTGCTACAATTGTCACGGTCAACAATGTTTATCAATTATTGCACTGAAGCTTCTCAAATAGGCTAATTAACTCAGGATACATTGCCATATCGCTGCAATGTCACAAAATTCAATTTGTACCAGGTTTGAAGCGGTCCAACATAGGGTTTTGTCTGAAATTCGTAGTGTTTCGCTTTTTATTCCGGTGAGTGCATATATAGAGATTATTATTATCATCATTAACCGTCTCCAGCTTCCCGGGTGCGGTATAAGAGCGCTCTCCATGTTTGTCTATTCAGGTATATTTCCTCCTCCTCTACCTGGTGCCAATCGACACCTCTTCCCTGCAGGTCTTCTTTTATTTGGGAGATCCAGCGTGTCCGTGGTCTGCCTCTTGGTCTCTTGCCCTCCACATCTTGCTCAAGCCATACTCTTGCCGTTCTGCTTGGATTCATCCTCTTCACATGACCAAACCATTTCAACCTTGATGTTGCTATTGCTTCATGAAGTGGTTTCACTTGAATCTCTGCACGAATCTTCACATTTCGGATCTTGTCTCTTCTGGTCTTCTAAAGCATTGTTCTCAGGAACTTCATTTCTGTAGCCTGAAGTCTGCTACTATCTCTTCTGTTGATAGTACAAGTTTCAAGTCCATACGTCATTATAGGTAAGAAGTAGGCCTGATACATCATTTTCTTGGATGTTAAAGGAATTTGTTGGTCCAAAAGGAGGTTCCTGACCTGGTGATAAAACTGAGCTCCTTTTTGGATTCTGTTGGTGACTTCAGCAGAACATCTGTTATCTTCAATCATAATGCTACCGAGGTATTGGAAATAATCGACTTGTTCTAATTTCGCTCCATCCAGCTCAATGCTTGTATGCAACCTCTGTCTGCTGACTGCCATTGCTACTGTCTTTGTATGACTGATTTTGAGGCCAAACTCCTTAAATTGGTGGTTCCAAGCATTTAGATTCTGCTGTACTTCATTTTCTGTGCAACCCCATACCACTACATCATCTGCAAAAGCAAATGCCTTGAAATCATTTCCAGAATTCTGTTTCACCCTTTTCATAATTTCATCCATCACAGAGATAAATAGCAGTGGTGACAACGCACTGCCTTGTTGCACTCCCTTAGTTGTGGCAAACCAATCTGAATACCCATCTCCTATTTGCACACACAACTCGGGCAATAACTGTACAGCATTTTCACTTTCCTGATAAGAGTTTGTGGGATATTTCTGTTTGATAGACATTCCCATATCTTTTCTCTAGGCAAGCTATCATAGGCTTTTTCTATATCTAAGAAGACAAAGATGATATCCCTTCCTTTCTCCCAGTATTTTTCCATGATCATCCTTACTGCAAATATGAGGTCGGTGGTTGCTCTGTTGCCTCTAAATCCATATTGCTCTTCTTCTAACTGGGGTTCAAGGATGTTCCTTATCCGTTTAGCAATAATCTTCTCCATTAGCTTAAGTCCATGTGATAAAAGGGTGATTCCCCTGTAGTTGCCACAATGACGTCTACTTCCCTTTTTGAAGAGAGGAACTATAATACCCTGTGTCCAATCATCTGGGATTTTTCTTCCTTCCAGATAGCATTCATAACTCTGAACAACCAATGAAGTCCATGGATTCCTGCAGCCTTTATCATTTCTACACTCATTTGGTCTATGCCAGGTGACTTGCCTCTACTCATGCTGTTCAAAGCGGTTTCAACCTCTGACCAAGTCAGAGGAGGCTCATATTCCGTACTGCTGCTCTGATTTTCTGGAGTGTTGCATTCCTCCTCCATTACATCCTTACCATTATATAGCTGGAGAAAATATTTCTTCATTTCCCTTCTTACATCTTCCTCTTTCCATACAATGTTTCCATCTTCAATTTCTAATGCTTTTATTGGGACATACGGGTTTCTTTTGTTTTTCAAAATTCTGTACAAGAGCTTGTTATTGTTTCTGCTGTCCTCTTCTAGTTTCTTAGTGAATTCTGTCCAACTATTTTCTTTTTCCAATTGTATTAATCTCTTCGCTTTCAGTTTAAGATCTCTGTATTTCTGGTTCAATTGTTCCAGTCTGATTTCATTTTTGTTTGTATCCTTCTGGTTTTCTTTGTCCCGTTCTTTCCTAGCTATATTTCTTTCTTTTATAGCTTTCTGAACAGCATCGTTCCACCAGGGTGTCTCTTTCTCCCTTACTTTGGTGCTTGTTTTTCCAACAATTTCTACTGCAGCACCAACCATTGTTCCTTTAAATCTTTTCCACTCTTCTTGACCTGTTCTTATTTCATCTTTTGGGATGTGGTCACTGATTTCCTTCTGATACTTTTTCTGTTTCTCCGGCTCTTCTAAATTCCAAACTTTTATCTTGGATATGCGTCTTGGTTTTATCTTTTCCCTTGGGACATTTCTTAGTGTGGCAGTTAGTAGTCTATGATCACTCTCTAAGCACTCTCCTGGGAGGACTTTTACATCCGTGATTAGGGTTCCAGCTTCTTTGTCAGAGATGAAATGAAAATCCACAGCCTGCTTCCAGTCTCCGACTGGGTCAGGAATGGAATGAATGAAGCCCCCATCTAACGGCGAGGATATGAACTGTGCCGGCTGCCGAGGCCTGACGCACTCCTCTGGGGCAATGATTAAATGAATGACAGATGAAACGAAATGATAGTGGAGAGTGTTGCTGGAATGAAATTTGACAGGGAAAACCGGAGTACCCGGAGAAAAACCTGTCTGCCTCCGTTTTGTCCAGCACAGATCTCACATGGAGTGACCGGGATTTGAACTTTGTCAGAGAAAATGTAGTGAATTTGGGATTTCACTTTCCCATCCCAGCTATACCTTGTGATTATGTGACTGGGTTTTTTCTTGAAAAATGTATTTTTAATCATGAGATTATTTCTGAGGCAGAAGTCCAATAGGTATTCTCCTTCTGCATTTCTGTTTCCAAATCCGTTGGGGCCAATCACATTTTCATACCTTTGTCTTTCCACCCCAACTTGTGCATTAAAATCCCCCATCACAATTATATTATCCTCTTCTACATGTTCTTCTAGGTCTTCAAGGAATGCATCTTTCTCCTCCTGAGAACATCCAGACTGTGGAGCATAAACTTGTACAATGGTCAAAATCTTTTAGTTTGTTTTCCAACGCAGTTTAATTATCCTCTCATTGGTGTATTCTATGTCTGAAACTGCATCTATATTCTTGCTGATGAGGAACGCTACACCATTACGGGCTTCTTCCGGATTTCCATGCCAGTAGAGCTTGTATCCTTTCCGTAGTGATTTTACACCTTTCCCTTTCCACTTTGTTTCACTCAGGCCTAGTACCTCTATCTTTCTTCTTTCCATGAGGTCAACGAGTTCTTCACCTTTAGCAGTCAGGGTCACGATATTCAATGTTCCAATCCTTGTTTTGTTCTGTCTCGTTCTGGTTTTTGTCTTTGTATATCTCTGCCTAACATGAGGTTGTTGGCCTTCATTCCTGGCTGAGTTATGCAAAGACGAAGTCACTTTAGGGGTTGTTTGGTATCCGAGGCTCTTTTCAGTTTTGAAAGCAATTACAACATTTCTCTCTTTGCTGACTTGCTAGGCCTAACGCTAGAGAGTGTTTTCTTTCGGGGTTTACTCCCTTAGCCTTTGGCAGTCCCCTGCCTCACTGCAAGGCAGCAGCTGAAGAACGGATTTTTAGTCCGAAATAATTGCCTCGAGGTGTTATCTGGCTGTGGGTAGGCATTTCCTCCTTACCCCAAAAAGATATGGTTTTCCCGCCAATACTCGGGAGGCTGATTGCAGTGGTTTCCCACTGGGCGATGGGGTCGCCACATCCCTACGCCTAGATATATATATATAGAGATACACGTGATAAATAAGAAAAATAAGGGTTAGGTATGAGAAGGAAATGGGCTGAATACAGTTTATCACAGGAAGCTGCAAACTGGTTTTCTGACATACTTTTTTTTAGCGTATGGCTTTTAGTGCCGGGAGTGTCCGAGGACATGTTCGGCTCGCCAGTTTTGTTGCTGCTTCGAGACGGACACCCAATGGGTGAGCTACAGGTACCGTTGGGGAGGAAAGTTGGAAGGGAAGGGCGAGGAGTTGGAAGGTAGCGGCTGTGGCCTATAGTTAGGGACCAACCCCGGCATTTGCCTGGAAGGAAGATGGGAAACCACAGAAGACCATCTTCAAGGTTGCCGGAGGGGGGATTCGAACCTCCTCGCCTCCCGGATGTGAGCGACTGCCATTAGTCATGCCGTAACGACCACGGCTAACTCACCCGGTTTCTGACATACAGAAAATATCCAAGTCAAGATGATGAACTTTTCTATGGTGGGATAATATTCTGTTCATCGGTGAGTTTCCATGGCTGTCTGTGTGAACTCTCGAAATAAAGAAAATGTTTCGGAATCTTCTGGGTTTAACGGCTGGGGCATATATCGTAATTCTCTCTCCAATTTTAGCGTCGTCAATTTTATTGTTTATTATTTTATAGAGGAAAGGCAAGCCCTGACAATTTCGTCTGTGAGATAGTTTTCTGACATTGAAGGACTGTATTATAAATGTGTACGATTCATAAGAGGGATAATAGCCAAATAAGCTTATTTTGTTTCAATGTGTAGGATTCCATATAACTGAAGCTTATTCTAGCTGTGATCTTATGAAGGCATTAAAGAGCAATATTAAAATCCCATAGGAGATATTAAATGAATTTCTTATTACAAATCCCATACATTTATGTACATTAGAGACAATTTTCTCTATATGTTTTTGAAAATTCAGATCATTGGTAAATAGAATTCCCAGAACCTGAACTTCACTAATTTTGAGTAAGCACTCCCCGTCAATGTCATAGTGAAAATTTATGTAATTTTTTCGCCTAGTAAAATTAATTTTCATGCATTTACTGATGTTAAATGGCAGTTTATTTTCTTTCGTCCATATGTTCAGTTCATTTAAATCATTTTTAAGTTTGATACAATCGGAAGGGTCACGTATTGATTTAAGCTTATATCATTTTATATCGTCTGAGAATAATACAATTTCTGAGTGTTGAACTTTGTCAGAGATGTCGTTTAAAAATAAGTTAGATCCCTAAGGAACTCCTGAGTAGGTGGGAAATGTTTTGGATAGTTGCGTTTTATATTTCACAACTTGTATTTTGTTGTTCAGGTATGAAATCAGCAGACAAAACAGAGGTACAGAAGAAATATACGTTGATAGTTTAGTGATGAGTACGTCATGATCCACTTTGTCAAATGCCATTTGAAAATCCGTATATAACATCTACTTGGCCTTTGTGATCTAGCTCCGTGGGTACAAATTGCGTAAAATTACAGTAATAAGGTTAGTCACAATTGACCTGTTTGGCATAAATCCATGGTGATATGGGAAAACGATCACTCTAACATGCTGAAAAATATGACTATACAAAATACTTTCAAATATCTTAGCCCCAGATGACGATACAGCTACAGGTCTGTAATTCTTAAGCTGAACCGAGTTTCCGGATTTTAGAATTGGTGTTACTTTTGTATGTTTCCATTTATCTGGATATGTGCTGCTCTTCAGTATTAGATAGACAGTGGGTTAGAAATATATTCCTTACACCCTTTAAATGAGGTATGGTGGTAACCCATCAGGCTCCGATGACTATTTTGGTTTTAGTTTCTTAATGGCGAATTCAACCATATCCTCGGTGGTTCAGATATAACCAAATAATTTTGAAAATAATGTTGCTTTACGTTATTGCTGTTTCTGTTCATGTTATATATGATTGGGAATGGTTTGCGAATATACTGATTGGAAATAGTCAGTGAAACAATTGGCAATTTCCAGTGATTTACAATATTCTTTACTTTCATATTCCATCGTCAATCCTGATCTTTACGCTCCTTTTTGTTTTTTATAAAGTTCCAGAAGCTGTTGCTATCTTTTTCCATGTTCCGTTCAGTGAGAGCTACATAGTCATCATATGCTTTTTTATGTCTAATTTAGTTTTAGATGTAAGTTGGGTATAATTATTCAAGTAATATTCGGATACATTTTTCTTTTCTCTATATTTCTCCTTTAGCTTTAAATTTGATATTATAGGATGAGTGAACCAAACAGGACATGTGCGCTTGTAATGTTTAGTTTTTGGAACGCACTGGTCAATTATAGAGTATATTTTATCATAAAAGATATCAGCAGCTTCTTTTACATTTCTACGATATTATTCATGTGATCTCAATTGCATTTTTCACTAATTCATACAATTTTAAGAAGTATGCCCTGAGGAAGTTATGTTCATAGGTTGAACTTTCATGTGATCTGGTTATTTTCCCCTGTTAGTACATAATTTGCAATGCTGGATGGTTTTCATCTAATCAGACTAAGGGGTCGGTTTCTTCCTGGATATGCACCTGGTCAATGTTACTGATTATTAGATCAAGAGTTCTCCCATTAACATTCATAATGTCATTAAACAGCCTGGTATTCAGCAGATGCAAACAATTCTGTAACTCTTTGGTTTTGTTTGAACCCTTCAGTAGATTGTAAGATTTATCAGATACTTCCGGTAAATTAAAGTCACCAATGATAAAAACATCGGAATCTTTAAATAACTTCATATTTTCTTCTATTTTCTCAAAAAATGATTTGTATGCTTCTATATTGGAATTCGGTGGAAAGTATGGAACAAATACACATCATTCCCTATCGTTGAAAGAAACTTTATTTCATAATGATTCGGTATCTGATTCTAACATTGGCATATCTACCCATCTGATCATTCTCCTGTAACACCACATTTCAAACGCTTCAATTCTCCTCTTTCCCGCTGTTCCAACAGTCCAAGTTTAACTTCCATAGAGTGCCACGCTCCAAACAAAAGCTGTCAAAAATGACTACCTAATATCTAAATCTACAAATTATGTCAACAGATTCCATTTCTGTAGAAATGCTTTCCTTGGCCGTCCTAATCTACTTTATACATCCTCTTTGCTTCGTCCATCACTGGTTATTTTGTTTCCTAACTAACAGAAGTCTCCTACTTTCTTTAGCTTTTCACTTGCCAATTGAACGTCCATGGTGGTTTCTGATTTCTTTCGGCTGCATTCCAATATTCTTGTTTTACATTTATTAATTTTCATCACGAATTCTTTCCTCAAGACAGAATCCATACCATTTAAAAACTCATTCAAATCTCTGGTGCTTCGGCTAAGACGAAGATGTCATCAGAAAATCTCAGAGTTGAAATAATTTCTCGTTTAATCTTTACTCCTACTTTGAACTTTTCTCCAATTTCCTTCATTTCTTGTTCAATGTATAGATTGAAAAGTATGGGTGATAAGTTGCAGCCTTGCCTTACGCCTTTCTGAATACCAGATTCTCTCTCGTGTCCTTTGACTGGAATAGCTGCTGTCTGGTTTCTGTATAGATTGTATATCACCCTCCTATCCCTGTACTTAATTCCTATAGATTTCAAAATATAAAACAATTTAGTCCAATCAAAGTTATCAAAAGCCTTTTCTAAGTCTACAAATGCCATTGACTGTTCTCTTATCCTTTCTTACTCTACCTTCCAAAATCAGCCTAAGACTTAGTACATCTTCCCTTGCTGCTGCGTTTCTCCTGAAGCCAAACTGGTCTTGACCCAACTCTGTTTCTGTCTTTCCATCCTCTTGTAAATTATTCTAGTTAAGATCTTTGAAGCATGAGTGATCAAGCTGATTGTGCGGTAATGTTCACATTCATCAGCTCCTATTTTCTTCGGTAGAGGGATGATAACATTCTTCTTGAAATCAGAGGATACCTCACCTGTCTCATAAATCCTACACACCAAGTGAAATAACCTGATCAGACTTTCTTCACCTATGCAGCGTAGCAACTCAATCAGTATATCATCTAGTTCTGGTGCTTTGTTCCTGCTTGAGTCTTCCAATGCTCTGTCAAATCCTGGTCTCAATATTAAATCTCCTTTCTCATCCTCATCAATTTCCTTTTCACTTTCCATTACATGATTTTTGATCTCCTTTTCTTTATACAAACACACTATGTAGGATTTCCATCTCTCAACCTTTTCTTCCTTAACTGTTAGAGGCGTTCCAGCTGTGTCCTTAATAATACAGCACTCAGTCTTCTTTTCCCTTAAAGTATTATTAATCCCTCGATAAGCTGTGTCTACTTTTCCTAATTTCAGACAATTTTCTATACCTGCACATTTCTCTTTCAACCATTCTTCTTTCACTTCCTTGCACTTCTTGTTAACCTAATTTCTCAGACGTCGGTATTCTGCTTTCCCCTTTTTATCCCTTACATTCTTGTGTTTCCGCCTTTACTCCATTAATTCTAGTATATCCTGAGTTTATACCTATTCTCTCTTACCTACCAATGTTTTCTTCTGCGGATTTTGCTATTTCATTCTTCAAAAGCACCCATTCCCCTGCAATTGAAGTCTGTTCAGGATTTTTCGTTAGTCCTTCCTTTAAATTAGTCCTGAAACGTTTCTTCACGTCCATTTCTTTCAGTCTGTCTATAGCCCATCTCTTTGGCTTTTGACGTTTCATTAATTTCTTCTACTTAAATCTGTATTTCATAACAACCAGATTGTGGTCAGAGTTTATGTCAGAACCGGGATATGTTTTGCAATCCAGAATTTGGTTTCGAAATCTCTGCTTTACAATAATGAAGTCGATTTGGTAATGCCCTGTATCTCCTGGTCTCATTCATGTGTATATTCTTCTATTCTGGTTATTGACTAAGGTGTTAGCTATGAACAACTCATGCTCGGTGCAGAATTCCATCAGTCTGGTTCCTTGATCATTCCTTTCACCTAATCCTAAATCTCCTACTATCGTCCCTTGTCTTCCTTTTCATACCACAGCATTCCAATCTCCCATTACTATAACATTTTTCATCGCCCTTGACATAAGAAAGGATTTCATCTATTTCTTCGTAGACCGTTTCAACATCTTCATCATCAGTTTAACTGGTGCGTATACAGACTTGTACCACTGTGCTTTTAGGTTTTGTATTGATTTTAGCCACAATAATCCGTTCATTGTTTTAAAAGGAAAGGAAGCTTTTAGTTTTACGTGACCGTTAGTCATGCGATCATGAACCACGGGACCTCCTTTTTTCGTGGAATCCGAACCACAGGACATGGCATTTCATTTCGAAAATCTCACATGCATTGACCGGGATTCGAAGCCGGTCCATCTTTGTGAGAAGCCAACAGCTTGACGCTGGGCCACCACGCTTATGATATTGTACCCGCTGTCCAATTTTCTTAGTCAATATAAGACCTACATCTGCTTGGCCATTGTTTGTTTTAGTGCTAATGATCCTATAGTCTCCTTACCAAACGTTCTGTTCTTCCTGCTAGCGCATTTCACGAATACCAACCAAATCCAACCTTAAACTATCCATTTTTCTTTCTAAGTGTTTTAACTTTCCACTCACCATGGCGAATCGGGTTCGATTCCCGGTCAATGCTTGTGAGATTTTCGAAATGAAACGACATGTCCTGTGGTTCGGATTCCACGCAAAAAGGAGGACCCGTGGCTCATGATCGCATGATTAACGGTCACGTAAAACTACAAGCTTCCTTCCTTTTTTAACATTCCACTGCCTGTCAGACTTTTATACTTAAAATATTTCTTTCTATTAGTTTTTTAAGTTCGATGTGTCAGTTCAGTAGTAGTTTTCATTTTCATCCTTAAAAGAAATAAATACATGAGTGCATACTGTATATGACCACAGCTTCATGATCATTACACTAGGCGAAGCCGGGTACTACTGCTAGTATTGAATATAAGTTTATCATTAAAACATAAACACTTCACCTCGTGGTGAACTGGCTAGAATTAATTACTGTCACCTCTCAATTTCGGATTCGAATCTCAGTTCTGCCATGAAATGGAATTCCTAACTGAGGGTTGAAACGGGTTACACTCAGCTTGGCGGGACAAAACTGAGGCCGCTATTCCCACCTCAGCCACCCTGAAGGTTTTCCACTTCTGCCTTGGGCAAACTGTGGGATAGTAGGGATAAAAGGCCGATCCTGGCGCAGTGGCTAATGTGCATGCTGGTTGTATAGAGCGAGTCATAGCTGGGCCAGGGTAAAGTAGGTAAGATGGCCGCTGTGCGCAACCCTAGGACAAGTTATTTTTTAATTTTGAGTTTAGGGCCTAAGTGCAAAACCTAAATTTAAGTTTCCTACACCCCACAACCCCCACTACACACCCAAATATCCCTGAATTTCCCCATATTTAACAAATGTCCCTAAAATTCCCCAACTGTACTCAAAAATCCTCAGATTTCCCCCAAAGTCCACTATTGCCCGCACTTACTCATACCAGGATAACTTCTGTTCACCTCCCTTGGTCAGTTTTTGTTCTTTTTTAACTTATTTATATATTGTTTCTTTCATTATTAATTATTATTATTATTATTTTTTATAAATATTTATTTTGTTATTGACTATGATGTATTTATTTATTATATATTTATTATTTAATTATTATTATTATTGTTATTGCTATTTAATAATTTTTCTTCTAATATTTAATTTATTATTTATATAATTTTAGTTTTTACATTTATATTTTTATAATGATGGAATAAGGACACAATTATACAATTAAACATTTCAGTTTTATAGATTTAATTTTTGTTTTTTCTATTTAATTGATCGAACTTTGTAATAATCACAATTTAGTTGTAAAATGCACGTCCTTTGTGAGGAATCCCAAGAAATTAATGAAATGCGTGTCACCGAATCCTTTATGTGGTGAAAAATAACTTGACCACATAGCAATAAGTCGAAAGTCATCGAATGAAATAATGAATGTCAGATTTATACAGTCTGCAAAAGTTGAATCTGATCATTATATTTCTGTTGCTAAATTTCGGATTAAACCTAATGTACGAAAATATGTTCGACAAGTTAGGATAATTCCACAATACGATGTTAATAAATTAGATGGTAATAAATTAAAGGCAGAATTTCAAACCAAAGACATTCATACTTGGGTTGATTTAAAAAATGGCATAATAAAAGCAGCTACGACAACGGCACCGTTAACTAAGCGAAAACAAAAAAAATACTTGGTGGAATGAACAATTTGATAAGGTTCTACATGAAAGACAGAATGCTTGGGAAAAATGGAATGCAAATAAGAGTCAGGAGAATAGAGATAAGCTAGTAGAAAGGCGAAGAGAGGCTACTAAAACGTTTAAAAAGGAAAGAAATATGTTTATTTTGAATGAACTACATCAAATCAATGTAGACTTTCAGAAAAATAAGATGAGAAAAGTAGGGGGATGGTGGCGCTTCTAGGCCACTCCAGAACCCTCTTTGCCCCACTACTAAGCCTAAGCCATGTTAAATATCTCTTGAACGCATGGTCCGATGTTGACAAATGAGGTGTCGTTGGACTCGAACTGACGTCCTCTTTCCTATGGACCACTCGTTATATTTTTGAAATTTTTTTGAAAATTTTTGTTTTCGAAATTAGGCGATAGTTTGAAAACCAAACATGATAGAACGTTGTGCCATGGCTCAAACGAATGGTCCTTATGACCTTTATTTTTTGTAATAAAACTTTTTTAAATCTTATGTTTTCTTTGAAAACACTCGAATTTTGAAAATCCTATATTTTGGAAACTGGGAAGTTTACAAAACAGTTTGTTTGACATAAATGAAAGGTCCCTATGCCCTCTACCCCGAAAATAAATTTCAAGTCTCTAGAGCAAACATTTGTAGTAGTGGGGTAGTGACAGCGCTGCTTCCAAAAGCAAGTTGTGAGCCCCTGCGACCTTGGAATGGAAGGAGTCATGCTAGGAGGGTGTGCTTGGATTCGTTTTTTTGTCTCGTTGTGCTCTGTACGGGAATGTAGGTGTCGAAAGGGTGAAAATTTGGAAACATGTTTTTTTGGGGTAAAACCGTGATTTTAAACTTTTTGCTATATCTCACGAACCAATAACGCTAGAGGCATGTACGACGGGTTCAAGGACTCGGGCTGACATCCTCTCTGCTATGGACCACTCGTAATAATTTTTAAAAAAATTGGAAACTCGATTTTGGGGTAAACACAAGTTTTTTGTGATTTTTACTTATATCTCATGGACCAATAACGCTAGAGACGTGTACGAGGTGTCCTAGGACTCGGGCTAACGCCCCCTTTCAAATGTTCTAGTTATTTTTTTCCAAAAAATAATTCACAAAGGGCCTAACGCCATACATGTTGATTTTTTTAATTTACCTGTTTATAATGTTCATGAAGCGTGGTGGTTGAGAGAGACGATACTGCTGGGTGTGTGTGTTTCAACGAACCTGTCGTTTAGCACAAGGACCATGCTTAATAGAACAATCGCTATTTCGGCGGGTCGGTGTATGACTGAGCGAGGGTTCGTTTTCTGATATTTTACCTTTAACGTGTAAACGGTGATGAGAACGTGGTTCTATGTTGGTCGAAGCGAGTATAGAAAACAAACTTGCAGACGAGCAGGAGGTGAATGTCATTTGAGCTTATTGGAAGGCGCTGATCTGACTTGACAGCAGGTGCAATGGAAAATGACCATGACGCTTGAAGGTGAAATAATCTGACCACCGTGGTGGCAGGGAAGAGCGAAATGCATTCACATACGTGTGAAACCACATGCACGCTAAACAAGTTACATCCTGTCTTGCTTCGTACGTGACAAAATGCAAGTTCATGTGAAATTTGATCTGCCACAGGTGTTCACCTTGGGCTTTGGCTGTCCACGTGTTTGATAACAGGATGTTCAAAGCGTGGGAAAAATGATTATACATGCAACGTAACATATATAAAGACATGTCGTTATCATTTCCTCTCTCACTTAGGTGACTACCTTTGAACACACTGCGTTGCGTGAAACACTTGGTCTTGTTTAACACTTTTGGTGTTGGTGGAAAATACTTATCTTTGTTGTGAGGTAGGTATATATTTATTCATTTATACATTTATTGATTTATATATATATTTACAAGCAATTATTTATTGATTAGGTAATTATTGATTTTTTAATTTATTTGTTTGCAGATAACTGGTATACCTTACATGTCTGAGAGAGAAGAAACCATTGCACTTTTGAGCCCACTAGAAGGAAACAGCAATAAGCCACTGCAAGTGAAGGTGGGATTATTTTTTTAAACTAACTTGTTTCATTTTTTGTTTGTTTTATATTTTATTTTATGAAATGCACGTATTAACCTCAATTTAGGTGTTTATAGCGGTTTATTTTATTTATTTTTAGAAACTTGGAAAGAAAAGTCTTACCGCCGTAGCAGTTGCTGAAAGAAATCCGAAACGCACTAAAGCGAAACCATTGTTTCGAGGCAGTGAACTATTGAAAACTCAGGTAAGCCTAACATAAAATGCGATTCCATTTTACCACTACTGAAAACTGGTAGGCAAAAAAATTCATTACCTGTACATGACTAGGACGATGATTGCTTTCTTGATTAATGGCTATGTTGTTGTTGACTGGGAAAAGTACAAGGCCATGTTGGAGTTTCTAAAAACAAAAATTTAAATATAACTAACATGTCGTTCCCTATATAATAATAATAATAATAATAATAATAATAATAATAATAATAATAATAATAATAATAATATTAATATCGTATGGCCTCGGGTGCTGGGTGCAAACTTTGTTATTTGACACACAGAGGGTACCTTGCATGTCGAATTTAGTTGTTCCTTGACTATAAAAGTCAAGGAGGTTAGATGTTAGATATCTAATCTCTTTAAACTCTATAGCGCTTTCTATTAGAAAAATGAGGAACTTTGTATCCTATGAACTCAACGAATATCCACAGGTTTGAACATGATAATGTGAACAAACTGACATGCCATTCATTTTTGTTGATATATTGGTTAAGGGGGGGGGGGGTGTAAATGACTAAAGCTTTATAAAAAGAAAATAAGTGCATGGGTTACTGTTAGTGCCAACATACAGTTTATTTTAATGGTGTTTTGATATATTAATGCCAATTAACGTTAAAGTTCTATTTACAAGTATTGATTGATTGATTGATTGAGTGATTGGTTATTTTGTTTGCTTTTAGGTGTCGTCATGCGCCATTAACGTAATGAAGAGACAGTGAACAAGCATACATTGTGCTTTAAAGTACACTGTGCAACGTTAATAACTTACAATAAGAAAAAGTTTTATTATAACACATGGCGTTAGTACCAAATACAACAAGTGAGCAAGTTGGTTTACCACGTGGATTAAATTTAAAATCAGAACATGACCGTTGGTTAACATTTGAATCCTAGCCTGTAGGCTTTTTGTCGTCACATGAACTTGCAAAAGCCGTTTTTTTTACTTGAACCGAGAAGATGTGGTGCGCTGTGTGTTTTGTCGTATTGAACTTTCACACTGGGAAGAAGGGGATGATCCCTTTAGAGACCGTTTGCGATGGTCTCCTTGTTGTCCTTACATGCTTGGAAAACAAGTGGGTAACCTACCTGTGTATTCATTTTACCGAACCACAAGACCATTGGCCGCTACTTACGTTGCTGAATCACAAATAAATAATAATAATAATGATGTATTACCAGTCAACGGTAGTGTCGATATATGTGGTCCATATGCCATAGACAGTGTTGAATTGGCGTGTACTTTTGAAAATTTGAGAGTTTGCAAGACTAAAGCACTAGCACACCCAGAGTACAGCTCTGTTGAAAAACGTTTAGAATTTTATAAAAATGTTTGGCCATTAATATTAAAACACCTTACCAAACAGCTAAGTGAAGCTGGATTTTTTTATACTGGTAAAGGGGATAAAACAATATGTTTTATTGTGGATTTGCTTTAAAGGATTGGCAAATGACTGATGACCCTTTTGTGCAACACGCTCGTTGGTTACCTAACTGCAAATACATGGTGTTGCTTAAAGGTCAGGAATTTGTGAACACTATTCGTAAAGAAAACATGATTGCAGCACAAGACTTAAAAGTGCCTTAAGAGTTAGAACACGCGGAGTAAATACACGAGGCTGAAAGAAAAGACTTGTCTCACGAACAGATACAAAAGTGTGACCAACAATTATGTAAAATTTGTTATCAAGATGAACTAGGTGTTGTATTTTTGCCTTGTGGACACATGATAGCCTGTGTCAAGTGTGCATTAGAACTCAACACTTGTGCTATATGCAGAAAAGCAGTATCTGCTACAGTTAGGGCATTTCTTGCATAAATAGTAAAATTTATCAGCCATGCATAGTGCAAAATCCCAAATTGCACAATATTATTAAAGCTGTTTTAGAGTGTAATAGATATGCTTTTCTTTTGTTTATAGACTACTACAATGAATGTTTTGAATGCTGTGGGTCAAGCATGTGGCTTAGAGACAAAGAAGCTCAGCGAATTGCCAACGCATATTCCATTCCGCATTATCAAGATTCGGAAATTGAAAACAGTGTACTTTGTGTATGTGAAAACTTTGAGACATTTCTACCTATACGGTTTAATGATATGTCGGAGAGTGTTTTTGATGAAGTCAATAATGCTGTGCAACCTGTACATTTAATTTATGAAGGTTTTAAAAACAATAGGTGCATGGTTCGTTTTAATTAAATAAAAAAATGTCAAGTAATAATAATGGAAGATATAAGTGATGACAATGGACTGAAAGAAAAATATGTGTATTGAATAATAATGTTTTAGTATTTAGTATTGTCTTAAAACATATTATCATGAAACCAAAAACATGTATATAAAGTTTGTAAATAAATGCACAATGATGTTACAATGCTGTTTTATTTTATACAAAGTTAGTATATTTAACATTGCAGAGTATACATGATTATGACAATAGATGCACACCGAATACAAGCCTTTCTCTCTTTACAATAGTCTGTTATAGTTTTAAACACAAGGCTTTTTGTAGATCATTTTATAGCAATGTCCATTCACTGTTGTTTTCGAAAACTTGGGAAGCCGCAATGGTTTTATAGGCATAAAAAACCTTATTGTTATTACTATTTAGTCATTTTTATCCTCTTGCATATCAAGAGCAGATGACCTAGTTGTTCCACTCTTTAAAACGACAACAACAACACTACCTCTTGCACAGCTTGTGATGGTGATGGCTCTGGCGACGTGGTAGATGGATTAAAAATAACTTTTAGAACAGGGGTTAAACGTTGCTCATTAAACAATGCACTATTTTGAATAGCAATATGGTTTCCTTGATTTTTTGTTGACGGCAACTGTGTTTCATGCAGTACACTACATTGATGATCACTGACATTTAAAACCTCACTATTTTTACTTTTTAGGTCACCACGACAATGTTTGGAGCGTTGCTTTGAACAACGCCAAATAACAGTTCCATTTTTATTGGTTCGTTTCACAATATATGAATATCCTTTATAGTATGCGTAAGGCTTACCATACCTAGTCACTGATACTTCCATGTCAACTGTCAAGCATAGACTAAGCTCTAGTAAAGTCAACTTGGTAATAAGAATAATAGTTTAATGTGAGAGCAAATATGGATCCAAAGAGTTCAGGTAAAAGTGGAAGCAAATAAGCAAATTTAAGAACCAAGAGTGGGGTTAAAAGTGGTCGCAAAGTGGTAGACCCATTACACAATAATTTCAACACGACGAAGCTCTTGTTCAATTTCTTTGATTTCCCAATCGTGACCGGTATGCCCAGCTTGTTGTAAAGCATGCAATTGTCGAAGCCGTTGAATTAGCTTACTGGGTTTGTTCCTGTATACACATTAAACAAATGGATTTTTAGGTGTAAACAAAGCATTACCATCATCATCATCATCATCATCATCATCATCATCATCATCATCATTATCATTATAATGATCATCATGACCATCATCACTATTACTATATAGTCCTTTTTGATCCTCTTGCAATACCACTTTATAGTCTGAGTTGATTTTGATAGTGTTGAAGGTTTCTTGGACGTTGACAACTGTCTTAACATGACTTTTTGAGGACATGATAAGTCCTTTTGAACAATCCCTGCACTATCATTAGCCGCAATATCGTTTTCTTGAACTTTCTTTTGAGCATTTTGATAATTGTTTGTAAAAAGCAAGCGTGGTTCGTTTAGAGCACTACATTGATGAACACTCACACTTAAAACCATTCCATTTTTACTTTTTAGATTGCCCCGATATTTTGTTGACCTCTCTTTTGAGCATCGCCTGAATATTATTCCATTCACATTCAGGCGATTATAGTTATAGGAGTAGCCTTGATAGAGTGCACGTAGCCTACCTTTGTTGGTAGTAATAAGTTCCATAGTAGTAACTGACCTGTCAGTTCGATGTTCACACTACAAAGGTTACAACTGTTTTGCTGATGGAGTGACCTACCATAAGCTTATATATTGGCTTATGTGTTGGCTTTTTGTGTTGGCTTTTGTGTTGGCTTTTTGTGTTGGCTTTTCGTGTTGGCTTTTTGTGTTGGCTTTTTGTGCTGGCTTTTTGTGTTGGCTTTTGTGTTGGCTTTTTGTGTTAGCTTTTCGTGTTGGCTTTTTGTGTTAGCTTTTTGTGTTGGCTTTAGTATTGGCTTTTGTATTGGCTTATTTGACAAGTTATTTGTGTCAATGTATTTAGTGGATTTTTTCTCTGTGTTGGAAAGTAGTTGAAAGAGAGGGAATATTTAATGACTTAACCTCAGCTCACTAACCTAACCTAACCTAACTTTACCTAACCTAACTTAACCTTTCAACTCTCAGATGTTAATTAAATTCTGTGCATATTTGAGTTGGAACCCAAGACCTCAGGGGTAAAAAACCAATTATTTTTGATGGCTTATTTTGGTAACTTATTTTGATGGCTAAACTAACTTTACCTAACCTAACCTAACCTAACCTAACCTCAGCTCACTTTGGATATTACTAGTAAGTGTTCATATCCTCCGCTAGGTAGCATGCTAGTAGTACAGGTAGTGCTCATATTTACCGCTAGGTAGCGGAAACATACTGTTGGCTTTCTCAAATTGTTGTTGTTGTTGTTTTTTGCCAACAGGTGCTTACTGCGTAAGACAAGGCTGTACACTCGTGGGTTAGACAGCCTTTCTTGCTAAGGGTCTCCTATATACCCTAAACATGGCTATACATGTTAGTTCTGATCATTTTGTGGTTAATTGTACATTGAGTTTAAATAGAGAACTTATACAAGCACGTCTTGCATGTGGTTAAATTTCACATGTGACACTCCTATGACTATAATCGCCAGAATGTGAATGGAATAATATTCTGGCGATGCTCAAAAGAGAGGTCAACAAAATATCGGGGCAATCTAAAAAGTAAAAATGGAAAGGTTTTAAGTGTGAGTGTTCATCAATGTAGTGCTCTAAACGAACCACGCTTGCTGTTTACAAACAATTATCAAAATGCTAAAAAGCAAGTTCAAGAAAACGATATTGCGGCTAATGATAGTGCAGGGTTTGTTCAAAAGGACTTATCATGTCCTCAAAAAGTCATGTTAAGACAGTTGTCAACGTCCAAGAAACCTTCAACACTATCAAAATCAACTCAGACTATAAATAAAGTGGTATTGCAAGAGGATCAAAAAGGACTATATAGTAATAGTGATGATGGTCATGATGATCATGATAATGATAATGATGATGATGATGATGATGATGATGATGATAATGGTAATGCTTTGTTTACACCTAAAATCCATTTGTTTAATTTGTATACTGGAACAAACCCAGTAAGCTAATTCAACGGCTTCGACAATTCCATGCTTTACAACAAGCTGGGCATACCGGTCACGATTGGGAAATCAAAGAAATTGAACAAGAGCTTCGTCGTGCTGAAATTATTATGTAATGGGTCTACCACTTTGCGACCACTTTTAACCCCACTCTTGGTTCTTAAATTTGCTTATTTGCTTCCACTTTTACCTGAACTCTTTGGATCCATATTTGCTCTCACATTAAACTATTATTCTTATTACCAAGTTGACTTTACTAGAGCTTAGTCTATGCTTGACAGTTGACATGGAAGTATCAGTGACTAGGTATGGTAAGCCTTACGCATACTATAAAGGATATTCATATATTGTGAAACGAACCAATAAAAATGGAACTGTTATTTGGCGTTGTTCAAAGCAACGCTCCAAACATTGTCGTGGTGACCTAAAAAGTAAAAATAGTGAGGTTTTAAATGTCAGTGATCATCAATGTAGTGTACTGCATGAAACACAGTTGCCGTCAACAAAAAATCAAGAAAACCATATTGCTATTCAAAATAGTGCATTGTTTAATGAGCAACGTTTAACCCCTGTTCTAAAAGTTATTTTTAATCCATCTACCACGTCGCCAGAGCCATCACCATCACAAGCTGTGCAAGAGGTAGTGTTGTTGTTGTCGTTTTAAAGAGTGGAACAACTAGGTCATCTGCTCTTGATATGCAAGAGGATAAAAATGACTAAATAGTAATAACAATAAGGTTTTTTATGCCTATAAAACCATTGCGGCTTCCCCAGTTTTCGAAAACAACAGTGAATGGACATTGCTATAAAATGATCTACAAAAAGCCTTGTGTTTAAAACTATAACAGACTATTGTAAAGAGAGAAAGGCTTGTATTCGGTGTGCATCGATTGTCATAATCATGTATACTCTGCAATGGTAAATATACTAACTTTGTATAAAATAAAACAGCATTGTAACATCATTTTGCATTTATTTACAAACTTTATATACATGTTTTTGGTTTCATGATAATATGTTTTAAGACAATACTAAAAACTAAAACATTATTATTCTATACACATATTTTTCTTTCAGTCCATTGTCATCACTTATATCTTCCATTATTATTACTTGGCATTTGTTTTTTATTTAATTAAAACGAACCATGCACCTATTGTTTTTAAAACCTTCATAAATTAAATGTACAGGTTGCACAACATTATTGACTTCATCAAAAACACTCTCCGACATATCATTAAACCGTATTGGTAGAAATGTCTCAAAGTTTTCACATACACAAAGTACACTGTTTTCAATTTCCGAATCTTGATAATGCGGAATGGAATATGCGTTGGCAATTCGCTGAGCTTCTTTGTCTCTAAGCCACATGCTTGACCCACAGCATTCAAAACATTCATTGTAGTAGTCTATAAACAAAAGAAAAGCATATCTATTACACTCTAAAACAGCTTTAATAATATTGTGCAATTTGGGATTTTGCACTATGCATGGCTGATAAATTTTACTATTTATGCAAGAAATGCCCTAACTGTAGCAGATACTGCTTTTCTGCATATAGCACAAGTGTTGAGTTCTAATGCACTCTTGACACAGGCTATCATGTGTCCACAAGGCAAAAATACAACACCTAGTTCATCTTGATAACAAATTTTACATAATTGTTGGTCACACTTTTGTATCTGTTCGTGAGACAAGTCTTTTCTTTCAGCCTCGTGTATTTACTCCGCGTGTTCTAACTCTTAAGGCACTTTTAAGTCTTTTGCTGCAATCATGTTTTCTTTACGAATAGTGTTCACAAATTCCTGACCTTTAAGCAACACCATGTATTTGCAGTTAGGTAACCAACGAGCGTGTTGCACAAAAGGGTCATCAGTCACTTGCCAATCCTTTAAAGCAAATCCACAATAAAACATATTGTTTTATCCCCTTTAACAGTATAAAAAAAATCCAGCTTCACTTAGCTGTTTGGTAAGGTGTTTTAATATTAATGGCCAAACATTTTTATAAGATTCTAAACGTTTTTCAACAGAGCTGTACTCTGGGTGTGCTAGTGCTTTAGTCTTGCAAACTCTCAAATTTTCAAAAGTACACGCCAATTCAACACTGTCTATGGCATATGGACCACATATATCGACACTACCGTTGTTGACTGGTAATACATCATTATTATTATTTATTTGTGATTCAGCAACGTATGTAGCGGCCAATGGTCTTGTGTTACGGTAAAATGAATACACAAGTAGGTTACCCACATGTTTTCCAAGCATGTAAGGACAACAAGGAGACCATCGCAAATGGTCTCTAAAGGGATCATCCCCTTCTTCCCAGTGTGAAAGTTCAATACGACAAAACACACAGCGCACCACATCTTCTCGGTTCAAGTAAAAAAAAAGGCTTTTGCAAGTTCATGTGACGACAAAAAGCCTACAGGCTAGGATTCAAATGTTAACCAACGGTCATGTTCTGATTTTAAATTTAATCCACGTGGTAAACCAACTTGCTCACTTGTTGTATTTGGTACTAACGCCATGTGTTATAATAAAAATTTTTCTTATTGTAAGTTATTAACGTTGCACAGAGTACTTTAAAGCACAATGTATGCTTGTTCACTGTCTGTTCATTACGTTAATGGCGCATGACGACACCTAAAAGCAAACAAAATAACCAATCACTCACTCAATCAATCAATCAATACTTGTAAATAAAACTTTAACGTTAATTGGCATTAATATATCAAAACACCATTAAAATAAACTGTATGTTGGCACTAAGTAACCCATGCACTTATTTTCTTTTTATAAAGCTTTAGTCATTTACACCCCCCCTTTAACCAATATATAAACAAAAATGAATGGCATGTCAGTTTGTTCACATTATCATGTTCAAACCTGTGGATATTCGTTGAGTTCATAGGATACAAAGTTCCTCATTTTTCTAATAGAAAGCGCTATAGAGTTTAAAGAGATTAGATATCTAACATCTAACTTCCTTGACTTTTATAGTCAAGGAACAACTAAATTCGACATGCAAGCTACCCTCTGTGTGTCAAATAACAAAGTTTGCACCCAGCACCCGAGGCCATACGATATTAATATTATTATTAATATATTATTATTATTATTATTATTATTATCATTATAGGGAACGATATGTCAGTTAAATTTAAATTTTTGTTTTTAGAAAATCCAACATGGCCTTGTACTTTTCCCAGTCAACAACAACATAGCCATTAATCAAGAAAGCAATCATCGTCCTAGTCATGTACAGGTAATGAATTTTTTTTCCACCAGTTTTCAGTAGTGGTAAAATGGAATCGCATTTTATGTTAGGCTTACCTGAGTTTTCAATAGTTCACTGCCTCGAAACAATGGTTTCGCTTTAGTGCGTTTCGGTTTTTTTTCAACAACTGCTACGGCGGTAAGACTTTTCTTTCCAAGTTTCTAAAAATAAATAAAATAAACCGCTATAAATACCTAAATTGAGGTTAATACATGCATTTCATAAAATAAAATATAAAACAAACTAAAAATGAAACAAGTTAGTTTAAAAAAAATCCCACCTTCACTTGCAGTGGCTTATTGCTGTTTCCTTCTAGTGGGCTCAAAAGTGTAATGGTTTCTTCTCTTTCAGACATGTAAGGTATACCAGTTATCTGCAAACAAATAAATTAAAAAATCAATAATTACCTAATCAATAAATAATTGCTTGTAAATATATATATAAATCAATAAATGTATAAATGAATAAATATATACCTACCTCACAACAAAGATAAGTATTTTCCACCAACACCAAAAGTGTTAAACAAGACCAAGTGTTTCACGCAACGCAGTGTGTTCAAAGGTAGTCACCTAAGTGAGAGAGGAAATGATAACGACATGTCTTTATATATGTTACGTTGCATGTATAATCATTTTTCCCACGCTTTGAACATCCTGTTATCAAACACGTGGACAGCCAAAGCCCAAGGTGAACACCTGTGGCAGATCAAATTTCACATGAACTTGCATTTTGTCACGTACGAAGCAAGACAGGATGTAACTTGTTTAGCGTGCATGTGGTTTCACACGTATGTGCATGCATTTCGCTCTTCCCTGCCACCACGGTGGTCAGATTATTTCACCTTCAATCGTCATGGTCATTTTCCATTGCACCTGTTGTCAAGTCAGATCAGCGCCTTCCAATAAGCTCAAATGACATTCACCTCCTGCTCGTCTGCAAGTTTGTTTTCTGTACTCGCTTCGACCAACATAGAACCACGTTCCCATCACCGTTTACACGTTAAAGGTAAAATATCAGAAAACGAACCCTCGCTCTGTCATACACCGACCCGCCGAAATAGCGATTGTTCTATTAAGCATGGTCCTTGTGCTAAACGACAGGTTCGTTGAAACACACACACCCAGCAGTATCGTCTCTCTCAACCACCACGCTTCATGAACATTATAAACAGGTAAAGAAAAAAAATCAACATGTATGGCGTTAGGCCCTTTGTGAATTATTTTTTGGAAAAAATATCTAGCACATTTGAAAGGGGGCGTTAGCCCGAGTCCTAGGACACCTCGTACACGTCTTTAGCGTTATTGGTCCGTGAGATATCAGTAAAAATCACAAAAAACACGTGTTTACCCCAAAATCGAGTATCCAATTTAAAAAAAATTATAACGAGTGGTCTATAGCAGAGAGGATGTCTGCCCGAGTCCTTGAACCCGTCGTACATGCCTCTAGCGTTATTGGTTCGTGAGATATCGGCAAAATCACAAAAAATACGTGTTTACCCCAAAATCGAGTTTCCAATTTAAAAAAAAATTATAACGAGTGGTCCATAGCAGAGAGGACGTCACCCCGAGTCCTTGGATCCGTACATGCCTCTAGCATGATTGGTTCGCGAGATATAGCAAAAAGTTTAAAATCACGGTTTTACCCCAAAAAAAACATGTTTTCAAATTTTCACCCTTTCGACACCTACATTCCCGTAAAGATCACAACGAGACAAGAAAAAAAAACGAATCCAAGCACGCCCTCCTAGCATGACTCCTTCCATTCCATGGTCGCAGAGGTTCACAACTTGCTTTTGGAAGCAGCGCTGTCACTACCCCACTACTACAATTGTTTGCTCTAGAGACTTGAAATTTATTTTCGGGGTAGAGGGAAGAGGGACCTTTCATTTATGTCAAACAAACTGTTTTGTAAACTTCCTAGTTTCCAAAATATAGGATTTTCAAAATTCGATTGTTTTCAAAAAAAACATAAAAAATAAAAAAGTTTTATTACAAAAAATAAAGATCATAAAGACCATTCGTTTGAGCCATGGCACAACGTTCTATCATGTTTGGTTTTCAAACTATCGCCTAATTTCGAAAACAAAAATTTTCAAAACAAATTTCAAAAATATAACAAGTGGTCCATAGGAAATAGGACGTCAGCTCGAGTCCAACGACATCTCATTTGTCAAAATCGGACCATGCGTTCAAGAGATATTCAACATGGCTGTGGCTTAGTAGTGGGGCAAAGAGGGTTCTGGAGTGGCCAAGAAGCGCCACCATCCCCCTACTGAGAAACTTCTACCAAATATTTAAGAAACAATTGACCAAATTTACTCCTCCAACCTTACAACTAGTCAATCCAATATAGCAAATTGCTCACTCTAAGCAGGAAAATTGCAATATACTGTTGCATCCCTACGATCCCCTAGGGATCTTATAGGGCTGCACCCCCTAAACTACACTATCTGCCCAATACCACTATACCCCTTCAGACCCTATTTTCGATACTACACATACACCATCAAACCCTAGAGGATTCAACACACAACACTTATTGCATCACCGTGACCCAACACTGGAAACAGACAGCAAGTGTGTCAGGAATGCACTGACATACCAGCTCAAGAGGGGCCAGGCCCATAAATTGACCCTCACATCAAGTATCGATGTCTGTGTCCTGCTGAACCCTTGCCGGTCTACGCCGCGACGGACGCCATCTGGTAATGTGCTCACGAGTCTACACTCCTACACAAATCCTACACTTCACCCTCTAACACACTTTGTAATTGTCTTGTTGTACATTGAGAACTTACACACTAAAGCTCACTAGTGAATTCACTGCACTTCACACATTACAATAATTAAACTACTTAGTAGTAGCATCATTGGTCTCACAGTATATTTAAATATTTAGTTGAACGATAACCCCCTACCCTCCAACCTTGACCTAGTAGGGTCCAATATTATCTCTCTCTCTGTGGTTAACAGCCGTGAGGCTGGTTGGCAGCAGCTCGCCATTCTTCCCGTTTCTCAGTCTTCCTCTTCAGTTCACAGTATGAGCCACAACCCATATCTTGCAGTATTTGACTCATGTACTCCAGTCTGGGTCTTCCTCTACAATTCTTGCCGTCTACTGTTCCCTCGATTAGAAGCTTAATCAGTCCATTGTGTCACAGTATGTGGCCCACGAGGTGATTCCTTCTTCTTTTTAAATATTTAAGGAAGCATCTTCTCTCTCCCACTCTTCTAAAGACTTCCTCATTTGTGACCATTTCTTTCCAACTGATTTTCATAATCCTTCTATAGCACCAGGTTTCAAATGCCAGTAGCCTTTTCCTCTCTCTCTCTCTCCTATTGTCCAAGATTCGCTGCCATATAGCGCGACGCTCCATACATAGGTCTTCAACATTAGTTTCCTCACATCAAGACTTATGTTCCTTGCAGTAAATAGGTTCTTCTTTTTATAGAAAGCGTTCTTGGCTTGGGCAATCCTACTTAATATCTCTCTGCTGCTTCTTCCATAATTCGTTATTTTACTTCCCAGATAATTAAACTCATTCACTTCTTGTATCTTTTCATTTCTTAACTCTATTGATGTCTGGTTTTCGCCATTTCTACTGCAGACCAAAATTTTTGTTTTATTTGTATTTATTCTCATATTAAATTCTTCCTCCATTATTTTGTCCATCTTACTCAGGATCTTTTGTAAGTCTTCTTCACTTTCTGCAATTAGCGCTATGTCATCAGCAAACCTTATCATGTCAACTTTTTCTCCATGAATATTCACTCCTGTGGCAAATTCTTCTCTTACTTGGTCGATCGCCTTTTGTATATATATATTGAATAGGTATGGGGAAAGGGAACAATCCTGCCGTACACCCTTTCTGATGTGTGCTGTTTCTTATTATCTAATTATCTGCAAACATTAGGCAAGCAGTTCACCTTCCGACCTGTAGCAAAGTACTGGTCAGCAGTTCTGCTCTACTCTGCATTCGCACACACGTATGATGTCCGCACGCACTGAGTTACAGTTGCGCGCCAGCAGGTTATCTGTTATTCCATCAACCCCTTTAAAGCACCCCCAACCTTGAGCTCACCAGACACTCTGAAAACCTGGAAGCTCTCCCTCGAGTTACGCTTGATTTATGCAACTGTTCCTTCCGCACCCCTAGAGACAACATCCCCCTAAACAACCTCAGACACCCCAACAAGCTACACACCACCTAGTACACAGCCTAAGTCCCTTAAAGGCTAAACAAGATTGGTGGAGGCGCTGGGGTCCACGTTTTTAAGGAGATACACACAACGTAACTCCGTGGTTCGATCGCCGAAAAGCCTCTAGCAAGCAAAAGCAAACGCCCGAGAGTAGATTTTTTTTTGGAGCGGCTTCGGTGGCGTAGTCGGTAGCATGCTGAACTGCTGTGCCCAAGATAGCGGGTTCAAACCCGGCCGAAGTCGTCGGATTTTTTAAGTGCGTTAAAAATCCTTCAGTATGCCTTCCTTCGGAGGGGAAGTAAAGCCGGCGGTCCCATGTCATAGATTTATGGCATGTAAAAGATCCTTTCACAGACTAAACTTTTGTAAAGCAAAATTTGTTAGGTTAGATTTCGTCAGAACGCTCTATCCAAGTTCCAACGTTCACCACTAGGTATCATGTTATCTGGTGGCGAAAGTTGGAACTACTTGAAATTGAACGGAACTTGTAGCTCACCCTTTAGGGTATCGGCTGGAAGCAGCTACAGACTCAGGCGAGCCGAACATGTCCTCGGACACTCCCAGCACTAAAAGCCATACGATAAATAAATAAATAAAATGGAGTAGATTATCGCGAAAGCGGACAGGCAAGCACCGAATAGGAATCAAATACAGTAATTAACTACCCACCAACCCTCCCCCAGATATACAGAAGGGATAACGAAGGTACCATTTAATACAGAATCCTCAAATACATAGCAAATACTTGCCTTAAGGCGGAGGCAAACTTCAATAAGTTAATGTGACTGCCCACACATTTTCCTTCTTTCACATAGAAAGAAGCAAGGGAAAACGTACCCCCCCCCCCTAAAATTACACGGTAACAAGTGATATCGAGGAAATTACGCAACAGTTTCAGAAAATGACCATCACCTCACGCAACGCCCCGATTAAGAAGGAGGTTACAGTGGCCCCAAAGTACATGCCCGCTGTGTCAGCCATACACACGGCGATCCCGCATGAAGTTACACGGCCTACATCGCCAGTGCACAGACAAATCATACAGAAACCAAGGCGTACATTGCTCCCCACCCCCACGAGCCAACCACCCAGAAGCGTAGTGTTGCCCATACCCATAACCACAATTCAGACAATGCGAAGCGTATTAGTACACACCCCTGCAAACACAATTCACACACCCCGCCATATACCGCTAGTTACGCCCACACAAACACTCAAACCATTCAGGGAGAAACACGTTAGAGCAAGGCCAAAGATCACCCTCCTGCAAACACCCGAGAAAGGGAATAGGGATCCACCCAAGTGGATACCGGAGGCCTATACCACATTAATGCATAGGACTCAAATTCAGCAGCAAAACGACCTGGATAGGCGGCTAGCTGAATTATCACAACGGATACACGAGATTAAACGTCCACAATAAGAAGAAACACTAGAATACACATGGCCAGCGATTCACAGAAGCCTAAATAGGCACAATCGGTAAGAGACAAGCCGAGGACCGTGCGAGAACACTTCAAATACATATACATAAAACATTACCCATCATACACATACAGACACTACACACTTAACGAACCAAATTTATAAAGGAAAATGCAACCCCTACCACATTGGCTACACGGGGACACATTGAATTGGATCTGAAGGGACAACCCTTTATCGAAGCAAGGAGGGTTAAATGATAAGCCAAACCCCCACACAGATTGCTGCATGGCAATAACTTGCAATATGATATTTTATGCACTAGGAGTACCAAGTGTTTTCTAGATATGGGGGGATAATATGCCACAAGATCATTTGGGTGAGTGGATAGCGTGTTGGTCTACTAACCCCAAGATTGCAGGTTCGCTCCTGGCCGTGGTAAGTGATTTTTGAAAGGCGGTAAAAATACGACACGCATTTCATACGATGTTGGCATGTCAAAGAACCCATTTGAATTCAGTAGGCCGTGGTCATAGTGGCTAAATTAATCTCGGGAGTTTCCGCCAACACAAAGTTCCTAATTTCTCTACTAGAAAGCGCTATAGTGTTCAAGGAGCTTAGATATCAAACCTCCTTGACTTTCATAGTGATTCAAGGAACAACGAAATTCGACATGCAAGCTACCCTCTGGGTGTCAAATTACAAAGCTTGCACCCGGCATCCGAGACCATACGATATTATTATTATTATTATTTGGCTTAGGCGTACAAAAAGATCAATGGAAGGCTATGTTTTATTACAATATTATATGTGCATAGTGACCATGTATTTTATATATTTAATGGCACAATATTGCCGCAAGATATACCCTGGGAAAGTGATATCCAAATGCCAGAATTCAAATAACCGGGCACTACATAGAAAATTCCAACCTAAATTGCAGAGCACAATTTTTTACACACACAGCAGCACTGAGCAGACATTATTGAGGAGAGACACTGCATGAGGTCATACAAAAATAGCGCACAGACATGAACAATATTAAACAGGAGGATATGAGCATGGCTTCCGCAAACAGTTAAAACAGTGGCCTAATTACTACAATGACACGTACGTGGGCAAGAACATGAATCGTCAGCCTGAGTCGGCAAAATACAAAGCTAATTCAATACAGCACTTTACAATCTGGCGATTGCTAACTTTCACCGCACACATACGACGTACATATGTGTATATACACAATTACAGGAGGCATTCACTTACACATGGCCAGCAGTTCAGAGTTCCTAAATTAGATACGGACACTCTAGGAGTCAAACTCACGACCTCCCAAGACACTGAGCCAGTCGGTGCACCCACACAAGACAGGGCAATCCAACCCACCCCTATACAGAACACTTAATACAATAACACAGCGAAGGGGACACTAAGATAGGCCCTACTGTGCCCGTTTAGACCGGAGTCCGCACGACCACATATGCATTTTACCAATAATCAGTCAGCACGAGAATCAAAATATCCCGGAGCGCCAGATGGGTTAAAGCAAATCGCAAAAACGACATCAAATTTAAAAAATGCTTTACTGATTTTTGGCTCAATGCAACAATAAGGATAGAAGGAGATTTAATTGGGAGTAACACATCTGGTGAAATTATCTCAGTTTATTTTAAAGTTAAAATCTGACTGCAAGAATGCTCAAAGCAGCATCATCCACGTGTGGCGATCCACACTCTTATTTACACACAATATACAGAAATTTTCCAAACACATTTGACAATCTTTTTGGAAACACAAGTCCGATTAATAGTCCTGTGGACTGTGTTCCAAAATTATTAATATTTAATTCCAGTTCAAAGTTAATTGTCCATACTGGAAATAACGTAGATCACTGTTTGACTATTTACATGACATTAACACTCGTAGAATAAATGTTTATAGAATTTCTTAAACTTTCACTTGTTTTTCCAGTTTCAAAAATATATCGTCGAAAATATTATCATCATCGAAGCAACACAAATTATTAACACATATTAATAACATCTGAAAAGTATTTGACCTTGAGCATAGCATCGAAGAACTGTGCGAAGCACAACAACAATTAATCGTTCTTCTGACATTAAACATTCGAGAAGTGACTCGATTATGAACTTCAAGTTCCAAACAAAATATATGATTTCTGAATCATCAACTTGATCAATAAATGGTTGAACCATTCAACTATTCAATTATCCACTTGGAAACATTATGAAAAAAATATTTATATTTATGGCCATTCTTAGTAACTTTCACAACTTGCAATTCTTCGACAGAATGCGGAAATTAGAATTGTAGCTTTATAATGAATTCATTTAGTTCATGGCACTAGGATTGAAAATATCCTTCAAATCATTCGTGGTTAAAGAATTATTTTAAATTGGCAGTGGCCCATTCTATTATTTGTGTAAGAACACAATATTACGACAACAACGGCAAAGGTCTTCCTCTGAAGAAGAATAAACTACTATCATGACAAATCCGGGTTCTAGCAAAATCAAAGTCTAAATGGAATTCGTAAACAAGGTTGAAATAAGAACTGATGGTTTCAAAGAAATAACCTTCGGGTTATTCATACGACGAAATGTGTGGCTCCAATACTCCTACTATAAACCTGAGCCATCGAACCTGCTATTTGATTGATGCTCGAAAAAACCTCTTCATTCCTGCGACTTAACATGCGCACCTGGGAATGGCATTTCAACTACTCCACACACATAAATTATCTTCCCCAAATTTATACAATAAATCAAGCCTCTGCTTGTTATCAACACTGGAAGATTAATAAACTTACAAGTTTATTTTATTTTACCATTCAGTTCAACCCGTGAATTTACCATACTTATGAAAAGCTTCATTTCACTTTCGAGTGTATTTACGTCATGATTTTATATAAATACAAAAATATCCTATTTGATACAAATATCAATTGCTTCCCGTTACATGCCTCTCTGTGTTATCTGAAAAATGTACTTTGCTCATTGCAAATATCAACTGTTCAACCAGAACTGAAATGTTGGTTGAATGCGGGCTTGCGCTAACCACTCTCCTTCGGAAAATCTCCTGTTCCAAACTAGAAATGATTAAACTACTTCATAGGCTCTTTCTCAATACATATGATTATTAGAAAATATAATATCCAAGAATTATTTAGAAAAATTATGAAAATTATTATTATTATTATTAGTGGATTTTTATTATTATTATTATTTATATTATTTCAAATATGTTTAATTATCATCTCATTATGTGAGAATCCACATGTTCGAACCTTCGAATATGGAAAAAATATCCATTCCTCAACAAAAATAAATTTAACTTTTACAGTTACATCGGGGTTTTCCGTGGTTTCCTTAAAATATGAAAAATTTAAATAAATGCTCGAAATGCTCGGTCATCGATCCTAAACTGTTCTGAGTGCTGAAAAATACTCAGAATAACTCTAACAAGTCTTGCGTAAATCATTGCAAGCATTAAATACGACGAAAAAAAAATGTGTTGGTCATCTGCAGAAAAAATAGTTTGTTCCAATTAGCTAGGCATAATATAATTCAAATGTGGCTTACATTTCTTGATGGTCTTGAAGTGTAGTAAACCTGGTCTGTACCAGATTTATCCATAGACATGCCCTATCGGACAAGCACGTATAATCCTTGTATCGGCCGCCATTGTAGACCCACAAATCGTCTAGTCAGACATAGTGGTAGTATCTTTCGACGTTTTAATAAACTGTGGTTCCATTTTAATATGGGCTTCTATCAAAGCCATAACAGTTTGTTTGAATAGGGTAAGATCTAAGTGATCTCTTCTTAAATATGTCAGTTGTAACATAACTCACTGTAATCTCATCAGTACAAGAAAAACATTGACAGTCTAAGCAGTTAACGGCTGTTCTGAAGATCGTTCCCTGGGCATGGTTTATTAATATCACCATCTGCCATGCGCTAAGCAACCTGCAGTTTCCCTTGCGTAGACTAATGAACGCCACCGTTATAGACTAGTCTTCAGTGTACTGACAGATCGAAGTGGTTAACTAGTTACAAAAATGAAAACTGACTTGAAATGGATTTAAACATCCAAGTATTAAGTTACTACTGGACTGTGACAAAATACTATTTTCTAGACAAAGTCTAGCATATGTCCTTTTAGAAATATAAATATTTCCACCAATGTCTGTAGAAATCAATCACCTCAGTGATTCTCCTCACCAGAAACTTACTAAGTTCCAACTCGTTTGCGCAGCACTTCTCGTGACTATCACGACTTGAAAAGAACTTCTGCGTAGATGCGGCAACCATGTGCCTTGGCTCAGCGTAGACGCAACTTGCTTGCCAAGTGCTTGTGTTAGAATGAGCTAACCATGCCTCCTCCAGCTGGCTTTTATTCAAAACGGTCAGGGTCACGCGTCATCGCCTGATATCTGGAAATCCTCATATCTCTTGAATCCCTGGTCCGATTTACTTGATACTAATTGCATTCTCTTTTATTTGGCCGTGCCAGTAATCTGATCCCAGTCTCAAGTCTCTACTCCATAGTTAACTATTTAATCAATAAATAGCCTCCACCTCTGCTATTACTCGCTACGTCACTTGACATCCAACTATCGGTAAAATTCTTCTAAATGCTTCTCGAAGCAATGTAGCGCGATATTCAAATATCTGAACTTTCAAAAGCGGCTGTAGCCTTTCCCTTGATATCTAGGTGTCTGAAACTTGGAATACCCATTCCTAGAGTTGGGCACACTACATCATAAAAGGACATAACACTCGAAACCAGGAACTCCCGGAACATGGAACACGGATCCCGATCCCCATTAACCCTATTACACCTGATATTTGTATTGTATTTATATTTGTAACATATATGCCAGGACTAACATGTAATTTATGTACCTTATATACATTAATGCATAAGGATATGGACATGCATTTAACTAATAAGTCACTACAGACATGAGCTACCGCGGTAATATGAATCGTCAGCATGAGTTGACAATAGCGCACAGTCAGCTAGCGCAAGGCAGTACACTGCTCCGTTACAACTTCCGCCGTACGCGATACACGGGACACATTTCAAGCGCCCAAGATATCGAAGCTACTTTTTTTTGTTATTGCAAACGATAGAGATAGCACTGCAGGAACAGGGTAGGACAATAACACGGGTTGACATACATAAGTACACGGAATTATATTATCAGGGAGCAGGGAAAACATTAAAGGAATGAACGCAGAATAGCACAGCAAATACAGTATGTGAAAATAACACGCCGATGCATAGAAGCGCGATGGGCCAATAAGAAAAACAAATAAACATTCCAGTCACATAGTTACAATCTTTCAAGTAGGACAGCTACACACAGTAATCACACCATTTGCCAACCCTACACGGACATACGGAAGACAGATGCCTGACGCAGCAAAGTTACACAGCGACACGCAACTACACAGCCACGCGACCAGCAGAGAATGCAAGTTATAAATATTGCTAAGAGGCGTAATTGACCAACATCGTTTAGGGCGCACAACACTTCGATTTTCTTTCATTTCATTTCTAAACTGGATCGAATTTTGTTTTTGTTTTGAAAGTTAAATTGACTCATAGTATACGGCATGGGACTAACATAGAATTGGAAAGTGACCAGAGAATTTCTCATGCAGCCTCCGATTAGGGAAATTCATCATCCATTAAAAAGGTCATTCGTTATCAGTCTACGAGACAGGGCGTACTGCGCAAGGCAGTATCGATTGGGAACTCCCATAACCTGTCCTTGGGCATCCGTTAAAGTCATAAAAATGCTAGCAGGTTAACCAATTCCGTGCAGACGTCACATGTAACGAAAATTTAAATAAAATTTAATAACAATATATTTCAAGGGAGGACAATAAGCGAATCCCAGGGACGTTCCAGATTTCACGCTAGGGTTACATTATGTCCAAGGAATCATTGCATTGGTCTTATAAAATACATTATTAATTACAAGAAATCAAATTCAAAATAATACCAACAGGAAAGAAAAGGCAAAGCTTATTCCCAGTTTGAAAGCAATCCACGTATTGATATACGCTAAGTGTCGGCTTTACCTAAATAGGGAATAACCAAATGCTGAACATATGACATATGGTCGCCAATGCTTGCGTCTAGTTTATATCCATGTGTATACACAGTCAGTGACATCTTAGCTAAAATAAGAGGCAACCATGGTAAGCACATGTCAGAATTTTATCTAAAGTACGATAACAACTGAATATTTACGAGAAACAAATGATTCCGTAAACTACACGTCAAAAATGCACTCTCAAATATATACAATTATACAAGTAGAAACATATTCCCAAATACAAGCTCACTTTTAAGCCTTATCTCAACATAGTTGTAAAATTAGACTAATAACAGGCTAAGTTTACGGCCTAAAACGCGGACTTATCGATAGTTGGAGGCAATAATCAATAAGGACGCAAAGGGTATTGACTGACTGGAATTGTGGCTGGTTTTCATAATAAGTTACAATAACAACAGTCCATTTAGAATCAATCCAATAATAATTAAATAGCTCAGAGGCAATGATCTCACTAACTGCATATAAGGACACAAGCATACACGCAGCTATCTAATTATACCCAGGAATAGACGACCAGTAGTAAGATGAAAGACACACCGATATAGTACCATTACATACAGTTAGGAAAACACAATCACACATTTTGCGTTATACACAGTTAGGACATCGCACCCATACATTTGCCGTTATAGACAGTTAGGAAAACACGATCACACATTTTCCGTTATACATAGTTAGGACAACACAATCATACATTTTACGTTTTACTTTTGGGAAAACGTGCCCATACATTTTCCGTTATACACAGTTAGGACAACGCGCCCAAACATTGTCCGTTATACACAGTTAGGAATACACGATCACACATTTTCCGTTATACACAGTTAGGACAACGCGCCCATACATTTTCCGTTATACACAGTTAGGACAACACGCTCACACATTTTCCATTCTATATAGATAGGGAAACGCGCTGATACAATTTCCGTTATACGCAGATAGGAGGTGCAGACCCCCAAAATACAAGAGGAATTGTACTGCCCACACAAGGAAGGGCAGGAACATGGCATAATTACATGAATTTTTCCTGCTTGTATAGACAGAGGGAGACAAACGGAGACACTCCAATATATTTAGTGATACGCAGTGTTAAAAGGACGCGACACAAATACTTTTGCCTGGAGTAGACGTGAAAGAACGCTGAAACCTTACACACATAGTGGAAGCAAAACAAAACATAATATATGGATAGCGTACACTCTGGAGAATGGCAAAACATCCAGTAAGTACACACTCGCGTAGGTGGACGACAGTATACCACAAGGAAATGGAACACAGAATATAATCTTTAATTATCAGCGCACAAACAGGCATACGTGAGCTGTATATAAACTAACATTGATCACGAAGCTCTAGTAACTAATAGATATTGTACACGCAGAAACACAGTTCACATGCTGGCAAAAGCATGGTAGTACAGAAACGGTATTACTATTATTATTATTATTACTAATATTATTAGTATCATAATTACCATTGCCAGTTTTTATTTAATAGGACATAATATCACTAAATCAGGACCAGGGATGCTATTTCTAGGCGGGACATATTCACCGTCGCAAGAGAATTTACTTTCATTATTCAGCGGCAATAATGGGTCAAATATAACTATTTTTTCTTAGCACCATGGACACACAAAGAATTACGATATTGGCATGCTAATTTCCCCTAGGGATCTTATACACACATTACGGAGACAATAGCGCGGCAACATACAATTAATACAGTAGCAGACACTAACATAAGGGGACACAGCGCATCATCAACACACGATCAAGGGAAGCAGAACGGCCTTGCGAACACAAGTTTGTAAATAGGAATACATCACTCAGCTCGAGAGAGGGGAGCGACGCGCGGGCGGTAGAGACAGCAGAACAAGCCATACACCACGTGATACGTGTTGCTTAGAAACCACGCGTGCAGAGGCAGGCGCGATACTAGACAATACATGAACACGCCCATAGAGTCGACTTACAGACAGCTCTCTCAGACAGCGCGGCGCCAACCGAGGCACTGGCGGCCATTATTAAAAGACCAGGTCGCAATAGCGCGATGTAAACAATGAACCCACGTGTTATCAAATCAGAGAGGACTTAAAAGTAGATACACGTTATAATGAACATAGGAATGCGATAAGATACGGAACACATTCAGCAGTATGCGAACATATGTGTGACACGGGGCACAGCTTTACTAAAATCGAGACTGATCTAAAAATAATTCGTCACGAATCGAAAGGCAGAACTCTCGACATAAAAGAAGCAATCGAGATTCACCTAGCCAAACAAAACAATCCCAACAATCTAAATGAACACACTTTTATGGAGAGTTCACCCCTTTTCGCTCTACTAAAAACACACCCTGTCGAAAACAAGACACAACTTAGCGATACAGCCAAGCTAGATAAAAAATAGGGGGGGGGGGGCAAATAGCGGTGGTTAAAGGTAAATATTATTTGGATCAGGTGTACTATGTACGTTTTTCTGCAATAAACCTAGGCCGAAATGCGCGGCAGTATAAAAGGTGCCGGGACGTCTTCAATAGACCGTGTACCGCTTAGTTTAAATGGCTTTTTAGCCCATGCGTGGCGAAGATAGTTCCACGGTCTTTAGTAGTTGCAGACTCCTGCATTCAATAGCATACACTCTTATCAAGACTTGGCAAAGTCACACAAATATACATGGCACTGACCTCTGGAAGAACATAGTAACTAAAGGGGGAGGAAGGGGAAAACCAGTTCCGCCCAGCTAACACTCGGGGTTAGTCGACTATAACTGGTCTCTAAGGAAACACGCAACTGCTTCAAGTTCCAGTTAAGAAGACAACTCGATAAGTATAAGCTTGTATTACTTCAGTATAACCATAGTTGATTTTGTAAAACCATATAATCACCCCTAACAGACAAATTCCGGATTTTCATCACTATTTTAGAAGTTTACCTAACATTAGATATACCACATATAACATACACCGATTGTTGCATTACCAACACTGCATCTAAATAATTGTACATATTGTATATATTTTTCTCCTGTAGTCTCAAACATAGACGTTATAGCCTAAGTGTAATGGATCTGATGATGATCGCTTGACGATCGAAACTGGTCTTCCTAGTGTATTTATTAATCTTATGTAATTTATTTCAGGATCAGGGCATAACCCAGCTCTATTTGGGTACATTCGTGTTGACCGACTGAAAAGCACCAAACATTTGTCCAATAATAATAATAATAATAATAATAATAATTCTGACTTATTATTATTGGGCATATTGATATTGGTTGCAAGGGGCGAGTAAAGAGGATTGGTGCACTTGCGGTATACCAGTTACGGAGACCAGCAGTAGCCACCGAATGCAACGCTTATGACTCGTAAAAGTGTATTTACTGATGATTACATTGATTCTTGGGAAAAATTAAGTGAAAAGTGTCAACCTCCAAAAGAGGCATTATTTAACAAATTATGTCAGGAAGATGTTAGTAAAGAAGACTATGAACATGCCAAAAATGTACACGATCAGTTCAAAATTAAAACTCTAGAGGGATATAGTGATAATTACCTAACTTCAGATGTACTTCTTCTTCCAGAATGCTTTGAAACTTTTGGAAACAAAACGCTAGAAACACACAGGGTGGATGCTGCACACTTCTTTACTTCACCTGGTTTAAGTTTGGAGGCAATGCTTCTTTACACCGGAATTGAACTCGAATTGCTACAGGATTACAATCAAATTCTTTTAATAGAGTCTGAAATACGTGGAGGAATAAGCCAGGTTTCTCATCGGTATGCTGAGGCTAACAATAAATACGTGGAAACATATGATTCCGAGAAACCGTCGCAGTTTTTTACCTATGATGATGCCAACAACCAATATGGGTGGGCAATGTGCCACACCCTTCCTTACGGAGGATTTCAATGGGTCTCTCCAGAAATAGAAACGCTAAAGAAAGACGACCCTGTCGGATACATTCTAGATGTTGATGTTGATTATCCAACTGACCTTCATGATCTTCACGATTTACCTATTCTACCAGAGAGTATACAACCTATGGATAAATCTATCAAAAAAAGAATTCCTCATATTGAAAATCGAAGGCGGTACGTTGTTCATCACATGGCATTAAAACAGGCTCTGCACCATGGACTAAATTAGATAAAATTTCACCGTGTTTTAACGTTTCAACAGAGACCTTGGCTAAAGTCATACGTTGATTTTAAGAACAAGCTTCGAATGCAGGCTATAAATGAATTTGAGAAAAATCTGTACAAGTTATTTAACCATGCAATTTTTGGAAAGACAATGGAAAACATTCGTAAAAGAATAGATATACGTCTTGTAACTGACAGCAAAAAGGCTGAAAAGCTAATAAGCTAAACAAACATTTATCGTAGAACAATTTATGGTCCTAAGCTAGCTGCTTTCTACATGGCTAAACGTAGCATATTCAATAAGCCTATATTATATTGGAATGTGTATACTAGATATTCCCTCCACTATGATGTCCTGCTACCCTCTTATGGATATAAAAATCTTAACCTGCTGTATATGGACGCGGATTCCTTTCTTTATTTATTTGGTTGAAAACCAACTTTGGGAATATTTAAAGACGAGGCTTGTGGACGTATTATTAAAACATTTCTTGGTCTTAGAGAGCTAAAATGTATGCTTTAGACATAGATGGCATAGAAATAAAAAGATAAAAGTATTAGCAGAGGCGTTGTCGAAAATTGTATAAGTTTCCAAGATTATTAGGATTGTATCATAAAAACGATGTAAATGGAATAACGATGAACATTATCGGTTCTAAACAACATACCATATCATCTATAAAACAAACACTCGGTTTTCTGAAGACTTCTCTGTCTTGGAGGTGACTCATGCTCTGAAGGAAACAAAATTAGGGAAAGCAGCAGGCTTGGATTGCATTTACCCGGAATTTCTAAAACACTGTGGCCTTAGAACTCTGAAATGGCTTGCTAAATTCTTTAGTGACATCCTAAGGAAAGGAAGACTTCCACCTCTTTTCAAAAGAACTAAAATTGTAGCCATACTAAAACCTGGTAAAAGCGGATGCAGTGCGGAAGATTACCGACCTATTGCTCTACTGAGTATCTGTTATAAACTGCTAGAGAGACTGGTTTATAACAGAATCTCAGCTACTGTACTACAGTACATCCCGGTCGATCAGGCAGGTTTTAGACCCGAAAGAAACTGCTGTGATCAGGTTTTAGCACTAGCCAGTCATATTGAACAAGGCTTTGAAGAAAAAAAAAAAAAAAAACATTGCAGTGTTTGTGGACCTATCATCAGCGTACGATACAGTATGGCGTAAAGGAATGATCCTGAATTTCCTGAAAATCATTCCTTGCAAGACATTAGCTTCACTGCTCAACAACATGCTCAGAAACCGACTGATTGAAGTACTCCTAAATGGAAATATAAGCAGGCCCTATAGATTAAATGATGGATTACCACAAGGCTCAGTCCTTGCTCCACTTCTCTTCAATATTTACACTGCAGATCTTCCACCTACTATTTGCAGAATGTTCATATATGCTGATGATATAGCCCTGAATGCCCAGTCCACAGATTTTGAGACTGCGGAAACAATTCTCACACAATATCTCCTAAAATTGGACAGCTACTTTGAAACTTGGCGACTGAAGCCCAGCATCAGCAAAACAGAGGTCAGTGCCTTTCATCTGGGTAATAGGAGGGCCCATTACATTCCCCGTGCAGAGGTCAACAGCTAAAATATTGCACCCAACCAAGTTATTTGGGTGTTGTGCTGGATCGATCTTTGATATACAATGAACATCTCTGCAGAACAGCAGCTAACACGTAACAACATCCTTCACAATCTCTGTGGTACAAGTTGGGGAACAAATGCGACTGTTCTTCGCACAACAGCTCTCGCCTTAGTATACTCGGTTGCTGAATATTGTAGCCCCGAATGGATCAATAGTGCGCATGTAGGAAAAGTTGATGTCTAGTTAAATGATACAATGAGAACAATATCGGGCACTCTCAAATCCACACCACTCAAGTGGCTACCAGTATTATCCAACATTCACCCTCCTCCCCTGCGAAGACTAACCGCTCTAAAAAGGGAATGGTCAAAATGCGCTGCAAATGATCTCTTACCCATACATCAGGCCTGTAATCCACAGAAGAAAGGGAGATTAAAATCTCGACATCCGTCATGGCAGCTAGGCAAGATGCTTGTTGAATCTTAGTTCAATATGGACGAAACTTGGCGAGAAGAATGGACTACATCAAACCGTGATGTGCTAGGATTGATCACCGACCCCTGCAAAAAATCTCCTGGTTTCCATCTTCCAAGAAAGATATGGTCGTCACTGAACAGAGTGCGGACCGGTCACGGAAGGTGTAACTTTTGGCTCCACAAATGGGTGAAAATTTCTATTCCTCAGTGCGATTGTGGCGATTCAGTGCAGACAATCCATCATATTGTGTTGGAATGCCCTTCGCGGTCCTTCAAGGGAGGATATGACGACCTACAGAACGCAACTGACGATGCAGTGGAGTGAATTGCTGCTCTGGACATCCAACTGTGACTTTTGGTTTCGTTTTCGATGTTACTATATATTTATTACTTGTATATGTTGTATATACTTTAGCATTACTGTATCCTCTGTATGTCATACGAAATATATATATATATATATAACTTAACAAAATTGCTTTGTGCACTCGAGATGATAAATGAGTAATTAATTCTAATGATATAGCTACAAATGCCTAGTGTCAATACTCAAACGTTAACCGTACTTAAATGGTTAAGTTATGGATAACAAAATCCTAAAATTAAACAGGAAATATATTACTCTACCTGCATCAAACAAATGCATAGACCAAAACAATTTAAGACATAAAACTTATTTTCAATACAACCTTGGAAAATCAAACCAAGAAACACACTCAAAAAGTCACGTTATACAGAAAGAGGGAAAAAGAAAATTCCAGTCATAAACCAACAAAAGTGCTACCTATAAGAAAAGAACAAAACGAGTACCTGCAAAATACATTTAAAAATACAGAATCAAATTACTCAAACAGACGAAAAATGGGAATTAACAGTGATTGATTAACAATTCCGTCACTTAAAAAAAAAACACAGAAAATTTTAGTTATCTGCACTAACACATATGACGAGAGCACCAACTACACCAAGTTACTAAAACAAAAACCACTACAGAAAATCAATATCGACCAAGCAATGAGCAGAGAAACGAGGATATCAATTGGCAAGAATGGATAAAACATGGAAACAGAAAAAGGTAAAGCAAAGAAACATCTGCACAAATTAAAAAATAACAAATGCATTAACAGTATGGACAAATAAAACAAAATAATACATAGATAATTGTTAATAAATTTACAACAAGAAGAATGTGTGAGAGAAAAGTTGTATCTGGAATACTTAATTAATAAAAATATTGTATAGACATTGCTTGTACTTTTTATTTACTACCCGCATTCTACTCTTAATTTAATTTTTAACCCCTAAACATATTGGTAGAGTGCCCTTAGGTAGCCGAAGCTAGGTCGCTGAAGTATAGTAAAACTTACTTATTACCTATTTATGCTCTGGAAAGGGGTATTTAGCCTTGTTATATTAAATGGTAACCTGTCGGATGCTGAGGTAGGACAAAGAGCTAAAAAAAAAGTGGTCACCCTACCGCAAGTAAACTTAGGCATTTTACTTATAATTGCAAGACCCCTGGCGTGAGAATAATTTTTCGTAAGACTGTATGTATGTTAACTCTGTCTGTAGGGTTATGCCCTAGTGCCGGTTTTAAGGTTGGTAAAGAAAGAGAGGTACAAAAGCTTGCACTTTATTAAACTTACTAAGTGTGTAATTGTGCGTAGCGTCCATTTAGCGCAGTAGTCACGGCCCTACTCTCTATAAGACTAACATGGGATAGTTGTGTGTGTGCATTAGCCCCTGGCTCAGCTTTAAAGGGTAAGCGGTAGCGCGCGCGGTAGCCATACTGCTTAGTAGCCTTGTGCTATAATTAATAAATTAAAAATAAAAATAAAAATAAAAATAAAAATAAAAATAAAAATAAAAATAAAAAACATAGAACTGAAATTATTAAATGTATTCTTGTGGCTTAATTCCATAAATATAAAAATATAAAATAAAATTAAATAATAAATGCACCACTTATGGTGCAGCTTGGGTAGTGCAACACCCTCAATTTTTTAAATGTATACATGTGTCCTTATTCCATAAATATATACATATAATAAATAAAAAATAAAAATTATATAAATAACAAATTAAATTTGACTGGAAATGCGCTCTGATTCACCCGTTGCACCAAAAGGGTGACAAGACGGACATCAACAATTATAGAGGAATCTCCCTGCTCCCGGTTGCTTATAAAATACTTTACAGAGTACCTTTGAACAGGTTAGAACCCCAAATGGATCCACTCATTTGTGACTACCAGGCTGGAATCAGACAAGGGCGATTGTGTGCTGAACAGATCTGGTGTCTAAAGACGATCTTACAAATGAGGAAATGTAGAAATACCGTGATTGCATTCATCGAATTCAGGAAAGCATACGACTCTGTTGACCGCGACACCCTCTTTAAAACCATGGAAGAATTTGGTATCGATCGTAAGACACGCAAAATCATAGAACAGACACTTACGGGAACAATATCCAAAGTGAAATTCATGGGCGAAATATCAGAGCCCTTCGAAATCATGACTGGAGTCCGACAGGGGGGTGGACTATCCCCAATCCTCTTCAATACTGTTCTGGAGAAGATAATTAGGGAATGGGAACCTCTTGTAAAGGGCATTCAAATTGGTATTAAAAAAGAGAACCGAACTAAAGTCAAATGCCTCGCTTTCGCGGACGATATTGCAATTGTCGCAGACAACAGATCTGAAGCGATTTAGGCAATGGAAAATGTCCATGAAATTGCACAAAAGACCGGATTACATATCTCTTACGACAAGACCAAATATATGGAGAGAAGGCCAGAAAATAAATCCCCGTTAAACACCAAATACGGTAAAATCGCCCAAGTCTGCACTTTTAAATACCTTGGTGAAATTATACAGCCCTCAGGACTTAATCGACAGAATCACTAAGCTCCAGAAGGCCTACAGGCTACGGAGGGCCCATTACAACAAGAAATGCATTTCGACGAACGCCAAATTACGATATTATGAAACAGTTATTCTGCCAGAAGCAACATATGCAACTGAAACAATAGTAATCGATGGTCATTCCAAGAATAGGGAACTGGAAAAGCAGGAACGAAAAATTCTACGGAAGATTTACGGAGCAATCAACAGAAACGGCATTTGGATGAAGAGACCTAGTACAGAACTCTATCAAAAGACCAATACGATAACAGACGAAATTAGAAAACGCAGAGCCAAATTTTACACTCACATACACAGGATGGCCACCTCTAGATTACCAAAGAAACTACTTGGTAGGGGCAGATGACCTCGTAGTTCCGCCCCTTAAAACAACAATAACTAACTAAACTACTTGGTATCATAACACAGAGTAAATGCGGCACAGAATAGCTTAAAGAGGTACAGAGAGACTCACAAGTAATCAATATAGAAAATGTCGAAGACCGAACTGAGTGCCAGACGTAAATCGCGAATGTTAAGTTTGAACCAAGATCATTACGACAACCTGGGAAAAGTGGACGGATGAGAGGCAGAGGGAACATTCCGCGAGAATGAAGAGATTTTGGAGGAGCGGAGGAGACACACCTCCAAATGACATCATGTTATCAAGTTTAATCGCTCTACTGTAGGGGAATTTTCGCTTAAATAAATAATAAATAAATTAAATATTAAAATAAAAACAAGAAGTTCCGGGACGAACTAAAGAGCCTACTTTTCATGCCAATGATTATTTATTCTACAGTATATGAACCTATGTAGAATAATGACGAAATTAAGTTGCTAATATCGAAATTTCTAATTAGTTCGAAATACAGTATACCTGGCATATTGTAGCCTAATAGAGCACCACAGTTGGCAGACCTGATGACTGAATATATTCTTAGTTCCATCTCTTAAGGTACACAATACAAAATTTGGTTGAAGTCCAATGAATAGCATGGACGTTACATGCAGTTAAACATTGGATCTAACAGCACGCGTAAAATCATGTTGGCAACAATATCATGCATGTATTGGTCATGAATAATCTGAAATAATATGATCTATTGTTGTGCCAATTTTGAATGAAATCCATTAGTTAGTATAGAAGTTACATGCATTTTAAAATTGGACCTATCAGCAGGCTTAGAATCATGTTGGCAGCACTGACGTATATTAGTTACTCCAAATTCATCTAGAATGCCAGGCACTATACGTGTGCAAAGTTTAGAGCTATTGGCTTGCATACTTTCTGATATATTGATATTGGGGTAACAAAAATAGGGACAGCACATATTAACAGTTGGCAGCCCTGGTTGTTCTTAAGAATACGCATAGTCATATCTGTTATGGTACACATAGCACATACGAAATTTGGTTGAAATCCAAATGCTAGTATGGAAGTTACATGTATTTAAAGTTGGACCTGTCAGCAGGCTTAGAATCATGTTGGTAGCACTGACGTATATAAGTAACTCCAAATTAATATAGAATGTTAGGTACTATACGTGTGCATAGGTTAAATCTGTCGGCTTGCATACTTTCTGATATATTGGTATTTGGATAAAATAAATTAGGAGCAATTATTAACAGTTGGCAGCCCTAGTGGATCTTAAGAATACGCTCAGTCATATCTGGTTATGTACACATACAACATACGAAATTTGGCAGAATTCCAATTGATAGTGTAGAAGTTATATGCATTTAAAAATTGGACCTTTCAGCAGGCTTATAATCATTTTGGCAACACTGCCATGTATGGCCTCCTGGAAATTAAACTGCAATGTTATTATCTATACGTGTGCCAATTTTGAAATAGCTCCCATTCATACCTTCCAAGATATCCAACATGGAGCTCAAATTTCAATTGCGATTTTTTAGCAGTTGGTAGCACTGACATCATTTTCAAATATAGCCGTGAGATATTCAGGTATAGATCTTTACTCCTACCAAATTTTGTTTCGATTGCTCCAGCCGTTTAGGAGTTGATAGGGGGGACACACACACCGCCAGCCAGACAGACAGACAGACAGAAGGACAGACAGACAGACAGACAGACAGACAGACAGCCACACATTTGCCCGATCTCATAAGTCTACTTTTTCCTCATTTTTGCAAAATGTGAAAAGTAGGCTAATAATAAACTCCACTATACCGGTGGCAAGTCCGGGGCCCTATCGCAAGAAATGGGAAAGGAGGAGTCGGAGGAGTAACACCTCGTTAAAAAACCTAGGTCCAGCTGACCCGGCTGGTAGTACCTGTAAGGGTCCCTTGCCAGGGTTACGGTGAAGTCCTCAACGGCATTGTTGGTGGAGCGGTTGAACTGCGGTACAGTAATAATGGCGGAAGGGGTCTCCTTGTGCTCGGGAGATCAGGAGTAAAAGGTATATGGTCCACATATATCAGGGTAGCGTCTGTCTCAGATTGAGCGACTACAAACAGCGTCTGTTCCAGATTGGGCGGCTGATTTTAATACTGGGAGGCTTACTACCTCATCAGTTATAACCCCGCTATCTTCGGGATAGCCTTTCTCAATTCTTTTCTTCACTTATGAAGGAAACACAAAGTATTGGATTATCTACCCCAGGTGGTAATTACCCAGGTGGTAATAAATCCACCTCCACGTATTGTGGAGTTAATAGGCCTGCGGAGTCTGGGGAGCCTGCTATGTCATGTAAGAAGAAATATATTATGTACTTAGCAACACTTCCATAAACTCTCTCCTTCAGATAGGAAAACTAAAGCAAACATTGGATGTTCTTGAGAAACATAACATTGTCATCACTGCATTGCAAGAAACACGATTTTGTGATGAAGAAGCTTTTGAGTCTCAAGGATTCAGAATTTATAAAGGAATACCTGGCACAAGAGTTACACAGAACATCCCTCATCTTGGTACAGGTTTTATAGTCAACAAGAAAGCTGTTGGGTCAGTGCTGGATTTTACATCATTCAATGGAAGACCATCGACATTGTCATTTAGATCACTTAATAAAGCCTACACCGTGGTCAATTTTCATGCAACGACGAACTTGTCAAACAAGAAAGACCGAGAGCAAACTAATATATTATGGGAACAATTAGAAGACGTGATTGACAATATTCCAGCACATCACACCACCATCCTACTCGGTGATTTTAACGCTCAAGTAGGAAGAGAGAAAAAGTTTAGGAATATAGTTGGAAACTATCCCGCACATAAACGAACAAACAAAAATGGCGAACGGCTGATTGACACCTGCGTTTAAACATCTTCCTAGGAAAGCATAGATATGGAGACATCCAAATTCACTTATGGGTGAATTTCAACTGGATCATGTTGCAATATCAAAAAAATCAGATCGTGAAATCCAAAATGTGAAGGTCCTGCGTAATGCGAATATAGATTCAGACCATTATCTGTCCCTTATTAAAATGAAAGGTATTCCGTTTAGGAACAATAGAGTGAATGTTGAAAAGGGAATGAAAACGCAAAAGTACAACATCGGTGGTCTGAAGTCAAATAACACTTTTGCGGAAACACTCCACAACAAACCAAAAGATGGAACATGGTCTACTTTAAGGAACGCCATTTTTACTGCGGCTTCGGAATCCATTCCTCTCGATAGAACGCGCAAGCACCCTTGGTGGAACGATCAATGTGATCACGCAATAGAGGAAAGAAGAAAAGCTTGGATCAAGTGGAATAACAAGAAAGACGATGTGAACCTTGAGAACTTTCTCTGCATCAGGAAAGAAACTTGTAAAATTTTAAAATTGGCAAAAAGAAATTTCCACAAATCACAAATTATTCAAATTGAAGATGATTTTCAAAGACACAAAACAAGGGATTTCTATCAAACTTTTAAGCACCAACTGTCCAAATACGTCGCCCCTACTCTTCACATCCGAGGATCTGATGGTAAACTTAATCTCAATAATAAAGACTGTGCTAAAGCCTTTGGAGAATATTTTGAAACCCTTTTGAACACGGACATACCTACTGAACAACTTGCTTTCTATCCTAGCGTTGCATACCACGACAGCTCACCACCCTCCGTCGAAGAAATAACACAAAACATCAAGGCGCTAAAAAATAATAAGGCCTCTGTGGAGGATAGTATTGTGGCTGAATTATGGAAATATGCAGATAATGACTCCATCATTTGTCTCCAGAAAACCATTGAAGAAATATGGCATAGTGAAAAATTGCCGGAGGATTGGACTTCCGCCATAATTCATCCTATACATAAGAAAGGGGATAAATCCGACCCAAATAATTATAGAGGTATTTCACTGGTATCGGTAACGTACAAAATATTTGCAAGGGCTCTTCTGAACAGAGCAGAACCGATATTAGACCGTCAGTTAGGGGAATATCAAGCTGGTTTCAGGAAATCAAGATCCTGTCCTGAACAAATTCATAACATTAAGACCATAATTTCCTACTGTACGGTACGATCAAAACCTTATGTTGTGATTTTGTGGACTTTCAAAAGGCTTATGATTGCATTCATAGAGACACAATTATTAACACCTTACGTGAGTTTGGCCTAGATATTAAATCAATTAATTTGTTCAAAGCAAGCTTAGAAAACACCATTTCTAAGGTCAAATTTCGTGGTGAATTGTCCGAAGCCTTTGCAATCAAGACTGGCTGTAGACAAGGTGATCTGGGATCACCGATGCAGTTCAACTGTGTCTTGGAAAAAAATATAAGAGAATGGTTAACAATTTTACCAAATAATTATGGTATTCGAATTGGTTATAAAAAAGAAGACCTGAATATAAACTGTCTCGCTTTTGCACATGACATTGCTTTGTTCGCTAATACAATGGAAGAGGCCACTGACCAACTTAATAAACTACAAACCATAGCTGCTAAAACTGGACTTAAAGTGGCCTTCCATAAAACTAATTTTATCACAAATGTCAAAGATGCCTCAAAATTCATCACGATTGGTCTGCAAAAAATCAAAGAAGTCCGAAAATTTAAATACCTAGGGGAATGGATTACCCCTAATAATTCAGAAATAGCTGCCATTGAGAGCAGATGTAACAAATTGGAAGGTGCCTTTCAAACCTGCAAAAACATTTACATAAGTAAAAGCTTGTCCCGGAATGTCAAACTTTGTCATTATAACACAGTAATTAGGCCGTCAGCACTGCATGCCGCAGAATGCTTACAGATGACAAACAAAGGCCCATTGAGAAAATTAGAACTTAAGGATCGGAAAATTCTAAGGAAAATATTAGGACCTGTTAATGATAATGGTACTTACAGAAGAAGACATAACAATGAATTATTTGAACATATAGAAGATTTGGTGAGTGTGATGAGAAAAAGGAGAATGTCTTTCTTTGGACATTTGGAACGGATGGAGCATCATCGACTTTCATATCGAATCCACTCATCAATATCTAAAAAAAAATCCTATTGTAAATGGTCGATGCAAGTTAAAAAGGACCTAACAGAAGCTCGAATCAATCAAGCTCTGGTTTGGGATAGGAACCTGTTCAGAAAGGCGGTTAAATCAACCAGTAATCTACACCCTTTAACATCTGTGATTCCTCGCCCTCACTGCAAGTGGACGGAAGAAAGGAGAGCAGAACATTCGTCAAGAATGAAGATCTACTGGCAGACAAGAAATCAAGCATTACAGTGATCATATGAGTGAAGAACATCGTGGTCCCTTGATGGCCGAAACGTCTCAAAAAAAAACAACAACTATAAAACTGATATTTTAAAATGCATACTTGTGTCCTTATTGTCTTATATAAAATATAAATAATAAATTAAATATTAAAAGAAAAAATACTAATAGCAATAATACTACTACTACTAATAATAAATGAAAATAATTCTTAAACAATCAATAAATAATAAATAAATTAATCATAGTCAATAACCAAAAAATAAATATTAATTAAGAAAATAATTAAAAATAAACAATATATAAATAAGTTAAAATAGAACAAAAGCACCAAGGGAGGTCAACAGAAATTACCCTTGTATTGGTAAGTGTGGGTAATAGGGACTTAGGGAGAAATCTGCGGGATTGTGGGTAAATGTGGGGATTTTTAGGGAATTTTGTGAAATCTTCGGAATTTCTGGGATATTTCAGGGTGTAGTGAGGGGTTGTGGGGTGTAAGAAACTTAAATTTAGGTTTTGCACTTAGGACCTATGCTTAAAATTAAAAAGTAACTTGTACTAGGGTTGCGCACTGCGGCCATCTTGTCTACTTGACCCTGGCCCAGCTATGACTCTCTCTATACAATCAGAATGGGGTTGGCTCATGCGGCGGCCATCTTGCACTTTAGCCACTGCGCCAGGATCGGCCATTTATCCCGACTTGGGATGTTTCCTAACCTGTGTCCATGACCGCTTCCTCCCCTATTCTTATCTCAAATACAAATATACACACGACTACAGACAACAGAATAACACAGTTCTCTGACAAATTCTACATTCTCCTGTAAATGGATGTTGAAATCCTTAAATGAAACAACAGCAACAAATACCTGGATGTATTCGATAAGTGGCTTCCTTGTTAGTTGTTTCAGCTGATAAACTGGAAGCATCAGTCACATAACTTCCGTCCTCTAGTTTCACCTCCGCATCCCTTCCAACCCTGTTCACAAACACAAACAAAGCAAGAAATGAGGAAAACTCCATGCTTTCAACAAAAGAGTCGTGATTTTGCTTATAGGTGGTTGAGTAAATGATACATCAATTCTTGAGGTAAATTGCCGAAAGTGCTCCACCAAATAAGTTCAGATGTCTTACGATTGTTAATATTATTATTCATCCCTGAGAATAGCGAGAATGCGGGAAAAGCATTTAGTGAACTTATGAATCCTCAGAACCCAAGGAATTCATAAAAACTCCAATAAAAACCAAACTTAATAATATTGATCCTCCAAACAACGTTACAAGAAGTAGGGGAATTGAAAAAAACTATAAGGCATGTGGAGAAGATCAGAACTTTGTAGAAATGTGGAATTATGCAATTCAGATTTCTTTCCACATGGCTCTAACTAAAATTTGGATTACAGAAAACTTTCTTGACCATTGGATAACAGTGATCATTCATCCTATTCACAATAAGGGTGTCAAGACGAATCCGGATAATAGGAGACTGCACTTACAAGATTTCTACCCACATCTTATATAGTTGTTGTTTGAGTCTTTAGTCTTTTGACTGGTTTCATGCAGCCCTTCATGCTTCCCTGTCCTGAGCTAACCATTTCATCTCTACATAGCTACCACACCCTACATCCGAGGTAATCTGTTTAACATATTCTAACCTTAGTCTACTCCTACAGGTCTTATTCTCGATCCTTCCTACCATAACTAACTTTGCCATTCCTGGGCGTCTTAGATTCTTAGTTTGTGTGATACCAACCTATCTCTTCTCTTCATTAGCGGTCGCCAGAAACATCTCTCCTCTCCCACTCGGCTTAATACCACTTTATTTGTAACCCTATCTACCCGTCTGACCTTCATCATTTTCCTGTAACACCACATCTCAAATGCTTCAATTCTCCTCTTTTATGTTGCTCCATCAGTTCAAGTTTTACTTTCATAGAGCGCCACGCTCCAGACAACGTCTTTCAAAAATTACTTCCTAATATCTATATTCGAAGTCAACAGATTCGTGTTCTGTAGAAATGCTTTCTTTGCCTGTGCTAACCTACTTTTTATATCCTCTTTGCTTCGTCCATCACTGGATATTCTGCTTCCTAAGTAACAGAAGTCTCCTACTTCCTTTAGCTTTTCACCTGCCAATTCGATGTCCATAGGGGTTTCTGATTTCTTTCGGCTGTATTCCAATATTTTTGTTTTACATTTACTAATTTTCATCATGAATTCCTTCCTCAAGACAGAATCTAGAATCACTAGGAGAAAACAAGCTATGCGCATCACTATGAGAAGGGCTACTCACAGAGCTTAATTTTAGACATCAGCTGTCCAAGTTCGAATCTCGGTTGGCGCATAATAAAAGTTGTGCCGGCAAAGTGGGGGCAGGACAGAGCGTTCTCCGGTCTCCCTTGTCAACTTAATTCCGACAATACTTCATTATCAATAATGTATCGTCGCCCCAAAGAAGTGCGACCGGGTGGAACCGTGTTAACAGCAGCTGGTATAACTAAGGGCAAGATCAAAGCCGCTCGTGTTGCTTTAGTCGGGGTTTATAGCGGAAACCCGTAAGGGGTGTTCTGGGTTTTTATTTAGTACAGGATTCATTTCGTCCATCAACCTGACTGCAGGCCTTAGTGGTCTAGCTATACGGTTAGTCGCTGTCTTACTGAGTCCAAGTCATCATCATTAGTCGTTTAACTCATTTCTGAGCATCATGACCTCATTTCTTCACTTCATTAGTAACTACATCCTTGACGAGACGTCTCCATCCTAAGCGATCTTCAGCCCTTCGTAAGATATCGTGAAGAGGTAGGCCGGTGATCTTCGTTGCTTGGTCTAACCATCTATACTTCTTGGTCTTGTACCTTCAATTTTGTCTTGTAGAATAGTCTTTTCTAAATATATTGTCTCCTTCTCTCCTCAAAGTGTACCCCAGGAATTGGAGGTAACTTTCACTAACACGGGAAGATAAACGTTTTGTGATGCTGAGTTATTCTATAATGGAGGCATTAGTTCTTCTTTCTGTCCATGGTATACGTAGCATCCTCCGCCAACACCACATCTCAAAGGCATCTATTCGGCTCTTGGCATTAGGCTTCACAGTCCAGGTCCCACAACCGTGTAAGAAAATAGAAAACACCAGTTATTTCACCAATCGCATTATCACTGTTTTGGATAATGCCCGGTTCTGCAATTTAACCATTGCAGCACGTCCTAAGACAATAAGTCGTTTTTTTTCTTTATCACAATATCCCGTGTTATTGATTATGGACCCCCAGGTATACACAATCACGCACCAACTCCAGATCTTGTAGGCTTCCTTTCATTTGAATTGGGACTAGACTTTGTCGGTTGATAACCATTAGTTTGGTCTTTTTCATGTTGATTTCTCGACCAAAATCCAAACTGATGGTTTTCACTCTGGAGAACAATTCATCAAGATCTTGCCCACTTCCTGCAATGAGTGTAGTATCATCAGCAAAGTGTAGATTGTTAATTTTCCTAGCATCGATTGAAATTCCATGATCCCAGCCATGCAATGCTCTTTTCATTACGTCTTCTGCGTAGATGTTGTAGAGTTGGTGTGATAATATACAACCTTGCCTGACTCCATTTGACACATTGAAAAATTCTCAGCATTCACCGTCCACCCTTTCGGTTGCATTATGACTGTTATAAAGACCTTTCAATAATGAAGTTAAGTGTTTTGGGACTCCATATTCGTTGAATACTTCCCACAGCTTGTCCCACTTGACACAGTCAAAGGCCTTTTTATAATCAAGGAAACAAATATAGGCAGGGACACAGAACTCGCGGCATTTTTCAATTATCCGCCTCATGTTTTGCCTGCCAAAAAACCTGCTTGTTCTGCAGAAATCTGAGCTTGCAAGGACGTTTTTAATCGTTGATTCATTATGTACAACAGGACTTGACTAGCATGTGATGGTGCGGTAATTACAACAATCCCTAAATGACCCCTTTTGGTGAAGGGGAGTGAGAACAGATGTAGTCCAGTATTTAGGCCATTCTCCAGTTTTCCACACTTTATTACATATTGAATGTAAAGCATGAAGGCCTTCTTCTCCCATTACTTTCAGAATTTTCCAAGTACACGGGTTCAAATCCGGCTCAGGTCAGTGGACTTTAAAGAGTGTCTTTAAGAAGTACTGTGGGACTAAATACCGGCATCCCGTCGTCTGTTCAGAAATAGAATTTAAGACGGATGTTAAATACTAGATTTTGTTGTTTCATTTGAGAGGCTTGGCCATTGTGGTCATTTAGCCCCATGTAGTGTGTGCAGAATTTGTCTGATAGCCTGTGTTTCTGTGGTGTCAGTAATAGTATATGTCGGATTATTAGAGTTGGAATTGGGACAGGTGCCCCGAGGCTTGAAGTAAGGTACTGTCCCAGCATATGCTTCAAGAGAGTGTGGAAATCCTGGGGTTAAAACCACGTTGGATAGCCGTTGTCAGTACCGTACCGATGGTGAGACTCGATCCTACACTCACGAGAATGAAAAGTATACAGCTGCTTTGTAGACATGCATTTAAAACAATATCTACTTTCTGGCGGGTTTTTCTAGCACCAGGAGGTTCTCGAATATCTACAAACATATTTTTATTTTTAATAAACTAAATAATAGCCGGTAATAGTAAGCTGTATTAATACTAGAACCACATGCAAAGTTCCAAGTAGAAAACTTATTGAAGCAAGCAGGAAAAATAGGTTTACAAATCTCCATCCCCAACACAGAATTTATAACGAATGTTCAGGATTGCCCTGATGTAATAATCTTAAACCAAAACTAAATACACAAAGTTAACTCATTTAAGTATTTAGGTGAATGGATAACTATCAATAACAATGAAAAAAAATAGCTTAGAGGTCCGAGCAAAGAAAATGAACGTACCATTTCAAATCACAAGAAATGTATACAAGAAGAAGGCATTATCATAGAACACTAAAATTAAACATTACAATTCTGTGGTGTGACCTGAAGCACTCTTTGGAGCTGAAACATTAAAGTTAATGCGGAAAGGTGCCATAAACGAAATCATGCTCATGGAAAGAAGATTGGTTTGATGCATCGTTGGATCAAGGAAAACAGAAGCAGACAATAACAGACCACGACCTTAACAAGGAAATATACATCCATGTGGAGAACATAATTCACACCATGCGCAAGACGAATGCCATTTTTTGGGCATTATAATGAATGATGGCAGGCTAACAAAACATATTTTTAATAAAATTTAAAACATAAAGTTCAACCAGCGTGGTTTACACAGACATTAAAGGATCTTAGGGAAGCCGACATTGACATTACAGATACATATAACAGGAATTTATTTCGAGACAAAATTCAAAAAGTGATCTTCAGGGAGGAACAAGGGAGACAACGAAAGCAGCCTCGGAACATTGAACAGCTCCGAAAGCAGAGATCAGAGACGATGAAGCGTATGTGGGCAGAGAGAAGGAAGACATGTGGCAAGATTTGAAGTATTGATTTTACGTGCTCTGTAATAGTGCTATTCGATTAGATAAATAAATAAATAATAATAATCATTATTATTATTATTATTATTATTATTATTATTAATATTATTATTTATTACAGTTATGGCATTGTCTACGCACAACGTTTAATATAATAAATTTACCAAATCTTATGGATTTAAATTTTCTAATGTACTGTATAGTCTACTATACCGTAGACCAATAAGTAGTGTCATAGGCCATAAGGTTGGCTGAATCCTAAACCGATCCACCCTCACTTGTCATGTAGCCACTCCCCTTGAAGGTGTGAATGAGCTGTTCATTGCCATTGGCAGACAGTGAGGAGGTCACTCACCTTCAGACTCTAGTGAACATTTCACTGCATTAGAGGGGAGGCTAAAAGCCTCCGTGGCTTAGGCGGCAGCACGTCGGCCTCTCACCACTGGGTCCGTGGTTCAAATCCCGGTCACTCCATGTGAGAGCTGTGCTGGACAAAACGGAGGCAGACAGGTTTTTCTCCGGGTACTCCGGTTTTCCCTGTCAAAATTTCATTCCAGCAACACTCTCCACTATCATTTCATATCATCTGTCATAAAAAGGAAGATTGTAGTTTTACGTGACCGTGAATCTCGTGATTATAAGCCACGGGACCTCCTTTTTACGTGGAATCCGAACCACAGGACATGGCATTTCACTTCGAAAATCTCACATGCATTGACCGGGAATTGAACCCGGACCGCCTTGGTGAGAGGCATACAGCTAGACCGCTGAGCCACCACTCCCCTATATCATCTGTCATTCATTTAATCATTGCCCCAGAGGAGTGCGTCAGGCCTCGGCAGCCGGCACAGTCCATATCCTCGCCGCTAGATGGGGGCTTCATTCATTCCATTCCTGACCCGGTCGGAGACTGGAAGCAGGCTGTGGATTTTCATTTTCAGAGGGGAGGCTGGCGGGGAGAAATCAGCTGTGTTGCTGAGGCGAACCCAGACTATTTGCTTTTCCAAGACATTGACCGACGGGATTTGTGATTTAATTTCACCCACACTAATTAACATACGACTGCATTTTTTGAAGGTGTTTGCTTAGAATACCTTCTTCTATCACCAGTTCAACGGGGTACATATATTTCAATTACAACCTGTATATAATAAGTCCAGTCACAACAGCTATTGCAGCAAAATTGCGACTTTATGAAATAGTTACACAGCCAGAGGTTACTAGCGAAACTAATTTTAAAACTACTAATACATCTGAAATAGGAAAAATACTTAAAACATAAAAATACGGTAATAAGTAGAGCATGCCCTAATACACAATATCGATATCAAGTTCGGAGAATAGCTTCTTCTCGTATAATAGGGAAGGTAATTCCGCCCATGGTGCACCCTAGCCCAGGAAATAATAATACCCTGTTTTATTACTTGATATTGTTCTTTATATAAATCATCGGCAGAGTCCTGCACGGCTCATGGTGTAGTGGATAGGACTGTTGACTATCACCCTGAAGGTCTAGGATCGGTTTCCTAGCTCTGCGAATACATTTAATTTTGACAAAACGAGCAATTAAATTGAATTAAATAACTGCAATAGAGTGTTTTGAAAGAATCCTTGGCTCTCGACAACACCAGAGCTGAAAGGTAAGAACATCAATCCAGTTCAATGATTTTAAAATAATAATAATAATAAAAGGGCCTACTGCGCCATTGCCTGTTCCAAGCTCAGGATCTCATATCGCAAGCGATGAGGAAGGAGGAGGGGGAGGAGTAACACCTCGTTAAAAAATCTGGGTCCATCTGGCTCCGGATGGTGGCACCATGTAAGGGCCCCTGCCTGGGGTTACAAGGTGAAACTTGGTCAACGGTTCCATCACCATAAGAGGAATCTTGGATTCCAAACGGTGGATGGAGCGGAGGAGCCTGGTGGTGTCACAACACAAAATTCAAAATCCAAAAGCTTTTGTTCCCAGTTTGGGTGGCCGTTGGTCAGTGTCCCTTTCCCAGGTTAGGGGCGGCTGAGAATAACCTCCAGGGCCCACAACCTTTGTAGTAAATTCGTGGCTCTAGAAGTCACCTCCAAGAAATTATCAATCATGGAAGATTGTGAAGAGTGTGATGTAAGTTCTGGGCACGTCTCAGGGAAATATATGTGATGACCCGGCCCACAATTACACCACACAATTTCCGAGAAAGAACAGGGGAGTGAAAAAAAAATTAAGCAGGAAAAACGAATGTGCCTTAATTTTAGTTTGAGAATTTACGAAGAAAACGGCTTGGGTGGCACGAGACAGAGTATCTCCGGGTCGGTACGGGGTGGGAAAGAGGGGGCCATCAAACTAGAGTTCGCAAAGACATATTCCTGGTAAGGCCAGCTTTAACAAAAGAAATAAGAAATGACACAGATAAATAAAGATAAAGTGGGAAAAGAATCCTTATTTATTCATGGATTTAGATTGCATAAAAATTCCACATTCTGCCTATGATCTCGATGGCGTAAGAAACCCTAAGTTATGGTGTAATGTCCTTCTCAAACTTGCCAAATCGAATCAATAAAATAAAATAAAATTAAATCACAGGACAAAAATAAAAGTCAACTAAATATTTCTTCTTTCGCTACAGGGATTTATCGGCGCACACGACACGAAGATTATCACTCATCCCTGAGCGACCTAACTACAATTAAATTTGGATATAAAATTTACACCATCAAATAAACAATCTAATGTGTCTTGTGATGCGAAACTGCTTGCAGAGAAATTGATACCGGCATTTTACTAACATAATTGCACACAAAATAGTCCATTTAAATATTCAAACATATTTACAATTATCATAACTGGCATTATTATTATATGAACTTATTTATTTTAGTTCCATTAAATCAAAAATTGTTTTTATCAGTCCACTGATTATTATAAACAGTTCAACAAAATTATTATAATCAATTCAATAAACTTTTAATCAATTCAATAATCATCCCTTAAGCCACTAATTATTATAGTATTGGGATGATCACAGTTCTGCTTAGTCTCCTACTTTCAGACGAACTTTGCCGATATCTCCCGAACGCATGATCGTATTTTAACGAACGAAGTGTTGTTGGCGTTGGGATGACGTGCTCTTCGCTAAGAATGTGTATTGGTATTTTTTTTTAAATTGTTGTTTTTGAAATTGGCGCTATTTTGGAAACGGTGAATTCTGGAAAAACGTTTGTTTGACGTGAATGAAAGGTCGCTATACCCTCTAGACTGACAGCAAGTTTCAAGTGTGTAGAACAAAAAAATGATAGCCTACTTTCTCGCGAACTTTGGCGATAATTCGCGACCGCATGATCGGAATTTACCAAATGAGGTGTTGTTGGCATTGGAATGACGTCCTCTTTGCTAAGAATGTGTGTTGGTATTTTTTTTCTTTGAAAATTGTTGTTTCTGAAATTGAGGCTAATTTCGAAAGGGTGAACTTGAGAAAAAACAATTTTGTTTGACGTTAATGAAAGGTCCCTAGGCCCTGTAGGCGGAAAGCAATCTTCAATCTGTAGGGCAAAATAAAACGATAGCTTACTTTCTTGCGAACATTGGCGATAATTCGCGAACGCATGATCAGATTTTAACAAATGAGGTGTTGTTGGCATTGAAATGACGTCCTCTTTGCTAAGAATGTGTGTTGGTATTTTTTTAAATTGAAAATTGTTGTTTTTGAAATTGGCCCTATTTTGGAAACGGTGAATTTGAGAAAAAACTTTCCTTGACGTCAATGAAAGGAACCTAGCCCCTCTAGGCAGAAACCAAGTTTCAAGTCTGTAGGGCAAAAGAAAAATGAAATTTGAAAAAATGGTCACTATTTTGGAAACGGTGAATTTGACAAAAAACGTTTGATTGACATGAATGGTTGGTATTTACCCCCGCTCTACCCGCACCATAAATTTCAAGTCTCTAGGTGAAAACCTGTGCATTTAAATTGGTGAAAACATGTGTTTCCGTCATTTTTGTAACTACGGAAAATATTTCCTAATATTTGGGAAACGGAAAATATTTCCTGAACCCATGGTCGTATTTAAACATAAGGGGTGTTGTAGGACTTGTGGTGAATCCCGCCCCCCTTTGCTATGGACGAGGTATGTCCACCCCAAAATAAAATCTACCCTTACCCAGGGGTGTTTTTTTTGTATGTATGCGCACTTGAGGGCTCTTGTAAGAGGGCGGGATTTTTAAATGATTATTTATAGATGAGTTTTTTAAATATTTATTAAAGAACCAAAAACTAATAGGTCATCCGGTTTTTCAGTATCTCGCTAACCAATAATGCGATTTAAACATATGGGGTGTCGTAGGACTCGTGGTGAACTTTCCTTTTCTATGGATGAGGTATGTACACACCAAAATAAAAACTACCCTTAACCGGGGGTGAAGAAGTGTTTTTTATGCATGCGCACTTGAGGGCTTTTGTAAGAGAGCGGACTTTTTAAATGTGTATTTATAGATGAGTTTTTTTAATCATATATATATATATATTATTTCAGTAGTATAGATCCCTCCTGCGGCACTCACAAGCGACCGATCGTGAAAATGAGCATTCAAATGAAAGAGAATATACATTACCAGTGACGAATTGCACTCTAATTCCACAAATATCAATAATTTCTTTAAAAAGTGACTTTTAAAAAACTATACGAAGTGTGCGATTTGCAGTTACTGTTGCTGCAGGAAGATACGCTCCATAATTGCTGTCCACTTCACATTTTGACCGCTGTGATGTCTGTTTCATGTCATTTTAACTTTCTGGGGTCTTTCCTTTATCATTTTGCATGGATTTAAGAAACAGTAAATTAAAGGAATGTGTACCGTACTCAAATCGTATAATTTCATAAATTAGCAGTGACGAATTGCATTCTAATTTCATATATATACATTTTTGTAAGAAGTGTGCGATTTGCAAATACTGATGCTCTAACATGCTGCAATTATGAGTTGTCGTCTAACCCCTTAAAACTATAAAACGTTAATTATTTTACTGGTTTTTCTTCTGCATTCTAATTTCATAAATATCGATCATTTCGAATGGTTTTCAGAAACAGTAAATCAATGGATTGAGTAGGCTACTCTAATCGTATAACCGGTGAGTGCTACGTTGTCTCAACCCTTAGAACTATTAAACATTAAGTTAATTCTTTTTCAGGTTTTTCTTCTATCATTTCCCGTGGTTTTCAGAATCAGTAAATCAATGGTACTCAAATCGTATAACCGGCGAGTGTTACTGCTAAGCTTTCAGTCAATGGACTCAGCACACATTATGATTTAAACTCAATCGTCTAAACAATGAATTTATCTTCCGGTTTGTTAATATGCCGCGATACAGGTTTTTCTTCTGCATTCTAATTTCATAAATCTCGATTTTTGTAAGAAGTGGGCTTTTTGCAAATACTGTTGCTGTATCATGCTACAATGTGAGTTGTCGTCTGAAACCTAGAAACTATCATCATCATCATCATCATCTTATAGGCCTCATAAATTATCAGTGATGAATTGCATTCCAATTTCATAAATATAAATTTTTGTGAGAAGTGTGCGATTTGCAAATACTGATGCTCTAACATGCTGCAATTATGAGTTGTCGTCTAAACCCTTAAAACTACTAAGCGTTAATTATTTTACAGAGATTTCTTCTGCATTCCAATTTCATAAATATCGATCATTTCGCATTGTTTACAGAAACAGTAAATGAATGGAGTACTCTAAATCGTATAAACGGCGAGTGTTACGACGTCTAAAACCTTATAACTATTAAACATTAATTATTTTACAGGTTTTTCTTCTTTCATTTCCCATGGTTTTCAGAATTAGTAAATCAATGGATTGGGTAGGCCTACTCAAATCGTATAATTTCATAAATATCGAATAACCGGCGACTGTTATGATGATCCAATTTTCAGTGATTGCCTTCTTAAGTTAGGGAACGTACAACTTGGAATTCTGACTGGGAGTTAATGTATCGAATAACCGGGGAGTGTTGCGGCTAAGCTGTCAATCAATGGACTCAGCACACAAATGCCATTAACAGTGACGAATTGCATTCTAATTTCATAAATGTCCAAGAAAAAAACCAGCCACAGCATGCTGTCATGCTGACGCTCCAATCAAGAAAGCGAAAGCACGCCTGTAGGTAACGTGCAAAGGAGTTTAGCACTGAGCGCTACACATAGGACTAGGAAAGCTGCCCTGCAGGTAGTGTACTAACGAGTTTAACGTTGATCGTTGCACTTAGGAACAAGGAAGCCTCACTGTAAACGGGGCGTGAAGAAGTTCTCCTAGGAGGGCTGTCGTGATAAGGGAGAAAGAGGCTCCTCAGCCAACAAGATAAAGCAGGAAATCTCGACCAAGATGCTTTCTGCCCGGAGTGCACCCAGAAGCAACAAAATGGAATTCTGCCCGATATGTCAGAGGCAATGCTCTATTGAGGACAGCACAATCGAATGCAATAGGTGCACAGAAAAGATCCACGAGAACTCTACTGGCCTCATTGATCAGGAAGTCAAAGACCTCGAAAGAAAGAACAGGAAACTGATATGGCTGTGTGAAATATGTAAACCTGTACCAACCTGTACGGTGGTAATAGCCACCCTTGCCGAAAAGGTCGAGGACCTAACACAATACATCAAAACCAGTCTTCAGGAAAACATGAAAAATGAGATCAAAGATGCAGTATACAATGCTCACAGAAAGAAACCAGCCACAGCACGCTCTCATGCTGACGCTTCACGCAAGAAAGCGAATGCACCCCTGTAGTAACGTGCAAAGGAGTTTAGCACTGAGCCCTACTCACAGAACCGGGAAAGTTGCCCTGAAGGTAGTGTGCTAGGGAGTTTAACGCTGAAAAACAACAAAAAGGAATTCTGCCTGATATGTCAGAGGCTATGCACTATTGAGGACAGCAAAATCGAATGCGATAGGTGCAGAGAAAAGACCCACGAAAACTGTACTGGCCTCATTGGTTAGGAAGTCAAAGACCTTGAAAGAAAGAACAGGAAACTGATATGGCTGTGTGAAATATGTAAACCTGAGGCACTGGACATGAATAAATCCTGTAGGGTGGTAATAGCCTCCCTTGCCGAAAAGGTCGAGGACCTAACACAGTACATCGAAACCCGACTTCAGGAAAACACGGAAAATGAGATCAAAGAAGCAGTATACAATGCTCACAGAAAGAAATCAGCCACAGCATGCTCTCATGCTGACGCTCCACTCAAGAAAGCGGAAGCACCCCTGTAGGTAACGTGCAAAGGAGTTTAGCGCTGAGCGCCGCACACAGAACCGGGAAAGCTGCCCTGAAGGCAGTGTGCTAAGGAGATTAACGCTGATCGTTGCACTTAGGAACAATGAAGCCTCACTGTAAGCGGGGTGTGAAAAGTTTTCCGATGAAGGCTGTCCTGATAAGGGAGAAAGAGGCTCCTCAGCCAACAAGATAAAGCAGGAAATCTTGACCAAGATGCTTCCATAAATATCGAATAACTGGCGAGTGTTATGATGATCCTATTTTCAGTGACTGCCTTCTTAAGTTAGAGAACGCAGAGCTTGGAATTCTAACTGAAATGTAAATAGTGTTCTATAATCATTTGGTTGAAATAAACACATAACAACCTTTCTCCTTAAGTCACTCATTATAAACCTATTGGGAAAGTACGACTTATGAACATGCGAGATTTCTCGCACGGGTCCGCTAGTATTTATTAAAGAACCAAAAATCTAATAGGACATATGGGGTGTGTTAAGGACTCGTGGTGAACTCTCCTTTTCTGTGGATGAGGTATGTACACCCCAAAATAAAAACTACCCTTACCCGGGGGTGAAATAGATTTTTTTTGTGTGCATGCGCACTGGCGGCTTTTGTCAAAGGGACTTAACAACACTTTTGTTAATATTTTCTGAACCACTGATGGGATTTTGCCATAGGCCGTATCCTAGAACTTGGGGTGACGCGTTTTTTGAATGTATGATTCATTTTTTGTCAAAAGGGCCTAACTACCCTTTTGTTAATATCTCGCAAACCAATCATGCTAGGGACTTGTATGAGGGGTCCTAGCACTTGGGGCGACGTCCGCCTTTGGTGGGTGAAACAACCCCCCAAAATTGAAAAATCAATATCTTGGAAACTAAGAATCCTAAAATTAGGAGTGATAGCTCAAAAATAGGTGATGATATAGGCTTTTACCTCGATTGGTCATTTCTCCCCTAAAACAGTAAAAAGTAATTTTACGAAAAAAAAAACGTGTTAAACACTTAAAAATGACAAAAAATGATGAAATATAGCAGGGGGTGAAAACTACCCCCAAATTGAAAAATCGGTACCTTGGAAACTAAGAATCCTAAAACTAGGAGTGATAGCTTAAAAAAATATGTCATGACATACGATTTTACCTGGATAGGTCATTTCACCCCTAAAACTGTAAATAGTGATTTTACAGGAAAAAAAGGTGTTAAATGTGTAAAAATGATAATTGAACCTAACATCTTTTGTTTTTCTTGAAAAATAGTAGGGGGTGAAAACTACCCCCCAAGTTGAAAAAATCTATATCTTGCAAACTAAGAACCCTAAAATTAGGTGTGATAGTTGAAAAATAGATGATGGCATACGCTTTTACCTCGATAGGTTATTTGACGCATAAAACAGGGAATAGTGATGTTACAGGGGGAAAAGGTATTAAACACCTAAAAAGCATATGCGTTTTGTGAAACCATGCTTTAATGGACGTGTGTGTGGAGGATGACTGGCTTGCTAATAATAATAATAATTATTATTATTATCATTATCGTTATTATTATTATTATTATTATTATTATTATTATTATTATTATAATTATTAGGTAATTATGGATTAATGTGTAGGCTATATAGTAGCGGGGTAGTACGGGTTCTGCTGCAATTTAGAACCGACCTTACTCCACTACTAAGCCTCAGCGATGTAATATTTGCGAAGGCTTGTGAACCCATGGCTGAATTTTGACAAATAAGGTGTCGTTGGACTTGGTCTGACGCCCTCTTTCCAATGAACTACTTGTTATATTTGTAATTTTTTTTGAAATGTTTGATTTTTGAGAGAAGGTGATAGTTTCAAAACTAAACATGATAGAATGTTGTGCCATGGTTCGAACGAATAGGCTCTATGACCTTTATTTTTTATAATTTTCTCTTCATGTTTCTTTTTCAAAACAGTCCAATTTTGAAATTGTTATATTTTGGAAACTAGGAATTTTACAAAAAAAGGTTTGTTTGACATAAATAAATGGCCTTAACCCGCTCTAACCCCAACATAAATTTCAAGTCTCTAGGAAAATAACTTGTTAGAAGTAGTGGGGTAAGGCCAGTTCGGCTTAGTCTCCTACTTTCACATAAACATTGTCGATATCTCCCGAACGCATGGTCGGATTTTAACGAACGAGGTGTTTTTGGCGTTGGGGTGACGTCCTCTTTGCTAAAAATATGTGTTGGTATTTTTAAAAATTTGTTTTGAAAATTGTAAGTTTTCAAATTGGCGCTATTTTGGAAACGGTGAATTTTAGAAAACAGTTTGTTTGACGTGAATGAAAGGTCCCTAGGCCCTCTAGGCGTAAACCAAGTTTCAAGTGTGTAGAAAAAAACAAAATGATAGTCTACTTCCTTGCGAACATTGGCGATAATTCACGAACGCATGATCGCGAACGAAGTGTTGCTGGCGGTGGGGTGACGTCCACTTTGCTAAGAATGTGTGTTTTTTTGAAAATTATTGTTTTTGACATTGACGCTATTTTGGAAACGGTGAATTTTGGGGAAACGTTTGTTTGACATAAATGAAAGGTCTCTACCCCCTTTATCCCCGAAATAAATTTCAAGTCTGTAGGAGAAGAGCAAATGAATTTTGAAAAATAGTCCCTATTTTGGAAACCAAAAATTTTACAAAAAAATTTGTTCGACATAAATGAAAGGTCCCTACATCCTCTACCATGAAAATAAATGTTATGTCTCTAGGACAATAACCATGCATTTACAAATTTTTTACCTGCTTTTTAATTTTTTTTAAATGAAACGTGGTCGTAGACAAAGAGCCGGTAGCGCTGGGTGTGTGTTACAACGAGGCTATTACCGGCCATTGTGAATACAGCAAATCGCTATTTCGACGGGGCGATTCATGGCAGAACGACAGATCGAGGGGTCGCTTTTTCAGATATTTTCCTATGGCGAATGAATAAAGGCAAATATTTCGAAAATTCCTAAAGAGGATCTTTATACATATTAGTAAACGGGTCGTGGGCAACCAGACAAAGTCATAATGGTATGAGGTGAATGAAAGCGAGACGTTTGATAGTTGTCAAACAACTTGAAGAACTTGCTTTGTATGTCGTGCTGAAAGCCTGAACGACAAACAGTAAAAATCTGCTCGAGCATGGCTGGCTGGCTGACAGAAGGTGAAATGTTATCGTGATTCAAGAATGTGAGCGGACGTGACAACAGGCCAATGGAAAATTACAGTGACATAGAGGTCACTTGCAGGTTAAACAATCTGACAACTACGTTAGAGAGATAACAGAGTAAGCGACTACAACTCCGCCCCCTACCATTCCCACAGCCAATTGCCGGGTAAGCGCGTAGAGGGGGCCAGAGGGGGCGGGAGAGGTGAGGGGTTGGGTAAGAGAGCGTTGAGCATGTCATGGCGCATTGCGCGTCATTCCTGTTTTAAACAATACACTGTGCACATATACTGTGTTTTATCCATGTTAAACTGTGTGAAAGGTGGACAGATTCGTGTGCTCTACACCCAATTAGTGACCCTATTGGATACATTATATATTTGAGTTATGTGTGGGACTAACACTGTTTATTTTATTTTAAGGGTAATTAATGTTTAAATTATTATTGGTTTGCAATTTTATTCATGGATTGTTTTTATTTTGTTTGTTTTATATAATCAGCATACCTGTTGTGACCAAGGAGAGAGAGACAGAGACAAACCATTCCACTCGAGCCTAGGAGAAGGGAAAAGCAGGGCTTTTTTGACAAAGCAAGGTAAGGATTTGTTTTCTTATATATAACCTGTTTGATTTTGATTTTTTTGTTTATGAAATGTGCTATTTGGAATGGATATACTCATAAAGGTTCATTTTATTTCTTTTTTACAGTGTGAGTCCGACAACTGCTGTTGAAAAAACTGAGAACGTGTGTGTTAGGGACCATTTTTTTACCGAGCAGTCTACGGATGAAAACTCTGGTGAGATTGTTTATTTTTTAGAAAATTCATGTTTAGCCACTGCAGATAGCTTAACTTGGGAACACCTCGAGTACTATTTCAAGTCACGCGTGAGCACTGGTCGTGTGGTCAATGTTAGTGAGAGTTTAATCCCAAAAGACTTTATCGAATTATGTTTTGAAATTTTTAAAGACCAAATTTGTACAGCGCAAAGGTTGCATACAGCATTAAAGGCCAATACACAACTCATGTGCGATTTCATATATAAAAAGAAGGACGGTGAGCATAACAACATTTTATATTGGCAGTAAAATGCGAGAGCTTATGATAGCAGATAATCTGAACGAGTTATATCTATGCCATGTGGAGAATGCCTTGCTATCAACATTTGATAAACTGCAACAAGGACCCAGTGGTTTAGCATTAGACAAAATCCAATACCAACAAATCAACATTTGTCAAGTTAACCCGTTGAATGCTGGGTCTATCTTTATTAAAACACCACCAGCAATAGCTTTGAAGAAGGCTGTGGTGAATATTGATAATAAAGACGATGAAAGATTCCTGTGGGCTGTGGCTGCCTATTTGGAGCCAGCACAAGACCGCCATGGTTCTGGACCAGGAAAGTACAAGGTCAAGTTTCAGGATTTGAAACGAAATTTAAATTTAAATCGAGTGTCGTTCCCTATGGACTTAACGGAAATCCAAATGTTTGAACAAGATAACCAGGACTTTTCGTTCATGGTGTATGGCCTTGATGGTGATGAGATTGTGGGTCATCTTTATGCTACAAAAGAACCGAAACGACACCACATTAATCTTTTATATCTGTCTAAGGGACAGGTGAAACACTAATGCCTGATTAAAAGCCTGAGTATATTGCTAAGCAGTCAAATGTCCAAGGACAAGTGTGCAAAACATATTTGTGATCGCTGCCTACAATATCTTACCACTCATATGCTATTGGAACGTCATAGGGTGGATTGCGTTTCTCAGGAAGCCGTGAGATTGATATTGCCACAAGGGGACAAGGCTGTGTTGAAAATCAAGAACATTCATAAGCATGACACTGTCGTCGATGTGGTGTATGCAGATTTCGAAGCTCTCACCACACCCATGTCGGGATGTGAACCAGATCCCACCATCAGCTCAACTACACTCATACAAAAACATGAGCCCTTTGCCATAGGATTTAATGTGGCGTGTGCCTATGACCCCATGCAATCCTTGTACAAATCCCGTGAGGGGCCAGATTGTGCTAGATGTTTTTATGAACTTGTTAAGTTGGCTCATCATGTACAGGAATTAATGGACCACCCAGTACCCATGAGCCTATCTCCAGAACAGCAGCAGCAGTATGAGCATGCCACGACATGCCATATTTGCGAAAAGCCTATTTTAGGCGGAGAGGAAAAAGCAGAGATCTCTCGCAATTTACGGGAGAGTTTCATGGAGCTGCGCACAGTAAATGCAATTTGAACTTTCCAGCTCCTCGTTTTATCAGTGTCTTTTTCCACAATCTGGCGAATTATGACATTCAGTTTTTGATTCGTGAATTGGGTCATGTCAACAAGGGCTCGTTTACCATTATCCCCCAAAACCATGAGCGTTTTACAGCCCTGACATGGCAGTTGGGCGACTTTAGCATTCGATTTTTGGATTCCTTTGAGTTTATGGCATCCTCGTTAGACAGTCTTGTGAATGGCTTGGATGAGAAGGATTTAAAAAACACCAGAATGCATTTTGAAAATTCTGAACAATTTCAATTGTGCATTAGGAAAAGTATATTTCCGTATGAGTTCTGCAACAACTGGGACGTGGTAAAGCAAAAAACCCTCCCACCACAAGACAAATTTTAATAGAAACTAACACGCAGTACCGTTTCCGATGAAGACTATGCACATGCATGTCAAGTTTGGCGAGTGTTTGGCATTAAGACGCTAAGTGAATATGCTATGCATTACCTAAAACTGGAGGTATTGCTGGTCGCCGATGTGTTTCAAAAATTCCGTGAGTTGTGTCAACACATTTATGGTCTTGACTCGGCCCACTATTATACGAGTCCTGGGCTCTCATTTGATGCCGCTTTGAAAGATACTGAAGTGGAATTGGATTTACTCACTGATGTAGACATGGTTCTAAATTTTGAAAAGGTCATTCGCGGTGGCTTCGTGTTGCATAACCAGCGCTATGCCGAAGCGAACAATGTCTACATGCATGATTATTCACCAGACAAACCAGAATCGTACTTAATGTACTATGAAGTGAATCATTTGTATGGCTACGCCATGAGTCAGTCTATGCCCTATGGGGAGTTTGTTTGGCTGACAGAAAAACAAGTGTCAGAATTTAATGTCAACAAGGCTAGCCAAGAAACAGGCCGTGGATATGTGTTAAAAGTGCATATTGAATATCCCTCATCCTTGTATGATGAACATGCGGATTTCCCATTCTGCCTAGAGCGAATGGTTCCCCCCGACAGAAAAGTGAAAGTTGAAAAACTCATGGGCACACAATACAACAAAAATCGGTATGTGCTACATATCCAAATGTTAGTGCAATGCCTAGCCCAAGGCTTAGTGTTGGTGAAAATCCATAGAGGTATTTCGTTTGTTCAAAATGCATGGCTCGAGCCATAAATTCAACTCAACACAGAGCACCGACAAATGGCGACACAGCAGTTTGAAATATTTTTTTTAAAATTAATGAACAACTGCATGTGTGGCAAGTCAATGGAAGATGTCCGCAAATACCGTGACATTAAATTGGTGAAGGTCTGGGATGGGCGGTGGGGTGCCCGGCGGTACATTGGCAAACCAAATTTCAAATCGATCAACATTATCGATGAGCATTTGGCCACTATTGAATTGAGTAAGACCAGCGAGCGTGACCATGAATAAGCCCATTTGCTGGTGGCAAGTCATTTTAGCCTTTTCCAAATCGGTCATGTATCTATTCCACTATGAGTTTGCCAAACATTATTTTAAGGACGTATCTATATTGTATATGGATACGGACTCTTTTATTTACCACATTCGCCACTGCAACCCCTATGACGTCATGAGGCAGCATAGTGACTGGTTCGACACCTCTTCCTATAGCGCCAAAAACATGTTTCAACTGCCCATGAAAATAAGAAGGAAATGGGCGTTTTAAAAGATGAATGCGGTGATTCCGTCATGACGGAATTGGTAGTTTTGGCCTCTAATATGTTTGCTTATCGCACACTAGGCTGTAAGGAAGCCAAAAGAGCAAACGGTGTAGGTAGGGCAGCGGTAAATCGCTACGTGTAGACGACTACTTAGCGGCTTTACGCACTAGCAAAGCTATGTCCCATACACAGTACAGGATACAATCCAGCAACCATCATTTGTAACTTGTGGAACAGAGAAAGCGCACCCTTGCCTCTATGGATAACAAACGTGTGTGGGCTGATGACCTGCTTACCAGCCTGCCCTGGGGTTATGACCGCAAGGAGGAGGACGAGTGATTTTTCTGTTTGTTCGTTTAGGGAAATGGCTTTTTTGTAACTCGTAGATTTAGTCCAGTCAAATTAGGATTTTTTGCTGCATTAAATCATGTAGTTCCAATTTTTTCTGCAATGTGTAGAGGAAGGTCCCCTGAACAACGCCTAATAAAGTCCCGTCGATTTCAGGTGCTGCGGGGGGCAGGAGGGGGGCTCGAAGGCCCCCCTTTATCGTTTTTGGCGCATAACTTTCAAACGGTGCATCTTAAGGAAATGTTATACTTTCCTAACTGAAAGGTAATTAAATGCCCTACAAAATAGTATATTCATTTTTACACCTTTGTGTTGCCTTCTTCGAGATATGAGCTGGTGAACATGGAACATTTGCAGAAAAATATGTAGCGCCTCACGTTTCTCGTCAAACTTGCCCTTCCAATCCATTTGTCTTCCATTTTACAGGAAAGTCGTGAGGAAGGAAGTTGTAGAACACGAAGTTGCCTTCAAGAAGATATATACTTATGCTAATTTATCTTTATATCTTTAAACGTTATAGCGTTTTGACGTATCAGGGTCGGTTTCAATATTTCGCTAGTAAACTGCTCATTATTTTACTTATGTTTTCAACGGCTTTAACACTCTGTAACTCGTTATTTATTGATTATGTAAACATAAATGGTATTTATTACCCATATAAATAATGTTATATACCTAGAATGTATAAATATATATGAACGCAGTGGCGTATATATGATTGTTTTGGGGGGGGCCCAATATTTCGGAATACAATATCGTTTTTATGGAAATGAAAACATGATCAAAATCTAATAGTTTGCAGTCCAGCCCATCGGAGTATACCGGTATATATATATGTTCTGAAGAGTTCGTTATTTTTCGTTGTATATATTCTTTAAAAAATAAGTTATAAATGCCTCTTTTATAGTTAACGCCACTGTTACCCTCTTATAATAAAAATAAATTTACTTGTTGGACGAAACTTCTGCGATGCTTTTGGTTTCGTTAGGATACCGCTCGAAACATTTGATTATGGCTGCTTTGCTTCTCCCAAAAATGGCAGAAGTGGTATCACATCCAGTGAAGCCATGGATAAATAGAATGTACTGGCAGAATGGCAAGGTCTGAAGTTGTTGGGAGGAGTACAGTCTGTCTTCTGTGTTGCCTCGTCCAGGCTTCATGAAAAGGACATTCGTGCCTCGTGGTGTGAGTGCCACGAGTAAGACGAGCAGGTCTACGTCCTCGCCAATTACCACCACAGTCGAATGAGGGGTATGTTGTAATCCATACCTGACAATGCTGCAGTCAGCGTCTGCTTTGCCTATAGTGAACTGTATACCTTTTGCATCCAAGGCCTGCGCTAACATACTAATCAGCTTAATTTTGTTTCTTTCGTTGGAAACGAAGTTTTCCTGCTGAACAGAAGCCACCATGTTCCCATCGAAGTCTATATCCACTGATGTTTTACTTGATGCTCTCCGACGTTGTTCGCCTCTTTTCGTGGAACTCGTGTCTTCGTAACCATCAAACACAACAGCAGAGTTGTGGCCGTAATGGTTGATAACGTAGGACACATATTGATCGCAGATGGAGGGGAACTTAGTGTTGTTGTTCCACTTGACTCTATGAAGAAGAAAGCCGCCATCGATTACCGTTAAACAGTTCTTCAGGTTGATTATTTGACTGCATGAATGAAAGGCATGGTTTTCCACATCATCCCTTCATCAAAAAGAGTCATGGGATATGGGGCTAACTCACACTTCAACAGCTCCTCTACATTCCCTTCAGTTCTCTTGTTTACAATGGTTCTCTGGAAAATCATTAAAGGCTCGACCACCACTACTTCGTTGTCCAGTTCGATAGTGTTGCTCATAGCAGCCAAAGGGACTACTGCGTTCTTCTTACACAGCCTAATTTCTGAAAAGTTCATTCCAACAAAAGTCCCCATTGTACCGGTTCCGATTTCCAATGCTTGGTAACAGTTGATGTTGCTGGTTCCTATTAAACCGGTTGAAAGGGACATCAAAGAATCACGTACAGCAAAAGGCGGGTGATTAGTCAACCACTGTGCAAGCTTTCTTCTGTCTTGAGGATCCAGCCAGCTTTCTGGCTGACAACAACAGACAGTATATAATATTAGTTATATGGGTTAAATACGATTTCTTTTCATAATGAAAATAAATAACGTGATACAGAGTGTTAAAGCTGTTGAAAACGGAAGTAAAATAATGAGCAGTTTACTAGCGAAATCACGAAACCGACCCCGATATGTCAAAACGCTCTAACGTTTAAAGATATAAAGATAAATTACCATAAGTATATATATCCTTGAAGGCAACTTCGTGCTCTACAACTTCCTTCCTTACGACTTTCCTGTAAAATGGAAGGCAAACGGATTGGAAGGGCAAGTTTGACGAGAAACGTGAGGCGCTACATATTTTTCTGCAAATTTTCCATGTTCACCAGCTCATATCTCGAAGAAGGTAACACACAGGTGTGAAAATGAATATACCATTTTGTAGGGTATTTAATTACCTTTCAGTTAGTAAAGTATAAAAAAATTCTGTAAGATGCACCGTTTGAAAGTTATGAGCCAAAAACGAAAAAGGGGGGCCTTTGTGCCCCCCTCCTGCCCCCCGCAGCACCTGAAATCGACGGGACTTTATTATGCGTTGTTCAGGGAACCTCCCTCTACACATTCCTAAAAAAATTGGAACTACATGATTTAATGCAGCAAAACCATCTTTTTTGGTCTAATTTGACTGGACTAATTTAGTATTTTTTGTATTTTGTGGCAACCCACTTAGGCGTTTGGCTCTTTAAAAGCTTTGTGCAACCTTATTTTTATAAATTTTTGATTGGGTTGAGAAATTCAAAATGGATTGTGGTAAATGGTAAATTGTTTGATTTTTTTAAAGCTGTACAAAAGTGTTATTTGTCTTTTTTTGTGTGTAAATATTCAATGAGTAACAGTTTTTTAAAGTAACTTTAATGACTACTGTCGACCAAAATATTATGTGCACTCGAGTTTGAAGGTTGTTTGTGAAGTAACCAATAGACCTACATAAAATCCAATAACATCATCATTTTCATCGTTCTATTTTACGTTAGTTCATGTAGGTTTGGAATTTTTAGTTTATATTTTAATATTTTTTATCGCAGTTGAAACACTAAAAGTGCCCGTTTTTAAGCGTGTTTCAACCATGCGTCACATTTAAGAATTATTATCTCACAAACCCGTCATCACATCGAATCCAAGTTTTAACACAATATACATTGGAATGTTGTATAACTGGTTTATTAATTTAAAAATTTTGTGTGTTCAAGAACGAAAGTTGATATCATTTCCGTAAGGTATCTTTTTCTCAGCTGTGGGTCGTTCGAAAATATAGTTCTTGGTTGCGTTGTAATCCTTATACGTCAAAAGGTTATGCTGTATGACTGTGAAATACGTAAATTAATTCACTTATTTTATATCGGTTTGTATTTGTACGGGGAATTAAGACATGGTTCACCGGCCAGCCACTCTGGGAAATGCAGTACTGCGTTGCTGATATGGAGCCCATCACTTCTGAGCGAGGCGCGCCATGACGCGTGATGGAGCCTTATTGGTTCGCGAGATATTAACAAAAGTGTACTTAGGCTCTTTTGACAAAAATGTATAATACATTCAAAAACAGGGTGCCACTCCAAGTCCTACGACCCCTTATACTAGTTTCAAGCCTTATTGGTTCCGAAGATATTAAAACGCGCATGACCTATTAGTTTTGGATGTTATGATTAAATTTAAAAAATACAACTCAACTGTAAATCAATATTCAGAAAGCCCGCCCTTGTACAAAAACCCCAATTGCACATGCGTAAAAACAAAAAACAAAAATGTTAATTCATATTGGCATCCAATCGTACACATGTCTTTTGTTTGGAACAACGTTTAATTTCATCATAGCATTGAACCGCATACATGTTGTACATGGAAAGCAATGTTTAACGAAACGATTACTATTTCACCCCCTAGTAGGGGTAGGTTTTATTTTGATGTGGAAATAAGTTGTCCAGAGGAAAGAGGGCGTCATACCGAGTCCTACGACACCTCATGTGTCAAAATCCGACCGTGGGTTCACAAAATATTAATTATTTAACACGGGCATTGACCTCGTAGTTCCGCCCCTTAAAACAACAATTACTAACTAATTATTTAACATGGATGCCGCCGGAGTAACGCCGGGTGGGTTTAAACCACCACTGCTCCCCTACTCATGTTTATTGCAAGAATTGGTCTGATAAGCCATTAGCGCCATCTTCATCGTCTGGACTAAGGATTATGGAACTGCAGGCGAGAAACGTTAACTCGGATACGAGTATTGGTCGACGACGACTCATCTAAGCGATCCCTGATTGACGTTAAACGAAAAATAAACGCGTTCATTTCAAAACAAAAATCAAATCTAAGCACAATCTCATCCTATCATAAAAAAGGTAATAACTAATACAACGCAAATATGTAACAGCAAACAACCCCCCCCCCCCCCTAATAATGGCACAATGGGTGCCCCTGCCTGCGCACATTTCACGCTCTTTGCCGAAAACGGTTATGAGTGTAGACAAGAAAAATAAAAAAATAAATTGGGAACTGTTGTGGTGGGCCACCACGACTGACGTTGTATTATCAATTTAATGATCGTGCTTTCACATTGCACGTCATTAAATGATCGTCGTCTCTCAATTGGGATGAGGTCAAGAAAATGTATCAAAATAAGTCGAAGATGGAAAGTTCTAATGTGTTGGTCAAGAAAAGAAAATTTAAGTTTAGCATTCAACTCGTATTTAGATTCCAAAATCTATTTAATTCACAATTTAATCCCAAAGATTCTATCACTTGATTGATAATTTGGGTTCAATTCATTTTTTATACTTAAAAGTGTAATTGTAAATTTCATTGACAATGAAACTCGTCTAGTGTTGCTATGTGTAGGAAAAAGAACCATCTAATAAGCGGAGAATATCCGTGAAAGCACTGTTCACTCTAATCGCATGTCACCTTAAGTGCATGTCACAACAATAACGCGGCTCGTCAGCTACCTTCAGTTCACAAGACAAAAAAATTACTTTGCCGCTTGAAAAAGTATCAGCTCAAAAAAAAAAAAAGAAAAGATGAGCAACAACCATCCCCCTTTATAGTGTCTGCTACAAGACAACACAAAACATTGCTCCCTATTTGATACACCAGTCTCATTCATGGACCCGAAAAATACGTATTCGCTGCTAGTCAGCTGTTCACAAATGAACTCGAGGTCCAATACAATCACCTTCAAATACTTTAATCATAAATTGTAACATGCTTTAAATGCTTCACTTTAAACATCGGCTTCAACACGCTTTCAAGAAAAGATCTCCATCGAACTAGCGATATCTCGCTTACGAATATAATCATTCACATTCTATCATATCGTAGTCTAAAAGTCTGAACAAAAATAAAGAATCGTACCCTCTCATGCACCTGCGTTTCATTTTTGTCAGCTGCAGCATAGCGTTTAGAAGAGAAAGTGTGCCGACTCCCGAGTTTGTCGTATCTTTAGTATGGGTAGTTGCTGCGCCCGCCGGTAGACTGCGCAGCGGTTGGTTGTGGCTGGCTGGATACACTTTCTAAGCGCTCGCGAGTTTGAAAACATGGAAATGCTGCCGTGTTTAGTCCTTATTTCTTGGTGTTGAAAAATGTATGCGATCAAGAAGCGATAGTGAAATAATACATACGTTATGACACTGGTGTGTTTAGTATTTGTAAGCCTTTACACTTATTTCTTTACGTTTGTGCTGTCGAGTGAATTATAACCTGGTAAGATTCGTCAAACAAAACTGTGTAAGTGAATATGCCGTGTTTGTTTTGTTCCCGGGTGCCGATCTGGATACGACAAGTCATCTGCAACAGGTAGGCACATTTTTAGACCTCCAAAAGCCGAAGATGATTTATTTAAATGGGCTAAGGCCATTCCGAGGAAAGACATTAAATTGTCAAGTAAGTCATATGCAGGCTATGTGACATACATTGCTCCGATAATTTCCTTATAAAAACGGACACTTTCATTATAGAAGGAAAGACAGTCGAAATGGCGAGAATGAGATGGAGTTTGAAGCCTGGTGCAGTCCCACACTATCTAGCCGGGTATATTGTCAAGCAACTAAGGAAAGGGATCAGCTGTGTGAAGTGTGCAACAACCCTTCAAAGTGAAAAGGCCGTCGGTCACAACAGCTGCAACTTTCACTAATATAAAGGACTTTGGCACAATAAATGCCCTTACTTACCTAACTCAACCGTCTGACAGTGTCTTCAACATTCTTTTACAGGTCGAAGTAGTCGTTGAAATGGAATTATCTTCCCTTTCAAATTTGTGGGTTGATATATTTTATGAGTGTTAGGACAGCATTGATGAGATTGTTTTAGGGCCGTGATTTTTTGATGGTGTATGGCACATAAACTGGACCTTATTGGAAAACTCGTTTTTCATTTCATAAAGTGCGCTTTTTCTTTCGTACGAAAGAAATTAGGAAAGAGCAGTCAACTTCTAAGTCTGGAAAATCATCGCGTAAGCTGTCCAAAGCTTCGGACAACTGAGAGCTATAAGTTATATGGGTGAGTTTGTCATTATACTGTATTATATTATATTTACTTTATTTGTGCAGTAGTGAATGGTCTGTAGCTTTACGATTTTCACACATTCAGTTACATTTTGACCCCCGTCAGAATGTTTTATTTCCTTATTATATGAACCTATGACGCAATCTGATGTTTCATAATTAACACAACGGACGTTAGCGTTGTATATACTCAGTGCGGAGAATTTTATATTTGAATCATCTTGTCTAATACAACGTAGTGTAAGCTGATAACATTCAGTTACTGAAAAGTAACATTCAACTGCTTGTATTAATACCGTCCTCACTCAGCGCTAGCCGACGCTAGCGCCACCTAGCGGCTGGACCATACAAACTCCACAAGTCGCGTCACTTTCTCTTCTATACGCTATGGCTGCAGTTTGACCTGATCCACTGCCTGCTCGAGTATACAAGAGAACAATGTTACAAGATTTATAACGCAGTGCAGCGTGAAAGTTCGACACTCAATACCACCGTGCCTTTAAACTTGACAATTACATGTGTCAACTAGCCTGTTATATTACAAACATTTAAAACTGTGCAGAAACAACGCAGCATTTCTGCCTGCTTTAAAATGATACGATTCTATTATAAAAAAAAGGGTAGAATCTACCCAAAAGTTATCCTCACCTGCACGTGGTGCACCCTGCTTTAGACTGACGAGGCTCTGACGACCGAGTGACTCCCGGGATAAGGAGTCCACCTCTACTCGGTCAACGACTCTCTATGGAGGCGGATGAACTGGTGGAGGTTGGGGCACTCTCTTGCTCTTTGGGTGGGAAACTTCCCCTAAAGGCGCATGAACTACTTTTGGTCAACAGCGTAGAAAAAAACAGCGTCTGTTCTCCAGGTTAGGGGCGGCTGCGCAAGGCGTCTGTACTCCAGAGGAGCGGCCTTATTATCACCTATCTGGATCACATCCAGAGTTGTAACTCGGGACCTAGTCCCTCATCGGTGTTACAGTGACAATCAACCACGGAAAGTCTTTCAAGGAATACTCCACCGGCTGAACCTAGAGTTCAGAGAAAGCAGTTTTCGGCTTCGGTGGGCTGCAGCCTACGAGATACCGTGATGTCGTAGGCACGGAAACATCCCAGTACAACACACACGAATAAGACGAGATCAAGAATCAAACCAATGCAAATAACTTACTTCTCTACACATAATGTGAACTCCCTCATGCAAACTGGTAAGCTAAAAGTGATCACTGACATAATGGATCTTGGGATTACAGGAATTGAGGAACACTGACCAGGATGCTTTGGAATCTCAAGGGTATCGACTATATAAAGGTATACCGGGGAAGAAAATCATGAAGAATGTTCCACAATTTGGAACAGGATTTCTGATTAACCTTAAAATTATAAATTCAGTTCAAGAATTCCGCTCACCATTTCCTCGATCTCAACGCTCACCTTTAACACATCTAGTAGGATTTATACTATCACAAATGCCCATGCCCCCACTAATGATAAAAACACTTCCCCCAAAGACCGTGAAGAAAGTGAAGAATTTTGGGACCTATTGGATCAAACCATAGATAGGCCTAACATCCCCAAACACCATGTAAAATTATTAATTGGCGACTTTAACGCTCAGCTAGTTAGAGAAAGAAAATACCGTGACCTCATCGGAAAATGGCCAGCGCACAATAGAACAAATAAAAATGGAAAGCGACTAGTTGACCTGTGTCGAAACCATAGCTTAATCACAAAATCTACGTGTTTTAAACGAAAACCTCAAAAACTTAAAACATGGAAACACCCTGATTACACTAACGGAGAATGGCAACTGGGCCGCGTGTGCATGGATAAACACCACCATAAAGAGATCTATAACGTCAAAATCCTCCGCGGAATTGACACAGGTTCTGATCACTACGTAGTCAAAATTAAAATTAAACTCACGCCCCAAAAGAGACTAAACGAACAAATAGATCCTATCCAGTTAATCAACAGTGAACAGTACCAAAATGCAACTGGAAACATTAAAATAACTGATAAACTTGAAAACTTGGTTCACAACCTACAACAAATATCCGAAGACCTGGCTCCAATTAAACCGCGGAAAAAACATCAATGGTGGAATAATGAATGTGATGAGCAGGGCCCGGATTTTGATGAAAAGTCATCTTTTTTCTGAGTACACGGAGACGATGCTTAGTGGTAATTAAGTGTATTCTACAATAAATATGTTAGATATATAGGGTTTTTAAAAGTCATCAAAATGCATTTTTCCTACATTTTGCAGAATAAAGTCATTTTCTAACTTTTAGGGGCATTTTAGGTCATTTTTTTTATGTGTTATACGTTTATAGGTCATTTTTTTTATTGAATATGGTTAAATGCTCATTTTAAAGTTATGTTTTTAGTATCTGTATTTCTAAACATGTCAGCGTTAACATTCTTGGACTAACCCATATACTGTAATTCTGCAGTGCTCATCTGTTTTCATTAACCGTTTCTTATCTACGCAGCTGATTTAATTTTTCTCGACGATGCATTTGTGTGTACGGTTTGCGTCACTGATTTCTTCACGTGAACGTGAGTATTGCGTCAGTCTGAGAAAAGAAACGGCGTAATCCCCTCAGCGCCATGTGGTTTGTGTCGAGTTTATCTTTATTAAAAGTGTTGAGAGCTCTGGCCTCTGATCGTTCACTCAGTTACCCGCCAACTATAGGTCTTTTAAGGTGTGTTTGTGTTGTAGGTGTGTGACGTTTTGTTGTGCAGTGCAATTGAAATGCCGAAACAAAAGCAGTCAACTGCAAGCCGTTTAAAACAGTATGTGTCAGATTTTGGTGAAAACATATTCTCAACTGATGGAACTATTTTTTTTCTGTGAAGTGTGCGAAATCAAAGTCGCTGCAGATAAACGGTTCACCGTACAACAACACGTCGGGCGCGATAAACATTAGCGAGGTCTTGAAAATGTGGAAAAAAGGAAAGTGTCTCAATTACTGTTAAAAGAAACTGCTTCGACATCAAATAACAAGTCATCTTCCTTTTATAAAGAATTATGTGAAGTGTTTGTTCGGAAAACTAAGCAATCCTAAATTAAGTGATTTCCTCGAACGCCACACTGGTCATACTATTCCAGACGAATCAACATAGCGTAAAAACTACCTATCAAAATGTTACGAAGACACGTTCAACCGAATACGTGAGTGAATGGGGAAAAAATTACGTATCAATTGACGAGACTACAGATTCAGAGGGACGTTATGTAGGAAATGTGGTGATAGGGACCCTAGAAACAAACAGTCCCGGGAAAACTTTTCTGCTGACCTCAGAGGTTTTGGAAGCGGTTAATCGCGCTCAGATATGCAAACTGTTCGATAAATGCATGTGTTTAATATGGCCTAAGGGAATACAACATGAGAATGAGCTCCTCTTCCCAACAGATGCAGCACATTACATGGTAAAGGCAGCAAAATCTATCAAAGCATTTTACAATAAGATGGTGCATGATACTTGTCTGGCCCAAGCTTTTCATCGAATTGCAGAAGAAGGCTATTGTGAGTGCACAGGACCTGTTTTCTGATCTTCAAATGAAAGGTGTATTGGATTGCATAACATCAAATTTTTCATTTTTGCCAGAAACCATAACCTGCCTAGAAGAAAGTGGCATGCTATTGGCCAAGTCAATAGTCAGGAATGCTGAAGGTTGTATAAAACATGTAAAAGGTGAGGTTGGGGACTCAGGCAGACAGAAAATAAAATTTGTATTGGACAAGAATAAAGGGTATCAGACAGTGTGTCAAGTAGCTAGTATTTTGTCGGGAGAAGAGTTCAGAATTGACATTTTTGAAGAGGATTTAACAGCCAGTGACATAATGTTTTTCAAATATGCTCCTATTACATTAGTGGAAGTGGAGAGAAGTTTCTCGAAATATAAAACAGTATTAGCTGACAACCGCCGTTCCTTCACCTCTGATTACTTGAGGATGACGATGGTGGTGTATTGCATCGCTGACTAAGGTATGTTTATTTAGCAATATATTTTTTCACTTGGTAGTAGAAATGAAAATGACGTATTGTGTATCTATTGATTAATAGTTTAGACTAATTATACAAAGAAGAAGATCCACAGCCTGCTTCCAGTCTCCGACCGGGTCAGGAATGGAATGAATGAAGCCCCCATCTAGCGGCGAGGATATGAACTGTGCCGGCTGCCGAGGCCTGACGCACTCCTCTGGGGCAATGATTAAATGAATGACAGATGAAATGAAATGATAGTGGAGAGTGGTGCTGGAATGAAATTTGGACAGGGAAAACCGGAGTACCCGGAGAAAAACCTGTCTGCCTCCGTTCTGTCCAGCACAGATCTCACATGGAGTGACCGGGATTTGAACCACGGACCCAGCGGTGAGAGGCTAGCGTGCTGCCGCCTAAGCCACGGAGGCTTTACTAATTATACAAAGAATGTTTGTTATTCGAACTATTATTTGTACAAGACAATCATGAAATTGATCACTTAGAGGTAATTTTTTAATGATAATTTTAGGTAATTTTTTTTAAAAATGAGGTCATTTTAAGAGAATTTTAAGGGCATTTTATAGGTCATTTTTCGATAATTTCAAGGTCATCAACATCCGAGCTCTAGTGATGAGATGATTGAAAAACGACACCGAGCGTGGTTGTTACACCAATCCCAAAAATCTGAAACATCTTTTCAAAATTTAGTTACACAACGAAAAGAAACAACTAAAACTTTAAGAAGAATAAAACGGAAATATCATACTGACTCCCTACAATCGATTGAAGAAGAATTCATAATTTCACAATCGCGGAATTATTACAAAATCTTTAAACAACATCTGAAAAACTATGAAGCACCTACCTTATTGTTAAAAGATGAAAATTGTAAATTGGCCCACAACAACCAGGATAATGCACAAATTATGGCCAAGTACTTTAAGACACTCCTTACTGTGAAGAAACCATAGAATTTCTTCAATTGGATGTTGACACTTCAATAACAACACCACCGGAGAACATTAACCCACCCACACCAGAAGACGTTTGCATAGCACTGAATGAGATGAAGAATTTCAAAGCCCCTGCAGATGACCAGACTTTTGCGGATATTGGGAAGTATGCTGGAAATTCGGCAAAAATCTCTCTTCACCAACAACTATTCAACATATGGATTACAGGAAAATTCCCAGAACATTGGACATCGTCTATCATCCATCCACTACAAGTAGTGGGATGATGAGAGAGCTGTCTCACTTTTTATTGAGCCACCCTCGTATTTGCCCCGAAGCTGATATCTCGCTAACCAAACATGGGATTAGAACATACAGGGTGTCCTAGCACTGCTAGTAATGCCCCCTACTTTCCTATAGGCTCTTTATTTGATTAAAAGACCAAAACTAAAAGGTCATTCGCGAGTAGTGGGGTAGTGTTGGTTTCCTGAAGTCGCGCTCGTGCTTGAATATGTATGCCTATGTTGGGAAAGGGTTAGGTGGTGAGGGGAGGAGTAGGGTCGAGTGAGGGGTCGTTTAGATGGTATTTTTTCCGCTCTAGGTGATGGTGAGGTTATTTTTAAAAAATGGATGGAATTTGGAAAGGCCATTTGGGGTAAACATGTTGTTTTTTGACATTTTGGCGATGAATGTTTTTTTATACGCATGCGCACTTGGCGGTTTTTGTAAGAGGGCGGGCTTTTTAAATGATGATTTATTAATGAGTGTTTTTTTAATACGTATTGAAATAAACCAAAAAAAAACTAATAGGTCATCGGCTTTTTTACTATTTCGCTAACCAATAATCGGATTTAAACCTATGAGGTGTCGTAGGACTCGTGGTGAACTCTCTTTTTCTATCGAAGGGGTATATTCACTCTAAAATAAAAACTACCCTTACCCGGGGGATGAAATAGTAATTTATTTTTGTATACCTACGAACTTGGCGGTTTTTGTAAAAGAGCGGGCTTTTTAAATAATGATTTATTAATGAGTGTTTTTAATATGTATTGAAATAAACCAAAAAAAACTAATAGGTCATGGGCTTTTTACTATTTCGCTAACCAATAATCGGATTTAAACCTATGAGGTGTCGTAGGACTCGTGGTGAAATCCCCTTTTCTATGGACGGGGTATATTCACTCCAAAATAAAAACTACCCTTACCCGGGGGGATGAAATAGTAATTTATTTTTGTATACCTACGAACTTGGCGGTTTTTGTAAAAGAGCGGGCTTTTTAAATGATGATTTATAAATGAGTGTTTTTTTTAATATGTATTGAAATAAACCAAAAAAAACTAGTAGGTCATTGGCTTTTTACACTCTCGCTAACCAATAATCGGATTTAAACGTATGAGGTGTCGTAGGACTCGTGGTGAACTCTCTTTTTCTATGGACGGGGTATATCCACTCCAAAATAAAAACTACCCTTACCCGGGGGTTGAAATAGTAATATTTTTTGTATGTGCGCGCACGGACGGCTTTTGTCAAAAGGTCTTAACTATACGTTAGATAATATTTTCTGAACCCCTTATGGGATTTTGCCATAGGCAGTATCCTAACCCTGGGGGTGACGCCCCGTTTTTGAATGTAGGATTCATTTTTGTCGAAAGGGCCTAACGACACTTTTGTTCATATCTCGCGAACCAATCATGCTAGGGACTTGTATGAGGGGTCCTAGCACTTGGGGCAACATCCCCTGTTTGGGGGTGAAACTACCCCCTAAAATTGAAAAATCCCTATCTAGGAAACAAAGAAGCCTAAAATTAGGTGTGATAGCTCAAAAAATAGGGGATGATATGGGCTTTTACCTCGATGGATCATTTCACCCCTAAAACAGTAAATAGTCATGTTATGGGGGAAAAACGTGTTAAACACTTAAAAATGATAAATGAACCTAAGATCTTTTGTTTTTGATGAAAAATAGCAGGGGGGTGAAACTACCCCCCAAAATTGAAAAATCCCTATCTCGGAAACGAAGAATCCTAAAATTAGGTGTGATAGCTTAAAAAATAGGGGATGATATGGGCTTTTACCTCGATGGATCATTTCACCCCTAAAACAGTAAATAGTTATGTTATGGGGGAAAAAACGTGTTAAACACCTAAAAATGATAAATGAACCTAAGATCTTTTGGTTTTGATGAAAAATAGCAGGGGGGTGAAACTACCCCCCAAAATTGAAAAATCCCTATCTCGGAAACGAAGAATCCTAAAATTAGGTGTAATGGCTTAAAAAATAGGGGATGATATGGGCTTTTACCTCGATGGATCATTTCACCCCTAAAACAGTAAATAGTCATGTTATGAGGAAAAATGTGTTATACACCTAAAAGCATAAGCATCTTTGTGAAACCATGCTTTAATGGACATGTGTATGGAGGATGATTTTTGTTATTATTATTATTAGGTAATTATGGATTAATGTGTGTATAGATAACTAACCTGTGGGGAGCGTGATGGCGCAGGTGCTTAGCTGCTCGTCTTTACTCGGGCAGGTGGGGTTCAAATCCCGGTGACAGCG